>OX443564.1:52979224-57779224 GCA_949372485.1 Cheilosia soror
CCTTCTTTGTGCTGTTCTGTGCTTATGCCTGGTTGTTAGGTGAATTGGTGTTTGCACATTACAGGCATCTGCGTATGCTGCGATGTAATGTGGGTTCCGTTGTCAGATTTTGTCGTTGGGGTGTTCTGTCAGCTACAGAACGACAGATCGCTTTATATGTGGCGAGAAGAGTTTCCCTGTCTTTGCACCATGAACTGCCTGCAAGGGACTTGATGATGTTCTTTCTAGATCTCAGGCTATTTCTGGCATGTGTCGAAAAGGTGAGCTTGTTGTCGAAGGTAGCTCCTAGAAGTTTGGGGTGTGCAATGGTGGGCATACGTCTATTAGCTATTGATATGCGCAACCTTAGTTTTACATGTGAATACCTAGTAAAATGTAAATAGTCTTGCAGCAGATTTATATGTAGACTGTTGTAGATTGTGTTCATTAAAGAATTCCTCTACAGTACAAAGGCACGCATTGATCGATGCGCAGGTGTCCTATATGTTGGGATCTGTTTTGCAGTCATAAGCATATGGAACGATTTTTAAGTCTGCTGGAGGTCGTGGTAATTTTCATATTCGTCCCCATCCTTGGTGTACTCCTTGTTTCATTGGCCCCTATTGTGAGTGTCGATAGTTAATCGTTGATCTACAACTGCCGATCGATCGAGAACTGTGATTGTCGATTGTGATCGATATTTGTCGATTTGATAGTTGCTTATAGTCGATTACAAAATGTCTGATCGATGCTATCTCTTGGAAGTGCACAAATTTTGTGCGAACGACTAGCTAAAATCAATCGACGCAATCGACAATTGTCGTGACGATCGCTGATCGACAATCAAAATAAGGGCCATTTTCTTGTGTTTTGGAGGGAATTCCAGAATTTCACATATGTTTGTGGCAACACAATGAGCCAGAACGTTTATGTTCCTCTACTGCTATAGTTTTTGAACCTGTACCTGTCTATTCAATATTATCCTTGCTTCTGTATCTTTTTGACGTCTGCATATCAGAAGGGAAATTGGACAATTTCATCTACAATCCGCAGCCAGATTCTTGTCTGTGCGACGACGGGACCATGACTACAGTTTTTTATATTTGTTAAATAGGTACAGCGAGCGTCTTTTTCGCCTTTTTTTGGGTATTCCAATGTGATTTTGGTACTAAGCTAAAAGCTACAATCATTCACCTGTTTGTTTCATCTGTTGTTGGGAAGGCTACAATTTGAATTTGCTCGAATTGTAGTAGATCACTTGCGGCTGTCTTAATTGGAACCGGTCCTCAAACAATAAGATGCGCGCAACTGGTAGGGAGGTAGATACATATGTACGGATATAATACGTCAATACACACTAAGTTTTCCATAGCCCGCTATTCAATTGGCTCAATTTTCATAAATTTTTTGAGCAATTTTTAGGCTGTTTGTTACTATTTGCCCGTTCCAACTTTTTAAAGCGAACGACCTACTTAGGTACATTTGAACATTATGTACAGGTACACAATCGACAAGCTCGCAGCCTTGTATCAGTGTTGTATGTATATCCGAGCTCTTCCATTTTTGAAGATGACACATTTCCCGTCATTATTTGTTTTGGATGATGCAGTCTAAACAATTTTATCTTTACATTTCAGCAATATGTATTTATATTTATGTCTTTAGCTAAAAACAGTATAATGGATATAGCTAAACTCCATAATTCGTATTTGTATACCTAATTCCCCATTTAGCAACTTGGATAGTTTCGCTTTCATTCGCCTTAACGCAGTGATTCATCCATTGATTAGCACACGTTTTGCTGTTCTCCGTCCATGTGCGTCACTCTTAACACAAACATTTTGTGCAAGACTTTCGTTTCGCATCCGCCTGAGTAGAGCAATCCTCTATTAGCATTAGCACTTCTTAATCATTCAAATCTTTCGTATCACACAATTCACGCTGAACAGTAAAGAAAGATAAAAAAATAAATATTTACACATTTGCTGTTCGTTATCGACAAGGAATTCCATTAAAATATAAATAAACCCCAGCATTGCCGCCGCGGCCGTTTGTTTGATAAGAAAAACAATTTATCCCCATCCCGTAACATACTATCATCGACTATGTGGTGTGGTGTTGTTTTAATCAGTTTATTTCATTGAAAAATTTGTATGTAGATATAAAAAACAAAATAAACTCGGTCCAACTACGTAATTTGAACTGGTCGAACAAGTGCAATGACAGTTAAATCGAGTCTCGAACTCAGCAGCGCTTTTTTCTTTGTTTTTCGCCGACAAAAATGCAGCAAACGAGTAGGTAGGTAGGTAGGATAGGAACGTAACCTTTGTTGATATGTGTACCCCAAAAGCACGGCTTCCTGGGAGTCAAGGTCATTTATATTCTTACTCTTGTAAAACTTGTAGAACAGAGAAACGCAAAACTAAATAATATGTAACAAATTTTGTTAAATGTTTACAACGGGTGCGTGTAACAAAAACGGTGGTGGTGGATATTTACGACACCTCCCATCCCTTTCTGTCGTTCGTCTGGGCAAGCCCATGATGAATGCGACAGACAAACTTTAAACATAATTAACCGGTGCGAGGTTGACTAAATTTAACAAGAGAAAAAAAAATGTTTGGTTGAACATGCAAATTTAATTTTTTTGTTTATTACTCACTCGAACGGTTCATCTTTTTGCAGTTGGTAGATATGGGCTGAAATGCCTGTTTTTTCCTAGTGATGATGAATGAAGCTGTTGAGGGGAAAATCACTCGCGGTTTAGAATTCACAAGGGCAATAGATTTACTTTGTGGTATAGGAAACAAGCACTCGGGAAGCCCACTTTTTTGTTGAAATTTATTTTTCACTTTTTATCACACACTGTCACACAAGGTACACTGCGCTTATTGTATAAAAACACGAATTGTAATCGTAAGAACTTTTCCAGAAGAAACGCGCACCCGTTTGTGTCTGACTCGATGGAAGAAAACGCAACTGCTGACCAGAGAAAAAATTGCAAACGATGCTGCTGTTGTCTCTGTCGTCGGCGACTATTTGACAGTGGTGAGGTGATGCCAGACCATAGCAAATGCAGGCAGTTGTCAAAATTGACCACAGACACGACGAGGGAAATTCCACGAACAGATATGGCGAAGAGGCACAACAATTTATAGATTTTTGTAGAAATTATAAAATTTAAATTATGTACGCATGTATTAATTTTTTTGCGATCACTTCGATGGTTTTTTAATTGATAAAGTATAAAAGCACAATATTTAAAAAGTAAACGTTTTAACTTTGTACGTCTACAATCTCATACGACATTGGCCGTATTTTATTGAACATCTACCCCAGCAAAGTAAAGTAAAAAAAGAATTTTCACCTACCTACGTAGAGTTATTCAAAAGTGTTAAGCACAATGCAGCTATTATAATTTGATTCTACTTTGCAGAGATAGATGTTCAATAATGGCCAGAATTCCATTAAGAGAGCAGTTTTACCGTAATAGACTTATAGCAATATGTCATATTTGCATTCACGCTTTAAATGTAACGCAATCAATTTAAATGGATCTATAGTAATCTGTACATGTTCTCATAAAAACGATAAATAACGAATAGTTAAAGGATAATTGTGTAAAAGCCAAAAAAACAAATTCTTTCTTAGTTTTGACCGCTTGAACCGACACGTGAAAGAAGCCATGTAAAAATAAAATGGTGTGAGTATTTGTTAATAATCAGCAAATATTAGATAATGATTCGATACTCTACGTGTCTACCTGTCATGTGCAATAAAAAGGAACTAATTGTTACTGATGGATCAGGAGACATTGGAAAACAAAATTATTTTCATACTCTCCGTAATTTTTAAGCACATTTCGAAATCATTCAACTGTCGAACTAAAAACTAACGTTTTGTCGGATAACTTTCTTAACCGTTAACTTAATTACCAAGACAACATGGCAATGATTGTAAAACGAATATATTCACAACAATTTATTAAACACATTTCTTTTAAATTGTTCGTTTCCAACGAATGCCTCTTTAATTAAGAACATAATGTTATAAATCTGCACAGCTACCTATCAATTTACTTGTCTTTTAGTTTCTCCACAAATGGCAATGTCAACTTCATTTGGGAAATAATAATTTCCCTTTTATCAACGGAACGCGCTCATGACTCGTTAGTAAGTGCACAAACCACTACGCACCACCGGCCACCCAGCTGATAGATAAGTACCTTGTGTCAAGTTTTTGACAGTAATAATATTTTTTATACCAATGAATAGAAGCCGATTCAATCAACCAGTGTCTGATAAAGGATTTCGCCAGATATGAATCTACTTCCAGCCCTCATCCGCACAGGAAGAAAACAATTACCAATATTCCTTACACACAGTGCCCGCTTATCAACCACAATCCAATTACAATGTGAAGAACGTAAAGCCAAAGAAGCAGCTATCAAAGGTCATCACTTATCCCGTGGTGAGCCAACTATTTTCGATAAAATCATCTCCAAGGAAATACCTGCTAAAGTCTTTTACGAAGACGATAAGTGCTTGGCGTTTCATGATGTTTCTCCTCAGGCACCAGTTCATTTTCTTGTTATACCAAAATACAGAATACCTACGCTGGATAGCAGCACCAAAGAAGACACTGCTATGCTTGGACATTTGATGAGAGTAGCTGGAGAACTGGGCAAGAATAGTGCACCAGAAGGGTTCCGTTTAGTGGTGAATAATGGTGTACATGGCTGTCAGAGTGTCTATCATTTACATCTGCATGTTCTTGGAGGAAGGCAACTAAAATGGCCACCAGGTTAAAGACTGATGAAGTAGAGATTTTATTATTATAGTTACTAAATTGCAATAAACAATTTTAATAAAAATGTGCGTGTGTTTTTGCTCCTACCGTAATTTTTTGGAATTTTGTTTCTCGCTGTAAAATCATCGATCGATCGATCGATCGATTTATCTTGATTAACCCAGTTTTCTACAATCATAGAGATCTACAAAATATGGTTAGACCACCATGACAGCAAAGTAAAAAAATGGCCTTTTGGAACAGGAGTAAAGAATGCCAATTGCAACAATATCAACTATCGTTAAAAAGTCGAAGGCACTTCCAGATCTTGACAGCTGTAAATTTAAAACTGCTCCTCCTTCTGCATTTTTTTATTTCAAAGCATTTTATAAATTTGTGTATAAATTAAAGCGTGAGAAAACTTAACTTCCCACGCCGTCTGCCATGAATTTAGTTTTTACCTAATAACTCCGACTCCCCTTCACAATGTGAGGTGTCAATTATTTAATTTACACTGATCTGTTTAAAAAAAAACAAAAAGCCATTCGTATCGGCCTTACGATACGATATTAACATCCGTTATATGAATATCCATTGACGGTTGACAATACCCACATGCATTTCCCGAATACCTCAGAATAGAAATGTTTCCATACTTGGAAAACCAGTTTCCGGAATGCAATAACCGGCGAGTTGAACTTGAAAATGTTCGTTAGGAATCTACGATAGATTGCATTTAGCCACTGAACTTGGCCAAGCGTCTACGTAATTGAAATGGAGAAAGAGGAATACAAACCGACATTGATACCTCAGTTGATTTGAACGGAGCTTTACTGGATCTACCAGTTTTAACACAAAACAAAACAGTCATAATTCACAATAATTTGTTTTTCGGTTTGTTCGAATGTATTGGTTTTTAGTTGTTGCTTCTGGTTTGCTAAGGCTTTGATTAATGCAATTTATCATTACACAATGTTACTCATCGTAGTTAATATTCGCAGGGGTACTTAATTAGTATTTAGATTCAACTACAGACTGATTGATTTGTACTGAGATGAAAATCACATCATGGGAGAGTACATAATTAAATTTGAATATATTTGAAATAGACAAACAGATTGACTGTAGGTCGCACTGGAGTCGAGCTTCGCATAGAAATTCAGAGACATAGTAATACATACCGGCGATGTTTCAAAGGTGCGGTGTTTTAAAAGTATTCATTTATTTATTATATGAATCATTCGGATTGCATTGATGTAAACACAATGATGACACATTGTGATTTCATGGTCCACTCAGAGACAGAGCATCAATTAAAAGTTTTTTGATATGGAAGTGTTTGTTTCATGGCGTTTTTTTTTTCTACAAATTCTTTTAGTTGACAATTAAAAATATCCTATGACATACCTAGCATTTAAAATCGTCGTGATGGATTTGTGTGACAATGGGGATCTGCCAGAAACATCGTAAACAATTAATAAATCTGCCTTAACTACACAAATCTCCTGTTGACTCAAGGTTACAAGGTTTTAAAGTTAGAACAACTGGACTAAACTGGATAGTATGTTTATTCCGTGTACGCTCGAAGTGAATACGTATATCTACACTTGACTATACGTTACGTACTTTATTTTCAGATTCAGAGAGAGCAATCCCGCTCCGGGAGCAAGATGATAAATTATCCTATAGGCCAGTACCTAGGGGTTGTTAACGTTCTGTCGTCAAACAGCAAATTCACAAATCACATAGAACTAGACCGTCGACTCTTCCCACATAACGGACTTTGCCTACAAGCTGCCTGCGGGCCCCGGAATTTTCATGTATTGGTGATGTACAAAATCAAAGGAGCGCCATTAACGCACGCATACTTGAGAAATCCTAGGCCCATGGTATAGAATGGAAAATCATTTCCGCCATTGATTTTGACATTTCACGCGTATTCACAGATAGGGGAATTAATTCCGGGGAGAATCGGGTAGTGGGACGGAAGTCGGCGGTCTAGTTCTATGTGGTTTGTGATTCTGTTTCTTTGGCAAATATATGGGATTCTATTTCTGTTCTTTGTCACTCGGCGCCTTTAGTCTGACAGCTGTCAAAAAATAAATAAAATAGATTAAACGAAAGTTGATGGAACGTCTTGCGACGCCCTTAGGATAGCGCCAAAACAACGGTCAATTTCGTTTTAAACATTTAATTTTATTATAAACAAAATAATGACATCTATCGTTTCTTTGTAATATTTTATCAAATATTCGTACCTATTAAGACACCAACCAAGTTCCTTTAGTAAAGTAACGGAAAAATGAACGAAGCTATAAAATGCTACTTCGGATCCAAGCTTTTTGATAATAATTACGTTCCTGAAAATTCACATAACAACACCAAACTATTTAAATTAAATAAATTTATTGTTTAAAAACACTCTACATGTAATAATAAATCTTAACCTAAAATTCTTAATCAAAAATTAAGTAACAATGAGTTTCGTCTTTTTATTATGATTGCTTTCTACAATTATATTCGATTTTAGTTTTTTGTTTAATTTAAATACATTTTTGGTATATGAAGATGTTGGCGATACAATAACACACTGCCCTCTATTGGGATATTAGCAATTTGAAAAGAAAAAAAATTTACAAAACTTTAATGCAAATGAAATACTGCTAACACTGTTGATGCTAAATTTTTGAGCACATAAATGGACGCAATGAACAGCTTAACGAAGCCAAACACCTAAGAATGCAGTCAGTAGCACATTTGTCATCACAACAGCAACCTTACCAGCTGCGCTGTAATACGGATCATGTCCCTCTAACGGATTATAGAATGGCGTCGTCGATGACAATCCAAAACCAATAGCATTTCCAAACGGCTCTCCTTCAGGCACAAAGCCAATGGGGCCGATATTTCCAACTCCCGGACTGTTGGTGAATGTGTAAGCTAGTCCACCAGTTTTCGCGCGTAGAATTCGGTAGTTGACTTCGTTTGGATTCAGTCGACCCGCAACAAAGCTGTGCAACCGATTGACAACGATGTACAGATAGCCATTCTCATCGAATGACATACCATCTACCCACTGAATGTAATCCTCATCCTTGGCAATGACATGCTGGTTGAATGGAGTAAAGGGCTGATATGAATCCCACTTGGCAACAGCGTGCTCCTTTAGAAGGCCATAGTAGAGCATTCCACGATTGTCCATGATCATACCGTCGGTTTGGGAGATCTTCAGTCCATAGTCGGTGACAGATTCGAAAACTTGTCTCGGCGTTGATCTTCTTGTAAATTCCGGATCACGAAGCACTGACGCTGGGATGGAATATAAATGGTAACTGGACAACGGTGAGTAGTAAACATTGCGTTCGTAGTTTTCGTTGACGAATTTTGGTGAATTAATATTCAAAGAGTCACCACCGCTGTTGGGGTTAAAATATGGCCCCAAGGCGATGCCGTCAATGTGAATAGAAAATCTTAAGCTAGTTCCGTTGACGGCAAAGTCGACTGCGTTCAGGGCAGCTCTCATCGAATTTGGCTCTCGCACTTTCCACGATCGGTTGAGTTTTCTCGAGAAGACCACGATACCTGGATCTGAGCCACTATTGTCGGTTATGTAAGCGAATCCGCCATAAGCATCATCGACGACGATTTTGTTCAGGTAGTTTGTTCCCCTGGCGACCACTTCGCTGGGGAAGTCGTAGCGATGGACAACTGTGCCATTTCGCTTGAGGTCGAGGATCAACAGTTTCGGTTGGCAGGTGTTCTTTGGTCGGTCTGAAAGGAGAAATATTAATTATTACATTGGCTTGCTAAATCAGTTTTGTTTAAGTACTAGAGAATTAATGGCCGCGTTTAATACGCTTTTGCTTAGCTAATCAACAGCATCTGATTGGTCGATTTGAGCGCATCCCGGCGCGTTTCGGCAAGATTTTCTGCCTAAGTTCTATGATAAACTGTCACCTGAATATTTAGGTGCCTTAACACGTTGAACGCGACCAATGTCGAGACCCTGGTCAAACATTTTTCTATAGAATTCTCAAAAATGTTCATTTTCTGATTTTGAACTTTGTTCGCAAGACTCAATTCAATTGACTTTGGGTGGTTTAGGTACCGAAAGTTTCAACGAAGACATACATGGCTAGGTCACATTAAAGAATCTAGTTACCTATCCAAAGTCGACTTGAATTGTCTGGACCCATGAACGCAAAAACTAATTTTTGGTTACATTTCTTGACGATTGAAATTTTTTTTGTTTGTATAGACGTCACAATCTGTTTTTACAAAGATTTGTCTGAAATTATTGGACTCTACGTCAGGGCGAACCCAAATGTCAAACTGAGTTCTCCAGGCACATGTTGGCACAATTAGATGTCAAATAAATAGGTACTAATTCGAGAAATTCTTGACTTGAATTGTCGGCAACCCCTTACATAAAAGTCAACTGAAAAAACTGTACATACTGGGCTATACCAATGAAAACTCAGCAAAAAAAAACTCTGACAGTGCTCTTTGACTAAGATAGTCAGACTTTGCTAAACTAGAATCTTGAACGCGTGCTCATAAACTTTGATAAAAATGTCAAAATATTTATGAATCTTAATAGAAAGGATCTCTGCCAAGACTGAGTGGATTTATAAACGAAAATTTTACCCTTAAAATGGTCTTTTACCGCAGAAATATTCCGATAGATCAAGATAAAGGATTCTGTGAAGAAACGCTTCATTCTTGGGTGCCGTCAAAAGTAGCAGCGCCCAATTTCGTCTAAAATATCCAAATTCTTCATGTGTATCGACACGAAGAGTCTTCATATGTTTACTAAACAGCAGGCAATTGTGATCTAGCTAGACCTAGGATAAGATCTTTGAATAAAGTCCGACATATCTCTTTTACGCGTATGGGTATTGCACCTAACTATTTAGAAGCATCCTAGGCTCTCAACCCTGGATAGTCATTTAATGTAATGATGATCAGTTTTGCCCTTAAAAGCCTGTATCCCCGAAATATTTCTATGAATCCATATTGAAGACTTTACGTATGAAAGGACGAGACTTGAAGTCATACTTATATTAGTCTGCTAAAAAAACGCGATCGTAAAAAATATACCCTCTTACCTGGTCGCAGTGTATGAATCCTTCCCGAGTCGACAACCCACAACAGTCCATCGGCATCGATTGCAATACCCTGCACAAACTGCAGTGCCTTACAATCTCCCTCACGATTCATCTCCCATGATGGGAACGGTTCGACGAGCGGATCTGTCCGTCCATTATTATCGGGCGATATGATCCAACCTAATGTAGCTGGAACACCTGGCATCATTCGTGGCAGTGTCACATACAATCGCTGGGCGAATGCCTTCACGTCCGATATAAGAACATTGCGTTCGATAAATTCGCCAGTTTGACGCGCACGTCCACGTTGATACTCATCCGCATAGGCAAAATCAATTGTTCGCCACTCGTAGACAACTCGGAATTGTCTCTCACTCAGTGAGATATCTTCCTCAGACTCTGGACCAGACGGTGGCAGCGGTGGTGGAGCTCCATTGAAGTATGTCTGTTGTGCCAATGAGGTGGCTGTCAGTAAACAGCTTACCAGTGCCACACACACAAAGTGTGCATTCATTCTGAACTGACTAATTTTGGATTCGTTGTGTGCTCGCAAAATGCTTCTCAAGATCCGAGGTGATGATCAGCACCTGCAAATGGAATTTAAATGCAAAATAATTGTTATTACTGCCGTGTAATGGGTGTTTTAAATGGTATAGTATAGAGACCGTCCTCCCACTCATCACGCAGTGATTCGGAGTGCTAATTGATTGGTCATGATTTTTGCACGAGGAGTGATTTTTGTTTTCGATTTTTAGACAGCTTCTAATTGCCTTGAGATGCGATGTGGTTGGGGTATTTTGTGCGCCATAAAGGAGATGTGATTGTTACTGGAAAATCAGTCGGTCGCGGGTTAAAAATTTACACGAGAATAATTAAATAATTATCTATGTAGATTGAGTTGGTTTTACTTTCATTTATGTAATTAGCTTCAATTAAGTTTAAATGGGAAAAAAATTAAGAAAAGCTAATGTTCTTCGTGTTCACCAGGGCGTATGAGTAATATTTATTCTAATAAATCCATAGATACGTATGCGCCTTGAAAAGGTATTTAATGATTTCTTTCCATTTAAAGTTTGAGTCAGGAAGACGGATTTTACAAATTGTTAAGTACATAAATTACTTAATGCGATTTGTCCCCAAACCCAAGCGACGAAGTTTTTAAGTAAGATGAAGGAGGATTCTCCACGAGGTTATCTATATGAGTTCTGAAACCAAAGTGCGATGGCCATTGTGACCTTAACAGCAACCCTACTCAAATTTGTTGTCTACTACTAATAAAGACTGTGTATATTTATAGGGACTGAGGATCCAAAACTCACAATCAGGACAAATGCAAGGGCTTTGGCGTGCAACTAGTAAATTATATTAACCGCTAATGGTCGAGGAGCAAAGAGCGAGTTTGCACTGCCAATAAGTCAAATATTCATTATAGATAGTTTGCAGTTTAAAACTTAACAGTCAAATATTTACCAATTTAAAACTTTAGAAACAACTTTAAGGTAACATTCCCAGACTTTCTAAACTAAAAACAGAGTAAACCAACATTTGACAACACAAACAGCTAGGTTCCAGAAATCGAGTGAAATCGAAATTGCAAATCGAGTGAACTCGTTTTCAGTGTTCTGCATTTCTAGCGACTCAGAAACTCGGAATTTTTTTCGAAATCACAATTTCACTTTGTCTCAGTTCCGAAAATTTTGAAATCGAAATGGAATACAGTGAAATGTAGAACACAAAAATTCATTTCCGATTTCATTTCGAGTGAAAATGAAATGTGGAACCTGGCAGAAAGTCACAGACAAATCCAAAACAAATAAAAGAGTTGCAGGTGGTGTATACGGAGCACGGATATAGGCAGCTTCGTATTTCAGACTTTGTGTTAGAGACTAGCTGTACCCGGCTTTTCTCGTGCCCAGGAATTGTATTAAATAAATAAATAGGTGGCGCAACAGGCGGGCGACACCCACGGCCTAGCTTCTCGCAATCATTCGTTTTGTGTGAGTTTCTATTTTTGGAAGGGACCTACAATGTTATGCCGAGTCCAAATGGCTGAATTGAGAAGCTTTTTCATGACAGTCATGTTTGTCAGACGTTCGCGAGAGGTGGCGCAGTAGAAAAAACTTTAAGATGTAATTTGTGTTTTTCCGAGGATCGAACCTGGGATCCCTCGCACAATAGTCCAGCACACTAACCACTGCGCTACTACGTCCAAATTGTATTGCCTGGATATATTTTTGCCTATCAGAATAGGCAGAATAGATTTTGGCTCTCATTATTGTCGAAGAATAGGGCTTGAAGTTAATGCTTTTTTGTATGGGATGCACAACGTCCCTTTTGCCCGCTTTTGCCCACTGTTGACCAATTTTTGGAGGAATACTGCTGGGCCAATACTTAAAATTTCCTGAAAATGTTAGCTCAATCGATTTGGTGGTTTTTGAGTTTTGCGATCATTGGTGGTATATTCCTATATACAATTTTTTATTTTTTTTATTTTGCAGCTTTTAATTTGAATTTTTTTTTTTGCTAAACCACCCCTGAATCAAGACGAACAAAGCAAAAGAAGAATCATCAAAATCGATAGAGCCGTTTTCGATTTTTTGTCAGATTAAGGCACATCCCAAGGACTCAATGCACCTTTTAGGAGCCACAGTCAATTCAGAATTCACATGGCAGGACCACATATCTTATATCGCAAGATCGGCGTCCGCTAAGTTAAGCTACCTATTTAGATCAAAGAGGTACTTTAACCCCAAGCAACTTCTCCTTCTCTACAAAGCACAGGTTAGACCAGGCTTCGAATATTGTTCCCATATATGGAGCTCGGCTCCAAAACATTCACTTAACCTACTTGACAGCATACAGAGACTATCAGTTCGACTTTTGAAATCCTATACTCACTTCGAATCTACAACCGTTGGTGCACAGAAGACAAGTCGCTGACCTATTATAATGCTTGTTCTATAGGTACTTCCATGGTAGATGTTCCGAGGAACTCAAAGACATTATCCCTGGAAATGCATCTTTTGGGCGCCCCACAAGACAGGCTTTTAAATGCTCATGACCATACAGTACACTTGACCACCGCGAGGACATCAACTTTCCAAAACTCCTTCTGTTAGAGGACAAGCAAACTTTGGAACTCGCTTCCTGGAATATATTTCCAGAAGACTACAATTTGCAACAATTTAAATGCAGAACTAACATACATCTGCAAGCATCTCCGGGCGCTGTTGAAGCGTTCGTTATAGGTTCGCCTTTCCCGGGAGAAGCATTAAAAAAAAACAGCGAACGACATAGCCTAAAACCATCTCACAGTCTTAAGAAACATTTTAAGAAAAGTTTCATTGATATCTGTCCAGTTGTTTTCGTGCTTTGAGGTAACAGAAGAAAAATGAATATTATGCGACTCCAATTTCCTAGAATATGTACTTTGAAGCAGCGGATATAGCTGCAAGCTGACCCAAATGAGATCTAAATGAATGACATAACAATAGGCCCGCTTCCATGTGGCCAAATTGATTTGGGATTCATTATACCACCTCCACCCCACAATCTAAGCTAATTTGGTATCACTTTGTCTAAGTGTGATGGCGTTAGCTAGCAGCCACAACGTAATACCCTATTCACACCGAGCCGAAAAATGGGTTTTCGCAGGAACACTCGAAAACTTCATTAAAAATATAAGTTATCAATACGACCAAAGCTTAGTCACTAAAATAAAAGTCTAGTGAACACAAACATTTCAAAGATAGTTTCACAGCTAATCGAAACGTCAAACGAAAACTTGTTTTGTGTGAATGCATCGATGAGTTTTCGTAATCTTTTTGTCGAAAACTCCGTTTTTAGTGCGGTGTGAATAGGCTATAACCTAGTACAAGAGTTATCATCTTAAGACGTAAGCTGTATCAATCACTCACAATAATGCGTTTCGTCATACTTTAAGTAAAAGAGGCATATTGTTGGAGACGGAATAAAATATTTGACACCTCTTTGAATTAGGTCAGTGTTACTTTATTATACTTCTTAAAATGACTTCAATTGCATTAAAGGATAAATTTATGAAAAATAACTAAAAGAAAATGTGTTTTTACTGAGCCGTTGACCAAAAAATTTCAATCGGTGGGTATGTTTGCGTTCAACTTCTGTCATCATTGACATCTTCACTATAATGACAGCAACAAATGTATAATTCGTTTTTTTTTTTGCAATAGAGGTCATTGGCAACAACAAAACCAGTCAAATTACTTGTTTAAGATATCAGCAATAATCGTAAAATACTCCTAAAATATAAACTGAAATATATTTCAATATTTTCTTAACTTTTTTGGCGGCAACAAAATCGGTAACATCTCTAAACAAATTCTTGTCTCGGCATTTGCTTACCCTCAAGGAGTTTTCATCTCAACATTCGGCGCCATATTCCTTTTCATTAATTCCATTTTTTATTGGACTCTAGTGACATACATACTAATCCCCAGCAAACTCCTGTGACCACCTTGTCGGCGGTAAATCCTCTTTCATAAATTTTTGCAAACAGGTAACAAAGGCATTCCGTGTTTTGGGGTAAATTTTCGTACACTCCTCGTTGATGACTCTCAACAAGTTATGATCACTTAATTCAAGGTCATTGACGCATACAGCAATCAAGATCAATTTGAATACGAGACATGTACAAAACATGAGACACATCTTTTATTTTGGTTATTAATGGTATCAGCGATCAATTGATTTCAATGAATGTCTCTTATGGCTTCGTTTCAAAGAAGCAGTAATATATTCTAAGTTATTCCCAATTTGACAGTTCTTCCTAATTCTGTGGTTCATACTGCGAAATCACTCGGTTTATGAAAGCTTTAATTTTTTAATGACCACACAATGACCTTGTTCGCATTTTATAACATCTTTGTAAACCACAAAATCAATCTGAATCCAGAGAAATCCGCAGATTCCCCAGCATGAACTGAATTTAATTACCTGCTTATTAAATTGTACCCTGCTTATAGAATTATCACATCTCTATGTCGCTGACTAATATTTGTCCTTCCAATTTTACAAACATTATAATTTCATTCACAAATATGACGTTAGATACGAAATCGTGACTTGAAAATCAAAAGAGTTGGGGCACGAAAAATGTTTCTTTTTTTCGAAAATAAAAAATGTGTTAAAATTGCACGCTGCCGCCGAAGAAGGAATACTTCACTAAAATAAAATTTTAACGTTTTCTCAACAAACTTGACCTTCAATAAAGTTAAGTAACATTTTTACTCACTCCCATAAGTGGTACTTAAACATATGCACGATGGCGGTTAAGATGGTGCCTTAGAAGCTCTTCCACTTAGAACACCAAAAAGATGTAATTTTCCGTTCGAACAACTCAGTTTATTGTCTTGCGTGCAACTTCAAAGTATACGGAAGATAGTTTTTTTTTGTTGTAAATACTTAAACTTCTTTGGAACATGTTGAGCGCTCTCCCACACACGATTAGATTTCTAAGTTTATGATCGTTATCCGGATCGCAGATTTCGATGCGTCATCATTTATATAGAAGAATGTATCTTCTTCATGCTAAGACCTATTAAGTCTCAATGACAGCGAAGATTTTGACTTTTACCAGTCACCACAATAGTCGAATTGTTGTCGAGAGAATAATGGATGGTTGTGCTTTAAATTAAAGTGTAAACAATTTCATTTGTACCACCGCGTCACTTGGGCTAAATTAACACATTTTTTGTGAGGCATGCTAATGGGCAGAGTCAATTCGAAGTTTGGAAACATTTCTTCTGCTTAAATTAGCGATATAAGTGTTGTCCTCAAAAATAAATGAAAATTCATGTGAATGTCAATTAAAAGATTTTTTTTCCATTTTGCTTTGTTCAAGCTGAAAAAAATTGCTAAAGATACGATACCTATCCGTATTTGGCTCAAGTGTTGCTAACTTGATGCGTTTATTGGTTTTTTTTTTGTTATTTGCTATTTGGCAAAATTTGTTTATTTATTTTTAAGCCGAGATAAAGCTTGTTACAATTTCATAATACAAATGCAATGCAGCGTGAAATTTTGACTTTTTAAGTGTGACTTTGAAAATCAATAAAACATTGGCCTAAATGTGGGGAAAAGTCAAGCGTGGCGTTATCTTGATTGGGCGGAAACAAAATATCGTCGACGCGGCAAGGTGGAGTTGTTTATTCGTACTAAGGAAAATATGACGTATATGCGGTTGTCACAATTGGAAAGCGATAACGCAGTATGTGGTTATTATATGAGATGTACCCTATACCTCTTGACAGATTGTAATAATGCACTTAGGCTTTGACACTTAGTCGGTGACACTTAGTCTTTGACTCTGTTCAAGTATCATAAATTTAAGTCAAGATCCATCTCAATATTCAAAGTGAACTAGTTGTGGGTAAGCAAATCGATGTAGCTTAGGATTTTCTGTAATAAATCATTTCTACGTTACGAAAAATAAATGTCAATGTACCAAAATTGTTTTGGTACGATGCGTCACCACACGACAAGTGATTTTTTTTTTTGGTAAGCGATGATGTTTCGTTATCCAGAAAATAACGTCCCTTTCACATATTATACGACAGTGAATTGTAGTTTCTGAGGACGCACCAAAAGTCGAGTTAGAGTCGCATCGAATTCAATTATCCTTAGTTTATTATAACGCGCGAGGTTTAAAAATTGAGCGGGATCAGGGATGTTTTCAAGCAAGTAGCACCCGTAGTCTGTTCAAGACGTGGAATATACTTTCAAACAGAGAATATTTGACATTGCGTATAGGTTAGGTTAGGTTAGGTGGCAATTGTCCATACGGAGTAATTCACTTAGATCAAAGAAGGTCCATTATGAACAATATCCGCAAGATCCCTGAAAAAGTACTCTCCTAGAGTGTTACATAGTAGGTGAAAGGGTGTTTCCTCCTCCTTCTCATCCATGCAACTGCGACATGGTGACTCCAAAGCTTGCGGCACGTATTCCTAGTACACAGTTCCCGGTTAGTACTCCGACAAGAGTTTCGATTTGTGATCTACTGACGTAGCTACCTTCACAAATATTGCCAAAATTGGCTTTGTAGCGAATGTGGATCCTTATCCTGCGCCGACTTATCCGTGGCGAGATCTGTTTTTGCATGATTACAGGCGTCAATATCCCGCCATCTCTCGTTAGCCTATTGCACCGCTAGTGTGAAGATGTTGTATCTTACAGTTTCAATTGGCACATCATTTGGCTCCCTCTTACCAGTAGAGAGTTCCATTTTCGTACTGTTCTTTGCTAGTTTGTCTGCTATGACGAGGGTCCCAGCACAGCGTTAACGTGCACTTACCCGAGATCTCATTTAAAAATTTACAACAGTGCATGACCAATTTGGATCTTAATGACCTTTATTTGGATTCGAGTGCTTTAATGGCTGCTTGACTGTCGGTATAGATAGTGATGTCTGAATTGAATATCGATCTCACCTTCAGTAGTTCAGCGGCTTCAAGAATAGACATTACTTTTGCCTGAAAGACACTACAGTTGTTTGGTAGTCTAAAAGACTGATTTAGGAATAATGGAACTCAAATAATCCCGACGCTTACTCCGTCATCCGTCTTAGACCCATCTGTGTATATTTCTAGTGTGTTTTCATCTATTCTTGACTCTCATGTGTAGCTAAAATTGTAATATTGTGATTATTGATGTGCATTGTCCTGATATACATATTCAAGCGATACATTTTATGGTAAAGTCGAGCGGGTATACAGCTAGTACCAAATATTGCGTTAAAATTTTCCCTTGAACTAGATTAGGCCGACACTCTGTTATCTCAGACAGACGATTGAGAACAAAATACTAATGGCGACAAATGAAAGATGGAGCAAGCTCGACTCCTGTAGCATAACCCAAAAATATGGCCAATCTATAATAAAAAGAAAACTGAGAAAATCTCACAATTGAACAAGAAATCCTTGTCCTTGATTGTGGGTATTATCACCGGACACAATATGCTGAAATACCATACCAAAAAATGGGAATCAGCACAGATAACCTGTGAAGAGGATGCGGTGATGAGGAGGTGCATAAGGACACCTCACACTTTCTTTGCCACTGCCCAGCGCTCTGCCACATAAAAAATAAAATTCTTGTTTGCTAATTTTTCGAGAATCTTTCCGACAGGTCCGTTAATGAAAATTTGTAAGAACATCGGGTTGGTAAAGTCCGTAGGTTTTTCATAGGTTTCCATTGTGTGGGAGTCATAAAGCCCTTGGGCTTCATAACTGATATACAGGCTTACCAATGCTCATTTATTTAAAAGACAGTAATTTACTGTTGGCAAACATTCGGATATGTAACCCTAACCAGATCATCTGCTGCCGAATAGCTGCCAAGAGAACTGGAGCCCTAAAAACCTTAAATCACTGGTATCTAAGAAGTGCAGTAAGCACTTCGCTAAAGTGCCCCAAAAACGTTGTCAAATCTCTTGCTGTTATTATGGTAATAAGAAAATAGTTTCTTTTGATCCTCATGAAGGCCTAATTTGTTACTTGGGGTGGTATGAAAATTGTCAAATATTCTACAGGATCAGAAATATTTTCTACTAGTGGATGCACATTTGTCATTCAAAGTAGACTTTGTCAAAAACTTGGCTTAAATTCAACCAAAAACGCCGAGAAATACTTAGACCAATTGACAAGTGGCATGAAGTTTCAGTTCAGAGACTCTGTTATAAAATGTTAGTTAAAACTGCTACTAAGTATCGGACAGATGCTTTCAAATCTAGGGGTTAATCATGCTTCTAATAAGTATAAAAATGATGACTCGCAAAATATAAAAATACAAGCTCATACAAAAAATTCTGCAGTTGTATAAAATTTGCGTACTAGCACATAATTTCGATGCCGATGCAAGGCGCACACTCTAAATCTTTCCTTAGGCAATCGGCTGCAAAAATGCAGTTTGAATTTTGAGTGTCGAATTGAAATATATTGAATTCACTTGTGGACTCTTCTTAGTGAGATATTTGTTCCCGTTTGCATTGATGGGTCTTGGAAGACACGACTTAACAACGAACTCTACAAGATATATTCTAGTCTAAAAAGAGCATATTGAAAGTTTTGAAATGGCCAGGATATGAAGAGTAGATGGACATTAATACTCATCGCCTAAGATGACGCGCATATCTTTAAGAGCACCTCAATCAACGTTGACTAAAAATCCTAGTTAGTTGAGGCCTTGGTTTAACCCTAACTATACAGCGCGGCTTAAATAATCTCAAAAATATTATCCGCTAAATTGAAAACAGGAAAAATTAGATGTCAATTTCATTCGATTAAATAAATAATTAAATAGTAGGCGCAACAAGGCCGTATAGGCACTCTAGGCCTAGCTTCTCACAACAATTCGTGCGAGTTTTTATTTTTGGGACGAATTGAAGAGACCTACAATTTGATGCCGAATCCAAACGGCTGAATTGAGAAGCTTTTTCACGAAATTTCTACTTTCGGATTTTTGTCAGACGTTCGCGAAAGGTGGCGCTGTGGAAAAGGCCTTAAGATATAATTTGTGTTTTTCCGGGGACTGAACCTAGGACCCCTCGCACAGTATAGTCCTTCTAACTAACCACTGAGTAAATACATTTTGCAAAAAACATTCTAGTCGTCTTAAGTAGATTTTATTTTTCTGAATTCGGTTTCTCCTGAATGTAAAGACAAGACTGAATTAGTAGTTAACGCAGCAATTTATTGTAACGCTCCTCACTCGAGTCGCAACTATTCCATGTAACTATCTAAAGTTAATTTAAACATTTTCCCTCCTCAATCTCACTTATTCAGCGAAACTTAACATTATTACTAATAACTTTGTATTATATTGATTTTATTGACTTTGAGTAGGCTTTCGGGATGTCAATAATTACTAATTAGTACGTTTGGGCAATATACCGAAATTTCACACTTTTAGGCATGGATTTCCAGTGAAATCCGATAATTGATTATAAAAATACTTCCATCAATTTGTTGCTAAAACAAATCAAGTAGATAGTTAAACAATAATAGAATAATTACGAGTTCTGATGGTTTTTATAAGGAAAATCAATTATGGTAAATCACAAAGTTATTGCTAATTTCTTTATTAGCTATTTATTTTTCGAATAGATAGTCGTATTCTATGCCTTTAAGGATTGATTACTTATTTTCAGCACTTTCCAGTTTCTCGATTGTCGTTCAATAATTTATGGGGCTAGGGGTAGCTACTGAAATTAATTTTTTTGTGTATGGCGTATACGTAACCTTTTTTGAATGTATTTTTCTTAATCCACTAGAGAACTCAAAATTAAGCAAGCAGAGAACATAAGTATTAAATCAGCATACAAGGAAAGGAAAGTAGTTTTTCCATCTGACTTTGTCCTCGAAGTCTGAAAACCTGTCAGCATAAAATTCTAAATTCCACAAAAATTTGTTTTTTCTTCTTATAAATAGAATTGAAGTCAGAGTAATAGAGCACATCACAGTTAAATTAACATAACACGATCCTACAGGCAGTTATCGTTAACATAATTTTCAGTTTATCTTTAGCACATTATTGCCATATTGGACCTTGATTTTATTTAAACATAAAAATATAAATCTCCTTAGTCACTTACATTATTTTTTGTAACAACACTTTTTTTTAAATATCCAATTTAATTGTTAGTTTCCTTTGCAGTTCACTTATCCCCTCTCAAGGATGCAATAATTAAGTTTTGTCAGTCTTTCTTTTCGAATCCACACACACGTTACGCGTTGTAAATAATTACGCACTTGAACGCTTTATTTTTTTTTCCTTGTGAAACCCGGTCGCGCTGTTACTCCGTCAAGACGTTATGATAAAGTAGCAGACAACTCAGGCAATCGCATATATTTATTTCTTCTCGAATAGTCAAATTAGCAAGAAACTCACGTCACGACGACGACGACGAGAGCATGAACACATCAAGAGAGGGAGAGTAAGTTTATTGTTTACATTTTTTTATTTGTTAATAATAAATTTTATTTTTATTACACAGTAGAAAAGTTAGCTCAATGGCCGGCAAGGTATTGTGGGCTTGTTTTGTTTACCAATTAGTCAATTCATGTGACTATTGGGATTTTGTTTGGTGACTTATAATAATTGTTCACCGAATAGGTTTTGTTTGATGGTTTGAGTTTTAAGTTTAAGCGGGGCAACAGTTGAATTATGGATGCTGTTGGATTTTTATTTAGTTTTAGATTTAGCTGACTGAATTTGTGTTTCGTTGTCAGGTTCTATACAATAACTTAATGGAATCGATTTGATGTCCTGCAAAATTGTTAATTTTGAATCACTGAAAAAAGGCGAGGAGCTTTTTAAATTTTAACTTTCTGTGCGAGATGACGAGGAAACAAAAATAAAATGGATTTGGGCAGATCAAAAGTAGGCTTATGTACATAATGTCACAAAGAGTGAAGAACTGCAGTTTGAAAAAAATGTTTAGCTTTTTATTGCTAGAATTTGGTAAAATAGAAAGTGTTGTAATTAAGAACTAGATATCCAAACTTTTCATTATAAAGTGATGTTATTTTGCCCAATTGGGAAAGATCGCTATTGCGTTAATAAAAAAAATACTTTAAAGGACCATTCACAGGAGAGCGAGCGACAACCAATTGATGAAATGCGAACAACCCACTTTTGATGCATTTAACATTTTACTATTCCAAGAGTAGAATTTAATTAATTATCCCACCAAAATGTATGTATTAACAAAACAAGTTTAAAAACAGTTTAAACAAGGAAATTTATAATTCCAAACTATTTGCCCCGGCCGAAAACACCCTCGACACGAATTGTCAAAATTTATTCGCAATCCACATCATTAAATCGCGTTCCAAAAACTAGCGAATAAAACTTTTGTTTAAAATTAACCTGGAAGAAAGTGATGAACTTGGCGAACTGTCGCGACTATGAAAAGTGTTCATGTGAAGAGACTGTCAAAACTCGCGTTCGTTCGTAAATAGTTTTAGTTTTTAATGGGATAATGAGGGTATCAGTCTCCTTAGGGTTTCTTTACAACTCAATTATTACACAATTTGGTTCTAATAAAAAAAAAACAGGGATTGGCCATTTAAACTCTTCTCATGATTTTTAAGGCGATATCGTTATCGAAGCTTATAGCGGAGCTTATGTAGCCAAAGTTCCTTACTACCTAAATATTATAGCTTGTGAGACTCTGGCCTAATTCGGCAATGTTGTGTATTCCTTTTTCTCTGTGGGTTTCGCACAATTTTCCCAAATATGATGTGGAAGAAATCCAATGACAACGCATATCCCTTTGCTTAAATCCTATTTTTTTGACATCAAAGGTCAGTGTGTTTTCCATTGTCTGTCTGCACAACTAGCAGGAATGCCAATACTAGACATATAACTCCCCTTTTTAAATTCTGGGATACGTGCTTAAAATTGTTAAAATTATGGTCAATATTGATCTGAACTTTTTTGGTTTTCGTGACTATTTGGTTGTGGATTTACAGAGCCTACAACTGTAGTGGTAGAGATCAATTAGTTTATTGACATAATGGTTTCAGACATTAGTACAGTAAGATAAACAGGATCTTTTATGCGATATAGTAAGACGCCTGATGCTTGTATAGTTTGTAGAAGGTCTCCTTTCTCGTGGATCGGTCAAGCGGTCTGAGGTTCTATTCTCCAGGCAAACTTAATAACTGCAAAAAATTGTTATCAAAAATCTCTTCGCTAATATTTTTTATGATTTTTTGAATGGGATGATCTCAGAAAAATTTTGTATGAAAAGGTGGAAAAAGTGGATAAAAGAGTCATTTTTAGAAATTTGCAAAAAATCATAAAAAATATTAGCGAAGATATATTTGAAAAAAAAATGTTTGCAGTCACTATTAGAATTATTTGAAGATACTTTTTGCATCAAAACATTTTTTTTTTGGACCGAGGAAAAAACTCAAAAAATAGACTTTTACAAAAGTTCGAAATTTTTAATGGGTACTTCATGGGTTTAGGAAAGTTTTGTATCATTCAAACGGAATTTAAATGACCTTTCCATTGATGCCAAGATTTACATGAAGTAAGTTCAAATTTATGAGTAGAATTAACTTTACTTTTGCGTAAATAATTATGCCGACGACTGTATTTGTCCCATTACCAGTGCTTAAAATAAATAAATAGTTGGCGCAACAAGCGTGTAGACATCCTAGACCTAGCTTCTCATAACTATTCGTTTGTGTGAGATTTTATTTTTCAGACGATTGGAAGGGACCTACAATTTTATACCGAGTCCGAACGGCTGAGCTGAGAAGCTTTTTCAGGACAGTTATACTGTTGGATGTTTGTCAGACGTTCGCGAGAAGTGGCGCAGTGTGAAAAACCTTAAGATATACCGATTTTGCGGTTTTCGGGGATCGAACCTAGGACCCCTCGCACAGTAGTCCAGCACACTAACCACTGCGTTCACATTACCACCGAAATTTATTGGGCAAAATTTCGCGGAGGCTTTATTTTTTGCCTGTTGAATGGTGTAACTATCGTTACGATCGAATTTAACTCATGATTTTGATGACATACATTTGACGTGAGTTTCATGCGAGAGCTTTTAATCTTGGGACGTTTTACAAAAAAAAATATATTTTCTAACTGACAATATGTCACTGTAACCCAGCCTGACAGTATGCGTTAATTACATCCCTGAACTTTGTTGATAGAGTTGTTATACTGTTGTCTCTTTCTGCAAATTGCAATTTTTTGCGACTTTAGTTGGATTTGTCAAGGCACAACTTTGCAGGTAAATAATGAAATAAAATCAAATGAATTTAAATTAATGCTTAATAATCTGCAACGCAGCTTTGCCGCCAACTCGAGTGATACAACACCCTTCATTGAAAACCAGATAACGTGCAGCGTCACTAATAATAATAATTCGAGTTCGTTTATATACCTTATCGTGTTCTTATGATACAATATACAATATAGCTACATTACATTTATTGGAACACATACGAGTACTAAAAGAAAGTATTCTTCAATAAAAACATTCATTCTATCGAGATAATCAGTTGCGCACACTGAGCACTAGGCACTAAACAGTGAGCAAAAAACATGACACAAATCACAACTGTTATGTGGAATCAAATTGAAGCATTAGAATTGATATATTGGAATGTCTTAGATAATATCAATTTAGTCGATAATAATGGTAATGATAGTGTTAAAATAGCAGCATTACAAGTAATAAAAGATATAAAAGAATCATTTCGGAAACAATCGATATTTGCAGTAAGAGACGCCATTTTGGCAGAACAATTTCATACAAATACAGACGCTCACAGATTATGTATAAGGCTTTATAATATGGACTATAAACTCTTTTTGGAATTATTAGATAATGTATTTGCAGCATTAGCAGTAGCTACACTAAATGGTCCCCCAGACGCTATGAGGCTGATGCAAATAATGATTAAAGAGTTCCAAGAATCCGACATGATCTTTCATACTTTTACTGCTCTATTCAGATCATTAAGGCTGAAAACACACCGGATAAAGCAAAACGTTTTTGATTCTTAAATCAAGAAAACGTTTTTTATTTGAACACACACCGAGCGAAACAGAATGTAACAAAACAAAACGTTTTGTTTTCTTGTTTCGTTTGGTGTGCGTTGAAATAAAACAAAACGGAATTTCCGATGCTTTTAGTGCTTTTTCAGTTGCTATTTCTTTCCACAGCTTATCAATAGTAAGTTTATTGGCATGTTCCTTATCCTTATAATTATAGATAGGGCTTCTTGCCTCAATTAAAAAAATCAATTTTTCTCCATCTACGTCCATATTTGTTAAAATTTGCGCACGGAGTAAACATAGAAGCAAATAAAGGTGAAAAGTGCAACGAAAGAAGAAAATAAAAACAACGGATTTTAAATTTTGTTTCGCAAAAACAACAGGTCCGCTATCGGCAACGAAACATGTTTTTCTGATTTGCTTTGGTTTTTATGTTTCGTTTCATTTGGTGTGTGTTGCGCCATAAGAAAGTATGCAATTATCAACAACGACGCTGATTCGAAACAGTTTTGTTGTATTCGGTGTGTGTTGCTCGTATGCAATGGCATGTATTTTCGACAACCACAACCGAAACGCTTCAAAACAAAAACGTGTGTTTTGTTTCGTTTGATTTGGTGTGTTTTGTCTCATAAGAAACCATGTTCTCTTGTTTCACGAAACAAAAAAACACGTTTTGCTTTATCCGGTGTGTTTTCAGCCTAAAAAAATATTTCCCATTGATTAAAGCTGCTTCAAGCCGTGATTTGCTTCTAACTAACTTAAATCATTTTATAGAATCAACCAAGGAGGAAAATTTCAGTTCAAGATTTCAAGATCACATTAAAGCATTAGTTGAAGATATTAAGGAAGTTATTGACATTCACCCTTTAGTGCCGAAGATTGATTTTCTTGTAAATTTATCAAACAAATTGGGTATTAAGACGTTTAAATATTCAGACAATTAGCGCTACATAGTTTAAAAGTTTAAGAGGCGTTAGAGATAAAAGCCTGAAATGTAAATTATTTTTAAGCTTCTCATTTATAGGAACTGGCAAATAAATTAATGACTGATATAACATTTTATTTTATCTGACTATAGAACACCATTGAATAATTTTTATTGCTAATTAAAATGTTTCCTTTAAGAAGAATGACTTCAAGTTTAACTTAATACAATTCTTACTAAAAAATTCTATTGAAAAATTGAAATAGAACAAAAAAAAAAAAAACACCTAAGTGCAGAACTAACCGGATTTTTTTTATAAAAATTTCGAAATTCGATGTAGAGGTAACGACCGTTTACAATTCTTCAAAATTTAATATATTTTTCTACTCGCCTACATTATTCTTAATTTTGACTGCATCTACAAACGCATCCGAAAATGCAGTCGACTTAAAGATGAGTAGCTGCGTTTGCTGCCATGTAAATGTCTAGCATGTGGAACAATATGTCCATAGCCGCTGTTGGAGTGGTCCAAAGTGCTGATGTAGAGTCAAGCCGTTCTTTAAACACGACAAAGGTGAGTGTAGTGAATTTCCTTTTCAAGGGCAATCCACTACACGACAACGCCACAATGTAAGAATATGTCTAATGAGGGATACATAGAGCCAATATGTATTTCGAGGCTGAAGTCCCCATTTGCTATCAATAGATGTTTTGCAGCAGTAGCCGTGGTGGCTTTCTGAACCCTCTGCAGTAGCTATATTGAATTTCCAGCTCAATTTGATGTCTATAGAATGAGGACTTATTTACCTCCAAAATTAAGTTTTAAGTTTTAAATACAAATGAAAAAACTCATTTCCCATCCCGTCTTAATCAGCCGATTTCAACTCCATTAAGAACTTGCGGGCGATTTTGAAAAGACGCACACTTTTACAAGTTTTCATTTTGCGACTTTAGGAATGAGTGGGACAATATTCCTGCTTCATTTTCGAAAATTTGATGAGTCAATGCCTTCGCCTTGTCTTTGCCAAGCAGTAATAAAAAATAAGGGCGGGTGCAGTGGCTCAGTGGTTAGTGTGCTGGACTACTGTGCGAGGGGTCCCAGGTTCGATCCCCGGAAAAACACAAATATATGGCGTATTTTTTTGGGAAGTGAGTATAACAAAACCAAAAGTGAATATAACAATTTTGCATGTAAAACCAAAAGTGAGTATAACAATACCAAAAGTGAGTATAAAAGTTTTGCATGTAAAAGTAAAAGTGAGCTAGCTATAGGTTCTCAAAAAAATACGCCTATAGTATATTAAGATTTTTCCCATGGCGCCACCTCTCGCGAACGTTTGCCTAACATCCGAGTATAACTGTCCTAAAAAAAAGCTTATCAATTAAGCCGTTCGGAATCGGCATAAAATTGTAGGCCGCTTTCATTCTTCCCAAAAATAAAAACTCACACAAATGAAATGACTGCGAGAAGCTAGGTCCAGGGTTCCTATGACCTGTCGCGTCAACGATTTATTTTTTTAATGAAAAATAAGGGTTACTGAAAAAAATATTAGCCGTTAAAATTAAAACAAAAAAATGTGGTTAGTTTTTCACAGGCAAATTTCTGAATTTATTTTAATTTTTGATTATTACTATTTCTTGTATGGATTTAATTTATTTTATTTATTTAAGAGATAATTTTGTTAAATAAAAACAATAGAAAAAATAAAAACAAATATTTGTTTATCAACAATTAATTAACTTTACCAACAAAATCAGTAAAACCACTTACATTAGTTTAGTAAGGAAACAAGCAACACCACTCGATATCAACGTTAGAGCTGGATTCGATTTTGATGCTCAAATGCAACCGAACCTCTGTTGACGTTTTTCAGTTTCCTCAACCTTCATAAACGCTAAAATGACTATAAAGAATAGTAACAATTTGCAAAATTTTTTTTAAATTATACTTTTTTGTGAAGCTTCTTAATTGATTTTCTCCTTTTAAATTTGTTTAATTGTCATACTTTTGCATTTTTATGACAGCACATTCACAAAAATGCGCATAAAATTGACGCCTTCGCTAAAGACAAACATAATTTACATAAATTCTTTCCTTCTAATAATTCTCGTTTTTCTTTGTATACTACATATGTTTATAAACCAGTTAACAGATTCATACAAAATTTCAAAAATAAGTTTTATTTGTGAGACGTTCACAGCGAACCTTCAACCTCTGTCAATGGATGAGTAAATGGTTAACGAACTTTACGGCAAATACAACAACAAAATTGACAATGACAACAATTTGCCAAAGTACGAATAATCATGCGCAGTATTTTACATACATCGTAAAAACAATTGCTCGCGTAGAATAGATATTATTATACTTAAATTTATTTAAATGTATTCTCAATTATCTTTCTGACATCACTATTATGTCTATTATGGCGGGGTGACAGTGGCACTGGCGTGACAGTGAACTTGAATGTCTCTAGCATAATTCATATAGCTCACCGTGCGATTTCGATGACACTCACATTGCCGCCTCTGGCCTGGCGGATCTGAGGCGAATTGCAATTTTAAGGCTGGATACAATGAATTTCAAGATGATTAACGATTAAGGTTCTGTAAGTGATTAAATTAATTCAGATGGTTATAGCTTTACTTATAAGTTCAGTCAGAGCACTGGATATTTTGCAAGTCGTGATGTTCCCATCACACCTAGGTAAGGTATTCTATGACCAAGTTGATAGTTAAATTAGAGTCACAAGTCGATTATAATTACCGAACGTGCTCGCGTAATAGTCAATTTGTATTTGTATACGCGGTTGCATTGAATTGGATTTGTTTGTCAGAGGCACAGGCATTTTTGTTATACGATGCGCTTTAAGTGGGTTATTAACATATTTTGCGTACGTATATATGTTACTACTACAAGGCAGGGAATTTTCTTGGTAAGACTGAGGGAACATTGTTAACTGCAAACCAACTTGTGCGCAGGCAGCTTATGATATAGGCCTGATAAACCCTTGCCTGAAATTGTGTAACAACAAGGTGTACACAAGTACAAAGAAGAGTCTGTTCTTCTCTAGTTTGGTGGGTGTAGGTGTGAGGAAGTTTTATGGGGTCTTCCATTAACAAGTATTCTATTGTGTTGACTTATGCTGGTTGCATAATTCCGAATGCCGATTAGTGTGTAATAAAATCGAAAGTCATGTTGTTTTTCGCGCCGCTTTCTTCTGACAGGTGCTGCAAAAATTTGTAAATAATGCGTGGGAAAAAGCAAATTTAAATTACCGATCAATTCTACGCTATATTCAATTCACGCGATTATGCAAGAAGCTGTCAGTTTAAATGAGCTCATATACTGATAAATGGTGAATTCTATTTGGTTGGACATGGAAGTAAGGAGCAATCTAGAGGTTATGTTATGCATGCACAATGTGCATGTGTCAAATGCAGATCTGTGGAGGCAGTACTATATGAGAATACTAGAATCATCGAGAAGTCCAATTCGCCATAAAGAATAAAATTTACTGTGGTCGCCTTTCTAGACATAGACGGTGCTTTCAATAACCTCAACATTAATTACCTCCACAATTGAGGAGATTTGTTTTCTCTTAATAGCTGACAAATTGAATTGAAACAATGCTTAATAAGTAGAACCATTAACAGCAGACTCGGTCTCGGGGACAGCTTGACTGAGTTAATCAAAGAGCACCACAGCGAGGAGTGCTGTCCCCTTTCCTGTTAAAACTAAATTTTACCTCAAGAATCTGAACAAGGTACAGAGGATTGTTTGAATGGATATAGCGGGTTTATTAAAATATACACTACACAACTAGGTCTAGAAAAATGACTAAATATTCAACCTTTCAAGCTATACACTAAAGAACGTGGCAGCCCAGATGTATCAGAAGTCAGAAATACTCACGAAAACCGTGGTATGACTTTGGCAAAACATTTACAGAATTTATATCTGAAAGTACTATCATCAAATAAATACCCATCTTGAAAGATGAGAATGGAAGGGCAGTATTAGTCCGAAGTACTTTATATCAGCGAGTCATACCGACTGGCAGATTACTGCTCAAAACGTCTTACTAAGAACTATACCGCAATGGAAATTACGTCTTGGACAACAGTCAAGCAATACATAAAATTATTTCGATGACAGGCTTAAGCTTAATTGAAATTGTTACATTAAATATGGCTAGGCTAAGAAACCATGAAAAAGCACTTATTTTGTGCAATGTGTGAAAAATTTTAACGTCTTTTGATAAAAATCAAATCAGAATATTCGTCTAGGTAAGGAAACATGACCAAAAGACTAAGCATCTTTACAAATGATTTCGGCAAAAGCCCGGCCCTCCAAGAACACCGCTTCTGTTGAACTGCAAATAAAACTGCAAATTTGGGTCCAAGAGATCTTTTTGGGTGTTTTGTACCAACTGGTGGATAGGGATCGCTGTAGTCAAACCTCATTACCATTAAATGTCAGTGACTTTATTTATTATAAAATCGCAAATTTGTCATTCAATATGTTCCATTTTTTTTTTTACTTTTTTGGATATTTGATCAATCGTTGAGCGAATTTTTTCGTAGTGATAGAAAATTATCATTCAGTCAAATTTGGCCAACAGCAGAGTAAATTTGCATTATTTGGATTTTAATTGCTCTTACGATGTGAGCTAACAAATCTGTCAAATGTAGCAAGACGTCAGGTAGGTAAACAAAAGAAACGAATTATTTGGTTTAAATAAATAAGGCTACAATAGACGGTCTATTCGCGTACTTTTCCAAGAAATGCGACTAAAAATATGTAAAAAAATGATGCCAAATTCAAAAATTTTAGAGCAATCCTGTCAGAGAGCGAAAAATGTACCCAAAAGTATGTGTATAGTATATACAGTATACACGTAGAGTTACTTTGAGCCACTTCCGGCTAAACACCAATTTGAACAAAACAAAACTATTTAAATGGAGATAGTTTTAGTATATCATTAGTAAATATATTATTTATTTTCACTTTTTTTAGTTTGTGAAAATATTGCACGTTTTTTTCGTCTTTCTGTCAACTTTTTGCTTTTGACAATTTAACAGTACACGTCGGAAGAAATGTACAGCGAGCTGTTTCGAGCCAAGAGGGGAATTGCTCGTTACTCGTTATTTTGCTGTTTCTGTTTTTCTATTTTACTGTCATTTTTGATGAGAACGTGTATGTGAATTTGTGCAATTGCGATCGATTGATAACGATTTAAACCGCGTATGAAGTGTAATGTCGTTTTCCATTGGGCAAAAAGAAGAAGAAGAATCAAGAAAATCACTTCTGAAACCGTTCCATTGGAGCAAAAAATACTCTTCTGTTGATTCTGAGGAGAGAATTTCGCTTCTCGATTTCAAGTCAGAATCCACTCAAGAAGCGCTAACACAAGTGCATTTTATGTATAGGTATTATACAATTTTTGGCGTTTCACCAATACGTGAGTGTAATCGAGCAGAAGCAGTTTTCTTGTTCCATTGGATTTCAGAATGAGTGAATCCCTGAGTAAAACCAATGGAAAATAACATAAGTAAATAATACCTGCATTCCAACAGCATTATTCATAGACGTTTTTAATGTTAACTGTCATTTTAGATCGAGTGAACTTAACTTGAAATATAGTAATATTTTTGAGTACATTTTCCGCTGTCTGAGAGTTTCTAAGTCTATCATTTAAAATTTAGTTGTGTTAGATCAGAAAAGTATAGATGCCTTCACAAATAGACCATTATAGATTTTGTCTTACTTATTTCCTTTCCAACCTTCTTTTCTCAAAAGCATTAGTTCTTCTTTTCTCAAAATTAATTCCACATTATTACTTGACCTATTTCATCACTGGCTATAACTTACAATTTATAAAACGATTTTCTATTTCCTAAACCCTTAGTTGTTTAATATATTTTTTTTTATCACAGGTAATGTAAATCAGTTACTTAAAACTTATAATTGTGGGAAAATAGCTCACCTCTATATCTGATCCGCAAAAATATATTGCTCATTCATATTGATAACATCTTAATGTATACTTAGATTTAAGTTTAATAGGAAAGCAACAAGTTCACATTGTGCCGACGACACCACAATGTTTCTATGATTGCAATCACGATTTAATTTAATTACAAACATTTTTATTCTTATTAGTAAGTTCTAGTACTACTTTGCTAGTCATCAACTGACTCAATTTTCTCAAGTGTTTATTGTTTTGCAATTTGAAGTGTTCACTGTCAAGGTTAAGACACAACTCGGTGAAGGCATTAATATTATAGTGGCGCGCTGTGATAACGTCATTTTTATATTTCACATGCTGTCTAGCAATATCCTCATATGTATACCTACGAGCTATGAATATTGTCTAGTATTTGACATAAATCTGATGCGTCAAAATGTCATAATAACAGATTCTCTTTAGAATATGATTGAGAAATTTGTTCACCTGGGAGTGACGTATAGCATTGTTGTAATTGATTACACACTTGATGACAGTTAAAAGTGAAAGTACTAAACTAATGACAGTGAGTTAACCATAATGAAATGACAATGCAAGGAAGACAACATCTCTATATCGTACAATCGTGCATATCATAGTCAAAGTTGATTGCGCTATCCCGTGAGATGACTCTGTTTGGTTGGGCGTGATTTCAATTTCATTGACCCTAGCCACACATCATGCGTGCGTGAAATTGTAAAACGGTTATGTAATATTGATGGGTATTATGATTAACGCCTTTGCATAATTTATTGTAGCCAGAGTTGGTAATTTAATTTAAATTATATCGAAAATTTGACAACCAAAGAAAAATCCGATTTCTTAAAAAATTCGAACTTGAAGATTTTATGTGCTCGCTGTCATAACTACTTACCGCTTAATGTTCTCATGTGATTAAATATAAGAAACTGCGAGCAAAATTATGAGACAGAAACCCTGAAAGTGCCGCTGCGCCCCTATAATATGAGAGTTACGTGCGGTTTGCATTTGAAGGTTCATGTGTTCTATTGGCTGATGGAAAACGGAGGCTTTAAATGTGCCAGCAAGGTTGTTTTTTTTTTAATAATGTTTTACGAAAATTTCACGTACTAGCCGGACAAAACAGGCGGAGGCTGCGCAAATGCGGCGCATTTAGTTTCCGCTTAATTGTATATTCAATTGACATCACGGTGTCATTTAAAGTGCCAATTAATTACGTGACACTCAAATGATGAGATTTAAGAAGAAATGCGATGTTTTGGGAATATTTTTTTTTTAACAGAATGGAATGTATAAAGAAATACATATGAAATTGTTTTATTATGAATTATATCCTTACATATAATAAAACTGTAGGCATTTTCTTTGTCAGCTAAAAACTCGAAAACTACTGGACAGATTTCGATGAAACTTTTTTTAAATGTTCCTTAAGACTGTGAGACTGCTATAGGCTATGTCGTTTATAGCCACGTCCTTAGGAATAGTTTTTAGCCAAAATGTATTTTTTTAAGTGAAAATATATACATACACATATACCTTGCTACGAATGGATGTTTATACTTTTGCGATCGTCAAACAACCACATTCGATAAGGGTTGATTTGTTGTCGCAGTGAGTGCTATGGTCAGTTGTATATTATGTAGGTATGTATATTATGATTGTATGTCCGATGAAGGATGGGGATGGGGTGAATCGTGCGTGCTGCAGAATGGCATGGGGTATATTAATAATCTTCATAAGAGAAGAGACGTATAATACAAAACAGGTTTCATTTCAGAATTTCATTCGATATGTGGTATGGTAATTGTGTTGGGTTGGGGTAGTTAGTTGTTTGGATTCTATAGGAAGAGGGAAGCAAAGGAAAGGAAAGGAAATGCAGTATATTAAACAAGTAGCAAGATCAATGAGAGGGAGGGCGATGCAGAGGGTGCACATTATATATCCAATGCATTACATCCATTATCGCATATCGCCACCCAACGCAGTAGGAATTTTATTCTGATATGACGTAACAGGGTAGGGTTGGGGTAGTTGTTTGGACTCCATAGTTCTACTTTGGGGTTGTTGTCGCACATCGAAAGCAATTTTTCTTGAACAGATAGGTACTGTGTATGAGTGACTTACTTCTGTCCAACCAGTTTGTGAAATATACATATATTATCATAGTAAAGACGAAAGCCGATTGTTAGATACATACTTGAATTGTTATTGATTTTAGAAGTGAAATTGAATACATAGATACCTATTGATTTCTGAATTTAAACTTCATCAGCAAGGTAAGTCCGAAAAAATAAAGCTCTGATTTAAAAAAAAAATTAGTTCAGACTATTCCTTCGCGAGATAAAAAACCGATTTTGCTGAAATTTTGTTGTGTTTGAGTGGGTCCCTGGATGGTTTAGATTCACAATTGGACCCGATAGGTGGCGCTGCAATTGGGTTCCAGGAAGTTTACTATTTTTTTCATCTAAACGTTTTGACTGATTTTGATTATATTGTTTGTGTGTGAACAAAACAAAACAAGTGAGACACATAAATGTATTCAAATATGTATGTATATTGTTATTAGTTTAGGTGACTGAATTTATTTTGGTTGTTTTGCCGTAACAGGGTAGGGTTAGGGTAGTTGTTTGAATTCCATAGGAAAGAAAATGCAGTATTACAAACAAGTAGCAAGAGTACGGCGAGGGAGGGCGATGCAGAGGGTGCATATATCCAATACATTACATCCATTATCGATATCGCCACACAACGCAGTAGGAATTTCATTCTGATATGACGTATGCATTTTTTGAAGTAAAAATATATACATACACATTATACCTTGCTACGAATGGATGTTTGTACTTTTGCGATCGTCAAACAAAAACAAAACAAGACTAGCATACGTATACTACACATTCGATAAGGGTTGATTTGTTTTCGCAGTGAGTGCTATGGTCAGTTGTATATTATGTAGGTATGTATATTATGATTGTATGTAACAGGTTTTATTTCAGAATTTCATTCGATATGTGGTATGGTAACAGGGTAGGTTTGGGGTAGGTAGTTCCTTGGATTCCATATAGGAAGAGGGAAACAAACGAAAGGAAATTCAGTATTACAAATAAGTAGCAAGATCTAGGAGAGGGAGGAATTTTCTTTTTCTCCTAAAAGCGCGAAAACTACTGGACAGATTTCAATGAAACACTCAAAAGTGTAATTTTAAATGAACCAAATATAATTTTGTGCGAGCGGGCAAGGCGAGCACGGGTCCAGCTAGTTTCAAATAATAGACTCTGCTTCTGAAGTGTAAAGATAGCTTTAACATAAACTACATTTCAGCTGATTTAGCTGTCATCGATGCAGGAGACGCTGTGGTGACAATAGGTGACTAAAACCAAAAAAGCAGGTAACACTTTGAACCAGCAATTTGTAAAGTGTATTGTTAATTGCTACTTTCAACTCTCAAATGCGAACACCCACCTAAATTCAAATTTAACAGGGATGTAGCCTATTTTCTGAAGACGTTTAAATAACAGAATTGCATCCATAAAAATATGATATTATTTACTTCCCAATTGGCAATTTGAAATTTGTGCTATAAAATAGTTCAATAAAATGTCTTGGACTCAAAATTGCTGGTAATTGTTGTTCTCTCAAATCTCTCCTTTTCGAACTGGAACTTTGACTAAAATTTTCGAATGTTTTTTCGTAGGCAAACAGACAGCAATGCGGCTACCATTATATGCACATAAATGTTGCCACGTATAAACATTGCAATATAATATCTAATTGCATTTTAATCCTACTGACTTAAAGCCTTAAACCTTGAAGGTCAATATTCCATCATTCCATGCTTCTTCAATTTCCGTTGACACTTCTCCAAAAAATAAAATGTCAGTCATTAGATAGTGATTCATTTTTCAGACATCTAGATCAAAGGCTAATTGTCTTCAAATCTAAGTCATGCTGTCAACCCAAGCGCAGCTAATTACCCTTCCCTACCGCACATATACTAAAGTACGTAGGTGTGTACAATATAAAGATAAAAATGGAAAACAACTAATTGCATTCATGTTAATGTCAAAATCGGTTTTCAAAGTGCTAAGCGATTTGAACTTGATTTCTGTTTGACGCAGCAATTTTTGGTTCCTCCATCGCTGTTTGTGGTTAAAATGACGTCACTTGTAAATTACCTCTGCCCGAGAAGCGTGTAATATATCATTTTATTTGTCTGAGAGCGAATTCCACGCACAGGCATCACAAGTGTCTGCACGCGATAATAACTTTAAACATACGTTTACTGTCATCGTTGTTGTCGGTTAATCTTTTAATTTGTACTCTGTCTCTTCATAGCTCTGGCTGTGTGTAGGTAGTACTATATTTGATTTTAAAGCTTCTGACGGACTAAGTGGCCATCATGATCCAGTAAGGGTCATAAGCATGACAATGCAAGCATTATGTTTAGCGTGTAACCTCGGACATGGAACAAGCCGCAATTGTTTATGGAGTTTTGGAAAAAATGTCAGACTGAAAGACTGACTTCAATTGTTTCCACCGACCGACAGGGTAAGTATGTAAGGTTACGTTTTCATGTGACACAGGAAGATACAATTTTGTAATCGTTTTAATAAGAGTGCAATTGTATATACCTACGAGTAATTCTGGGAGAAAAATGTTATATGAACAGCGGAAGTGCACACTGTTTCCTTGAGAAAAACCGAAAAGATGTTAAATGTCAGTTTTGATTTAAATGTAGGTACCTTTAAGTACATTAAAAAGAGCTTAATGTGTTTAAAAGTTTAATATAAATATCAATGGGTGATTAACCCGAAATCATATTTCCGAAGCTAATAACGCATTTTTTCAAATTAAAAAGTATTTATTTCAAATCAAATGTTCAATTCCTTTTTTTTATCTTTAAACATTTAGTATGCCAATATAAAATCTATGCAGAAATTTCTTTAGAATATTTTGAAAATTCATTGCTAAATGATCGCTTAATTTTTGATATTTGAGCTCAGAAATATTTCTGCATTGAAATGTTCTCCATTTAAGAATTCTATTTATATATTCTAACGATTTGAAGCTGTGACGTGTACATTGTACAATCATTATTTTTCTTTCACTTGATCTATCAAAGTTAAAGCCTAGAACGCTGCTGTTGTGGGACGATCCCATACAAAAGTGGCACAAGGAAATTATGGACGAAAAATGTCGCTCTCCTTTCCGTTTAGCAGTACGCTGCTGCTGCGAAATGATGGAAAAAGTGGCTAATTGTAGTAGATCGCTTGGTACAATTTCCCACTCTCTTTTCGAACACAATTTATGCGGTGTGGTGCGGTTTTTACGATATTGAATTTAAATATTCCGAAGAATTGAAGCATCATATCAGAAAGAAATCCCAAAGATTTTCATGATTTTTTTTTTCTGATTTAAAGATGTGTGGCCAATTTAGGCCGTACTTACGGCGGGTGAAAATTGTTGAGGAGTAAAGAGGTCGCGGGGAGTAAGGGGGGTCTAAGGAACCGTTAAGCGTTTGAACTTGAAAGTTTGTATGTTGATAGATAAGTCAAAATTATTACATAACTCATTCATCGTTTTTCAAAATTCGTCCTGTAAGGGTTGAAAAAAGGGGCTTCAAACTTTTCTATTTCGACCTTACTAAGCCTTACTATGTAGGTCAACTCAAGAAATGCTTTTAATTGTTAGGCAATACTTCACCGAGTATTTTGAGCTAGCATTCATCTTTCTGGTTCATCTCGAGGGTGAGATATAATAAATTGAAAATATATCTTATTTTTCCAAATGCGAAAAAGTTGCTTTCTCAGTTGCAGTTGCTTAGGGATTGTTGTAATCTGCGTTTTAAAATTATTATTCTGACAAGTTTGGCGGACATTCAGAATGAAGCTCTATTACTTGGTCTTTGAAACAGAGATTCGATCTTCCTTGTCTTCTCGAACCTGGGGGCTGAAATTCGAAGATCCTATTAGCTGGAGCATTATTGTCCATTAAGTACTGAGTAGCAGTGTGGGATTTTTACCCTCTGAGCCCTCCCCTCACATCCGTCCCATTTTCAGCAAAGTAAAGTAAAATCAGCAGTAGAAGATTCAGGCCTATAACTAAGTAGGTAGTCCGTTGCAATTTTTTTCCGTTTTGGGCTATGTGGAGAAAAGTTATTTGTCTACGATATCTATAGTATAGCAATGCATTCAGAGCCTATTTATATCAGTAGGTAGGCTATTGTCTAGCTATGAGCTCAGTTAGCGCTTGTGAGCTATTTGGACAAACTGAGTAACATTTTGCTTGGTGAAATATTTTGCTTGATGAAATAAGTAGGTAGGCTATTGTCTAGCTATGAGCTCAGTTAGCGCTTGTGAGCTATTTGGACAAACTGAGTAACATTTTGCTTGATGAAATAAGTGGATGTTCTATTGATAATATTTAGCTTATCCTGACACTCGTTAGCTTTATAGATCTATCTAACTTAATGAAGTAATGAACGCCTAAACAGTTATTCCTGTGACACACTTTTTGACATTATGTATGTAGGTTAATGAGTGCTCTTGTTTTAGCACAGCTTCACTTAGACCATCAGTTCGGTCCAGTACTTTTTTACATTTATTTTCTGTTTAAAATAAAAACCTACCTTCACTTAGCTGCGGAGTCACATCACCTTTATAAATCTAAAGTATTGTACACATTAGACACAATGTATGCGAATTTAACTCATGACATTGATGTATTACTTACTACCTCGCATCACCGTATGCAATTCTTAACTAGACACTCGTTTGGCTTTAAGTTGTAAACAAGTTTGTTGTTGAACTCTTTTGTTTAAAAAAAAAAAAATAAAAATAAAATTCAATTTTACATGAAAACATTTTTAACAACAACAGACGTTATATACATTTATCCAAATTCTGTTTTTTAGACTTTTCGATGAATTATTATGTCAAGAAGACATATGGCGTCGCATTAATTCAAACAAAAATGAGTCAATTACATTTTTTAACATCACGTAACTATTTGTTTTCGTCTTGTATTCGTGCTACCTCTACTACGTACCAGATGAGGCTGAGGTAATTTAGCCGCATAAGTTATGTATTCTACTCGCATGTTCTTCGTTTAATTTGTGTTAGTCTTATTACCCAAGACGTTCATTGAAAGATAAATAGGAGATTAGGATGGAATAATCAAGGTCACCACTACTGACTTTATGTATTCCATTAGATGTTGTGAATGTCCTCGAAGTGTATTAGTGTCTAATGGACTCTTTATGCTGAATGAAAAACATTGTTGTGTTCTTAAATAGTTGATTTCCGCGATGCTCGCGGTTTAGACCCAATTTTTATGGTTTACTCTCAATTATTACACAAATTCTCTATTGTTCTGCACCTCTAAAATATTTAAGTACCTATACTTGGCTCGTCTGTTCTAATGTTAGGTTTAAAATAGACCCATCATGTTAATGGTAATGGCTAGTAAAATGTCTACTGAAATTTATTACCTACTTATTAGTTTATTTTATTTATTTTAAATTAGTTAAATGAGTTGAGTTTTTCGGAAAATCTTTTTTTTTATCTGTATATAGGATGACAGTTCCTTAGTGTGACCTATTAATATGCTGCACACTGATCCTCGTTTTCTTCATCATCAAAGACCTCCGAAAAATACATCCTTAAACTAATGTCACTTGCTCAATTAGTTAGTCGTCACACACTGGATCTACACTATCATGGTCAGGCCCATTATAACATACGCCTCAATAGTATGGTGGAACAAAGTCACCCAAAAAACGACAATAAACAAATTAAATAAGGTACAACGGCTTGCCTGTCTAGGCACTTCCGGAGCCATGCGTACCTGTCCTACTGCGGCTATAGAAGCCTTAATAGGACTAACACCCCTCCACATCTATATAAAAAAAGTGGCAATACGCAGCTCAGCAAGTTTGACTCAAGCGGAAGAGTTTAATTTTGGCGAACATCCAGAACTAATTGAACTGCTTTCCGAAATTCCAGAACTTGACATGATCTGTGCGGTTACAGACCGCTTACCAAAGACACTATGCTTCAATAAAAGATTCTCCACGGAGATCACAAACAGAGAAGCATGGGTTAGCAATAACCCACCAAACTGCCAAAACGGCCTTAAGTGGTATACGGATGGTTCTAAAATGGACTCGGGGGTAGGAGCTGGTATCCATGGCCCAAATCGGAACATCTCAATACCTATGGGAAAAAGCCCCAGCGTATTTCAAGCAGAGCTCCATGCCATTAAAGAATGCGCAAACCTTATATACAATTCAGGTATTAAAGGCGCCAACATCCATATATTCACGGATAGTCAAGCAGCTATAAAAGCCCTTAGCTCACACATTATTGACTCCAAATCAGTACTACACTGCTTCGATTCCCTCCAAACACTTAGTTACAGGAACAAAACCAGTCTATGGTGGGTCCCCGGACATAAGGGAATTGAAGGAAACGAAAAAGCCGATGAACTAGCCAGAAACGGCTCGGAAACCCCTTTCATTGGCCCTGAACCATTCTGTTCGATTCCCAAATCAGCCATAAATCTGGCAATAAAAAGCTGGGAGCAAAACAAATGTACTTCGTTTTGGGAGAACATCCCAGGTCTAAGACAGGCCAAAAGAGCTATTCAGCCCTTCAAAGCAGATGCCAGAAAGATACTAAATCTTCGCAGGCATGATATCAAAAACCTAGTAGGCTACCTAACGGGTCACCACGGTCTGCGATATCACCTATATAAAATGCATTTAGTCGACTCACCGGAGTGCAGACTATGTCTAGAAGAAGACGAAACAGCCGAACACATAATATGTGAATGCCCGGCCCTTTACGGTATAAGAAGGAAATCATTTTTCAGGGAAGTAATAAGTACCGAAGAACTAAGGAAATCCTCTGCTGAATGTGTGATCAGCTACATTAGGAAAGTAGAAGCGCTACTAACCTAAACATATATCTGACGTCAAGCACAATAGATCTTTTAGGTCGACGTGCATCCTTATGCTCCGGCAAGTCAGAATTTAAAAAAAAAAAAAAAAAATAGTCGTCATTTACCTCATTAATCATCTCATGTAAAAACGAGTTCCTCTTCCAACAAAAGCAAAAGGTGAAACAATGATGATCGACGTAATTGGGGATTTTCCCGAAACCAAACAATTGACAGCTATTTACACGCTATTGCCTTTTGTAGCCTGCGACTTTGTGACAACCCCTGAGCTCCGACTCGATCAATTTGTTTTGTATATCTCATTTTTGGCAGTACTACAAGTATACCTTGCATTATACAATAGTGACAATTACTATAGTCGCGACGATGACACCCACTCTACGATCTTTGAACAATGATAATGTTTTGTTTCTTTACAAGGTACGTGACTGAGAAGCTTAAATTAATATTTGTCCGGAGCTTACATCTATCGACCAGTTTAAGGTGGCTCAACCTTGCGTGATCCATTAACCTAATTAGAATAGTTGTGTTGTCGCTAATTTTATTCTTAAATTTCAACACTCGGGGGGATATTGCAAATGTTATGAAAGTAGCTGAGGTAAATATTTGCTCTAAATCAAATATTGTTATCTCCACGATTAATGTGATGACAAGTTTTTAAACAAATAGCCGTTGATCAACAATAATTATATTTGAAGAAATAATTTAGAAAAAATCGAAGATTGGATTGAAGAAAGTACAAACTATTTCAATGCAATGTTTATGTTCTGGAACTGGAACTGGAAATGGAACTGAATGTATGTTTGATTTATTTTAAAATATTTTCTTGGCAAATGAACTGATTTTCTTATGTCGTTTTCCACTGGGCATCTGATATTTATTTCAGATCTCAGATTTTTCGTGGCAAATGGAACATGAAAGCAGATTGACCTGCTTTTGTAAATTTATATTAGTGCGTTATTTGACAGTAATCGCAGTATGCAAATTGTTTTCGTTTGTCGGTGGAAACATTCGAACTTCAAATGAATAATGATATCGACGAAAAATCGAACTCCACAGATGACGAATTTCCAAAATTAAGTCCGTGTCCGCATTATTTACGTTTTTGTTCTGAATAATTGCTTTTCAAGAGGGTTTTAGTAATTTCGTTTTGAATTCAAATTCAAATTCAAATATATTGTGATAGTAAATCTCGAAGATTATCGAGATAAAAAAAAAAAATTGTTTTTTTGTCCCAATGGAAAACCACATTAGTTATTGATCGCATTAAAAACATCTGTCTGTCCCTATACTATTTTGCTTCTGTCTCAAGCTGGATTTTTCCTAAATGACAATGCCGTAATCTGGTTAAACATTTGCAGTGACACAAAATGTGTTCTTTTTTTTAACTACTTCTCCCGGGAAAGGCGAATCTATAACGCTTCATCAGCGCCCCGAGATGCTTGCAGAACCAAAATACCCAATCCAGTTGCTCACTCCAAGTTGGTTGAGGTCCCCTTGCAGTTGCGCGCGCTACCCAAGGCGGGGTCTTCCTCTACTACGTTGTCCCTCTGGGTTGCAATCGAATACTTTTCGGGGTGGAGCGTTGGTCTCCTTCGCTCATGAGTAAACACCAACGCTCTTTTACATTTTCATTATGGTCTTGAAACAGTTCTTAAAAACCAGCATTCTGTAAAAAGTTTGATAACGAATTAACAATAACAGAACGTATTTCATTTTGACAGGATAAAAACTTTATAGGTATTTAAAAAAAATAGTTTCCAAACTTCGATAAAAAATGAAATCATCATTAGTGTTCACTCTCTTTTGACGCTTACTGTATGTATTTTGTTTTGCCCTCATTCACCACTACTAAACCCATTTTTCCGCCTCTGTACTGATACTTGCAAACGAACCAGTGACAGATCGCCGTGTTCTGCCAATAACGTCGATGTCGTCAACTTATGCAAGTAGATGCACAGATTTTTAAAAAATTGTGCTCCTGGTTTTGGCTTGTGAGTTTCTCACAATTTCCTCAAGAATGATGTTGAAAAAGTTACATGACAGCGCATCATTGTTCTCAGCACGCTTTCAGTCTGCTAAAATAAACCCATAACTCTGCTACTGTATTTCTGTTTATTTTTAACTTTAAAGCGAGTCTTAGTAAACAGTATTCACTTCTGTTCGAATAACAAAGGTAAGAAAGTGTAATGTTCTAAAAGAAAAAAAGAAAACACTCATCATAAAATTATTATTTCCCTCAGCGCACAGTGATTCAAGTTCACAGAACTCCATACAAATAACAACAATAATTCGACTATTTCACCAGTGGAACGTTTCTTAATACACATTTTTTGAGAACCACCTGTATGCATTCATTTTATAGTACACAGTTTCTAGCACTAAATTACAAGAATTAACAATAAACAAAAAGAATCTAACATAGCTAAGAGCAAAGCTAGGACGATGTCCTGCAATAACCGTCTTATATTTTACTCCGCTCCTGTTTACTTGTATCTTCTTCTTGATTTTGTTGTTCCTCTTTGCCTGTAGCGTCGTCTTTACTAAGCTGCTCCGCAGTTTCTCCTTGACTATGTGCTGTATCCTCTTTTTTATCACTAGTATCAGATGCTGTTGCAGCTTCAGCAGCTTTTAAAGCGTCCTTTATAGCATTTGATAAATTATTTGGATCTGTTGTACTTTCCTTGGTTCCTAAAATTGAAGTTAAAAGCAAAAGGATGGTAATTTTCTCCCATAAAATAAAAACTCAAAGAAGCCTTATAATTGTTTTTATACCATTTTATTACTAGGTTCGCCTGTTGAAGCATTTATATACATAACACATTTAACAGTTTTTTTTTCTATTTTATAAATATACAAAAAAATATATAATTAAATTATAAATTAACGAAATCAGTTAAATATTTGCTTGACTCGTTCTTTTGATTTTGTTTGGGCATTCTGTGGAATAGAATACTTCAACTTGTTTTGCCTTCAAATGAAACGAATGAATAAAAACAATTATAAGACTTTTAGTAATTAAAATAGGATTTTACATTTAACATTAAAACGCTTTTTTGTTGTTACTTATTATTTGTGTATTTACAAATGGGAAGAATGGTGTTAAAAGTCGCCGACGAACACTTGATAATGCGAAAGGTAACAGGCAACTTGGATGAATTATGCGCAACGTGCAGGGTGTTCATTTAAGTAGTTGTAGCCAATATTTTACAGTCAAGCCCAATTTGATCGAATTCTTTTTATAGGACGTGGTATCTTCTAATAACCATTTCTGTTGTACAGCATACATTTTACGAATTTACAATGGGGATATTTTCTATACAAAATTAGTTGTTCTTATAAGAATCATTGTCAATTTTTATCAGTAAAGCACTATGCGAGGTAGGTACTTAGTCATTCAAAGTCCAGCATGTTTTACGATCTCACAGTAGCGACTTGTTTGCATATACAATTATCTATTGTGACCTATAACAAACTTAAGCTGAAGGTTAAAAATGATTATTGGTAAGGCCCTATGTGTTTTCTTAAGTTTATTTGAAATAGAAATAATCTAATTGGACTCTACAGTAACTAATACCCTCTAGCATTTCATAAAAATGAGCGACATTTAAAAATATCAACTTTCCGTCTCTATTGTGAATCATTTAACGAACCATTGAAAACACAAAGGGCCTTACTAATAATCAGATTATTAGTACCGTGGAAAATAATGGCCGTCATTTTTGATGCGATACTTAACCATCGTTTGACTTTTTATTAGAATTCAAAATTAAGGGTTGGATTTGTTTCCACACGGCGTTCACAATGGTGAAATGCTTCAAATAAATGTATCTATTGTAACCTACAAATTATTAAACATGAAGGTTAAGAATTAATACTTCTACTAGTCACTAATCTGCATAATCGGCAGAACGCGGCTTGATGTCACTGGGGCGTCAGTATTGAGACGGAGGCGGCGAAGATGGGTTTGTCGGTCTATGTGGGCAAGACAAGTATATGCTGTCAACTGCCAGCACCGACGTCTCGGACATAACGTCACTTTGAGGTGGTGAGGGACTTTGTCTACCTAGGCTTCGCTATGAATTCAGACAATGACACCATCGCTGAGATTAAAAGAAGTATAACTCTAGCAAATCGCTTTCTATTTGAGCTAAGAAGGCAACTGTGTAGCAAAGCGTTCTCTCGAACAACTAAATAAGACTCTAATCGTCGCAGTCCTTCTCTATGATGCAGAGGTATGGACTCTATTAAAAGCGGATGGGGTTACCCTTGATTGTTTCGAGAGGAAAATTTTTCGGGTAATTTTCGGTCCCGTCTGCATATACGGTGAATGGAGGAGAAAATACAACGACGAACTGGAGCCTAGCGACATCGATCTAGCCAGAAGAATAAAGGTCCAACGATTGAGGTGGCTGGGTCATATACTGCTAGGTTCCACATTTCACTTTCACTCGAAATGAAATCGGAAATGAATTTTTGTGTTCTACATTTCACTGTATTCGATTTCGATTTCAAAATTTTCGGAATTGAAACAAAGTGAAATTGTGATTTCGAAAAAATTTCGTAGTTTCCGAATTGCTCGAAATGCAGAACATTGAAAACGAATTCTCTCGATTTGCAATTTCGATTTCACTCGATTTCTGGAACCTAGCTGATAGAGCGAATGTTCACGCACGGAAGATCTTCGAATCCATAGTCCACACCAAAGGGACGGCGTAGTAGAGGAAGACTCAGGTGGCGTACGCAAGTGGAAGAGGTCCTTTACCAACTTAAGGCAGCTGACTAAAGATCGTGCTGGATTTAGACGCTTGTTGGTTGAGGCCAGGTCCACGCCGGACTGTAGCGCCACCTGAAGTAAGTAAGTTAGTCACTAATCTATTTTTTTTAAACGCTGTTAGGTAAAGCCGCTTATAGCACAAAGAAATAATTATTTTCAGGGTCACTGTGAAAACTGCTACGAGTATCATTAACACAAACATATTATAGCCGTGTCTTATTGAACATCTATCTTATGTCGTTTTCGATTGGTCGTCCAGAACCGTCCGGAACTGACAGTACTTCTCCTGAAAAGAAGAGAAATTTGCTTCTGGATTTGAATTCAGAATTGCGGAGAGCTCTTCTGGACGACCAACCGAAAACGGCATTAGCAAAATAAATTAAAGTAAAATCTTCAACACGCAATAACAACAACTATTCTCTGCTTGACACTTTCGACAACTTTCTGCCATGCCATATAGCGTTCTATGAGAATTGCTCGTGGAGACCACAAATAGTATTCTATGAAAAATGGTATTCTATCTATTGCTCAGCTAATAGCTTGTTATCGATAGTACCTATTCTATGGGGTGTACTTTTTTGTTGTAACGCATGTGTTTTCGTGGGATGGCTATGGAAATAGTAAGCTATGAAATGCCCACCCTACATTTTACTGCATGCGGTGTAGCAAATCCTATGGCAGTTGCATCTGGCAGTGGTTTATGGTTAGATATTAGATATCAACTGTTAGACGGCACAAACCAGTAAGAATAGACCGCCGACTTCCCGTACACCTACCCGATTCCCCCCGGAAAGAATTTTCCTGTCTGTGAATACGTGTAAATGTCAAAATTAATGGCGGCAATGTTTTTCTATGCAATACCATGCGACCAGGATTTTTCAAGTATGCGTGCGTTAATGGCGCCCCTTTGATTTTGTACAGCACCAATACATGAAAAATCCTGGTCTCGCCGGCAGCTTGTAGGCAAAGTCCGTTATGTGGGAGGAGTCGACGGTCTATTCTTACTGGTTTGTGGTGGCAGTGACGTCGATGCCGTCAACGTTTGCACGTAGATGCACAGACTTTTGAAAAATTGTGCTCCTGGTTTTGGCTTGTGAGTTTCTCACAATTTCCTCAAGAATGATGTTGAAAAAGTTACATGACAGTGCAAAATTGCTTTCAGTCTGCTAAAATAAACCCATAACTCTGCTACTGTATTTCAGTTTATTTTTAACTTTAAAGCGAGTCTTAGTAAACAGTATTCACTTCTGTTCGAATAACAAAGGTAAGAAAGTGTAATGTTCTAAAAGAAAAAAAGAAAACACTCATCATAAAATTATTATTTCCCTCAGCGCACAGTGATTCAAGTTCACAGAACTCCATACAAATAACAACAATAATTCGACTATTTCACCAGTGGAACGTTTCTTAATACACATTTTTTGAGAACCACCTGTATGCATTCATTTTATAGTACACAGTTTCTAGCACTAAATTACAAGAATTAACAATAAACAAAAAGAATCTAACATAGCTAAGAGCAAAGCTAGGACGATGTCCTGCAATAACCGTCTTATATTTTACTCCGCTCCTGTTTACTTGTATCTTCTTCTTGATTTTGTTGTTCCTCTTTGCCTGTAGCGTCGTCTTTACTAAGCTGCTCCGCAGTTTCTCCTTGACTATGTGCTGTATCCTCTTTTTTATCACTAGTATCAGATGCTGTTGCAGCTTCAGCAGCTTTTAAAGCGTCCTTTATAGCATTTGATAAATTATTTGGATCTGTTGTACTTTCCTTGGTTCCTAAAATTGAAGTTAAAAGCAAAAGGATGGTAATTTTCTCCCATAAAATAAAAACTCAAAGAAGCCTTATAATTGTTTTTATACCATTTTATTACTAGGTTCGCCTGTTGAAGCATTTATATACATAACACATTTAACAGTTTTTTTTTCTATTTTATAAATATACAAAAAAATATATAATTAAATTATAAATTAACGAAATCAGTTAAATATTTGCTTGACTCGTTCTTTTGATTTTGTTTGGGCATTCTGTGGAATAGAATACTTCAACTTGTTTTGCCTTCAAATGAAACGAATGAATAAAAACAATTATAAGACTTTTAGTAATTAAAATAGGATTTTACATTTAACATTAAAACGCTTTTTTGTTGTTACTTATTATTTGTGTATTTACAAATGGGAAGAATGGTGTTAAAAGTCGCCGACGAACACTTGATAATGCGAAAGGTAACAGGCAACTTGGATGAATTATGCGCAACGTGCAGGGTGTTCATTTAAGTAGTTGTAGCCAATATTTTACAGTCAAGCCCAATTTGATCGAATTCTTTTTATAGGACGTGGTATCTTCTAATAACCATTTCTGTTGTACAGCATACATTTTACGAATTTACAATGGGGATATTTTCTATACAAAATTAGTTGTTCTTATAAGAATCATTGTCAATTTTTATCAGTAAAGCACTATGCGAGGTAGGTACTTAGTCATTCAAAGTCCAGCATGTTTTACGATCTCACAGTAGCGACTTGTTTGCATATACAATTATCTATTGTGACCTATAACAAACTTAAGCTGAAGGTTAAAAATGATTATTGGTAAGGCCCTATGTGTTTTCTTAAGTTTATTTGAAATAGAAATAATTTAATTGGACTCTACAGTAAATAATACCCTCTAGCATTTCATAAAAATGAGCGACATTTAAAAATATCAACTTTCCGTCTCTATTGTGAATCATTTAACGAACCATTGAAAACACAAAGGGCCTTACTAATAATCATTTTTAACCTCCACCTCAAGTATGATGTAAGTCACAATAGATAATTTTATATGGAAAAATTCGCTACTGTGAGTTCGTAAAACTTAACCTGGACACTAAAAAAGATTATTAGTACCGTGGAAAATAATGGCCGTCATTTTTGATGCGATACTTAACCATCGTTTGACTTTTTATTAGAATTCAAAATTAAGGGTTGGATTTGTTTCCACACGGCGTTCACAATGGTGAAATGTTTCAAATAAATGTATCTATTGTAACCTACAAATTATTAAACATGAAGGTTAAGAATTAATACTTCTACTAGTCGCTAATCTGCATAATCGGCAGAACGCGGCTTGATGTCACTGGGGCGTCAGTATTAAGACGGAGGCGGCGAAGATGGGTTTGTCGGTCTATGTGGGCAAGACAAGTATATGCTGTCAACTGCCAGCACCGACGTCTCGGACATAACGTCACTTTGAGGTGGTTAGGGACTTTGTCTACCTAGGCTCCGCTATGAATTCAGACAATGACACCATCGCTGAGATTAAAAGATGAATAACTCTAGCAAATCGCTGTCTATTTGAGCTAAGAAGGCAACTGAGTAGCAAAGCCTTCTCTCGAACAACTAAATAAGACCCTAATCGTCGCAGTCCTTCTCTATGATGCAGAGGTATGGACTCTATTAAAAGCGGATGGGGTTACCCTTGATTGTTTCGAGAGGAACATTTTTCGGGTAATTTTCGGTCCCGTCTGCATATACGGTGAATGGAGGAGAAAATACAACGACGAACTGGAGCCTAGCGACATCGATCTAGCCAGAAGAATGAAGGTCCAACGATTGAGGTGGCTGGGTCATATACTGCTAGGTTCCACATTTCACTTTCACTCGAAATGAAATCGGAAATGAATTTTTGTGTTCTACATTTCACTGTATTCGATTTCGATTTCAAAATTTTCGGAATTGAAACAAAGTGAAATTGTGATTTCGAAAAAATTTCGTAGTTTCCGAATTGCTCGAAATGCAGAACATTGAAAACGAATTCTCTCGATTTGCAATTTCGATTTCACTCGATTTCTGGAACCTAGCTGATAGAGCGAATGTTCACGCACGGAAGATCTTCGAATCCATAGTCCACACCAAAGGGACGGCGTAGTAGAGAAAGACTCAGGTGGCGTACGCAAGTGGAAGAGGTCCTTTACCAACTTGAGGCAGCTGACTAAAGATCGTGCTATTTTTTTAAACGCTGTTAGGTAAAGCCGCTTATAGCACAAAGAAATAATTATTTTCAGGGTCACTGTGAAAACTGCTACGAGTATCATTAACACAAACATATTATAGCCGTGTCTTATTGAACATCTATCTTATGTCGTTTTCGATTGGTCGTCCAGAACCGTCCGGAACTGACAGTACTTCTCCTGAAAAGAAGAGAAATTTGCTTCTGGATTTGAATTCAGAATTGCGGAGAGCTCTTCCGGACGGTTTTGGACGACCAACCGAAAACGGCATTAGCAAAATAAATTAAAGTAAAATCTTCAACACGCACTGACAACAACTACTCTCTGCTTGACACTTTCGACAACTTTTTTTTTGTAATTGCATGCTGAATACAATGCTGCCAGACTATGGGAAATTTCTATATTTATACTCGAAAAGAGGTAAAAGGGAAAAAGAACAAAGAAAAGAGAATTATAGCTATTTGAAAATTTTCTTGTCTAACTTTTTTTAACATTTTATTGAACGAGCCCATTTATTGTATACACCTGAATGCGTCCATGAACCAGCGCCTGCACTGATTAAAGGGAAGAAATTACGACACATGCATACTTACCCGGCGAGCAATTTTTCATAAAATGCCATATAGCGTTCTATGAGAATTGCTCGTGGAGACCACAAATAGTATGCTATGAAAAATGGTATTCTATCTATTGCTCAGCTAATAGCTTGCTATCGATAGTATTCTATGGGGTGTACTTTTTTGTTGTGACGCACGTGTTTTCGTGGGATGGCTATGGAAATAGTAAGCTATGAAAAGCCCACCCTACATTTTACTGCATGCGGTGTAGCAAATCCTATGGCAGTTGCATCTGGCAGTGGTTTATGGTTAGATATTAGATATCAACTGTTAGACGGGCTGTGTTCTGCACATGTATTCACAGACAGGGTAATGAAGAGGGGATTTTTTCTGGGGAGAATTGAGTAGGTGCGCGGAAGTTGGCGGTCTAATTATACATTGTTTTTGGTTTAGGCTAACAACCTCTCCACTTTTTTTTATAAGGTTATGATTATGATACTGCTGCAGAGGATTTTTTCATCTCTAAGGGGTCCAGTCGGTCCCTGGAGAAGATATTCCTTCTAATTCCACATAAAGCTGGTCATTCGCATATATAATGTTGCTTCGTTTTCTTCAATACATAGCCTATACTTCACAGAGTTGGCTATATTATTTTTGCTAAGGTAGTATCGCAACCCTTAATGTGAGAAATCATACTAGGTTTCTAATATCATGACTGCTATTGTCAATTGTGATTGAATGGGTAGATAGCTAGCTCGTTTGGCCTATCTTAGGCCTGGAATATTGTCCCAATATGAGATGCATTTTGTGTATTCTTAACTTGTTATGGCTAATTTTATAGCCGAATTGGGGACACCTATAGCAGAAAGGTTCCGGTGAAAAGGTTTTTCCTATTTTGGCCAATTCGTCAGCTTTTTCGTTTATTTTAAAGCCCACATGACCAGGAACCCACCATAAATTTGTTTCTGTTCCTGAGGCTAAAACTTTGAAGGATGTTGAAACAGTGTAATACTGATTTGGAGTCAATGGGCCTCCGCACACGAGACTAATTCTGCCGGCATAAAACCGATTTAGTAGGCGAGGGGACTGAAGTGAGGGGAAAAAACGGAATAAAATGTTCTGCCGAGTTTGAGTGGTTGAACAAGGCATGAAACTAATACATACATAACTTTAAAAATATTTCAATTGTGAAAATAATACTACACAATCAAAAGGGGTTCATACATATAATTTTTCTGCCGGCAGAATTAATCTCGTGTGCGGAGACCCAATGATAGTTGAGCTTAGGATATAGAGATGTAAACGCTCTTGTTGCTAATTTTTTTGTGATTGGGACATTATTTTTTTTTGTAAAATTATTTTATTTTATTATTATTTTTTCTAGTCAGGCAAGGGAAAAAGGAATTTTGTTAGGACTGGTGTGGGAATTCTTATTACAAAACACTGGCAGCACTCGGAAGATTTTACTTAACTTTACTTTGCTGATATCTGTGTATACTCAATTTTAGTGTGCAGGTAAAATTGTACGACCTCATAATGGCGACATTTTGCACATACAAATACCATTTCAACCTCGCTTATAGGATCCTTTCCTTTTCTCTAGTAAAAATCTACTGTAGAACTAAAGCTTCACAATATCGAAAATGTACAAATTAGAATGCACTATTGCCAAGTCAGCCGAGTGCAGTCATTTGAATAAAATTATATTCTATAAAAAATGCCTTCTTAAAAGCTACACGATGTGACCAAGAGCAGTGCTAAGTAAGTAAGAATTTAAGTAACAAAATAGCACCATATATTTAAATCAACAGCAAGAGAGTTGAACCGAGAGGGAAGTAATCATCTTTTTAAAATGCCCTTAAATACAGAATTCACATGAAAAAATGCTAGTAAATTTAACTCGATCGGTTTGTAGCCGTTTGTGTTGAAACTGAGATGAAAGTAAATGTGAACAAATCTGAAGTGATGGTCGTCTCCCGAACGCCTGTTCAATGCACTCTGCATGGGAGTCCCATTGAAACAGGTGGAGAAGTTTAAGTATCTCGGGGTCTTATTCACGAGTGATGGAAGGAGCAATGCCGAGTTTTCCTGTAGGATTGGTCAGGCTGGATCGATTTTGAGACAGCTTGGTCATTCTGTTATCAGGAGGACTGAACTTGGTGTCAAAGCTAAGTTGTCAGTCTTTAATTCGGTGTTTGTTCCAACTCTTACCTATGGTCATGAGGTTTGGGTAATGACCGAAAGAATAAGATCGCGAATACAAGCTGCCGAAATGAGATTTCTCCGTAGTATTGCTGGTGTGACCCGTAGAGATCGCATCAGAAATACCAGAATACGTGAGGAACTCAATGTCGAGCAGCTACTTCTCCGGACGGAGCGATCCATGCTTCGGTGGTTTGGTCATGTTAAACGCATGTCCCCGACCAGGATTCCACGACGTGCTATGGAATCCGTACCATCGGGCAGGCGTCCCTAGGTAGACCCAGGATGAGATGGTTAGATCAAATTCATAATCTCTCCTCTACCCGTATGGGGATTGCCCTTGATGATTTAGAGTCGATGGCGGAGGATCGAGAGCTATGGAGGGTCCACTTGAGCAACCTACACCCGCGACCCACTTAATGGACAAGCGGACCATTGAAAATGAATGAATGAATGAATTTAACTGAATTCATTATGAATTCACATGAATAAAAAGTGAATACGCTGTGAGACCTACAAAAATATTACTATAGAGATGAAGAACGAATCGGAAAACAGTTTACATTTCAGGTTGATTGGCAAATGGTCCCACAAAAAAGTTGTAGTCGTTTTCGGAGAGAATATTTTTAATTATTTCTCTATTTCCGCAAAATCCTCTATTGTTATTTGTGAAATTGTAGTTTTATTATGAAATCCGTAAGAATCATTTTTATATTGTGTGCATTAATTCCAACTTTATTTTCAATGATTTTCCAAACACTTTCTATCTCGTTTTCCATTTTTAAAATTGTAAAAATAAAAACTACCTACAGAAAATCCGAAAGCGATTGTTGTGTTCGAGGTTGTGTAAGAAAGAATATTCGAAAATAATTAATAAACGTCGACCTCTAACGGTAGGTACTGCAAAATTAGGGCGATATATATTTATTTCACACGTCACTTTGACAGCGATTGCCAAATGCGAAGTTTTGTTTCCTTTGAAATCACGAATTCGGAGTAAAAATATTTTGAATTCAGTGATTACAAGACGAATTCATATTTTTAAAGCGAATTCAATTGAATTCCTGTAAATTTAATTCGAATTTCAGTGAATTCACTTTGAATTAATATAAAAGTTCCTTGAATACACTGATTACTTCCACCCCGAGTTGAACTACAGGCGCTACTCTGTGAGAATTATAGGATTACTGGAAACGAACTTTTAAACGATTGCCTGAACTTGTAATTGGTTTTTCGTTAACATTTGCCATTAGTTTAAGCCAACCTAACCTAATTATGTGCCGCAGAGCATATCTGTGGTCGAACTTCAGCAATGACCAATAGCCGAACAAGTGGAACAGAGTGGTAAATGAAATCGTAAATGGGATTAGGTAGACATGGAAAAAATTTAAATGGGCGAGTTAAAACTCTACTCCTTGGAAGCTCAGGCGATATAACAAATATATGGCAAATAGTTTTATTGGATTAAAAGTCTTATAACATCGTTGTTTGGCAACTTAGTTGAGCAAACAAATTCCGAACAAACACCGAAACTAACCAAAACAAAATCTTCCCTAGAAAATAACATTTTCAAAACCACCTAACTAAACACTTTCTCTATCATAATAATCAACGTTTTCTAAGCAGATCTAAATGGACCAGCTTCAGTGTTTGACTGTTTGTTATAATGCTGTTGTTCGCGCATTCTCATCTCTTCTTCCTGGGCAATTTGTTCGCGTATTAACTCATCGCGTTGCCTTCGTTCGAAACTTAACACGCGTTCTTCTTCCAAGAACGAATCCATGTTCCTATCAGCTAAGTAATATATTAAGTAAAAGGCAATAAGCATGCCAAATCCAAAATAAAATCTCGCTCCAAGAGGTTTTTCCTTTGAAACGCTATCATCGTGTGGGGTGTAGGTTTTTTTTGATTCGTCTGCACCTTGCGTATATTTACTGGATAGATTTTCACTTGTCGATGATTTGTTGGACTTACCGTCTTTTTTCTGAACGATACCATTGATCTGTCCTGGTGTGTCTGTTTCCAATTCTGCATAGGCCTGTAACAGAGTGCGTTATGTTATCCAAAGCGAAACAGCAGCTGAAGTTGCACAACTTACTTGTATTAGAGCTCTTTGTTCACGCGTTAGTTTCTTGGGAATATCGATTTTAATATTCACATAGTGATCTCCATGTCCGTGGGCGTTGACACGCTTTAATCCCTTACTGCGAAGGGACATTTTGTGATGAGATGATGTGCCGGGCTCAATCTGGAAAAAAACGAGTTTTATTTCAGATTCGCAAGCAAAGGTGTGAAGAAGTGTACTTACGTTAATGACATGATCTTCGTAGATGCCTTGGATACGAATTGTTCCGCCCAAGAGCGCCTGTGATAGTGATATTGAGGCATCAGTGTGGACATCGGCACCATCTCGTCGGAAATAGTTGCTCTTTTCAACCCTGTGGGAAATTACAAATTTAGTAAGCGTAGGACCAAAAATGTTACGTTAGGTGGTGCAATTGTCTAGAAAATTGAACGCATTACAAAGGGGCAGTCAATTTCAGTCGGGAATAATATTGATGCTATAGAATGTGTCACTTATGGAAGTGTCTATCCGATGTTAGACCAGACTAAAAACAACAATCATGTCAAAAAAAAAAAAAAAACTCACCTGAAAGTTACAAATATCTCTTTGCGACCAACAGCTAGCCGAACAGTCTGTCCATGCTCAACACCAGCGGGAACCGGAACTGTAACCTTTTTCCTTTGAACCTGCAAATTAGGTAAATAATTAGAAATCATTTCGTTAAGACGTAACAAATAGCCTTACCGCCTGTCCTTTGCCTTCACATTCTATACACGGATACTTGATAAACAGTCTGGTGCCCTGACAATAGCGACAAGTCGACCTCATGACAAATGGTCCCGTTGATATCGTCTCCATGCCGGTGCCATTACAATATTGACATCTGCCTGGCTTTGTTCCGGGTTCGCATTTGCTTCCATTACACTTGCGACATGTATCGACAATGTTCACATTAACATCCTTGTTCACACCACGTGCTGCTTGGGCAAACGTCAAGTCCATTACCACCTCTTGGGCACTCCCAAATCCATATTGCGACTCAGCAAAATCTTCGAAATTATTCGAACGAAAGTTTGCTTCGCCGAAAATTTTGCGAAACAACTCCTCAGGATCAATAGTTGAACGGAACTGCCAATTCTGAGAGAATCCTTGTGGTCCCCGAGGGTCACCACCGTAGCCAGAACGATTCATGTCTTCTGTTGTCTGACCATAGGTATCGTACTCCCTGCGCTTCTGTTCGTCACTCAGAACTTCATAGGCTTCGGATACCTCTTGGAATTTCTTGCCAGCATCTGGATCATCCTTGTTTGTGTCGGGATGGTACTTCTTGGCTAGTTGATAGTAAGCTTTCTTGATGTCTTTTGCCGCTGCATTCTTTGGAACACCCAGCGTTTGGTAATAATCGGTTCTATTCAGCTTTCCAGTACGATGGAAAACGCGTATGATTGTTGTTATTGGTTGATGTCCCACTGTTGACAGTACTAAAATAAGAAAATAAAACATTTGTAGAAACTATAAAAAGTTTAATATGTATGGGGAAATTGAAAAGTATGGACAAGAAAATGTATTCATTTCGATACAACAAGAAGTATTAAGATTCGTGTTGATATGTTTTTGACCATCACCGGTGGCATGATGTAACTTTTTGATGAAATTTGGAAAAACTTCGAATAACTTACGCGGCTTTGTCGCCTGTTTTCCGGCGAGGACATGCTGCTTGTTGACATCAAAACGACTGGAAGATGTTGACGAAGATGATAGTTGTCGGCTAGGAAGCGATTGTAGTTTTCCACATTGAAGAATTCTTGAATTTTTCGAAAAACTAGCAAAACCCCGTGCAGCGGCCATGCTTATCAACGTGATGGATGAGAAAAGAATCGAAGAAAGGGGTTTCTGGGAAATGTCAAATTTCAGAAAATTCTACTGACAGCTGATTCAGCAGGCGAGACTCGACTGATATTTTTAGTAGGTAGCATTGCCAGCCGCGAAGCAATTATTAGACTGCTGCTACTACGTAGGTATACCTGTTGAAATAAAATGGTACCTAGTACTTAATTTGTTTGTTATCTTTAATTTCCAGTTATTTTTTAACTCGCGTATTAATAATGACTGTTTTAAAGTTATCAAGCGGATAGACAGACGTTAAGTCAAATTTGTGTATGCTATCTGACGGCTGCTAGCTAATAACAAGTGCAAATTTGTTTATTAATACGGGGGTAAATTGTTATACAAGTTAGTCAACGCGTTCCTGCAAATTAAAATTAAAATTTGAAAAATAAATTTAAGCCGACTTAAATAGTCTTTATTCAAACCGTCCCAATATATGGATATTCATTCAGTAGGCCTGCTTTATTGCACATCAATCTTAGTGAAGTAAAGTAAAGTAGAAATCTTCAGTACGCAATAATGACCTGCTAAAGTTGCTACTTTATGGTGGATTTACATTACCACACCACGCAATTTTGCATGACTTCAGAAAGAAAGATTCGTTTTCCACAGTCAGTGCTAATGAGTGAGACCACAAATCTCAATAAAAAAGTTATGGCGACCTAAATTTAACTGTCTCTAATTTGCGGTCTCACTTTTACACGTCATTAGCTTGGACTGTGGAAAAACGGATCTTCCTCTCTAAAGTCATGCAAAAATGCATGGCGTGGTAATGTAAATCCACCATTACTTTACTTTATTTTGCTGAGATAAATGTTCAATAAAACGCGCCAGCTGAAAATGTACAGGAAAGCTCATCATACCTTCTCGTACCGTCTGTAAGTCATGCAGTATAAATAAAATAATAAATAAATAAATAAACGGTATATAGATGATTCGCATTCTCGGAATTGAGCTGATAACCTTCTCACCGATAAAAAGTACATAATCTGCTGTAAGAATATCTTGGTTGCAAATTTGTGATTCCAGTCTATCTATTCGCCAGACATCTTCCAAGACTGCTCTTTGCTGCTGTAACAACTAATTTGCAAGATAATCGCCTCTCATGTACCGGCTTCGAAAAGCCTAGTCCTCCAAGTAAATTCTCATCTTGGGCCGTGTGTCAGTTGGGCTAAATTGAGCAAAACTCAAGCAAAGGAAAACGTCAAAAAATTAACCTATAGGATAATTTATTATCTTCCTACTGGTACAGGATAATTTTGTTGACAGCTGGAAATTCATTTTTCACCAGGATAGTAGGCCTGTTTTAGTGCACATCTATCTCAGTGAGACTCTATATAAGGTCTGTTTTATTGGCAATCCATTTCAGTGAAGTAAAGTGAAGTAGAATTTTTAACACGAAATTACAACAACTACAAACCGTTTGACACTTTCGAGACTCTATATAGTTGTTGTAATTGCGTGCTAAAAATTCTACTTCACTTTACTTCACTGAAATGGATTGCCAATAAAACAGGCCTATAGTTGTTGCAATTGCGTGGTTAAGATTCTATATCTTACTTTACTTCACTGACATAGATGTGCAATAAAACAGGCCTAGTGTCAAAAAATGATCCGAGGATACTTATCTATTCAGCCCAATTGATACACACAGCTTTAATGTGTCCTTTTTATCTTTAATGCCTCGTTGAACTCCGTGTCCGTTGATTTTTTGATACTTTCTTTAAAAAAAAAAATAGTAAATGGCCGCCTTTCTCAAAACAATTGCAATTACAAGTTTATGAAATGGAACTCATGTGTGGCCCTCTGGCCTTTGTGTGTAGCCAAGTCCGGTCATGGGAATGATTGTATTGCAATGGTCAGTTATTAACTGCCATTCTGCTGTATTGCCAGTAGGGATGGCGGTTAATACTAAATAACCGGTTTTCGGTTAAACCGGTTTATTTTTTCGCAGGTTTAACCTGGCGGTTATAACCGCTTAAAATAACAAAAAGATGAAGTACATACTAACATTTTAAATTAATAGCTTATAAGATAAATAAATACCTAAATCAACAGGTTGGCTGCCAGCCCAATACTGCCAATGACGACAAAACTGATTCAAAGTGCGTGTGATTATGGATTTATGTAGGGCTAGTTAAGGTATATGGGAAATGAAAGAGTGCACCAATGTTACCCGGTTATTCGATTTAAAAAAAAAAACCGGAGATAATCGAGACAAAATAATAACCTGAACAAGTGCGGTTAACCGAAAGCAAAATAACCTTTTTCGGTTAAAACCAACCGGTTTTTCCCATCCCTAATTGCCAGAGGCAGCATCCACTTTTCATTGGTCGGTCTTCTTTTTTCTACCCATTAAAATCGCCCTATCTATGGCATGTACAATAGGTCTGTTTTATTGGCAATCCATTTCAGTGAAGTAAAGTAAAGTAGAATATTTAACACGCAATTACAACAACTACAAACTATTTGACACTTTCGAGACTCTATGTAGTTGTTGTAATTGCGTGTTAAAAATTCTACTTTACTTTACTTCACTGAAATGGATTGCCAATAAAACAGGCCTAATATATACCTACTTAATACGAATTATCAAGCTTGTACTATCAAAAGGTAATTACAGGCTACGCTAGGTTCTTACATTTTTCAATGTACATATTTATGTCTATAGTATGTATCAAGATTTCATCAAACATAAAAAAGACCAATTTTATAGCTCTAGCAACCGTTTGAGCCATTTCTAAATTTTCCAAAAATTAATCAAAATTCGGCCTGCCACCTACTTGTAGATTCAATTCTGCATACCAACGGGATCCGATTAAAGAGATAAAATGGTCTATGCCCAGAATATCAATAAGCGTTTACGTCACTAGACAACGGGTACGAATGCGTAAAGCAAAGCCGTCGGATATAACGCATTCAGGTCATGTCAATGAATGGTCGTTGCCAACCTCATCAAACCCTATTCTCTTGAAAATTTAATAGGTAGGTACGCATTCATAAATTTACAAAGATCCAAATGCATATATCGACATCAAAAGATCAGTGATTCTGATTAACAAATGGACAATATTTCAACGACCCATAGATGGCGTTAAAAACACAATCAGATAAATCGCATTTACAAAGTAACCAATGTTTCAAGATTTTGATCGTCGACCATAAACGCATAGACTAAACTATTGGTATATTTTTAATAAAATAACAAAATGTTAAATTTGTACGAGTTAGGTATAGTGAATATATTCTCTGTAGGAGGCAAACTCGTTTAAAATTAAAGGAACCAACCAAATTTTTGGGTACGAATTTGTAAATATCAGTTAATTTTTGACAGATTAGGGCAAATGTATTTTTCATGAGTGCAAGATTCTTCATGGTGCTATACTTTTTGATCTCTCTCTGTGTTCGTGGAATTGTCAAAAGCTGTAGCATGTTTTCCAATTCCAAATTGATGTCTTGTTGTTAACGGTCAATGTCAAAAGGGTTTTACTTGTTTGTCAATGGCGAATGGCTAGACCACCAACTTTATATTTAGCAGCCGATAATCTTATTATTTTAATAACGTGTAGATAACAACTGTCCGATAATCTAATATGAATCAAATTACAAACGTTTGAATCCATGAAAGATTGAAGGACAGAGTGTTTAAATTGAAAAGAAAGCAATAACACAAACTATAAATAGCAATGCGATAGGTACTTTCGATATTATACCTACTGCGCTTCGTCGCGTTTTGCTTTTGTTTATTTGTAAAGCTAGATAACCTTATATTTCAGTTTGTATATTACTCATCCCAAGTTGAATATTATATTTTTTGTTCATGTTTTGTTTTTTGTACTTTTATACTTTTGTACATAAATTATTCAAAAAACAATAACGTTGCTGTTTCTTTTCTTATCATCTTAAAAGACCTCATGAACTGTCGCATCCGTATGTATTTAGTTGCATAAATGAAGCATGTGCCATGACGCACATGAGGAATCATTTTTACAGATAGACAAGCAATGATCAGAGTTCACATTTAGTAAATTGCGTGTCAAAAAAACAACTAAATGGAGTCTGGAAGTTTTGATAAAATGTTTAAGCATTTATCTACATTTTACAGTAAAAACGCTTCCTAATATTTTGTAGACATCCTAGTATTCGATGGTTTTTGCCGCAAATTTGACACGACGATTGCGGAGAGTGTCAATCTGTAAAACCGCATTAACCGTAACTGCTGTTTACTTTGCACCTGATTACATACTAGGCGTGTTTTATTGAACATCTATCTCAGCACAGTAGAGTAAGTAAAGCAGAATCTTCAGCACGAAATTACAACAAGTAACAGTCTCGTAAGTGTCAAGCAGAATGTATAGTTGATGTAATTGCGTGTTAAAAATTCGACTTTATTTTACTTTACTGAGATAGATGAGATATTTGCTGTCACATAAACACTATTGCTATTGTGACATAATCAATGGCCGCGTTCCATTGACCGCTAGATGACTAGCGGCATGCCAAACTCCATACCAAACTCTAGCGCAAATGCTGAAATATCAGTTTTTTTTACAGTTTGGCATGCCGCTACACTAGTCATCTAGCGGTCAATGGAACGCGACCAATCTAAGACGTTTTGTCCAGGAATGTTGTAGTTATAGTGTAGTGAACCTGGGCCTTAACCAAGACAACTCTCCAGTTAGCCCGATCATTGGCACACTCCAATTCGGTTGAGGTCCCCTTTCACTTATGCGCCCACATAAGACATTGCCTTCCTCTACTCCGTTGTCCCTCTGGTTTGAAGTCGAAGACTCTTTAGGGCGGAGCGTATGTGTCCATTCGCTCTTCATGCCTTAGCGATCTTAGTCGTCTAATACCTACGTATTTTTTAAACGGGCGAAACGTCCAAAAAAAAAACTCCATCCTATCCCAGGGATGATGAGGGCCTTATATAACGTCTTCCTAGTGTTTCTTCAAGTTCAAGTTTAAGTTGATTAAAATCATTTTCATAAATTTTTTTATATAGGCCATGTTTTTCTGCAAATCAATTATGGTTTTACTGAACTCCGTAGGTACCTACTTGCATTATCAAAATTCGCTCCGCTATCTGAACGCCGAATACTGCACTGCATACCAATCCAAATGGGCTGAATCGAAAGTGGATGGACCCGAATATCAATTAGCTTTAACGTCACTGGCAAAGGGGCGGCGGCCTTTCGGTGATCGGATATTAACTTTTTTGTCATATCACAATAGTCGTTGTCAATTTTTTCAAGCCATCATATTCTGCTATATGGCTCAAATACCGATTTTGCATGAATTGAATGACAATAACTCGAGTGCATCGACACGACCCATGAATAAGACTACCAAATTGAATAATTTGCTTGACGATGCTCAAACTTCCAACTATGGTCTCAGAGTCAAAATATACTTTGCTTTAGGTAGTGGGCAGTACAATCGATACAAATTCATTCATATTAAATTGATTGCATCTTCACCATAGACTGTTCAATTAAAAACGGTACAGAACTTTATTCTGATAACCTGTCGTCGATAACCGCAACCGCGACCAATGGCATCGTCAACTATACAGTCTACATGCTTGTGCTTCTATTTATACGCAGAGGCAGAACTCAGAACATTATAATTTATGTAGAATTAGATTCGCTAAGCGCAAAGCTTCGCGCTCATACAGTTTTCAGTCATTTATCGTATCTCACCCCTAACACATGCTATTGCCAGTGTCAGTGCCAGGGATTGTAAAGATTCATATTTTGTCAAGTGCGGGCGGTTGACACTTTGGACAGTGAGAGTGACAGTCTCGCGAATTTTATTGTGAAATTTATAACCGATAACAATGTGGTTAGCTTTGATTGGAATTTTAGCCCTTGCAGTCCTTATTCATCGATTGAATAAGGACTATTGGATCCTAACCCTGTGCAAGAAAATAAAACGTGTGGATGGAGGTGATTTAAATGAGCTGTATCCAGTGATTCCAGGAAAAACGATTTTTGGCAATAATTTTGACATCGCTGCCATGACTCCAGGTATACAATATGAAACTACATCTCGTTTTCTTTGATTGGGTGTGAAACTGTTTATTCAATTTCCTTGGCCACAACCTGTTTGATTTAATAAACACATGCGATTAACTGAAAGTCAAGGTGAAATATCAATCTATCTATAAACAAATAAAATTCGCTTAGTTTACTTGCATTTGCATTGTTGTCTTGCGCACTTGTGTCAGAGCAGACATAATGTCTAAATAAATTGCAGAGAAGGGAAAACTGATACTTTCGTTATCAGTAGACTTGGTGGAGCTTTAATTTTGCAAACGTGATGTTTATTTACATTGTTGTATTACATGACAATCAGACATTTTTTGTGCAAAAAAATAAATAAGCTTTTGTTATATGTTTGCAAATATGTATAATGTTTAAGAGACGAATAGGTATATATTTTTTTAGAATTATATCAATTTTGTATATTGTAAGAAAAGTGTAATTCCGTTGCTCATATCGTAATATCGTCTGAAGAGATTGGTGCCACAGGGTTGCCATTATTTGTGATTGCGATTTTTGAAAATTATAATATTGGCAAAATACATCGTTTTCTATTTTCAATCTTTGTATTGATTTTCGCATTATGGTGTTTTCTTGTAATTGCATTGACAGCTTCTTTTTTTTTCTCCTCCCTGTTACTCAATCCAGTGGGCAATTCTGCGATAGATTGAACAATAATTTCTCTAAACTTGATATCTATGTTCGTACTTCTGTACTAATATATAAAACACAACGTCCGAGTCTGTTTGTCTATCCATAACTGAAGAACCATTCGTCTAATCTTCATTATCTTCTTTCTGATTTATAGATGCGTGGCCAAATTAGGCCATAGGGTGAGTGAGAATTGTTGAGGGGTAAATGGGTCGCGGGGAGTAGGGGGGGTCTCAGGAACTGTTAGCCGTATGAACTTGAAAGTTTGTATGTTAATAGATAAGTCAACATTACTATATGCCTCATTCATTCTTTTTCAATATTCTTCCTATACGGGTTGAAAAAGTGGATGCAAACTTTTCTATTTAGACCTTACCACCCTTAAGTTGCCATTATACTCCATGTCATAAATCTATTTATGTCAATTCAATAAATGCTTTCAGTTGTTACTTGCTTCACTGAGTATTTGGAGCTAAACATTCATATTTCTGGTCCATCCATCAGACGGTGAGATATAATAAATTGAAAATACAGAGTGGGCAAAAAGTTTGTGAGGCTGGTATGCTAGTGGACAACGCTCATGATGATCCCCGTCGTCGTACGCTGCGCACAGACGAGAATGCGGCTGCTATAGCCGAGAGTGTGAGACTCAATTTACGAACATCAACTCGACATCGATCTCAACAGCTCAACATTTCACGCACTAACCCGAGGAAAATTCTGCACAAAGATTGACTCAGCAATTAAAGGCGCAAGACTATCCCATGCCAATATCCCAAATTGTGTTATCATCCGTCTTGGCGATGTCAATTGGCCGCCTCGTAGCTAGGATTGGACCCCTTTAGACTTTTTTTGTTTTTTGTGGGGAACCGTGAAGGATCGATATTATGCCAACAATCCGGAAACAATTAAGCACTTAAGGCCAATATCATCCAAGCAATCCGTGAGCTACAGCTCGAAACCATCAACAAGGTCTTGGGAAATTGGAAACTTGAGCGACGTTGTGTCATAATTAATGAGAATGTTTGCTCTTACTAATGAAGCCATAATACTTGGAAAAAATTTAATTTTGCTCATTTTATTGCATTTTTAAAAAGAATCTTGTATTTGGCCCACCCTTTAGATCCTATTTGGCCAAGTGTGAAAAAATAGCTTTCTCGATTGCATTAACAGTGGTTTAAATGTACATTCTAAAAATAGAATTAGCTTTCACTCGCACGACGGGCATTCTGAATACACATTGTAGGTAGGTACATGCTCTTTTATGGCGTAGGCCTGTTTTATTGGCAATCTATCTCAGTGAAGTAAAGTCGAATCTTTAAGTCGTAAGTTGTAAGTCGTAAACAAGTTTACTATGCTTACGACGGTTTTACGACTTTGCATGAATACCCCTAATGTCACATGACAGCCCATCACTTTGTCTATATCTAAATTTAGAATATTTAAATCATCCATTCAATCACCGAATGGTATAATTTTTTTTAAGAATTACTACTTTACGGAAAGTAAACGTTTTATTAACACTACCATGTTAAAACCGAATGACTAATTACTTTAGTTTACGTACAATTACTTGGTACTTACTAGTCGAATCTATTTGTATTGACTGCATAATCAAGCTCATCTAAACTTAAACTAAGCAACTACTATCCAGCAGTTGCAATCTGCGTGCAATCACCTACATTTAGTCAGATAGGCGTTTCGATTTGAAGGGCACGTCATGCATGCGGAGAGTAAAAAAAACTGTATATATTAAGTCATAACCGCTAAAAGCACTTGTTCTCATCATAAAGTTGATAAAAATTATCTAAATAATTTTTTAGGAAATGGCAATATGGTTTATTGGTTGTAGGTATACTAGTCTACACTAAATATACAAATTAAACAATTTGTTGCATTGCATTCTTCATCAGTTCAATTAAATACAATTATCTATCAACTAAATCTGAATTTGATTTATTCCTTTCATAAATAGCTAGCTAGTTAATTTATTTGCTTGAGTTACATTTTGCTATATGGTATCGCTCGATTGTTATAAAATACAGTATTGTCTGGATATAGTGAACCAATTTTTGCAAGGCCTGTTCACAATAACAAGGTTAACATTTTTTTATTTGCTCAAAATACACATTTGTGTATGTAGGTAAATACAAGAGTTCGTTATAATAAATTTGCAGAAAAAAAGAGAAATGTACATGTACAACACATAATGTATGCGAAGAGATGTTTTTGCTTCTTTCGTTTAGAAATTGACTTTTGGACCGCTTTTTCGCGTAGACCTCGTCATGTTAGTATGACAGCATAATTTATAGTATTGGCCTCACTCATGCGATATATAGCTTTCTTGAAAATGGAGGTTGTACCCCAGCGGCAATAATTTGAACCTTTCTAGAATTTGACAGATCAGCGAAAAAATATACGGAAAAGGAGATAAGCAAAATTAAAAAATTAAATATTAGGCCTGTTTTATTGGCAATCCATTTCAGTGAAGTAAAGTAAAGTAGAATTTTTAACACGCAATTACAACAACTACATAGAGTCTCGAAAGTGTCAAATAGTTTGTAGTTGTTGTAATTGCGTGTTAAAAATTCTACTTTACCTTACTTCACTGAAATGGATTGCCAATAAAACAGACCTATTGTTAAAAATAAATACATTTGGTAAGAACATAAAAATAAATTCCTAACTTGTTTATAAAAGCGGAAAAAAAAAAGTGTTGCATCGAGCGTCTCATTTTCTTCCTTCACCAGTTTTGCATGAGCAAGTACCTGTACATCCAAGACTTTGAAACCTGTAAGATTTCTTAGTTCGATTTCGTGGTGTTTTGAAGTCATCGTGAGGATGCATTTATGACCGGACCAGAACAGTGATGTACACTGTTTGCTGAATGTGGTATCACACCAATAGCATAGACCTAACAGTTTTGACGAGCTCTTCCCCTTCGCGAATGAATCACAGATGGTTATCGACAAAGTCTAAGATAAATCTCAGTTAGTTGGGTCCGTCATTGGTATTTGGGTTAATGCTGCATAATAATTGGAGTACTCACAATAATTTAAAAATTTAAAAAAACTTTAAACAGTTAAAAAAGAGTCTCAATCAAAAAAAAAAAAAAAACAAAATTGTGACTTCGTCAACACAATTTTTTATTCCACTTTTAAACGATTTAAACATATTTTATGGACCCAGGGTTATTATATTTTTTATAAACAATTATACTTGAATTTTAAACTGACAAGGCGTTTACATCAATTTAAATAATTTTTCATTTATAAAATAAATAAATTGCCTGTAGGTACCGCTTATGAATGACATATGATTGCTGTGGATCTGAGAGGTTTCTTTTCCTCGCCACCAGATATCGCAGACCAACTTGTACATTCGTCAGTATGGTAATAAACCGGCCAGTAATAAGATTTAAAAATAATTGGATGACAAAGGTCACGCTTTAAAAATAGAAAATATATTATTATACGTATCGGTAGCTAATAAAATAAATTAAGATTATAAAACCAAAACAAGCAGCAAAATATAAATTCACAAGTATATTTCTTTGTTTAAAAAATTTATATTCCTTGTTATCACTATACATAATAGATAATTGCTGCAATAATTTAGTAAGCTCTGCTTCGATTATGTATATGGAAAATTCATTTATATGAACTTGTATATCTCTGAGCTAAACAATAATAGTTGAAATACTTATTACTTTACGATGTTTAGAGTATGTATACGTATACCTACCTATTTATAACAAGCTTAAAGACTTACTAAAAATATTTAGTTTTATTATTAGTGGGAATCTTGATCTTTAATCTTTATTTATTAGTATATCAAGTTTAATAAATATCATCCACTCTAATTTACTTGATTGCAATAATCCATGCATGGTCTTCAAATAGACTTGTTTCCTGATTACCATTCTTAATATGGAACTTGCTGATAAATATTTTGCCAATTATTGCAACAATTTGATTGCCAACTATTCTATAATCATAATGGCTACATGATCATTGATATGACTATTATTCCCAGTAACGTCATGCATGACTTCACACAAAAACAAGGCGTCATTGAAATGAAAGACATTTCGGCAGATGAGGGCACAAACCAGAGAGGTTTGTGGTTAAGGGAATAGGGAACTCGGAAGGCCGTTTTTATTTTCGTTTTCACTCTCTCAGCGGAAGTACCAAAGGAAGATTTGCATCGAAAGTGCAATGGTGCGGTGATGAACCTTCGTGCTTATAATAGAATTATTTTTGAAAGTACATTTCGGTGCATTTTCTGTGCAATCTAACTGTTGAATTTCTTACTCTCTCAAAACCTGCCTGTCTCGACAACCTACCTGACACGACGTTCATTGGAAGGTCTAGCTGTATAGCAATGGGATAGGATTTAATACGTTGCATAGATAGCTGTTCGTTAAATATGAATACTTGTCGCTACCTATACTATAGGTGCTATCATATGTGACGCCTGAGAAGATTCGAGGAGGAACGAAGTTATTTCCGAAATGCCTATGAGCATGAGCACCCGACAAGCCAACGCCATTTTTTAGTACAATAACTAATCTAGTTTTAATTTTCGAGGAAATTATCTTAATATATAAAAACGTTGGTGCGTATGTAAGTCCGATAATGGCGGCTGAATCACTGAAGCTATCCGCCTTATATTCACAACATAATGTTAATGTGATGCTCCTGAATGTTTTTGTTTATGTTACACACCCATAGGTGGCGCTGGGGTTCACTTTTTTTTTCGAAAATTCTTATTTATGGACCGATTTGACACCACATAATATTTAAATAAAAATAAAGTCTTTGGAATTTGGACCCGCTATTTTTTGACACTCATGGGAAATAGCTAAAGTTGTACAATTTCGAACGCTAATTTCATATGCATTGTTCTGCTAGACAAGAAAACAATACTACTCCTGGGCACGATATATATTTATAGATTTGCCACTAAATCTAGTCACGAAACCACATTGATTGTTCATACTTTCAATAAGTCCAGTAATATTCAGAATCAGACTAATTTAAATTATAATCTAAACATTTTTATTTATTTATTTAATTTATAGAACGGGTCTTCGAATACATTTCCAACTGTTTTAAAGTTTCTAAAGGCAAAAGTTTCATATGGCGATTTATCGAAAGTGCAGTCTATAACGTGTGTCAAGCTGAAGAAGTTGAACATATTCTCAACAGTCAAACTTTACTGACAAAAGGTGTAGTATATGAGTTATTGCATACTTTCCTGGGAACTGGTCTTCTAACGAGCACAGACAAAAAGTGGCATTCTCGTAGAAAACTTCTAACTCCAGCCTTTCACTTTAACGTTCTACAGTCTTTTGTAGAAATTTTCAAGTAAGAAGACATTTTTGGATCCTTTTCTGTTGAAATTATTGCTAAAAGAAAACCTATACCTATTTCAGAGAGGAAAGTGTCAAGTTCATAAAGGTTTTAGATACGAAAACCGACAAGGATCTACCGCTGGTTGATGTCATTCCAAGATTTACCCTTAACAACATTTGTGGTAGGTCTACAAATCCTTATAGGTACCTATAGTTTTGTACAAATATTTTCTATTTTAGAAACTGCTATGGGGGTGAAATTAGACAACATGAGTGATGGCGATGACTATCGAAAACATATAAGTGATTTAGAGGTTCGAATGGTAAAGCGGTCTTGTAATGTATTATTTTACTACGAGGTGCTATACAAACTATTTGGAGACTACACAGAGTACATGAAAGAAATTCAGAGAGTACATGCATTCACAACTAGTGTCATCAATAAAAAGCGGGAGGAATTTCGAAAGAATGCTGCATTCGATGATGGCGGAAGGTGATTTCTCACAGCTTAATTATAATTATACAATTAAATTATGTTTTTAAACCTCTTTTTAGCAACGAGTTTGGTCAAAAAAAGCGCTACGCTATGTTGGATACACTACTCGATGCCGAGGCCAAAGGTCTTATCGATCACAAAGGAATCTGTGAAGAGGTCGATACCTTTATGTTCGAGGGATATGACACTACGTCAACTAATTTAATATTCTCCCTCATGAACATAGCAATTAACGAAGATATACAAGAAAAGTTATTTGATGAAGTCAAACAGTTAGGTAAGATCTTCAAGGATATGCTTTCAATTTGTATATAAAACGCATTTCGTTTTAGGTGATCTACAAGACCTGACAGTCTTTGATTTCAACAAATTGGAGTATTTGGAATGTGTGATTAAGGAGACGCTCCGGCTCTATCCATCTGTTCCTTTTATGTCGCGTGAAGTTGTGGAGGAAACAACTTTGAATGGAATAATATTGCCAAAGTCATGCCAAATTAATATTCATACGTTTCATCTGCATCGTGATCCAAAATATTTTCCCAATCCAGAAAAATTTGATCCAAATCGATTTTTGCCAGAGAACACCCTAAACAGACATCCCTTTGCATTTGTTCCTTTCAGTGCGGGTCCAAGAAACTGTATAGGTATGGGAAATAAATTTTTGTTTATAAAGTCTATACACTTACTTTTATCTTTTCTACATTAGGTCAAAAGTTTGCCATGCTTGAGATTAAAGTTCTGCTGTCAAGCATTGTGAAGAACTATAAACTTTTACCTGTAACAAGACCAGAAGATATAACTTTTGAGAATGGATTAGTATTGAGAACAAAACAACAAGTCGTAATAAGAGTAGTTAAGCGAACATAAGAATTTTTTTTCTATTGTATACAAATTGTGTAGACAGTCGTGTTTTGATGGTGTATTATTCTTCGCTGTGATATTAAACAAATTAAAAATGTATTTGAGTTTGATTTCCTACAAAATTTTGCATTAAGCCTTTTCAGGTAGCTACACACCGAAAGCTGTTACAACTTTGAAATTTAAGACTTTGGGATGAACTAAATAAGCTTATGCGCGGGATTGGATTTAATTTGTACCTACCTAATGTTGTGTACACTTGGCCAATTGCAAGTGTTCGACTGAATTTAATTACTACTTTTCGTCTATTTTTGACACTAGCTTATAAGCCGATATAATAACAATGCAACTCTTGAAGAGAGTCAGTCGTATTGAGTTAAGTTCGCAGTTCGTATCTGATCTTCAAAATACTAAACTTATTTTACATAAATACAAAGATGTACTCGCTAATTTTTGACACTTGCCTAATCCCGCATAATCATAATTGTGATTGACCCTTAAGACCGTATGGCAATTGTGCGCTGAAGAATTGTATTTGTTTTGTATTTATAGTAAACAATTTCACTTATTTTAAGAACGAACGTTAGGGCTACTTAAGCATTTAATTAATCTTAGAGTTAAGATGGAGCTTTCTGTCCATAGTAAACTTAACCAGGTTTAACTATCATAATTTACAATAAAGCGCGAATTTAAAATTTTATTATGTCATGTTGTCATTTATTAGTCATTTTGTTTTCTTTATTGAATTTGTAAATCACTTTTAAATTCTGTTTTATCAGCTGAAAATATTAAGTTTGAAAAATTGCAATTCTCGCTAATCGAATGTAATCAATTAGCGAAATAAATGTAGCTGCCAAAACTGTGATCTGATGAAAAAAGAAATTTACTGCATTATTATATTCGCCGGTTGGATCTACATTGAAAAAACTTTTAACATATCTGTGAAAGTCCAATTGATGTGGAAATTGTATACCAAAATCTCTATAGAAATGTATGAGTAAATTTTTAAAAGTTTGATTAAGGTCACAATCTTATACCTCTCAACGATAAATTGAAATATCCAGTAGGTGGCCAGGAGTATTGCTCCAGGATAGATCACAGGAAACAGCATAAATGCTAGTAAACATGTAGAATAGGCAACATTTAAAATTGTTGGCACTGGTAGAGGCTGGAACCAAACGTATAATAAATGATCGATGAAGGGCTTCATGTAGTACCAAATTTTGTCCGATAGTTGGAACGTCTTCCACTAAAAGAATATATGAATAAATGAAGCAGCTCTATACATTTTCTAATATAAATGGGTTTACAATTTTCCGCCGATGAAGTTGTTTGTGCCATGTTTTTCTGATCATTTCTGAATTTGGAAAACTTTTTGTTTGGAAACTGTTGAACTTATGGCAGTTATTTTATTTATGCTGACATGAAAATTCAAGTAAAATTGATTAAAAGGCTTGTTTGGTGCATGCTTTTTTGTATAGTTGTAAAAGTGATATATCTTCAGTCGCCTTTAGACCGATCTATGATTGTTCGGTATCGGTGTTCGGTATCGTTTCTATACAGACCAAGAGTCTTTCCTGGTCCTGTTAAAAGTACGACATATTCTCGGTACAAGCAACCAGTAGCGCAGGGGTATATAGAATACCGCTTAAGACATTCTGGAAATTCCTGCTTCGAAAATATACCGAAAAAAGAGGAAATGACTATGCAGATGTACATCATCTCATTAAAGCTTTAATAATCGGCCCTAGCGAGGTATCCGTCGGAACGGAAAATTATCCGATTTCATACGAATCGGAGGATTTTTGCTTCGAGGTATACTTCGGAAGACCTTTTCGGAACTTTTTTCCGACAAATATGCAACGCACACTGGCGTTTTGAGTTTCAGTGCGATCAAGTGCGTTTTTACTGATATTTTTGACAGCTTCATACGAATTTTCTTCCGATATGCTCCGACAGGAATTTGTTGCGGAATTTGTTTACTATTTGCAGTGAAGTGTTGATAAACGAAAGCAATAAAGAAAAAAACAATTTTAATAAAGTAATTGGTTGTATTTGTTGCTAAAATTTGTGTTTCAAACAAATGAAAAAACAAGCACTAAATTGGAAAACCCCGAAACAACATCATGTCAAATCAATGCGTCGTCGCATTTTAATTATTTTTTCCGAATACGGATACCTCGAATGTAATTTGAGTCTCCGACGGAGTATGCGTTGCGGGGAATTCTCCGTTCCGACGGATACCTCGCTAGGGCCGAATATTCACTGTAAATTATGATATCCGTGTAGAAAGGTCTTTTATTATTATTTTCGAAATTTTCATACATAAAATCTAAAGGGAAGATTACTGAATACAGTTACCGAACCAACAAATTAGAGAAGCCTTAACGATAGGCAAGATATACTTTGATATTATATATTCGCTCATCACGATTAAATGTTTAAAAAAAAACGAATATTTTTCTATTAATATGGTCCTGAATTTCCGGAACCACTTCTTTCAAAACATTCCAAACACTTCCCATTTGTTGCCCACAGAAAGAAGCCGCTGTGCGTTTATCAATGCCGGCTGTCAGACTCGCATCTGTCATTTGATCGTCGGTATCGTCAACAAAGCATAAACAAATATTTTAAAGAAAGTTTTTATTTCCATTCGTTTCCTCTTTTTGTTGGTCCTAAAAAGTGGTTTCGATAAGTCCAAAATTTGACCGCCACCCCAATAGTGTATTTGCTCTAAAACTATGGATATCGAAATACTAGAAGCCGTGAATGAGTTCTTGGTAGGAGGAGTCCTAAAACTTTTTTTCTTGCAATTCTCTATAAAATTTCCATTTTACAGAAAGTGGAAAACATCGAAGAGGCATTTCTCTGTGTTATTGTCCATAAGACTGACGGTGAAAATGAAAAATCCCAAAAATTCACCAACAACATCGGTAAGTAAACGTCTTCTTATGAAAGTGTTCCTCTTCTGATTCGGCCATCACTTCACAGTTTCAAGGTTTAATAATGTCGCCCCCGAGTCGAAAGAGTCCATCATTAGACAGTATTTACAAAGAGCTGCCACCACTGCGAATCTAACACAGCTGAAGGTACTGATGGACACATTGGCTAAACTGGTAGCGAACAATTTAATTACAGCCAAGTAAGTTAGCAAGTATTTATACACCCTTCAGCCTATAAAAGCGTTCATTTTTTTTGTAGACTTCTTTGCGATAAGATCCTTCTCTGTGACAAATTGGTTTTCGAGAACAAGAACTTCTGGGTGGAGAGCTTTAGGCTCATCAAGAAAGTAATAACTCATGTGGACTACAAGGGCGTTCGTGAAATTATGAAGGTATGCATGTTATCTATGGGCCACTTCAAATCAACACCACTATTTTGCCCACAGATTTGTCGTGAAAAAGCCCAAACCTTCCCGGTTAATATAAATGTCAGCTTTTTGCCTCAACTCCTTGCCCTAGAAGAGACAATTCGCTTCATATTCGACAGAAACAACTGCCTGCTTCCAGCGTATTTCATTGCCAATGAAATAATGAAACCATTCTCCTTCCACTGGGTAATGCTCTTATTTGTATAAACTGTGAACATACTCAAATTGGTTTCTCTTTTAAGAAAATCAACAAATTGATGACGGATTTCGTCGAAGAGTTCCGCCACACCGCTCAAATGGTCTCGATAATCGGTCATCCGCACATGCTACCTGTCGTTGAGCATTTCGGCTATGCCGATCACATGATGAACTCGTGGAAATTGGACCACAATACACTCAAGTTCAACTTTAAAGGAAGCTTACCCTACGAACCAGAACTGCTAGAAGAGCAACCGCAGCTCCTGAGGTATGTTCTTGACCAGCCCTACTCCCGTGAGATGGTGTCGATTATGCTGAATTTGCAAAAGCAACAAAAACAGCGCTGCAATGCGCTAGAAGAACAATTGGTGAACTTGATCATAAATGCTATGGAAATGACCGAAATCGATATAAACACGTCGACAACGGATGAGACGACATCACCCAACGAATGGGTGTGGCTGCACTTGTCTTCGCAGCTGATTTACTTTGTACTGTTTCAGTTCGTTAGCTTCATGCATATCGTTTTATCGTTGTATGAGAAGGTGTGTTGTAAGAACTGTCTACATTTGAGCTGTCTTATGTGCAAGTTTTTTTCTTCATTTCAGCTGTCGAAAAAGGAGTTGAGAAAGGGTCGCGATCAGCTAATGTGGATTCTTTTGCAGTTCATCTCGGGAAGCATTCAGAAGAACCCGGTAAGTGGCTGACTAGAATGTCATTTTGTTTCTAATGAACCTTCTGCTTCCTTTTAGATATCAAACTTCTTACCGATGTTTAAACTGTTTGATTTGCTGTACCCAGAACAGGAGCCCCTTAAGTTGCCCGACTGCAACAAGTCATCATCGCTAAGACAGGTAAAACGAAATGAAATAGGAAGCTAGTTGGGGAAAGAACTGGAACTGATAGTAACTTGTGTTTTTTTCAAACTATTTTACAGATGGCACCAATTTGCATCTGGATACACCTAATGAAGAAGGCGAGACTGGAAAACATGAATATAAACCGGCCGATCCCCATCGCGTTGAAAAACCACCACGAGTACGTTTCCTAGCCACCACCTTAATCGACTTCATGCGAACATAATTTCCCATCAACAGATTCCTCCAGCATCTAGTTATGCCCAACACAATGATGTCGATGAGCCTAGGGAATGACTTTCGCATCGTGCTCATCTGTAATGCCTACTCCACCAACCAAGAGTACTTCTCGCGTCCAATGAACATCCTAGTTGAGGCCTTGAATGGAAATGCCAAAGCTGTTGGTGCACCTGGACCAGCCAGCGTCTCGCAAATATCATCGGTTCCCTTTTCCATGGTGGTACTAGACAGTTTGACTGTACACAGTAAAATGTCACTGATACATAGGTATACCAACATCTTATGAAATTTTATAGTAAACCACTTAATTGGGAAACATTTCAGTTTTGTCACTCAAATGATTAAGCAATCTCAGACGAAAAGTTCAGTACCAGCTCCCGCATTGGTTGAAACGTATTCACGACTCTTGGTGTACACGGAAATCGAATCGTTGGGCATTAAAGGATTCTTAAGTATGATCTTCACAGTCCTGCTGTTTCACATTTTGCTAAATTGTATTTTTTAGGTCAACTTCTGCCGGCGGTTTTTAAGCACCATGCGTGGGGAATACTGCACACTCTATTGGAGATGTTCTCATATCGTTTGCATCACATTCCTACACACTATCGCGTGCAGTTGTTGTCCCATTTACATTCCTTGGCATCTGTTCCGCAAACGAACAAAATGCAATTGAATTTGTGGTAAATATCCGTGCGCACTCGCTTCTATCGCCTTTTATCGTATGAATTGTGTTTTCAGTTTCGAATCTACAGCCTTACGTCTGATAACAGGACTTGGATCGGCCGAAGTTCAGCCGCAGCTTTCGCGGTATTTCAATGAGAAAACTCCCGGCTCGGTGGCGTCTGGGGAGAGTGAGGAGCTCAATCGTGTTCTAATTCTCACTTTAGCCCGATCGATGCACATCACTGGATCGGGTAAGAATAAGAACTCGTTAAAATCCCTCCGCTTTTAAACTATCCTTCATTTTAGGTGACGACTTGCAGGCTTGGTGCAAAGATCTACTGACAAACATTATGCAGAATACCCCGCACTCTTGGGCGAAACATTCGCTCGAGTGTTTCCCACCGGCTCTCAATGAGTTCTTCACCCAAAATAGCACTCCACTGGAGAACAAACAACAACTGAAGAAGTCCGTCGATGAGGAGTACTGCAACTGGACATCGATGTCCAATGAGAACGATATCATCGCGCATTTCATACGTCCAAACACAAATCCCCTCTTTCTGTGTTTGCTCTTCAAAATGATCTGGGAGACGGAGAATATCAGTCCCGTCGCATATAAGTAAAAGATTGAGAGGTGTTGTTTTGAACTCGATGATAATTGCATAATTTTCCAGAATCCTTGAGGGCATCAGCGCCCGTGCATTATCGGCCCACTTGAGGAAGCTATGCGACTATCTCGTGTACGAGGTGGCCAACTCAAATGGCAAGGATTTCATCCACAAATGCGTGGATACCATTAACAACATGATTTGGAAATACAATGTTGTTACTATCGATCGTGTGGTGCTTTGTTTGGCTCTTCGCACCCAGGAAGGCAACGAGGCTCAGGTGTGTTTCCTAATAATTCAACTGCTTCTGCTGAAGGCATCCGAGTTAAGAAATCGAGTTCAGGAGTTCTTCAAGGAGAATAGTCCCGACCATTGGAAGCAAAATAATTGGTAAGTGAAAGCTGCAAACATGAGAGAATACCACTGAAAACGCATTCCTTCTAGGCACGAGAAGCATCTCGCTTTTCATCAGAAATACCCCGAGAAGTTTGCCCCAGACGAATCGGCGTCACATCCTCCGCTGCCGGTCTACTTTGGAAATGTTTGCCTGCGCTTTTTGCCAGTATTGGATATTGTTTTTCATAGATTTATTGAGCTGCCAATACAGCATGTCCACCAGATACTGGAGGTGATCCTCGACCACCTAGGGTGTCTATATAAATTCCATGGTAAGCTGCGGAGAGACAACGTTTTTGTACGGGGGTTCTCTGAAGAAATTTTTTTGTAGATCGTCCAATAACCTACCTCTACAACACCCTTCACTTTTATGAATGGATCCTCCGAGAGACTCCCTCGCTAAAGAAGAAACTCGTCAGTGCAGTAACTGGCGCCTTGGTGGACGTTCGCCCACCAAATTGGGCTCTTAGTGAACCATATCAAATCTATTTGCAAAGTAAGGAGACCCTCTGGAATCCCGAACTTAGCTACTATATGGGTCTGCTCCGGCGATTGGCCGACAGTGAGTTTCGAAATGTAAGCTAAACAAATTCCACATAACTGTTTTCTTTTTAGCAATTAGCGGGAAGAACTATTTCTACGTCACCGACTGGCGTTTCAATGAATTCCCAAATGCACCCAGTCACGCGCTCTATGTCACCTGTGTCGAACTACTCAGCCTACCAGTTGCTCCACAAATCGTTGGGAATAACCTTATCGATGTCATTGTTAAGGGCTATCCGCTGATACCACAGAAGGAAATACACGCGTACATCAACGCTGTGGGTATTGTCTTGGCTGCGTTGCCAGAAACATATTGGAGCACTATATACGATCGGCTGCAGGAGGTGATTAGCTCACCGAAAATGCTCAAATGGTCCTATCGCTTCTCCGCCTTTGAGCTCTTCAATTTCAAGACTGTTCGTGAGGCTATGATTGAGAAAGTGTATGCGGTGGTTCTTGCAGTGGCGCACTCGGTATTCCATCACATGGGCGGATTCAAATTGGCCACAATGACTCGGTAAGTGTAGATCTTTCAATCTGCTGGATGTTAATGTACCTCCTCTAGATATTTGAAGGAGAAACTCAAGCCATGCGTCAAGACATCGCATCAGTTGGTCTTTCTCTGTCATGTCTTCGGCCCATTCCTCCAGCGAATCGAGCAAGAGAAGCCGAACGCTGTAGCTGGCATTGCTATTCTACTCTACGAGCTCTTGGAAGTGGTGGACAAGCATCATTGGGGTGAAAACCTCGAATATATGGATCAGATTTGTGATTTCTTGTAAGCCACCTTAAGACACCCAACTCCACTTGCTCTTATAATCCGGAAATTACTCCACAGGTACCACATCAAGTACATTCATGTTGGGAATATAATCAAAAACGAGTCGGAAACCATTATAAAGCGCTTGAGACCGGCCCTGCAAATGCGGTTGCGATTCATAACGCATCTTAATCTCGAGGATATTCATTCAGAAAAGAGGTACACCCAAAACAACAATGTTTTTCCTTCAACTACTTATTCCTTGTTTTTAGCGCCGAATCAACAACTGTTCCCCAATCTGGTATTGGTGTGCCTACAAACCAGCCCGCAACATCGCAGATGAGCCAGGGAATTTCGCCACAACAGCAACAACAACAAGTCCAACCGCAGGTCGTTCAACAACAAGTTATGCCCCAGCAACAACAACCACAGGCCCAACAACAACAACAGCAAACGCAACAGCCGCAGCAGGTGTCACAAATAAATCCAATGGTTGGTATACAGCAACAGCAGCTTCAGCATCAACAAATGCAAATCCAACAACAACAACAGCACTTACAACATCAACAAATGCAACAACAACAACAGCATGCATTGCAACAACAGCAAATGCAACAACAGCAACAATTCCAACTTCAACAACAACAGCAACAGCAACATTTACAACAACAACAGCAAATGCAGCACATTCAACAACAACAACAGCTGCAATTACAGCAACAACAGTTGCATCAGCAGCAGCAGCAACAACTGCAACAACAAAATATGGGAATGCGGCATAATTAAATTTATATTTGAAATATTATTTACCTTTTCAGACAAATACATATATGTATATGTAGTACATGCGTACGTATGTATTTCGTAAGCTAAGAAGAATTTTAATTTTTTTGTAAAAGTTTCATTTTATTTAAACGTAAAAAATAAAACCCATCCACTGGACAAAAGCGGTCTTCTTAAGTGACTATATATATTGCGAACGTCGTTGCGCATGTTTCTCATATTTTTCCTACCTGTCTGTACCTCGTGCTCCCGGTCGCATTCGCAGTTTGTCTTCCAGCGACGTTTGCCAACCAAATTCCAACGAAATACGAACATAACCTGCCCAGAGCTTTTCTTGCCATCACAACGCTTGTGGGGAACAATCGAAAGCCCTGAACGACTCAGCTACCGGCCTTGCTAATGAAAACATCTGTCAATATAAATTTAAATACCAATACACTAAATGTACCTTTTATTATAAGTTAGAGTCTACATTTAATCATAAATAGATATCTATCCCATTTAGCATATAAAATAATGCATTTAGTATCTACCCAGTTTGTGACAACTTCCCCCCCATCGAGTATACAGTTACGACACACAAACGCAGAGTTTAACACAAAAAAATTCACTGATGTGGTCTCGAATTCGAAACCGCAAGTCCCACTAAAACTAATGGCCACGACTATAGCTATGGCTACATAATATGTATGCTTAGATCTAGAGTATAAGTTAATATCGTAAACTAGAGTAATAAAAAGTACTGCCGCGATCTACTGTCTCTCATTGTATGTCTTCTTCGGTTTCCCTTGTATAATTAATTTGGTCACCTTAACGAGTTGTCTTCTGTTTTATAAATCAACAACAATCGATCACCCTTAAGAGTGATTGGTTGAGCTGTCTGTAAAGTATGGATGCTGCATTGCTGCATCGGCGCTTATTCGTTGATTTGGCCTGCAGATGAGTAGTTTCTGCAATAGATCACGTCCTTTCGAATTCAGTCGAGGTACTATTTGGCTCCACGAAGTTATTGGAGGGAAGGCTATCGAGACATTGTTACTTTTAGTTAAGACAAAACACACGTTATAATATTATACATACATGGCAACGATACGTAGTCAGAGAGAAGTGTCACTCCTGGCCATGATTCATCTGTGGGCGTTCCCAAAACACGGAAGATGCGCAGCAACTGATCAAGGACATCGGATCCGGGGAAAAGCGGTCGTCCAGCATCGGCTAATTCTGCAAAAATACACCCAGCCGACCACATATCAATGCTGGTCGTATAGAGTTTAGCACCGAAGAGAACATCTGGCGGACGATACCACAGAGTGACCACCTCCGCTGAATAGCATTTGACTGGAATTCCAAAAGCTCTAGCAAGACCTACAAATGATAAACCATTTTAATGGTGACCATTGAAATGGCTGTATTCCATACCAAAATCAGCCAATTTAAGTTCTCCATTTTTATTGATTAGTAAATTTTGCGGCTTTAAGTCTCGATGCAGGACGTTGTGACTGTGGCAAAAGGCTAGACCACGTAACAGTTGCAACATAAAACTACGGCAGACAGCCATGTCGATATCACCATTCAAACTATCGAAGTACTTCTTCAGATCTTGATCACAGTGCTCGAAGACAAGAGTAAGCTTACGGTCAGAGTGTAGGACGTCATAGAGGCGGACTATGTTCTTATGTTTCAGTTCCTGCGAAAGTAAGCCAATGGAAGTAAATAATTAAACCCACAAAGTGTGATTCTGATTAAGAAAGAACCTTGAGAAGGCAAATCTCTCGTAACGCAGAACTAGGAACGCCCTCGTCATCCTCGTCTAAACGAACTCGCTTGAGGGCGACTATTTCCATTGTTTCACGATTGCGGCCTTTGAACACTGTTCCATAGGTGCCTTCACCGATTTTTTCCAACTTTTCATATTTTTGCATGTTTATGTTTTTAATGATTTTTGCTTTATTGAATTTTGCAGCAAAAATAACCAACAATCGCGGAAAACTGCAAATAAAAGATTTGTTGTAACTTGGAAGAAACAGCTGATTTAAGATGCGCTAGATGACAGATCAAGTGAATAAAACTGTTTGGGAAGTGCTGGAAAAGAATTTGCATATCGAAGGAGCTATCGATATCTCATATTAAATAGGGTGTACAAAAAATATGGATACCTACTTCGAGGCCCGCAGATATGGTAGAATCGGACGCTGGGTAGAATAGCGGACCATTCAAGTGAGAGCGACCAACTACAAACGAGCGAACGAATATTCGCAAGTTTTGACAGTCCACTATTTACGTCGCGGCATTTCGTGAATTTCAGCTTCAGTTTCTATCCGCAATGTCTAGTTTGCGGTTAAGTTAGAACGAATGTTTTATTCGCTAGTTTGTGGAACGCGAATTAAATGATGTGGATTGCGATTATAGTTTGAAAATACTCGCCTAGGGATGCTAAATTTCGTTATTTAAACTGCTTATAAAATTGTTTTTTCTTAATATATTTTGATGGGATAATTAATTATACTCCTCTTTGAAAAATAAAATGTGCAATTAACTGTTTATAAATGCATAAAAAGTGGTTTGTTCGCATTTCATCAATTCGTTCTTTCGCTTCCATGTGAATGGTCCTCAAAGTGAGCTGTCTTCGATTGCCGTATATAAACAAAAGCGTTAGCGTCGTAGTTTATAAAAAAATTTGGTAAACGGAACGATTTTCCGAAAGAATCTTCTTAATTGGCATGTATCGATGAATTTCATTCTGAATGAAATGTTTGATATCGTTGCGAGTGTCAAGCAAATAATTCAAATTATCAACAGATAGGAATATGTCTCAGGAAAGTACAAATTTTCTTTCTTTGGGGGAATAAAACTGTACAAAAATATAGCTGAAGTCAATCACCAAAAATAGTTTTAACGTTGACAATACATGGACTGCTAGCAGCCAATTTTTCCTTGAAGCAAACATAAACACTAGCTCTTTGGTTCACGGTGGAGAGAAACGAAAACACTTTTTTAAATGTCATCGTGCAATTCCTGCGATTTTGTTTGAGTGCTGAGTGTGCCATGTGTTATAGAATGTTCGAAACTGACATTTCACTAGCAGCCATGTATAGTAGATATGTCAATAAGTTTTAAATTCCTTAAAATCCATATATATGTATCATCAATCATAATCTTTCACTCGTTTTAAAAGTAAACAGACAAACAGCGTTCACACCAACAATCAGGAACTCGATCAGATAGCATCCATTTAAAAAATTTTTTTATCGTAAATCCCTTCGCAGAAATTTCAGGGCTTGTGATTGATCCAATTCCTATTTTCCTTTTAAAGTATTAGAAAATTTCTCTCTCAATTCATTGCTCTGATATCCTAGCTGATTCCTTTCTTCAGCAGCTACCTATATGCTTTATCAAAATAATCTCCGAGAGCGGTACCTACCTACCTACACCGAAAAACCTTAAATAGTTGGATTCCTCGATAACTTCTACATTCTCCATCGATAACATAGAACGTGTCCCGTCAAACCACATATCACCCTACATACAAAACGTCAATCTGTCATTTCTGTGATGAGTGCAGTTTTTTGTTGTGACTTTCTCACAAAGGTTCCGCAAAAAGTTCCAATTAGACTAAAAAAATCACAATATTCACAAATAAAATTACGAAAAACCTAAAATATAATTTCTCCACAATCATTGCATATGTTTGCATTGTGAAAATTGTGCGAAAATCACAGTGAAATCATCAATTGAAAATTCTTGGTTTGTGTGTGACGTTTACTCCCCTTTTTGCATGTCGTGTTGTTTTTTTTTTCATCGGTTTTTTTTCTGGCTCCATCGTTCTCAGCTTCACTTCATAAAAGAAGCACTCAATTGATGGTGCCAATTGGGGGCTTAATCACCTCCAAATCGAGAAAATTTTCTTAAATCCAAAAAGAAAGAACCAAGAAAAACAAAAAAATAATTCTCGGTACAGTTGTTTGCTTTCGCTTTTGTTTGGAGATCAACAAATAATCATCGCGAGTGTATTTTTCAGTGATTATTCTATGTGGCCATCAGCACTAAGGCAAAGTAACACCAAAAAGGAGCTATCAAAATGGTTCCATTGAAAGATAACATCGATCTAGAGTGTTTTCTCGTTACCAAACACTCGTGGAAGGGTAAATATAAGCGAATTCTATCGATAGGCACCGCCGGTGTATCTACTTACAATCCGGATAAATTCGATCTAACCAATCGCTGGTCATACTCGGATATTGTTGCCGCAGTACCGAATAAAGCGTCAAGTGTGAGTTCTGTTGGCTATTACGTATCGATAGTGGATAATCGGTTCGTTGTTCCATTGCAGATACCAAATGAATTTGTACTAACCATAAAGAAAGATAAAAAGCTCGACACAATTAAATTCTCCTCAGAGTATCGTAACGATATTCTAAGCTCGATATTGAAGAACTACAAGGAATTTGCTGATAAACCTAAAAATGTTCAAGTGAGTGGTGTTTATTTGTGTGCAGATGAAACGTTGTTTTTATTATTATTTTTCTTGTTTTTGTTTGTTTTGCCCTCGGTTTCAGATTCAGCGATTTCAAGCGTACAAATATCATTGGTCTGGTATTAGTTTGCCCACAATGTTGGAGGTTACGCCGTGCTCGTTGGATCAACTGGACCCGACGACAAACGAAGTTCTTGCCAGCTATATGTACAAGGATATAGAGGGCATCATAGGTACAATGGTTTTGTTGATGGATGCTTGCTTTTTATGTTTCTCATTCAATGTTAGTTCGATTGGCATTTAGGGAAAAGTAGTTTTGTTGTAGAGAGGGTGGATGAGTAAGACGCAGGTGTTGAAAAAAACACACGTCACAAACGCACGATAATTATGATTCATGCGATAACGTTGGGTAAACAATCCATTTGATTCAACTTATCTGCTGAATAGGTTGTGGCATTTACAATGGTTATATGTTAATCATGATGTCCTATGCAATCGTGGTATCGAAAGTAAGCAACAAGTAATGGAAATAAGGAGACTACTGTGCGGGTAATTGTGCTATCGTTTAATAGCTCGTTTTATGACATGATATACCTGACTCAATGTAATTAGATATAGAGCTAGGAATGAAATTACATAGTTTATTAAATTTACGACGGGGTTAGTGGTCCGTTGCTGTTTACATGTGTACGATGGCAAAGTTTGCTTAGCACTCTACTGTCTTTTGAATTTACATGAACTTTTGAATATATAATTAGACACACCGAAACAATATCTCTTGTTTCTTGTTAACTATAAAATCATTTATCCACTTCTTCAATGGCAATCATAACTACTGCCTGATTAGATCCATTGCGTTGCGTTGTGCACCTTATATTCCATAGAAGATGAAGGTCTGGCGTGTATTTATTAGTTATGTGTCGAAATTCACCACCCTTCATCATATCATCTGAATTGCAACATTTGTCTCGTCCAGCTTCAAATCGCTAAACTGAAATATTCGTCGTGTGTTATCTTTTTTGTTTTCGCAAAACTTTTTAAGCAGGAATACAGGACTATGAAGGCGGCATTGTCATGGCATACGGCGGCTTCAGCCGCTTACATCTGTTCAAGGCCTTAAATCATCATGAGATCGTTCAGAATATCGCCCAACGTTCAGCTCAGTTCTTGGGAATCGATACGAAAATCCTTAAGAGTCAAATCACACTAGAGCAGTTCGAGCGGCAGCGTTTCGGAAAATATAGGTAATTCAATCGTCGGTCTATTGTTTCTGCCTTGTGCAAAATAATTTCTCTGTGTACCTCGTTAGTGGTGATCAATTTCAAACATCGATGACTGAGTTCACGGTACAAAAGGTTACACCACGCCACCCGGAGCCAGTGAAGAGGATCCTATGCCTAACAGAGACCACCGTTCTGGAACGTGATCCGCAGACATACAGTGTAAGTAAAAAACCAATACGTTTTCTAATTCGAGTTGAGAGTTTTGTGCTTGTAGGTGTGTACCCTCCGCCCTCTTATTGATGTGTTTGCTCTGGTGCGTGACAAAGACAACATTCAACAGTTTTTTATTGAGTATAAGAACGGCGTTGTTCGGAAGTACATCACTAATGACAGGGACTCATTGCTAGCTACGGTCTTGGATGCTGTCCGTTCTAGCGGTAATCAAGATGTGCACGTGCGCATTACGAGCACACCACGTGGCAAGCGGTTTGTACCACTAAGCAACTGCGTGGATGAAGAGACTGAATCGAACCTCCTGCGTTTGGTGATGAATAACTTTCAAAACCCCGCCCGACGCTACGAGATTTTGGAGAAATTCAACGCAAACATTCCCCACAGTGGTCTCAAGTATAGTGTCACGCAAGATGTATGTCCTTTTTACCTTTTGGAAGGCGTGGTTCAGTATAGTTTACTTTTCAGAGTCTATTTGCGGAAAACAAGGAGAAGCTAATCATGAGTGCTCTGCAGGCCTTAGCACAGAAAGAACTGGACAATCCAACAGCTCAGTTGACAAACCTAGAACTGGAAGCCATCTTTCACGCACTGACCAGGCTTTTGGCCAGCAAAGTTGGCTATGCGGCTTTCACAAACCTGCCGGGGTAAAGCTCTAACCGCAAATTTATTTGAATAGAAATCGAACTTTCCCCTTTTCAGTTTCCGTGAGATAATTGGCACAAAAATCGTTGCATCCTTGCGGCGGAAAGACTTGGCTGTCACATACTCCGCCATCGACATGATCAATTCACTTATGCACTCAATGAACGCCGATCATGATCTCAAGCAGGAACAGTTGAATAAATCATCAATCCTCTCATCGAAGGGATTTCTTGAGACTCTCCTCAATATGTGGACGAACCATGTGGTAAGTGAAATCACTATAATTCCTTTTAACTGATTTGTGAAGGTAAATTCCTCAGAGTCACGGCAGCGGTGCTCTTGTCCTCTCTGCAATGTTGGATTTTCTCACATTCGCACTCTGCGTGCCGTATAGCGAGACAACTGATGGCAAACAGTTTGACATTCTTCTCGAATTGGTGGCCGAACGGGGGCGGTATCTTTACAAACTATTCCAACATCCGTCGCTGGCGATTGTTAAGGGAGCTGGCCTGGTTTTGCGTGCCATCATCGAGGAAGGAGAAACACCAGTGGCTAAGCAAATGCAAGCTCTTGCCCTCGACGAGGCGGCACTGTGTCGTCATTTACTAGTAGCCTTATACACACCGTCAAATGATCCGACGCTGGCCACACATCGCCAGTTGTCTCGTCATTTGACTGGCTTATGGATCACCGATAACGACGAGGCAATGGAGCTATTCAAGAGGATCTTTGTAAGTACTTTGCTCGTCTCTCTCGAGTCGTTTGATACTAGTATAAGTTTTGCACCTCTAGCCCGCGGGTCTTTTGATGTTCCTGGAGAGTGAAGACACCGTCCCGGACACAGATGTCGAAGAAGACAAACTTAATTTTCGTGATAATCTCAAGTTTGCAATACAACATTCCAATAAGACTAGGAAAAATGTGATTGGGAAGCATTTAGAGGTTAGTACCTAAAGCACACTCTTAAGCAATTATTCTGACACGTTTCCCCAGGGAATCAAGCATTGGGGGTTGAGTCTTATTGACCAGCAGGAGAACCAGACGCAGGCTTTAAAGAATCGCCCAGTTGTGCTGCGTAATCGACGCCAGAAAAAGAAGACTAGTGATGCCATTGTCAATTTGCCTTATTTTTTCTACAATTTTGCCAAAGATCACAGCTTGCCGAATTTAATTTGGAACCACAAGGTACACAGTTGAAAAAAAAAGCTAATGAGAAGCATAATAAAAATTGTTTACTTTGCAGACACGCGAAGAACTGCGAATGTGTTTGGAGAATGAACTGAGACAGTTTATCAATGACCGTGATCTGGCTGGTAATTTAATTGTTGCATGGAACTACCAAGAGTTTGAAGTACAATACCAGGTGGGGATCTTTTTTTATGCAAGAATATTGTCTATATGTTGAATTTTTTTGATTTATCCGACAGTGTCTGGCTGATGAAATCCAAATTGGAGACTATTACATCCGTTTGATCTTGGAGAAGGACGATTGGCCGCAAAATCTTGTCAAGGACCCGTAAGTGATGTGTCTATCTGTTATATAAAAAGCGTCTATAAGCAGACTGCGGCTTGCAAAGGTGGTGTCGGTTATTGGAACGAACTCATGAAATTCTCTATCTCTGACGTTCCATGCTCCGCCTCACGTTGCGTTCTTACCTGGTTCTTTTATAGTCACCTCCTTCACTCCGTTTAAACAATTTTTCCAATTTCAGAGTGGAACTATTCAACGCCTTATATCGACGAGTTCTTTGTCGCAATCGAGTCAATGACGACCAGTTAACAGTAACATCACTGCAAGCTCTGGCGAAAGTATACAAGCGTTACCACCAGGAGATCGGTAAATTCAGTGACATGACATACATCTTGCAGCTAATCGATAGGGTAGATCTTTTAAATTTCCCAAAAAGAAAATGTTGTTGCAACTCTAATCATCTTTCTCCCGACAGTGCCTATCGCCATCGCTGCGAGACGCCCTAATTGGCCTAGTCTCCTGTTTAGTTTTGGAGAAATCAAACTGCCGAGCACTTGTTGATCATGTGCAATGCCTTGTGGATCTTATAACCTTGGCCCATCTGCATAAGGGTCGGGCGCAACCAAACACCAAGACAAATGTAATTGAGGCTGGTCCCAATATGCAGGCGTACGAGGAGAAGGATTGGTACTACAACATCGAGAAAGAAGGCATGAAACCCGAACGCCAAGGACCAATCACGTACTCAGAAGTGAGATCGTCCATCGTGTGTGAATAGATTTTGAATGTTACCTTCTTCTAGTTGAAAGACCTCTGGAACAAGGGCGTAATCACACCAAAAACCCGCTGCTGGGCCATTGGTATGGATGGCTGGCGGTCACTTCAACAGATTCCTCAACTCAAATGGTGCCTTATCGCCAAGGGAGCTGCGATTCTCAACGAAACCGAATTGGCCTCGACTGTGCTTGATGTTTTGATTAAGTGCACTAGCTTCTTCCCCAGCCGTACACAGAACGGGGCAGCTGTCCTCATTCCTGGGCCTAAGTTGTCGCGAAAGTTGTCTGAGTTTATTTGCCTGCCGCACATTGTACAAGTGTGCTTGACACATGATCCTGGCTTGCTGGAAAGGGTTGCGACGTTGCTCTGCCAAATTATGGAGGTGAGAATGGGTCGCTCTATGAATACATCTGAAGTTTTTTAAACGATTGGGTTCTTTTCAGGATAATCCGGAAATGCCAAAGGTATACCTGACTGGAGTGTTTTACTTTATGTTGATGTATACCGGGAGTAACATTCTGCCGATCACCAAGTTCTTGAAGATGACACACATGAAGCAGGGATTCAGGAGTGAAGAGGTATTAGTATGAAGTCTATTGAGTCGGAGAAGGTATTGTAATGTGTCTATTACAGACATCACAATCGGGAATCATGCATCGCAGCATACTTGGTCAGCTGCTGCCGGAGGCTATGGTTTGTTTCCTGGAGAACTACAGCGCAGAGAAGTTTGCAGAGATATTTTTGGGCGAATTTGACACACCAGAGGTCATCTGGAGCTCGGAAATGCGACGATTGTTAATTGAGAAAATATCAGCGCATATTGCCGACTTTACGCCCAGACTTAGGGGACACACGATGGCCCGGTATCCCTACCTTGCCATCCCTGTCATTAGCTACCCGCAGTTGGAGAACGAGCTCTTCTGCCACATTTACTACCTACGGCATTTGTGTGACACTCAGAAGTTCCCCAATTGGCCCATTTCCGACCCAGTGCAGTTGCTGAAGCACACGCTGGACGCATGGCGCAAAGAGGTCGAGAAAAAGCCGCCACAAATGACAATACAGCAGGCATACGCGGATCTAGGAATTGATGTCACCAAGAATCAGAAACCCGACGAGTCAGTGATTAGAAAGAGCTACTATCGCCTGGCTCAGATGTATCATCCGGACAAAAATCCAAAAGGAAGGGTGAGTACTTGCGAATGTTGTGGCGAGAAGCTACAATAACGTCTATTCTCGTAGGAAATCTTTGAGAAAGTCAACCAAGCCTACGAGTTCCTGTGCTCTCGCTCGGTGTGGAGTTCTGGTGGCCCAGATCCGAAGAATATCGTCCTCATCTTGAGGACACAGAGCATCCTGTTCGATAGATATCCCGATGGTGAATCTTTGCAACACATATCCATGCCCATTTAGCTCACTTCTAGATGCTTTCAGTTCTTCGACCGTACAAGTATGCTGGCTACCCACAACTGATCAAGACAATCCGCTTGGAAACCAAGGACGATCAACTCTTCTCCAAGGAAGTTGAATTGCTAACCGCATCGTCAGAGTTGTGCTACCACACGGTACACTGTTCTGCTCTAAACGCAGAAGAGCTGCGCCGCGAAGAAGGAATAGAAGCTCTCCTCGAAGCGTACACTCGATGCGTGTCCATCATGGGCGTCGATTCCAAACCGGAATCACTACATTACCAGGTCATTTCGAATGTGACCAAGTGCTTTGAGGTTGCCTGCAACTTTGAGAACTGCAAACAGAAAATCATTCAACTACCTCAACTGCTGTCTGATGTCTGTCGAGTTGTCTACTTTAAGGTATGTATAGTGACTGTGTTAACGGTGGTGTCATGAAATCTCATTATCTCCCATGCAGCACACCCTTTCTGTCAGTTTGGTGACCAGTTTAGCGGCCAACAACTATGAACTGCAATGCAATCTAGTCCGCAACGGAGTCCTGTGGTCTCTTCTGCTCTTCTGCTTTGAGTACGACTACACTTTGGACGAGAGTGGCGTTCAGGCAAGTGATAAAACCAACCAACAGCAAGTAGCAAATAATTTGGCCAAGATGGCTATACTAGCCTGTATAGCTCTGTCGGGCTATGGACTTGACCGAGTTGAACCTACAAAGCCGATTAGCACAGAAACACCACCACAACAAACAACTCCACCGCCAATCGCGGCAACGGCAGTGGCTAGCACGTCAAAATCATCGCCCACATCATCGTATACACAAAACGCTCACAATGTGATTGCCTCGAAGCAGTTGGCAATCACTGACAGCAGTGCTGCGATTGTGAAGCAGGATTCGACTGACAAGAAGTCGTTGAATGAAAACGGTCTTGGCACTGCCGTTGAGATGGAGAAGGAGAACGTTGTCAATAAGCAGAAATATGTGATAAATAGTGAAGCGAAAAACGTCATCATCAAGCAGATACTAGACAGGCTACTGACGGCATACATCGCCAATAAGCTGGCCAAGGAGCGGGCAAGTGATGTGAGTTTTAAATGAAACTTTTTCGCCGTCAGATGTTTAAACGCAATTTCGCAGGTTCTGAAGATGTTGACGTCAAACACGAGAAATCCCTACTTGATTTGGGACAATGGCACCCGAGCACAGCTAATGGACTTTCTCGAACAGCAACGCACACAATCCACCAAGGAGTCATATGAGGATATTGCAATGGTGCACGATGTAGCAGCTGAATTTGAATATGATGCCCACAAGTAAGTAGTTGGCACTCATTTTGTGCGACAGCCTAATGAATCTTTCATTCCTTTCCAGAGACGAGCTTCAAATTGGCGGCGTATTCATCAAGATCTACAACGAAATGCCCACATTCCCAATAGTGAATCCCAAATCGTTCATCATTGACCTCCTCGAGTATCTGAAGCAATCCTACCATTTCCTTACATCGAGTAAAAACACCACAGCAATTGTTAACAACACCACGCTCGACGGTATCCTACAACCGACACTCGCCCCCAATCATCCACAGCTGCAGGACAACAAAGGCACAACCATCGACGATGTGCTGAATGCGTACAATCGATCAAAACATCGCAAAAAGATCGAAACAAACTCCAACGATGTGCAGTTGAAGAGTAAGTACAAATATAACTTTGAATCCGATGCGAAAATAGAAGCACACACAATTATGGTCCTGCGGGCGCTTATATCTGTGATAAAAACCAACGCCGAAGTTGATATCCAGTGTATCGGTCACTTTGACATGATCTTTGGCTTTTTGGCCAATAATATCTTCAGTGAGGTGAGTTTTCAAGTCGCACGTGGAGTTTTGTTGGATTTTTATGTGTTCCCCTTAGAGCACATTGGTGAAGACAGTTGCCCTCGAGGTCGTTGCGCTCGTTTCACGCAATAAGGAGTGCGTAAGTGAGATAGCTGCCTGTGAGATTCTTGGTAGTTTCCTTGTCGCCTTACGTGATCCAGATCTGCTGGCCAGTCAAGTTAAGGTTCTCGAAACACTGTCGGGACTGATGAACGTGCAGGAAATGATTAAGGAAGCGCAAAACAAAGGCGCAGTCATCTACCTCCTGGATATGTTCTGCAATTCGAGAAATCCACAAATACGAGAACTCTGTGCAGAGATCATGTCCAAGATGACGGCTGATCGATTGAGTGGACCAAAAGTAAGTCAATTTGTTAAAATATAAAAAATACTACAATAAGTCGCTCTAACTCTGTGCAGGTTCGCATTACAATTTGTAAATTCCTCCCGCCGTTATTTGTTGATGCGATGATTGAATCACCACAAACATCCGTCCAACTGTTCGAGTCAATTCATGAGCATCCCGAGCTTATATGGAACGATAAAACTCGAAATAGGGTGTGTGATGCTGTTACGGATATGTGTGAAGGGTAGGCGGCTCTAATGAATTGCGTTTGAAACGTCACACTAACTCTGCCGTTTTTTTGTTTTTTTTCTTTTTTGTAGATTCTATAAAACACAAAAAGTCAATTCGCGAATTCTGTGGAAGGATCCAGAAATCCTCAAAGACATTGTCACCAATGAAGTGGTCGTTGCTGGAGTCTATCTGAGGCTTTTTGTCAGTAATCCGGCGTGGACGCTACGCAAACCAAAGCAATTTTTGTCTGATTTATTAGATTTTGTTGTGGATCAGATTAGTAAAAGTTCCTCCGAGGTAAGTCTATTGTTTGGTTGTGCGGATGATTTACATTAGCCGATTATTGGGATCGTTGGCACTGCTTTCGGATATGGTTGGTAATGGGTTTTGACCATGGACGAAACAGGAAACTGAAATAAAAACACAATATGCTTCTTATAATTTATAGAAGTGGCGCCCAACGTGCGGCTTTCAATAAGTATTTGCCTATATTAACTGCAATACTTAAATATTTTCATTAACACACGTTTGTTGTGCTGGTTGGCAATCTGTTAATGCCCTTGTCCGGCGTAGAGCTAATGCAACGCTTTCTCTTTATCGCGTTTGGTTTGTGGCAATGAGAGCGGATGTTTCGGCAGTGGATGCCAGTGACACCTCTATAGCCCTGTTTATATATTGTGCGTTTCATTGCGTGGTCTCCGAATTTTATTATAGCGGTGGCCACTTTCTAACCTATTGCATCGATATTAGATTTGAGACTGGATAAATAAACTAAGTGCACATTGCGCGTCAAGAATGGTGATAAGCCTCACATTGGGCGCCAATTGGCTCTCTACGATTCAGCTTCATATGCGTTATCTTATTACCAGAACAAAACTTGTTGGAATTTTGTTGGTTCCGTCGACATGTCGGTGAACAATTACTAATACTGCATCGACTTTGTTGTTGCATTATCCGGCAAGCAGCTCAACAATTCAACAGACCTGCTTCAAGTGCGATTAAAATGTACAAACAACATTGGCGTCGTGTAAAAATACCAAGATTAATCATTTAAATAGGAAATTTACTTGCTTAATTCGCAATCGATCAGCTACTTGCGACAGAACATAAACTCACTAATGAAATCAGTGTTTTAAAAATGTTAAACGCAGTATTGGAAAATGGCGCCCAACGTCGGACTTTCCGTTGTGTGATGAGATTATAAATTATTGAAATTGTAATCTGTTTACATTTAAAGAAGTTTTTTTTATGTATTTTATAGAAGGACGTACTTGATCTATCAACAACCGCCCTCGTTGAACTTCTTCGATCTCAGCCCAATTTAGCAGATGATATACCCGTTCTTGGTCATATACCAAAACTGTTTAATTTGTTAACCGTTCAACCAAAAAATACTCTGTCAGTATTACACCAGTTATCGTTATCTGAAGTAAGTTATGAGCGTTAACCCCAATTGTTCCAAATGAGTTATTATTACGATTTATTTAAGTTCTGCGTGAGTGCAGTTTCGCAAACGGAATGCATTCTGCCACTGAAAAAGTGCATGGAATACCACAGGGATTGCATTGAGAAATCTTGCGAGACACTTAGTCGCCTTTTCAAATACCAACATGTAAGTTGAAAAGTACAAACATTTCCCAAAACTCCTGCTTAATAACGAACTCTCTGCTAGGACTCGTTAATAAGTCAATCATTGGAAGTGAACTTGATTCCATTTTTGCTGACTTTGCTGGAGAGCCGCTTAGAATTTATTGATAATCCCTCGACTGTGAAGGCGCAAATTGTCGCCGCTCTGAAAGGCATGACACACAATTTGAACTACGGCGATCGTGTTACTCAGATTTTACTGAAACATCCCGTGTGGGCAGAATTCAAAGATCAACGACATGATCTTTTCATAACCGACACCAATGTCCGAGGCTATCTTACAGGTAAGTTTGGGTTTTATTTTTAATAAAACAGAAAAACCGTCAACGAATCTCCCCCTTTTTAGGTATCAATCCAACAGCTGGCTATCTAACGCAGGGACCAGCACAAAACGTTGAAGTTCTAACATCACCACCACCAATTGACCGTGACGATCCATCGGCTAGGCCTTCTGAATAATATTTAAAGCTTCTCCCTGTTACCACTGGAATAGATAGATATTTAGAATTTATAATGTTTATTATTTTTTAGACATTTAAGAAGAGATGTCCGTATGGCGTATATGAGCAAAGGAAAACTCTGAAACTTATGAAACACCCCTTCTCATATTTAGATGACAAACAAAATTTTTTTGCTAAACTTTTTGTTTCGTAAAATAATGAACATTCTGTGCGCGCTCAGACATTAATTCATTTTTAAAATATATTATTTTGTTATCGATCATTAGTAATATTAAACAAAAAAAAAATCACCCAGGACTTTCATTTCGCTTTGTATATATGAGTAATTATAAAGAGAATAATAGAATATCCCAACTAAAGAAATCGGAGAGCATTATATTGAAATGGATTTATTAATAATTTTGTTTTCTATAGCACTGTATGAGATAATAATCTACTTACATAAAATCATTTTTATATTTGTATGCATATTATATTGAGCAAAACAAAACAAAAAAAGAAAAATAAAGCAGTAATGAAATAAAAACAAAAAAACTATTAATTGTATTATTTATGTATGTTGACCTGCGGTACCAACCACATTAATGTTCATAATACTTTCCTGGAAGGAGCATTGGTCAGGCTGGGTCAATTTTGAAACAGGTTGGTCATTCTGTTATTAGGAGGACTGAGCGGTCCATACTTCGGTGGTTTGGTCATGTTAAATGCATGTCCGCAACCAGGATCCCACGACGTGCTATGGAATCCGTACCATCAGCCAAGCGCCCTCTAGGTAGACCCAGGGTGAGGTGGTTAGATCAAGCTCATAATCTCTCCCCTACTCGTATGGGGATTGCACTTGATGATTTAGAGTCGATGGCGGAAAATCGAGAGCTATGTGCCCCTATTGTGTAAGACAACTCAACTTAGTTGAGTTGAAATGACTTCAATTCAACTCAACTTTCACAAAAAACCAAACTAACTAACAGCTTATATACAACTACCGTCATCTTTGTTGTGTTTTGACAGACAACTTTTCTATCCAGGTTGTGTATGACAATACGGACAATACCGAATTTTGAATTACATAAAACCAAAACTCAACTCAACTGTAGTTACACTATAGGGGCAATGGATTGGAGGGTCCAATCCAAGTGTTTTTTTTTTTTTTGTTTCTTCAATCGTTTCCCCATTACGTCTATGTAAGTAGTATTTGTCTCAATCGTGCATAGCTCTTCTTAGACAGTGGAACAGGGGAAAAGGCAAAAATGTCAACAAACAGTGATATTGAAGGGAATTTCCGAAGTCTCTTTCCTTATTCTGTTGTTTGTTATGGAGTTTTTGGCGTACCTAATCTGCCCTATGACTATCATGGTATCCGTTCGGAGAGTAATTTTTTCCGCAACACTAATCCAGTCGGATACTGAATTTACGTTCATAGTATCCGTTTTCTGAACGTGCATCAACGCATTTTGTTCAATAAAATCGTTCTGCGATGGACAGATGTCGGAGACCATCGGAGTTGACGTGTTGCTGTCAAAACCAGGTGCAAAAAACGCAACCCATCGCAATGAAACGTAGACTATCGGTGTGCGTTACATTTTGTCGGAGAAATGTTCCGAACATCTTATCGGAACGATTACCATGAAGCAAAATTCTCCGATTCGTACAAAATCGGAGAATTTTTCTTTCAGAACAACGGATACCATGATAGGGCCGAATACCTTACGGAGCCAAGTTTCGATATTCCTGCCAAACCCGTTCGACTGTTCAGGGTCCAGATTCCGTAAAATCAAAACGATCGAACGATATCGTTTTCACTAAACCTGTCTCTATCATATCTGTGGCAATAGACAGAGACTGCTATTGTCATTTTACGGAATCTGGCCCCAGGATGACAAAGGAGAAATCACGCAGCTCTGTCAAATGACGCGCTCTCATGCAACGTCTTTAACATCATTCTTAAAGCAATTTTACTAAATTTACAAGCCAACATCAAAGAAGGTTGGACAATCTTTCAAAAGTCCTTTCAACTACTTGAATACGCTGATGATATGGATATTCGGCCTTAGCGAGGTATCCGTCGGAACGGAAAATTTGAATTTTTGCTTCGAGGTATACTTCGGAACAGCTTTTCGATACTTTGTTCCGACAAATATGCAACGCACACTGGCGTTTTGAGTTTCAGTGCGATCAAGTGCGTTTTTACTGATATTTTTGACAGCTTCATACGAATTTTCTTCCGATATGCTCCGACAGAAATTGGTTGCGGAATTTGATTACGATTTGCAGTGAAGTGTTGATAAATGAAAGCTATAACGAAAAAAAAACGTTTTAGCAAAGTAATTGGTTGTATTTGTTGCTTCAATTTGTGTTTCCAGCGTAAAAACAAACGAAAAAACAAGCACTAAATAGGAAAACCCCGATGTACCACGAAACAACATCATGTCAAATTAATGCGTCGTCGCATTTTAATTATTCTTTCCAAAGGCGGATGTCTCAAATGTAATTTGAGTCTCCGACGGAGTATGCGTTGCGGAGAATTCTCCGTTCCGACGGATACCTCGATAGGGCCGATTATCAAGAGATGGCCGCGATCTGTCAGCGGAGCTTTTACAAGTATTGAAACAGAGGCGGCGGAGAAGGATCTGGCCGTTCCCAGTATATTCCGGCCATTGACTTTTGGTCAAGTAGCAAAGCGGATTGATTCAATCACCCACTTCTGCCACGCACCTGTCTCCCTCCTTAGTGATGGACTGTCAGAGGCCAGTCCTTACCTGAAGGCCGGCACAAGAGGATGCTAAATTCATACATTTTTAACCAATTGAGGTGACAGTTTCAGTCAACGACAGGACCTCTTAACGATGTAAGATACACCGTGATGCCTCTTTCAAAATAAATTCGCAGGTATCCCATGTTTTTCTGACCACCCCCAGGTCCAGCGAAATAAATCTAAGAAGTAAAGCCTTCTCTCATAGAATCAAGGAGATATTGTGCAATACCTTAATCATTTCGACTCCGCTGTATTGCTCAGAAGTATGGACTGTGTCGAAATTAGATAAAACCCGTTTAGGACGTTTTGAGAGAAAGATTCTTCGTGGGATTTTCGGTCAAATACCCAATTTGTATTTGTAACTTAGTTGAGTTGAGTTGTCTTCAATTCAACCCAACTTTCACACAACCCAAACTAAATAAAAACTTATAGACAACCATCGCCATACTTGTTGTGTTTTAACAGACAACTTTTCTATCAAGGTTGTATATTACAATACGGACAATACCGAATTTTGAATTTTGACATAAAACCAAGAGACAACTCAACTGTAGTTGTACTTGCCTTACATAATAGGGGCATAACCACCTTCACCATCCCGTCGAGCCCTTGAGTTCAACCCTGCTGAGTGACAATGAAGCAGATGAAGACCCCACCTCGGGCAGCGCGCACAATTGAAAAATGACCTCAACCAACTATGTGCGCGTAACTGTAGGGCGGCCTGTTGGTCATGAGCCCATGGTCCAGCCCCACCGTGGACTGTAAGGGCCATCTAAAGTAAAGTAAGTATGTAGACAAGGGGAAAATAAAAAGAAAACCAATTCGACAAAAAGTAATTTGTTTTATACCTTTATTAAGATGATCTAACACATGTGATTTCCTTTTACATACAAACATGGTTTTAAATGTTATATAATTTTTTGTTTTGTTATATTTATACGATTTTTTGTTTTCTTTGGTTTTTTTCTTGAAAAGTTTAGTTTTTTTTTTGTTATAGATTTATTTTTTTTTATAAATAACATATAATTTCATTTTTATTTCATAAAAATTTGATATTTGGTATGTTTTTAGTTTTAATCTATTTTTGTTTTTCATCATTAATTTCTTGTTTAAATTATTACTTTGCATAGATGGAATTCATTTTCATGTTTGATTTTATTACTTATATAAATGTTAAGTCCACATTACCATTTTGAAAGAGAAAACAAGTTAGGAAAATGTATTATATTTGTTTTTCTTCGTGTTTTGTGTACAAAAGTTTGTTTTCTTATTTATTTTATTAAAAATGTTGTTTAATTTTTTTTGTTTGGTTTTTTTTTTTTTTCTTTCTTTTCGTAAATTTAACAATTTATTTGGAAAATAAATTTGAAAATATTTGGTAGACTAGACGATTTTTGTTTTTCTTTTAAAAATTATAAAATAGCGAATACATAAATATATGTTTATCGTGTCGAAAAAAAATAATGGGGTTGGGAAAAACATTGTATTTCATTGGAAAACTTATCCATCTCAATGAACACATGATTCTATATTATATATTTATGTTTGTCAATTTATTCTCAAGTTAATAACTAAATGCGAAAAGAACTACACCCAATTTGTATTTTTTTATTTTTTTTTTGTTTTATTTTAAATTAATAATGTGTACATATAATACAATTAGCGTTTTGTTGAATATATTGGTTTTCGTTTTTATTTTTATTTTTTTTGTTTGAAGAAATATTATTTTCAAGATTTTATTAATTTTTTTTTTTTGCAAAAGGGCATAAACCAAGCTATGCACACAACATTTTTACAATTTTTATTTTCATTTTAAATTTTTTATCCTTACATGTCCATCGTTATAATTCAATTTTTTGTTTTTTTATTTGTTCGCAACGAAAAAAAAGAACAAACAAATTAAAACGAAAAAAAAATTAATATACTTTTCGTCTACCTATGTATATATAATATTTATATATAATTTTGTTAATTTAAATAGTTGTATGGTATTTGCTGCAGTAATTATAAATTATTTGTTTAATAAATATTTATAATCAATTACATTACGCTCTATTTTAATTTTGTTTTTGAAAGTTTCGCTTTATGTTTAGTTTTACAGTTTATATTAAAATGGTTCTGGTAGTTTTATATATTTATAATTTATTTTCCATTTTGTTTGCGTTTTTTTTTGTTTCTATATTTTAAAAAGTTCACAAAGTGTGTGGGGAAAATTATTCTTAGAAAAATATTAGGTTGGCATTTTATAAATATTTTTTGTTTGTTTTTTTTTTTTTTTTTAATTTATTTTAAATTACATTTTGTGTGTGTTTGTGTTTTTTTTATTTTTAAGTGAGATAGCATGAATGATTTAATTTGTTTTATGAGAGAAAGAGAAATAGAAAGTGTTGTTGGCGATTTTGTTTGTTTTTTGTGTGTTTTTGTGTGTCAGTTGCATTTATAGTTCAACAACTTGTTTTGCTTCTATGTACGAGGGGGAGGAAGCTATGCTAAAAACTGTAGCTGACTTCAGGCTGGTTCAAAGTGAGCAAACTCTTCTAGAGAGATGCGGCTTTTTAAAAAAGTTCTTCCGAATTGCGTCTCAATTCCGATGAAGCGTATAGCTCATCGACAAATATCCGGCCTCTGATAATTGGATTTTAAACTACAGGCAGAAAAGTCATCCAGACTATCGCTTACTTGGACTGTTGTCCAGTTGAATAAAGACAGAGATGGGGTAAAGACTTTGCCAGCAAAATACCTAAAACTAATCTCGCATGATTTTTCTTAACATTCATATAATTACGAACACATAAGCAATGCATCTTCGAAAATTTGGAGCTCAGTTTCACTGACAATATAAATAAATAAATAAATAAAGAGTGGGCGCAACAGGCGTGTAGGCATCCTAGGCCTAGCTTCTCACAACCATTCGTTTGAGTGAGTTATTATTTTTGGGACGAATGGAAGGGACCTACAATTTTATGCCAATTTCAAACCGCCGAATTGAATTGAATTCAGGACAGTTGTACTCTCGGATATTTGTCAGACGTGTTTTTTCGGGAATCGAACCTGGGATTACTCGCACAGTAGTCCAGCGCACACTCTCTCTAAAAGAGAGCCGCAGAACAGGAAGTTTGGTCTTTCAAAGCCAGGATTGAGGAGAATGCCTAGTGTCGGAACACGATTGAGTACAAGATAGCTCTTATAGTTTAGCCTGACACTGAATGAAGAGCGAAGGGATGCCACTATCGGTTTAAATAAACTGTCGCTAGCAGATATTGCAACGAAACGCATTAATACAAATACGGAATATAAGAAAAACAGTGATCGCGGTCGGAGCTTCAATTGCAATCACATTTCTGTCAGCCTAGACTAGAAAAGGTAACTCACAATCGGACAAAACTAAATGATCACTCGCTGTGATCATGTGGTAATATGCTTAAAGTATAAAGGTGGGTTTACACATGTCGGTTGATTGACAAAGTTTGACAGCCCTCGCGTTTATGTCATTGAACGACACCAACGTCAGTTCATTTCCACTTATGCCAATTATTGGCAAAAAATCGTTTGTCAGTTGATTGACCAACTTATGAACTCGATGCCAATTAAATTTACTCTGTCAATTATAGACAAAGTGACATTTTGTTTAACAATTCAGCTATTTCCACTTGTCCAGTGGTTTCTTTGTCAGGTATTGACAAACGCTATTAGTTAATTCATTGACAAGCAATTTTTCGCTATTTCCACTTGCCAATTTTTTAATTGGCATAAAAATACGTTAATTGTCAATTTCAAATCGACAAGTGGAAACCCAGCATAAGCAAGCTTTTCAAAGTCACGTCGACGTATTTACTTAAATCTACCTTCTCCCACTGATAAAGCTGTATGGACTTGGGCTTACTTAAGAGAACGACTGAATTTGTATTTCGTGACAATAAGAGTCCATATTATTGCACTAGGACTAGGCTTGATTGAACAGAGCTTGAGTGAAATTTTTAGCTTAAGCCCACATAACCTTTTATGCTTTACCCTTAAGACATTATTTAGAACTGACGATGATCTACGAACCGATTTTCTGAAACCCTCATCTGTTCTGAATGTGCTCAAATCATTCGAAATGAGATCAAGCTCAGGGGCCCTAGTCTGTGAAATTTTTCGAAACCGAATATTTGGTGCTCTCTATTTCGAAAGCGGAATGAAATCTCGAGATGTCAAAAGCATTGATATACGGAAAATCGAAAGTATTGTAGAGTACAAATTCAAAAGCGGAATGAAAAGCAATTTCGAGTAGGATTGACTTTCGGAACGAAATAGAGAGTAGTTTCGCCTTACGTCAGTTTACGATGTATTACAAACTGACGGATGCATGACATTTTGCTCAGATTTTCTCCGAATTTATATGACAATGGATTGTCGGATTGTTGTTGAAACGATATTCAGATATTTTTCGAACTTATATTAATGATTTGAATTCACTTGCTATGTCATTTTAGAAAACCAAAGAAAGCACGACATTTCCTCCTCCCCCATGTAAACATGAAAATACATGTTTTTTTGCAACAATCGATTATTTATGCGTGTTTTAACATTTGTTTTGTTTATGTTTATTTAAGGTGTTTATTGTATGAATTATGTTCAAATATTTTATTTATAAGTAAAAAAAAATACATACATTATAAGAATATTATTACATTATGTAAAAAAGTGGTCAATGTAATGTTTATATTTTTTTCTATCAATTAAAAGTTTTCTGTTGTTTGAATGAGCATTTTTTGTTTGTTTAAATTTTACTTTACCGTTTTTATCTGTAAAAGAAAGTAGAATTAAAAAAAATATATATTTAAACAAAATTAAAGAAATGACAGGTTTTGTTGTTATGTTCTCCATTTTTATTCGGATTTTTCATTAGCTCTTGTGTAGTGATTTTTTTGTTGTATTTTATTCATTTTTGTTTGTACTATCCGCAGATTAACTGCCTATTCTATAGAAGGGGGAAACCAGAAAACAGTTGGAACGTTTTTTATATCTTGTACAGGATAAATGCGTTTGGTTTTTCGATTAGATTGTGTCGGTGTGCTGTTAATGCATTTTTTTTTGTATATGATATTGGATTGGTTGTGATGGAAAATAAAGCGCTATTCTAAAGTGTTTAGCAAAGTTTGTTGAAAGTTAAGAATACAATTGTGCAGAAAGTTTTGATGTTTTTGAGTTGAATGAAATTGTCAAATTTGTAGGCAAACCATAGTAGGATTGGGTGAAAGTAATTCAACCCAAGTACATTGAAACTGTCTAACAATAATAGAATAAGTGACTGGTTACAATCATTTAACTGAACTCAAGTGGATTTTGGTTAATATACCAGCTTAAGCCCATGTAAGAAGAGATTAGGCGGTTTTTAATGAAAGGATCTAACAAAATGTGCAATTTTGCATTGTCAACTGTCAAATTTTATTAATCTTGAAGTTATAACAGCGACATATTAACGTGCAATTGCCTTAGACCTTACTTATTGAATTCATACAGAAACCAGGACCTTTAACCGAAACTTTTGACATAAAAATCGTCAGAATCACATCGAACAGTGACTTTAGCTTTTGAATGCTAAAATTTTGCTTTTCAAAACAAAATTTATCGATGTGAACATCATCATTTACCAAAATTTACCTAAGGTGAACATTATCATTGTGATTGTTGTCAAGTTTCTAGTAAATTTAGTATTAATAGATGAATAATTTGACTGTCGGATTTGATTACCTTAGAGGATTGCACTCCCGGCCTACAGCAAAAAATGTGTTTTGCATCGGCCTTGTTAAAGATGATGTCACATCAATCATAAATTGTTTAGATTTAAAAATTCATTCGAAATGACAGATTAACCACCACTCGAGAATATAAAGGCTTGACCACAATTGGATTATGTCGACTTTCCACTGAGGTTCTACAGAATGTTTGAAGTGGTTCGCTTATCCTATTACGGGCAGGATATAAAAACCCGATGAATGTATTCACACATTGCCTTAAGTCAGATTACACTCATGCAATCCTACTAGAGCCATAGTTTGATGGTTCTAGCGTAAAAACGCTGAACTTGATGTCAAGAGGGTTACCAGAATTCCAATTGGAAGGCCCATTCCGACTTTGGAAGTTATATATAAACTCAGTAGGAGATATAGAACCTGAAATGATATTCAAAAGAATATTGAGGTTTATAAACTTCAACACCTCCCTGGGGTGGCAGCACGTAACTTGATACAATCGAGTTCAGTCGATACAATCCAGCTCTGGCAGCACCTAATTTGTCTCAATCGAGGATAATCAATCGAGGATAATCGATTGAGACAAATTAGGTGCTGCCAGAGCTCAATTGTATCGACTGAACTCGATTGTATCAAGTTACGTGCTGCCACCCCTGTTTTAAAGGAATAAAGTCCAGGACAATAGATCACTCCTGGTAGCACTATACAATTTAAAGAGTTCAAACTCAAAACAACGTAGATCATAAGAGTCCCTCAAGTAAAAGTTTTTCTAAGCTCCCGAGTTTTTAATCAGCCATATCGAGGTATCATTTCGGACCGGAATTTTCTCCGATTTGTACAAAAATCGGAGAAATTCCATTCGAAGTATCTGTTCCGATTCACTTTCGGAAAAATTCTCCGATGACTTATAGCTCAATTCGCCGGATAGCGATATACCGTACCGCGTTATGCCATTAACATACACGGCAAATTTCTTCCGAAGTTCTCCGACACGACAACCAATTTCTGCGGAATATTTTCAGTGAGCGCCAAAAGTGAGTAAACAGTAAACACCAATGCTCTCTTAACTTTTCTTTAGGGTTTTGGAAAAGCTACTAAATACCAGACATTTTTATTACCAAATAACAACAACAAAGCGTATTTTATTTCGACAAGATAAAATACTCTTTAGATATTTGAAACAAATAGTTTTCAAGCTCCAGAGAGAAATCAAGACATCCTTGGTGTTTACTCACTTTTGACACTCACTGTACCTGAATTATTTTCTTCGGAAACGGATATGTCGAACACAATTTGAGTTCCGAAGAGATTTGACTTTTGTTTCGGATTTTCTTCCGAAGGGATAGGCGCGTCGATAGGGCTCAATAATTCAGTCCAAAAGTCCGACTCCAATTGTTAAATTTATGAGGTAGGCACCGAATAACTTTTAGCAATCAAATTTCCATCCACACAATTCCTCTAAAAGAGAATTGGGGATTGTGATTCGAACTAAAAGTAGTGGGCAATTAGGGCTTTTGGATGTCTTCCGTTGGGTGACAAGGTGACTAAAAAGACAATCCGCGGTATCTTCTATTCATCGTCACTATGACAGCTAACTACAACTCAATCAACTCATAAAACCTCCTTCATAATTGCAAATTCATGTAGAGAATATGTAGTTTTCTTTTTTTCAAAAAAATTAACACACAATTACGAAATTTAATTGAACAAATTACAAATGACACTTTTGATGGAGAAGTTGATGACGTTCTATTTAAGTTATTAATTTAATTTGTTCCTTCAATAATTATGTTTTTTCCTATTTATCTGTTCAATTCAAAAATTTAATGAGCTTCTCACATTTCGTATATATTTTCATTATATTTTACAAAAAATCTTTCTTTATCGATAAATTAATAATAAATATATTTCTTGTGTGTGTGTGTGTTTTTTTTTTTTGTTTCTATTATTGAATTTGCAGGTCTATTTTATTATGTGGGAGAGAGGGTATGTTTTGCGTAAGTATAGTTTGTGTTTTTAAGTAGTTTGATTGGCACAAAATAGTACGCAGTTGTAGTTAGTAGGTAATTTGTTTTTAATATTTTTTTTGTAATGCGCCACTTTTTTTTTTTTTGTTTTTTTGATTGTTGTAGGTATTTACTTTTTTGTTTCATAATAATTTGAACTGACCACACAGTGTGCACAGAGAGAAAGGACAGATTCATAGAATCACACAAATTTGAAAACAACACAATGTAAAAGAATAGTGAAACATTTTTAGTTTTTAGTTATATTTACATTTATGCGATATATTTTGGTGGTAGAGAGATTTTTTTCTGTATTATTTTATAATTTATGCTGTAAATTAACAAAATAATGGTTAGATAAACTATAATAGATAAAATAATGTAAATTAAAACGCGCTTTTATATATTGATATTGTGGTAAGTTAAACAAATAAAAAAATATATCCTTTTCATAACTAGGAATGTTTTAAATGCAAAGTTTCTTGTTAAAAAAAAAAAATATTTTAATATACATATAAGAAACAAACATAATTTAGGTAAAAAAAATAATTTCCTTTTCGTTTGTTTTTATTGTTTAATAAATTCTTCACACACTCTTATAGTATACTGATCTATTGCAAAAATAGGAAAAATCTGCAGCGTTTGTATTATTTTTGCATTTGAAATAAAAAAAAAAATACAAATTACAGTTGCAGGCGCTTATCTTTGAAATACATTTTTAAGGATTTCGAAGAGAGGTGGTTTTTATTTTGGGAGCCTGGGTGTACAATTTTTAGCCGAGTATTTGTACTCTAGTTATTCATATTCACAAATATAACTCGCAGCAAAATAATTTGCCATATTAATTGTCGCTTTTTTTCTGGATACGAGTAATTATGAGGACACCCTCTCATTGGGCGCCACTTTGAAGGATGACAATAAGAGCTGAAGGTAAATGACAATAATTGACAACTTTCCTATTGCATGAAGTGAGTCATGAATTGGCTAGATTTCGCTTTTTTGTCAAGTTGTTGGAAAAATACAACACCTCACAAAATGTTGATTAACAATCAGTTATTCGTTATTTACTTTAAGACTTTAGATCTCATTTGACACCACACATCTCTCAGTGGAGTATTTTCAGCTCCAATTGTGAACTTCTTTCATAAATTGAACAATCATACCATCGCCAAATTTGACAAGGCGACGAACATTTGAAGATGTACACTAAAGCCGTCTCTTTAGATTGACTTATATGACGAATTTTGTACTTCTGCAGCCACAATTGCCCCTTAAAAATAATAATTTTAGTAACCAGATTCAAGTAGGTACATAGGTTAAGTCTGATAACCTGCTCAAAAAGGTGCCCAGTGTTAAAAGTTGGGAAAAGGACCAAAGGGGTTTAAAATTCTGATCAATCTTTGATAGCGCATTGCAAATTCAGTATCTTGCGTTGGGCGCCAGTTTGAATTAAGTTTTTATAGTTCATGGAATTTGCACACGAATACCGGTACACAAATGGGCGCCACAGTGGGCGACAATTTTTCCCAACAGCCAGATGGTCATGGATGAGAGAAACTCTATCAAAGACACCTTATATGTGACGAAGTGCGAATACTAATCCGTTTTGTCGTGCTACGTTGGGAGTTACATTTTGTTCAACATCCACAGCTGCCAGTTCATGAGTTTAAGCTTCCAGTGTGAAACTGGGGGTTAGCAGTGCTTGTAGGCAAGCTATGACATACCACTTAAAGTCAGCTCCACAGCAACCCATACTGATGTGCTTCAAGCGGTCAAAGGCACATTTGTGTTGGCGACAGTAGTTGTAATTTTGATTAACACGGATGTACACCTTTATTCTAAACGTGCGTGCGAAATGATGAGAGAAAATAAAATCTCAACAGTTTAGTGCAAGCAAAAGCACATCAGCTCATTCTGCGTTCATTTACGAATCCCACTTTATTGTGCGTTACAAATAAATCTAATCTATTCGTTTATTTTGTGCATGACTGATTCTTTGGAGATTCTGGTTTATTATATAACCCTTAACGCATACGCACCTTTTGACCGAAATCCCAAATGTATTTCCCCACACTACGAAATGTTCTACTGCCTCCATTCGTTTTATTCGAAATGCAATATGCTTGAAGATCAATCGGCTCAGCGTGGAACTAGAACAGAGCGCCTGCACTTTTTGTTTTATTATCATTATCACCTTTGGATTTCGTTACATTATTATCATTTTTATTAAACTATTAAATAAAACAAAAAATAATAATATAATCTAAAAACTAAATAAAAATATATGTAAAAATTCGTTTTAAATTAAAATAAGAATATTCGAAATCATAAAAAAATAATAATAAATACGTATGCGTGATGTGCGTTATCGTTTCCATTTTTCTTTTTAAAAAATTTGTCATGTTGAAGATAGTATTTGTTAAAACAGAATTTGTGCGCGAATTTCCTGTTTTTTCATTAAGAAAACTTGAAACAAAATAGCAGAAAATAATGTAGATTCCTTATCAAAAAAAAATAAAAATCGTCACGTTTATGTATGGCATGTTTTAAATAGCAAACGTGAAAATTTAGTTTTGTATAATATAATAATAATATATTTATATATAGTAGGTTAATACCTATTATGCGTATTTTGTTTTTAAATAAATATTTGTCAATAAAATTATAATACAAAGAGAATACAAGTCGACATTATTAATTAGAATTGGTTGTGGGTGGTGTTTAAATTTTTTTTTTAGTTGTTCTTTTTTGTATGGCATAATATTTATGTTTAACAAGTTTGTTTTATCCTTTTTTGTTCGTTTTTACGTTTTTTTAAATAATAATAATTTCTAATTAAATATTATATTAATCCTTAGAGTTAAGTTTCTTTTTTTTTGTTTAAATTAGAAAATGTTTGTTTTATGTTTTGTTTTCCTTTTTTTTTTGTTGTAAAATTTGCATTATATTATCATAATAATAATAAATAACAACAACAATAATTATTATTGTTATTATATAAATTATTATAAATTATAAATATTACTTGTTGTTTTTGTTGGTTTTGTGCCATTGTCTAGTAGAGACCACATCCTCGCAGGTTATTTGCAATAATTACATCGGTGACTGCATCGAATACAAATTGAATATTGTTTGTATCTGTGGCGCACGTCATGTGGCAGTAAATTTCTTTTGAGGTTGATTTGTTTTTCGCTTCGAATTGAGCTTGAATGTATGCGGCTGCTTCACCGTACTCTTGTCCGCCTAAAATAAGAAAAATAAAATTGATTTAATTTAAAAAAAAAATGTTATTTATTTGCATGGTTTATTTATAATACCTGTGTACTCTGGGAAACAGATTGTCAATGGGCTCTTTCGGATCTTTTCTTCGAACAGATCCTTTTTGTTTAAGAATAAAATTATCGAGGTATCCGTAAACCATTTGTTGTTACAGATGGAATCGAAAAGTTTCAGTGACTCTTGCATTCGGTTCTGAAATTAAATCAACGATTTTATATAACAATGGGGAAATATTTCAGTGTTAAAAAATCGAAAACTTTATTGAACAAAAATATAGCTAGGAAAATAGGTTAAATCTATGTAAAGAGAAGGAGAATTTAAGATTGTAAAAGCAAAGAAAGAGAACCAGAGATTATTATTAATGAATTCAATGCCTTTTCTTACTGGTTATTTAACATTGGACTTTTTTGGAATACAAAACTAGTCAAGTCTTTATGACCTCCGCGCATTTCTTAGCCACAGAAGACAAGACAGTCAACCTATGCCTAGTCTATAGGTACTTCTATGGCAGATATTCTGAGGAACTTTAGGAAATTATTCCACCAAATGCTATATATGAGCAGCCTACACGACAGATCCACCTCTCCTATCAGTACGCTTACCGAATAAATAGTTGGCGAAACAGGTCCGTATAGGTATCCTAGGTATGGCTTCTCTCTACGATTCGTTTGTGTCATTTTTTGGGACGAAGGGAAGAGACCTACAATTTTATACCGAGGCTTTATTAAGAATCTTTTCTTTTGCTGGGCAGTGATACTCTCCGATGTCTGTCAGATAGACGTTCGCGACGATTGGCATAGTGAAAAAAATCTTAAGATGTAATTTGTGTTTTTGCGGGGATTGTAGCTGAGACCCCTCGAACAATAGTCCAGTACATTAACCACTGAGCCCATTCTTAACAACAGGGAGAAAATCCCATTTTCAAAACTTGGATAGAAAAGTAAACGTTGGAACTAGCTATTTGTCGATGACTTTTTGGCACATTTCTGACTGTGCAACTTCACAGAGGTTTCCTTTATACTACACACAAACGAATGTAGACATTAGACGACAGCTCCATTGAGCTGGTTTGCGAAATGTGCGAAGACTAAGGCTTTCGCTTAGCTTTTCGCATGCACTCTGTCCGTAGCCTAATGGATATTCTCAGATACTTTGGACAAAGTCATACAATCGTGGATAGGAGTAATCGCGAATCGCGTTCAACGATATATCCCTCTCCTTCGCCAGTACTTCGCGTTTAAATGAGCAAAGTAAGACAATGAGCTCCGATTTACTCAACTTGCGTACATCTTCAATGACTATTGTTATCGGATCTAACCCATTAGGCGTAATGATTGCTTAGAAATAGCTTCTCGGGATCAATCAATTTGTGGGACTTTTATTTTGGAGACGGACGGCTGGGAAAATTTCGTGTTCGAAATGATTATTTTTCCGGTTGTTGACGCAGAACCATATATTAAACTTGGATTAATCGGAACTCAACTTCACCGAGTTCCAAAAAGAAACACCTATACAATTGCTTGTACGGCCCATTTGCACAATTAGATCCTTAAATAAAGTTCGGCTATAAGTCTGAACAGAGGCCAGATCACGTAAAAATAAATCGATCGAACGACATCGTTTCGACATATGGATGCCAGACGTCCCCCTTTTTCATACAAGAATGCTGATGAAACTTATTATTATTACACATTATTATACAATGTTTGTCCCCCTTTTTGAACACTCACGATGCCCCCTTTCGGTATCTTTAAATCTGGCAACGCTATTTCGACAATAGCATTCTTTGTCACTTGCCACATTATATGACAGAGACAGCTTTCTTGAAAACGATTTCGTTCAATCGTTTTCATTTTACGTGATCTGGTCCCAGGACAATTGGAAAAAGCGAGAGTTAAGGAAGAACTATAATATCCAATAGCATTTCATGGGAGAGAGCCAGCTATTTCCTATTACATTGAAATTGTATGGCGTGCCAATATGTAAGGCTCATTTCTGACGTATGAGAGAATATAAGAAGATTTTTGTCCATTTCTAGCTGAAAGCTACATAATCCTATGGTTAATAGTCTACTGTCGCTATTGCTGGCGTGTGCGACTAGACTCAGTCAAAATAAAACGTAGAATTTCTGAAGGCATTAAAAAAGCACGAGTTTAAAACTGCATTTGAAATTAAGCTGAAAAAAGACATAAAATTTACAAAAAATATCCAACCGTTGAGCACTTACCGTAGTTTCGTCTTCGTGTAAAACTTGATCGTATTCAGACATAGCTACACAGAAAATGATCGCGGTAACATCTTCGAAGCAATGGATCCATTTCTTTCGCTCAGAACGTTGCCCACCGACATCAAATAATCTAAAAAAAAAAGAGTAAAATTTATATATTCCCTAGCGAATATATCTATGTCTAAAATACTCACTTAAAATTAAGGTTTTTGAAGGAAAAGTGCACTTCAACAATACCAGTAGTTTTGACACGAGTGCGCAATATATCCTGCTCGGTTGGCTGGTAATCCTTTGCACCTAACCGATCCAAGTCGTCAAGGAAACTGTAATTAAAAGATGAAAATAAAGCAGTTTAATTAGTAAATCTACTTATAAAGATTTCTGAAGATTAAATTGCGACAATTAAACTCTGCGACAAGACATTATAATGAAGAGGAAGGCAATTGAAATAGAAAGGTTTCGGACCTTCCCTATATCTTTTAAAGAGATTATGACAACGCGATTTATCACAGAAAATCACCAGTCTTCCAGACGAATGGTGCCTTAACCTAAAACATAAACGTGTCTATAAATAGATCCACGAAATCACTTCAACAACAAATCAATATTTCGAAAATTACTGCTGCTGTCACAACATCTTCCAAACAGAAAACATTTCTAATTGGTTCTAAACGATGATGGTATGTTTTGCCTTCAAGAGTGGGCTGCTAAGAGGATTCTTGCGTATGACTGGGTATGGTGGGTGCTGTTTTGTTGAATCCTTTCTATGTTACTGTCGCAAATCAATTTGTTATTTCCGTTCAATAAGGGGGAAAGCTCTTGTCTACCAATTTTAATAAACGACGAGAAGCCCTTTCGCAAATGTCTCTCCTTGGAGGGATCCATATGCTATGTGAACTTGTAATTTTCTTTACGAGAGTAAAAGGTTTACTCCACCCACAACTATACTGTCGCTGCGAACCGAAACAAAAATTCCAGATTTCGATAGAGAATTGATTCGAAATGATTTTCCAATCTTTACCACACGAGCAAAGGACACTAACTACAGATGTATTTTTAGAATGACCTTTCGCTAAATGTAACCGTTTTATTTGCACAGCAAGACTACAAATTGCATTGGAAGCTGTTTTAATTGATATTTTGTCCTGTTTTTACCAACCATGGGACCAGCAGATGCACCGTGAGAGGATATTCAATCGATTGACTTATTCCGGAACCATGTAAGCAGCGATCTCAGTGGAGTCATTCGGAACAGGGACAGTGGCTATACAAAATTGACATTTAAAGGGAATGTAACGTAACCTTAACCTAAACTAAACAAACAAAACAAAAATGAAACAAAAAAGTATGAGGAGGACCTACACAGTTTTTTTTTTAATCAAAATCCTGGTACACCATTGCTTAGCGGCACTCAAGGGTATTGTTTATTTTGCAGTGACATTGTTAAGCCATAAAGGAATAAAAAGGCTCATATTTTCTTTGGGTTTTATGGAGCCCTGTAGGGATTTTCGAGGGGTTAATCAAGAGATGTCTTTCATATTCAATGCCATATTTATAGAATTTCAATGGAGGAGGCGAATTCAAAGAAAAAATAGCATATAATTATCGAAGGGAATACCTTGGAATTAATTTTTAACCACCTTGGTGACGACACGGGGGGGGGGGGGGTTCTTTGTTTTAGAAAATACATACACAAGTTGAAATTAATTACGTGCCTGAGCTGTGGCGCGCATTTTAATGGTTCTTTTGAAGTTTGCTCTCTAGTCAAGAGTAGCATATCGAGAGGACACGAAACAATGAGTTGAATTTCAAGCAATAAAGATGCAAAGTTGATTTGTTAAATGTAACCAAACAAAGAGTCAACAATAGAGGCACCCCTTTTGTTATAAGATGGCACAAGAAAGTTTAATAATGTCTCAGAAGAAGAACAAATAAAAGAAATGTTTAATATGCCTGGAGAATAGGTATAGACAGTATAGACAACTTGAACTAGTTTGTTCTTTTGGAAGACTCTTAGATGGAGTTATTTGCCAAAAAGGTCAACATCAACCCAATAACTTAGACGTTCTCAGACGAAAGACTGAATTTCAGAATTCGTGACAAATTTATCAAATTAAATGAAAAGAGAAAGAGGGCGTTCAAGAATCTAGTTTTGTAAGTCTGACAGCTCTCTAACAGCTGAGTTCTCAGTGGGCCGAACTGATCATGTCAACAGTTTTCTGAGTTGACGTTTATGTCCGCAACACCGACCACAAATCAAGTCGAAATATTCTCGACTTACTACTAAGAACTAACGACTCTGCTCTCCAGAAATTCCAGAACTTGAAATGATCTCCGCATCCCAAAAACCTTATGCTTCGACAAACGGTTCTCCACAGAGATCCCAAGTAGGAAAGCATGGACAAGCAACTGCCCAGCAAACTGCCAAAGCGGCCTAAAGTGGTAAATGGTTCCAAATTGGAATCTGGGATGGGAGCTGGTATTCATGGACCAAACTGAAATGTCTCAATACCTATGGGGAAAACTTCAGGTAGACGCTAACATCCATATATTCACAGAAAGTCAATCAGCTAAAAAAGCCCTCAGCTCATATATTATTGACTTCAAATCAATGCTAAACTGCTTCAACATCCACCAAACACTTATGTCGTTTTCGATTGGTAGTCCAGAACCGTCCGGAAGATAATAAGAACGCTTCTGACACCATTCGATTGGCACTCGACTGTTCTTCTCCTGAAAAGAAGAGAAATTTGCTTCTGGATTTGAATTCAGAATCGCTGAGAGTTCTTCCAGACGGTTCTGGACGACCAGTCGAAAACGACATTAGTACCAGAAACAAAACCAGTTTATGGCGGGTTCCTGGCCATGAGGAAATTCCAGGCAATTAAAATGCTCATGAACTAGCCAGAAAAGGCTCGGAATCTCCTTTTCTAGGACCAGAACCGTTCTGTTCAATCCCAAAATCAGCTATAAACTCGTCCATAAAATAGTGGGAACACAATAAATGCATTTTATTGGGTTATTGGAGATCATATGGGAGGGCGCAGTTTGACATTTCGATTGCCCTGACGTGAAGAGCAACAATCAGAAACTCAGAACCCTGAAGAAGTGACATACCGATAATTCAAGTTAGTTTTCGCGTTCAGGTAAATTTGAGTTCAGACAATAATTCAACTCGACTTACGATGTCTAGATTATTAAATGCTTTTAGCTTAATTTGTTCCAAGTGATACTTGATCAGAAATTTTTAACTTCGAGAAGTGGTATTGAAGTGGCACTTCTTATGCGGCTTTGATTTGACCTCCATTTTTCATTTGCTGATCATTGCCCTCATCGAAGAATAGTATTCTAAACATCGCTAATAAAGGACTCACAGTAATAAGCTGTACCGATTGCAACGATTGTTTTTGATCGTGGGTCTGCTTTTGGATGGTAAGCATACCGAAAGAAAACACATTCATTTCAACAAAAACTGCGTGTAGTTTTCTCAGATTAACAGAAACGAAAGAGAAACATGCCATGGGTGACAATATTTTTGTGAGAAAAACTGGTGATGTGAATATTGCAAGTATTTACCCAGGTTTTTGAATGAAACACTCGATTAAGTGGGAACAAAAATTGCATTCTACAAGTTTAAGGAAAATCTGAGTGAGTAACATTTGCATAATGTCGAAGCTTATGAAATTAAATCGTCCAGACCTCCCTTTGCAGCGGCATTTAGTTGAGATCTCAAAATTATATGCCTGGGTATTCAATATTCGACAACTCCTGAGAGCTCCTGCTATAGCTTTTGTTGAGTTCAGGCAGTGAAAGGGATCTAAAGTTGTATATAAAGTTGCCAAACTATGTATACATCTACACAATCATTCAATTCTATAACAACGAATACCCACAAAACCAGTGCTGCTTTAAATTCAAACACGAAACAGTTTGCATATTTTACCAATGACGTCATGCAAGGATGAGGCTTACCAAACTATTGACAAATAATGGCAAAAATGTGTGTTTTTTCTTCAACTATGTCGTCTCTCCTACCACAATCCACAAACCTAAATTGTACACGGGGAAATGAGTGGATACATAATTTGTGAAAATTATGTTAACCTGCTCTCGATTGTGATGTAATTTTATAACATGATTGGTAGACAGTAATCAGAATCACCATGCAAGCCTCAAATTAACTTTGCGAAGTAGAAAAATACTTTTTTTTATATAAACTGGCACGCATAGCCACTGACTGGTGGGTCCTTTCCGCCTGACTGCAATCAATGGATACCACTGCAATATTTCTATTACGAGCTATGGTTAATGTAGTAAATTGTCCATAAAATGACATAACATGTATCTACACTAGTATAGTACCTTCTTCCAGTTGGTTGTTTACCCGAATCCGTTTCGCCATTAGCATCCACATTCTATTATTACCCCACAAGTTGAAACCAAGTGCAATGCACTTTTATACTTCTCTGTAGCCTTTTGTTGCATAATGTGATTTAAATACAAAAAAAAAAAAAACATCTTCTCTTGTCTGGGAGGGTAGGTATAGGAATATCACATTCCAGGCGAATGGAGTTTCGTCACATCGGGTAAGTGGTGGATAACATAGACATAGACTGTATCATCATCATAACTGGGTGGACAAACGGCGAGACCACACAAAAGGGAGACCCTGTCAACAGCAAAAGCATTGTGTACATATAGTACTCTCGAAAGGACATGCAAACTTACTATATCCTTCCGTAGAGGAAAGTTAAAATATAAAAAAGAAATGTGGAATAAGCCATGTGCATGCATGAAAGGAAACATGGATAATAAATGGACACGGCTTAAAATATCTGCATTGGATTAAAAAAAAAAAAAAAAAACTGATGGAAGAAATGGGAAGGAGAAGCTTTGTCATTTTTCTCTTATTGGGTGAAGAAGAGATTTCTGAAAAATTCCACTTGTCCTTAGATCTTTTGTCTATTCGCATTGTCTGGTCTTTAGTGCTTTCTATAAACAAATATAATTGTTGGAGATGAGGCATTGTGTCAGGAGAGTAGAACTTACGTAAAAATCTATGTGAATCTTCAAACCAAAGGATTACACTTAAAGATTTTGTATAGGATTGATTTCAGTTGTTACACAACAATGTTTAAGCAATGGGAATAGTTTAACCCTGATTCGGGTACGATCCTTTTTAGTTGAACAGAAAGGTATAGAGGTTATTTTTTTTTTTGTGGAGACTCTTTTCTTCCTTACGAATTTCAAATCAGCGCTATTCTTTAAATTAACTCCACATTTGGTGAAATTTTTAGAAATAATTTATCTTCTAAATTGGGGGATGGTTTCCTTGAATCTCCAACGGGCGACAACGATTCGAGCTGATATACTGCTAACCGTAATTTTTCAGAAGTTTTTATTTACTTGTTTCTGCAAATAAAACACAAGCTGTCTCTGAAGGTTTTAGGAAATTACAATGCCTAACAAAGAAATGGCGCCCAACGTGGAGCTTAGCGAACGTTGTGATCAATCTGGAGCAAGATCTAACATTTTAACGGATTTAAATTTATTTTTTAGGTTTAGTGACTCAGATATGTTATGCTCAGATATATGGGTACATTTTATCACAAAATTCAAAGTATAGAGACTGTAATATTTTTACTGCTTCAAGCAATATCATTCCACAAGATATGACGCTTTGAAAATGCCAGAAGTCGGTGCTAGTGGCGATTTCCCTCTACTGAACAGTGACCCTATGGCTCTTCCAGAAAAGAGAATTAGAATACAAACAAAAAGTTTAGAAGATATAAGGAAATGCAAAAATCATCGGTCGCTCCCAGAGTGCGTGATAGATTGAAGAACAGGTGAAATCGGTTGGCATTGAAGTAACTGAGAAGAAGACTAAGTACATGCTATTAACAAACAAACAAGCATCTGTTCACCGCCTAAGACAAAACGTCCGACATCGTCAAACCAAATGATTACATTGCTATTGATAGCAACAATTTTGAGGTAGTTATATGCCGTGTACTAGCACCTTAACAACGATTCTACATTCTCAACATTTCTGTTGGGAAATTTTAGTAACATTTGTCTGGGAATTAAGAGTACCACAACAAAAACACTTGGAAACAGTGAATTCGATAGGAATTATATCTATTTCAAATTGCATACACCACAAATTCTGAAGGACCAGGGCTTTCTGTGACTATTTCAACACCCTAGCTCATTATGTGATTTTTATGAATAGTTAAATTCCGACAGTCAACTTTCTGTATATAATCCACTTGGGAATGGGTTGCGGAAATAAATGAGTGACTGAAGTGACTTTATAGTGTGACACGAGGACGAGTGAATTTGAGTCGAAAATGCATCAAACTCGAATGAAACAAATAAACTCTTCATTGACAATTGAGAGCTAACTCGATTCACTACAGTTCCCTGTGTATGGTAAATCATCGGACTCATTTTTAACGCGGTTGATTTGAGTTCACCACGGTTTTACTTTAGTTAACATTTTTCCCGCTCAAATTCACTCGTCGCTTGCGGCCCACTGAAAATTCACTTCATTCATGCTCACTGATCAGCTTGCCATAGGACTCTAGTTTCAACTGATATTACATTGCAACGCTATGCGTCACGATCATAAATATACCTACACGCTTATTCTGAGATTCGATTGAATCGAATATTCCTCGAATTCAAAACTTTCACTCGAATGAACTTCTTACATTCTAAGTTTCGAAGGAAAGAAGTTCATTATCGAATCAGCTGTATTTTCGAAATCAGCTGTATAAATATTTAGCTGTCAGATTGTGAATTGTTGTTGGTTTTAATTTAATTTTTGCGATAAAAGTAAGCAACATATCTTTCGATTTATGCAAAAACAATTGAACTTACAGAAACAGAGCTTCGACCACAACTTTTCGCTCGAATAAAATTTGACATTTAAGGCCCGAAACATACATGCGATTTCAATCACGCGTCTGTTTAGTTGAAAAAAATGAAGAACACACATTTCAATATGAATGCGCGCACATAAAATCCAAAATTATGTGCGCGCATTCACATTGAAATGTGTGTGTTTCATTTTTTGCGACTAAACAATCGCGCGATTGAAATCGCATGTGTGTTTCGGGCCTAACTCGATCCAATCGAAGCTGAGAATGAAGGGGGAAATGAACAAAATACGAACCTCCAGTAAAATCGAAAGTTGGAATATCTATTGGCTCAAATTGGATGACATTCAATTCAATTCGAATCTCAGAATTAGGGTGAATGTTTTCGATAATACTCAAATGACACGGATGAGAATTTTCGAATTCAGTTCAGATTGAACCAAATGAACTGAAATGGAATGAAATGAAATGGAATAAACTTGAGGAGAAGTGAATTCTTATCGCAATTTGGTCATGGATTTCTATTGCAAATCGTAAATATAAAAAATGCATACAGGCTAATTGAATTTAACCAAATAAAGTACGAACCGCTCCACAAATGTTGTGGACCCTGTCAATGCGAATATATACTGCTTCACTGCAGCTTGTTGTGTGCATCAACCTTAAGTTTCATGATGATCGAGTTGTTTTAAACGAGATGGACCTCTCATTATACTTGAAAGAGGGTAACGCGGATGAAAATTATTAAATAACAACTTACATACAAATACAAGTTGTAGATCAACAAATAACGGTCAGTAGTAGCCATGCATATGTAATGAGTAGATGTAATCATATATAATCCCCGGTGCACGCACAATTTCGTCAAGTATCTAAGTGCTAATTCAGTAAGTTTGCTACTTTTTCCGCATCCATTTCTTATGTTCATTCATTTTCGATTATGATCCACGGATTTGGGTAGTAGGTCTCATAATATTCGGAAATTATAGCGACTGCTTCATAATTAATACTGATAACAATTTAATGTGTGAATGTGGGTTACATGTGTTTCTTTTGTATACGGGCGACATATCGACGGTGAGGGGCTTATTAATCAGACCCACATTTTATTACATGACTTGAACCAGATTCGCTTTGAAAGTGCAAACACCTCTTTTAATTAATTAGAAACTTTCTTCAGCGGGCTAGACAGTTGGTCATACAATTTGTTATTTATAGAGAACAACAAAGGGTATACCTAGTCATTTTATTTATAAAAAAAGACTACAATAAGAGTGATTTGGGATATTGGCCACAAGTAGCTAAGTATTTAAAGTGCCAGCGACAGCTTAATCAAAGAAAATCGCCTCTTGCTTCCACTACGAATATTCTATGGGCCAACAACCTGTAATTCGGTACAATTAGCGAACTCTGTACATTTAACTAACTCCTTTGAGTACATACTTCCTCGACCATCACTTATTATCACGCGAGCACGAAAAACCACACAATCATAATCAGTTCACAAGTATAAAACGACTGTATCTGACTGTTGCAATGATGCTGCTAGCTGATTAGCATCCGACATCTAAATATGTCTCCTCTGCAAATGTCCATTTTACTCACACACAAAAGTGTAGGCATGCAACTTTCCTCCCCACCCACTTGGCGGTTCATCCGGTAAACATCTCCCAACAGGCATCAGTATACTGGAACATAATGACAGTTTTCCACAGGTGAATATAGCGCAATCGAAAAACCTGAACCCGAAGCCGAATTATATCGTTCGCCTCGCACACAAATGAAGACACATAGATAGATACACCAACTATCGCAACGTCCGCTGCACAATACAAGAGAACCACCACCATCTATCTACCTATCACTTTTAAGCCAAGAAATTTAATATAAGTTGCCGGAAAATTTAGAGCCAAAGTTTAGTTTCAATCCGATTGCGAATGGAACTGAAGTTTCGGCTAGATACACAATATACACATTCATCTCTCGTGAGAGTTGTTGTATAGATACGCGTCCGGCGTGAATATCGCAAATTCGATTCGATGTGTCGTCTATTATTTATTATCTGAGAGTAATTTTCGGTGAAATTTAAATCGTGTCGTTGGCTGTTCGTATATAAGTGTTGATTGTGTTTCTCAAAAATAACCATAAATATTGGGAAATTTGTATAAATTCGATATAAACGAAAAGTTTTACATAAATCAAAATAAAATCAAGGTGAGGATCGGTCCAGTGGTTTATTAAGATAAAAAATTATTGTTTTGTGATGGATTTGGTGTAAAGTAATGTTGTGGGCCCTTTTTGTACATAGCTTTCGCCTTTTGAGACCCTGAAGCTGATAGCTCATGGGCATGGTTAATGAATACGATCAATTGTTAGATGGTTCACTTCTTGTATTGTGTGATTGAAAGGGGAATTTCGTTTAACATTGAGATGTAATCTTGACTTGAAAATACCTCCAAAAAATTGGTTGTAAGTAACGAGCTGTGCATAAGAATCCAATTTGAAGGGAATTTAAATTAAAATTATACTTAAATTTATTTACGAACAATTTACTGTGTGTAATTAAAATTAAAATTGCATATGTTGATGAATCTATCTTGGGGAAACATTTGTAAATTAAATTTAGTCTATTTCAGGAAACAAATTTTTAATTAGTTTCAAACTCAGACTCTGTCACGCATTCGCGAACTTACACAGCATGCTAGACAAAGTTGTGCTACAGACAGTTGTTTAAATACACGCTTGGATAAATATGTTGGTACCTATACAACTAACAGAGTAAAGGTAAAGGTAATTTCATTAGTATTACCTTTGGTTTGCGAACCGTAATTTTAATAATCACATCGAGGAATAATGAATTTCTTGAAATCAAATCCATCATTTCTTTTACATAGAACCATGCGTGAAAATGGTGGATTGATGGCGGTTAAATACAGAGCTTCTTTATGGCGAAAATGTAGGTACTTGCCATTTTTATACTTCTCTCATATAAAAAATGCAAATTACGACTCAATCACTGACTCATCAAGGCCCAGCCCAAACTCTTTGCTCCAGAAATCATAATTCACGAACCGTTCGTCTTATCTGTCGCCGTTGAATATGCTTATATGTAGCTTCATCCAACTCGAAGGAACGTACTTTCAAAGATATTCAAGCGGAATTCTGTAAGAATGGGGCCTACCAATATCGAAATTGGTACGCATCCTCACGATCTTCCCCGTTGCATATTTTGTACAGTATAGGAAGATCCATGCGGTGTGGAATGTAATTTAGGATTTGCTAGCTAGCAGCTACAGCTCAGTTTGCTATAGTATGATCTGTGTTGAAATGCTAGCGTTTACTTACAAATTGATCATATAATCTTTGACCTGTTTCGTGAGCGATATATAAATAAAGATATCTCTGTGTGTACCAAATCCTGAGGGCTACGCGAGCAAAGCCTCGGGCAAAAGCTAATTTCACATAAGAATTTTATTTTGTTTCTCTTAGAACCTCCACCACATCATGTGAGCTTTGTGGCAATAAGCCTCTAAATCTTGCCCTCAACTCTGTGAGTTCTATTTGTATATTTCGGTCAACCAAGGATTTCCATTTCACGATTTGCTATAAGTTGTCGCCTTTTCAATATATTTCACATAAAATTATTTAATACAAAAGACTATGGCAAGTAAAAGTTAACAAAGAAAATACCAAAAGTGAATGACAACGCCATCTGTAAACGATAAAAGCTATAACTGGTAGTCTATCAGCAACTTATCTGCCAGATAAACTTTAACTTTCGGTTTCAATGGTTTCGGATAGTAATATCTGACAGATAAAATCTCTGATTAGGAACTTATCTGCCAGACAAACTTCTACTTTTGATTTCAAAGGTCTCGGAAAGTGATATTAAACAGATAAAGTCTCTGAAGTTTAAGTAGCTGTTAAAGAATTCATCTGGAAGATAAGCAAAAATATTTTTTTTGAAGTATGGCTTTGAAAAAATATAGTTTCAAAACATTTTTCCGTTGACGAGTGTAGACTGTAGATTGCTGTCACAAGCGCCTAACATGGGTTTCTTTGAATTTTTAGAAGACGAATTTGACGAATTAGAATTAGAGTATTTTGCCCAAGACCAAATTATTTTGAAACACAAGACGATGAAGATTTAAGAATTCGGGCTTTCTGAATTTTTTAACTTTATTTATGTTAAATTACTAACAAGCTTCTAGTTAAGCTTTTAATAAACACAAAATAAATAAAGACAAAACAAATAACATGTGTATCGAAACGGTACAAAACAGCATTGCCGTTCGGTTCACGGACGACAGTAAAAAGAAACAAACACCCCTATTCCAATTGGCGTTTGTCATATATGACTCATGCTTCGTGTCGCTGTGAAACAATATTTAGATGTTGTTTTTTTAACTTTTGTTAACAAATTTATTTCCTTTTCTATGTGTTCACCATCATTTCAATTCGTTTGTCTCAAACAAGTTGCAAACACCGACACCGACTAAAGTGAAATACGAGTAGTTTACGACAAACGCCAACGGGAAAATTTCATTCGCCTAGGCCTGAGTTTGGATCGTGTTTTCAACAGACAGACGAACACCTAGACGGACTTGGCTAAACCAACTCAGAATCTGATCCTTATTCATAATTATATAATATACTTTATGGTGTCTCCGGTTACCCCTTCATGACGTTACAAATGTAACGACAAAGTGAGTATACCTTCCTGTGGAGGGTATAAAATAAATATTAGCAACCTTTATCTGTTGGATAGCGTTATGTGTCAAATAACTATTCGAAACTTTATTCGGAATCTTATTAGAACTGCATCTCACTCAACTAAACTAAATCTGCTTAAAATTGCTGTCAAATTGAGCATAATTAAAATTAATTGACCAGTTACAGGACTGACACACTGAACGTGAACGTCATCCTGTGGTTTTTTACAAAATCTATGTGCAAAAATGGATTTGGAGGTTGCTGATCGTTCAGATGATTTTTTCGTATTGTAGTATCCTGACAACAGTAGTGTCAAACGTCAAAGTCAATTAAATAATTAAATAGAAAATAAATTGTGACTTGATCGGCAGAGAGCAAGAGCAATAGGATAGGACTTTACACGTATTAAGGCGGAAACAGGTATAAGCTTTAAAAGATGGCTATATGTATTGTAACTCTAGTTGAATGTGGCTGGTGACTGGAATGATGGAAGTGGCCATCGGGTGTTTACATTGATGCAGCTCTAGATAAATGACGTTGGCTTAGTGGTTATATAGTTTAGCTTCTAGTACATTTTCAGATTGATGTCTTAAAATAAGTACAACAGATTAAAAACTTACTAGAGTCTGGCGGCCTAGAATTAGCTGACCATTAACAAGACCGTCTTGCTCTTGATATCTTATATGTATCTTGCAAAGGGATTACGTCAGACTCTGAAGTCGCATATTTTTCTTTTACTTCTCTGTAATCAGACATTAGCCGCATTCCCTTGGCCGTTAGACGTCTACCACGTACCTCATCATAAGCATTGATATAAAAAAAAACTAGTTTATCGAGAGCACTAATCCAGCTTGTCAATAGAACTGTCTATTTTCCAAAATATAAACGCTGTCAAAAAATAAAACTATCTTCTCTCATTTTTCTAATATCCAGATCATATATTAGGGAGTAGTTTGACCCCCGTTTTTCCAATGCTGTGTCTACACAATCGACCCACATCGTTCGTCGAGAATGCCATAAGGGCAACCTTTAATCTAACTCATAAAATAGTTTATCAAAAATAGAATAGTACCAAATTTACGAACTATTTTGACAGTAATAATTAATAATTGATGTTAGAAACCCTTATTTAGTGCTTATTGGCACCAGATAACCCTATAACTGCGGCGTCATACTAATTTTTATCGGCCATAACCAAATATGCAACAACATCAAAACATTCCCTCCGCATATACAAGCTTTAGGTATAGACTTTCCATTAATGTGCCTCAATTTGCCATAAAAATTAATGGACAAAAAAAATCCAAAACATCATCAGATCAATGGATCTGAATTCATTCAGTTTTAGGGGTGACTTCAAGCTCACGCCAGGATACAACTGCGACGCGACGCGACGCAATTTCTTCCAATTTCGCCAAAACAAAAAAAAAAATCAGTTTAATATAGCGTTTTAGTACTTCCATTGGGAATCTTATAAATTATCTGCTCTACAAGACGGAGGGGAATCATCTTAGTCCATATTTACATGTGTATGCTGATGGTGGGTGGAACAAAAAGGATATATATCTCAAGGTCGAATTAAATATGCACATTGTCTTAAAAACCAAAGCGTGTGAATTATAATTAAGACCATAAAGAGAAAGAGAAAGATGTATATTAGGGTCGTAAAAAAACGACCTTGTATCCTATTTAACTTTCACAATGTCCTTGATCTGAAATTGAGAGCAATAAAATGCACGCACATGCCGTTTCTTCTTTTTTGTATGGAACGTTTAACTGGCCAAAAGGGACATTTGGAAATATGTGGTAATGTTTCGGTCGAATATCGTAAAATTCGATAACACACAATGCAACGAGCTATGGTGGATGTGTAATGACTGAGAGAGGAAAGGGCTACTTTTTTTTTTGTTCGTTTTTATTCGAGGTAATGGAACTTTCGCCCTTAAAAACCCGTAAACCACAGAGAAAGCAAGAAGGTGGTCTGAGATTTATGCGAATAATAACCACTATACAGTATACAATAGTAGTGCACAACAAACTCGACCTTGACTGGAATAGTCTCGGGGAAAGTTGTTTTGTCAAGCGCCCTCAAAGGGTGAGCACTGAAAAGGGATGACAATGAGCGAAACAGAAATTAGAGAATCGTTGAGGTTGAGGCTTTTTTCTGTTTGTTTGTGCGATGGTTCCCACCCCTTTTATTATTACTTAGTCAGTGATTCTAAGGGAAGAGGATCTTTTTGTGCTGTATAGTGTCATTCCATATGTGGCTTTGACTGTTTTTTTTTTGTGACATTCAATTCTCTGACGCAGATAGATGAGAACAAACCATGATATAAAGTTTCACAATAAACACTGCTGATGGACATTTAATTGGATCGCTATTCATAATTTTATTTGTCTAAAAATCCTTTCTCCTATTTGTGTAGTTTGGTTCTAGTTCTTTATGCAATGTGATGACTAAGATGTCATTAAAATAAATTAAAATCCTGTTTCCCATAGTTTTGTTGAGAACAACCACTCAGCAAAAGGTACAACATGAAAATATTTTTTGTGATAATTATTTTTTTTTTGTTACTCGAATTGTGAATCCTGACAGTCGTTACGGGCCACGAGCTGACATAAAGAGATTCCCTCCATGACATAAAATTGTTATACCATCAAAAACCAGAATATTACCAACTTAATTGCCTTGTGTGGTGGTGCGGGGGTGTGAAGGCAGAGACCTGCTAACCTACGAACTTATCGTCAGAGGAGCGCTGGTAATCACCATCTTGGAGATTGTTGGTTGTCGCGAGCGTTGTGAATTACAAAAATACCGCTAATAACATCTTGAAATGGCTTTTGGAATGTTCGCCTTTATAATTTAGTATAGCTTTTAAGGGACTTTTATCACCTTTATAATGTTGTAGCATTACATACCTATACCGGTGATAGTGGATGAGAAATTAGGAAGCGCACAAAACAGAGGTTAAGGTACACATTTACCTTAAATTAAACGATGTGTAGGCGGCAATGTGGTAGGTGGGAATTTGAATCATTGATGGCGAAGGCATTATCATATAATATTTTGACAAATTTGAAAATTTTGGTTTCGCTAGAGTGATGGCTGTAGAAATTTGCGAAGTTTCAGTTTTATGTTGCAATTTTTATTTTGAGGTTAAACATGAGTGATGTGATGGAAGTCGCGGGTGTGTTGACGGAGTTATACAAATCTGGAGTGTTAAATATATTTAGTTCTGGATTTGATATGTGAAAAGAAAATTAAAATGCCTTTTATGACTTGATTTCGATAAAATTCATAAAATTGCGATTGGTAACTATTTTTTAATCAGTGGCAGTGCAATCATTTTCAGCAATGACAATGGCATTCTTTTCCAATCATTCAGTTGCATTCTTTGCAATCATATGGCAAGCATATGGCAATAGGAATGAATAGTAACACCAGTTGCTCTTCTTTTCAACTTTTACTGAATAAAGACAGATCGAGAGCAACAGAACATAAACACAACCAAAAGGCTGAAATCTTTGCTTGTGTGCTTTCGGAGAATTTTTCCTTCGATTCTTCACAAATGGAGCCGCCATCTATCTCGAGGGTGTACTCATTACTACCTAGAACCTAGCGATTCACCACCTTCCTAAAGAGCTGGAATGTAAAAACGCAACGAGACCGGACAGAATTCCAGCCATAGTATACTGTCCAGCAGAACTTATGCCTATTCTGTGAAAGCTGTTCAGCACATCGTAGTCCCTTAAGATGCTTTATTCTTACAAAAGAGTGCTCGTATTTGATCGATTCCCAAAAATGAAAAGAAGTGCCTAAGTCAAAAATAGCGTCCAATAGCTTTGAGATATCCATGGTAATGGAAAAGGTAATAAATTTCGAAATTTCTACTGCAGACCTGTTGTTCTTTTGATGGAAGATGCAGTGGCACCTAGACGCTATAAGAAGAGTGCGGACTAAAGACAATATTGCATCTGACTGGGTAGTTTCGAAGTAGATCAAAAATTTATCGATTCGTCGTCGTTCACAGCAGCTTTTTCTTTATCCGTGCTCTTTATGGAACAATTTACGCAAAGATCTTGTTTTGAAGGCTTACAAGATCCAACTTGTGCAAGAATTTAAGCCGAATGACCATCGATTGAGTCGAAATTTTGATGAATGGGCCGAAAATCAACTGGCATTGGATCCGCTGTTTTATCGAAAAATCGTGTTCAGTGATGAAGCTCATTTTTGACTCAATGTCAAGTATGTCAGTTCGCATTTGGAGCGAAGATAATCTACATTGGATTATCGAAACATCACTCCAAAAATGCAACCCTATTAATTTCGGTAATAGGGTGAAGCAAACCAGTTCTATTCCAAAGCGAGTTCACCCACTCATTTTGGCCAACCGTCATCTCTTTCCGTTATGTCCCCCCTTCCAGGACCTCCTCAATAATTCGACTGCTGTCGTCTTAATGTAAGGCGCGGAAAAGTACGCAGTTGTAATACCAAAATCAACGTCGTCACCTTTAGATGGCGCTCATAGTCCGGGGTGGATCATGGCCTTAAACAACAAGACCCTCCAGCCATCTCGGTCCCTATAGCTAGCAACTTTCAGTTATGTACACCAAGTTGGTTGAGGTCGCTTTTCAATTGTGCGCGCCACCTGAGGTGGGGTCTTCCTCTGCTTCGTTGTTCCTCAGGGGTGGAGTAGACTCATCAGACTGGTGCATTGTTGTCCACATGTTCCACGTGAGCCAATCGTCACCAGTCTTTACAATATGATAAAGTTCTTCAAGGCCTCTATAAATCCACGTCGTCATCAACCGCTTGCCACCCGAAAATTAAACGACTTCGAGATAAGTGGCACCAAACTGGCATCATGCCACCTGAAAAATGCCTACATTTGTTTACATATACTTTAACGATGCCACCTGTCACTTGGTCCCACGCCACTGCCACGCCACAGCCACACCACTTTAGTACGCGCCTTGCATAAAATAGCTTTCGTCCTTGAATCGCTTAAATTTTTGACTTGGGCTTAAATTTAGAAAGTAGCGTTCGAAAAGATAATGACAGCAGAGAGTAGCTAGTTAGCTACCGCACTTGAAAGTAGAATAAAATCACACAATTCAAGTTTCACGTCTTATTTCGGGCTTTTGGCCCCTTTTTCTTAATTGCACCAATTCACAAGTTCAAAGATTTCGAAGTTCTCATAAAGTCAGAATTTAAAATTCGTCTTTTCAATTTCAGTCTCGCAACCATTCAGAATGTCCCACTTAAGGAAGGCAACCGCTCTCGTTAAGCGAACGTCATTTTCAGCAGCCGCCGCCTCCATTCCAATGCCAACCGCAGTTGACATAGATAAAATCATCGATGTTCCCAGTCCCATAGATACTGTCACTAGACCGCGGTAAGTATGCCCTCACACATCGCTTTGATAACTTTCAATTAGTTTACCTTTTGTAAAAGGCGTGACTTTGACTTTACAGTGAACACATCGATGCAAAACCGTATGCCGACGTGCCCGGTCCCTGGGAGATGCCATTCCTTGGAAACTCTTGGAGATTCGCGCCAGTAATCGGTAAGTGTCTTAAGTACATATCTTATGTCTTCTAGTGGTGTTGACATGGTAATTTAAATATACAGATACGCACGCATCTGTCTAACTTAAGGCGGCTAGCTATAGATTTATGGCTAAGTAAACATTCGCTTATTTGTGTGTTTCAATGTTTCAGTCAGGTGCTGACAAATGTAAAACAAGACCTTGTGCAAAACGTCTGGTGGATATATAAAGTGTTCATCCTCTACTCGTTCGTATTGCAATTTCAGAGACCGCCATTCGATTTAATTCTTCGGCAAAGTATAAATCCAGTATACGTGCGTGATGAAGATAGATTAGTTTCGATAGGAAAGTCAATTACAGAGAAACTCCGCTCTCTTTCTTCTTGTCATCAAAAGCAGACATCATTACATTTCTAGGGGCATTATTGTCCCCTCTATACGTATGTTCAACTCATTCGTTATTCGTTAGCGTTGGGATGCGAAAGATAAATAGATTTTACGACCTGCTCCAAGACACAAGCGTTTGTTACAAAATTTTACACTTTTCTCCAAAGAAAATAAGAAATTGCTAAGAAATTTCTTGGGTTTCGCCTCAGCTACAGAGATTACATCGTAATCTCTGAACGGTTCGTTGCATAATCGAGTGTTTTCGATTTTATGACGATACCCACGTGGGATTTGAATTTAAAAGATGGACGCTACTTTGAATTAGATACCGAAAGAGAAATATGCACATTTAAGAAAAAAACTATCTCTAAAATGGGATTACAAATCAAAATAATGCCAAATCGCAATAGCTCATGATGAAGGGCAAATGTCCCGCACAGCAACCCCTTCAGATGATTCAATTCATCCCCATTTAAACGAATATGAAATATTCATCTGTCCCAATAAATTAGGCAGACAATAAACAAAATTCCAAAGGACAACAAGTTTTGCGAATTATCGATTAGATGTTATTGGCAATTTGCATACACAATTCTGAGTAGCTATCTACTGTCTGCTGTCCAATGTCATAGCTGTCAAGTGAGTTTTTTTTTCTATGTATATCTCTATTCTTAGAGATCACATACCCTTTCGGAATTAGTTTTACTATCGGACACAATAGTATACTCTGTAGATGGAAGAAAAGTTTTCTCGAAAATTTTTGATTTGAATAGCAAACGAAAAGTTTTGACAAAAGTCAGTCGTCCTCATTGCCGCCGGTTGCTACCCCACTTAGGTATATAAATTTGAATTGTTTTTGTCGAGTTTGTCGGGTAGAAGTAGAATCATTATGTTAATGCATCCGGCACTACTATAACAAAATGGTATACGAACAAATAAAATTAACTAAATTTGGGTCTCAACTTTGCAACTGATTTTGATTTTTGGTATATGCAGCAAAGTTTTACTTTAACGCAATCGGAAGTTTTTGCCAAAGCCCATTTTCGTGTGATGATGTGCTAGAAGTTATGATGATGAGAAAAGTATAAATGTGCAATTAGTGAGACTGAGTGCAGAGAGGAGGAATCAAAAATGCTAATGAGTGTCATTTATTGGATGAGGTTAGAACCTAATTAAGGGTGTTTCGCTTCTTTTTTTTTCTCAAGTATTATGGGGTTTGTTTAGAAATTTCCATAATGAATGCAAGTTTATGTTTAAAATTAGAATTTTATTTGCACATTCCACCATGTTGATGTTTTTTTTCTCCTTAATTAGGATCTGTTGACATTGCAGTTTTAGTTGGAAAAACCAAAAGGACAACGATGTCTGTAAAAAGATGTAAGCCAACTAACGAAGCTACAAGTTTATTTAACATCGAGATGGATTCGATTTACACATACATAAACAGTTTTGATAACAATGAGATTTAATTTTTTTTATGACCAGTGAAATGCACTTACAATTACAAATATGTATATCTAATCGAAACGGCTGAATTGACGTTAGACGTTCGCGAGTTGTGTGAGTGAGAACAAAATTGATTTGTGTTGTGATCCTTTACGATTACCAAGAATGCTGTTGGAAGAGTATGATTAATATACGATTTGAGGTTATACTATACAAGAATTCAGGAGGTTTTTTTTTATTTCACGTCTTATTGGTACAAAAGTTAAGATTAAAAAGAAAGAAGAAAATTGTCTTGACATATTCGAAGTGACAGATGCTGTCAAGTTGAGTTCCACAAGAATTTATGGCGTTGCCAACATCTCCCCCTTTGAGTGATCTATCGAATGATAGAATTACCCTGGCACAAATCTGTCGATCGGTCTACGTGTTCGCTGCGTTCGACGTGGTATCGATGGTGAAGCTGTTATATAGTTGCTTGGAGAAGTCTTAATACTGCTGGAATCAACCATGTCGGATAGCGAACCAAGTTCACGAGGAGTTGTTGATGGCGGAACAGGTTCACAAGGAGTGTCTTCGGTTTCATACACGTCGAGCGCCTTGTCCCATGATTTTTCGGTAGAAGGTTCGGTGTATATAACTTCTCTATGACGAATTCGGAGTTGGTTCGCATGTGCACGAACTAATTTACCATTCTGTAATAAAACATTATACATGACCTTACCAATACGTTCAATAACTTGTCCTGGTTTCCACTGGAAGTTGTTGTTGTTAGAATGTACACTGACATAGACTAACTCTTGATTGTTGAAAGTTCTCGGTTTGGTATTAAATTTTCGATTGAATTGATTGGCCATGTTTGTTTGATTTTTGTTGATAATGTCCTCTTGGTTTTGCTGGTTTTCACTTAAGTCTGGCTTAATAAGATTCAGGATTATGCGAATGTTTCTGCCAAACATGACTTCGGCTGGAGACTTTGAATTTGGTGTGTTTCGATTTGGTGTAGAGCGATATGATTGTAGAAACGTTTGAAGGTTTTGGATGGTGCTCCCTTCTTTGTTTAACTTCAGAAGCGAACGTTTAAAAGTGTCCACAAATCGCTCAGCTTGCCCATTGGACATTGGGTAGTATGGACTGCTACAAATATGTTTGATGCCGTTCTCTAACATGTACTGTTGAAACTGTGAGCTTTTGAATTGAGTTCCATTGTCTGATACAATTGTCTTCGGAAGTCCAAATCGGGAAAATGTCTCTCTGAGAATTTCTATGGTACGCTGAGAAGTGATGGATTTCGTCGCAACTATTTCCGGCCACTTGGAATAAGCATCCACTAAAACCAGAAAGTAGTTTCCCTCGATTGGTCCGGCGTAGTCCAGGTGAAGACGTTCCCACTGTTCCGTTGGTGTGGTCCATGGCTGAAGCGTTGTTTTTGATGGCATCTTGGCTGCTGAGGCACAACTGTTGCAATTTTGAACGAGTTTGTTAATATCCTCGTCGATGTTTGGCCAATAGACAAAACTCCTGGCTATGGATTTTGTCCTTTCGATGCCTGGGTGTCCACGGTGGAGTTGTTTGAGAACTCTTCCTCTGAACAGCTTTGGAATGATGACTCGCTGACCAAACATGATGCATCCATCGACGATGCTGATGTCATCTCTGCGGTTGAAATATGCTTTCAACTCGGTGTTTTCGTTGACTTTATTCGGCCAGCCATCTGTTATAAAATTAAGTAATCGACTGAGTATATCATCCTTCGCCGTTTCAAACTTAATCATCTGGTGTGTGACTGGTAAATTTTCGAGATTGTCAGAAAGTATTTGTTTAACTTCTAGTTCCATTTTGATTGATGCAATCACAAAATCTTCTTTGATGGGAGTGTTTTTGTCAATGAGCCGTGAAAGCACATCGGCATATCCAAAGCTACTAGTTGAGATGAAGCTGATGTCAAAATCGTATGCTAATAACTTGACTGCCCAACGTTGAAGACGATTTGCTTGGTGAACGGCTATTCCTGTCTTTTTCCCAAAAATGGCAAGAAGTGGTTTATGGTCCGTGTGTAGTTTGAACTTTCGACCAAAAACCATTTTGTGAAACTTGGTAATTGCAAACACAAGTGCGAGGCCTTCCTTCTCGATCTGACTGTATGATTTCTCAGCTGCTGTGAGCGATCGTGAGGCATGACAGATCGCTTTGACGGATCGATCAGGAAATTCGTGAAGAATGCATGCGCCTAGGCCGTAGTTGGATGCATCTGCCGCAACGATGATGTTTTTCTTCGGATCATAATGAGTTAAAAGTAGGTTGGATGAAAGAATTTTCTTCAAATTCAGAAAACTATGCCGATGATTTTCTGTCCATTTCCAGTGTGTGTTTGTTTTTAGCAACTCATCCAATGGTCCTCTGTGTTGTCGCATGTTGGTTACAAATTTGCCGTAGAAATTTATAGCACCGAGGAATGATCGAAGCTCTGACACGTTGGTTGGCTCAGGCATACTTTTGATGGCTTGTATACGTTCCGGGTCAGGATGAAGTCCATCCTGGTTGATAATGTATCCAAGGTACTTGACTTCGTTAACGAAGAACTTGCATTTAGCAAATTTGATCTTGAATCCGTAGTCTTGAATACGACACAAAACTTCATTTAAATTTCGGTTGTGTTCCTCCAAGTCGGTTCCTGATACAAAAATGTCATCAATATATGCGGCTGCACCAGACAGCCCTGAAAGCATTTGATCCATGATTTGTTGGAAAATTGACGGAAATGTTTTCACACCGAACACCATTCGGTTGTATCGAAAGAGACCCATGTGGGTGTTGATTGTGAGAAGATGTTTTGATGCCTCGTCGACTTCGATTTGCAGAAATGCGTCTGACAGGTCGATGTGACTAAAGAATCGAGCGTTGGCGAGTCTTGCGAAAATATCCTCTGGTAATGGAAGAGGATATTGATGACTTTCGAGTGCATTATTGAGACCAGTAGAAAAATCAGCACAAATTCGAATGTTTCCATTCGGTTTCTTGATGACCACTATAGGGGCAGCCCACTCCGAGTAATTGACTGGCGAAATCACATTTGTGTCTTGTAGCCGCTGTAGCTCTGCCTCAACGAGATCTTTGACAGCATAAGCGACTGGCCGCTTTGGTCGAAAAACTGGTTGGATGTTGGACTTCGTCACCAGATGTGCTTTTGTTTTGTTACACAAGCCTAATGTTTCGTTGAAAACATCTGGAAAAGAATGTTTTAAATGTGATATACTATTTTGAATAGAACTAAAACTTTCCGGGTTTCCAGCGGTGACTTGGTTGCAGATGGCACTGATTGACATGTCTTCGAGATTCAATGCCTTAATCCAATCGAGTCCCATGACATTTAGGTTGTTGATTGGAGTGACGTAACATGTTGACTGTGTTTTTCTCGCTCTGAATGTGATGTGGCAATCAAATTGACCTGACAGAGGTAATTTGCCGGTTGCACTCCTGGCAGTGTGTTTCACATTTTTGACATGTGAAATATTGAGGGTTTTGAAGTTTGTTTCTGATATAATTGTTATATCAGATGCTGTGTCCAGCTGCAGATCGATGTTTGTACCATTTATGTTGACGTTGACATATTTTCGTTGCGATGGATCAATTTTGTTTGTGATGAAAATGCTTTTTAATTCTGGCCGAAATGTGTTGTTGTTGTTATACTTCGTTTTTGTTCTCCCTCTGTTATGCTTCTTCGTTTGGTTTTGCTGCTTCTTTCCCGCGTTACAGTACCCTTCTTTATGACCTACAGTGTTGCATTGTTCACATTTGTGTTTGGTGTACGTGCAGTCGCGGACGAAATGCATGTTGCCACAGAACCAGCATGGAGTTTTCGGGAAAGCTTTTGGTTTATTGTTTTTGTTAGCTGTGGTGTGCAGTCGATTAACTTGAGCATCAGTTTTCGCCTTCTCAATGAGCGATGTATCTGTTTTTAAATTGATCAATCGTTGGCATTCTCTTGAAAGCACCTCTAACGTGATTGTAGCACTTTCGCTGTCCAACTTGTTCAGCATTTTTGTTCGGATCTCGAAGTCAGATGTAGATTTCATTCCCATTACAAATATTAAGCACTTGAATTGATCTAGGGTAAGATCATTCAGCTTAAAACTTTCGCAATGTTTGTTTACCATACCTGCGTACGTGATGAAATCAGAATGTGCATCTTTTGTGAGCTGAAAACAATTGTAGCGTATGTTGAACAGTGATGTTTGTAATCCGAATAGATGAGTGAGCTTTTCCACGGTTGGTTTAAACTCGAAGTCACGAGGGTGCTTTGGCAGGATGTAGTTGATATACTTGCTGTGAACAATGGGATGGAGTTTCCTCAGTAAGAGTCTAACTTTTGCTGCATCGTCCAATTGAACAGCATCGATTTCGAAGAGGTCTTCGTAACGAGCATACCATGTGTCGAAAGTGAGGTTATGTTCCATGTCAAAGCAAAACTCAGTGATGTTTGATGCGAGGGCTTCCATGATAAATTCTGGGCTCTTGATTTCCTTGTAATCCGCTTTCAAAGTTTCGGTGGGACCAGTTGTCTTTCCTGGCTGTTGTGCTATTAACTGCGAAACCAGCGATTGCATTGCAAGATTATCGCTATGCTGTTGTTCCTGCATCTGCTGCAGCAATCTCTGGAAAACTTCCTCCATGGTGGGGAAAGGGAAACGAAGTGAAAATGAATTGTTGAATTAATTTTTTTTTCTTTAATCCTCGTCGCCACTGTTGTGATCCTTTACGATTACCAAGAATGCTGTTGGAAGAGTATGATTAATATACGATTTGAGGTTATACTATACAAGAATTCAGGAGGTTTTTTTTTATTTCACGTCTTATTGGTACAAAAGTTAAGATTAAAAAGAAAGAAGAAAATTGTCTTGACATATTCGAAGTGACAGATGCTGTCAAGTTGAGTTCCACAAGAATTTATGGCGTTGCCAACAATTTGATTTCAAGAGATTTAATTTGTGTATCCTTTTATGTCTCTTAAGACGGCTGAATAAGGGTATTCACTTAATCTGATAAATTTATGCAGTTCGTAAATTTATAAATTTCTGGGGTGCTTTAAATGAACACCCCTCGGAAATGTCATTGCGTAAATCGACTGTCAAATAATCAAAATTATTTTTTACTTGAATTCTTACCGTCATTTTAAGATCTATCTAACAAAAAAACTCTGTAAACAAACAAACAATTCATACGACTATCTGTCAAAGTTTGACATTTGTGATTTGGGTAACTTTCCGTGGTTGATTTCCGAGCCAAAATCGTCGCGGAAAATTATGAAGTCTGCGTAAACTATTCTCCATACAAAATCTGACAGTTCATTTACGAGGTGGTAAATTTCTGCAGTTTATGAGGATTTTACACGTTTAAGACTTTAAGTGAATACCCTTATGCCCAGTTGCACAGTGCCCACTTAAGTATCCATTCTCCCTCAAATTCCACTCAATTATAATCAACAATTTTATTATAAAACTTAAGTGCCCAATATCGGACACTTAAGTATCACATGAGACAGGTGGCAAGCTATTCAGCTGTCAACGATTTGACATGTTCATTTGATTTGTGTTCGCTTTACGAGTTCAATTGAACAAAATAATTATTTTTTTTGCTAAAGTTAGGGGTTTTTTGTCATTAACAAATTTTTTCTAAGTGCTGCCAAGTTTTTTGTACCATTTGGGGTGAGTATTGTGAATCGACTTTTTCCATACGGGCGAATTGAAAGAAAAATTTTCCGAAATAGTAAAAAAAAAAATCATAAATAAAAATAATGTATCAGAACAAATAGCAACTTTGACAGGGAAACATTTGATTATGTTTAAATCTAGTATGTATTAAACATAAGTATAACTATTTGAAGCTTCAAATATATGAACGGCATATTCTATTACTTTAAACGCACATAGGTAATGTTAATGTATATCAATTCGAACAAGTCAAACGGAGACTGAAATGTCAAACGCGGATGACAGTAGAAAGTAGCTATACTTAAGGTCTATTCACATGAAAGCAAACGACCGAATTGATAAGATACGAACAAACTACTTTTAATGCATTTATAAACAGAAAATTGCACATTTTATTATTCCAAGAGTAGAATAATTAATTAATTCATAAAAATGTATTAAGAAAACAGCTTTAAACAGAAAATAACGATATTCGAAAATTTAATTCCAAACCTTTTGCGTCAAACGAAAACACCCTTGGTGCGAAATTTTCAAAGTTTATTCGCTATCCACATCATTAAACCGCGCTCCACAGAATATTTTTTTTTTTTAACTTCTGACTTGCCGGAGCATTAGGATGCACGTGGACCTAAAAGATCTATTGTGCTTGACGTCCACACAATAGCGAAACATTCGTTCGAATTTAACCTCAAATTCGAAATTGCTGGTAGAAACTGATGGCTGAAATTCGAGAATTGCCGCGGCCAAGAAAAGTATTCATGCAAACGGACTGTCAAAACTCGCGAATATTCGCTCGCTCGTAGATAGTTGGTCGCTCTCATATGTGAATAGTCCTTGTTAAACTTTACTGTATTTATGATCTTCTATACACAACTATCGATATACAACACCTGAAGTTGCATTTTTGTTTGCGCATCTGTCAATCTGTCAAAATGAACCAGTAAAAGCATATTTTTTTTTGACGATGCACAGAACGGAATGAAAATAAGTGTTCAGAATGTATTGCCTGTTATGCATGAGTTCTTAACACTTCTTCCAGTGACAATCACGTTGACAGTAGACAGCTGATTTGTACTAATTGTGGTTTACCATTTCACGATGATTAGATTTACATTTTCCTTTTCACCATGAGTAGATTTACGATACACGGGCAGCTATTTGAAAAACTACATAACTGGAAATTGGAAAATACATATATCTACTCATGTATTTTTTAAGGATTTTGTTTTTTGAATTGGCAACACTGGATCGCTGGAAAAGCGACGATCAATTTGACAATTGATTTATGAGAATTTTAGTGCTATTCTATGAATAAAACACTACGTTCGCTCTTTCACCAAGCTGGTCGAAAAACTACTCGAAAATGCCCGAAATCATGCCTCACAATATGTAATAGTAATGGGGTAAAATTATGTTTGTAACAAATACAATGCTATGGTCATTTCATTACCATGATGTGTGTTTTATTGAATGTTCAAAAAAACACCATTTACCTTACCGTAGAACTATTAGGTGAAGTCGGCATATTTATACATGTATAAGTAAGGAGAGACTTATAGTTTTGGGTACGAATGAACGTGGATTTAGAGGCAAGGTCCCAATGAAGGAACCTACAATTTTATGCCGAATCCTAACGACTGAATTGAGAAGAATTCCCAGAACACATCGAATGTTTGTCACACAGAAGTTCGCGAAAGGTGGCGCAGTAAGAAAACATTAAGATTGAACCTTAGAGCTCTCTATGAAGTCCTGCATTCACTAGCCCCGAGCAGAGTATATCCATTATAATTATAATAATGAATGGATATATAAACTCTGGCCCCGAGTCACATCGCCACAAAACTAGCTTATCAAGGTGATTCAAAAATGCTGCCGATTTGTTAATCAACCTCATCTAAGATCTGTTCTTCGGGTGTTGTCTGAAATGCCCCAGGCATTCGGAATTGTGGACAAGGAAATAGCCCTCAATGACACAAGAGTCAAGAAACTACAACAAAACTCGCTACAAGTCGATTTCCTGTCAAGACTGGGGCTGTAAATAGCTAATAAATTACATAGATCATGAAACAGTTGGCCATGTGAATCGACTGCAGACTTCTTGTGGGCGTCCTTTCGGGCCACCAAGCTTTTGCCAAACACTTAAATGTGTTGGGCTTAAGCAACACCACCATCTGTCCTGCTTGTGGAGAGGATGACGATATAGCGGAGCACTTCCTCTGTAGTTGTCCTGCCTTTGCTCGCATCAGGTGGCGGATCTTTGGGGCTGACGTGGTGAGTGCCGAACATCTAAGCTCTTCATCACTGAAGCTCCTTCTCATCTTTCTTCGAAAGACGGGAAAACTATGTACAGCAATGTAAGGTGTCTGTTTGTTAATGGACCAGTTGTTGTGTCTGAGTGCTCCTTCAGATAGTAACAACCTCCGACAAAGAAGAAGAAGAATGTGATTTCGTAGGCTACATTATTATATAAAATGTAAAATGGCTAAACCTCGATAAAGGAAGAATAAATCTGAAGGACTGTGAATACTAAATTCAGAAAACAAATTTAGTCCCAGATTTAAAAACTAGTTTCTCACCTATTCAACTATTTATTCAAAATGCATGAACAGATGTCGATACATTTATGTGGCTAAGAAAAAAAACTGTGAGGGAATTCACACCATAGAATATTTTTCAAACATCGAAACCATGGTGTGGCTTCAAGAACCCTCCAAAGTCTCGCCCATTGGCAAAATGAATACCAAACACAAGCGCTGTGTCCTCTCCTTACAATTCAAATGTTTTTTTTTTTTTTATGTTATAGACACCCCATAAATATTCACAAAACTTGGAAAGCCGCCTCTTAAAAGTCCCGCCATTATACAATATCTTCATCCTGGCAATGAAATTCCCAAGCAGATGTCTCCTATTCGATGGAGTCCACATGTGTGCAAAGAAATTGGGTCTGCAAACGAATGCAAAATTTGTCACAAAAATAAAATCCCACCCACACAAACGTGGGTCTGTTACTGGCACATTCTTTGTTCCACGTGCATAATTTCTCCATAACTTAAAAAAAAACAAAAACGGGGGTAGTTGGAAAATTCAGAACACCCCAGATTTACGATCCTATTTGGTACATGTGTGCCTGGTTTTTTTTTTTCCTTCGGGGGAATTACATTTTCCTAACGTAACGTGTTACAACTAATTTTAGTCTTGTTTTTATTTTTGTCTCATCTTCTCTAAAATAACTACCATCGCGTGTTTCCCGACAATGAAAAGAGAAAGCCAATTCCCAACACCATTTGTTTTTCAATCCATACTTCCTTTTTGTGTAGTTTTTTTGTTCATTCGTTTTTTTGTTACCATCTTCTTGTCGATTTAACTTTGTTCGTTCTTTTTTGGATTTTCTAGGCCATTACAAGATTAGTGAACTGGATAAAGTCATGAAGGAATTGCACCTAAACTATGGAAAAATGGCCAAAGTTGGAGGACTAATCGGACACCCGGATTTGTTGTTTGTATTCGATGGCGATGAAATCCGTAATGTATTCAAAAAGGAGGAAGCTCTACCTCACAGGTAAGGTATCACATTAAATGTTTACCGGGTGGGGGACGGAAAGTCGCCTTGTCCTTAGGACTATCTCAAGCAGAAACAATTACACAAACCTTGAAGGGTGCCATATACATAGTTGTATGTATCCGTCAAAAAAGCTTAGCTATTATGTCCTTTGTTTCAAGCCTTCATGCACTTGAATCCTTCCTATCTCGAGGGTGTACTCTCTTGAAACGACGACGACCGACGACGGTGACGATGACGACGACAAGAACGAACGAAGAATTGCAGTAGCAAGCAGCTGTTATATTTATCTACACATAATAACAAGTATCTCAAGTGGGATAACTATCTGTGTTGGTGTATATAAACAATTGTTGATACAACACTGTATGTACATACATTGTATGTGGATGCAAGTGATTTTTCGTGTGCTACTTCTGGCTGTTTAGCTTCGTCTCTATAGTGTATCGTTTGCACTTGAAAGAAAGATGGGTTTTTGTTGTTTTTTTTATTGTTTTTGCTCCCACTTTTAAAAATAAGAGGCCAAAATAGTCTACACTTAGCGGAAGAAAAATTATAAACAAAATATTGAACAATATTCTCGTGGGTGGTGGTTGGAAAAGTGTGAGGGACTATACATATGGAGCCAGCGTCATAGAATCAATTAACGCCACTAATAATAGACACAAAAGATAATAACCTAATCCTAATCGAAGAGGTTGTTTTTGCTTTTCTTTTGTAGCTTGCTACCGTCTTGTTTCTTTAAGATTTCGAATTTAAATGTACTTCACTTAGAAATGAAATCGAGTGGCAGTTACTAAAGTTAGGTGACCCTCGTATCCACTATAGCTCTGCTTATCGCAAACAGTTTATATGTGCCGTAGATATCGGGATATCGCATATTGAACTTGTTGCATTTGCTGCTTGCAAACTACCGAACCATAATAATGGAGTACATTGTGATAACATTTATTGATTTTTTTTTGTAACAAAAAACCAAATAAGCTTGTGGGGTAAATATTTGCGGCGCAAACCCTTTTCCTGTAAATTGAACAAACAATATGAGCAATTTTGGTTTTGCAACAACTTCCGGGACAGAAATTCCGTTCAAAGATTTATAATTTCAAATCGCATTTATTTCACGAACGAAACTGAACGGTTTATTTGAATATTGAAAACTTCTAACTTGCTTCAATGACCCCACTTAAAGGGGTTCCAATGGGGCAATATGCTCCCAACTATTTTTTTTTTTTTGAATATTGAATCTTAGGCCCAATGCACACAAAGCAACTGGAAAAAAACTAAACCGGTTGGCAACTCGGGTTACAGACCAGTTACGGACTCAGCGGTGACTTGACTCCACACCCAAGGAATCTCATCATCACACCAATCAAAATCTCTAGTTCACTCAGTGTCGTCATGTTTTCCAACCTGCTCCACCAGCAACAGGTTGGTCTGTTGTTCGCTCATCTTCGACAAACTAGAAACTGAAATCAATAGGCAACCCGACATTCAAACCAACAGACGACTGGTTACAAACTGGTTTTTGTGAATCGCAAACGAGTTTTTAACAGGTAGCGTCGTGTGCTTCGTCCTATTTGATTACATAGGTTATGACTCAAAGCAAACTAGTTGCCAACTCGCATCGCTGATCAGTTTTTTTTTTTCAGTTGCTCCGTGTGCGTTGGGCATTAGTTAAGTTAAAGTGGCCAACGTCTAAATTGCTCCATATCCAACAGTGACCCCCCAGAGAGATTGCAAGGGGGGTAGTATGCGGTATGCCCCCTCATACGTATTTAATGGATTTTTATATAAATAGTGCTTTGTTTTAGGGAAACTACTTCCATCCGTTCGAAAAATATAGCGTACAGAACACGAAAGGCTTCGAGAATTTTGGCCGTGTTTTGAGCGATGATTTTTCATGCAGTTTTGAGTGTTTTCTCATAATTTTTTTGGTCTTCTTTCATTATGCAAGTTGATCCAAATTTATTGAGGAATTTTTCAGTTTTGGATGATTTCTCTTTTAGTATCAAATAGAAAACTGCAATATTGAAAGAATGCTCAAGTGTAACATTGATCGGCTAAAAAACAATCGCCTGAAGACTAGAGGTTCTTTGAGAACTATACCTCTTTTTGGAGGAAGCTTCTGCCAAATTTAGCATTCACCCTATTTGTAAGTTATGTAGTTTAGTTAGTTTTAAAGTGTCTCTCGGTGAGAGAAACACTTAGGCCGTTAGTGGGCCAATTGTGCATACCACTGGGATTTGGAGAGTTATTTTTTTTTTGTGGCTACTCATGAAAACTATTTGCTGCTGGTTATAAAACTAAGCATGTTAGCGGCGCTGGTGTTACCTAGATCACTAGGATCATTAGGAAAATAGTTTCCTAAGTGGGTCTTTCTTAAATTGACCAGGGCAGGGCAACTGCAAACTGCAAGGTGTTTCCATCTGAAACTTGCTCTGATTGCTGCGTCTGGGTGAATTATTTGTTTAGCGTATAGGAAAGTGGTGCATATATGTACGTTGTGCAGACTTATCTATACACGCCAGAGAAGCCTAGCCTTGCTGTTTCGTCTGCTGTACAGTTTCCTGGGATGTCACAGTGACCAGGAACTCAGCAAAGGGAAGGTGGTACTGTTCAGCTATCTCGTGAGAAGATACGCGGAAATCTTCCACTGCCTTTGATTTTATTTGAATTGATTGCAGCTTGGCTATCAATGTACACGACGAAATCCATTTTGTGATACCGAATTAATCGACAGCCACGCTGTAGCTTGGCGAATAGCTGTAATTTCGGCTTGGAAGACACTGCAGTGTTTCGGAAGACAGAAGGAGAGGCTCAGATTCAATTCAGTGTAGCCAAATCTCTCCAGTGTCTGTAGAAGGATGCTGATGGCATATGTCCAGTCGGTTGCCCTCTCCAATGGTTCCCCTTACTTAATTCTACATGTAAGTAGGTAGTTGGTTCGTCAATGTTAAGACTATGCAAAGCGTGAACGATCGATCTTGTGTTAATGTCATTGCAGGCACCACCTTCTTTGTCAAGCAATACAGCCATTAAAAATTCCTTGATTAAGGATGAACAGTGTCGATAGACATGACCTTTTGTTAGCCATTATGTGCGTTATATGTCAAAGAATTATTGGTGATCCTGTGAGTCAAAAGAAAAGCTATTAAATTTAATTCCTCCTCGCATTGAATGGTAATACTTTGAACATAAATTCAATCCTGGGTCGCCTCGTTTGGATGCTATCGTGTTTTCAACAAACAGACAGATCGACGGACAGACAGACAGACAGACGAACATGGCTAAATCTATTCTAAACTTTATGGGGTCTCCGGTGACTCCTTCTTGGCGTTACTTGGCGGTATAAAAAAATTACAAACTGTGATTTAACTTCAGATTCAGCCGAGGAACCGCTCTATTATTAGGTCCACTGGGTACAGTCGGAAATTTGAATTTTAACTGAAATGCCTCGCGAATTTCATCCAAACTTTCTAAGATACTTAGAAATGAGCTTGAAAATGTCAGAACATTAAGAACCCCACCGAGTCTACTAGTCTGCGCAAAATGCTATTCAAATATCCAAATTTTCAAATTTTTTAACTGCCCGTTCTCGTCAAATTCGAGAGTATAACTGTCCTGAGATAACTTCTCAATTCAGCCGGTCGGATACGCATTAATTGTGTAAACGGAAAATAAAGCTCACACAAACGAATGATTGTAAGAAGCCCAAGAATTTTATAGCAACTAGTGTATGCCACACCAGTCACCAGTTTTCCAAAATGCAAGGCGACAAACTTGTCAGAAAAAATTAAAGTGACTCTTCCACTAGAAACTATGGTAACGATAGCAGCTCTAATAAGATGTCAAGTCAACTTTCTCAAAACACTTAATCTCGACATACTACCTGATGTAAGTTTCAGTTATAAATGTCATAAGATCTGTGATGCATTGTAACATTCCCTACTGTTGGTAATAAAACTTTTTGACTATAAGGTCACGCTGTATGAAGAAGTTACTTCTGGTGCAATCAAAATCAAACGACCGAAACGTGCCATTTGACAAAAAGACTCACATGCACAACCGAATAGTCTAATACAGATGAGAGTGAAAATAAAATTGTAACTGGGACATATGATTTATTTATGACTTCATGTGCTGCCGGTATACATTCGCAGATGCTTTATCCAAGTCTTGAAGTTGAATAACAAATCAAATCATAAATATTCCTACCGATAATGGGCTAATAATACTCGTACCTTTCTTAAGTAATATCCTCATTGCCCGATAATAATTGAATTATCACCTCAGCAGCAAAAGTACCGATTCTTTTTTTTTTTAGCAATTTTGTATACAAAAGCCAAGTACGTGTAAATAAATTTCAATTTCATTTGGTAATACTCACGGAAGATACATGTGAAAAAAAAAAATAAAATATACATAAATTCAAAACAATTTGAATAACAAATGAACTTATTCATCTATGACACTAAACAGTGTTGCAAGCAGATATTAATAAATAAAAAATTTCGCACATTTTTGTGCTACACATGAGCGCATCTCTCCACCTTGGCCTTGACTTAATTAGCATCTTGCTCTCTTGCTTGTGCAATTTGACGCGAGCTTTATTATCCTGTTAATCTTCACCGACATAGGTACCAATCGGTTTATTTAAATGAGCATCCATAAAAAGATGGTAATCTTGTTGTGCCAATGCGTCTGTCAATGGATGAAACAAACCGCCAAAGAAATGCCTACATCTTTCATTAAACAATCGGATTGCGTATCTTCTTTGTGCGTTTCTAAGAGACGTCGTATCTCTTGTCTGTCAATGTCAAATAAATGAAGCATGAGTCAATAGACACAATCGATTGTCCTACTAAATAGATAGAAATCTATCTACAACAGAAAGAGTTAAATCATTTTGTTTCATGGAAGCGGTTTATAAAAGCACAAGGCGCCTGTTTGTCTGCACGCAATGTTCAACGGCCTACACCCGCAAACTGCTATCGTTAAAGGTGAATCTACCTGCGGCTGGGTAATAAGTGGCTAAATGTCAAATGAGGAGAGAGTGCATTTCTTTTCGGTATCATTATGTTTATTGATCAAACTAAACCAAATCAAATGAAAACTTGTGCTCGAAAGTAATAATTTGAGAAGTAGGACCGCATCGTTAACGTTTATTAGCTCTCTGACGTCTTGGTGCCTAAAATTACAGTGTAATTGTCAATAAAATGCGATAAGTGTGGTGTTCAATGACTGGTAATATGATTCTGGGTTCGTTTTTGGATAAAGTGTGAAGATGACCGGTTCAATTGAGGTGGGGCGTGTGCATAAAGAATTATTATCATCGGTGGCGTATACGTACTTTTTTTCTTTACTAACACAAACATGGGTTGGATAATGTTATGTCATAACGTGTTGACGACACGATTTGTTTATACTGCAGTGCAGTAAGATTCTGTCATGTTTGGACATTTCATTTGCAGAGAATTTCGCTGTGATGTGCTATTTAGTTTGAATGAGTTAACAAATTTCACATTTAAAAGAAGTTCAAGGTCTTCTTCTAAGAAAAATAGATTTACTGGGTAAATACTTTTTTATTTTTGCTAAGTTGAAAATACTGTATGTTAATATCAAAGGTGCTCTTTGTTGTTCTAAGTTTGGCAAATGACGATATCACTTTGATGGATCAATTGAGACAAACCGTTGATACATCAGTTAGTTGCCAACTAAAATTTAACCCGATGAATAAGGCCTCTACTGAGACGACTAATGGAAAGATGGAATTAATTTGTCAATACATAATATTATTGTCGTGCAGTGAACTATTACCTACAATGACACTATCGAAATGTAGTATTCATACGCTACTTTGACATATTGACAGCTTTTTCGCGCTCAAAAACTGTATCATATCTCAAATTGATCGCTATACGTTTGAAAAACTTTTAGAAATTTTGTAAATTTATTTCCAAAGTTGATGCTGTGTTAGCGAAATACGACGCATTCATTCACTTTCAATGGCTGCGCTTATCGAGCTTATCGAGTGGGTAGCGGTTTTAGGTTACTCAATTGGACCCTCCAATCCATAGCTTTCGATTCTCCGCCATCGACTCTAAATCATCAAGTCCCAATATGGGTAGAGAGTGATTATGAACTCGATCTAATCATCTTATTCTGGGTCTACCTACAGAGGACGCCTGCTTTATGGTACGGATTGCATAGCACGTCTTGGGATCCTGGTTGGGGACATGCGTTTATTATGACCAAACCATTGAAACATGGTTTGGAGAAATAGCTGTTCGACATTGAGTTCCTCACGTATTTTGGTGTACCTTATACGATCTCTGCGGGTCACACCAGCAATACAACGGAGAAATTTAATTTTGTCAGTTTGTATCCGCGAACAAAATGGAATAACCATCGAATTGAAGACTGACAAATTTAGCTTTGACACCAACTTGAGTCCTCCTAATAACAGAATGACTAAGTTGTCTTTCAATCCCAGCCTGAAAACTCAGCATTGTTCATTCCATGATTCGTGAATAAGACCCCGAGTAAGCTTCTCTATCTGTAGAGTGCATTTAACAGGAGCCGGTGACTTTCACGTTTACGTTCATCTTAGATTCAACAGAAACGGCTACAAATCGACTGAGTGCGCATTGAAGTTCAGTCTGAGAGCACAAAAGGATTACCAAGTCATAAGCGAAAAGCAAATGTCTTATTGTAAGATCTCCCAATTCGATACACGACGTATTTCGAAAAAAATTTCCGGTCGTTTGTGTAAGGAAGTTCGTGAAATTGCCATGCCCATTGACAACACAAATTATCCTAGTGTTTGTCCTGAACGCATAGCAAATGTCTACTCAGCGTGTGACTTGTTATAGGTGTGTGTTTGTTTTTTGGAGCGACGACATTCGGATTGTTCTAATGAATATCTATCTCCAGTAAAAATAAAGTATTCAGAGTGACATTCTTCAAATCAGCCTTCAGGTATGCAAGCATTTGTGATAAAGTGCTGTTAGTGTGTCTCGACTTTTGGTTTAAGTAAGCGTTCTTCTAGTACGGAATAGACTACTGTTGCCACTCTGGCGTAGAGTTGAAAATCCTCCGCTTTCTAATATTAATAGAAATACGCTCTGTATGTTTCAGCTATCATAGCCTATTAATTCGACATCTTCTTGACTAATTTAATAACGCTGTATATCCGGTACACTTCTTCATTGTACCTTCTCCGCCAAATTCATTCGAAACAAACCGAAAGACCATACAGAGAACTCAAAGAACTCAAAGCAACTGAGTTTCTGCGCTATACTCGAATAGCTCGACGCGAATGAAAACGGTCTTACACAGCATCTACTTAGTCCGTAGAAGCAACTGTTGGCAAGAGTAATATTTCGCAGAGTAATATTTCGCTTGATTTCAGCATAAGTGACATTTCTGCAGTTCACCGAAGAGCATAGTTATGTCTGTCCACTGTGACGTTCTGTCCAAGGCGCCGATGATAAATGCAATTTTTTAAGGACAATGAAGTTCGAAAATACGCGTGCAACATGAGAACCTTAAAAGCCCAAGTGCTGCTGTATAACTTGCGGAGATATTGAAACCTACAAAGATGAAAGCATCGCCCTAAGAGGTGCTACAGAATGGACCGATTAAAAGCAGCACGAAAAACATCTGCACGAGCATTTGCTACAGTAATTTAATTGCTATCGGGAGCAGAATCAGCGTCTTAGGCTAAAATCATAAACTCACTATAGAGCTTTCGACATGTAAGCAAACGTCTAGTTACAATCTGCATCAAGGCTAAATAAAATCTGCGATCACACGTTAGTGGCAGTGGCTCAGTAGTGTGTTGGACTACTGTGTGAGGGGTCCCAGGTTCGATACCCGGAAAAACACAAATTACATCTTAAGGTTTTTTCCACTGTACAACTGTCCTGAAAAAAGCTTCTCAATTGAGCCGTTCGGACTCGACATAAAATTGTTAGGTCCCTTCCTTCCGTCCCAAAAGCTTTGTGGATGTGAGAAGCTACGCCTAGGGTATCAACACGCCTGTTGCGCCAAATATTTATTTATTTATTTTCACACGTCAACTGAGAGGAAAAACAATAGTGCCAAAAAATGATTTTATGAAATGCTGGAGAGGATCTATGTATAGGTTCTCATATATAAGGCTCAAGTTTCATGTTACTACATCAATTCATTGGACCTGTTTATTGCAGTTTATTGCAGTCTATTTCCAACCTATTTAATTAAAAAGAAGGTTATTATTACTTTAATACTTTCCTCGAGACTTTCTCGAGAAGGGTTCACAGTCTGGTCCCAGCTAGTGACGAACTGGCGTATACCCTACAACTGCGGTGGGGAGTATTATGTGATTTATCCAGTCTAAACACAATAAGTCAGTGGCATGTGGTGGTCTCTGTTATTCTGTCGATATATTTTCGCGTTTTGTTTAAAAGGTGCAGTGTTTTTTCTTTGGCGTAGTTTGGCCACAGCCTTCTAAGTGTGACACAGTTCGTCAGCTTTCTCTATCTGCGGTCTTTTTCTATCTCGGAATTCTAATGAGTTTTTTTTCTTGAGTGCACCGATGAAAAGGTCGACTGATTTCGCTATTGAACAGTGTAGGGCTGATCCTTGCCTATCCAGCTAATCAGCATGTTCGTTTTCAATAAACATTGCTATGCCCTGGAACCCTAGTCAGGGTTCTGCTCATTTCTGTATTCCAAAAAATGTACAAAATTTGAGGTTAAATTGGTTGAGCTTTGATTGCAGCTTGGCAGGTTTTTGTTTCGTCTTTGTCTATCACATACCTAATCTTGGGATAAATGCTCGTAGCTCCGCTTGGAGCACACAGGTAGTATCCGGAAGCCTGTATAGAATTTCGAGATGTTCAGAGACTGACAAAAAAATACATGCCCACCTATTTCAAAGTCCATTTTCGAGCCGTCTGCATTTCTGTCCGTCTTGCCAACCTAATCATGTAGGGAATTGTGCTAAAAAAATTGTTTGTGGACCTATAAGCAGGCTTACAAATTTCTAAAAGAAACCAGTATAGAAGATTCACTTTCTACACCTTATATGCTTCAATCCAAATCTGAAAAGGGCCGCCCAACCGGTCACATTTTTATATAAAAAACGTTCCATTCGAAAAAAAAAAATGTAAATGGCATTCCACTAAGCTTTGATTTGTTTACAAGTTCAACGTTCCACATAATTTATTGGTTATTAGTAAAAGTAGTTTCTGGTAACCCGTTTAACATCTCCGATCGAATGGAACTTGAACTAAAGGGCCAGGTTCAAAATGCGGTTGAATGGATGCTGTAATATCTCCCAGCGCTCATTTTACAATGATTACGAAATCTGTCCATTGTCTTGTCACTTTTATGACTTGTTCGTGTGGCCTTTGTGGTAGGTAAACGAAAAACCAGTAATGAGGTTAGTTGCCACCAAAACCAACTACACAATTACGAGTATGATGTGTACCTACACTCGCCCTCGAAAATACACCAAAAAGATAAAGAAGCCGCAAGATGAAGGATGGAGAATTCATTTTTCATCTAACCAGCCAACGGGTAAAGTCAACAATGGGTTTGTCAGTTTCTTTTTTTGTTTTTAAGACAAGTCATGGATACAATTCTTTTGTTAACTTTAGAAGTTTTATTTTTCTATTTTGTTACTTGGGGTTCATTTTTGGCCGTCAAGGAAGATGGCTACTTTTTGGAGGAAAAAAGTTTCCCAGCGTTGAAGGGTCGATGTTAACATGTGCAATGAAACTCTGACTAGTATATTTAATTATGTTGGAAAGTCAGCTATTGTGGTTGGTTCGCACACAATATAGGGGTTGTTGAAGATATAGAGCACAAGTTTATGAGGCGCAAAGTGGTAGATAAGCATTAGTGATGTTTCCTACTTTTTTTTTTATTGACAATGCCATATGTCTGTCGCATGGAAATGTTAGGATATACGCATACACGGTGTGTAAATAGATGAAATCGCTTTTCAATTAAAGTTGTGAAAATAGTTCACGATTGGCGTCAGCAAATTTATTCACCTCCACGCAGACACCTTATGACGCAACACAACGCGGAATATCTGGACTGGAATATTAGTCCGTAAATAAGAAAGGATTATGTGATATGAAATGAAAGGCATGGCTATTCAAATCATCTAGCTGCAGTTGACCTTAATGAAAAACAGAAGGTTGTGTAGGTGACGGATTGAACAAGGTGAGTTCAATTGGACTGCAAACTTAATTTATATCGAACAATAATTGTACTCAATTTTATAGTGACCACTGTGAAGAAGGCTATTTTTCTGAAGCTACCACCATTTTTATTTTTTTATTTTTTTGTACCACCATTTGATATAATTCCGTGTGTAGTGTATGCTGTTGCTAGTCTACTAAAAATTTCTGATAAAGCTTAGTAAGCTGCTCGAGCGAAACTAAATTGTAGCTGCTCTGCAATTTTACTCTCCAAACTTTAGCTAAAATCCAAGCTAAATTTTGACACAATTTTTCTCTCCAAAACTTACTGCTAGGTTCCACATTTCACTTATTCACTCGAAATGAATTCGGAAGTGAAACTTTGAACTTATAAGCGCGAGTGTTGAACACGAAAAAATAGCAACACTATAATGCTCTGTCGGAAAGACTGACTGATCGAGACTCAGAAGTCTTAACATGAGCCCCTCAGAAAGAGGACGTACGGCGGATGAATTCATTGGAAGGATCAACGGTGTCGTCACTGTCAGGATGACAGGTACCTTATTTGAGCTACTTCGACATACTTGGAGCTGAGGTCAATGAGGAATTTTCAGCACTAGTCAGGGTGCTGAAACAGAGATGGTGGCGGATGAACCCTTTATGGGTCAACGGCGGCTCTCACATCCCCGAAGTGGGTTACTGACTCCGGAATATCCGGCCCCTTTTGTCCAAGGGGCTCAACAAAGGACCTGGCCCTCCAGGTTGGGGGTTGTGCGTCGGGGTAACTTCCCTACCACGGAAAACAACTCGTGTTACGACACAACGGCAAGCCTCGGATATGGATGATCCAAATGTTGACGACCCTAGCAAACGATTTAAGGACAACGAGCTTCGGATCTGCACCTGGAACGTCCGGACCTTAAACAGACCACGTGCAGCCGAGCAATTAGTAGAGACCCTGGACAAGTACAAAGCCGATATTACAGCCATTCAGGAAGTGAGATGGGATGGGGAAAGCCCAAGAAAGGTAAAAAACTGTGTGATCTACCACGGCAATTGCTATATGGAGCAAGGTCAGCGTCTATTTGGATGTGGATTTGTGATCAGAGGAAGACTTAGGCAAGAAGTCTTGGGCTTCCGTAACATAAGCCCCCAACTGGTCACAATCCGCATCAGGGCAACATTTAAGAACATCACACTGATCTGTGCACACGCCCCCACAGAGGAGAAGGATGACGCAGCCAAAGAAGCGTTCTACGATCTTCTCGAGAAGACGTACGACAAGTGCCCAAAGTACGATGTCAAGATTGTTCTTGGCGACTTTAACGCCAGGATCGGAAAGGAGGGCATCTTCGGCTCCAGCTAGCTAGGGACCGAGCTGGCTGGAGGGGCTTGTTGGTTGAGGCCGTGGTCCACCCCGGACTGTGAGCGCCATCTAAAGTAAAGTAAGTAAATTTCACTGTATTCGATTTCGATTTCAAAATTTTCGGAATTGAGACAAAATGAAATTGTGATTGCGAACAAATTTTGGAGTTTCCGAATCGCTCGAAATGCAGAACATTGAAAACGAATTCACTCGATTTGCAATTTCGATTTCACTCGGTTTCTGGAACCTAGCTGTTGAGCTAAAATCCAAGCTAAATTTTGACATAGAGTGCGCTGTGGATATAAGTGTCACAGAAATCTGCTTTTCGTTGAAAATAACTTCCTTCAAAAATTCATCGACGTGAAAAAGTGTTATAGTTTCGTTGCACTTTCTTTTTTCCTTGTCTGCTATTCCTTGATCTCAAATTTATCACTTTCAAAGCCTTATCCTTGTTTTCACAACAGAAAAAAAGCACCATGATCTGTCAAAATTTATGTTGAAAAAATGTGCCGAACCATTAATGGACGCTAAATTGTGACAGATGCATGCAGTACAGTATTTTTCCAAGAATTCCCTGCATTTGCATCACGGGGGCAATGAGAACAAGACAAACAGCTGGGCTAGAGGTTATAATTAATCTTAAGGCCCTAGACTTTTTCGTATATAGGAATCTGTTGCATACAGCGCCCTTCGGTTACACCACAGCAAAAGCAGACTGATGGGTCTCCTGAATATATAAGTACACGGGCTACACTACTCCTCGTCTAGATTTCGTAAGCGCATGTACCAGGTGTTTTCCCAGTATATGAAAGACTATGCTAGGTTTCGGGCGCAGAGATGTGAAAGAGAGACATGAAAAAGCTGATGTCGAGAATAGTATTAGACTCTGTATAGCATCCAGGCAAATATGGCCGAAATTAGACGCCAGAAGAACTAGAAAACTCCTTTGTATTAATAAACACAAAATTAGTTAGGGAATATTAACGGGACACTGTCTGATAGACGGCATGCCAGCAGAATGGGAGTACCCTATAACGATTTGAGTAGGAGCTACATGGACGAGAAGGAAGAGAAAACAACCGTTCACCTCCTCTCCAGCTCTCGGCACCTTGCGTATGGCTACCTTATGAGTTTATTTCTTTGAAGACCTGACCGATCTGTCCCGTACCGATATCTGCTGCATCAGCAAGTTCATTACAAAGTCGATCTATAGCTTTACTAAAATATCAACACGCAATTACGTATTGAACAAACACAAATCCTCACCTTCTTGGGTGTCAAGGAGTAAGCTAGATTGCTTCGATTACCCGCTTCTGTTCGACGACAGTCTCTCTCTCCTAACATACTGACTGTCAAATGCAATAGGCGCGATATACTGTTTAGGTTACCCTCCGTCTTTTTACCGAAGACAAATTGTCACCCTTACCGACGCCAAATAGTGGAGCAGATTCGTGTCCGTTTATTAACAGCCACACTTCTTGCTAGCAAACGGTCAAAGGGAATAGCCAGGGAACAGACTGCTAGGGTCACCCTCCACTCTGACCCGAAGACTAAGCCGCAACCAGGAGATGCAAACTTATATAAGATTTGACTGCCTCAGTCACCATCAAAACCCCTTAACAAGGTAAGACACCCAAATTCGCAATAGAGTTCTCACTGTAATGTCCAGCACATAGTGGTAGCACAACGGACCAAATAATACGATAAGTGTATCCCCTTTAGGACAGCCACCTTACCTAACCTTACTTAACCTAACAAACAAAAAAGTGATAGAATCTTTGAAATAAACAAGAAATCATTGTTCGCTGTTGGAAGCAACTCTTTCGAAGACTTAGTAGGGCTTTTCGACAGGTTCATAAATGACATAGTTAAATTTGTTAATGCCCCAGGATAGTTTACCAACCTGTAGGTTTTTTATAGGCTTCCATCGTGTGGGCATCATAAACCCTTAAAGGATCATAATGATCTACATTGATATAAGTGTGCCAGACACAGGTTTCTCCTATCTTGCCAAACCACTAGCCTAATCTAACCTAGAAGGTCTGTATATGGAGTCACGACACTATTTGTTATGTTCTTCTGAAGTAGAAAGCAATTGTAGTCTACACTTACTGCTAATTTAAAAATCGGTAAATCAAGTTATCTCAAAGTTTGTTCCAGTTCGTCCTCCATTAATAATCGTGCTAAATACTCGTGCAATAAAGACCCCACAGTATATTTCGTAAAAATTCTTCCCTCCAATGGATTCTAGTTCAAAGCGTTCAAAGCTATACCATTCCATTCCAAAGCCACTGTTCTGCGAAATCCTTTGACAAACCAACAGCATAAATACGAAATGAACAAGAAATTTGTGGTCACGTCCTTATTATATCTATCACAACCTTATCATAAACAAAATCCAACACATTACTTTACAAAAAATAATTTTCTTCATCTTCAGACCATCAATGCCATCGCTGAAACACTACAAAGGACAACTTCGCAGGGATTTCTTCGGTGATATTGCCGGTTTAATTGGCATGTAAGTAACGACAACAAGACCATAAAATTAAACATAAACCGTTGTCTCCTTCTCTCCGCCTCGCAGTCATGGTAAAAACTGGGAAAGATTTCGCCAGGAAGTTCAGCAAATCCTGCTTCAGCCACGAACTGCCAAAAAGTACGTTGCTCCACTTAATGAGATTGCATCCGAATTTATGACAAGGTACGACACAAAGTATATACTCTGTCAAAAGACTCATCTAATTTTCATTGAAAATATTACAAATTCAACAGAATCCATGAGATGCGAGATGAAAATGACGAATTGCCCGGAAATTTCCTGCATGAACTCTACAAATGGGCACTGGAATGTAATCAAACTGTTTTCACTTGTTTTTTTTTTTTTATCCGCCCCATCAAAGGCACAAGCTAATCTCAACAAATCCCTTTTTCTCATTTCCGAAATATATGTAGCTGTCGGTCGGGTTGCATTGGACACCCGCTTGGGATGTTTATCTCCCGATGGAAATGAGGAATCTCAAAAGATTATCGATGCGATAAACACGTTCTTTTGGGCTGTACCCGAACTGGAATTGCGGATGCCAATTTGGCGTTTCTATCCGACGAAAGCGTATCGTAGCTTCGTATCGGCACTTGACAGTTTCACCGAGTAAGTTGTACAACAAAATTCGAATTGAAATGTTTTGGTACATCATCATCCATGAATATTAGAATCTGCATGAAAAACATCAGTTTGACGATGGACAAAGCTGACAGTCGGACCGAGGCCAAAGACGAGGCCGATATATCGATTGTCGAACGAATTGTTAAGAAGACTGGCAATCGTAAATTGGCTGCCATCCTAGCACTGGATTTATTTTTAGTTGGTGTAGATACGGTACGTATATAGTGGGGGGATGAAGAGGGTGGAAGCATTCAGTCATTCATTTCTCTGTGTGTATATATTTTGCAGACCTCAGTGGCAGCATCTTCGACAATCTATCAGTTGAGTAAGAATCCGGATAAACAAGAATTACTATTCCAAGAGTTGAAGTCAATCTTTCCCAATCGAGAGGCGGAAATAAATCAAAATGTCTTGGAGCAAATGCCATATTTGCGGGCTTGCATCAAGGAGACTCTGAGGTGGGTGTGTAGTGTAGGGTGGCGATGATGATACACATCGGGGGTGAAGATTGTATATAAGGTTTTGTGTTTGATTTTAGGATGTATCCTGTGGTTATTGCCAATGGTAGGAATTTGCAATCGGATGCAGTCATCGGTGGATATCATGTTCCGAAGGGGGTGAGTGAGATTTTATTTCTTTTGTGGTTATATAGAGTGTTGAAGTTTGGTTAGAGGGTGGTTTGCATAAATCCATCACAGACTGAGTGCGGTTTTATGAAGTTCTGATGGAAGAACTCATGTTTAACTGATGATTTTCTTTGAATCAAACTGTGGGTGAGGACTTTTCAATTCATTTATACTGATTGACGTTTTGCGGTTGATGTGGGTGTGTTTTGTATTTCCAGGAAATTTCTTTAGTTAGCAGGATTATTTTAATTTGATGTAAATGCCCAGCAAAAGGTCTTGTCTATGTATTATTGTCAATGATCCAAACCCGTAAGACTCTTCCATTTATTTCACATACCAAAAACTATACGAAAATTAATGGTGATTTTTAAAGCGTTCGGTTTTTAAAATAAAAAAAAAAAACTATGAAAATTAGCAAAATTGAGTGAAATTGTATTAGGATCGATAAATTAATCCTTGCCGTTTACTTTTTAAATAATATTTCGTGTAAATATTGACCGCGACTACGCCTCAGGTAGTCCATCCGGAATGTCCAATTTTGGCACACTTTTTCCAACATATCGATTTGTATCTCACCTATAACACAAGTTATGTTGTCTTTCAAGGCGGCAATAGTTGCTCGCTTATCCGTATAAACGAGCGACTTCGCATATCCCCACAAAAAATAGTCCAGCGGCTTCAAATCGCACGATCTAGGCGGCAAATTCACAGGTCCAAAACTTGTGATGAATTGCTCACCAAATTCGCCTCGCAATATGTCCATGGATTCGCGTGACATGTATCATGTCGCGCCGCCTTGTTGAAACCACATGTCCACCACACCTAGCTCTTCCATTTTGGGCAAAAAAAAGTCCGAACTCATCGAACGATAGCAAGCACCATTGACGATTGACAAAGTGCTCTAAACACATTTTTACTAAGCTCAATTTTTGGTAATAAAATTCAATAATTTGCAAACGTCGCTCGGTCATAAGTCCTATCCACTGTGAAATGGCAATACTAACTGAACATTTTTTACTTTGACACGTGTCACGAATCACGCGTGAACTGTCAAAAAAATTTGGCTGGAAAACCAAACAGCAAAAAAATTGCTTTTTATAATGCAATCTATGCGCCAGAAAACATCAGCGCAAGTGACCGTGGTATAGTGGATAGGACGTTTGTTTTCATCATATATGTGTAGAGTCAATTTTCTATTTAAAGTAATGAACAGAACTAACCTTAAAGATAAATAACACAGAGAATTCTAACGATTTCAAAAAAAAAAAAAAAAAAAAAACACCAAATTGGCAAGAACACAAACCAAGCGGCAACACTTCTCCTATTGACATACTATAAAGGGTGGGCCAACTACAAGTTTCTTTTTAAAAATTTAATAAAATGAACAAAATTATTTTTTTACGTGTATTATGGCTTCATTAGTAAGAGCAAACATTCCCATTAGTTATGGAACGCAACGGCGTTCAAGTGGCAGTCTCGGCTGGCTTTGCAGTAGCGCATTCAGTCACTCCAATTTTCCAAGACCTTGTCGATGGTTTCGGGCTGTAGTTCACGGATTGCTTGGATGATATTGGCACTAAGTGCTTCAATCGTTTCCGGATTGTTGACATAACATCGATCCTTCACCGTTCCCCACAAAAAAAATACGTTCAAAGGGGTAAAATCGCAGCTCCGAGTCGGCCAATAGACATCGCCAAAACGGCTGATAACACGATTTGGCATACCGCGCCATCCTGCATGAACCAGAAGTCGTCCAAATCCTTGTCTTCAATTTCAGTAAAAAAAAGGCCGTTTACATGGCTCATTTTTAAAGAAAAATGGTCGATGCCACCACTCCAAAAAAAACTGTCGCTCTCTGCGGATGCATTGGCTTCTTGACAGTAACGTGAGGGTTTTCCGAGCCCCAGATGCGGCAATACCCACCGAGATGAATATGCATGCGCCCCGTCAGAAAAGATGATTTTTCACCCAAAATCGTTGTCCAATTCAAGCTGCTCTAAGGCCCAAAAACTTATTTTAAAAAAACGCACTGTTTGGGCTACACAGCACTCACTTTGGAAATAAGTTTTCAATATTTCCCAACGTTGTTCAACCGTAAAGCGAGTCATTTCGTACCGCGGAGGTATGATACAGATTTTCTGTAAAGATTTCGAGCGGGAAACAGCTGTCAGTGTCAAAATAACCTATATGATTTAAAAAGAAACCACTACATGGCCAATCCTTTATACTATGTCAATGTCTTTTACATACTCAAATGCATTTATTTTCACAAAAGCAGAAAATCCCGAAGCTTTTTAACAAAAACCACAGAAAAAGCTGTTACAATTTGCCTTGACTATAATATTAGGTAACTCTATATTGATGTTCAAAATCACCAGAAGATGCACCCGCTATACGAACTTCAATCAAGAAAGTCTCAAAAACTCCACATACTTTTCTGAACTCAACTAAGGCTCAGATTTATTTTGATATCAGTCTCACTGATGTACGTACGTACGCTCTTGGCGTATCGCTGGTTAACAACACAGTTGAGTTGTCATTTTTTCAACTCGAAAACAGATTGATAGTTTGACTAATGTCAATTATAATTTGCACAACATAAAATGATGCCTTGTAATATTTCAACTTTAAGTTTTGAGACTGCACAAATGTATTTTGACAATTTTGCGAAATACTTCTTCTTGGTGTAATATGCTTTGACAGATATGTGTCTGTCTCTGTCAGAATGTATCATAATTATAATCTGTCATTTTTACTCATAGAAATATCACAACGATGTCTGATTTAAATTTGTTTCGAAATATATTATTGTTAGTGCTGTCACTCAATTGGTGTGTATAGTTTAGAGCGGCATGGTCACATACATAGTCCTGGATATTTCGCCATTTTAATGAAAACGTCTACCTAAAGCCCGCAATAAATCAAAGAAGCTACCCATTACCAATTCAATCATCAATTAAGCCCATAACCATACTAGAGTATAGCCCCACATGTACATGTGTCATATCCAGATGTTCCATTCGCACTCGGCTCACTTCCAGATGCTCCAAAATAGATGAAATCCCACTAACAAGAATGTTCACACAACTTAATTGAATTTTCCGTTTCCTGAAATGTCTTCCTTTGTCCGCTCTTATTTTTTTTTTCTTCTGGGAATTTCTGAATTAATATTTGCCAAAGTCGTTGGTCAATTTATTTTGCCAGGGGGTATATTATTCCACCCAAAAATGATTGATTTTATATATTTCGGTCTTTATTTTTGTTTTTACAAAATTTTTTAATGGAATTGCGGGGAAAAAACAAACGTGATCCTTTCCAAGACACATGTGATTTAGCAGAATGTCAATGTCAATATACCGCAGCCGACGACGCGACGACAACTGTGCTGTGACGGCGATGATAATGATCGGAAAATCGACGAAAGAAAAAAAAAACACAAAGTTTATTGACTTTTGCTCCGAAAAACGCACAAGTAGGGGACGCTAAAAAAATATTTAACAAAATGCATGCTTCTCATGGCAACGCGATGATGGGAATGAAGTGATTTATACCTTCTGAAGTATGGGGTAACGGATTTAACTGAAATTCTTTTCTGATTCAGGCAAATTGAGAGACATTTAAAGAACCAAAGTCAAACCATGGAATTTGGAAACAACGAGTCGTTGATCTAAAATGACGTACACTCAAAATACATAATTCTCAGAGGTCTTGAAGAGTATTGAGGACATTTTGGTACTCTCGAAGACATATATGTATTTGTTATTCTGATATTGGTAAGATTCGGAAATTATGGTCGCCAGAAGTTGATTCGATTTTCCTGGACTAGATTTTCATACTGAACTAGATTGGTCGGTAACGTCACTTTTATTACGTGCGGGCATACAATCGAAATGTCAAATGAGTACTCAGTGTCAGTCGGGAAATTCTTGACTAGATATTATGTCGGCTAACCCTCCATAAACGTCAACTGAATAAACTGTTAACGTGGTCAATCTAAGCCAATGAAAACTCTGACACATCACGTCAGCCAGCAGGCACACTTAGTTTAAACTAGGATTTTAAAGTTAAAATCAGCTTTTGATGAGTTGAGTTGTAGTACATATCATTCAACTGTGTATGTACCAGGTCAACAGGGATTACGATAAATAAGGTGAATATGGCCAACTCTCTAGAGTGCTGGCTATAATGTTAAAAAAGGCGAAATAGCTGAGCATGCATATAATACGTTAATGGCCACCCCTTTGTGGAATTAGAAATAACAATTAAGTCTAGAGGAAATACTCTTATTAGCTTCATAAGAAAAATAAAGGGTGTCCCATAGTTCATTCGTATGGAATAGAACATCAAAAAAATGGCCACCACGGCGGCGTTTGCAAGTACGTACTCTTTTAATTGGAATTTTCTATGACCGTTTCGCATAAATGTGGCTGAATTTCATTAATACACCTCCCGATTTCCTCTTTCAAGGCGTTGATGGTCGTGGGCTTGTTTGCATAGACCTTTGACCACAAAGAAAAAAGTTCATTAGCGTTAAATCGCAAGATCTGGATGGAAAATGAGCTTCATCACTGAAGATGATTAGCATCCACTTCTTGTTGTTCCAAAATCCATTCAACGAACTCTCTTCGCGCTGCAGTAGTCTTCAGTTCTTTAGTCAATTGAACTTTGTATAAATGAAGTTTCAAGTCTTTCGTGAGAATTCGCTGTGGAGAGCTTCCCGAAATGCCCAATTCTTGACTACGGTGCCGAATTGATGTCCCTGGACTGTCAGCAATACCCTTCGAACTGCTTCAATGTTTTCTGTTGAACAGCATGTGACTAGACACCCAGGGCGTTTAAGATCACTAATTGATCAAGTCTCCCCGAATTTTTCAATTATTCTCTTTACAGTTTATGGTTTTAAATCACTATGACGGCCATATTTTGTTTGAAAATTGCGGATTGTAGCTGACAAACTTTGATTATTTTTAAAATATTGCTCAAATGCGCTGTTCCTTCGTAAAGCGCTTCATTTTTACTAACTCCGAACTGTCAGCTGTCACATTGTTATCTTTTTTTCCGTTGGCATCACTGTACTATTAAATGGCGCAAAGTTCAAATTTTGCGTGAATTATGGGACACCCTTTAGAAACCCTACGACTAGCATAAATATTTTTCTGTCTAAGCAGATGTCGCTTTTGAAGTTACAACTTCTCATGGCAAGTTTTGAAAAGGCAACGGAAACGGATTTTTCCGAGAGAAATTCTCAGGTATCGACACATTTTCGATTCTCAGGACTTCATTATTTTAGATGATCAGACTCTTTCCGTATTTTTCCGTATGTTTCCGTACGGAAAACTTCTCTCTCCTATGCTCCTATGTGTTGCTCGGTTTTAGGTAATAAGACCTACCCATTAGACATTGTACGCCTAGATCCGTACAACCACATCTCGTGAGAAATTTTCCAAATGTTACACTTCACAAACGTTGAAAATAATCAAAACTAACCTACCCCAATAAAAGACACAGGTGTAAATTGAAAATGAGTTAATGAATCCCAAAACTATCTCCACATCTTTTGGGGAAACTTAATGAACTACCCGCCTGATACCCCAAATGCATAAAGAGCTTTATTCAATTTTCCACCTACCTATATCTAGAGTTACTTTTGAGCTATCAAATTCGAAACTATAATAGACAATTTCGAAAGTAAGTACCGCCTGTATTCCACCTGCCAACACCGCAAGACGCTCGAGTATTTTACATAATTTGGCAACCTCTCCAGAGCGTTGTTTCTGTCTCAGGTACTGCATTGAAATTTATTATCCCTTAATAAACATGAGACGCTTATTTGCCAAGAGTTTTGCTCACACAGATAAAGAGCAGGTGTTCCACCTCCACATGTGAAAAGTTTTGCAGCTCCTTTTTCTCGCCAGCAATATTATATTGGTTTGCAGATTTGTCTGGGCGTCGCGTACCACTTGGAACTTATTACTTTCACATAAGCGCTTGCTCACCGTCGTCACCCCAGGCAGCAAGAGGTAATTAACCTACTTTCGTTGTGTATCTACACAGCCCCGCCTTCAATTTAAAACACGTAATTTCGTTGCCATCCAATATAATGTGATATTCTTCTTTACGATGAGAATCATACGAAACAAAAAAAAAAAAACACTTTCCAGCCAAATCCTGAAATCTGACAACCCTATCCTAACCACAAATAGGGTCCTTGGATGACTATGGAGAAAAAACCTTTATTTCCTCTTCCTCGCAATTCTTTCATGACACACTAACTGTATAGTGTATATGTATATGTGTTTTGTTGTTTCTTTTGTATAGACACATGTCATATTCCCCCATTTGGTGGTGTCCAACGATCCAGCATACTTCCCCGAGCCAAAGCGATTCATGCCCGAACGTTGGATGAAGCAAATGGAGCCAAGTGAGTATCTCTGTGTTTTAAGTGGAATGCCAAATCTAAAATTTGGGTTAATCTGAATTATACTTTCCTCTCTCTCTCTCTCTATCTCTTTGTGTACATATAGGTGTCACTTGTCCACATGCTGGTCAAAAGATTCATCCCTTTGTGAGCCTGCCATTCGGTTTCGGTCGACGAATGTGTGTTGGACGGAGATTTGCAGAAATTGAATTAAATATGATTCTCGCCAAGGTATGTGGGATAACGTGGTAGTTTTCTCGCCATTTCATACATAACCATACTTGTATTGTATGTGTATCTCTTTTACATAGATATTCCGGAAGTACAAAGTGGAATACAATTCCGGCGAATTTGTCTACAAAATGAATTCAACGTATATCCCAGAGTCGCCGCTAAGTTTTAAATTGACGCTAAGGGAGGAATAACAAATACTACGGTATAGAAATATTTTTTATACCCTCCAGAGAGTGAGTGAAGTGACATGCCGCACCGAGAACAGATGAAATTGTGTGTAAATTTGTAAATTGAAGAGCGACCGCAGTATAATTTGTGTGCATGGATTGACTTAGATTGTAATTCCTATAATTGACCAAATGTGTAAGTGAATTAGCGTGTAGGTTTATATTTTGTACGTATATAGATGTAGGAAAACTATTTAAAAATAAACGATAAGATAATTTGTAGATGTGGGCGGCTGTTTTTGTGACGATCACTTAAAATTTAATGGACGCACTTTGTCAACGCTAATGAGTGGATTACATTTTAATGATTGGCTTTAAAATGACTGAATATTTTTTTCGTTTTTTCGGAATTAAGTCTTAGATGGATCAAAACTCTGATTTTCATTTAAACTGCATTTAATATAATTTAATGGAAAGGGTGTTTTTTTTACGAATTGGCAACACTTTTTCCAGCGACAGATAATTTGACAGCTGACAAATGATTTGATTTGCCATTTTACCATGAACAGATTGTAATAAAGAAAATATTCTGTAATTGTTGAAAAATATACTTCTGAGATGTAATAAATAAATTGCTGAATAATTTGTAAATCCCGAAAGTATGCAATGATTCGGATTTTAAAATATTCATGTACACTGAACAGGGTGGGTCAACAGAAAATTTTACATAGTAAAATAATGAGTTAAGCCTAGTATCCTGCTCGCGCTTAATTTTAGCGAGCGCTTTTCTCTCCACAGCACAGATAAATGCTCGCTAAAATCGTTGTACAGGATATAGATAGGACACACACCCAATTTTTTTTGCCACATGTTTTTGATTTTTGTTATTTTTTCACTTTTTCCTACTCATTTACATCGATTATCAAGTATTCAAAGAAATATTCAATTAAAAAATTGTTTTGTTTGGAAAATGTCAAAATTTATCGCCGATTTAATGTACCAGGCAATTCTTTCGCGAGCTAAATCAGTGGAGACAAAATTGTACGTAGTACGTATAACACACAATATTGTTATATCGGACTGACATTAAGTGTGTCCCATCTATATGAAAGTAAGAATTTAGCGTGCGGAACAGGATACTGCTTTGCTAAACTGCCTCGCTTAATTTTATCTCTGTAGACATTTTTGTATGGGAGATAAAATTTAGCGCGAGCAGGATACTGGGCTTAATGTTAAAAGCGTGAGAAAAAAAATATTTATTAATTTCTATTGAATTACTCAGCGCGAAAAACGTATATAATACGGGAACGTATTTTATCTGATATAGGGCCGTTTTGTTCATATTTGGTTAACTCTAATCAACGTTTATTCCAGCTGATAACCATAGAATCTGTTTGTTGTGTCAAATTTTAACCCGAGAATCTACGGTTTGGTTAGTTAACCAGAGAAATCGATAACTAGCCAATTGTGGTCGGTTAACCAAGGATATTCTGGAATTTTGTTTTTCAAGCCATAGCAGTCAACAAAACAAAACAAATCTGCTACATCGACGCACTTTAAACTAGCAGATGAATACAATGCGAATGTTCAATAGTGTGGAAAGAAAAAAATGAATGCATTGCTGCGGCTGTTACAATTTTAACCATTGATTAATTCTGAACTCTAAATTGACAAATAAACTGGAAAACTGAAACGATTTATCGCAAATCTATGGTTTGGTGACCAAAGTGAAAAATAAGTGAACAAACGCTTTTTGGTTACCACAAATGGGCTAAACTAATGCCCCTATTGTGTAACTACAGTTGAGTTGAGTTGTCTCTTGGTTTTATGTAATTCAAAATTCGGTATTGTCCGTATTGTCATACACAACCTGGATAGAAAAGTTGTCTGTCAAAACACAACAAAGATGACAGTAGTTGTATATAAGTTGTTAGTTAGTAGTTTGGTTTGTGTGAAAGTTAAGTTCAATTGAAGTAACCCAACTAAGTTGAGTTGTCTTATACAATAGGGACATAAATCTATGATAACCTTACCGCAGATTTAACCAGCTCTGAACAAACCGGCCCTTAGAAGGCTTGTAGTTTGTACTTGAAATTTATATCCAACATTTATAAATACATAAGTCTATTTTATTTCATCGTCTCCATCGATCCGGAGTATGTGAAATGAGGCCTTTCGTATTTTTTTACACTGAGACCTGGAAGGTCCATTATGAATCCCGTGCTAGAAGTGAGACTGAAAAGATAGAATAAACCAAAACCGAACTAGTTACTGGCTGGTTTGGGAACCAATTGTATAGGAGATCCGATATATGAAAGCTTTTGAGCTCTACGGTAATTTCAAAACTCCTAACTCGAAGGACGAAATGTGTGCTCTACAAAACCCTTATCTCCCAGTTCTGCTTTATGGCGCCGAGTACTGGACGATAAGCAAGAAGGGAGAGCTGATAGTGGGCTTCTTCGAAATAAAAATACTTCGGCGGATTTTTGGTCCTGTGTACGAGGAGGATGCATGGAGGAGAAGATACAACCACAAACTCTATGAGCTGTACCAAGATATGGATGTAGTCCAAAAAGCCAAAACACGTCGACTACATTGGCTCGGCCACATCGAGCGAATGGACAATAATGATCCAGCTAAGAGGATCTTCGAATCCCAGCCCCCAAGTTCGAGAAGACAAATAAGACCAAACCTCCGCTTCAAAGACCAAGCCATCGCGGATGCCAGAACGCTTGATCTGGACAACTGGAAGCAGCGTGCCCGGGATCGTAGAGGATGTAAGGCTGCAGTGTCTCAGGCAGGGACTGTACACAGGTCGGGAGTCAGATAAATAAGTAAGTTAGTAGCAATTGCAAAGACAACGGGATTGTGCAGGGCGGGGCTGTGGCAAAGCAAATTTTGGATTGACTCCACCTCTTCCTCATCGTCGTACCTTCTGCAAAATTTGGACTTAAACCCTGATTTACGAAACATTACTCCAATGTCGCAGTCGCAGCGTCCTATGATTATTCTAGTTTTGATGTAGACAGAGGATCGATTTAGTGTCAGACGAGTATTTGCTTTCTTTTTATCTAATTTCTGTCAGAATGTACGATAGTCAGGTCAGGCCATCTATACTATAAAATAAATAAATGGTGCAACAGGTCCGCATAGGCACTATAGGCCTAGCGTCTCATAACTATTTGTTTTTTTATACCCTCCACAGGAAGGTATATTCACTTTGTCATTACGTTTGTAACGCCAAGAAGGATCCACCGGAGACCATATAAAGTATATATATTCTGAATCAGAATCACATTCTGAATCGATTTAGCCATGTCCGTCTGTCTGTCTGTCTGTCTGTCTGTCTGTCTGTCTGTCTGTCTGTCTGTCTGTCTGTCTGTCTGTCCGTCTGTCTGTCTGTCTGTTGAAAGCACGATAGCGTCCAAACGAATTGACCTAGGCGAATGAAATTTGGTGAGAGGACTTCTTTTTACCGTCGTCAGGTTGGTATTGAAAATGGGCTATGTCGGTCAAGTAGTTCTGGTACCTCCCATACAAAAAGCCAATATTCGACTCATGTATCTCTGTGTGTGTTTTGAAAACACCTTAGCGTCCAAACGAATCGACTTATGTGAATGAAATTTTGTGAGAGGACTTTTTTTAACCGTCATGAGGTTGGTATTGAAAATTGTCTATGTCGGTAAAGTAGTTCTGCTACCTCCCATACAATACTAATATTAGACACATACGAACTCGCGTGGCAAACATTTTGCATGACTTTTATGCAGTGGAGGATATCAAAGCATAACACTTTTACTTTTTTTTTTTTATGGAAGGACCCACAATTTTATGCTAAGAATTGAGGACATTTATACTCTCGGATGTTTCCGGGGATCAAACCTGGGACCCCTCGCACAGTAGTCCAGCACACTAACCACTGCACTACTGTGCCCACACCATCTATAATGGTAAATAATTTTCCAATCGATGGTAGTTTGAATGTGTCCGTTTTGCTGATGTTTATTGCTGATCGAATGCTTGCCAAACTATCCACGTTGTCTTTACCTTCTTTATTATTACTATGCCCGGTAAGACGTCAAAATCAATGCATACTTTCGAGGTTTATCGATTTCTCTTCTTCTTTGTAGCATATAACTCTGGGGCAAATTTTCAATCTACCTATTTTGTATTTGCGTCTATTTGTTCATCACAAATTGTTAATAATATTTTTCAGGTTTAAAACCAAATATATAATTTTATGAAATGGAAATTTAAGGAAAACTGCAATTTACCTGACATTTGGCAAAAGCAGTAGAATTCTGAGGTATTTTTTAGAACTTTAAAGGACCATTCACATGGGAGCGAACGAACGAATTGATGAAATGCGAACAAACCCCTTTTTATGCATTTATAAACAGAAAATTGCACAAATTAATTGTCTAATATTGGAATTCGGGTAAAGTAATTTGAAGAATACACCAAGAACAAAGCCCGAGAATATACTCTCTACGATAGTATTACTGAGAAGGCTTCTTAATCCAGCCGTTCCGATTTGGCATAGAATTTTAGGTCCCTTTCAATCGGCCCAGATATAAAAACTCACACAAACGAATGATTGTGACAAGCTAATGGACTTGCATAGTAAATGTCTCTTGGTGTCATTTGTAATAAACAAAAATTACAAACGATCACACGTAATCTAACAACATTTTTTTGCAAAATGACATTTCCAAATTCAGAAATAATAATATCTGCACTGGCGCCATTTTAGTGTTATATCAACAAGAATTGACAAATAGCTTGTCGTCTTACCCGTAAATGTTTTGGTAAGAATTTATTTCGGTAGAAACCTACCAAATGTTGTTTTTAATCAGTTTTCGAAAATTGCTCACCAACAACAATTTAATTATTTAGTCATGTCAATCAAATTTCACTTTGATAATATAAAAGAAATTATTTGATAAAACAATTTGTAACAGTGCTGCGCATCATTTTAAGAAGTTATCCCTAGTCCTTTAGTAATTTACTTATTGTAGACATTTTCAGTCAACTGTCAGGAGTAGTCGTCTGGTCCCTGTGAGTTAAATGAGATGATTTGCAGAGCTACGAGTTAAGTGCTTTGTCAAGGATTCATTTTGAATTGTTGATGGCGCGAATACGTTTGCATTAAAACGTCTGGGTTAATAATTAACTTATCTGGATTACTTTTCTCAATGGATTGACAAATATAAAGACATAGACACATATACTTATGTATTTGGAAAGAGACAATACAATTTATTTGTAATGTCTTTTGGCAAAGATTGCTTGAGTTGCAGTTTTGGTGTATCTACTTTATGATGACAGAAAATCATTTTATCGGGGAACGAGTATTACTAAATATGAGTAAAATAAAAATAAATAGATGGCGCAATAGGTCTATATAGGCAACCTAGGTCTAGCTTCTCACCACCGTTTTTTTTTTTTTTTTTTTTCGGACGAATGGAAGGGACCTACAATTTTATGCCGAGTCCGAATAGCTAAATTGAGAAGCTTTTCCATGACATTTATACTGTCGGATGGTTGTCAGACGTTCACGAGAGGTGGCGCAGTGCAAAGAAACCTTAAGATGTAATTTGTGTTTTTCCGGGGATCGAACCTGCGAGTCCTTCGCACTAACCACAGAGCCAGTTCGCCCACAAAGATGTGTAATCTGCTGGTTAGAAATCTTTATATACATACTTACGGTGACCATATTTGTCGAAGGAAAATAAAGGACAATAATTTTTGTGCTTACAAACCGTTGGTAGCTATTAATTGAAAAAATAAAAATAAATAAATTACAATAATAAAATAACAAAAAACATTAACATTAAAAAATCTGAAAAGTCACAAAGAAAAACAAATCCACAAACATTATATACGCGAATCAAAATAATTTATAAACCTGGCAAATGCAGGGAAAAATAAAAATTCGGTAATTTATAGGCATGCATAATGCATAAATGAATTTTGTGATGTCAAATGTCAAATATAACAGAATCGATAGCACATTCGATAACATATAAAACAATGATAGTTTGGTTGCACAGTTTTTATCGGGGCTAGGAATAAGCGGCAATAAATTTTGATAAGCCTACATAGAATAACCAAAAAACACACTTATTAAGGGGCGTGGCACCGCCTATACAAAAAAAAACATTTAAAATCGTATATCTCGAAAACCACCGAATCGATTGATCTCAAACTTACAGATAATCTGAGATATTGGCCGTAGAGTGCTCCTGAAAAGATTGGTCAAAATTGAACAAAGGGGCGTGGCACATCCCGTATAAAAAAAAAAAACAATTCAAAATCATATCTTCTATACAAAAAAAATCTTCTATTGGGTAAATCTCGATGACGTTATATCGCGATAACCGCTGGGCCGATTTTCATGAGTCTTTTTTTTGTTTTGTTCGTATTGCTGTTTGCAGTATTTCATGTTTAGGCAGAAAGAAAGTTCCAACAAATCGATTTATTCTCATTTATCGCATTTTACGAAAAAACGCCCTCAAAAAAATTACAGGAGCACGCATCATAAGAAATGCAGACTTCAAAATAAACGTCATGATGGATGCCACTTTTTGAGGCGTATCCAAATAACTTTCATCGATTTTCAACAAGTTATATATATATATATAGATTTTCTAATAACCTAAAACCATAACCCCAAACGGATTGCGTGAGAGTAAGTCAGCTTAAGCCAAAGTTCGATTAAATTTCTATGGAGTATGATCAAAACGACATAAGTCCAAAATACAAGTTTTGAGATAATCGCGTTTTAAAGTTGAACAATTTATTCTAAATCCAGTTTTATGTATTAAAGTAATATTCTAGTGCAATAATAATATAAATTATTAGATGTACAATAATCAATTACTAAAATTTGAAAAATTATAACAAAACGGTGTTTTAGTGGAGATATGTTGTTTTGACCAAACGGTATTTTGATTTTTTCCAACCGATTGAGGTAAGTTTCAGATTGGAAATAAATTTAATGACAAACTTGTTAAAAACCGAAGGCATTTACTTAAATTTAACAACTAAATCAAAAGAAAAATTGATAATGTATGGGTTTCACCAAATACTGCGAAATAATATGCACAATAATTGTCACGATTATCTACTTTGTTAAAACAACAATTTAATACAGAAAAGCGAAATAATTGTATACGATAAACGTGTGAGAACGAAGTAACAGTTGAGTTATATGTTGTTTTGACCACGTTATTATTTAAAAAATTTTAAATGTCTGTTCGGCCAAAACAGCACATGTGGAGTAATGTCCTTTTGATCAAACACAATTATTTGAAAAATTTAAATCCACTACTGGGTCAAAACAACACATGTGGAGTAATGTCATTTTGACCAAACACAATGTTTAAAATACTTTTAATGTGTTTTTAGGACCACTCAATAACTCTGGATTCGGTTTGCTGAAACTTATGCTGTTAAGACCAAACGAAAATAGATTTTTTTCTGAATAATTCTGCATACTCAACTCAATTTCACAAAAAATGGACTTATGTCTTTTTGACCAAACATCGTAGATTTGTACTATTATGTATCATCTGAAGTTTTTGGACCTAAAGCAAATTTTCGTCCTTATTTTTGACAATTGCTTAAGCCCACAAAATCACATAAGGCACACATCTACACTACGGTGTAAGTAGACAGGCTAAAGCCAGTTGGTGAAATGTAATTCTGTATAGATTTGAATTTCGTGAGAAACTCCTACGAGAAAAATTTCATTCAAAAAACTTTTAAATTATCTATGGGTTAAACGTGGAATCTGTCATAAGCCCTTTTAAGGATTGCTAGTTGGATTAAGTGGATAACAGCGGAACGAAAAATTGCATTTGAATTGCACTGAGACCTTTGGCAATGGGAAGCTTTTACATAATCACCCATAAAAGTCATATTCTTAACGTTATGGTGGGGAGAATTATATACAATCCATTGCAGAGTTTAAATTGCCTGCAAAAATGTTAACTTAAATGTCTAGCACTTACTATTTAGCGGAATCATTTAGTTGATATTCGTTGCTACGTGAGAAGCACTCCTGAACACCAGTGTCCTGCCATAATCGTTTCATAGCAGCCAATAGTTCCTCGGAGAACGGTTCCGTATCGTGCATCCTTTGACACACATCGAACACCATTTTTGCATCACTCTATTCAAACGGCACATAATGGGACAGAGCATAAAAAAAAAAGAAAAAGAAAATCCATTTCAGCAATAGAATCTATAATGGGTTTTGCTTTTGCATATACGATAAGCACAATAGACATACCTCTCTTTCGTTATTGCTATACTGAATACTGAGATTTGGCATGGCTCTAAGTATTGCAACTAGGGATTGTATTGTGTTGCTGTATACAACTGGTCGATATTGTTTGAAATCCTCCGAAGTGAACCCGCTTTCGTGAATAATTCTGCAAGCAAAAGGAAAATATTTAATTTTAGAAATATGCTCCCGTGTAAGTTCGGACAAAGCCCTAGGTAAGGTATACGTACTTCATTTGTTTGACTATCGTACTCTTTCCTGATTCACCAGCACCTGAAACGGAAGAAAGAAAATGCAAATATTTAGTAAAATTTTATTTAAACAAAATATAAAAATATGTACAAGTTTCGACTTCGAGGAAAATCTCAGCAGGAGATATGAGGATGATTTCAAAACACGCACACCCACAGCAGACAGCAAGATTTAGAGGCGAATCGGAAGTACTCGTATTATACGAGCAATGATTAGAGAATATATTTTACAAAGATTTATCTCAGTAAACAAAAAAAATGCTCGCTCGGGGAAAGTACCGACCAGAGCCGGTAGGTGGAATGCAATTCTGTATACATTTGGATTTTATATGAAAAACTTCAGCCCATGAATACGAGGCAAATTGCATTTAAAAAAAATATGTTTTAGGATTTAGGGCATGGAAATTGACATATGTCCTTTGCAGGTTTGCTTGTTGGATTAAATGGATTCCAAGGGAACGCAAAATTGAAATGGAAGCGCAGTCAGACCGTTGGCAATGAACAACTTTTACATAATCACCCATAGAGACCATGTACGTCATGATGTGAAGTATCTAGATCCATTGCAATTGCGGTTGAAACCAATATTAATATGTAAACGAAACCCCCTGGTAGGCAAATCATTGATGTGCAAACAGTACTTAATCAGAGCTGGTTATCGCAGCATCCATCGTTGCCGCAAAAATTACAGAAAACAAAGATACCTTGTTGTAAGAGCAAACTGCATCTTTGCGACATGCTATATCTAATTACCATCAGCCGACATTTAGTTGATACAACACTCTGGCATGATGGCTCCTGCATTGTGAGTTGTTCAACTCGGTTGTGAACATAATTGCATAGAGTACGCTATAGAGACGGATGTAATCAAAATGCTACAACAGATAGATGCTGTTCCGATTGTGGTATTGAAAGTGGTTTCAGATCAGCGATTTACTTCAGCGATTTTCTGAAAAGTTGTGTAAATGTGATGAAATATATAAGAGAGGCATTCGAGGGGTAAAATAAAAATTTAAAAAGCACTGGTCGTTAACAAGAGTTTAAATAAAACACCGAAAGCGATTTAACTGCCGAAACTAAGAACAGGTAGAGTCCCTCATATTGAAAGATCGTACGTTTAAAAACTGGTCCAATTCATACAAAAAAGATAAAAGTGCTAAGCTACGATTAGATTGGTTGACAGAACGTAAAATATCTGACACTTTTCATTTTTAAACGGTGTGCAACTGTCTAACCGTCTGCGCCTGATCGACACGTTTTACTTGTCATATTTTTACAACTAACAAAGATTCTTATCACATTTTTTACAACTAACAGAGATTACCCGGCGTTGATTGAGCTTTTTTTAAAGGAATTACCAGCTGTACCCGCTCGGTTTTGCCAGTGCCTAGGAATTGTTATACTTTAAAGCTGTTCTTGTCTATCACGATAACGTATCTACTTCAAATTCTACAACTGCAGCTGTGTGTCGAGAAATATCATTAGCAGCATTGGAGGTGCCACGCCCCTTTGTCCCATATCCACCAATATACGTCTATTTACCAAATTTCAAAGCTAAAGTTTTAAAAATGCCAAGATATAGTATTTGAAACAGCTTTGATGCTGGGGAGTTGTCACGCCCTGTTTTCACTCCCGCCCACATTTCGCAAGTCGCCTACTTCCTTCGTCAGGTCTAAGACTATTTCTTGTCAAATTTATATGAAAAGCAAACAAACAGACAGAGTTCCTTTCATAATATTAATGTCGATTGTGGGCGTAGTGTCTCCGCGGTTAGTGTGTTAGGTTCAGGTTGGATCCCCTGATAAACACAAATTTCATCTTAAGGTTTTTTCCACTGCGACACTTTTGACAAATATCCCAAAGTCAAAGCCTCTTAATACAGACGTTTGGCATACCATATTCGTCCTAAAAAAAATTAACGAAATGAATGGTTGTGATAAGCTAGACATGTATTTTTATTCATCCAAGAGGAACGTACCGACCTTAACGAAATTTAGTGAACTGCTTCTCCGTTTCCACTATGTCCCTCTACGTTATTACGGAACTAAAATGGAGCTCTTGAGCACTGCCGGTTTAGTTATTGTGTAAGACGATTATCCCTATGGCACGCCATTTTTATTCTACACTTACCCTCTCATGTATATAGAGACCTCAGAATTCCCACTTTTAAAAATGAAACGAGAATTGCGCTCGAAAGCATAGTAATCGACAATCAGGACACGATAATAATGCGCTCCTGGAAATTCTCGATGAAACAAATTTATTGCGCCGTCTAAAATGAACTTAACCTTCCGACTTAGACCTATAATTATCAACCGCGTTTAAATTGCGAAACGAGCAGGAACTATCGCCGGAATGTTGCCTGACAAACGTGTATAACTTCGTGATAAAAAAATTACTTGATAAGTCATAACTCATAACTTAGTTGCAGTACGAAACAAATTTGTGGGAGGTGGTTTTAGTGAGTAAAAATCTCACACTACTATGGGCACGCGCTGAGTCTCCTCATAGTGTCTTTTAGAAGGTTTCCACCTTCCTCGGAAAAAAAAAATCTTATATAAAGAATTGGATCAAACCTTCATGATATAAGTGAGGTTTAAAGGACCCTGAGATTACAGACATTACGTAATCTTCAACCACATGGAGCAGCCATAAGCGATGATCGCACTGATTTGGATAACGTAGCACTACGATCTTTACTCTGGAATCAAGTTGACTGCTGCGAAACATTCTCCTTGTCAGAGTGCGAGCCTTCTTGGTTCCAGCAAGAGATGGTGGGTCAATCCAAATGCGAAGGTACCTGACTAAGCTTCTCACCGCCAAAGGTTGTCCATGTTATGGAATAAGGGCTAATTTTCAACAGTTTTTTCTGGTATCCCTAGTCAATGGAGTTTTATACGGGATTATTTTCGATTTTAGCTATACCTCTTAATTTGATCAGTCTCGCTGCACAATAATGCCGATGACCTCGACTTTTGGACCTGATCTGAACGCTATGCTAAATCGTCTCCACAGTTACAGATTTTTAGAATTCATCACTCCCTGGTTGTAAGCTGTTTTCATTTTCAAATACTTTGGTCGAAGTCACGTTTGCCAGCTTTGACAACGAAATTATTTCCATTAGCATGTCTTAAATGGTTTTTCAAAACCAAAATCCAACCCATAGTCAGTTTATAGAAGAGCCCTTCCAGCCATATGGTGTTGAAGTCGACTCATGGATTGGTTCTTATACATTTATACCATACTGAATATCGGATACCACTTTCGACGCAATATGAATAGTTTCATGTCTCGCTGTAAAGCCAAACTGATTGTCCGGAATAATCTTATTTTCCTCAACCCACTTCAAAAGACAACTTACTGGGGCCCACAAATTAGCAGGGGTTGTCCCAATCCTGACTATCTTAGGATCACCATACGGAACGAACTTGTATCTTTGAGTATCTCGGGGCTTTATTCACGAGTGATGGAAGGAGCAATGTTGAGTTTTCCTGTACGATTGGTCATGCTGGGTCAATTTTGGGACAGCTTGGTTATTCTGTTATTAAGAGGACTAAACTTGATGTCAAAGCTAAGTTGTCAGCCTTTAATTTGGTATTTGTTCCAACTCTTACCTATATGGTCATGAGGTTTGAGTTCGGTTCGGGAGATGCCGAAATGAGATTCCTCCGTTGTATTGCTGGTGTGATCCGTATATAGATCGCACTAGAAACACGAGTACCCATATAACGATTATTAAGGAGCAAGTTACGTGCGACTCAGTGCAACTCCACATTTTTTTTTTACCCAAAATATTGTCTTATTTTGGAATCGGTAGGAATTACGGCATTAGGCAATAACCCTGCTTGGGGTAATTGTCGCCATTACGCCCAAAATCAATGTCACATCGCCCAAATTTGTGCGAATATTTTACAGCAACAAATTGTTTAGCAATGTTTTGGGCTTTATGACATTTTTTTAATTTGGGATTATTTTTATGGTCGATAACACCTAATGCCCAGAATTACATCTATTAGTGAGGATGTTGCCTCTTCGACTTTATGCATATCACAAATGAAGAGGATCATTAATTGTTTTTTGAGTTCAGAGACCGCAGATTGTAGCTCTTTTCGGCAATTTTCTTAAGTTTTCCTTGAAGTTATCCTTGTACCAATCAAAAATCAACAACATTTTAAAACCGAGTTGTAGCATTTTGGTCTTCTCGTTTGTGACAGTCGCGTTTCAAATGGTGTCTGCGTAAACCGTTCCCATTTTTAAATGAACCGAATCTACCTCGCTGAACTTGTAACTTTACTTGCTACAGCATATAAGTTGCTCAATATTGTGATAGATGCATTCGCATTTTTCTTTTCTTTTCGTTTGAACCTAGAGTCTTCCTTTTAATGTCATCCGTGCTAGATTTTGTTTTTTTTTTTTTAGATTACGTATTATTTTGAGGTCAATTTTGGGTACGAATGGTAGGTATTTACTATTTTCACCAAAACTGACCACGCTTCAAATGGACAGTTGTAGTACTACATCTTTATCTATAATTGTAATCATTGCAATTTGAAAAAAAAAAAAAATAGAATACTTTTTATACCCACCATTTTCAGATTTTCTTGCCGCTCTCAACCACCAATAACAAAAATACCTCACATTCAAACGGTTTGAATCATAAAAATTCTTCCGCCATGGCTAACTTACAAAACATTGATTCCGTCGATCTTAACACTCGAAAATATTGAAATACCAAACACTTGGCTTCCATAAAATTCAAATCTCTGCCGAAAGAACGCCAAATATTGTATCTCACTTTTTGAATTATGTACTTATTCTAATGTGTGCCGTATAGACACACGGACACGCAACTATACAGGTATCAATACAGAGATGTTGAATTTTTGGAAATCGTACGAGGTGTACTGTGTATATGCGCGAGGAGCGAAGGAATTAAATGTAAACAGTTTGATGAGTTTAACTAAACATGACGTGCATTTAGTGTAAACGATTTTCGATTATTTTTAGAAATCAGAAAATCTTCTGTTTTTTTTTTTTTTTTTGTTGGCTCTTTCTTTTTAATAAACAGAAAAAGCAAAATTGAAATGTTTTCACAAAGCCAAGAGGCTGTGCCGCCGCCACTGTGCTGTTTTTCCTCTGGCGCTCTTTTGAACTTAATTTCGATTTATTATTGCTGGGGGTATTATTTTGTTTTGTTTTTTTATTTTATTTTTATTATAACAAATTAATTTGATAGAATTTATTGAACTTGAGTTTGCCGGGGGGTAAAATGCAAATGTGTTTCAACTTTTGAGTACAATTGTGAGTAGGTATTTATTTAATGTCACTCAGACAAATAAATTTTATTAAATTATATCTCTAAATATTTGGCTAAATTGAATTTCTCCAGTTGAGAGGATATCCTTTTTTATTTGTGTCCTTTGTCAGCTATACACATGATACACATCATTTATCGGGTCTGTCATAAATTTTTCATCTGTTCGAGCCATTTCACCCGAAAAACATGGTTTCTCTCACTTAACCCTTTTGTGAAGGTGAAGGTTAAGTCATTCTAGAGACGGCGACAGCGACGGTCTCTCCGTGCGGGATGAAGTGGTGATAGATGTCTCTTAGCCTCTTCTAGTCGATGAGCATCTATTCTTGGTTGGTTTTTTTTTTCTCTCAAAATTCCAACGGAAATTATATAGGAATTTCCATATTGCCAGCTATATAAGATCCACATCCATGTACATAAAGCATCATAAGTCATATAAGGCTGTGGCATGTGTCGTTGATGGTATTGTTTATTGCTTGCTCGTGTGAAATGTCAGATATCGCCCAAGATAGTACAAACTACTTCCTATAGAAATATTACTCGTTATAGAGACATCGTAGGAGATGACTATTAGGTTGGTGCTGACCAAAGCAAAAGAATGTTGTTAGCTACAGCTAATAAAACTAACTAAAACTATTGAACGAGATTATGGGCAAAGATGAGGGTATCCTACTTTTGGGTAGCAATGTTATTGGGAATGGAAGGGAAAAAGTTTTCGAAATTAGAGAGGTTTTAAATGATAACCAGACCGAGTCCATATCAAGCGGCCGATAGTATTAGCTTGAAGATGAGTGTTGTAATAATTGTAGCTCATGGTCATGACTATTACATACCCACATACAACTCATCTATGAGACAACTTCAAACAACAACACGACAACTCATCCATGGACATGATAGTCAATTATATAATTTTTTTTTTTCATTGTAAACTTAAACAAAGTAAAAATAGGAAACCATTTGATTACTCACTGTTTAGCTTATCTTACTGAATTCTCGGGTAAAAAAATTATTTTTAACATCTAACATATTTTATCGCATTTAATATTTTTAAATTATTGCACGAACTACTGTTATCGGAGGAAAGCTGACAAATATTTTAAGAATATGTCCCCCTAGTTTGGTTAAATACATATTTTCTTTTTTATGCTTTTATAAATATTTCAAATTTTACGCTTTCAGAATGAAACAGTTTCTACGACTACGATATGTAATTTACATTTCAATTGTGATTTTGTTAGATATTTAAGAAAAAAAAACAATTATTTATTTATATCTACATCTTTGACAGCAAGAACAACTGAAAGTCGTTCTTAATGCTTGAAACGTCAATCAAAATTATAGAAATGGGCTTCATTATGTAAGTGGACACATGTGTTTACTGCACGGAAACGCATTAATGGAAGTTGTCTTTAAGCTAGGGTTGCCAGAAATAGTGGTTATCGAGCATGAAAGTCCCGGACTTTCCCGGGCAAAATAGGATCTAAAAACGAGTACAAAAGGGCCAAAATGCGCGTACTATTTTTTACAGAAAGATTTTTTCATTGCGGTAGGTAGATACTTCATGTTTTAAGGCCGCGTATCAATTGCGCTGAATAATATAATTTTCGACTGTTTTTTTAACAAATATGAGTGTGTTGAAAAAAGACGTTCACTAAACACACATCTTAAAATAGAGATATTTTCTTAGTCAAATACTCCATATTTTTACAACTTGGGGGAAAAGGGGGGGATAAAAAAATCAATTTCTGGGATTTTGGAAATTTTGCTTGGGGACCGAGTTATTGACGATAAAATATATTTTGAATGTTAGTCGGCTCTCACATTGAGGCAACAATCAATAAGCAAATGGCAATAGGAAACACGCAAAATTATCGCTCACAATTATTTTACTTTGAATTAAATTAGACGTCTCACATCAAAGCAACTAAATATCGCTTGAACGAAAAATGTTGCTGATTGTTTATTGGCAGTTGCTATAGTAACTATAGTTGCTTATTGCGTGTTGCCTCAATGTGAGAGCCGACTAAATTACGTGAATTTTGGCATTCACGGATTTTCAAAGTATTGGAAAAAGTTTTTCTCTTTAAAAGAATCCATGGCGCATTATACAACCCAAAACAAAACAAAAAAATTGTATATTTTCGGTGGATTTTTTATGTCTATGAAATATTATTTTAGAGTTTCGAACATAAGCAAAAGTCGTTCTATTACTATGGGTGAAGAGAAAGCCATCTCAATTTTGAATGGCGTTAAAGTGCCTGGTTTTCTATATTCATTGTCAAAATATTTTATATTTTTAAAGTTATAGGTAGGTAACATCGCAGTAGATATTAAGTACTGTGGTGGACATACAAGACTATGCATTTTTTTCATTCAGTGTTTTCGAACCTTTCTTTTGTCGATTCGATTACCAAAGTTGGTATTACAATAATATGTTGCAGAATTCAGGAGCAACAAGTTATGATTCAAAATCACTACCAAAAAAGAGGTAATAATATTGACACTTTTAAGCGATAAAAAACTTAAAGACCCGGACAATCTAGAGAAACGTCCAGAGTGTTCCCCGCATAGGCGAAAAGAATACATGTCCGGGAAAACCCGCTGCCATACAAAAGTGACACAATGAAATCATGAACGAAAAATTTCGCTTTCCTTTTGGTTTTGCAGTGAAGTGAAAAGTGGGTCTAATTGTAGTAGATTGCTTGGTACAATTCTCCACTCTCTTATCATACACAATTTAAGTGGACGATATTGAATTTTTCTATTCCGAAGAATTGGAGCAGCAATAGCAGGAAGATTACTTACTCTTACCGCCATTAGCACCTGTACCATCAGTGCAGCAATAACGAAGAATCAAAAGAAAATCTGATTTCTCATCAGAAGTTAAGCAAATTGGCTTTTCTTATAAAATCCAATTAGGCAATTTGGAAGCTGGAACACCAACTGCATAAGAAATTCGAACTGTTGTTAAAAATTGTCACATATCACTTTGTAGCAGCTGATAGAACTCTTCCAAATTAGGGGACACCAATTAGGGGACACCGGAAAATTTCGTTTCACAACAGCAGCGTATACATTTTGATGTAAAACCTGTTGGAGAAGATCAGCAAAATAGTACCAACAATTTGGTACAATTTTTATGATTTGACGTTTCATGTGACTATAATTTGAGGTCCACTGCGAAACAAAGAATGGTAGAGAAATTCATTGATTTCATAAAAAAAATTTACCTACACACCAAATCACACCAAAAACATAAAAAATGTAATAAAAAGAGCCAAGTTCTCTTATATAGAACAGCAAAGATAAGGCGCGTAACTAGTCAGCCACAAAAAGTAATGAGATCTAAATGTACGCCAAGTTCTTAGTTTATGAAGGTTAAATGTTGAAAAAGAATTGGTAGGTTCACTTGTCAAGTTTTCAAATTCTAATATCAATATAATGAAATTATAAACGAAAAACTTGCAAACTGCTGCGACCTAGTCTGTTCATGTGAACGGACTGTCAAAACTTGCAAATATTCGTTCGTTCGTAGGTCGTCGGTCGCTCTCATATGAATGGCCCTTTACACAGCTAGCTAGTAAATGTCAGATTGCATACCATACGAAAATAAGACGTAGTGCTGTTTATTAAATAGAAGTTGGCTATAATTTAAATTTAATTTTTGTCTACACAATGCTATTGTATAGAAAATCAAAAAAGGGAAAATTTGAATGTACTAGATATTAAGTGCAAAATGTAGGGTGTTGCTATTCGCACGTTGTTCGGGACACGACGAGTACGTAGTGAAATGTCAAAGTTTTTATTGCGTCAAGTAGGTGTATGTGGCTCGCTGCAAGGACTCTAAACTCCCAGTATAATCATTTTCGGACATTATGCCGTACGTTTAGGATCCAACTTTTATAGGTACATATTTATAAATAGTTTTTAATGAAAATAGGATTACGTTACGTTGATTACGTAGTCGTGCCCCGAACATCGGTAAACGTCAGTTCAGTACAAAATCTGTCAAAATGAACGTGCGAATAGCCACTTCGCAAAAAGTAATCCAACAAACCTGCATAAATAAAAAAAAATCGCATAAGTCATCGTCTTCAAACACAAAGACCTTGATTTTTCGGGCATAAATTGAAGAACAACAGAAAACTGACGTTAATATTCCAATTACTCTTTCCACTGATAAATCTGAATGTCTGTTAATTATTGCTCCACTTATGGATTCAACCAACTGTATAAATAAATATCAAATAACATTTGCTGATATCCCTTCGTATTGAATAAAAAGGACGTTGCCTTCTAAATATTACTAACGTGCGTCGCGTCGGTCGGTCTGTTTTCTTAGGGAAATCTAGGTATAATCATTTGCGAATTAATATGCATGAAATGAATTCAATCCTATTAAATAATTAAGCGCACAATACTTTCTTTAAAGGCTAAAAATCCAAAATTTCCCACTGGAAGAAACCCTCGAGCTATTTTATCTATATATTAGAGTGGTTTCTCTTGTTAAACATTATTTTGTTCTTTAACTCACCATTCGTATGACGTCAGCAGGAAAATCTCTTTCCACTCGTTGCGTTGTTGCCCAAATGCGAAATGTACACCTATCCATGGCAAAACTATATATACAAAACACAAACAAAAGCCCAATGTGGGAACACACGCTCTCTCCTTCTCAACTCAGGAAATTAACCTAATGGATTGATGTTACGTGTCCCTGTACTGAGTATTAAATTTATGAAGGGCAATTTCTGTCAATTAGACCATTGATATGGAGCGTATGTATATACAATTATCATGAGGATGTGTATGTACATAATCACGACCATGGGGTGTAATGAGGAAATATTTTTCCGAGAATAACTCCCCGAACACCTGCTGCAAAATGCAAAAACAAAAAAAAAAAACTCACTTCTATACATTGCACTTGATTTACAGTTTTTCACAGAAGAGGAAAATTTTATTTATGTCCTTCACATCCGGATAGGAGCTGTCCTTCGGCATTTCGAAAACATATATATCTCTTCTTGTTTCTCCAACTTGGACGTTCGTGTCGTATCATTTCATAAAAGGGTCAGCTCTTGACGTATGTAAAGTTCAAGGCGCTGGGTGTGAAGACGCCGCCCGTTAGGATGTTGGGGTATGCCCTTAAGGTGACGTATTTAATGGAAAATATTTATAACAGAGAGATGTATCTATATTTGAATGGTCTTGCGACAGGTGGTAGAATGACGAAATAACGCATGGGAAATTCAGTTTAAATTTAGAACTCAACTATACTGACTTTTTGTGAGTTATGACCTAACATTCCTTTGAGTGGGCTATACCTATTGAAACTGGCAATTGGTTTGGTTACCCTTTAAGGGTGTAAATACGGACAACCCACCCGTATTAGGGGAAGCGGTAATTGTTATTTAAATAATGGATACCATACTTGTCTAATTTATTGTGTTTGTAGTCAATTGGATCTTGGGTCAATGCTCATAAAAATAAAAGATTTTATAAGTTTTAATAGTTCGGTTATTTCGGGAAATAACTGAAGACTAAATTATGTGTTTCTTGATTTATTTATACATTTTTAATTTTTTTTTCAAATACATACCATGGTCACACCAAAACGATTAAGTTGAAGTAATTTATAAATCACGAAAGGCGTTTCCACCGAACTTTACACGTTTTTTATTTTGACATTTCTGTCAATTCCTGAAATTTTAAGTTCCAAGAACAAGAACTAGTTTTTTTTTCGGACCAAATTACCCTCTTTACTTGCTTCTGCTTTGTACCCATATCTGATAATATGACAATATGAATAGAACAATTTTTAAGTAATCTTGATAAAAATATCACAAACTTAGTGAAATACGTGGAAACTAAAAAAAATTATTTATTTTCTGGGACATTTTTTTTTTTTCACAATTTGTGTTGTTGCTGAATAAAGGGATGAATAAAGAGCTGAAGTTGGGAAGGTATTTTCTATTTTATTTTGGGAATAATTAGGATGACAGGCACGCACATGTAAATCACGTAATTGCAGTACCTAATCATAAAAATGTATGATAAATCACGCCATTTATGAGATGATTTAGCTAAATCAAATTGATGGGAACATGGTATAAAAGACAATTTTGTAAGAACATCTCTAAGTCCTAATAACCCTATCGAACCACGAAGCTATATATTTTGGGCTGCTCAATTTTGAAATAATATAACCAAATTATTTGCCAATGTTCATAGTAAGGCTTTTTTCCCCTCCGAAACCTCTTACGACACTAAGATTCTTTTCTTTACAGGCATAGAAACATATGTATACTTTTTTTAGAAACGCAAAAGTATGAAGTTGGTAGCGTTGCTCAATCGTAAATCTATTTAAGAGGTCTATACTAACCATAAATGTCAAAAAGAGAACTCTATGACAGCTCGTTTGACAGTTTAAGTGAGAAGCAGATAAAAACAGCAGCAACATAAACAACAAGAACCACTGCCGCAACTGAAGTTGGAGAAGACAACACAGCAACTTTTCAAGAGTGGAAACAAATTTAATGTTAATTGAAAGTTGCTGTTGTTGTTGCTGTGCTAACCTTACTTACTTACATAGGTTGCTTACAGTTTGAGGTGAACCGAGATCTCAAGCCCATCCAGTCCGCTCGGCACTAAGCAAATTCATCCCATTTGCGCACTCGAAGTCAGTTGATGTTCCGCTTTTACTTGTGTGCGCTACCTAAGAAGAGGTCGTTCTCTACTGCCTGATGCTTCCGGGTTTGACTCGAAGACGAAGACTCATCTTAGACGACTGATGTCGTAGGTATGCACAGCTTGTATAGTTCTTTGTTGAATCTCTTCCTCCAAACCCGTCAACGCAAACGAGACCGAACATTTTACGAAGAATCTTTCTCGCGAAGCGACCTAGGATATCTTCATCCATTTTAGACATAGAGCCTAAGCTTCAGCGTCTTAAAGCAGGACTGGTATATGATAAAGGTTTTATATAGAATCTCCTCAGCTTTTTGAAAATAGCTCTTTACTAATCAATTTTAATCAATTTCCTTTTCAGGACTACGAAATTGCAATTGCCAGGAGTTAAATATATATTTTTTAATTTCTGCAGAGATGTTATTAACAGAATTAATAGGAGATCGCAGGTAGACAAAGTCTATTACCTCCTCAAAGTTATAGCTGTCGATTGTGACTTTCTGTCCGACCCTTCACATTGACAGCATACATGTACATACTTGGTTTTGTTCTCGTTGCCCTCCAAACCCATTTTAGTCAACTTCCGATTCTGTGCTAACAAATAAACCAGTGACAGCTCGCGGTTTTCTACTATCAATTGTGTCAATATCATCGACATTATGCAAGTAATTTAACAGCCTTCTGAAAGATTCGTGCCTTGTGTTTTGGCTTATGGCACAATTCTTTTAAGTATAATAATGCTACAGATGTCGCACGACAGTCGCTTTGCCTAATCTTTTTCTGACAACAAAGATTTAAGGTAAGGTCGTCACCGATCTTGATGCGAAAAAGGTTTCTCCATCGTCATCCCATACAGACAAATGAGTTTGCATCAATATCAAAGCTAGACATGGCTATTGGTTAGGTATAGTTCGACTCTCTAGATGTTGCTTTGAAATTGACGAAAATATGGAGAGTATTCTTGGTTCTGTCTGAGTGTAAAACTTTGATCGAACTTTCCTGCCCTAAAACCCCGCTGATAGGGGCCAATCAGGTTATGTGATGTTAAGGAGATTGATACCCCCCTAATTGGCGCAAAGGTGAAGAGGTATCCCTTCTAGCGGACCGTGCAAACAATGTTGAGATTCCATTCATCAGACATACATTTATCGGACCAAATCTTGGAAATAAGAAGGTGCGTGCATGCTTACGTATAAGCCATTTCCAGCTATTCGTCGGGTAAACCGTCAGTTTCAACAGCTTTGTTTGATATTGCTATCATTGCTTCATTTTGATCAGAAGTTTTATCTATCGTCGCCTGTATTGAATGGTACGTTATGCCTTACCAAAGGATTATGGTCTTTGTCGAAATTATAAACTCTTCCGTGTCAATCTGTGCCGCGCAATAGCTCTTTGTTAGTTCTATGATCAAAGCAAAACAAAAAAAAAAAACTTAATAATGGTCCAGAATTGCTGTGCGAAATCTAAAAACCAATCATAGGCTGGATTGATTTTTGGACAATATTTTGTCCGCATTTAAAGAAAAAAAACCCTCAAAAATGGCCGCGTTCCATTGACCGCTAGTCATCTAGCACACAATATCCCTGATGGAGGAACGCTGGCGCTAGAGGTCTAGCGGCAGCGGCAAAGTGACATTAAATCCAATTTGAAGTCGTATTATTTCATTTTCATGAGAGTCAAAAATGTATTTTGTGCCATCATGCCGCATATTTATTAATACACTATAATTTAAATAAACAAATAAAATGTATATTATTTACATACAAGTTTGAATTCCCATTTTAAACCAAATTGGAAATATTTGACTTCCGCACTTTCACTTTTGTTTTGACAGTTCGGTTTTTTTTCAATCTAGCAGTTCATTTTGTGCTAGATTGAAAAATTTCCCAAAAAAGGATATTTCACAAAATGTGCTAGAGCTGAAATGTCAGTTTTTTTTATATGGAGTTTGGCATGCCGCTAGTTATCTAGCGGTCAATGGAACGCGGCCAATGTCTTTCTTTCTGTCACTTCATATGGTCACATAGGCCGCGACATAGCATACAAAAAAATGTCAGACAAAAGCCAATAAAATAAGTGATTCCAAGCAAGAATAATCGTACAATTAATATGCCCTAGATTTGTTGGCACGTATAACAAACGTCATCGAAAGCCAACCTTGGCAAACTTTACTCCCAACTGTATATATGAACAAAATACTATAAATTTTATATACATAGTATACCTACTGATACTGATAAGGTAATTAATAGCCACCCCCGTTATTAGTCCTAAGAAATATGACTCAATTAGCATTTTGTATATTTATAAAGAGAGAGAACTTAACCACAATGGTAATACATATTTCTCTTTCCTGTTTTCCAAATGTATTCCATTTACTTATTTTGTTCGCTTTTCCTTGGCAAAACACAAATCCACCATATGGTGACGATGATAGCCATTCCCTATACCTACTACTACTATATCATTAAAATAGCATGATAGACTCCATTAACGGTATACACCACATTGTCGCAAAATGTACAGCAAATGTGTAGTTTAATGAACTTGCATGAGTCATCTGGACTCAAACAGAAAAAAAACCAGCTAACTATCTAGCGATTTGTGTCGGCGGCGGCGACGGTGCCTTCGCTGATACAGGACAACTGTATCTAATCTATTTCTATGGTATAGTACCTTCATGCCGACATTTTGGACATTAACTCTGAATTATATTAAAGACGCTTCTTCAGAGGGTCAGACACACACACAAACACATAGGTATGGCAGCGGATAAGTAAAATGGTTTTGGTATATGGAAGAGAGTCCTTTTTCGAAAAGCTAGTTAGGACCAGAGTTAGGTATATCCATTAATGGATATACTCTGGTTAGGACCGCATGAATGGTCAATAATTCTTTATGCACGAGTAAAGCACGCACGCAAAATGATTTTACTGTGTTCTTCTTCTTTTTTAAACGAAAATGAAAGCCGCAATTGCACTTATAAATCATCGAATGGATTACGTGAAGTCTGATGATTATGAATACTAGCAATAAAATGGTCAGTAGGATGAAGGACTTTATTTATGTCAAATATTTTATTGAAAAAAGACTCTGCTTTCTAAAAAGAGAGAAAAAGAAATTTCCTGACATTTCTTACAACAATTAAGGACCATTCACATGAGAGCGAACGAATTGATGAAATGCGAACAAACCACTTTTTATGCATTTAAACAGACAATTTATCATTTTATTATTCATGAGGATAATTAATTATCCCATCAAAATGTATTAAGAAAACAAGTTTACAAACAATTTAAATAACGGAATTTCGAAATCCAAACTTTTTGCCGCAAACGAAAACACCCTTGATGGGAATTGTCAAAGTTTATTTGCTATCCACATCATTTAATTCGCGTTCCACAAACTAGCGAATAAAACATTCGTTCGAACTTAACCTCAAACTAGACATTCACTCTCATGTGAATGGTCCTTAATTAACGCGTTTGCGAGAAGAGAACTATCCCAATGTGCATCGTTTTCAAGTGAACTCAATTTTTGTATGCTGGCTGAATTCCAAAATTCATCAGATGGAGTTCAACTGCAAAGTCAGCAGGAGCCCTAACCTGTATTTCGTTTCGAAAGTGAAATTTTCCGAAACCGAATATTTGGTATTTTCTATTTCGAAAGTGGAATAAAATATCTATCCAAATGTCAAAATCATTGACATACGAAAAATCGAAAGTATTATAGAATACAAATTCAAAAGCGGAACGAAAAGCAATTTCGAGTATTGATTGACTTTCAAACACGAAAATGTTGACAAAGTCACAAGTTTCTAAACGCATTCAAAAAAGTCATGACTGCGTATTAACTGAGCAAACCACGCAGCGATACTAATATTTTTTAGTGAAAAAACATGGAAGTGAGCAAAAATGGCTTCAAACCATTTGCTTGAATTCAAAGTTTTCCATTTTTTTTAACCGCATGAAATTAAAGATATACAGTGAGCGTCAAAAGTGAGTGAACATTAATGCGGTTTTCATTTGGCTTTGGAGTTTGGATACAATTTTAGTTAAATATTAAAAGTATTTTTTGCTGTCGACATGAAATATGTTTAATTATTGTTATTTCGTAATAAAACTTTTTACAGATTGTTTGTTTTTTTAGACCTGACGTAAAGGTCTTAGGGTCTGACTAAAGAAAACTTAAAGACGCATCGGTTTTTACTCACTTTTGACGCTTACTATACGTCGTTAAAGCTTTTTGCATTTGCTGTCATTGAAAAGACATTTATCCATCTTTGTCATGAAATGTATAAAATGTGTTCAGAAACGTCAACATTATGCAAAGTTAAATGTAGACAAAACATTATCGCTGCATGACATACGATGCGTATGACTAGTGTATTGTTACCGCATTTAAACATTTTTAAAATACGTTTTTTAACTCAGTCTATGACTTACTTTCCAATAATTTGGATACTACATTTTGGAACATTTTAAGCTTAGGCCTTGCTGTTGCCAGATGAAATATTAAAATATTGGTAAAGTTCAAATTTAGAATTTGCATATCGACTTTAAAACGCTACAAAAAACACTGACTATGACAAATTTTTCCCTCTGACATTATAATTCGATGATTAGGTTCTTCGCCAGTGTTCAATGTCTTAAGCGGCCCATAGACATACTACACTTGTAGTTGCATTCCGCCATACACATCACACCGATCGAGACACCGACACTAAAAATCAAAAACTTTTGATTTTTACTCGCTCCGTGCCTGACACCAAAATCGGTGTGCGCACCAGCCCACAAACAGCACACATTTCCGTACACCGACACTGGTGCAGACACAAGTGTAGTGTCTATGGCCGCTTTAGTATAAATACTGTAACAGCGCCACCACTCGGATTTTAATCAAACCGTATAGGTTGCTTCTGCTTGGACCGAGCATCTAGCTCAAATTTGCTACATATTTTGAAAAATTTTCCCAAATCCCACTTGAAATAGGGTTTTTTCTTATATATTTGATTGACAGCTGCAAATACACATTTGGAGTGGTATTTGCAGCAAATTCGCTTTTCAAATATAAATACTAATATCCTATGCACAAACCATTAGGAATTACCAAATAGGGCTTTCAGAATAGAGTCATGAAATTAAGCTCCTTTTCAAAACTATGCACAACTTACAAAAAAAACACACAATTTTATAAATGAAAAAGTATTCACAGCAATTTTTTCGTTAATGTTATTTTTAGCAACATTTGCATTAGGTAATTTTAGCCTTAAATAAAAATACATTTATTTTTTGGTAAGAATTGTAACACTTTGCTTAAATTGTTCTTCGGAAAGAAAGCACAATTTTCTTTTGGATAGTGTTATGGGGGACATATATTGGCGCAGTAAACTTCAAAGGTAACTTTGACTGCCACGGCGCACTTTTCTTGGAAGCTCGTGTTTTTCTATCGCTTATAAAAAAACACATTAGCACAGCAACATCAACAACGAGCTAACCCTAACTTCGATGTTGCAACTATGAACTTGTGCGATGCTGGTAAAATCTTCTATGTTGTCGAGACATTATTAAAGCCATACTGGCCGTACCTCCAGTCCGAGAGAAAAGTTGATAAATATGAGTGCGTTTATGGTCATTTTATACGGTAAACTTATTTAATAGCGGAAAGGGCAGTATACCTAATTTTGTATGCTTACAGATGTTTACGAGCTGTAAAAATATGCATTCACAAAGACAGTCCACATTGGTATAGCAATAACGTTCAAATAAAACGACAAGCAGCAAAACATGTTGACACAAATATAATATAAACGGATGTGGCAGTTATATGACAGCCAACCCGACGGCTTACTAAGAACGTATTCGCCTGTCAAATGCCGAATCGCTTTCTATCTAGCTAGCTATTTAGCAGTGCAGTAAACAAAGCGTTAACCAATATCTACTCTTTGGTGTTCACAACCATTGCAAGAGCAAGACCCGTTTGATTTTTTCCTCCATGATCCATGACAGTTAACGGATGGTTAGTGAAGATTTTGTTGGTGGGTCAAAACAAAATGAATTTGATAATAATCTAACATTGGATTTCCACTTCACGACTGCGCTTAGGAGTAGCGTCGGAGTTGTGCTTTTCTACCTCTGTTTTGATTATTCCAGGTACAAATTAATCTTTATCAAACTCTGTTGTTTTTCCTTGAGTTTATTGTAATAAAAACAAAAATGCATAGTCATGCGTGTCTCTAATAGAACAAATAATTACGTTACGTTTCGAAAGTAGAATGCAATAAATTTTGAAATTCAAGTCAGCTAATAAATATTTATATTTTCATAATTCATGTGTTCTGGGGCCAGTACCACGAAACAACAAGTAGGTAGTCTACAACAGTAGCAATATGTTAAAATGTTCCCATTGCACGATGCTCGTTGTTTCGTTTTACAGACCCCTAATGATGGTTTCACTTTCAAGCGAAATTCGATTGAAACGAAATTCACCAAACAAAACATTCCATGGTCAAATTACTAATTGTACTAGAATTTTTTAGAACGCGATAAAAAGTGCCAGTCTTTTCAAGAGTTATTTGTTTTTGGTGCAGTTTATTCTGCGGAACAATATTCTCATTTCTTGGTAGTAATGTCGTGTTTCATTGCAGAAAGCAGAAAAATTATTGAGAAATCTATAAAATGAAGAGAGAATAAAAAAAATTGCCTGAACTTAACAAATGCATGTCAAATGTCAAAGTGTGATTTTTGATTCTTTTTTTTTTGGAAACAAATTTGTGCCGTGTGGTCTGAAAGCTTTAATTAAAATAAAGGGCGCCATCTAATTTTGCAATTAAGACCTTTTCAAATTAGTCTCTATAAAAACAAAACTGATTCTTCACTGCACAACCTGTATTTAAATTCACTACACAAAGCTAATCTGATACATCTCCAAAAATAAACATTCATTAATATTTAATTCAGTTATTGGAAAGAACAATTTTGAAATTTATGGCCGATTATCCCGATTATCAATGAAAATAGCAATAAAAAAAATATTGCAAGAAAGAAATAAGCAACAGAAAAATGATCGGACGTTTACTGCTTTGAATGCAAAAACGTCAATTATGACAATTAATATGTCAGGCATGCAATTGAAATATCAACTAAGGCGGTGTCTCATTTGGGCTAAATAATTATCCACGGATAAATATCCGACACTTATGAAAGTGTTGAAAGAAATACTCAAAAGAAAAGAAAACGTCAAAAAATAAGCTCGCTCCCGGGGCACGATTATGTTTTGACAGCTGAAAATTCGTTTTCCACCACGATAGTGTCAAAAAATTATCCAAGGACAATTATTTAGTCCAATTGACACACGGCTTTAGTACCTATTCAGTTAAGAAATTCCAGAAACGTAAAAAAAAACTTTCAAGTCACATCACATCACGTGACGTTAAGGTGGGTTTCCACATGTCGATTGATTGATAAAGTTTAACAGCCCTCGCGTTTATGTTATTGAACGACACCAACGTCAGTTCATTTCCACTTATGCCAATTATTGGCAAAAAATCTCTTGTCAGTTGATTGACCAACTTATGAACTCGATGCCAATTAAATTTTTTCTGTCAATTATAGACAAAGTGACATTTTGTTTGACAATTCAGCTATTTCCACTTGTCCAGTGGTTTCTTTGTCAATTATTGGCAAACGCTGTTAGTCAATTCATTGACAAGCAATTTTTCGCTATTTCCACTTGCCAATTCCAATTGTTTAATTGGCATAAAAATACGTCAATTGTCAATTTCAAATCGAAAAGTGGAAACCCAGCATTAGACACATTAGCGTCCCGTAATTTAAATCATGTTAACACACTAACGCCAATGATTTTCTGTGACAAATCTGTACTAAGCATGATTTTAAAATGATTTTACTAAATGAAATGGCAATGCTTTCATAGCAGAATAGATCGTCACAAATTTCAGTAGGTACTAGAATAATTCTCACGATCACAATAACTTTCAAACCTGTTCTAAGCTACGTTCATAACCTCACTGCGACTCATTTCAAGTTGCCACTGTGACCGTAAGACAGCAGTAACGGCTATCCCCCCATCAAACTGTCAAACTCCATGCAAGTGATTTAGTTTTTTTTTTCTGTTCCCCATTATCACCATGAAGCCACCACAAACAGAGACAAATAATAATTTAAACAATCGAAATGGAATAAAAATATTCACCGTGGGAGAATCTCTCGATTCGCTGGACAATGAAGAAAAACGTCAACCTGCGCTCGCCACCGCGTACAGCCATTCGCGAGCACTAAAAGAAATCTACCTAGACTACTGCAATAACGGGTCGATTCATGGCGTCCAGTACTTTGGCCAGAGGCGCCCTTATCACGAGAAAATCTTCTGGGTACTGATATTTTTCATCTCGATTTTCTGCTGCTCGAATCTCATCTGTGATATCTACATAAAGTGGTGCGAGACGCCAGTGATTGTGAGTTTCTCCGAGAAGTCCACTCCCGTGTGGAATATTCCCTTTCCAGCGGTAACAATTTGTTCGGAGACAAAGAGCATCAAGAGTGAGAACTTTGATTTCACTCATTTTCACCACCATCTGCAGTCTTTCAGGGGCAGGACCTTTGAACCGCCCCACAATATGTCCACGAGTGATCTCCATAAAATGCGAAGCCTCCTGCAGATCTGTGGAAACCACCTGGTTGATGGCATCAAATTTCCATCCAACGAACCGATCGACTTTTATGACAACCTGAATGACGTTGCGCCGTCATTTGAGAAGACTTATCCGTTTTGCAAGTGGGTCACGCAGTACGGCGGCTGTGAGCAGATTTTTGTTAAGAGCTTCACCGAGGAAGGCGTGTGCTACACATTCAACGGGTTGAATGCGACGGAAATCTACCGTGAGGACACCTATCAATATAAACACTTTCTCAATCAGACGCCGATGGTGACACGCAACCATGACGCCGAGTGGACACTGCAGGAGGGCTACAAGGAGAACACTGGCATTCAGGTCTACCCCGCACGTGTACTGGGAGCTGGGCCGCGGGCTGGTCTGTTTGTCAATCTGCAAAGTTTCGATAAGGATCTCGACTATGTTTGTCGTGGCGCAGTTGAGGGATTCAAAGTTCTTCTCCACTCGCCCGACGATGTGCCACAAGTTTCGCACCAATTCATCCGCGTCCCATTCGAAAAAGAGCTCGTGGTCTTAGTCAAACCAAACATGATCACAACCCTGAACGGCATCAGCGACTACGAGCCGAATCGACGACAGTGCTTCTTCAATACGGAACGATTCTTGCGGTACTTCAAGATCTACACGCAGAGCAACTGCGAATTGGAGTGCCTTACTAACTACACGCTCAGCAAGTGTGGTTGTGTCAAGTTTTCCATGCCAAGGACAGTGGACACACCGGTGTGCGATGAATCAAAAATTCACTGCTACGATCTGGCCGAAGATGACTTGTTAATCAACGAGTTCGCTGAGGGCCTGATGGCGGATTCGAAACTGAAGGTTAGGGGCAGAACAAAGTGTAATTGCCTGCCGGCGTGTACGTCGTTGGTCTACAACACCGAACTGTCACAGGGGAGCTATAACATTGAGAAGCTTCTGGCGTCACATGGGGATACCAAGTATTTATCAGAGAATGTGGGAGTTAAACTGTCCCGCTTGTCGCTGTACTTCAAGGAGAATCAGTTTATAACATCAAAGCGATCCGAATTGTATGGAGTGACGGATTTTGTGGCCAATTGTGGCGGTCTGCTGGGACTATTCATGGGCTTCTCTGTGCTGAGCATTGCCGAGCTGATCTACTATCCGACGATGCGATTGATGACGAATATTCAGCGGATGCGTCGAGGCGAATAATGTAAATGTTGTATTGTGTAAATTATTGTAAATTGTAAATTATTGTAAATTGTAAATTTAAAAGTTTTAAGAAAATACGTTTTAAATAAATTAAGTGCAAGTCTATATATTTTGTAATTGTCGTGTTTCTCAGCGGTGGCGTTAGCAGTTTCATTTTCAAAGTGGTGGGTATTAACAACAAAAATGTCGGACAATTTTGCGAAGCTGATTTGTTTGCATGAATTGCAAAGTGAATCCCGGACATTTCTCCGGAACTAGAGTCAGTTCCAAATCACTCGACGCTAAAGAAAACCAGTTTTGTTCATATAATTTGGTTTTAACTCATTTGTAACGAACTGTAAAATGTTCACCTTGTTAATTTGTACTTGTTGCAATTTCGAAAACGGAATAGAGTTTTTCATCAAGTGAAGAACTTTTTCTTTCTCACAGACAATTGCTGAAGACGCTGGCAGGATTTTGTGAACTTTAAATGCCCAAATACGAATTGGGTTAATTCTCGGACACACCTAAAATACTTCACAGTAAAGTGAGCTGTCAGAAATTAAAACAAGTCCGTTCCCGTACTTTTTCAGTACAATACTTTAACTACCAGAATTGGAGAAGAGGATAAAACAACAGCGCCAGAGAACAATGATTCAACTACAGATATCAGCAAGTGTCAAAAGGTGTAAAATTTGTCAATTTGAATGGAAATTTTCTTTAAATTTCACTTTGTTCCGAAACAATACAATAGTACTTGGTTTGAATCTAATGGAAATAGATCCAATCGAGTACCCACGCGGGTTGCATCGAACACAAATCGATGGCAATCGCCGCACAAGGCCTGTATAATTTCCTATCAAAAATGACAGGAAAAAGCAAATTAGCAAACTAACGAGTAACTCAGATAATTTGAGGACGTTCACGAATGTAGTTTAGTAAGTCTGACAACTATCTAACTTCATCATTGGGCTGAACTGGTCACGTGAATTTTCTATCTATATTTTCTCAGTTGACGTTTATATCGGCAACACCGACAAATCAAGTCAAAAATGTCTCGACTTACTACTCAGTTGACGTCTATTTGTGTCAACATGCGTCTCAGTTTGACATTTATAATGGGTTACCGAAGGGCATGAGAGAGCGCAGTTTGACATTTCGATTGTCATGACCTAAAACACCAGTCAGAACCCCTTGAGAAAAAACAATACAATTGTCTAAAAGTGACATACCGACAATTCAAGTTAGTTCTTGCGTTCAGGTAAATTTGAGTTCAGACAATTCAAGTCGACTTACTAGATGACATGTTGCAAGTACCTAGAGATAAATTTGTGAAATGCAAAATGTTGATTGAAACTTACAAAATATTATTTTTTTTTATAAAGTTAGAAATGGACGTAAATCAAACGTTTTCCGATAGATGGCGCGTAGAAACTAAACATCCGATTGAACTGAAACTTACAGAATATTATGAAGTGTTATGAAGTGAGCAGTGCATGAAAGTCAAACGTTTTCAAGTTTTGAGATAGATGGGGCTTTTAACAATAACAACATTTTAAAATTACGCTATATGTTGACACCTTTATCAAATCAAAAATTTTAAAGTTGACGGAGAACAACCCTAATAAGAACGAACTCATCCTATTCACCAGAAGATGTAGGGTACCAAAATATGGGAAGCGCTAAAATTTCATTCGTCTTAATCTCTCACCCGAAGCCACTGTGAAATAAACTGTAAATGTAAAGAATGAAGATAGGACTGAATAGTGGGAAGCTGTTAACACTTAATCTTACTGAATCTGAATAAAGTACAAACAATTGCGTGCATAGGTATAACGGGTTTACTAAAATCTGCACCACAACTAGGCCTATAAACTTTGCTTGAACTACAACCCATCGAGCTATACACTAAGAACGTTGCAGCCAAAAGTAGCTCTCAGACTAAGAGAGAATTGGAAGACCTATTCAATCACTCGCGCATACTTAACATCTTCGATCAGAGCGAACTCAGAGTGGACTCGTGCCACTGACGAAATACAATAAACCGAGGTTTGACTTTGACAAGAATTTTAAAGTCTGTACCGGTCAGGCTCTCCCCGACTACTGTCATAAAAGTTATACCCATCTTCATGGATGGCTCAAAGACGGAGAATGGAACGGGAGCTGGAGTCTTCTCAGAAGAACTAAGTATCAGCCGTTCATACCGACTGCCAAATCAGTGCAGCGTTTTCCAGGTATAGATCTACACGGTTAAGAGAGCGGCTCAAAAAGTATTTGCGAGGAAACTACAAGCAATGGAAATTACCTTCTGTGTGGAAAGCCAAGTAGCACAAGCGATTAACTCCAATTTGGTAACCTCCAATTTGGTAAACTCCAAATCCATAAGTCAGTGCCTCTCGGCTGGGTTCGTGGCCATGTTGAGGTGGAAAGCAACGAGGCAGCAGGTAAACTGGCCGGATTTTTTAAAAGCCATCTTGAGTAAATTTTTTTCCAGGATAAGAGTAAATAAATAGACATGGCGCAACAGGTCCGCATAGGACACTCAGCTCACTTTTTTCCAACCAATCGATTGTTTGAGTTTATATTTTTGGGACGAATGGTTAGGGACTTACAATTTTATTCCAATTTCGAACAGCTGCATTGCAAAGCTTTCTCAGCAGAGTTTTAGTGCCAACTGTTAGTTAGATATTCGCAATTTGTTCTTCTATCTAGAGAGTCGAACCTGAGACATCTCGCTCAGTTGTCCATCAGAATCAGAACTGTATAGCCACTGATCTACTGCACGTGGTTTAAGTTAAGCTTAGGCCCAATGCACACGGAGCAACTGTAAAGAAACTGATCAATTATGCAGCGTGTAATAAAATGGGACGACGCACACGACGCTACTGGTTGAAAACTCACTTGCGATTCACAAAAACCAGTTTGTAACCAGTCGTCTGTTGATTTGCATGTCGGGTTGCCTATTGATTTCAGTTTCTAGTTTGTCGAAGATGAGCAAACAACAGACCAACCTTTTGCTGGTGGGGAAGGTTGAAAAACATGCGACACTAAACGAACTAGAGATTTTGATTGGTGACGGCGAGTGATGACTGGACTGGTCTGACTGGAGTGGTAACTGGTCTGTAACCCGAGTTGCCAATCGGTTTACAGACCAGTGTGCATTGGGCCTTAAGGATCAAACCTCTTTGGAACACGCTTGAAAGAGGAGATCAGTCTTAATCAGTGGCATTATTGGAAATACGATTCTTAGAATTTGTGTATTTGAAAAAGTGCCTAAATATTTTCAAATTCTTTTAGGCGACATTTTCCCCACTAGTTCCTTGTCTACCTGTGGCACATTTTTATAAGTTTTTGTTAACAAAATTTAAACTGATTTTAAGGGGCATCCGACCAGATTTTATGTACCAACGGATTGCATCCGATGTTTCACTTATTCCTGCTTGTTGCATTGATCCTTTTCAAAATGCAGCTAAAATTGATTCCTCAATCATATGCATACATTAGAAATAATATCCCCCCACCCATTGAAACCTTTTTTGCAGTGAAATTATCTCAGTGATATCACAAAATGCATTGTATCTTCATACAATAACTTTTCTGGAATCCACCCAAGAGGCACAATCTCATTTCGTGTTGGAATTGGCCCAAAAGTGGTCCGCAATTCAACTCGAAAGATTGCCTTTGCTATTATCCTGAATGAAGCAATTATGACATTTTGACGAGGTGAATACCGAAAGAGAACGAAGAAACGAAACGAACTATAAAGAGCGAGGAAACGAAAACGAACCAAAAAAAAAAAAAAAACTGAAAACTCACCGAGTAACAACAGTTTAATATCCTTAGCTGCCTGTATTCCATCCTCTTTAAGATTCCTTTCGATAAGGCGGCTCCTAGCGGCTGCGGCTCGTTCCTCAGCAGACTGTGCGCAGCCCATTGTGCGTATTGCTTCGACACAAAACGTTTTGAAGGTCGTTGGAATCGGCCGTGAATGGCCGACGGTTGGTTGAGAATACGAAAAAGGTCCTTTTACTTTGGCTTAAGTCGAAACTCCACCTGTACTAGATGGCGCTGTCAACGACGATGACGATGTTTTACTGAATATATAGATATATGTCCTGCAAGAAGCTCCTTTCGATCTGTTGCACTTGTTAGAATGTATCTAGTTTTCGCTGTTTTATTTTTTTTTTTCGATTTTCACTTACAATCACAGTAAGGTGGACATTTTTTGTTGGCTCTCTCACAAATACCACTTTTGATTACACACTGGAAGAGGGAATCGGAACTTGTATAAATACACGAGTACAACAACAAAAAGGTGTACACACACAATTTTCTTATTGTACCCTGGGATGGGTACTGTTTTTCTTTCTAGCCCACGAGAGTTGATTTCTTCACAAATTGGGTCTTGAAAGGATTCACAAGGATTAGATATTTGAAATAAAGATCGAAGCGTTAACGAAAAAAAAACCGTCTAACTGCCACTAATAATTCTGACGTTTCAACAAATCAAAACTACAGATACACCATTGCTGGCGAGGTGAAAATGGTGTATCTATGTGAGCACAGCGCACTAACACACACTCGACAATGGTGGGCGATTGAGGGGTGGTATACGTGTTTTCGTATACCAAAATTATGAGGGTTGGTGGTGCGTTTTTTTTTTATTCATCCACACGGGGGCCACAAGAAAAAAAATCAATAAAATTCTGCTTCTCCAGTTGAAGGTTGCACGGGTTTGAGGTTTCCAAAACTGATAGACAATATTGCAAGTTTCACTAAAGAACTGTATATAATCATTGACAGTTTTTAGCAACACATCTAGGTGGGTTCGAAAATTCACTGGACAAATGGTTACCCCAACTTCACGCAGCAGCCTTCCACTAAAGAAGCAACCCCCGTCGTTTTCATTCACTACACGCACTTCGAAAAAACATACAAAAAAAAAAAATAGCACACAAATTTTGAATCTTTTTCGACGTTTCTGAAATGGTTTGTACTTTTTACATATTTTTTTATTTTTTTGGAAAAATCTGTTTCAAGAACGAATCACCAGCAGCGCGTTCTGTATACAGTAGAAAATATTCACAATTATATTATTACACACAGCGATGACAGAGAGCTCGTTGTGAGAACGAACGAGCGAGGAAGAAACAGAAGCGGAGCCGCCCTAAATATTTAGCGAGGAATTTTCTTCTTTTTTTCTGGTTTTTAGATTCACCACACGATGATGGTTGTTTCTGACGTTCCACCACACGGTACGACGAGATGTGTGTTGGAATACGCGTCGTCGTGTGTTATATTTCGCGCACCAGAAAAACCACCATCGACAACCACACACAAGATACGAGGGGAGACAAACGGATAATTAAACCACAAGGAAAGGCGTGAAAAAACTGTGGAGCGGCACCACTGGAGAATTATGTTACACACTAGATATAATACCACTGACAGCGGAGTACACACTTTTTCTATTAGAACAGTACAAAGTGGTGCTGGAGACGCGAATTCTTGGGCATGAGGTTGCCTCAGTAGACCATTGAGCACGAATGAACGAGTGGTGAAATGGAACGCGTCGTGTACGTTGGCATTGGAGATATCTTTGAATGAGATTGTCGCTTTTGGGGTTGGGGGTGCGCAAACGCTGTTGCATCTCAAATGGGTTGCCATTGTGCTAAGTTGGAGAGTAAGTATGGTACTTTTTTTATTTGAGTTCTCAGTTAAAAAAAGTTTACCTAATTTAAATATCAACTGAGCCATCAATCGAGAAATTGTTGACTAGATTTGTCGTCATAAAGGCTAGCTAAAAAAAAAAAACTGTCAATCTACGCCAATAGATTACAGTCAAACCTCATCAATCAGCTGTCAAACTTAGCAAATTGGTAGGTTTGTATGGCGTAAAGGCGTAAAACCGTAACGCATTCGATATAGCCGTGAATTCGTACTGACTACGAAAACATGTGTTCAAAGTGAGCACTGGAGCGCCTTAGTTCAGGGAAAACGTTCAGTGCAACATTGCAAGTTACTGGTGAATAAAAGTCAACTGAAGAAGAAGTCAATTGAGGCAATGTGTCTGCGATTTTATTGACTACGACAAGAGTTTTTTTTATTTGGCGTTTATGAAAGCATAGGCGACAAATCTAGTTGACAATTTCCCAACTGAGTGACATCGGTTTTTACATTCAGATAAAATCTAGTCCAGAAAAATCTACTCGATTTAAGACGACTAGACTTTTAAATGTGCCCCTGCCCAGTGACCAGTGTCAAGGTGATAGAGTAGAGATCAAACAGATGAGATCGAAGTAAATTATATCCGCAACATATTTCTCTCACGTTGGATAAACAGTAAATGATCACAAGCAATTGGTGAGTAATACGCGAGTACTGACTGCTATTTTGAAATGGAAAATAATGACAGTAATAGTGACTCATATTCATCCAATTATTGTGATTGCACTAATCGTGCATTTAAGGCGTATACATATTTTTAATTGCTATCGATTGCAACTAAGGGAATGGTCGACCGAGATGACAGTGACCCAGATCAGCCCTAAATTGCCGTGTTTTAAAAAGCAAAGGTCATGAATAAATGAGTTTTTTTGCTTCTATAGTATACTTTATGCGTGAACAAGACGTTTCTAGATTTCCTCTTAATTTCAAATTGTTAAGTATCTTAAGGTGCCACCAATGCCACCTCTCGCGAATGTCTGACAAACATCCGAGAGTACGGGAGGGCCAACTACAAGTTTCTTTTTAAAAATGCAATAAAATGAACAAAATTTTTTTTTTTTTTTTTTTTCAATGTATTATGGCTTTATTAGTAAGAGCAAACATTCCCATTAATTCTGGAATACAACGTTGTTCAAGTGGCTGCCCCGCCCCGGCTGGCTACGCAGTAGCGCATTCTGCCACTCCAATTTTCCAAGACCTTGTTGATGGTTTTGGGCTGTAGTTCCACGGATGGCTTGGATGATATTGCCATTAAGTGCTGCAATCGTTTCCGGATTGTTGGCATAACATCGATCGTTCACGGTTCCCCACAAAAAAACGTCCAAAGGGGTAAAATCGCAGGTCCGAGGCGGCCAATTGACATCGCCAAGACGTCTGATAACACGATTTGGGAATTTGGTGCGCAAAAGATCGATTGCGGCATGGGTTGTGTGGCATGGCGCGCCATCCTGCATGAACCAGAGGTCCATGTCTTCAATTTCAGTCAAAAAAAAGTCGGTTAACATGGCTCTGTAACGCCCACCGTTGATCAAAACGTTGTTCCCAGTCTCATTTTCGAAGGAAAATGGTCCAATGATGCCACCACTCCACAATCCGCCGCACCAAACTGTCACTCTCTGTCTGTGCGCACCGTACGAAGTGTTGTCCACTAGCATACCAATCTCACAAACGTATTGCATACAGCAGGCCCACCGTGGGTGCTTCATTTCGGCCAAAACTTCTTTTCAAAAAACCCACTGTTTGAAAATAAGTTTTCAATATTTCTCAACGTTGTTCAAGCGTAAAGCGGCTCATTTCGTTCCGCGGAGTTATGATGCTGACTCTCTGTCAAGATTTCGAGCGGGAAACAGCTGTCAGTGTCAAAATAACCAAAAAGAAAGCCACCCTCTATAACTATACTGAAAAAGCTTCTCAATTCATCCGATCGGACTCGGCATAAAACTGTAGGTGCCTTCAAGTTGTCTCAAAAATAAAATCTCACACAACTGAATGATTCTGAAAAATTAGTCCTTTACGGATATGTTGTTTCTTTGTTTAAGTATCTTTTTGGTGTGAAATTAATCTAGGTCAACTGGTACACAAACAACTACTGAATTCAAAAACACACTGGCAACACTTACAATAGACGGTTTGCCTTTTCCCATTTGCCCTGGCTGATTGGGTGAATATGGGTGTTTTTTTCTTTCTCAACACTTGTTTATGGAAAATGGAATTTATAAGTTTTCCAGACACATTTTCTCATCATCTCATCGCTTATTCTCTCTCAATAGTGTTCTTTCTATTCTGGAGCATGTGAGGAGGACCGATCAACGCAAGTACTTTTTCAAGTATAATATTGACAGCTTTATGCGAACACACGAGAGGGAGAGCAGATTTTTGCCCAATAAATTAATCTCTCTGAAAGGAAGGAAACTTACGGCGTGGCGCGGCATACCGCACCACCATATAATTGGAATATTGGTGGCGATTTCTCAGCTAAAATGGAACAATTTTCTCGAATCGCACAAGTGAAATGGAAATAGAAATGAAAATGGAAATGAAAATGAAAATGCATGCGCATAAGCGTCAATAGGGTGAAAAAGTGCGGACGTCATGGAAGTGCTGTTTCACTGGACAACGACGAGGAGGTATAATTGTAATTGCACGCTACCCGTCAGCAGTCCCCAGTGTCGACCGTGTCCGTCCACCTATGTGCAGTGGGGTGTAAATTTAACGCTGGCTATGTTCGAATTGCCTGGTGATTGCACCAGCTATGGAATATCTGTCATGGGACAGCCGCAGCCGCAGCAACAGTAGCAGTACACTGGAAGTGGACGACATCGGACTACAGCATGTTATTTTATTATTCGATCAGATAAGGTGTGTAGAGTAATGAATGCTGTTTTATTTTTGTTGTATGAGTGTGTGGACAGCTTCAAATGGGCATGCATTTGACGCGCCACTTTACAGTATCAGCAGGGCAAAAATGTCGATGCGGAGTCTCTATGGGCATAAAGAAATGTGCTTTAGAGTTGGGAAGGCTACTGATTTTATTTGTTCCGTGAGTAATGCGGCTCGGAACTGCCGTTATCATTTCAAATTTATCTATAGGTACTTGCGTTATTATGTAAATGTGAGCAGTCTCTAACTCATAAAATGGAACAGTATACATAGACAATGAATACAATAGACTTCCCTCAGACCCCAGACGTATATTTTCTAAATGTGGTGGCAATTTGACACTTCAGAGAATGTCAATGAAATTCCAAAAGTATACTTAACTTTGCGCGATACTTTTGTACATCACTTCCTATTGGAACTCTCAATACAAATAAATAGTTGGCGCAACAGGTCAGTATAGGACCCTGGCCTAGCATTTCACAACATTCTACTCTCGTATGTTTATCAGACATTACGAGAGATGGCGCAGTGGGAACAAAAACTTTAAGACGAAATTTGTATTTTTCTGGGGATAGAACCTGAGACCCCCCGGTCAGTGGATCAGCACACAAGTCACTGCCCCCCCTTCGACAATCTGTCAATAAATCCCACATATACTTTTCTATTTCTATGTATAACCCAGACGCCTATATAATGTAAACAATTGATTATTATTAACAAGAATATTTGTTGCGTACTTTTGCGATTACCTACGCTTAGTTCAAACTAATGGGTCATTGTCCTCGAACATCAGGGCGTTGAATATTTAGATATATGCCAGACTATAGTGCGGCTCTTTCGTGACAACAGCTAATCATTCTTTTATCAATTCGATAGTTAATCAGATTTTATTAACTAAAATGGCATCGATTGGATTTTAATGATTTACTTGGAAATCGTCTTAAGTTAGAAACGATAATGACACTTCATTAGCAATAAATAGCTACCTATGGTCGCACACAAAATAAAAATGTGTACATAGGGTGGGCCATCTAGTCGTTTCTTTTTAAATGATATATGTTGTTTTGACACTGACAGCTGTTTCCCGCTCAAAATCTTGGGAGAAACGAAATGAGCCGCCTTACGCTTGAGCAACGTTGGGAAATATTGAAAACCGTTTTCGAAGTTAGTGCTGTGTAGCCCAAACAGTGGGTTTTTTGAAAAGAATTTTTGGCCGAAATGAAGCACCGACCGCGCCTGCTCTACGCAAGTTTATGCAAAAAGTTCGTGAGACCGGTATGCTAGAGGACAACATGGTCCCCTTCGTCGTACGGTGCCAATGGATCCACAGAGAGTGACAGTTTGGTGCGGATTGTGGAGTGCTGGCATCATTGGAACATTTTTCTTCGAAAATGAGACTGGGAACAACATTTTGGTCAGCGGTGGGCGTTACAGAGCCATGTTAACCGATTTTTTTTTGACTGAAATTGAAAACATCGATTTGGACGATCTCTGGTTCATGCAGGATGGCACTTCATTTATTAACTTCTTTCTTTAACTTAGAAACTAGACAAAAATTATAAAATCTAAATTAAAACTAACATTTATCTTAATCTAGCTTACTGGCTCTTAACGAGCACTTTAAACTTCACTATACCCTTATAACTATTGCCTTTCGGCCTTAAATCTATCTATTTTCTATCGTTTGCTGTTTTTTTAATTTCCAAGAAACTTGCAAAAACTTGGATACAGGATGGCCCGACATGCCACAATCGATCTTTTGTTCCCAAATCGTGTTATCAGCCGTCTTGGCGATGTCAATTGGCCGCCTCGGAGCTGCGATTTTACCCCTTTGAACGTTTTTTTGTGGGGAACCGTGAAGGAACAATGTTATGCCAACAATCCGGAAAAGATTCAAGCACTTACAGCCAATATTATCCAAGCAATCCGTGAGCTACGTAATCCGAATTACAACTAAACAATATCCAACATTGCATTGATTCTCATAACAATTTTAAATTTAACGAATATTTTGTTAATCGATGAAGCATAAAACAGTAACATTGGCAGCTATAATTATGCATTACCCCCTCGTCTTGTACTCATTAATCCGAATACCACCCCCTTGCAATAATTGATTCGGATTAGCGAGACATTACGGACCTTCAAGTTGCATTCACTAAAAACAAATTTTAAGTCCAATCCAAGGGGACAAAGCAGTATTGACGAAGACCTCACAAGTAAAAAGAACCTAAAGCGACTTACAATGCGCAATTGAAGACAGTTAAAGTTCTAAGCAGTTCTGCAAACCCGAAGATCCGGCTATATATACAATATAGTCGCTCTTGGCTGGATGCTAGCTTTAAATATAACGAACTCGCGAACTGTCTGGCGAGAACTCCCGTGCATTCACGGGCCCTGAACTCTTGATCAGTAGCTCCCAGTGCGTCATGATAGAGGCCTTCAAGGTGATTGATGAAAATATAGTTGATCTTGAAGTATTCGCAGACAAGCCTAACTTTTGACAGTATAAAATCTACGCTCTACGTGGAGTTCTGGCAATAAGCAGTAAGGGAGGTCTGAAAGAAAAGTTATTGAACGATCCCTGTGCGAGGAGGGCGAGTAGCGTAGAAGATATCTACAACCTCAAATTCTATGAAATGTACGAAGATGTGGATGGGATGTAGCCCAAAAAGCCGAAACACTCGGACTGCAATGGTTCGGTCACATCTAGCCAAGATGATGTTCAAATTCCAGCCCCGGACTGAAGATAGACATCGAGTAAGACCAAATCTCCGCCATCGCACATGGTGGAGTGCTTGGTCGAAGTAACTGAAAGCAATGTGACGGAATTGTAGAACCCTACATCGGCCAGGAGCTTCTTTTGTAGAGAAGCAGAGTGCGGTAGCTGCCCTTTTAGAGAGCTATCCGTAGAGCTTCAGTTTTCTATACAGCCTAAGGCGCAAGTACTGAGCAGAAAGGTTCAGTTGGATGCCTTTAGATGGTTCAATTTCGTGAATAACCGGATTTACATGCTGGACTCATTTGCAAGTCCATCAGACTCCGACAAGCCCTGCCGACCGCATGAAATCTCATAAGGTCGGGAGGTATTTCCCGGTCAATTTATCCAAATACGCTATAACTACTAGCCCTATTACTTAATGGTGATGACGACCGTTACCAGCCATTGTTGTGGTAATATTATCCCCACCTTCTTAGATTGCTGCCGCGTAAACTTCTGATTTAATAACTCAGTTTAAAAGCATTTGGTGTAAGCATTTGAAACTCTGGACTTAGAGTTTCAAGTGCGGCTGTTATAGCTTTAGGCTAAAAGTCCTTTCAATGTCCGTGAAGGCTTTAATTGCTAATTCTTTGGCAGTCAGTGTGAAGAGCTGTATCTACTGACTTACTCCTACGCTTAGGCAGATCTATTAGTCTTTCTAAATGATTCATTAGAAAGGAAGATGAAGTGATAGGTCTTAAGTGTTTGAAAGCTTCAAACACTATAATTTCTGGAAAATAAATATCTTTAAATTGACTAGACAGTATTTCCTTTCCGTCGGGTTATCATCCTATCTCTATAGCCTCGAAGTTTTCGGATAATAGCCACCTAACCCAAGTATATTCAGTTAGTACTAATACCAACTTTATTCATAACTCAAACCAATGACGAAACAGAGTTTATAGCCAGAAGGATAGAGCGTTCATGAGTCATAATAACAAAATCAGAATTCATGGCGCAACACTATCGTGTGCGTCAGCGGGTATACATATGACATATGAGTATATGCACACACTGAGTATTTCATGCTTTGAAAAAAGAAACCATATCCTCACTGCCGAAAATGAAAGCCGCACTCACCCCGATACACTATTTGCCAGTCCTTATGGCTTCTCCTCTTACTCCACGTCCTTACTGCAAATCAGTGCTCTCCCAGACATTTGGACTTTGAATTTCTAATTTCTATCCAATGGAGATCCACGAGTATCCTTACAAAGCCTGTGGTATCTGATTTGCATTTATCTCTGTTATAAAACAGTAAGTCCCATCCGACCAACAAAAGCACGAACAATTTGTCATATGGCATACTATTCATAACATCAGAGTGTTTGGTTCCGATGCAGTTGAAAGAAAAACCTTCGCCCCCTTCGCCATTCAAAACTCGACGACCGACCCCATTAATTCCATTCTCTTTAAAAATTTAACATAACCGTACCCGCACCAAATGTGTCGCTCAATATACGTGCTCCTGACACCTATTATGCCAATCGACACGCCAGAAAGCTGTTCTTCCTTTCTGTCACCTTAACCACATGCATACACAGACACACCCGCGTTAAGCGTTCATTTGCCGCGCAATGCACCTGGGAAAATGGCGAGAGAGGGAAACTATTAGTTTCCTAAAAAGAGCTTACAACGCGCCACGAAAGGATACGCCAAGGATATGGTTGCTCAAAAGACTTTTCTCCCCCCATTGACTAGAACGCGCTGCCGTTGAAAGGACGCCCGCCCACTCGATAGTATAAAGTGTGCTGAAGATGAACACACAAGTCAGCCGAGCTACGTTGATGGTAGACCCACTCCTGGATATGAGTCAGAGTTGTACGTGTCGTCGTCGAGGATGCGACTGAAAATTTCTGGCACATGGTGTTTGCTCTCTGTCTCTGTTTAGTGAAAGAGCACACGCAGAACTTTCCTCCGAAAATGATTAAAAATTCCTCAAAATAACTTGAAAACAATAAATTTCAATGAGTTTCAGTTTATCCTGTCGTGGTGTTTTTTTCTGTATACCCGCTCCATTGCTTCGCAGGGCGCATGTGTCGTGATTTTTCATACAGGAAATTGAATATGTTTCTAGGTACCGAAGCGACTTCCATTGAGGTAATGGAAAACTCTACTCCTTGGGGCGCCCACGATGAAAATTGCTCGTATCTATACTCGTACCTAAGTAAGTGGTAAAGAGTGTTGCCAATTGAGCGCAATTTTACTACCATTCCGTATCAGTGCTGCTGCTAATTAGATTTGATTGTATAGAAATTTCCAATCAATCTGATTCGAACACTTGATTTGACCTTTCCCCCTATGAAAATGATGTTCGCGTGTTTGTGTTTCCGTTCGCCCATAAGTAGAGGAGGGCTCACCACTCACTTTTATCTGAAACTAATGATAACATTTGAACCGTGACGGACGAGTTCGTCAAGTATAGACGAGAGATTCCAATGGAATTCCATTCGAGTGTGTCTTCTTTTTAGAGAGATGCCCCTAGATCGTATACGGCACTAATGAGAAACAGTGATTATATATTTATGAATGTTTGTCATTGTTTGTTGGCGTTGCTGGCGCTCTATGGAGAAGCTGTATATGCTCTACAGAAATGTAATTATATACTTGGCAAGTTGCTAGAAATTTCATTATCCTAAGTGCATGTATCTACAGTCTACACACATGGTTAAGTATGTGTATTTTCTTTAAAGTGAGATTCCGATGTCGATGTCGATGCCGCCCTTGCCATTCGACTTGTGACACAGCAGATATAATGCAAGTGGATGGAACTTTTGTTCTTGATGCTTTTGGTGGAGGTGTTGAGAAATACAACTTATTTGTCACACAGGGCGGTTTTAACAAATTGTGCAACATGTATATGTGTAGTCATAATTGAAATATACCATACCAGAGGAACGAAATGTGCCCCAAAATAAATAGCTTCAACGGATTAGTTCTTGGGATTAATAGTTGTTTGTCATTATTTTTGATGTTGCATTAAAATGAAACCAGGAAATTTGAGAACCCAAAAAATAGAACAATTCAGTACAATTTGCAAAATCAGCAGTCAAAGTTGACCTGATTTGTCTGATGAAAGAACTGTCATTTTGGACACGATTTCGTTGTAAAATGAATGCCACAATTTAGTTGCAATATTTCGACAAAAAATCCAATTAAAGCAAAAGATTGGTATCTCATCACAACCGTCTTGAAATTTCATACTGAACGTGACACATGGTTGACACAATTTTACTCTATACACTGCAATCCAAGATTAGATGTATTCACAATTGCTCAACAGTAAATGTAAATTTACCACATCTTGTTCATGAATGCATTGCTTCTTCTGACTACTTACATCTGTCATTGTGGCACTAAACGCGATGCAAAACTGTCAGTTGGCTATAGTCAAAAATTTAATAAATTTATAATTTGCCCGTAACAAAAAATTGCGTTAAAACTGCAATCAATTTGACTACTCAACAGGTCGAATAAAAGCAGCGCCAGCGTACAAAAATTCTGATGCATAAACAATGGCGACCACTCTTACTAAATATGTTTTGATATTTCAGTTGTTAAGCAGCTAAGATGTTGCTAGAACGACTATTTAATTAGTTTGATACTTTTTGTTTTCTGAGACATCAGCATTCGTTACTAGTGTTACGTTTGCAAGAATTTGTGAAGAGAAGGGAAATGTCAGTCAGATTAAATGCGTTAGAAGCGAAACCCAGAACTGATCCTCCCTCTTTGAACTGTCAGTTCTGTCAGAATAGAATTGCCGGTTGGCTATAACCGTGGTAAACTAAAAAAAAACTAGTCACATGACAGTCTATAGACCGATAAAACGAAGACAATTCGGCCATTGATATTGTACTGACTGACGTTTACCTGTTCGGGACATGGCCACGTAATCACCCTAACGTAATCACATTTTCATTTAAATAAAAAAAAAGATAAAAAGATAAAAAAGTTGGGTTCTAAACGTACAACATAATGTCGGCAAATTATATATGTACTGGAGTTAAAAGACATACCCAAATAACACGAAAGCGGAAGCGGGAGCAAGAACGGGAAATACATGGCGATGGCGGTATATCCCACCGTTTTCCCCGCGAAATTCTCTCTCTCTCTCTCTCTCTTCGCGTTAGTAGTTAGTTAGCAACACTCCCGATAAAAACTTACATAAATCGCATCAGTCAGCCAGCTGTCAGTTTTAGTAAGCAAAAAGCAAATGGTCTGAGCTGAGCTTGTAAATTATGATTGCTGAAGCCTAGTACGCTGCTGTTGCAGAACGAAAAATTCCATATAAAAGTGACACAACGAAAATATGAACGAAAAATTTCATTTTCATTTCTCCTTTTAGTTTTGCAGTACGCTGCTGCTGTGAAATGATGCCGAAAAGTGGGTATTTGTAGTAGATTGCTTGGTACCTACAATTCTCCACTCTCTTTTCGCACACAATTTATTATCCGGCACATGCAGAAGATATTATTGTTTTTAATGTCCTCGTTTTACATTTTTATAAAATTCTATAATTCTAATTTTAATTGCTTTCAATTATTTTTTCGCCGACGTTACGCTGTGCAATTGGAGACTACCGGAAAATTTCGCTTCGCAACAGCAGCTTACCGAGATAAGGTCTCAGACCCCAACTTGCTGCTTCACTGGGCCTCTTAATTGTTGTCGGAATCAGCCATTTTGTTTTTCCATTCATTTCCGTCATTTGGAATCCATGGGAGGTACAAAAAAATAAAATTATAATAGCTGGCGCAAAAGGCCCATATAAAGGACCACAAGCCTAGATTTTCACAGCCATTCGTTTGTGTGAGTTTTAGTTTTTGGGACTAATGACAGGTACCTCAAATTTTAACCGTATCCCAGCGGAATAGGAAGCTTTCACAGGACAGTTATAGCCTTGTATGCTTGTCAGACATTTGCGAGAGATGAAATCTCTCCTTCAGTAGTCCAATAGCCAATCATGGTACCATCGACTTTACTTAAGTAAAAATTTACAAAGAATCACTCATAAAAAGTTGTCCTCTCAAAATGTATTTGACCCAAATGTAAGAAAAAAAAATCATTAGCTTTAATAAATGGGACAGGAAGCATTTTGGCTTAGAGTAGATATACCAATCACTACAAAATTTAAATTAACAACGGTCTTTGCACGTACCTTAGTCGTACGTATTTATCTCAATTCGCAATGGCTATTGGCGATTACATCCACACGAGTTCTATCTTATCGGTCACTTATGAATGCATATTCCTATACAACTAATATTCTTTGGCAACATTTCAATAAAGCGCCTATCGCTTAGGGATACGCTAGCTCTAGTCCGCATTCAATTCATGAAAGCATTTTGCCAGCTAGCTGCAGGGCAGACTGCCTGTACGCGTATATATCCATTAAGATCAGACTATTCATGAGAATAAAAAGATATACCGTCATGTATACAGCTACAGCATCATACCCTAAACAATTTGTCAACGACCTACTCAGTTACGACACCCTACGATATGATGCTCATCGAATAAACAGACTGAAACTGGGGAAATGGATTAGATACAGATATAGAAATAGACATCGTTGAACAGAAAGTATATTCGAGTATGTATATCCCTATGTATCCTTTTAAAACTTGCCCGCTCTCTGCGTAATTATGCGTGGGAGTATTTTTTATTTTTTTTTTTTTCTGGCACAGTGTAAAATATAAACGAGTTGCAGCTTCAAACTCCAACCGAGATGAGATCGTAAAGCGTATTCGCAATGCACCAAACCACTTTTGTGTGTGCCTCGAATGAAACGAGGTTTTTATGGTTTCACCTTGTTGCGCCCAGGTATTGGCCGTTGGGGAATTGGGGACCTTCTTTTCTTAGATATTTTTCGTCGCTATACAAATTGCGCACTTTCAAGTGGCGACTGTTATGTTGCATGAATACAAATGCTAGGCGCGAAGCTCGTAACAGAAAATATGAAATTATTGCGAGAATTGGCAATATTACTTAAGAGTGCGTCCTTTGGCTATATAGCATCACATTCTTAAGGGTAGCATTTCGCGTGCTGTATAAAGCATCTAATACACTTAAGCTTATTACGATCAAGAGAATTGTGGGCGGGCTTTTGTGATATATGTATACTCGATAATGTGTTTCCTTTCGGGATACAATCATCCGAAATGGATATTATGCATTCCAATGTGAATGAAATTCATCGCATGAGATACATACCTATACGTGTATAGCTTTCAATTCAGTTCGTAATCTCATTTGAGTTTGAATGTATTTTATCGAGGGTTAAAAGGAAATTGCACTGATTGTGTGTCAATTTAAATTATGTTGGCAATGAAATGATATGAAGGTTTTTTTTTTTCTTAATTTTTGCTGTGCCATATCTTTTGCAAAAATCTTCATATCACCAGAGTTGCAGAGAGATTGGTCCAACTTTTCGGTGGGATAAGTCATCAAATTTCAGCTAAAAGTTGTCAACGCCCAAGAAGGTCTCATCAAAGTTATGGGTATAATATTTGATGATAAGATACAAATTATTGCGACACGTTTTGTATTCATTTATACTGTAGTGAGACGACCAAAGTCCCCTTTCGGGAATAATATTTCCCTCGAAATGTTCCCCATTCAGCATATAATTTACATTGCTGACAAGGGAAACATTTAAATCGGAATTTATTCACTATATTCCTGCATAAATAGACAACCAGGATCGCCATCGTTAAATTACTTCTTTACTTAGGCGGCTCTATAGTTCGGGATAGACGGAGCCCCCAACTAACAAGCCTTTTGAATAATTCACCACTAGAATCTGCACAACAGCAGCCGTTAATTACCTCGATTGTATACTAAAATCGATAACAGAAAACTGCGAGATCTAAATCAACCCATCCTTAAAGAACGGGATTGTAAAAAGTGAATTTCAGCCATTGACCTTAAAAACTGTGAACTAGAACCTGCACCTGTAGCTGTTCAAAATGTCGTTGCAATTTCCAGAAAACGTATTGATCTTACTGGAAGGCCACTCGCATTCAATCGCTAGAACATCGCTTTCCCAATATCCTTTTGCTTAAGGCACTTTTCTGTTGAATTTTTTGCCAAAGGTTTTTATCAGAAGGTATTCCGGAGACATAAGGCAAAGATTAGCCAAAATGACAGACAATTGCACTCAAACTGATGTCAAAGTCCAAAATAAATTTGCATCTAGTACAAATGGGTAGATGTCAATTTATTTTCTACAAAATTTGACAGTAACAGTGATGACGATGATTATATTAGCGTGTTCGGTAATTACAGCACTCTGGAAACGTCCAATTTCAAAACATCTAGTCCACAAATCTCTTTGTCAAACAATTTTCTTCAGCGCCATATTATTCTTTGAACATTTTCAGCTTAAGTCTAATTTAAATTGGACACCATAAAAAGGCATCATTCAAAGTAAAAGTATCAGACATAATCTAAATTAACTTTTTAGATCTATTTTCGGTGGGGATATCAACTGTGAATTGTTTAACATTTCATCTAGTACAATCTAGAACAAGAATAAAATGGCCGCGTTCCATTGACCGCTAGTCATCTAGCACATAATATCCCTGATGGAGAGATCTAGCTAGAGATCTAGCGGCAGCGGCAAAGTGGCATTAAAACCAATATGAATTCGTATTATTTCATCTTCATGAGAGTCAAAAATGTATTTTGTGCCATCATGCCGCATATTTATTAATACACTATAATTTAAATAAACAAATACAATCCTATATTAATTACATAGGAGCTTGAATATCCATTTTACACCAAATTGGAAATATTTGACTTCTGCACTTTCACTTTTGTTTTGACAGTTCGTTATTTTTTCCAATCTAGCAGTTAATTTTGCGCTAGATTGAAAAATTTCACAGAAAAGGATATTTCACAAAATGTGCTAGACCTCTAGCGCAAATGCTGAAATGTCTGTTTTTTTTTAAATGGAGTTTGGCATGCCGCTAGTCATCTAGCGGTCAATGGAACGCGGCCATTGATAGTACTTTTATTTATTTTTTTTTTGTTCGTAGTTTTTGGTTTTTGTTTTGTGTAGCTTCTTATTGAAATTATGCGAAATGCAACATTTTTCGTCTTTTTAACCTAATTGATAGGATACACTTGAAAAGGAAATGTTTACCCCAAAGACAAAATGTGCTTTGTGCATTTCATTACATGGCCAGAAATCTCTACTCAATTTATTTCCAAATATGTAGTTTTATTTGCGTCCTGACCTGACTCCTGATACCTATCAAGAAATTGAGTGAGACTATTGAAATTCAGCAAAAAATATATAAACAGAAACAGCTGATTTGCGCTCGAATAAAACTGTCAGTTTTGCGAAAATCGTTCAAGATTTGATTTCCATTGTACTAGAATTTGTAGTAAATTCGTGTTTAGTAAAGTCTTCGAACTTGGTTATTGGTAAGGCCGCTAGTCATTTGGCGATCAACTTAACGTGACCATTGTTTACACTCGGCGTTTTTCATTGAACATCTGGACTAGAGAATTGTATCACAAAATTTCAAACTTCAATTTGACATTTGACAAGTGCGTTTAAGGCAATTCTTCCATAATTTCTCGGACTATTCTTTGACCTGGAATAGCTTATTTTTTATCAGTTTAACATAGAAATTGGTGCAACAAATCCACGATCTATATGGAGTGAGCAAGCCCACTATAAAGTGGTGTATAGATGGATCGAGAAAGGACGACGGAAGTGGCGCATGAGTGTTTGGGCAATCAGGAACTACGAATCCATGCAGAAAGTTCAAGCTAAATTATTCGCTATGGATAGGTGCGTCCTGATCATTCTCGGGAAAAACTACAGAAACTGTAATATAGTAGCGATGCAAGATCAACAGAGAACCTTCAATGTAGGCATTATTGGCAGGAGCCATATATATATATATGGGGCCTAATACCAGTCACAGACCCGCTACTCATTCTCAGACTCATAAAATAAGCTGACTGAATGAAGTGTTTTTAATTGGATATTCTTGTCAAAGTTGGCTTCTGGGTGAAAATTGCATATAATGCAAACTGTCCCTCTAACCTAACCTATCCTAAGACAGAGCAAAGACCCTCAAATACAATTCTTAAAAAGAATCACAAAACGACAGGGCTCTGAAAGGAACAAACCTCTCCCAAGTATAACCAGGGGGCACAATAGATCATAAGGTCGTAGTGCATTAAACATTAAACATCTATTATCCTAATCTTATCGTACATTTCAGTTGTGGGCTATAATTACCGCCAAAACTCAACTATAAACCGTATATCCGTCAACTCTACGACAATGACCAGACACACGACAATTATCTGAAATACTTTTCGATATAGTACCGTCGCCTTACCTTGTCGTACACTCCTAAAAGTGCAACTGCAAACGTGAGTTGGTCCTATACCTATTTATCAGATAGCTAAAATGTTATGACTATGAATTGTCCACTATTCTATGGCAATTAATTACCCTTCCCGGTGACTTCCGAACTGCATGTCCGTATCTCCTCGCCGGCTCTGTCTAATTTACAATAATTGTACTTCACCCAAGTAAATACATCAATAGCAGAACTGCGTCCAACAACTGCGATGTCTGGTGGATGCCAAATTAATGACATTTCCGATGTCATTTGCGCTGCAATTTGTATTTAGAGAGGAAAAAAGTATCACCCTGTGAACGCCGCTCTGGTTGATGCTCTTTACGATGCCGGATAGGCCATCTATGAAATCATTTTCATTGATAAATGAGTTGGCTCTCGAATTGACACGCTTGACCTCTTTTGATTGAGGTTCTCCTTTTCGAGTCTATATTGGCAATCTTATACGCTAGAAGATGTATAAATACACTGACAGTCCAGACAAGCAAAAGCATGCTCTAAATGAATTGTGAACCGAAGATAAACTATTGTACGCCTATACAGGTTTTAGTCTTTCTTTGACAGTTCCATGGAATATTCAAACTTCATGCATAGATGAGGCTTAATTAATGCATTCCGAGCAGTATGAAATAATTAGTTCGTTAAGTTCATGCGGTTAGATGGATGAAGTGTACAGAGAAGACGTTATTGGAAATGGCGTCGTATAGAAACGCGTTGTATCTGTGTCTAAATAATATTACCTGGTAATGACTTGAAGGAATGTCCTTGTTCACTAATCGATTCTCGGTGAATTATAGGCCGAATGTCAGATGGTCAGCTTAAGTGAGAGAGTTGCCCCAAAGTCCTCAACGTGTTAACGTGGCTGATCTAAACAGGAAACAAGTTAACGCACCAGTCACACTAATCCTTGCCCAATAGGTAGAACTGCAATTGGAGTGTCCATGATGTTCACGACGTGAAATGAGTATAATACTCGTGCTAACAAATTGAATTTGATTTTGCATCACAAATTTCCGCATTAATTACAAACATTGCAAGGACAATACGCCTCCTCTCTATTGTACTGACGTGGTGTGCCTTGCGGTTGTATTGCACCCATCAAGCGATGCCAAAAGCGGTGGTCCCATCATATCACAACGCAAACACACACACACACACATCCGGCGCTGTGCGGATCGATTGTACGATAATGGAATTTTCAATTGACCACAACAATCGACCACACCTACCGACCCCGCGCGAATTGCCAGCCTGTCTGCCTGCCTGTTTGTCTGCTTTGTTGCGTGAGTAATTAATTAATGTGCGTGTAGAAAACATCCTGCGATTGAGAAATTCACAGGTGTTTCGGGTGGTTTTCGCTTGTTTTTTTTTTTTTTTTGCACTGCTCTTGTGCCCTTATTTTTTATTTTGAGGAAGAGTGTTGGCAATGCATCCAATTGGCACCCGGCACGGAAGTTTACAACACAAAAGTGTTTTATAATTGAATCAAAACTGATTAAGCGAGGTCAGCTGAACAGTTACCCATTAAATAAAAGTCTGACCGTGTCAATTGATAGTTAGCGTTCGTTGATTTAACATTATTGATTTCGAGGTCGATTTGCGTCCACTTGATGAGCGGTGTGGATGCTTGTGGCCAATCGTTGCTATAAACTCTGCGTTATCGTGTGATGAACCTTAAGCCCTGGACATTGACCTATTTCGATGGTTTTCTCATGACTTTTTATACTTTTTCAATAAAAGTTATATTGGCAATAAGAATTCACGATGGGATTTCAATTGATGGAAAATAATGATGTGTAAGGAGGTACCCAAACTTAATGCATATACAGCATACCAAATTGGTACCCCAGAGATCGCTATGGGCTCATTATGGTGTCTACTGTCTAGTGTTATATGAGCTATAGAGTCCTAACTTAATCTATAGGTTCGTTTGCCTTTCCCCACAAAAGTATGTATTTAACAAATAAAAAGGTCTTTATTTTACCTACCTATTGGGCTAATGTCGTTTTCGGTTGTTCGTCCAGAACCGCCCGGAAGAACTCTCCGCGATTCTGAATTTAAATCCAAAAGCAAATTTCTCTTCTTCTCAGTAGAAGAACTGTCAGTTTAGTGTCAATCGAACGCTTTCAGAAGCGTTTGGATTGCTTCCGGACGGTTCTGGACGACCAACCGAAAACGACATAAGTTTTTGTTTTTAATTTTTTTTCGCAAAATGACAGTTACACTTTTTTAAAACGATTGATGTTAACCAATGCAAGAAATATTACTCATCTCATGGAAGTGAGTATAGGTATCAGCTTGTATAACGTTTCAACATTACCCCCGAGATGCATTGGGGATAGATGTTAGTTCTGGACTTGTGGACTTGTGGTCCCCACGAAGTGAGTTTCAAAGTTGTCCTGTATATGCCTGTGATATGCATTGGATGTCTTTCTTGTAGGGCACTCATATGTCGCAATTCGAGGAATAATTTCGGTAAGTTCGTCATAACATCTGCAATGATTAGACCAAGCATAAACCGGTGGCTAATCGGCGGCTTGGTCATTGTCAAGTAGGTTAAGCGAATATTTTGGTGCGGAGCCTCATGAAAATATTTGAGGCCTCGTCTAACTTTATAAAGAATGAGGAGCTTCTTCGGAGTCAAGTAAAGTATAGCTCTCTGCTCTCAATAGGTAGGTACAGCGCGAGCCAATTCACTTGGCCATTCCACTGCGCAGGGCTCTGTGTATGTATTTTGTTTTTGTGTTTTGTTTTGTGTCGTGTTTATTTTCTTAAATCCTCTCTCTGCGCAACCGACGGTTGGCCAACTGAATTGGTTCGCGATGTACATAAGTTTGAGCGGACGTTCATCTTGCAATATTGAGTAAGTGGTTTTTTAAGGTTATGTTGGCGTGTCGTCTCCTTTTACTAAAGTTGAAAAAAAAACTACTGAAGTTATTGCTAATATATTTTACAATGGAGCGGAAAGCGCGTGTAGGGTACCATTAGAACACTCGTTGTAAAGAAGGGGTGTCCAGCGAGACATGTAGATTTTGAGTGAGTAGAAAGTTGAGGTAGATGACACAGAAAATTAAACGAAAAACCACTGTATCCAATGAAGGTTCCTTTTTCGTACCATTGCGCTTTCGATACAAATCTTCATTTAACATTTGCGTTGATGGAGTGAGAACGTCAAAAACAAGTGTCCGCTTTGGTTTGTGCGCACTTAGGCTGACCACGTCGAACAAACCTACTAAGATAACGAAGAATATACCAAAATAACAAATTCTTATCACTTTATTAAAACATTTCAGATTGACCCACTTAGAATGCACTCATTTGTAATAAACACTAGTCCAAGGAGGTTTCTCTAACTGTGCGTAGCGTTAAATATGCAATTGAGACGGGTCGATGTTGGCAGCCTGTAGAAAACAATCAGCCAACACCCGTATACGTCAAAGGAATTCCAGATCAGCCAAGAACATTGCCGGGGTCCAGAAGCAGTAATTTCATCGCCGTTCACAAGAAGTCGGCCTTTGGCAGATTTCAGGACTTGTAGAAACCGTACAACAATTAACTAATCCAGGAGCTCGATGACCATAGACAACCCCGTTTGTTCTCTGATTGGGCTTCGGAGCGTTTGGAATATAACTCCAATTTTAGCCGAAAAATCATATTTAGCGACGAGGCTCATTTTTGAATGAATGGCCATGTTAATAAGCAAAATTGTCATATATGGGACGACGCCATTAGGGAATCCCATTTCAGCTTGATCAGCTTATATTCACGTATGTGTGCTTTTAAAAGGGCCGAGCGTCGCAGAAATATTACAACCTGTATAAAGAGTCGCAGTATGGAGGACTATTCTTTTTTTGCATTGTAAAGAAAGATGACCAATAGCATAAATCAATATTAAACTCTGCTGGAAGCCTGGTCACAAAGGTCTTGCAGGCAACGAATGCGTGGCTAAATCTACTAAAGCCGACTCCGAATTCGCCTTCATGGAATCCAATTTCTATTGCACAGTAACCTGAGAAACTGCTCTAGTTTTTGTAGTGTGAACACCATCTTCGTCTAGCCTACTGGTTAAATATGCTGGACCTTGCTTTGACAATCCAGCAGATTAATTTATAATCCGCGATACTAATAATCATTTTTAGTTTCCAGGCTAAGTTTAACGAAGTCACAATGGCGAAAATTTCCATATAAAATGATCCATTGTGACCGTCAAAATATTTAAGTTGAAGATTAAAAATGATTATTGTTAAAGTGGAAGGGACGATGTTAGAAATTTCATTGATTGATTTGCAAAAGGATACCGATGCCGAGTTCTGACCAATTTTCATGGCATCGACTTGACTACAAACAAGTTCAGGTCAATGTTAAAATGATGAAGTTTGATGAAAGTGACGAAAAACCGATAGAATAGATCTCAAAAATGAAACACAACACTAAAGAAGTAGACCGTCACGAAACTTTAATAGAACATAGTCGGTTGGCTCCGTTTGAGTCTAAAATGGAGCCCAACTTAAAATGCCCGCAGCGTCGAAAACACGCACCGTCAACTCTCGATTAACCGGGGTGCTCGGGACCGAGCTCATACCATACCGGATAATAATATTCGCGTGCGATACCCAAGTTTATTTTTTGTTTTCCAAAAGGAAATAGTTGAAAATTCATAAAATGTCATTATCATTATCGATTGTACATCGACATTAACTGCACAAAAATGTGTCCCCTTAAATATCATTATTCAACATTTATCTCGCTAATTCAGCAAGACATTATCCACTCAACTACCCAAAGACGATAAAACTGCACAGCTCCATAAAAAGCCAAATAAACCTTAAAAAAAAAAAGAAACACCCAAATATACCCTTCCATACAACTAGAAATGTCATCGTAGACTAGACAACATTTGCACTAAAGGATCCATACCTACAAGCTGTTGCACATTAACATTATCTCTGCTATCAACCTTCGAAAATGTACTCCGCAAACTTGGAACGAAGCCAACATAAAAAAATGTATAACTCGACCTCGCCCAGCTGAATTAAAAGCGAACCAAAAGAAGGCGATAATGTTTCCCTTTTTTTTTTGTTTTTTAATTTCCAATTGTTTGACTTTTATTATGAAGTGCAACATAATCTGCGATATCTGGATCCACCACCATACACACAGATTAAGTAAGAACAGTCAAATAATGAAGTGAATGCAATATCAAAAACTGTGCACACTTACCGAGAAGCAGCAGTTTAATATCCTTTGCCGCCTGGATGCCATCCTCTTTGAGATTCTTTTCGATTTGCTTCGAGCGTTGAATGGCGGCACGTTCCTCAGCTGATGTGGTACATCCCATTGTTGGTGCGGTTATTTGAATATGAGTTTCTATATGGTTTCAATAAATTGCACTATTTCTTTGATTTTGTTTATTTTTTTGATTTTTATTTAGTGAATAGCTATTGCGATATTTTTTTTTCTTTCTTTCTGTAGTTGCTGTAATAAACAAAGTATTTAAAAAATATTTCTACTCAATGAGTAACACAGTAAAAAAAAAAACAGAAACAGAATTGAAATGAGTATGAGTATGCGTTGCGTATAAACAAAAAGTGAATTGGCTATGGAAAGGTGGTTTACTGGAGGCGGAGGGATTTACAAAGTTTGGCACTTGAAACATAAAAATAACTCGAATGAGAACGCCGGCCGCCCCTGCCCTCGCAAGAATGCAATCAAAAGTGCTAATTGATATCACTAGTTGAGCACTGCATGAATTGTTCCGAACTCAGTCAGAGTAATGATTCAACAAGTTACATAGCTAGATACGGTTATATGGAGCTATTAGTGCCGATGCGGTGCTGCACAAGGCAAACTATTCACTTGGAATAACAATTAATGAAAAGGAGAACGAGAACCAGTGCATTTCTGTGGGTGGTATGTGCGCTGCTGGTGCGATGCCCAATGATGATGATAATATATTGGACTTGTGTAGTTTCTAACGCACGTAGGTTACTCATTAATCATCGATAAATCGTTCAGCGAATCATTTTTCTGGTCTAATCTTGTCGAATAAAAATGCCGGTGGGAGACGATTTGAGTAAGTGGTATTGTTGCAGAACTATAGGTTTTCGCTATCAATTCAAGGTGTGCAATTGTGCATCCCACGTAAGCGGAAGGGCGGTCATGGAAGTCTTAATACAGTAAGAGAGTGGTACTAGGCACATATTTACGACCATAAAAAGGTTATTAACATGTCTCTGTCGGCTTAAATGACCAGATGACAAAAGAAACTAATACTCCAGGTGGTCAAAGTTGGTTTCAATGCGTGAAATAATGTATAGGAGGGCAGGACTATGGAGGGAGTTCTCCTCGAAGCAATTTCATTACTGGACATAAGTGTACCGAAGAATGGTACATACTGTCTGCCTGCTATTCGAAGTTGTCAAAAAACGTCGGACATCACCATAAAGTGCTCACATTAAAAGATAAACTAAAAGGCAGAGAGAACCCATCGAAACTGGACCGATGCGATACATTGAAAATATGTATTCAACCGTAGCAAGATAAGATCAGACTTGTTGCCAACTGCCGGCTATCGTACCCTGGAATACATGGGCCTAATGTCGTCATAGCAAATGATATAGAGCTTAGTTATGACAACCAATTGTGATAGTTATTAGATTAATTTGTAACAGACTACTAACATATTATAGACAGCCTCCAGGATATTTGGGCAAAAGTCCCATTCAATTGAAAAACCCCCTTCTACATAGGTACATACATGACTTCACATTTGGCGATGATTCATAACGACTAATGGTGTTTCTGTTTTTACACTTTGTAAACGATCAAACAAGTAGCTACACTAAAAAAAAAAAAAAACTATGTATACAGTTCCAGATTTTCTAAATTTATCAGAATTAAAGACTTTTATCGCAGCTGCCCTGAAAACTGTGCCAAGCACTGTGAAGCCGAACGAAATACCTATGTATTCCCACAGCTGTTGCGTTTCATGTAGGTATGACGTCTTGCACCTAAATAGCATCTAGTATGCTACTGATAAGAAGACCCAGTCGTTTCGAACTGATATCCAACACACTATGTGGATAACGATTAGAACAACTTGGCAGCGGTATTTGAAGTGTACCAGTCTAATGCTGATGCCGACACATTTTAGCAGACTAAACTGTGCTGCAGCTGTAGCAATGAAGAGGGTAACAGTAGAACTATCTTATCAGTAGTTGAAGATACCACCTTTTGTGAATTCCAATACGAATCCACCTTATTTTTTGTGTGATGCAATCTATGTACGATACATACTGCATTATTATTAATTGAATAAAAATTACAATTAAAATGTGCTAACACTCCTTGCCCACCTCCCCACACCCAGAATACGAGTGAAAGGATACGAATGATTTCGACAGAAACAGCACCACTCACCAGCAGCTGTCAGTGAATGGAAAAAAAAGTGGGTGGGACAAGCTGAAGAATCTTTCGAATGCAATTTAACACTGAAATGCCGAGTAAAACACTTTAATCACTTGTACCGATCGCGAAACACAACACACCAAAGTCAATGGCACCAAACTCACAATTTGTTTAATTTAGTTTTGACGTTAAATTCGCTTCAGAAATTACGGAAAAAAGTTGCCCACTATAGGTGAATTTTTGTCCTTCTTTTCTGCAAAGACCGATGATGATGATGATTTTTGATGTATTCGACGTTTCTAAATTTCTTTTGCTTCGGTTTTTCGACTGGTTTGGGGGATTTTCGCTTTTGGGTTTTTGCACAAATAACACACTCACACTGTAGGCGAACTGAGTTTTGTTCAAATTGAATATTTGCTAAATGGAAAGCAATAAAATTTCGAAAACCGCCCGAAAACTTTTCTATACGACTTCGGTTTACTTTTTTGCACTTTTCCAAGCAAAAGCAGCTATCTAGGGTGGAAAAAAATCGAACGTTTGACAGTTCGCAGAAGTATACAATGGTGTGTTCGTAAATAAAATCTTTTCATAATTGTAGTAGATTTCGTTCTATTGACATAGGTAGGTACCTAAACGCAAAACGACGTAGATTAATTATTGTTTTCGTACAATATTCTTTAAAAATTTTTATTAAATTGGTAGGTATGTACCTATCTACTCTTGACTTTTAAGCCTTGCGGTAAAACTGTCTGAAATTCCGTGTACAACGAGGTATCCAAACATGCGTTTATTGTTTTGTATTTCCTTGATTTCCATGGTCTATTTCTGTTCTATACTCTATTATACCTACAACCTACTACATTACGTAGATCATGGAGGAAAATAAAATACCTACGCCTAATACAGGAACTTATCTACATTGGTTGAACTTGTTGTAGATTAATCTCAAACAGAGGTATTTTTTTATTCAGCAAAGTAAAGTAAACCAATGATCAATAAAATTGGTCCAGAGTGACATTTGTGGTAAACTATTATAAACTGTTAGGACTTGTTATAATGTTAAAAAAAAACTTAACATGTAAATTAAACATTGTTAAGTCGTTATAAAGCAGATCAGTTTCAAAACATTTGCTTTCACAAATTATTAACTAAGTTACCTACTGTCTCATTAAAGCATTCATTTTAAAGGTAAACCTATATTTCCAATTAGACATCAAAGTTTGAAAGAAAGGGGAAATATACTGCCATTGTGATGATAATATTTTGTTTAAAATTTAGTTGTTGCACATTTATGTGCTGAATCTAGTGACTATTTCAATGGAAAATGTTTTTTTTTTTTCGATTCGTTTAAAATTGATAAAGATATAAAGTTTATAGAGCTCGTGTTAAATTTAAAACTCCACGTTTCTAAAATTGTGTCACCAACAAACATTAGCAGCATATCAACAAACACCCTTCCTTACCGCAACAATAAAAACACACGAGATAAAAAAAAACGAACAGACCTGTCAAAATTTGGCTTGAAAAAATAGCTCTGTTCCTTTACTTATAAATCTTAAGAATTTGTACTCAATGTCGTTCCTAAACTTGAAAAATTCGTAAAATAGAGCGACTTCGAGAGAGTTAGATATTACCCCTTCCACTGAGAATCTTGCTAGTTTTTATTCAACTGAAGAATTTCAAATAAAAAATTAAAATATATTAGCTGGAAAACTGACATTTCACCTTTGAATGACACTACTACGATGACACTTATACTTAAACCATGAGTTAAGGACCATTCACATGGGAGCGAACGAACGAATTGATGAAATGCGAATAAACCACTTTTTATGCATTTATAAACAGAAAATTCCACATTTTATTATTCCAAGATATCCTCCTCTTGGAATAAGGTTAAGTTCGAACGAATTTTTTATTCGCTACTTTGTGGAACGCGATTTAAATGATGTGGATTGTGAATAGACTGACAATTCGCGCCAGGGTGTTTTCGTTCGCGGCAAAAAATTTGGATTTCGAAATTTCGTTATTTAAACTGTTAATAAACTTGTTTTCTTAATAAATGTTAATGGAATAATTAATTATCCTCATCTTGGAGTAGTAAAATGTGCAATTTTCTGTTTATAAATGCATAAAAAGTGGTTTATTCGCATTTCATCAATTTGAATGGTCCTTTAGATAGACACTCGTTCTCAGGTTCGAAAGTTAAAGTCGACATTAGGGTTAACACGAGTATAAATTGGTTATTGGTACGCAATATTTTTTAGTTTCGAATTTTGCATTAAAGTCGAGTCTAAATTTGTACGCATATTCTCGAGCAAACTAAAGTCTGGCTTTACGGGGTTGTGGGAGTATTTCTAGGGCCCGAGCTGGTCAAAATGGTCTTAGATTTCTCTGTCAGTCTTCTGCTTACTGTTCGATCACTAACTGCAACATCTCTCACTTCCAAAAGACGAGTGCGAGCTTTAGTAGCTGTACAAAAGCGATCCCTCAGCACATTATTGACAACAAAGCGGTCGTTTCGAGCGGAAGTGCATGGGTGTCTACCTTGACCTGGCCTCCTATTGTAAAAACTAGTCTCCCGAAATCGTCTGATGGCATTCCTTATAGTGGTTCGAGGCACACCAAGTGTCACCGCAATGCGACGTTGGATGTAGCCATTATCCGCTAAAGCTACAGCCCTAGCTGTTCCAGTCGCGTCTAATGACATTTTTCTTTTTGATTTGTAATACCCAGAGGGTCACAAACTCTAATATAAACACTTTCCATTATTCAGAAATAAAGAAAACAGGGATTTAAGATCACAGTAATGAAATCGCTAAAAACGTCAAATTGGGAATGAATTACAAAAATGCATTTAATACACAAATAAGATAATAGAAAAGTCCAGAAACCGCTTAGATAACGGTTAAAATGTCCACTTGACAAAAAACATTCATTGCGATAACCGTTAGTTTATTTAAACAAAACTGGTGGCACTAAAGTATAGGTGGGCGGTTAATTGTGCCGGCCGGTGAGTTTACATTCCAACATGATGAAGGGAATGGGCTTTTTACTTCAGAAAAATTAAAAGTTATGGACGTATAGCTTCTTCCGAGTCGAATTTAATTAATTTACACACAACTTCTGCGGCATAAAGAAAAAAATGTATTGTTAAGTTTTCAATGTCTAATTTAACTTATTTTATGAATCCAGCTACCTATAGAGAAACAGCAAATTTTTTCACTTCTTACTTTCTGTTCCACCTCAACCACGTGCCAAGCTCTTCAGCAGAGTCCCATGGAACAGGAACTACTTCAGTAACAGTCCGAACTGTGTTCTTATGGAACGCTAATAATAAATAAAAAAAATGTAAAATTTTGAATATTATAATTTTTATTTATTCATTTTTCTTAACCGTATTTTGTTAAATTTTCATTACGTTTGTCCTTAAATATTAAAATCATTATACACGTGTTTTATTAGTTACTTTTTTTTCTTTATAATAAATTGTATATATATAATCTTTTTTTTATGTATACTTAAGTTTTCCTAAAGTTTTCGAAAGACACAAAGAAACAACTTAAATTGTTTATGCCTTAATTACAAACTAATTTATTATTATTGCCTCTCTACTGTTAAAGACGGGTCACGGGTCTACCGATTTAATTTGTTTGTTAGATTGCGGGGAACAAAAAAAAAAAAACAACGACAAACACAGCTTCCTCTGTTTTAGTTTATTCGATTATATTAGTTGTATATGCATTCTAAGAAATCCCTTTAGTATTAAAAAATTGGATTATATTCTCTTAAAGCCATGTACATCTATGTTTGCAGTTTAAATGGTAGAATATTGTTTTATAATCAGTTGGTTTTATTAGTTCCTTTTGATTTATAAATAAAAACGCACCTTACCAGGAGCGGTAGCAGTAGGTCGATTATAATGAACAACAACAAAAGTTCTAGTTTACGATTAAAAATTTGTTTAGAATTTTTTTTTTAATGAGCATTAGTTCTATTTATTGCATGCTTTCGGCTATTTTCATTTTCTATTTTGCAACTTTATTAGTAACAAATAAAAACGACGTTAACAACTTTATTTGTTCGGAATACAAATACATTATGTTTGTATTATACCTACTCCTACTAATCTCGCAATTGAACTTTTAAAATGAGTTTGTAATTTAGTTATTTTTTTTATATGGTTCCTACAAAGTCTATTGATTTACGTTTGTTTATTTGGATTTTCATATAATTTGTTTTAGTTTATAGTTAATCCTTAAAATGCTTTTATTTAAACTAGAGTCACAATAATTGTATAGGCGTTTTGAAAATACATTTATTTAAAATGTTTTGTTTGTTTTTTTTTATCATCACTTAAATTTTGTCAATTTTTATAAACTCTGTAAATATTAATATTTAATAAACATAATTATGTAATAGTGTTCTTACGCTGTAAGAGGAAATTATGACTTTTTGGTGTAGTGTCTCGTTTGATTTTTTTTTGTTTTATTTCAATTTATTTTGTTTAAACAATTTTATAGTACATTTTGCAAAATATCGATTATGTATGTTGAAAACAAAGGGGAAAATAATAAACTGAATTTCATGTTAAAACTTCAGACAAGGGAAGGATCTATTGCGTTGGATAAGCGTTAATATACGTCCATCTATGTGCAACTGTGTTTACATTTATACATATTATATGGAGTAAAATCTGTTTTAAATTGCAATTGAAGCCCACATATAAAAGCAAAGATGATAAAAATTAAAAGATATAATATGTCAGGATTCGGGAATAAAATAAAGAGCCGCGGACTGTAGGATATTCATCCTTATTCTACGTGGCGTTTATATTAAACGACTGTCGATCGATCGACACTCACAACGACAACGACGGATTCTGTGATAGACATGATTCATGTACTCGGAATTCTGTTACGAACCCCGAAAGAACTACCACAGAAACCGTCGTAGTAGAAATTTTTGCTACTAATTTCGAAATTCGTATTCGTGATAGTATTCTTCTTCGATATTCGTAGCAAACATTTTTACTACGGCGGATTCCGTGATAGTTCTTTCGGGGTTCGTTACAAAATTCCGAGTACGACATGAATAGATGCCTAAGCCTTCTTTGTACAGAAGCCCCCACCGAAGACGTTAAAGAACGTATCAACGAGTTCTAGGACCTACGGAGCTAGGACGCAATAGGTACGATATCAATCAGTTGTACTCGGTGAATATAAGAAAACATCTTCCGTGGTTTAGTTGGTGATCGCAAAGCTCACTAAGCGGCAACAGAAAATTGCTACCTAAACAATTTTGCAACAGCTCGGAATACAGTGACGCGTAACGCTCGATGTTTAATGTTAAAGACACACGTCAACTCTATATAGATGACCAAACTGCCAACCATACATACTAATCGATCTAAGGCACGCATACAACATCATCAATGTGTACACACTCCGAAAGTGAACGTGAAAAATTCTACGTCGAGTGACTTAAAAAAATGCTAGCAAACAAGCCCGTATTGACATTCTAGCTTCTCGCTGCTGTTTTAAGACTGGTACGCAGGTTCATCAAGACAACGAAGTGAATAGTGAATTCGCTGTACTATCTAATAACTTTAAGTGGATATCGTGATGAGGCAAGAAAAGAACCCATCGCCAACTGTGAGGGTCTACCAGCGGCGCTTTAATCACCTGCGCGTAATCGGAACGACAAGAAAAGATTGTAGCCTATTAATATAATAATAATAATAATGATACTCCAGCCAAGAGAATCTTTGACAAGGAAGATCGAACCTCTCTTTCAAATGCCAAGCTATGCCGGAGCACTTGGTCTGGACAACTGAGGGCAATGGCATACGTAATCTGGCAAAATGAAATTCCTTTGTTGTATTTTTTGGGTATAAGGAATACCAGAGGTACTCAATGCATAGGATCTACTTCTCCGAAAGACAAAGGATCACGAATATGTCCATGATTCTCTGTCCTCCCTTAAAGCAAAGGGTTACCGTAACTTTCTTAGTCATGAACAACCAAATGAACCACGACTCGAAATGTTATAGCCGTTGAAAGAATAAATTGGTTATCTATCTTGATGCGGAGGCACAAGCAACTCGACGCGCTGTTGAAGCGTTATAGGTTCGTCTTTACCGGGAAAACTTAATAAAAAAAATCATGACAGTTTTTTGTCCACTTTTTCCAGATAGACCATAAAGATTTAATTATGTCAAAAATAAGTTTTTGTCAAAATTCCTTGAGTGATGCAAAAATGTATTGCCTATTATTTGACTTTGTTTTCAAAGGTGAACTACATTTTGTCGCAGGCTGTATTGCCATTGCCACACCCGAGTACCTACATACAACGTTCGTAGTAACCGTCGACCTAAACCATACCGAGTTGATTTCCTCTTATATCCCTCCGACAAGTAAAAATAAAGCTCGTCACTCCTCCCAATAAAAAAGTAAAAAGATTTCATGCTTAATTTCATATATCTTCATATTTTAGGCAAAAAAAATCTTGTTTTTGTAACAAAATTCAATTAAATCGTATATAATCTGTTAATTTCTTTTAATAACAAATAATGTCTAATAAAATTCTTATTATATACTAACAAAAAATCCTGATATCAATGTGCACTTAATTAACCGCACAACCCTCAATATTGTTGCGTGTTATGTAGATACTTTTGCTAACCGAATCGCTTACTGCACCCGCAAAAAATTAGTGTCAGAGAACAAATATTAAACTTTTATCAAATTATTATTATGTCTGTAATATAAACAGCAGCACACTAAGAACTTGATGAGATTTGCTTCGAAAGAATAGAATAAAAAAATAATAATAATAAAACTCCTATGCTTCATATTTACATTGCATTTCTATGCCATAATTCAGAATTGATTGTTTTCGTTTTGTTTATAATTTCTAATTCAAGAGAATTAAACAAAAAGTCTCGTTAACCAATTTCACATAAAGTATTCCCTTCGATCAGTTGGATTTTCGTTTTTAATTTCATAAAATTTGATAAAAATGTAAAATAGTAGTAACTAACTTAAAATGTAAAATAAAAACAAAAACAAAATAAAAAAAAATAACTTGAGAGTCGCGCACACACAATATCTAATTGAAAGTGCGTGCGACAAGCAAAAAATTAAGCTAGTTATTTGATATACAGAAGAACGAATTAAATTAGGTTAAAAAATAAAAAATGATGCAAAAATCAATTTTGTTTTTAAATTAACGTAGCAAACATGACATTGGAGGACGACGACGACGCTGGCGTCATTACCGGACATGGTCAATTCTGTGGGAATACATCGTCAATTTTGACGAAGGCACAAGCGCCCAGCGATGAGTTAGCCATAACTTTGAGGAGTTCGCCAGCGTGTGCAACGCACACCTCCAGTGGTGGTCTCCATGGATAGCTCATTGATTCTGTCAATGAGTTTGATGGGATATAATTGTTTGTCTTTTTGACTGAATTTCTGGTTGCACTTACCTAATATAGCTGAGTTCAGGGCCGAGCAGACTGTTTCGCGCTTCGATGGATACAGTTGCCAGCCCAACGGACTTGACCATGGATTTGAATACGCTATAAGACTAAATGCATCCTAGAAAAACAAGTTGCGTCAGTATTTTTTTTTATTTGCATGCGTGTTGTTAGCTTACTTCTAACATCTGTCGATCTTCTTCGTTCATTTTGCTCTCCTTTTCTAATTGTTGGCCCATTTGTGAGAGTTCCTTGCCAAATTCAAGTATTCTCTCAAAGCCATGGCAATATTTACGTGATGGCAATAAATCAACATCTACCATACAAATTCGATTTGTTCATTAATTCAAGGAAAACAAACAATGTCAACTTACCCATGTCTTCGTCTACATCCAGGGAATTGGCAAAATTTGTGGGAGATGTTCCGTTTTTACATGAATTTCCTGCAAACAAAAATTATGAGATTAGATTAGTGATAGGGATCTACAGGAAATGCTGTAACGGCTAAAAGCTTGGGTTGGACGACATGTTGTTATTGACTATCTAAAAATAACTGCTAATGAAAAAGATCCAAATAATGTGGGCCTATAAATCTCCTTAAACGACAACTAGACCCGGAACGACGCCACTAAGCTAGGACATGAGAGAGTGCCTATTATCATTTTTACTTCGCTGTCATTTCGTTTTGGTCACAAACATTTTTGTTCATTTCGAAAAAATGGTTTGGTTTTTTTGTTGTTACCTAACTTGTTTAGCGACAATTTCGTTTAACAATTAGATCGCATTTTCCGTAAATGAGATCATCTGCCTGGAATGTGCGGCGGACGCTCTACACCCAAAGAAGTGATCAGCTACATGAAAACAGCATGGTTTCGAACTAACTAAAAGCCTTAGAAATGCAGTGGGATGGACCGGATAAACGAATGTTTACCAACTAAGAAACCTACGGTGATTGCTATAACAGCAAACAGAAGCAGCGTTTATTTTTTATTGATTTAAAGAGCGCATCAAAAAGAATTATAGAAATGTGCTATACAAAGTCACGTTTGGTTTTGGGGTTTCACCGAGTCTTTTGGTAGATTCGAATGGGAACTTCGCCTATCTCGACCCGACTACATGTTTCAGTGAATTCTAACAACGACGATATCACACTAGAGTTACATTTTTGTCAGTTCCTGTTTCTATGTTGATCGTAGTTAAAGTGCTTGACCAATTCGATGCTTGTGATAATGTTTGAAAGATTTTTCCGGCGGCTTTCTTGGTCATAAATAGATGAATGAAACTAGATTATTTCATTTGATTTCGCGACGTTTCGGCAGGGTTTGCTGCCTTCTTCAGGGGTTCTGTTAACGAGCAAACATTTTTTATTATAGGCAGATACTGTAGGATAGATCACTTCAATTAAAGTTTAGCCTATTACTTATTTTTTGGATCAACAAGCGAGCTATATATAGCAGATATATTTTGGATGTCCTGTTTCCTATTCATGTTATTCCTCTTGTTAATTATGTGTAGCGTCTTGAGCGTATATCGTTTTGAGGTATGTCTCTCCGTCTGAAGCAGAGTTGCGTTATCAAAGTCCGGATTGTGGTTGATTTGATGTCCGACTAATGGTTGGACATTCTTTGGGATAGCGACTGTTTAGTTGTACCGATGTAACAAAGATCACAACTTTCAGTGGTGTTTCCCATCCAGTCAATCTTGTATATTCCATCAGTACGTTTTTGTTGGTCAATTTTGGGTTTCAGTTTGGAGAACGATGCGATTGTTTTATGGTATTTAACATCCTTGGAGCTCCTGTTGATGATGTGTTAAATACGCAATTTTTCTTCTGATCCTTGTTCCTGGGAACCTTGTGTATCTGGCGATGTATGATGTTTCGTATGAAACGATCAGGGTAATTGTTTTAAGTATTTTTGTGATCTTCATTGGCAGGGTGGAGTTTTTCATCACTTAATGCAAAGTCTTATGGACCAGTTTGGAAGCCGTGTTGGTGATGATTTGGAAGTTGATGAATCATCCAGATGTCGTATCTTTCTGGAACAAGTTGAGGGCTGATTTTTATCGCGATGAACCATAGCGTCCAAAAACGCTATCGCCCTATTTTTGTTCCTTCTCCAATGTAAATTGGACTTTTTTATGCAAGTTATTGAGGCATCCTAACATGTCATCAATACTCCGAGGGTCAATAACAACCATTGATCATATTTGCATGCATTTCTTGCTTGTAGCAAAAGTTTAGCAAGTCTTCTTTAGATCCCTTAGTCTTTTAAATCAAATGTTGGTCAAATTTTACGTTCTTAAACAGGGGAATTGGCAGTAGAGCTGAACCACAACTGACTATTCTAATAATTCAAGAAGTGAATGGTTGAGCTGCACTAAATCACTCTACTCAGATAAATCGTACTGGAATCCAACAGAAACTGGATTAGGCTGATTAACTCTAGTGTCAGATATCGTCGTATTTTCTTGGCGATCAGATACATAGGATCTATAACGCATTACAATATACAATATAACATAAAAGCACCAACTTCAACCCAAATCCGAAGGTAAACAAAAACAACGTGACAAGGCAACTTTGATTCGTGTAGAAGTCAGTAATGCATAAAGAATAACAAAACATTCGTCGAGTGCGGACGAGCACTACTTTGAGTCGTTAGGAGAATATTCGATGCTGTCTGGCGCTGGCATTGATTAGGCGTGATTGAAAGCCATTAAACTGCTGGTAACTAATGCGTCAATGTTAGACATTTAGTTGAATTAAAAGGACAGCCGTTTGTGATTTTATTCTAAAAATTGGGAACCTTTGGTGCTTGTAGCAGGTTTGATTTTAAGCGCTAGCTAGCGACTATTATTTTTGAGTGCAGAAAGCACATCAGGTCTGATTTATCTGCAGAATTCCGAGTATCGTTTGAAGATCCATTCAGTGGCGTCATTTAACTTGTTTTTGAACTAATTTCACGCAATGAAGACACTCCACTATTTGACTTAACAACATCGCACTTTGGCCCACACAAACAACTTAAGTCTAACATATTTTTGCAGAAATGCAACTAATTTTTAATCAAATTCCAACTTACCATTTGTATGACCGTTCTCCATTTCGACGTCATTCAAATAATCACTGTTCGTTATATCGCTGCACTTGTTTATATCGTCAGTATTTTCTATCAGAAACCTACAAACAAAATCAAGACAATTACCGCATAGACTGCAATTTTCTCACGCGATATAGGTACTTACGCATTTTTGATATCTTGCTGATTATCTTGAACGCATTCTGCGGTTATCACAGCGCTATTCTGTGTGCCATTTTGGTACGACTTAGTTGATTGAATAACAGAAGTTTGATTTGTTTTGGCAGGAGAACACTGCAACAAAATGTAAAAACAAATTTTAATTACACTTGAGAACTTAACCATGTTGCTACATGCTATGTGGATTGAATTACTTCAATATCGGATCCATTCACCATCTCAATGAATTGTCTACACTTTAGCATAAATAATAGATTCTTATTGTTCTCTAACAGTCCAGGATATGAGCGTACGGTGTGCTCTATTGCTTGGCCCATTTTACCAGACATTACTAGTTTTAATATTTCTGCAATGAAATTGGACGATTGTGATATTTGGTCAACTCGGTATGTGAGAGAGAGAAAGAGACTTACTTTGACGATTTTTTATTGATCCTAATTCCTCGGGGAAATTCTGACCGGTGGTTCTGCCAAAGGCCTCCGCCGTGAGACTATATCCATTGTGTACTAGATATGATGAGACCATTCTAAAAGAAATAACAATTTTAGAAAAAAGTAACATAGAAAGAAGCTACCAGTTTTTGTTACTTGTGCAACAGCGTCGTTGGATCACCGTATTCGCTTCGCATTGGAAAATCATATATAGCTGCTTTAGTTTCGGCTCGCATTTGTCGTATCATGTCTTCGATTTGATCGAATTTAAACGGTTCCTGCCCGAAATTCGCATCAACTTCTTCGCCAGCTGTTTGCAGACCGACTGTTGGGTATAATTTTGACTGCAACGAGACACCAACAACAACATTAGTCCAAGTTGAAATCTGTTTCATAGGGGGGAAACTTACCGGTAAATCTCTAAATGCAATACCAAGGTCGATTCCATTCTTCGTGTAAAAACATGTATTATTGACGAAATTCACGCCGCAACCAATTATGTCGTCCGTTGTGAATGTTGGTCCATACGATTGACCTCGGTTTGAGGCGGTAAATGAATTACCATCGTCTCCATGATAGCCATAGGATTGTTTGTCCCAACCTAATGGCGGAAATAGATTCACTTTTAGCTTCTTCTACAGTCATTGGAAAATAGTACTCACCTGGCAGCCGATTCATTTTGAAATTCTCCGATGTGAGCCCGATGCCCATGTAGCCGTTTTTGCCTTTCGAAATGATCTTCACTTCAAAGTAGTACAATCCACAGGCGGGTGGGATTGGATGAGGAGTGCGAACAGCAGCAGCAGCATCGTTGACACTTTTGCCTGTTGCAGGGAAGAAGAAAGTAAATTTCAATTTAGAATGTCCTTAGACATGTACATTTTTTATAATTTTGAGTGATAATGAATAGCGGGACAAACCAAAATCAACAAAAATAATGTATGGAAAGTGTGAAGGGGGTACCTGTGGAGATTGTTTCTTCAAAATAGGTGTCTGACTGGTGATATCGATGATCAAACTCAATCATTCTTGAAAATTCCCACATTTGGAAATTCCACCCTAAGTAAAATAATTTAGAAATCATTGTCAATTTAATGAATTCTCTAGATGGATTTGGTATTTTGAAAAATTGTTCATCTTATGGAGTAGAAGGGTAAGAAAAAGAGATAGTATTCCCGGAATATTCTCAACTAACAAGTTGACCTAACCTTTGTCGTTAGGATTTGGAAATTTGTAGGTCTCATGCCGAATGGAACTGAACAAATGTGAAATAAGATTAAGGCGACAAAATATTAACCAAATGTACCTAGTTATGTAGTTCGATTTGATAAACAAAACGACTAGTATGGCCGTTGCAATACGCAAACAGTAATTGCAACATCAGTGCCTCTTCTTATGTTTTATTATTTTCTTTGTGAACTCAATCGAATTCTTCGATCTTGTATGTATGGGTTGAGGAAAAAAACAGGCCATCAAAATGTCCAGTGTACTTCTTTGTCTCCAGTTTCAGTCTTACTTTTTATGAGGTAAACTTAAAGAGGATATGCTTACTTACAGCTAGTTCGTTAAACGGACATTAATGGATTGGTGCTAATGTAAACGTCGTCGATCAACCATATCTTCATTGTCTTAAATGTGCATAAACTTTACGCATACATTTTCCTTTTCCGTTGATACATATTATATGACCTTACAATAATAATACATATATATTTTTAATTACTTTCCAAAGGCCATTCACATTTTATCATTATTTTCTTTGAATTTTAATTTTGTATGTCGTTGTATTTTGTCTTGTCATTCTCATGATTCATCTCCATGTCAATATACTTTTACAATGCCATGGGTGACGTATGGGGAAAAATACTTAAAATATTTATTTGAAAGACAAATACGAAGCAAATTTGTTAATATTATTGCTTGCTTGTGCTTCAATTATATTCATTGCTGTCTTACATATATGTGCACGCGCATTTCTTATGCGGAAATGACCAGCTGCTGTTAAATATGTAATATTCAATAAGGCACTAATTCTGCACTCGCTGCGTATGAGAAGCTTTTGGATATTTAAGGAATTAGAATTTTGCAAGAAGTGCAAGAAATGAAGTATTCTTTAATTCAACTCTGATCGTAGTTTGCTACTAATTCATTGCTTTCATTTTAAGATGTCCGTAATGGTAGACACCCTATTGCCCCCTGTAGTTGGTTCCAGTTTATTGGATAAACATAATACAGGTTCAAGTTGGGTTTATTCAAAAAGCAAGCTATTAGGCAATGCGATATTAATTACACTGTGCCTTTCTTCTACGGTTCATAAACACAAGTTTTAAGATTATGATGTGCGGCTCCAAATTCAGAATATATGACATTTGCATATGAAAAATAAAACGCAAAGTGGAATTCCGGTTAAGTGTTTTTAGCCAGCAGGCTTATTACAATTTTAAAATTAAGTTCAGTCTTCCTAAAAGAAGCCAACTTCATAGAAATTTGGGAAATTTTTTTTTAAAAGAAGAAGGGCAAAGGTTATCAATTGAAAAATGTAGGAACAAACCAAATCTCTGGAATAGAGGTTCCCAATCTTTTGCATACTATGACTCGCTAGAGGTTGAAATATTTTTGCGGCGCCCTTCTAAAAGCACGGATATGTGAATAGAAGCTGATCTTACTTAATATTTACTAAATTGTTTTTCAAGAAGGATGGGTCGACGTTGAAATATCGTCGTCCTACATTTATGGTAATTTTGCTTGTTAACATACCCTCCTTCATCTAAAAATGCGTCTTGTCATTAAAGATGATTTTTCGGCTAAAATCTTCCAAACGTTCCGAAGCCAAGTCAGCGAACAAACGCCTTTGTCTATGTTCATTGACTTGAGCTCCTGGATTAGTTGGATCTTGTACGGGCGTATGCCCAAGTCCCGATGCAAAATTCGCCAAGTTGGAATCTGAAAAAAGTCGATTTCTTGTACATGGCGAGAAATTGACAGCCTCGGGTTTTACTGTACACTAATGAACCGGATCAATGCTCCCGACGAATCTGGCTGGAAACGACCCGTACCAATTGAAAAAACCTTATTTAATTTTGAGTACCAGCCACGAACCAAGTCTGACTTGAAATGAGGGGAAAAACAAACGCGCTTAAATCTTCGATTGCAATGTCACTACGTATTAGTATTGGAATTCGCTTTGCTTCACTTGGACGCCCTTAGGATAGCGCCACAGTTAGGGGACCCCTGCTATAGAACATTCGTTTACAAAGAAATTGTACATCTGTATCTATTTTTATGAAAATGTTTTTAGATCGAGAGGTCTCAGGTTCGATCCCCCGAAAAACACGAATTAAACCTTAGGTTTTTTTTTCTATTGCGAAGGCGATAGTATAAATGTAGTGGAAAAGTTCCTCAAATTTAGTTAAGTTAATGGTACTTTATTAAATCATAAATTATATTACATTACTTAAATAAAAATTGTACATTTAAGCATGGCTTAGCCGTGCCAACCAACCAGACTGGTTTCCAGAATCTAGGGCCTATACGGAGCTTCTGCACATAGCTCTTTACTTTTGTTTTACAAATCAAAATGTACATAGACTGCCAGTAGCCCAATTTTACGTACTATAGTTTAGTTACGAATCGACAAAGGCACTACAGCGGATAGGTAAGTCAAAAGAAGCAACTGTAGTAATGTAAATAAAAAAAACGACATTTTGTCGAAAGATTATATCTAAGCCCCTTTGAAAATAGGTTTTAGATGACTTTAGTCCTTTAGATGATTTATATTTTCATCATAATAGATATCACCCATTATCTAAAGTTACTACCTACAATATTAAAAATGCAGACGTCAATATGATGTAAGATTCAATCCCAAAGTAATGTGTAGATAAAATCTGACGTCATAGTTTGTTGTGATTCTGAAAATCACGTGGTATTTTTTTTTTTGTCACGGACATTCTTTTTTATTAATAGATTTGTTTGACGTAGTCTAGTCAGCCCTAGTGCTCACAAAGAAATGTCAGTGCATTTTCGTCGCTGGAGAAGCCACAGATAACCCAGAAATTTAGCTTCATATCGAACACGAAAATGTAACCCTGAGACATACCTATCACTTCAATAAATTATTTTAATGTTGAAAAACACATTTCTGGTAACATTTAAGTGTGCAGCGCCTTAAGTTCACAAAAATAAGAGTTCACCCAAATGAATGACAGCTATAAATGCAACAAAATCCAGCACAGAACTCTTGCCCTGATTGCCTCAAGCACAGGTTTTCATTGTCAGTGCGAACTCAGTGCAATACCAAACGCGCAAGGGCTTTAAGGCCTCGTACGGAAAAATAAAGAAATTCTTTTTTTTTTTTAGAAAATTTAAAGATCAATTGCTTAATTTTTTTTACGAATTAGCTTTATAATTCAAAAGTAACTATTTAAGATCAAGATTGAGTTCAACGATTAAGTTTAAGTGCTCCAAAAAAGTGAAACAAATTTTTTACGGATGCATTTTATTGATAGCTATAACTGCAGCCTAACCCAATGCACACTAGTGCGCCCTAGGGTCGACGTCAAACGAACCTAATAAAGACTTCCAGTCTCGAGTTTACGGAAGCTCAAAATTGCGAAATTTGTTGAACTCCTTAAGTTTGAAACTAAAATTGGTTATTAGTAAGGCTCATTACCCAGAACACTTTTCATTATTTATTGCGCATGGGCAAAAGATGTAGGTATCTCTTAAGATCACTTTATGCAGATATTTTTCGACATTACTATTCATTATACCTTGGACACCTGTTTTACGTAATTCAGGAGTTGCAGAATAATTTATGAATGTGTTTGCAAAAGGTGTGGTTGACATGACACAAAGTGTAGTAGGTGCACAGCTCATGAAGCTTTCAAGTCATTGACATACTATACATGGACTGCTAGTGAAATGTCAGTTTCATACAAACCAACGAGAAAAAATGAAGCAAACATAAGCACTAGCCCTTTTGGTTAGTGCGGCGAAAATGTGAAACCTCTGCGGGCTATTGCTATTTTTTTTTTACATAGAACACAGTGCCATCCATAGTAGAAACATAGCAACTGCGCAAAATAACGACTAAAGGTGGGTTTCCACATGTCGGTTGATTGACAAAGTTTGACAGCCCTCGCGTTTATGTCCTTGAACGACACCAACGTCAGTTCATTTCCACTTATGCCAATTATTGGCAAAAAATCGTTTGTCAGTTGATTGACCAACTTATGAACTCGATGCCAATTAAATTTTCTCTGTCAATTATAGACAAAGTGACATTTTGTTTGACAATTCAGCTATTTCCACTTGTCCAGTGGTTTCTTTGTCAGTTATTGACAAACGTTGTTAGTCAATGCATTGAGAAGCAATTTTTCGCTATTTCCACTTGCCAATTTTTTAATTGGCATAAAAATACGTCAATTGTCAATTTCAAATCGACAAGTGGAAACCCAGCATTATTCAAATTATTTCGAACGTTCTATAATAGATGGCACACTCAGCACTCAAACAAAATCGCACCAATTGCTCGATGACATCTGAGAGTTTTCGTTTCTCTCCGCTGTGAACCAAAAGAGCTAGTGCTTATGTTTGCTTCAACGAAAAATTGGCTGCTGGCAATTGGTCAATGAGGTGCACAGCTGATGGAGCTTTCAAGTAGTGTTCAAAGCAAATACATACAATACACATACACAGGAGGTACACATTACAAAATTAGATCAATCTTCTTTAATGTTCAATGTACCATTGAAAGTGAAGGTATAAAATTTGAGTTTCTATGTATTTAAAAATTTGCGGGGCAAATTGTGTAGGGGTAGGTGCATGAAAGCTGGAGTCTATTTTAGTTATTCGTAGTTTTTGGTATACCTACTTAACTTACTATAAGTATGTACCTATGCATGTGGTATGTACATATAACGAATAAAAAAAAGCAAGAAACTAATAGGTATATAATTGAAGCAGTCCTAAAAGTATCAAAACAACAATCTTCTCCATATTATTGTATACGCAATTATAAATGTGATAAGGAAACTACGTCGTTATCAACATAAAAAAGGAAAAGAAACTACCTTTTCAAACAAAGACCATATTGCCTTATGCGATGCATGGACCATGGTGGACAGTGGAACACCCTTATTCTAATTCAACGCTTTTTCTACTATCTTAAAACTCTGTGTTGATAAAAATTATAGAAAATCTATATCCATTAGCGAGGCAGGTCAGTCAAAAACATTGGGCCTTGCCAATAATAATATTTAACCTCCATCTTAAGAATAATGTAGGTCGCAATAGATAATTTTATATAGAAAAATTCGTTACTGTGAGTTTGTAAAATTTAACCTGGACACTAAAAATGATTTTTAATAGGTACCTAGGTACAGCGCATAATAAACACAGCTTTACCTTAAATCCTAGCCCAAAAGAATTAGGTAGCTACATACATATAACATAATCGCTAGCTATGAACAATAACAATTCTTTGTTATCAATAAAAATAGGGTGTCTAGTGCGGAAAGGAAAAAAAGGGTAAATGCGAAAATCCAAAGCCAGAACATTATCTACCATTGTACATAACTGAATAAAAGAAAATCCAACCATTCTGAAGGTTTTCCTTTGTTTTGGAAAATAAAATATAAATGCTGATCTCCCCCATTCCATATTAACATAATATTATGTCTGTCTCCCTTCCCCTAACATACTCGCTCATCATACAATCAATTTTTGACAGTTCAATAGTATGAAAATCAGCTGATGACAGTCATCAGTAGCAACAACAAAATATGAACATTACACTAAAACGGAGATAGCGATAGAATAAAGCCCAAAAGAAAGACAAATTCATTCGTTGAGTTTTTCGTCAAGTAAAAGCAATACCAATAAACCAACTCGCAATCGCACACACAATCGCAACATGATAAATAATACAATACAAATGCTATTTACGCATCAAAAAAATCAAAATAAAAGGCAAAAGTAATAAAAAAAAGAACGAGAGGAAAGCGAACAAGAGGAAAACATATGTGTTAAGAGAGGTACAGAAGAAGTGATAGAGACGGTAAAATCTTGGCAAGTAATTCACATATACAAGCACAACCTGAAAGGGAAAATTTATGGAAAATGATTGTACGAAAATGGTCTTTGTTTTCACGCAGCCAGCAGGGAAAATGCGTGTTTTGGTGGTTTGGGAAAATGTTCTGAATGTAGTACCTATAGAATTATCTTTGGCGATAATATTATAAATATATGTGGTCGTCGTCGCCTGTCTCCCTTGCCCCCAATACTTCTCGTTTTATTATTTTGGTCGTTTGATAGACGGGGGTCTTTGTTTTGGCAACGACAACAGATGATGGCGATAAAGAGATAAAATAGAAATAACACTACACACTACAGTGGGTGAAAAAAGTATTTTTCACATAATTTTAGACTACCTATATGGTTTTGTTTGCTATGATAATAAAATGACTAATTAAGTCACAGCTAGCTACCCCATCTATCCTCCTTTCCTTTCAGGAGGATTGTCCTTTTTTAAACCAAAAATGTTAAAACTTTGAAAACGTTCGCCCTAAGTCCTCGTTTTATACCCTATTCACAACAAACCGAAAACCGAGTTTTCGTCAAAAAAGTTTAGAAAACTCGTAGATGCATTCACACCGAACACCAACTCGTTTTCTTTTGGCGTTTCAATTAGCTGTGAAATTAGCTATGAAATGTTTGTGGCGACTTCACTTTTATTTAGTTACTAAACTTCGCTCGTATTGACATAATATAAAAAAAAAATTATTTAAGCAACCTAATAATCGTTAACTTGTGGTTAAATGCATAAAATAATTCATAAGCAACAATCAAAATCAAAACATCTGAAAATACCAATTAGTTGTGGCATCAGGCTGAATTTTAGCGCCATCTCTCGCACAGAAATGACTAAAAAGATAAAATTTAGCTATGTATAGTTTATCAAATGTAGCAATGTGTTATACATAGGTACTACGTAAAATTTTGTTCTACTCGGCCCATGTGTGTCCAAAACAATCGTCAAGTAGGTACATTTGTTTAAACCAGAGCTAAATTTTGACATTTTGGCAAATTGAAAATGACAAATATTTTTATACTGGGTTAAATGTTTCGCTACCGCTAGTCATCCAGGGGCTTATTCCCAAATGCGCGGCGGATCGCTTTTCAGCGGATTGGTATTTTTATATTTCCAAAAGCGATTCGATCCATTCAAAAGCGATACCTAGCTATTATGAGGATTGCTGGCATTTGACAGCTTTTGGAATTACAAAAATATCAATCCGCCATGAAAAGCCATCCGCCGCGCATTTGGGAATAAGCCCACAGCGTTTATTGAAAAACAAACTTTTGTTTGAATTGACGTACCTACTCTTAAAAACACAAAGTGGAAATTTTAGCCAAATGATAATTTTTTCCCTCCCGTCAATCCATTCGCTTCCTTCTTTTTGTAATCGTAACAGGGTAGTTAATTTTTCATTTGCGTATAAGAAGCGGGCATCGAGTGGAGCGGAAAGATACCATACTTGGTAAGGGAACGTAAATAAAGAACCGCCGTTATCACTATTTATCCTGAGGTATGAGACACTGTTAGCAAAAAGTCGATATGTATTTAGTGTAAAGAACAAAGAGTAATCAAGATAAACGCGTTTTCTTTGTCCGCATAAACAGCTTTCAATTTAAAAGCCATACACGAAAGAAAACTCCTTACCCACACTGTACATGTGCAAGGTACGGACTACGGAGAAAGCCATTACAAAGAGAGGAACGAAAAAATACATTTTGATAATAGTTTTCTGACAAACCCAATGAAATGATATGACAAAAGGTGAAGAAAAAAAAAAGGCATGGAATTAGATACACTCTTTGTCTAAAAATAAGGAAGAAAAAGAGCAAAAACAACTTAAAGGTTATCAAAAATGCAATCATTTGCTACAGAAAAGACTCATGCAATTTCCCCTTGCACGAAAACTAGATTTAAAAAAAAAATAGCATATTGATAACGAAATGTGACAAACAACTATACTTTGGAAAATACGTAAAAAAAAAATTAGCAATATAGTAACCTTTGTAGTGAACACGTAAATTATTCTGAGACAGCCCGATGGCATGGCACTTGTCACTGGAGCTCCACGATCGAGGTAGAGGAGTTTCGTCTTCATTGACATTCGGATATAATTTCTTGAGACGATCGATTTGATGAATGTTACTGTTATTTGTGAGGCTGGCACTGTTGCCGTTCAGGTGCTGCTGTTGATTCTGTAACTGCTGCCCCTGATGATGATGATGATGGTGATGATGTTTACTGCTGCTAGTGCTATGCTGCTGGGATTGCAGCAGCGGTTGGGGATGATGGTGATGGGACGAAGACGACGATGGGGTCGAGAACGACGAATTGTTGTGATGCGTATGATGACCGTCCATTTTCTTTTCGCAGTTCAACGATTACAACTCACTGCTGTTGTTGTTGTTTCTGGTTCTTGATTCAGTCAGTCAGTGACTTTCTAAGACGTAAATTGATGTTCGCTTGTTGATTGACTTTAGGTGGAAGCAATTTAGATTGGTATTATGAAATATTCTTTGAATAATCGTTGAACTAAATCATCACAATAATTATCGGCCATGAAAGTTTTTCCATTTTTTTAATAGATATTTCTTTTTTTTTCCTTGTTAACACATTTGGCCACACACAACTCACACACACAGATGATTCTCTTTTCTTATGCTTTGTTTTTTTCTTCCTCTATTTGGTCTTTTTTCGTTTTCTTTTTTTTCTAAGGTCTTTGCAATAAAGAAACGAAAAAGTGAATTTTTCTTCAGCGCTGGCTTTGATTAATTTGATAAACACTTTTTAAACTGTATATTTCACAAAGGAGAGTATAACAAAGGGCCTGCAAAGGAGCAACAATGAAAGGATATTTTCCTTTCGATTTTTGTGTTCCTTGTACAAACTTTTCGATTTTTCACTTGTGCTGTGCGATTTGCTAATGCCACTACGAAATTGAACCAAGAAGCAAACGACCCGTTTAACTAGAGACAACTAGCATAATGAAAAGAGAAAAATACGAAAATTGAAGGAGAAAAAGGGAGAATGCAGAAGCAGAAGCAGAATGCGTAGTGAGTGAAAAACTCAACGAAAATGGCGAAATTTTAATTGAAGTGGGTTTCTGGGAAATCGCAATAGATGGTGGTGCATAGATGACCGTTGGAACAGAAGTAATTTAAATATGGGGGTAGTTCGTGAAATGGTTGTTTTTAATAATACAAAATACATTTAATTTTTCGCATTTAGGAGGTCATTTTGCGTAATAAAAGATAGTAATATTTTTTTGCGAATGGTCCAAAAAAGCGACGCCAAATTTATTTCAGTATTTTCCATAAATATTTTTATTTAAATTTAGACTTTCTACTTTGTTTCGCAAAAAAATTCGCCTTTGTGCCAGGCATTATCCTGTTGAAGAATAAACGACTCCCCGATGAGTCTGTCATCAGATGGAAATGCCTTAGCATTTAGGACACTCATACCCGATTTCACACTGCGAGCTTAAGTGTCGATCCAATGATAAACTCAGGATTAACACAAATTTGGTTTCCACAGTGCAGGTTTAAACTTCACTTAAATAATGCCTAAAGTTAAGCCACCGACTTCCGTGGCTGAAGTATCAATCCAGAGAATACATAATTGCCAAGTGCAATAAGGTAATATTTATCCCAAAATACTCTGAAGAAAACCTAAATAAGCAACCATATAGATACTTATGTTTGGCAATGCTGTTCAAGAGAAATGTCAAATTATTTCTTCGTTATTGGTGGAAATACTCTCCAACACTGAGCATGCAACAACATCGGCATGCTTCGCTTCCACGCACACTCGTAGTTTTAGTTGGCACACACATTCGCATACAGTCACCAGGTTTGTATATATTCATGATAAATGGTTCACAATGACACTCATTTGGTGGTTTTACTAAACCAAGCTTAACTATGGGCTGTGAAAACGAAAAATATTTAAGCGAAGTTTATGTTCAATCCTACACTTAGCTAAGCCCAGGATTAAGCTTCCACTGTGGAATTGGGCATCAAACTACTACATCCTAGATCACAGTCCGGGGTGGACCTGGACCTTAACCAACAAGCGTCTCCAGCCAGCCTGCCTCCAGTTTCGCACGCTGTCATAAGTCCGCTTTTACCTGCATGCGCCTTCTGAGTCGCAGTCTTCCTCTATTGCGCCATATCTCGGGTGTGGATTCGAAGATCTTCAGGGCTGGGGCACCTCAGTCGTCGGACCTTCACTCTATTGGCCGTACAGTTCTTCGTTGTATCTCCTCCTCCATTCACCGTCTGTGCAGACGGGACCGAAAATTACTCAAAGAATTTTCGTCTCGAATAACAAGGGTAACCTACTGTTTGTCTCGATAAAATTAATTCCGTATTTTGTAATTCTTTATAAATTTCTTTACCGTCATACCGCTCTAACCTCAAACTTAAATTCTTCTTTTTTACTCATATTTCTATTATTTCTATAAAACGAATTAAAAAATAAATAAATTTCTCTTATTTAACTTGAATTAAATAAACAATTTTTTTTACTAGATCCTTATTAGATTGCTTGTCAAAATACTTAAGCTATATTCCTATTGCCGTTTTCAGATTTTTTTCGAACTTTTGTTAACAATTTTATTTCCTTTTCTATTTGTTCCCCATTATTTTCAGTTAAATTGTCTCAAAAATATTAAAAACACCGACTAAAACGAATGTCAGAAATCATGTCAATATTTGACCTGATGACGTTAATATGAAATTCGATTTTATCCTAAGGTTGTATGGCGACAAATAGTAGCTTAAGATTACCGTTAGAAATTTGATTACACAGACAAACTATCACAAATGACTATCGGCCTTACCAATAACCAAATTGAGACTAAATATAATTAAACTAAGATTGAAACTAAATAAAATCTCTACTAATAAATATAACCAATTTATGCTCGAGTTAACTCTAATGTCTACACTAATTTTTGATCCTGATAAAGTCATGGTTTAAGTAGAAATGTCATCGCGTAGGGTCACTCGAAGGTGGAATGTCAGTTTTCCAGTCCACGTATAATTGAGTTTACTTTTAAATGTCTTTACTTAGCGGTGCGATGATTTGATTTGCTTTTCATAAATTCATAATTTCTACCGTCATTTAATAAAAGTGGAAGTGTTAGAAAAACGTACAATTTATATTTATATAATTTAAAAGAAAATAGCAAATTTCATCATGCTTCAAAAAATATGTATGAAAGGTTTTCATTATGAAATAAATTATAAAAAAAATTTTATAATAAAAATAAATAACAACGCGTTTTGTGCTCGAATTGACTATTTTGCAAAAATACGATAAGATTTGACTTCATTGTACAAAAATTTGTACTAAAGTCGTTTTTAGTAAGCCCTTCGATTAACTTGGTTGTTGGTAGGGCAAAATTAAAAGAAATTAAAGTTAAACTCGACTTTAGTGTTTGGTTATTGGTAAGACCATGTATGCACCAATCAACATTTAAAAATCAGTCAATCAAAAGTTAATGATTGTTCATTCGAATTGTAATACACGGCGAATTATTGATATTGTGACTTCAATGACAGACTATAGCTAGCATTGCAATGCGTACATTACATATGATCGCGACATGTGTTTCCCCTTCTCAACTATGTCAGGGCGTTAAACTCAAAAAATACCGCAGTTGTCGTGATTTTCCTTCTAAAGGGGGCTGTCATCAAGCGATACATCCAAAAATATTACACTCATATTCTACTCGTAGATATAATAATGAGTTTTGAGTTTGACCCAACCAGGAACCCGTCGAGGAATCTTTTCTTTTGGATTAGCAATTTGTTGTTTAGTTTATGAAATGCCGCAAAGTTTGTTACTGGTGGTGAAATTGGATTGATAACCAGTTTTTTTTATTTTAATCACAAAACTTTTCCATACTACTTAGCCCAATCATAAAACATATAAGGTAATACTTTTGATATAGAATAAGATGTTTTGTTAATACGCACATACTTGCAATCACTTGTAGATACATATAAATATATAAATAGCCTCAAATTCAAATATCTCTTGCTCTCTCCTTATCTAATACTATGTATGCCTAACTCACAAAATAGGTACCAACAACTACGAGTGCAAATAAAGATAGAATAGACCACATGTGGCTTATTACAGGGACGCATTTGGTATACGTTGGGCCGTATATTAAGTGTTTTACAGAATATTATTCAGTTAAGTCAAATATGTACACAAAATGATTTCAGTATTATTTTGAGCTTGTGTATTATTTGTACGAAATTGCACTAGTAGGTACTATGCGTTAACTAATTATACTTGGCTAATTTCCTGACATGGTCCGCGTTAATTATGTTAGGCCTCACCTATCAATAGTGCTTGATTAATCAATTTGTGTGCGAATCAGAGCAAGTTTCATGGGCATCGCAATATTGACTTGTTGCTGTAGAGTTTTTAGGGTCCTTTCCCTAAAGGAACAATGTCGGAAACAATCATTTCAGGGGCTGGAGATGGCCAGGATTTATTTGCTATTACATAATAATCAAAAATTGCACAGTCCTGTTAGACCCACACAACTTCTAGACTTAAATGATCCAAAAGATTAACAACATGTCACGATAGCGATCGCCGCGCCATCTTCAAAACATATCATTAAAAACAGTTAAAGGTTCGTTGATTTACATTATATCAATTGAACATTTTTAATGAAATGATTTTCGTCACTAATGATAATCATTCCCAAACAAATGGGATCACTTAAACGGCGACTGTTTAAACAACTTGTTTTCAGAACTCAAAAATAATTTTGGCAAATATACCAATATGTTAAATCATAAAGAGCAGTTTGACCCACTCTGATTGATGGCGCCCTCTTATGATTTCAATTTCAGCCTGAAAATAGGACGCCCCTGTCATACTGTTTAAGTTTTAGATCACGAAACATCGCTCGCGTTTGCTGGGGAATTCAAATATAAACAGACTGTAGTTCTACGTTTCGCATTAATCAGTCAGAGTGAGCGATCGTGACTAGCACATAACTTGTTTAATAGTTTACTGAAAAGAGTTTTTAAAGTGTCATAAAAATGCGTCTGGGATCAACAGTACCAAATTTCAAGGCTGAAACCACCAAGGGGCCAATCCAGTTCCACGATTGGTTGGGTGACTCGTAAGTGTTATGATTTATGTGAACTTATCTAATTAAGACTTCAATATTCGGAATGTACGTAAAAAGTGAATTATTAGTCGAAAGTGGTTGTCGCGTGAATCCCGTTGAATTTGTTTTTTCTTGTCACTCTACATTTTTAAGCAGATACTAACTTGTGCATACATACACACATTCACCGGTTAGTTAAATTGTTTGAAGTGCACTTTGTGAAAAATACTGATTGTGAGTGACAAATAAACTTTAATATTATAGTGTGTATATGTAGATATTGTTATATCGCTTAGCAACTTAAATACAGCATCACGGCCGGCACCTTCAGATAACAAGAGCTATATAGCGATAACTTTGTTTAACTTTATAATAAAATTGAATTTAGAAAAGTAGATTATTTGTACTTTGACATTTTATTTGTCAATTCAGCTATTTCCATTTGTCATTCAAATTCTTTGTCAGTTATTGGCAAACGCTGTTTTTTTTTTTTTTTTTTTCAATTTTTCCACTTGCCAATTCTAATTGGCATACAAATACGCCAACTATTGTCAATTTCAAATCGACAAGTGAAAACCTAGCATTAGAATATTTGACAGAATAATAATCTAAACTGTTGACTTAAATTTGAAGCAAAATAAAAAACGATAATTTTTGTAAATTGCATTAAAAAAAATCCATATACGCGATACATAATAAATTTAATACCTACTATAATTTATTTTCAGAACTACAATATTGTGCATATTAATAAGAAAGACAGAAGAACGGATATTTTTTGAAGGCCAGTTATTGGTTAATTTGATTAATATCTACAGTTGAACCTTTTATGTGAAATTAATTAGTTTTCCCTGAGAGGTTTAAACTTCTAATTAGCGTGTTTAAGAAAAAAAAAAAAGTTACGTAGGTATTTTATTATTGACATTTCAGTGCTCAATTGTTACCAAGTTTATATTCACCACTGTATTCCCGTTGAAGTTTGTCGTAAACGACTAATATTTTTTCATTTCGTTTTTAAGCCGGTGTTTGTAAATTTTTGGAGATACTTAAACGATTTGAAATAACAGTGCACCCATAGAAAAAGAAAAAAAGTCATTAACAAAAGTTCCAACAAAAATCGGAATACCATTTATACAACGACACGACATAGGTATGAGTCGTATACGACAAACGCCAACGGGAATAAGTAGATTAATTGATTAATTGATACTAAGCAAGGCACTTCTTTCTCTACTACATACACACCTAAATTTATTTATATAACAGAACACTAGATAAATGTTGAAGTGTTATTTTAATGAATCAGATGATTAGCAAACATTTTCAAAAAAGCCTTTTATTTAGCTTTTATGGTGTGTATAATTAATATTGTAGTCACTCTATTAGGTCTGAAGATTCTAATAGAAATTAAGTAAATAATCCGCTACAAACTGACATGTAAAAGATTTGACCGATTTGATAGCCATCTCTCACTAGTCTCAGATGGATCTCCTTTCTTGTCCAATTTTTGCAACCACAAAAATCAGAATGAAATAAATTAATGTTTCATATGGGAAATAAATTAATTTTATTCCCATAATCATTTTTATTCCGCTGCCTAGAGGTCTAGAGATTGTTCCGTGCTAGATGCCTACCAGTCACTAAAATGGTAAGTTGATCGATCACTCCGATTATTTCAGATTGTTTGTTCATAGAGGGAGTAGAATATCGATCACTTTCAAATATGAAAAAATTCAACTCAAAATTAAAACCCAAAGCATATCCAAGATCCAGAATAATAGTTTCATAAAACGATCACATTTGATAAAATAAACTCTGATTTGAATTCAATGCAGCTCAGGATCTAGGCAGAGCTGAAAGTTGAGTTAGATTTCAAAATACTTAATGAAGTGTTGCCTAAAAACTCTTTCAAGCGTTTTCGTATTGATTTGGATTTATGAATGATCTGACAAGGTAAAAAAAAGGAACAAAGAAAGTCTTTACGTCCTCTTTTCCCAATCAATTTAAATCAAAATCCAATGATAGAATACTACCGAATATTTTGACCATACAATCAGTTTAAGTTTCTAGGGTTTATACTTGGCTGACATTATTTAATTTCTGACTTAGTTGGATAAAGTTAGATGATTGATGCAAGAACATCGCCGTTCTATTTATTTCGAGGTTTGTTTAGCACTTCTAAAGAGCCGAAGTGTCAATTAGTGATTAGTTGTTGCACTACTGTCAGTACATCAGTTAAGTAGCAGCTAATACTCTAAAACAATGCATTTCATTGATAAGTTGATTGAAACCGATTTCCGTCAAACAAAAATCTTTACGATATCGCACTCTAAGCCTGCTTGCTAACTTCGCAGTGAAATTCTGGGGTAAGGTAATTTCGCACCGGTGCGAATTTACCCTGAAGAGGGTGTAATTTCGCACCTGTGTGGAAACTCGTTCTTTAGCATCTAGAGATCGAAAACCTCGAGAAATGCACAGGGTGCGAATTTACTTGATATAAGTGTAGTTTCGCACCTTACACCTATATATGTAAAACACCTTTCATTAGTTGGTTCCCTAAAGCGAAATCATAGGTTGCATAGGAAAATATCAAATAAAAACTTTCAAACTTAAAAAGAAAGAAAATAATAATGGACTTGAATACAAATAATTTCTTGGGCGGTGAGTTAAAAATAACTGGTGCAGACTTCAAGACGCAGAGGGATAATAAAGGAATATATGTTGAATTTTTCGAAGAATTCTCTGTATCTTACGGGTGTACATTCACTTTAGATTAGAAATAAAATCATCTTATAATTGGTTTGTTATTAACATACTTGCAGAATATCTTCTAGCTCTTCTTTTACTTTCAAGTCAAGTTAGGGACACTATGGCGAATTATGTCGAACTTATGAGAATGAGACATAAAAAACATAGCTAATAAAGTACATCACCCACGATTTTATTAACTTGTTAGAATAAATCCGTCGTCGTAATAGCAACTTGGTTTTACAATTTTTAAGTTAGTAGGTCTTGAGCAAGTTCACAATTACTAGGGTGACCTTCATTAGTAGGAATGTAACACTGTATAGGTGAATTTAATATTAATCACCTACGCAATTCTATGTCAACAAGCCATATTTTTGTTAGCGAACAACATTTTCATAGAAATTAGTATTCCCACTAGTTCCAACAGCATGTATAGAATCTTAATGTACTAGACGTAGACGAAATGCACGATGTACATTATTATAATTGCCCAGATTCTGTTTGTCTCATTTTTACGTGCAGTCCACATAAATCAACATCAATTAAATTAGTTTAGACTTTTTGCCTTTGAGCAATCATCATTCATTGCAATTTTATTTTCTTTATTTTCTAGATGGTGTGTCTTCTTCTCCCATCCTGCGGATTTCACTCCAGTATGTACCACCGAACTTGGCCGCATGGCTGTCCACCAGCCTGAGTTCACCAAGCGTAACACCAAATTGTTAGCTCATTCCGTTGATCAACTCAATCAACATGTTGACTGGGTTAATGACATTAAGTCATATTGCTTGGACATTCCCGGCGATTTCCCATACCCAATCATTGCTGACCCCAACCGTGACCTAGCCGTTTCATTTGGCTTGCTCGATGAGGACCAAAAGAAGGACCCTGAAATTGGCAAGACCATTCGTGCCCTGTTCATCATCAGCCCCGATAAGAAACTTCGTTTGTCGATGTTCTATCCAATGTCGACTGGACGTAATGTTGAGTAAGTAAAACAAAAGATCAATGGGAATAATAAAATTTATTAAAAAAAAAAACTTTTCTCAGTGAAATTCTTCGATGCATTGACTCCCTACAATTGACCGATAGGCTGAAGGTTGTTGCTACTCCTGCCAACTGGACTGTAAGTTTTAGTTGTCTTTTTTTTACATTCAAAGTTTAATGTTTTCCATTTCACTTAGCCTGGAACAAAGGTCATGATCTTGCCAACTGTTACTGATGAAGAAGCTAACAAGTTATTCCCCAAGGGATACGACAAGGTTTCCATGCCATCAGGGGTGAACTATGTCAGAACTACTGAAAATTACTAAATTAAATCGTTTTGTTGTGTTTGTCTTTAATTTGGAGTTAAAAAAAATTTGTTAAATAAAATTTAATGGTTTTGTAGATTTGTAATAAATCATCTTGTTTTTTTTTTTTATCAAATTAGAATGGTGTAATGATGGAAATAGAAAATCATCGTTTGATTAGATTGTGGCTTTATTAAAAAACTGGAACAGATGATAACCCAAATTTTTTTTGGTTAATCTTTGTTTTTTTGTTTATTTTTGTTGTGGTTAATCTCTATAAATCTTTAGGGTTCAGGTATGTGTACTTAAGGTTAGTAGGCTTATTAAGCAATATGTACCTATAAATCAAAACAGAGTTTAGAGTAGTTAGAGTTTGTGATGCAATCCAAAAACTTGTCTTAATGGTAGTAAGATTATAGGTATTTAACCGAATCATCCAACTGACGCACGTGTGTCAAATGCGACTTTGGGTCATTACAAAGTAACCTGTTAGACTTTCGTGATACAACGTTAATGTAATATTTCGCAATACCGTATGTAACATGACATGCAACATTAATATTTATAAATGTGAAAAACATTGCTATCGGATGTCAACTCCGTAGTTCCAGACATAGCCCCTACCTTTCGTTTCATCACCCTCATCAATGTCCACAGCGGCCATATTATTCACTTCGGGTGTACATCAGGTTTAAGTTTATTTTACAACCGCGATCATTAATCCGCATTTTTTTAGCCTGATAAATTTAAACCTATATCCATAATATTCACCCAATAACATGCATTAAAACCTGCTGGATTGAAAACGGATTTGAAACTATTTAAATCGATTTATAATCCGATTTTAACCTGTTTTAAACCTACTCAATGTCAAATTTCTCATTAAATTTATGTTCCTTTACTTTTGTATAGTAAAAATGAAAAAGACTGTCAAAATGGCAGTGGTGGGAATGAAGTCTCTCTCAAAGAGAAAAACTTACGAAAAAGTTAGGGAACGCTTTTGTAGTAACTATGAAAAATTACAGATGCATTTTGTTTTTTTATAAATTGCATGTGAGTATGAATCCAAGTATGTGGAAGAGTTTCTACTGACTGAATAACATGCATTCGAGAAGAGAACAAAAGCTACATTATTTTCCCGCCATCCGATACCATTTTCATACCAATTTGTGTCTCATATCGCAGGAAAATAAAACACAAATGCAAATAGTCGTCACACGCGTTTCAAATCAAATTTCAAATCATCTGTCAATTTTTAGGCGACTGACAGTTGTTTCTAATCTTAGTCAAAAAAATTTGTTGAGTAAAAACTAGTAAGATTCTCAGTGGAGGGGCTCTATCGAAGCCGCTCTCTCTTACGAATTTTTCAAGTTAAGGAACCGTCATTGAGTACCTAAACATTCGTAGAAATTCGTAAGAATTAGTAATTCGTAAGATTTAAAAGTGAAGGAACAGACCTATTATGACAAAAATGTGACATAAAAAAAGAAGAGTCAATAATATGAAACTGAGTTTTAACCCGGTTTGAGGTACTTGAACTGGTCTACGGAGTACAGTGTATACTCAATCTGATTAAACGCTGACATGGTTATAAAAAAGGGTTTATTATCGGCTTTAACGACTGAATATTATGGACTTGGGTTCAATTTTTGGGTAAAACTCACTAAAACCTGGGTGTAAACTTTAACCCGGATTAAAGTGAGTGAATAATATGGCCGTAAGTAATCTGTACTGATCCGGATGATGTATAGCCAATGCCATGTTGAAAGAATTTTTAAAATCAGCATAATTACCAGAGATCTCCCCTGCCAGCCCTTAACCCAGCCCCCGTCACCTTCCTTACTACCTTACGTGGCCAGGATCCTGGCCTGATCCGAGTGGTACCATGCAAACTGTAAAAGAATTTTTAAAATCGCCCGAATACTTCTATTTTGATCCCCTTGACCTCCCCTCTTTATTTTTACTCCTCTACCACACTACACTAAAACAAAAATCTAAATCAAATCTAAAAACGAGAAAAACAAAATAAGTCATAGTTTAAATAATAAAACATGGCTTACATAAACACCCTTACGGGATAAACAATGAAAACAGATTGGTTAATTATAGGTACTTGTTTGCGTTTTAGTAGGTAAGTATACCTACTCATAAAATCTTTTTTTTTTTTTTAGTTTTTCTAACTATTGGCTTTTTTTTGGGAAGTGAGTATAACAAAACCAAAAGTAAGTAAAAGTTTTGCATGTAAAAGTAAAATGGGGCTAGCTATAGATTCTCAAAAAATACGCCTTTATGTAGGTATTGTTTTATTATATCAAAGTGTCATTACCCCACAGCGTGTTTATATCTATAAACACACAAACATCTTATCTAAGCGGATACATAAATGATCAGATAGCAACAATCTAAAAAATATTTTTAATTTATAGTCCACTTTCCAGATAGGTTATCTAAATGGACCTATGTGCAGTAGCATTAATTTTTTTTATTTAATTTTTTTTTCATATTTTATCAGCTTAGACTGACATAATGTAGCTCCTTGGATTTGATTATCAAATTCAAATTACAACGAAATATATATTATCGCTTCGGAATAAAAAATACGTACAGTATGATAAAGTAAATAAAGAAGAAGCTGGTAGAAATAACTAAATAAACTGCTTTGCGTTTCTTCTGACTTATTAATAAATTACATACTTTGTTCGTATTAAGTTTAAGAGTTTTCTTATCCTCACTGAAGATAATTTCTTTGCTAACATCTGAGTCCATTTCCAACTGGTGGAGAACCCAGAAAGCGAACTTATGGCCTTCTCCATGGAAGTATTTCTACAGCACATTGGTCATTTATGTTGTTTACGAATGTAGGCCCAAGTTTCGTAACAAAATTTGCCATGTTGATGTTGGCAAAAGATCGAGTTTTTATGTGCAGAGCGTAGGGTTCTCCTAAGTAAAAAATGTCCTTCTTTCGGACAAATAAAATCTTAACCGCCTTTTAAAGAAAAAAAAATCTTAATAGCCCGACAGTCCGTGTTTCTATGCAATTAACACAAATCCAAGACCGTTTTGGATATGTTTGACTCAATATTATATAAAAATAGTTAGTCATTAGTTAAATGCCTATTGCAAGTTTAACTAAAATGAATACATTAATAAATCACATTTTATTTAAATTACTTAAGATAGAAGCCATGGATAGGTATATAGATTTGTTGAAGTTTCATTTAATTTGCATTCGAACTGTCATTTGAATGTGGCTAACTCATTTTATATCGTCGGCTAATCTTCTGGCATAGCTACATAGTAATAAAATACGCAAATTTTGACCTAGCGGGAACAGACCCAATTTGAACATGGCGATGTTTTCGTTAATTTTTATATAAACTGTCATTTATTTCAATTTGGTTAACTTTAATTTCAATATAAGTAGCTATAATCATGCAATCACGATCTATATTTCAGATTGAGATAGTTATTTAATTTTAGAAACAGGTTTTATTCGCATGCATCATGCAATCTTAAAATTAAAGTACTTAGAATTAAATAATAATTGACATTCATTCAATTGGTTACCTTATTGTTATGATATTTATTTTAAGAGCATTTGTTGAATTTTTTCTTTTGTGGTTTTCCGTTGGGAAAAAAAATTATTCTTTTTTTTTTGATCCGGATCACTTTTTGAAGCTCTCGATATTTTTCGAGATTTACACATTTTCTCACTAATACCAATATATCTACTTTGGACAACTGTTTTTCATCATTCAGAATTTGTTTTCAAAACAAAATTACGAAAAGCCTCTGAAAAGCAATTATTTAGAGCAAAAATGCAAATATGGACTTAATTTTGAAGCAATTGCTATCATCTTCGTCATCTTATTCTTCTTCCTTGTCATCTGTGGATTTCGGGTTTTCAACGATGAATGATCCGCGACCCACTTAATGGACAAGCGGACCATTGAAAATGAATGAATGAATGAACGATGAATGATTATCCATATTAAGTTCGTATGTTTCCATCGGCAAACGAAAACAATTTGCACAGCTGATGTACTGTCAAATGGAGTATAGATATACATTTACAAAATGATGTGCCCACTGGAAAAATCAGATTAGTTTGACAAAAGAGATACGTACTCGTATTGATCATTAACGATTAAACTTTTGAATGTGTAAGGTAATAATAGGCGCGTTTTTTTTTGCAATCCTATGTAGGCTTAGATAATGTTCGATAACTGTTCGATTGTACTGTGACTTGGCAGCACTATCCTAATTGACAATTGACATTTCAGCTGTTTTTTTTTTCTGTCTTGACAAATTTGCCGTACGGAAAATTTAGATTTTATTTTTCATTGTTTGTTTAATTTGTGCTAATAAAATGATAAATAGCGAGAACACACGGGTAGGCACATTAAAATATTTTGAAAGTGAAGTGTATCAGTGAATGAATTGTGCAGCCTCAGGAGTTTTGAGAAGAACTACACAAATTGCAATATACCTAACAAGTCGGATATAAAGTCAATACTCTGGAACTTGTGTGGAACAATCGACACAGAAAATGTCATCGACATAGTTTACCAACCACAAGCAGTGTTTAAGGTGCGCCCGGTTACTAGATGTACGAGTTCTATGCCCGGGCATGCAGAAGCAGTAGTTTCGATCAGTTTTAGTCCAGACGGTCAGCATTTGGCTACTGGTTCTGGTGACACAACGGTGCGATTGTGGGATCTAAGTACAGAGACACCACATTTCACATGTTCTGGTCACAAGCAATGGGTCTTGTGTGTTTCATGGTCGCCTGCTGGTAAAAAATTGGCAAGTGCGTGCAAAGCTGGAACTATTCTCATTTGGGATCCAGAAAGTGGCAAACAGCTGGGAAAACCCCTTACTGGGCACAAGAAATGGATAAACGGCTTGTGTTGGGAGCCATACCATCAGAATCCCGATTGTCGTAAGCTGGCCAGCGCTGGTTCGGATGGAGATGTTAGGATTTGGGATACTGTTCTTGGGCATTGTCTTTTAGTTGTAGCTGGTAAGTTGTCTTTATTTTTATTGTGACATGTGAAATAAACCAACATTTTTCCTTTTATAGGACACGGAATGTCGGTAAGCTCAGTGCGATGGGGTGGTTGCTGGTTGATATACTCTTCGTCAAAGGATCGTACTGTAAAAATGTGGCGTGCCGCAGATGGTGTTCTTTGCAGAACCTTTACCGGGCATGCTCACTAGGTAAATTACATTACGTTAAATACAGATTATGTTCTCCGCACGGGCCCATTTCATCCAGTCATGGACAAGAAAAAGACGTATGCAGAAATTCCAAGTAATTTTCCACTCCTTATCCTTGCAAACATGCGCTGAACCATTTCCCGTTTTAGAGAAAGAATTGAAGGATATAGCTCAACAGCGCTACGACAAAATCTGTCCCGATGGCGTCAAGTCATTTGTCTCGTGCTCAGATGCCTTCACGCTCCACCTCTGGAAATCAAATCAGAGCAAGTGTATCGAACGCATGACTGGCCATCAGAATGTCGTCAACGACGTCAAGTACTCCCCAGATGTAAAATTTATTGCTTCGGCATCGTTCGACAAATCAGTGCGTCTGTGGCGCGCCCAATGGAACATTCATTACAACATTCCGTGGACATGTTCAGGCGGTGTACACTTTAGTCTGGTCTTCTGATTCACGGCTTATTGTGAGCGTAAGCAAAGACTCAACGCTTAAAGGTAAATTGTTACTGGTCGGGCAAATTATTCAAACTAATTACTGTTTTTTCTTATTAGTTTGGAGTGTGCAGAACAAGAAAATGGCGCAAGAGCTTCCCGGTCACGCTGACAAAGTTTTTGGCGTCGACTGGGCACCAGATGGGGCTAGAGTTGCTTCCGGAGGAAAGGACAAGGTCGTTAAACTGTAAGTGTACACACATCTTCTTGATCTCACAATTTACTATTACGAGTTTGCTTTCCAGGTGGCAGTACTAAGATGGAGAAAGCAAAAGCCATCAGGTTTTCTTTTTTTAGAAAATTAAAACTTTTTGTTTACGTCTAAATAAAGCAATTTACACCAATTTTAACCTATAGTTCTTCCCATTTGGGGGTGTCTAGTGAAGGCTCCTTGTCAAAGTACTCCCTCGGAACGGCACCGTCTGTCTGCAGAGCCTTGTTGGCAGCAAATAGCCCTAGAGCAATGCATTCTTCTTCAGATTTGCCCTTCAACATGCTTGCAATGAATCCACTAGAGAAGCTATCACCAGCTCCAGAGACGTTGACTAGTTTTGTTACTTAATCGAATAGAACGTTTGGCAGGTTCCTCGTAGTCATCCGGCAGAAGGTGCGACTTTCTCCGATCTACAACGGATATACCGAGACCCCCGACAGTCGACATCTCTCTGCTCGGTAATCTTCGACGCGGAGACTGCCAGCTGGTTCTTGGAAACATGGAAGTTAATCGATCCATCAGTCCGGATCTCATTGCACACTACCAGGACGCGTTAGCGCTGGCTCCTCGTTATGGACGCAAATCTTCCACTTAAATCCATGGAAACTGTTCTACAGATCGCTCAAAAGCACCGCAGGCCGGTCTTCTTTGAGCCAACAGACATGAGAATCGCTGCGAAACCATTCAGTCTGCCAGAGGCCCTGCAAAATCAAATAAAATTCATTTCCCCAGCCCCAGTATCTCCTCCCGAGTCCAAATTTTGCGTTTTTCTTTTTTCTCCATTATTTTATTTTGAATTGTTTACGTTTGGGTTTTTTTTTTTTCATTTAATTTTGGTTGTCAGATGTCATTTATGACATAATCGATAGCACTTTCGATAACATTTAAAGCACTCGTAGATTGGCAGCACAGTTTTTATCTGGGCTAAGTCATAAGCCCCGATGATTATCCGGGCTAACGATTTGTATGGAAAACTTGCGAAGCCCATATAGGATTGCAAAAAAAAACGCGCCTAATAATAGGCTTGTTTTATTGGCAGTCTGTTTCAGTCAAATAAAGTAAAGTAGCATTTTTAGGACGCAATTACAACAACTATACACTGCTTGACACTTTCTAGACTCTATTTAGTTGTTGTAATTGCGTGTTACTTTACTTCACTGAGATAGATTGCCAATAAACCAGGCCTCCTGTATACTATAGTTGAAAGCATTTTTATAGCTGTCGCGGACTAAGTAGGTTGATTTTACAGAGAAACTGAATGCGAAAGTGTCGCGCCGATTTGGGATAGCCTTTTAATGTCGATTTTCACTTTTTCAGATTTAGAGCAGTTTTTCTACTCTAGAAACCAACTGTCTGTCAAATTAGTTTTCCATTGGGCAAAAGAAAAAAACATTTTTAATGATTCAAATCACTTTAGCGAATCTCGATTCGAGAGCGAGATTCCCACATACGATCACTAATGCCAAAACATAAACAAGTGACATTTGTAAACACAAATTGCAATTAAAAAATAGCTGACTGTCAAATAACACACCAACACAAATGCAAACAAAAAAACAAAGTAATCTCATTTCATGTTCCATTGGGGTAGGAATAATCTGAGATGTGAGAGCAAAAAGGTAAAAGTCCAATGAAAATCGACATAAATGTCAAATTAATTTATTTTAAAAAAATTGCAAAGCGAGTTGCTGAATGGATAAAAAAATGACTGTTAAGATATCTATAGAAAAAGAAAACCGGAAAATTAAATTAAATCAGGGTTGGATAAAAAAGATTTCCTGTGCAGGCTCAACTGGATTGTAGGAAGTTTTAAAGAAAAAATAGGCTGTAAAGAATAAAAAAATGGTTGGCTTTGGATTGGTTTAAATTTGACTTGTTGTTATAGGACCAAGTAAAAATGTCCTTTTCAAACACTTCCTTTGAATCAAAACCATTCCTTTCAAGTTTTTCTTATCGCATTCGTATCCCATACGTCAAAATTATTGTCATATAAAAAAAGTGTAAGTATTAGAATTTAAATTTTAAGTCACTGTAATATGAGAGAATCAAACTCTCACATAGATGTCACTTTCGATAATGTTCCAAAATTAGCTCTATTTGCCCAATTAGAGCAAAACATTGAGCAAATGTCATTTCTGACATTTTTCTTTTCCTTGCGTACACCACCAACTCATCGGCAAATAATAAAAATCCGAAATCGTTTCCGGACGACTTTTTACTCATTTTCTAACTGAAATAATTAATTACATTTAAAATGTCTACAAAAACTAACACCATAGAAAGGAATGGCAGCGTGAAAACAACATCGCTGAAAACAATTTGCACGCGTGCTCTCACAGCAAAGTCTGAGTGGCCCGACAAGGTAAGTGACCCAAAAATAAGTGTGTTTACAAACCCTCATTCCCTCAATTAAAGCACTAATCAATGTTAATTAAAATGTTCCCAGGATGAGTTCCTCGATGTCGTCTATTGGTCCAGACAGGTCTTCGGCATTATTTTGGGAGTGGTGTGGGGCATTATTCCGCTCAAAGGATTTCTTGGACTTGTTTTGTAAGTTGTGCCAGAAAAATCAACATAAATCGGCTTACAATTTCTTCCTCCAGATTTGCGGGTATTAGCTGTGGCATTGTTTATTTGTACTCGGTAAATTTCCAAGCAATCGATGAAGAGGCATACGGCGGTGCATGGGAACTGATCAAAGAAGGCTTTATGACGTCGTTTGCTGGATTCCTAGTCACGTGGATAATCTTCTACACGGGCCTACACTATGATAGTATTATTGCGGAAAAGGAACTATAAGGGAACAGCCACTTGAGGTGTTGGTCGGTGCATAGTTAGCTCAAAGATCTGTTGAAAAGTTGTGGTTTATTTTTCTGTGAAAAATAAATGAAAAAGCAGGCAGGATGCAACAGTATTCATGTGGTTTACTTCATTTATTTAATCAAAACAAAACTTCACTGTAAGAACTACATTTCCATAGGGTCGCCTTGGCCATTATCTAGAGAAAAGTTGTCTGGCAAATGGCCAGATTGAAGAATCCTCGTTAAACGCTCCACTTCTTGGAGGGAATTTGCGTTTCTTATCGCCTCTCTAATGCGCTGAATGTCTGCTTGATTAGCAACAGTACCGCCAGTTGCGGCAGCACCAATCTTATTATCACTCATAGTCGCGTTGCTGATTTTCGCCTTTTTGGCGACTTCCTTCAGCAGATCCTTGCCAACTTTAGAACGAAAGAACTCTTGGGCATTTTTACGGTCGTTTAATTTAATTTTTCTAAAGTCCAGCAGGCGTACGTTAGGAAACTTATAAGCAACGTACTCTCGATAATAGGGCTTCGTTGACACTGGATTCACCAATAAACAGATTGTGTGCAAATGTTTGAAATGCGTAAGAGGATCCAAATCGTTGAATTCCTGAATATTATTGCCAGTCATGATGATTGTGTTGAGGTTGGGTATGGATTCGTGGACGAGATCATCGATACGCACCAAGCGATTGTTGTTGAGCAGAAGGCATTTGAGACGCGGAAGAAATGGGAATCCATCCAATTTTCGCAGATCGTTGTCGGACAAGTCAATTGTGTCGAATTGATCAAGAGTAGCACCCATGTTTTCAATTTGCGGAATTTTATAGCCACGCAAGTCCAATTCACGTTCTCTGCAGGGATTTATGAACTGCATTGATTGGTTAATAAGTTCCGGGGTTAATTTAACCATTTTATGTGAATTATTCCGGAAATACTTGTCGTTAAATTGATAAAAACAAATACCGTACAGTAGAAAATGCGAAAACGATTATAGAGGTTAGTTGCCTATGTTGAAATGTCAAGCTGAGTGCTAAATTGACAGATTACCAAAGTTAGCCGTAAGCCATCGATTTCTTACAATGGTTGTGTTCAAAGAATGTGGTTGAAATGAGGGTGTGTGCGCGAATGCTTTTTGGATTGATTTACTCCTAAAGGTAAGATTAGACTGTATGCCAAGTGGTCATAAAATGCCAATTTCTGACAGTTTTCCTGTCAAAATATGGTCATACAATGTAATGGGCATATCTCATATGCTCTAATGACTTAAATGCCACATATTACCAGGCTGATTTTGACAGATAAAAATGCCCAAATGGCATATAGTGTAATCGGACAATAAGCACGTATGCCAGCATAAAGCCATATATGCCCATATGCACTTTATTGAAATTTCGTTATGGCATTGCTGGCATTTTTGATGGAACAAGAATTATTTTGTTTTCATCGGTGTTTGAGTTCATGGGATTGTGATTTATTTTCATTTTCTTTCTCTTTTTTGTGGATTATTCAATCTATTATTTGTGTAAACCATTTATTTGATCTATTCTTTGAAATTTGTTTTTGTAGAAATTCTTTGCTATCTATTTGTTTTGTGCTAGTTATTTGTATTTTTGTTAATATTCGTTATGTGTTTTCATTGGTTCGATTGCTTATTTCACTTGATCTATATTTTGTTTGTTATTTTACCCTTTTTAGTTCTTTTGTGTGTTTGCTTTTTTTCTGTTTGTACTTTTCTGAACCATCTACCATCTGTCTTTGGGGAGCTCAATCGAAGCGGGCAGCGATGGCAGGATGATGGAGGAACCAAAATCAAATTTTTGCTTTGTTTTTCTTTACATCATTACCCTACTACAACATTTGGTTAAATAACAAATGCCTTAAATGACCATCAAGGCAAATATGACCATATTAGTAATTTTGGTCATATAGTCTAATATACAGTTTTGATAGTCCGGACATTTTGATCACTTGACAGCTAATCTGGTCATTTGCCTGTTGGCATTCATATGCACAATTGGCATACAGTCTAATCTTAGCTTAACTCTATTTCAAAGGTCTATTCAGGTACGGAATTTAAATCGGTCGCAATCGATTTGGAGTCAGAGTGATCATTTTTTACCAGCTCTGATTAATCGTAACTATCTTTGTTTTCTTATACCTAATTAAAGTGCTATCTGTTTTAGTTTTTGAGAAATGTGCCAATGTCAATTTTTCCTACATGTCAAATCGTTCTGCCTTCATCATTCGTACTGAATTGTCAATTGCCAAAGAAGACAGATAGACGTCATAAGGCCTGTTTTATTGGCAATTCATTTCAGTTAAGTAAAGTAAAGTAGATTTTTTAACACGCAATTACAACAACTACAAACTGTTTGACACTTTCGAGACTCTATGTAGTTGTTGTAATTGCGTGTTAAAAATTCTACTTTACTTTACTTCACTGAAATGGATTGCCAATAAAACAGACCTATAGAAGTATAAATATAATACAAAATGCACAAATAAATCTTTTTGTTGTTAATTCTGACGTTTAATAGGTAGGAATTTCTGTAACGGCACACGGCTCATATCATTATCGTAGCGTATGCGACACGATGTACGAGCGCCATACGATTTGTTGTCGCACTAGCACTATTATATTTAAAAGGAGAACCGCACACGACTCATCCGCTTTGCGTGATCGCCTTAGAATGCATGCTGCAACTCGACTATCGCCAGGCCATTGACATACATGGACTGTTAGCCGACATACGCACCATTGTTTGTTTTTTTTTTTTACATAGAACACATTGCCATTCATTGTAGAAATATTTTAACTGCGCAAAATAACGATTTATTCAAATTAATACGAACTTTCTATAACGGATGGCATACTCAGCATTCGAACAAAATCACACGAATAGCTCGATGACATTTGAGAGTTTTCGCTTCTCTCGACCGTGCACCAAAGGAGCTAGTGTTTATGTCTTTGTATTTGTATTGGTTCACGAGTTTTAGGGGCGTGGCACCTCGAATACAAAAACAAACATTCAAAATCTCATGTCTCGAAAACCATCGAATCGATTGGAAACAAATTTACAGATAATCTTAGATATTGACCTGGGAGTGTTCCTGTGAAGATTGGTCAAAATTGGACAAAGAGGCGTGACACCGCCCATACAAAACATGTACAATGTCTATTCAAAAACAACATTCAAGAGTACCTATTTAAATAAGAATATCTATTACTGAAAGAGCTTGGACCGGAAAGGCTCAGCAGATGAATTGGTCAGGGGACTTATTCCCAAATCCCAAATGCGCGGCGGATTGCTTTTGGTATTTTTGTATTTCCAAAGGCGATTCGATGCATTCAAAAGCGATAGCTATTTAGGTGACGGATTGCTGGCGGATTTATTGCGGATAAAAATACGATCCGCCGCGCATTAGGGAATAACCCCCCAGGTAAGTACATACATTTTGACACACATTTTGAAAATTGCGCAGTGTGCGCTTCAGTAGTCGTATCGTTATCGTAGCTGCACGGCAAATTCATGACGTGACGATGACGATACGAGCCGTGTGCGGAAGGCTTTAGGATCGGTTACATATTGTGAAAGGAGAATCCGTTAAGGTAATACTGAAAAATATGCTGCTCTGGCCCTAACGAGTAATTCGTATATTCTTCATATGAATGCTAGCTAGCATGATCTATAATCGTAGAATATCGCTGAATATCGCTCTTCAAAAAGTTTGTGCAGGTTTCCCCCCAACATAATACATTGCATTCCGCGCCACGAGTCCCGGTGATTATAGGTTCTTCCATTCGTCAAAAAAAAATACTTACACATTAAGCTAATGGTCGTGAAAAGCCAGGACAAGGATCCTATACGCACCTGTTGCTACTATACACTCCAATATAGTAACATTCATTCCATGGAGGTGGTTGATTTGATAAACTCAAATTTACGAGGTTTTTCAAATCCGTCGTAGTCAGTATTCATCAGGAGACACCTCCAGCAGAATACGAAAATGTTTCTTTATTGCCACTACGCATGTATGCAGTGAAGTGTTTTTTTCAATTCCTTCTCTATTTGCTTTTCAAAATAAAAATAACATTTATTATTATTTTTTTTCAAATTTTTTGTTTATTTTCTCGAATATAAGTGTAATTAATTTATTGTTTGAGTAATGAATATTTTCTTATTTTACATAATTTTTTCGTTTGTTTCAAAACTGTCACTTAATCGTTTGTTTTAGCATTTTACCTTTAATTAACTTGTTGTCTATTTATTTCATTTTTTGTTTAGCTTAAGTGTTACTACAAAAATAAAAATCAAACAAAGATAAAATGTTTTTTTTTTTTTGCGTCAAATACACGATTTTACTTTCTATGTTATAAATTGTATATATGCGTATATATTGTTTCGTTAATTTTTTTTATCTATTACGCGTTCTAAATTCTTACTGTGTAACATTTAATTTGTCAATAAGAAAATATAACTAAATTATTTACGGATTTTAAATTTAATTCACTTTTTGTTTATACACAATTAATATTTAGGGTATTACACAAGGAAACCATAAATAAGAAAAAAATAAAATAAAAAACGCATTACAAAAAATAATACTTTGTATATCATATAAAAAATTGTTTTTTTTTTGTTTCTTCTTTTCTTTTTTGATTTTTTTAATTTATACAAAAAAATTATTGAAAAAGATTTATTAAATACGAAAATAAATCACAGGATAGGTATATAATTTTTGTTTTATATTTTAATATCTTAGTAGTAAAATATTTATAACAGTTATTACACAATTTAACTTAATGACTATAGTTGGAGCAATTTATGTAATTTTGTTCTTATTTTTCATTTTGTTTTTTGTTTACTTGCAATGTTTTTAAATTTTATATTATTTAATCGATTTTAGTTTTTTTTATCTGGTGTGAAAAAATAATTCGTTTTAAAGTCGTAGAAAAGGGGGAATAGTGGTTGTGGTGGGTGTATCACCGTTAAATAAATTGGCTTAATAAGTTCATGGGCTTTCCCTTTATTTAGATTACATTTTCATTCTATTCTGTAAATTGACAAAATTTAAATAGAATTATAATTAATATTTGTTTTTTGGTAGTTTATAGTTTTCTATTTGTTAGAACTTTTCTTTTAAGTGTGTGCTATTCAAAATATTTTTTTTAAAGTCGAGAATCGACAAGCAAAATTGCACATTAAGTTTAGTCTGATTTTGTTAAAAAAAAAAATGTTCTCATTAACTAATAGAGAATGAACACATGATTCTAAGACAGCCATTTTGTTAGAAAATTAAAATAAGAAAAAGAAATATAAATTTTGATTAGCATTCGTTAGATTTATTTATTGGTCTTGTTTGGAAAAGATCGTTGACGATTGTAGACATAAAATGAGACCACCAATGCTGGCGCTTTTACTTGATCAATTACAAAGTTATGCCTACATAATTGGGACGTCATGAGGTTAATTTTTGATTAACCACTTGATTTCACAGACATCGATTTCTCCGTAGGTTTTAATGCACGAGTGATGATTGATTTGGAGAACCCATTCAGAAAAATGTCAGATTTTTGAGGTGCACGTCTTTTGAAAGTCAAACGCACTAAAATCTCTTACATTTTGGAGTCATCCAAGCATTTGGCAGTTCGTTTGCTTCGAATTCTCATAAACATAAACTTTGCGGCATATGGTAGTGGGCGTATCATTTTGTCAATATGCGGAGGAACAAAATGCGAACATTTAGAGTAAGTAAGAATATGGAAATGTATACAGAATACTATGCGAACTTCTTAGAGAACGATCATTAGTAGGTGTCATTACGGGCGGGACACTGCATTATTGGTAGGCACGCTCTCAGGTTGGGCCTCTCGGCCAACGATTTCTGTAGAAGCTGCACGGACAAGGAGGAGGAAGAAACTATTCTTAACCTTTTATGCACGTCCCCAGTCCTTTCAGAAAATTATATCTCGGAGAATACTTCTTCGAAAATCTCGGCGAACTCGCTAATGTAAGCATAAGTTGCCTCCAACGCTTCATTCTCAGCTCATGCTGGTTTAACGGGTAGTTGTGAGATCATTAGAACCTGTGGTATAACAACATGCCTCCTGTGGCCTAAGTGAGGGTACACCCAAACCTACCCTAACCTAAAGAACGATTAGGCTTTAGATTTTTGCTTCTGAAAAGTATTCTTCATTTTCAACTAACTGTCACATACTTAATAAATAGCTCAGCGAGTTGCGCTTTAGAAGCTGCTCAGCGACACTGACACTGGAAAAAGTGTGATTCAGTCGCCTTAGATGGCTAGGAAATGTAGAACGAAGGACAATGCAGAAGAGGAAGGTCGAACTTACAGGACCATAACCAACTACAGGCAGTTATGCGAATTAGGTGGTGACTAAAGAGTCCGAATTAGTTGAGGCCCAGATCCACTCCGGACTTAGTAAGTTTGTATATAAAACGCTGTTAGAAATTTGAAAGATAGTCGCTGTAAACTTGTGTAAACCATTCTCTTAGAAATATTTAAGTAAGCATATGAAAAGCGCTGCGAGATTACGAATTAAAAATTTATGTTTATATGAATTTACACCTTATGGGTCATTAATCACCCTTATTCCCGTTGGCGTTTGTCATATACGACTCATGTGTCGTGTCGTTCTAAAAACGTTATTCACGTTTTTTTTTAACTTTTGTTAACAATTTTGCTTCTTTTTCTATGTATTCACTGTAATTTTAAATCGTTTGTCTCAAAAAAGTAACGGACACTGACTTAAAACCGAAATGAAGTATTAGGCGTTTACGACAAACGCCATCGGGAATAGGGGTGAATAACTTTTTAAATTTCGCTAACAATTGTGAAACTTGTAAAGAAAATATTGCTAGTGTGATCTCACTAAAAGGAGTTATTATGTAGTACAGTATGGCCCAACATTAAGTCTATTCTCATTCGTTTTAATCGTCGCCATATCTAAACAACCCAATAAATAACTAAATATATGCATTCCTACATCAAAAAACAAACAAAATATAAATCGTCTACAGTCTACACCTATGCAATAGCAACATGTATTGCAAATATGTATATTTAACTATTTCCACTACGATACACTTAATTATATTTCGTACTGTTAACTGATAAATAAATTTGTTAAAGAAACCCTTTCGTCTAAAATAGGGTTAGAAAAATACCGCATTTCATGGTGGAAATTTATTACGAAAATATAATACAAAATCTATATGCTCAAACTAATGTGTTATGCATAATGTTGGCACTTAAATAAACAAATTACGTAAATCAATATTGTAGTTCCTTTTAATTATTGTTTTTGATTTGAATTTTCTTTTTAAATAAAACTTTTGAACAAAATATGTATATGTACTTAAAAAAAAAAACAATAAAATAAAATTGCACAAATAATATTTTTTTAACACATAAGTTTTGTTGTGTTAACTCATTTCTTTTTTTTATACATCAACAACATCATCCTTTGTATATTGTGCATCTCTAAATGTTCGACGTACTGAAGACCTCTGAAGACCTTCAACTAATGTCTCCTATAAGAATAATTATTACATAAAATATATATACAATGATTTAGTGTAAATTATGGCTTTTTTTTTGTTGTTTAAATTAATAGGCGCATGCAAATGAATAAGCTGGTTGGAGTGCAAGTTATTTGTTTAATATAGCGTTTTGTTGGCATTAATATAAATAAATAGAAAGATAGGTACACTTAATTGGGACAATCAATATTATTGGACTTGAATATGTACAATGTTTTGACGGATAACAAAAAAATATTTTAAATAACTTAGTTGACAAATTTAGTCAAAATACTTTTTCTTCTTTTGGAATGTTAAGCGTTCTGACAACAAACGATGCGTGAAGTTAAATTAATTTCGCTTTTAGAAACTAGGTCCAATTCCCATGGGGTCCAATTCCGCGGGCGTGACGCTCTCAAATTCATTTATCAGGGGTTAAGGCTTCGTCAAACAGAACGCTTTATTAACGCCGCGGTTAGATTATTTTACGCGGCGTTAAGATTATTTTCGGTCTCAACGCCGCGTTAGACTACGTCAAACAGATAGCTATCATCAAATTCTCTTAACATGTCAAGCAGCTCTGATGACGAATTTTAGGTTTTATTTGCCGTGCTACGAAATTTTCGAAAAAGAAAAAGGAATGTGGGTGCGCGAACACGACATAAATAAAAAGAGAGAATAAGTCCGAGAATACCGTTCTCATTTAATTCATTTGCAATATTGTCTCCCATATCACCCTTTAAAACAATGTTTTTAAACATTTCATCAACCATATCGTAAATACATGGCTAATTTCTTTCAAATTCTATTAATATTTCCATTTGACACAACAAAAATTACTCTTACCACTCCGCGTCAGAGAAATAATCTGCAATTTTTCACAAGAGAGCGTTTCACCGCTGCGTTTGACCGCCGCGGTAAGCTTAACGCGGCTCTGACAACGCGCTCTGTGTGACAGGGGATATGTATTGCATTGCAGTATATTACAACAGTGGAGCGCGACGGTGAAACGCGGCGTTATAACGCGCTCTGTTTGACGGAGCCTTTAGATCACGTAAAATAAAAACGATTGGCCACAGTTTTCTATTAGTAAAAATTTTTTTGAACGACGAAGATGATCATGATAATTATGTTGAACTTTGTAAAGGGTGTTTTTTAGAGGTTTGGTTTTTAAACTGGCAACACGGTTTGTCATTGTGAATTTGACAGTTGACAGTTGATTTAACGATTTCTGGTTAGTATAGTACGCTTTGCCATTTTACGATGAATAGATTAACGACAGAACTACGCGTGCAAATTGTGCAAACTTATTTTGAAAACCATGGTTCAGTTCGCCAAACTTATCGTGCGCTACGTCAATTTTACGGTCGACATAATTGTCCATCTGAGCAAGTTATTCGGAACACGATGAATCGTTTTCATCGTACACTTTAGTGGATAATACGCATCCTCCCCAAAGACGACAAACAGTGCGAACAGAAGAAGTTATTGTCGTTGTGGAGCGCAATGTTGAGGAGAATCCGAATGAGTCGATTCGCCATCGTGCGCAGCAGTTAGAGCTATGCCCATCCACTTTGTGGAAGATTTTACGGAAAGATCTTGGCTTAAAAGCTTATAAGATCTAGCTTTTGCACGAGTCAAAACCGCGTTAATGGGCCGAAAAGTAGTTATTTTATTAGTAAGGCTCATCGTCTTATACGGAACGGTATAAATCTTACTGATCTGTAAAAGAAGCATGATCAAATTTAAACTGCGCGTCATCAGGTTAGCACACCCCCATAAGCTTAATATAATTGCTCTTCTTGTTGTTGGTGTTAAAATGCAGCTACTTTTTTGTATTCTATTTTTCTCATCTTTGTATAGACTTTCACTGGCAAAGAGTGCTTTATTTTCGCGTAAACAGGTTAGCACATGAAAATTCTCTTTGTTTATCTTTAAAAATTGATGGCGTACCTATGTCAATACAATTTTTTTTTGCTGCTCAAGTTATCGATTAAAATTAATATGGATAAAAGAAAATCGCTATCTCTGGAAGAGAAATCGAAAATTGAAGCTTACAAGGATTCAAGCCTGTCAATAAGTGCAATATCGAACAAAAATCGGTAGAAGTTATATCCGCATTCCTGTGCAATAAGTCGGTATATGGCAGAAATAATAAAAAACTGAAAGTGAAGAAAAAAACCCCACTTAACGTGGCTCGAAAGGATATGTGCTTGAATTTCGCACGAGCGCACATACACGACATGAAATGCTGATTGGCACTACGTTGTCTTTTCAGATGAAAAGAAATTTAGTTTAGAAGCTCCAGACGGCTACAATTATTACTTCCATGGTATTCGAAAGGAGAAACACCAGTTGCCAGTATGTAGTGACTAAAAAAGTTATTACCTACTATAAACAATTATTGTAAAATTAAATAATTGTGTATGATTGCCATTTCCAACAGCTATTGCCCAAGGTGTTCATATTGTTAACGATTTGATTGAACCCCAAATTCGTATTCATTATGTCAACTTTATTTAATACTATTCATTTAGAGACATTCCAACAATTTGTTAGAAACAATAAAGCTTATACAAATATTTACTTGTGTTCCAGTTATTCTAACGTTCAAGCATAATTTAAAAGTTATTCACTAGTCAAATGAAATATAAACACAAAATTAAAAATGCAAGCAAAAACATTATAACAAAAATAAAACATATAAAGTTAATAAAAACTAAAATGAGTAAAAAAAAAAAACAAAATACAATGCAGGAAAAATATTGGAAGACACGGACAGAGAATAAAAAAAAAAATACAACCGAGCGCCGCCCTCATTACAAATTATTATTATTTCAGCCTTCACAGTTAACGCAACGCCATTTTTATATTGCCATCACAATGAAAACAAACACAATGAATGCACAATCGCAAGTAGAGATTCCCCAACATTCAGAGATGAAAACACCATCGCATAGCGTATGCATGTATGTATGTTCCAAGCCAAAAGGAGTCAATCAAACCTCAAATATCGATGTAATTTCCTTGCCAGCTATCCGTTTCACTATCGTTTCGGTTTTCTTTTCACTGCCGCTGAGTAGATCATTGATTGCAGCACTATCTTCGGCGTTAATTAGTGTCTTTGTGATGTTTTCTATAGTTCCACTACTACTGCTCGTCGTGGTACTGGTCGTAGTAGTACTACTAATTACTGTACGCGATGTATTACTTAAAATTGAGGCTGGCCTCGGACCAACTTGTGGCTTCATAGGCAAATCTATTGGTGTTTTTTTTTTCGAGTGTAGTAAAGTAAAATAATTTTAAGGAAAGAAAAAAAATAAAATAAAACGGTATCTAAATAAACAAATTAAATACTCATGCAAAGAACATGCTTCGACAACAGTTGTGATAGGAAATTCGTGATTGAGGTCAAAATGCCGTATCGTCTATTATTTGTTATGATGTCTAATCGAATTTGAAAAAAATCTTCAAAAGACCCGCGCTTAAGGTTAATTACCTAATCGGCCTTTTCTTAAATGTGTATGTATAAACAAATGACTTGCTTTACCTAACAGATATATGCAGACGAAAAATAAAATATAGCGGCCGCAATAGATCCAAATAGAACCAGTAACCTTAAATAATCACAAATAATCTGTTCTGTGAGTTTTTTTTTTTGGGCCCACGGCTGAGTTAAGAAACTTCTTATAGGCGAGAAAAATTCTTAAATTCTGTGAAGTGCTTAAACTTCTGAATGTTGTCATTAAATACCGATTGAAAGTAGAATCTAGCTCTATGGTAACAACAGTCGAACAATCGTTAAAAGGAAGGGTGATCCATTGTCTTATGCCAGTGATTATGGATTAAATGAAATCAAGGCGAAACAAACTTAGTTATCGTGTGATAGCTCTTTCAGAGAACGGACCTCTTTAAACACGGACCTGAAAACCTCCCAAATTGTCCAAATTCGTTTCTCAAAACGCGGAAATGCAACTCGCATTTTTTCATCACGAATTTCCCTTCAAAACTATTGTCAACACAATCCAACTTCAAATACAAGAGACAAACACATGCAAACAATAATCCATAACTTACCCATTCGACTGAGTCCAGCTGCCAATTCTCGAACTGATTTCTTTTCCAATGCTGCACCTGTAAACGTTTTAATTATTGCATTTGATTAGCCTAGCTAAAACAAAAGCGACATGCCGAATTCAATGTACCTGGTGTGATTCCCACGATACTGCCACCACCACCACTCGAAGCCAGTGCAATGCCAGGACTAATACCAACAATAGAGCCTCCAGTCTGCTGTCCAAATGGCACTACATCGCAATCTATAGTAAAAACAAAAATATTAGTGCCCCCTTCTATTAAGCATGCTTTCTTATTAGTTTACCATCGTCCAATTTCTCTGGTGTAGTCTTACTCGACTCAGTCGAGTAATCTCCAGATTTTGGCTCATTGCCCACCACCGACCATGGACGTGGTTTCTGCAGTACAATCGGTGTCCTCAGGATACCATTGCTTGTCTTCACAATCACACTATCGCCACCGGTGTGGCTCTTTATTGACTCACTACTGGGCGAACGCATGCGATCGTCACGATGGGGGGCGTGTAGGCGATCCAGACGATCGTCATTGCCGCCTTCAGTGCGCATTTTGACGAGCGGCGATTTGCGACCTACTAGTGGCGAGTATTTCTCCAGGTTGTCCGTGGATCGTGAACGTGTTGCCCATGCGACACCTGCAAAAGACGGCAATTTATATCAAATCAATTCTCGAAATGCGACATCTTTACCTCTCAAAAGTGGTGAACTGCGATCCAATTTGATTGGCTTTCTCTCCTCCAGTATGGGTGTGGTCTCCTCTGAGGTCATCCTTCCATTATCGTCCCTACTCATCGTTGGACTGTCGGCAAAACTTAATGAGCTACATTCCTCGGATGTTGGCGAAACGAGTGGAGTCAGCGTTGTGGGAGTCACCGAGCCAGGTCGGAAAAACTGATCCAAGCCCTCGATGATTTCCCTTGTGCTTGTATCCGCAACTAGAGGTCTCGATGGTGCACGAGTCTTGGCCCGCTTTGGCCGCCCTTTGACCAAATGCTGCAACTGAAATGAGGCACTTGGCAACTCTGTTATCGAATCACAGCACTCGTCATCGCCACGCTTATCATGCGATGACATATTCGATGAACTGCGATGTGAAGATGGAGATTCAAGCAGATCTGGAATATGGCCAAGACTGAGGTTCTCCACAACTGATTGTGGTCGAACCTTGCGTGCAATTGAGCGACGTTTCGATGGCAGATGTGGTGTGGCCTGAAAGTTAGATACCAAATCAGTTTCTCTACATTTCGAGTGCTCTGGTGTTATCGAAATTCGATATTCATCTTCAAATGCATTCAAATTTTTGAAGATTTCTATACAAGAGGCGGGGGGGAAACATAAGTGATTTTACTCAAACTTTGGGCTGTGTGGACGTGCAAACAAATCTCTTTCTCTCTTTCATATTCACAATTCATAAAAATAAGAAACAGAAAAAAAAAAACAAAATGAAATGAAAAACAAAACTACGGGTATTTACAACGTAAAAGAACAAAAAAAAAAACAAAATGAAAGGATTGCTGTGATCTACTTACAAGGTTTAGATATTCCAATTTCTGAACAAACGGATGAAGGGTGATAAGTAGTAGAGAGAGCATGATGGGAAGACACGGAGAGAAAATTATAAAACTTGTCGTGTCTCGATTTTGTTTGTGTTTAAATTATTTTTGTTTGTTTCAGTTTTATATGTTTTTTTTTTTTACAATTTTTCTTTGTTTGTTGGATGTGGTGTGGTTTGATGGATGGTGGTGATTTTTTTTATATACCATTTCGATTTCAAATGCAAAAAACTACAAACAAAAAAGTTCTCACTACAATATTCGATATAACTACGGATTTGCTGTGAATTTCCTCGTCCTTTTTGTAGCCAATTTGGTGGGTAACTGATTTGATTTGTTTTTATTATTTTTTTTTTTTTTTGGAAAATTCAAGCAGTTGAGCTAAACGTATTCACACTTGTTAATGTTTTAATGCATTTCAGTTGCTAGTTATAGTTCATGTTTTGTACAATTCACTGACACTAAGTATACTCGTAAAGTTTGTTATTTATATAGATATATGATACGTTTTCAAAATGCTGTTTCTAGTTGACATATTATGTTTGCAAGAAAATTGTGCAATTTATCGCATCCAATGCGGATAACTTACAGTGGGTGAGTCTAATCCAAGTTTTGGCAGTACACTTCCTCGATTTGATCTCGATATTATTAGGCCATCGGCATCCTGGAAGTAGATAGAATGGAAATGTATTTCAAACCAGCATTACATGCACAACTTTTATTGAAATTAATATATAACCTATTTCGTGGTATATTTAGTATTTGAATGCCGTCTTTAATTCGATGTGACAACTGATTTTATTTGCTGTTGGGCGAGTTTCAGTGTTAGTTTTAACTTCGTTTTGAAGTCAAAGCTATCGCGGGCAACTCGAAATTACCATTGTGAATATTATTGGCCGCGTTCCTTTGACCGCTAGTCATCTAGCACATAATATCCCTGATGGAGGAACGCTGGCGCTAGAGATCTAGCGGTAGCGGCAAAGTGACATTAGAACCAATTTGAATTCGCATTATTTTATCTTCATGAGAGTCAAAAATGTATTTTGTGCCATCATGCCGCATATTTATGAATATACTATAAATAAACAAATACCATGTAGCTATATAAATTACATAGAAGCTTCATTTCACATTTTACACTAAATTGGAAATATTTGACTTCTGCACTTTCACTTTGGTTTTGACAGTTCGTTATTTTTTTTTCAATCTAGCAGTTCATTTTGTGCTAGATTGAAAAATTTCCCAGAAAAGGATATTTCACAAAATGTGCTAGAGATCTAGCGCAAATGCTGAAATGTCAGTTTTTTTTATATGGAGTTTGGCATGCCGTTAGTCATCTAGCGGTCAATGGAACGCGGCCATTGTCTTTAGCCAGATTAAAACAGTTCCATACCATCTCAACAATACAGATTTAGAAAGGGGCACGGTGAGCGCGTCTTCGTAAGCATCTCTCTACAGGACCGACATATTTCTAAGAAGGAAAACCCGTAAACTTGAGAGGTATATACGTCTTATCTGCAGTGGAAAAGCTACTAGAGCAAATTAACGAACGGTTGCTTCCGCAGTTGATCTTTCTGTGCTGAGCAAGTCAAAACGTTGCGGATTAGTATTGAACAGTGAGTCTAAGGCAAATCACGGCTTTACCTGTGTTTTGTCGCAGTGGCTCAGTGGTTAATGTAATGGACTAATTTGTGAGGAGTCCCAGGTTCGATCCCCAGAAAATTTAAAGGAACGACAAAACCGATAGCTTGTTATCGACTGGTAGCCAAAATAATGGTCACTTCTTACATAGCTGCAAATAAATTGGTCAACATTACGTACTTTTCCATCAATTAGGGAGTGGCTCTGTACTAATGTCACTTTTAACCATTTTATCTTTGTTTTCAAGCGTGTAGAACTTTGCTACCAAATTCATTCCTTCATAGTCAAATTCCAACATGACGTCATACCTTATGTTTTATAAGTACAATCAACGAGATTGTAATACCAACACCAGCAAACTAGAATTTTTCATATCGCGCGCGCCCCGATAAATAATCACCACTTCGATGCATTTTTTTTTTGGTTCATAAAAAGACATGGCAAACAGCCATGTCTCCTTCGGAACTTGACTCGTTATCAGTGTGTTTGCTCAGCAAACGACAGTTATAATTTGGCATACTAGATGCTAAAAAAAAAAATAGAAACAACAACAATGTTAGAGAATAATACTTACATGACTAGATCGACTTCGAACAATATCCGGCGTCTGTGGTTCATCCAATAGAACCGACGGTGAGTCTGAGATGCCCATTCCTCGGCGATAGCGTGTCAGTGCTTCTAAGACTTCATCTGTAGCACGATCCGATATTGTGGCCGCAATTGATTGTTCAATTTCACTAAAAACAAAAACAAGTAAATAACGTTAAAAATATAGACAAAAAAGATTTCTTATAGGTATCGGGTACTTGTCCAAAAGTTTTTCAGTGTTACTGCTGCGTGCCGCATCTGAATCGTTACGAGCCGATAACCAGCAACAGATTTTTTCACATAGACCCATCGCGCGCGCGTTGTTACACAAAAGGTACAACTACACAATAACTACTGACCAACGAAGTGCTTGTGGAAAATCTTTAGACGATGAGAGAAGTTCAGCATGAATACGCTGCTCTCCCGAATTCTTCGTACTCAGCTTTCGGGGTAATCTTATCAAAAAGCTGGGGCGGCGGAGTCTTATCAGAAACACAAAAAAAAAAACAACAGTGCTACAGTAATGAGCACTGAAGACTTTGTCGAACACTTCATAGCTCATTTCGAGATATGCTAAGAATGAATAGTTCCCTTTGCATAGTGTGCGCAAAATCATTGAGGGTTTTCAATGATGAATGCGTTTCGTAATAAAACTTAATACATTGACGTGAAGTCTTTTTTTTCACTCCAATTAAACAATTAGCTGAACTTGGTTATTGGAAATAAATCCAACTGTGTATAATTGTAGAACTAATGACGGAGAAATATTGTCAATGTCATAAAAGCACTAGTACTCTCAGGAATTGAGAACGAGAATCGGGCTCGTATGTAGTATAAATGGAACGATTGTTTTGCATTGACATCGTTTATACGAAAAATGTGTTTTGTGTGCGCAGTTTGGAGAAGAGTTGAGTAATAGTGTTTTTGCAATGATGAGAGGTTTGCGCTAATTATTATCACGATTGTAAAACATCTGTTAACATTATTTGCTTCGGTATTATCAATGAGACAAATTGACTTTGACAACAATTTCACATTTAACAGAGAGAATTGTATGCGAGGATCTGTTTATTGGGAAATAATTGATATGAATAAAATAATAATAAGTCGAAGTTAAGTGATGGGATTTTGTATATTTTTTTATGGGCGAAACGCCCAATAACCGGTTAATATAACCTAATTATTATAGTAACATAAAAGCAGGTCTAAACAACTAAAGCTTTTCGAATTTCTAATGAGTTGTTTGTACAAGGTAATAAACAAACTTTTATCAAAGCTATTTGGAGAGTGGTACTTGACATTACGCTCTTGAGATAATCGAAATGTATCTTATGAAGCATCTTTATCTAATCTTATTGTCAATAACAAATGAGAATTAACGGTTAAGCAGGAATTATTTACGTGACCAGTCGCATTTCTGGCGAAATTATTACGATCAAAGAATGTATGCTACGGCGAATGAGAGTGCAAGCATTTTAAAAACATTAAATGCACTTCCAGAGAACCGTGAAAGATTGATCTTTCTACTCGCTGATTAAATGTACCACACACGCTCATACACAGCTAAGAGAGATAACATCCAAATGGTAAAGTATGCGAAAGGAGTCGCGACCCAGACTAACTTTTATACAACAGCATTCACCCCTAGTGGTTTCTAGAAAAAAATGAATACTATATATGCGACGACGCGCCGTCTACTATAGAAGTAATTTTGAAACTGCTGGCGCTGGAGATTTTATTCGAGATACACTAAGTCTCCTCAGCAATAGAGTTCTTCTTAGAAAAGGAATAGTTTCAGAGCTCTCGCCAGTGGTAACAAAACTGAAACTACCTATAATCTTACGGTGATGAAAGCATTCTCTTTTATATCTGTGAAACAGACTTCTATTGTCGAAACGATGCGGCTCGATCGTTTGCATTTTACGTGATCTGGCCTCTGCTTTTCAAATGGATTGAAGATTTACACGCCGCTGACTTGATTACACACATGAACGGTGAAGCGGTACAGGCGCTGTCACAATCAAGTATTGCAACTATTATTAAGCAGTAGAAAAAGAGTAGCGTACACAAACGTGACCTGTTGCAAAGAGATACGAAACGGAAGACGTCGCTATTTCGTCGAAATTTCGAAGCTAACTTAGGTGACCCTATGTAGATCGCTTCAATCGTTTGGTAAGAGATCCATTAAAACTGATTTAATAACAATGTAGCAGGCTGCTATCACAGTTTCAGTTCTGCAAGTCATTTGCACTATAAAAACCATCACACCAGACTGACAAATATGGCATTTGGATTAATTTTCAGCAAATAATTTCAAAAGATTCATTCAATCATTCATTTTCAAATGGTCCGCTTGTCCATTAAGTGGGTCGCGGGTGTAGGTTGCTTTACATATAAAAAAACCACAAAATAGTCTTAATACTTACGCAACTTTATTCATAATCTCACTGCCGGCATTGTTGAGCAAACATGTCTGCAGGAAATCATCTGGAATCACTAATCTCTCACACAGCACCTTCCGCAAATCGATTATAACATTCTGACATCCAAAAGTCTTTGGACACTGTTCTATGCCAGTTCGAATCATCGTCTCCATGGTCTCCTCCAGATGACTCTGTATAGTATAACTTAAATCGCTGGCAATTCTAGTTAGTTTCACCTCAACCGGATGTGATTCACAACGAACTGCTTCCTGTAATTTCGGCATAAGTTGCTTACAATTTTCTGCATCGTCAATAAGTCGTTGTACAGCGCATGAATCACTGCCCGGCGCTATAGACAGTGTATCCTGAGTTTCGGCTACCAACTTGTCGACAAGCTGATGTGTGGAAGATAACATGAAACCATGTTGTAATCGGAAGCCCTGACCGTTTTGTCGCTTTAGTCCATTACAATTGCGTTGCAATAGCTCCTGCATCTTTCGCATAATGGTGTCGGTCTTTTCGGGATGATTTTTCAAATGTGGCGCTATATCGAATACCGGAAACGGTATCGTACGCATTGAATGGTTATTCTCCAGAGCGTATACAATATCATTATAGCCCTGTAGAGTGATGTTGTTCTTATCCATGTAGATGGTTCGGAGTTTGTTATTGATTTGTAATGCTTTGGCGAGAAGTCGTGCACCAACGTCACCCATAAAATTTCCACTTATATCTGGTAAAAAGAGTATTCGATTAATTACCTTCGGGAGAAATTTTGTTAAAAAAAACTTACCTAATTTCTGCAAGCTCTGGTTACTTCCTAAGGCATTAATAAAATCATGAATATCATTCTTTAGCTTGTTCTCGGAAAGAATCAGTTCGGCTAGGGGGAAATCATCCTTTTGGATGAGATTCACCAGTGCATCCATTACGGTTGGAATGTATTTAGGTTTCATACCGGTAAGACTACGTGTCATGTGAAGGGTACGGATCGATGGGTTCTTCGATATTGCAGTTAATACTGATGCTAATTCGGCATCCAAATCTAGAGAGCGAGTAAGTAAACAATAATCATCTGCAGGAATGAAGCTCGCGGTATATATACTTACTATTGTCACTAATGTCTAGACTTTGTAAAACACGAACACCATGTATACATGATTCCAAAACATGAGCACCCTGGGCACCTAATGAATTACTACTTAAATCTAAGTACAGCCCAGCTGTTGACTCGTTGCATGCAAGGCCGAGAAGTAAATTTCTAAAAAGAAAGAGAAATATGTTCAATAAAAATTTATTAGAACTTGCAATCAATGTAGATGTCTAGTCTAGGTCTCTTACAAGGATCATGCTACCAAAGAACACACATTTTTTTTATTAATAGGCTGATGTCGCAAATTTGTTGTCTCACATTTGTCTCACATTTTGAAAGTATAGGGCACACCTTTCGAGAATAACGTGAACAAAGTTTTACTTAGAAGGGATTGAGTAAGATATCACCACCAATCTCTCTACAGCTTGATATGTCAGTGGTTAAAGTTTAAATGAATGGGAGCTATTATTGAGTAAACTTTGTTTGTAATGTTAACAAAGAACGACGTTGAAATCAGCGCTGCAAAAGTGGATGCCTTTCAGGAGCATTATGGTAATCAAAATCCATGTTAAGAGATTGTTAAAGGGTAGAGAGATTGCTGGATATGGACACAATACTTGTCTAAAAAAATATTGAGTATAAAAAGCTACATTTTGAAGAGATGGATGTCGCATTTGCTGCATATTGAAGAAAAACATCGACCAACACTTAGCAATAGATGTCAGAACCAAGTACTCGTCTCAACAGAGTAAAAGTCTGTTGCGACGAGAACTTATCAGACTATTTCCTACATTCTAACAACGCCTTATGTACAGTCTTATTAGTTTTTCAATTTGTCGTTCGTAGTTCTTTATAGCTCCTCTTTTAAATTGTCTTTGTTCCCGGTCTGTGTCGATTATTTTGTATACTATTTGTCGTTTAACGGTCAATCAATATTGTATTAACTTACTTCAATGCTTCCATTGGTAATTTACAACCGGCAATATTTAAATGTTTCAAACTTAATGTACTCGTAAAAAATTGTTTAAACGATGGTGGTATTTCTTTTCCTTTCTTTGTACTAAACGAATTATGTGAGACGTTTAAATTACTTAAATGTGTTGAACAACCACGCAATAGGGCACCAAATAACTGAAATTGAATAAAAATTCATTGAAAATTTGTAAATTTCTTTACAATCAAAGTTGATTATAACGACATCAGTTAAAGGTGTCCTTATAACCGGCTCTGGTATACATACATTCTCTAAAGTAATATCAGTCGATGAGAGGTCCAAATGCTCTAGAACGTTTGGTTGGGCCAGAAAATTGTGTAAATTCTGTAAAGAAATATATAAAAAACAATCATTTTTGACTGTCATTGTATTTAGCTTCAAGTTGCAACTTACGGTTATATCATCCTTCAGACTGTTTCCGCTTAAATCTAAATACGTTAATGAATTGGAAATACTTTGATTTAACGATAGAGAGTGTGACATTTGGTTAACGCCCTTCGATGTAAGACCACAGTGTGCCAGAGCCAATTTACACAGACCTTTGGATACTTTGGCTATCGGACCCGCCAGATGTATTGCGCCTAAAAATGTACACAAGTTTTTTATTTATAAGTTTTATTCCCATCTGATTATAAAGTGAAGTGAATGTCTAATAAATAAAATTAATTGTGCACTGAAATAAAATTGAAAGAGAACAAAAAAGAAAGCGAATTTTTTATCATTTCCCACATAGAAGTATTTTTTGCCAGAAAATTTGCAAAATATAAAGTTAAGAATAATTTATTATTAAAAAAACAGCCATAAACAAAGCTTCATTTAACGCCGATTGTCTTTTTTTCATAATTTATTTGAAACTATGCAAAACAAGTTTTGTGTGTAAAAAGGAAACGGCAGCAAAGCAAATGGACAGTAGTAGTTTTTTTTGGGAAATAAAATAATACAAGCACACATTGGCCAATTGATTTGATTTGTCAACATGAATTGGTAGATTTTTATGAATAAAAAAAAAAGAAAGCTAAAGGAGACAGTGAACAGCAACATTTTATATAAATCAAACCTTGAACAATTTTTCCAAGTAGGGCACACAACGATGTAGCACCTACATTAGACAAATATACGAGTACACACGATAGAATAATATTGAGACAAGAATTTTATTGTGGACTTAACGATAGAAATGATAATGGATTTGTGAACTTAAAGTGGATGCTATTTTGTATTCATTTGCTCTAATTATTGTGTTGAGTGTACCTGTTTTGAATATTTTATTTTTTGCTCTTAGTGTGTATGATACAGATTGGAATAGACAATAGAGTAAACAAAGTGGTGGTGAATAATATATTGGGTGTAAGGATTGTAAGATCTGAATAAAGGATAGAGACATTGGTCATGTATATTTTAAGATGATTTAAGGTTGTTTTTTTGATAATCTAACTCAACTCCTTATAAAGGATGTTATAAAATGTAGAATGTGCAGAAAAAAGGTAATTCGAACAGTAGGCTGTCTGATAAACAACTTCGGTTTGATGGCAGAAATCAGTATGACTTACATTACATAAGAAGTTCTTAAAATGAGTGAGTATTATAAAAAGAAAGTAAGGACTCTTGAGCTATATGCAGGGAGCAGTTATATGTATCATGGCACCACCACGAAACTTCTGAATGAACAATGTCAATTAGAATTAGCAAACACTATAAAATAAGTTGCCTATAAAACGGCGGCGCTACAAAGTAGAACTAGGCTTATTCGCGTTCTACAAGGAAAACAGATTATAAGAACATCGGCTTCTCAGAACGAAAAAGAAAGAGCATCGCGCGATTGAAAAATTGAGACTCGAGGAACAATATACGGACGTTTTACCGAAAGGTAAAGAGAGCGTGCCGGCCCTGGGAGGCAACAGTGTAGAAACCTGTAGATGTGACGGTAATTTTGTAGTAAATCATATTCGGTTCTGAGAATATGGGAGGACTGCAGGCTCTACAATGGCGACAATGGCCAGCATCTTGATGTTAGGCGGAAATGAACTATAAAACCAATTCCAAGCTAAAAACCAACAATGGTGCTGGGTTGGACATACTCATTTGCTCAGTGATATTTTGAAAACTTTAAGAAGTTCAGGCCTAAGTCTAATGAAGATGTAAGTTGATAGGAACTGCAATAAATATTTAAGAACCTGGTAATCACGATGTACCACATCAGATCCATTTAGGGTATTGGTGTGATACAAGGCGTGGGTATTCCTGAGAACGCACTACCATTAATCGCTCTCCCCACCACTAAATTAAACATAATCTATAGGGACATTTAAGCCTCATTTTTTTATTTGAGGCTTATAAATTTCGGCATGTATAATGTATATGCGTAGCGTGCCGTCGAGTGTTACCGACAGCAAGAACCCCTCTATCCGACGAGCTAGAGCTAGCATGCCAAGCGGTCGGGACCTGGACACCATTTCACTTTTTTACGCTACTGTTATGACCGAGGTTATGACCCCATATTTCCGGGTACATGAAATCAGTCCGGGCAGCAAAAGTGGATGGGTGTCAAGGTCCCGACCTCTTGGCATGCTAGCTCTAGCTCGTTGTCGGGAAATTTATGGAAAATCGAGAAGTGACTAACCCTCTTCTTCATAATATAGCAAATTTCGTTAGAACGTGTTAGGAAAAGGTACGCGTACTCTTTAGAGACATAAAGCCCACAAAGGAAGTAGGCCCTATGAGTGGAATTTTCGGCACCAATTTGCGCAACCATTCACTTATTTGCTGCGAGGCGTACTTTAGCATTTCTCCATTCGAATGCAAGCATCTGCTGCCGCTGCCAGCTCCCATAGATGACTTTTGCATTTCCCTATAGAAATCGTCAGGGCAGAGACGGCAGCTTCGTTGTATGAAGTTTTCTCCCTCAATCGGATCGGGTAATTTATTGCCAGTAGTTTTATTTGCGGCAGACGAATTCCAACCACTTTTGCTGTGACCTTTAAGAGGCTCAACAGTTGTGTTAACCGGCGTTTGAGAAAGAAAGGACGACAACTCGTGTACTGTACATACGCCTCCGCTAGGAATACGATTGTCAGTGGCTCCGTCTGCTGCAGAAATACTCTGTTCAAGAAACTTTTAAGGCCATCACACTGGCTTCATCCAGATCTTGTGCACAGACAATTCCAACCACAGAGGAGCTACCGACTGAAGGGCCCGCATTATCCATATACACACTTTTTGCATTAGGTGCCGCACACAGGGTCCATCCCTTCGGTTTTGCCTTATTCAAAAAGGCTTACTTTTGTAAGCAAAAAACGAAGTTATACTTCTCTAGCATACTCTTGAAGTAGCCCAAGTTTATAGGCTTTCCAATTTGCATTAACCTTCGACAGACGCTAAAATCCAGTGGTCTCAGTATCGCGATATATAATGATGTACCTGCGTATGCGTATACCGGAAAATATGGCAGAAGTGTCGAAAATGGTACAACGCCAAATAAGGGCAGTAAGAACAGAAAGAGTAGGTAATGAGCTAGGAGGAGAAACAAGACGATTCTGAACATAAAGCTCATGGAGATCGGGGAGTTTCGAATGTATACCAATTTTTCGACAATTTTTAAATGTTCCACTAGTATTTCCAAGTCACTCTTTATAACAATCTAGTTTTGGTGAGTAGAATTTTCTCTAGGGTGTGTCAACAATTTGTTAGCTGTGCAGATGAGTGATGTAACAATTTATCGTGTACACATATGAACTGTGATTTAGTGTGCTAAATGTATGTACTGTACATTAAATATACAAAATATATCCTTGATTACATTTAAAACACAAACCCAACTCACCTTTGTCCTCAATCAAATTATGACTCAAATCGATAGTACGAATCGCAGGATTGTTATTTGTAATCACAGATACAGCTAATTTATGAAGAAAATCCGACCTGCAAAATAGTTAATGATTATAGAAATAGAAATCATATTTGAAAAACAGTCTCACCTTAAACCTAACGCCTCCAAGTGCAGCTCCTCCAGCCACATTGACCGCTTGAGCACATGCAATATCCTTTCCAGTGTCTCGTGTGACAATCGCATATGGGAAGCTTTTAGGCCACGAAAAAACGTATTATACTCCAGTGCTGAGACAATTGCCATTAGGTCTCTTTAAAAAACATACCACAGTAAGTTTCAATAAGAAAAAATCTGATATCTGTGCGATAAAACTTACTTTGGTTCCAAATGATCAAAATCTCTCAAATTCAATATCCGAGTGTCATGTGACAGGTATATTGTGTCAATATCCCAAGCGACTTCCTCTCGATAAGGAACACCATGAAAATCACACATGCAGGCGTATTGTGTACTAAAACCACCACAGGGGCCAACATTACGCGGGTCAGATGGTCGCAGCTCTTCCGAAAATATCGTTTCTCGTTCTGGCGGGTGGATATCAATCTATGGGATGAGTAAAAAAAATATATATATGCATTTGTGTTATTGGTTTTATTTTAATAAGGCTAATTTTTTAGTCGCCATCAACACGAAACAAACTTGAGAGTTCAAGTGAACGGGGAGAGTACAAGAGGAATACCAGATTGCAGTGAAATTAATCTCTGTTCTGGACGTGTAGCACTTAAAAAAGTTTTCTCCATCAGACTTTTTTTTTTTTTTTGAGTTGAGAGTGAGTGTTGTTAAGTAGAAGGATGTGTTTCTTTGTTTTTGTTTCCAGCACATGAGTTCAACAACATCCTGACCCACACTATGGTGGTGGCAAAAAATGACGGCAAAAGTCCTGTTAAGGTATCCTATACACAAAAGTCTGCCAGAGTACACAAAAACTCGTGCTAACAATTTTGTTGTGAATGTCCAGTGTGATTAAACGTAGACGTTTACATTATTCAGCAAAATAACTTGAAGGCGTCGAAGAACTCTAGGTTTAATGAACGAGCGATATTGAAGTTGAAAAATGAAGCAGAGAGGCAGTTAAATAAAATATGATCAGGCTTTGTATGTGGGACAAACATTAGATAGGTCTGAGATGCTGTTTGTTTGTTATGTGGATGTTGTATTGGTATGTCGAATCTGAACGGCTATTGGGAAGCTTTTTTAAGGATAGTTATACCCCTAGATGGTTGTCAGAAATTTGCGAGAGGTGGCGCAGTGGAAAAAAACATTAAGATGTTTATAATTGAGAGCACTATACGTATACCCAACTGAGCCCTCTGCAGCTTGGTCTTTTACTTTTGTTGGGTGCTAAACAATTCTTGTTCGAGACAATATATAGGGATTCCATATATACAGAAGTAGGATATTTGAAAGATCAATTTAATCCATCTCTGGACGACACCAAATACCAGAGGTACTGTTAGCGACAAAGAACTAGCGTTTGGTTGAGCGAAATTACTCCGATTAGAGGTTACAGTCATAAGCAGGGTATAAAGGACTTCAGTTTTGAGTTGCTTCTTTATTGCATTTGCCTTTGCTTCAAAGCCATTGTCCATCGGATATAATTCCAATCCCAGCTTTCACCAATTATGACCAGAAAATGAGAGTCCACGAGAAGGTAGTTTTTGGAAATCAATCCCAATGCATACTTTGTTGCCTAAGTGGACACTGGACATTTGCGGCTGGAACTCTTTAAACAGCAAACAAGTTTCAACTGTGTTGGCCTTTGATCCTGCAGGCTTCTCCATCTTGAATATTTTCCATAACCAACCATCATAATCGGTTTATTTTCTTATCCCGAATTTGAAGAAACTCTTTGTCAATGCCAATACCACTCCTCTGATAAGATACTTGTTCCTCCTCCGTCCCGATGAATAAACCTACCGTAAGCCTTTCTATTTTCCTCATAAATCCCCAGATGCACGTTACCCACCTACCGTTTAACAACATCAAACACAAACCGAGAAGGAATGAAGAAAAAAAAAATCCATTTTTTCGATTAAATTCCATGTCATACGAGGCTTTTCTCTGCAAAAGAATTTATATACACATATCTGCGACTACTATATTTTCCATTTGCCCATGGCCAAGAAAAATCCCATTAAATCCGACAGGAGAAAAAAAAATAAATCGACGACAGTGTATGCGCTCGGAGGTGTATCCTTATCCATATGCTGAGATGTATGCTGAATCGCTGACCTGAAAGCGAGTTCATATTTCATTTACCACTACGTGCCACCCTGTACCACCCACCACCGGAGTATACCTTTTGTCGCTATGCCAATGGAGTTTTCATGTTGGTACCAGCTATGTCCCATAATCGACTGGGGGCAAATGTGCAAAGTGCGGTATCCTTTTCAATTTCAAATCTGTCAAGGAATCGGAATGGGAAGCTCGCACTTTTGAAACGAATAATCGCTGCAATTAAACTTAAATAATTGATATAACCACGATGGCAATTGTGTGTGTGTGTGTGTGTCGAGATGGTCCAGCGTAAGCCATTTGATCTTTCTTCTTAATGTCAGAAGGATGCAATCCCATCAGACCATCACGACGAGAACAAAGAAAACCAAAACGAAAACAAATGAATGGACGACTTTGTGTCAGTCTGCCCGTTTCTGTATGTTAGGAGAACGGAATTGTATATACAGCGCCTCCGTCCTACTGATGCTGTGAAAACAATAAACAAACAAACAATGGCAACAACAACAAAATAGTGCATTGTTATACAAAATATACGGTGTGAGGGGGGCATGAGATGCCGATGGTTGGTGGCGGTCGATGATGGAGCTGGTGGAAGAAGGTGGTTTCCATCAATTACAAGATTTTTTTTTTACTCATTTTGTTGTAGAGCATGACTTAACATCAATGTTTGTGTTGAACAAATTGACAGACAGCTAGTCGGGCAAACATCAGGCAGAGAGGCACCACTACAGTAGATAGTAGGTGAGGTAGGTCGGTGAGCAATGCTCATTGACACGGTTCAAGTGAATGGGTAATTATGGAAAGTGCTACGAATAGTGAACCGAAAAACCTGTGGATAGGGGACATGATAAGGAGGAGTACATAAAACACACAACCATACACACATGTAGGAATCTTCATTAAAATTGTAAAGAAATCAGGCGGATATCCTTGCCACAATATTCTCGGTATAAGCTATTTGTTTTAACGAATGTTTTTTCTTATGTTTTAATTTCCGCTACGTTATGTCTTGTGTGTATTTATGCTATTTGAAGATTAAAATGTGTTTTTTTTTTAAGGGCACTTTACGATTTGAGAGGAATTGTAAAGAGGAGTGCTGTAGGAACTTTTTGATTTATTCAAGGGGAGTGTGTTTAAAAAGATCTTGGGTGCGCATGTTTCTCTAATATAGGGTTGGTTGTTTCAGCTTTTTTCGGTGTGAGGTTGTAATGTTTTTGAGATTTCTGTTATCTAACTGAAGCCGTCAATAGAAGATGAAATATGTCACTGTATTGTCGCTTTCTTTGTAGGATTCGCAGCTCACCCCGTTAAAGTAAGTCTGCCATTCTGAGAAAAATAAGGAACGCTAGAAGTTTTTTTTAAAGACATCGGCAGCTATGTTCATGGAAATCCATTCGTCGATTGAACTTATAACTGCAGATGCTCGCCCAGAGTAGACGGTGCTCTAAAGCTGATATTTCAAGTTTGCCAGGGATACCTTTGAGACCTGTCTGTAACCGAAAACGGGAGCGGTACGATCGCCGGCAACCAAAATCTCTAAAAATCTCGCATTTTTTTTAAAATAAATCCTGAATAACAAAATCTCGCTCTAAAAGATAGAAATCTCGCAATCCAACCTCGCGCACTTAATCCAAATCGAACAGTGACCCCAAGCAAGAGAGTTGCAGTTGATATTGCGTGATTGCAATAATGCAAGATTTGGCTAATGCGAGATTTCGTTATGCAAGATTTTGAAAACGAGATTTTAAAATGCTTACTCAACCCGTAAGAGTGAGTTTAGTTGAGTGTAAAAACGTCTGGAAAACGCATACTTTTGGAATCGAAATCTGAAGACGGAAGTAGACTGTTTACTTCTTTTACCACCATAAACATCGCGTCAGTAGGCAAATTATATCCTTGCAACAGGGATCGATATTCCTCATAGGTACGGTGTCATTTAAGAAAAAAAGCCACGAACCTTGAGCCTGATCAATATTTCAAGAAAATAGAGACTCTCCAGATCATTTAGCGCAGATCCATGGTTGCTAGGGAAGGACTTTAAGCAGCCGAGGCAGATAGTCCAGAAAGTTCTTTGAAATTTAGCAACAACACATTTATGTGTTGTCCTTTCCACAAGACAACCTATGCAGACCATGTCAGTGGTCTTATCATAGCCGTTTTGATCCAGACCTTTTGCGATGGCAGGCTCTGAGTCTTGCTGAAAACATTCTTGCACTGTCGAAAGGCAGATAGGTTTTGAGCTGACATGTCTAGACCATATCAGCTCGTTATCAAATATAACTCGGAGTTAGAAATAGGACTGGTCGAAATTATGTTCATTTATAAATAGAGTGCAGAAAGAGCTGAGAAGAGTCGAAAGACTAGGAGAATCCGACGTGGCTATTCAGCTTTATGTAGTAATATCTGAGAAAAAAAAGACAGGGTTGGCGTGGCACCGGGAAACACATCTCGCGAATCGTGCATGCCAGATAGTACAGGCTATTAGTATCTTTGAAGATTCCACACCCTTTGGACGCATCCATAAAAAAAACTCGAACCGAAAACAAACAGCCAAAAATTGTAGTAGAATCACAGTATGTGAGTGACTTCTATAGACTATTAAGCGGCTATGACGACCATTGAACATTGACCATCAATAGACACGATTCCCGTCAACCTGAAAATTATGTGGGGATATTCAAACTTAAATTCAACAAAGCTGCGCGAGTTGACGGCTTGGCCGATGAGGAGATGATTCGACAGATAGCACACACCAACTCGTCTTTAAAATTTGGCCGGCTGATAGTATGGCTGTCCTGGCAACTTGGAAGGTAAATTCTGATTTTTTGTCCACTATTGGAAATGAAACAAATATTTGTTCTAAGGAGTGACGTGGTCATTACATTTCCTTGCCCATGATCCCTAATCCAAGTATGTAAATTGTTTTGTTATCTCCAACACCCACCTCAATTAAATTTAAAGCTTGAACAATACCAACAAATGACTCAGAACACAACATTTCGTGATGAGCACACCAGAAAGTGGGACACTTTATGTGTTTATCATATCTCTGACAATTGGATGTAAATTATTTTTAATTTCTTTTAGTTTCGTTTGAGCTCCACTAAATTGAGGTTAAGCATATCAGACGGAGGGGTTCAATTAAGTTTGTTCCATTTTAAAATGTTAGCTAGTTTTCACTTTTTGGTTGTTTTTAAAAACAAAAACTAACTCCGCGCCGCACCGTACTTACCTTTCGAATGATGTACTTGAGAGGAACTGTTGGGAAGATTTGCTTTATCGCTGAGGCCAGATCTGTGAGGATAACATCGGCATTCTGTATACGAAACAAGAGAGAAAAAGTGAAAATAATGTCTAATAAACAAAAAAAAACAATCCCTCCAGTCCATTCATTAGTGGCTGGGAGTGTACTTACTGAACTAAAATTGCCCGCATCACCGGTCGTTGCAAACGAATACGTTCTATCATTTGTGATGATGGAGAAATGGGAAGGTTTTTTACTTTCCACCGCATGGATGTCCAAGTAATGAAAATGACTTTCGATCTGCAATTAAATTAATGTTAATATGAATAATTAAAAATGGAAGAACAAAATTGCTTACCTTTGTGGGAACTTTGGCGATTAGCAAATATATACGAACGGGTGTAAAGACCTGAAAGGAAAATTTTCAATATTTATTAGTCACGTCCGAATTTTACATAAAAACAATTTATTTAATATGAAAGTTTTATGTGGTCGTCGCAACAGGTATCAAGCGCAACAATTGGGATTTTTTCAATGACAATTTTGCTGTCTTATTAGATTTATTTCATTTTTAACAAATTTTGAAGAAGGTCGACAAATGTGTGTCCGGCAGTCAGTCAGCCGCAGATTTACACTCGAATGGTTACTACCTTAAATTTAGAGAAACCCTTCTTTTAGGTCTTTGATTTAAGACTTTATGAAAGGGATTTAAAAAAAGAAAGAGGGTTAGGGATGTCGGACAAAGTTAAATGAGGCGACAGTTTGAAATCAATTAGCAGGGAACTATTTGCCAAGGGGACTTAGGGACATTGTTTTTGGAGAAGATATATTTCGAGTGACTTGAAAATTAGTCGACACATTCAATAAATTAAATGTGCCTAAGGACATTTAAATGGTTGTCATGATTTTATTCAATCCTTTCATAAATAGGTTATGGAATTTACTTTTGCCTCATGTACATAAAAATTCTTTTTGAACTCGCTTGTCAATTAAAGAAATAGTGACATCAAAACGTTATCTAGCTGTCATAGAAGTTCAATTAGTCTCTTGCTTTTCCAGTTCTCTAAAGGCATTTTATCAGTTTGGGGCTTAATTAAATTTTAATCGATCAACTTTTTACTATCTTCTGCGCACAAAGAAGGTGAACAAATTTATAAAATTAATTAAAATGCAATTAGTCAACGCATTCCCACAGAGTACGACGAACTTCATCATCACCACCCTTAACCAACACCATCAACAAGTGCCATATATACCGTGTCCCCCTTATTTGTACTCACTGATCCGAGTCGACGAATGACAAAAAGAAAAGCCCAAAGAATGACAAAGGAGTACAGTATCAAAAGCCAATTACTCACAACGGCTACACTGCATTCCCATCATCATATTAACTCACTTTGAAATTTCCAAGAAGTGAACGGAAATTGCGGCAATGGCAAAGGAAAAAAAAAAACGAAACAAAAGGACGAAATGCATAAATCGAATTTAAGGCTCTGCTGTGAACAATCAACGAGGGAGAGTGTTTAATACTTTTAATCCTTTAGCGACGAGGACGAATGTGTGCGCTTGGGGGATTACATTTCAAATACTTAGACTACCAGGCAGACGACGTCGACGGACGCCTATCGAATTACCTACATCGACGCTGTCATCAGGCATTCAAGTGGCCTTCTTGGGGGGCAGCGATGAAAGTTGAAGGGATATTGGTTTAAGTATAATTTGGAAAAGTTAGAACTTTTTTATTTTTTTATGCGTTTAAATTAATTTGCAAACTTTAGTGGCATGTGAACATTTTCATGAACTTGGTTAGGGAGAGAAAAGTTTGTTTATTTTGAACTCTAACGAACTCATAATGTTAGGTACACTTCGTTAGAAGGACGAATGTATTTAGCGCTGAATGTAGTTAGCCCACAAGAAAATATGACAAATATCCCGCGGCTTTCTGCGAAAGAGAGTAAATAGATATGCAGTTAGGTGTTGGCTATAAAAGTTTTCCACATCGTTAAAAGTTAAATTCGGGGCTGGCCATATATTTAAACACTACCCGACGTTAAATAAGGGTTTGCAGCCTCATTCATGTGTTAATCTAAAAGTTCTCCATAAATCCAAAAAGCGATTTACGAGTAAGTATATGGCCTTAGCTTGACTTTGGTCGAAAAGTTGAAAAAAATAAATTCAATGAGAAGAAGACTCAAGAGATCAGGAGAGATTCTGTAAAATACGAAACGAAAACCCCTTTCGTTTTCACTAATCCTGTCTCTATCATATCTGTGGCAATAGACAGAGACTGCTTTTGTCGAAACGATATCGTTCGGTCGTTTTCATTTTACGTGATCTGACCCCAGGTGTGGGATTCTGTTAGATGAAAACGTTCAATCATTACGTACCGTTTGCACGAAAGTTTTGCTTCATGTAACTTCGAAGACGAAAAGAATTTTCGTCTATGAATTATTGTTTGAGAGAATAACAACAACTCGTAGACACAGTCACTTTGGTAGGAATAATAGCTATTTCGAACTACACCACTAATTCATCATCAGGCTCCTTTTAAGTGATTGTTTGAATAGTTTGAATTTCAGGAATTTTCGTTTGTGCGAAAGTAAAAAAAAAAACGAAAGCCATTTAGTTGACGTTTTCGTTTATTTTGCTTAATGTAAACGAAAGATATTATAGTTTCGTGCGAATGGAAAATAAGGACAACTTATTCATTGACTTTTTCATTTTCTTTGATTATTTCAACAGCTAAATCCCATTTGCGACTACATATGTCAAACAGTTAAAGTGTGAAAAAAAAGAAACATTTTTGGAGCATTAATGGTTTGCACTGCATAAAAATTGTGTGTCTTCAATATGGCGGTTCGGCTCATGCTTAATTTGTGTGGAAAAACAAAAATTTTTGTGGAAAAACAAATGAAAACAATCATAATTATAACCAAAAAAAAAAAAAGGAAATCATTTAAAACTTAAATGATATAAGGTACAAAAACATACTTTTAGGTGCTGCTGTCAAAAACGACAATTTTTTTAAACTGTGAATATTACTTTAAAATTATGCAATTTCAGCAGAAAAAAAAAAAAACGAAAAGAGTTACATGAAGCAAACGTTCGCATGATTTCTTTCGTTTTTTTGAAAAGCGAATTCGTTTCTCGTTTGTAATATTTTTTTAATAATTAGTTTTCTATTCTAGATATGTACTATAATTTTAAATACAGGTGGACTTGACGATTTAACAATGAATTTCCGTTCTTAAATCTTACATTCCGCAGAAATCCTCAGTTATAAGAATGCAGCGAGAATTGCGCTTTAATAGGCCTATTTTAATGAACATTTTTCTCAGTAACTAAGGGGAAACTGCATTTCAAGTAGATTGTGTTTATGATACTGCTTTTAGCGCCATTCGGTTTCTGGGAGCGGGTACTAGATGAACTTTGAATTAAAGCAAAATTCGAAACATATATTGTAATAAAATAACCAGTTTATATAACTTTATTACAAATACTTGCATATTTGCTGACTGGTTGGGAGAAAGTCACTTTGATTACTTTATTTTACAATGTCGTGTGTTTTGTTTCCCGTTTAAGACGAAAAGAAATTGTGATCAATAAAAGACTAACTGGGAGACCTACGTTCGGAGTTGGGACAACATAAATCGAGTAGATTTCATCCATTAATCCATTCATTTATTCAGTCATTTTCAATGGCCGGCTTATCCATTAAGTGGGTCGCGGGTGTAAATTGCACAAGTGTACCCTCTATAACTTCCGATTCTTCGCCATCGACTCTAAATCATCAAAAGCAATCCCCATACGCATAGAGGAGCCTGCCTGGTGGTACGGATTCCATAGAACGTTTTGGGATCCACGGACGTCCATTTAACATGAGTAAACCACCGAAACATGGATCCCTCCGTACGGAGAAGTAGCTGCAGGACATTGAGTTCCTCACGTATTCTGGTGTTTATAATACGTTCTCTATAAGTCACACTAGAACGGAGCAGAGGAATCCCATTTCGGCAGCTTGTATCCTGCTTGTATCTCACAACCATATAGGTAAAGAGTTGGAAAAAACTCAGAATTAAAGACTGACAAATTAGCTTTGACACTAATTCAGTCATCTAAGCTAAGCTGTCTCAAAATTGACGCCGACTGACTAAACCTACAGAAAACTCAGGATTGTGTCTTCCATCACTCATGAGCCAAGAATAAGACCCCGAGATACTAAAACTTCTTAATCTGTTTCAAATGGGACTCCAGTAACATACAGAGTGCATTGAGCAGACGTTCTGGAGACATCACTTCAGATTTGTTTGTAGGCGCCAATGCTTCTATTTTGCTCTGAGCTGGCAATTTATTGATTAGGAGTTTGTGGTTGTTCAGAGGGTTATCGATCGACGCGCGTGATTTGTAATAAGTCACTGGAGGGGAGCGCACCGCTCGTTCGTTAATATATATAAAGTATTTTCGTTGGTTCTTATATACGTGTTGGGTATTTCTTATGTAATTATCTGGTCGTGGGTCAGAACATCTGGCTCAAGTTTGACGCGAAGTAATGCGTAATCCGCTTAAATAGATAGTAAGGAAGATTTGTGTCCTGTACTGGCCTAAAAAAATTAACAGTACGCGTTGTTTTGAAAAGGAAACCAAAGTTCCATCCATATAAAATGTAAATCATACGCACTTTCTCAACTAAAATGGCTGTTCTTTACAAGAAACCTTAGCGAAAATGACGCTGGAACGTTTACGAACAAAAAAACTTTTAAATTGTCCAAAAACAATGGAGACGCTGAGGGTAATTTTTCCCAAACAAACTTTTTCATCAACTGCGCACCTCAGTCGCCGGAAATTACACCGTGTAACTTCTTTTATGGGATACGGATAAGGATACGGGATACCTTAAGTGGAGGGCTCACAGCATCAATTCCGGAACAGTTCAGGCCAATTCAGAGTCCGATTGCAAGAATGTGTTGAAAGGAATTGACGAGATTTAAGGACTATTCACATAAGAGCGACCAACTACATACGAATATTCGCGAGTTTTGACAGTCCGTTCACATGAAAACTTTTATGATCGCGGCAGTTCGCGAATTTCACCCATCAGTTTCTACCAGTAATTTCTTATTTGAGGTTAAGTTAAGAATGAATGTTTTATTTTCTAATTTGTGGAACGCGAATTAAATTATGTGGATTGCGAATAAACTTTGTACAATTCGCACCGAGGGTGTTTCCGTTCGCGGCAACAAATTTGGAATTCAAAATTGTGTTGTTTAACAGTTTTTAAACTTGTTTTCTTAATACATTTTGATGGGATAATTTATTATGCTACTCTTGGAATAGTAAAATGTGAAATTTTCTGTTCATAAAAAGTGGTTTGTTCAGATTTCATCAATTCGTTTGTTCGCTCTCATATGAATGGTCCTTTAGATCATATAAAAAAATATATCCGCATTGTCAAAGTCGATCTTGTATACATAATCTATCTATAATAACGCTGTAGTATTTTTTTAATTTAAATGTCAGCTGAACAGACTTCATTATTACCATTGCACTCAACACATTTCTATTTGAAATACACAAGTCAGTATCCGCTTGGGATCAAAACTTTGCAGATATTCAAATTAAATGCCCAATGTCATTTCTTATCAAATTTAGCCAAGTTTTTTTTTTATATAAAGAAGCCGCTATCATGACTGACACATAATTTCAAGGGGAATGTCCAAACTAATTCTGTTTATCATTTTTGGCTTTCAACTTTAAGTCACATCGCATTGCAACTGATAGAAGATAGAAAGTCGTATTATATCATTTGGAAAATATTGTTCGCTTATAGATTAAATATTAAGATACAAACTTGCGTGTTTTGTTTATTTTTTTCTTTTCCATTTGTGATTAGACAGACAGACATTCGCTGCTCACGGTTGTGCATAAACGTAACACTATTTGAATAATAATAACAACGCGACGGTAGTAGAAACAATACTTTGATGACTGCCAAACGTGACTTTTGTGACTAAAATTTGTGCACACTTTTATTATAGCGTATAGCTGTTGTCTATTTTTTTCTACTTTTTTATGGCATTTTCTTAATTGAAATCGAAATGCATGTGAGGTATAGGACAGCCCTTGCCAGGAGGTTATGATTATATGTTGCGAGTAGGTATTTGGCACGTGAGTGTTCCCAACTTAAGCCAATTAATTTGAATTTTCTATGAATCAGAGGAATATATTATGACTATGAGTGTCATGCCAATGACTTTGTAAGAGTTGGGTATAGTTGCAGCTTTTTGCGGAAATAAGTAGAGGATAAGTTGCGTAATCAGGTGTGTTTTTTGTGGAATTAATTTAATATTTATACTTGGGTGGCGTTATTATATGACTCGTTGGCTTGTGGTATAAATAAACACGTACAATTTTCTTTTTATCATATGATACGACCGACGCGACGTTCACTTTATTTAATTTGTTTTGAAAGTCGGAAAAAGGTACTGGATGTCCTTAGTACGAATTGGTTATATCCGCCGGATATTGTGTAATAATCTTCTTTTAAGGGAATGGTCTTGATCAAGACAGTTGAAATTGACAGTTTTTGAGTTAATCTATCTCGTAATATCCAAATAAAATAATAATAATAGCTCGAATTTAAAATTGAGAATGTTAAAAATCGCATCGGCATATAGATTGTCTAAATTCTCAGAAAGGAGTAGCTCTATTATGTATAAAGCAGTTTGTCCTGACTGATTAGTGATCAACGCCCAGCCCAAATAGTAAAGAGTTAGGCTAGCTGACATTTTGAAACAAATTTCCTTTTATGTCCAAAGAGAGCACTGAGTTCGATTCGAACTCCAAAAGGGGGTAAAAGGGGGGGTTTGTAGTTGTTTGTATGGGGAAAATCTTACTTTTCATCCAATCGACTTCAAACCCGGTTTGTGTACTCTATAAAACAAGCAAATTTTAATTGGGGTCCGAGTTATTATCGACAGAGGAATCAGTTTGTATGGGTAACATATTTGTTTCATCCTATCGACCGCATAGCAAAGCACACTAGGTACTTCTGTGACAAGAGCGAAACGTCGGATAAATGCTGGTCATCAATATAGCAGTAGAGCGAATTTTTCTAACTTACAATTCTTCAGAGTATTAGGTGAAGTTAGGTGGGAGCAGAAAACGACACAATGAGGCCACTATAAGGCCTCTTTTTATACAACGTGAATATAGGAAACAATTTTTTTAACATACTCGTTGAACTAGTTTGATATTCTTGCGAAGGGCGATAGGCCTTATAGGAAAAGATGGAGTTTCATTTGATATGTATTCTGCCGAGCGAGATCAAAATTTTACAAATCAAATTCAACCTATAGGAATATCTGCCTACGACCCGGCATCTATGAAAGGTGAATGAATGTTAAACTGCTCAGCCATTTCCCTTATACATAAGCGACAACATAGAGCTATGCCTATGACAGAATTCAGTGCATTAGATGTTTATAGCAATTTGAGGTTAAGACATCGACTCAGGTATAAAGATGTACCACGAATGTATGAATACGAATATTTCCAATGATATTATGCCAAGAATCAATGCTGTAAATACAATTAACAGAATGTGGCGACAACCTAACATTGACAAACTAAAGGACCATTCACATAAGAGCGAACGAACGTCCGAAAAAATCACTTTTTATGCATTTATAAACAGAAAATTGCACATTTTATTATTCCAAGAGGATGATAAAGATAATTAATTATCCCATCAAAATGTATTAAAAAAACAAGTTTATAAACATGTTCTCCTCCGTTCTAATCACCAGTTGGCGGGCTTGTATTCGTCGCTCAATTAGCGCAAGTGGTAGTCACTTGGTCAATTGAGAAAAATCGAGGTGCAAGTTCACTTTCTGACAGGGGAAAACAGAAATGTCTTCCCAAGTGGATATATACGGGGAATTGATTGTCAGAATTCAAAAACTATTCAAACAATCACTTAAAGGAGTCTGCGATGATGAATTAGTGGTGTAGTTCGAAATAGCTATCATTCCTACCAAAGTGACTTTGTCTACGATCAAAACTATCAAAACAATAATTCAGAGACTGAAATTCGACAAAATTTCCCAACAGAAATTGTCAGGGTCAATCCCAAACAAGCGAGAATCGTTGTTACTTCTCGCTTCCCCACTCAGCAGTTTATAAACAGTTTAAATGGCGAATTTTCGAATTCCAAACTTTTTGTCGCGAACGAAAACACCCTTGGCGCGAATTGTCAAAGTTTATTTGCAATCCACATCATTTAATTCGCGTTCCACAAACTAGCGAATAAAACATTCGTTCGAACTTAACCTCAAACTAGACAATTCGCGAACTGCCGCGCCCTAGAAAAGTGTTCATGTGAACGGACTGTCAAAACATGCGAATATTTGTTCGTTCGTAGGTAGTTGGTCGCTCCCATGCGAATGGTCTTTAAAATCTTAAACTGCACTCATGTGAGTAACTGAACGCGACTAGATCCCAGGTTGACAAAATGGAAGTAAAAAGTAATCTGTGGCATTATAGGAAAATGGAAATTTTCATTCATGTGTTTTATACCCTTTTTTACGACGTACATCTAAGTACGCTTTGCGAGCGAAACTAAATTTTAGCTGCTCTCCAATTTTTTTTCTCCAAACACCACCTAAAACCCTGGCTAAATTTTGACATGGAGTTCGTTGTGGATATAAGTGTCATAGCAAACAGCTGTTCGTTGAAAATAACTTCCTTCAAAAATTCATCTACCTACGCGAAAAAATATTTTATTTTCGTTTTCCATTTTCCTTGTCTGCTTTTCTTTGATCTGAAATGTTTCACTTTTAACGGATTCCTCATTGAGGCATTCATTACAAAATGCATCCTTATTTACCTTTCCGCAACACAAAGCCCAACAGAAAAAAAAGCAACACGATCTGTCAAAATTTAGCATGAGAAAATGTGTTAAGCGCGGTAAATTTTGACAGACACTTGATACTTGAAATGAAAATTTGATTTTTTTGCTGGACTAAGGGGATTCTTTTAAATTTAGCTTAGCTAAATTTTGGAGAATATTTTGTATAGGAGCTAAAATATTTCTTGTCTTCTCGAACCTGAAGGCTGGGATTCAAAGATCTCCTTAGCTGGAACATAATTGTCCATTTCAAATGGCCCCTTCTTTCTATGAAAATGTTAGGTGCATTCATGCATTATCCATTTATTTGAATAAAAGTTCCTCAAAAAGCGTGCTACTTCCTCTTCTTTTATACAATGTGAAAACAATATTCGCCTCTATGGCTTAAATAAATTTCTAATTTTCTAAATAATATCCCAGAGAATAAAAAAGTAATCGTAATAACGTGCCGCGCCCTCAAATGGTCCTCTCCGGATCGTTGATTACATGCAAACTGCATTTCTCTCATCCCAGTAAGAGGGTGGTGGTTGTGCTGACGGTGCTAATGCACCATGAGTATCCATTAATCAAATAACAAAACAACAAACATACACATACCGAGCTGGCACCACTCTAGACCGGAATGCCCACAATGTACATAATGTTAACTTAAACCATCACCACCCGCTGGACCCCACTAGCTGTGCACTAGCTTCCTTTGGCTGTTTGATCTATCAACGAGACTTTCATATTTAATTTGTGAATCTATAGTCAAGCCCCGCAACATTCGCGCGGGAGATAGGATTCCGCCCCTTCCGCTGTTTGGATGACATAATACTGAAACAAGGTTCTGCCGTTGTGGCCGTCCCGCATACAGCATATCAATTGCTTCAAGTCGGGTGATATTAATTTTGCTGGCTGCAGCTCTGGCAGGTTTTTCATCATAAAACGTCTCGGTCTTGGTCCATCCGTTGTCGTCTATAGTTGTCCGCCTTTTTGTGCGGCCCACTTAAAAAACGGGGGGGTGTTCCAGGGGTTTACTACACTTGAATGGACAGAACAAAAAAACGACCAAGAACATGTGGCTTCAATCGAATTCAGTGCATCGACATTAAAATCAAATTGACTTGGTGTCGTGGACTTTGAGTGTGACAAAGATGCGCTTTCCCCATGCACAGAGCTTTGGAACAGCACTCCAAAAAACCAGCATGGTCTTTGAAGTTGCCTTTAAAGCGTTTTTATTGCCTTCTCCTCCGTGTCATTGGGTTTGCAAATTTAATTTAGCCTGATGTCAGTTGATTAATGCGGATGAGAACCAAGGAGGCAATTATTGTTTCTGTTTGCTTTCTCTCTAATGAAATTGAAAATTAAATTGTTCATTTTTCTCTCTCTCTCTCTCTCTCCCTTTCTGTATGTGTTTACTGAAGCAATTTCCATAGTAATGGGCTTTGAGTTGGGAACATAATCAAATTGTTTACAAGTAAGTAGGTTATTTGAATGTTGTCACAAGCGAATTCAAAAGATTGCATCCCAGAATATATGTCGTAACAATGTGCTTTCGAAGGAGGTGGTCAGTAAACATCACTCAACAGTTCTTCCGAGGACGAAATGGAAACGTAATATGTATTTGGAATTTAATGAGGTTATGTCGGGTACCATATCTGAGGACATCAGATAGTTTGGCGGAAAGTACACAAAAGCTCAACTCCAAGATTTTTAATAGAAAGAAAGTATACGTTCTAAATTGAAGCTTATCGCGCGCCGTTTACACGGTCTACAAGAAAGGTATCCTCTAAGTCCCACGAGCTATAAAGGTTTCAGTGGGTGTTTTGTTAACACTGCATACAATTATCCTCTCTGCCGCTCTGTGTGAACGCCTGAAACTATTTGTCAACGAACTGAATGGCCTCCTCCTCCACTAAGAGCGGTTTTAGGTCCAGATCGATAGCCACCATCTGTTTGCCGATTTTAATGTATCATAAGGCAGCACTTATAAAGACAAGTTATATAGGGTTATGTTGTATATAAGTATAGTGTTGGCACCCCTGACAAACTCGCCAGGATATACAGAAAATGCACAATCTCACCGAGATTTTTGATGTCAAAAGAGGATTTAGACTAAATAAAGTGTTTTTATGATACTTCAACATCATATACTTTGAAAAACTCACAAGTTAACATCAGAGGCACAAAGTGTCAAAAGTCTCTACAATTTATCTGTACAATTACCTGTATGGATGGCGCTGACATCATTGGGAGAACGAGATGAAACCCCAATTATATACGCTGTCAACAAGAAAGGTCATACAATATCGACGAAACGTCATATCATAATCATCATATTTAGGTAGTTAGAGACTTTATCTACCCCGGCTGTGCTAAAAAGTCTAAAATTACATCACGTCTCACATCAGAAATCAAGCACAGAATTACGCCCGCTGTTCTCTGGTGAGCTGTCACTGGTGTGTTTGAAAGTAGTATCAGTATAGAGGCGGCAAAAATGGGTTTAGTGGTAAATGAGGGCAAAACAAAATAAATGCAGTCAACAATCGACGAATCGGACAGAATGTCACGATAGACAACTACAGGGACTTTGCCTACCTCGACTCCGCTATATATGTAAATGACACCGCAGTAAAAAAAAAATTCTTCGTGTGATTTTCGGTCCCGTCTGCGGTGACGGTCTTTGGAGGAGGAAATTTAAAAGCGAACTCTACGAGCTGTAGAGCGACATCGATCTGGCCAGAAAAGTACGAATCAGTGGACTACGATGGCTAGGACCTAGACACCCCGAAGAGTCTTCGATTCCAACACGGAGGGACAACGCAGTAGAGGAAGACCTCGCCTTAGGAAGCGCGCACAGGTCGAAGGGGACCTCAACCAACTAGGAGTGCGCAACTGGAGGCGATTAGCCAAAGATCGGGCTTACGGGAGAGGCATGTTGGTCGTTAAAGCGCAGGTCCACCCCGACCTGTAGCGCCATCTAAGTAAGTAAGTAAGTAAGCTGAATCTGGGGCCTAAGAAGGAAATTCAGTAGTAAAACCTTGTCAAGAAACACACAGGACTCGAAGAAAGGGATTTAACAGCCAACTCGAGTCAGCCGTCTAAGATAGCTAGGACATGTAGAGCAAATGGGCACTAGCGCTACGGCCCGAAGAGTAATTGACTCGAAAACCCAGCCGGACAACGCAGTAAAGAAATAATACAGTACTTGAACTGAGCGCATCAACTGCAGGTAGTTAGCCAACTACCGCGTTAAATGAAAAGGCGTATTGATTGAGGCCTACGTCCACCCTAAACTGAAAGGACACAAATTGATTTTAGCTCAAGTATGCTCTTCTAAAGTTTTGTATTTAAAATTAGGTACTTTAAGCCATTCAAAAATGCAAAGGAATGTTTTTGCTAAACTATAACTAAAGCACAACCTTTTGTCACTACACTAATGAACGTTTAAAAGAAATCCCACCAATTTAAGGCGCATTGCTTTCAGTTACAATAATCCGCATTATCTCCGATATTTACACGTAACAATCGAAGAAGACGTCTATATTCTGCGTACGGGTTTATTTGCCCAAGTAGGCATAAAATCTCTCAGTCACACTGCTACAACGAACGACTCCTGAAAAAGCGACACGAAGAAGAAGAAGAAGAAACTGTCGCCCCCCTATAGAAAGGACCCTTTTTCACTGAAATGGTAATCCCACCTTTTAAGCCATTCAAACTGAAAATTCGTCCATAACTATATACAAATAATCCTCGTGAGTGGTCCCGTAATTTCAACCCCTATTTATTGGCAAAAAAAAGGTGAAATGTGTGTGTACGTACAGTTAAACGCAAACTTTTAAAAATCGTCTCGAATAACCTGCCACTGGGGATTTACACTCCTGCACATACGAGTATTTGTTAAACATTTACCCAAACGGAGGGCCACAGGGAGGGCTTATTCAAATTGCATTAACCTGTAACCGATACGAAGGAAATACATCTGCCTGCAGACAATCAAGGATTAATTGAAATAATTTCATTTTAATTAAATTTGTTCCTATAGCTCGATGAACTTATTGTAAAAAGTTGTCTCATTTTTTTTTTGTTTCTTCGCCTAACAATAGAGAATCTTTAAACTTACCCCTTGATCTGTCAATGATTGTCAAAAGTTTACCCAACGCAAGAGAGCGCTCTTAAGAATGATGACGATGATGAGGAATGATAATATTTTTTCTAAAGAATTTCCAATTCAATTCTAAAGAAGAGTCAGAGAAAATTGAAAGTGCTTAGCTTGAACTTTGCCATAAATCTGTTTCTGAAATTGAATTCGTCAAGGGGATAGAAAGGAAAACCCCCTTCCCCTTTGGCAATTGTCTCTTACGCCAGAGAGGGGAATATTGTTTGTTGAAGGCGATGAATGCTTTTCTTTTCTCTCCAAAACAAGATTAATGTTTAAAAATTTAATTCAAGTAGTTAGCGTTGATTTATTATAAAAAATTTAATTAGGGCATTTAGATTGCGTATTTAGATCTACAGCAGCAGGTAGTATGGATATGTTTGAGATGAACAAGTAGCACTTGGTTTGTCACGCGATATCGTGTGGAGTCTCAATTAGCAGGCGCGGATTACACGCTTGAGATTTGCGATGGTGAACTGTTTTTTCTTTTCGCCTTTGTTTGCTATAGTAACGCTTACTTGAGTGTTGCTGTTGAGTGTTGAGTATCATGTTGACGTTTGGTTATTGTTTTTGTAATTACTTAAGCGTCACTTACTTCGGTGAGCATAAACTGTAAACTGAAAGATGACACGAATCGGGAAGGATTTTTGTTTGTAAAGCCGGTGAAATGAAATGCGATTTGATACGGATAACATTGAGGTTTGATTTATTACGTGTGGTTTTATGGCGAGGAGTTCTTGTAGATAGATTGTATTGACAACTTGTTTTAAATGGTTGGAAAATGTGAACAAGGACACACACGCCTTCCAAGCAGCATCAGCAGTTGAGAGAGTCAATGTGCGACTTGAATTTTGAAGGTTCAAAATGGAAAATGACGATGGAGAAGTTTGATGTCAAAAAAAGATTTAGATACGGTGATGCGCTGTCGTGACTTTTAACATCATACTTGAGAAAGTTGTGCGAAATTCGCAAGTCAACACCCAGGGCACAATTTTCCAAAAATCTGTGCAACTACTTGCTTACGCTGACGTCATTGACATAATTTGACAGAACGCAGCGAGCTGTCACTGGTGCGTTTGCAAGTACAGGGTTTTTCAATAGGGACGCTACAAAAGTAGAGCGACAGGGACAGCAAACGACGCCGAATTTCTTGCCGCTCTTTTGACATTTCTCTTCAGTAAGGTTTGCCATTTCATGATGGAAAGATATACGAGCCAACAACGAGTCGAAATTATTAAAATTTACTACCGAAATTCGGAGTCAGTGGCCTCAACGTTAAGAGCGCTACGTCCAATTTATGGTCGTCATAATCGTCCTAGCAGATCAACAATTGAGCGTGTAGTGGAAAAATTTGAATCCACAGGCACAGTACAAAATGTTCCCGTGCCAGTGAGACAAAGAAGTGCCCGTAGTGTCGAGAATATTGCTGCCGCTGAAGCTTCAGTTGAAGAAAGCCCAAATGTGTCTCTCACACGTCGTTCTCAAGCGTTGGGCATCTCTGTGACCGTCTCTCTACCGTCGAAAATTGGGTTCAGCGTCTGGACTTCTACAAGCGTGTCCGTGGTGGCCATGCAAAAGAAATCGAGTTCCATACATAATGGCATCGAACGTACTTTCACATTAATAAAGAATTTTATTGATATCCGAAACCGTTTTTGTTTTATTTAAAAAAAAATTTTGTAGCGCTCTTATTGAAAAACCTTGTATTAGCACAGAAGAGGTAAAAATATAGGTTTATTGGTGAATGAGGGCAAAACAAGAAGGGACACACAACATCGACGAATCGGACAAAACGTGACGATAGACAGCTACAACTTTGAGGTGGTTGGGACTTTGTCAATCTCAGCTCCGCTAGAAACACTTGCCAACCGCTGTTTTTTTTTTTAGCCTAAGAAGGCAACTGACTAGTAACAAGGCCTTGTCAAGAAACATTAAGGAGATTATATATAAGACCCTTAGATATCATCCCACTCCTCCTCTATGGTGCAGAAACATGGACTCTGTCAAGGGTGTACATGTACAAAGACCTTCTGGGTCGTTTTGAACTCAACATTTTTCGAGTGATTTTGGGTCACGGTGGCGTTGACGGAGAAGAAGAAGAACAGCGAACTTTACGAGCTGTTCAGCGACATCGACATCGACGAGAAAAGCATGTATCACTCGTCTAAGATGGATAGGACATGTAGAGCGAATGTACACCAACGTTCCAGCCCGATGAGTCTTCGATTCCAACCCGGAGGGACAACGCAGTAGAGGAAGACCTCGTCTTAGGTGGCGCGCACAAGTGGAAGGGGACTTCAACCATTTGTTTGCGCATTTGTTAGCCAAAAATTGTAAGAAAACAAGAAACGTAATGAACTCAAGATAAAAATATGAGGAAACTTTCATAGAAGATTATCGCCAGGAAGAACTTTTTTTTAATATTGCTTTTTCTCCCAAACTTCTTCACTGATTCACTAAGTGGTCAATCCCAAATCAAGCGAGCCTAGAATTTCCATCGCTCGCAATAAATGTAGTTGACTCCTTGAAAATGGGGTAACAATTTTTAGCCTGGGCTTGAAATTAAGTTTTTTTTTATACTCGAAAAGTGATTTCTTTGATTTTATATTGTGGTTATAGAAATTCGATTCTTTGTTTGACTGTAAAACTTCACAATTTTTTTCAATTTAAAATTTTACCTCAAAAAAAATTCTCATCATGCTTAAAAATTTATAGAACATGCCCGTAAAGGCTGTTCACAAAATTGGTGAAAATATTTCGTCCATCTTTCCGAACTCTTCATTTTATAGAGCGTTCATCTTTCTGGGATTCAACTGTACAGTCTAACACATTTCTCTTTTTATTTGTTCATTAATTAGACAAATTTTAATGGGGCAGGATATTTTTTTAAATTTTGAACCTTTTGCTTAGAATTTAAGAAAACAAATTATATTCACTTACCAGTACGCGATTTTCAGTTTTATCTCCTTTCGTTTCCAATTTTACCATATATTTAACTAAAATCTTTGTGTGTCGTCCCAAAATGGATTTGACACTTTCTGAAAATATAAGAAAAGAAAATTTTCATATTATAAAAAATGTACGTATTAAGTAAACATTTTTAAAAAATAAATAAGCCTCATTTAAACCCCGTTAAAAAAATTCAATGGAGTAGCAAATTACTCAATCCATTTAAATCGCCCAAATGACAATCACATGTCAAAATAAAATATGTTTTTCATAATTTGTAATAAAAATCCGCCATAAACCTATAGAGCTCGTAAAATCAAAGTCTAAAAATTCAGCTCTTGCTTTAAAATAAAAAAAAATTGTTTTCGATGCGGTACTATTATAGACAACTGACTGCAAGCTATCAGTGACTTGATTCAATGAAGAAAATTGTCATAATACAAACTGACACGTTTATCACAGCGACGACACTGAGACCACTAGCACTATACGGCTGAAATGATTTTGCCATTTATGTGCTGTAAATTGTTGTTCTCGCCCACTGGAATTGGCCGCAATTTTATAACGCTTTACGAACATAGCTCAAACGATAATAATTTCCAACAGAATTATAATAAATTTAATGATTATTATCGTGGCCAGAGTCAGAGATTCGTTTTTTTATGAGAGTGTTTTCAATATGTATGTATTGTGACAAATAAAAGTATGAAAAGCCTCTGCCGGCAATGAGATACATTTCTCCAATGCTATTTCCATTTGCTACGAGTCTGATGGGTGTTGTTTTTGCGGGCTAATTTTAAGAACATTTTTTCTGTGACACTTCCGTGTCATTGGGTTTTATTGTGTCACGCGCTTGACCGATTTGTTGGTGTGTATTGTTTTTATTAGAAATTACAAAAAGAAGAACAATTTGCCATAAACTGTTATAGGTATTGGGTTCGTTTGAAAAATGACTAGAGATGCCAAAAGCGAAAACCATAAACTGTCTAATGGTTATATATTTATACATTTACGAGCATGTGTTAAAATTTTCCTTTCAAATTTTATTTTATGAGAACTACAATATTTCTGTTGCCAACTACTAAATTTTATTTACAATCTACGGATTTGAAAAGTGTTTCACAAACTAGTGAACAATAGTTGTCAGTTGTTGTAAAGGGGAAGTCTCGCTGTTAACTGTATCGAGCATCTGCTGTATGTACATAATTTGATTGTAAAAAACAAGCAACAATAAAAAAAAAGCCAAACTGGGTGCCAGAGTCTGAAGTAAATAAATTCTGAAGTGTCAAAGCAAATTCGGTAATGCCTGTAAGGCGAGCTGTCAAAAAAATGTGTAAAAGTCAAGATTAAGATTACGAGATTCATTCTATCAAATGTAAACAAAATTTAAAAGATATTGTACGTTAATGAAAAATCTTATAAAATTTTACCAAACACATTTATAGCCGTATTTATTGTATTTTTTACGACGCCTCTACGATTTTGTTTACTTAAACATCGGGTAAGAATTCGTTTATAGCCGGTTAAACAGGGGGTTATTCTCAAATACGCGGCGGATCGTATTGAAAGCGATACTTCGATTTTGACTGTCTAATTATTCTCAAATGCGAGCTGTGCTTTTCAGTTTGTTCCAATTAGACTTCCATTTTTCCATTTATTTTCCCAAAAGTTTGACAACTTTTTCCTGTCACAAGAATTTAGTTTATTTTTTATTCGCAATAAATCCGCCAGCAATCCGACACCTAAATAGCTATTGCTTTTGAATGGATCAAATCGCTTTTGGAAATACCAATCCGCTATGAAAAGCGATAACCCCCCAGTTTTTCTTGTTTGGATCACTTATGCCCAGTTTTACAGTGTGCACTTACTCTTTCGACGGGTTGACGCCTTGTCGGGGCGAAAGGGCTTGTAGTAAGTCTACGAGACATGTGGGAGGCGCAAACAACAGAGGGACGGTCGAAAGGTCACCCCTCTGAGTGAGTTGTAGCAAATCAGTTGTCTCTAGACCGAAACTAAGATCACCCCACCTTTAGTTAAGGTGTCCGGGGAGTAAACCCCAGCAAAAATCCCACTTAAGCCAAGGTGTTGAGGCACCCGTGCCGATGGCTGCATGGTCAGCAGGTGGTTAAAAATGCAGATCGCTAACGGTCCCCTCCGATGCCCAGGCAAGGTCGGTTGTATTCAGTGCCTTGTCCCGGTATGTCGGCTCTGCCGGGATGGACAGTTCTTCCGGACATACTCGTGGGAACAAAATTGAACAAACAAAAAATATAAACAAAAAGGATGAAGGGAGAGAGGGTGCGATAAGTACCGAGAGTGAGACGGTGGCCGACACAATACCCGTGGAGCCATACGACCTCACAAAAATCCAAGAGGCTCTGGAAGCCGGAACATCGGATGAGGAGATCTCTAAAGAGGAGGAGGAGAAGCTTCTGGCTGAACCCTCGGACGAGAGACCCCGAAAAGAGAAAGCGAAGGAGAAGAAGGTATCCCCCGGCCTGTTGAGGAAACGGGAATACCTAAAGGCCAAGCACATCTATGGCATCCTCGTCGCTAAAGAGAAGAGCTCTCTTACAGAGAAGGAGCGAGCCTCCCTGGAATGGGCCAGGGACACCATTGCAAAAGACGCTCTTACGAGGCCTGAGCCGATAAGACCGTCCGCTGCTAAGGTGAACAAGAGAGTTGGCTCAAAAGACAAAGCCGACGGCGCAAAACGGCCGAGGGACGATGCCGCTAAGGCAGACCCCAAAGCCCATTGCAGCCATCCAGTGAAGGGGGACGCTAGGACAAAACAAAGGGTGACCGACGATAAGCCGGGCCCGAGTGGACTCCGAAGGAAACCTGCCACTGAGGGGCACAAAAACGAGCTAGCCGCGAAGAGGTTGAGGTCGCCAGAGGACGCCCCCAACGCTCCGAAGAAGGCAAAGCGGAACGAACAGAGCACGGGAAGCCCCAAAAGAACACCCGCGCGGGGAACCGGCCCAAGCGGGAAGTACAGCGAGGTGACTAAGAACCCGCTGCAGTTAGCTGTGGTGGACTCGAAGAAACCAAGCGGTCAGTACTCTGTAGAATGTGGCAAGATAATTGAGAACACGCTAGGTGTGGCGATTATCTCCCACATTCGAGAAAAGACAGGTGCACAGATTCCCGCCTACGGGAAAATGAGATGGTCCAAAGGCATCACTTACATCGACTGCAAGGACCAGGTGTCAAACGATTTTGCGAAGACGGTGCTAAACGGTGCACAACTGTGGGAGGGAGCACTGCTTAAGGCTGTACCCACAGAGGAAGTGCCCAAAAAGTCCAAGGGCAGAATCTCTATCCCCGAGATAGGGGTAAAGAAAAACGAGATCCTGAGCATTCTGCAGGCACAGAACCCCCAGATCCCGATGAGGGATTGGGAGATCGTGTCCGAGGAGGAACCAAAGAATGGCGCAAGAGGGTATATCATACTTTTTGATGAACCACCTGCAACATTGAAAAAGGAGATGCAGATGCCGCTATCATTTGCAGCGAGCGAGGTGACCCTCAAGCTCCTAAAGCGGACTGCAGACAACCCAAAGGAGACTGAGACGGTGGAGGTGACGGCTACGACCAGGAATGAGAGTAGTGCAAATAAACCTACACCACAGTAAGGCCGCCTCAGGCAACTTGAAGCTTCTCCTCGAGAAGGAGCAGCTGGACCTGGCCCTAATCCAAGAACCATGGATTAATGACAATCAGGTGATGGGATTAGGGTCGAAAAACTATGATACATTATATGTAGGAAATAAAGGAAAGGTAAGATCGTGTATCATGGCAAAGAAAGAACTTCACGCACTAATACTAATTCATTTCAGCACAGGCGATCTGACGGTGGTGGAGTTAGAGGGCAAGGGCGAGAGCTGCAGAGTGGCGTCGGCGTACATGCCAGACGATGGCGACACACCAGTACCCCCCGAACCGGTAAAGGCGCTAGTAACGGCGTCAGAACAAGGTAAGAAAAACTTAGTCTTAGGCTGTGATGCTAACGCCCATCATACTATATGGGGTAGCTCTGATATTAACGCTAGAGGTGAGGCTTTGTTTGACTTTCTTCTAAGTACCAATCTGCTCATCTGTAACCGGGGAAATGATCCCACCTTCGTTACGGCGAGCAGAAAGGAAGTCTTAGATGTAACTTTTGTATCCCAAAATAATTCCGTCCAAGTTGCTAATTGGAGAGTATCTAGCAGGGCGTCGCTATCAGACCACTGCTGGATTCTCTATGAATTACAAATGGCTTGTCAAGGTAGGAAACAGTTCAGGAATCCCAAAAGAGCGAACTGGGAAAAATTTAGCGAGGAAGTGAAAAACCACAACAACCTCTGTCCGAAAATAGATCTCACCTCCGAGAAAGAGATCGACGATGCAGTCGAAGCTCTAACAGGAGTGCTCTCCAGATCTTTTGACAAATCATGTCCAAAAAGTGGAACACGAGGGAAGAAGCGCCCCCCCTGGTGGAGTCCCAAGATCGCGGAGCTTCTGCGTAGTTCAAGATCTAGGTGGAACCTCGCCAAAGAGGGACACATCGAATGGACGACCTACAGGGAAAGCGTTAAAATCCTGAAAAGAGAGATCAGATTCGCAAAGAAAAACTCATGGAGGACCTTCTGCGAGTCAATTGAATCTACAACAGAAGCGTCTAGGTTAAGAAAAGTCCTCTCAAAGGCACCGACACCGATGTCTTCGCTAAGAAGAGCAGACGGCAGCTGGACTGAATCGCACAAAGAGACGCTGGAGATACTAACAGAAACTCACTTCCCAGGATGCGCCGAGGTGTCAGACGACCACGCCGTAACAACACAAGGCACAAGTGAGGGAATGGAGGTAGTAACAATCAGAGAGATAATAAACGACAAAAAAATAGCCTGGGCAATTAACACATTTGCCCCGTTCAAAGCACCCGGATTAGATAATATTCGACCAATAATGCTTCAGAAGTCAGAGGAAGCTATAATTCCATGGCTAAGTCGCATCTACACGTGCTGTCTGAGGCTATGTTATGTTCCAAAGGCATGGCGAGAGGTGAGAGTGATATTCATCCCAAAAGCAGGGAAGGCTAGCCACACCACATCCAAGGACTACAGACCAATAAGTCTGTCATCCTTCATGTTGAAAACACTGGAACGACTAATCGATCTGTATGTAAGGCAAGTGATCGGCGATAACTATCTATCAAAATCACAACATGCGTACATGAAGAGCAGATCTGTAGACACGGCGATACACAAGGTAGTATCGGTAGTGGAAGAATCCTTACAACATAAGGAATACACGCTGAGCGCGTTCCTAGACATCGAGGGGGCATTCAATAACATAGAAGCTGACGCAATCCTGCGTAGTTTGAGGAAAGCCCACCTAAATAGCAGCCTATGTAACTGGATTGGACTCATGCTAGGCACACGACGGATAAAGTCGCAGCTAGGGGACGTGAGCATTGAACGAAAGGTGAGTAGGGGAACACCACAAGGTGGGGTTCTCTCACCGCTCATCTGGCTCCTCGTAGTAGACGAATTACTGAAAATATTGGAAAAGGAAGGCTTCATTGTGAGCGCATACGCAGACGATGTAGTAATTCTAGTCCCAGGAAAGTTCACTCCAGTTCTCAGCGAACGACTCAGTTACGCACTCCTATTAGTTAACAACTGGGTCGAAGGGCGAGGACTGGGTGTAAACCCATCAAAGACAGAGATCATGCTGTTTACGAGAAGGAGAGTAATTCCCCCATTTAATCCACCAAGGATGGGTGGGGTGAACCTAACAATATCAAAAACAGCAAGATACCTGGGCATAATCCTAGATTCCAAGCTCAGCTGGAAGGAAAACATAGAGGATCGCATCAAAAAAGCATACGTGGCACTATATGCCTGTAGAAGAGCATTCGGCAACACATGGGGTTTCAGGCCGCACGTGGTACACTGGTTGTATACCGCGATAGTGCGGCCCATCCTAACATATGGTACAATCGTGTGGTGGAAGGCCACAGAGAAAAAATACCATCTCTCAAGCCTCACTAAAGTCCAAAGGGCGGCATGCATTGGGATAACGGGTTCACTACGAACAACACCCACCGCAGCAATGGAGGTGATGCTAAACCTCACCCCTCTGGACATTTACTGTAGCAGTAGAGCGGTCAAAACCGCAATCAGACTAAGAGAGTCTGGAATATGGTCATCCAAATCCTATGGGCACGCGTCCATCGAAGCACAATGGAGCACGGCGAAGGAGAAGATAACCACAGACTATCTACCACCCACACTCGCTTTTGAAAGGAGATTCACAACCAGAATTCCGGACAGAAGTGAATGGGAGCATAATGCAGTTACAGAGGAAGGGGAGATAGCCCTCTATACCGATGGTTCTAAGATGGATGTTGGTACGGGCGCGGGCATCTTCAGCGAAACTCTAAACCTGCGAGAATCATTCCGGATCAACGATGACTGTAGTGTGTTTCAAGCGGAAATTGCTGCTATAACCCTAGCGGCAAAGGACCTAATGAGACGACATATCGCCGATAAACAAGTCACTATATACTCTGACAGCCAAGCGGCCATAAAAGCCATGGAGTCAGTCATGGTGAAGTCGAGGGCAGTAAGTCATTGCAAGAAATACCTGGACGAACTATCGCAAGCCAACTCGGTGACCCTATGCTGGGTACCGGGGCATATGGATATTCCGGGTAATGAAGAGGCGGATGAGACTGCAAGGAACGGGTCGAAGATGCATGCATCAATGGCCCTAAAATCTGTAAAAACTCCGCTAAGCACGGTTGCTAGGAAGATTGACATTGAATCCTTGAGTAGAACAAATCTACGCTGGACCAATCTCAATACCTGCAGGCATGCAAAAGAATTATGGCCAGAAGTGAGCAAAAAGAGATCCAAATTCATGATCGGACTTAGCCGCAAAGATATCCGCATACTCACGGGGGTCATTACTGGACACTGTGCGATAGGGGTACACGCGGAAAGGCTGGGCATACTGCATAATGACTTTTGCAGAAGCTGCAGAGACGTTGAAGAAATAGAATCTGTTCGTCATCTGCTTTGCGAATGCCCAGCCCTTAAAAACAGTAGACAGAGGATTCTCAACAGCTTGTTCTTCGATGAGCTAGGAGATCTGGAGAATGTTGATCTTAAAGAACTCCTGAGATTCATACTCAAATCGGGGTGGTTCCAGTAGGTCAACAAACTCCAAAACCCTTCGGTTACTCCTAGGACAAGCCGGAAATCCGGACACGAGAGCTTGCGATTGCCTGTGATTAATACTAAATCTGGGCGACTCAAACAAAAGCGGTATATTATTTGTCTCCAACAGGTGTGAAATGGAAGGTTCCCGTGACTGGACACAATGGACCCAACTGCTGGTCTAAGTGAAGCTGTGGCAGCCGCCACAAGAGCACCAAATTACCTACCTAAGTATAGTTTAAGTATGATTGGAGACGACCAGCTAAGTGTCCCTCATGAATACTTTGCGTTTCACAGTCATTTAAAAACACTAACGTCAAATGGCACAAAAAAACTTGGCAGCACTTAAAACAAAATATCTTTTACAGCATAATTTGATAATTTATTTCACCAAAGGACGTCTAACTTTAGTGAAAACGACGTAAGCTACACCACTAAAAAATTCGTCATTATTCACAGTAATTTTCAAAATCTAAATCATAATCTGAATGCATATTTACAAATTATTATCATATATTTTAAGAATTAAATCAACAAACACAATATAGATATATTTTATTTTCCACAAAATTTAATATCTACGTCAACTCATTGACAGCTGAGTAGCTGCCACATGTCAAAGTTACGAGAAGGTAAAACTTAGTGTCCAAAATTTTATAATTAAATATGTCAATACGAAATAGAAATCGAAATGGAATTTAAATTCTCTATCCGAGACTTTATCAGCTAGTCTTGAAACTGGCCCTAAATTATACAATTGGTCTATAAATTTTCTAGAAAAAATTCGTTCGTACGTAAAACGGTTTCTGTTAAACTTCTCAGTCAATTCCACAACAGGTTACACTGAATTCCTATTGAAATGCTAGGGTTAATTGTTTCAGTTAGGTTCTGTTTCGTGTTTTTATACGAGTGGACTTTTTTGATGGCTAGAACTGTTCCCTTGCGTAGCTTTCCCGAAAATGTTATTTAAAAACTTACAAAAATATTTTCGTATGGTTACTTTACCTAACGAGGTTGTTGTCTAAAAAGGTACGAATATTTGATAAAATATGACAAAAGCAACGTTCGTTCTGTCACTTTTTCCTGCAGAAAGACGTTTTAACGAGTTAGTAAGGTTAAGCAGACTCTACAACACGTATATAAATACGGCTATCGTATTGGTAAATTTTCATCTGTCAAATGGAACAAATGAGTGACATTTACGTGTTCCAGATTTGAAAGTTGAAAATTTCGTAAATTTATTGTTTATTTGTACCGTATTTTTCAATATTTTCGCAAAAAAAAAAAACAATTTTTTTTGTTTTTCCTGTACTGTTCCTTGATTTTGTTTTTTAAAACACATCTTTTGAAGACTTTTGTAGTGTAGCTGATGGCTTTAATGAATTTGTATACAGTTCTGAATAATTGAATGGCCTGTTCGATTTTGCAAATCTAAATGCAACAACATAACTGACAGTTAATCGGATAACCTCTTTCTATGGATTTGTGATAAATAAGAGTAGGTATAAAAAAAATAAACTAGAAAACAAATGCCACTGCACCATCACAGCTGGAAATGTCAAATTAGATCGTAATAACGTCATGTCTGCACAACCTGTATAAAAACTCGATTGCCATCACGCACCTCTGAATAATTTATCTTTTGAAAACTAGACCGACAATGGTCAGTTTTTTTTTTAATGATTTCCTGTTTTTGAATCAACGGAAGAGCAATCACTTCACTCAATCGCTGAAAGAACGACAAAAGAAAGTCATAGTGATTGATAACCTGTGGAGAATGATTGCCCATCGCACAACAATGCACGCGCTCAATTTCACCTCTCGTTACACCTTCGTTTTGTCATAAGGTCAGTCAAACATAAACATAACCCAACCACTGGTTACACCAATCACGCAGCATTGAACTTGAGAGCTATTACAGTCTACCATTTATATTTACCACTGCTTTGTCGATTCCTATTTCCGTATCCCGTTCCCGTATAATAATAGAGTCACCGTGCCGCATGTGTGTCATGTGGCTCTGTCTGTCTATCCGTCTGTCTAGGCTCCAAAATAATTGGCTGTCATTAAATATCAAATGACGCACGCAATGTTCTGTCGTCATTTCCTCCATATCCATATAATCAGTTTATTTCCGTGCAAGTTCAAGTGACTCTAATTAAGGGTTTTCATAGTTCCATTCCGATAGATGTTTTGAGATTGTGTTTGTGTATTTCTGGAACGCACTTGAAAATGATTTGTCTATAAACATTCCATACGATTCGTTCTCGTCTTTCACACAAAATCCACTGTACCAACATATGGGGAGGCAGCATAACTATATCGTATCGATTCTATTTTTAGGCCTAAATCGAAAGAGGCCAAACGTTTAGCCCAGTTTATTTGCAGTACACCTTCCCTGCGTCGGTCGCCGTCGGTCGGTCGGTCGTGAGTTAATAAATCTGAAGAGTAAGTGCTGCGCTTACTTGGATTTATATGGTTAGTAGACTAGGAAGGAGTATTTATACAAACACGAATCGACCGACCAAAGACGAGTGGTTTTTAGTATGCAGAGCAAGAGGGGGAGATGTGTTTTTATGGCGTTAATGGCTCGTTGCCACATTTTATGCCGGTCAGTGGATTTCCGAGAGAAAACGTATATTATTCGTGCTCTTGCTTTTAATACAGCAAATCGATCATTTAAGTGTGTTTCTAGTACTTTGTAGTGCTACTTCAATGGATTTCGCTTTTGTTTACCTTCAATCGGATGGATAAGTAAAGTACTCATTTCCATTCACTGTGCGGAAAGAATCTACGAGGACCACAACTGTTTGGTGTTTGTGGAGTTCTTGGTATTCGACAACACAAAGTCTTACGTAATGTATAGAACAATGGACTTGAAAAGCAAAAAAAAAAACTCAAAGGGGCCCCCCTGAAAGGTATATGGGTTTCGCTTTGGTATTCTGATAGCCCCTGGGGGTGTGTTTATTCTAATTCGTTGTTACCAAGACCGATGAGATGGTAGTTTGGGGCCCGTATCGTATATATGTTTGTTGGTCAACATGTGATAAGGGCAATATGAAATTTGGAATGAAAAGGTAGCACGTGGATTTTGCTGCTTTGAAATGTGATTTGACTCCACGGCAACATCTTAATTGACTTTGTTGAGGGGAGTGTTATATGCGACCACAATTTCGCAAGTATTCCGGTAGATGTTTTGAAGGTTATGATTTTTTTTTATATTATTACATAATTTGTTTATTCTCAATTTTAAAGTTGATTAGGTGAAGATGAAATGCAACAAGATTGTACTATTGACCTATGTTGCAAAAGGAAGACTGAGTTTACATAGGTTAGAAACGGTGCAGGGAAATAAGTCCCCGGGAACTAAGTCCACTGAGGAACTTAGTGCCCACCTTGTGGGAAATAAAACCACTTTTGTGAAGTGGACTTAGTTCCAATGTAAAGTGGGAAATAAATTCCGAAAACTCTGAGGGGTTTTATTTCCCTTTCAACACGCCCAATTTCGCACATACTGCAAATCTGACAGTAACTGTTGAATGTGAACTAAGTTCCCATAAAAAAGTGGACTTAGTTCCCACCTTACATAGGAACTAAGTCCAAACTAAAGTCAACTAATTTCCCTGCACCGTTAGAAACAATAAGGGGCCAAGGACAGATCTATATGGAACGCTGAGGCTAATTATCTCAGAGCCGCCAACAATGTTTCCTATTTTTACATTTCGTGTCCTGTTCTCAAGGTAAACCAATTTCAGTTTTTATGGAGAGTTGATAATCTATATAAAACAAAGTTGCATACGGCGAGACAATTTTAAAATTTTAAAGGGGAATTGTAAAATTCATAAAAACTAATTCCCGAAATGGGATTAAAAGCGAAACTGTTATTGGAAAATGTGCGATCAAAGAGCTGAAGCTCTAAACAACCCCTCCAAGATATGAAAAAGTCACAAGAAGTATTCATTCAACTCCTTTACAATAACTACAAGATATGTCTGTTATATTTTTTGAGTGTAGGCCTGTAGACGCTTTCGTCATTTGCAGCTTGTTGGGAATCATCGTTGACAGTAAACCATAATGGAACCCACAAATAGAACGTATCGCAAACAGGGCCACCAGATCCCTATGGATCTGCCTTCGAGTCTGCAGTAATAATTGGATTCTTAGACTCCAGATGACGTATTGGCTATGCTCGGCTTATGGCCTTTTGACTGTATTTTTTTTTAACTACACCATAGAGCACCTATGCTGCCGTTATCTGATGGACAAAGACTAACGAAATCACTATAGTCAAAAGGCCAGAACTGGTCCAACGTATAGCTGGAAACTGTATGACTCGCTGTCGATTACTGCACTGAATTTCATCCTAGGTCTATTACCTATTCAAATAAACATTCAAATGGAGCCAAGAGTGAGTATTCATCGTCTGTTCCATTCGAACAACATTGACCACTGTCGCTGCCATGGAGTTCATCTGTTATTGCTTGACGAACCTAAAAGCCCATTCAACATGTTTCTAGACGACATGCTACCTGCATATGGCTTCATAAAAACTTCCCTATATCATCATCGCTTCAGGAGCCACATCAAGAACTTGGGTCAAACCAAATCCAATGAAGCCTGGCTTAAAACACCTGGGCAGAACTGCACTAGACTTCCAGTTCTTCCCAAGCTTCTTCTCCAGAAAATATTACACATTTATTAATCTTAATCTGGACAAAAATTTTAACCTAAGACAGGTATAATTAGTGGCCATGGGTTAATGAAAAAATGTCTTCACCGAATTGGCGTCTCACCGGACCCTACAAGTAGACTCTGTCTTGAGAGTGACAAATCCTCTCTTTCGTCACAGAAAGAATATCTTTGGCGAGCAAATCTTATCTTGCTGACATACGCCAGAGAAGATCCTTGACTTCTTGACTGTCTCCAGACCTCACCACGGAAAACACAATATGCTCTTTTTAAAGAGTCCGTAGTTCCAGAGCCCCATAAAGGCTATCCCAAATTATAATCTAATCTAAGATTGTAACAAGACCAGTAACACATCTTGTAAAATGTTATTGATATTTTTATTGCTCAATTTAAGGGAGTTTCAATGATTGGTGATACCAAATTGCATTCATTATTTGCAAGCGTATTCTATAAGCAAAACTTTCTGTGCCTAAAACAAAAAAAAAACTGTGGCATAACCATTGCGAGTAGGTATGTTGTAAACAGACAGACAAGGTGCTAACTCAATTTCGTAAGTGATTTCTTTAGCAAATAAATAGATAGGTATGCCTATACCAACATAAAATGTTGGCCTAGTTTATGTCAAGTTTTTTGTGCAGCTGTCACAGAGCATTGATAGATGTTTCAAACTAAAGTGGTGCAGATTTGAATGAAACTATTTCCTCACTGTCACCATTTATGCGAAATTAAAATAATTGAGTGGAGTTATGACACATTTTGTGATATTTTAATTGCATCCTACATGGCACCATTTTTTTTTTGCTATATAAATATGTTTGCATATGCGTCCGCCTTCACTATCTGTCAAAATAATTACGACTACTACCTTCAGCGATTTTCTTCTTTTTTTTTTTAATAATCACATCCTCTCTAGTAGAAACCTCTCTCAATCACTCTACCATTTATCAAAGGCTTTTCCTTTTTTTTTTTTTCCCATAATCTTAGGATTTCCTCTACTTCTTTTTTTTGCGCCCACTTTTCCTTCCTCAAAAGATGTCACTGTCGTCGTTGTGCTACGCTGTTGTGAACTTACGATGGTGTGTCCCAATTCGGTGTGCCTACGAATTCGCAAGTGCAATTGATGTTCTACTACTACGACGACGACACATGGTGTGCTGACACAATTTCTCCTATACGGTTTCTCTCCTTGTTACTCTATACTATTTCACCAGAACCACTATATGTTTCTGTATGTGCTTTTAATGCACACTACTCTCAACCAGCACCCAGAGTTTAATTCAACTAGATGACAAATGGCATAGAGAAGCAGAAAAAAAAAGATTTCTATCTTTTCTGCTGTGGTCACCATTATTTTTTTTTTATGGTGAACGGTATGTGGTTTTCAGCACTTGTCCATCATTATGTGACATGGTATCTTGGGGCTTGCACAACACCCCCATATACATCAAAAATATGCTCTAAGCTATAAGAGTGCGCTTTGAATTACTTAAAGAGGGCGCGCGCGTTAGCTTGTGCATTTTTTTTTTTGTATTCTGACCCAAGAAGGGGATTGCAGATGCAATTTAGTTGCAGCATAATTACAACACTTGCCACACCGCAAAGATTAAGTAAGCAAAACAAATGTTTTGACAGCTTTTATGTTCTTTGAAAATATACTATATGACTGAAGAGTCATGAACTATTACTTTGTCGGCACCACTAATATAGAAACGGGTTGCGCAACTTAACGTCAAAGGAGATATACAAATGTTCAGCGTTTGTTTGTCCATTGGACGTTGCTTCTTCTGAAATTATGTTCTTTGCAAATTGTGATCTACTACATACTCGTATATCTGTCAGAGAAAATTTCTTTTACTTTTATTTATATATGCGCACTACGCAGTTTGACTTTGTCGCAAGTAGAAATGAAAACTAATTAGAAGGATACTATCGCAATGGAAAAAGGCAGATAGAAGTTTGTAAAGAGTTAGTTTGGAAAAAAAAATAATTTAAATGTAAATGTAGCCGAAACGTCTCATCTGTCAACGAGCAATATGGAATTCGTTATCGTTTCGAAATGCTATAGAGGGTGGGCCAAATATAAGTTTCTTTTTAAGAAGAGCAAACATTCCCATTAATTCTGGAACACTACGTCGTTCAAGTGGCTGCCTCGGCTAGCTTCGCAGTACCGCATTCTGTTACTCCAATTTTCCAAGATCTTATGGTCCGAAGTGGTCAAATCAGAGCTCCAATTGACATCGCCAAGACGGCTGATAACACGATTTGCGAATTTGGTGCCCAAAATCTGTCCAAATCCGTGTCTTCAATTTCAAGAAAAAAAAAATCGGTTAACATGACTCTGTAACTCCCACAATTAACTGAAACTTTGTTCCCAGCCTCATTTTCGAAGATAAATGGTCAAATGATGCCACCACTCCACAATCCGCACCAAACTGTCACTCTCTGTGGATGCATTGGCTTCTCGACAATAACGTGCGGCTTTTCCGAGCCCCTGATGCGGCAATTTTGTTTGTTAACGTAGCCGCCGAGATGAAAATGAGCCTCGTTAGCAAAGATGATTTTTCATCCAAAATCGTTGCACAATTCAAGCTGCTCTAAGTCCGAAACTGGTCGTACGCCTTCAATTGCTGAGTCAATTGGACCTTATAAACGAACAATCCGAGATCTGTGTGCAGAATTCTCCTCAGGCTAGTGCGTGAGATGTTGAGCTATTGAGATCGATGGCGAGTTGATGTTCGTGAAGTTAATTTCACACTTTCGGCTACAACAGCCACATTCTCGTCTGTGCGCACCGTACTACGACGGGAACCATGAGTGTTGTCCACTAGCAAACCAGATTCACGACATTTTTGCACAAACTTGCATAGAGCAGGCGCGGTAGGCGCTTCATTTCGACCAAAACTTCTTTTCAAAAATGGGCTGTTTGGGCTACACAGCACTCACTTTGGAAATAAGTTTTCAATATTTCCTAACGTTGTTCAAGCGTAAAGCGACTCATTTCGTTCCGAGGAGGTATGATACGGAATATCTGTCAAAATTTCGAACAGGCTGTCAGTGCCAAAATAACCTATGATTTAAAAGTAAACCACTAGACTAGGTCCACCCTGCATAATTGATAGAATTCTGTTCGCTCACAACTGCGTCGTTTTGACCCTCATCGGGGAAGTTTATCCAAAATGTCTTTGTCGTCAAAGGAAGAAAAGAAGGGGAGATAGATGCGTCATTATGCTATAACTAGTACTAAAGTTTTAAGTGTTATAATGAGCGACGACTTTGCCTCAATATTCGGTGTTAGGTAGAACGGTAATTGCTTCAATTACACGTTTCTGCTTCGCTCCAGTATTCTTCCCTGTTGAAATACTGTTTAGTGAACATGGAAAAGATTCAGTCGAAAGAAGTCGGGCACATCGGGGAAACTTGGCAAACCCTGACGGTGCGTGAAGGATATAGACGCTGTTAAAGTGCCCAAACTAGAGTATACTTTGCAGTTCAGTCCATAATGTGATTGATGCTCTTTAGCAATGGAAATCGAATCAAAAAAAAATCTAGTACTTCCACTGCGACAACAACGCTTCACCTAAAATTGAAATTCCGTGACAGGCTATAATGTATTAATGCCAATCTAATCCAATTTATTCAGCTAATAATATTCATTAACGGTTATGAGTATAGTGCCAGCAAAAAAGTTGCATAATCTCATCTACCTAATTAAATTGTTTTTGATGCAATAAAATAAATAAAATATCTGCCGTTCAATATGCAAATACCATTTCCCTCCATGCCCTCCCTGTTCATGTATTGAAACAGCAAACGTATTTAAAGTACCTATTTATGCTATGAGGTCACACACACACTCGATTCTTTTTGTTTGTTTCTCTTCTAATAAAACGAAAAGATATTGTTTATCCTCCCATCTTCCTCTGTCGTGTTCTGGCTGTGTCATCACATCGCTTGTATTGCTGCGGTCAGTTGTGCAATTGAGGTCACTTGTCATTCATTGTTTGTCAATTTCATTGCTCGATTACGTGCAATCAATATATCGCGCGCGCGCGCGGATAAAACCGCTGGAAAAAGGGCGAATCACCAAGCTGACGCATCAGTCAACTAAAAAAAAACGAGTATCTGAAAAGAAAACCTACTACTCAATTGTATCTATCTCTGACCGTGCGTATATCTGCAAGAAGTATACACAGAAGTGGGTTAAGTCGTTGAAAGTACCGAAGCGCAATTTCTGTGATTTTAGTCGCAAAGATTCGATTCTGTGTGCCAGTTTGAGAATGTGTCAATAAATCTAAAGAGAATCTGTGCCAACAGATGATTAAGAAATTTTTGCTTTTGTTTATTCGCTCTATTTTTTTTCTTCGTTATTCATCAGACAATTCATAAAAGCGAATCGGCCGCAGTTCGAAGTGAAAATATATGCAAAGGTTTGAAGTTTCGTATCGAAATTTGCAGAAGTAGGAGGATTTCAATCATAGATTTTGGCCGCTAAGTAGTTTAAGGGGCTAACCTTATCTCGGGAAAGATAAACCTTCAATGCTTCAACAGCGTCTTAAAAAACCTGCAGATCGGTTCAGAAATATGCACCCAGAAAACGATCTCTAAAGTTTGATAATTTTGCAACCAAAGACTTGTCATCACGTTCCTGTTCAAAGTGATTTCTATAAATAAACACGGTAGGATTGTATTGCGTCAAGTTTTTAAGATTATAAGACAGAAGTTGGATGCAGTTGCGTCAGATCGTGGAAGTTGAACCACGGAATTTTCGAGGTTCGAAGTTTGATTTTTTCGATTTTGACTCCAAATCCAAAAAAAATTGTATTTGATTGATTTTCATTATACAAATTGAAAAAGACAAAGAACCGATCTTTAACTTACACAATAACTCTGTTTCCATACGCTAAAAATGTTTAAAACAAATTTGCTTAATTTTATTCCCTTTCGCAAAATTTAGTTACAGTTCAAAAGAAAAGGATCGAGAGGGAATTGTTTTCGTAATCTGTCAAATGGAACAAATCAATTGACGTTTACACATGCCTCCGTTTAAAAGGTCTCCGACTGGTGTGATGAAGTACAATCATTAATTTAATCTAGTACAAATTGCAGTTAATTTGTATAAATTTTCCAAGGAGAAGGCAATTATGCAACTGGTTGCGTAGAAACTGGAACTCGAACTACAAGTAAGTTCAACAAACTTGCTTTTCATTTTAATGAGCTTGTATTTTGGTTCGACTTGTGTACTTCAAAAACAAAACTAGTTCTAGGTGAACTACTACATACTTAGATTAAAAATTCGCTCGAAACTTTTTTTCTATAAATTAGATGAAACTACACGTTGTATCATTCAATTCATGGCGTTTTCGATGTGAGATTTATAGAACATGGCGTAGTTAAAAAAAATGCACCCTGACAAGTGAACTCGCCTGTTCTGTTTTTGTAGTTTAGGAATACTTTTGTTTTAAAATGCACTTTAACAAGCGAACTAGTGAAACTAATTAAAAAGCTGTCATTATTTTAGTTCATTTTGGTTTCCGTTGCAGGAAAAGTTATAAGTAATAATTGTGTTTCGACGATTTAATTCACAATCTGCTAAGCCTCAAGACAGCTCACTGATAGTTGAACTAACTAAATGAACGCACCCAGGTCAGTAGGAAAATTTCAACAAAATTGAGCGTTCTCTCAAATGAACAAGCAAAAATTCTGGTTAACCCTGATCCCTTAAAAAACTGGGGGGTTATTCCCAAATGCGCGGTGGATCGTATTAAAAGCGGTACTTCGATTTCGACCGTCTTCGCTTTTGCTTATTCCAAAATGCGAACTGTGCTTTCCAGTTTTTTCCAATTAGACTTCCAATTTTCCATTTATTTTCCTTGCTTTTTCCCGTCGCAAGAATTTAGTTTATTTTTTAACCGCAATAAATCCGCCAGCAATCCGTCACATAAATAGCTATCGCTTTTGAAAGGATCGAATCGCTTTGGAAATACAAAAAAGCCAATCCGCCATGAAAAGCGATCCGCCGCGCATTTTGGAATAAGCCCCCTGGAATCGCTAATATACAATGTCTTCAACGAATCCTGTCAACATCTAACAGCGAGTCTCAAAAAGTGAGGAAAATAAATAGCGAAAGCGAATTTTCCTAAAGGATCACCGTGTTAATTAATCTCTCTCTCTCTGTAAACTCCTCCAGCCCTCCCACCGAATTTGTATAAGCGTCGTTGGTGTAAGCTTTGGAAGATGGCAAAATTATCATCCATACTACTATATAAAATGCAAATGCACACAGAGGTCTGTTCGTTTCTCCATAATTCGAGAACCATTCGTCAGATTTTTATTTATACTTGTGTGGCCAAATTAGGCCATAAGGTGGCTGAGAAATGTTCAGGAGTAAAGGGGTCGCGGGGAGTAAGGGGGGGTCTCACGAACCTTTAGCCGTAAGAACTTGAAAGTTTGTGTATGTTGATAGATTAGTCAAAATTATTACATGCCTCGTTCGTCTTTCTGCTTGCCACACTGGGATTTGTGAGTATTCACACTGCCGCTCGAGCAGATATTAAAGCTGTGCTAATTTAACAGACTTTCCAATCAAACTTGAAGGTAGTTTCCTGGGACGAGAATATGTTTTATGTGTTGAAAACCCCTAGGTTCACATTGCTGCTGTGAAGCCAATCCACAGTCAGATCTCCATAATCCTTCTGAGGGACCATTTATAGATAGCTCGTAGCTGTATCGGCCGGGACAAGCCGATTACCAGCCTGGACCCCTGACAGCCTTAATAGTATTGATTCAAGGCTATATAACCTTTTTCCTATTCGTCATGTTTGGATTTGCCTTTCATTGGTCATAGTTGTCACAACTGTCAGCTCTGTACATACATTTGGCTAAGCATTTTTATAGTCAGAAGGGATACAAATTAATATCCTTCCTTCCCGGATTTATAGAACGTCTTAATTCTATTTGACATCGTTAACAAGGCCATTTCATTTCATCTCGACTTACATGACATCTACTTTACGATAAAATGGTTTTAACGACCCAACGCAGGGAGCTATAAAATCGTAACTTCCTTCTAAATGATTTCATGAATAATAATAATTATCCTCCGCCACGCCGATCGCCCATGAATACATCCTATATAGAAGATACTTTAGGAAAACAAATGGATACTCTCGGCCGGCCCGACATGCGACACCGTGTCCAGAGTGTGATTGTTCCTTCATCACGTGGGCATTCTGATGGACTAGCGACAGCGTATGGCTATGGACACATATATAACATAACCGGTGACCTTTAAGCGCTGGATACTCGACGCTCAGGTCAAGGTTATCGGAGTTTTCTTCATTAGCAGTACGTTTTGCGCACATCCCGGCGGACTAGTTTCAACTATAACTGGGTCGTCGAAGAAATATGACCATTTTGTGTATCATTTTGAAGTCTCTCCGCCTCTTTATTATAACGTATTGCTGTGCTGCGGTCATTCGAGTGATGAGTTTTAATGGAATTTTTAATTGACTCAAATATGAAGGAAACAAAAAACAACAACAAGAACCAAATAAAAGAAATGAATACCCAACGGAACGGAAGGCGAAACAAAAAAAAAACAATCCAAAGAGAATGTAGAATATAAATGTAATGAAAAATAAAGTTTGCTAATTAAATTCGCAGAAAATGAATTACTCATTCATATATGGCTAACGGGCCCCAAACACAGACAGTTCGAAAGTGTAACTTTATTAAGAGGTTATGAGGTTTATTATTCGATAGCAAGACATGGACATGTGCTTATAATGGCTTATGACAGCTGAAGTGGGTTAAATGGAGCTTATGTGGTCATTCTGAATAAGTGATGTTTTAAAGGTTATGTATACCTATAACGTATCTGGGCTAGAACAACATACAATGTCATAATAAATTCGAATGTGTCAATTCGCTGTCAAGCCTAGAACAGAAAGAAAAAAGCGCTGATATTTTTATGAAATCTACAAAATTGACAAATAAATTGAACTTTCCTGTCCAATTCATGGTTGAGAATCCTTCGGTACCTACTATTACACGTGTGTCAAAAATCGTGTACAATTTTGTAACAGCCAGCATGTCAAAAATGTACCCGATTTTTGGGGGTGTCAATGAATTCCATCATCAGAAAAATTGGGTTAAGACATCGAATACAATGGTCTGCACTCTTTGTTGACCAAAATTGTGAAAATACCACAAAGAAAAGAGGTGAATAACTCGCTAACCGTTCACGCTTGCCCGAAATGGAACTTAACAAGTCAACGTAGGCGTGAGTCACGTTCATGATATTGTTATAATACGTATGCCCGCAGGTAGGTACTCTTGGGTACGGCAAGAAAGATACAATTTAACTGTTTACCATTTCCGAAGCAATTTGTTGTGTTGATTGTGTGCTGATGCGTGTAAAAAGTAAACAATGAAGCAAATGTGAGAATTATAAGGCGTCAGCGTCATCGTCAGTGATATTGCGCGTTTGTTTGACTTATAATAAGTACATACTACCAACTACGTTGGTACATTCATCTCAGCGTTGCAAATGGCGTTTCGAATGAATGAACGGATATTTTGTCTATTAGGGTAATTGTTTTCTTTTTCAAAAATATTTTTTTACAAAAATCCGTTTAGGCTTTGAAGCTCTATTTTACAAATAGCTCTACAAATAGAGTGCTTATGTTAAATTATTGGCATAACATCGATCTTTCACGGTTCTTCACAAAAAAAATCAGTCCAACTTCATCAAATTGTAGCTCCGCGGAAGACAAGCGACGACACTAAAACACTTAATTAGACAATTATTGAACTTCTCGCATAAAAGATCGATCGGTGCAAGGATTTAGGGGGCACGTAGTTTCATCCCCACCATTTACCCTATACGAAGGCCAAGACCTCCTGTGCACCGGACCAGAATGAAGTGAGGATAGCAATATCCAAGCTGATGTCCAACAAGGCTGCTAGACCGGACGGCTTGACTGCCGAGCTTTTCAAGACAACTCGTCTTCAAGATTTTGTCAGAGGATAGTATGCCTGATGAATGGAGCCTCAGCATTGTTTGAAGGATCCACAAGAAAGCAGACCCTCTAAACTGCGCCAACTTAACATAGCTTACAAGATCCTCTCTGCTGTACTTGGCGAACACCTGAAACCACGCGTCAATTAACGTCAATGATTGGTCTCTACCAGTGTGGTTTTAGGAACGATAAGTCCACCACCGACTCAATATTCTGAGAGAGGCAGATTCTGGAAAAAACTCAAGATATTTACCTCTAGTTTATCGACTTTAAGCTCGCATATGACAGCATTAATAGAAACGAGCTATACAGAGCCATGTCTAGATTTGGCATCCCTGTCAAACTCGTCAGATAGTGCATAATGACGATGGAGAGTGGTCGCTTCTTCATAAAGGTCGAGAACAATTTTCTTTGATGTCAAAAAAAGTTTTAGACAAGGTGATGCGCTGTCATGTGACTTTTTCAACATCATACTTGAGAAAATTGTGCGAAACTCACAAGCCAACAACAGGGGCACGATTTTCCAAAAGTCTGTGCAACTATTACTCGCATACGATGACGACATTGACATAATTGGCTAAACGCAGCGAAATGTCACTGGTGCGTTGCAAGTATTAGCACAGAAGTGCCAAAAATGGGTCAACAAGAAGGGGCACACAGCTATAATAACTTTGAGATGGTTAGGGGCTTGGTCTACCTCGGCTCCGCTATAAACTCTGACAATGAGACCACAGCATAAATCTAACGAAGAGTTATACTTGCAAACCGCTGTTTCTTGGCCTAAAAGGCAACTGACTAGGCCTGGTCAAAAAAAAACTAAGGAGACTCTATAGAAGACCCTGATTATCCCAGTCCTCCTCTATTGCGCAGAAGCATGGACTCTGTCATGACGGATAAAGAACTTCTCTACGCACAAAATTCTTCGTGTGATTTTGGGTCCCGTTTGCGTTGACGTGGGCTTTGGAGGAGGAGATTTAACAGCGAATTCTACGAGCTGTACAGCGATATCGACCTGGTCAGAAAAGTACGTATCAGTCGACTAAGATGAATAGGACATGTAGAGCGAATGGACACCAACGCTCCGGCCCTAAGAGTCTGTGATTTCAACCCGGAGGGATAACGCAGGAGTGGAAGAAAGATCACTAGGACATGTAGAGCGAATGGACACCAACGATCCGGCCCTAAGAGTCTGTGTGATTTCAACCCAGAGGTATAACGCAGGAGAGGAAGAAATCGCTTTAGATGGCTCCCGCAAGAGGAAGAGGACATCAACCAACTTGACATGCGCAACTGTATCCGGTTAGCCAAAGATCGGGCTAACTGGAGAGGCGAGTTAATTAAGGCCCAGGTCCACCCCGGACTGTAGCGCCATCTAAGAAAGTATGTAGTTTCATCCTGCTTGAATCATTTAAAATTCCTCAATTGCTGTCGGTTATTAGGCCTCAGTATCAGTATCGTAGGCCAATACGGCCATAAGTGGTGAGTTGATAATGCACCATACTAAAGCACCACATCCGTACTTAAAAAGATCTGTGCTTGGTTACAGGATGCGGCTTTTTGTTGGTTATGAAATAAGACAATTTCTTCTCTCGGGAAAGGCGAATCTAAAACTTGCAGGTAGCTTTTATTTCTACACTAAAGTTGTTGAAGAAAGCTTGTATACTTCTCTGAGTTTTATGTCTCTCGGAAGCGAGTTCACAAGATTCCTTGACCTTTAGCTTTTTTATGAAAAACTCGTTATGCTATTTTCATTGCGTCAACCTCTTTTTATTGTTGAACAGACGAATCCATCTAAGCCGAAGAAGTTGGGAATAACATAAGCACCATACACAGCCCAATACTTTAAACTCACCTATATAAAAGGTTGTCTAAGATCAAGGGTATACAGTGACCACCAGAACATATTTCGAAATATTTGTGCAGCGTCTTAAAGTCTTCCTGTAAGCCAAAACAATGAATATTGTACAACAGGAATAGTTCTTCATTTAGTATGATGCTCCTGTTGTTGTTACAAGCTCCTAATCTTCTTAGATTCCAGTCTTGATGGGCACCATTAGTGCTCATTGCTTGCTTACTTCCAACTATAACAACGATAAACACAACCTACGTCGATGAATGCCATAAAATCCATTAAACGATTGATTGGTTTCCGTTTTTCTACCCGTCTAGAAATGCGAAAACATTTTAATCAATATAAAATAGTTTATAGTCTTTCTTTTCGTCTCCGCCATAAAACTTTCTCGGCCACTCATGACAAGAACAAGTTGAATATCCTATTCCCTATTGTATTGCATTTTCTGTTTCAGAAAAATGACAACAAAAACTATATCGTTGTCCAATGGATATCCTGTCATTCCCATTATTCCTTTGACAAACTTAAGTTACGAAAAAGAAAAAAAAACAACCGTCACTCAAATTTTCTATCAACTTTTCTCTCTTGAAGCAGCAACAATGTCGACCCGATTTTTTCCTATAATTTGATGCATAACGAACACAAAGGCGCGTATACATTTTCAATGAAAACTACTGACATTTTGTTCATGCTAAAAGATGTCAGCCTCTTCATGCGAAATGAAACTAAACAACTTCACCTATTCACAATATAATCTGATATCCTTTGCATCGCAACACGAGAACACAAAAAAGGACCAAAGTTGCTGTAATAATAATAATAAACCTTTACCTCTGCCATAATTCTCTCTATGGCTGACATGACCGGAATTCCGTAAAAAAAAACCAGTAACACAACCAACCTCAAAGTTTTGTAAACCTAATTCTGGTCGGGATGTAATGTGTATATAGCTAGAGGATATCAGCATATTGTCACTTACGGGGTCATGTAAGGATTCTAACAACATCACAGTTCAGTTGCCCATATTCACAAATGGAATAAATACTAAATTCATCCAAATGAGCAGTGGTAGTGGTTGTAACTACATTGTCGGGGAGGGGGTAGAAAACTCCCGCCCTATATATCAGCGAAACACTTTGACACTGTCCGTCCAATGACACAGATTCTCTAGTTCAGTCGGTTGCCCGACGAACATCCTCCCATAGATAGAAACGTCTCGTTTCAGTATCTGTTGGGTGGAAAAAAGAGGAACAACTTCAGCTTGGTGGAGTGTGCACAACTGGGGGGCTTGTGGTGTATTCGTTTACACAGCTAGAGTTATATGCGAAATGATGACTTCGACATTTTGCTCCTTTTTCTGTTTGTCCCTGGGAGAAGTATTATATTATGGTTTTCGTTGAGTAAATGACATATCGAGGATTATTACTTCACATGAGTGGAGATTACCCGATGGTGGGTGAGTTTTGCTCTATCCTGTCATATTTCTATTCAAGGATTAAGGGTTAGAGAGTAGTAACTATATATATGATTCTGCAAATGGTGCGGATTGAAAGTGCTTAGGATTTCTAGCTACACTTAAATTGGCTGTCCGATTAACAGAGTTTTCAGCATTCAATGACAGGAGATTCAACTTATCCCCACTATACCCTGTCAGTTTCTTTTAAATAAATGACTGGGAAGCTGGGACAAAACAAAAATCATTCAAATGGAAACCGACATCGGAAATGTAACAAAACTTTTGACGTAGGTTTGATTCTGTAGACAAGTTAATAGAAATATGTGCTTAAAAGTTTTTCTAGTTTCAAACTTTAAAAATATCTCGTCAACTTGATTACAAAAATATGTACGACGAAGTCCTCAGCTACATATTGGTATAGCCTGATTCCACTGACCTCTTGGACGCGGTGTTTGAGATTTCCTTAAAGTAGTTTTGTTGCGAATATTCACAAGTATACAAACAGCATTTTAATTGCTTTCGATACTTTCAAGACCATTTACCCATTAAAACTCAATATTCTTCTTCAAAAATGTTCAGATCCAGAATCGATCTTTCAATGCGACAGATCCGATCGACATAAGCTCAAGATTCATACCCAATCAAATCAAATCAAATCCAATCAAACAGCATTTGAAGCACCTAAACCATGTTAATGCTTTCTCATCAGTAGTTCAGCGGTTAGTACAGGATCCGGCAGAAAGGTCGGAAGGTTTTGAAACGACTAGTACTCCCCCCTATTGGGACGACATGTGTGCGGCATATATCCTTAGGTTTGCTTAAGTTTGAGAGGTCTTAGCACATTTTTACCAGTTGAAGGGAAGCCATGGACCCGTAGATGGTAGACCGATGCGTCTATGCCTACGACAAATCAAGGTGTTTTCTCACGAAATCGTTATACGTTGAGGCAGTGCGTACATGAGGTGTTTTGACAAACAGAAGATTTCCAGGGGCTCCACGAACTGTTCGAAAACCCCTGAAAATGTCGAACGTATTCGACAAGTCGATCTGAGCTTAGCTTTGCTTCAATGATCGTTCGATAGCGACCTTAAGGCACTTGTTTACGAGCCCAAGCCACACTCTTATTCGACGATTTGAGCGTGGAAGCCGCTTAATTGATGCCAACTTTAAGGAATGCCTCCAGATGTGTTTTTCTTAAATGCTATGAAAAGACGAACTAGAATCTGTCAATAAACTTTTTGTTGTGGAAAAAATTAACGATTTTAGGATATTTGAAAAACCGTCATTCTTTTCTGTGCAGGACCCTGTATATGTTGAATTACTGAGCGTAGGGTTCCAGGTTAAATCCACGGAAAATGCAAATAACACCTTCAACTTTGGTGTAAACTTCCTCACCTCTAACGACAGAGTACCTTATAAGTGTAGCTTAAGAAAGCTTTTCCATTCAGCCGCTCAAATATGGGAATAAATTCCCTCTGTGGAAGGGTTCGTTTTGACGGGTGGTCGTGGTGGTGCTATTAAAAAAAAGAAGTCCAAAAGCTCTTTCGTCCCGTTAAAGTCGTCTGGAAACGCGACAAAAGCCTAGGTAAATTCCAGACCCTAATATGCCTTCATTTTAAGAAAAGCGATAACATGGATTACATATAAGCTTTTAAGTATCCCTGGGGAAGTATTTGATAAGGCGTTCGAGTCAAGCAAGATCAGCAGTGGGCAAAAGCACCACAAACTAGCTACCCACCCTCAGAATAGTATGCTTGAGAAGCGACTTATGGCACAACTTTAAAGAACAAGAGCTTCTAGAGGGAAACGTAAGAGCAGACAAACAACTTTGCGCCTGACTCATACCCATACGTAAACAATACAAACTGAGCAGGTGTCAGATTCGACTACGATTCCTTGGTGTTTACAAATACCCCTGATGGCTATAAGTATAGAACTTCATACGCATGTCTGTAGAATGTGCAACAAGGACGAAGAATACTTAGCGACTGCAACTACTTAATCGAAAGATATGGCAGCCTGCCCTAGGAACCTTAAGGCAGTGGATATACATAGATCGTAGCTTAATGAATGAGCTCTAAATGAATTCATGGCCGCAATGATGTGGTACATATACTGCCTCTACTCCACAATATAATCTAATAACTCTATAGGATAGGTTAGGTTTACAGTTTGGTGGAGCAGGGCGAACCCTACTGCACCACACTTAGGTTCTTGTGGACCCATTTGATGAGTTTTATTGGGGCTAACCGTTGGTGTTAGAGATGGTTTAATGTCCCTCCTGATATCCTCAAAAACCTGTAAAGATCAGAAAATGAGACATCAAAAAGTTCTGGTAAGTCATGGAAGTAACAACTTCCAAGTCTTCTGTTCCTCATGTGGCAGAGACTCGGGCAGTCACAAAGGAAGTGCGGTGCGTGTTCTCGTAGACCTCTTCGTCTGCGCAGCCTCTATAGTCATCTTTGAGATTTATTTTCATTCTATGGCAAGTTTTGACCCAACCAGCTTAGACAGCGATGACATGTCAAACTATAGAAGTTTGATGGCTAGGCCTTTCATATTCTGACCAAAGCTTCCGTAATTCTTCACAGATGGTTAGTTCGTTCCACCTGTTGTTGGTGTTCATACAAATCTTGTTCTATTAATAAATAACATCAAAAATGACGAACAATTTTGCAACAACAAATAGTACGAGTTTTTTTTGGGCGTTATTTCCAAATCGATTTGGGTGCTATTTCCTTGGGCGTTATTGCCTAACGCCGTTTAATTAGTTTATGGACCGGTTGTTACACGAAGAACGTTTCGACTTGAAAGATCTAATATATTTTATCATTTGTTCTTTGCTCATGACTCGGTCATCCTTATGTTCTACCAGGCTTAAGTTTAGCCCGCTTTCGATAGGTTTGTAGATGAAAATCGTATTCATATTTGCTACTTGGAAATAATGAAAAATACCAGATTCGCCGTGACTCCATGCCTCAGTTACAATCGATTGGGCTGCCGAATCTGTATTACAGTATTATGTTCACTACTGAATCACAAATAATTCTTAAGGCTGAGCCCTTTTAAAGAGCCTTCGCAAAAATAACAAAACAAAACAAATATTTTAATCTAAAATTCTATCGGCGAGTTTAATTACCATCGACATCGACCTGGAAAACAATACACACGTCTTTATTGAAGGTAAGTACATACGCGTATAACAAATTGCTTACACTATAACTTTATCGCCTCAATCAATAACAAGCTTAAGAAAAAGTACATAATACACGTTACACGCTACACACTCGAGTGTGTAATCCTGCACCGATAACAATGCGACGTATTGTTTACGAATGATATCGATAAAATTGTTTCCAATAATAAATCACTTTCGGTTGGTTAAACAAAAGCTGATTAGACTTTTCCTGTGGCAATATTTCCATTTGATATGATCTGACAAACTCTATAATATTTTCTTGTACAAGAAAGTTCTTTGTCCAATTCGCACGTTTAATTTTCCAAATGAAATCAAAAGGCCGAATCATCTTACACGTGAATGAGCAATACTGATGGAATTTGGTTTAATTTTTTGTGCGGAATTGACAACTTGTTTTGCGATTTATTCTCTGACTTCTCACTTCTAATAGATACTTTATGATTATGCTTTAATACATCATAACAGTATACTACTGCTGCGAATAATAGACAAGCTTCTTGAGCTGCACATAAAAAAACATTTATAACTCATTTTCGAGTTTGCCACAGTATCTGGGACCCCTGGGACTGAGCACTGAGCCACTGCGCCCGTCCGGCTTCATAATATGGTGCTATATAGTTCCACCTCCTTAATGCTTGGCTTTTAATGCTCTTTCGATTTGGGCCCGCAAATTTTCAATTGACTTCAGGACGGAACTTTGCACCCCAAAGAACTTTTTTCCAAAATTGCAATGGTTTTTGTGGAGTCTTTCGAAATTCCGGCTCTTCCTTATAGGTCTTTGTTTTTTTGTGGAATATGTATCCACGGGGATTTTGTTCTACGACCCAGTGCCTAACAGATATAGCCGTGAGTTTAGGTGCAACAATCTCCCTAGTTCTTGTGGACATCAAAAATGGATTGGCTCTACTTGTCCGAAAAATTTTTCTTTGAAGTAGATAGATTTGCGTCCAATAACCTGTCTTTTTCAATTCTCAAAATTTCCGGTCTTCAAGCTTTGTAGAACAACAACATTTTTTCGATATCAACACCATTGATTGATTCGTTTCCTTTTCGATAGCTCTGAAGTTCTGCATTCTTGTACCGTATGATCAATAAACAAATTCCATTGCTGCGAACAAAATGACAAAGTTTCAGAAGCACAAAATTAGCTAGTCTGATGATATTTTTCCCCATCTTTCCGCGGAGCACTTGGATTTTCATGGCGGAGCACACTGTGGGAAACTCGGTTCTAGAGGATGCCTCTGACTGTCGAAAACTACGATAGATTCGTCGGAACAGTTAATAAAGATCAGAAAAAAAAAACATACGACATGGTTCCCGAAAAGAATGCATTCCCGGATGGTGTACACGACAGACTGTGAGTTTTAATGTTACAGTAACTCGATAATACATATACGTTAACCAAAATCGACAAAAACGATAGAAATCATGTATTTGATTTGATCACACCGGAAAGCATGACCCATCGTCTGGAAACTTGCGACGATAAATACCATAATTTATCCCACAAGCCCAAGATCAACTCGAAGCTAGTAGCCAACCGCATTGTTAATATGTCGAAAGCTGCATCTAACAAACAATACACAAGACCCATTAAAATTTTACTTAAAGAACTAAAAACGAAAATGCCAGGGTTTTCTCTGGGATCTAGTCGCCAACTTTTACTATATCGGAAGTGGAAGTTGCCATGTTCAGCTGCAAGTCAGAAAAAATTGCGGGATTTGACAAAATCTACTGAGTTTGTAAAAAAAAACAAAAAAAAGGTCTGGTGGCAGGACTGAAAGCTGCTTTTTCTTAAGTTTCAGCTATAAAATTTTAAAACGCTTTATAAATTGAAGGGGCTATAAGCGAAATCTTGCCTGCTGAATAGGCCGCTTTTCAAAAAGGACATAGCTTCTGTTCAGAATTTAGTCCAACCTTTATCAAAGCATTTTTCCAGAGAAGACTTAAAACAGAAGTCGTGTTTGTTGCCGACTAAGACTCGAACTAAGATACACTAGCCACATAGCCATGTACTGCAACATAAGAGAAGTTGTAACCAACTATCTACGAACGAACGAATATTGGCAGTCTGTTCAAATGAAAACCTTTCTTGGTCGATTTCAGCCATCAGTTTATTCCAGCAATTTCTAATTTGAGGTTAAGTTTGTTTTTATGTTTTTATTTAGTTTGTGGAATGCGTTTTAATGTACTTTTAATATACTTGTAAATAAACTTTGACAATTCATGGCAAGGATGACTTTGTTCGCGGCAAACATTTTGGAATTCGAAATTTGTTTATTTTCTTACACTTTGATGGATTAATTAATTATCCAACTCTTGGAATAGTTAAACGTGCAATTTTCTGTTCATAAATGCGTTAAAAATGATTTGTTCGCATTATTAATTCGTTCGTTCGCTCTCATGTGAATCTATAGTCAGTCCTTAAGGGCATTTAGGGAATACATGACGAAGAACGGTTGAGGATTAGTCTGGTGGCCGACTGGGGACATTTTAAGGAAACTGGAACTTATTGTTTCTCTTTAGAACCGTAACTTCAAAAACAAATAGTTCGACATCGAGAAACTGTCTCAAAACTTGGCCAAAAACATTAAAAATATGAACAGAATTGATTCTCGCAGTCGCCCTTCTTCAAAAAAAATCCGAGGACAAATTATTACCAAACACATTAAACCAGAAATGTTTTTCCAGGTAAACACTGAAAATTGCAGTTTATACTAAAAAAGCACTCGAAGGGGTTTGATTGTGAAGTGGCGTTGTTCGAAAATACATAACTACAAATGCCATCAATGTGTTTTAGAAATTTGTTTCTATATTTCTCTACACAGTAATAATTCCAATTCCAACTACAAATTAAGTAAGGTTCACTCGCAAAATTCCTCCCAATTTTCCTAAAATAAGCTCTCAAATTTCCTTACAAAAATACAACCATCCTCTGTCATAAACCATTCTTCACTTTGGACGCCTTCAATATCGTCAACAAAAGATAGAAAAAGAAAAAAACATTTCGTCTTTCGATTGAATTAAAGTTCTACGATGAAAAATCCCCGAGAGCGCCATTTCGTATTTGAAATTCCCTTATCAGTGGTCAACAGTATTGACACCGACTACAAACACAAAAAACAAATGCACACCACATATACCTAAGCGTTGGGCTAAAAAATATTTCCAAGACTCAAACTTTTAGGCACTTAAATTGTTTTCTTCCACCTAAAACACAAGAAATAAATAATGAAAAACAAAAAAAAACTTCAAACTCGTATACCGCCCTCTGTTATTTATTACACAACTTATTGACACCGACAAACTATTAGTATCGCTTCTTTGATTTTATCAGATAAAAAAAAAGTATCTCATTAAATTATTACGTAGGAAAATTAGTCAACGCCTTCACGCTTCCGTTTTCACTTTCGAAACTGGAATTCCAAGAAAAAAAAAACTAAACAAATAAAAAGCCTAATTACTTGTAGCGGACCTCATCTCTTTTATTCATTCAGTTTGAATTTAATTGTTCACATTCGGACTGAGTACAATTTGTATATATATGTAAAACCTAATGGAAAGATGGTAAGTTTGTGATTACCTTCTTCGTTTTTGGTACTGCCTTTAAGCAAATCAACGAGTTGTATCTCAATGATACTCTTAATGTAGTCGACGACATGACTCATTAGCTCTTTTGTATACATCTTGGCTAAGAGTTGGACTTCTTATTTTGCACTTTAAATTTGTTTCCGAATCAACTAATTTCACATAAGGTTAACACTCAACTGAAAGCGTACAGCGGAAAGCGCGTTTCGTTGAACAAACGAAAGTTCTGTAGTCTGTACCTACCGGGGTTCGAATGACGACTTCGATGGAATCTTATCGCCATTAGTCGGAAGCAAGAGAATCAAGCTTTTTCTTTGAAAATGTCTTATCTATATAAAAAGTTGGTGATAAGATAAAAATAAAGAAACAAATTGTTTATTTCGGACATACACGCACAGTCGAGTGCACAGATAGGGCTTATGCTGGTAAGAATCCGGGCTATGACTGTGTGGATAGTTGGTAAATAATGGATGGCGGACGATGGGAGTAGATAAATGTCTAATCAGAAACTACTTTTACTTAAAAGGTCGGTGACATCAAATGACTGATGTAGATTGATTGGATTTCGATTTATTGATGAATTAGCTGCTAATGTCAAAGTTCATGATCCTTGAGAATAGAGCTATGCCCCATATCGCTGTTTTGCCTCAGTTTGTCGAAGTGCACTCACTACTTATTTTATTAAAGACTTTAGCCGTGAGCGTAGTTCGCAAAGCATCAGTGATGGCAATGCCGGTTGTTCTTTATAACCTGGCCAACATATCACATGAATTCTTCCTAATCGTATCCCTTCTTGATCGGAGCCCTATATGGAGAATGGGTCTGACTACCATGATGCATATAGCAGTACTAGCTGACGCGTGCTCGCCTTGCGCCTTAAGCAAACAAACAACATTATATTTGGTCCATTGAAGATTACAATTTGAGTGTTTCATTAAAATAAATAAATAAATAGGTGGCGCAACAGGCGGGTGACACCCAAGGCCTAGCTTCTCGCAACCATTCGTTTTGTGTGAGTTTCTATTTTTGGGACGAATGGAAGGGACCTACAATTTTATGCCGAGTCCGAACGGCTGAATTGAGAAGCTTTTTCATGACAGTCATACTCTCGGATGTTTGTCAGACGATCGCGAGAGGTGGCGCAGTAGAAAAAAACTTTAAGATGCAATTTGTGTTTTTCCGGGGATCGAACCTGGGATCCCTCGGACAGTAGTCCAGCACACTAACCACTGCGCTACTGCGCCCACAGTGTTTCATTAAATGTATATATTTTCACTTCAAAAAATACATTTTGGCTAAAAACTGTTCCTAAGGACGTGGGTATAAACGGCATAGCCTATAGCAGTCTCACAGTCCTAAGGAACATTTTAAAAAAAGTTTCATCGAAATCTGTCCAGTAGTTTTCGAGTTTTTAACGGCCAAAGAAAATTTCTACAGTTTTATTATATGTATGTATAGATAGCCAGCGCATGAGTTTTGTTTTCAAGCTCCACTTTTTTCCTGCTATCCTCTAGAAAATGAAGAGACCATTGCGAGTACATATAAGGGACTGTTTCTTAAACGCTTAGTTTCCAGTTCAGCTTTCTTTCTAGTACCGTAAAAAAGTCTATTGTCTAATCAAGCAACCTTGGACAGTTTAAAGGATGGTCTCTTTTATTTACTGCTAAAATTAGCAGGGTTACTTACTTAAGGTGAGCTAGAGTCAGGCTAGTCTTTAGCCAGCTGTTTCCACGTTCGCACGCTTAGTTGGTTAAGGTCTCCTTTAGGGTGCGCCACCTGAGTCGCTGTCTTTATCGACTGCACCGTCGCTCGGGTGTGGATTTGAAGATCTTCCGGGAGGGAGCATTTGTGTTCAATCGTTCTGCATGACCCAGCTACCTCAGTCGTTGGACCTTCCCTCTTGTAGCTAGGTTGATGTAGCTGTACAGCCTAAAAAGTTCGTCGTTGAATCTCCTCTTCCATTCACCGTTTATGCGGGAGGCATAAATTACTCGAAGAATTTTCCTTTCGAAGCGCAAGGGTAACCTCATCCGCTTTTAATAGAGTCTATGACTCTGTGCCATAGAGAAGGACTTTTAGGATCTTATAAAGGGTCAATTTGGTTGTTCGAGAGAAGGCTTTGCTACTCAGTTGCCTACTTAGCCCAAAGAGACAGCGATTGGCCGGAGTTGTTCTTCTTTTAATCTCAGCGCTGGCTGGTGTCATTGTCTGAGTATATAGCGGAGTCTCTAAGACGCTCAAAGTTGTATTTGGGCTAGTGCCTATGGTGACATTTTGTCCAAGACGTCGGTGTCGGCGTTGGGTGTAATTTTTTCTTGACGGCTGTACTTTGTCTTGCCCTCATTGACCGCGAAAGCCATTTTCGTCGCCTCCATCACATCACCCTGCTTTCTGCCGATTATGTCAATGTTGGCGGCGTACTCAAGTATATGGACGAAATTTTAAAAGATCGTGCCTCGGGTGTTGATGTTTGAGTTTTCCACTATTCTTTCAAAATCGATGTTGAAAAATTCCTGACAACGCACGTCCTCTTGTCTAAATCCTTTTTCGACATCGAAGGTCTTAGTGAGTTCTTTACCGATCTTGATGGAGCAGCGTGCATTCTCCATCGTTATCCGGCACAAACGGACGAGTTTGGCAGGAAGGCCTCTGTATAAACGCTGCCCCATAAACGCTGTCAAAGGCCACCCTAAAATCGATGAAAAGGTGGTGTATATATTTGGTCGATGGTGGATTTTCCTGGCCTGAAACCACACTGATATGGCTTCATTCGTCCATACAACATGACAGAAAAGATATTGTACGATTTTAAGATACCTCTGTAGTTGGCGCAGATCAAAGGACCTCCTTTATTGAGGATCAGGCAAAAAATGCTGAGGTTCCATTCATCGGGCATACTTTTCCCCAACCATATTTTACAGATGAGTTCATGCATGTTCCTAACCTGCCCGGCGGCTAGGATATCTGCTCCAGCGGCTTTGTTGGACTTAGCTTAGCTTCGTCCAGGTCGGGTGGACAAAATTGTGGGCAAAATTGTTCATCGTCCAGGTTGAATGGTTCATTCTGTCTGACAGCGGGAGTTAATTTCTCATCGCCGTTAAACAGTCTGAAGAAGTAATTCTTCCAAATCCTAAGCATCGACTATGATTCTATACGATGTTATCTTGTTCGTTTTTGCAGTCGGGATCTGGCTTAAAAAGTTCCTGAAAAGATCTGTTTCTCAGCAAAAGTTAAACATTTTTTCGTAAACCAGTTTTGGTATAAACCAATCATTGGCAGTACATCAACATCATAACCTTTTTGTTGATGATTTTGTATAATTACCGTAAACGGTGAGAGGCTGCACCTTCTAGACTCTACATCCAATGGATAGTTGTTGCATTTCCTGTTTACAATCGTGACCCTATACTCATGCCCCAATTGAGGTTAAGTTACTAAACAGATGACCACACCTTTTGCTCTCAAAATGTCATTCGCTACATTATAGGGTTTAAAGTTATTTTGATTCCTTCAAAAGCTATTTTTACATTTCCCATCATTCCTGATAAATAAATTATTCGTCTGAAAACTAGCGAAATTAAGTACGGTACTCTAAGGGTATATATTCATTCGCTAGAATCCTTTAAACTTGCAGATATTTTTAAAACCAAAAATAAGTCACTCTTATGTATGTGCGATTGCAAAACCTACCTAGCCAATCGGTCTTTGCTCAATGAAAATGAAAATAACAACCCATATCGCAGCTTTACCTCAATAATATTTTTGTTGCCATCAATTTAATCCCACAAACTTAACATTTCGCACGATTTAGTCGTTTTTTTTTTATAAAAAATAAAAAAATAAAATTCATTTTTAAACTTGTCCAGAAAGTTGGCGTAGCTCTCAATTACCTTTTCTTTTATCTCGCCCAGATCGACGATTGTCTGACAAAAGCATAATACTCTAAAGCTGTATAAAAAGTGTTTCATTTAAATATTTTATTTACGAGTAAAATTTACCTCCTAAAAAAAGCAACAATAAAAAAAAAACATTTCACAGTAGCAGTTTCCAGCACAAGGACACTGCCATATGATTATATTACTCGCTTCCTTCCCCAGGGGAAGACGACATCATTTCGCCAAACTCAAGGCGAAACTCCGTCGTCCGTCGACGGAAGGAACTTTTCCTCTCGGTTTTAAATATAAATCCCGTTCTAAGTGTGTATGCGCGGCGCATTCACAAAGGCAACGCTCTCTCATACATAATATAATTGATTTGGGTTCCTTTTTGTTTCACGTCCTTAGCTTTTAGCTACCATCCCCATGGAGCGCCAAAAACTACACACACATATACAACATAATATTTAGCTATTTGCCTAAAAAAAAATAAGAGAAAAAAAACTGGGTCAACTCATGAGAACATTTTCTTTCTTGAAGCGCAGTTCTGCAAAGAGCCATCCCCGTTGCCAAAGGGGTTTTCATTACTAACAAAAAGACGATGAAAATAGTACCAAGAAAAAAAAAACTGGAAGGAATTAATAACCACAACTACCGCAGCAGAAGAGGATTATCCAATGTTACACCTGCGACGACGCCTCAAAGTCTGGTCTGCTCGGTGGGGAACGTGCGCTCGCGGTCGTGGCCAAAATGTAATATTCTTCAAGCGCTAAATGGAATTGGGCTCTGAACTATTAAAAATGTAATCACGTAGCTGTGGTGCTTGGCTGCTTATTTAAAGATATCCACTTACAGCTCTGTGGTCAAGGTGGCAAGCTACGATGAAACCCCACTTCATCTCAGGTGGAAGTAATTTGACAGATGACTCAAAATCTAGGTGATACCGATCTGACTCGTGGAAATATTTTTAAATGAGTTGTTGCCATGTAATCGTGATTGCGGGTGACTGGAGTGGAAAAAGTGCTGTTTACTCTTGATGAACGAGAAGGACACTTATTCGGGTTGACGTGGGAGATGGGAATCAATTGCTGGAGTGCCCATCCTGAAGTGATGGTTTGGTGGGGTGAATTTAAGGAGTCTTTAAAGACCGAATATATTACTAGACTAGCTGGACCCGTGCTCGCTTTGCCCGCTCGCACAAAATTATATTTGGTTATGTGTATGTATATATTTTGACTTCAAAAAATACATTTTGGCTAAAAATTATTCCTTAGGACGTGGTTATAAACGACATAGCCTATAGCAGTCTCACGGTGTTAAGGAACATTTAAAAAAAAGTTTCATTGAAATCTGTCCAGTAGTTTTCGAGTTTTTAGCTGACAACGAAAATTGCTACAGTTTTATTATATGTATAGATTGGTACATTTTTGAAAGGCGAGTTCATTAAAATATTTTGTTTTTTCGAAAATATTGCGGTGGATTTGTTTTTTACTGTTTTTTTCCGACTGGGAAAACTGCAGTTGACAGATTGAGCACACATTTTGACGTGTGTATTAACTTTTGCAAACTGTAGGTAATGGAACAATTTACATCTGAGAAACGCTTTCAGCTTGGAATAAATTCAAGCAAAGAAGCAACTTTAGGCACAGACTAAATGAAGTGCACTACTGCGTCGCACGAAACTTTCGCTATCACAGTAGTTTTTCGATTTGACTTGTATTCAAATCGTAATGTACTGTATCTAAAAAAAATAGCGACATTGCGAGTGATATTAACAGTAACGTAGCGCTCATTCACGAATGAGGCGCTTCCTCGCTCTGTGTAGGTACTCTGACCGCGTTGACAAAAATATGAAGATCTGAATCTGTCGATTTGAACGTGGGTCATGCATCATTCGTAGCAATCGCAGCTCTGTCTGTCGACTAAATGGAATATTTTGAGAAAATATTTTTACCTTCATCACTGCTAGATCCAACTGGGACTTCAACTAAAGCCTAATGACCATATTGTTCGTGTCAGATTTCTGATGAATTGTGGTCATTTTAGGGCAAAAATTTTGTTAACCATGAAACGCATTGTTGGCTTATCTTTTTTGTTAAACCAAAGTTGGCGTAATTGAATTGACACCAATTAACAAGCGTTCCAGAGCCCGTACAAATATTTATGTAGCAGTTTGCATGCTTGTGGCATATGAGAAATTTATTTGCTAAAGAATTCTCTTATGGATGTCGTTTTCTGAAAATTTATTTCTTGTTAATGCTCAAGACAAGACACATAAATTCCATTACAAACTACACATATATCTGTCTCTGAGATCAGTAATCTGTGACGTATGTACTCCCTTTGAAGACAATTGTCACACAAGATTTGTGTTTATTCTCAAGTAATCTGATTAGTTTAAGGATTTCCTTGCTTGCTTGCTTTACTTGATGTATACTTATCTTAAAATAGAAAACTATCAACGAAAACAGAAAGGATAAGCAATAGTTCAATTTAGACGGTAGAAATAATTTAAGCATAAAAAACGATATTTTAGAACACAGCATTTCACACTGCACTTGGCTGTTAAAAATGGGTAGTGGAACCGAATTTATGGCAACACTATATAAAAAAAATATATAGCTGAACAGGTTTCGGACAACCATTCCCGTATGTGATTTTTTGGGCCAAATGTAAGGTAGGACCTACAATTTGATGCCGAGTCTGAACGGCAGAATTGATCAGCTTTTCCGTAAAATTTTTCATCTCGGAAGTTTGTCAGATGTTCCCGAGAGGTGGCGCAATGGAAACAACCTTAAGATGTACCTAATTTGTGTTTTGTTTGGTGATCGAACCTGGCACCCCTCGCACAGTAGTTCAGCACATTTACCGCTAAGGCACTGCGCTCACTAGTTGGCACCACTAATGGTGGAATTTTTATATCGCAACAGAATTGCCTCCAGGAATTAAGCGGTAAACAGCAAACGGATATCCACGACGACCGTGTTATTTCTCTGCTGAAAATACTGTAGTGTGTAGACAATCCTTTAGAGTTCTTAAAGGACACTTTTCTTTTGCTAAGCATTTTAGTGTGGTAGGTTAAAGTGAACTGTCTTCGACGCTACTTAGGATCATATCCTCTACTATTGTCCAAAATATGCTCGGATCAGATGGCTTGATCGGAAGAGTGGTGATAATGTAAGCTTCTTCATCGCTAAAAGTAGACGAAATTCCAATCAAATGGATAATACTATATGAATTTGCTCCTTAGTAGTCCATCAAGGGCAAATTTCGTCCGAGTGTTTCCAAACACGGCAGAACAAAATAAGTGCGATTACAAGACTGTATTAACTGATTCCATTCGTCTCGAAAAATAGAAACTCACACAAACGAATGGTCGCACGTCTGGGTCGCACGGTACTTGCTCCTTTAAAGCTCGAGTTTACCAAAATATGCTCCGCAATGAATATCCAAGTGCTCCGCAGAAAGATGGGAAAAATATGAAAATCTCATCAGACTTGTTAATTTTGTGCTTCTGATGAAACTTTGTGAAATCAAAATTGTTTATCGTGCTACTGTGTAGCTACAAAAATGGTTAAAAATAAATCCTGTATAGGTATACTCCAGAACTTCAGAGCTATCAACATAGAAAAGAATCACTGGCGTTGACAGCGAAAAGATTTGGTTGTTCTAAGCTTCTTTCGAAGCAATACAAGTTTCTCAGAAGACCTGAGAGAAAGAAACGAGATTAGACGCAAAACTATTCCAAAGAAAGACACTCAGACTTGCCGGACAAGTAAAGCCAACGCATTTTTAATGTCCATAAAAATTAGGGAGATTGTTGCACCTAAAATCCAATCCTATGCGGTACAAGGCAGACATTACCGCGATCCAGGAGATACGATGGATAGGATCAGGCATGATGAAAAGAAAAGATTGCGACATTTATTACAGCTGCAACAAAAGGCTGCATGTATTAGGATGCGGATTCGTCGTGGGAAATCGGCTTAGGACAAAAGTTATTGACTTCAAGCCGATAAGTGATCGCCTTTCTGTGATCCGCATCAAAGCTACTTTCCAAAACATAAGCCTAATATGTGCACACGCCCCTACCGACGAGGCTGAAGATCCCATCAAGGAGGAGTTTTATGACCTCCTGGATGGAGCCTACGGAGCCTGTCCGGAGTATGATGTAAAAGTTGTACTCGGGGATTTCAATGCTAAAGTCGGAAAGGAAAACATCTTTGGCGGGTTAGTTGGTAAGCACAGAATCCACGAAACGACAACAGACAACGGCTACCGACTAATCGATTTTGCAGCAGCTCGTAATACGGTGATAAGTAGCACTAGGTTTCCAAGGCTAAGGATCCACACAGCAACCTGGCGCTCTCCAGACGGTCGAACCGCCAACCAAATCGACCATGTGCTAATCGATGCGAGGCACGCATCCAACATCCTCGACGTGCACACATTCCGAGGGGCAAACGTCGACTCTGACCATTTTCTTGTTGCGGCTAAATTCAGAGCTCGACTGTCCAACGAAAAGAAGCTGCGAACTGCCCAGAAGAAGAAATTCGACGTTGGACGCCTTAGCACACCTGGAGTAGCCAGAGCCTACAGCGAGCGCCTGAGTATGAAACTCTCCTCTGTGCACTCACCTACCACAAACGCCAACAATCAGTGGTGCCAGTATCGCGACATCATCAAAGAGGTAGCCGAAACCACCGTAGGGTACCAGCCACCCCAGAGAAAGAGCCCGTGGTATGATGATGAATGCGTGTACAGGAAAAAGGTGACAGAAGATGCACACAAGAAAGCGCTGCAGCGCAAAACAAGGGCAGCGAGAGAAGAGTATCGAGCCAGGAGAAGGGAGGAAAAGAAGATCCTGCGTAGAAAGAAGAGGGCTTACGCAGCTTCCCAGCTCAAGGAGATCGAAGAGTCGCGCGATCGTAATAACATCCGGAGGTTTTATAAAAAAGCTAAGCAACTGGCTGCTGGCTACAAAACCGGAACGCAGGCTCTTCGAGATAGCGAAGGGAACCTAGTCACCGAAGCGCAGGGAATAGTAGATGTGTTTAAGCAGCATTTCCAGCAGCTGCTTAATGGGCATCATGTAGAGAGAGTGATAGGGCAAGAAGAGAACCCACGTCCAGTCAATGAAGAACTAGTTCCACCACCTAGTATAGAAGAAGTTGGCTTAGCTATAAAAAAGCTTAAGAACAACAAGGCCGCAGGCTCTGATGGTCTACCAGCGGAGCTCTTTAAATACGGTGGTGATGTTTTGGTAGGGAGCATGCACCGAATCATCAACCAAGTATGGGTGGAAGAAAACATGCCCGATGACTGGACTATCAGCTCCATATGCCCCATCTACAAAAAAGGCGATCCTATGTCTTGCAAGAACTATCGAGGCATATCCTTGCTAAATGTCGCATACAAGATCCTATCCAACGTACTGTGTGAACGTCTAAAACCGTTCTGCAACACACTAATCGGCACGTACCAGTGTGGCTTCCGGCCCGGCAGATCGACTATAGACCAAATTTTCACACTGAGGCAAATCTTGGAAAAGACCAACGAATTTCAAGTCGAAACCCACCACCTATTCATCGACTTCAAAGCCGCGTATGATAGCATACATCGTCAGGAGCTCTATATGGCGATGGCCGAATTTGGAATCCCGGCAAAACTGATTCAGCTGTGTCGCGTGACGCTGGAAAACACGCGCTGCAACGTGCAGTTTGGAAGCTGCTCTTCCGAACTTTTTCAAACATGCACCGGATTTCGGCAAGGAGACGCTCTATCATGCGACTTCTTCAATCTCGTACTGGAGCAGATAGTGCGCAGGGCAGGTGTCAACACGGAAGGCACTATCTTCAACAGGTCCATCCAGCTGCTTGGCTATGCGGACGATATTGACATCATCGGTCGCTCCCAGCGTGCCGTGATAGAAGCGTTCACGGCGATTGAAGAACAGGCGAAATCCGTTGGACTTGTAGTAAATGAGGACAAGACTAAGTACATGCTATCAACAAACAAACAAGCATCTGTCCACCGCCTAGGACAAAACGTCACTATTGATAGCAACAATTTCGAGGTAGTTAAGGAGTTCACCTACCTCGGAGTAAACGTAAACTCCACGAATGACACCCTAGTGGAGATCCGGCGAAGAATTACCCTAGGAAACCGTTGCTACTTCGGTTTGGCAAAACAACTGGGTTCAAAACTCCTAACTCGAAGGACGAAATGTGTGCTCTACAAAACCCTTATCCTGCCAGTTCTGCTTTATGGCGCCGAGTGCTGGACGATAAGCAAGAAGGGAGAGCTGATACTGGGCTCCTTCGAAAGAAAAATACTTCGGCGGATTTTTGGTCCTGTGTGCGAGGAGGGCGAATGGAGGAGAAGATACAACCGCGAACTCTATGAGCTGTACCAAGATGTGGATGTAGTTCAAAAAGCCAAAACACGTCGACTACATTGGCTCGGCCACATCGAGCGAATGGACAATAATGCTCCAGCCAAGAGGGTCTTCGAATCCCAGCCCCCAGGTTCGAGAAGACAAGGAAGACCGAACCTCCGTTTCAAAGACCAAGCCATCGCGGATGCCAGAGCGCTTGGTCTGGACAATTGGAAGCAGCGTGCCCGGGATCGTAGAGGATGGAAGGCTGCAGTGTCTCAGGCAGAGACTCTTCACGGGTCGGGAGCCCGATAAGTAAGTAAGTAAGTAAAATCCAACAAGAACTCTCGGCCAGGGCTCTTAGGCTCCGCCGTCTCGTAGAACAAAATCTTTACAAAGACGATTGGAATTTTGAAAAAAAAAGTTCTTTAAAGTGACGAGTCCAAGTTTAAATTATTTGGATCCGATGAAAAACTGTATGTAAGGCATCCTCCAAACAACGAATTGGAGAAGTAAGACCATAAAGCATGGAGGAGGGAACGTAATGGCCTGCGCTGCATTCTTTTGATCCTGTGTTGGTCCATTAGTTTGTATGAGGCTCAACTCAATACTAAGCGTATTAGAGAAAACCCGTTTTTTCATAGCAGAGCCTTACTCTGCGTATAGTGTAGCATAGTCGAGCTCCGGACCTAAAGCCAGTTGAAAACTTTGGGTCGACGCCCGAAGAACTTTAAACGCTAAAAAAGCAAGAAATGCTGAAGAGCTTTTCGAAAAGATTAGAGATGTCTAAAATAATAGTGGAAAGTCTTCAGAAAAAAGGTACGTCCGTTTTAAAAAATTAAGGCTATTTATCTAAAGATTGGGAACCGCATTCTAACTACATATTTAAGTCAAAATGGTGATTTTTTTGTTGTTTGGTTTTTCAGCCTGATTTTTTTGACAGCTCACGCCTGATTTATGACACGTATCAAAGTAAAAAATACTCAGTTAGCATTGCCATTTCACCATGGATAGACTTACGCCTGAACAACGTTTGCAAATTATTGAATTTTATTACCAAAAAAGTGTTTAGACCACTTCGTCCATTTTATGGTCGTCGTAATCGTCAATGGTGCTCGCTATCGTTCGATGATTTCGGACTTTTTATTTGACCAAAAGGGAAGAGCTGGGTTTGGTCGACATGTGGTTTCAACAGGAAGGCGCGGCGCGACATGCCACACAGCACGCGAATCAATGGACATATGGCAAGGCGAATATGGTGAGCAATCCATCTCACTTTTTGGACCTGTGAATTGGCCGCCTAGATCCTGCGATTTGACGCCGCTGAAATATTTTTTGTGGGATATGTGAAGTCTCTCGTCTATACGGATAAGCCAGCCAACTATTACCGCATCGGAAGACAACATAACTTGTGTTATTGGTGAGATACCAGTCGATATGTCGGAAAAAGTATCCCAAAATTGGACAATCCAGATGAACCACTTGAAGCGTAGTCGCGGTCAACCTTAGCACGAAATAGTATTCAAAAAGTAAATAGCAAGAATTATTTTATCGACCGTAATAAAAATTTCACTCAATTTTGCAAATTTTCGTTGTTTTTTCAATTTTAAAAACCAAACGCTCAAAAAATCACCTATTATAATCAGAATCACTCTATGGCAAGTTTCAGAGATGAATCTAAATTTTTCAGTGAGTTGTGAGCCTAAGATTGTCAGAAATGAAGTTTTGTGAAAAATCGCTTTGGCCTATAGGCTGCTGTTTTGGGTAGACGCGGGCTTAACGGAAACAACCAGAAGACGTAGGACGTACTCTTAATTTTGAAACTAATAATTGACAAATCCACTCTTTTGGGTTATTCTATCATCGATATGTCATTACTGATTAAAACGTCGCGTCGGGACCTGCCTTTTAAAAGCTTCTAAAAATGACTTGTGTATACTCACTCGCGCGTCAGCGTCACTCACTTCCGAATCAGATTCCATTTGAAATATTGACCATCCAAACATTTGCATACTCGTACAAACAGAAAAATAAATCTAAAAGTAGTTTCTAAAGCAGTAAAACCACCAAAAGTGGATCTTAAATGTCATTAACAAGCTGAGGTTATTGTCACGCGACACACACTTAAATTGGTCGTGAATTTCCCCATTCTTTCCCATTCAACAAATCTGTTCAATTTTTCATTTGAACCACACGTGTTCATGTTTAGTGCACCGCACACCTTTCAAACGACAAAGTGTAGAGGTAAGGTACTCGTACTCGTACTCGTACTCAACTCAAAGTCTCGTGCTCATGGTCGTGACCTGCCTCCCGCAATAGAAATCAGGTTCCAATCGACACCAAAGAGTGCGCTATAGATGAGGATGCGGGTGTACATTGTACAAACTATATAAATCGCAGCCTTTGAGAACGATCTTTTCAAGCGATAGTTGTGATTTCAAGTTATTTCCACAATTTGCGGTGTTGACGTGTGCACTGTGCATCCACTTGAGGCATTTGAAAATTCGTTACCCTTGCACAGTCGTGTACACTCGTACTTGTGCGATCTGTGGTGTGGAAAAATAATTGCCAACAGAAGATTCAAAGTGAAACTTTTAGATGGTGTTGACCTATATTTGGTTTTTCTCAAATTTATAGAATCATCCATCCTTCTCAGATGTTTGTTTGAACTCAACACATAATTTCGAATGCATTAAAATTCCAGAAATCTACAAGTGGTTCTGACGTTGTGTTAGACTTTTCGGCTGACCCAGTTTGATTTGTGTTTTTTTTTAGTCGGTCTTCGTTTTCGTTGTGATTAGGGTTCCATTATAAAAAAAAATCTTCAGCTCCCCCATATCCCATGTGGAATTTATCTTATTTTGGAATTAGTATAAGTTGACAGTTTTTGTTGTTTTTGTTGGGTGTTTTACCCCGAATGGGGGAATAGGGAATAACGGCGGAAGAGAACTTATCTGGGATGGTTTTTCGATGGGATAATAAAATTGGTACTAGAGGGCATTTGATTTACGAGTGTTTTGGTTTATGGTTTTCTAATTGCACTTTAATGGCTTGTTAGGGATTTTAAAGTTTTAATTGTTTTTGGTTGATGGATTTCTCATAGCATGCTAATCTCTGAAGGTGACATTCCAAAGTGATTCGGTGGGACGCAGTGTTTCTTATTTTAGTCGAATTTGAAGATTGTTCGAGGTTTTTGTTTTTTTTTTACAAGTGAGGCGTTCTATTTATAGTTTTTTTTTTAATGTGAATAATTTCAAACCGCAATAAGATGAGAACACATGAGTTTTGTAAATTTCAGCTACGATATTGGGAAAGACTTTTAAACATTGTGAAAGCAGACGAAATGGAGAATGACCTTGAGACAAGCGTTATTGGGGTTTTACAATTATTGGATCTACTTTGATTTATTGCAAAACAAGCACGCACCTCGACTTTCATTAATTTACTCTTGATTTTGATGTCTCTACAGTTCGGAGCGAATTTAGGACAGTACCACTTTCTGTTATATATAGCTTTTCGCTACGTTTCTTGAGAATTTTGTGGTGTTGGATTTTCGTAAAGAATTAACAACAACTATGGGTAGTTGTGCCGGGCAGAAACATTTCACATTCTGAGTTGTTGCTGTTTTTTTCTCGTCTTATTACGATCTTTTATAACCTTTATAATTTTTTTTTATAGATTTTTTGTTGTACTGTACGTACTCGTACTGCAGTCATCACTGCCCAACCTCCCGGTAACGAATGACAACATTTTTTATATCATCGGTGACCTCTGCATTCGAAACAAATCTCTTGCCACCGAGCCATTTTTTTTAGGTTCGGGAACGGGAAATCGTCGAAGGGACTGAATCTGGAGAATATGTTGGATACAGAGAGTATTTTTTTTCTTGGGCTTCGATTCACCAGAAAAAGCCCACAGTCTTGAGTGTTACTTGGTCTCTGGTGTGTTGTAATGAATCCACGGTTGCGAAACGGCGCAAAAACTTGTTCGAATTGGGATTGAATATTGCCACACACTCCTTTGAAGCTTTGTCGTTATAATCCTTAAATTATGCGGTCTGTAGGTCCATTAATAATGCCAAATTTCTGTTTCAGAAACAAATTAGACAATTTCGTAGAATTGGCGAAAAATAACCGACAATTTATCAGTGGCCGCATTCAAGAATCTAGTCAAGGTAAGTCGACTTAATTGTCTGGAATCAAATTGACCAATGAGAAAAACTAACTTAAATTGTCGGTATGTCACTTATTGATAATTGTAATTTTTTCTCCTGGGAGTTTATGATTTGGTGCTTTATACACGTCAATCAGGCAGGGCAACCAAAATGTCAACCTGCGCTCTCTCAAATGCTCTCCGCTGCTCTCCGATAACACAATCTATATATAGAAATGTCAAAATTAAAGCTGGGTTCTCCAAAAGTCCAGACAAATGTTGAAACAAATCGACGTCAACTTAAGGTGGGTTTCCACATGTCGGTTGATTGACAAAGTTTGACAGCCCTCTCGTTTATGTCATTGAACGACACCAACGTCAGTTCATTTCCACTTATGCCAATTATTGGCAAAAAATCGTTTGTCAGTTGATTGACCAACTTATGAACTCGATGCCAATTAAATTTTCTCTGTCAATTATAGACAAAGTGACATTTTGTTTGACAATTCAGCTATTTCCACTTGTTCAGTGGTTTCTTTGTCAATTATTGGCAAACGCTGTTACGTCAATTCATTGACAAGCAATTTTTCGCTATTTCCACTTGCCAATTGTTTAATTGGCATAAAAATACGTCAATTGTCAATTTCAAATCGACAAGTGGAAACCCAGCATTAGTATTTAGTAAGTCGAGAAATTCTTCACTTGAGACGTTGGTGTTGCGGCCATAGACGTCATAACTGAGAAAACTGTTTACGTGACCAGTTTTGCCCAATGAAAATTCAGCAACATGAATTTTGGGAGCTGTCAGACGTACTAAACTAGATAAATGCGGCCAGTCTTGGTTCCATAAAAAAATTGTCATGAAAATTCTGACAATTTTGTTCTTGGGACAGAAAAAAAATATTCTATTTTTTTATATAATTTACAAATTTTCTCAGTGTATATAGTTGACAGGCGATTGAGTGTTACGGTCAACTTTTGACAGAAAAGTGACAAGTACGATTTAAAAAATGCTAAATATTATTTCTTTAAGTGGAAGTGATGAAGAATCCCAAATCCCATTTCGAGTGGTATGCACTCGACACTTTAACGAAAGAATGAATTGGAGAATAAGTCGGGGGAGCCTTCATTGGGCTCTGACACTGCGTCCTCTCTAAAGGAGCATATTGTGCCTTCCCTGGTAAGGTCCTAGAGCTATCTTTTGACTCCAGAGACTGTCAGAAAGACAAGTATCCTCTCTGGGGGTATGTCAGCAAGATTTGCTGAGGTAACGATTCTTTTGCCAAGGACATTCTTTCAAAGGCGAAAGAGAGCCGGACATTCCCTGAGAATGTGAAGAGAGGTTTCATCACTCTCCAGACATAGTCTACATGGCCACTAATCATACCTCTCAGGATTCATAGGTTATTTTTATCCAGGTTAGTTAGAAAATAGGATTTCTTGGTTGAGAATTTTGGAAAGAACTGTTTGGTGCAGTTTTGCCCATGTTAAAACACATGATTTCATTAGATTCGATTTGAGCTAAGCTCTTGATGTGCTTCCTGATACATCTCTTACTGACACCGCAGAAGGGTTCAGGTCCGACAAGGGACATTGTAGCACCGACTCTGTTTCGTTTGTATGATTAGGTTTTTCTTTGCAAGCTCGTAGATGGCCATGTTCATGTACGTTTTCAGAACGGTTCGATTTTATGACAGATAAATATAGCTTTATCAGATGTATTACAACTTAAGTTTATTCTAGCGCAATGGTTAATGACAAGAACTTCAGCCTAAAATATTGACGAGCACTTGCCTAGGCTGACTGAAAAGTTCGCTTCAGGCGATTTTGCATAAATGCAAGGTCCAGTCCTTGAATCCGTCTTGCAACCGTCTGTATACCAGACTAAGTCAAGTCGCGATGAAAGAGGTTTGTATTTTTCTCAATCTTCCCTTGGAGGGATGATGATAGACAAGTTCTTATGGAAGCTATATTTCGGTAGCATGCCGTCTGGAAACATGCTGAATGATCTTTCAGAATCCATAACGTCGATCAGAGACAGGTGATCTCCATGGTAGGAATGGGGATCGGTGTTGTTCGAATGGAATAGACGATGAATACTCAGTCCTGTTCCAATTTGAATGTGTTCTTGAATAGGTAATAGGCCTGGGATGGCATTCAGTGCAGTGGTCTGGGTGGAACGCAGAGAGCCCGTCATGCAGTTTCCGGCTATACGTTGGACCCACTCTAGATTTTTGACTGTAGTGACTTGGGTAATCTTTGTCCACCAGACCACGCCAAATTTGAGATAAATCGGCCCAGCCGTTCTCAATTTTCGATTTTTCCAATTTCCCGACTTTTTCGGAGGGTTTTTCCAAAATTTTCATTCTGAAGAACCTTCTCCTGGCAATTACCTACGATCAACTGAAAAAAAAAATTATGAATTACTATAAATTTTTCACACCATTTTTATATTATGTAGAATATAACCGAGTCAAATTCAGATCTACTCATTGAGTTAGTTCATTAAGTTCAGTGTAGTTCACCCTCTTGCGACCTGCGTATTTTTACACAAATTTTTTGTTTGAAATCTAAAAATACACGATATCACACGGCTTATTGAAAATGGACATTTCTGGGCTTAAATTTTTCAATCTTTTCTTTTTGCTTTCTAAATGTGAGCCAAATATTATCCAGTCACACATGTCGTTCTGTTTTTTTTTTAATATTTTCACACAAGATCTATAATTTTTTAATTTCAATTTGAAAATGTGTCCTAAAAAATGCCGCTCTTTCCAATGTTTATAGTTTATTTACTTCAATTTGACAGTCAAAAGTCAAAAGCTCAATTATTTGCCTGCTTTGAATCCCTATCAACTTTGACGTAACCATTTTCTCGTAGAAATCACACCTCCACCGCAATATTTGTGGAGCTAGTCACTTTGGTTTTACAGTAACTCAATTTGAGTGTGGTATACTATTTTCGCGATTGTCACACCTCTTTTGTCATAAACACCTCGACGACTTCAAGCATAGCTATTTCCATACAATATTTGTTATTACAATCTGATGTTGCTATCTAGAGGAAGTACATATTAATATGTGCAAATAACCCTTTTAAATGTTTACCCATGCATATACAATATACATGGAATACACTTTGACAGAATGACACAAACAATTCGCTTTAAAATTTACCCATGCATAAAATACGACGTGGGAGAATGTGGAATTGTGTGCTTATGTTAATTGCAAGTCTAAATCAATTTACTTCATTTTGCATTTGAGGACAAAAAGAGGGGAGAAATTTAAATAAAATTGCATAACACCCAACATCAGCTCGGTTGGTTTTAAATGTCAATCGCAGAACACTGTTGTGTCGTTGCGTCAACAAATAAAAGTGTGTAAATCTGCAGTGTCAACAGCCGACAGTGTGTCATTGACTTGAATTGATTTTGTTATCGTGTTTTGGTATTCTGGTCGAACTGGTATGAAAATATTTGAAAAATTAGATTGTTTTTCAAGTTCTAAACTAGTTACTAGAAGATATACCTAGTCGATTTCAGTTTTGATTTGACATAAATCAAGACTCGACAAAAAAACCGTCCTTAAGTCGATAAAAAGCATTTTTTGCATTTCGAAAATGTTACAGAATACCAATTCAAAAAAGAAAGGAAAAGCAATTTCAAACAGGATTGACTTTCGCAACTAAATAGAGAGTGGGGCGCCAAGGGGCTTATTCCCAAATACGCGGCGGATCGCTTTTCATGGGGGATTGATATTTTTGTATTTCCAAAAACTGTCAAAAGCGATAGCTATTCAGGTGACGGATTGCTAGCGGATTTATTGCCAGCAATCCTCACAATAGCTATCGCTTTTGAATGGATCGAATCGCTTTTGGAAATATAAAAATACCAATCCGCCATGAAAAGCGATCCGCCGCGCATTTGGGAATAAGCCCCCAGGTTTTTAAAACACCATGAACAAAATCCTGAACAGGTAGGTATGTAGGTACTTCTTCCAGAACGAACTTCCATCATAATCACAGACGAGTGAATAAACTTATATATGTATATGATTACATCTTCAAATTTCTAAAACTATATTCAAACTACTCAACTCTTTAAACAACCACAACTCAAAATGGTCCATTACTGACCTTAAACCTAAAGCCACCCATTAAGAACTAAAGTTTACGTCAATAATTGTTCCCCAGCCTTTTGACTATAGCCAATCATAAAGTTTGAACATTTCCGAAGATTACATCACGCTTTACAAAGATACCATTGATGAACCGAATATTTCATTAATAAAGCCTGGGGGAAATTTCAAACAATAGATACATGTATGTATAGGAAAAGACGAGATGACAGATAAGTACGGTATACACACACCACTTATTGCCGTTGGCATAAGCATGACAAGGTGAAAGATAAAGAGGATATGATGGACCAGTAGGCTTCATAGGAATTATAACAAATCGATAGTAGTATCCTTAGCTTTCGTATACACATGGATGGGAATAAACAACCACAGTCAAGATATTATCATTGAAATTGACAGCAGCCAAGCAAAAGCCAACATGTACATGACACGAATTCATGAACTTTTATCTCAACCATATGGTTTAGAATGTTTAAAATAAAATGAATTTGAAGTTTAAAATATTTGAAGCGGTTATGAGTGTACTCAGCACTTAATTATACCAGATACAACTAATTAATGTTTGTATGTGACTCTCAAACTCCCATCGGTCAACTGAAATAGATTTTCTGATTGTTCTTAAATTGACGTCAATTGCAGAACAGAATGGCAGTCCATACCACTCCCATTTATCTGTCATCATGGATCAGAGGAAAAATCTCAAAACAAATGATGAAGATGTCAGCCCATACAGCACACGAGTTAGAGGGGGAAATGTCATGCAAGTGATTTTGATTGTCATCCAATTGAAGCGAAAAATAATTAATTTTAAACCAACCGCAGCGATCGACAATAAAAACTATAACAAGAACAAAATAAGTAAATAATCAGCAGTAAAGAAGACAAACAATAAATGACTGCTGGTATATATGAGTCATCTTGACAGACGCGCACTCCTCCTTTGCATACCAACTCTGGATTATTTTCACACACTGTGAGCAATCACTCATCGAGTTGTTGTTCATTGGAATTTGTTTGTTTTTTTTTAGCCACAAATATTACATATAACGTGGTAAAATCGTTTGAGAGGCGTATTTTGTAATCAGCGATTGTTCTGTTCTTTTAGATGTTTTAGAAACAATGGTGAGAAATGAACAATTGCATGTCTAGTTACTGCTGCACCAGAGATGTTTGGTGTTGCGCGAAATCACTACTTGAATGAAGTTGGCTTTTGTTTATAATTTAGCATTGTTGTTAGGTATGCTGTGAATAAGAATTTTGGAACTCAGCAGGTATAAAGTTTGAGATTTTGCCTCCCTGGAGGCGAAGGTTTTTATGGATGGAAGCAAGTTTTAGTTTGGAAGCACTGGATGTATGTAAATTCGACGAAAAACAAAAATGGCTTCAAATTTTACTGAGATATTACACAAATTGGAGATTTGAAGGTGATTATACTCGACAGCAGTCTTCCAACAAAAGGTTTACATAAACAACGCAACAAAATGCAACGCCTAGTGCTAACTAGTAGGGGAGACTTTAATACAATGCCAGTCGGCCTTTCAGAGATAATATAGGAAAAAGCCAGAAAACTCATAGAGACGTTCTTGACAATCATCGAGAGCGTCCCGCAAATTCGCAAAATATATTAGAGGCAATGTTATGGATGAGATTGAAGACTTGCTATAGTCGAAATATGGAAATGCAACGCCTGGCGCTAAACTGCACGAAAACTTCTGGAGATATTTTTGAAACAGCGAAATCTTGCAAAAAAACGACCTACTGTCCAAATGCGACTTTGCCGCTCCGTGGACAGAGCTTTGTGTGTTTATATGCAAGCTGCAAGGAAGCTGCAAGCCAGCGTACAACTACAAGTTGCAAATGACGTAGGCCTGAAAGATACAAGAATGAGGAGAGCTCCCTCATCACCGCTGCCTCTGTAAAGTTCTTCTTCTTCATTTAAGCCCATTTTATGTGGTACCGCAGAGTATTACGTGCCCCGTTATGATTCCTACGAGGGTGAAAAGGGATTTCCTATCCTTCTGTATTATATACTCTCGGTTCTGCTTTCATTGAAGGACGGCCATAGCATTTTTGAGGTATTACAAGTATTTAAGTTGGCCCCTTTAGCGGTCGCCTCTCTTGTGGATTTTCTCTCTCTCGTCCGCTTTCTCATTGCCTGGAATGCCCGGAATGTCCTGGAACCCAGCAGAGCAATAGCTTGTGCTGTGTACCAATAGCACCTTGAGTTCTTCGCGACAGCACTTTACAAGCTTCGATTGTATTTTTGGTGCAGTTATAGCTTTTAATGCTGCCTGGCTGTCGATAAAGAAGGTAAAATACGTCCGGCTGCTATTGCCCATACCACAGACTCACGGGTTGCTATTGACACTGCCAGGACATTCGCTTTGAAGAACCTAGACGATCGGGGAGGCGTATCGATTTTGATATACCCAGCGATTCGGAGAAAACACCTGACCCTATACCCCAGTGTACGTTTAAGATCCGTCTGTGAATACGCCTAGGTACGAGTCCGTCTCTCCATTCATCCCTGCTAAGATAGGTGCTCGAGAAGCGTCTTGTAAACTCTAGGTGAGGCGTGATAGGTACATTGCCAAAATATTTCTGTACGATCATCGAATGAACCGTTTCGTTAAATGTCCAGTTTATTGATCACCTGATTCTTATGGCTTTAATTGCGGCCGATAGTTGTATAAGAAAGTTTAGCGAAAGCAGGTTAAGGATAGCCTCAAGTCCTGCGGTTGGAATTGTCCTCATCGCACTAGTGGTGCCGATGCACGCTAGTCTTTGAACCTTTGTTAACACCTTTAGGTAAGTGGCCTTATTTGTTGCCTGCCACCATACGAGACTGCCATAGGTCAATATAGGTCTTATTATAGCCGTATACATTCAGAGCAATTTTGGGAGATGGTCCCCAGGTTTTCCCGAAGATTCAGCTGCAGCAATAAAAGGCTATTGTAGCTTTTTCGATTTTTTCATTGGTGTTCAATTTTCAGTTTAGTTTTTTGTCTAGTATAACAAGACCCAGGTACCTACTTTGAGCTATCAAAGATTCTGAGGGGTGTGCCGTCAACAGAAGGTGTAGCAAATTGCGGTATTTTCCTTTTATTTGTGAAAAGTACCAGTTCAATTTTCTGGGGATTGACTGTTAAGCTGCGGCCTTAACAGAACTAAGTTAGATTTGTAGAAATGGTTATGACAATTGCAAGACAAGGTGAAGCTTCAAAAAAGGGCATTCCTGGTTGACCGAAGGAAGTAAACGAATTAGGGATAATCCAAACAGGATCAGGCAAACAAAAGTCATTGCTATTCTCAAGCATTCTACACCTAGTTACGCCGAAAGGAAGCTACCTCAACGTACTCACAGCAGTCATAGTCAAAACGGCTAGACTGTCAATACCTACTGAAGAAAATAAGGCAAAACTCTTAAGTAACCAGGAAGGACGTCCAAACAAATTTCCATAAAAACCCACCAAACTCTAGATAAACCCATTCAAAGTCGATTGCATGTTCAATTGAAATGCAAATGAAATAACATCTCTGCTTAAAATTCCACTAATCGTTGATTGCATTCACCTTTTCAACAATTTTTTCATCTCGGGAATTTATAAATAAGCAATAATTATAGTCCATCTACAGCGAGACTTCCAAGTTCCATTTGAAAATGTGTATTCCGTTTCCGTTCATCAAAAAGGATCTTTTCATTTTGGATTTTTTTTTTCACCTGCACCAGAGGCAAAAATGAGCAAACAACAAAACCCAAAAACAGTCAAGTGGAAAGATGAGAAAGGAGAGACTGCCTGTAGTGTCAATTTCTGGTTCCTCTTCCAAGAAACTGGACCGAAATCATGATCTGAAAGAAACTCCCGAAAAAGAATAAAAAAAAAAAAAACACTTGAGACCGAGAGCAACAACACATAAACAGAAAACAGAAGGAATAACGATAATGATGATGGCATAGCAAGATAAAAAGGGAAAAATGCCGGTTTTTGTTGCTTTTTTCACAGCAACCTGACGGATACACCACAAAAGTGTAAGGTAAAAGGAATAAACAAAAATAGCCCGAACGACATCACAAGCAGGGATTCAAAGGGAATCGAGAAAAACGGGAGCAGCAAAATACATGCGCGGTAGTGTTCCTTTTTTTTGTGAATCCAAATTGAGAAGAGGAGAGAGAAATGGCTACAAATTAGCAATAAATCATAGAGAGGCCCATATTGTTAAGAAAGGACCCTGCGGGTAATGGTTCTCGATACAAAACCAATTGTAATTAGAGCTAATTGTTGCAATTGTTATACAATGCACCCTCATGCTGTTCGTTAATAAAAATTTTAACTTTCCCCAAGTGTGCATGCATTCATCTCATTCTCACAGTTCACCCTGTTTTCCGTTTGCCTTTTCAAATTTGATTTTTCACTAACTTCCTACTGCTGGGTGAATCAGTGATGCCACTGCTTGATTTGAATTTTTGTTTCTATTTAAATTTAGTATTGGGCGTGACACAAGCACAACAGCTGCCGGAAACGTTGCCGAAATATTTCGAGGACTGAAAAGTTGAGAAATAGACAATATTTAAAACCTAATCTGTCGTGGAGAAGGGGGTCTGATTTTCTGCCTCTTAGCCTAAATAAGTAATCTAAATTTGAGGACTATGATATTGTAGAAGTCGTCGCAGTACGTGCTCGTTCACGGCTGCGGCGATTCGGCCCCTGATTGTGCCTCCAAGAAGGTGTATGGATTCCTTAGGATGTATGGGTTAGTCGTACAAGGCATTAGTGTTAATAGTTCATGTTAAATTTGTATCGACGAAAAATTGATGGCTAGGCTATGAAAAAATCAACATTGTAACTTTTTGTTGCAGAAATGTGTTTTCTTGTAGAAATTTACTTGTAAAACAAGAAGAGCGATAAATTGGTCGTCTACAGACTGAGGAACCACTCTATAAAGTGATGTACACATGGTTTAATAACTGATCAAGGAACTGGTGCTGCAGTGTTAATGCCAAGAACTAGTAACAGCATCTGAATGAATGTACTTTATTTAGCTTTAAAAGCCATTTAGATCATAATTTGTAGAATTTAGTTTTAACTAAAAAAATAAATAAATAAATAGTTGGCGCAACAGGCGTGTAGACACCCAAGGCCGAGTTTTTCGCAACCATTCGTTTGTGAGTTTTTATTTTTGGGACAAATGAAATTGACCTACAATTTGATGCCGAGTCCGAACGGCTGAATTGAGAAGCTTTTTCAGGACCGTCATACTCTCGGATGTTTGTCAGACGTTCACGAGAGGTGGCGCAGTAGAAAAAAAACCTTATGATGTAATTTGGGTTTTTCCGGAGATTGAACCTGGGATCCCTCGCACAGTAGTCCACCACATTAACCACTGCGCTACTACGCCCACAAGTTTATAACTAATATAACTTAGTTATAATCCTATAAACTAGTATATAGTTCGAACATATTCGGTAAGTTTTCTTTTAAATTCATTTAAGTTATCGGAAGCGTGTTGAATCCTAGAAAACCCACGTAAAAATGGTTCTTTGGACTTCTTACAGTTCTTGTTCGTTGAAACTGAAATATGCCCTATTGGATACAGAATTTAAAATCTAAAAGATCATATTGCAAAATCTGTTAATAAATTATAGCTCTTTCAGAGAAAATTGGTAAGCTCTCTGTCACAATTTTTGGCAGTTCACTGTCGTGTAGGTCAACGTCGTTAATCTGAAATCGTTTGCGAAGCTAATGCGTCGAATATTTAACATAACTAAAAACTAGACCATCTTTTGCAACCAGCTTTAACAAGCTGTTGTGCTTCGACTCGTTTGGCTGCAATTAAAATTAAAATCGATTGCGTATAAGTATTTCCATATTAACTGGTAAACCCGGTTAGTGTTAGATCTAATAGATTAGCGATAATAAAGTCGCCAAAGAAATTTTCCATATTTAGATCAGAAACATCTGATCTTGAAGTTGTTCCGACATACGTCTCCTTGATTGTAGGATCTATTTTTTAAGAAACTTTGGCTCATTATAATTTCTTTTATGTAATGTATATTGCATGAGGCTAGAAAAGCACTCTGATTGGTGGTTTGGTCATGTTAAATGCATGTCCCCAACCAGGATCGGGCGACATGCTATGGAATCCGTACCATCAGGAAGACGTCCGGCCCTAGGTAGAACCAGGATGATATGGTTAGAAATAGTTCATTATCTCTCCACTACCCGTATGGTTATTTTCCTTGATGATTTACAGTTAATAGTGGAGAATCGCGAGCTATGAAGGGTCCACTTGAGTAACCTACACCCGCGACCTACTTAATGGACAAGCGGACCATTGAAAATAAATGAATGAATGATGAGTAATAATAATACATTCTCAACACTAGTTAATTAAGGTGACTGACGTAATGTGTTGTCAGGGTTTTTTTTACCTAGATAACCTGTCAAATTTTATTCAGCGACGAGTTCCAGCAAATTATGTATTATAATTATTTTAAACGATTGAAAAAAAACGTCAAAAATTGCTAGAAAATTACATTCAGTTTTGATCTTATATGTCAAACGAAATTCTATGAATAATAGCTCGAAAACGCCGTGCCGTTTAAGTCTTTGGTAACTTAAACTTTTAATAACAGCTTCCTAGCAAAATTAATTTTCTTTTCGGGTTTAAGAATACTTTTTAAATAAACAATTTTTTTAAAGTTCTTGTAAATATGCCATACAAGCCATCCTCGATTGATGACCACCGTACCTAATATACAGTCATTCAGTCAACAGAATTACAGTCAAATTTCTTTAGAAGTTTTATTGAGAACTCTGCGTTTTTAGCTTTTGACATTCAGAGTCCATAACTCAAATTTTCTATACCTAACCCGAATTAATTTTGTTTCATTTTGGGAATTCGATTTATGGAAGTTTTACTGTAAATTTTGATTTCTTATGACTTTATTAGGACGTTTACACCGCACTTAAATTCAATATTTCAGCAGACAAAATTTCGAAATCCAATTTCCCGTTCCCACTAAAACTTCAACACTTCAGATGACAGCTAGTATCAGAATTGATTACCTACCTGCAGAATTCATTTTTCAGTTATATTAATCTAAACATGAATACAAGTCAAGGTATATAGAAACAAGGTATGATATTCCGCGATTAATTATTCGTTTGTTCTGCGCATGTACGTCACTTGACGACAACAATTTTGACGTTTCTGTGAAAATATACTGAAATACGGGTAGTTTTCTGCGCGCAAGTTTTATTTTCAATAACAAATAATATTTTGTGTGCTGTTTTCAGTGTAATAAAATAATAAACATATAAATAAATTATTATTTGTTTACTATGTTTTGTCGTCTGGTGACGTCACTTTGAAGAGAGAGATGCAAGCAAACATGCGCAATATTATACCATGTACTTCTATATACCTACCTTGAATACAAGTAATAATTCAGACATATTAAATACAAAGTAAATAATATTATATAGTACAACAACAAAATTTCATCGGATGGACGGTTTCCGATGAAGAATTTTTTCTACTTCCTACTTTTTTAGCTTTTACAATCTAGTTTTCATTCCAAAATTTGAAAAAAAAAATTTACAGCGGTTTTTTTGTCAGTGAGCTCAAAAGTCATCAGAATAAGGTTTGTTAGATTTGACAAACTTACAAATGCAGTGATGCAATTCCACATTTCGAAATTTTGAAAAATATATGGCGAAATGCTGAACATTTGGCCTGAAATGTTCTAGTACATTTACACCGCACATAAATTCAACATTTCAGCAGACAAAATTTCGAAATCCAATTTTCCGTTTCTACTGCAACTTCAGCATTTCAAATGACAGCTAGCATCAGAATTGATTACCTACAGATATTTTTTGTGTTTCGAAATCAAAAGTGGTTTGTACGGTACCTAAATAATTAATTTGTTAGTTATATTAATCTAAACATGAATACAAGTGATAATTCACTATTCAGACATATTTTTACTACTTCCTACTTTTTTAGCTTTTGCAATCTAGTTTACAGCGGTTTTTTTTTTGTCAGTGAGCTCAAAAGTCATCAGAATTAGGTTTGTTCGATTTGAACAACTTACAAATGCAGCGATGAAATTCAACATTTCGCTGAAATCCAACATTTCGAAATGTTGGAAAATGTATGGCGAAATGCTGAACATTTGGCCTGAAATGCTGAATTAAGCCGAAATGATGAATTTAGGTGCGGTGTAAACGTACTATTAGTTTTTCAGTTTATTTGTCAATTCAGTTGTTTGAATTACCTAATCCTTGGTTAAAATTAAATTTTTTTTGGATAGGTACCTACGCTTATTTTCAGTATTTTATTGATTTATGCATTTTTTTTTTTAATTAACTGAATATGACGGTTATCAGCACAAACGTGGCACAGCCGCAGCAATGCATGCAATTTTTTTCCACACTGTCGTGCATTATATTCATCTGCCAGTTGAAAATGCGTCGACATAGCAGGATATACCAAACCAAACAATCTTTTGAGTTTATTATTTATTAAATTTATTTTTATTTTATACAGTTTTTGAAAGAAAGTTGTTTTGTTTTTGATTGAACAAAAAAATTTTAGAATTATCCTTTGTTAAATGCCTTTAACCGACCAAAATCGACTGGTTATCGATTTCTCGGGTTACCTAATCAAAGCATGGATTCTCTGGTTAAAATTTGCCTAAACAAACTGATTCTATGGTTATTAGCTGGAATAACCGTTGATTAGAGTTAACCAAAGATGAACAAACCGGCCCTAAATATTTTCTTTCTATCCTTTTTGGGTGACTCGGCTATTTATTTTAAAGAACTCATGAGGGCGAAAATGTTCCATATAAAATGATCTATTATGACCTAGAAAATATTTAAGGCAGACGTTAATAAAATGACAATTGAAAGAAATAAAATTAAAATTATGTGTCACACTCCTCCGAAAAGTACTAAATATTCCATGTAAAGTGTCATCACTTTCTACTCACCGTTCAAATCCTTTGTCAACTGAGACCGCGTCGACATTTTGTTGCGAATTTCTCAGCTCCTGCCGTTTCACGGCCTCTCGGTGAAAATTTTAAAGATAATCAAATAAATAAAAATTTAAATGAAATCAGAAAAAAATACTAATAACAACGAGGACGAAGACCGAGAGATTTTGAATAAAACATCAAAAGGAGTAGAATTCTTTTCTATTTTGAATAGCACGATTTTTTTTTTTCACTATGGATACATAGATAATTATATCCTTTATAAAATATGAACACAATTGGAAATTATTTTTTTCATCCTTATTTTTGTTTCCTTTTTATCGTATTCACTTCTATGTTCACCACATAACTTGCTTGTGCATTTTCGCACTATTATTTTTTTTTTCTCACACTGCTTCACTGGTTTCCACCCTTTTTCACTGCATTTAGGGAGCTCGGGGAGCCGTATATGATTTTCACTGCACTTTTCGCGAGCACTATATAAATTAATTATTTATTTATTTTTGCAATAAGAAAATCGGTTACTTTGGAACAAGAGTAAACGGTATTGGAAGAAAGAAAACTCCGCCGACACTGTGAAGTAAACTTTGGGCGAAATAGAGAAAACAAACAACACACAGCAAATCACGGTGAAAGTTTGAAGTCGACTGAAAAATTGATTCAAACAAATTTTTCTGATATATTCAACTCAACGAACAAGTGATTTCTCTTTTGGTTTTATTTTCTTCTTATTTTTGTTTTCTACGTTTTTGAGTGGAATTCTTAACGAAGAAGTATCGTGTGAGGAGGAAAGATAGAACTCAGTTTTAAGTAGTGTGGTCAATTTCGTGTTTGAGGAGAAGTGGTATGTGTCAGGTTTGTTAGAGAGGTGTGTATAATAAAATAATATAGAACAACGTTTTTTTTTTTTAATATTTTTACCCAGCTCATCACCTGAACCGATATTATGCTTTAAAATATTTATCTCAGAGAAAATGAACATTCACATAAAAGAAAACTTAAGAAATATGGGAAGTTTGATTTTTGACAGAGTTCAAGGGCCCAACCGTAGAATCCGTCGCGGCAGTTGCGGCAACGTATTCGACTGACAGGTTGGTCGAATACACAGCATCTTATGGAAGGTAGCCCATAAGCAGCGCACGTGCCGGATACGACGGATAGAATAGGTTTACATTTTATTGTTCTGTCTATTGCATCCGTTTACAGTGTTAGAGGAAGCACTTTCATTGGTGGAAACAGATAACTGTTACCTAAACAAATATAAATATTTTTTTTTGATATCTTCGAATTTAAAAATTGGAAATTGTTTCAAAGATTCCAAGTGCGGACTGTTGCGACGGATTATATGGGACTGTTCGCTCCGTCGAATACGTCAATATTGGTCGTAACAAGTACACTTTTATAATCTCAACTGCAGATACAAAATTTTGCTGCCATTACCGCATGATTTAATATATTTTTCGTCACTTTTTTGTGTGAAGATTACAAATCCGAAAATATAATAACTTAAACCCGTAAAAGCATCATAAGCTGCGTAAACTGCAGAAATTTGCCACCTCGTAAATGAACAGTCAGATTTTATATGGAGAATAGTTTACGCAGACTTCATAATTTTACGATTTAGGCTCGAAAATCAACCGCGGAAAATTACGCAAATCATAAATGTCGAACTTTGACAGACAGTCGTATGAATTATGTTGGTTTGTGTCCAGTGTATCTCCCCTTTGTATCTCAAAATGACGTTAAGAATTCAAGTAAGAAAATAATTTGTATTACTTGACAATCGATTTACGCAATAGTATTTCCGAGGGGTGTTCACTTAAAGCACCGCAGGAATTTATACATTTACGAGCTGTATAAACTTATCAGATTAAGTGAATAACCTTAATACTATTAAAGCTGTAGGTGCACTTTTCACCAACGTATTTCAGTTTTTATTTTTGAGACCAAACCAATGGAAGGGAGCTACAATGTAATGATGAGTCAAAATGGCTGAATTGTAAGAACTTGGCGAATTTTTTGTGCTTCCCTAAAATGCATGCAGATAAATAAAATGCGAACTTTAAGAGAAAGTAAACAGATACGAATATATGGAGGAGAATTATAAAAACTTGCTTCAAAACAATATGCAATTACCTACAAGAAAAAAATTTGCTTCACAATTTCATAATTTTTGTTGGGGCTCTTAATCGTACTAGAATATAACAGCCACAAACCAGTAAGAATACAAGCTGCCGGCGGGCCCAGGATTTTTCATGTATTGGTGCTGTACAAAATCAAAGGAGCGCCATTAACGCACGCATACTTGAAAAATCCTAGGCCCATGGTATAGCATGGAAAACCATTGCCGCCATTAATTTTGACATTTACACGTATTCACAGACTGGGTAATTTTTTCCGGGGGGAATCGGGTAGGTGCACGGGAAGTCGGCGGTCTATTCTTACTGGTTTGTGATAACAGATCTGTTCCGAAGACAAGTCTCCACATTTTACACCAGCAATCATTTTTTATTATTCAAAAAAAAAAAAAAAAATTGTTGTTATGTATTTATTTATATTTTAAAAACGATCTGTCACAGTGCGCCACCTATGAGTAAGAATGGGCTATATCCCATTCACCGAATTCTAGTACCATTCAGCCATTGTTGTAATCTCAATTTCTGAACACGGTTCAGAAGAAGGGTGTGGCACTGAGAAAGAAAGATGAAAAAGTATGTCTTGACGAGGAGATTGTGTCTTCGAGTTGATTTTGGATTGTAATTTAAGTGAATAAAGAGAAAAAAGTAAAAGAACCCTTTGTATTGTTTTTACAATTTAGAGATTTCTTCAGCTTGTTTATGGTACCTACATACCTAAATTGATTTGAAAATTATTCTATTTATTTGGCGTGTTAAGAATAAATCTACTACAACTTTTTCCTACCCCCATTTTTGCTCTAGCATCACAAAATTATACATCTAGCGAACACTTCCACGAAAGGTGTACACATTTTTCCTACAAAAAACCGAACATCCCTGCTGTCCGCAAACAGTTGTTCAACGGCTGTCATTGGTGACACACACCACAAATAAGAAACCTTTAAAAAAAATCAATTCCAAAGTGTGCGCAAGTTCTTATCCGGGAACGATCGAAAAAATGGCAAATTTAAGCGCATTTAACAGGATTACGAAATTACAAAAAATCTTTCTACTCTCAAGTAAGTACGATCAACTATATTCCAAGATTACTGCACCCTATTTCCCGTGCTATCAGTTACAATTGGGCGCATAAACCCCTTTGTAAACTATTACACCACCATAACATCAATTTTATAAAAAAAAACCCACCCCACAAAAAAAAAAAAAAAAAAAAAACATTTGTCGCAGTTGCTTCTTTTTTTGCTGTCAAAATTTGACAGTTCTGCCGGCCACTGTCAGAAAATAAAAATAGAAAAAATAAATCCAGTAAAGGAGTTGTTTGTCTCGCCTTGAACAGTTTGTGAAAAATTATCAAGAAGACGCAGAAAAGTGAATAAATTCGATTGTGTGTTCAGTAAAATTAATAAATCGCTTTAAAAATGTCCACTAACGCCGGAAGTTTAGTAGATTCAGTAAAACAGCTTATCGCCGATAAGCAGTACGATGAAGTGTTGCTTCTCTTTGGTCCGGAAAAGGAGGAAAATTTGAGTACGATGAAATTCGCTGCTGCCGATTTGATAGAACTTTTGCTGGTGCATCTCAATGACGAGAATTACAAGAACAACCTGGCGCTGTATACGTGTTGTGAGGAAGTTATGAAACTGGTCGCTACCCATGCGAACGCAGAGGAGGTGCTGTTCGAAATGTTGCAGATTGTCGAAGAGAGCCAATCGGAAAATGTGTTTACCACCGCTTTGAAGTCGCTGCAGATATGTTTGCTGCGCTTAAAGGCGGACAAGTCCAGAGCTCTCGAATGGACCCTGAATTCGATTGTGAATCGCATTACAGATCTGAAAATTCCCGGTTACCTTGTATCGGGTTACGGCCAGCGGCAGGAGAAGTTGCTCGAACAGGACGACGATATATTAAAGGTGTTGGCAAACTATATTACGCTGGCGTTGTTCTATGAGCCACTTCTGGAGGACGTACTAAAGGACAAAGATGATGATGTCAACGGCTGCAAGAAGACCAATCGCCGAAATGTCTTGTGTTGCTTCTTTCTTCAACTGCTAGGCAAACCACTGTGCTACCTTGATCTGACGACAAACGAGAGGAAGACCAACACCTATACTATGCAGTGTGCCACTTCGCTGGTCAAAGCTGCCACAAAAATCCTCGAAGATCCATTTTACCTGCTCAGTCTCGTCGAGGATAAAGTGACAAACAAATCCCGTGGCGGCGGCGATGACATAGATGAGAGTTCTTCAGACAACATCTTTAAAATGGAAGAGAAGCTGCCCATTGAGTCGATGGGGATCTTTTACTACCTCCTCATTGTGGAAGGCATCGGCTGGGAGTCGGCGCCAAAGGTATACTGCCCTGTGTACATTTTTGAGTCGTGTCTGTATCTTGTCACTGATTTTCTGACGCGGAAAGCTCCACTACTACAGTGGCGGGGCCTCTTACTGTGCCACAAAACCTTAGACAACATGGGAACACTTCAGATCCCCGACAAGAGTCTCATCGAGCCGATCCACCAGAACTTTTGCCGTGTTCTTAGCCAGATTATTGGCTATTCCGCTGTAAAACGCAATCGTCAATCCGGCATTGTGCTCCTCAAGAAGTACATTCTCCGCTTCAGCGATGAATCCATTTGCGTGACCCTGAAGTCGCTCATCATGAATCTAAAACACGCCGGCTTGCAGGGATATCTATGCACTATTTACAAAGACCTAGTCGCCGAGAAGCTCGCTGCTGGAGGCAAGCTGCCCGCATGCTACTCTGGGCCTGAGTTTGCAGATTTTCTGCTAAAACAGACGTGTGTTCTGAAGGACGGTGTTGAGACGGACCTAATTGAAAACGCTGATCGCATAGTACCAGCTCTGAACGCTGTACGGTTCTTCGCCCTGACTGACGAGAACAACGCCACCGGGTTCTGGGACTTGCGCAAGAAAATCGAGAAAGACTTCCTGGATCCTCTACGCATGGCGATCAACATGTCTGTGGCTCACTATGACCTCGAGATGAACGCAGTCAAGGGCAACAAGGAAAGCAACAAAGACTACGAAAAAATGGCCAAATTGTTAAGCATCTCCGCATTGAACGGTTCCGATGCTACTTTCGCTTTAGACCCCACCAAACGTCTGGAAGTACTCAAACAGGCATTGACAACATTTGACTTGCTCAAGTGCCTACTGGCACGCGCCACTGAGTGCGTCGAAAAGCGGAACACAAAAAAATGTAATGCAGATGCAGATGAAAAGAAATAAAACACAATTCAAACTTTATTCCATTTGTTATTCATTTCTGGTGTATGTGAAGCGAGGTGTTAATTTGTTCACTTTTCAGGGTCGTCTTGGTTTCGCTTTAGTTAGATCCATGTTGGCAGTTAGACAGTTTGGCATTGTTTGCGATCAGTTGGCTGACTGATTGCCCGCCTAATTGGGGATCCACCAGACAGGTTCTGCATTGTTGTGAAATGAATAAAGAAAAAGAAGAAAGCTCTCGTAGCTTTGAATTTCAAATAAACAATCGATCTGCGCTCTAAACCGCACATAAATGAGTCATGGTTCATAATTAAATTGGCATTAAACTGTGTTTTTCCAATGGAAATCAATTCAACAACTACCGTAATCATTACATTCAATCAAAGTTGTTGACTCTAATTAACGGTTTCAATATCGCTTTGATCGTTAAATAGTTTTGACGGGCTATTTACCATATTGTAGCGCAATAAATCTATAGAAGAACTCTTTCCAAATAAATGGTTAACGACTTTGCACAGATTGCAGGTGAAAGTGGATGCAATTAGGCGAATTTTAGTATCAAATCTGATTTGATCAAGCTGAAGGGCAGTTTGTATTTGAGTTTGCAAAATGTAATTAAAACTATGGCGTGTCGGCATTCGATGACTTTGTGATGATGAATTATGGTTGAACATGGTTTTAGTAAAATTACAGGTGAATACGGTCGGTCACGTTGTGTTTTCGTTTGATATTGTTGGTACAGAAAATGCTTTTTAACCGCAGTTGCTAAAACAAAACGTAGATGAACGTTACCAAAAGAAAGAACAAACGTATTATACCACATACGGGTGTTGGTATTTATTTATCTTAAAAGATTATAATTATTTAATTCGGATAACAACTATGGGGGCCACAAGGTCAGAAGTCAGTTGAATGTCAATGTCAGTCACTATGCTATGAGAATGAGATCATCATTTTATGGTAGCTAAAACTCATGCTATATCAACAAAAACACTGTAGATCTTTGACCAGGATTCTGTGGGTGCAAACGAAAACAGAGAGTCACTCATATTGCAGTAGAAACATTGAAAAATTAAATAATTGTTACTTACGGTAAGTAAGTAAGCCAAAATGTTTTCAAATCAAGAATAAATTCAAGAAATGAATAAAGTTATTGAAACATTTTTGGTAAAAACTATGCCAGGCCACGGGCAATAATAATCCTATACGATTAAATCTTTGACCAAAGACTTGTATTAGGTTATGGTTCACAGTCACTTTGTGTTTGTGATTCCATAATACTCTCGGTAAACATCGAGTAAACAGTGCATCTAGGCAGATGTGGTGGTTCGTCTACTGATGAGCCCACCCACCACATCGGGGCGAAACGCATTTGGAGTTGAGGCCACTGAAATGTTTCAATAGTAAGTAAGTAAGGGCTACCGGCTTTGCCTCTGACACTTTAACTGCCCTCCGATTGAATTATCTTTTGAAACGTACATTTTTTGGTGTGGATTTTTGGACTACATGTACAATGTACATCTTAGTATATTTCATAGAGCTCGCAGTCCTATCTTCCCATCCATTTGTCCTACTAGACAACTGTACCAAAAATCTTTCGAATTCATTTTTCGATTGAGCCTATTGTCGTCGTCGTCCACGACTCTAAAAAAAACGACGTTTGGTATTGCGGCGACGGCGATCAACACGTTTTTTTTTTTTTAATATGTACTTTTCCCGGGAAAGGCGAACCTATAACGCTTCAGCAGCGCCCCGAGATGCTTGCAGATATATGTTAGTTCTGCACTTAAATTGCTGCAAATTGTAGTCTTCTGGAAATATTTCCCCAGGAAGCAAGTTCCAAAGCTTGCTTGTTCTGTAACAGAAGGAGTTTTGGAAAGTTGATATCCTCGCGGTTCACAAGTGTACTGTATGGTCATGAGCATTAGCTGTCTGTTTTGTGGGGCGCCCAAATGTCTTTGAGTTCCTCGGAACATCTACCATGGAAGTACCTATAAAACAAGCATAGGTCAGCGACTTGTCTTCTGTGCACCAACGGTTATAGATTCGATGTGAGTGTAGGGTCTCCAATAAGTCGAATTGCTCGTTTCTGTATGCTGTCAAGTAGGTTAAGTGAATGTTTTGGGGCCGAGCTCCATATATGGGAACAATATTCCAAGCCTGGTCTAACCCGTGCTGTGTAGAGAAGGAGAAGTTGTTTGGGGCTAAAGTAACTCTTTGATGTAGTTGTCTTTTCCTCACTTCAAGATTCTGCCCAGATCATCATTTAGAGAACTAATTTGTTCACATCTCTGAGGCGACAATCACAATAAGGGCCTGACTGTGTGATGTAGCCGCATTCACAGGGCCACTGTTCGAGATGGAGGATATAAGAGTCCTGTCATCAGCAAAGCTGTATATTATTATTTGTCGATTTAAGCAAATTGTTGATGTGAAGAAGAAATAGAGTTGGAGAAGGAATATATCCTTGGGGCACTCCTGCATTTATAGCAAACGAATAAGATGATACACAGCAACTTGCATCGATCTTTCCAAAAGAAAATTTTGCATCCATCGGCAGAGTTGTTGTAGTAATCCATAAGATGCTAACTTGCCTAATAGGGCTCTATGCCAGACGCGGTCAAATGCCTTTGATATGCCCAAGGCTACGGCTCTAGATTCGCCGTTTTGTTCAATTGCTTGCGTTTATAAGTGCGTTACATAGCTTAACAGGTCTCCAGTGGAACGACGGCTCCGAAATCCGTATTGCCTGTCGCTTATTAATCGGTGGCCTTCTAAAGAATTTGGATTGTTTTTTCTCGAAGACGAAAGTCTATTACTTTGACGTTTTGTGATGCCTTTTGTCGTGGCAATGATACATTTGTGTCGTCGATAATTTTACGAACGAAAAGGAGAAAAATATTCCGTTGGCAAAATTATTCGTGAAGAGCCTAACAAAAAGTGATGTTAATCGGCAATGGGACGACATAGCCTTATCTGAATTGTCATAGACCACTTACGATAGTCTAAAATAGATTTTAAAACTGAAAATAATTGTGATTAAAACATAGGTAGTTTGTAAATTTAAATTATTTTTACCAATTATCAAATTCCTTATCTTGCTCTTTTTTCTTGTTTTTTTTTCGTCACTGCTTTCAAAAAACATCTCAACGCTATTAATTTTTGAATTGTTTTTTTAAATAATTCACCAAGTCACAAAAATAACAAACAAAATATAAATTCGTCGACTGAAATACCTGACCCCATGTGTCATACATAGTTCGTGGAATTTATGTGGAATGCAACAGTTCAAAGAATCGTATCGTTTCAGTTACGCAATGGGAAATTCCAAACGCCTGGATACGACAAATGTCGCCAGTCGTTTTCGACAGATAAGGGTGTATATTTTAGAATAGTTTGGAAGTGTTATTTCCAGCGTTACGCGACTCATCTGAATCATTTTGACAGGATCAACAAATCTGATTTCATCAAATATGTAGTGCTCCAGACGATGAATGCTACCGTATGCGCATTTGAAGTCGATGAAAAGATGATGGGTCTAAACTTGTAATTTGATGGTTGATTTGCCTGTTATACGTGCCGCTCCTATGTGTCGGTTACCGTGCTGCGGCAGAACGTTTTACGATTTTCACACAGAAAGCAGCGATCGTTTTATCCCTACCATATCGATATTTTGTAAATGGCCGCGTTCAATATGCCTAGGCACCTAAATATTCAGGGTGACAGTTTGTCATAGAACTTAGGCAGAAAATCTTGCATAATACACGAAACTTGCCTAGATTTGCAGTCAATTCGATCAATCAGAGGTCCTCATGGTTATTGTCGGTTGCGTCGATTGATTTTAGCTAAAATGTTTTCACTTCCATGAGAAAACATCGACCAGACATTTGTAATCGACTACAAGTGACTGTTAAATCGCCAAATATCAATCGCAATCGACAATCACAGTTGTCGATCAACGATCAACCATCGATACTCACAATAGGGGCCAAAGACTGTTGACTAGCGTATTGAACGCGGCCAATGGCTCTTATGAAGTCCAGTCAGAGGGCGTGCTTTCTTACACCCACACTTCGTTGATTTTACTAATAAAGTGAGAATTCAAATGTTTTTTTTTGTCGCATATCTGCATAGGTCGTCTTTGAACTTACGTCTTCTGACAAACCGCATTAAGGCTAAATTCCTCAAACATTATCATAACGTTCGCTCATAAAATCTGCCAGATTCTTCGCCGATCGCATTTTCCGATGTCGGACGATGAACCCTACCGCAACGCTAACGCAAAAGACCAATGACAACATTGTCAATGACTGATGTTCTGAGTTTTTCACAAGAACATCACATTTTTTTGAGGAACAATGTAGACTATTTAAGGCAGCAAAACAAGAGACCTATTATAAAAGAGGACTAGAGTAGAGATGTTTGCGAGCTCTTCAAGCAAAATAAACTGGAAGAACAATCGGCGTCTCAGGAGGAAAAGGAAAGAGCACGATGAACTCTCGAATAAATTGAGATATTCTACTCTAGGAACAATCGCTGGAGTTTTAACCAAAAGGTAAAGAGATTGTGCCCGGGTAGCAAATCCCTGTGGATATAAAGGAGGAAAGATTATTGTGCAATGACACTTGGTGCCGATACCAGACCAGCATCAGGCAGAACGGACCATGCAAATTAGACAAAACTTCCGTCAATCAAAACGAAGCCACGATGTAAAATTCCAAGCTAAAGATCAACAAGTCTACTGGACACTTTTTCGAAATTAGCAAATGAACTCTGTTTTGTAATTCTACAGCTACCATTCACTCGTCTGATCTGTAACTCTACTTTGTGACTTTATGAATGGATCACTAAACCAATAATTCATCAATGTGATTAGAATACAATTACGTCGCTTAAACTTGTTTAGTTATTCAAAAGCCGTGCGTTGCATTGATTCAAATTAGGTGGTTCATAACAGCATTTCCATTAGACAATGTCACTCATAAATATTAAATGAAGATGAGTAAGATGCGTATTTACATTTTGGCAGGCAAATTTCTTAATAGTATTCTATGTAGTATTCTTCATAGTTTGAAGGTTAAAGATAGAATTGTTTGTAATATCGTTTTAATATTCGACAGGTCACACTATTTCGTCAGTTTATGTTCAAGATCATGCTCAAAGCCTTGATCGCAATTTACCTTTTATTTAAAATCATGTAATTTACATTTAACTACTTTTTTTATTGTTTTCTTTATAGATTTAAACAATTTGCTCCAGCCGACGTCAACAAGTTCAGTGTTGACGACCTTTTTTCACAGTAATCGCCTTCCAGTAGTGCACACACCAACTAAACAACAGTCGTCTAGTCACAAGTTAACAAAGCCATGTTGTAATCTATATACCTCGTTTGGAAGAAACCTCGCCACTGGCTTACACAGTACAGACAAATCTACAAAAATCGATGAGTTTCGTGCTCGGGAAGAGAAACGCGAAGAGGAATTCGCCAAACAAGAGAGTGAGTCGCCGCCGGACGACAAGGCGCAAGACGATCCGAAGCGTGCCAAAGCCGATGCGGTCCGCATGAAAATACTCAACGAGGCTCTGAAGCATGTTGCGACAGAAGGTTGGTCTCGCCAGGCGATAATTCGAGGCGCTGAAGAAGCCGGTTATCCCAGTGAGGTGCATGGAATGTTCCCAGACGGTGGTTACGAGCTGGTCTCACACTTTGTTGCAAAGTGCAATGATGCGCTGTTAAAACATCTGCAAGAGGAAACAAATAATGGACAAAAGGAAATTTCAGATCCGCTAGCGTTCCTAATAAGTGCGGTCAAATTTCGCCTCCAAATGGTAGAGCCCTACATAAGTCATTGGCCTCAGGCTATGGCGTTGATAGCTCTACCTCCGAATGTGCCCACATCGTTGGCGCAGGTGCTAACGATGGTCGATGATATGTGCTATTACTCCGGCGATAGATCTGTTGATGTAAGTTGTATTGAGTTGTTTGCTCTCCATTCATTTTTATGAGACTATTCCATTTCAGTTCGGATGGTATACACGTCGTGTTGGTCTAGCGACAATCTACAAAATGGTTGAAGTATACATGCTGCAGGACTCATCAGCGGGCTATCAGGAAACGTGGGCGTTCCTAAAGAACCGTATGGAGGAAGCCGCTCAAATTCAATTGGTACTCTCACAAACCGGTGACATGACGCACAATTTTCAAAGATCCTTCAATTCTGCCTTTGTAACTGTGAGTGGAATTTGCCTACCTTAAAGACCTCTGCTGACTTGTGTTCGTTTTTTTTTTTCTTTTTAGGCACGAAATATTCTTGGGCTCAACTACGACCGTAGATAAATTGCAAATCACACCGTTTTGAGTGTTCAATGGACAACGGAACGAACAAAGTCACTACTCTTAGCCCAGTTTATTAAATACCTACCCACCCGAATAAGGAGGAGCTATTTTTATTGTTATTGTTGAAAACTACTTAGTTTCTATGAAAAAAACAAAAGTACTTTACATAGACAAATAAAAGCGCAACTATGCTATTTTTGCATATTTACAACTAAATGGAAACTGTTGCGCAATTTTGATTGAATGAGAGTTGGTTGAACTATTTTATTGAGAGCAAAGTATGCGATGGGCTCACTCGATTTGCAATTTCGGTTTCACTCGATTTTTGGAACCTATCTGTTGGTTTTTGAAATTGGAAACGTTTCTGGTGTCTGTCAATTTGACAACTTCACCATGAATAGATGGCAGATAAATGCTTTTCCAAACTTACCGTGCGGGACAACATCATCGTACATTTCCGTCAGTTTATCAAAAAACATACGCCACAAAAACTCTGTAAAGATTGCACCCAAGACGTTACTGCTTCTTTGGAGGGTAATGCTGAGAATTAGTTGAGTATAGTTGGGACTAGAAGTCAAAATTCGCAGAATTTTTGTCGATACAGGGTTGTTCCAGCTCCACGTCTTTTCAATGATGGCAATTGACCACACAATTGACCACGCCAAAGTACAAAATAACGTTAAGTACAAAAATAACGCAGATTCCAGCCCACCTTGCGTTAATCAGCAAAGGAAAAGCCGACCCGGATTCCCCGGCAGCTTTTAAGACCGATGTGCGTGCCTAAATCTTAGGGTATCGCAGAGGAGGCTCATAGGGTATCGCAGTAACTACTTTTTGTAATGATCCGCGAACGAGGACTAATTTACGCTACCAAAAAAGAGCCTCGTATTAAGCAAACCATAGAAGCAGCGCAGGGCTCAATGCTTGGACCCGAACAGCACCGGAAAATATTAATATTGTTATGTTGATCAGTGAAGATATCCCGATGAAAGTTTATTTCTATATAGGTCTACAATCCAAAACCTATCTGAACCACCTTTGCAATGAATTAAAAAAAAATGCTGCAGGATTTAAGAAATCGCTAGACTCACCTCGAGCGTTTGACTGCTGATAAGAGCTCGAACTACTCGCTATGGTAAGCTTAAGGAAACCCGTAATGTACTCGCCACAAATAAAAAAACTATCGGGCGAATAGGTAAAAGGAGACAAAGAGAAATTGGATTTATTTGCCGAGTATAGATGAAATCCTCAAGCCGTTCGATGGACAACCATTGATCGAAAAACCAAATGCTAATATCGCACTCGACAGCGGCAACTATAAAATAAAAGCTGTATCCATATCCGAGCTCCGAATGACAATCAGCTAGGTTCCAGAAATCGAGTGAAATCGAAATTGCAAATCGAGCGTTCAGTGTTCTGCATTTCGAGCGATTCGGAAACTCTGAAATTTTTTCGAAATCACAATTTCACTTTGTCTCAATTACAAAAATTTTGAAATCGAAATCGAATACAGTGAAATGTAGAACGCAAATATTAATTTCCGATTTCGTTTCGAGTGAAAGTGAAATGTGGAACCTAGAAAGCTGAAAAATAACAAGCACTAGCGAAATTTTGAAAGAGCTACCCGAAAAAAGCATTAGTTAAGTTGGTCTACATTCACATTGTAAATGCCTCATTAGGACTTTTATATGTTCCAAAGCAATGGAAAGTCGCTGAAGTTATTATGGTTCCGGAACCGGGGAAATGTTCAAACGATAAGAAATCATATACACGCATTTCGCTTTTGCCGATATTCGGCCGATTCTATGGTCTTCGAAAAACTTCTGTTAAAACAAATACAACCAGTAATTGAATAAAAACACTTGATCCCTGATCAATTTAGCTTTCGGGTCAAACATACCACAATCGATCAGGTGTGTCGAATAACAAATGAAATTGGAAAAGCTCTGGAAGGGAAGAAGATTTGCTCTAGAGATTTACGCGACGTATCATACCCCAAGGACAATTAAGTATGGCAAAAAGGCCTAAGGTATAAGCTAAGCGTATAATCCTACCAAACAAATTGTACAGAATACTGGAATCCTACCTTGAAAACAGACTCTTTCGTGTTAAACATGATGAATGTGAGAATAAATTCTCAGAATTTAAGAAATCTACGTAAGGAAGCGTTTTCGGTCCAAATCTATTTCTGCTTTATACTAGAGATATACCACAAGATGAAGGGACCACCCTAGCAATGTTCGCAGATCATACAGCTACCCTCGCAATGGATGAGTCAGTCGAATCATAAATACATACCTCAACTCGGTACGAATACCTTACGCAAACGAAAAAAAAAATATTAGATATAAAATATATCCTGGACCCCAGATGCAAAACTTAAGTGGACGCCATACGTTTCAAAGATGCTCGACGAGCTCGAAATCAAACTTAGAGAAATGTATTGGGTAGGTACTCGATATTCCTTCAGTCATGGCTTAAGAAAATCATAGAATTTTGCTGATTTATTGTCACAGATAAAATCAAAGTGTTAACAAAAAACAAATAGAAAACTAAAACTCACCATGCAGGTATGTATATTTAGCTTTAAGTCTTAACAATATTAAATGCATTTAACAATTAATATATTAGAGAGTATATTGGTATGTATAATTACGTCATTGTATAAGCAAATACCTCTGTACATTATAAAACATAAAATTGACTTATTATTATTTTTTTTAGAAATATTTCTATTTTCCTTAAATCTATTTGTTTTGAAACATCCGTTTACTTTTATTACAATTATTATATTATTAATAAAATATAGTCTGTTGAATTTTTTACTTCACAAGCGCCAGATACGTATACGTAAGTTAAAAAAACTTGTTTTGTAAAATAAAAATTTAATTCGAAAACAACCTATATACAAATATTATCTAAGTCCTATGTGGCTAGGTTAAAATGTTATGAGGTTAAATCTAGGATTTCTTTTTAGTCACAGCTGCTTATTGTTTCGTCTATTATTGGGGACACCATTGCGGATGTCAATGTTTATAGTGGTTTCAGATAGGAATCGTCTGATGTTGGTGTATCGGGACTAGAAAGGATTTTAAAATGATACCTCTACTCGCTGTGGTTGAGGTGGTCGAGTTCTTACCTATTTTTCAGACTTGCCATAAAGGGTTTCTCAATCTGCAGCTGCGGTGACTCACACATCAGACAGTCAATGATTTTGATTATTTCTGTGAAATTTGGCCGCTCTACTGGATTCGAATGCCAACATGAATTCATTAGGGTGTAGCTGTGAAAAAGAAAATTAGGTGAATTAGATGGCGCATGCATACACAATATATCAACTTACAATTCATGTCCACAGTTTTTGGGCTTCTCCATGCGGTAACCAGTCTTTAGTAAATGCAACAATCTGTTTGTCGGAATTGACGGATAAGGTATACCACCCAGTGTTGCTATTTCATACAGAAGAATACCGTAGGACCATCTGAAAGACAATCTTTGTTACCTGTGTTACAGTAGTTAAAATTTAGTTAAAACTTACACATCACTTTGTGAAGTGTACACCTGATGGGTCATCGATTCCAGTGCCAACCATTTAATGGGCAGCTTTCCGTTTCCGGTTTTCTTGTAAACATTTTCCTGGTATACATCGCGGCTTAGCCTGCAGAAGAATCGTAAATATGTTGCCCTAACTAGGACATATATTACTTACCCGAAATCGGCGATTTTCACTGTGCGATCTGATGACACGAGTACATTTCGGGCAGCCAAATCGCGGTGGACCACTTTGTTTTTGGAAAGGAATTCCTAGAAGAGAAGCAGAATGGATGATTATTTCGATGACGCAATTTGTAGAACCCCATGTAAATTGTAAGTTATTCTTCTATATAACTTGTGGCATTGACTTTTTGAACACAACCCCAAAAACCGACAAGAAAAGAGTGTGAAGTGAAACTTTAAAAACTTTAAACTCTGATGAAAAGAAAAAGCGACAGCAATGGAAGAGAGATATGGACAGAGAACGAAAATGCAACAGACACGAATTAGGGAACAAATAGAGAGGGGTGGTGGTAAGTCACTAACTTGGACAGAGTATATGTTGCCGGCTAACCTTCTCCTTTGCAAGTAGCTTACAAAACTCAATAGAGCGAGGAAGCTTTTCAATAAAGAGGAATTAGTGTCGATGCCTTCCTAAGGAGTTGCAAAGATCTAAAAGAGCTGCTTGGTGAACCTGTCTGCAGTGACTCGTCTGTAAAAGATACTCTTGAAACCTTGCATACTATTCTTAAATTTCACTTTCCTGACATCGTGGATGAATTCTAATAAACACATCATCGAGGATTCACTTCCAAGTAGCCTTGGTAGAAATAACAGTTGGGAATTATTGAAAACTTATTTCTAAAGTGAGTGCTGAAGCACCCACCGCGCCTGCTGTACGCAAGTTTGTACAAAGAGTTCGTGAGACTGGCATGCTAGTGAACAACACTCATGGTCCCCGTTGTCGTACGATGCGTCGAGAAGCCAATGCATTCACAGAGAGTGACAGTTTGCTGCGGATTGTGGAGTGGTGGCATCATGGGACTATTTTTCTTTCTTCGAAAATGAAGCTGGGAACAACGTTTCGTCAAAGATATGGATTTGGATTTCATGATAGATGGAGCGCCATACCACACAGCACCCATACCAAATTCCCAAATCGTGCTATCAGCCGTCTTGGCGATGGCAATTGGCCGCCTCGGAGCTGCGACTTTTTTTGTGGGGAACCGTGAAGGACCGATGTTATGCCAACGATCCGAAAACGATTTAAGACTAATATCATCCAAGCAATCCGTGAGCTACAACAGCCCGAAACCATCAATAATGTCTGGGAAAAATGAAGTGACACAATGCGCTACTGCGAAGCCAGCTGAGGCAGCCACTTGAACGACGTTGTGTTCCATAATTAATGGGAATGTTTGCTCTTACTGATTAAGCCATAATACATGGACAACATTTAATTTGTTCATTTTATTGAATTTTTAAAAAGAAACTCGTATTTGGCCCACCTACTAAATGGATTAATGTCACGTCACAAGCTGCTTTTCCGTGAGTAGCCGACGCGAATCCTTTTTTCGTGTACTATATAGTTCTTCAGATAAAATTAATGTTCCATGGAAACGGAGCCATTGGAGGACCTAAAAAGTGAACATGAAATCCAAAAAAGGGCAACGGGATGAAGCAGCCGTAAGAAGATTGCTCGCTAGGCACCGACTTAGGTAATCACTTTTGATTTTCAGCCGCGTTATCGTTCTAACAAGAATTCGCGTTTTCCATATTTCAACATTCACAACTTGTGCTTGTCCAATTCTAATATTTCCTTTGGATATAAATTAACAAACAGTCTGTTAAATAAAGTAGGCATTGATTGATTAAGGATTAAAAGTGTAAACAACCATCAAAAATGTTGTGTGTAGTATTAACTCCCAGTTCCGACAGTAGATACACAGACCTCAACTGAGCCTTATCAAGTATGAGAGTCATCGCCGTCTCCCCTTTTTTCATGAAAGATTAAAATTCTCACAGACGATTTATCATAAGTACTCTGCGTTGCTGTGGGACTTATTGTCCTACGATTATCTCCTTTTTGGATACTTTTGAGTGGTATTGGGTACTTGAAGACTTTGTTCCCCATTTTTTTGGCAGCACTGACCATAAACTCCTACCGAACGACAAATCGAGTTGGAGTGCGACTATTAATCTATCTAATATCTTGCTTGTTGTCGCATTTGGAGACGTTAATAGAAGTAAATAAATGTATATATTAAATTCTCTAAGAAAAAAATTTTCATGGGAAATATTCAATTTATTCCGACATTTCGGGAGTAAAAGCACACATTATTTCTCTGATAAAAAAAATTGTTTTCTCTGATGAGTGTTCTTAGAATTTTTTAAAAGTAAAAGGCCCCACAAAACAAGAACATTTTGTCACCTCATACCTACAGATATTAGGGGTTTGTGCTATTTGACTACGTTTGTCCTTAGCACTGCAATTAAACTCTTCAATTTCAAAGTGATCCCCCTTTCAGAGGAACTTTTGATTAGTCACATATTGCGTATCCTTTGATGTGAAGTACATACATGTGTAATGATCTCATAAATAAAATAATTAATTTAATGTACATTCAATAATGACATATTAATAATAGTCCACACAGATTGTGTAGGGCGTATACGTAACATTTTTCCACATAAAATCGCTACGCCGCAAACTAGTAATTGAGTCAAAATATAGCCAGGGGAGGGGTAAAATTACATTTTCTAAACGTATCACGGATTAATTATAAACTTTACGTAACGCGAAACCACAGTCCGAAATTATTTCGAGTTCTATTGCACTACATTTCCATTTCCACTGGCGCTACCCGGATCACAGGAAATTGAATTGCTTAGATTTTATCTATCACTATCTAAGGAAGGCCATGCCTTACTACTTGTCGTATTAGTTTCCTTTCATTGGAAATACTAATTGCCTACTTCTACTAATTGTCTGCTTCATTTCCTATAGATAAACGTATTTTAAGTGTAGCTAAAGAAGCACATATTCATTTATTGATTATATATCAGACGCCACACAATGAGTGATATTATCATGTTCGGCCATCTGACAATGAAGTGAAATCAGCAAGGTCACATTGGAATAAACAATTTACTCCTTGTTGTAATGTCAATAGCAACGAGTGTATGAGTAACAATTTTACAGGCTTTGCCTGCGGGAATTTCACATGCCTAACATATTCTATCTAGATGAATGTCTGAAGAAGACAATGATGTATGCAAATATTTAACAATAAAATAACCCATGTCAGAAAGGAAAACACAATCAAATAACCCATGCAATCGGCCTTGGAATTTATTTAGGTCTTTTGAGGGTTTTCTTGGCTTTCCCAAATGATTCAAGTATTGGGCAACTATGCGAAATATTAAATGATAAGCTGTGCTTTAAGTGACACTTGACATCGGTACTTTAGTTGTTCTCTAAATTAATCTTTCATTTTCATCTATAATGCGTAGGGAATTTGTATCCAAAGGATACAACTTTACTTTTTAAAAAAATTTAATGTTATATTATCCCTTGTGAGTCAGTCCTAGGGTCCAGGTCTAAGAAGCGTGTTCCAAACTATGCCTGTTGTATAGCGTGGTTGACTATATAAATGACACTTTTTCTACTGACAGTTTGACAGTTGTATGCATATTATTCGGGGAGTAATGGGGCTTACAACCGAACATAGTGCACTGGATGTACACCGCGATTGTACGTAAGACCAATTCTGACCTATGTTTCGGTAGAATGGTAGGAGGCTGTTAACACTAAATCTTACGTCAAGAATCTGAACAAGGTACAACGAATTGCTTGCATAGGTATAATGGGTACACTAAAATCTACACCTCAACTGGGTCTAGAAACGTTGCTGAACCTGCAACCCATCGAGCTATATATTAAGAACGTGGCAGCCAAAGGTGCTCTCAGACTACGAGAGAACAAAATTTGGAAGCCCGAGTCATTCGGTCACTCACGTACACTTCACATCTTTGATCAGAGCGGCCTCATGTCACTCACAGACTACAAGAAACCGAGGTATGACTTTGACAAGAATTTTACAGTCTGTATACCGGACAGGAAGGACTGGCTCTCTTCGATTACTGTCATAAAAAGATGAAGAATGGAACTAGAGCAGGAGTCTTCTCAGAAAAATTAAACATCATCCATTCATACCGACTGGCAGACTAGTGCAGCGTTTTCCAGGCGGAGATCTACGCAGTTAAGAAAGCGGTTCAAACTGGCTTCGCGTGGACAGCCAAGCATCACTTAAAGCGATTAACTCCAATATGGTAAACTCCAAATCCGTAAGCCAGTGCCTCTCGGCATTGAGAGCATTAAACCATCACACAGTAAGGCTGTGCTGGGTTCCTGCACATGTTGGTGTGGAAGGGAACGAGGCAGCAGATAAACTGGTCAGATGCGGCTCTGAAATGGACGTACTATCAGTTGACAGAGAAGTATTACCAGCTTTCAACGCATTGACAATGTTACATTAAACTTGGCTAAGGAACGATGGAACAACACTCCCGGTTGTACTATAACTCGTAGCTTGTGGCCCGCAATTGATACTAAAAGGCCAAACATCCTAAGATCCTGTTGATAGAAACCAAATCCGAGTGCTCGTTGGGGTAATAACCGGACACTGCGTAATTGGGAACATGACCAAAAAAATAGGTATCTTCACAAATGACTTCTGCAGAAGTTACAGAACAATGAAGAGGAAATAGAATCTGTGGAACATCTCCTGTGTCACCGTCCAGGCCTCCAAAAACGCCGCCACTCTTGCATGGGAACACGGTTCTTTGAAGGTTTGGAAGATCTAGTAACGACACCTCTATCAGATTTACAAAGATTCATCAACAGATCCGAATGGTTTTGTTAGATACATGTCCTATCATGTAGGTACAACAAAAGGGTAATCATAATCACAATAGGTCTCAAATTGCTTAGATATACAGCAGATAAGGGTTCTTTGTATCTTTTAATTAGCATTTCTAACTCGTGAAAGTAGCCTACACTTCCGAGGTCCTTTACGAAGGACCTGTAGTGTGTTGTCTTAGGTACCAAATGCCCGATTGCACTGGAACTTTATACATTAAAATCGAAAATGTAATTAAAAAAAGCGACATTCAAAGGATCTATTTTCTCTGGCACTTTGCATCCATGCCGTACACAACGCATGACAACAAATTGGAGCTGCTGCTGACATCTTTATAGGTACAACGAGGTGAGTGTGAGACATTACATTTTTTTTTTAATTTAGATTTTCCTTATTGATTTTGTATTTCCTTCGTCTCGTAAGAATGAAGGGCCTCTCTCGCCTGAAACAATGACAAAGTAACAATATTTAACTACATATGTTCTCTCTCGTAAGCGGCGTTTACATAGTATATCGTATACATGTGCATTGACATGGATAATTGTAACGCCTACATTGCGCTAGGATTTTCAAAGAAAAGAAAATAATGCAATAAAAATAAATTTGGACCAAAATATTTAAGTAATGAAATTTCTTCTTGTTTACGTTATACCTACCCATAGAAAGACATCATATAAAATTAGCAAACATATTTTAATGTGTCAATCAATTCAACGTACTGGGTACTGGTCTCGCTCAACCGGGCTTGGCTTGCTAAACTTATAAGCGCGAGTGTTGAACACGAAGAAAATAGCAACACTATAATGCTCTGTCGGAATGACTGACTGAACGAGTCTCAGAGGTCTTACATGAGCCCCTCAGAAAGAGGACATACAGCGGATGAATACACAAGATTGAATCAACGGTGTTGTCAACAGTCGAGATGGCAGATACCTTGCGTGAGCTTCTCTGACATATTTGGAGCAAAGGTCTGTAAGGATTTTCAGCACTAGTCAGGGTGCTGAAATAGAGATGGTGGCGGATGAACCCTTTATGGGCCAACGGCAGTACTCATATCCCCGAAGTGGGTTACTGACAACGGAGTATCCGACCCGCTGTCCTAGGGTTATCTTAGGGCCTGGTCCTCCAGGTTGGGGGTTGTGCGTGGGGCTAACTACCCAACCGCGGAAAAATTAATGGTTACGAAGCAACCAAGAGCCTCGGATACGGATGGATTCACTGTTGACGACCCTGCAAAACGAAAAAAGGACAATGACGTTCGGGTCTGCACGTGGAATGTTCGAACCCTGAACAGACCGCGTGCAGCCGAACAATTAGCGGAGGCCCTAGACTGCTACAAGGCAGATATCACCGCCATTCAGGAGGTGCGGTGGGATGGGCCAGGCAAAAGAAGGATGAAAACCTGTGACATCTACTACGGTGATTGCTACAGAGAGCAGAAGCAGCGTCTGTTTGGATGCGGATTCGTTGTAAGCGGCAGACTTAGGCAAGAAGTCTTGAGCTTTCGACACGTAAGTGAGCGCCTTACAACTATCCGCATCAAGGCTAAATTCGCCAACATCAGCCTGATATGCGCTCACGCCCCCACAGAAGATAAAGACGACGCTACCAAAGAATGTTTCTATGAGCTCCTCGACAAAACATATGAGCAATGTCCTAAATACGACGTTAAAATTGTCTTAGGTGATTTTAACGCCAAAATAGGAAAGGAGGACCTCTTTGGTAGCACAATCGGAAAGCACAGCCTACACGACACCACGTCTGGAAACGGACTTAGGCTAATTGACTTTGCTGCGGGACGTAATGCTACTATAGCAAGCACACGGTTTCCACACCTCAACATTCACAAAGGAACATGGCGGTCACCAGACCATCAAACGGTCAATCAAATTGACCATGTTGCGATCGACGCAAGGCACTCCTCCAGTATTCTAGATGTCCGAACTTTCCGAGCGGCCAACATAGACTCGGATCACTACCTTGTTGTAGCCAAGGTACGTATGCGGATATCCCAGACACCACAACAACGAGGAAATACTGTCAGAAGATTCAACGTTGAACGGCTACAAACGCAACAAACCGCCAGAACTTTTGCCGATCGCGTCTCCCTCAACCTCTCGAGAAGTCCTGTGCAGCCAGCATCAAGTGCTGAAGACCAGTGGCATCGATGCCAAGAAGCCGTCAGAAAAGCCGCAACTGATGTGCTAGGTTTCACCCGACCACCACCGCGAAACCCCTGGTTTGACGAAGAGTGCCGGCAAGCACATGCAGCAAAGCAACTGGCCTACAAAGCGGCGCTGCAGAGAAGGACGAGAGCAGCTCGTGAGCTCTACGAGAAAAAAAGGAGGGAAGAACACCGGCTTCTCCGGAGGAAAAAGAAAGAGCATGAGAAGCGCGCGATCGAGGAAATAGAGAGGTGTTACTCCAGGAACAATGTTCGGAAGTTTTACCAAAAGGTAAAAAGAACGTGTCACGGGAACAAGGCCCGAACAGAGACCTGTAGAGACGAACAAGGAAACCTTGTAGTAGAGTCACAGTCGGTGCTGAGGACATGGAAAAACCATTTCTGCAGACTGCTAAACGGCGAAGACGACACAAATTCCGCTGTCAGGCAGAATGAACCATTCAACCTGGGCGATGAAAGCCAAGACTTCCGTCCACCTGACCAAAATGAGGTAAGGATAGCAATATCCAAGCTGAAGTCCAACAAAGCTGCAGGACCGGACGGTTTATCGGCCGAGCTTTTTAAGGCAGCGGGGGATGACTTGGTAGAGAGCATACACCAACTCGTTTCTAAAATTTGGTCAGAGGAAAGTATGCCTGAAGAATGGAGCCTCAGCATTGTTTGCCCGATCCATAAGAAAGGAGACCCTCTAAACTGCGCCAACTATAGAGGCATCAGTCTCCTTAACATCGCTTACAAAATCCTGTCTTCCGTACTGTGTGAACGCCTGAAAACATTTGTCAACGAACTGATTGGACCCTATCAGTGCGGTTTTAGGCCCGGTAAGTCCACAACCGACCAAATATTCACACTACGGCAGATCCTGGAGAAAACCCAAGAAGTCCAAATCGATACTCATCACCTATTTATCGATTTTAAAGCCGCATATGACAGCATTTATAGAGACGAGCTATACAGAGCCATGTCTAGTTTTGGCATCCCTGCCAAACTTGTCAGGTTGTGCAGAATGACGATGGAGAACGCTCGCTGCTCCGTAAAGGTCGGAAACAATCTCACCGAGACCTTTGATGTCAAAAAAGGATTTAGACAAGGTGATGCGCTGTCATGTGACTTTTTCAACATCATTCTTGAGAAAATTGTGCGAAACTCGCAAGCCAACACCAGGGGCACAATTTTCCAAAAGTCTGTGCAACTACTTGCATACGCTGACGACATCGACATCATTGGCAGAACACAGCGAGCTGTCACTGGTGCGTTTGCAAGTATCAGTACAGAGGCGGCAAAAATGGGTTTAGTGGTGAATGAGGGCAAAACGAAATATATGCTGTCAACAAGAAGGGACACACAACATCGACGAATCGGACAGAACGTCACGATAGACAGCTATAACTTTGAGGTAGTTCGGGACTTTGTCTACCTCGGCTCCGCTATTAATTCTGAAAATGACATCACATCAGAAATCAAGCGAAGAATTACACTTGCCAACCGCTGTTACTTTGGCCTAAGAAGGCAATTGATTAGTAAGGCCTTGTCGAGAAACACCAAGGAGACTCTATATAAGACCCTCATCATCCCAGTCCTGCTTTATGGCGCAGAATCATGGACGTTGTCAAAAGCGGATGAAGATCTCCTTGGGCGCTTCGAACGCAAAATTCTTCGAGTGATTTTCGGTCCCGTTTGCGTTGACGGGCTTTGGAGGAGGAGATTTAACACCGAACTCTACGAGCTGTACAGCGACATCGACTTGGTCAGAAAAGTACGTATCAGTCGACTAAGATGGCTAGGACATGTAGAGCGAATGGACACCAACGCTCCGGCCCGAAGAGTCTTCGATTCCAACCCGGAGGGACAACGCAGTAGAGGAAGACCTCGCCTTAGGTGGCGCGCACAAGTGGAAGGGGACCTCAACCAACTTGGAGTGCGCAACTGGAGGCAGTTAGCCAAAGATCGTGCTAACTGGAGAGGCGTGTTGGTTGAGGCCCAGGTCCACCCCGGACTGTAGCGCCATCTAAGTAAGTAATCAATTCAACGTCAATTATTGTGATTGACGAGGAAAATTGGGTGCGTTCCTGAACCGCAGCTGTTTTGAAATCGCTGTAGATTTTCCAACTGAATGGTATCGCTTTTTAAATAATAATATGTTCATTAATGTTTTTAACTGTATATTTACTTTTTTGTTGCTCAACGACAGATGGCGTTTTTAGCAATCGGCAATGGCGTGTTTTAAGGTGTTTATTTTTACTATATATGTATATAGGAGCTATTTATGAAACAAAAACAAATATAAATGTAAAATTTAATAAATTAAAATCCTTTTTGGACATCAAAGGTCTCGGTGAGTTCTTTACCGAACTTGACATATCAGCGTGCATTTTCCATCGTCATCCTGCATAAATGGACAAAGTTGGCAGGAATGCCAAAATTAGAAACTGCAATGTATAGCTCGTCTCTATAAGGACTGTCAAAGATCAATGAAGAGCTGGTGGGAATCGATTTAAAGTTTCTGAGTTTTCTCCAAGATCTACCGCAGTGTGAATATTTGGTCGATGGTAGACTTTCCTGGCCTGAAGCCACACTAATAGGGACTAATCAGGTTATTGACGAAAGGCTTTATGCGTTCACACATGCAGTTCAGAGGGTCTTCTTTTTTGAGGATCTTACAAACAATATCTGTGGGAGTGTTTTTTATTTATTACTCCAACCGTTTCCCCATTAAGTCTACGTATGGAAATGGTATTTGTCTCACTTGCTTGCCTTTGGCAATGGAAAAATTGTAAGAATTTTAATAAATAACAGTATTGAATGGAATTTCCAAAGTCTCTTTTCCTCACCTGTTGTCTGTTATTGAAAATCCGACAAGAATATGATCTCAAAAATTACGAAAATTGGATAAATATTTTTTGAATCCGCATCGCGCGTAATAATACACTTAACTTAAGTAATCTAAACTCATCCAGGAAGTGTTACCTCTGCAATGCTGAAAGGATTACTAAAATCGGCCGAGGAGTAGCTCCAAAGATAATCCCCCATCTCGCTCTCTACCATTACTGGTAGAACCTAAATACAGTAGAACCCCTCTAAATCCATTAGCTTTGGAACAAGAGGTATGGTCGGAACGCAAAAAAGTCGGATTATCGACGGACTAAAGGGGTTCTATAGGAAAAAATTTTTAAAAAACCAAAGAAAAAATTCGGAAAATCCCCAGGCAATAGTGAAGGTAGACACACTACATAGAATCTACTCTAAAATGTGTGTTCTTAAATTAAAGACATCCTTTTAATCTTCCTCGCACACGAAGCAGTGTCAATATATCGATACCTTAAAAATTGTTTGCATGTCTTTGTCTATCTATCAGAGTTCACTCACTCCGATATCTTCATCCTTATAGCACTGAGTTCCCAATCAATTCGAGTACATAAGATGACGACAGTGCAATAACTCAAAATCCATACCTACCTATATTGACAGCTTTATATAAACTTACCATTCCCATTGCGACTTGTTTTGCTATATCCAACAAATCTGTTGCCTTTAGTGGTTCCCTCTTAGCTGGAATAGATCCGTTAAGGATACGCTCTTCAGTCGAATGGTTAGTGTTTCCATTCACCGATGGCTTCGTTCTCGTTGACAGATTCTTGTAATAGCTTTCATTGTTCAGTGAAAGCAAGTTTCTTCTTCGCTTAATCCTGCACTCGCATTTGTTGCTAATTTTTATTTGTCCACATTTTTGCGTTGTTTCACTGATGGTGTTAGTAGTGGCGGGTGAGTCGACATCACTCGCCAGAATATCCACTCGGCACTTGCACGCATTCGTGCAGATTTCATCGTATCCGTACGATTTATTGAACTCGGCCAACTGTTGAGGTTTCTTTTGATGACCATTCACTGCAGGCACTGATGCTGGTGGTGGCAGGGATAGTGGTCCTCCACCACCGTCGGGAGATCCTACATAACCAGGCGTGCCATTCATGCTAGACGTGGAATTGATGTTTTTATATTTCATTTTGATTTTTTCCACTATCGACGAATCGAAATTGAACACACTGTCGCTGAGTTTTCGATGCTTTTTCACTATCACTGGATACTGTTGTTGTTGTTGTTGCCGTTGCTGTTGTCTTTGTTGGATATGAGGTGGTTCCGGAGGTATTAATGGATCGCCTGGTGTGTAAAATGATAGCTCGTGTAGATACTTCCATTCGTTTCTGAAAAGTAAGAAAAATAACGGTATGGATGTTATTGAAATGGCGAACGCATTTATTGTTGTTTTAGAGTAGGTATTTTTTTTGTGCAAGAAAATAAATCAACAAACAAGAGTATTCGAACTGATAGGTCGTGTACGTGTATATTTTGAAAGGCTTTTTTTATTCCAACTGAAAATGAGGACATATGCATTTTGCTTTTTTCCAGTTAAAATGTTTTTTCAGGGAAGGTAAACTTTGATAGTGCAAATGGATGCTTTTTTAGCGCTTGAATTTTTGTTAGTCTTTAAAAATATGGCCTGCTGGGTAACGAGTGCCTAGTGTTCAATTTGCCTTGCATCAAAAAGAGTTTTAGAAAAGTGATATTCCGGCGTTCTGAAATGTAACTCTAGGTGATGAGCGTATATATAGTAGGGCTTTACGTGCCTTTTTTTTCTCCTGGGTTCCGAGTTTCTGATTGGAAGCAATCGAATGCTCTCCGATGACCCAATATAAATGTCAAAACTGAGTTCTCCGGTCACATGTTGGCACAAATAGATGTCAGCTTAGTAGTAAGTCGAAAAATTCTTGACCAGATTTGTCAGTGTTGCGTCAACTGAGAAAACTGTTCTCGTGACCAGTTAGGACCAATGAAAACTCAGCAACATGAAGTTAGAGAGCTGTCATACTTACTAAACTAGATTCTTGAACGCTCTCAATGTCTTAAATGCGATGAGATCATTTTAAGGTAGTGCAAGACGTTGTCTGCGGTGACATAAACGCTGAGATCAAGCGAAAAATTACATACACTTATGATTTGCTGTTTTTAATGGCTTGAAAGGCAATTGAGTACCAAGGCCCTCTTAGAAGTAACTAAGCCATCCTGATTCGTTCACTTTGTTAAATGAGCTTTTTTGTTGTCGTCCAGAGGGACAACGCGGAAGAAGATGACCTTACATTAGGTGGCTCGTCCCAGTTAGCCATGGATCAAATTAGCGGAAGGCATTTTGCTTGAGTCCCAGATACGCAACAGACTGCACTGCCATCAAAATTAAGTACGGCAAAGTTGTCAAGTGAAATTTAAATACAATCTGGCTTTATTACAAATGGCTTTCTTTGAATTTTAACCTAAAATTAAACCTATTTACTTAATTATTTATTTAAAATAATCTGACCACTTCAGGGAGATTTCATTTTATATGTCAACCATAATGTGAAGGATTTTTAAGGCTTGCGGGTTTTCGACGAACTGCTGGACCAGGTAGACGAGGGACAGGTTTTTGACGAACTGCTGCAACAGGTGGACGAGCGACTAGTTTTTGACGTACTGCTGGACCAGGTAGACGAGCGACAGGTTTACTGTAACGAATTTCTGGAGTCGTTGCCGCATAGCCAGCACCTACAACTATGGCAACAATCAGAGCAATTGCAAGGAAAATTATCTGAAAATTAGTTTAGTTGAGTATACTTTAAAATGTCAAATTTAAATCAATCGATAGAAGAGGGCTTACTTTCATTTTTATTTGTGCTGTTTAAAATATCAACTGCAACTGATTCGATGGGTAGAATTTAATTCAGTATTTATATATGAACAATGCGTTGGCATTGGCACATAAGTAATAATTAGAGCTTTTTAAATTAAAACAAGTAATTCAACTGGGAGAAACTTGTTATTAATGAAACGTTGCATCGTCAGTACACCGCACTGTTTACAAATTAGAACGTGTGACTAATGTGAAAAGAACAATAACCCCTATTCCATGAAGTGGGAACACATTAGCACATTGTTATCCTGCTCTGCTTGATTATATTTAAATATTTATTTATTTTTACCCCAATTTTCAGTCAGCTTATGAGCGAGTTGCCGTTCAAAAATCTGAATTCAAGAAGGAAACAATCCCTTTTTACACTCATCGTAGCTCGGTATATAGAGTTCGAACATAGATGTGTGTGTTAGCTTTAGTAACGGATTGTTTGGGCGAAATTTGATTTGCTTATAAGATCTGTCAAGCTGAATGTTTTAAAGAGCACATAACACACGCCCTTTTCTCCAATTTTGTTTGCCTACGTCTTAAGCCTGAAATACAGATATGTATATGAATAAAACAAAAAAGAATTATAAAAATCGGTTCAGTGGCTATCGAGTTATAACGGAATCGAACTTCAACCCATAGAAGATGTTTTTGTATGAGAGCCGCCAGCCCCCTTTGTCCAAATTTGACCAATTTTCACAGGGGCACTACTGAGCTAATACCTAAGATTATCTGTAAATGTGAACTCGATCGCGTGGGAGGTTTTCGAGGGGAGCGCCTACAGCGCCACCTCTTGAAAAATTCCGCCTTTATTTTTCCTAAACTTTACGAAGAAAGCCACAGAAGGAAGTAGGTATCCAATTTGGTACAGTTGTTTTCAAGTTTCAAGCATCCGTACACAAATCACGAGCCATTTTTATCTAATAAAGATTTCGATTTTTGAAAAATCCTCTAATCTTCTTCGCACTTGCAGTGTTACTATGTCCACTTGATAGTTTTTCCCTCAAGTAGTTGCAAATTTCCCCTATATCTCTAGAAATAAACTTCCCGCATATTTCCCATTTAATAAAGGGTGTCCATATCCAATAATTCACGCAAAATGTAATTTCGATAGAAAATACAGATTTTTAATTATAAAGCTTAAATTTTTTACTGATTAATAGAGGTATACAGATTGTGGTTATGGACTAGTACTCCGCATAAATGGCCGCCACGGTTTTACTGATGGCAAGTAGGTACGTACTTTTAAATTGAAATTTTGTATGACCGTTTGGCACAAATGTGGCTGAGTTTCATTAAAACACCTCCCAATTTCCTCTTTGAAGGAGTTGGTGGTCGTGGGCTTGTTTGCATAGACCTTTGACTTCAAAAAAGTCCAATGGCATTAAATCGCAATATCTGGATGGCCAATTCTGATCGCAAAAACGGCCGATTACACGGTTAGGAAAATGACTCATGCAGTAATTGAATTGTTTCTCTGGCTGTATGGCATGTGGCACTGTCTTGTTGAAACCGCACGTTTGTCACATCCATATTTTGTAAATTAGGCACTATAAACTGGGTTATCATGTCACGATAGCGAACAGTCGCATTTTCGAAGACAGAAGGACCGATAATGCCTACAGCTCAAAATCCGCACCCAATAGTCACGCGTTTGTTTCTCAACATTAGTTGTGTTTTTATGATATCTCGCCAACCAGTAGTTGGCAGTTAAGGCATATTTCACATTCTAATTAAATCAACAACCTGCTGGCAACAACTATTTATTTTTTCCCCAGCCGGAGAGCTACTGGCTGGCAGCTGGCTAAATTCAATTCAATTCAATGGACAAACAGGTGGCGCTGAAAGCAACACGTGGCTTAGAATTTTCGTACAATTTGCTTAAATCATAATAGGGTTCTTATCTCATGCGCACACAACATTCCAGAGGAAAATATCAGAATTTATCTAACTTTTCTACCAAATGCATAATTTTATAACTACGAAATGCTGGTATGCTTTTAGGCTAATTGCCTAAATTCATTCGGCTGGCTTCATCTTGCTGGCAATTGTGCTGGCTACTGTCCAAATGAACGGCTGTAAATGCGTTGTTCTTTCGTATAACGCTCCATTTTTACTAACCCCGAACTGTCAACTGTCACATTATTATCTTTTTTTCCGTTTGGCATCGCTGTATGTACTATTAAATGGTGCAAAATTAAAATTTTGCATGGATTATGGGACTCCTTTATTTGGTTTTGAGAACACGTAACTGCCATTATTATTTAACTATGACAATCGAACCAGTTGACTTTGTTTTTATTGAGCAACGAATAATAAAGCCTTAAGAGTTTTGGCAGCATAATGTAGTAAAAATAGGATTAACTGGTACGTTTTCCCTTTAATCAAAAGTGTATCTTTCTTTACATTTTTAATATTTTTCAACACAATGTTGTATTCACTTTTGTTTTTCCTCACAGGATCGTTTTTAAATGCTGGAATTTAATAAAAAGGCAAAATCGCTACAATACTATTATAACACCGTCCAATCATGCCATCTCCATTTACATAAAGCAACCAAGACCCAATCGAAACAAAACAGAATACACGTGTACCTACCATTCCAAAAAGATTACCTTAAAAAGTTGAGTAAATTCCCAAAGCTACAATATTCAGTGAGGAGCAGCATTTCGTTGTATTTTCTCGTACAATGTCCAATAATTCCAACGATATTCGGATGGCGACCAACAGATTTCATAACTTCGATTTCACGTCGAAAAGCTCGAACGTCATCCACTGATGGTTGATCTGTGAACAGTTGAATAAGGAATAAATAAAACTTTGGATGATATAATTAAATTTTCGTAAACGAGATTTCGTTGTGTGTGCTATATGTATTTGTATATGTGTGTGCCTTAAAACATTTCAATTGTGATGTAAGGATTTCCCAGAATAAAATGAAAATTGTGCGTTTATATAACAGAAAACAATATCTACCCTTTCTCTGGATTTCCAGAAATATTAAATTAGGAGCGCTACTCCATCTGTATGGGATTAGGGTTTTAACAATGCTATCAGATATAGGAGTTGCATTGCAAATGGTGATTCCATGGCAGCAAGATTTTAATAGAATTTAAGCTTACAAAAGTAGTTTTACTTGAAAAACATTGCGAATGAGTTTCTGTTGACCCATTTCGAAGCGGAATCTTAGTTGCCATTACAGAGAAGGTCCTCCGGAGGATATATTTTTTTGTAGGACAGTTTTTCTCTTTTCCCAAAAGTCCATTGGTTCGTTTCGTATGAACGTGGACATTACGAACTAAATATGGCAAAAGTAATTTTAGCAATTAAACTGTTTGCATTATTATACAAAAAGGACTCCACATATATTTGCCGACGAATCCTAACCCTGTTTTTGCGATGAAGGCGGCACCCTAGGGTTTTACAAATATTCGTTTGTGATTTATTTTTGGGACAAATGGAAGTGGCACACAATTTTATGGACAGTCCGAGTGGGTAAATTGAGAAGATTAAGGCGCAAGGGCCTCGACACCAACAGCCTATTAGAAACGCAACTGATGTCCTACCTTCGAAACAATTGATGAATAGTAGCGGCGCGGCGGTGAGCTTTACGCGCAAAAGAAGGGATTATACCATCAGCTTATCCGGACTCTGACGTAAGAAAAAAAAGCACGAGAAACACGCGATTGAGAAAATAGAGATGAGGCACTCCACAAAAAATACTTTGCAGAAGGTAAAGAGAACGTGTCAAGTCAACTGTAGCCCAAACGATAAGTAACGTAACAAAATTGGAATTTTGCCCAATTTAATAGTACAGTGATGCCAACAAAGATAACAATGGCCGCGTTCCACTGACCGCTAGATGACTAGCGGCATGCCAAACTCCATATAAAAAAACTGACATTTCAGCATTTGCGCTAGAGCTCTAGCACATTTTGTGAAATATCCTTTTCTGGGAAATTTTTCAATCTAGCACAAAATGAACTGCTAGATTAAAAAAAAAATAACGAACTGTCAAAACAAAAGTGAAAGTGCAGAAGTCAAATATTTCCAATTTGGTGTAAAATGGGATTTCAAGCTTCTATGTAATTAATATTCATTGTATTTGTTTATTTAAATTATAGTGTATTAATAAATATGCGACATGATGGCACAAAATACATTTTTGACTCTCATGAAGTTGAATAAATACGAATTCAAATTGGTTTTAATGTCACTTTGCCGCTGCCGCTAGATCTCTAGCGCCAGCGTTTCTCCAACAGGGATATTATTTGCTAGATGACTAGCGATCAAAGGAACGCGGCCAATGTGAGTATGTGACAGCTGACAGTTCGGGGTTAGTAAAAATGGAGCGCTATACGGAAGAGCAACGCATTTTTATTATTGAGCTATATTTTAAAAATAAAGAAGGTTTGCTAACTACAATCCGAACAAAATATGGCCGTCACTGTGATTTAAAACCATCAACACTCTGTAGAGCATAATTGAAAAATTCAGGGTGACTGGATCAATTACTGATCTTAAACACTCTGGGTGTCCTGTCACAACCACAAGTCGTTCAACAGAAAACATCGAACCAGTTCGCGAGAGTATAGCTAACAGTATAGGAACTCTTCAATTCGTCACCTTAGTCAGGAATTGGGTATTTCGAGAAACTCTCGACAGCGAATTCTTACGAAAGACTTGAAACGAAAAGAGTTCGTTGAATGGATTTTGGAACAACAACAAGTGGATGCTGATTTTTCGAACAAAATCATCTTCAGTGATGAAGGTCATTTTCATCTTAATGCTTTCGTTTATCGTCAAAATTGTCGCATTTGGGGTTCAGAAAATCGAGTAATTGCCCACGTTCCATTGACCGCTAAATGACTAGCGCACATGCCAAACTCCATATAAAAAAACCTGACATTTCATCATTTGCGCTAGAACTCTAGCATATACGAGTATTGTATAATATAACGGTTTTTTTTTATATGGAGTTTGGCATGCCGCTAGTCATCTAGCGTTCAATGGAACGCGGGCATTGTTGAGAAGCAAAAATGCATATCCACAACGCGTGAGTGTTTGGTGCGAATTTTGGGTTGTAGGCATTATCGGACTATTCTTCTTCGAAAATGCGGCTAATCTGGCGAGGCAGTATGACAATTAATAGTGTTCGTTATCGTGACATAACCCAATTTTTGGTGCCTAAATTACAGGACATGGATGCGACCAACATGTGGTTTCAACAAGACGGTGCCAGAGAAACAATTCAATTACTGCATGAGTCATTTCCTAATCGTGCAATCGGCCGTTTTTGCGATCAGAATTGGTCATCCAGATCTTGCGATTTAATGCCATTGGACTTTTTTCTTTGGGGTTTTTTGAAGTCAAAGGTCAACGCCTTGAAAGAGGAAACTATGAGCTGTATTAATGAAATTCAGCCACATTTATGCAAAACGGTCACAGACAATTTTAATAAAAGAGTACGTGGCTATCAGCAAAGCCGTGGCGGCCATTTATCCGATGTGCTATCCATACATAACCCCAATCTGTATACCTACTCTATGAATCAATAAAAAAATTTAAGCTTTTTAATTAAAAATCTGTATTTTCTATAAAAATTACATTTTGCGCGAATTATGGGACAGAGTAACAGTCGCTGTCAAGCATGACTTAAGGAAATATAAGTTGACGACATTCGATTTTTATTTGTTCACATTCTTTGAATGTACGTATAAGGTGACATGGCCGAAAGAAAAAACATGTACATGACGCTGTATTGTGTAACGATTCCGCCAAACGCGCTTTGCACTCTGTCTTACAGTGAGTACAAACGTCACAATGAAATAACTTCGTCACAGTGCAAGTTCCCATGCATTTCGGTGTCAGTAAGCTACCAAATTTTATAAAGGAATCTCGTAATCATGTATTTCTTTGAGTGGGTACATATTGAAGAAATGGAAAAACTGCAAACTACCGAAATTCCGCTGTCAGATAGAACAACCAATTCAATCTGGACAACAAAAGTCGAGACTTCTGTCTACAAGACCAAAATGAAGTGAGCAACATTTAAGCTCAAGGGAATAAAGGTACTCGACTTCCGACTTCCGAGCTATTTTGGAAAGCGGGAGATAGCCTGCTGGAAAGCACCAACTTATTTCAAAAATTTGATCCTAGGAAGCTATACCTCAGAAGTTTCCCCAATCCAGATGAAAGAAAACCATCTAAACAGCGCCAACTATACATTACCATTGCATGCAAAAGTAACCTATCTTCCGTACTAGTGTGTGCCGGAAACCATTCGTCAACGTATTGATTGGCCACTATACCAGGTCGGTTTTAGACCCAGAAGTCCACAACTGATCAAATATTCCAACTACGAGAAAATCTAAGTCAACTTTGTCAAGGCGTGTCATTCTGACAATAGAAAATTCTCGCCACTCCAAAAAAATCTCAACGAGACCTCTGATTGTAAAATAGAACTTTGATAAGAAAAGACGCTGGCATGTGACTTCTTCAAAATCATACTTCAGAAAATTGTACGAAATCGGCAAGCCAACATTAGGGGTACAATTACTTTGATGATATTGACCACAGCGAGTTGTCCACTGGCTCGTTTATAAACATAGGGAAAGAAGCGGCAAAAATGGGCATAATCGTGAATGGGGTCTAAACCGAAGAGACACACAACAACGACGATAGCTTTAAAGTCCATGGATATCTACCTCAGTTCACCTATATAAACTCTGAACATGACATCACATCAAGAAGAATTATTACGCTCGCCAGTCACAGTTCCTTTGGTATAAGAAGGTAATTGAGTAGTAGGGTAGTGAATTGGTATTGCATTTTTTAATAGACTTCAGGCTAAGCAGAAAGTACTATTTTAAGTAGGTACTGACAAGCATCTGTCTATACCAGCAAAGCAGTATACTGCTAAATAACAAACAGTTTAATGCCTATTCGACCCTTTCCTGGTAAAATCAAGAACGGACCACAATAAATAATTGATTCACCAGAAATGCAATTGCAATCTTCGGAATTTCCTGGAGTTCCTCTAATATACACAATGCAACAATTAATCCCAATCTCGAGAAGTCCTGAAATCGATTCCTCTTCTATTAAGAAACATGTCAACAGAATCCTTTGCAGTGACTGTTCGAGAAACCCTTCCCAATATACAGTAACAGATTACTCAAACTCAAGCATTTGCTTTCACTTCATTGACATAATGCCCCACACCTACCTTTCAACATTTTCACAGCCACTTCACGTCGCGCACCCCCATCACCGCTGCCGGCAACACCATCATTAGTTTTACTCTCATGAAATATTCCTCGTCGTACAAGCCCGAATGCACCTTCACCCAGAACCTCATAGAGGGTGACATCGCTCCTATTCACTTCCATGTCATCGTTGAAGAAAAGCTTCTCTTCCAGATCCAATTGAAACTGATGTAGATCATCCTGTGAGGGTGGCACTGATAGAGTTTTTGTTGGAAAATCAAATGTTGACTTTGGATCTATAGGCGCTTTCTTCTCCAGCTCCTATATGCGTGCGTGCAGAGAAAACAAGTTGTATTTTTAGAATTAAAAACAAATAAAGGATAAAAGGACAGCTATTCCTATATACCGTGCATACCTCAAAGTATTTGCAGCGTTCCTGGTAGCGTTTTAATTTGGCACGTCGATGACAGACAATAAACACGACAAGCGAAAGGATGGTGATACAGAAGATGGGCGCAAGTATTGCGATGAGAAGCTTCAGGACGTAGTTCTTATCTGTAAAATACAAGCAAGGAAGTCGTGTGCAAAGAATTATAAAATTAAATTGAGTTTTATTACTTTCTTACCTGAGACCAGCATTTTAGTTGGCAGTGTTACAACTGCCGTTGAACTGCCACCTGGTGTGAATGCGGTTAGGTGTGTCTCGTACATCATTCCCTTTAAGGTTAGCGTTGGTATAAAGTACCAGTTTTGATCCTTAAATAAAATTTAACGATTTTAGTACATTCTTGCAATGATTTTTGTTTTCGCCCTTTAAAAATATGTTCATCTTTTAACCCACATTTAAGGGTGTGTTAAATAATAATACCTCCTTTTTATTTTCACATTTATCGGAATGCCGACCTTTTCAAATAGCCCTAACCCCGCGGTTATCCTTTCGAAACAAAGTTTAGAAGTTATCCGGATTGGAATTTCATTAAACAACAAAGCGACTAACTGAAGGATTTTAAAAAGGTGCACCCAACTGTCAGTTTTTGAAAGACTTTACAAATCTCTACTCTCGTATTTTTTTCATATTTATCCGTGGTATGGTAACATACCCAGGCATGAGACAGCACAAAAGGAAAAGGCAGACACGGGTTAAGGGCTAACTGGTGTCTGATTTCATGACTCGGAAAAACTCACAATGATATTTTTAATAATAAAATTACCCTTTGTTCATAGGATTTGTAATTCAAAGGTAAAATGAATTTAACATCTTGTAATTCGAAATAGACAAGTCGACTTCCAACGGACTTCCGGGAATGAAGTTTTAGATAAAGATAAACAAAAAAAAAAGAAATCTTGGACAAAATATTGTGCCTTTTAATTATTTAAAAGGATATCCTCCAACAGGAAATAGATAGAAATCAAATTAACCACAAGTGACTAGAAAATAATCAAAAATGTTCGCCATCAAAGTTTAAAGAGGAAGTTTAAAGAGGTATTTAATACTACAAGCATTGGTTGGCTCTATAGCAGTCATGTCAACTAGTTGAGGGAAAGGAGAATCATTTTCGCGCTCCTACAAGCACTTGAAATCACTTGCTTTCGCATTTGTGAGTCTGACTTTTGAACTATTACAAGTATGAACTTGTACTGCTTGAGTACCAAACTTGAAGGGAAACCATAATAGGTTTGCACGGGGGTAACCTGCCTCTTGTGCAAATGTGCGATTAAATTGGAATTATATATCGTGTCTATAATAGGATCAGTGGTCTATTTGAAGTAGTTGGCAGAACTCAAGTTCATTTTCGTTCACATTTAATATTCTGAAGGTGATTTAAGTGCAAAGCGACATAATTACTCTCTGACTTTACCAAATGTGTCATTAATAAATCCATGTGCAGATGACTTGGTAGAGAGCATGCACATGCACCAATTCATTTCCAAAATTTGATCAAATGAATGCATGCCTAAAGAATGGAATTTCAGCATCGTTTGCCCGGTCCACAAGAAAGGAAACTCCTTCATCTGCGCCAACTACAGAGGTATCAGTATCCTTAACATCGCATACAAGATTCTATCTGCCATATTGTGTGAACACTGTAAATCATTAGTTATTAACCTGATTGGCCACTATTAGTGCGATTTTAGGCCAGGAAAGTCCACCGTCGATGAAATGTTCACACTTAGGCAGAGCCTAACCAAAAACACATGAAGTCCAAATCGATACCCACCATCTTGCTATCGATTTCAAAGCCGCGTATGACAGCAGCTATATAGAGACGAACTATATAAAGCTATGTCTAGCCTTGGCATCCCTGCAAAACTCGTTCGATTGTGTAGGATGTCGATGGAGAAAATTCGCTGCATCAAGGTCGGTAACGACCCTACTGAAACCTTTGATCTCAAAAGAGGATTTAGACAAGGTGACGCGTTGTCGTGCGACTTTTTCAACATCAGTTGATCAGTGGTTTATTTGAAGTACTGTGAAGAACAGTCCGAAACTCACAGGCAAACTCACAAGGTGCGATCTTTCAAAATCCGTCCAATTACCTGCATACGTCGATGATATTGACATAGTTGCTAGAAAACAGCGAACTGTCACTGGTACGTTTGCTAGTATAGAAACGGAAGCTCCTAAAATGAGTCTAGCGGTCAACGGCGGTAAAACCAAGTAGGTATATGCTGTCAACAAGAAGCGACATCCAACATCGTAGAATCGGACAAAACGTCACGATCGACAGCTATAACTTTGAGGTAGTTAGGGACTTTGTCTACCTCGGCTCTGCTATGAATTCTGACAACAACATCTAAGATGAAATTAAACGAAGAATAACTCTTGCCAACCGCTGTTTCTTTGGGCTAAGAAGGCAATTGAGTATAGTAGAGCCCTATCCTCTAACCCTCAACCGAATAGGAGTGCAACTGGAGGCAGTTAACTAAGGACCGGGCTAACTGGAGAGGCTTGTTAGCAGAGACCTCGGTTCACCCCGAACTGTAGAACCACCTAAGTAAGTAAGTAAGTATTTAATATATCGCTCTTAATGCCGAAACAGCTTAAAGACTTTCTGGCCCAACTGTTTCCCAATATTTTTAATCGATCATCTTTTTCACAGAAAAAGTGGACACTAACCACTATGCACACTGCACAACCGTGGCAGTGGATTTCCATATACAGCGAAAAGGTGACTAAAACCATTGATAGGAAGCACGAATGCGGAAGGAATCCTTTTCTCTGATAAATTCTGCAACTTATTTGCGATAATTGTTTTGGCCGATCCGATGCTGCTGATACCGAGAGATCAAGAACGCTACCGAAAAAAAATAATCATGGATCTAATGCAATAACTATACTTTAGAGGTGAAAAGGCCCAAATGTTTTTGCCTTATATTTCGAGACAAACTTTTAAACCTAAGAAGTGAAACCCAAAGTACAAGAGGCAACTAGAGGTAACGAACACATCACAAGGTTTCGAAGGAAAAATCCTGCCAATGATTCAATGAGCAGTGAAATGTTCATCAACGCAGAGGAAACTACAGAGATCGTCTTAATCGTCCACTTCAAGAAATCGCCAGCATGAATGTTTCCAATCGGACGGCTCTCAGTTAGACTTCGCCGGAACTTAGATGATTACCTCAACCAGACAATCCTGCAACTAATTCAGCAAGAAATGGAACCTCTACAATCGTATCTGAGCGCAAGGGCTATCACGCAGATCCAGGATTTTAAGACATTATACACAATTGCACAATTGAAATGCTCGAGAATACAAACAGTAGATATGGATAAGTCCGTTTGCTTCACCCGACATTACTCATTTTAGTTAATAGTCTTATTTTAAGCAAATTTGTAGATAGACTGATTGAATACAAATATCTAACCCTCTTCTACCGAAAAAAAAACATGATCAGGGCCCTATTTCATAAACATTGACAGGTGACAGTTTAACAAATTTGTCGCACTTGTCTGACAAAAACATTGACAGGTTATATACACAATTTTCAGTTAAATACAACGTATGTATATTATGATTGTATGCCCGATGCCGGATGTGGTGCGTATGGCATGGGGTTGGGATATATTGATAATCTTCATAAGAGAAGAGACGTATAATATGTAGAATTTCAGAAGTTCATTCTGATACGTTGTATGATAACAGTGCAGGGTTGGTGTAGGTAGTTGTTTGGATTCGATAGGAAGAGGGAAACAAAGGAAAGTAAATGTAGTTTTATAAAAAAAATAGCAAGATCTAGGGGAGGGAGGGCGATGCAAAGGGTGCACATTATATATCCAATAGGTACATTACATCCATTATCGATATCGCCACGCAACGCAGTATAAATTTCATTCTGATATGACGTAACAGGGGTAGTTGGGGTAATTGTTTGGATTCCATAGGAAGGGAGGAGGACCAAAAGAAATGAGATGCAATATTTTATAATCAAGAGATTGTGTATTTGAATGGCAATCCGATACTTTTCTACGCAGATGATTGTGTGCTTGTTATTTTACAATGATTATGGTCAAGTGACATTTTTCTTTTCCTATTGGTCTCTTTAACAAAATGTAGACGAGAGATAGAATGATAATTATGTTTTATCCATTTTCGTAAAAAAATGTTTTTTGTTGTTTTCCATTCTCCATTAATTGCATAACGATTATTTTGTAGGTAGGTATATGGCGATCCGATACTTTTGAAGTAGTTTCACTTCTTTCACGTGTATGCGGACCTGCACGCGCCCATATTTTGATTTTGACATTAGGTATATTTTTTTGAGAAGTGAGTATAACAAAACCAAAAGTGAGTATACAAGTTTTGCATGTAAAAGTAAAAGTGAGCTAGCTATAGATGCTCAAAAAATATTTATTTTATTTATTTAGTTAATGTCAAGTCAATCATCGAAATTCTGTCTTCGCATTTCATTTCTTGCAAACTTTTTTAAAGTTCGTGTTGTCACTCAAAGTGTAATCTTAAATGGACCAAACATCGCCTTTGCAAGGCGAACACGGGTCATCTAGTTATAGACATTTTGAAAAATGTGTCGAGGGTTTTATTATCAAGAGTAATTGCTTTTTGCGCGATGTTCTAGTCTAGATGCAACTCAAATTTTTAACAATTTTTTAACGGAAGTGGTGATGTTCATCGGACTTTATTATCTATTCTTTCTTTCAAGTGTACGTTTTTAAGAAATAATAATATTTAGCATTTGACATACTTGTCACTTTACTATCAATACTTGACCGAAACTTAAACGCTTGTCGGAATTGTCAATTACATATTGACAAAATTGTAAACTGTAAAATTTTGTCTATCCTATGAAAGTGTCAGTACAAATTTGTTAGAAAATTCGTGACAATTCTCGGAAAATTCCTGGTTTTATATTGTTTTTATGAAACCAAAACTTGACAATTGTCTGTTATTTTCAGACAATTCTTCAAAACTGTCTTATTATTGGCCGCGTTCCATTGACCGCTAGATGACTAGCGTCATGCCAAACTCCATATAAAAAAAACTGACATTTCAGCATTTGCGCTAGAGCTCTAGCACATTTTGTGAAATATTCTTTTCTGGGAAATTTTTCAATCTAGCACAAAATGAACTGCTATATTGAAAAAAAAAAATAACGAACTGTCAAAACAAAAGTGAAAGTGCAGAGGTAAAATATTTCCAATTTGGTGTAAAATGTGAAATGAAGCTTCCATGTAATTAATATAAATTGTATTTGTTTATTCAAATTATAGTGTATAGATTAATATGCGACATGATGACCCAAAATACATTTTTGACTCTCATGAAGATGAAATAATACGAATTCATATTGGTTTTAATGTCACTTTGCCGCTGCCGCTAGATCTCTAGCGCCAGCGTTCCTCCATCAGGGATATTATGTGCTAGATGATTAGCGGTCAAAGGAACGCGGCCATTTATGAAACAGAAATTGGACAATTGTCCACTTGTCAGTTTACAAATTGTCATCTGTCACCTGTCGCAATTGTAAATTTGTATGAAATAGCGCCCAGGAACTCTCGTACGACAGCTGATTTCGTTAGGCAATAACGTCTAAATCGATTTAGAAATAACGCCGACAAAAAAATGCATAACCCCAAAAAATAAACAAAAATCATTCGCAGTTTAATCCCTGTTTGTGATCACTGTTGCCATTACCTACGCCAATAATAATAATCAATATCTCATCACCCAAATTTCTGTGAATTTTACAGCCATAAATTGCCTAGCAAAGGTTTGGACTTTATGACATTTTGTTTGGTTTAAGCATTATGGTTTTGATCGATAAGACCTAATCGCCCTTACTACACATACATGTATCAATGTAACTGAATGCCACAGAGCTACCCAATTACGGCACTGACACACGACACGACACATTGAAAATAAGTACCTTTCAACACTTCCATTAAAATCATGCAATCATTACTTTGACTTTTTGCATTTATTACCCATTCAAGGACATAAAAAGGATTCATAATATGAATTCTTGAGAACTTCGACTAAAGCGATTTTATGGGTAATCGGAAATCCTTATAGTAAAGTATTATATCCGTGTACCCAGGGTGTAGGTACTTACCTTTGTGACATTGACGACATGCGACTTCACACCGTATGTATTCAGTTGGTCCAAGTCGAGAATTCTCAGCGTGTAATAGTCTGGTTCGAATTTCGGATGCTTCCAGCTAATGTTCAATGAAAATTCATTTGCCGCAAGAAAGTGCTCTTCGACAAATAGTTCCTCGGGTTGGAGTGGTGCTGAAACGAAACGAGTATGCTGTCAATGAAACTGGAGACATTTTGGGATTTACATAGTAGACATGTGTGTAAATTACAAAGGACTGAATTTTGTTGGGAATTTCTTGTTTAAATTGATTTTCTTTATTTGAAGGGAGGTGTAGTTGAATGACACTTAAACTGAGCTGTGTACGTATTCTCTAGAAATAGTTAATTGGATTAATTTGGGGTGAAACTTTGGCGTGAGCAACAGGAAAGGAATAATTTATAAACAGAAGAGACCCTTAGAGACTGACTTAAATTAGTCGTGGGTGTTGTTTTCGCACGCAGAACTAATGGAAATTATCAAAGTTTTTGATTGAAAATTCATTGAAAGCTCTAGGTAGTAGATATTTAATTTTAAATTTATGCACTGGACCTATTATATGAATTTGACAAAAACCACTGCTAGATAATTTTCTAATATTTTTGTATTTTTTTTTTTTTTTTGTCAAAACTTTTAAAGGACACAAATAAAATTTCCCAATGCGGTACCAAACAACGTTTCGAATACCTCTAAGTTTTCTTTTAAAAAATCATCAGTCTATCACAAGGACCTTCGTATATTGATGGATTTTTTGTTGCCGATCCAGAGCCATGTCTAGTTTTGGCATCTTTGTCATCTTAGCTGCTCCAAATGACGGAAACAATCCCACCGAGACCTTTGATGTCAAAAAAGGATTTTGAAAAGGTGGTGCGCTGGCATATGACCTTTCCAACATCATACATGAGAAAGTTGTGCAAAACTCGCAAACCAACGCAACGCCTAGGCCATCATTTTCCAAAAGCCTCTGCAAATTTCTTGCACATGCTGACGACATTGACATAATTGGTAGAACGCAACAAGCTGTCACTAGTACATTCGCAAGTATTAGCATAGAAACGGCAAACATGGGGGCAAAACAAAATACATGCCGTCAACAAGAAGGAAAACGCAACATCGACGAATAGGACAGAATGCCACGATACAACGTTGAGGAGGTTAGTGACTTTACATACCTCGGCTCCGCGATAAAAACCACAGCAGGAATCAAACGAAGAGTGACACTTGTCAACCGCTATTTCTTTGGCCTAAGAAGGCAACTGACTTGTAAGGCCTTGTCAAGAAACATTAATGAGAGTCTCTAAGAACCAGTCCTGCTCTATGGCCCATGAGCACGGACGTTACCAAAATTGAATGCAGATCTTCTTGGTCGTTTCGAAAGCAAAATTCTTTGAGTGATTTTCGGTCCCATTTGCATTGACGGACTTTGGAGGAGGATATTTAACAGTGAACTCTACAAACTGTACAGCGACATCGACCTGGTCAGAAAAGTACATATCAGTCGACTTAAATGGCTAGGACATGTTGTAAAGCGAATGGACACCAACGCTCCGCCCCGAAGAGTCTTCGATTCCAACACGGAGGGAAAACGCACCAGAGGAGACCTCTAAGTGGCGCGCACAAGTGAAAGTTGACCTCAAGCGGTTAGCCAAAGAACGGGGTGTAGGTCCACTTAAGTAAGTAAGATGCTGGAGAAAGCCAGCAATATTCGGACCCTTAACAGACCGTGTGCAGCCATACAATTAGAGGAGGCCCTAGACAGCAGATTTTACCGCCATCTCGGAAGTGGGGTCGAAGAAGACGGGCAAAAGAAATATGCGAAACTTCGACGTCTACTATGTGACTGCTACTGCTACAGAGAAAACTGTAAATTTGTTTGCGGGCGGTATGAAGTTAGCAGAAACTATGGCCTCTATTGTGAGTGTCGATGGTTAATCGTTGATCGACAACGGTCGATCGATCGAGAACTGTGATTGTCGTTTGCGATCGATATTTGTCGATTTGACAGTCGCTTGTAGTCGATTACAAATGTCTGGTCGATGCTTTCTCTTGGAAGTGAAAAAATTTTGTGGATACGAATAGCTAAAATCAATCGGCGCAATCGACAATTGTCGTAACGATCGCTGATCGACAATCACAATAAGGGCCTATTACTATATGAGCTCTTCGATAAAATACGTAATCGATGTCCTTGAAGCTAATAACCGTCCTCAGTGATTTTAAATTCAAAATAATAAATTGACTTTCTCATACTCATTTTCATCGAAGTCCGTGAAGCCATTTCACCTAAAAAAAACCGATATTGGTAAATTTGTCAAGGTTAGTTAGGTTAGGTTAGCCGCCTATTCGACCATTCGTATATGTTGATGAATCTTCTTAAATCTGGTAGAGGTATCGTTGCTAAATCTTCCAAGCCGTTAAAGAACCGTGCTCCCCATATAAGAGCAGCGTCTTTCTTGGATCGCTGAGCAATGACACAGAAGATGTTTCCGACATTCTATTTCCTCTTCATTCTTCTGCAACTTCTAATGAAGTCATTTGTAAAGATACCCAGTCTATTGGCCATGTTTCCAATAAAGCTATCTTACGTTATCACCTCGACGAGCACTGGGATTTCTTTTCTATCAGAAAATGTTAGTATCTTTGACTTTTAAGTGTCATTTGCGGGCCACAAGCTGTGAGTTATGGTACAACCGGAAGTTTCATTACATCGTTCTTTAGCCAAGTTTAACTTGATTTTCGATGGCGTTCATAGCTGCGTTGAAAGTTGATGGTAGTACTTGTCTGTCAGCTATAGTATTTGAGAAAAGTATGTCCATTTCAGACCCGCATCTGGCCAGTTTATCTTGGAACGCAGCATCAGTACTGTGCGATGGTTTATTGCTCTCAATACCGTGAGACACTGACTTACGGATTTAGCATTTGCCAAATTTAAGTTAACCGCTTTAAGTGCTGCTTGGCTGTCTACTAGTGTACACACTGTAACGAAATTTGCTATTTCCCCTTCCACTTCTCTCGCTACCGTTATGACCCCATGTTTACAGGTACATGGAGTCAGTCCGGGCAGCAAAAGTGGAAGGGTGTCCAGGTACCGACAGCTTGGCATGCTAGCTTTAGCTCGTTCTAGCTCGTCGGATGGGGGGGTTCTTGCTATTGGTAACACTGGACGGCTCGTTACGCATTAATCATGCCAAAATTTATAAGCTTCAAAAAAAATTGAGGCCTAAATGTCTCTTCAGATACAGTTTATTTTTTTGTGGTGGGAGCGATTGATATTTGTGCTCCCTCAGGATACCCACCCTCTGCACCACACCAATACCCGAATGTATTAGTTGTGGTACACCATGGCTACCAAATCCTAATATTCATGGCAGCCCCTATTAATCTAAAATCTCATTGCCATTCCATAGGCTTAGGTCTCACCAAAGCCTTGCCACATCCACCAATTCTTAAAAGATATTAAAATACCATGATTTATCTATCCAAACTAACAAAAACAAAAATATTTATTGAGAGGTAAAGAACAATAGGTAACTACTTATGTTTGTAGTATGTACATAAAAAAAAAAAAAAATTACCGATAATGAATTACCTATATAATGATATTATATATTAATACCCAAATGTTCGAAATGATAATTAAAATAATAAAATTGGGTCGCACCAAAATTAAATTTATTGTAAAAACAAATAGAAATATCACTTACCAAATTTATATTATTTAAAACCATACACGAAGATCCAGGGGTGAAGAGGATGATGTGCACAACAACCGCTGCCCGTGGTGAATTTTGAATTTTACTGACCTGTAAACTCTAACTATGGAATTAAAATTAATTATATAATTTAACTTTGGCGGATCCTAACAAAATTTATGTTATGTTATCTCTGTCAAAATAAAATCACTTAAATTTCAGATAAAGAAAAAAAAACACGAATTAAGACAAAACTAATGATACCGAAATAAGAAATCTTGATTTTCAATGAAATTTTCGTTCTTGTAGGTACAGTTATGTATCTCCTTTTTTTTTTTTTGGAAAGTTCTTTTGAAAGTTCTTCTTGATCCGGTATAATAAATTCAGCTTCCACTTACTAATATTTTTTTTCTTGTTAGGCTTGTGGTTTTTTTGATGGTCCGAAAAAACCTTACTGAAATTTCGAATCTCTGTAGTTTCGAGTCTATTTTTTTCTTTAGTAGGTATCTTTTATTTTGCTGCTGCTTTATTAGTTTTTTTTGTTTTGTTCAAGATTATATATTTCCTCTTGTGGGAAGTTTCGAGATAATATGTTTGATAGATTTTTTTCTATCTATATGTATTTAGGCCTTTGGATTGAACCTTAGGACAATTTTCATCAATCCATGTAGGTATACTAAAATCCTCGGCAATAAACTTTTTTTTTTTTTATTGGTTTATTATATTATATATTTTGATACAATCTTTCTGTTAGCAAATTCTCAGCAGGAATGAAAATTTATTTTTCTACATATGACAATTTGTTTTTATTTTCTAAATACTTATTTTGCTAACTAATTTTTATACAGTATAATTTAGAAAAGTTCTCAAATAATTTGCATACCTAAAATTATCTATGGATTTATGCCGTTCCCTACACAACTTATTATTTTCGAAAGGGTGAACGAACGAAAATAAGAAGAAAAGGAACTTTTTTTTTTAATTATCCTAAATAAGCAGAAAAACAAAACCAAATTATCATAATGAACCGAAATTATTTCCGCAAATCTTTAGCATGGAACACACCTAATCTGTTTCCCTGTAGGTCTTCAAGTTCATAAAGATTATTGCCTAACCGTTTCTTTACTTTCGCTTTTACAAATTTTGGACTAAGTTTTGAATTTATACCTTTACTTGCATCGCTCATAACAAAATTTCTTTTAAATACTTCGTCTCCTACCGAAAATGTAATAATTTTGCTACGTGTGTTATAAATTTTTTCATATTCATTGTGTGTTTTGGCCAAAGATTCTTTAATATAAGTATGTAAAATGTTCATTTTTGATGGTTTCGAAAGCAAATTTACTTCCGAATTATTTAAAATATCTAACGTTCTTAACAATTTATAATTAGACCCATGTTCAATCATCTTTTGGCCGAAAAGAGCTTCATACGGAGACATGTTTATTGCGGAATGCACTGCGGTGCGTAGTGCACAAGCAATAGATGGGAGATGTATGTCCCAAGTTCTTTGGTCTGGTTCGATATAAGATCTGATTGCAGCCAATATTGATCTATTTACTCTTTCACTTGCATTTGCCTGTGGTGAGTATGCAGCAGTTTTGATGTGACGAATTCCGTATGACGACATTAATTTAGAAAATTCATTACTGGTGAACTGTTTACCATTATCAGACAAAATAGTTTCTGGAACTCCAAATATTGAAAATACCTGTTCTTGTAAAAATTTAGTGGTGGCTAACGTAGTTGCAGACTTAAGAGGTTGAATGATTACAAATTTTGTGAGCTGGTCTAAAGCAATTAATATAAATTTGTTACCGTTTTTCGAACGAGGGTATGGTCCAAGAAAATCAATATACAAAAATTGAAAAGGTCTTTCGACAGGAAAGGCTTTACCCATTGGAGGTCTCAAAATTGAATTAGGAGCTTTGGATGACTTACATACATCGCAATTTGAAATAAATGTCTTAACCTGAGCTGCCATGTTGGGCCAGAAAAATTGTTGTCGGAGTCTGTAGAGTGTTTTTGCTATTCCACCATGCGAAGCTCGGGGTGGCTGATGAGCCAAAGAAATCATATGGTCGGTCAGTTCTTCAGGAACCCAAAGTTTCCACACAAGATCGTCCTCAAGTGGATTGCCTGTACTATGCTTAACCCTCTTATACACATAATTATTTGAAACTTGAAGGTCAGGCAACTGATCGCTTTGGTTTCTGATATTGTCTATTATCTTGAGATATTTCTCAGACTTAAAACTTAAATCTTCAAGATCTATGTGAAGTACATCAGTTATATCATTCTTCATTGACATATCTGCAAGCATCAACGTATCAACCTCATACGCTCTTGACAGTGTATCAGGTACCACATTTTGTGAGCCTTTCCTATGTTCGATAGTAAAGGTAAACCCCTGCAGTTTTAGGCTCCATCGAGCTAATCGACCACTTAAATCTTTCTGGCTCATCAGCCATTTTAAACTTGCATGGTCAGTTATGATCTTAAACTGTTGTCCTTCAATGTATGCTCTAAATTTTTGTACTCCCATTACAGCAGCAAGACATTCTCTTTCAGTTACGCTGTAGTTGCGTTGTGCAGAGTTCAATTTATGAGAATAATAGTAAATTGGTCTTTCAATATTATGTTCATCCTTTTGGCACAAAACACAACCGATACCGGTTGCTGATGCATCACAGAGAATAATAAACTCTTTGGAAAAGTCTGGGTTAATTAAAATTGGTGATGAAGTCAAACTAGTTTTTATGAGATCAAACGACTCTTTGGCCTTTTCGTCAAAATTGAATTTCTTACCCTTTTTTAGTGTGTCGGTCAGAGATGAAGCTAGCGATGAGAAATCCTTAACAAAACGTCGATACCAACCAGCAAGTCCTAAGAAACGTCTTACCTGACGAGCGGATTTCGGATATGGGAAGTCATTTATGGCGGTTAATTTTCCTGGGTCCGTTTTAAGACAACCATTCCCTACCACATAGCCTAGGTATTTCAATTCCTTGAAACAGAATTTTGACTTTTTGACGTTGATTGTTAAACCTGCATTTCTCAATTGATTTGCTACAATTCGCAGTCTCTCAAGATGTTCGTCAAAAGTTCTCGAAATTATCAGAAGGTCATCTAAATACACAAATATGTTTTCTTTCAGTTCATGTGGCACCACTTTGTCCATCAACCTGCACATGCGTTGAGCAGCATTACATAGACCAAAGGGCATAACATTAAACTGATATAAAGGTCTACCAGGTACCGTAAATGCAGTCTTCTGCCTGGATTCTTTCTCCAACGGGATCTGCCAAAAGGCATCTTTCAGATCCACACTAGATATATAATGAGTATCTGAAAGACGTCCTAGCAATCCTTCTATATGAGGAAGTGGATATGCATCTTTTTTCGTAACCTTGTTGACTTTCCGATAGTCCAAGCATAATCGATTCTTGCCTGGTTTACGGATTAGAACCACTGGAGAATTCCATGGACTATTGCTTTCTTCGATTACACCCATCTCCAGCATGCGATCCAACTCCTCATACAGAAGTTTCTGCACCGCTGGAGACACAGGATAATGACGTTGTTTTATAGGTTCGGCATCTCCAGTATCTATAACATGTTCTTCAATCCTAGTTTTGCCTAAGCCAATCGTGGCTGAAGATGGGAACATATTAATGACCTCTAATAGTTTTCTTGCATCCGAATCAGACAATTTGTGTGCATTTGGATCTTGTTCGAGATGAATTAAATCTTGCGATATCTCTGATATCAAATTTGGTGCAATTTCAAACTGTTTCCAAAAATCAATGCCAAGATAAAGTCTTTGTTTTAATGATGGCACCACAAAGAGACTTAATTTTTTTGTTTTTCCTTTATAAGAAATGTCTACTAAAATTTGTCCAACAATTGACTGATGATTACCATCAGCTGTCTTAATACCTGCAGAAAATTTTGATAGTTCAATTTTGTGTTTTGTCAGAAATTCTAAACCACCTTCACCTAAACAGCTTACGCTAGCTCCGCTATCAAGAAGGCCCAAAATCGGTTCACCAAAAATAGAAACAGTAGCGTATGGACGGGGATCTTCAGATGAGCAGCATAAGATGGTAGAATTTATGGATTTATAAACATGCTTCTTTACCTTGAACTTTTCACGTAATTTAAGAATTTTGTTGGATACCGGACGTGAACAGTTTGAATTGGAAAATATTCTTTTTCGGACGGTGTAATAATTATTAAGACGTTCATGCAAATTTCCATGAGGTTGCGTTGTGAAATTTTTACTTGAAGAAACTTTGGACCTGTGATCATGACTATGACTTAAAATTTGTATTGGTTTGGTGTTTTCTAATTTAGAGGAATAACTATATGTACGAACATTTTGAGAGCAATCAAGGTCAGAGTTATTTATGCTGGAATTCATTATTGACTGCCCGGGTTCTTGTTTCGAGAGCAATTCTTCCCGGAAGCCAAATTGCTCTTTCTCACGTTTTCCGAACACCGTGGGCAATTAGGTGAAGTAACATTTTCTTTGCCGCATTTGAAACAAAATAGCCATCGTTTAGGATCAGGACAGTCAAAAAATGAATGACCATGTTTCCGACAATTCCAGCAAATGTAACCCTTTGTATTTTTGCTAATCTCAACAGTCTTCACAATATGTCCGCTTTCGGGACGAACGGAAGTTTTGTTTTCAAAATTAACTTCCGACACAACATTTCTACGTAAAGTAGGTCCGAAATTGTTTCGCATCTTTTGTTGGTCATGGTCGTTAATGTATTTTTCTATATTTCTACAAACATAGACCATTTCGACAAGACTCTCAGTTCGGAATGTTATCAACAATTCACCCATCTGCCTTTGCACATTTTGCTTCAGCAGGTCAATTATCTCACGGTCTGATTTTGGGGCGCGTAAACGACTATTTAGCTGTTGAATGACTGAGTAAAAGTCATCGAAAGATTCTGAATTTCTTTGCTTTCTGTCAGACATTTTTCGGTAAAGTTCTGAATCTGTCTCTAGGCTACGATATTGTTCGACAAGAGCCTGACGTAGAACTATCCAATTTACACTCGGATTTGACTTTAAGTAGACCCAAAACCAATTTTCTACTTGTCCACTGACAAGCTGGTGAAAATTCATCACAACTTCATCCCATGTAGCATTGTTACAAACTTTCAATCGCTCAAGCCTGAAGAGAAAATCGTCAACAGTCATACTTTTGTTATCAAACTTAAGTCCCCATTTATGAAAGTCATGAACTCTTGGTACCAACATTGGCTGTTGAAAATCTGTTGAATTAACTGTTGGCTGGTTGACATTTAAATTTAAATTATTTAGATTCTGCAGAAAGTCATTCACATTGGGACTAACTGTAGTATCTCTTCCCTGGTGGTTCAGAGGATTATTTGGGGGAATTCTGTTAGCGATTTGCTCATTGCTATATTGAGTTTCAGAAACATTTTGTTGATTTACTTGGCGAGTTACTTCTAAAGTTTGTCGAACCAAATCCGCCACTTCGTTCCTTAAAAACTCACGATTCCTATCCATTTCTTCTCTAATCATGCGAAGCTCTTCACCTCGAGTTTGTCCTACAGTAGCGGTTACTGCTTCCCTGATATAAGAAACTATATCCCTTTCATGACTTAAACCATTACTATTCGCAGGCAATGAAGAAACATCTGGTACTTCAGACTGATTTACAGTTGAACTTTGTGTAACCTGAGGTGGATTAGTCATTGTTTCAGCGTATTTCTTTGTAGACTTATAGGTTGTCTGAGGTACAGCTTTCCTACGAAAACTATAACGACTTGTATTTGAAGACGCTCTTACTGGAAGTTTCGACATTTCGAAATAACCAAATCTAATCTAAAATCTAAAAATTAAGTCTAATCTAAACTAAAAACCGAATTACTATTAATAATGCGAAATGTGTTAAATGCTAAATCTAAGTTAAAAAGAACGAGTTAACTAAACTAACAACTGAACGATTAACAAAAAGTAAGTATCACTAATTAATTCAAGGGAAAATATCAGAACTGCAAATGTTTTAAGTCTATCTTCTAGTCTAAATAATTCCGTAACTAATTCTAACAAAATTAATCGAGTCGGTCGATAATGTTAATATGGGATCAAACAGTAAAGAGATAAAAGTTTGGTGGATGTGACAGACTGCATTAGACCCACCCAAGAATGACAATGAAGATGTTGATACTCCACCAAAAATAAACTGCATCCTGTTAATTTATGCGCTTACTGAATTGTGAAATAAAACAAAAAATAATGCATCTGTACCAGCCTCGCTTCTCTTGAGCGTTGCTTCAGGACATATATTTTAAAATTTCTAAACAATAATTTGGATTCTATTGAAATAAGAGTGGTGTGTAAGAAATAAAGAAGTCCAGATAATTATGCATCAGACGCATGCGCATAAGTTTATGATCTCACATGCCGGTCACTAATTATCTAAGACTCTTCCCATAATTACAAAGTTTGTTTCAATGAACTCATCACAGCAGACATAAATGCAATAAATTGCATTTACCGGATGAAAGGTTCATCTCCACAGATTATTTTTTTTTTTTTTTCTTGAAACCTCGCAAAAGTTACGCATCAGATGTAGACTGAATTAAAGAATCTGTCTACCGGTCGAACTAAGCGAAATCCCAAATTTGTGTTGTATCTAGATAAAATTCAATAGAAACTCGAAATTATGAACAATCAGCAAACTCTATAAAACGCATTGTTAGAGACAATCGGGCCCCACGTTGGGCGCCACCTGTAACGAAATTTGCTATTTCCCCTTCCACTTCTCTCGCTACCGTTATGACCCCATGTTTACAGGTACATGGAGTCAGTCCGGGCAGCAAAAGTGGAAGGGTGTCCAGGTACCGACAGCTTGGCATGCTAGCTTTAGCTCGTTCTAGCTCGTCGGATGGGGGGGTTCTTGCTATTGGTAACACTGGACGGCTCGTTACGCATTAATCATGCCAAAATTTATAAGCTTCAAAAAAAATTGAGGCCTAAATGTCTCTTCAGATACAGTTTATTTTTTTGTGGTGGGAGCGATTGATATTTGTGCTCCCTCAGGATACCCACCCTCTGCACCACACCAATACCCGAATGTATTAGTTGTGGTACACCATGGCTACCAAATCCTAATATTCATGGCAGCCCCTATTAATCTAAAATCTCATTGCCATTCCATAGGCTTAGGTCTCACCAAAGCCTTGCCACATCCACCAATTCTTAAAAGATATTAAAATACCATGATTTATCTATCCAAACTAACAAAAACAAAAATATTTATTGAGAGGTAAAGAACAATAGGTAACTACTTATGTTTGTAGTATGTACATAAAAAAAAAAAAAAATTACCGATAATGAATTACCTATATAATGATATTATATATTAATACCCAAATGTTCGAAATGATAATTAAAATAATAAAATTGGGTCGCACCAAAATTAAATTTATTGTAAAAACAAATAGAAATATCACTTACCAAATTTATATTATTTAAAACCATACACGAAGATCCAGGGGTGAAGAGGATGATGTGCACAACAACCGCTGCCCGTGGTGAATTTTGAATTTTACTGACCTGTAAACTCTAACTATGGAATTAAAATTAATTATATAATTTAACTTTGGCGGATCCTAACAAAATTTATGTTATGTTATCTCTGTCAAAATAAAATCACTTAAATTTCAGATAAAGAAAAAAAAACACGAATTAAGACAAAACTAATGATACCGAAATAAGAAATCTTGATTTTCAATGAAATTTTCGTTCTTGTAGGTACAGTTATGTATCTCCTTTTTTTTTTTTTGGAAAGTTCTTTTGAAAGTTCTTCTTGATCCGGTATAATAAATTCAGCTTCCACTTACTAATATTTTTTTTCTTGTTAGGCTTGTGGTTTTTTTGATGGTCCGAAAAAACCTTACTGAAATTTCGAATCTCTGTAGTTTCGAGTCTATTTTTTTCTTTAGTAGGTATCTTTTATTTTGCTGCTGCTTTATTAGTTTTTTTTGTTTTGTTCAAGATTATATATTTCCTCTTGTGGGAAGTTTCGAGATAATATGTTTGATAGATTTTTTTCTATCTATATGTATTTAGGCCTTTGGATTGAACCTTAGGACAATTTTCATCAATCCATGTAGGTATACTAAAATCCTCGGCAATAAACTTTTTTTTTTTTTATTGGTTTATTATATTATATATTTTGATACAATCTTTCTGTTAGCAAATTCTCAGCAGGAATGAAAATTTATTTTTCTACATATGACAATTTCTAAATACTTATTTTGCTAACTAATTTTTATACAGTATAATTTAGAAAAGTTCTCAAATAATTTGCATACCTAAAATTATCTATGGATTTATGCCGTTCCCTACAACACAAAAGGTCATTTATTTCCATTTCTAGTAGTTCCCTCGCTAAAACAGTTTGAGCCGCTTTCTTAACTGCATACATCTCGCTGCCTGGAAAACGCTGCACTGATTTGCCAGCCTATATGAATGCCTGATGTACCTATTTCTTCTCACAAGACTCCTGCTGCTGTCCCATTCTCCATCTTTGAGCCATCTGTGAAGATGTGTATAACTTGTATGACCGTACTCAGGGAGATCTAGTCAGACTTTAAATTTCTTGTCAAAGTCATACCTTGGTGTCTTGTAGTCCGTGAGTGGCATGAGTTCGCTCTGATCAAAGATGTGAAATACGAGGAAATGTTATGCTTATATGCAGAGCTTTGGCAGAGCATTTGGCTCCTCTCCTGTTTGACATTGACATTCTTGTTCAAAAAATAAGTTACTTTCACGCTCTGGCACTTCCATCGAAAGTAATAGCTACCATAATAAATCATTCAGCTATACTTGGAAAGCAATAATTGATCGTCTCTCACACGAATCCAATTGATGTTCTCTAAGGAGCTTATGTGGAAGTCAGGTTCAGTTATGACCTGATTCTCACGGAAAATAATTATTCCAACACTGCCCTTTGAGTGATTCCATAAGCAGTTCCGATGAGGGGATGTTTTGTTTTGGAAATTGTTGTCCTTTTGTTGTGTGTTTCCTTAGAAGTAAGCCGCCTAAATGTGTATGAGTGTGTGTGTTATAATTTCTAATCGCTGTCTAGCCTAAGAAGTTATTTTAGGAACTTTTGTTTGTCTCAACAAATTGTCGCTTTGTCAATTGTCAAGACAGCAAAATTTAGAAAGACCTTTAATATGACAACAAAAGCAATACTTTTGTTTTTGGAATTCAAATTCAGTTCGATGTATTTCTCTTTGACAAGGAGTGCATACCATACAGTTTCGGAAAAAAATGTATTTTCATTATATCCGGTGGGCTACTTGACTTTCTCCAATCAACCGGTGAACAACTTTGATGATTCATTACAGATTAGTGGCAACTGGCAACAGATTTAAGAGAAGGCAAGTGTATATTGATGTATTGCTGTTGGCTGGATTTTGACGTAAATATATAAACGCGCACGTATGTATCCCTCTATCCTGTTTACTTCGGTTGTATTAAGCCATTCCGGTACCTTCCTTAATGCTGAATAATTCAGTTGATTGGATATATCTGTCAGATGGTTTTCTTTATTACATATACACACTCACAGGACAGAACGAACATGTATGCGAGTACTTCAACTCGTAATTCTCCTTTTATCGCATATTTTCGCCTGCAACATTTTAACGTTTGCGGCGGTTTTGTGGTTTCACAAAAGTGGCTACGAAACCTCAAACGGATGGTGGTGCTGGATGCGGGAATAGTCTATGAGTAGATTATTTAAGGAATTTTTAATTTTCCTTTTGAAAGTGAACACCAACTGAAATAATTTTACATTTGGAGAAGTGCGGCGGTGAAATTTCCGTACGGCCAGAAGCACAACCGACCAACTCTCCGATTGGTGCTTGAAAATGCTTGGATTTTGTAGATTTAGAGAAGTCATGCTACCGAGTCCCTTGAGGTAAATTCTGAAGTGTACTGCAGGAGTATGGGATTGCGGTGGTGCGTTTCATTTCTCCTTTTCATTACAAATATGGACAGAGCGTTTCCACTTGGGAGACCAAAGAATCAACTATTCACTCTTCGTTGTGTTAAGTTTTTTGGAAGCTGAGAGAAAATATCCATAGGGAATGTATTTTTTTTTTTTAATTTAGTAATGCTCACAAGATTTTTGTGCCCTTATAATGCTAATGTAAAGCATGCGTAAAACGGATCAGTAAGGTTAAGAGGAGGTGCTGCTGCACATTTAGACAAGGGAAAACCATGTGAATTACATATGCTTTTTGTTCGACTGGTAAAAGAATCTTCATATTTTACATTATAAAGAAGGCTTATGGGTCAAGTGATGCGCATTCGATGAGTGACGAGGGTTGCGATAGAATTATTGAAGGGCGGTAAAAAAATTATATAAAGTTATTAACGCAAAAAAACCCTACTATCTAAAATTTCAGCAGCTAAATTAAATCTCAATAGAGATATATGCTTTGCGCAACATTAACGACATTTTTACATTTTATATATAAAGGATGGATTAGGATAAGGTATGTAGATGCCGTAGGTTAGGTAAGGCGGCTCTCAGATTGAGGAAACAAGCAATAAGTAACTAAGCAACTAGCAACTGTCAATAAGCAATACGCAACTTTATTTTAGCCTGTTCTCACATCGAAGCAACAGTATTGACTGAAACTTTTAACTAACATGTCATCTGACGACTCCGATGATTCGATTTTTCTAATGTGGTTCCATTTAAGAAAAAAAAAGACAACAGAAAAGGAAATGTTGGGTGCACCCTGCATTTACTAATTTAATAAATCATGGTGGAAATATTTGCGCTAAGGAACTCAGAGCATATCCCACCCAATTTCAAAACTGTTATCGAATGAGCCCCGAAACGTAGTATGCGCAAATGTGTCAATAATGACAAATATTGCTACTAGGAAGCAATATTATGTTGCTTTTCAACATGCGCTGTGTATCGCTAGCAATAATTATTGTAGCAACCAGCAACATTTTTCGTTCGAGCGATATTGAGTTGCTTTGATGTGAGACCTCTAATTTAATTCTATGTAAAATAACTGTGAGCGATAATATTGCGTGTTTCCTATTACCAGTTGCTTATTGAATGTTGCCTCAATGTGAGAGCCGACTTAGAGTGATAGCCTACAACGAGTGCTGACAAATTTAGGCCAACAACAGCCCAATGTAAAGCAGCAGAATCTAATGATCTCAGAACTATACCCATTGACCAGGATCTAAAAATAAAGGTTGGTGCTTATTTTAGCGAGTTCCCCCAACCTGAGGGCATGCCTCAAACTCGAATTTCGTGAAAAAATTCAAGTGATTCCCTAGGACCTGGTTTTTGCATCAGCCGTTAAATCCATAACGTCCTCGGTTGAATCTTTCTTCTGATATATGTACAAAAAAGCTACTAAAGCGCTTCACTACGGATAGCACCGACATTAATTTGACTTTGTTGAACTACGGAAACAAAACTCCGAAATAGTGGCTAATCAGATCGACAAACGACCATACTGCTGAAAAAAAATCACTTGATTTCCAAAGTCATCTAAAACGTCGAGCAATACTCTGGATCGGCTTAAAAGCATCAAAAGTATTAAAGACATGTGACCCAGTCAAGGGACGCAAGGGACGCAAGTGGAAGGGGATCAACTTAGCGTGCAAAGAGACCTGGCCACGGATAAGTCGGTGCCAGATAAAGATCCTGTTAAACTTCGTTGTCCCAGTTGCATGGATGAGGAGAAGGAGGAAACACCGTTCCACATACTATGTAACTGCTTGGCGCTATCCTCGATTAGAAAGCAAACTCTAGGACAATACTTTTTCGGGGAGCTTGCTGATATTGCCAAAACGGCAGCGAAATATGAAAAATTTCTTCAAAATTCGAAATGGTTCCAAGAGTAGGGGAAACAACCGGCTCTGTTTGTGGGCCTTATATGGTCCAAGTGAAATACTCCGTGTGTAATGAATAATTACCACCTAATTTAACCTAACCTAGCGTGAGTTATATGTACATGCATATAAGTACATAATCGTTACCATCTTAGCTAGCATAGCAACAGCGACAGCTAAGCAACATGAGCAGCGGAGCCTCTAACTAATGTACTTAGTTATATGTATACTTAACTTACCTCTAGTAGGCTTATAAATAAAAACTTGTACGCAGTCTGGACATAGCACTTGAATAAAGCGCATCATGCTGCGTCCAAATTATATTGTTTAATTGTTTTCTTTTGTTGTTTTCTGTTTTTGTGTACGTTCGGTCGCGCCCGCTCGTAACTCGTGCGAAAGTAGAGATAGCTGGCTTAAGATAGTGCTGGCTGGAGACGCTCTTTGGTTGAGGCTCAGGTCTACCCCAGAATGTAGCGCCTCCAAGGAAGTAAGTAAAGTGATGAACCCGGCCTCTTACATCATTCACAATAGGTTAAAATTGTATTCGTTTCGCCAATTTTTGCAAATGCCCCCAAATTCAAACCGATAACTACATAAGTCAATTCACTTGCAAACAAAGCTTACCACATATATTAAAGTTGTTATGATGCCATTCAATGCACGATGGAGTTTTTATTATTTTCCACGTTAACTCGCTTTCCTTGGATAAGTCAATAGTGTTCTTTGCACGAATTCCCACATGATAGAGCGTGGCGAAAGTCAGGTTATCCAAAGTGTAGCCATACAAAGACTGAGGCTGAAATAAGAAGGATCATATAATCAGAAGATACATTTTGTTCTTTCATTTCACTCATTCTTAAAAAAAAAAAGTTGTAACGATGTAAAAATTATTTAAAGGAGTTTTTTTTTTCAATATGGCAATAATTAGCTGATAGTTAATCTGACAGCAAAAGCAGACCATTATTCCTAAGATGTGGGAAATTTACCTTTTCGTTGGAGTTTCGATGGTAAAAAACTTTCTCGAAGGAAAATCAAAGTTGTGGAGCAAAAAAAGGGGAAAAATACTCTTAGGACTTTTAGTTAAAATCTACGAATGCAAATAATGACCAAATAATGACCATCTTCAGTTGCTAAACATTGATTTTCTTGTGTTTGTCCAAAAATAACTTTGTGGTAAAATTATGAGATTTTAAGCAATATGAGATAGAAAAGATGTGAACAAAATCCCAATGAGATATCGATACTGACATAATTTCAGTATTGTGTTTAGCAAATCATCAGACGATCATTATTTTCATCATTTGCATTGTGATAAGTGATAAGGCTGACTTCTGTCTTAGTGGCTTTTTTTAGTAAGCATTTGGAGCGAGAAAAATCAAAAGGTCTATCATCTACTGATGCATCCCGAAAATTCACCATTTCGTGCGGTATTTCTTCAAAAGTTAAGAAAATCCAAATATCATCGCCCATGAAGCACATTCGATCGATTTAAGCCTTGGAAAGCCAATATCGAATGCACAAATGCACACAACAGCCTCAAATGCTCGAAAATTGGATACATTTCCTAGGACACTCGCTTTTTGGTCATTAAGCCGAAATCCTTTTTCATCATTAATGCCATTATCTATCAAATGAAAAAAAAAACTTTAACATATATGCTCAATTCTTGCGTACTTTATTTCAATTTCAAAGTCTTCAATTAAAAAAAAACGCCCGATAGATACATAGATATAGATAGATAGACTCTAGAAATAACTATACTTTGAACTTGTCTAATGTTAGGTAGATTTTTAGTATGTACTTCTATTTTAACAATTCTTTAAAAAAAGTTTTAAGTACTCGGATTTGGTTAAATTGGACGGCTGCCTGCTGTCATCAGATTCTTGATTTTTCCACGAAAAGCCATACCTACAGTGAGTTATACACCCAGACAATGATTTTTCTTGCTTGAGCAATTTTTCAAGAAATACAAATTAAAAGAAAATAGCGTTGCATGAATGCTTTTTGCGTATCTCCAATTTCTAAGTAGCATTCCCCCGGTACGATGGCCGAAAAATATGAAAACGTAGTACATACTTATCTTGGCATGTCAAAAGACTTCAAACCGCAAGCAAATCAATAGTTCTCAGAACCCAACATCTACTGCGAAGAAAATAAAAAGCCACCAATTAAAATCAAAATTAAAGTAATCACAATTAGTTAAAGTTGTTGAAATAAATTCATCGAACGAATTATGAATGGTTCTTCAACCGTGAACCTTTTCTTGAGTCATTCGATGGAAGCTTCAGATCCCTGGGAAACTTACCTCTGACTAATGGCATTAGCTACCGTTTATATTATGCGGTAAACAAAGCAAATATAAATTTCAAAAGTACTGCAAATAGAATTCAAGTTGAACTCGAGCGTAAACACCTTTTTCGTAAGCTTCAACACCGCCCCAAGATATAAGTACTTTTGCCGATGTTAGCTCTACGCTAATGGAAAATTGTGCAATTATAATTGATATAAAAAAAAAAAAATATTGCCTCAAATTAATGTATTTTTATCTTAAAAATATTTACTGCATTAAGAAGGTTATGGATTATTTTTCTGTTGTCCTTATTCATTACTTAAGTAGTCTACCTCAAAGGTAATCGTTTCTCTTGTTTTTTTTCTGTTCAAATGAAAGTCTTTTTCACGATTTCGACGAATTGAAATTTCAAAGAAACGTTATTGATAACCCAACATTTTTATACAAACTTATTGGTACGGTAGCATCCTAAATGGTCCCAGAAACATATGGATGATTCACATGGCTATTAAGATTGATTTTTTTTAGTTATTGGCGAATCACGACAAACGCAGCTAGGTACATGGAGTACATACAATCCGGGTGAGCAAAAAGCATCAAAAAACGCCTCCAAAAAGAGGGCGTTTGAAAAATCTTTATATTATCGAATTTTAAAGAAAGACGTTATCTACTTACTTACTTACAACATTTAGACCAAAAAATAGAAGTGACAAAAAAACGTATATCAGCGAATTGTCCAAAGTATTTTATGAAAACGGCTTCCTTGTCGAAAACGTGGTATACGACTCGAGCTATAAAGGCTTTTATCATAAGATAGTTGAGTTTTCAGACTTACAAAACCAACCAATCTAAGAAAAACCGAAAGAAGTTTATACGAGCCAGAAATAACTCAATGCCCTAAGCGTGTCAAATTCTCATTAGGCCAAAAGTTGAGGCAAAAAATACTACAATGCCCCAAGGGTAGGAAATACTTTTGCTCATTTGTAAAAATATAAAGAATTCGGCCTCGCCATCCCAACGTTCATTTACAATGACACTCCCACCTGTCAACTCTTTACACAAAGCTAATCTACTTGCTGCACATTTTGCAGTCAGTTCGATGCTTTCAGATTGAGCTTCGTCCCCACCTGGGGGTTATTCCCAAATTCGCGGCGGATCGTATTGAAAGCGATACCTCCATTTCGACCCTCTTCGCTTTTGGTTATTCTCAAATGCGAACGAGGGCGAAAATGAGATTTCCACTGCTCTCCAGTTTTTTTCCATTCTGAGTTGCAATTTTCAATTTATTTTTACAACACTTTGACATATTTTTTCCGCCACAGGAATTTAGTTTATTTTTTATCTGCAAATAATCCGTCACCTGTACAGCTATCGCTTTTGATGCGATCAAATCGCTTTTTAAAATACAAAAATACAAATCTGCCATGAAAAGCTATTTGCCGCGCATTTGGAAATAAGCCCCCTGCACTCGAGAGCGTCAAATTTATCATGGTGCACTCGCACAGTTGCAAGAGTATACATTTTCTCAACATAAATAAATCCGCTGGTCCAGACTGTAGCTCCCCCATCGTTCAGGAAATTGTCCAGCCCGTCCATAAAAGAGGCGAATCTATAGCACTTACGTCTAGTCATTCTAAGGTCTGTGAAACTCTGATCGTCTTATCAGCGAGAAGTGAACCAAGTCTCTCCATCACTTCGATGAACCGAAGATTGTTGCGCTTGATATTTCAAAGGCATTTTTTGACTACTATGCGAGGGATCCCAGGTTCGATCCCCGGAAAAACACAAACACATTTTAAGGTTTTTTCTACTGCGCCACCTCTCGCGAAAGTCTGACAAACATCCGAGAATGGAACTGTTATGGCTAGGTCTAGGGTGTCTATCCGCCTGTTGCGCCACCTATTTATTTATTTATTTTTATCTTTTTCTGACAGAGTTTGGCACCAAGCTCTTTTGTCGAAAATGCGTGCTAACTACCTTTCTGGACGTTCAATTGAAGTTGTTTTGGATGGTTTCAAGTCTGAAACAAACCATACAAATTCTGATAACTGATCTCTTGTCTGCAACTTCTAATCCAATTTACTCCTTTGCTGATGACATCACTCTTAGCTTCTCATATTATTTCCAGGACTCACGTCCCTGCTCTTCAGTCGTAAAACTAGAATGGCAACGTATGTTAAGCTCATTAAACTTCAAACTAGACAGCATTTTAAAATAGGGTTCAGCCAATAGAGTGGAATTTAATGCTTCAAAAACACAATGATGTCTCTAAAGCGAAACCCGAATCTACATCCATTATCCATGAATGGCACTCGCATCACCGAAACCGATAGACTTTCCATTCTCGGTATGGGGGTATGACCGTCAATTGTAAAGTTTAAACTTTAAAGCCAAAGAGGTTCCAATCTTAAGGCTTTATAAATTTAATTTAATTTACTACATAACATATTTGGGTATTTCAGAATCAACCCGGATAAACAACACTTTTGACATCTGTCACCCAATTACAGGAGCACCCAATGATTTTGAAATGCAGGCAATATTATTAGCAATATTTAGTTAGCAATAATTATTATTGTTGTAGGTAATGAAATTCAACAATAATACTTTGAAAGCAAATACATATATGTATCCGAAAATTATAAATCGGAATGAAATAAATAAAACATCAATTGTCACTTTATATAATTGGATTTAAATAATAAACACAACAAACCATATTTGCATATCAATTATTGTGTACTCATTTAAATACGATTTCACATAAACAGAATGGACTCAGTATGTAAATTATAATTGAGGAATATTTACTGTGACAATTAAATGGCCAGTAGGTTAGCAAATTGACAGCAAACACAAACAAACAAATCTGTGTGAAGCTTAATGACAAATTAATACAGCAACATCAGAAAAAACTATGGCAACAGACAGAAGTCGTATCAAATACATTGATATTGAAAACATCGACAGCAACTTTGTTAAGGGTGGAAAAAATGCATTTTCAGTTGACTGCAATATATCGTTGCCAGATTATAAAATAAACTTTCTTCATCGACGCTAAAAAGTGTTTGACTTTCGTTGCACTTTATTTTTATTTGCTTCAATGACTTTTTTTATCACAAATTGTTCACTTTTAGGCGGCTCTCAGATTGAGGCAACAGGCAATAAACAACTAAGCAACTGGCAACTGTCACAAAGCAATACGTAACTTTATTTTAACCTATTCTCATATCGAAGCAACAATGTTGCCAGCAATTTTTACCTATCAGGAATATTTTTCCACAACTTCTACGAATTTTGTGTTGAAAACGGGATCGTCCGACATATTTGCCAAAACTTTATAGAACGTAGTATGCGCATATGGAATAAAACTGGAATAATCACAAATATTGCTACTAGGAAGCAAAATTCGTTGCTTTTTAACATGCACTGTGTATCGCTAGCGATAATTATTATTATTGCCGCAATAAGCAACATTTTCGTTCGAGTTGCTTTGATGTAAGACCTCTAATTTAATTCAAAGTAAAATAACTTTCGGTGATAATATTGCGTGTTGTTCCTATTGCCAGTTGATTATTGATTGTTGCCTCAATGTGAGAGCCGACTTACGGTATTCCTCGTTCAGGTAGTCATTGGAAAAACTTATCCATAATTACTTTTTGCCAGCACAACAGAAAAACCTCACAAATGTCAAAACGAAAAAATGTCACAGAACGGGAATCGACCCTGTGGTCTGTCAAAATTTGGTTTGAGAAAATGTGCCGAGCTATTAATCGGGCGTGCTAAATTTTGACAGATATATAAAGTAAGAAAAACCTCACAAACGTCAAAACAGAAAAAAATGTCCCAGAACGGGAATCGACCCCATGGTCTGTAAAAATGTAGTTTGGGAAAATGTCCCGAGCCATTAATCGGGCGCGCTAAATTTGACAGATATATAAAGTAGGTACCTACAGTCTGAAATAAAAATTAACTTTTTTTAGCTAGAGCTGCGCACCGTCGACTACAGTGATTCGCTTGAATTTAGCTTAGCTAAATTTTGGAGACAATTTTAATATGGGACCTTAAATTTAGATAGAGCAACGTACTATAAGCTTTAGTAGCCAAAGTATGAAATGCTAAAAATAAATCTACCTACAAATGTTTATTTTTTAAATAATTTATAAACTGCTGAAATTTAAGAGAGTGCAATTTTTCTAAGGCGTTTAGTGATATGGTGCTGCAACATATCAGCATTTATGAGTTGAGAGAAATGAAAAAAATAATCTCATATGTTGATAACATTTGCACAGCAACTCGAACACAAAATCCGTCAACCTAGCTCAAAGGTGGAAACTATAATTGGAATTGGTGCCAACTACAATTTATTTTTAACTTTTTCGTTTTCATTCACATAACCCCCCATTCTCATGGATCTGATATGACTTTGTACTCGAAAAGCTACAACTTTGAACGTAGGTATTCAATGGAATTTGAGTTGTGAAATTACTTCCCCTAAAGCAATTGGATTCTTTTTCAAGAAGAATCCTTTTCAAGAATCCAACTAAAAATACCTAATATAATTCTGCATGCTTTCAAATCCTTTCAAATTGATGTCGTTTAAAGTCAAAAACATTGCTGACATGAAATTTATTTTTTTTCTTTACAAAATGTGTTTACACTCGTATGATGGATAGGATACACGTTTGAGTCTATTTATGTTCACAATTCACAAATAACAATCGATAGATGTTGTAGCTTATTGAGTGTGTGATTGCGTTGGAAAAGAATCAACTAAACTTAATAAAATATTCACACCTACAGTGAACTGATGGGACATGCACATGATGGAGATGTTTGCACGTGACTGTTTGCACATATTTCGAAGTTTTACTTTGAAATTTGCGATTATAGTTAGGAATGTTGTTTTTACGAGCCTTCTAATTGCTTGCGTCCAATTTCTGATAATCGCATAATATAGTCTGTGAACGAATTGAAGCTGCAATGCATTGTGTGTGCGGTGTTAATGTAATGTCAATGTAATGATACAGAAGTTCACGCCGGCCGCCACTTAGATATATATTAAGGACTGGTTCATCGTCCGGCAACACATAAAAGGTATGTAAAAGAACTATTAAATCTTACGAATTTTTATTAATTCAAATTTTAATGTGTTTTTACTCAATGATGTTCCTTAACTTGAACAATATTTACTCTTTGTGAAGAATTAAAAAAGCTGTCACCTAAAAATTGACAAATCACTTAAAATCTTTTATCGTATTTGGCATACGCGTGCCAATGGCCGCGTTCCATATTGACCGCTAGATGACTAGCGGCATGCCAAACTCCATATAAAAAAATCTGACATTTTAGCATTTGGAAATTTTTCAATCTAGCACAAAATGAACTGCTAGATTGAAAAAAATAACGAACTGTCAAAACAAAAGTGAAAGTGCAGAAGTCAAATATTTCCAATTTGGTGTAAAATGGGAATTCAAGCTTCTATGTAATTAATATACAGTATTTGTCTTTTTTAAATTATAATGTATTAATAAATATGCGGCATGATGGCGCAAAATACATTTTTGACTCTCATGAAGATGAAATAATACGAATTCAAATTGGTTTTAATGTCACTTTGCCGCTTCCGCTAGATCTCTAGCGCCAGCGTTCCTCCATCAGGGATATTATGTGCTAGATGACTAGCGGTCAATGGAACGCGGCCAATGACTAGGAACATATTTGCATTTGTATTTCCTGTCATGTAAGAAACAAATTGACAGTAATATAATATTTAAACGTAATTGAAATTTTCTATGGGCGTTTCGCATAAATGTGGCTGAATTTCATTTATACACCTCCCAATTTCCTCTTTCAAGGCGATGGTGGTCGTGGGATTGTTTGCATAGACCTTTGACTTAAAAAAAAAACCCAAAGAAAAAAGTCCAATGGCGTTGAGCCTCCAGCTCAAAATCCGCACCAAACAGTCACGTGTTTGTTTCTCAACAATTATTCGTGGTTTTTCTGAACCCCAAATGCGACAATTTTGACGGAAGCCATCAAGATGAAAATGAGCTTCATCACTGAAGATGGTTTTGTTCGAACAAACCTTTGTTATTTTTAAAATATTGCTCAACAATGAAAATGAGTCGTTCTTTCGTATAGCGCTCCATTTTTACTAACCCCGGACTGTCAGCTGTCACATTTTTATCTTTTTTCCGGTGGCATCACTGTACTATTAATTAAATGGCGCAAAATTAAAATGTTGCCGGAATTATGGGACACCCTAGGAGATAGGAAAACAGAGGATGGATACACGTAGAAGTTAACTACGTGAATGTAATGAATTGACAATTTCCGTTGCGAAATTATTGTCAAATATTATTTTCGACACTCAGTTCATCACACCATATGGACACTATCTATATTCGCAAAGATTTGCTTCACAAGATCGAAAGAACTAAGAGCCCAGCCTGGTAGCCTGTACGTTTAAGATAGACAAAGGTTCATTTTATTTGTCTACAGCAAGTGGAAAGCTTAACGACGGGATCTGAAAGTACACCACTATTCCCGTTGGCGTTTGTCGTATGTCGTATACGATACATGTTTCGTGTCGTTGTAGAACGATGTTCAGATTTTTTTCTTAGCTTTTGATAACGATTTTCTTTTCTTTTCTATGTGTTCAGGTTCACTATCATTTTAATTCATTTGTCTCGAAGTGAAATTCAAGTCGTTTACGAAAAACGTCAACAGCAATAAATGACGGGTCAAAATGATGCTGAACGGCTAAAAAAAAAAAAAACTAAACACCACTAAAAATCCCTTCATACAGAAACATCCTCAAGATAGAAAAGAGAAAAGAAGAAAATAAAGTATAAACCATAGAGGGATGAGTGACGCAATAGACAAGTAGGCGTAAGCCAAAGTTTACTATGGTATGACTCCTAAATATCAACCCTAATTTGAAATAAGAGACGTCCACATGAAGTAATAAGAACATAGTAGATCCGGGAGTGGATTATACGTCAGACCAAGTGGAGGGGTGTAACGCACTCTTCGCCCTCCATGCAGGATACAACATCCGCAAAACCAGTTGCATTATTAAATTTCCGGCCCACCCAACTTTCAATGGAAATGTGCTCCAGACTTTTTTTACATGAATCCTTGAATGATGCTCGTATTCTGTTCTCTGAAATATTTTAGAGAGGAGACACTGTTTACGTCATACACAAACCTAAGGATACCACCACTGACAGCGCAAGAAAGGAGACCAAACTTCCTGATAAACAGCTACATCGATTTTACTCGTTCCCAGATAGGAATCTAGAAATGTAGAATTCACAACTGCATTTTAGCAGTAACTTGCCTAAAAGGCAGTGGCTGCTTGTGTGTGAAATAATACGTCAGTTTCTATGGAACAGGAAATTTGAAACATTGATAGATCCTATAGGAAATATGTAAAGGAATAATGTTTGGGTGCAGAGGTTCTACAGTTTGTGTTCCCCTTGACAAAACAGAAATTACGCTTAAGGTTTTTCCACTGAACCACCTCTCGCATACGTCAGACAAATATTTGAGACTATAATTATTATTGTCCTGAGCCGCTCAGACTCGGCATAAATGTATAGCTCCCTTCCATTCGACCCAAAAGTAAAGAGAGAACAAAAAACACAAGCGATAATGGTTGTGAAAACCTGGACCTTTAGTGTTGTCCAGACTTAATTAATGGAAAATATTTACACATTTGGGGTGCAATTTATTTTAATTTTTTTCATTAAAATGGGACTTCAATGAAGCAGATTTTGGAGTGTGAAAATTCACAAGAAAAATAAATCTACATTTTTACATATCAAAAAATTTATCGCTTAAATTCTGACGCTTTAAAATAAACAGAATTAACTGGATATCTATAAGAATATTTACCATTCCATATTGGCAAGAATATTTCGAAATTTTAATAAATTTACCGTCAGATATGTACATTCGTATCTAATCCTTTTATGTCTCACCACAAAAAGGATACTGCTTCATTCTTATTGAAAGGAATTTCAAAATGAATGGATTTTTATCAAATTATAGCGGTTTAAATACAGTTTGTGGTGATAAGTGAAATGTTATGTGAAAGCAGTGAGACAACTCGAATTCAGTATTAATTTTTCATTTAAATGTATAAAGTATTGAAGACAGTTTTGAAAAAAAGTTTATTGAAGAGAAACTAACTTCTAAGCCTACAGTCTACAGTGATGCCAACGGAGAAAAGATAACAAAGTGACAGCTGACAGTTCGGGGTTAGTAAAACTGGAGCGCTATACGAAAGAACAACGCATTTACATTGTTGAGCTACATTTTAAAAATAATGAAGGTTTGTCAACTACAATCGGCAATTTTCAAACAAAATATGGCCGTCATAGTGATTTAAAACCATCAACTGTGAATTGAATAATATTAGGTCTGTTTTATTGGCAATCCATTTCAGTGAAGTAAAGTAAAGTAGAATTTTTAACACGCAATTACAACAACTACAAACTGTTTGACACTTTCGAGACTCTATGTAGTTGTTGTAATTGCGTGTTAAAAATTCTACTTTACTTTACTTCACTGAAATGGATTGCCAATAAAACAGGCCTATTGAAAAATTCAGGGAGACTGGATCACTTAGTGATCTTAAACACTCTATCCTATCACAAGTCGTTCAACAGAAAACATCGAAGCAGTTCGCGAGAGTATTCCATATTAAACACTTTCTAGGAAATTTGATTTTATCTTTTATATACCCTCCAATATGGCTGTATGCAAAATTCTAGCATCTCGGCCTGGGGGCCTAAGGCCTACAAACCAACCTTCACAATCCTATACTTACATTTACCTTAAGCAAGGCGCGCTCTAAAGTGGCGTGGCAGTGGCGTGGTTACCAAGTGGGAGAGGTGGCATCGCTAAACTCTATGTTAACAAATGTAGACGTTGTTGAGTATTACATTCGCTCAGCGCATTCGCCGAACACAACCATTAACATCTACATTCGTGAATGCATCCAACGTGTATCATAATTTGCTCATCTCTCTTCCACAAATGTAATCCCTTCCCTTTTACCAAGTTTTCAACTTCCTCTTTCTTTTATCTCTAATAAAACTTATCACTTCGGTGATACTTTTATTTGTCGGCTTTTAATCAAAGTTTCAGGAAGAGATCAACCGACGTGTGCATCAAAGCGGAGTGGAAGCGACGTGGCATTTTTCCGGTGCCATGATGCTAGTCTGGTGCCACTTATCTCGAACAAGTTTAATTTTCAAGTGGCAATCGGGTGCTGACGATGTACATTTGTAGAGGCATATCCCTTGTAGAGGCATATCATATTGGTGACGATGTGTATTTTGGCATTAGAACTTCGTATTTTTGTTTACCCGAAAGAACTGATGAATCGGTGGCACCATACGCTGTTTGCCATTTCAGTGCGCGTTAAATCTCTTACATATACCACTTCGACGCCATTCCATTGCCACGCCAAATGTTCGCCACTTGGTCACCACGCCACTGGCACGTCACTTGCTCTTCACTTCACTCCGCGCCTTTCTTTAGGAATACACATCGCCAACTCCGTGTAATTAACTCGCTGGGCATGGAAATCGTTACTCAATGCATTGCTCAACGTGTGTATGGGTACTGTCAAGCTCGTTTTGCTCATTGGACTTAATTGATGGATTTAGCGCAACATATCCCCATCCATAAAAACCCCTCGGCTTTGTTTGGTTTTTGAGAGTATGCATTATTTTCAGAAGGAATGTAATTTAGTACATCCATTATTTCCACCTTAATGAGACTGTTTATTTAGATGGCACCTTCTTCTTTAATAAACTAGGGAAAAATGGAAATGTGTCTCAGAATAATAATTATGCTTAGACATGTCCTTCAGAGAATATAATATGTGCTCTACAAAAAGTCAAAACGATTCGATTTTCTACAAGAATTACCATAATTCCTTACGCAACACGAATGCCAAACAACCTTGTAATGACAAGTGTGCTGTCATTAATTTCTAGCGCTCTTTGAAGATGTTTCACAATTAATCAACTAAACCGTACAAAATGAAAGAAAGTACAGCAAGTAGAGTAGGTACTTACATTACGTATTTCGACTGGCGTCAATTCCATATCCTCACGATCTGGTGAATAACAAATTAGATCGTAGTGACACGTCATGTCTGGCACAGAAGAAAAAAATGATACAAAAACATAATATCATGAAAATTAATACAATTCGGACGTTTCGACAAACTAAACTCACCAGATGATGGACTCCACGATATCAAGGCGGTAACGCGCATTTCATCGGACTCATCTGCATCAAATCGAAGCAGAGATATCTCATCGGGAATCTCCTTTGGCTTATAGCCCCGTCGCAGCGTCGTGAATTGCTTTCCCTTGGTGATGATGGAATATTCATCACTGGAGTACACCGCTACCACGGAGATGTTGTATGTAGTATTTTGATGGAGGTTCTCGATTGTAATGAAATGCTCATTTGACTGTTTCAAGACAGAAGAATTTAACATTTTTTTTTGTTTTTTTTTTATTTAAATAAATTGAATTAAGTCGACTTACCAGATAGACATTTATTTCTTCAGCGTCATGGTCCAGAGACACGTTTATAACATAGATTTCTTGTATGGCTTTGGTGGAGTTCGGATGAAATGACAAATGTCGTGACTGCTGTTGATGATGATGTGGCGGATGAAGGCCATTGTCCTTTATGATGTTCGGAATGTTGGCCAGTCGTTCCGCTGGCAAGATTACTCTCAGTGTGAGGCTGCGATCATCGCGGCAGATCATTACGAGGTCATGATTTTCATTGATTTTTTTTAGGATGGTGTTGTTGCCTTTTTTCGACTGGCAAAAGTCGTTGCATTTTTCAAAGTTCTATGAAACGTATATGGAAACAAAAATATGTGAAAAATCCCAATATGAATAAATCAATTTGTTTGTAAATTTAAATAAATTCTCAGGATTTTTGTTTTGGAATAAAATTACAGTTTATCAGTTCAAAGTTAATTTAAGTGAAAAATATGTAGACAGCGCAAGCTAATTAAGACATTTTAGGTACATTCTTCCTAAAATATAAGTTGTTTAAAATCATGTGACTTCAGACCCCATCTAATCAGCCTATATACCTACATTTCGTTCGTTTTGAGTTCAGAAGAAGAAGATTTTATTCACCTGCGAGTTTACCTGAAAAGTCCAAGTGGTGAATGCTATTGGAAAAATCAGCTGCGATACCCCAGGAGGACGAACAAAATGTTAATATACAGAGAAAAACTGTTTTTGTAGGAACCGATATGCAAACTTCTAGGTGTATGTTTTAGATGCATATATGCGTCGCAGCTTTTTATTTTTTTTTTCTTAAAGTTTGAGCATATTCGTAGCTTAGTTTAAAGGGTATCCCAATCACATAATTAAGCTGTTTAGTTAAAGTGTAATCGTTTAAGTGGATATTCCTGAAGTCCCAGCGAACAAAAAATTGTATAGCAGGGGTGGATGGTTAGGCCTCAGTTATAGCTATCAGTAAAATGCATCCGTAAAAACACGAAACAAAACAAAACTGAAACATTTAACCATAGCATATCATAGGAATTCAGTGGAATACTTCGTGAAACTGATTGAGAAGTTGAACAGCAAAAGTTTTTTGTACGGAAAAATAAAGAAATTCCTTTATTTTTTAGAAAATTTTTAAGATCAATTGCTTAATTTTTTTGACGACTTAGTCTTATAATTCAAAAGAAACATTTTTAGACTAAAATTGAGTTCAACGATTAAGTTTAAGTGCTCCAAAAAAGTGAAACAATTTTTTTACGGATGCATTTTACTGATAGCTAAAACAGACGCCTTATTTAAGTATTTTCAATTTCAGGTTATAGCCCGTCGAAGATACCTCTAGATTTGAAGGTATGACTATTTTAAATGGTATAACTTCTGAGCTATTACATCTACAAAAAGTATTGCATACGTTTTGAAAGACCCTACAAACTAAGTCCCAACTGTAACTAACTCCCACTAGCCAAATGAACTAAGTCCTACCAAAAATTCAGTGGGATCTAGTTCAAACAAAGTCCCACTTTTGGGTTTTAATTCATTCTTATATTGGGACTTTGTACATTCCAAGTTGGATCTTAGTTCCTAAAATTCATGGGAGTTAGTCCGTATGAACTAAATCCCAAATATTCTGAGACTTAGTCAGCTCTCACATTGAGGCAACATTCAATAGGCAACTGGCAATAGGAAACACGCAAAATTATCGCTCACAATTATTTTACTTTGAATTAAATTAGAGGTCTCACATCAAAGCAACTAAATATCGCTCGAACGAAAAATGTTGCTGATTGTTTATTGGCAGTTGCTATAGTAACTATAGTTGCTTATTGCTTGTTACCTCAATCTGAAATAAGCAACTATAGTTACTATAGCAACTGCCAATAAACAATCGGCAACATTTTTCGTTCCAGCGATATTTAGTTGCTTTGATGTGAGTCTGTGAGACCTCTAATTTAATTCAAAGTAAAATAATTGTGAGCGATAATTTTGCGTGTTTCCTATTGCTAGCAGTGATCCCAGACTTTGGAAGCAGGTTATCCCACAGTTATGCCAAAAAAATCCCTTTTATCCCATAAAATAATAGATAAAAAAAACATGTATTTTATTAAATTCAGTTTTTTTTTCTATGCACAAATACGAGTTACATTGACATTAACTATGCAAGTTAACAAAAAAAAAGGTACGATTGTATATAATACAAAAATAGAAATGTGGGTACGCCTTACTCATTGCTAAAACGTTAAAAAAGGGAACATAAAACTGCATTCAGCATTAAAATGAAAATAATATTCAACATAAGGTAGGCTAGTACCTAACCATTTCAGCGATGGCAGTCTTATAAAAACTGAGACAGTTTTTCTTAACCTCCAACTTACTTTCAGCATCTAACTCTGTCAAGGAGTCTTGACATTCTTGACCCAAAAATTTATTATCTAAATTATTCATAAAATGTGTGTTGGAATCTCTAAAAATTTTAAGTTGGGCATCCCATGGGAGTTCAAAAAAGTCTGCTTGAACAAACAAGCGACACATTTTCAAAACCAATATCTTGCAGTGAACTAAAACCTTTCTGTTTTGAAAAAGTGAGTTGAACTGATTAAATAAAGCAAGTACATGTTTTAAGAAATAGAAATAAGTTCTATAATTTTATTGTTCTTAATGAAACTAGCAAATTAAGCGCAAAAATTGACCAAAGAGTAAAATCCCTTTTTTTGTACTATGAGGTGAAAAATCCCTTTGACCCTTTTAGATTATTTTAAGTGAGAAATTCTCTCAAAAAGGGATAAATCCCCCGATCTGGTATCACTGATTGCTAGTTGCTTATTGAATGTTGCCTCAGTGTGAGAGCCGACTTAGTTCGTTTTGCCTAGTGGGAGTTAGATCCAGTTGGGACTCAGTTCGTAGGGCCGTTTTGAAAAATATAATTCAGTAATAAAACTCAAAAGTTTTTGGAATTTTTTGCTGCCGCAAACTAGTTATGGCTCCTTAAAGCAGAAAATTATGAAAATTTGCTGTTCAATTTAAATGGATTTTTTCTTAAAATGTTAACCAACAAAAAGCTGTGGGCCGAGGTGGTAAGTGTGCTGGACTACTGTGCAAGGAGTCCCAGGTTCGATCCGCGGAAAATCTCAAATGACATCTAAAGGTTTCGTACATCGCGCCACCTCTCGTAAACTTCTTCTCTATTCAGCCGTTTGAACTCGGCATAAAAATGTAGATACTTTCATTTGTCCCAAAAATAAAAACTCACACAAAATGAACGGTTGTGTTAAGCTAGGCATACGGTGCCTATACGGAACTGTTGCGCCATCTATTTCTTTTTTTTTTTCCAAAAACAGAGAAATTGCTTTTCTCTTATTTACCTATATAAGGCATGTTTTTTTGAAACCTCGCCAGCCAGCCGTTCATTTGGACAATTGCCAGCAAGATGAAACCAGCCAGCCGAGTTTTAGTATAAAATTATGCATTTGGTAGAAATATTTACTACATTCTGACATTTTTCTCTGGAATGTTGTGTGCATGAGATAAGAACGCCATTATGATTTAAGCAAATTGTACGGAAATTCTAGGTCACTTGTTGCTTTCAGCGCCACCTGTTTGTTCATTGTGAATTGAATTTAGCCAGCTGCCAGCCAGCAGCTCTCCGACTGGGGAGAAAGTCAAGAGTTGTTGCCAGCAGTTGCCAGCTTTAATTAGCATGTGAAATGTGCCTCAACTGGCAACTACTGGCAACCACTGGCTGATGGCGAGATTTCATAAAAACACAACTATAGTTCGAATTTCACCAAATCGCCTCTAGGTATTCACTTTGACCATCAAAGGATATTTGTCAACTTCTTATAGATCTTATAGTTTGGAATGGTCAGGACAAACTGTTTTATAACATAATTATGTAAGTTTTCTAAAATTCATGTTAAACGAACTTTTTCACCAAAAATTGTCAACAAAATTAAATTAATACTTGGTTCTGATCAATGGTGCAAATTATGGCGGTTAGTAGCCTTGACCCTTTTTGTCTGACAATAAATGGCTTTTACCACAAAAAAGTACAACGGAAAATTCGGGAAAAACGGGATGTCCTTTTTTTTCTTTGGATTTTTGTACCAAAATTCAATATATTAACATTTAAGCAGCTTTAACATTCAAATTTGCAAAATGTCGATAAATAATGACTGTTGGAACCATAAAACAAGGGGGGTGACACCTAACGTACACAAAAAAAAATCACATTCCACACGTTATTTCTCGGGGGAGCTAGAGTTGCAATACTTGAAGTATTTATTTAAATTATTTTAAGTTCATTCATATTCTCCATTTAAGTGAATTATTATTAAAAAAATATATGAATATAATTCATTCATTATGAAAACTCATCAGTATGAGCCATCTTTCATTTTTCCACATTTTTCTACAACGAATTTAAATATTCTAGTAGATTATAAAAAATAATATACACAGGTAAAAAAACGTCTGCCAAGTTTTGTTAGTAAATTAAAAAATAGCATTCGTCATTCTTGTGGTACATATTTACCTTACTTAATATTAACCAATGTGTAAAAAAGAATTATAATTAAAAAAAAAAATCATTTACAAATTAAAAAAAAATTAAAAATCTGTTCCCATCTCCCGCTAGCAATGAAAAGATGCTTTACAATAGAAGAATTGCTTACTAATACGGGTCGTAGTCATTAAATGTCCTATTCCAGCCAGGATCTTCACTCTATTCAACTTAATTAGTTTATATTACGAGTGCAGTTGTTTTAAATTCTATGAATGACACGTCTCGAATGGCACGTTTCTCTTGATTTCCTCTGGACATATTTATTCACCAACAAAAATAGTTCTTTGAAAGTTCAAATTTATTCAAATGTATATACATATTCACAAATGAGATTTATTTCGTAGAGGAGTTTACGTCCTAGCATTAAAATTAATATCAATTTGTTTACTCATAGCACTCTTGTATGAACTATGACAGTATGACTACACCACCATCACATCACTAAGTTGTAGGAACCCAAATTCAACCACTCCAACTCCATTCATTGTGACCCATCCTTCCTCTTGACACGATTGGTTTTTCAACCTAAAATTTAAATTGGACCATTTTTCTGGGAAAAATTTCTTTAACTTTTGTGAATTACGGTTTACACATTTAAATACTTATTTACACAGGTGGCCCTCTAGTCTGGGGTGGACCTGGTCCCGAGTTCGAGTTTATTATGTGATTTAAATTAAAGAAAAGGAAGCTCAACAGTTGCAGAAGAATGAAATCTCAATAAAACACAATATTATGGAGAATAAATAAACTGCAAATTTAAATACAGGTACAGACATCTTTTGTTTAGTAAAAATTCAAGTGGAAGGCTGCCATTGTTATATCAACATTAAATTAATTTAATTAATTGATGTTCGTGCAAAATTTCACTTAAATCCAGTGTTTAATTTCTTTGGTCAGTTTCCATATAACACATTTTGAGATAATTTATGGAAAATGGCTGCAGTCGCCTTAAAAACACGCTCTCTTACCATAAAATATCTTTTTGTGTGGTATTTCTGTTGAGAGAATCTTTACAAATGGAATTTCCAAATACTATCTAAATTTTTTATCAGACAAACAAAAATATTCTTCTGTATAACATTGTTCTGTAGGTGTTTGTAACCGAACTCCTTCTAAACGGCTGCACCGATTTTAATGAAATGTTGTGTGTGGGTTTGAAGGGGTCTAAGGACGGTTTAGATTCACAATTTGACCCGGTAGGTGGAGCTGCGATCCGATTCCACAAAAGTTCAAATAATAACCTCTCAAGAATAAATAGAAAAATTAAAAAGCAAAAACCTCATGAATTAAATTTCAAATAATAAACACTCAACAAAAAAAAAATCACGAATAAATTTTCAAATAATAAACACTCAACAAAAAAAAAATAATTAAAAAGCAAGAATCCCATAAATTTCTCGACACCCGTGGGAGCTGAAGTTGTAAAATTGTAGACATCGATGTGCATTGTCCAAACAATCAACCGCGCGAAGTTTGGGTGGGATTCAGGGCACACGTCTGAGGAAATAACGGCTAAAGCACACGGAGTACAGAATCAGTCCAGATGCATAACAATTTGACGGACAATGAAAATGTACGAGCAGGCAAAATAACGTTTGCCGGGACCGACAGTATAAACTAAATTATTTTCTGAATTCCTTTCGTATATCTACTTTTCTAGGAACACCGAAACTACTTTCAGATCCTGAGGAACATTTATTTCCGTTGGCGCATTGAACAACCCTTGTTATTTTCTAATATCAGTTTGTGTAATTCCAGAGAAGATGAATGTCAAAATAACATAGGTACTTCAACTGCAACTCGTCGCATGCCATCCTATTCAGCCAGCTAGCAGAATATTTTAAAGTAGCAATTTAAATATTATTTTCATATGAAAATAGAATTTATTCATGACATATGTTTTCTTTAAGTATTCACCTTACCTCTGCTCACATGTTAACTAAATATAGAACCTATTATATAACTTGTTTACATCCTCAGATATTAGCCTACAAGCCCACTACAAAATGTTCCACATACGCCCCATGTTCCTGTTTTGTATACAGAAAGCAACCAATTAATTCACATACGTGTGGGAATCATATTTGGAGAGTATCAACATTGTTTGCCGTCTTACTAAACTGCTGACGTTTCAAACAAAATCGCTTTTCAACTCAAGTGTTATATATACGAGTACCTCTACCTACGACAAAAATATTTATTAGGAGCAAATAAAGTGTCCTCATTGTTGATATGGAATATAAACCCATAAGAGTGGTGTTTTTGATGTTGAGATAAATTCAGTAATAAGCTCAAGCTTTGTATCTTATTATTGTTATAGGCATAGCAAAAGAGATTAGAATCTACGTATGTGTTCGTTAAAATCGATATTTACAAATATTCTTTAATGAGTGGATAATGGATGTTGAACTTGGCGTTTCCCAAATACCGAATACGAAATTTAATCCTAGATGCTTGAGCATATTAATTGTAGTGGCTCTTGTCGTCCAGGATTTTATTCGTAATGGGATAATTTTCTAATCGGCAAACTGGCAGCAGTCTTTTAGCGCTAAAAATGAGATGTAAAAATTGTCCTTAAGAGGGCTGGAATAAAGAGGGTATTCTAATAAGTAGAACCTATGACATAGAGACAATAAAATTGAAAATAACTCCCGAGTGGATACATTTTTGAAGGCAGAATTTTCAAAAGGAAACTTCCAAGTCAACTTCAAAGCTTAATCATTGATTGTGAAGATACAGAATATACGTCAACATGACATGAATCGCTGTATTCCTACAGAACGCGGAATAATTGTTTCGATTTTTTTTGCGGAATGTATTCGTCGGTGGAGTTGACGCTGCGGCAATTTCGGCGCAAATTTTGCGGTCGTCCGAGACGAACTACGACGTTTAGCTGCTCGTCTTGAAAAGAGATGCTGCCAGGTGTAATAGGCTGCATGTCGTTCTGCTGAGAACATCGCTGTTGTGGCTTAAGATGTTGCAGAGAGCCCCGCAGTATCAACCAGACAAAGTGCCACGCAATTGCGCATCAATGGACGGCATTTACGCCGAGAATTTTAGTAAAAGACTCTAAGACATTCCCTTATAACGTGTAGACAGTGTTGACCGCCAAGTGCGTGTAACGTACGCTCAAGTCATTCTGAAATATCGACCATTATGAGCGACGAGACCCATTTTCATCTCTGTGGATATGTTTTTTAAAGTCACAAAGTCAATACTATGTCAACAAGCATCAGACTCTTGAAGCGATGACCTATCGCCGGAAGTTCTGGCAAGAGCTATGGAATGGGATGGATGTCATAAATCAGGCCCGAATGGTCATCAATTTTGGCAGCGGTCACCTAAATTTCTTCTTAATGGATAGAAATTTAAGACATCAAATATAATCCAAAAGCAGAACTAAGGTTTTTTATTCATACAAAAAAATTAAAGCATATGATGATGTTCATCAGTGACAACTCTTGCGCCACCTTGTAAAGGGTCCGCCATCTAACGTTTTTTTTTTTTCAACTAGTGCTTATTTCGCGAATGGTAACACCTAGCTCATGTCTGATTTGACAGATAATTAGTTTTATCCTTCCGCTGAACGAAAATGGTTGTGTATACGCTTGAACAACGCTGGGAAATAGTGCGACATTACCAATCATGGTAATGTTGCAGAATGTGTGCGAAAATTGCGTACGGATTTTGGAAGAAGAGAAGCACCGTCAGTTCGTTATCTTGTGAAAAAAGGGAAAGAAACTGGCATCCTCATCGATAAACCAAAGCGTGAAAAGCCAAAAACAGTGCGTACACCCGAGAAAATTGCTGCTGTGGCAGAAAGTGTGCGTGAAGCGCCATCAACATCAATTCACCGTCGTTCTCAACAATTGAACATTTCGGAGACATCATTGAGATGTGCACACAATCGATAATGTGCTTAAAAATTGGACTGATCGTGTAGGCTACTGCATGGCCAGCCGAGGCAGCCATTTGAATGAAATTATTTTCCATTATTAACCGGAAGGATTGTACTTTCAAATAAAAAAAGAAATTTGAGAAAATATTCAGTAGTTTTTTTTTATAGCATTTTCAAAAAAAAAAAAATTATTTGGCGGGCCCTTTATATGGCGAGGTTATGTATCTACCCTAATTAAAATGTATTTTTTTTTTTAATAATGATACCTACCCAAGCTACCCTCCTACTGGTTGGTATTTAATTTGCCTATACAAAGGATGCAATTTCAGAAAAAAACTGTGGTTATTATGTGTTCATAAAAAATGTAATTTTGTTGCTTTTATGCATGGAATTAGAATCAGGGAGCCATCCTCTAAAAAAGAATAACTACTAATGTACTCATTTGACAACGCGACCCTGAGTGCTCAGTAATAAATAACTACGCGGAGAAAATAAGAATTAAATTTTGTGGATAGAAATTGACGTTAGATAACATAATAATTAACAGCATAATCTAAAGTCTGTACGTGTGCCTGTTTTTTTGGGATTCATCATGCGAAAATTAAAAGTTGACACTAAATTTTTTTTTTCAAGATTTTTTACAACTTTGAGGCCTTATAGCCCTTAAAACGTTTCTTGTCCATGAACTATTGGGTAACTATTTTTTTTTAAATGGCATTTGTACGGGTGGGCCAAAGTTTCTTTTTAAAAATGCAATAAAACGAACAAAATAAAATGTTTTCCATGTATTATGCCTTTTTTTAGTAAGAGCAAACATTCCCATTAATTATGAAATACAATGTCGTTCAAGTGACTGCCTCTGTCTGTAACTCCAATTTTCCTAGAAATTGTTGATGGTTTCAGGCTGAAGCTCAAGGATTGCTTGGATGATATTGGCCTTAAGTGCTTGAATCATTTCCGGATTGTTTGGCAACACGTCGGTCCCTCACGGTCCCCTACAAAAAAAAATTTCAAAAGGGGCAAATCGCAACTCCGAGGCAGCTAATTGACATCGCCAAGATGGCTGATAACACGATGTGGGAATTTGGTGCGCAAAAGAACGATTGTGGCATGGGCTGCGTGACATGAGGTGCCATCCTGCATGAACCATAGATCGTCCAAATCCATATAATCGATTTCAGTAGAAATACCACCGTTGACCGCAACGTTGTTCCCAGCTTTATTTTCGAAGAAAAATGGTCCAAAAATGCCACCACTCCACAATCCGCACCCAACTGTCACTCTCTGTCTGTACGATGACGGGGACCATAAGTGTTATTCATTAGCATACTATTCTCACGAACTTTTTGCACAAAATTGCATAGAGCAGGCGCGGTGGGTGCTTCATTTCGGCCAAAACTTCTATTCAAAAACCGCACTGTTTGGACTAACACAGCACTCACTTAGATAATAAGTTTTCAATATTTCCCAACGTTGTTCAAGCGCAAAGCGACTCATTTCACTCCGCGGAGGTATAATACTGAATTTCTGTCAAGATTTCGAGCGGGAAACAGCTGTCAGTGTCAAAAGAACCTATGATTAACCACTAGATGGCCCACCCTTTACATAATGCACTATACATTGATAAAGTGTCAGAATTTAGCTGGTGTGAAATTCCGAAGTGTCAATTACAGCGTAGCTGTTGTAACTGCATGCTAAATATTCTATTTTATTTTGCTTTATTGCGAAAAAATATGTGTAGCTTGACTCGCAAAATTCTTTGTCACATTCCAGACCGAAATTGTCATTGAGAATTGATTGCGAAGGCTTAAAAACTCCTTTATACTGTTTTCAAACCGCGTTAAATGCATATTTTTAATAGACAGACCTGTTTAAGTGAATATTATAGATACCTATAGGTTTGGTACTTATAGTCGTCACAATGTTTTTGATAAACAATTCGTAAGTGATTTTGACACAACGTGCATTTCATTCCCTTTTTCATTGCCGCACAAATCTTACCGACTGGAACAACTTCACTATCGTCTGAATATGTCGAAGTCAAAGTGCCCCCGCAATTGCCAATTCATTTTAATGAAACTCTTGTAGATCAGCTGATCCATGTGTGTAGACTATGAATCACATCCAACCTACGCTCACGCCGCGAATATCAACAACTAAGTCGACGAATTTTCGTCAAAATCATTTCATCAAAAACCGTTTTTTAACCTGTTTCAAGACTCTAAAGGAAACTCAAAAGACTATCGGTGTCCGCTTACTTTTGACGCTCACTGTACGTATATTAAGTCATTCAGAGAACAAACAAAAAAGTTGAATTAAAACCATAAATATCACTAATCATTGCAATTCTGAACTGTTATACTACTATAGTTTAATTCTAATAGAGAATATTGTTAAAACGATTGCAAGCTCACCTTATCCTTTTCACGTAACACACACTTAGCTATGCACGCTGCGGTCTGGTAAACTCCGCTTCCAGTGCTTGCGTCACTTAGTTTATTCTCGCAATTTTGATTGTTGCCCAAATTCAGTAGTAAGCACATAAATAATGTATATTTAGCAAAAAAAATTAACATGGCTTGTCTAAAAAAAAAGTTAAAAATAAAAATAAAAAAATACAAACAAAAAAAAAATGCACTTCAAACTATTGTTTTTATTTCCAAATCACACGCGCGTCATTTTCCGCTATTTATTCCACAAATTTAAATTTTTAGAACCCGATTATTATTTTACCAGCCTTCCGACAATTTTTATTTCTACTGTCCAATAACTATGGACACAGATACTGTGTACAAAAATAAAGCCACAGACACTTGGTTTATCGAACTTTTAATTTCAATCCGAGTTTACGGTAGTATAAGTTCTATGAATATTATTTTTACATCAAACACAACAATGGAACAATAATTTTAATAAACAAATTTCTGGAATACTTCTTTGCACTCTTTGTGTAAATTAATTGGTTTTATTTGACTTTTTCTTTGATATGATGTGATGGAGTGGGTGATATTTTCATTTCCACCAATATCAGCATCCGCGCTTTTGTTAACCGTAATCCACAGTTGGCTGATTGGACACTGCTAGCAGAAGCGTCAGTGGCGACGCACGGCAGTCAACGGTACCTGGAATGGAAAGGAAGAATGAACGATAAAAAAAATATACCAACAAAACAAGAAGCCAATATAAAATTTAAATCCAATCAAATTGATTCGAAGTTTTGATTTCGAAATAGAAGTCGAAAAAGTTTTGCAATATTTTATTGGGTTGGCGGGTTAAAATTAGACAACTAGAAGACAGAACTGACATGTTGGTTGTTTTTATTTTTATGGACGGAAGTCTAGGTATAGGAACTTTGAACTGTTTGTTTTCATGGAATTCTAATTAATTTAATTTTGAATATTCCTTCTCATTGTATACCGCTAAGCTAGGTATAGGTCAATAGCTATTTATTGTAATTTTAGTATAAATAGTATTAAGCTAGGTACCACTTTAGGGAATTAATAATTTACCTAGGAAATTAGCTACTAAAAGAGAAATGAAAAATATAACATGTTTTTGACAACTACGATCGAAATTAACTCGAAACTATAAGTAGCTATCGAATTGTATTGTAGAAATGAAGCGAACATTTTGTCAACAGTTACCTATATTAGACATGTTTATTTGAACTCAATCTTGCTAAAATTATTCAGGTCGCTTATTAGAAAATCGAATTTTTTACTGTCCTGTCATATTGGAAGTTTTATCGAAAAGAATCATGCTAGCGATACGTTACTTCCATATAACTTGACATTAGAAGACATATTTTCTCATAAACGGGAGTAACGATTTCGAGAAAATTCTATATTTAAGTTTAAATGGGTACGTCTTATAGTTTTGGACACGGAGTTCTTAGAGAAAAATAACGGAACTTTGAAATTTTTCTCAAAAACGATTGAAGAAAAGTGATCGTTTTAAACTCCTGACCATACTAGAATCAAGTAAATAGAAAGTTTCTTGGACCCAATCTTGCACTTTGTTTAGCCATTGCCACTGAAGCACCGTTAGCAAATGATTTTGTGAAAATGTGACAACACCTTATCTTAATGATAATGCACATGTTACCTTGTGCCTTGTAGATGACGCAAAAGTCATCACCATCAACCTATCAAAAGATCCAAACATTTTGCTAATGGCGGCAAATGTCAATTTTACTTTGACATTACATATTATGAAGTAAGCAGATGGAAAATACACGTCAATAAGACATAGTAGTAAATCATTACACTACTAAAGAATGCAGAATAATTGTTACGATTTTAATTTTTTTTTTTTTTTTAATAATTCGTCGGTGGTATTGGCGCAGATTTCACGGTCGTCCGGTGTTTAGCCACTCGCCTAAAAGAGTATAGGACAGCATGAGATGCTGCCAATTCTGGTTCTGCTGAGAATATCTGGCTGAAGATACCGCAGAGGACCCCGGAGTTAATACCAGACGACGTGTCACGCAATTGGGCGTCAATCGGCGGTCTTTACAGATCATTTTGGTAAAAAAACTATAAGATATTAAATATTTCCTTACAAAGTGCAGACAGTGCATCAGCTGTTAGCTATTGACCGCTAAGCGAGGGTAACCTTCGCTCAAGCTATCCTAATTCCTAACTATCGGCCACGAAGAAGATAACTTTTAAACGAAAATCATCATGAGCGACGAGCTACATTTCCATCTCTAACTCTAGTGGATATGTTTTTTGAAGTCATGAAGTTAAGACTGTCACGAAATCAAGTCTATGTCAACAAGCCTCAGACTCTTGAAGCCCTGAAAGAGAATATCCAACGGAAGTTCACTTTCTGCAATCCAGCAAACCATACGGTTCGTCTTTTGTTCGCTTCAAGAATATATCCATTTGCTGGCGAGTTCATCGTACGAAGTGGTTGACGTCGCGTCGAGCTTGCGGCTTAAAACTCATGGCGAGCTGATTAGCCGAAACGCACGCGAGTAAACAAAATACGAATATTTAGAGGAAGTTTATGCGAACTCGGAAACGATATACAAACGCGAATAGTTCTGGTTCTAGAAGAAAAAGTGAAATAACCGTCGCAGCCTTATAAATTACATTTTATATAAATCAACCCTATGGTGGGTCAGGCATTTATTATAAGGTCTGTGTGGCGTGGTCAGCCCTAGTGCACATTGAGAAATGTTAATGCATTTTCTTGGCTGCCAAAAACCCATAGAAATCCAAAAAATTTAACTTCATTCCGAACACGAAAATGTAACCCTAATGCCAAAAATAAATTTGCGCTTCACTGTAAAGGTGCTAGTACAGGATATGTAGCACGCCTCATATATATGTAGCACGTCATTTTGACGTCAGGGAATGGTCCCAATGGGTAAATTCCGTGTACAAGCTCTCTTTGTGCACTCTCTGTTGACGTCAGAGCCACATATATATGAGCCGTGCTACATATCGTGTACTGGCACCACAAACCAGTAAGAATAGACCGTCGACTCCTCCCACATAACGGACTTTGCCTACAAGCTGCCGGCGAGACCAGGATTTTTCATGTATTGGTGCTGTACAAAATCAAAGGGGCGCCATTAACGCACGCATACTTGAAAAATCCTGGTCGCATGGTATTGCATAGAAAAACATTGCCGCCATTAATTTTGACATTTACACGTATTCACAGACAGGGAAATTCTTTCCGGGGGGAATCGGGTAGGTGTACAGGAAGTCGGCGGTCTATTCTTACTGGTTTGTGACTGGCACCTTAAGTAGTACTGCAGATGAAACAGATGTGCATAATTCAATTTGCATCGGTTGTTGTCAATGCGGGGGAAAATACGAGAGTGCAACACAGACGGCAAATAATTCCCGTCTCTCTTTTCCTCGTATGCATCAGTAGCTGAATTTAAAATTTCGATGCTGCCAAATCTATTTAATTTAATTCACTGCGTTGCTATATGCAGTGAATCTAGAAAGAGAGGTATGTTGCAGTGCTGCGGTAGGTGCAGAATTTCCATTTGTATAACCACATAAGAACATATTGCTGCACAGTAAATTCTGCACGTTTGTTTTGGGCATAAATGCCTACCTGTCGCACTAAAAATATTGCAATAAAGCGATTAGTCACTTGCAATCACAATAAACTGATCTAAAGCTACGATTACACGGCCATTTTTTCGAGTCATTTAACTGGCGCTGTGACGTCAGGAAAAACTGTCGCATTAGAGCGACATTGAAGCTACGATTCGTCATTGGAAAAATGGCGATCACACGAAATGACTATCATCGTCAGTTTTGTCCCAAAATCAAATGACGGACACTGCGAGTCATTTAAAATTTTTCGTTGGGATGCCATTTAAATGACTCGGCCACGGCCCACGACGCATACGTGCGAATTTTTTAATTAAATTAAATAGGAAAAAAATGTATTATCATAAATAAAAAATGTCAAAAAGAACTTTTGGGATGATGGTGGAAATTGCGGAGACGGCGTATTTAGCAGCGTGTGTGCTGGAAGAAGACGATCTTGATTACGAGCCAACGCGACGAAAGCGGAGTATTTGGCAAAAGAAGTGGTTGAGCCGTCGCGTCGCGAGAAGATTGGATTTTGCGCTGGATTACTACTCGAATTGCGCGAAGAAGAACCTGAACTATATCGCAATGTCCTTCGTATGTCAGCCAATCAATTCGATTATTTGTTGAGGTTGGTGAAGCCACACATCGAAAAACAGAACACCAATATGCGAGAGAGCGTTTCAGCGGAAGCACGACTGGCAATCACGCAGCGCTACCTCGCCACTGGTGAGAGTTTTCGATCGCTGCGATTCCTTTTCCGCGTATCGCAGCCAACGATAACGTGCATCATTCCGGAAGTTCTGGACGCTATTTACAAGGTTCTTGTCGGTGAGTTTATTAAGGTGTGTGCTGTGTGCTATTTGCTAGTGAAGATTGAAATACGACCAATTATTTATGTTTTATTTTGTCGATAGATTCCGAAAAACGAAGCCGAATGGGAAGCTGTAGCTCTAGGAACCTACCAGGGAAGGCACAATATGGCCCTTTAGAGAGGCTGCAGTGCCAGAGCCCAATAAAGGCTCTTAATATCTAATCTAATCTAATCTACACGTTTCGCCACGAGTCAAAAATCCAAATGATATCAGCACAGATATCGTATTAAATGCTTTGTCATTTGCCATTTACGTAGAAAAATGGCATAGCATGAATTTCGAGCCTTGCCATTTTTTGGAGGCTGACATTTAAATGGCGCAACAGCCAAAAAGTTTAGTCATTTGTCCTAGGCGTCATTGAAGAGCGATCACACGGCCATTTTTTTCCGCCATTTAAATGGCACAAAATTCATGCCATTTGCTCCGGCAGTTTCCTAGTCATTTAAATGACGCTGAAAATGGTATCCCAAAAATGGCGATCACACGGAACGCCATTTAAATGACTGCTATGTGACGCGATTTTTACGTCAGAGCGTCAGTTAAATGACTCGAAAAAATGGGCGTGTAATCGTAGCTTAATAAATGATTTAAATGTTGAAAAATACATTTGTGGTCACATTTAAGTATTCAGCACATATCAACAAATCACAAAAATAAGAGATCAACCAAATGACAGCTACAATTAATATGACAGAAAAATCCAGCACTGAACTCTTGCCCTGACTAAATGTAAACACCTAGGGTCAGCTCAGTGCTGAACTAGGGTGCCCCAGGGCCTCGAACACCGGTTTTCATTGTTACTGCTATATCGAACCTGAACCCAGTGCGCCCTAAAGCGTCCTCAAATCCACGTCAAATAAACCTATAAGCAAAGCATATCCACCCGAAGATCTAATAACAGTGCACAATCACATTTAACCTTCACTAAGTAAGAATGAGTACCTACTGAAATGAATACCTTCGTAATTAAAGAGATAAAGATTAAATAAAAATTGTTTGCTTATAGTAAAAGGATCAAATTTGTCTGAATCCTTCGTGATGATGTTTATAGAATTGCACATTTATCGTACACTCGCAGTCGCACTCTTGTACTCGTTGGTAGTGACTTGACTGCATGTACCATAGACAGTCGTCCTTCAGGACAGTATTATGTTGCGTGAGAGTTTATTTTTAGTGGAATGAACAAGAAGTTATGTGTAAAGTAAGGTGCACATTTTCTGTATGCCATGCTGCCTGCTGAACACATTATTATTCTTTATCTTCTAGTGAATTCATATAAAGTGAAGGAGCGCTCTGTGTTATTAACCTTTTCAAATTTGCAGACAACTTTATGTTTCCAAGCGTATTATATAGTTCCATTAAGTGAATATTATAAATTCTAAATAAAATGAAGAAAATTAAATTTGTTCCATGTATATTATGGCTTTATTAATAAGAGCAAACATTCCCATTAATTATGGAACTTAACGTCATTCAAGTGGCTGCCTCGGGGCCTCGGCTGGATTCACAGTATAGCGCATTCTGTCACTCCAATTTTCCAAGATCTTGTTGATGGTTTCCGGCTGAAGCTCACCGATTGCTTGGATGGTATTGGCCTTAAGCGCTTGAGTCGTTTCCGGATTGTTGGCATAACATCGGTTCTTCACGGTACCCCACCAAAACAAAATCCAAATCGCAGCTCCGAGGAGGCCAATTGACATAGCCAAGATGGCTGATAACACGATTTGGCATTTGGTGCGCAAAAGATCGATTGTGGCATAGGCTGTGTGGGCATGTCGCGCCATCCTGCATGAACCAGAGATCGTCCAAATTCATGTCTTCAATTTCAGTAAAAAAAAAAACGTCGGTTAACATGGCTCTGTAACACCCACCATTAACCGAAACATTGTTCCCAGCTTCATTTTCGAAGAAAAATGGTCCAGTAATGGCACAATCCGCACCAAACTATCACCGTACGACGACGGGAACCATGAGTGTGGTCCACTAGCATACCACTCTCTCGAACTCTTTGCACAAACTTGGGTACAGCAGGCGCGGTGGGTACCTACTTCATTTCGGCCAAAACTTCTTTTTAAAAAAACGCACTATTTGGGCTACACAGCAATCACATTGGAAATAAGTTTTCAATATTTCCCAACGTTGTTCAAGCGTAAAGCGACTCATTTCGTTGCGCGGAGGTATGATAATGACTTTCTGTCAAGATTTCGAGCGGAAAACAGCTGTCAGTGTCAAAATAACCTATGATTTGAAAAGGAACCACTAGATGGCCCCCTGTACATTCAATTGAACGTTACATAGTTTTGACATTCGAAGCTATAAATAATGACGCAGCCACAAAAACAAAAGGATTCTAGTCCATTGAATAGTTGATGTCAATTGATTTTATATTTTATGTTTTAAAAAGTTATCGATTGATTCAAATTTGAGCGATCGGTGATTCGCATTTCATTCGTTTCGAGTCCCCGGAAGAAGACTTCTTTCGCCGGCGAGTTCAACTGAGAATCCCAAGCGATCTACATGTTTTGTTTAATTTCAAATATTTGAAAATGCTAGACGGAAAGTAATCTCTATGCATATGCGGATAGAAATAATGTTTATCTAATGAAAACATTTGAAATGCACCTCCCCGTCGTTTTCTCTCAATAATTACAATGTGCGCATTCACGTGGAATATCCCATTTGTGAGAAACTTGAACTTGTAACGGGTTTTTCTTGCCACTCTTTTGACATTTCTCTTCAGTAAGGTTTGCCATTTCATGATGGAAAGATATACGAGCCAACAACGAGTCGAAATTATTAAAATTTACTATCGAAATTCGGAGTCAGTGGCCTAAACGTTAAGAGCGCTACGTCCAATTTATGGTCGTCATAATCGTCCTAGCAGATCAACAATTGAGCGTCTAGTGGAACAATTTGAATCCACAGGCATGGTACCAAATGTTCCCGTGCCAGTGAGACAAAGAAGTCCCCATAGTGTCGAGAATATTGCTGCCGCTGAGGTTTCAGTTGAAGAAAGCCCAAATGTGTCTCTCACACGTCGTTCTCAAGCGTTGGGCATCTCTGTGACGTCGTTGTGGCTAATTTTACGAAAAGATCTTGGCCTACATCCTTACAAGATTAAATTGACACAAGAACTGAAGCCGCTTGACCACCAGAAGCGTCGTATGTTCGTGAATTGGGCTGAGCAACAAGTTGAAAATGATTCGGATTTTCATCGGAAAATCTTCTTCAGCGATGAGGCTCATTTCTGGCCGAATGGCTTCGTCAATAAACAAAATATGCGCTATTGGTCAGGCAGCAATCCACTCGTACTCCATGAGTCATCATTGCATCCCGAAAAAATTACGGTTTGGTGGTGTTTATGGGCCGGGAATGAATGGGAATCGCTACCGTTCAATGATAACCGAATATTTTTGGCCCCAATTGGATGATATGGACTTGGAGGACATGTGGTTCCAACAGGACTGCGCCACAAGCCACACAGCGAATGTCACAATCAATTTATTGGAAACCAAGTTTGGAGATCGTAATGGTCCAGTCGCTTGGCCGCCTCGGTCGTGCGATTTGACGCCGTTAGACTTTTTTCTGGGGGGCTACGTCAAGTCTATGGTCTATGCCAACAAGCCAGCGACGATTGATGAACTTCGTATCGAACGTAAAATTGCAGCAGTATCGGCCGATTTATGCTTGAAAACCGTCGAAAATTGGGTTCAGCGTCTGGACTTCTGCAAGCGTGCCCATGGTGGCCATGCAAAAGAAATCGAGTTCCATACATAATGGCATCGAACTTACTTTCACAGGAATAAAGAATTTCATTAATATCCAAAACCGTTTTTGTTTTAGCGCTTTTTTTTTGTAGCGCTCTTATTGAAAAACCCTGATCAAAATAATCGTATAGACTTTTATTCAGGAATTTCTCTCACTCGAAATGATTCGCCGATGTGAAGGATCAACCTTGCCCATAATTTTCGGCACATCCCGTCCAGCTTAAATGAAATAGCATTTAAACTACGTGTTATTGACGGAACAATGCATTCTTCGTCGTCATATATTATGTATTGTGTATGGAGCGTGACGATAAAAGCAATTCCTTGTCGGCTTTCTCGATTCTCTGATATTTTGTGAAATCACGGAACAAAGAGGAACATTTTGAATTACAAATTCTACCCTATGGGTTGTTTCCGTCAAGGGACCACAGTGGTGGGTGCTCGAATTTTGATGGACCGGGAATACGATAATATTCAATTTCCGAACAATGTTCATTACATTAATTGGAATCGTTTGATCATAGAGAAACTAGCTATAGATATATCTACATGCGTTAATTTATTTCTCATCAAAGAAATGTCTTTGTCAATATGCTATCGATTTTATTTTGAAATGTGTATTGGTCTATGGATTGTGGATAATCACAGGAGAAATTATAGCGATTTCTATTAAAATGATATATTAGCTACCGCTGTGGGCAAAAAATTCCGGAAACGATTTAATGATACGGATATGGAAATTCTAATAATAATTTTTTAGTGGGTAGGTACTTCAGAAGATATTTTTAGAAAAAAATTGAATAATCCACCGATATTCGCCGCGGCCTAATTAATTTCAGAGGAAATATTTATCGCTGGGGACTCTCTGATGAAATCGCCGGCGAATTAAATGCGAATTGCTTGTGATTTCTGACAAATTCTGGCATCATGTACATACGCCACTGAGTATTTATAAACATACCCAATGGAATAAGCCCAGTGGCTCAGTGGTTAGTGTGCTCAACAACTGAGCCAGGGTCTCAGGCAGGATGGATTCTCTCGTGAGCATCTGACAAAGATTTAAGATCAAGTGACCTATTTCATCAACCTACAAATTTATATTTTACAAGTATTTATCTACAAAATAAATTACAAATCTGCTTTTAAAATAAAAATTTTTCCGAATTTGTCCATTTTTCTAGGAAAATTGTCAAACAATACTTTTAAATAAAAATTTGTAAGTGTCGTTGAACTAGACACAGGACCCTTCCATTAATCCTCTAAAATAAAATTAACGCAAGCGAATAAATGCGAGAAGCTAGGGTGCCAATACGGACCTGTTGCGCAAACTATTTATATACCGTTTATAGTGATTTATTTTTTTTAATTTTAATTTTATTTTATTTATTTAACGACTAAAAATTACATTTGATCAATTAATCACCCTTATTCTAGGTGGTATCGGTATTACATGTTGCGGGTTTTTTTTTAAGTCGTTTTATGTCATTTTAGATGCAAAAATTACCAAATTTGCAAACGACATTTAAACGACTTGACTCAAAAATCGCCAGCTGACGATTAATATAAACGCAATTAATTTATGGTGTCGCGCGCCGTGTGGCATGTTGTGCCATCTTGTTGACACCAAAGCTCTGTCACGTCAATGTCATACAACCGAGGAACGAAGAAGTCAGCAATTATGTTTCTATAGCGCTCTCCATTGACGGACAGTAACATTCTGTCTGGTATGCATTTTATGGGGCGATGATTCCACCATCGAACCAGACAGTCAGTTTTTTTTTTTTATGTAAGGCCGTCTCGACAAAGGCTTCTGGGTTTTCTTCACTCCTAATTCGGTAATTTTCCTTGTTTGCATTTCTATTTAACCAAAAATGGGCCTCATCGGAAAACAAAATGTTGACCGTAAAATTGAAATATCGCACAATAATTTTTGCAAACCGAATCATGGTTTTCAAAATAAGATTGCACGCTTTGTTCTGGCGTTTAATCTATTCACCGTAAAATGCCAAAATATACTAACAACAAATCAACTTTCAACTGTCAAATTGACAATCTGTAGAAACAGTGTTGTCAGTTTAAAAATCAAACCTATAAAAAAAACAGCCTTTACTTATGGAAATCCCTCGTCCAAGATTATTGATGAGGCAATTACTTCCCTAGTTTAATCGAGACGTCCTTTGGGCTTTAAGGCCTAAATTGACCCGTCGAGCCTATTAACTTTCTTTTAAATAAGCTTTTTAAGACTTCGGTTTGAATAAAATAAAACACAGGTTTGTATGACTTTTTGTTTACTTTCTTAGCCTAACATAAAGCACATATCTTGTTTGTGAGTACATAATTGTAAAATAGTAATAGTTAAGTAGACAAATCACTTATTTCTGTTAAAACCGCATACCTTCCACAGAATTTTAGATAAAAGCTATCCACACAATGTATATAACATTCTACTGCGATAACCTTTAACTTTTCCTCTATTATCATCCGCACATAGTAAGCACATTGACATTCCATTGGCATCATGTAACCTCCATGCATACAAACTATTTTCTCTTTGAGCTAATGATATATACGTATTACTTTTACTACTCCTTCAATCCGAACAGCAAAATGTACTTGAAGTAAACTGCGTCTCCCATGTAAGTATTTACCGCCATGACAACTATCGGTATCTATGGTTTATTCATTCCGTTTTGCTCTTCTCTGGCATGTATCTGATTGCAGACCTTATGTCATTATTGTTTTTTTTTTTAACGAAACAGGGAATATTGTAAATGGCTATACACTTCATTTACTCATGATCATGATGCTTCAACTGAATAAAAAGGACGCGTGTAGAGAATTTTGCATCAACAGCACTTAACTTAAGTCATTAGGAATAATAAAGGAAAAGTTTTCATTTCAAAACTTTTGTAAAAGCTTCGAAAATTTACACAAGCTGAAAATATTTCTGCATTTTCGAGAACTCCTTTGCAAAAGTTTTGCACTTAACAATTATATTTAAATGTAAATGAAAATATTATAGTACCTAACAGTTTTTTTATTGCTTCTAACACTGAACTGTTATTTATTATTCCTGGTCTTGGTCGCCACGAGCTTTTTTTAACCTATATTCCTCTGGCTGTTTTCCAGAGCTTCATAGATAATTTAAAATGTTCCAAGGTTTAGAAACTATTGGCATATTTATTATCGTTAGCATATCTCTAAGAAAAATCCAATGGGGTCAAATAATTATATCTACAATCCCGATACTTTATTATTGATATCACAAAATTTCGAAATTAGGCGGTCTCGGATCTCTTCGTGCAATACCTAGAGTCGAATTTTCATTGTTACCGCCAAACGTTTAAAAGAAGCATGTTATGCATTTAACTGACGAACACGCCCTTCTTTTTTTTAAACTTCTGACTTGCCGTAGCATTAAAGATGCACCTCGACCTAAAAGACTTATTGTGATTGCCGTCAGATATCTGTTTAGGTTAGTAGCGCTTCTACTTTCCTAATGTAGCTGATAATACATTCAACGTATCTTAAGAAAAAACAAAAGATTTCAATTCAGCTATTGATTCTGTCGACAACGGTTGTTAAGTGTCAACGAAAACGGCCAACAACTGATTTACATTGTCGAATCTTACATTCAGCACAGCTCCTTAGATAATCATAAGAAGAATTGCTCAGTCACTCTAATGAAAGAGAAGAAGGGTATAAGAAGGGCCCCGTCTACAGAGTTTCCGAGATTACATAATACACAGTAGCATAGATGATAGATGTATCAGTATCTGTTGGCAGTAACCTTTCCAAGACTAATTGAGATCAAGATCAAGCACGATTCTCAAGTTAGGTTAGGTTATGTTAGAGGCAGAGTAAAAAAATAAAATAAATAGGTGGCGCAACAGGCGGGTGACACCCAAGGCCTAGCTTCTCGCAACCATTCGTTTTGTGTGAGTTTCTATTTTTGGGACGAAGAGGCAGAGTGGTGAGGAGAAAAGTCACAAGAAAATTGTATTCTTTTGAAAATGTTCTTGAATGTACCTAGGTATACCTACTCAAGGGAGGATTGACGTCAACTTATTGATTTTTCGTCATTTATCCGGCCTATTTTTGGCAATTCGTGGTCGAATTCGTTTCCTTCTATCACTATTCTATTCTTTGAGAGCAGCCTGACTATCGATGTAAATAACGATACTCTTTCCGATTTCATCTCTAGTTCTAGTAGCTCTTTGGCTTTAAGTAGAGTTAGAATCTTCGACTGAAAGACACTGCAACTATCCGGCAGTCTTGACATTTGCAGGCTTAGATTTGTAGAATAAATGCCAGAGCCAGCCTCTTCTCTCCGTGGTTCTTGATCCGTTGGTCGGTAATCATTGCCAGCTTATTTGTTTTCATTTCGTTTTCTTCTCTTTCTCGATACGATATACATAGGATAACAGAATACCTACTATATGAGTAAGTTATGTTGAATGGCCGATTTCATCCGTTGTTATTAAATTCTCATTGTAAAATTTGCCCATGATTGAGCAGTGTCCTATTAATGCTTTTATGAAAAGATCCTAAGTTTGTGAGCCTTAGCGCACTATTTCCAGCTGTTAGCTTGATCCGTAAATCAAGAGCCAGTAAGTTGAGAAAGGTGTCCAAAGCCGCCGTGATTGTTAATCGAAGTGGCGGTGGTCAAAAATGAATTATGTCCAAAAACCCCACAGTCTTCCTTCTAGCTCTTAGAATATAGTTTTGCGTGGAATATGTGCGCAATGTTGTCAAAATAATTTCTTACTCGAATTGGATGGAATAGGAAATATCCACAATGTAAATATTTAAACTGTTTCTAACTTTTATGCATGAAAATAACCACATATGTATTTGCTTGTATACAGGTGTTTTTGTTGAACTGTATCTCCTCATTGATGAACATTTTCTAGTATAACGAAAAATCGGACACGTACAAAATGGGAAACACGACCCAACAAAGTTTAATGAAGTTCAGTGATGGCTGCACTACTTGAAGTAAATGAAACAGGACATGAGAGCCAGGTACACTATCGATTTACTTTTACTTTGTATGTCAAGGGTGTTTTTTTTCAGAGGTATAGAACTTTGAAATGGAATAAAACAAAGATGATTCTACTTTATTCGAAAGATAATCTTCGGGCTTTATAATTTAAATACGATTTCTGGCATATGACCGCCACGGCGTAGCTGGAGGTCCATGGATACGTCAATAAACAAAACTGCCGTATTTGGAGTATGATAATCCAATCCAAGTGTATGTTGAGACACCGTTACATCCACAAAAACTGACTGTTTGGTGTGCTTTATGGGTTGGTGGAATAATTGGTCCGTACTTCTTTAAAAACGATGCAGGTCAGAACAGTCAACAGTCAGTTACAGTCAATGGTGACCGCTATAATAGAGCCATGATTAATGACTTTTTCGTTCATCAATTGAACAACCATGATGTGCAGGAGCTGTAGTTTCAACAAGACGGCGCAACATGTCACACAGCTCGTGCCACTATTGATTTATTGAAGGAAACATTTGATAACCGCATAGTTTCTCGTTGCGGATCCGTGAATTGGCCTCCAAGATCGAGCGATTTAACGCCGCTCGACTATTTTCTGTGAGGATATGTGAAGTCGCTAGTCTACGCCGATAAGCCCGAAACGATTGACCACTTGGAGGACAACATTCGCCGCGTTATTGACGATATACGGCCACAAATGTTGGAAAAAGTCATCGCAAATTGAACCTCCATATTAGACTACGTTCGAGCCAGATGTGGCGGTCATATGCCAGAAATCACATTTAAATTATAATGCCAGAAGATTATCTTTCGAATAGAGTAAATTCCATGCCAATTTAAAAAAAATCTTTATTTTATTCCATTTCAAAGTTCTATACCTTTAAAAAAACACCCTTTATAATAATAAACAATCGACTAAACCTTTTCTGAATGGGGAAGCTAAGTGTAAAAACGATTCTCCCTATATATAGTTGGGTTTGAGGCTGAAAATGTCTGTTTGGGGAACTTTGTCGAATTTCAGTCTATAATTTATTATTCTAACTTTTATTTATCCTACTCTAGCTTTGTGGATCCACTGCTTTCCGCCATCCATCATTGGTCTGAGGTTCGCTTCGCTCCACAGACTATGCCAGATGATATTGGCACTGGCTTGGCCTACCCATACTCTATCTATGAGACATATCCAATCCATGGCTATCTCTCTGGTCGTAGTATTTGAGAGATTACCGCTTAACGCCATAATTCAGCCACTCGTCAGTTCTTTGTCTACGTAGAGGAGATTTCATACGTCGCGTCGCATCGTCACGTTTATGTGTCGTGTTTCAGAGTCATCTAAGTAACGGCTATACGTCATGGCACTTGCGGAAGAATAGTCTTCCCATTTCACACTACACCAAATGACTCTGTGCTCCATTCCATGAAAACACTCCTATCAGCAGCACTCGGAGCGATTGATCCTATAATGGTATGTTGCAAAATGTCGCTTCTAGCGCCTCTTTTCCACGAAACTAATTTTCTTCCTTAAACCCAAATGCTTTCGACTTCGCTAATATTCCGCCGTGTCCAAGCATCTCTAGCTGTGATATGACTTTCCGCTCCTCTACATTCTTCGCGAAGTTCACGGTTTGTCAAAATGTTGCACCCAAAAATCAGATTTGCTATACTTTGCATAAAAATGTTGGCGAGGAATTTCGAGGAGATTCTTATAGTTTGGCCTCTGTCACATACTTAGGAGACAATTCCCGACCAAAATCCTGTCGCACGCTGGCAGTTTGTGGCTGTAGGCTATAGATTTCCCTCCACACTGCAACTTGCTTAGGACGTTTACTTTGGTGGCATGGGAGTCGTCGGTGCACGATACACAGTTGATTGCGCTATGCTCTCCTGGGAAAGCCTTTACTTCACATCCTCGTGCAACGTGTTTTGTACAGCCCTTATCTCTACCTATTATCCCTAATAGCTTACGATACGAGACGGAGACCTCCATTGGAAAATGGGTTGAGATGAGATACTCGGTCTTATAGAGAGCGAATTTTTGCTTCGATTCTCCTTCTCAACGTATGAAATATGTTCTATAGTTACTCTCCGTAAGTACTTCCTGGGTTAATTAGCTAAATGTCAAAATGATCAATGAAAAGTACGGGAACGCGTTAACTCAAAAATTTTAAAAACTACTACTCATCAATTTATAAATTCAAATATTGTCCTGTTTTAGAAGAAGATACAACTTTAACCAACTCAGTAGTTACAGCAATAAATAAGCTTTCAAATAATTACAGCAAGCGCACACTCACTTAATATTGACAGCAAAAGTTAAACAAATAATAAGAAAAGGGTACTCTTGCATCCATGCACAAGTTTCATAATGCGCCACAAGCATTTCTGTCTTAACTGACATAAACATTGATATCAAAACTTCTTCGCAGCATATTAATCTCTGTTATTGCATTTTGCAGAAATATCTTGGTGTTTCAAACTTTTTAGAGTCGTTAGATATACCAATGTATTTGTTATTATGAAAATTAATTATTTTCCCATCAGTTTTACTTCTACTTAATCTGAAAGTAAAGAGAGACAAAAACAAGTCTTTTTGTGGTAGAAAAGGTTAGTTAAAAACCTGAGGACAAGAAAAAATGACGACCTTTAACGAATATTTTGTCAACCAATTCGAACTGTCATTATCATAACTGATTACTGTTTGCTGATGGCTTGTTAAAAATAATAGGAAAAGCAAATCTTTTCCATCTATTTGTATGCATGGGGTTTGCACTTAATGAAGTTTGACATTTAAAAGTCCGTAGCTTGGATATAGGAAAGTGCTACTCCACGTGTTCAGCCTTTAAGTCCTTGCTTGAACACAAATCACAATCTGTCATCATTAATCTACTATCCAAACACAAACGCATTTCAGTTGAATCATTGTGGGATTTCTAACACCTGCATTATCATTGTCAACCCATTTAGTGGCAAGGGGTGAGCTTCATTATTTCAATAGAAATCATATTTCAATAAGTACATTATTTGATGCGTACGTGGTCGACATAGCAATAATAATATCGGGTAGTGAAGAGGAGATGAGAAGTGACCTACACGCATGCAAGAAAGGATAATGTTCTTACACTTTTAATATATTTGTATGATTTGTGTCTTATGTATGGCTATAAAACGTAAAACGCAGCCCTTACATGATTTGTCAATTTAATATCCTGTTTCATTAAAAACATGTTAAAGGAATATTTTTACCAAATATCCACTCTACTGGTTTTAATGAAAAAAAAAGCCTAAATAGGAAATTACAAAATACCTCTACACGTGTTCCGCTGACAAAGTTTTTCTGTTTCGCGGAATCAAATGTCTTTCGTCGCTGGTTTAAATTCGCAATGGTATAAAAGGGAATTCCTTTTCATCGTCCTTTGCCGTACTACTACTATCACCTTAACAAAAATGTATTTTCCCTTCATGTAGATGTGACGAATGATAAGCAAACGAATTTAATACCTTCATTTTGTTATCAAAGAAGCAAAGCTCGTTTGACATAAATTTTCTCAGATTCAACCACATTTTGTTTTCCGTATACTCGAGACGATAAAGGAAGCTTAACTTCAGAAAATTGAATGCCATGTAGGTAATGGTTTTGATTTCGCTTTGGTAGGGCAGAATCAAGTTCGAATTCCGAAGAAGCAAAATCTTGATGATTTGCGTGTCAATTGTTTTGGATCGCTGTCACGTTTCGCTGTCAGAATTAAATATACACACAAAAGTCAAAACAAACAGTGGGAACTATACTTGCAGCATTGTTCGCTCATCGTTGGCATATTTGCGTAATGCTGGGTTTCCACTTGTCGATTTGAAATTGACAATTGACGTATTTTTATGCCAATTAAAAAATTGGCAAGTGGAATTAGCGAAAAATTGCTTGTCAATGAATTGACTAACTGCGTTTGTCAATAACTGACAAAGAAACCACTGGACAAGTGGAAATAGTTGAATTGTCAAACACAATGTCACTTTGTCTATATAAGTGACAGTGAAAATTAATTGGCATCGAGTTCATAAGTTGGTCAATCAACTGACAAACGATTTTTTGCCAATAATTTGCATAAGTGGAAATGAACTGACGTTGGTGTCGTTCAATGACATAAACGCGAGGGCTGTCAAACTTTGTCAATCAACCGACATTGTGGAAACCCACCTTAAGTTAACACATTTTTACCTTTTGACGAGATAAACCATCGTTTTTTGACAGCACAAAACGCCATCATGAATTCTGCTTTCTCTTTAGCAAAGATTTTGACAGCTATCGCTGTCTAATTTGTATACTAATAATAGGTCTGTTGCTTTACTTTTGTAGTAAAAATTAAAAAAGACTGACAAAATGGCTATGGTGGGAATAAATTCTCAAAGAGAACAACTTACAAAAACGTTAGGGAATGCTTTTGTATTAGCTAGTAACTATGAAAATTGACAGATGCATTTTGTTTTGTCCATAAATTACATGTCACAAACCACATAGAATAGACCGAAATATGAAATTTGTGGAATAAAAATTGGTAAGATTCTCAGTGGACGGATAATATATTGCTCTCTCGAAGCCGGTCTCTTTTATGCATTTTTCAAGTTAAGGAACGACATTGAGTAAAACTCCGTAAAAATTTGTAAGAATTAGTAAAATTTCGTATACGACTTAAAAGTAAAGGAACCAACCTAATGATGGATCATAGAATAAGAATACCTATACACAAGGTATGTTTGACAGCTAAGCTCAATGTCAAAGTTAAGGATCATTCACATGGGAGCGAATGAACGAATTGAGCAAGTGCGAATAAACCACTTTTTATGCATTTATAAACAGAAAATTCCACATTTTATTATTCCAAGATATCCTCCTCTTGGAATAAGGTTAAGTTCGAACGAATTTTTTATTCGCTACTTTGTGGAACGCGACTTAAATGATGTGGATTGTGAATAGACTGACAATTCGCGCCAGGGTGTTTTCGTTCGCGGCAAAAAATCTGGATTTCGAAATTGCGTTATTTAAATTGTTAATAAACTTGTTTTTTTAATAAATTTTGATGGAATAATTAATTATCCTCATCTTGGAGTAGTATAATGTGCAATTTTCTGTTTATAAATGCATAAAAAGTGGTTTGTTCGCATTTTACCAATTCGTTCGTTCGCTCCCATGTGAATGGTCCTTTAATCCGTTTGTTTTTGAATGGAAGTGTGGTGTATTTGTAAATCGTAATTATTCCTTGTGGATAGCATTTGTTTCTGCCTTTAAATTAAGAAACAGAGAATGCTACTAAAAAAAAACATAAAGTAGAAATTCCAGGAAATAAGTGCTGCATTTTTTGCTTGTAAGTATCTATAGGTATAATGTAAAATTTGTGTCCGCAGGTAAGCGTGTATTAATATAAAACAAAAATTCCTTTGCGGAGATTACACGACAACAACAGGGCGAATAGCAATATCTCATTAAAAATGTGTCTCTGATGATGATGAAAATACCAGACAAAGTATCTAGCTGTGTATATGTTTTTCCCTTTGTTGGTGAATAAAGAGAAGAAATAGGCAGTACATCTATCTGACGCAATAAATATATAATTATGTACTATCTTGTGTAGTAAGTAGGTAATATGCTTATACAAAGACAATAGATTAGAAGCAATTAAGCGGATTATTTAGTATGCATGTTTATTCTTTTCCTAGGCAAAAGGGATTTAGGGGATATTCCTTTTATTAGTTTTAATTTCCAAAGGAGAGCGGAATCTGTCAATTGTAAAAAAATTGTCTTCCTTGTCTTCTCGGACCTGGGGACTTCGATTCGAAGATCCTCTTAACTGAAGCGTTATTGCCCATTCGCTCGATGTGGCCGTGCCAATGTAGTCGACGTGTTTTGCATTTTTGGACATCTTGATACATACAGCGTTCGCGGTTGCATCTTCTCCTCCATTTGACCTCCTTTCTTTCAAATGTTAACATGCAAACCAGGTATAGCTTCATTAAGCAGGGAAATCCCTCCTGCTTAAAGGTGTCATAGTATTAGTGTAGGTCTGCCCATTGCAACTCGTCAAGTGAGTCAGACGTATTGAGTTAAGATCGCAGTTCGTATCTGATTGCAAGGGTGCTTGACGAGTTCGCGCAGTGCACATTAAAATTAATTTAATACAAAGGAGCCCAGTATCATCTCTCCCTTCTTGCTTATCGTCCAACACTCGGCGCCATAAAGCAGACCTGGCGGTATAAGGGTAGAGCAAACTTTTTGTTGAAAACTCAGTTTTCAACGCGATGTGAATAGGGTATAAAATACATGCTAATCTAAACTTGGCGCTAAAAATTAATTAACCTCTTCTATTCAGTTTTTTTTTTTGTCAGCATAGAGTTAAAGCTAAAACGTAGCTGTTGTCAATAGAATTGGGTAGGTATAGGTTATATAATCGACTACTTTTTATGAGATTCAGAAAATTCTACAGGCTGTCTTAGGATGTCTTAGTAAATCTTCGTAAAGGTTATGAAATTCGCCATACATATTAAGTGACTTGTTCATCTCGTGAAATGACAGTTGATTTCCAAAAAATTAATAGCTGAAAAATACAGGGTATTCACTTAAATGCATAAAAGCCTAATAAACTGCGCAAACTGCAGAACTTTACCTAGCTTACTAGCTTATATAATTTCGATTTTCATCTTGCTTTTACCGTTTTGCCTCTCAGATCTCCTGATTTTTTCTGAACAATGGAAAGTGAAATGAGATCACTTTCACAAGTTTTGTGTTATCTGGGCTGCATTCCAGATTCAACTATTTTAACTAAATTAACAACGATTGTTTATTTAGTTACTTTTTGGAATATGGGACAGCTATTGTTACTAATGTCATGTAGTATGAACGAAATGAACCACACTTTTGCCTCTGGTTAATTTAGTTAACTTCCCCTCCTTCGAACTGTCACAGCTTGTCAACGCTGTAGTTAAAATAGTCAAACCTGGAATGCAGCCCTGACAGTCACTGTCAGATATTTTTAAACTGCAATTTGTGTTTACAAATGTCACTTTGTTTTGGTTGGTGTTCGTGAAATTATGTGTGAATCTCGCTCTCGAATCGGGATTTGCAAAAGTGCTCTAAATCTGTAAATAGTGTTTTTTGCGCTCAATGGAAAACGTAATTGACAGACAGCAGCTATTTTTTGAATCTGAAAACCAATTCCCCCAATTGAGAAAATTTGAACCCTACTAGACATACAAATTTGACAGATCAGCGAAAAAATATACGCAAAAGAAGCTAAGCGACATTAAATTAAATGTAATCCAATGAAACTCATATTGACAAAATGGTATAACCACAAAATTCTAGTTTGATTTCGTGGGGTTTTGAAGTCATCGTGGATGCATTTACATCACTGTTTGCTGAATCTGGTATCACATGCACATCTATAGCATAGACCCAACCAGGCCTTTACGAGCTCTTCCCCTTCACGAATGAATTGTTTTATGCCGGTAAAATATTCTGCAATATCGCAGATGGTTACCGATAAAGTCTGAGATAAATCTCAGTTAGTTGGGTTCGGCATTGGTATAGATATTTGGGATAATGCTGCACAATAAATGGAATATTAATAATAATTGAAAGAACTTAAGTTCTGTTTAATTTTAAACAGTTAAAAAAATGTGAACACAAGTTTTTCATTCCACTTTTATGGACCCGGGGTTATTTTATTTTTCATAAACAATACTTGAATTTTAGACCGACAAGGCGTTTATAACAATTAAAATAGTTTTTCATTTATAACATAAATTACCCGTGCAAAAATACACATACCGCTTACCAATGACAGATTCCTGTATGGGTTATTTTCTTCGCCACCAGATATCGCAGGCCAACTTGTACATTCGTCAATGGAAATCATAAACATAAATAAATGAACAATGTTCAAAATGAAGCACGTTCAAAACTATAGTCGTCTTAATCTTAAAGCGATCACAAAGTTACCATTCGAGCTGAAAACGTTTGTTGCCAATCGGGTAAAGACCATCCAAGAGCGATTTTTGCTTATTTTCGAAAGCGAACTAATATTTCTGGTTCTTTCCAGTTGTTGTTCTTTTATGGTGTTTCCGATTGGGATTTTCAAACTGTTGCTCTCAGATTTCTTGAGCCCAATCAAGAACTTAAAAACCCAAACCGAATGGACTTGTATGTAATACACGTATAATGCATGTGTAGCCTTCGAAACTTTTTTGAGTGCATATTTAATTATTCGAAATGTTCGCCCAAATTGAATTAAAAACTTTTGTAATTTAATTTAATTAACAAAATAGATTTACCCGTTACAATGTGTTTCGATACATCGGATAAATCGGTACATTTTGTATATAAATTTATTTTAAATTAATTACACTTTGTTTTGGGTTCTCTGTTAAATAATTTGAAATTCGATTAAGCTAATTAAAACGGTATACTTTTGCGAAATTTAAATTCCACTCCACAAAATATAATAGCTAATACTGTGTCATGTACTACATACTTATCTACGGATTAAAGCTTACCTACACACATTTCAAAACCACATCATTCCGTAATCAAGAAGAGGTAAGGTAGGTATTTAAGCGTTTATCATGTTGAATAAAAGCGCAAGGATTAGCTACGATACGAGTATTTTAATGAATAGGTAGCCATAGCCACAATCCACAATTCTGAATGCATTCAATTCCGACAAGCTTCCGCTTTAAATCATTAAATAGCTGATAGAATTTTAAGACCCTTGAAATTATTTTTAATTACCTTACATGTTCAGGAACTTTCTGATAAATTCCTGTGGTTACTGCATAATTAAGTTTATCAATAAGTAATCCTTGAGTTGAGATGTTATTCATGTTATGTTCACAAGTACTTCTGCTACACTACACTATGCAATGTTATTTCCAAAAAAAAAAAACCGTTCAAGGAATTATACCAAAACACAACACACTCATTGCACATGCACATACCAATTCATTTATTAATGTCATGTTCGTTCACCGAATTGAATTGTAAAACATTCCAACTCCATGACAATTAAAATTCAAGAATAAATATTTAATGACACAAACAATTTCAACGTTCGCGTAAGGTATCTATTACGGTAAATAGGTGGCTAGACTACCGGACCCGGACCTACCTGTTGGATGGTTCACACGGCAATAAACCATTCAAAATGGCTTTTTCAAATCAGTAATCTTAGTGCCATTGTGCCAGTGCCAGGCAAGTAGGGAAAACTTTTTCCTATATCGACCGACACGGAGCTTTAAGGGGTCGTTTGGATTTGCCTCCAAATGCCGGGTGGCGTAGCGATTCAATAAGCTTTTCATTCATATTTTTGTTGATATGTTATTCGAGGAAGAAAGAAATTTGGATGCGGTGTGAAACAAGCAGGGACATATTATCGGATGTGGGTCGTAATGATACCGAAGTAGACTGCTGGGATTGCTTGGTACCTTTTATTTTATTATGTAACCATCTAGGATGTTACTTTCAAGCGAACTTTGGTGTATCATCGTAATGGACATGCAAATAGATTTGAACCATTATTTTCGTTACAAACATTCGAACATCATCATTTACCAACTTCGATGTACAAAGCTGCTGTTGGGTTGTGGACTTTAATGGTATGGGATAAAAGAAATGTATTTTTAGCGAATTTTCTAAAAGTGATGGTATGCTACTTTTTCATAATGATTAAGCTTTCCAGCTATATCCAGCAAAGTATCAATGGCGCGGTCATAGAAAGCATAAAACTTCTTATACGTGACCTGCCCAACACCACAAATTTGTTCTTCTGACTGAAGTCATATGTGTTTGCATTGGGCCAAGCTCCTTTTGACGTTAAGTAGGTTAGGTAAATTGATGTCTTTGTGGCAGGCGCCACAGCTTTTCTTAGACCATCAGTTGGTGCTTATGTCCATGTTGCAGAAATCCGCGTTTCATTTTTTCAGCAACCTGGATATATGTACATAATTTTTAACAGCTCTTAATAGCTCTGTTGTGTCCACTCCAGTGCTTTCTGGGAGTAACTGAGGAGATGGAACCTTTCATCTGTCAGAATCAGAACCACCCAGATTTGAGTATAAATCTCATGGGTTTCTAAAGATCCACGCTCTCCAGATCCTCCAATTCATTAAAGAAGTAGCTGCAGAAAAACCTTAGTCTGTAGTTTCTAAAAGCTGGGCATTTTGCAAAGAAGGTGACGAACCGAATTATTCTATTTCTTCGACATAGGTAACCACAACCTCTGCAATAATCGTTACGCAGTATGTGCAGACTCTGTTTTATATTCCTATATTTTATATTCAAATCAAAATTCCACAAACACACAGCTGAGTGAGAGACCTCACTGCAATTATTTCACAACAAAAATTCTGCTCGTATATCTTGCTTGCTGTACTGCGCGCGTCACTGCGTCCAAAAATTCTGCACATGTGTTTTGGGCATAAGACGCAGTACTAGCATCGCTTTGTTGGATAAAAGTTTTTTGCCAACCCTCACATTAGGTATTTTGGTCAAGATGCATGTAGAAAATAATGTTAAATCTTAATCATCGTTTGCAGAAGTGGTTCTTCTAAATTCTTAGCAAAGACCCGCTATTTTATAGATATACGTCAATCTTGACCGACTACTACTACTTATCGGGCTCCCGACCCGTGAAGAGTCTCTGCCTGAGACACTGCAGCCTTCCATCCTCTACGATCCCGGGCACGCTGCTTCCAATTGTCCAGACCAAGCGCTCTGGCATCCGCGATGGCTTGGTCTTTGAAACGGAGGTTCGGTCTTCCTTGTCTTCTCGAACCTGGGGGCTGGGATTCGAAAACCCTCTTGGCTGGAGCCTTATTGTCCATTCGCTCGATGTGGCCGAGCCAATGTAGTCGACGTGTTTTGGCTTTTTGGACTACATCCACATCTTGGTACAGCTCATAGAGTTCGCGGTTGTATCTTCTCTTCCATTCGCCCTCCTCGCACACAGGACCAAAAATCCGCCGAAGTATTTTTCTTTCGAAGGAGCCCAGTATCAGCTCTCCCTTCTTGCTTATCGTCCAGCACTCGGCGCCATAAAGCAGAACTGGCAGGATAAGGGTTTTGTAGAGCACACATTTCGTCCTTCGAGTTAGGAGTTTTGAACCCAGTTGTTTTGCCAAACCGAAGTAGCAACGGTTTCCTAGGGTAATTCTTCGCCGGATCTCCACTAGGGTGTCATTCGTGGAGTTTACGTTTACTCCGAGGTAGGTGAACTCCTTAACCACCTCGAAATTGTTGCTATCAATAGTGACGTTTTGTCCTAGGCGGTGGACAGATGCTTGTTTGTTTGTTGATAGCATGTACTTAGTCTTGTCCTCATTTACTACAAGTCCAACGGATTTCGCCTGTTCTTCAATCGCCGTGAACGCTTCTATCACGGCACGCTGGGAGCGACCGATGATGTCAATATCGTCCGCATAGCCAAGCAGCTGGACGGACCTGTTGAAGATAGTGCCTTCCGTGTTGACACCTGCCCTGCGCACTATCTGCTCCAGTACGAGATTGAAGAAGTCGCATGATAGAGCGTCTCCTTGCCGAAATCCGGTGCATGTTTGAAAAAGTTCGGAAGAGCTGCTTCCAAACTGCACGTTGCAGCGCGTGTTTTCCAGCGTCACGCGACACAGCTGAATCAGTTTTGCCGGGATTCCAAATTCGGCCATCGCCATATAGAGCTCCTGACGATGTATGCTATCATACGCGGCTTTGAAGTCGATGAATAGGTGGTGAGTTTCGACTTGAAATTCGTTGGTCTTTTCCAAGATTTGCCTTAGTGTGAAAATTTGGTCTATAGTCGATCTGCCGGGCCGGAAGCCACACTGGTACGTGCCGATTAGTGTGTTGCAGAACGGTTTTAGACGTTCACACAGTACGTTGGATAGGATCTTGTATGCGACATTTAGCAAGGATATGCCTCGATAGTTCTTGCAAGACATAGGATCGCCTTTTTTGTAGATGGGGCATATGGAGCTGATAGTCCAGTCATCGGGCATGTTTTCTTCCACCCATACTTGGTTGATGATTCGGTGCATGCTCCCTACCAAAACATCACCACCGTATTTAAAGAGCTCCGCTGGTAGACCATCAGAACCTGCGGCCTTGTTGTTCTTAAGCTTTTTTATAGCTAAGCCAACTTCTTCTATACTAGGTGGTGGAACTAGTTCTTCATTGACTGGACGTGGGTTCTCTTCTTGCCCTATCACTCTCTCTACATGATGCCCATTAAGCAGCTGCTGGAAATGCTGCTTAAACACATCTACTATTCCCTGCGCTTCGGTGACTAGGTTCCCTTCGCTATCTCGAAGAGCCTGCGTTCCGGTTTTGTAGCCAGCAGCCAGTTGCTTAGCTTTTTTATAAAACCTCCGGATGTTATTACGATCGCGCGACTCTTCGATCTCCTTGAGCTGGGAAGCTGCGTAAGCCCTCTTCTTTCTACGCAGGATCTTCTTTTCCTCCCTTCTCCTGGCTCGATACTCTTCTCTCGCTGCCCTTGTTTTGCGCTGCAGCGCTTTCTTGTGTGCATCTTCTGTCACCTTTTTCCTGTACACGCATTCATCATCATACCACGGGCTCTTTCTCTGGGGTGGCTGGTACCCTACGGTGGTTTCGGCTACCTCTTTGATGATGTCGCGATACTGGCACCACTGATTGTTGGCGTTTGTGGTAGGTGAGTGCACAGAGGAGAGTTTCATACTCAGGCGCTCGCTGTAGGCTCTGGCTACTCCAGGTGTGCTAAGGCGTCCAACGTCGAATTTCTTCTTCTGGGCAGTTCGCAGCTTCTTTTCGTTGGACAGTCGAGCTCTGAATTTAGCCGCAACAAGAAAATGGTCAGAGTCGACGTTTGCCCCTCGGAATGTGTGCACGTCGAGGATGTTGGATGCGTGCCTCGCATCGATTAGCACATGGTCGATTTGGTTGGCGGTTCGACCGTCTGGAGAGCGCCAGGTTGCTGTGTGGATCCTTAGCCTTGGAAACCTAGTGCTACTTATCACCGTATTACGAGCTGCTGCAAAATCGATTAGTCGGTAGCCGTTGTCTGTTGTCGTTTCGTGGATTCTGTGCTTACCAACTAAACCGCCAAAGATGTTTTCCTTTCCGACTTTAGCATTGAAATCCCCGAGTACAACTTTTACATCATACTCCGGACAGGCTCCGTAGGCTCCATCCAGGAGGTCATAAAACTCCTCCTTGATGGGATCTTCAGCCTCGTCGGTAGGGGCGTGTGCACATATTAGGCTTATGTTTTGGAAAGTAGCTTTGATGCGGATCACAGAAAGGCGATCACTTATCGGCTTGAAGTTAATAACTTTTGTCCTAAGCCGATTTCCCACGACGAATCCGCATCCTAATACATGCAGCCTTTTGTTGCAGCTGTAATAAATGTCGCAATCTTTTCTTTTCAACATGCCTGATCCTATCCATCGTATCTCCTGGATCGCGGTAATGTCTGCCTTGTACCGCGTGAGGACAGACTCAAGTTTTTGAGTGGCACCTGGGGTGTAGAGTGTTCTTACATTCCAGGTACATACTCTTAAATCATAGTCCATTGACGTTCCGGGTCTGGTTGCCATTTGAGGAGTTCCGTTATCCGAGGCTGGTTGCGTCTCTCTCATAACTATTTAGTTTTTTCCATGGTCGGGAAGTTACCCCGACGGCACAACCCCCAACCTGGAGGACCAGGCCCTGTTTTGACCCTAGGACAGCGGGTCGGATATTCCGATGTCAGTAACCCAATTTTGGGATATGAGCGCTGCCGTTGACCCGTTTAGGGTTCGTCCGCCACCAACTCTTTTCCAACACCCTGGCTCAGTATTGGAGATCCCCATAGACCTGGTATCCAAATATGTCGAAGCAGCTCATACAGGGATTACACTTTAGTTCGACCTGACCGGAACTGAAGACGCCACCGTTGATTCCATCTAGGGAATTCATCCGCTGCCGCCTGAAACAAGAGGAAGTGTCTTAGTGCGTAGACACTTCTCCCCCCCCTCTCTCGTTCGCTGCCACCAACGACCTTCCACAGGGGTTGGTTACCCCATCTCCAGTCGAGGTACTAGGCACCCACCAGTCACCAACGTGGAGGTGAGAGTAGGAGTTGATAGTGAGAGGCTAGAGTGGGAACGCTTGTGTTCTCATATAATCGCATCACTACCCTTAAACCGGCGACCGACTACTACTACTACGTAAACGGCTTTTATTCAAATAGATAGGTACCTCTGATTATTGAATTGTTCCAAGATTACCTAGTAATGAAAACTCTTAAACCGAATTTGGCAGCACTAATTTTGACACTTGCCCGACATGCTGTGCGCAAAAGAGAAAACTATATTACATAAAATTTCTAGTCTGTAATTTGCTATTTTTCTTCTTAGCCAAGAAAATTCACTTGAGTCTGTTTAACTTCTCGCGTGCAAAAATGGCTTTCGGTGATTATCCAGCGGAGTACAATCCAAAAATCCATGGACCATACGATCCAGCTCGCTTTTATGGCAAAGGTTTGTATAAATTGTCGAATTTGGAGTGAAAAATCAAATTCTCAAAAATATTACGTAATGGCGCGGCTGTTAGGCAATTTTGTTCATTCATTCTCATCTCACCCTTCCTCGTGAAAATTCTTACTGAATTTACTTGTATCCTTTTCAGCTGATGTTCCATTGGCTCAAGTGAAAGTTGGAGAAATCGGTGCATGGATCAGTCGCCGCAATAAGACTCCATCGGCTATTGCTGGTGCATTTAGCCGTGCCTGGTGGCGTTGGCAGCACAAGTATGTCCAACCCAAAAGGGCTGGCATTGCTCCATTCTTCCAGTTGACAACTGCTGCTATGATTTTCTTCTATTCCATTAACTACGGAAAGATGAGGCACCACAGGAACTACAAGTACCACTAAGTGTTGGACCCTGTCATGGGCTCCATTTCGATTCCGATGAAAATTTCATTTTTTCTTCTTTCTCTGAATGTTATGCGATGATCCATTGTCGATTGATTAAATTAGAATAAAAATACCAATCAATGGAATTTATTGTTTCTTTGGGTAAAATAAACCAGTGGAAATCGGGTGTTGCATAGAATGCACCTTAGAAGTCGTAATAAGTTGCTTGCTTACATATGTGTTGGCTATGGATAGCGGAATCGATATCAGACACTTTCGCATGGAAACTGCTACAACTCTGTTATATGCATATTTAAATGAACCTAACGTTATCATTTTTACAAATATGCATTTGATAAGAGACAAGTAGGTATTAGTGTAGTTTTCTTTATCTAAAAGTACTGCAACTTTTTCGAACTTCTGCCAAGAATAACAAAGTTCACTTCCCTTCTCTTTCGGTGCACCTGATGATGACCTGAGCGCCTGAAACAGTTTGCGATGAATTGAAAGGGGCTACAATATTTACCCCTATTCCCGTAAGCGTTTGTCGTAAACGCCTAATATTTCATTTCGGTTTTAAGTCAGTGTTCGTAACTTTTTTAAGAAAAACTTTTTGAAATTACAGTGAACACATAGGTAAACAACGAAGCAAAATCGTTACCTAACAAAAGTTCGAAAAAAACCTGAATATCGTTTTTACACCGACATGACAAACGCCAATAGGAAAAAGGGTGATTATGCAGTCTCCAGTCCAAAGGTTTCAATTAAGAAGCTTCCTCAGGCCAGTTAAAATCTCCGATGTTCGCCAACTGTGTCAAGTGGAAAAACCTTAGGAACCTCGCTCTGTAGCTTAGCACACTAACCACATAGTCACTGCGACTCAGTACCTTTATCAGCAACATGTAAACTGCCCTGGGACTTCAGGAACAAGACTGATTAATGTTTACTACATTCCATGAAACATTTGTTATACATTTTATCAACCTTTATTCACGTAAACTTAAGTATATAAATTTAAACCAATTCTAGAGACATGATTACTTATTTTTTAAGTTCGATCGGAAAATTGACGAGTTCGCATTGATGTAATGATAAGCCACCACAAGGAGGAAGAGGAAAACACCCAAAACGTTTGAGAAGATTGCCAATTGTACGTCGGTGATCATTTCTATAGGGAAAATAAATAAAGTTTAGTGACACGTCATTCTGATTTCAATTATTGTGCATTTATTCCAAACAATATAACTTTTAGGATAAATTAAGAAATATCAACATACTTATTTAAGTGCTTTCTTTGCTTGGAATGAATTCAAGTAGAATTTTTTTGTAATTCGATAGGAATTAATGGAAAAATAAACAAATTTCCACCGGCGTGAATATGTTTCAATTGAAAAGAATTGTAAAATGACAGCAACGAGAGTCGAAATTTTTCTGTATTCTTCGAGTATTGAATTGATGAGTGAGTTCAGGGAATCATTTCTTTTTAATTAACAAATTTTTATTTATTTTTCTGTGAAGATGGTTTGAAAAGATATTTCTTGAAAAATATTTCGGTTGTCTTGTAATTATTTGGTTCTCGAACTATTCGGTATACCTCTAAAAACAGCGAAATACCGTCACATGGGGGAGATTTGTACTACATACACAATACTAGGCGTGTTTTATTGAACATATCTCAGCAGAGTAAAGTAGAATCTTCAACACGCCTATTATAAGGCCTGTCTTATTAGGTCTGTTTTAATGGCAATCTATCTCAGTGAAGTAAAGTAGAATTTTTAACACGCAATTACAACAGCTACGCACTTCAGTGACTTCTACTTTACTTTAATTCACTGTGATAGATTGCTAATAAAACAGGCTTTATAGTTGTTGTAACTGCGTGCTGAAGATTCTACATACTTTACTTTACTTCACTGATGTAGATTGCCAATAATAAAACAGGCCTATAGCTGTTCTGAGAGAGTTAGCCACCAAGATCGTGCGATTTGACAAAAGCCATAGCAATAGCCGAGAATGCTTAAGTGCCTATTAAAAATTATAGACCTTATATGATCGGCTATATTAGCACGAATACATGAAACTTGTTTTCTTGAAACAAACGATCCATATATACCTAGCCCCTTTCTCAAACGCGTTCGAGCATCGAAAACCGCGAACTGTATCCGAGAGAAGCTTCTAGGTTCGAAATTAAAAAACAATTGAGCATTTTTCTCCTTAAGCTAGAATTTATTTAATAGTTTGGATGAAATTTACGTCTAAATTGTCTACAAAAGCCTTTTTCCATGTCATGGGTATGTTAACTGCAAGTGGTATACACCAGTTATTTTTCCTGTACATAACGTCGTACAAACTTGGCCTTGTGCATGCAACAAAATCTCAGAAGGAATGTAATAAGCACCACGCTGGCACTATAGCCAATAAATAGCGCTACTGTTTTGCGCCAGCGCCAAGCCTCATAGTCCTCAAAGTTTGTGAACCGATTGCGGAATCGTTCGGGTAGCTCAAAGCGACTGCGTTTGGGAAAAAAGGACAAGTAGAAGTCCTCGAGTAGGTGGCGAATAAGTTCATTTTCCTCGGGGTATTGCGGTTCCAAGTTGTCGTTGATGCAGTTGAATTTTCTGTAAAGGAGGAGGCAGTTGCTATAATCAAAAGCAATTGGGCAGCAAAACTCTACTCACTTTGGATTTCTTCTCAGCCGGTCAAGGGAATCAACAACCTCGGTGAGATTCGAAGTGAGCATCATAAAGTTACTGTGCATACCACGCTTGGTGTTGACGTTGAATTTGTATCGCGGACGCTGAGCGAAGTTGTCCAGCATTACTTCGGTGAGAGTGGCGCACTGTGATACCAAGTCCCGGGTTATTGTTGGCTGAAAAGGCAAACTAAAGCATTGCGCTGGTGTCCATAAATGCAAGTTACTTACCACGTTCGAGTCTTCATACCGCTCATAGACCAACGTGCTGAACTGCGGCTGCTTTTTGTGCTCTATACCGCCGCCGAGTCGTTGCGAGCAATTCGTGACTACCTCCTCGAAATACCGCACAGCGGACCAATCCAGAGGCAGAGGATATATGCGTGCTAGGAACGTTCTCACCTCGCGATCAGACCAAGTCATGGAGTTGTCCGTATCAAACTCATCGAATATCTCTTGGACAGTTTCGTTCATTGTCTCGCTCATCACGTAACTGTAGTAGAAAAAAGCGAACTGCAGGTCCTTCTTGTCGCGAAAGCGGTGGGAGGCTGTCTCCTTGATTTCATCTGCAAATTTCTCTTGCATGGTGGCTATGGTATTCCTGTCCAGCAGGAAACCCACATGCGAGAGAACATTTCGGGCCTTAAAGCCATACGCCTGGTTCAGCCGCCTGTTTGTGTGGATGAGGCTTTGCGAGAAGATGTCCATGGTAGATTTGTAGCCTGCGGTTGGCTGGGGTGCTTCTGTCTTAGGCCGTACTTTGGATCGTTGTTGACTGTTGAAGCTCTCCACAATACTTTTCATCTCCTCGAATGTCGATAGATTTGTTTTCTTGATAACATCTTTGAACGAGTTCCGCTTTCGCTTCTTCCACGGACGAGGCTTCTCCACCTTTGACACCTCAACGAATGGAGGGAGTGTTGATGGACGTTTTATGTCCGAATGATGGGAATCCTCGTATATGCAGTCACCTCCGTCGAACTGGCAATCGGCAATGTTGCAGTGCTGGTCACAAGCACCATCGCCAATATACACCCAAGGACAATCTGTAGCGCAATCGGGTAGAGTCCAGGCAGTGTAGATTCGCACACCTTCAGACTGAGTATACATGTCTTCGGGGTAGAGTGGTGCTCCCAAGAAGATATCATCGTTCATGTAGATAAACCTCTTCGACAAATTAGGAATTCGATGCAAAAACGTTTCTATTGCGGAACTAGAGAAGGTAGGAAGGTGTTCTGGATAGCTAGCCAATTCACTGTGTTGAACCACAAATACTCTACTATAACTCAGATCTATCCAATGGGGGATCTGCCCATTTGTGACTATGTATACATTTCTCACCCAAGGCGCATACTTTTCCAACGAACGTAGCGAGTACTTTAGTTCATTTTTGTCATCAAATCTTGCTGGATCGAAATGCGGATCGTACTGACGAATGGACTCAACAAATTCTGGATCGGTACCGTTTACCCAAGTGTAAACCACATCAAAATGAGGACATTCTGTAGATGTTTCGTCTTCAGAGTGATCTTTCATAAATTCTATGCTCTGCAGGATAGAAAAGGACGTGACAATGCACATACATGTTAGTAACTGTTTTCATAAAATCAGCAAGTGAACTTACAATCCTCCAAAGGATAACTACGGCCAGAAGAAGAAAGCACAAAGTTACTCGATACCGCAGCATGTAACTTATGTCACAACAGCAGTAGCGGCACAATCTGTGGAACATAACTATTTGAATTGCATAGACTGATTTGCATTTTATTCACATTTATTATTAAATACGCAATTGGAACGCATTTTCATTTAAAACAAAAAGATTAAAAAAGAAAAATTCTCATGACGAAGACGAAAAAAAATAGAGGTTTGTTGACATTTCATTTGTCACTTGTAAGCGATACTCGTTCGAGGAGACGTATTGAATTTATCCGCTGTATTGCCAACTAGTTTTTCTTTGTTGGCGGAGAGAAACGAAAACAAAACACTCAAATGTCATCAAGCAATTCGTGTGATTTTGTTTGAGTGTTGGGTGCGCCATTTGTTATAGAACGTTTGAAATAATTTGAATAACTCTTTATTTTTGCTCAGTTGCAATGTTTCTACAATGGATGTTCGTAAAAAATATCAATTTCGAGCGGAGGTTCAAACCTCTTTCCTACTTTCGCCGCACTGAACCAAAAGGGCTAGTGCTTATGTTTGCATCATTTTTCCTCGCAGGATGTATGTATATGATGTATGTCAATGATTTTAGGGGTATTCATGAGAATGCAGTAGCGCAGTGGTTAGTGTGCTAGACTACTGTGCGAGATATCCCAGGTTCGATTCCCGGAAAAACACAAATTACATCTTAGAGTTTTTTCTACTGCGCCACCTCTCGCGAACGTCTGACAAACATCCGAGAGTATGAATGTCATGAAAAAGCTTCTCAATTTAGCCGTTCGGACTCGGCATAAAATTGTAGGTCCCTTCCATTCGTCCTAAAAATAGAAACTCACACAAAACGAATGGTTGCGAGAAGCTAGGCCTTGGGTGTCACCCGCCTGTTGCGCCACCTATTTATTTATTTATTTATTTATCTCAGTAAAGTAAAGTAGAATCTTTAACACGCAATTACAACTACTGCACACTGCTTGACACTTTCTCTATACTGTTGTTGTAATTGCGTGCTGAAGATTCTACTTTACTTTACTTCACTGAGATAGATTGCCAATAAAACAGGCCTAATTACAACATGCAATAAACCATGCCTAATCTATTCAACTAAACTTTGCGATGCTTGTGTTCACCAGAGTTGAATCGAGACTGTTCGTCAACTAAAAACGTCGTCCTTGTCCAACCAAGAAATGGGTGAAGTTTAAAGTAAGTAATAAAAAAAACTCCATTGACTTGGCATCACATTTTCAAGTACCACTAATTTCACCGTTACGACTGCGAGTATCGTTTCGAAGTCGACAGCAACTCCCCTCCATTTTTATGCGAAAAGTTGTCACATGACTGTCATATGAATGTAGAAAATTTTTATTTTTTGACAAGTGCAGGCAGGCCATCGTCAATGGACTAGAAACGAAATTTTCTCTTTAGTTTTGTGATACGTTTTTTTAGTTCTCCTTATCTTATTTCATTTGCGTTTTATATATAATTTAATTCATTTGATTTTCGCGTGTAAGGAGATTCGTTGGAACGTCATTTTCAACAAAGAAAAATGTTTTGCAAGACAATCATTTTGGTTGCCTGCTTTGTGGGCCTAACTTTGGGCGATAGCGCACCAGCTTTTATCTGGGGATCAGACAGGTGGGTGGAAAAACGTTCATTAATTGTGTCTCCTTGTAGGCAGATGGATATAGTACATATTTTTTTCTATTTATTTCGACGAGTAGCGCTTCAAGGCCAGCCCTTCAAACATTGTCACAAGATGAATTCGCTGACCTGTTGGAACCGAACTTAAAGGATTCGATGATGGTTGCTTTCTTGGAACCAGAGGTGGGTGAGATTTTGTATAAATTTTCATTTCATACTTAGGTTCTTCTTCTGTCAATAGTTGAGTAATTCCGACTTTGCGTGTAAAGCAAAAACCGAAGACTCGTGTTACACCAACCTGAAGGGGGTTGCCCCCAAGACCTATTACGGAAGTGTTCAAAATCCCACGGAGGCCCTGCGCCAAGTCAGTGCCAATAGGGAGTTCGCTACCATCGACGATAGTGGCAATTTGGAGAACGAAATCGTATACGAGACTGGCAAGGTTGTCTTTGTCAGCTTCGAGTCCCCGACTGAGGCTATTGATCGCAATGAACTCTTGGAATTCCATGGTACACTTAAGAGATTGAGTTTCATGCACGTGAGCTTATCATATTTTTCCTTCCTCTCATTTAGATGCCGCCATCTCCAATGTGTTCCAGAAACTGTCTGAACATGGCCCCATAACCGCAGTCTACACTCGTACTCATTCGCACGATGCTGGAAAGAGTCGTCGTCGTCGTGCTACGGCTGCCACTGCGAACGGTACCATGTTCCGCGAAAAGAACTCTTTTCTCATTTATTACACTACATTGGCAGTGCAGCAGAAAAATGGCGAAACTGTACAACAAACTCCCATTACCATCACTGCTATGACCTTGTCCGGCCAGAACAGTACTTCTTTTACTGTCAACCTAGAGGGACCTGGCAACAAAATCAACTTCTTTATAAAGCTAGCCGGTGGCTATTATGAGATGTCCAACTTGAACCTTAATGGAGAAGGCTTCTATATCGTCCCCGCTATTAACTCGCTCACGAACTTTTCGTACTTTTGTGGCAATCAGACTTTCACCTCAATGACTACAGACAAGGTGATTCAGTGGAACTCATTCCAAATGCAGGCACCATTCTCCTCCACAGCCAAAGATAATTTCGTATTCGGAGACCCATGGTACTGTGTGGGTTTCTTCTCGCCTGCCATTCTCTCTGGCCTTTTCGTGGTCATCATTCTTTTGGCTATTATGGCTGTCGGCATCTGTTGGATGATGGACATCAACACCATGGATCGTTTCGACGATCCCAAGGGCAAGACAATCACCATTAATGTCAACGAATAGAGTGTCAAACGCACAATTTTCGCCCAAATTTTCTGTCATTCCTTATAATACGTCCCTTTTAAGTTTATCCTGGTACAGTTGTCTCAAAGTCTCAACGTCGTGCATATCTTTACAGCATCCTTGGCTGTTTCGGTGGTCAAGTAAGGTGTGTTAGGCGGCGGGTTGGCGGACAATTGCGCCTTTATCGATTATGAATTCTGTTAATTTTTTTTGGTTTCTCGTTTCTCGCGTCTCTCCAAACAAATACCATGCAGGACTCTTCGTTTTTGTCATTCAGTATTTGAAAAGTTGTTCGTTTTCTTTTTTTTTTTTGTTCCCACATGATGAATGAGCTTTGTATGTTATTCCTTATTATTTTGATTATTATGTATATAAAATTATTAAACGATCTTTGTACACTATGAGTGGATGGATAAGTAATTTCGTGTTACATCAATAAAAAAAGGGAAACTATTGTTACCTGAACTGAGAATGGCTTTTATTTGAATTTTGCTGAGAGAATCTTACTAGATCTTTAAGGCTATGGATGGAACACAGAAAGAAGGTTTGTGAATGAAAGATGGAATGGAATCCCAACCGGAAACAGCTCATCGAGCAGAATACTTCAATTTAAACCATGCCCTACATTCCGCCGATTAAAATCCACGGCAAACTATTAGCTACCAACTCGCCGCTACAACTGAGAGGAATGGTTCTTGAAAATGGATATGGTCATTATAACATAGGTAGTCATTCTCATTATACAACGACATCTTCCCAATATCACAGAAGGGGGGTGGATGCAACGCACCACTTTCAATAATCACCGATGGTTTAAAAAACTCAAGATGAAATCGGTACTGGTGTCTTCTCGCAATACCAGGACATCCACATTAACAAACGTCATAACCGGAGCAGAGTAGATTGAGAAATTATTTTTATTCAATCTGTTTATGTACAAATTGGCTTAAAACTAGAATAATACTAAAGGAGTCCAAAGGATTTGGAATGATAAATGTACATTATTTTTTACAAAATAATATTAGTGGCTACTTAATCTATTACATAAATAATTTTCGAAATAGTTTTATTTGAATTTTGCTTTGGCTAGGCTCAAGGTAAGGCTGATGTCATAACCGGCGACTGCGGTAGACATAACAATTGCGAGTGGCCGTTTCGCAGCGGTAAAGTGTCCTAATATTCCCTAGTTAAATTAAAACAACACTACTGGTAGAGAAAAGTCTCGAGAAAAGTAGTCTTTCTATAAAGATCGCTGAATAGACGAAGATTTTTTCCACCTCTGCGAAAATTGTATTCACCTCTGGCATGAGGTAGAATTTTACGTCAAAATGTTCCTATTCCTAATGGTTGTGCATGCGATGAAATAAAAAAATCAATTCAAATTGTTTAAGAAATATTTGGATGTGGGTTTTGATTTGCGATTAACAAAAACAAAAAATCATTTTATGGTTGTGTGTGGTTCTAAGTTCAGTAAATAATTAGGCCATAGTTATGTATAGCTATCATTGAAATGCATCATTGAAAATTTTGTTTTCCGATTTTAAGACGATTAATCAAACAATATTGGCTTTAAGGTGGGTTTCCACATGTCGGTTGATTGACAAAGTTTGACAGCCCTCGGGTTTATGTCATTGAACGACATGAACGTCAGTTCATTTCCACTTATGCCAATTATTGGGAAAAAATCGTTTGTCAGTTGATTGACCAACTTATGAACTCGATGCCAATTAAATTTTCTCTGTCAATGGCCGCGTTCCAGTGACCGCTAATCATCTAGCACATAATATCCCTGATGGAGGAACGATGGCGCTAGAGATCTAGCGGCAGCAGCAAAGTGACATTAAAACCAATTTGAATTCGTATTATTTCATCTTCATGAGAGTCAAATATGTATTTTGTGACATCATGCCGCATATTTATTAATACATTATAATTTAAATAAACAAATACAGTGTATATTAATTACATAGAAGCTTGAATTCCCATTTCACACCAAATTGGAAATATTTGACTTCTGCACTTTCACTTTTGTTTTGACAGTTCGTTATTTTTTTCAATCTAGCAGTTCATTTTGTGCTAGATTGAAAAATTTCCCAGAAAAGGATATTTCACAAAATGTGCTAGAGCTCTAGCGCATATGCTGAAATGTCAGTTTTTATTATATGGAGTTTGGCATACCGCTAGTCATCTAGCGGTCAATGGAACGCGGCCAATTATAGACAAAGTGACATTTTGTTTGACAATTCAGCTATTTCCACTTGTCCAGTGGTTTCTTTGTCAGTTATTGGCAAACGCTGTTAGTTAATTCATTGACAAGCAATTTTTCGCTATTTCCAATTGCCAATTTTTTAATTGGCATACAAATACGTCAATTGTCAATTTCAAATCGACAAGTGGAAACCCAGCATTAGTTAATATCAAAATAAAGGTAATCAATTGTGGAATTTTTTTACGAAAGAAATTACTTAATTCTGATTAAAACTCTTCTTTAAATTCAATTTTATTATTTCACTGATCGAAATCGATTTCAATGAACAGCTGATTCTCGTTTCTCCAATTTGCAACCCAATCGTTTCACTGGCCGCGTTCCAGTGACCGCTAGTCATCTAGCACATAATATCCCTGATGGAGGAACGCTGGCGCTAGAGATCTAGCGGTAGCGGCAAAGTGACATTAAAACCAATTTGAATTCGTATTATTTCATTTTCATGAGAGTCAAAAATGTATTTTGGGCCATCATGCCGCATATTTATTTATTTAAATATACAAATACAATGTATATTAATTACATAGAAGCTTCATTTCACACTTTACACCAAATTGGAAATATTTGACTTCTACACTTTCGCTTTTGTTTTGACAGTTCGTTATTTTTTTCAATCTAGCAGTTCATTTTGTGCTAGATTGAAAAATTTCCCAGAAAAGGATATTTCACAAAATGTGCTAGAGCTCTAGCGCAAATGCTGAAATGTCAGTTTTTTTTATATGGAGTTTGGCATGCCGCTAGTCATCTAGCGGTCAGTGGAACGCGGCCACTGATGTGTTCGATTCTCTTCCTATTCTCAGCTGTCAGTTTTGCTTTCAATGATCAACTCTAACCTCAAAACCTAGACTCGTTTGCTGAAAAGTCACTGACAGGTTCTTTCACTGACAGGCATTTTTCAATGCTATAACCGACTTGTCAAAAAAATGAAACCACCATTCCACTGATTTGTTCCAATGATGCATTTCAATGATAGCTATAACTAGGGCCTTAATCGTGTTTTTACAATGGCTACATTGGGCGAAATGGGGTTAGCATTTGTTCAGTTGGCAATGGAACAGTTGGAACAACTCAAAATATGCCGAAATATGCGAGAGCCCCAAGATTGATTTGAAATTTCCGACACAAGATTTATCAACTATGAAACAAGCGATTGGGTCAGGAATTCATCGATTTCTTGGTTCCTCATATGATTGACGAATTTATATGAAACACTTTAGCTTCTATTATCTCTCCGATTTTTTGCAATTGGAAGTTATCAAAACACTCCATTAGAGACAATCGCAACAATGAATTGCTTTAGGAAAGCGCGTAGGTTTTTTTTTCGATTAAAAGATGGTTCTCCCATGGATCGCGATAGGTCCACTAACGTGCATAGTATCTTGTGATGGTTCTCCTCACAACATGAATCTAACCTAACCTAATAAAAAGGTTTTATTTGGTCGTTAGACTGCTTTATAAGCCAATCAGTGGAATAATCGGTGAGTGCTTTAGGTAAGGTTAGGCAATTATAATTTCCCTACAAAACCTAAAGATTTTTTCACCTCCTCCAAATTGTCGAAGAAGTACCTTCCAAGGTGTTTCCTCCTGTACCGATCAATGGCTTGACATTCACAGAGGAGATGAGTAATATCCTCTGCGACATATAAATCTTCTCAATACCTGCATGTGTCCGTATCTGTTAAAGCTAGTCTCGTGGCGTGCTTCCCCAGAAGACAGTGCCCAGAGAGAATCCCTATTGCCATTCGTAGCTTAGATCTAAAAAAAATAATAAATAGGTGGCGCAACAGGCGGTAGACTGTAGACACCATAGGCCTAGCCTATAGCTTCTCGCAACCATTCTTTTCTGTGAGTTTCTATTTTTGGGACGATCTACAATTTTATGCCGAATCCGAACGGCTGAATTGAGAAGCTTTTTCAGGACAGTCATACTCTTGGATGTTTGTCAGACGTTCGCGAGAGGTGGCGCAGTAGAAAAAACCGATGTAATTTGCGTTTTCCCGGGGATCGAACCTGGGATCCCTCGCGCAGTAGTCCAGCACACTAACCACTGCGCTACTGCGCCCACGGACTCTTTCCTAAACATTAAGTTTCCAATTAAATTGTTTACCCAGATCCACACCAAAATATCTTGCGCTATCCGGAAAGCTCCACTCCATCAATCCTGGTTAGTTTGAAGGGTGGTATATCTTGTATTTTGTAATAAAAAGTACTAATTCTGTCTTTTCCGGGTTGACATGAAGTCCACACCCTTCAGCCCACTTTCTGAGCTTGTTGAGGGCTGATTCCATAGTTGAGTGCTCTAAAATTGCAACCTTTGTCGTAGACTATGCCAAACAGGTGGTGCGAAGAACGAACATTTGAAACGACAGCCCTTCCTAGTGAAAGCACAATGGATCTATTTTTGTAATCGAAGTTCAACTAATCGTGGACCAACTTAATCCAAACAACCGGCCTTTAGTAAAATCTGAGCAGCGCAGAAAAGGAAGAAAAAAAACTATAAAATATTATGTGTTCTTGTGTTAAAAGAAATTGTGCTGAAAAATCTAGCCCACGTCTACTTTGGAAATGGAAGAGATTGTAAAGTTGTTGGCGCCGCGGCGATTGTAGATGGAAGAATCGCTAGCGATTCGCCAAGGCTCACGCGAAAGAACAAAACCATAGACCAGAGAAAATTTGTGAGAATCGGGAAACAATATGGAAATTTACGAGTTGTGGTTTTGGTGGGAAAGAAGATTTATGTCAAAAATCCGTCAGAATTTTATATTATTCTGTTGATTTTCTGTATTGTATCGAAATCGATCTGGCTTTATTATCTAACAATAATTGCTTGTGGGTCACACACAGGTATACATAGTTCAAAGCTCGAACAGTTAAAGATCCATAGAGCCCTCAACATGGTTTACCGGAAATTCGCACCAGGTGCGTTTAAGACTATACCACATCTCGGATAAAGGGATACAAGATCTTATCCGTATTCTTAACTAACCAACAAAAAGAGCGCGGTAATTGTAAACTTTCCAAAATTAGTCCAATCTTTATGATTTTTTTAAAATGTCCTCCACAACTTTTTTTGACGACATTACCAAAAGGCACATCATATAGTGCTACTTATGGGTTCATGGCGAACCGCTACCTCTACCAACCATCAGCCTTTGGTAAGGAGAGTGTCTGTACTAAAATAGAAAGGACTCTTAAAAAAGAAGAGGTTGAGGTATTACCCACTCTTTCGATTCAAATCGATGCACTTATAAAATCAACCATTTATTAATTAAATCACTATTTAGACCCAGTGAATATAACCACAGTTACACTGTACAACAATCCCGCGAATCACCCCTTTATATGGTTATGGACGGCTGGTATAGATATCTACCTACCTGCTTTCTGTTTCCTTAAGTGAAATCATAAACAATTTAAAATCCGCCATTTTATAAGCCTTTTCGTCATTACTGCAAATACCTACACTTTCAAATATTTTAGGGTTTCTTATCTTTCTACTGCTTTGTCCACGATTCTTATTAAGCATTACATCAGTAACACTATAAACTGTATAAACTAAAAAAAAAAAAAAGAACCAACTCCTTTCAGAGTTCAGACCTCAGAGGTTCTGTAAAGTCACCCATCACAAGGCAGCAGTTGCATGGGTCACAGTAATAACATCATTTAATAACTATGGCAGGACTTGTTAGCCATAAAAACGTACGTCAAATTGTTGGCGTGGCTACCTACGATACTGCTATCAGTTAAAAGGAACAGGACCAACGCCAGGACACCGCTCGTCCATACGATTATAAAATTCCATTCAATTTTAAAGCGCTCATAAACTTCGTAACATTAATATTCGTTTGCCATGGCGAATGCCTCCCAGATGTCTCTTCTCATGCAAGGATATGCAATAGCACTGGTATGTGCATAGTAAACCTGTACCGTGTTGTCGACAGGATATGGGCGAAATCCGTTTTTTTTTTTTGCTTTGCTGTGCACAAGCACACTATGCAACTATACAAACTACGACAACACCAATAGCACTAAATACTGGTTAGGGTTATGCGATATATGAATATGGCATGACGGCTTTCAATTTGAACCCTTCACCTGGACTGCAAGGGTTCTGTAAAAGCCTTCTATTTTTTTGAAAGGGGGACCAATCATGGCAAAGTCCTTGCCATATATTCAGTACACAGGCACCACTCATGCAAAATGCAATAAAATTAAATATTTAACATCAACAATTAGACCACATCACGGAAATAAGCTATTAGTGAGCGAATTATTTGAGTATCCAATTCTGGCGTTCTATAGAGAACCTGCCCTCAACCTAGCAGCTATAAACATTTTTAAGTGGGCGTGGGGTGGAAACTATTTAGCTAACACTAATTCCACATTGATTACCAGCGAATGACACCAAATTGGTGGTGCGATTTAATTATAGAGAACGCGGCACGCGGTTGCTTTACGCGCAAAGTGATTTATTCATATCTGACTCAGCGTTACCAGATTATTTTTCCCAAAAATGCTAAAGCGGGGGCGGAAAACTGCAAAAACTGTTAAACAAAATCCTAAAAAATGCTAAAAAAACTGCGATCGATTTTTCCACGAATAATAATTGAATTTTTTACTTTTTAATGTAAATTCTAGTAAATTATTTTACATTTACAAAAAATTCGTATTTGTGTACGTCAAAATTCCAAATTAAACTTTCCGTTTTCAACTTTTGGCCTTCATTACTCGAAGTTTCTATAACTCGAGTTTATTTTCTGTCATTTTGAGAGTTGGACTTATGGAAGTTCGACTAAATTTTTTGTTATTAACGTTATTGTTATAACGATATTTATAGTCATCATGTAAAAGATTATATTTTTTGCATTTAAATGTATTACCTACCTACAAAATTAATAAAAATGCAATTATTCTGAATCTTTGTAAAGAATTCGAATTTATTAAAGGCAACATTTTATTTGTTGGAATAAAGTTGTAACAGCTTCCACTTACAGAAACGCCTGCAGTAGGTACTTGCAAAATTAATGCAACATTTTCATTATACTAAATCTATTACGGTTAGTTCTTAGCAAATTTACCTTTTAAAACCCGTACTCTATAATGTCATATCATATCAATCCGTTATCGCATTTAAATTATTCTTTTTCGAAAGCGGATACCCCGAATCTAATTTGAGCTGATTTCTGTTATTCCACAACACATTGCTTCATTATAAAAAGCTTCATTCATGTCTTGAAATTGTTTTATCAATTTTTTTATAGAGGTAGCCAATGTATGAAATGGTGCTAAATGTTGACTAAAAGTGTTTTTTTCAAAATGTTTTATGAATATTTTTAAAAACTGCTAAAAACTGCTGATATTTACAAAAATGCTAAAAAATCTGCTGCATGTGAAATTTATGATCAAATCCTGCTAAAATCGCAGGAAACTGCTAAATCTGGTAACGCTGATCTGACTGACAGTGACAGCGACAGGCTCTTTCTGTGCGGTGGCAAGTGATTGAAAGAATGGAAAGTCCAGCAATTTACCGGTATCACTACAGTATATCAATAATAATTTATTGACAACCTTGAGGGTGAAAAAGAAAAATTAGAACAAGTTCTAGATTTGAAATATGCGTTTACGCGTGACAATCCCTTGTTTGCTTGTAATTGAAACTTAAAGTGGATTCTGATACGGATAGAACCCGCACGAAATGTTTGGCATATTAGATGCTTCTACTTATACTGTCACAAATTGCATAGATTAATTACTAGTAATTTACCTACAAAGAAGTCAGAAGTTCAGAGCTGATTCAGTAAATTTGACATAATTTGGTCTTCAAAAATTAAACCACAAACATGTTCTCGTACTTTTTTGCGTAAAACTTGTAATGTATCAAACATTTTGAAAAGTGGAAAACAATTTTCTGCAAAATTACCTACTAAAAAGTAGGTACGCGAACTGTTGGAATAAACAGTTCTTATTAGTGGAAAAAATAAATATCTTAGGTAAACCGCAGCATGGAAATTTTTATATCAAAAGTTTGACAGCACTCTTTTGAGCTGAGATAAAAATAAAGTAGAATAATATTTAACAATCAATTACAACAAATACGCACTGCTTGACACTTTCAAGACTATAGGGTGTCCCAGTTAAGAAGTATAATCCTTTAAGGGGTGATTCCTGAATTGCCAAACAAAAAAATGGTTGGAAGGGGGGGGGGGGTATATTTTCATCGTATTTCCCGCTATAGCCCACCAAAGTAAGTGACCTGTAATTCGGAGGTTCTACCACTTAAAACGCTATTCTAAACTATTATAGGCACAAAATTTGTACATTTTGAAAAGACAAGCACTTCGGGTACATCTGTAACTGTAAAAAGTTATGGCTCCATGCACGCAAAATTTTGAAAACTTGTTGTTACAATTTTTTACTTAAAATACCTTTTTCTCAAAATGTTGACTTTATAAATTTTAATTTTTTTTATGAAATTTTTATCCTTGAGAAATTTCCTAAAAATTATGTTAAGCAACATTTTTACGTAGGTACGATTAACGGAAGTTGTTTTTTGTCAGACAAAAATGGTCAAAAAATACTCGATTTTCTCACAAAAAAGGTTTTTCATTCATAGCACCCCAGAATAAAAGATCCATGGGTGTTAAGGTCAGGAGATCTGGGTGGCCAAGGATTGGGGCCAAATCGACTAGTCCACCGTCCATCAAAAGTTTGGTTAAGAAATGGATTTACCCCGCTGGTAATGTCACAAGTTGCTCCATCTTGTTGAAAGAACATCGCCCTTCTCTGAACAAGAAGAACAACTTCAAGGAGCTCCGGCAATCGTTCTCTAAGAAATTCTATGTAGTAATGAGAATTAACTGTTTGTGGAAGAACGTGCGATTGTTTTATTGGCAATCTATCTCAGTGAAGTAAAGTAAAGTAGAATCTTTAACACGCAATAACAACAACTATACACTGCTGACTGCTTGACACTTTTGAGACTCTATAAAGTTGTTGTAATTGCGTGCTGAAGATTCTACTTTACTGTACTTCACTGAGATGGATTGCCAATAAAACAGTCCTAGTATTGCTTTCTATCAAATGGGCTCTCCTTATTTTTCAGTACCACATAATATTTCGGAAGGGGTTTTAACCTCCCAATCCCCCACCTGCGTTCGCACAAGCCGAGCACAAAAAATTGCAAACAATTTAAAAAATTACGCAATAGTGTGTGACGGAAAATGTATACATTTTATACAGTTCTACAAAGAGAGACTAAAAAATCAAGTGAAGTGAACGCTAAAACAGAGATACCGTCAATGTGAGGTTGCAATACGTCAGAGTAACATTCAGATCTAACTAAAATGGAGGACGGATAGAACTAGGATAGTGCTTTACTATTATATATGCTCTGAAGTCCAAATATCGCTTAGGCGGATGTTTTGATGATAAACTGCGATGAGGCTAGTCAGCTCTCTTGCCGAGAATGGGACATAGTCTATGAGACGGAACTGCATTCAGCTCGAGTCACATTTTGATTTGCAGTTGCATCAAAATCCGACAATGCAGGATTTTGAAAAAGCGGTTGGTTTTTCCTTTCAGAAATTCGCCGAAACATATTGGCAACTTGAATGTTATGTATTTTCAGTATTCGATCTCAACTAATTACTATATTTTCCAACATGTGCACTCATACACAGTCCCATTTCATTGAAAAAGGTGTAGTAATAGAAACCCTTTCTCAATTCTAAAAAGTCCCTTAGCTAGCATCTATGACGGGAAATATGAAAGCACTTTTATGTTGCTGCCGTGTGGTAGACCATATGATGACGAATTCGTACCGGCGCATACAAAATAAGCACACGAAATTCAATAAAAGTCGATGAACTTATTTATATTTATCCACCGGGGAGCCAGAGAGCCAGAGATGTCCTCCCACCCCCTCCTTGCACCGCTGGAATAAATATCAATATTGTTTTTGCTTATTTTTCACATTCTGGGCACAACCATAAAAAAAGAAATGCCGAGCATTCAATGCATTTTCCTTGTTCTCTGCCATCCAGCAGAATACACTCTTCCTTACCACAAAAGTAGACAACACCACCGCACCTCACCCCTGGCAATGATGCTGTCCTGCTACACTGCCACATCATCCAAAAGTTATTGCGAAATTTTTGGTTTAAGTGGAAATAAATCTTCGGCGAATTTATTTCCTTGGCTACATTCATCCATGTCGTATCGTTTCGCTTCGTTTGCAAGGTTCCCCGCTTGTGCATGCTTTGGCATATATCCTGTACGTTAGGCTCTGCCCCTGTTGTCATCCATCGTCTTTCCGCAACTGCTAAAGATGTAAATCAGAAAATTAAATCTTTATACCGCGAGGGAAACAAATTATTGACAACGGTCTTCGGATCACTAGTTAAAGGTTATCATCTGGCCCAAGGATATAAGACTTGCGGTGCCATGGTATATACGGTCCAATGAAATTAGTCACTAATGCTATGCAACGGTCCAAATGTTGGTGTGACAATTTGATGCGATCGCGGGGTTCTTTTATGCCAGCAAGACGTTCGCCTCCTGTTGAGCTTCGGTGACAGCTTTCAGTTCCTTCTATATGCATGGAACTTATTGGTCCCGTTTTCTGTTATGTTTTGGATTTTTTTTTGTGTTTTCGGGTATTTGGTTTATGGCTCCAGAAATCCACAGGAATTTGATTAAATATGTACTCTCCAGAATGGGGTACGAGTGTCAAGAGTTTGTTGCACTTTTGTGCCAAATATCTTCGGTTATGCAAAGTGTGGAATTTAAGCGGTGGGTGCTTCCTCCTTCTTAGTCATGGCCCATGGATTGCATGAGTTTCTCCTTGCTTATAGCCATTAGAGAAATTAAACAAATGATTTAGTTGAATAACTCAATTTCTTAGCTGTCATGGGTTTCTTTAAATTTTTTTCTGCTTTTTTTTTTTTTTTTGTTTAAATCGCGTGTCATATCCGCATACATTTTAAATATAGGGGTGGTTCTCTTGAAGTCATGTATGTACATAAACTAGACGTGTGTATGTAGTGTATGCAATTTAATCGCAACTATACAAAGTCGGGGTAATGGAAGCGTGATACAGGTGCATATAAAACGAAATCCTAATACCATGAGAAGGTTGCAATTTTGCAGCAAATGTCAATTAATTCTTAATTTTTTATGCGGTCACAATTTGTCTAGTTAAAGGGAAAAACTCTACGATAAATGGTTGACCATATAGACCAGTCCATAGAATATGTAATATGACATTTTTGTAAAGTTCCAGATGAACGTGACGTTTTATTTGTTTAGTTTGGCCAGTGTATTTGTAGAGTTGCAGGAGGTATACCTTAGCACACCAATAAATTAAAAATCAGAGTGTGACTATAGGCTTTTGAGTTCACTTGATGTTCCAACTTTGACTTCGGTATTGTTCCCTGAAAAATATATTTTCAAGTAACGCTCCAAAACTCCTAACTCGAAGGACGAAATGTGTGCTCTACAAAACTCTTATCCTGTCAGTTCTACTTTATGGCGCCGAGTGCTGGACGATAAGCAAGAAGGGAGAGCTGATACTGGGCTCCTTCGAAAGAAAAATACTTGGGCGGATTTTTGGTCCTGTGTGCGAGGAGGGCGAATGGAGTAGAAGATACAACCGCGAACTCTGAGCTGTACCAAGATGTTGATGTAGTCCAAAAAGCCAAAACACGTCGACTACATTTGCTCGGCCACATCGAGTGAATGGACAATAATGCTCCAGCTAAGAGGGTCTTCGAATCCCAGCCCCCAGGTTCGAGAAGACAAGGAAGACCGAACCTCCGTTTCAAAGACCAAGCCATCGCGGATGCCAGAGCGCTTGGTCTGGACAATTGGAAGCAGCGTGCCCGGGATCGTAGAGGATGGAAGACTGCAGTGTCTCAGGCAAAGACTCTTCACGGGTCGGGAGCCCGATAAGTAAGTAAGTAACGCGTCTATAAATATTTTATAAGTTGCTAAAGCGCCAGTTGGTTTGTATATAAAGGGTGTTTCTTTTAGAGGTATAGAATTTTGAAATGGAATAAAGTAAAGATAATTTTTTTTAATTGACATGAAATTTACTTTATTCGGAATATAATCTTCTGGCATTATAATTTAAATATGATTTCTGGCATATGACCGCTACGGCTGGCTCGGACGTATAGTCTAATCTGGAGGTCCAATTTTCGATTACTTTGTCCAACATTTGTGGCCGTATATCGGCAATAACGCGGCGAATGTTGTCCTTCAAGTGGTCAGTCGTTTCGGGCTTATCGGCGTATGTGTATAAGTCCTCACAAACTTTGTTAACTCCTTCTGGTGTTTATAAATAGGCGTGTTTTTCTGAAACCTCGCCAGTAGTTGCCAGTAGAGGCACAATTCACATGTTAAAATAAAACATCAACCCGCTTCAACTCTTGATTTTCTATCTATCAGGAGAGCTGCTGGTTGGCAGCTGGCTAGGAATTCACATGGACACACTGTCATAGGCATGACATTCATTTTTGGTAGAGTTGCCACCGGTTTTCTGTGCAAGGTAAGTTCATAATAAGACATCGGAATACGCTATGCCATCGATTCTACCGGTGACTTGAAACTGCAGCTTTCCACGTCTGCTTCTTTCTTTTTGAGGCGTTTTCCATATCCGTACCTACTATTGTGCCTTTGCTATACAAAAGGTACAATAACACGTGGGTCGATTTTTTTTTAAGATTATTTCGATTGTACTTAGAAAGGACTGTCAAATTTGTTTCACAAGTTTAACCTCAGCGCTTATGAAACTCTCCATGATTCGTTTCCACTAAATGGCTCTACAGGTTAAAACCATAAATTAGGTTATAGAGGATATACTGGCCTTCATTAAGGAGGTCACACGTCTCTTAGTATAATCAAATCCTTCTTCGATACAATAGATCTTTTTATGTCGCAGTGTCAGCCAAATGGGCAGGGAACTTTAAAAAAAAAAAAATAAAAATAGGCGACGTTAGGGTGACAGACCAGTGCAGACTCACTTAGGCCAGAGAAGGCCCATAAATTATATCCTGTCCACATAAGCTGCATAGTAATACTGACGAAACAAAAGTCTTATCTCAGAGCTGTTCACATCGTCTGATATAGTTTTCCTGGAAGTCCAGAATTCGCAGAGTACCATAGCCATCCTTCCACGAAAATAGTGAAAATGCGTTTTTCCCTTTTTTATAACAAGTGCGTGCGAGTTGTAGTGTTGTCTGATGATTTGTTTCCCCTTTTTTGTCCTCCTCAGCGAAGTTTCCATATGTATATGAATCAGCAGCACACTCTCGAGTGCTTAATGACCTCCTCTGGGACGGTATCTTATTTTGTACCCGGTCCCCGTGCGAAGGTAACCACTTAGAAATTGCTTTCTGAACAATTAAATATGTAGCTGAAATGGAAGTTGCAAATACGTCCTGTTTTTATTTGTACACTTTTTGTTTGTTTTTTGAGTGCTCTGCAATGTGCGGTGCATTCCCAATTTTCCTGTTCACCGATTAATCGTGTTAATTTGCGTAAATTCGAGCAAATGGCACGCATTGAGTGACACAGAGTCGCGGCGCCGAAACTGACACCTCCTTCGTTCTTTTTTTATACCAATGCAATGGAACTCTCTGTCTTCTTCGAGTCGTGACACAGACATCAATGCAAGTTGTTTTGGTGGTACTTTCGCCGTTCCAATGCAAGGATTGTTAATCAGTTTTTATCCTGGCACTGCTGTTATTCGGGTCGTTCGACACGCACCGCCTGCAACTTGTGTGCCATATGTGCATGTGCATGCAGTGCATCCTCAGAGCGACCGATCGCCCGCTGTCACCATTGCATCTGACAACTTTAAGACAGATGAAAATGTTGTTCATTGTCGCCAGTGGTTCATGTTTGGATCCAGTAGTGCTCTGCCAAAAATGGAAACTGTGACTGCAGCAATTCCCGCATGGGAGGCATGCACTCTGACTAATGCTGCTTATGGGTGTTATATTTTTTTTTCTCCGAATGCATTTGTAACTTTTCCAAAAATAGGAAATCGGAGACGTGTCCCTGCACCAGATATACAGACACCACAATTGCACCCCATTCAGCTGAAGACGCTCTGTCGAGTAGTGTTTTGCATAATTAATTTATTTTATCGTGTAAATGGAGTAATGGCCTCAAAATTTGAATCACTGGATATATATTTAAGACTCGCCCTTAACAAGTTGGATAAATTTAGAAATAAAGTAAATCCGGACTGGAAACTAAGTAGACTCTAAACTTCTTACATTTGTAAAAAATAGTGAAGGTCTCGCTTATTTAAAAAAAAAACCTTGCATCCATTGACAACTTTGGCAGTTTGGCATGTGGGCTCATCATGACGTATATCCGGAACCTGAGGTTATAGCTACTACAAGTATCTCCTCGTTGCACTTAATTGCTTGTCACTTGTATGACTATTAGTAGAATGAATTCTGTCCAACTCATAGAATCCGTCTTGTTTCTTGCGTCGACGGATATGTCAATGGTAACGAATTCAACAAAAAGAACAGTCCCATAAAATGCGTAGAATACATTAAAACAAATTTTCAAAATAATTTCACAGCGTTTAAATGTTTTCTGTATTCATCCAACGACCATGACAATTTTCCTCATTCTCTTATATTTCCCCCAATCAATGTGCTTTATGTCAAATTGAGAAAACTGTCAATGGACAAAAAAGACAGAAATATGTAGTAAAGTAAACCTATTGCACCCGTGCGCCGCATTTGGGATATGCATGTCTTTGTCTATCGTCTATGAGCTGGTGTATTTTCTATTCATCTGTCAGTTGTAAAAGTTAATGAAACGGATGTGACAGATTCTATCAGTTTAGCTCTTAAGATTCACCATTGAAAGCCGTATGGTAAGGGCCAAGTTGTAGCGGTCCTCTTCCCTTTTGGAACTGTAATTTTTATATTATCGGTCATACTTCCACGTTCAGTACCAAGTGCCAAGACTAAAATGCCGCCGAGCTACCATCGATTTTTGCGCACAAAATTCGGTAATCGTGTAAAAAGCGGTTGGTGACGTTACTTGACATTTGAAGCTATTGAACTTTTTTGTGCGGCATCGATCGATAGCAATTTTCCGACAATGCAGGAACGATGCTTTAAACACAACATTTGTCGAGCTAGAGCTTCAATCATGGATCTGCTGAAAAAGTAACTTGGAATCAAAGATTCGTCGGACTGGTGCGTAGTTGTCCATACCCTCCACCTGACTTATAGCGATCTCAATCACTGTATTTTGCCACCATCGATACAAACTGGACCGAAAATCACTCTAAGAATCTTTCTCTCAAAGCGTGCAAAGAGGTTTTCATCAGCTTCCAATAAGGTCCATGCTTCTGCAGAACAAAGCAGCTCTGGGATGATTAAGATCTTTTACAATATTTACTTGGTTCTGTGGGAGAGGGCTTCACTTCTTAGATGCCATCTTAGCCCGAAGAAACAGCGACAGGCAAGAGTGATTCTTCGATTGATTTTTAAGCCGATATTGTTTTACGAGGTAATTATTGTAGAAGAGCGTAGGTTAGGTAGTCAAAGTCTTTAACTACTTCGAAGTTATATCTGTCCATTATGACGTTTTGCTCGAGTCGCCAATGTTGAGAGTCTTTTCTCGAAGCCAGTAATATGTAATTCTTTTAGTCCGCATTAAAAGCCAGAACCATCGCCGGCTCAGTTTCAATGGCCGCGTTCCATTGACCGCTAGATGACTAGCGGCATGCCAAACTCCATATAAAAAAAACTGACATTTCACAATATGTGCTAGAGCTCTAGCGCAAATGATGAAATGTCAGTTTTTTTATATCGAGTTTGGCATGCGCGCTAGTTATCTAGCGGTAAATGGAACGCGGCCATTGACATTACCGGGAAAACTCAATTGCTTTAAGAATAATGTTAAAGAAGTTACATAATAGCGCGTCACCTTGTCTTACCCCTTTTTCGACATCAAAGCTAGGTCCGTGGTGTTCTTTCCCACTTTGCTGCTGCAGCGAGATTTTGGCAGGGATGGCGAAGTTTGACATTTAGGCCCGAAACACACATGCAAAAAAAAATGAATCACACATTTCAATGTGAATGCGAGCACATAATTTTGGATTTTATGTGCGCGCATTCATTTTGAAATATGTGTGCTTCATTTTTTGCGACTAAACAAACGCGCGATTGAAATCGCATGTGTGTTTCGGGCCTAAATTGAATTGACCTTGAAGTCGATAAAGAGATGGTGCGTATCGATCTGGAACTCCTGCGTTTTTCTAAGATCTGCTGGAGGGAGTGTGAAGATTTGGTCGATGGTTGAGACATTCCTGGTCTAAAACAGCACTGGTATGGGCTGATCAGGTTATTAGCGAAAGGTTTTAGGCGTTCACACAGCCGACATGATTTTATACGCGACATTCAGGAGGCTTAATCCTCTGTAATTGTCGCAGTATATCCTACCTTCTTGTGGATATTGCACACATTGATGAGGTTCCATTTATCGGGTATACTTTCCTTTGACCATATTTTACAGATGAGTTTATGCATGTACCTTACCAAACCACCTTCCGCCGCTTTAAAAGCTCGGCCGGTAAGCCATCTGCTCCATCAGCAGCCTTGTTGCACTTAAGTTTGGTTATCTCGTATCCTTAGCTCGTTTTGGTCAGGTGGACGGAAATTTTGTCATTTTTAAATTTTGGATTAAATGGATCGTTCCGTCTGACAGCGAAATTTTGGTCGTCGTCGCTGTTTAACAGTCTGCCGAAGTGGCCTATCCAAATCCTCAGCACCGATTGTGGATCTATACCTCCACATTCGCTTGCCTTGTATCTTTGGGAAGATCTTTTTACCATCTGGTAAAACATCCGAAAATTGGCCCTGATGCAATAGCGTTCCTCAAAAGAGACTGGCATAAATTTGTAAAATTCCACAGCCGCACCTCTCACCTTTCGTTGAACGTTGTCTACTTAGAAACACATTATATGATTCACTTGAAATATGAACCCCATGTACTAGACAAACCCAATTTGAATCGATCATTGAAACCCCGTTCCCCACTGCAATCATTCATTTTAAATAAGAAAGAAACGTAAACGTATCGAATGTAACCTAAAAAAAACTAGCTAGCCCTAGCCCACAGTAATAGAGGGTCACACTCACAAGCCTTCTACTTTTTAATACTCTGGGGGAGGGGTATAGCGTATAGGTATATCCTTCAAATGGTAAACTGCAATTACTCACAACAATTTGCTTTGCATTGCCACCTTAACTGAAACTGGCATGTGAGAATTTACCCTTCTATACACACAATTAAGCTGTGTATGTAATGTTAGCATGCACATTGCACACATACAAATGTGTGTGCTACTCTCTGTTGTTTGGTTTCCTTGGGGTTTCGTTTTACAAGGATTACCTAATGAGGAACAAGCTGAAACCACTTCGCCCCAATTTGTATCGCCAGGAACGATCAGTGTATTTGTATACCTTGTATATACCGTGTCCATGTCAAACCAAGTTGCTCATTCGATTCAATTCCAATTGTTGAAATGTATTGTTTATCTGATTTTAATTAAACTGTGGTTTACCAAAGAAATTCATTTACCTATGTATGCAGTTCATTCATCGCCAGCGGTGGTGGGGTGGCTGGCCAGAGGTGGTTGCGGGGCGGCTGCTGCAGGCCAAGCAAGCAACATGTGAAATACTTGTTGGAAATCACGGATAAACATGCAAAACCCAGATCACCTCGTGATGGAAATAAATTTCATCCAAAACAGCAGCCAGAAACAAACGATTTATCTTGGCGTTGATGAGCCCACTCACACCGACATTAATGAAGCTAAATTTATTGTTTGTTTATTATTTAATAATATTCACCTCAAAAATGAGACGAACGCCGCGCCGCGACGCGCGGAACTGAACGCATTCGAGTAAACAACAAATCAAAGTGGCACGACTGGTGCAACAGCGGACTTCTTCATTTGGTTGTTTGGCTTTTTGTTATACACGAATTGTTAATTTGACGAGTGATAAACGCGTCAACATACGCGTTGCCTACGAGAATAATAATTTGGATTTTTTTTACTGTCCATAGGGTATGTTTTGTGTCGGTTATATACTGTGCGATGACACTTTGCCAAGTTGTTGTTTACATGACCAAGATAGTAAGTAACATTGACATACAACTATACATGCAAGGTATATGAATATACCATTCATATACCTTGCTATACATGGACTGCTAGTGAAATGTCAATTTCATACAAACCTGCGAGGAAAAATGAAGCAAACATAAGCACTAGCCCTTTTGGTTCAAGTGCGGCGAAAGTAGGAAAGAGATTTCAACCTTGCGCACCTTTTGCTATTTTTTTTACATAGAACACAGTGCCATCCATTGTAGAAACATTGCAACTGCGCAAAAATGACGACTTATTCAATTTATTTCAAACGATCTATAACAGATGGCAGTATGGTACGTGCTGAGTGTACCTCGACACAAACCAAATCGCACGAATTGCTCGATGACATTTGAGTGTTTTCGTTTCTCTCCGCCGTGAACCAAAAGAGCTAGTGCTTATTTTTGGTTCAACGAAAAATTGGCTGCTAGCAGTCCATGTATAGTATGTCAATGGTAAGTAAGTATGTAGATACTGATACTGAGCGAAAGATGGCGTGCGATTCAACATCATTGGACAGATAAATGTCATTATTCCAACACCAACGGATGCTCTTGATAGAATCGAACAAAGTTCAAGATACAATATTCTAAACTCTACAAAGTTACTTAATGTTCTGCCTTGCCATGAAGAATTTTTGACTGACATTGCCATTGCTTCCAGAGACCAAGCGCCTGACATTCCCGATGTCTTATGTCGATTTCCATTGGGCAAGAAAAAGCACTTTTTTCAGATTCAGACCATAGTTTTTCTGCTCTAGAAATCAGCTGTCTGTCAAATTCATTTTCCATTGGGCAAAAAAAAGCACTTTTTTAAAGATTCAGATCACTTTTGCAAATCTCGATTCGAGGGCGAGATTCGCACATACTTTCACCAATACCAAAACAAGAGAAACAAGCACGAATTGCAATAAAAAAATATAATATAATGTATTTTATTTATTTATATAATAGCTGACTGTAAAATAACACACCAACACAAATGCAAACAAAAAGTAATCTCATTTCATGTTCCATTGGGCTTGGGCAGGAAAAATCTGAGATCTGAGAGCAAAACGGTAAAAGCCCAATGGAAGTCGACATTAGTCTTTAAAAATGGAGTTGCGTTGATGTTGCACACCTTATTACGAGAACGATTGTCAAATTTATATATTTTAGTTCTTTTCTTATCTAATTTAATTTTAAAAGCATAAATCGTAGCTTCTGTTCATTATGACCTGTTGACAGCAATATATACTCGCTTTAGTATTGCACTGATGGCATAAATGTCAGAAAAGATTGAGTCCAGTGGACCAGCTCGATACGGGTAGATGGGAGATTATGTAAGTATGAACTTGATCTAACCATATCATCCTGGGTCTACCTAGAGGACTCCCGTTTAATGGTACGGATTCCATAGCACGTCTTGGGATCCTGGTTGGGGGCATGCGTTTAACATGATACCAAAAACCAAACCACCACAGTCTACACCGAAAGAAAAACGTTGGTAAAATCAAGCATGAACCTTATTTGATTTTGCGTCAACCAATGGGCATTGTCATTTCAACAAATGCGACATTGTCAATTTTTTATAAAAAAACATAACGGATATTTTTGCATAAATCTATCACGCCATTGTCAATTTCGTGTTTAAATAACCACGCATTAGGTTATTCGTATTAAAGCAAGCACGGTAAGCGATTGATTAAGCACGATCATTGTTGATTAACAAATTCAAAATTGTACAATGGTCGTGTTTCTTTTAACACGTACATGCTTACTTTATCACAGGGAAGCGATTGATCAAGCATGATCATTGTTAATCAACAACGAAAACATTGTACATGTACATTTTTCGTGATTCTTTTAAAACGTCCATACTTACTTTACCATTTTATTTCAACTCGCACCCAGCTGAAAATACTATTAAAAACTGAAAACTAATAGTAATATACGCAAAATTACATTACATTTACATTAGTTTTTATTGAACTTTCATATAACAGTTTGACTTAAGGCTAGTTAACAAAATGGTGATAAATAAATAATATTTTAATATGTTGGCTCAACAACAGGGGCCCAACGAAGTACAATTATTATTTTATAAATAATTATATTTACCTATACATAAATTGTGAGTGTTGTCTCGTACCGTATGCACCGTTGGCTGGTGTTGACTTCAGGGTATTGAAATCCGGATGTCGAATCTAAGGAAAATTTCAAAATTATGAGTGGTAAAAGTTTACGAGAAAAGAACTTACTTTAGATGGCGCTCACAATCCGGGGTAGACCACGGTCTCAACCAACAAGCGCACTAAAAAACAAAACAAAAAACGTCACTATACACTACACAGAAAAATACACTGTTGACACTCGCTCGTAACGTACCTAGTACCTAGTACTTGCACTTCTGACTGAATACTGAAGATTTTTTCAAGAAAAAAGATAACCCACGCCAACGAGGCAAACTGACAAGACAAATTCCGTTAAGCATGTCGCGACTGCGATGTTTGTGGTTGGTTTATCAAGAAAACATGTAAAATAACTACATTCGTGATAGTTCTACAATGTTTGTGTTTCTTTAGCAATGTTTATGCTTGGCTGCATTATCATTTTAACATTTTCGTGATACATTTAACTGAAGTGTGATACTTTAACAACGTTTCTGATTGTTACACGTGACCGCTTCACAACAAGTCTTGGCAAGAATGTAGGTTGTGATAATGAGAAATATTTTTATAAAAACACGTCCGTAGATACTTTTAACATGTTCATGATACTTTAATAATAGTCAATGAAATTTTACATTGAAAATGTTTGTGTTTAATTGCACTGTAATCGTTGTACTCCAACTACGAATGTGTTTAATTTATAAGAAATATGGTTGATTTTAAATTTATTGACCACGTTTGTGTTTAATCAAAAACACTTATGGTCAAATTAATTGTAAAGTCCTTAAGTTGTAATTTCATCCTGTTTATTGTTGTTTAACAATGAAATCAACAATTAAATTGTAGGCTAACAATGTTAACATTTTTGAAACAACTACAAAAATGTTCAAACTAAACATATCTGTGATACTTACGAGCATTTTAATCAACAACGCCAAAGTAGTTGTTTCAAACATGCAGCGTTGTTTGATTTAATCACATACGTATTTGATTTGACAATTTTAAGCCCATTGTTAGCTAACAACGAAACATTTTTGATTCAACCAATGTTTTTTCTTTCGGTGTAGAGAAGTAGCTCCTCGACATTGAGTTCCTCACGTGTTCTGGTCTTGCTAATACGATCTCTATACAGGTCACACCAGCAATACGACTCATTTCGGCAGCTTGTATCCGCGATTATTATCCAAATCTCATGACCATAGGTAAGGAGTTGGAACAAACTTCGAATTAAAGGCTGACAACTTAGCTTTGACACCAAGTTCAGTCCTCCTATAATAACAGAATGGCCAAGCTGTCTTAAAATTGGCCCAGCCTGACTGATCCTATAGGAAAACTCAGCATTGCTCCTTCCATCACTCTTGAATAAGAGCCCGATATACTTAAACTTCTCCACCTATTTCAATGGGACTTCACTAACAGGTAAAGTAAGTTATGAAGAGGAGAGAAGACAAAACACACACACTGCGAAGTCCCCTACGGCGAAAGGTATTAACGCAACGCCGTTTATGGAAAGCCTGTACAGTTTGTGTAAAGAGATTGAATGGTTCTCAAGAGAGAACCATACTCAGTCAAGTCCATACTCCTGTAATACACTCCAGAGTTTACATTTCTTCAAATCTATAAAGCGTGCGTAAACAGGTGTAGCATACTCCCAAGCCTTCTCAAGTACCATTCTAAGACTGGTTGGTTCTGCCCAACTTGACGAATTTATTAGCAGAAATATTAAAACTAGACATGTCGCTCATCTCCATATGAATACTGTCATATGAGGCCCTAAAATCGATAAAAATGTGATGAACATCGATCTAGACTTATTTGGTGTTTTTCAGGATCTGTGGCAGTGGTGAACTTCCATACATCAGGTACACTTTCTTTGACCAAATCTTGGATATGGTGCATGCTCCTCTTAGTCTTCCCCGACTGGCCGTCTTTTCCAGCAGCCCTTTTTGGACTAGAACTTCAGTCTTGATATTGCTATACTCCATTCATTCAAGAAGGTATTGGCTTTCATCATCCAATTTGAATGCTTTGTACTGCCTGACAATGGAATTAGGGTCTTCTGCAGTCTGCAGATGCTTTCGAAGTTTCTTCATTCATTTCTACAGGTCTTAGTTCTCGGCTTTGATACGTTTAATATAACTTTCGAACACTTAACTTTCGAGCACTTCCTTTCCTTTTATTTCTTCTCTCCCTGCTGAGCTGATGTCCGTAGCATCGAATCGTCCTTCAAATACCTAGCTATCCCTTTATAAAAACACAAAACCCGAACTTAACTATCCCAAATGTGAGACTCTCTGTCGCACATTTATATAGCACTTTCCAAGTTGTCAGTATTTTAATACGAGATTTTCCCACCACTAATCTGTGCCATCTCTTTATTAATTAAATGAATGGTCAAATAAAAATAAATCATTTATTCGGATGCTAACCAAAAAAATACCCACGCACACGCCTCATATATACAACACACGCCCACAAATCGAAATCTCTCACATCCTTGCGATAAATTGCTGCATTCACGTCTTAAATCCTCGTTTAATTAATTGTTTGAAAATGTACCTGTATGACCTGTATTCGTCCATCTTCAGTCGGGCAATAAACTTCCCACCAAAGGCGGTTATCAGAAGCTCATGCAATTACGAGTCATAAATAAAACAAAAAAAAAATAAAATTAATATTGTGAATTTTTTCCGCAACACAAATTTGTTTATTTGCGGGATTCCAAAAATACCAAAGTGACAATTAAAACTGTCATCATTAATTATTCAGTGAAATTATTGTTCATTTTTTATTATTTAGCAGCTTCAAAGAAAAAAAGGATACAAAATATAGAACAGCGATTCTGTTAAACCATTGGAAACACAAAATACTTATGTCCCACACCCACACATACGAGAGTGAAACGACCTCTTGACTGATTATCCTGCTCTGTATAACGTCCTTTGCTTTACCATGGTGATTAATTAGAACGTCATTTTACAAGCTACATGTTGTGTATTTGTGTTCAACGCTTCTTAGGGTGAAGTTTTGGTTTACATTTTTTTTACGGAATATCTTAGAATATAAATTTCATCGGCTTTGCGACAATAATTACATCAGTCAAAGGCGATTATTGTACTAGTTTTAAAAATAAATATGAGCTAGTTACAGAATTGAGTCCAGTATTTAAAACATAAAAAAATGTACCTGTACCTAACTTACTTACAGGGCAGGTTCCACTTTTTAAAGTCACAAAGGTGAGCTTTTCTTTAGATACCTTCTCCAGAGGAAAAAGAAGGAGCATGAGAAGCACGCGTCCACGCTATCAAGGAAATAGAGCGGTGCTACTTAAGGAACCGTGTTTGTAACTTTTATTAAAAAGTAGAAGGAACTTGTCACGGGATCAAGACAAGAATAGAGACCTGTAGAGACGAACAGGAAAATGTTGTAGTAGAGTCACACGGTTGTTTGTGTTGAGGACATGAAAAAACCATTTCTGCAGATTGTTATGCGGCAAAGACGACAAAAATTCCGCCGTCAGGCAGTATAAACCATTTACCCTAGACAATGAAAGCCAAGACTTTCGTCCATTAGCAATATACAAGCTCAAAGTCTGACAAAGTTGTTGGACGGTTTAACTGTCAAGCTTTTTGAGAGATCGGGAAATGACTTGGTTAAAAGCATAAACACCAACTCGCCTCCAAGATTTGGTCAGAGGAAAGTATGTCTGATGAATGGAACCTTGTAGCATCGTTTGCCCGATCCCCAAGAAGATCCTACAAACTACAAGATCCTCAACATCGCCTATAAGATTCTATCTGCTGTACTGTGTGAATGCCTGGAACCATTCGTCAACGAACTGATTGGTCTCTACCTGTGTGTTTTAAGGCCCGGTAATCACACTACGGCAGATCCTAGAGAAAACCCAAGAAGTCCAAATCGATACTCACACCATCTATTTATCGATTTCAAGGCCGCATATGACAGCATTTATAGAGACCAGCTATACAGAGCCATGTCTAGTTTTGGCATCGCTGCCAAAATTGTCAGATAGTGTAGAATGACGATGAAGAACGGTCGCTGCTTTATAAAGGTTGGAAGCAGTTTCTTTGGCCTAAGAAGGCAATGGACACCCCTCATCATCCCAGTCCTGCTCTATGGCGTAGAAGTATAGACCGAATACGCATTAACGTGGCATAACTTTTCTCGTTATGGTCGGCTGTTTTTGTGATAGGTCCCTACCATCAGTGCGGTTTTATGCCGACAAAAGTCAACTAAATAGCCCATCTGTTACCAGAAACTTTTATTTCTCCTGACATTTTTAAAGAAACACCCAAAAATATTTCCCTCAAAATCGGTCCTTCTTCTGATGATTATCCCTTGCCCATTTAAGGTGCTTATAGTCCACCTTGAAAATATTCAAGTACAGCAAAAATCCATTATTCTGTTAAAGCTTCCCTATACACCATCACAGTAATGGGGGAAATTCCCTATGACACAGAAAACAAACCCTTGCCAACCTTGACCCAGTTCCACTTTGTCGACACTGAAGCACTGTAGAGGGTAGAGCGTGACCAGACCAACTCACTTACCAGTATCGTTTCTTTTTAATATATAACCATAACCAACCCACGCTGTTCTCCCCCCCCCCATATATATAAAATTATATTCCTTTCGCAAATGACAAGGGAAATTGGGATTCTATTTCCTGTTACATGGACCCAAAGGAGCTGTATTCAGTGAAGTGTTGTGTTCCGGTCTAATATCATGCTGAGTGCAAACACAATTGAAAGCTGCTCGTGTGACCTTGAGCGAGGAGCAAGCGAATGAAAATATCCTTCAGTGATTCTGCATATATAGGGAGAAGAAAACTGACGAAGAGGGACGATATCTAATGGCCAATTTCCTCCACAGGATGTGAAAAGGATTGCGTGTTCAACTTGCACAGGATTCATTTGCACCACGAGAACGATGACGACGACATTTACACCATCGAACCCACTTTGAGGAGACTTCTCTCTGCGTATATCAAGGTCAGCTGGATATAGTTTAGGTAATTTTTTTTTGTGTTCTTACGAAATATTCGTTTCCTGTGTAGAAGGATATGTTCCGCTTCCTAATAGTGCAGCATTGATGCACCCTAACCGAGAAACGTTAAAAATGCTTGTCCTTGATAGTGGCTCAAGGTGACGTTCTAATGTCATCCGTTGCACGTTTATTCTTCCCCTAAAGCTTACCGAGAAGGCGACTGTAGTGATGAAAAAGTCCAAGGTTACGAAAGGTTTCTCCTTGGCCATATCATAGAAGGGAAGTTAGTTGATCAAAAGTTTTTCCTTGATTTTCTTTTATTTCAGTGAATTCAATTTGTAGGGGATTTTCAAGTTCAGACTGCACTGCACGTGTGTCCTTCAAGTGATAACGATGGGTACCTACGTATACGTAGATATGTTGGCAGACTATTTTAAAGTCGATTGAAGGTTCTTATTAAATGTCTTTAGGGCGATATTGTATTTTACTGATGCGATAATTTAACAACCTGTTACTGTTACACACAAGAGGGGAATATTTGTTTTTTATTTTATGAAAAATCACAGCTGTCACTCATTTTATGCCATTTGCGTTAAATTTTTAGTATTATTTTTGTTTGTAAAAATATTTTTATTTTCAATTATATTAAATTCGTCAACGGAAAGATAAAATTTGTTTTTTCTTATTATGGAGTATAGCTCCTAAAAATATTAGTTTGTTCAGACTCAGAGCTGGTAAAATCTGCGTTTGCGACAAATCGTTCCAGTTTTTCTGTTTATTTGTCAATTCCCTTGTTAGTATTAGCTATATAGTTAAAATTGTTTATATTTTATTTTTTATTCGCATATTTTCGATATGCTATGAATTTATGCATTGTTTTTTTAAATTTAACTTAATAAAGTGTGTTTTTTAAACTGGCAACACTCTACAGATATTCAATTTAGTAGTAAGTTTTCCCATTTACGATAAGTAGATTAACGCCAGAACAACGCCTGCAAACTTATTTTGAAAACCATAGTTCGGTTCGCCAAAATAGGCTGGTGGAATCATCGGCCCATATTTATTTAAGGACGATGCCGGCCAGAATGTTATCATCAATGTAGAGCTCTATAGAAACATGATTTCTGACTTCTTTGTTCCTCAGTTGAATTTGAATGGCATTGACGTGACAGAATTTTGGTTTCAAGAAGATGGCGCATCGTGTCACACCGCACACGGCACGCGATACCATAAATTTATTGCGGGAAACATTTGCTGAGCGGATAATTTCACGTAATGGACTTGTGAACTGGCTTGTGATCTGACACCTTTCGATTACTTTCTTTGGGGGTATGTGAAGTCACTATAGTCTATGCCGATAAACCATAGACGTTGGACGATTTGGAAATCAATATTCGCCGTGTGATTGCTGATAAGGGTTTTCCAATAAGAGGTAGTGTTAAGGCCCATTCACATGGGAGCGAACGAACGAATTGATGAAATGCGAACAAACCACTTTTTATGCATTTATAAACAGAAAATTGCACATTTTACTACTCCAAGATGAGAATAATTAATTATTCCATCAACATTTATTAAGAAAACAAGTTTATTAACAGTTTAAATAACGAAATTTCAAAATCCAAATTTTTTGCCGCGAACGAAAACACCATGGCGCGAATTGTCAGTCTATTCACAATCCACATCATTTAAATCGCGTTCCACAAAGTAGCGAATAAAAAATTCGTTCAAACTTAACCTTATTCCAAGAGGAGGATATCCTGGCATAAAATGTGGAATTTTTTGTTTATAAATGCATAAAAAGTAAACAACTTTCGCATTTCATCAATTCGTTCGTTCGCTCCCATGTGGATGGTCCTTTATTTTGGTATTCAAAGAAAAATGCCCTTTTTTGAGATAAATGATCGGGTTTTTATTTCATAATAAAGGGGAAGGTACAAGTACGCTTACAGGACCATATCTTTTTTATGAAATTTTCCATAACCAAATCGCAAAGTGGGTGCCCTATCTCCTCGATTGCCTGACGAATTTTATCTTTGAGGTCTTGAATCGACACGACGTTGTTGATGATCGGCCGGCTTGAGTTCTTGTGTTAACTGAACTTTATAAGCCTTAAGACCCAAGTCTTTATGCAAAATACGGTGTAATGACGTTTGTGGAATGCCCAATTCCAAAGACGAGGAATGGACAAACCTGGATTTTCTTCAACACTTTCGGCTACAGCAGCGATATTCTCAGTTGTTCTTGAGCGACGTCCAAGGGTTTTATTCTTCACATCACCAACTTGTCCCAACAGCTCGAATTTTTCCACCAATTTCTGTATTGCGGTCCGACAAGGTGCTTCATGACGACCAAAAAATGTTTTAGTTTTGTAAACTGTGACTGCAAGATTTTCATCGTTTTTGTAGTGAATTTTAATAATTTCAATGCGTTGTTGAAGCGTGTACCGTTCCATTTTTAGTAATGGCATAGTTTCTACTTGTCAAATGTCAAAGAATCAAAGCTTCAAAAGTGACAGCTACCGAAATAGCGGGCCATTCACAATAACACCTCTCATTGGAAAACCCTTTATATAGCACAGTTGCTCGATAAAGCTTGCGAAAATTAAACTTCACGATTACGCTTCATTCGAACAGGTCGTGGCGCGCATTATGTCCGAAGTCATTTTTAGACAGTAATGGCATAAAATTATCATTTAACGAAGCTAATATCATAGACATTTACATTAGGTTCAAGTGATTTATTTTATATTGAATTTGAGTACCTCTAAAAAAAACACCCTTTATGAGTGTTTTCAGTACTAGTTACAGTTTTATGGTTTTGATAAACATTGGTGATAAGCCTGTTTTCAACATCAGCAAATAATTAGAGGTTAACCGTTAGGTTCCATAATCTTCAGTATTCGCACATCCTATTGATCATTTGCTGTAATGTTTCAGGCAAATCGCTAGCAGCACATCCTCAGCAAAATGAAGTGCTTTGACAAGCAGTCTTGCTCCTGCCTGTACGACACCTGACAGATAATTCGCCATCGCCATTATCTTCAATGATGAAAGCATATAACCGTGCAATAACATCCCTGTTTTACTCCCGAAGCCGACTGGAATCATTCTTCTGACATCATTGATATCACAATATAGAAGAATATGTTAAAATTCCATCGACTTCCAAATGTAATAAAGTCTATAAAATAATGCACTACCGTCTTCTGTACCTATTAATATAATAAGGGTATTCACTTATTCTAATAAATTTATGCAGCTCGTAAATGTATAAATTTCTGCGGTGCTTTAAGTGAACACCCCTGGAAATGTAATTGCTTAAATCGCGTAAATCGACTGTAAATCAAAGTTTGACATTTGTGCTTTGCGTAACTTTCCGCGGTTGATTTCCGAGCCTAAATCGTCGCGGAAAAATAATGAGGTATGCGTAAACTATTCTCCATACAAAATCTGACAGTTCATTTACGAGGTGGTAAATTTCTGCAGTTTACGCAGTTTATGAGGCTTTTACGCGTTTAAGTGAATACCCTTAATATGTAGCTGCCTTGAAATCTCTTTACCGAAAAACTCGTCCTTACGCTGATCTGAAGCGCATTTGATTCTTTCAGTAAATTATTGCCACCTATATGAACATACATATTTTTCAAAGTTTTCGTCGATTTTAGGAAAGTACTAAAATGTACACGAAGTGAGTGTTTGGGAAAAATGTCTGACACTCAAGATTATAGCTGTCATTAGATTGCATCTCAAAGTCATCTTTCTGCATGAATGTTAAACGATAATTCCTGCCAAAAATAATAATTAAACCGAAATGCAGGTTCTTAAAAGAATAATATTAGAATTAAAGCGAAGGTCTCTAGAAGAAGATGACCATTAGTGTTTATTGTGTATCTGATAATGTAGTAGGTGCTAACGAAATTTGTTTTTCAATTTCAGTGTGCAATACAGCGCTAACTCTATGATTTATTGATTATTAAGTCGCGCTGTCATTATGTGTCATTCTCTAATATAAATCAGATTCCAGTATCGGATTTCTTGCTCATTTTGGATAAATTATAAAAGAAAGCAATCATTGTGTACAATTGCACCACAGTCTGAAAATGCAAAAAAAAAAAAAAATTAATCAAACCTAACAAAATAATTATACAATTTGGACACCTGCTTGAAATACTCCACGCCGATGACATTCCGATTGGACGCTCTTAACTTCAAAGGCCTATTAGCTCTCATCGACATTGTTACTATCATCTGGCGGTAATTTATACTTCCCTCGTACCATTTGTTATCATAGATTGAATATAGCAAATCTGCGCTCTGAAAAACCAAACACTTATATAATACGTTTGACACCTCAATCATAATTTACTTACAGCAACTTGCAGGTCCGTTCCCATCTTGCACCTCGTATAAGTCACCAATATGAGCACTAAAATACTTAAACAAAATGGTGGCAAGTCAAACACATCAGTCCTTTGTAACATTGAAAACACAAGCAAGCTTATTCCGACCTTAATATTGACTAGTCCGATAAATGTGCTTGTACTAAAAATGTCATCGATATCATTGTGAAGGCTGAAAACGTTCAAAAATTAGTCTTGATTTTGGGTCAGGAGGGATTAAACTCACCTTTCCAAAGTGTATTGATAACGAATAAGTTTCCTCAATTTCTGAGAACTCTGCAGCTCATCTTTTGCGTCTATCTGCGATATTAACTTGCCCAAATATCGATAATACATGCATATCTGACTGACCGATGTTGAAAAGATAACTTCGTCGGTGAAAAGCAAAAAACCCGAACTTAGAATTGAAGCAATTTGAGTGCCCAATACAAACGGATATGCGACCAAAGAATTCACATCAAATGGATACAAGACAATAAAAGGATACCGATAAGAGAACTCCTTATTCATGATTTTCCAATCGTAAAGAGATTTCAAAATTATCATAGCTGCATATCCCAAACCAGCGACTGAGTACATTATAAAGAAGAACTTGTTCCAGCTCAGAGCTGAATGAGCATTTTCGGGAATATGATGTGAAATCTGCTCACGTCTTGTTAGTGGAAATATGCTCTCCAAATTTTTCAAAAGTCTGTTCACTTCTTCACGCTTTAAGATGAAAGCAAGTCCTCGAAAAGCGCACATTAGAAAACCACTCAAAAACGCACCGATTTGAGACATTACCAACAAATCGAAATCTTGCTCTTGCAGCAACTTAACCAAACTTATCAGCAAGCCAATGATTTGAACTAAGACAAATCCTAAAGCTACGCATCTTAGCTTAAGGTAGCGCAATTTGGTCGGCGATTTTGGTGATTTACCTTTTACCAGGCTAAATTTTAATAGAGAGGAAAAGTATTCTTCGAATTTGTAAATCTTTAATGGTATTGCTCGTGGTGACTCCATTGCGACGACTTTCAAAGAAAGACTGCGATTCATATTTGTCATTTGTTTTTTGCTGTCATGTGAAGTGAAATGCCTTTTCGACTTTGAAGATATATAAAAGACATATGTCGACGATTCAATTGAGCAATTATATTGGGAAATAATTGCAAAAGCGTTTTGCAAGAAAAACAATTTAGGTAGGTACTTTGTATATATTTTTTCGCATTTTGCGCTATGGAAAAAATGAGACGTAAGCTGACTTATGGCTTGCGCTATGCTCACATACATTATAAGTAATCTATGTTATGTTTGGTGATTAGAAAGAGAGAAACTGATAGGTAAATGATGTACTAAGTATTTGGGTCAAGAGGGGAATGCATTTATAGCGAATATAAGGGTAGAACAAAAAGTCAGGTGATACTTATAATAATTAAAAAAAAAACATACGAATTTCATATATAAGAACCATGTATGTATATAAATCTACATTTTTAAGGTTAAATAAGTGAAATACTTATGTTACAACAAACAGCTTTTAATTTTCACGTAACCAAAATTTACTTTAATTGACGGTGAAAATTGATTGACATCATGTTCAATTGGTTGTCAATGAATGAACACATTTTTATATATTTGATATAAAAGGTCAGGCTAGTTTTTGAGCAGGTCCCACCTCTTTTGTGTATGATTTTTATACTAGGTACCACACTGTGGTGAGGGTATAGGTATGACAAACTATATATATTATTGATCAGCGTCTCTCTGTCCGTCTGTCCGCATGATTACGGCCGTAATTTAAGAGCTTTCGACTCGAAATTTGGTACGTAAGCTTTTATCCACCAAACTGAGGCTAAGTTCGAAGATGAGCAAGATCGGATGAAAACTACTACTACCATCCATACAAAATATATAGCTATTTTATGTTAAAAATTAAATTTAAATAGCTACAGTAAAGATAGCAAGTTTAAACTTTGCACATATTGTTTTAATAATATTTACAATTTTTTGACGAAAAATCAGCTTGGTCGAATAAAAACTACCCATACTCCCCATAAAAATATAATTTTTTAATACTAAAATATTTTTTTTATTTTTACAATAATATAGTACAATAATATAGTACCGGGTATTTGAGCTTCGGTATTAAAAATTAAGTGTCTTACTGGATTTTTTTTAATGATGGTTTCAACATTTGTAAAAAGAGTCGGAAAAAAAGGAAATGTTATTTAATGACTTAAAAGACAGCTGTAAAACTTTATCAATCAAGCGACATGCGGAAACTCACCTAAACTATAAAACCTACAACAAATAATCAGAGCTTAGAGCCCTATTATTAGTTTGTGTTTATCTAAACATTGTTTTCCTTATACATTTTTACAAATGTATCAGAATTTTGGTGAATTTGCTTCCAGTTTTTGTTTACTTCGACGTTTGTCATTCGTTTTTTTCTGTTGTGGCTGCGAATATTTAAAGCATCACCTTCACTCCAATCAAGCCATGAATATTTTAAACCCCCAGTTTCACAGTGGAACCTGAACTTGAGTTTAAATTTGAAGTTCAACTCGTCCAATCTCACAATGCTATCTGAATTTCATTTTAACTAAATTTAATGAATAGAATTTAGCTTTTATACTCGACTTTTCCAAAATCGTTCCTTGTCGTTTCTTTCAAAGAACACGCAAAACAACGTCAATTATTTGTGTTTTTGACAATCGGTAGCTTTGAAATTGAAATGTCACTCTGTCAAATGATCTGGGGTTTAAACGGCAGAATACTCTCGTTTAACTTAAAATACAAATAATAATCTCTCTTCTCTCTACAGAGAGCGCGCGTTCAAGTTATTTAGCCTGAGAGGACTCAAGGATGACGAACTTTTCAGCGACTACTAATTCGAGACCTTTTTTGTACCAGGTTTTGATTTTCCCTTTGAAGCCAAGTACGCTACTCGTGCTAAATTTTAGCTCCCATACAAAATTAAGCAAATCCATTTAGCCGGGCGGTACCTACGGTAAAAAATCAAATTTTCATTTCAGATTGTACTGTGTAAGTGTATATATGTATCTGTCACAATATAGCGTGCCCATTTATGGTTCGGTAAATTTTTTCAAACACATTTTGACAGATCATGTTGGTTTTTTTTCTGTTGTATTATTGTGTTGCGGAAATGATCGATGAGGAATCCTTTGAAAGTGATAAATTTGAGATCAATGAAGAGCAGACAAGGAAAAAAGAACGTGCAACAAAGATATATTTTTGATATATTCCGATGAATTTTTGAAGGAAGTTATTTTCAACGAACAGCAGTCTTGTATGACACTTGTATCAACAGCACACTCCATGTCAAAATTTATCCAGGATGATAGCTAATGTTTGGAGAGAAAAATTGGAGTCGCTCAAGTAGCGTACTAAGATTAACTCATGCAAGGAAGAGAATTTCTTCTCCACTGATGTACTAACTCCCACGCGGGAAAGAGGCAAATCGTATTGTAGAGGCTGGTGACGTGACGACGAGCGCGGTAAATAACTGTCATACCACTTCGCCGCCATTCCATCGCCATGCCAAATGTTCACCACACTTATGTTACATGCCATTTGGTCACCATGCCACTTCAACGCTACTTAAGTGGGCGCCTTCCCTTAGAAAAATGATACTTAAGAAGGCTTGATAGTATGCCATAAATTTTTACCAGAAAGGTGATGCAGTTCACTTGCCACGTCACTTGCTTACCAATTGACTGTGACTCCTTGCTTAAGACTAGCTAGTCGGTTCTTCTTCAGCCTGTAACAAGAAAATGCTTCCCGAGCAGCGTTGCTGAATAGCGAATATGATAGAATATAGTGTTAGCAAAAAATCCAAGCAGATGATCAGCTCGCCTAAGAAGTAGGTATGTCAACTTAAGCTTGTGTCAAGATTTGAAGAAATTCCACTTATGTCTGACCAAACGCTTGTAATGTGATCATGCGATACAATTCCCCAATTCCTTTCATGATTCTTCCTTTAGGTGGGGCACATAAGTGGAAAGGGACCTCATGATGCTGTATTAAAATTACACATGTTTCGTAACTATTCCCTAAGCTTGCCCCTAAGGAGATCAGTTTTTAATAAAGATAGGTACGGAAAGAGGGTCAATCGATTTAGGTCGTTGAATGCATAATCTATTTCATATACTTCACGCTTTTTAAACCACCCCTACAACGCTACAACTTTGAATAGAGCTATAGCCTACCTTACCTAAACGTACTACCACTTTTCTATTACTTATGCAAATTTGTCCACATCGTAAATCGTTACATAGAAAACCTTTGTGCAATTATTTTCCCCAATATAATTGCTCAATTTAATCGATGACATTTGTCATCCTTTTTATACTTTATTGAATGTGAAAAGGATGGCTATGAATGCGACTTATGTATGAAAATATATAGAAAATCAAAGGGTTGTGTAAAAAATTGCAACACTCGTCGAAAAGTTCCAAAGTAAAATTCACAGCACTTATTTGCAAGTCGCCGCAATGGATCAAGCGCCTTCGGAAAGTATTCGCAAATTCGACGAGTATTTTTGCTCTCTGTTAAAAATTAAACTAGTGAAGCGCAAATATCCCACTTCAAAGTTTGGGTTGCATTACCCCAAACTGATGCGTTCCGCGGCTTTTATAGTTTTCATCCAAATCGTTTGTTTTTTTATAAGTATTGGAAAATTGCTGCTTGCACCTAAATTTGATTTGTTGGAAATCTGTAAAATCGGAGCGTTTTTGAGCGGTAAACTTATCTGTTTCTGTCGGGCCGTTAACCTTATTGTGAAACGCAGAAAAGTGAATAGACTATTGCGAGATATGGAAAGCATTTTTCCACTTTCAAAAAAAGATCAACTTGACCATCGCCTCCACGACAACGCTGTGTCAGCTAAGAAAGTTAGAAAAATATTTGGGGTTGTATACACCATCGGTTGTTTAGGAAATTTGGCAATGCCGATTTTGCAGTCCCTCTTCGATTGGCTAATCATGGGTGAAAACTACTCTTACCGATACCCAGTTACATCTTGGTACCCATTTGATGTGAATAACTCGGTGGCTTATCCGTTTGTGTTTTGTTTTCAATCTATTTCGATCAGTGCTGCAGCCTTGTTCTTCTTTAACGATGAATTGATCTTCTCAACATCGGTTGTCCAGATGTGTATGTACTATCGATATCTGGCCGAGCAGGTTAGCCAAATAGACGCTGAGGACGAGCTGACAAGTTGTTTGCAATTGAAGAAACTCATTAAGTACCAATACACTCTGGAACGGTGTGTTGGATAGATGAATGTAGATTCCAACTAATCTGATGATATTTGCAGGATTCAACAATACATCGATGGCATTTTTAGCCAGTGCACATTTATCAGTTTTAGCTTCATGAAGTTGGCAATAGGATTATTTGTGTTTTTGATGTTTCAAAAACTCTCCTTATTTGCTATGCTGCCTTTTTATATATCCATTCTTGGGCTCACTACCGCGACTTTTTTTAGGTGCAAAATGGGTGAGGATCTGTATGAAGCTGTAAGTACCTATGTAATGCCATTATAGTGGGAGTTATATGTAAGGATACGTTTAATTTTCCAGAGCGAATGTCTGCTTTTTTCGATCTACGCTCACAATTGGTATGAAGGAAGTGTCACATATCGAAGGATGGTTGTAACAATGATGATGAAGGCTAACAGACCTGTTAAGTTAAGGGCATCCAAGAGGAAATACATTGGCATGGAGTACTTTAAGGAGGTGACGGATTTAAGAGAACAATTGAAAAATAATTTTCTCTACTTGAATCACTTTGCTTTTAGATTGCCGTGCAAACTTATCAGCTATTCGCGCTATTGTACGGGTTTTTCAATTAGGGCACACAATGGAATTTGCAAGGCACCCAATCATCAAAATAAATCTAGAATTACACAGTTACATTGTTTATAATTATACAGCATGCTAAGCACATTAAGTTGGTAAAACAATTTGTTTGTTAGTTTTACCTAAAAATCACTCAATAAAATCAAATGATCCTTTGAAGGATTGCTTTACCTATGCATTCAAAAACTTGGTAAATTTTACGAACTCACAAGCGCCATTGGCGGCACGAAGTTATAGGTCTTGTGACAAAAAATAGGTATAATATTTTCTAGCTTTTTACACACATACATTAACATCGCATACAAGATGTTGTGTGAACGCCTGAAGCCTTTCCTCAACAACCTGACTAGTACCTAGCATCAGTGTGGCTTCATGCCAGGAAAGTCCACCATCGATCAAATATTCATTGTGCGGCAGATTCCACCACATTTTTATCGATTTTAAGGCCGCCTATGGCAGCATTTATAGGAACGAGTTATACAGAGCAATGTCTAGTTTTGGCATCACTGCCAAACTCGCCCGTTTCTGCAAGATGACAAATGGGAATGCAGAACTCATCGAAACCTTCTAAAACCTTTACGTCAAAAAAGGATTTAGACAAGACTATGCTCTGTCAATACTTGACTGTAACTTGGTGCAAAACTTAAACGCTAATACCAGAGCTACTTCCAAAAGTCCGTCCATCCACTCGCCTAGGCCGACGACATCGACATAATCGGCAGAATGCAGCGGGATGTCACTGGCGCGTTCGTGAGTATTAAGACGGAGGCGGCGAATATGGGTTTGGCGGTCGATGAGGGCAACACGAGGAATATGCTGTCATCAAGAAAGGACAACCAACACCGACGTCTCGGACAGAATGTCACTATATTGACAGATAAAACTTTGAGGTGGTTAATGACTCGGTCATCCTAGGCTCCGCTATAAACTCAGACAATGACAACAGCGCTGAGATTAAACGAAGAATAACTCTTGTCAATCGCTGTATCTTTGGGCTAAGAAAGCAACTGAGTAACAAAGCCATCTTTCGAACTACTAAAGTGACCCTTTATAAGACCCTAGTCCTTCTCTATGGTGCAGAGGTATGGACTCTATCAAAAGCGAATGAGGTTATACTCTTGGTTGTTTTTCGAGTAATTTTCGGTCCCGTCTTTCATAGACGGTGAATGGAAGAGGAGATACAACGACGAACTGTACAGGCTGAACAGCGACATCGACCTAGCCAGAAGAGTGAAGGTCCAACGACTGAGGTTGAGGTGGTTGGGTCATGTAGAACGAATGGACGCGAGTGTTCGAAAGATCTTCGAATCCACACCAGAGGGACGGCGCAGTAGATGAAGGCCGCGACTGAGGTCGCTCATGCAAGTATGGAAGAACACCTCAGCGCAAGGGTGCCTTGTCTGCCAGTAGGTAGCTTTTCACTGCAAGCAAGTATCGAATTGCTGAACTATTTACTGAACGGGGGGTCCCATCAGGTTTGATACCAGAAAAAAAATTACTACATCTTAAGGTATTTTTACATTGCGCCACCTCTCGTGAACAAAGTCCTAAAAAAGCTTCTGATTTTTTTTTTAATTATTCTATACACTTGCTTTTTCGCACGTTTTTTGATACAAGGACAACTAATATTTTGCAAGTTTGTTAAATAAACCTATTGATATAAGGAAAATATTAGCAAACCCCTATTTCATGGTCAGCTCATACGGGTAGGCCATCTAGTGGTTTGTTTTTAAATCAAAGGTTATTTTGACACTGACAGCTGTTTCCCGCTCGAAATCTTGACAGAAAGTCAGTATCATACCTCGGCGGAACGAAATGAAATGAGTCGCTACGCTTGAACAACGTTGGGAAATATTGAAAACTTTTTTCCAAAGTAAGTGATGTTCAGCCCAAACAGTGCGTTTTTTGAAAAGAAGTTTTGGTCTAAATGAAGCACCCCCGCGCCTGCTGTTCGCAAGTTTGTGCAAAAAGTTCGAGAGAGTGGTATGCTAGTGGACAACACTGACAGTTTGGTGCGAATTGTGGAGTGATGGCATCATGGGATAATTTTTCTTTCTTCGAAAATGAAGCTGGGAACAACGTTTGTGCTAACGGTGAGCGTTAAAGAGCCATGTTAACCGACTTTGTTTCTACTAAAATTGAAGGCATGGACTTGGACGACCTCTGGTTCAGTCATAATGGCGCGCCATACCACGCAGCCCATGGTACAATTGATCTTTTGCGCACAAATTTCCCAAATCGTGTTATCAGCCGTCTTGGCAATGTCAATTGGCCGCTTCGGAGCTGCGAAAGACCCCTTTGGACTTTTTTTGTGCGAAACCGTGAATTACCGATGTTATGCCAACAATCCGAAAACGATTCAAGCACTTAAGGCCAATATCATCCAAGAAATCCGCGAGCTACAGCCCGAAACCATCAGTAAGGTCTTGGAAAATTGGAGTGACAGAATGCGCTACTGCAAAGCCAGCCGAGGCAGCCACTTGAATGACGTTATATTCCATAATTAATGGGCATACTTGCTCTTACTAAAAAAGCCATAAAACATGGAAAAAATTCAATTGTGTTTACTTCATTGCATTTTTAAAAAGAAACTTGTATTTGGCCCACCCCAGATCACTAAAACGAATTTTTCAAATCAGTCCGCAAACACTGTGTGTTCTGTTCACCGACGTTCATTGTGAGGCTATAGTATAGTCTAGTTTCAGTCATCGAAAGTTATTTTAATTCACAGCTCCAGTGACCTTAATTAGCCCCCAGTATAGTCATTATAACCCATTAGCGATTAGCCTATTAAATCAGACCTTATAGCATTTTCACAACTGCACTGCACTTAGCAGCGTTTAACTATCTATAATTGCTGTCTGCACATGATTAGGATAAAATAAAAAATAGAACTCACTAGATGATTCCTCAAGAGAATGTTTCCCCATGACCCTGGCTTTTATACTCTCCACTTATAAATTCGCCACGGCGCGCGGCGGCAAACAGCTCATGATCCATACTCAGCTCAACATCAATGGCAATTTAATGCTCCCATCAAATTGGCCTACTCCCCAGTTGCACGGAATCAACAAACTCGAATCGATTACAGAGCAAAGTGAAAAATTAGCAACTGCTTCGCTCCAGCTGATACGTGTCATTTGCATCATGATGAACATTGAATATCTCAAAAATAGCTCCAGCCATCATATCATTAAATTACGAGCCACCACCCTTCCTCTCTGTAATATACGTGATGTGCTGCACAGTATACTAGTACACCGATTACCATAATGAGTGGGCTTTGTAATCTACGCTACTTACCGCCTACGGGGGGTGGTTTAATGATGTCAAATAATCGCTCGGCTGCATCCACCTTCTCACCTGATGACCTGGTAGTTCCATAAATGCCATGTGAAAGTGGTGTTATTGGTGCTCATGCTCAGCTCACCCCGTGATGCAAGTGTTATTGCTCCTGACGATATCGAATGGTGCGGTCGCACTTAAAATCGTATTTAGTCGCTTTTCAAAAGAAACACATCCGCTTAATGATGCGCTTCATGAGAATTGCTGGTATATACTCATCAGACGGGGCAGCATGCTGCAATTTAAGTGGAATAACTTCTGTGTCCAGCAGGAGGACGCGCATAGCACAAAAAACAGAAGCCAACCGGAGCCGACAAATTACCACAGAAGAACAGGAAATATGCATTTAATCATCTTTTGTGGACACCGCATAACAGCAGCCATCAGCCGCAAAACCCAGCCACTGAGATGAGGAAACAGCAAGAACATTGTGCCTATGGAAGGAGGCCTGAAGGACATTTGGCGGTTGAGTGAGTGGATACCACCGCATGGTTATGCGGTTACTCGAAGGACTTTTTGTTCGATTTTGTAATAATTTGCAAGCATCTGGTGGAATGGAATTTTTGTCGTTTTCCTTTGGATTTCTCTTTCATTCTTTTTTTTTTTCTTTTGCTGTGCGTATGTATGTGTGGAAAAGGATTAAATATTTGCGCCACGGGCGAAGGGGATGAGATCGCCACCGCAAGAACATGAACATAGACATCGTTGATGGATTTGTCGGAATTTAGTTTATATCTGAAGGAGGTAGGTTCCTATGAATCTGAATGTGTAACAATCGATGGTATGAGGATAATTAAAAGTGAGACCGGAACTATGTACATCAGGGTAGGACAGGGGCTGCTTATTGAAAATTACATGTGAAAGTAAGACAACTTGGGAAATTAAGATAGTAAAGGGAGACCATGAATAGCTTACAAAAAAAAAAAAACACAAGCGAGCTGCGAAAGAACGTATCTAACACTATTTCTAACCACAACAGTAAATGCATGAAGCAGTATTATAAATGAATTTGCACGACCACAACAAAACGGTGGATGCAGAGGCAATGTGGTTAGTTTGCTGAATGGGGCTCAATTGAATAGGATCGACAATTTCCTAATTAAGGTGATTCGAAGTCACGTTGCAAGGCGGGTGGCTAACACTAGTAATAATCTGATCTTGATCAATGGTTTACTCGAATTTTGTGTATCACGAGAGTACGCTCCGGTTTGGATTTGTCCCGCCTCAGGCATTTCTTCATGCAAACATGAAAGAGTTAGTCCAAAATAAAGATGGTGTGCCGGTATATTGTACCACATCCACCGCGGCGTGAGGCGGGAGGGTACGCCACCAATGCTCAGGAGCTTCTCCGTTTTAATACCGCAATTACGGATGGGGGCAGTGTCGATACCGGATAGCAGCTCACCAAGTTTAGGTGGCTAAAGTGAGAGGTCAGTCATTACCCAGGTAACATCCTCCTTAGCTTTAAGCTAGTTTGTAAGTTAGTTAGGTACCTATAGTTTAGCGTGTCTTCGGGAGGCCCCGGGCTCACCAAAATGAATGAGTGCTTAAGAGACTTTACCGACGCTTATGACGCGTCTGCCAAGCCCCCATCGACGCAATCGGAATGGTGACTAATCGAGAGATTGCTCATCAGTCATCACACTGATTATAGGTAATTTAGGTTATGTAGCTTTAGTAAGAAGTTTTAGGTTTTTTTTAGTCCAAGTTTTTAGCAAGTTTTTTAGAAATGAAAGAACAAATAAGGTCGAAAGGCAATAGTTATAAGGATCCGCCCTTACCCGAAGACTAATCGCAACCAGGAGGTGCAAACTTAGATAAGATTTGACTGCCTCAGTCACCATCAAAACGTCTCAACGAGGTAAGACGCTCTAATTCCTTAGTAGCAAAAGAGTTTCCACTGTAATGTCCCGCACATCGTTTTTTTCTGGTCACATTCGCCATAAGTGTGTCTACTTTAGGACAGCCATCGTACCTATCCTAACCTAACCTAATTTTTGTCTAGTATACAAGAAGTCAAAGTAAAAAACGTGTTGGACTACTGTGCGAGAGGTTCGATCCCAGAAAAAACACAAATTACATTTTAAGGTATTTTCCACTGCACTCTCTTTCGCAAACGTCTGACAAATATCTGAGAGTATAACTGCTTAGCATGTCTGGGTCCATCTGGAGCTATCTGTACCTATCCTTCGGCTGCTAGAGAAGCCATTATATAGGATTAGCACCTCTCCACATACATATCAACAAAGTGACAATTCACAGTTCGGCAAGTTTGCTACAAGCGAAAGAGATAAGTGTCAAGAATCACCCTTAACTAACTAACTCCCAGAAATTACAGAACTTGAAATGATCTGCGCGGTCACAGACCGCATCCCAAAAATCTTATGCTTCGACAAACGGTTCTCCTCTGAGATCCCAAGTAGAAAAGCATGAGCAAGCAACTGCCACCAAACTGCCAAAGCGGCCTAAAGAGTGGTATACGGATGGTTCCAAAATGGAATCTGGGGTGGGAGCTGGTATTCATGGACCAAACCGAAATGTCTTATTAACTACCTATGGGGAAAACCCCTACTGTTTTTCAGGCAAAGCTCAATGCCATCAAATAATGCGCAAACATTATCTACGATGCAGGTTTTAAAGGCACTGGCATCCATATATTCACGGACATTCAATCAACTATAAAGGCCCTTACCTAATCTATTATTGCCCCCAAATCAGTGCTACGCTGCTTCAACACCCTCTAAACACTTAGTACAAGATACAAAAACCGGTTTATGGTGAGTTCCTGGCGATGAGAGAATTGTAGGAAATGAAAATGCTGATGAAGTAATGCTCGAAATCTCCTTTTATAGGACCAGAACCGTTCTGTTCAATCCACAAATCAGATATAAACTCGGCCGTAAAGAGGTGGGAACGCAATAAATGCATTTCACATTGGGAGAACATCCCTTGTTTAAGATAGGCCCAAAAACCGATTCAACATTTTAAAAAATATGCCTAAAAGATCCTAAATCTTAAGACTATATGTCTTAAGGAAGACGAAACAGCTGAGCATATCATGTGTGAGTGCCCGGCCCTCTGTGGTCACAGTACCTACACATATTAAACGTAATATATTGCGCATTCTGCAATGGCGGCCTATGTGACCATGGACAATAAACGTATAGAAATAATATGCGCCCGCTTGAGTTTTCATGGCTGACGATGTGGCCAAATTAATATCTCTATGGAAAAGCACGCCATTTTGACAGATGCACAGAACGAAGCGAAAATGAGTGCTCGGAATAATTATCTAACTTTAATATGTCCTACTGTGCTTAAGACGACCTCTGCTGAATGCATCATTAGCTACATTAGGAAGGTAGACCAGTTAGCCGCTACTCACTTAAATTAAATTCTGACACTTCAAGCACAAAAGATCTTACAGGTCGAAGTGCTGTTTTTTATATGTATTACCAAAAATAGTACCAATGTATGGCGGTGATAATGGGTGCTTTTTTTTGCTGTTTGGTTTTTCAGCCTATAATTTTTTTTGACAGTTCACGCGTGAGTCGTGACACGTGTCAAAGTAAAAACAATTCTCAATTAGCAATTGCCATTTCACCTTTTGTACCTATTTACGCCCGACCAACGCAAATTATTGAATTTTATTAAATATGTAGAAAATATGTCGCCCATCCATGGACATTATTGCGAGGCGAATTTTGTTATCAATTTTGTACCTGCGAATTGGCCGCTTAGATCGTGCGATTTGATGCCGCTCTGGACTAGTTTTTGTGGGGATATGTGAAGTCCCTCGTCTATACGGATAAGCCAGCAACTATTGCCGTCTTGGAAGACAAAATAACTCGTGTTATTGGAGAGATGCCAGTCGATATGTTGGAAAAAGTATGCCAAAATTGGACATTCCGGATGGACATTTATGCGAAAAATATTCAAAAATTAAATGGCAAGAATTAATTTATCGATCCTAATAAAAATTTCACTCAATTTTGCAAATTTTCGTTTATTTTTTTTTATTTAAATTACCAAACCCTTAAAAAAAACTTCCATTAATTTTAAATAAATTAAAAATTCGCAACAGGCAATAATTTATATTTGTATTCATCAACACTATACATATTTATTTGTACCTATTCAAATGTAGTGCCAACTTGAAATCTTCGTCAAAATTTTAGCTGTCATTAGTGTCACTGCACAAACTACTTTGTCAGACATGTGCGCGCAACCCAGCTTTGGTCATTGCCATAATATAAGCTACTTAGGTCTACACTCATAAATCACCATATTATAATCTCAAAAACGGTATGTTTGCCTACACACTAACACATTTGACCCAAAAAAATTCACATTTTGTATATCGTTGTCGACCGTATGACACACTTCTGTTGGCACGCTTCCGAGCGACACCTAACTTCTAAGTATTGTGTGAGTGGGTGGTGGCTGACGATCAAATTATGCTCAACGTCTACAAAAAAAATTTGTCTAGATTAAGCACGTGTACGTCTATTAAAATCGTATTATATATTTAAAAAATATTTCAGTGCCTTAAATCTTCTTGTTCCCTTTGAGAAGCACCGACCAACCTCAACGGAATTTTAAATCACATTTTTGATGGTGACTCAACATGCCCGTGAGCCGTGAGGAGGTCGTGCTGTAACTGTATATAAATTAATACATAATGTCGTCTGAATGATGCAACATGTGGAATGCAGGAAGCTCTGTGGAGAGATTAATCACCTGCATCCTTTCATAAATCGCCATCCAACTGAGCGCAACCCTCAGTATATAGGAATACCGAATACCCCATTTAACCTTTTCGAAGCCCTCCTCTTGTTCTTAATGATCGCGCCAATAAGATAACACCACAGTGCGCGCAACACTTTATTTAATGGGAACTCATTAATATGTGTGTTGGTTTTTTTCTCAATCTAAATTAAAAATTAGTCCTTTTTGTCAATACGACTTAATCCGGCAGATAAACTCTTAAAAATACGATCCAACGCTTTGAAATCAGGCTGAACAGCAGCAAGGTTGGGATTCCACCACAGGTATCGCTGAAACCAGGAAGCCCATCATGCGGCAGTCTTCGTATCATGCCACCATCACTATACTTGGTTTTGGTATTCATTCGAAGAAGTACGTGACTTAATTTCATTTATCATTAGGATCACACCGTGCGAGTCATATAAATGGTTTTCTGTTTGTTTTTTTTTGGTTGGAACAATTAACGAAAAACTGAACTCGCGCGACGATCAACGACGACACGTGATGATGTAGATGCAGATGCAGAGTGATTTACGGTGATCCGATTGGAAATTTGTAATTATTTTTCTACCGTAAAATTTTCTGTTTTGTAATAGAATTCTTCCCGGAACGGATATTCATCTGTTTATTTTTATGGCCATCTTTGGGTGGATTTTTTATGTGGAAAAATCATTGCGTGGGTGATAGTGTTGCTCGTAAATAGAATTCACCCTTAAATTTGCTAAACGTGACCAGTTGATGTAAGTATTAAAAACTGGGGAGCAGGTTTAAGAAACTTTTATTGCAAATTTTCATTTTCAAAATAGAAGTGTTAAGAGTACTTTTAATGAAGAGAGAAATAGAATCCATAATTGGTAATATATTGCGGTACAAATAAATTCCATTACCTGTCTTGTCGAGCTTTTTAAGGCAGCGGAAGATGACTTGGTGGAAAGCATACACCAACTTGTCTTCAAGATTTGGTCAGACGAAGGTATATGTGGAACCCCAGCACTGTTTATCTGATCCACAAGAAAGGAGATGAACCCCTCTAAACTGCGCGAACTATATAGGCATTACGCTCCTTAACATCGCTTACAAGATCTTGTCTGCCGTACAATGTCAATGCCTGAAACTATTCGTCAACGAACTAATTGGTCCCTACCAGTGTGGTTTCAGGCCCGGTAAGTCCAAACTGTGGGCGCAGTAACGCAGTGGTTAGTGTGCTGGACTACTGAGCGAGGGATCCCAGGTTCGATCCCCTGAAAAACACACCTATTTATTTATTTTCTTTTTTTTAAGTCCACAACTGAGCAAATATTTACACTACGGCAGATCCTGGAGAAAGCCCAAGAAGTGCAAATCGATACTCATCTTCTTTTTATCGATTTTAAGGCCGCATATGACAGCATTCATGGAGACAAGCTATACATAGCCATGTCTATTTTTGGCAGCCCTGCTAAACTTGGAGAACGCTCGCTGCTCCGTAATGGTCGGAAACAATCTCACCGAGACCTTTTATGTCAAAAAAGGATTTGGACAAGGTGATGCGCTGTCATGTGACTTTTTCAACATTTTTCTGGAGAAAATTGTGCGAAACTCGCAAGCCAACACCAGGGGCACCATTTTCCAAAAGTCTGTCCAACTACTTGCATAAGCAAACGACATCGACATCATTGCCAGAACGCAGCGAGCTATCACTGGTATTAACATAGAAGCGGCAAAAATGGTTTTAGTAGTAAATGAGGGAAAACAAAATACATGCTGTCAAAAAAATGGGACGCATCACGCATAGCATCGACGAATCGGACAGAATGTCACGATAGACAGCTAGAACTTTAAGGTGGTTACTGGTTAGGGATGAAGATCTTCTTGGTCATTTTGAACGCAAGATTCTCCGAATTATTTTCGGTCCCGCTTGCGTTGATAGACTTTAGAGGAAGAGATTTAACAGCGAACTCTACAAGATGTACGACGACATCGCCCTGGTCAGAAAAGTCGTATCACTCGTCTAAGATGGCTAGGACATGTAGAGCGAATGGACACCAACGCTCCAGCCCGAAGAGTCTTCGATTTCAACCCGGAGGATCAACGCAGTAGAGGAAGGCCTTGCCTAAGGTGGCGCGCACAAGTGGAGGCGGATAACTAGAGAGGCTTGTTGGCTGAAGCACAGGTCCACCCTGGTGTAGCGCTGTTTACATAAGTAAGTAGGCTGTTTTGCAATTCAAGAATCGGAGGCTAACCAAACAGAATGACACTGACAACGGTTTCCAATTTGGGAAACTAGCTCAAAGTCTCAACGTTCTTTTGACGCAGTTTAAAAAATTGATAACCCTTACGCTGTTTCGGGCCCTGAAAATGATTTATAAAAGGTCCGCCATCTAACGTTTTTTTTGCAACTAGTGCTTATTTCGCGAATGGTAACACTTAGCTCATGTCTGATTTGACAGATAATTAGTTTTATGTTTTATCCTTCCGCTGAACGAATATGGTTGTGTATACGCTTGAACAACGCTTTGAAATATTGCGACATTACTTTGAAAATCATGGTAATGTTGGAGAATGTGTGCGAAAATTGCGTACGGATTTTGGAAGAAGAGAAGCACCGTCAGCTCCGTATGTTCGTTATCTTGTGAAAAAAGTGAAAGAAACTGAAAGTGAAAGATCTGTAAGTTTGATCTCAATCGATTGTGGTTTTCGAGATATAAGATTTTGAATGTTTTTTTTTGTATGGGCGGTGCCACGCTCCTTTGTCCGATTTTGAATTTGTTTAGCCTATCACCCAATCACCGTAATTACCGACATTTAAAAAAAAACAACAAAATCGGTTGAAAATTACTGACGACAGAGAGAAACATTTTTTTCCACTTTGTTTTATATATATAGAAGAAGAAGAAGAGATGCCAGCAAGTAATAGTATTGTTTATGGACTTCAGCAAAGCCCTCGACACTCAATCCGGCAAACCTTTTATTTAGGACCTCTAGGTTTGTTTGAAATTGAAGAAGTAATGGCAGAAGTAACAGGCTGTTTTCCATCAAAATTAAGAACGTGTCAAGTAACAGAGAAAAAATGTGCAATATGGAGTTCCACAAGATTCAAAATTGGGTCCGATTCTTTTTAGTTGCAATTCATTTGCTTTTAGTAATATGTTAACAGAAACGCTCTTCAGTTAAAACTTTTAAATATTGGACCTTCAGTTAATATTGGGGTAGAGTTCTAAAAAGTTTATATGGTGAGGTGATACTTGGACAGCAGTGTGGTTCGGACACTCTCTATCAGAGCGGTTGCAGACAAAATCAGGAGTCAGTCAGGATTCTATTTGGGAAAATAAAAAGACTACCTACTCGCTAACGATCGAAAGGGAACTGTTTATAAAAACCTTGAAAATGCAAATTATTTACGTGTTCAAGGTTTCTAAGATGCAAAACCGCTGTCTACGTTTACCCCCCCAAACAAAAAGTGGCAGTTAGAGCAAACAGTAGCAGGTCTAACTGGTAGGAGACTCGATAGAGTTGGGACAAAGTGTAATTGAGCTGAGTCTCAACCCATAAGCAAATCAGAACTGTAAGCTAATTATTTAGGTGTTTATATAGTAAAGCTGGTACTTTTGGAAATACGGACCTGTAGAGACTAGAGAAGCGGTGAAATCAAGCAGGTAGGTAGTTGTATGGGTATAGTTGGATGGGTTGATGAGGAGAGAATAACCGAAAGTTTGGTCCCAGTTCATATATGTTCTGGACTTTTTCTTATATTTTCTTCCTTACTGCTCCTAGGTGAATAGGGTCTGTAACCATCGTGATGTCCTTACAAATCTGGGGAAATTGTACTCTGAGACAACAAATAGTTCTTGGGGATCATGGAAGTAGTGTATCCTCTAGAGTTCTGTTCCTCAAGTGACAATAGGTTTTTACAGTGATACAAGTAGTGAGGTGTATCATCATGAGCCTCCTCATCGCCGCATCCCCTGCATATGTTGACACCGTTGAGTTTGTGATTCATTGTGTGGTTCATTGTGGATTATGGCCAGTGAGCCCACCTACCATTATTGATAGCTATTTTCTATCATTTTGTTATGGTTCTTGCTCTGCCGTATTATATTTAGACCTTCCCTGATATATCAAAGGTGGTAAGCAATATTCACCTATTGTTAGCTATCATTAGGACCTTACTTTCGATTCGTTCCCTAATTTTAGAGAGTAGATGGGCTTAATCCATTGAAGTGCTTGTTTTTGGTACATTGCCGACGCATTTGTTGCTAATTCATCAACTTTTTCAATCCAGGTTATGTTCCTATGACCAGGCACCCAACAGAGATTTATGTTGTGATATGATGACTGAAGAAGGCTGAGTTCTTCGCGATAGCGTCAGACTATAGCAGACTTGATTTCTGTATAGCAAACATTTCTTTAATGGCCGCCAGACTGTCAATTAAAATTGTGATATTATCTCGTGTCTGCCTTTGTCACTTTACCAGGACCTCTGCTAAGAAGACACTGCTGTAGTCAGGCAGTCAGATCGAGTTGTATGGCATATGTTTAGCTTTCCGGATAATATACCGCCTGGGCCCGTTCCTATATTCATATTTGACCCGTCTATGCAGATGGATATGGATTTGTCTTTCTGTTGGTTCCTTGGCTTGGCATTCTTCACTATACGCAGGGGAATGGTTTATCAAAGTCGAGATATGCTTACGTGTAGTCGCTATTTACATCGGGGTTCATTAGAATCTTCGGTATATGCCCTTGATTGGCTGGTCCTAGGCACACTTGGCGCAGATTCAGTTACAAGTGCAGAACTCAATCATCTCTGCCTTTTTAACTCTTGCATTGACATTAAGCCTTTAATTAAGTTTCCTGTCTACTAGTTGGATCTGTTAAAGAAGACCTGATGGGACTTACTCTTTTTAGTGCCCAAGTTTTTGAAGAACGCGTGTTCCCACACAACGTTCAAGGACCTGGCCATGTCATAAAATAGATGTTTCACACATCTTATTTCGGTGGTAGATATTAATTCGAAAAATGTCCCAGTCATATTTCAAATAATGAAGTGTCCGATTGTTGCCACGAGGAGCTCCTGCATTTAAGGGTTTTTGATAAGTTTAGAAATATTATTTGCCACAAGTTATGACTTCTGACTCCCTAAGTTCATAACAAATGCTCAAAATATAGAAAACGAAATAAATGTTGTTCTATCACTTCACAAGACGTGTGTGACAACCAATTTAAGGCCCTGATTGCATTGTCTGTCAATAGAATAAATTTATTTAGAGGAAATTCAAATTACATTCTCTCCAATGAGAAAAATCATAATTAGTGCCCCTGCCCCTGCCCCACGGAAATTTACATTCACGGTCGTAATGGTAACTTTGATTGAAACAAATCTTTTGGGTTCGCCTATTGTCTGTTCCTAAGTAGATCAACGATGGTCATAAACTTTGCTCGGCATTCATGCATAAGAGGCAAGCAACAGCAAGCGTACAAGTATCATCGGCTATATACGATAAAAATAAAAAAAAAATATTTTATTAACATTTACGAGCGATAAAAGTAGTAAAAGAGAGAAAAAAAAAAAAAAGTTTATTGCTTGAATACTTAACACTAGTTGAATTCTGTTTGGCCATTAATTTCAACCCCGCGCTATTTTGGATCGTAATTCGTTTCCGACTCGGTTATAAGAAGACAGGCGAGACGGGTCAGTCAGAGGCGCGCACACGGCACAATGCACACAACCAAAACCAGAGCCATCGACCGGAGCTCACCCCGAATACAGCTCTACTCGTATAGTATAAAAGTTGAGAAATGAGGGCGACTCCGCTTCGAACAATGGCAATGGAAAATCACAATCTGACGGCAATTAAACGCAGGATAGTATAATAGCACATATAAGGGTAGGTTTATGGGTATATGCGATTGCACGGTTCTAATGTTTTTTGATGGGAACTACATATTTTAGAGATGCAATTCTAGGTTCGTTGACTAAATGAAGATATTCCATTCAATCCATGCAATGGGCTCATGTATGGCTTAAGAAACCTTCAAATTTGGCATACTCTATTGAAAAAGGTTGCAACGAGCTTGCTTTTAGTTTTTTAAAGGCTTGCTTGACTGAGTGATGAGATAAACTAAGTGATGTCAATGTGCTTTTGCAAGACAATTTTGTAACTGGATGTAAGCCCTCAGCGATAAATCAAATTCGGAAGTCTAAAGATGATGTTTACTGAGAGCCTCAAAACACTTTATGTCTATATGGAGCAGCGAACAGGAACTTTAAACGTATGTGTTAAAGAAAGTTGCGTTCTCTCAAAAAAACATTGACATGGTAAGCGTTTCTTCAGACTTTTAAGAAGCTGTTCCATTTATAAATAGAAGAGAAATGTGATAGCAAAGTAATTACCCTAAAAGCGATACTACTTAGGGATACTTTAGAACCAAGCGCAACTCTCACTACCCTATGACTATGACTTTTTGTGGACTTTTCTGCAACTTGCGACTCCATCGCCCGTATAGCGCTCTTCTACAACGTATAAGAAAAAACTTAGCATAAGCGAGATATGGAGATTTGGCACCCGAGGAACTTACAACTACAATGAGATGCATCCATAGAACACTTCTATTCGTATTATTTATCAACGACATCATAGTTGAAGTAGGGGGAGGAATTGAGTTCAGCCGAAAGAAGATGTTTGTTCTCGCGGAATACTGCAAGACGTTGAACTTGTTTGTCAACTTGGAGAAATAGAGTGGCGGTGGAAGATTTTCTCGAAATAAAAATGTACCTAACACAACGGATGCTTGTTTGTTTGTTGAGCATGTACTTAGTCTTGTGTTGTCCTCATTTACTTCAAGCCCAACGGATTTCGCCTGTTCTTCAATCGCCGTGAACGCTTCTATCACGTCACGCTGGGAGCGATCGATAATGTCAATATCGTCCGCATAGCCAAGCAGCTGGACGGACCTGCTGAAGATAGTGCCTTCCGTGTTGACACCTCTAAAATTATAGAAAAACTGAATAATTTGCTATTTCTGGTGCAAAGACAACAAGAGGAAGAGATTCCACATTTGTAAGCAAAAAAACTAGAAGAAACGACAGCTCTGAGGCTCTCACTCCGTCTCTCACATCTTGTCAGCAGTTTTGCTTAGCTCGCTGAATGTTGCAAAAGGTGTGTCTGCTTCAACAACCCAACGATTGTAGTCGTTTTCGTGGCGTTTTCATGGAACTCGTTTTGAAAACTGCAATATGTATGGGAAAACTTCTGTTTTCGAGGAAGTTTTCAAACCCACTTTTCGGCTTGGTGTGAATATGGTATAAGGCTACATTTCAACTCTGAAGTATGCTGATCTTACCAATCTAGTGTACCAGATAAGGCTCCCGGTTAGGCTCGATTAGGAGTCTACATCATTAAGAATAAAGTTCAACATGACACTGAAGCTGAAGGAAACAAGTCGCACGATGTTCCAAAAATGTAAGTGTGAAGCGAAAGACTTGCAATATAGTCAATAGTTGTGTTTTTATGAAACCTCGCCGGCCAGTAGTTGCCAGTAGTTGCCGGTTGGGGCACATTTCACATGCTAATTAAAACAACCTGCTGGCAACTTCTGGCAACAACTCTTGATTTTCTCCCCAGCCGGAGAGCTGCTGGCTGGCAGATGGCTAAATTCAATTCACAATGAATAAACAGGTGGCGCTGAAAGCAACAAGTGGCTTCGAATTTCCGTACAATTTGCTGGCGTTCTTATTTCATGCACACAACATTCCAGAGGAAAATGTCAGAATTTATCTAATATTTCTACCAAATGCATAATTTTATACGAAATGGTGGTATGCTTTTAGGCTTATTGCCTAAATTCATTCGGCTGGCTTCATCTTGCTGCCAATTGTGCTGGAAACTGTCCAAATGAACGGCTGGCTGGTGAGGTTTCAAAAAACATGCCTTATGTAATATCCAGTCCTATGCCGCCTGCTCTTTGCTGTGTCAAAAGTCACAATTTATTTTCTATTTTATTATTTATTTGCGAGTGAAGTTTTACATTACTGTAAGGATACTACATTATAGTACATAGAATCAATCATGATCTTGCAGAGAAAACATAATTTTTAAATTATTATTCCATCGACAAGTAGGTAGCATATCCGCGAGGAGAATAATTAGCCAGTCTGAATTTTAGACCACATCGACCAGACCTTCCAATTCTATGCAGTCTTTGTTACCTGAAGGAGTGAGAGGGCATTGTGCACTTTATTGCGATTTGTCCAATCACAAAATCATTCAAAAGTCTAAATCAAATGCGTAGGTACTTTATTCTATCCACTTGATGTTAGGGACAAAGTTATCCAAACTATACTTTGCATTGCAAATCAAAAAAATACAAACAAAAATATTCAAAGAAATGAAACCCATAAAGGACCAACGATCAATTTAATTCAGAAGCCAAATACATGTGCATATACATACGTACAGTAAGTCAAGGCAAGTTTCTTATAAAAGTGATTCAATAGAACCAGTCTCAAGGAAACAGCTGTTACTCTTCAACTCCGGTTTCACTTGAAAGAGATTTTTTTTTCCTGCTGTTGTTCAACATTTTTCCCCCTATACCCATTTACTGGTATAATTCCTGCACGAATGAATTAAGGATTTCGATTTTTTTGTCGGTCCACCTTCCTTGGGTACATAATTGGAGTTGCGTCTAGAGGACTTTGAGTGCCAGACGTAGATGGATCACCTGAATGTGTACCTTTATATTAACAGGAACAGGTACGTGTAAGTAGGTAGGTATTTTTTTATAGTCCCTTTTAGCGTTTTTGTCCACTTGAGATGAGTGAATTTGAAATCCTATCGCGAATGTAATGACGAAAACGAAGAGAACAGTATTTAATAAAAAGGGAAAAAACGAAAACCCATCAAATGAACAATTTGTCTTGAGTTTCCTGTAGAAAGGTGGAGAAAGGAATTTTTCAACGTACACGGATTACGTGTATGTATGTATACATAAAAATCAGCTGTGCTCAGGTGATCATGGTGAAAAGAAACGAATTGGGGTCACTAACTGGATGGTTAGTGGACCTCTTTAAATAAGGTCGACGGATGGATTATATTTGTAGCTTGTAGGTATTGGTGCAACATATGTGGACATGATTTATGGTTGCATTTAAAAACGGACGTAGGATATTAAAATGAGACCGAAATATACAAATTAAAGGATTCAGGCTTGATTTTGAAGACGCTTTTGATAGACAGCCAAGGAGTTCCAGAACCTACAGATGATTATGGACAACGGACATGTGTAAAGGGTGTTTTTTTTTTTAGAGGTATAGAACTTTGAAATGAAATAAAACAAAGATTATTTTTTTTAATTGGCATGAAATGTACTTTATTCGAAAGATAATATTCTGGCATTATAATTTAAATATGATTTTTGGCATATGACCGCTACGGCTGGCTCGAACGTAGTCTAATCTGGAGGTCCATATTTCGATGACTTTTTCCAACATTTGTGGCCGTATATCGGCAATAGCGCGGCGAATGTTGTCCTCCAAGTGGTCAATCGTTTCGGGCTTATCGGCGTAGACTAGCGACTTCACATATCCCCACAGAAAATAGTCAAGCGGCGTTAAATCGCACGATCTTGGAGGCTAATTCACGGTCCGAAACTATGCGGTTACCAAACGTTTCCTTCAATAAATCAATTGTGGCACGAGCTGTGTGACATGTTGCGCGGTCTTGTTGAAATCACATGCAGGAGCATGTTGTTCAATTGATGAACGAAAAAGTCAGTAATCATGCCTCTATAGCGGTCACCATTGACTGTAACGCTCTGGCCAGCATCGTTTTTAAAGAAGTACGGACCAATTTTTTCACCAACGCATAAAGCACAACAAACAGTCAGTTTTTGTGGATGTAACGGTGTCTCAACATACACTTGAGGATGATCATCACTCTAAATATGGCAGTCTTGTTTATTGACGTATCCATTCAACCAAAAGTGAGACGATTATGTTGACCGTAAAATGGACGTAGTGCGCGATACGTATTTCAGAACAGAACCATGATTTTCAAAATAAATTTTGCACAATTTGGAAGCATTGTTCAGGCGTCAGTCTATTCATGTTGAAATGCCAAACTAAACTAAAAATAAATCACTTGACAGATGACAAAATGACCGCCAGTTAAACCAACCAGTTTGGGGTTGACGAACCCATCGTTGCTAACGATGGATCTTGATGTATGGCTGAATGTTTTGGAGGGAAATGGGTAAACGACTGAGTACCTGTCCACTCCGACCCAGTCCAGACAATAATTTGATTGGAAAAGTGATTCCAATGTACGAAAAGTTCAACTATCTGTGAACTGTGATCAATAGTGAAGCAACTATTGACGATGTCAAAATCAATAATTACGGAATCGTAGTGTGGATGAATTGGCAAAAAAACTCTGCTATCGTCTGTGACCGAAAAATGCTCCCTATGTATAAGCTCAAAGAACGGCTCTATACCGCGGTTGATCGTCCGGCGCTAACATACAGTTCGCAAAGGTATGAGAGCAAACTAACGGCAGCTTAGATGAGTATGATTCGCATGACAAAAGGAGTAACTAATTAGGGCTTCTAATTCAGCTTGATAGAATTAGAAGTTCGAAAATCCAAGGAAGCCTTTAGCCTTCACGTCAAAGAACTCATCTTAAAAAAAGGAGTACAAACGGCTCAGTTTGAAGAAGAGGAATCACCAGGCCGTTGTTGCAATTTGCGGAAGATAGACTTTGAAGACCAAAGTTCACTATATAAACAGCTCTACGAAACGAAAACCGCTTTCATTTTCACTAAGCCTGTCTCTATCATATCTGTGGCCATAGACAGAGGCTGCTATTGTCGAAACGATATCGTTCGATCGCTTTCATTTTATGTGATTTGGCCCCAGGTTTGGGTGGCTCGTAATTTATTAAAACGCGGATACCTACCTATACAAAGCTACGGATTTCACTCAGTATTTTGCTTTCATCTCCTCCGAAATAGAGTAAACCATCTACAGCCTGCTTTGGAAGATCAAAACCGCACACTGATCCATATAGAAGCACATGAATCACTTTTCATATACATACAAAGTATTTTTTTATGAGACCTTTTGAATATTCATAGTCCTTCCTTCAATCGAATCCCAGCTATGGTCATCAGATTTAATGGCGCATTTTCCTACTCAACAAGTTTACTATAATACACATCCGTATCTAATTCATGTGAAACCTCATCTAATCGCGTAGGTATATGCGACAAGTTGCAAAATTCATTAGAACTGCTGCGAGTATATCGCCCTCTATCTTTCGATTCAGTTCAGTTCTAGGGGGTGACCAAATGGAGACATAAAACCAATTTTAATGACCACCCCGCGGTGTCATCTTCAGTTTTTCCAGTTAAGAGAGTTATATTTGGAATTTCCCAGATTTTAGTGTCTACTTCGATGAATTATTAACATTTTGTTGCGATTGCGACGTCTATCGCAACAAACTACAGCGGATTTGGATACCGAGATTCATTTGATATTGAATACGAAGTCGAGAGGGCTGTAAAAACGGTTTAATTACACAGTTTACGATCAGAAATTAGATAATGGGTTGTAAAATAGTGAATTCACTCATTCAGATGGGTCGCGCTCTACGGATGTGTTCACTATGGCTTTAATGGGTTTATCGACCCATTTGCTAATTGATGGATGGTTACTCACTGTATGAGCACGGGCAGTAAATATGTTTACAATCTGAGTATCTATTGTATAGGTACGTGCATAAATTTGTCAGTATTTTTTTTTTATTGCAGTGCAGTGTGAGCAATGGAAAGGGTTAGCTTTTTTTTTTATTAAATTTAAGTCGAAGAGCTGTCTTTATTACTGGTGTGTTGAAAATTTGGTACATGAATAAAACTTGGACAGGTGATCCATATTCATGAAGGTTTTGGTGGGAAATAATAACAGAATAGGAGCATAGATATGATTTTCGGATTTAATCCGTTTCGATTTTTGAGCGTATGCTATAGTTCTGGCCGTAATGGATCTCTTCCATCATGTTCGTTTGATGAATTCGACATTTTCTGGCAACTTTATTTTGCTGTGAAATCCATACTCCTTTCTTGGTGGTTAAATACTCTAAAATAGCTCCAAAATGCTTTAAAGGAGCTATAGCTATAACTGGGCGAGTTTGGGTGTGAAACCCTACAAAAGCTGATCTGGTGCAGGAAATATTCAATTTAAATTCAATTTCAATTCAATTGAAATATAAAATTTCGACAGTAGACCATCGCTCGCACTCAATGGTATCAGCCAAACTTTTTCTGACAAAGAAATATTTGTGTCTGAAACTTAACCTACAAGAAAGAGTGAAGAAGGCTCTTACCAAAAAGCTTTTGGTAATAAATTGGGGTCTACAACCTCATATAACCCCTATGTCTCGGTTATAACACCGATGCTTACTTCTGGGGTAATTGTCTGGTGGACAGGCTTGGAGAAAGCCATAAAGTGCACAGAAGTGTAAGGGGTGCACTAAGCACAACACCCTCTGTGGCACTGGACATAGTGTTTCATCTATATCCCCTTGATTTATTTAGCAAGCAATTGACAGCGAGTTCGCCGAGACAGCTATTCGCCTTCCCTTAAAGCTATACCCCACAGTGGTCAAGGAAGGACTTTGGGCACGCTTTTATTCTGATGAAGAACTTCAGAATCTCAACCGAAAACACTGACTACACCATCTCCATCTCTAAATTTTGACAAGAACTTTCTCGTCACCATTCTTTCCCAGAGCAATCTGGAATGAGGATATTTTTTTACAGACGGCTCAAAAACTAAAGACGGAGTTGATGAGGGTGTTTTCTCCGAAAGTTTTAATTTTAAGCTCTCCTTCCGTCTACCAAGTTATTGTAGCGTGATCCAGTCGGAAATAATGGCGATAAGAGAAGTCTTATCTTGCCTCAAGAAAAACGTGATATCCGTTAAAGATATCTGTATATTTTCGGACAGCCAAGCACCCATAAAATCCTTGGATTCAGTAGCCCTCGACTTCCAGTCGTCTTTTACGAATATGACCGAGCTGTTCAACATTCACCTAATTTGGGTGCCCGGGCATAGAGACATTCCAGGGAATTGTAAGGCCGTTAATTCGCCAGAATAGGAACAATTAAGCTCATTCGGTCGGATAAAGATTCAACTTCTAAGCCAGGGATTTCCAATTCCAATCTTTTTCATATCGCGTCTCCCTATACAGGTTGTAATATTTTTTGCGACGCCCTTCTAAAATCATGTGAATAAAAGCTGATATTACTGAAGATTCACTAAAGGGGTAGATGTTAAAATGGCGTCGTCCCAAATATGGCAATTTTGTTTGTGAACATTGATCCAAAAATGTGCCTCGTCGCTAAAATGATTTTTTCGGACAAAATTAGGTTCCTCTTCCAAAAATATTCCGAAGCGTAGTCAGCGAACAAACGACATTGCTTATGTGGTCATTAGCCTTGAGCCCCTGTATTAGTTGGTTATCTTGTATGGGTCTAGGCCCAAGTCCCGATGCAAAATTTGCCAAGTTGAAATCTGCAAAAAGCTAAATTGACTACCTCGGGTTCTCATGTGTACACTTTCACGGACAGCCACAATGTTTTCGACCGATCTGGCGTTCCTTTGACCAACAGGTGATGGCTGATTGTTTCGAATTTGGCCACCAAACTTTGGAGAGTCGACTTTGAGGGTCAACCGCGTCTGCTCACTGCTGTAACGTTTGGACCACAAACCAGAGAGAATAGACCACCAGCTTCGGCCAAAAATGAGAGTTTCATAGAGCCAGTTTCAAAAAGTTACTGCGTGGTTAAGTATGCGTGCAATGTTAAAGTAAACGGAGGGTGAATTTGGTCACGCATACACTGGCACATACACGGTTAAAAATCTGGGTATGTTTTTTAATACAACCGCAGTATTACAGGTATATGCAATACAAGAAAAATTTGTTTTTAATATTTCCAGTTTATTACATTTTTTCTGTAATAATTTTGTGTTGAAGTTTAATATTTCTTTTATTAAAATGCCATTTTTAATACGGTTTTTCTAAATTTTAATCTATAAAAATTAAAGTTTAATAATTTTGTTATACAATTTAACCCAGTCTATACTAAAATTATATTTTAACCAAGTACTTATTACAATTAAATTATGGTTGACTTTAATTATAACACACATACTGATTACATTTTAATACCAACTTATGGTTGACTTAAATTATAACACATTAATATTAAAATTTAATATTTGGTAAACTATTATTCAATATAGTGTGCATTAAGCGCATAACCTTCGGCTGTATTAGTTTTTAATAAGACCGAAATATTATAATTTAAAATTTCACAAGCAGGATGCAAGTATTATTTTTCAATATTTCAGTGTTACAATTTAATTCTTCATAATAATAAATATTATCTTGGAACATTTAAGTATATTATACAGGGTAGTAGATTTATGCTTTAAAATGGGAACATATTATCAATAAATAAAATCTCAATAAACAGAGTTTGGTGGTAATTGAATCACCTTGAATTCGATTTTTTTAGGTACAATGTCCCAGTGGTCGTGCAGGCGATTGAGCGATGGGTCGAAAGAAAATGTAATTCAATTGTGGGTGCCTATCACAATAGGGGCCAGCAGACCATCAAGTGCCACCAAAAACATTAGGATTATTGAACAAAGCTTGTGCGAAAACCTGTAAGAGTTTCAGTCAAAGCGCCCGCTTTGGCCCTCCCTAATATGGTTGATGAAATTTTTAAGTACATGATACTTCACTATCTTAAAATTCATTTGCGGTGCAGGAACAAAATAAAAAATACCTACTTTATTTTCAAAAAAAACTTTTGTGAAACAATGTTGGGGAGATTTGGCACAATAAATTGTATCTTCTGAAGCTACGAAGCCCATTTCCACCTACATAAATGGGAATGTTAACAAAAAAAAAAAACTGCCATAATGCTCCAGAAACACATAATCTACGTCTAAGAAACCAACCGACCTTAAATAGCCCGAAAGCAAGTATGCGGTACACCTTATTACGACGAACGGAATCATCAATTCCAACTTTTTCAGACAATTGCAGAGAAAATCGATGAATGTTTACAGCGAAAATTATGTAAGGAATATTTTTAATTTTTACCAAAAGGCCCTTAAAAGTATTCTTAAATTAACGGTAGACCTTGATGTTCATCCGTATTTTATCCTGTGGTCCGTAGGCCCCCACCTCCAAAAAAGGTACCCAACATTGCATTTAAAAGAAAGAATTAAAAAATTTCTACCAAGAGGTCCCAAAAAAAAATCCACCCGAAATGTCTTTCAAAACAAACAAAAGCCTTTCGCTGTTTTAAAAAAATGTATTACCAAAAACTCCTTGTAAATTGGATTTTTACCGAAGTCATTAAAATCCTTGAAATGGACATTTTATCATTTTACTCAATCAGAAACCTTCACGGTGGTGTTTAGAACAACTCACGAAAGTTAGGTACTACATCACAATCGAATGAAATAAGATAATGGCGGGTTTGACATTTTTCTTTTACTCACTAAATTCCTCACGGGACACCCTATACCAACATTCTAATATACACTCGAACTTATTTTTAATACATCCACATTAAATTATAATATTCAAAAACTGACTTTCAAGGTTTTAGTACTACTTTTCTAAACTTCAATATTACTTTCAAATATTTTAAAATTACTTTTTAGCCCTTGAGTATTACATTTTAACATTTTGGTATTACTTTAATTTACTGCGCGTTACCCTATATATTTTAACACACGACAGTATTACATTCTAATACAAAAAAAATATTTCAAACCCTTTAATACTAAATATTAATCCTCCAGTATTGCTTTTTAATACTGCAGAATTACTTTTAAACCCTCCAGTATTAAATCGGAATATTTCGGTATTAATTTTTAACCCAAAGATATTATTTCGTAGCTTGGTTTTCCATCTCCAGTTAGTTTGAGCGCGTCATTGTCAAATTTTCAATGGAGCTTGTGATGGATAGTCTAGTCGGAGTGTATTTAAAAGTGAAAAATGTGCAAACAAAATCTATTAAATTTAAAAAAATAAAAAAATATAACGAAAACAACGAAATTTTAATATCAAATGAGGACATTCTCATGACAAGTCAGTAATAATTATTATAAATTTTAAATTGTTTTTTGAGGAATAGTGATTAAGAGTGATCAAATTGTAGATAACTTTTATAAGCCGATGCTAATTAGATATTTGGTGATTTTTATTTGAAGTTTTGGAAGACGAAGTAATTTCTGAAGGTGGATTCATTTTAAAAGACCGGGACAGTGTTGAGATTCCAGTTTATAGTCTCTGTGACATAGTGAGGCAATACTCAAACTGTGCTTGTTTTACAATCAATATTGCCTCCATTGTGCAAGAGCCGGTTGATCCTGCAAGTGGCAATTTACAGAGGCAAGACGCAGCGATTGGAAGTAGTCTCCTTGTATACAAAGAAGTAAGTAACTGGTTAAATAATAATAATGTAGGTATACCATGTTTTTTTTCGTTATTAGGGTTTGGAAGCATATATAAAAGGGAGCGCAGCCGTGTATATTTTGGAGGAGTACTCCCGCACTAATACGCTAAAGGATTCATCTCGAAGGGCACTAGTGACAACGGCAACCGACTACTTAAGATCAGTGTTTGGAAATTATCCTTCAAAAGAGGCAAAGATAGCTTGCGCGAAAGCTATTATTTCAATTTTCCCATGCTATAAAATCCAAGATAGCAAAATTGGAGGATATGTAAGTACACCTTTATTTCAGTATCTAATGTGTTCTTTATTTTATCTAACTTAAAGTATAAAAAAGGATAATTTTGGTTGAACAAATGTTATTTTATCTCATTATGATTACATATCCGTACCACCACAACATATTTTAGTTGTGTTTGTTCGAACTTATTCGAGATTTCATCGCCGAACGGTCAAAAATTTTTATCTCTAATGGGCATTGCTCCTATGCTTAGAGTTTAGACTACATGGTTCAGTAACTTTTTCCGGGCTCTACATTACATTATTCCTCCCCCTCATTTACAGAGGTTGTGCTCTATTCCTTTCGAGCTCTGATTTTTTAATTTTTTACTGTTAATTTGAATGCTCACTAGGGCTACCACGTCGAACAAACTTATTGAGATACGAGGTTTTACATTATGTGTCATCAAATGTCACATTATGTCATATTTATGGTAATCTTAACTCAAAACCGGCAAAAATACAGATACGATGTTTTGACTGTTCGACGACGATATGTTGTTTTTTCACATAACATAATTATGTTTCGATAGTTATCGCTGACAATTAGTAAATTGCATTAATGAACTCCCTTGTGTGCCCTATCATCTACTTTAATACCTTGGACTCTTTTTTTTACACCATATTGTAGGAACTATTTTATAATGCAACTGCAAATACTGGGTATTTAGTCAGCAAGATAAAAAATATCAACATTAAGCGCCATAAGTGTGATGGCACTTATGGGTACACCAAGACGCGAAAATTAAGTCCATCCCTTGATGTTACTTCAAATACAGAGAGCATCATTTTAGAACAAGAAGATAAAGAATTTTTTGAAAACTGCTTGGCAATAGAACAAGAAGCAGCAATAAAAGAACGCCTTCTCAAAACGTTGGAGACAAGAAAACGTATATTAGAGAAACCAATTGATATATACAATCAGTTTAATTTTTTTATTTTCAACACCAATTTGGTATTTTTTTCCTGAATTTTGCTTACATTCCAGTACGATAATCAAACATCTTTTAATTTAGATCTTGTATGACTTTGAGATTCTCTTCCCAGGAAGAGAACAAAGCTTCTTAGCTACATGGAAAAATTATGCTAATGTCGCGAAAGACATTTTTCTCGAGCTTTTCGGAGAAACACGAATAAAGGAAATCGCAGGTTTGTGTCAATTTTCATTATTTCATTTTTTTCTTCAACTTAATTCATAAATAATTTTTAGATTGGAATCAAGAGATCTCACCATTCCTGTTATTGCTCCGGATGCTTCCATCAACCTCCCAAGGGCCGAAATCGAAGGAAAAGAAAAGGTGTAATTTCGAGAACTCGATTCCCAAACTCGTTAAATTTGAACAGGTACAAAACACAAAAAACATTACTTTTTGCTTTCACCTTGGAGGAATTAACAAATACTTATACCTATTAGCTAAATACACCCAGAGAAAACTACGATCTATCCGAAGAACAGCCACATATAATTGCCGTTGGACCGAATAGACAGGCAATATCGCAGTATTATGTGGTTGTAGATAAAAGAATTATTTGCTGCCCAATTAATTTTAGCTTTCCTGAGACGTTCGATCTCTTTTTTAAAATTTTTTATGTTTTCAACATTCAATTCGATTTCAGTCTAAAAACCTTTTTAGATTTTTTTGCTATCTGTGTATATCGAATAGAGGAAAATCCTAAAACAAATAGACTGATTGAAATTCAATCTAAATTCCAAAGCAAATTTTTGGAAAATGTTTAATTATGTCGTTTTTTTGCTTTTTGTGTCATAGAAAGTTTTCAACGGCTTCTTTCGTAATATTTCATTTGCGATCGGATCATTTTTTTAATAATGAAAGAAAAATAACGCTTAAATGTATTTCAAATGTTAATTGCAATAGAGAGTTCTGTACATTTAGTGGTTTACGACGACATGTTATTAAGTGCACACCAAACCTACCACAAGATGAAATACCGCCAAATGTTTTTATTTACAATAGACCAATGCTTTTATATAAAAATTTATTTCATAAAAACGATCAGCCCTTAAGCAACATAAATGAATCAGAAAAAACATTCAACTTTCTGGAAGCAGTTAATGAATTTTCAAACCATTTATTATCCATGAATATTCCACAAACAAACGTTACAAAAATTCTTTCAATGACAAGTGACCTTGTTGATAAGGGTTTTTCTAATATAAATTGCATCGTTGATAGAGCAAGAAGTGTTTCAACTGGTAGCACATTTGATGTAACAAATTTACTAACAACTTGCAAAACCAGTTTTTTAGATGATTTCAAAAAAGTTCATTCGTCTTATAAAAGACAAAAGAATTTAAATGCTGAAGAACAGTTTGTAAATACAACTTCAAAAAGTATAGGCGGTCGTTGGGAACAAAAATATGACATACAAAGCAAAATTTACAAAGATATATATGTACAATGCACTTTTCAATACATTCCAATATTAGAAACATTAAAGTCAATGTTTAACAATAGCTTTTTTTTAAATCTATTTCTGTCAAAACACATTTGTAAAGAAAATGAATTCGAAAATTTCTGTTGCGGAAAAGCTTACAAGTCTAGTATTTTTTTTAAAGAAAATCCAAACGCTATTCAAATACAATTGTATTACGATGATTTTGAAGTAGTAAATCCATTGGGCAGTAAGACAACTATACACAAAATTGGGGCAATTTATTTTAGGATTTTGAACTTAGGATTCAATTTTAATTCCAGGGTAGATAATATTCATTTAGTAGCTTTATTTTATTCAAATGATCTAAAAAATGATGGGTGTGATTTCAATACAGTCTTAAGACCAATTGTAAAAGATCTTGAAACTCTTGAAAAAAGTGGTATTACTGTCAATAATGTGGTCCTAAAAGGTACTTTAGTAAGTATGAGTCATGATAATTTAGGAGCAAACTGCGTGTTGGGTTTTGTTGAATCGTTTAGGGCAATGCACTTTTGTCGCATATGCAATATGAATCGGTCAGAAACTCAAACAGCTTGTAAGGAAAATAAAACTTTAGTTCGAACAAAAGCTGAATACACAAATTTATTTCAAGATGATAAGACAAGAACATTTGATGACTTTATTTATTCAAGAGGAATAAAGAGATATTGCATTTTAAATGACCTTGCTTATTTTGATAGCATCAACAATCCTAGTGTAGATATAATGCATGATATACTTGAAGGAACTGCACCCTTTATCATGAGAGCTTTCTTAAAAAGCCTCGTGGGCAGTAATTTCTTAACAGCCGATACTTTAAACCAAAAAATTCAATCTTTTCATTTTGGCTATTTATTCCGAAAAAGCTTACCATCAATAATAAGCTTGGAAAAAAGTCCCACTAACTTGGGTTTAACAGCTAACCAAAACCATTGTTTAATTTTACATTTTCCCTTTATTTTTTATGAGTTCTCTGATGCATTTCCAAAACTCTGGTTAGGAATTTTAACAATGATCGAAATAATTAATATTGTTTTCGCCCCGAAAATAACAAATCCTTTAATAGAACGACTCTCTGTTACAATTGAAAAACACCTTCAATGTATTTCGACAGAATTTAAGCTTAATCTTTTACCTAAGCATCACTTCTTGACTCACTATCCTAGAATTATTAAAATGATGGGTCCACTTATTTATATGTCTACATGTAGGTACGAATCAAAACATCGTTTTTTCACAAAGATCAATAATAATACTAATAATTATATCAATATTTGTAAGACATTAGCATTACGGCATCAACAATATATTTTTCAAAATTGGAGTGATAAAGATTTTTCGGAAACAGCAAAGTTTGGGAAATTAAAATTATTAGACTTCTTTGAAGCAGTTAACTTGGAAATTACTTCCAAAGTTACGCTGGATAGTCTTAAAACTAAAGAATTTTTCGTCACAGAGTATGTTGAATTTGCCAATGGATTTCACTACAAGATTAATTGCTTTCTTTATTTTGAGCCAGGTCATTTTATAAAAATTGAAAAAATTTTGAAAATTGAAAATAATATATATTTTTTATGCATTAAATATAAACAAGAGGGCTTTGACAACCAAATTCAAATGTTTAATGTTATACCAAATGGCTTCAAAGTGTTCTTAAAATATGATAACCTTATTTTCAAAAAACCATTTGAGCACTATGAGATAAAAAACAAAATATACATATTGCAGCCTTATATTAATGAATTATAAACTTTTTTGCCAATTAACTAAAGAATTGTTTTGTTTTTAGCTTAAGCCTTTAAAATAAATAAAATGTGTAAATATATTTAACAAGAAAACGCACGACTTTTTATTTCGGAAACTTGAATTTGTATATAGGTGGATGCATATAGGCAAGATCGGTAATGTTTTGGTAAGTTATTATGCCTTCAGAAAGATATACTAAAAACGTTTTAAATAGGCAGTATAATTTATATACTCAAATTGAATACAATATTGTATTAAATTGTAATACATTTTGTACTTTATTGAGTAATATATATCATATTTAAATTTAATACAATTTTATGTTCAAATGTAATACGTTTTGTATTATATAATAATATTTATATACTAACAACTAATTTAACCTTGTATTATAATATAATGCACTTTGTATTACTAAATAATATTTTAATACTTAATATTAATATAATTTTGTGTTAAAATGTAATATCTTTTCATTACAAAATAACCTACCTTTACTAAAAAATAGTACAAAATTATATTAAAATAAAATACTTCTGGTGTTAAATTATATCCCATTTGTATTTAAATAAAATATTATTTAGGATTAAATTATAATAAAATTATATTCAATTTTAATATTCTATGGGTTTATAAAAAACCAAAAAAAATATTGAATTTCAATACGAACTTTATTTATTTCTAATAAAAATATATTAAAATCAAAAAAAAGATTTTAATATATAAGGGTTTGATTTAAATACTTTTGGAATAAAATTCAATCTTAGTCTATATTAAAACTAAATATTTTGGACATATTTTTCATTAGCCGACATTATTTAATTTCAATAAATCTATTATTGATTTTTTAAATTCAATATATCCGAACTATTAAATTTTAATATTTTTTCGGTGTTGTCATATATACAACCACGAAAATATTAAATTTAACGCCAGGATTTTTAACCGTGTAGTAACATTTACAGTTATTCTGTGGTAACTTTGAAAAAATTCAAATAATTCAAATAAATTGGCTGTTATCGGGACGTGTTAAGCAAATTGTGTGTTCGGTGTGGGGAAATTATTACCAACTTATATTTCATTAAAAAGCATGTAAATATAAATGGGTAGTTACTGCAATAATGTGAATTCCTTTGACATTATTACGAAAAAATATTAGTTTAAGCTGCAAAACTAAAATGCATGACACACATCAGGGAAAAATCATCAAACACGATTCGTTTAGTTTTGCTGATATGAATTTAGGCCTTTGTCTATATTATATTTTAACGAAAATTTATTTATTTTCTTTAATTGTTTATTTTATTAAAGTGTACCTACTGAGTTTTGGAATAAATAATTAAAAAAAAGGATAGGTAGAAAAAATTTGTTTTGTCAGGACTCTGGCTTAATTATGTTTATTGTTTTATTTCATCTACTAAAGAAAATGTGACGAATTGATTTTAAACAAATAAATTAGTTGGTCATCGGAATTTGAGCAAATTTTACGTTCTAAAAAAGAAATACGTTTTGGACACACAGAACTACAGAAGACTAAATCGTATCATATCGGCTTTTATCACGAGCAATCTGTATCAGGTGTAAATACGAATTTATTAACATTACGCTTTCGGTAGGGAAAATATGAGAATTTCAGGAAATATTTATTAATACAATTAAAATTTTTAAAACTTGCTGTACCTATATATTTTTGTATTAGCTAATTCGTTAATTTTCCACTACTTTCCAATATTTGTACAAAATATGACTCAAAATTCGTTAATGGAATATAACAGAATAATGGATACTAACAGAATGTCAAAACTAGAATCAAAATAGTAAAAACACACAAATGTTATTTAAAGTTTTTTATTAATTATTATTATATTATAATTTCATTGTGAAAAACAAAAGAATACCTACATAAAAAGCAAAACCATGAAGCATTTAAAGAACAGAAAGTGGACAGCAAAATTAAGATAAGTACGTATTTTAAATTAAAATATTAAGTACAATGTACATACATAATGTACTTTGAAAGCTCACTTTTCGCTTTAGTTTATGCGTTACTATGGAAACGACATTTTTTTATGGAAACAATCAAAAATGACAGTTTTTTATTTAAATTTGAGGGTGGCGTGTATACGCTACGTTACGCATTCCGTAGCGCCTATTCTGTTTTGAAACACGTTTTCTATTAGGTTTTGTATAAAAATGACAGGCATTCAATGTTTAAAGTGACAAATGTATCTACCTATTTAATTTTTGAACAACCAATTCTTTATAATACCTACCTAATTCAAAATCCATTCATCATTATTCTATATATTCGAAAATAAATTAATTTTCTTTAAAATATAAGAAGAAAGAGCTCAAAATGTATTTCAACAAAATTGCAAAAATTAGCTAAATTCGCGTTTAGCTAATTACATCGTGCTTGCAATTTAGTTCTGCAGCTTAAAATGATATTTTTTTGTATAATAATGTCATAGGAATCATATTATTATATTTTTAATCACCCAAATAGTATATTACATATTATGCTTTTTAATGAAATATAAGTCGGTAATTAATTCACCACAGCATACACACCATTTGCTGAATAGAGGTCAATTATTCAAATTATTTGAATTATTTCAAAGCCATCTGGGATTCAATTGTCTTATTTCATATTTTTTTGCTTATTCACACGTATTCACAGATAGAAAAAGAGGCGGAGCTACTTATTTCAAAACTGGCTCTATGAAACTCTCATTTTTGGCCGAAGCTGGTGGTCTATTCTCTCTGGTTTGTGGTTTGGACTGATGAACAACACACAATTTTATAATAAAGTATTCATTTGGACGTGCTGCTCAATCGTGCGTAACTTGTATTTGGCATCAGTGACAGTGAATAATAAATACCAGATTAGACAGATGTCACTAAAACAACATGGCCGCCACAGGCTGCCCAACTATAGGTACTCGTTCAATTAACAAGAACGAGTACCTATACCTAGTAGTTAGTTTTTATTTCAAGCTATAAATTTTACTTGTCATGTACTTTTTGTACTTTGTATTGAACAAATTTTAAGCTTTTTCTTTCATAGACATAAAATAATGTCAAATATTTGTGTTTTTGACAATCGGTAGCTTCGAAATTTAAATGTCACATCACAGGTGTCAAGAGTGATCTGAGGTTTAACCGGCAGAGTACTGTCGTTTAACTTAAACTACAGAATGAACTCTGTTTTAAACGAAACTGAGAAACCGTATTAATTGTTGAACTGAAGTTTAAACTAAAAGTGTATGTAGTTTAAACTTCAACTGTGAAACTGGGGGTAACTGAGCAGCAGCCTCGATTTATCGAAGCTTGCACCGGAACTCATTCAATGAATCCCATACCAGTTCTCCCTCATAAAAATGTACATTTCGGGTACATTCATTGACATTTCTATTTTGTGGAAAAACTTTTAAAAAAAATTTTGTAAGTACATGGTTATCTTAAAATTGTCAGAAAATACCTAATAATAATAAAAATCGAATGTCACTTAGCTTGTGACCTAGCGGCTGGTGCTCGAACTCGAACGGGCGCGTTTCTCCATCTAAAATATTAGGCATGTGCCAGACGTCAATGACACTAGTTCAGCTTACAAAACAGCTCTCGCAAATAACCCAAATTCAACTCAACAATCTTCAGCTATGTTTATGTATTCTCACATCACAGTCCCTACCTACTAATTATGTCCAGATTGTTCTGTCAACTAATAGATAGAATACTTATCATAAATTCTTCGGTTTTATAGCCAACAGTTTCAGGAGAAACGTTACTTCTTATCAGCAAACTACTTCAGACGAGCAGATAAAAATGTCCATAACCATCAACCATTCAAGATCATGGATGAGCGATTTAAAGTCGCCGATAATATCTTTTACACGATTCTATTTGACATTTGTGTTTATCAGAAACACCATCAACTGACGATTAAAAGCCTTAACTGCATCAAATAGGCATTCCCCTGCCGTTCGATGACAGTCCAACTGTGCCCACTCTGGTGACACATTCTATGTTGTTCCGTATCTATGACTCAACTACAGTCACATCATATCACTGAAACGTGACAGAAAGACGTTAGAACTTCATTCACACTATCAGGGTGCATTCGTCGCGCAATCAGTGGACCTTGCATCTGTCAATGCCACCTGTACAAAGTCAGTTTGCATAAAATGCCGCGTCCGCCTGGGACAATTAAGAACCAAATTAGACTCCTATTCAGTGTTGGCAATTGTGCGACAATTATAGGGTCTGCGACATAGAGTTGGTTGCGAGGGTGCGGTTCGTTTGTCACCGCAGCAATATTGCAGACAGAAACCCTACTACAGCAGCGAGACTCGTTATGTCTTGTAATTTCTGACATTAAATTAAAAAAATAAAAATAACAAATAATCGTTATTACCTTTTGCAGTTCTGTGCTTTTTTATAATTTCATTTCGTTTAGTGGATTATATTTTTTTTTAATAATTCAACCAGAAAACGATTGCAAAGCGAGAGAGGCGGACTCTTTTTTTTTTGTGTAATTATTGCGCTTTGCGGAAACAACTTTGGATGCATTGGCTGTGCTATAATTAATGATCCGTGATAGTTGGTAATAAATTTTATTTCTTTATTTGGTCATATGAATGGATACGAAACGGGACGGGACGATTGTGGTGGCGGCGAGTGTGAAAGTAAATGTCGTTAAGTTTTTTTTTTCTTCTGATTATTCGATTGATTGTGTTCGAGAATGGGATTTTTTTGAAAAGGCTTTTGTTATTGATAATTAAAGGCCACGTTAAATGAGCCTGTTTTGTGATTTAGTTTTTTTTTTATTGCAGAATGATGAAGGTGGTTTCGGTGGTTTTATTGACTCTTGACTGATGTGAAGCATAGCGACGAGTAGGTGTGGATGGGCTTAAATTGTACACGATATTTTAACAGAGTGTAGGTAGGTATATATTTATTACAAAAGAAAATACAAATGTGATAAATGCAGTTACATATACACTATAAACACAATTTAATTACTACTTATGATTCCCAATGAACAACAGAACATTACCTGGTTCTTAAGTGGTTGGTAGCACTGTAGAGCTGTCATTTGTAGAAGCTCTCGCATATGAGTTGAAAAAGCGAGTCCTATAATGTTTAGTATAGCAATTTTTATATTACAATTACAGACAAAAGAAAAATAATGAATCATGTTTATTGTTAGTTGATCCATCTACTTATAATAGCCAGTCGGTCGAAACGAAAAGCTGCGACAATATTATGAACAAAGAACTGAATGTAAGCACCACTGTAGTGTAACGGTATAACCAAGCCCAGCATCGTGTCACAAACTTAATCACGACACGATCGAATATCCTCGCGTGACCCAGTTGAAACAAAGTATGTTAGTCATGCTTCGAAAAGATAAATGCGAAAAGGTAAGTGCAATAAAAAGCGGGTTGAATTCACAGCTTCTTCAGAAAGGACAATGAATAACGAACAAGGAGAACAATAATGAAATTGGGTCAGCCACAGACTACATGACATCCAGATCCAGCACCCAAGACAATGAAACAGATATACAATTTAAAATGTGAAAAACCGGTTAGATGTAGTAGTATGTATGTGCCTTACTTACTTTACTTTTGGTGGCGCTTACAGTCCGGGGTGGACCACGGCCTCAACCAACAAGCCCCTCCAGCCAGCTCGGTCCCTCGCTAGCTGCCTCCAGTTACGCACACCAAGTTGGTTGAGGTCGTTCTCCAATTGTGCGCGCCACCTAAGGTGGGGTCTTCCTCTGCTGCGTTGTCCCTCAGGGGTGGATTCGAAGACTCGTCGGGCTGGTGCGTTGTTGTCCATACGCTCCACGTGTCCCAGCCATCTCAGCCGTTGTATTTTCAGCTTTTTGACCAGGTCAACGTCGCTGTATAGCCCGTATAGTTCGTTATTGAATCTTCTTCTCCACACTCCATCGTCACAAACTGGACCGAATATCACTCGAAGAATTTTTCTCTCAAAGCATCCCAGAAGGTTTTCATCCGCTTTTGACAGGGTCCATGCTTCTGCACCATACAGCAGAACCGGGATGATTAAGGTCTTATATAATATCTCCTTGGTTCTATGAGAGAGGGCTTTACTTCTTAGATGCCTTCTTAGCCCGAAGAAACAGCGATTGGCAAGAGTGATTCTTCGCTTGATCTCTGCGCCGATGTCATTTTGCGAAGTGATAGTGGAGCCCAGGTAGACAAAGTCTTTAACTACTTCGAAGTTGTATCTGTCCATCGTGACGTTTTGTCCGAGTCGCCGATGTTGAGAGTCCCTTCTCGTTGACAGCATATACTTCGTTTTGTCCTCATTAACAGCCAGACCCATCTTCGCCGCCTCCGTTTCGATGCTTGCAAATGCGCCACTGACAGCTCGCCGCGTTCTCCCAATGATGTCAATATCATCAGCATAGGCAAGTAGTTGAACGGACTTTTGAAAAATTGTACCTCTGGTGTTGGCTTGTGAGTTTCGTACAATTGCTTCAAGAACGATGTTAAAGAGAGTACATGATAGCGCATCGCCTTGTCTCAAACCTTTTTCGACATCAAATGGATCGGTGGTGTTCTTGCCGACTTTAACAGAGCAGCGAGATTTCTCCATGGTCATCCTGCACAGACGGACGAGCTTTGCGGGGATGCCAAAACTTGACATGGCTTTGTATAATTCGTCCCTATATACGATATCATAGGCGACTTTAAAGTCGATAAATAGATGGTGTGTATCGATCTGAAATTCCTGGGTTTTTTCCAAGATCTGTCGGAGTGTGAAAATTTGGTCGATGGTTGACTTCCCTGGTCTAAAACCACACTGATATGGGCCGATCAGGTTGTTGGCGAAAGGTTTTAGGCGTTCACACAATACAGCCGACAAGATCTTATACGCGACATTCAGGAGACTTATTCCTCTGTAGTTGGCGCAGTTCAGAGTATCTCCTTTCTTGTGGATGGGGCACACGATGCTGAGGTTCCATTCGTCGGGCATGCTTTCATCCGACCATATTTTACAGATGAGCTGGTGCATGCTCCTTACCAAGCTATCTCCCGCTGCTTTGAAAAGCTCGGCCGGGAGGCCATCCGCTCCAGCAGCTTTGTTGCACTTAAGTTTGGATATCGCTATGCTCACTTCGTGTAGGTCGGGTGGACGGAAATTTTGGCTATCATCGCCCAAACTGAACAGATCATTCTGCCTGACAGCGGGTTGTTGGCTGTCTCCGCCGTTTAACAGTCTGCAGAAGTGTTCTTTCCAAATCCTCAGCACCGACTGTGAATCTACTACTGTATTCCCATGCTCATCTCTGCAGGCTTCTGTTCGGGCCTTGTATCCTTGGGTGGAACGTTTTACCCTTTGGTAGAACTTTCGAACATTGCCTCTGCAGTAGCGTCCCTCAATTGATTCGACCGCTCGCTTCTCGTGCTCTTTCTTTTTCCTTCTGAGAAGTCGGTGTTCCTCCCTTCTTTTTTGCCCGTAGAGCTCACGGGCAGCTCTCTCAGCCGCTCTGGTTCTTGTCTGCAGCATTAATTGATAGGCCTCGTTCTTGGCTGCATGTGCCTGGCGGCATTCCTCATCGAACCAGGGGTTTCGTCGTGGTCGCCTAGTGAAACCCAGCACTTCGGTAGCGGCACTCCTGATGGCACGCTGGCAGTGTTGCCACTGGTCCTCTGTACTTGATGTTGGTGACGCTGAGGATGGGCTTGCTGAGAGGTTTAGTGAGACGCGGTCGGCAAAGGTTTTGGCGGTCTCTTGCGATAGTAGCCTTGCAACGTCAAATCTTCTTACAGTATCCTCTCGCTGTTGTGGAGTATTGGATATCCGCATCCGTACTTTGGCTACTACCAAGTAATGGTCCGAGTCTATGTTGGCCGCTCGAAACGTTCGGACATCCAAGATACTGGAGGCATGTCTGGCGTCGATCGCAACATGATCAATTTGGTTGACGGTTTGTTGATCTGGAGACCGCCAAGTCCCCTTGTGTATGTTGAGGTGTGGGAAACGTGTGCTGGCAATGATGACATTTCGCCCCGCCGCAAAGTCGATTAGCCTGAGTCCGTTTCCGGAGGTGTTGTCGTGCAGGCTGTGCTTTCCGACTGCAGAGCCAAAGATGCCCTCCTTTCCGATTTTGGCGTTAAAGTCGCCAAGGACTATCTTGACGTCGTACTTCGGGCACTTATCATACGTCTTCTCAAGGAGATCGTAGAATGCTTCTTTGGCTGTGTCGTCTTTCTCCTCTGTCGGGGCGTGAGCACAGATCAGCGTGATATTTTTAAATTTGGCCCTGATGCGGATTGTGACTAGGCGATCGCTAACATTGCGAAATCCCAAGACTTCTTGCCTAAGTCTTCTTCTAATCACAAATCCACATCCAAATAATCGCTGACTCTGCTCTCTGCGGCACTCGCCGTAATAGATGTCACAGTTTTTCATCCTTCTTATGCCTTCTCCATCCCATCGCACTTCCTGGATGGCCGTAATGTCGGCTTTGTACCTATCCAGGGTCTCCACAAGTTGTTCGGCTGCACGCGGTCTGTTTAAGGTCCGGACATTCCACGTGCAGATCCGAAGTTCGTTGTCCTTATTTCGTTTGCTGGGGTCGTCAACATTTGGATCATCCATATCCGAGGCTTGTGGTTGTGTCATAACTGCCTGGTTTTTCCGTGGTAGGGAAGTTACCCCGACGCACAACCCCCAACCTGGAGGGCCAGGTCCTTTGCTGAACCCCTTGGACAAAAGGGGCCGGATTTCCCGGAGTCAGTAACCCGCTTCGGGGATATGAGCGCTGCCGTTGGCCCATAAAGGGTTCATCCGCCACCATCTCTATTTCAACACCCTGACTAGTGCTGAAAAGCCCTAATAACCTTAGCTCCAAATAAGTCGAAGTAGCCCATTAAGGTATCTGTCAAGTTGACTGTTGACGCCACCGTTGATTTAATCATTTAAATTCATCCGCCGTACGTCCTCATTCTGAGGTGCTCATGTTAGACTTCTGAGACTCGAGCAGACAGTCAACTCCGACAGAGCATTATAGTGTTGCTATTCTCTTCGTGTTCAACACTCGCGCTTATAAGTTTAGCAAGTCAAGCCCGGGTGGGCGAGACCAGTACCCGGTGGTTACCACGGGGAGGTAAAATAAGCACAATTGATGTGTATGAGAAAGTTAAAACACTGGACATTGCCAAGTTAATGCCAATCAATGCCTGCCCGATTCATACACACCCAACCACCTAAATATTAAAAAAATTGAAAAAAAAGTTGTTGCCTGTAAAAAATGTATGTTGAGTTCATGTGTTTTTACTCAGGGTGTTGCTATTCGCACGTTGTTCGGGACTACGTAACGAAATGTCAAAGTTTATATTGCGTCAAGTTGGGGTATGTGGCTCGCTACGCTCGCGGCAAAAACTCTAAACTCCAGTATAATCATTTTCGGACATTATGCCGTACGTTTAGGATCCAACTTTTATATTTATGAAGAGTTTTTAATGAAAATAGGATTACGTTACGTTGATTACGTAGTCGCGTCCCGAACATCGGTAAACGTCAGTTCAGTACAAATGTCAACATGAACGTGCGAATAGCCACTTCGTTTTACTCATCAAACCAGGAGCTATGCTCAACAGATACATAAGGGGTTTTACTTTTAAAAACTCTCGATGATGCTTATTCCTCCACAAGGCGCAGGTTGAAATCTTATCAGTAGGAAGGTACTCATCTGACGTGGCGTTGGTGATAGGCATAGAGAGGAGATCTACTTGAGAAGGTTTCTTGACGACATCGGAATATTTTTGGTTTGCTTGTTCGAATCCCCAAGATTTTCGGCATCGACAACTCTAATAATTACGAATAATTTGAATATCCGTGTTAAAAAGATTGACTAAAAGCGTAGTCCCCAAAGCCACTTGTGCCCAAAGTCGGAAGACATAAATTAATAGAGAGAATGGCGGCTATATCATCCTCATTATAGTCCATACGCCTGTCGGTAGCAGGGACATAAGTCACTGCCTTGTGGATTTAATAGACATATTAAATGACCACTCAAGTTGCTAGCAAGGCCATTACCTAAATCCATATAACCTCTTAATTAGTATTAGAATGTCATGTCGAGACGAGCTGGCCTCGCTTGATTGGTTCATAAGATTTAAGTTACAGGTCATAGCAACGTTTATGAAAACGAACAAAGCCGGCGAGCTGGCTAAGCAAGGTTCAGCTCTTCATACAGTTTACTCGCCGAATCAGTTCGCATTTCGCTCGGATCAGTTAAAACAAAATTCTCCTCAGAATTCTAATCGAAGTTTAATCACAGATGGAGGATACTGCCGAACCAGCAGGATGTGGCCGAACTTCAGTTCGGAAAAAACAATCTACCTTCTAATGGTAACAAAACGGCAAATAGTGCTACTTGGGTTTTTTCTTAACCGCCACACCTACCTACTTAGTTAGCATACCTCTCTTGTGTCTGATCTACTCGTCTCAATCAAATATCTCAACCGAGAAATCAGTATAACCGCCCGACCAGTGTAAGCAAACATGTTTCTAACCATCAATAAAATTCATCCCTCTACGGATAAGATTCCGATACACTTCAAACAGCAAGTTTACTTAATTTCTCAATCACCTCAAACGAAGTCTTCCACTTTCAGTCCAGTCTTAAGTAAACCGATTCGTAAATTACTCAAAACAAAAAAAATGTCAAGCTCCATCCAGACACATCCCCTAAAACGACAGAAAACTTCTTGACACACCCCAATTGTCCACATTCGATACGATGAAAATATATTAACACCGTCGACGCCGACCGCCGGCCGGCCGTGTTCCCGTTCCCGTAGAGGAAATGGAAACCTATTCAAATATTTATGAAGAAAATTGGATACACTTCCCCTCCCCTATGCAAACATGGAGAACTAGCCGACGAGTTTATTAATCAGCTACGTCCAACCATTTTTCACAACTTTTGCTAATTAAACGAAAGCTAAACGAAAGGACGCACAAGGACAAAGTGAAGGAAAAAAAAAACAACAATCCGATGGTAAAACTTTACCAATTTTCGAGGGAGTGTAGACTACAGACGTATGATCCTTGCGACCTTCTCTGTTATGCCTGCGCTGCCACATTCCTTGTTTTGGTTCATATTTTGTGCGCTTATCGTCTACAAGGAATGTTTTGCTTTTTTTCCCCGAAATGGGACTAACTGAGGAGGACCCTGCCAAATGCCAAATGCATTAGTCTTGCAGCATAAAATGCGAACGCTATCTGTGGGAGGTGAAACTATTTGCTTAATTACTGAAAAGGCATTCCTAACAAGTATGTATACGAAAATACATATGCCGCCCCCTTGATTCTTGACTGGTTTGGTTAGTGAATGCAAACACACATGTGTGTAGCTCGTATCTTCCAGAGAGTAGATGAAACGAAATTCCGTTCCAACGTATTGCTTTAGGGAGTAAATTATGACTTGGCCCAACAAAGAGCTGGAGAAATAACGATACAGATTCGCATTTTACCGGGTAATAGTATAGAGGGGCTTTGCAGTTGGAAAACGAATCTATTCCTTTTACCTTAAGGAAAATTGGAAAACCAGAGAGAAAGACTGTCAAACGTTGGAGATGTAATAAACTGCGATTTTACCCTATAGCGATTCTACCGTGTATAACAATGTAGCGCCATTGTTGCGCCACAAACTATACTTTACTTTTTAGAAATGCACTACACAGGGGGTTTCAATTCGAACGAAACTGTCCGTGGTTCCTATAGGTTCATTGAAGCTAGTTTCTCGTTTCTTGTATAATGAAGTAAGAACAAGATGTTGAGTAGGTACACCTTCAAAATTTAAGTTTAGCAAGACTGACAGCTGTCTCAATTGATGTGTATACGATTTTCTTGGCCTAAATTGCTCACGAGAACATACATAGTTTACTCAGTTGCAGTTGAAAGAGGGTTGCCGACAAATGTAGTGAAGAATTTTTCGACTGAGAACTAAGTTGACATTTCTAATGTATCACCCGTAGAAAAAGTGACGTTCCCTTCCGTTAGCGCCATTGTTGCCCCACAAACTATACTTTACTTTTTAGAAATGCGCTACACAAGGTGTTTCAATTCGAACAAAACAGTCCGTGGTTCCTGTCAACAAGTTGTAACGTATTTTCTATACATTGAAGCTAGTTTCCCGTTTCTTGTATATGAAGTATTGAGTAGGTATATGTTCAAAGTTCTAGTGTAGTAAGGCTGACAGCTGTCTAAATTGATGGTGTATACGATATTCTTGGCCTGGATTGCTCACGAGAACATACATAATTTACTCAGTTGCAGTTAATAGAGGGAGAGGGGTGCCCGACAAATGTAGTCAAGAATTTTTCGACTGAGTACTAAGTTGGCATTTCTAATGTGTCACTCGTAGAAAAAGTGACGACTAACCTAATTTTTACGTTCGGGGTAAAACGAATCCAGAGAATTCCAGTCGACTTAAGAAGACAAGATTTTTTAATGCAGCCATTGTTTTCGTTCGAAATTTCGAACTCGAAAAAGTATAATGTACAATCAAGTCGATTGTACTCATCTGTCAGAGGTACCCGTTCAGTCAATCCCTTAATCCAAACATATGAGACTTTTGGACTGAGTGTGACAGTTCGGCCAATGTCAGAAGAGCTTCTTAATCTGCGTTCCCATTTGGAAGAACCTTATAAGGAAATAAATTGCAAACCGTATTGAATATTTAATCGTCAATTGCGCTTTACATAAATTCCCTCTGCCGTTAAAATCGATTGTACCCTAAACTGACTGGCGTAAATAAAGAAGAAGCAAATTCAGACATACCGTAACAACACACATTCACATACATTTTGTAGACTTTTGGTAAATGCATAGACATTGGTATTGAATTTTTGGTATTGCTTTCACCCTCCAAAAGAATGCTCGGTTGGTTGCCGCCTTGCCTAATTGCTCTCTTCCGGAAAGTATCATATTTTCAAATAAATCCCAATCCCTAGACGTACAGGCAGTCAGAACAGAATAAATAAAAAAAAACACACACACAAACTTCATCAGGGCAAAATGTTTCTAGGATTACTGCCGTACGCTCGTTAGTCGATTGTCAAAATAAGGACGATGATACGATTGCAATGTGTAGCCACCCTCCTTTCCAAATACACTTGGCTTCAAATAGTATGGAAGGCCTTTTTTCTGTTTCATTAGTTTCTAGTCATTCAGGAGATGATAATGCCAACCAAATGGCCTGACAAGACCGTCACTAAACTAGGTACAACAACACTCTATACAAGTGGAATGAAGGCTGGGATGGCCGGCCATTCAGCCCCAAAAATTTGCAAGGATACTAAAGATTGCAAAAATACATATACGCAATGAATATACTCGTATACAAAGTTTATCTGGGTTTATCTTGTGGATATAAATAGAGTTTTCTCTTCGTCCATCGTCCTATGTGCATCCTGATAAATTTAGTACAGCAGCGGTAGGAGGTGGGGCATTAAGAGGAAAGGAAATGGGAAATCCAATCCCATTTATTGGTTTTGGCTGACGATTGCTCTTGATTGTCATTGACGTGTGGCGTTGATGGTGTTTGGTGGCTTATATTTAAGTCTATTGGACATGAGTTCCTTAAACAATTATAATGTTTTTGAATGATTATTTATATTTAAGACTCGTTCTCATGCATTCTCATTGCGGCAAAGTGAGTGGCTTGTTGAGTGGATCTTTCAAAACCCGGACAATGCAATAACACGAAAATGTTTTGGCAATGCTTAGGGTAAGTTACATATACATATTTCAAATTTATAGAACTCTTTTCGCTTACTTATCGGGCTCCCGACCCGTCTAGAGTCGTTGCCTGAGACACTGCAGACTTCCATCCTCTACGATCCCGGGCTGTCGAAGTCGCTGTCGAATAATACTCCTCACTAGCCAGAGAACACCGGACTATAACTGCGTCAAATACTTGCAAGAAATAATAGATATGGTCAAGACAAACACAAAAACTGCGTAAAAGATGGCAACAAACTCAAATCCAACAAGTAAAAGTGTTATCATCGGCCTGGCCGATGCTTTGATACCCTTCACTGTATGTACTGGTACAGGTAACCGCATATGTGTCTAATATCGGTTTTGTATGGGAGGTACCAGAACTACTTGACCGACATAGACAATTTTTGATTACCAACTTGACAACGGTAAGAAGAAGTCGTCTCACAAAATTTCATTCGCCTAAGCCAATTTGTTTGGACGCTATCGTGCTTTCAACAGACAGACAGACAGACATGGCTAAATCGATTCAGAATGTGATCCTGATTCAGAATATACATACTTTACAGCGTCTCCGGTGAATCCTTCTTGGCGTTACAAACGTAATGACAAAGTGAATATACCTTCCTGTGGAGGGTATAAAAAACGATTAGGTCAGTCAGAAATTACCTCGAAAGCTTAACAGCTGGGAAATAAACCAATTACTCGCTTAGGAAGGCTATTAAAACCCCTAAAAGGCCGATGATCGCAGCGCCGCCTATCAAGATAACCCATTACGTTTGGGTAAAAAGCGACAAAGAGAAGGCGGACATTTTCGCTGCCCATCTAGAAGAAACTTTGAAGCCGTTGGATGGTCAAGCGCTTAATAGAAATTTTACTGCGTCAGACAGAACATCTGTAAAAAATGTAGTCAGAAACGCTACGCTCACAGAGAATAAATAAACTTAAACCCCAAAAAAGCTCCGGGATACGATCTGATTACGGGTGAACTCCTAAAAATGTTACCTCGGAAAGTATTAACTAAGTTTCTTCACATTATAACCGCCCCGATCAGATGGAAAAAATTCGAGTCAATGAAAATTCGCGAAAGTCATTGTGGTTTGCAAAAAATTCTTATAGACCCATCTCGCTACTTGCAATTATTTCCAAAGTTTTTGAAAGGATATTACTCAGACGCTTACAACCAATTGTAGAAGAAAACCGTCTTATATTTGACCACCAGTTCGGGTTTAGATGCAAACATTCAACGATCGATCAAGTGCACCGGATAACTGACGTAATGAGCTCCAGAAATCAGAAAGGCCTTAAGTGCAAATTAAGACAAATTCTCCCCGACAGGTTGTGGAAAATTATAGAATCGTATCTAAAGAAAAAACTATTTCGTGTCAAACACGGAAACGAATATTCCGAATTTAAAAGATTAAGGGCAGGTGTACCGCAAGGAAGCGTCATTGGTCCACTTCTGTACCTTTTATGCGTGCTATACCGCAAATAGAAGGTACTACCGTTGCCACTTTTACCGATTACACTGCAATACTAGCAGTTGGTAGAACTACCAAAGAAAGAGACAAAATATTAAAAGGCGCGCTTAATTGGGTCAATGGATGGACGAACTCATAGAGGATCGCTCTTAATGAAACTAAATCGGTTCACGTGGATTTTACATACAGTCATCGGCATAATTGTTTATACAAAAGTTAATTCTACTCATAAATTTGAACTTACTTCATATACATTTTGGCATCATCTAAATTCCGTTTGAATGACTTTCCTTAACCCATTAAGTACCCATTGAAAATTTAGAACTTTTGTAAAAGTCTACTTTTTTGACTTTTTTCGCCGGTCTAAAAAAAATTTTGTTTGATGCAATAAGTTTCTCCAAACAATTCTAATAGTGACAGCAAAAAAGATTTTTCAAAAATCTCTTCGCTAATATTTTTTATGATTTTTTGAATGGGATGATCTCAGAAAAATTTTGTATGAAAAGGAAAAAGTGGCTAAAATAGTCATTTTTAGCAATTTTCAAAAAAATCATAGAAAATATAAAATATTTGTTTTTACATCAAACAAATTTTTTTTTAGACCGAGTCCAAAAAGTAGCCTTTTACAAAAGTTCTAAATTTTCAATGGGTACTTAATGGGTTAAGGAAAGTATTGCATCATTCAAACGGAATTTAGATGAAATTTCCATTGATGCTTAAATTTACATGAAGTAAGTTAAAATTTATGAGTAGAATTAACTTTCCTTTTGTCTAAACTAAACAATTATGCCGACGACTGTATAATTATTTGCCTATTTTTAAAAATATGGTCCAAGTTCGGTTTGCAAATGAGGCCAAATACCTCGGAATAATCCTTGACAAAGAGTTGAAATTGCAGCCGCATGTTAAGATCATTTTGTCAGTGCACTATGGTATATTAAATTAAGATTTCAATAGAGACCTCGGCAATTCCACGATTAAAGATGAAACGAGAAATTGCGGTCGAAAGCGTAGAAAACGACTATTAGGACACGCGGCGTCTACAACGAACTAAACCTTACGACTTCGTTAAAATTGTAGAACGTATGTAGGATTTTATCTAATAAAGTACCACATCCGAATTTTCAATTAAAATTATCAATTAGCTTTTATTTAAATTACTTTAAATATAGGTTTTTCTTTTATAAATTTCGTTTATAACTTCAGGTTAAGAATTTTTGTAATTCAGTGTGTGAGAGCTGTCGTCGATCTGCACTCGGAAAACTTTCATCAAGCTCAAACTGCTTAGCTCTTCATTTTTAGCACAGCTTGAGTATCTTTTTAATTCCCCGACTTTGGAGATTTAGCCACAGTAGCGGCTACTAAACAAAGCCCACACGTATATAACTTCGTGATAAAAAAAAATGTTTGATAAGTCAGCTACTAATCAACTACCAACTATCAATATGTAATCAATACACAACTTTTTTTAACCTATTCTCACAGCGAAGTTGCCCTAAATTTTTAGCTATCATCCACAACTTCTATGAATTTTGTGTTGAAAACAGGATCGTCCGACATATTTTCCAAAACTTTATAGAACGTAGTATGGGAAAATGAGTCAATAATCACAAATATTGTGGGTACGAAAACTCCAAAATTAAATTCCCCAAACTGAAATCACCAAGTCAATGTCACCAAACCCCAAAATTCCCAAAACCAAACTAAAATAAATAAATAAATAGGTGGCGCAACAGGCGGTAGACACGCCACGCCAGGCCTTCTCTCAACCATTCGTTTGTGTGAGTTTATATTTTTGAGTCGAATGGAAGGGACCTACAATTTTATGCCGAGTCCGAACGGCTGAATTAAGAAGCTTTTTCAGGACAGTAATACTCCCGGATGTTTGTCAGAGGTTCGCGAGAGGTGGCGCAGTAGAAAAAACCTTAAGATGTAATTTCTGTTTTTCCGGGAATCGAACTACCCAAATAGAGTTCGAGTGTATTCACAATGCATTAACAGTAAAATAGGTATGGGCGGGCATGCTGCCCCCTGCAATCCCCTGCTTAGGGTCAGTGTTGGATTTAGAGTAGGCGCAAGGTTAGGTATACGAAAATTTCTTTAAATACTTTGAATTAACATTTTGGGGATTTTTTTATTTGGTGGATTTTGAATTTGGGGTTAGTCAATTCGGGTATTTTTCAAAAGGTGGGATTTTGGGGTTTGGGGATTTTGAACTTGTGTATTATGTAGGTATCCCAAATATTGCTATACTAGGAAGCAATATTTGTTGCTTTTCAACATGCATACATGAAGTGGACGTGGGTTGGTCATTAAATTTCCTTTTCCAAAATCCCCTTTCCAGAATCCCCTGTGGTGAAATCTCTTACTCCAAAAGACCCTAAGAGAAAATCCCCAGGGACAAAATCCCCCATTTCTAGATTTGGCGTTATTAATTCTCTCGACGCGACACTTAAAAATGGTGTTACAAAGTGAGATCCGAATGGGGGGGGGGGCAACCCCCCCTGCTTGGGGTCACTGTAGGATTTGGAGTAGGTGCAAGGTTGAGTGTATGCAAAGTTTAGTTTGCTTGTGGGGGATTTTTCACCGATGCTTCCAAAACATTGGATGTATTCAAGATGCAAGACATAGACACCCACCTCTCCTTCGAACTCGAACAAAATGATTGAATCCCACATTTAAAAATATTACCAATTACTTACAAGGAGACAACAATCTTGGCATAATCTCAGACAGTCACTATTATCTACAGACTTATATGATTCCGCTGATTAGGTGGTCGGAATTGCTAAAAAAATTTTAAATTTCAAAACTTCTAAATTTGGTCTATTGCAGGCCTGAATGCGAATCAATTTTCTTAAGCAATCTTTTTGTTACAAAATTATTTTCAAAATCAAGAAATTAATTTAAAATTGTTTACACCAAACGCTAATGGGTTACATTTAAAATCTGAATCAAGCTAAATTACTTCCAGTTAAATATTAACTATTTCATGTTTTAAAAGCATAGTTTGTAAACTTTTAAAATTATTTTTTAAGCCACATCATGTAACAACCGTGCACGTTTCTCTTCGATTTTTCAAGCACTCAAAGCTAAATACAGCCATTGATTCTAAATTCACGTTTTTTCCAAAACTCTTCCAGGATGGAATCGTAATCGTAATCGTATCCCTAACCAGACATCAACAAACAAACATCATAATTTATGCATGTACATGTAGAAGTGAATATCTCCGGAGAGCTCTTGAAGAAATTCCCTGAAAAGAAATGTTTTTCATTTTTTATTTTTTGTTAAATCTGCCCGAGTGAAGCATACTTATATTCCCCTCTCGCTCTTGTCAGGAGTGGCACTTGGTAATACAGAGATTTTCGTTTTTCTTGCAAATGATTGAAACAAAATTATTAGAAGTACGACGATAAGGGAATGTATACGCTACAGCAGGAGCAACAGCTATACGTAAGCCTGAAGAAGCTTTCAAAATCTAACCATATGCCAAAATATTTATGCGAATATGTATAAGATGAACGAAAATCGTTCGAGGGTCTACAATGCAACAACACAATAGATGATGTTGGTTACTGAATTTATGCAAGGACACAATCCTATATTTACTGCAGCTGAATAGAAGTAGCATAAGGACTGAGTTTGGCTTTTGAATAGCTCTTTGCTTCATATATACGAGTACTTTGAACATTTTGCAAGAGCTACCTAGCAAGAAAAATCATACACATACAGTCGTCAATTTAAATTTTACAATTAAAGTCATATTACAATTATGACTTTATTTTTACATCTTGGGTTGCAAATATTGGTCAGGTTCGGTTGAAAGCTTTATTTCATCAGCTGTGGGATATGTTGGATTTGCTGTTAACCTTATCTCACGTTTGTTGGTCAATTCTTGACAAAAAGCCAGAGACGAGAAAGTTTCCTGTGACACAGCTGTTCACTATAATTGTCAAAGTTAAAAAAAAAAGAAAACAATTTAAGGTTTCATCTATACGTAGCTACAAGCACTCCCGACGGACTTGAAAAATAATATAGTCCAGAATAATTTCTGTTGTGAAGCAAACCAAATAAAACTAGCGCGCGCTTAGGGGAATGAATGTGACTTATTCAATAACAGGTAGTACTATGTCCATGTCAGAGCCCCATTTTGCCAGTTGTTCTGCTGCTAACATGTTCAGGAACCTATCAGCTTACCAGAATATTGGAGTTAATCGCTTCAAGTGCTGTTTGACTTTTCACACAGAAGGTTCGCATTTGCTGGTATAGTTCCCTCGCTAAGATAGTTCGAGTCCCCTTCTTTACTGCGTAAATCTCTGCGTGGAAAACGCTGCACCGATTTGACAGTCGGTATGAACGGCTGATTTTAAACTTGGCTAAGGAACGATAGAACGACACTTCCGGTTGTACCATAACTCGCAGCTTGTGGCTCGCAATTATACCATTAAAAGGTCAAAGATCCTAACATTTTCTGATAGAAACCAAATCCAAGTGCTCGTCGGGGTAATAACACAGGGTATCATAGGAAAAAATGGCCAAAAGACTGAGTATCTTTACAAATCTTGCAGGGATGATGAGGAAATATAATTTTTGAAACATCTATTGTGTAACTGTCCAGAGCTCCAGAAACGCGCTCCGCTACTCTTGCTTGGGAAAACGGTTTTTTGACGGGTGACGGCTTGGAAGATCTAGCAACGATAAGAAAATTCATCAACAGATCCGAATAGTTTTGTTAGTTGCATATTACAAAGGGAAATCTGGCTTCTGGGTGAAAATTTTATATAATGTTAACTGCCCCTCTAAACCTAACCTAACCTAGGAGAGTGAAGAAAGTGTTGGCAGAAAACTAGGTAGGTATAGGTATTCGAATCCATTAAAAACAAAGCACACAAGAACGTGCGCTGATCATATCAAGTTATGTACTAGTTTTAATGCCCACAACACAAATTAGTTGCGAAACCGTAACAAACCCAAAAATTACACTATTCAACGCTACAGAAAAAACAAGAACTGTCAAAATTGGTCATCATGTCGATCGATGAAGAAAGTACTAGATCCTGCTTCAACGCTGCCAAGGCTATAAAATGAATGAAGCTACTACTTCTAACCACCAGTCGATAAAAAATAATGATGGCAGAATTGGATGTGACTGAGATGCACCTACCTATGTAGTGCAATCTATAATACCCACCCTGAAGGTATGTGGGGCATTGTTGAGAAAGTGAATGAAAGGGTTATGTCTATGGATTAGTTTAGTAGGCAAAAATTGTCTTAACAAATGCGTTATATTGTATTTTATATTTTATATGGTCATTAATCCTTGAATGCAAAGCTGATTTGCAAATTACTCGTCATCTAGCTTTCGCCTAATAAAGTTGAGTTTTAATTAGAAAGCTACCTACAACTCTCTTCGAAATGAATCGAGTTCGGGATGTGGCCGTTCTTCCTGGAAAGTGTGGTTTGGAAGCAACTGATATTGTTTCGCACTGGGGCTAGCGAGGGTTGGGTTGGAATACTTGATTTTCAAGTGAGGATATACAGCAGTTAGTTAAACTGATTGCAGAAAATAAGAATTCAAGTAGCTAGCTAAAAAGCGTACCCAAGCGGTGGAAGATATCCACGAGTCTGTGGCATTCTCGTATGCCCTGGATGGTTTAACGTTTCTGTTAAGTTTAAATTCATGCCAAAATTATGGAGAGAGATGAATGCGGCTTTCATACCCAAGATGGTAAAAGCCTATCACTTGTTCAGGTGACGGACAAAACTTGGCAATATTGGTCACAATATTATTCTTTTTTTAATTTTTTGTTTTAGAAATGAAATCGTAGTTTTTTTTTTAAGAATTAATAAAAACCTACTGAAAAAAATAAAAAAATTACTTAACATATAAAAAAAAATTTCATTACTGCTATACACTAAAAATTTCAGAAATTTAACAGTTCTTAAAAGTTGAAGTATGACACTCCTAATCATCCACTAAGTTTGTAAATCACAAACAAACATTCTAGTTCTCTTCAGATCTGCAGTTCCCTACGGTGTTTTGTTTTTATAGGTCATTTTTAAAAACGGCGATTCCAATAAATAGGTTGAACAGACGAATGACGGTAATTAAAACGTTTATTTTTTTAAGTTCGCATTCGCATAGTCTTCTTCGCTTATAAACTTCCAGAAGCATAACTCACAGCCTTCTTTTAACTTTCTTCTTTAGGTACGCACTAAGAGAAATATCGATAGAACAGACGCCTTTTCTTTTATTTGAAGAGTCTTCTTTGAAGCCTTCAAGTTCAACTCATGAACAATTTTATTGCATGTATCAATAACATGCGGAAAATTAAAAATTTTACGGCACAGAGTTTCCCGTTGATTACAGTGGATAGAAACCTTGGATATCAGCATCCTTTTTCATACCTAATCCTACGAACGCATTATTTTAGCCCGTCATTCGCAATCTATTGTGATTCATTTAAGTTTATAGATTCTACACCGACAGTTAAGCAGACGCATTAAGGCACTCGAATCAACAATTATATAGTAAGATCCAATTGGTCACTGTCAAAAATCTTTAAATGAGATGTCAGATAAAGTGCACGTTAACATTGGCGCTGTGCTGAATTCCTCATCATTATAGACAGAGATATACCAGGCAACTGTAGATCAGACGAACTAACGAGGGAAAGCGGAACCCTCTTCCAATTTTTGGATCACCGACTACGACTTTCATTTTGTTATAATTACAGTTGAAGCCCAAGCGGAAACTCTTCTATTGTGAAGCAACTGAAAGAAAAAAATGGGCGTGGCATCATCAAGTGGAATTATTATTTTGACTGTGCATATAAATCTACATGCGCTAACATGCAACATGCCAAATTTCTTGCAGCCTTTTCATGTCATTATCAAGGCCATGTGGTAAATCGTTGAATTTCATGGATACTTAGCCGTGTATTATGCACAATTTTCCAAGTACCTAGACAAAAGTACTCATTTTCAACAAAGCTATCAAAAAAAGTGGTTAAAAGTAATACCTCCAAATTAGAGCGTAATTTCCCTCAAACATGTAAATCACTTCCATTCGAGATTACGTATATATTTTTGTTCCTAAAATCCAGCTCTTGGAGAATAAACTCCACAAAACTGCATCATTTAGCAGCCAAACATTACATCGCTTGCCACTTAACGTCGCCGCCGTCTCCTGATGCAGTTTAATTATACCAACCCCCCACACCCACACTTGCTTCTGTGCCGTATAGCAAGGATAACTCAACGCTATAATAACAATAAGCCGTATCCAAAAACGGAGATGGAGGTGAAACACAAAATATCCTCGTCTCTCGCACATTAATTTATTCAACTGATCCGTTTTATTATTTACCATGGCAATAATAAAGGAATTTGTTCGCTGCATGTTCGTTGTGTCGTATTTAGATGAAGATATCGTCGTGCGTCTTGTTGCCACATACAGATAAGATAACACAGAGCCAACAGCCATGTAAGTATGGGTGTGCATACTGAATGGCATTTTGAAGGATACTCAAAGTGCGACTCCATGTGGATGCTATTAAATTTTGTCCTTCGACTTGACTTTGACTGGATTTTCCTATGCTTTCGTTGGCTCGTGGTTCTGCATTTAACTGCATTAGATGAGGGTGCGAAATATGAAGGATAACTAGCGAGTTGTGTTATGGAATCGTCGGCGTCGTTGTCGTTGTCGGGACTTTTGTTATAGAGAGAGTTAATAAAACGAAAGCAACTAACTGGAATCGCAATTCTATATGCTGTTGCACCCAAATGGGGTGTGTATAGGTTATCCTTGTATACATTCTTCAAGGACATGACAAAGAGAAGTGGCATAATGTACTATACGACTATACCTACTCCTCTTTCCAAAATAAAAATGAATTCAACGATATTTGGAGAAACAGAAATGTGCATTTTTATGTTGAACAACAGACGTCGGAGTTTTCGTCTTTCTTAGTATATACAGTGTGGTTGGTCAAGAAAGGGTATACGTATAGCTATAGGCAATTAATAATATCCCTTTTTTAATTATACTACGACCAATAAAGTATCTCTGCTTTTCGAAAACTTTTCTTTGAGCTTTTTTGAGTAAACTCGAAGGATCGTTTTCCCTATTTGATAAATGTTGAGAACGGATTTGAACTTAAACGTTCAAATAAACCTTTGGAAGTTTATAAAAGACCAGTGCAGCCATGACCTAAGGCACCAAGTGACAAAGAACATAAACAGAAAAATGTTTTTTCCAGTAACAGAATTTAGCGACAGAAAGTGTCTGTTTGGCGACAGAACGTAAATAAGTCTTTACTACATTGAAATTTATTGAAATGAAATTTACTACATAGAAATTTATTTTAGGAGGAATAGTTTTTTTATTTGAATTTTTCTGCATCTGTCACCTGGCTGCCTGCTTTAGGCTTTAGGCCCTAGTTATAGCTATCATTGAAATGCATCATTGAAAATTTTGTTTTCCGATTTTAAGACGATTATTCAAACAATATTGGCTTTAGTTGGTATCAAAATTGGATTTTAATTTTTTTTACGAAGAAATTACTTAATTTTGACTAAAACTAAATTCAATTTTATTATTTATTTATTTATTTATTATTTCACTGATCGAAATCGATTTCAATGAACAGCTGATTCTCGTTTTCCAATTTGGAACCCAATTGTTTCACTGATGTGTTTCATTCTCTTCCTATTCTCAGCTGTCAGTTTTGCTTTCAATGATTAACTCCAACCTCAAAACCTAGACTCGTTTGCTGAAAAGTCACTGACAGGAATTTTTCAATGATTGCTATAACCGACTTGTCAAAAAAATGAAACCACCGTCCCACTGATTTGTTCCAATGATGCATTTCAATGATAGCTATAACCTAAGTTATACACCGAGAGAAAAATAGAGTAGTAGTAAGCAAAAACACGCTTAAATTAATCAATTTCAAACTCATATTCATCGCTATCCGATCTGTGCTAAAATCAAGAACGTCATTTTGAAACTAGTAATACGCCGTCCTTAAATCTAGAAACGGCGTGATTAATTTAAGAACTTTTCTAGTAACTACACGTTTTTAAATTTATAATGAATTTTCTTATTCCTAAAACGTAGTTTTATTGAATTAAGAACGATGTGCTTATATTAAAACACCAGACATTCTTAAATTGATCATGACTTTGATTATTATTATGACATTTTGCTATTTATTTTAGAACGCTCTTACTTAGTTTAAGTATAAACTATGTAAGATTAATTAATCTGACGTTCTCAAGCTAATAATTATATTTCTCATTACTATTATGGAGCATTATTGTTTGAAGAGGCACGTTCTTAATACTGACCTTTTTTAACTAGACCTGCTATAGAAATGTTAAAAAAAACACACAATAATTTGTTAAACAATTTTATTTTTTTAAACATAACAATTAAAATACGTAAAAAAAACAGCAAGTGGTACTTGACTGACTGGCCGTCAGTGTTTTGTCCCTGCTCTTTATCTGCAGCCAGGCACTCATCTTGAATGTTGTTGTCGTCGTCGATAGTGTGCTAAAAGGAGCAATATAATAAAATTAGATACTTTTTTATTCAAAAAATGTAGGTATACTTACCACTTTCTTCTGCCACAGAAATCATTTTTTACGAAATTCATTTTAAGGGATACCGACGCGACGCGACCGAACACTATGTAAACAAAGACAGAATGAATTGCAGAGATCAAATGCAATTAAAATTTAGCTGCCAACACGTTTCATCCTTAAATGTTAAAATTCCATACTTGGCTTAATTCAACGCACTCTTAACTTACTCATAAATGGGATAACTTTGATACACAAAATGTTACTTTTACTCTTAACATAGATAAAATAAGAACGTGGGTAAAGTAGTGAGATCAAATCGAGTAGACGGAATTTTATTTACTCTGCGTCTCCTCATTATACAAGAATCATAAAGCAAAACTGGTTCGCAGTAACTGTGCAAGAAATAAATGTCTTACATTGAATACACTTTTTCTTAATGTGACTTCTTCAGAATTGGTTTTACTCTGCGCATTCTTAGATTGAGAATGTACGAAATGTAATTGCTAACCAAACTGAGTAAACATGAAAGTGTGCAAGAGTATTATTTACTCCAGAAGCGCTTAATTCAAGTAGGCAATACATGTCGAAAACTTAATCTGCCTGTAACGCTTTTAATTCTTAATTTGAACCTATACGTTTTTAGAGTAAGAATCACTAGGTTACTTTAACTTCGCAAGTTTTTAAATTAAAATGTTTTTGATTGAAATAAGGGAAATCTAAGTAAGCATTTTGTAAAAATAATGTGTGTGTTCTAGAGTTAATCTTAAAAGTACTTAAATTCGGGTCGTGGATTTTCTATCAGTGTAGCTATCAGTAAAATGCATCCGTAAAAAAATTGTTTCACTTTTTTGGAGCCCTCAAACTTAATTGTTGAACTCAATCTTGGTCTTAAAATGTTGCTTTTGAATTATAAAACTAATTCGTTAATAAAAATTAAGCAATTGATCTTTAAATTTTCTAAAAAAAACAATTTCTTTATTTTTCCGTACGAAACACTTTTTCTGTTCAACTTCTCAACAGGTTTCACGAAGTATTCCACTGAGTTCCTATGAATGATATGCTATGATGGTTAAATATTTCAGTTTTGTTCTGTTTCGTATTTTTACGGATGCATTTTACTGATAGCTATAACTGAAGCCTTACGTAGTTTGAGGAGCTGCGAATTCGACTACTAGACTCAAAAAATTATAGCGTTTGACAGAAAGACGGTAGCCATGTTGTTTTTTTTTTTTTTGTTGGATCTGTTCCAGTTTTGTGTATCTGAGCGAGGAACGCAAACAGAAACAGAGACAGATTTTACTACAAACAAAATGAAAATGTTTTCTGTTCAGTTTCGGTTTCTGTTCCACTTCCAGTTTTCGTTTCGTCTTAGCGCCTTTATATGAAACATTGGCCGTACAAAATGTAGAACGTAGAATAATCAAAAATGGAAGCCTGTGAGCGAAACTCTTGAGCAAAGCGCGCACAGCAATGGTCAGCAAATGGCGTGGTGACCAAGTGGCATGTGGCTTTCTTGCAAGTCGAAAATATTAAACTTTGTTCGAGATAAGTTGCCATAACACCTGCAAACTGCAACCACATCTACCCCACTGCGGTTTTATGCGCGCGACTTCATTTGAATACATAGGCTTTAGTGTTGCCACACCTGCCACTGGGTCACCACGTCACTGCAACGTCACTTGCTTACCACTCGAATGCGCGCCTTGCTTTAAGAATCAAATTATTTGGCTCAGTCTTTATAATTTTAGAGCTCTCTAACTGGGGACATATTTTCAGAGGACTACAGCTTACAACAATTTAAGGGCAGAAATAACACACCTATCTATAAACCTCTCGGGGCGCTGTAGAAAGGATTCATAGAGTATACAGATTGGGGTTATGTATGGAATAGCAAACCAGATAAATGGCACCATGTTGGTCACACCCATATTTTGTAATTTAGGCACTAAAAAGTCGGTTATCATGTCACGATAACGAATACCATTAATTTACTGCCTGACCAGCCGCATTTTCAAAGAAGATTGGTCCGATAATGCCTCCAGCCAAAAATCTGCACCAAACAGTTGCGCGTTGTGGATGCATTTGTTTCTCAACAATTACTCGTGGATTTTCTGAACCCCAAATGCGAAAATTTTGACGATTAACGAAGCCATCAAGATGAAAATGAACTTCATCACTGAAGATGATTTTATTCGTCTAAAAATATAGCACTCCATTTTTACTATCCCCGAAGTGTCAGCTGTCACATTGTTATCATTTTTCTCCGCTGGCATCACTGTACTATTCAACGGCGCAAAATTGAAATTGTGCTTGAATTATGGAACATCCTGTAGAAGCATTATACGTTCGCCTTTCCTAGGAAAAAAACATTTTAAAAACATAAAAATAGAGTGCAGAAGATCTGTCAATGAATCCGAGCTTTCTAGGTTACTTTACCTATTGCTATTGACTAATCTTTTCGGTTAATCGCTTACTACACATATTCACTGGATTTTACAAGCTATGTCCCCAACCAATAGGTATTTTTTTTGTGATTAAAGTTGAGGACGTTTTAATATGCTAGCCACTCCGGATAGAACAGTAGGCTAAAATATTTTGCTATCCATTCCGAAAGGATGTTCTGGCAAATCTGTTGTATTAAAATGTAAATTTCAACGCTTGGTTTCCATTTAACTGCTACATTTAGACCGCCTTCAAGTATTTACGCGTTAATAAGAGTGAGCGGAACTGCACTAAAAGTCATACAAATTTCATATATTCTCACATTTAACAATGTGATAGGCTTAAGGATCATTCACATGAGGGCGAACGAACGAATGGACGAAATGCCAACACATTTTACTATATTTCATAGAGTATAGGATAATTATGTATCCCGTCAAAATGTATATTAAGAAAACAAGTTTAAAAACAGTTTAAACAACGAAATTTAGAATTCCAAACTTTTTGCCGCGAACGAAAGCACTCTTGGCCCGAATTGTCAAAGTTTATTCGCAATCCACAACATTAAACCGCGTTCCACAAACTAGCGAATACAAAATTCGTTTGGACTTAACCTCAAATTATAGAAATTGCTGGTGAAATTCGCGAAATGCCGCCGTTCATGACAAGTGTTCTTGTGAACGTATTGTCAAAATTCCCAAATATTCGTTCGTTCGTATAGGTAGGTAGTTGGTTTGGTCGCTCTTGCTTCTTTTATTATTAAATACTTAATGGTTTACCTTTCTTGTAGAACATACTTTTGCAGACCACTAGGGTTGGTAAATAATATTCTTCCAGTATGATGTTTCGTGATATAGGGGAACTGTACTCGTATTTGTCCTTCAATAGTACGACCTTGATAGATACCATATTGGCTGATGCGAATATCCCTCAAGCTGCATAAATTTTGATATCCACGAAGGACAAGGGGGTGCAATTTTATTTTAATAACAATGAAGACATGACATACTTTTGGTTAAACAAAGAGCGGTAATGATTCATTGCAACAGTAAACTGAGACCTATGAAGATATAATGACTTTAACAGAATACAACCCCTCTTATAGGTAAAGGTATGAGGTACCGTTTGAATCAACTCCTAATTAACCTCCTTTTTTTTGTTGTTGGATTAAATTTGAAAATCGTGTCCAATGGCCATTGAACTGTTTCGATGGAGGAGAATCTTTTGTTTGTCGATTTTGAAGTGGCGCGGACGGCGCGCGCTGAATTTGGATGGATTAAATGAGTCCATGAGCGCCGCTGACAAATTGACACTCTGACTGTTGACTTTTGTTGATTATGCACGCCACAATCATATAAATCCTCTGTCGGTGGCGGTTCCACCAAGAAGGGACTGGAATGCATCATCCGAATCGTGTTTATTTTGAAAATGAAAATTTTCCCTAATTACCGTTCCGACCGACGCGACGCGACTCAACGCACCGAACCGTGCGAAATTAACCGAAAATTTGAATAATTCAGCCGCGGAATGCATTAATAAGATGAATTTCCGGGAATCATATTTGATTGTTGGGTTTGATTTCATTTTGTTTTGTTGTAAATTATCCCAGTCGCAATCGCAAGACAAACCTTCGATTCAACTATACGCCCACATGCAATATTGCTGGCAAATTATACATCAACTTAATTTCCAAGAAATCACTGTTAAAAAAAAAAATAATGAAAACATACCGCGCTCTGACTGACAGACAAAACCAACAAAATGTTATAATAAAGTCAAGCAAATCGAAATTAATGCAGTCATCAGAGTCTCAGTCCGCTTTGTTGTTTAATGAGTTATAATTCTTTGAGATTACAATGTAAGGTATAGGCATTCGCATAATACTTGTACACAAATTAGGTACGGATAGGTATACCTACTTTTGTCAGGTATAAAGGTAGTGACAGAGTGAGCTTAATGATTGCTAATGGGGTGTTTAAGGGCGTACAGGTTGACTGACTATGGGCATCATGGTTCCATGGACATACTGCATGTATGGTCTTAGAATTTTCCAGCTAATCATTAGCCTTGTATTTGAATAGTGCATATTGCATATAGTATCGGTCTCAAGGAAGTTGACTGACAAACAACTACGGTAGGTAGGTTTGGCACACAATTAGTTACCTCCCTAATGATCTGTGTAAGGCATATTTTTCCCTCGCGTCGTTCTACTCAGCGACCATACTGAATATCAGAATTTCACGCAATCAAGTGGGGAAAGATTTGAACTTTTTTTTGTTATTAAAACTAGTGCAAACTTAACCATTCTAGACCTAAGTGCGTTAACTAGATAACTAATTCAAGGATATAAATCAGGGAATTAGCCGCAGGTAATCACAAAGTCGCCCTATGAGACAACATTTTCTGATTGAACTCTAAACAGACATCAGAGCACTTAGCTATTTAAGTGAGATGGCCTTCAGCGCCCCTTCATTTCTAATGCTTAAAACATAAATGTTCATAGTAAAGAAAAAGGCTTCTCTTGGGTTGAGTTCCTATGCATAAAAAGCAAAAGATTTACTTAATTAATTTTTTTTAGAAGCTGGAGCCAGTACATGCTTTAGTAGATCATGAAAACCTTGGTGGTCGCCTAACGGCCATATACGCAGTCCATTCAAAAATGAACAGTTGGCTCAAAGTTTTATCATACAAACATTCGCTTTTGTAAGCCTTTCTTTCGAATAGAAAGGACATTTTTGTATGGCGAATATACCATCGGAAAAAAGCTTTCTCAGGATATTTAAGCCCTCAAATTTTTATTATAGGCGTTGGCAAGTGTAGTTAGGCGGCACAACCGGCGGTAGACACCCTAGGCCTAGCTTCTCGCAACCATTCGTTTGTGTGAGCTTCTATTTTTGGGACGAATGAAAGGGACCTACAATTTTATGCCGAGTCCGAACGGCTGAATTAAGAAGCTTTTTAAGGACAGTCGTACTCTCGGATGTTTGTCAGACGCTCGCGAGAGGTGGCGCTGTAGATAAAAACCTTAAGATGTAATTTGTGTTTTTCCGGGAATCGAACCTGGGATCCCTCGCACAGTAGTCCAGCACACTGACCACTGCGCCCACAAGTGTAGGTACCTCCGTTTTTTTTTGTTTCGGGAGGTTGAAACCTGAGTCCCCTATCGCATCAGCCACTAGCCACAGTAACTACTGCGTGCACAAATTATATAACGTCGATTCATTAACCTGCACAGGACTATTCCGAAAAAGCAAAAAATGCTGAGTACATTTGGACAAAATAAGTGATCTGATCTGAATCCATAGGGAAGGTAGGTATAGATGAGTTCCCTCTAGTGTCAATCAGCGCACGGCTCACTCAAAATAATTTGGGTCCATTCCGCCCATTTTGATTTTGGATATCTCGGGAGCTCCGATTAGAACAAAAAACTGTTGCATTTCGCTTTTCATATATTTTTTTCTAGAAACACTCAGACACCTACCTGTTCAATATTGTAAAGGCCCTCTAATTCATCAAAGAAATAACTATCAAGAATATTCAATCTACTCTTCTAGAGGGATGTGCACTGTAGAGTAAGTAATTTTAGTGCAGTGCCCCCAGCCGTTCCGCATGTACATATTAGACCAAGATCCCACAGCGTCAGTTTTGAAAGCTGCCAGACTGTCATATTCGAAATTTTGGCCATCAGAGTAACGTTTTTTATACTTACAATTGATCCGCTTGCATCTCACGTCCAAAATTTACTACGGGCCATTAGACTATAATGTGGACTTATCGCGCAGTGATCTGTATGGATTTTAGTCAGTTCGCGAGTGCTTTTGTGGCTTAAGTCGATCGCAAATGTTTAGTTCCCTTTACCCATACTTCCCTAGAATACCTGAAAGTTTCTAGATTGATCCAACTGTAGCCTTACTAGCAATCTTCTGAACGATTTAAGTTAAATTCCTATCTGACAAAAATTACATTTAAATCCGAAAAATACGGGTATGGTTTTTCTATTATTTTTGTTCTTGAAAATGGCACGGTAGTGCCAAGCTAAGTTCTGTATTAAACTTATGCTGTTTTTAACTACCCTCTACATAACTTCAGAATAAATTGAGCCAAAAACTTCAAACTTGGAGCATTTACAATGCTTATTAAAAAGGTTCCACCTCACCATCTTTGTATAGCATTAGTGGTTCTCAAGATACAGAACTTCAAAAATCACAAAAACAGTAATTGACTCACTGACAGATCATCAAACACTTCCTGCCGTCCTAAAAATTGTGAAATTTGGCACAATCTTGTGGTGCATAGACTGGGAAAAGCCGAAAGCTTAATCCCTCCCATTTTTAAAAGGATACTTTCGTCGTTGGTGGTATGAAATATTCATTCACCTTTTCAACCTGGCGGTCTTGCGTCAAGCTCAAACCTTTTTTCGGCTTAAACGAAATTTTTAGTTTTCAAAGCGAAAAAATTTAATAATTTGTTATACTATTGGATAAATTCTATAATAAGAAGACAGAGAAGGGAGTTCCTGTAAATTACTCCGGAAGAAATTACGTAGGCTTTTTTTGGAATAAAATTTTGCCAAAAATATGACAGAAATTATGCCAGACAGATGTGGAAAAAACAACAGAAAGTAAAAATTCCTAAAATTTCCGAAAGCTAAACAGAAAAGTCTAGCATTTCTTCCGGACTTTTTTGGAGAAAAATTTCTGCCATCTTTTCCAAAAAAAAAATCTGCCATAATTTTCGGAAGCCCAAAAAAGGACAGACCAAAACAGAATTTCTTGGATACAATTTTGTAGGTACAATTTTTAATAGAGAATAAAAAAAACTATGTAGAGCCAAAATTGTTAACAGGAAAAACAAAAAAAATCTGCACAAAAATGAACGAAAATAAATCCAATGAATGAACCATGCCATTGTATGCAAATATCTCAGCTCCCTCATCTGTCGCAGAAGCGTCACCATCACTCGTTTCATTCAAACCAAATAATCAATCGAGGGCATGTTCATGGCACAAAAGCCACCAACAAATCCCCCACATAGACCAATGTCAATGGCCAATCGACTACCCATCACAAATGCAAAAACATTTCCCAATCAGTTCTACCATAACCCTCCCCTCAGACCATTCTTCGTAAATTTGTCCCAGAACTTGAAAACTAACAGCCACTTGTTAAAGGGATCAATGCAAAGACAAGCAGCCAACATGGCTCGTTCATTATTGTGGTCTTCGGGCCGCAACGCAGCTATGTACTGTACACTGTACAGATAGCCATGATTCCAATTTGTGTGAACCAAAATGTATTACCTTATGCAGATGCAAGTGAACCGGCGACTTAGTTGCACGCAAATTTATTGTGATCGTCTGAATTTTGGCATTGCATAGACGTGCCTGTCCTTCCACTATCCGGCCATCCTCATGAATGTTTAAAAGAAGAGACAGATTTGTTTTTAAAACCGTCTCGAAAATATCTATAAAAAAAACGACAACAAGAAGAATCCCTGATCCCCTTTAATGTGCACATTAAAACGGATTTGTGCCAACGTAAATTACCTGCTCATAAATAAGGCACAACCAAGGCCCTGATGGTCATAATTTTTCTTGTTATTGTGTTTATTGTTATTTTGTCTGGTACTGTGGTCCACTTTATGGTCAACAATATACAAAACATTGGAAAAATGTAAATTTCGACGATGAAAACGAAACGAAACGAAAGAAAAAATCGATCAACAGGACCAACAGCTTCCTTATGTAAGACAAGAACAATTAAAATCTTTTGTGACGCGGGTTGTAAATCACAAAGAGCGAAGATAAATACAAAACCAGTGAATAAATTTGTTAAGAGCATCAACTCGACTGGAACATAAAATGCACCAAAACATAAAAAAAAAACAAAATAAAGGTTATTCAGTGCAATAAAAATTTGTTTTTTTTTTTTTTTTAAATCTTGTGGGCGCGTTAATGTTACTCAATATCTTCACATTGCGGCATCTTTATCTCGAGAGATAAAAAAGTGAAAGATTGGAATTATATTCGGGGCTTAAAGATCCCCATAAGCCATGCGAAAGGAACATTTATATTGGCTTTCTTCATTGATTTGTGTTTGTGTCCATAGTTATGGGGATTTCTTTTGATGGTTAGTCGTAGTCGTAGTCGATGCTTGAAAGTTCAGTTGAGTATGAAATCAGACCCGATGAATTCCAGTAGAATAAACACTTACCCCAGGCATTTTCGAAATATAGCTTAGAACTTTTCAAAAAAGTTAGAACTTGGTAAAAGTGGTCGCTTTCCATTGACCGCTAGACTAGCGGCATGTCAAACTCAATATAAAACAAGTAAAAGTGTTATCATCGGCCTGGTCGATGCTTTGATACCCTCCACTGAATAAAAGTCCTGCAAAATGTTTGCCACGCGAGTTAGTATGTGTCTAACATTAGTTTTGTATGGGAGGTAACAGAACTACTTTACCGACATAGACAATTTTCAATACCAACCTGACGACGGTTAAAAAAAGTCCTTTCAAAAAATGTCATTCACCTAAGTCGATTCGTTTAGACGCTAAGGTGTTTTCAACAGACAGAGAGATACATGAGTCGAATATTGGTTTTGTATGGGAGGTACCAGAACTACTTGACCGACATAGCCCATTTTCAATACCAACCTGACGACGGTAAAAAGAAGTCCTCTCACCAAATTTCAATCGCCCAGGTCAATTCGTTTGGACGCTATCGTGCTTTCAACAGACAGACAGACAGACAGACGGACAGACGGACAGACAGACAGACAGACAGACAGACAGACAGACGGACATGGCTAAATCGATTCAGAATGTGATCCTGATTCAGAATATATATACTTTATAGGGTCTCCGGTGAATCCTTCTTGGCGTTACAAACGTAATGGCAAAGTGAATATACCTTCCTGTGGAGGGTATAAAAAACTGACATTTTAGCATTCGCGCTAGAGAGCTCTAGTCTACCACATATTGTGAAATATCCTCTTTCAATCTAACACAAATTTAACTGCCAGACTGAATACGAAAAATAAAGATCTGCCCAAACAAACAAGTCAAAAGTAGAAGTCAAATTGAAAATCTCTATAAAACAAAGTGGAAAAAACTGTTTCCCTCTGTCGCCCATTATTTTCAACCAATTTAGTTGTTTTTTTTTTTTTAAATGTCGGTAATTACGGTGATTGGGTGATAGGTTAAACAAATTCAAAATCGTACAAAGGGGCGTGGCACCACCCATACAAACAAAAAATTCAAAATCGTAAATCTCGAAAACCACCGAATCGATTGCGCTCAAACTTACGTCCAATCTTAAATTTGTCAGAAAAGAACACAAAATAATCAAAATCAAACTAGAGATCTAGCAGCAGATTTCTTCTATCAGGGATATTTTGTGCTAGCCATTTAGCGGTCAGTGTAGGGTTGCCAGAAATCTTTTGAAGAAAGTAGTCATCGAGCATGAAAATCCCGGACTTTCCCGGACTAAATACGATCTAAAAAAAGAGTACAAAAGTAGAACAAAAAATAATGTGAAAGTTTTGAAAAAAGAAGTTCACTAAACTCAAATCTTGAAAGATCTAGAGCTATTTCCTTAGTTTACGTCCCCCTACGTCAAAAAAATAAATTTTAATTTCTGAGATTTTGGAAATTTTGCTTCGCACTCGAGTACCTAATTGGCGACAAAATATATTTCATATTACGTGAATTTTGGCTGGTATTCACGGATTTTCAAAATTTTGGAAAAAGTGTTTTCTTATTGAAGGAAACCCTGTCGCATAATTAACAAAAAACAAAATTTTATATTTTCGGTGGATTTTTGACGTCTTTCAGGGTTTCAAGCATAAGCAAAACTCGTTCCACTGCCAGGTGAAGAAACAGCCATCTCCTTTTTGAATGGTATAAAATTGACTGACATTCTATATTCATTGCCGAGCAATTCAGCAAAATATTATTTAATATTTTTAAACTGATTTGATTACATCGACTTTAATATGTAAGATCGCATTAGAAATTTTCATTCAGTGATTTCGAACCTTTCTTTTTCCGATTACCAAAGTTGGTATTACAATAATATGTTGCAGAACTCAGAAGCAACAAGTTCGGATTCAAAATCACTACCAAAATTGCTGAATTGCTCGACCATTCGAAAAGGATATGAGTTTTTCTTCACCCGGCGGGAGGTGGAACGACTTTTGCTTATATTTGAAACCCTAAAAAATAATATTTCGAAAACGTCAAAAATCCACTGAAAATATTCAAATGTTTTTTGTAATGCGCCAGGGAAAAAGTTTGGAGAAAGTTTTTCTCATATTGAAAGAAAAACTTTTTCCAATATTTTAAAAATCCGTGAATGCCAAAATTTACATAATAAATTCATTTTCTTAATCTTTTCCCCTTTCCTTCAATTGAAAGTTGCAAACATAATGGAGTGTCTGACTGTGGAAATATTACTAACCCTCAGTTTCACACTGGAAGAGTGGAAGCTTAAACTAAAGTTCAACTGAACCTGAACGTGAGTTTAAACTTGAAGTTCAACTCGTCCGGTATCACAATGTAGTCTGAACATCAGTTCAATTGAACTCAGTTTAACTAAATTTAATGAATAGAATTTGGCAGTATTCTATGTACAGTACTTAAATTTTATACGGACCTTTCGAAAATCGTTCCTTGTGTTTTCTTTCAAAGAACAAACAACGCAAAACAGCGTCATATATTTATTTTTTACAATCGGCTGATTTGAGGTTTAAACGGAAAAATACTGTCATATAACTTAAACTACAAAATGAACTCTGTTCAAGGTTTAAACGAAACTGCTATACCGAATTATTTGTTGAACTGAACTCAAGTTTAAACTAAAAGTGAAGTTTAAACTCCCACTGTGAAACTGAGGCTAAGTATTTTAAGATTTGAGTTTAGTAAACTTCTATTTTTAACACTTTCATATGTGTCAGAAAATCAGCCGAGAATAATTATTTAGCGCAATTGACACACGGCTCTAAAACATTAAGTAGGTAGGCACCTACCGCAATTAAAACATCTTTTTGTAGTTTTCTACCCTTTTTTAGTTCCTATTTTGTCCGGGAAAGTCCGGGGTTTTCATGCTCCATAACTAAATTTTTTTAAAAAGATTCCTGGCAACCCTACCCATTGCATAATGAGTAGAACTGTCTATTTTCTTTTGCAAAATTTTTCTTCGATTTTTTTATATTTTTATTATATAAATACTCTGCGCAGTATTTCAGTGGTTAGTGCGCTGGACTACTGTGCGAGGGATCCCAGGTTCGATCCCCGGAAAAACACAAATTACATCTTAAAGTTTTTTCTACTGCGCCACTTCTCACGAACGTCAGACAAACATCCGAGAGTATGACTGTCATGAAAAAGCTTCTCAATTCAGCCGTTCGGACACGGCATAAAATTGTAGGTCCCTTCCATTCGTCCCAAAAAAATAGAAACTCACACAAAACGAATGGTTGCGAGAAGCTAGGCCTTGGGTGTCACCCGCCCGTTGCGCCACCTATTTATTTATTTATTTTTAAATACTCTTATATTCTTCCGTAATTTTTTTTTTCACATATTATGCATTCCGCTAAAAAAAACGCATCACCTTTTTTACTTTCAATGAAATGTTCTGTACTTTTTGGTAAACTAAACCAGTGCAGTGTGTAAGTCGTGAGAAATTTACATTTTCGTGGGAATTTTGATGGTCAAAAACTATCGTATTATAGACAAAAATTCGGCTCCATTCATTGCTATTTCATGGGAAATTTGATCAACATTAAAAACAACCAATATTCGCACAATTTTTAACCTCAGATCGTACTTAGCTATGTTTAAAAAATTGTCTGCTTTTAGAAATTTGGGTTTAAATAAATACGAAAACTAGGTTATGTCTCATAGCATTATGTTTAAAACGCAATTGCAGGCATATATGACCTTTTTGGCAAATTTTTGAGCATTTATCTAATGTCTGTCTAAGTTTGGGACATTCATTCGACAATTTGTGGTTTGAAGCTGTCAGGCCCTGAATAGTTTGGGGTTTATCGGAAATGCGATTTTATCACAGCCCCACAAGACGTAATAACTTCGTACTTTGAACCATTAAAAGTGTATGTTTATGTACACAAAAGGGAGTATGGAACATGGAACACGGGACACTGTCTATTTAAGGCTGCAGTTATAGCTATCAGTAAAATGCATCCGTAAAAAAATTGTTTCACTTTTTTGGAGCATTTAAACTTATTCGTTGAACAAAAAAAGTTTTTAAGAAATTCTTTTTTTTTTTTGACGAATTAGTTTTATAATTCAAAAGCAACTATTTAAGATCAAGATTGAGTTTAACGGTTAGGTTTAAGAGCTCCAAAAAAGTGAAACAATTTTTTTACGGATGCATTTTACTGATGCAAATTCGTATCCACTGTGCGGCTAGCCTTACCCATTCAGAGAGATGTCATTGAGATACGTGCTGCTGTGACAGATATACATAATTTCGAAAGAAAGTTTTTCAAACACAGTGCGAATTATGTTGATTTTTTAGGGGATGTTTTGATGCTGAGATTTGCAGCATATTAATGAAAGTAGGTTAAGGGGCTGGTGATGCAGATAATTTCGTTGCTTTTAGTAAATTTTCCGAACAAATTTCATAGAAAAATTATGTAGGTATATCTCATGAATAAGTGGTAAAAACAGCAAAATATAGGGCTGAAAAGTAAAGTAAAGTAAAGGGGGAGCTCTCCATCATTCAGATATCTACTTTTAAAGGTGTACCTACCTTCTAAGTATGGATCCATTTTTAGAATGTGCCATAAAATAAAGTCTATATTTCACATGTGTTGAGTCGAAAGTTTATTCACTTCGTATTACCAACCAAATGAGTCATACCTACTTAACTAACACATAACACAGTAAACGATGTCCAATAATTGACTCCACACTATTTTATGAAATTGATTACCTAGCAGATAATAATTGCGATATCTAAAACGCAACTGCAAACGAAATGATCACGCCATCCAGAGTTAACAACAACTACTTTTATTTGTCGGCCGAAAATAAAGTCCCACACTTGATAGATACACGCAGTCATGGAGAGCAGATCTCACTTCATTATACTCAGCCTTCTGTTTGCCTTCCTCGTGTTTTCCAATGTAAGTATCATAGATATTTGTATTACAATTATTATAAGAATTACCCCTTTTAGGGCGATTTTGCCTTAAAATTCACAAAATTAAATTGCATTACGCTTGATCCTATTTCGCTGCAAAACACCGAGTGTTGGGCCAAACCAATCAATCGTACAAGAACTTTGGTGAACTTTAAAACCGACTTACACCGACCTCTTAAGGAGCTGTATGTAAGTGATTTAGGTAAGAGCAGAAATTTCAATTATTTAATTTTCGAGTTATCCTTTCAGGTAAACATGCAAATGCGCAGAAGAACCAACATTGTGTACAGGCCCTTTCTGATAAACATCACCGAGAATTACTGCGACATATTCGCGAAGAATCGCGCCAGCGCTTATATGCGAGCTATCGGCAACATTTACATGGGTTACACAAATTTAAATCATAGCTGCCCTTATACTGTGAGTGTTGTTATAAAGTCGGTACGGCTATAGCTTGAAAATTATTATTTCGTCCAGGGAACTATTATCATAAGTAATCTGGAAATGGATCAAGAAAAAATTCAGTTCCTTAGTGCTTGGCCACTCGGAGAATATCTATTGGATGTTTTAGCGTTCGGAGAAGGTCGAGATATCATAAGACTGCAGTTCTTTTTTATAACACAGATGTTTTACACACCAAAACCACCTACTAAGAACTAAGGTATCCATAATATAAATCCACAATCTCTAGTAGGTGTATTGGCTTTGCTTAAAAGAAACACTTTAGTGTTTGTGTTTGTTTTTAAATTAAAAGAGTTTCTCAGAAGATGCTGATTTTAGCTTTGAATAATTTGAGTTTCGGTGGTTTGGTCATATTAAACGTATGTCCCCGACCAGGATCCCACGACGTGCTATGGAATCCGTACGATCGGGCAGGCGTCCCCTAGGTAGACCCAGGATGAGATGGTTAGATCAAATTCATAATCTCTCCTCTACCCGTATGGGGATTGCACTTGATGATTTGGAGTCGATGGCGGAGGATCGAGAGCTATGGAGGGTCGACTTGAGCAACCTACACGCGACCCACATATTGAAAATGAATGAATGAATGAATAATTTGAGTCAATTTTGAATAGACCAAGAGTCCACAGTTAATTTAGGGTGTGAGATATAACCGACAAAAAAGTAGATGAGTTGAAGGATGGGGTAAGGCTGATGCTATAAAGTCTTGCAGCTATAATGGTCGTGGCTTTAGTGAGTAAACCTATGTTGAAAACCCATGTTTTTCTAAAACTAAGATAATTGATATAACCATCAGTCAATGTTAGTTTTATTGTAAAGAGTATTATTATTTCATTGCAAATAGGTCCAAGACGTTTTAGGCGCGGCAAGACTTGTGCCAGTTCAAGTTTCAAAATCCTAAAAAAAAAACGTTTTTTTTGTAATAGTTAACATAACCAAATTATCGGCCCTAAGCGAGGTATCCGTCGAAACGGAAAATTCTCCAATTTCATACGAATCGGAAGATGTTTGCAGCGTGGTATACTTCGGAACAGCTTTTCGGAACTTTGTTCCGACAAATATTTAACGCACACTAGCGTTTTGCGTTTCAGTGCGTTTTTACTGAAATTTTTGACAGCGTCATACGAATTTGCTTCCGATTTGCTCCGAAAGGAATTGTTTGCAGAATTTTTTTACGATTTGGAGTGAAGTGTTAATAAATGAAAGCAATAAAGAAAAAAACTTGTTAGCAAAGTACGTAATTGGTTCTATTTGTTGCTTTAATTTTTGTTTTCAGGGCAAAAACAAGCACTAAATAGGAAAACCCCGATGTTACACGAAATGACATCATGTCAAATCGATGCGTCATCGCATTTTAATTACCTATTCTTTCCGAAGGCGGATAACTCGAATTTTATTTTAGTCTCCGACAGAGTATCTATGCGTTGCGGAGAATTCTCCGTTCCGACGGATACTTCTCTAGGGCCAAATATTTGCTTAAAAAAGGTAGAAAATCCATCCCTGATAGAGCTATAAAGATCCAAGACCTTTTGAAAGCGGCCAGCGTCGTAACAGACAAATTCGGAATTTTGACAAAAAAAAAACAGTTTTTGAAATAATTGTTATAACCAAAAATAATTTATATCTACGAGTACTGTTCTGGTCATACTCCCCTGATCACTAATACGTGGGTCCAAGCAGCAGTATCCGTTCCGCATGATAAAGCTAAAATTTCATAAATTCGAACCTAAAAGCTAATAAACTGCACCCATTAATTTTAATTGTAGGTATAAGTACTGGCAAAGCTAAGATACCATGCTAGGCAAAACGTGGCTAATAAACTCTTCTGTTAAATTTTTTTTTTTAGCAAGAAGTTCCAGCTTAAGTCAGCATTAGACCGGGCAAACAATTTTCCAAATTTGTTATAAAGTAAAAAGTAAATAATTAACAAAATAAAATAAATAAAATGGGTCATCAGAAGAACTAATAAATGAAGTGTTTATCCGGATGCCATTGGGAGGGAAATTCTATTACCGCCTTGAATTGACAAGTCATTTCAAGAAAAATTATCTACCATTTCTCAATGCATATTCTTTACACCTTCCAAGGCAATAATTCCGTTGTGCAAAATGCAAATAGCTCTGAAAATAATTTAAGCAAATAATGAAAATGTTTCAATATTCTTCCACAAAATACGCCATTTGAAGTTTATGATTTTAAAAGAACATTCTACACATTGGCTCGGCGTGCATTAAAAGATTCCTTATCAGGACTAACAGTCTCTTCTCCTTCTAGAGTGTGGCTAGAGTAGTATAGAAGGATGTGCGGATATACTTTGTCACCAATGAAGACTTGTGTCAATAAAATTGACCTCAATATAATATTATAAATTTTTCATTTAGCATCTGCAACACCTTGAAACACAATTGAAAATAACATTTTATAATTATAAAAGTTCCTGAATATGCTGGGCAGTGGACATTTCATTCGAATGTGTTTTCCATCTATTCAGTTTGAAAATTCCCACATTTATTCCAAAAGTCTGCAGCAACTTTTTGAGAAACATCCCAGAGAGATGCACATGTTGCCTTCACAATATATCCGACTGTCGCCTTTCCCATTCTAGATATATGATCGCGAAATGACATTCCCGGTGCAAGATATCTGTCAAACTAACAAACTATCAGCCCTATTATGGCTATCAAATATCAACACGATATTTGATAAAAATTGATACGTATCAACAATATGAATGAATTGATATTATGGCTATCAACCTAGCAACATTTTGGATGAATTGTGAATTGTATTAGATTTAAGATCTACTGTGAACAGTTTTATCGATAAACTTGGTATTACGGTTATCAAAAAATTTGATTTTCATGATATTATCGATCAACCACAAATTTCTTCGGTACACATAGACATCCCAAATGTCCTTATACTATGACTAGCAGCGATTTTAAAATTATTTGCTCAATAAGGAAACTATCAGCTGAGCGTTGGGAATAACTTTAGCATTGACATTGCACAATCAACAGTGTTGGTCGTTTTTTTGATTTGCGAAAAAAGCTACTGTTTAATAAAAACAATTAACCAAAACTAGACGTCAGCCATAAAACAACAACCAACTACAAAATAGAAACGTCAAACGTGAAAACAGAACCCATTCTCAATGATATTTTGATAAGTATTCACAATGGGGTAAAATTTATCAATTGATACTCATAATACCAAATTATCAATGAATTGATAGATCTTATCAAGTATCAAGTAATTGATATTTGATAGCCATAATAGCGCTGTATATCTGTCAAAGTTTGACACTTGTGATTTGTGGTTGATTTCCGAGCCTATATCGTAGCGGAAAATTATAAAGTCTGCGTAAACTATTCTCCATACAAAATCTGACAGTTCATTTACGAGGAGGTACATTTCTGCAGTTTATGCAGTTTATGAGGCTTTTACTCGTTGAAGTGAATACACTTAATTTTTTTTTCGTTTTTCTTTCTTTTTAAGCACATACTTTAAAAAAAATACTTCCAAGCTTAAGCTTTTTGAAAGATCAAGAAAAATATCGGAAATCGAGCGGTAGGTAATTTTCGAATATATTTATTTTGATGCGACAGATCCACCATAGTGTTTGTCAGTGTTGTCAAAGTCTATCTATACACCAGTTAAGTTTCCCTCTTCCCTCTTCTGTAAAAAGAGCTAAATACCAGTCATATGAGAGTTAGGGCCAGTTTCAAGACTAGCTAATAAAGTCTCGGATAGACTATTTAGTACTTATCTGTCAGCTAAACTTCAACTTTTGGTTTCAAAGATTTGGGATAGTGATATCTGACGGATATAGTATCGGATAGAGCGTTAACCGGGGCGTTATGCAATAATGTACGTGTTCGCATATAAGAACAACTCGCATAAAGAAATTTTTTTTTGGATTTTAGAGGTTTCTTATATCCGTCGTGGACTACGAACATATTACATGACACCCGATGGAGTGTCGAGTATTTCAGCCAAGGCCAAATTATTTCGAAACACTCGACGATGAATATTTCAGAATTCGGTTTTTATTTACTCAGCAATTCAATTTTAAGAAGATGTTGTTTTTCTAATTCATGAATAGCGTTCTTGCGTTCCAACTCCTTTCTAAAATTTTTCTTTGTATTAATTTTTGCTCCAACTTAGAACTGTTTTTTGGATTTTTGCTGCTTCAATTAGTTTTTTCTTTTCAAATATTAGAAAACACGAAAAAACAAAGAAAAAGGGCATGATAGAATTATTAAATTAGATATATGAACGATACAGTTGGTCTTGCAGTTCATCTGATAATCCCTTGATTTCCGGTTTGATATAGCAGCGACATAAAACGTAGATATAATATAAATGCATCATTTATTATTTTTATTATTTAAATATCTATGTATATCTATATATTTTTTTTTGTTTATTTATTAATTGTTTGTTAACATGTTGTTATTTAATATTTTTCTTATTATTTATTTATTTATTTATCGTTGTTGTTATTTAATTTATTCAAGTTTTTTTTTTCATCTTTATTCATTTATTTATTTATTTATTAATTTATTTATATCATATTTATGATATAATATATTTACCAACATGTACTTGGCTAACCAACATAAAATCAAGTAGTTTTTTTTTCCTGCAATCACTCCTTCTCCCTACACTTGATTTTTTTTATATGAAGGTTTTTACTAGTAGCTTTTCATTCCCTCTTTTTTTCTAAATTCTGTGATATTTTTATTACAATATTAAATTTTTCGGTAGTAACGTAGTTTTTACCATATCTCTGTAAATTGTGCAATAGTGCTTATGTGATGAAGAATGTATCTTTTCTGATACAATAAAATGTTATATTATAACAAAGACAAAACAAATGACATGTGTTTCGAAACAAACTTGGTGGCTGATACATTTTTCCGCAAGTTAGTTTATCACTATCAGAGACTTTGACGATGAAAGAGAAACTTTTTCCAGAAACCTTAGAAAACGGGCCCTTAAAAACGTTAAAACCGTTTTTAAAAAAGTCTCCAATTAAAATGTTTGAAACGAAATCGCGGGACCAACTTGTTGAGTTCAGCTACCGCATCGCAATGGCAGAATTGATTAACATATCTTTCTCTTGCTATAGGTAACATACATAATGTAGGTATCTATGTATGTAATGTAGGTTTAGACAGATATTCATTGCAATGTTGTTAAAAATAAAAACAGCTAATACTAGGAAAATCAATTTTTATTTATAAACAAATATATATACATATAAGGATATATTTTTAGGAAATTTTGTATTCATATTTTTTAATAAACTTAATCCTCAAGTGCAGCGTTACGTCGCATCTGGGTTATGAAAAAGAACTGCAGTTTTATGATATTTCGACCTTCTGCGAACGCTAAAACATCCAATACATATTCCCCGAGTGGCCAAGCACTGAGGAACTGCATTTTTTGTTGATCCATTTCCAGATCACTTATGATGATTGTTCCCTGGACGAAATAATAATTTTCAAAGTATAGCCGTACCGTACTTTATAACAATACTCACAGTATACGGGCAGCTATGATTTAAATTTGTGTAAGCCATGTAAATGTTGCCGATAACTCGCATATAAGCGCTGGCGCGATTCTTCGCGAATATGTCGCAGTAATTCTCGGTGATGTTTATCAGAAAGGGCCTGTACACAATGTTGGTTCTTCTGCGCATTTGCATGTTTACCTATAGGGATAACTCGAAAATTAAATAATTCAAATTTCTGCTCTTACCTAAATCACTTACATACAGCTCCTTAAGAGGTCGGTGTAAGTCGGTTTTAAAGTTCACCAAAGTTCTTGTACGATTGATTGGTTTGGTCCAACATTTAGTGTTATGCAGCAAAATAGGATCAAGCGTGATGCAATTTACTTTGATATACTTTATGGTGAATATGGCCTACGAGGGGTAATCCTTATGCTTTTGTAATAGAAATATCGATGATACTTACATTGGAAAACACGAGGAAGAAAAACAGAACGGTGAGTATAATGAAGTGACATCTGGTCTCCATGACTGGGTGTATTGTATATATGGTTGGTAACTGAAAGGTTTAGACGCAGGTGGAGTTATTACAATTTTTGGTAACGCTGAATGGCGTGATCATGCTGTCCATCAATCGCGTTTTAGATATCGTAGTTATTATCTGTTGGCCAATTTCATAAAGTGGTATCCAGTCAATTGGACATCGTTTACTGGTGTAATTGAAATATTTTACAATGGTTTACAAAGCGAATGATTTTTCGATTCAAATGGTATACACACTGCTGATAACTACGATGATGCCAATTCGATTTTCACTGTTTATACCTGTTGGAAATTTTGTACCCAGAAACTTTTACTACCGTGTATAGCCTCTTTAAGGATTAATTTATTGGAATTTACCTGGAAAACTTTTAGCCCCAGCCCCAGGTAAAACTATTTATGGCGAATTAGTAAATAAAAAACATGAAAAATAACTCGAAGCCTATTTTGGGCTCTTAATTTTAAATCAAGACTAACTTTCGAAGACTTGCAGTGCAGTTTTCACCCTATAATAAATTTCCTAACATACTTACTTACTTACTTATCGGGCTCCCGACTCGTGAAGAGTCTCTGCCTGAGACACTGCAGCCTTCCATCCTCTACGATCCCGGGCACGCTGCTTCCAATTGTCCAGACCAAGCGCTCTGGCATCCGCGATGGCTTGGTCTTTGAAACGGAGATTCGGATTCTCGAACCTGGGGGCTGGGATTCGAAGACCCTCTTAGCTGGAGCATTATTGTCCATTCGCTCGATGTATGGCCGAGCCAATGTAGTCGACGTGTTTTGGCTTTTTGGACTACATCCACATCTTGGTACAGCTCATAGAGTTCGCGGTTGTATCTTCTCCTCCATTCGCCCTCCTCGCACACAGGACCAAAAATCCGCCGAAGTATTTTTCTTTCGAAGGAGCCCAGTATCAGCTCTCCCTTCTTGCTTATCGTCCAGCACTCGGCGCCATAAAGCAGAACTGGCAGGATAAGGGTTTTGTAGAGCACACATTTCCTTCGAGTTAGGAGTTTTGAACCCAATTGTTTTGCCAAACCGAAGTAGCAACGGTTTCCTAGGGTAATTCTTCGTCGGATCTCCACTTAGGGCGTCATTCGTGGAGTTTACGTTTACTCCGAGGTAGGTGAACTCCTTAACTACCTCGAAATTGTTGCTATCAATAGTGACGTTTTGTCCTAGGCGGTGGACAGATGCTTGTTTGTTTGTTGATAGCATGTACTTAGTCTTGTCCTCATTTATACTTCAAGCCCAACGGATTTCGCCTGTGAACGCTTCTATCACGGCACGCTGGGAGCGACCGATGATGTCAATATCGTCCGCATAGCCAAGCAGCTAGACGGATCTGTTGATGATAGTGCCTTCCGTGTTGACACCTCCCTGCGCACTATCTGCTCCAGTACGAGATTGAAAAAGTCGCATGATAGAGCGTCTCCTTGCCGAAATCCGGTGCATGTTTGAAAAAGTCCGGAAGAGCTGCTTCCAAACTGCACGTTGCAGCGCGGGTTTTCCAGCGTCACGCGACACAGCTGAATCAGTTTTGCCGGGATTCCAAATTCGGCCATCGCCATATAGAGCTCCTGACGATGTATGCTATCATACGCGGCTTTGAAGTTGATGAATAGGTGGTATTTCAGTCATTTCCTAACTATGACTGCTAAATGTAGGTATGTATGAAATATTGATCTCTCTTGATAGAAGGCATTTTAGCGCTACAATAGGTGTCATTACGTGACACTGCCTTATGGGCAAGTATGCAACAAGGCTTGACGCGATTCTGAAACGATATTTGTAGAAGTTGTTTGGACGAAGAGGAGGACAAGGAGACGGTTCATCTCTTTTTATGATCTCTTTGTCCGGCTCTCTCCCGAAAACGGAAACTCCATTTGGGAGCTTTCTGTTACAATGCTCTAAACGATCTAACAAACCTTGACATTCGTAATCTCCTATGCTTTATTAGAAGCTCAAACTGGTTTAACAGTAGGACCAGTGCCGGATTTAGATTTTTTGGGCCCTAGGCCTTTGATATAAAAGGTGCCCTATTTTATATTTAATTTTATGTTACCTAATAAATACTGTCTATTGATAATGACAATACGCAAGTATGTCCCACCCAAAAATTGCTTTTTTCAATTTCCAATAAATTTCATACATTCGTCTGTGCATATGAAAGTTCAAAATACACCCACACTTCGCTTAAAAAGATTTCGAAACGTTCCATCAAATCTGGCCCAAGACTTTAAGCCAAAAAGGGAAAACTCCGTGACTGGGAAACGTAAAAGGTAACGGTGACGAATATACCTATAGGCCATAGAGTGATTTCGACTTCAATATCAATACTTTGAAAAATGATTCTTGGGTAGGTGCACTCTAAAAAAAATTATGTATTCCTACAATAAGGGTCTCTCTCCAATTTGGAAATCATTTAGGCTTAAATTATAGCTATCAATAAACTGCATACAGTGAGCGTCAAAATTGAGTAAACACCAATGAGGTTTTCATTTGTCTTTGAAGTTTGAAAACAATTTTTTGCTTAATTATTGTTATTTCGTTATCAAACTTTTAAGAGATTGTTAGTTTTTTACACCTGTTTCTAGACCCTAAAAAAACTCAAAGAACATCTGTTTTTACTCACTTTTGACACTGTACGTTAAAACATGAAACAGAACAAAACCAAACAGTGGTAGATTTGAAAAATAAAAATATTAAATATTGTGGCAGAAGCAAGTTTTTGAAGTTTTTGTGGTGCCCCATCTGTCGTAATGCCCTATGCCTGGGCCTAGTTGGCCTAAGTGTAAATCCAAGGCTGAGTAGGACGAAACTTCTTCTAGATTCATGTGGTATCACAAGACGTGGTTTTGTCAGCAGCCATTTCAACCTAACCTAACCATGAACGAAATAGGTTTTAGTTAGAATAGTTTGGGGAATCAGTCCCAAACCATGTCCCATCATTATATTCACAAAATGCAAAAATTTCGGCATTCTACCTTGGAAAAGGTATGTACATTATACATTATACAATGTACATTGATGCTTTTTGAACATCTATTCACGTTTTTTCCCATCTACTCCACTTTTTTACGTAGGCAATTCTACTCCAGAAATTTGTTCAGAAGTGGCATCGCTTCTAGCACATACTTACAAATAAAGTGTTGCTTCTACCTTATTCCAGCGCGCACGCTACCCACTTTTTGAACGCAAATAGCCCCCAAACTCAGTGTTGCCATGAAAATATTTAGAGAAATCTGCAATTATGAAGAAAAAAATTGCAATGCAGATTTCTATGAAAAATATCTGGATTCGTAAATATTTCAATATCAAAAAATTAAATTTTGAAAGGTTAGAGCTAACACACTCAGTTCAGTCTCATAAGACCAGAAGTGCCACAGTTTTAGAAATTTCTACTTATACAGCGCAAAAAACTCTATACTTTCCTGTTCTCCTTTATGCAGAATGCAGCTCAGAATCACTAAACAAACCAAATAAATGCAGACAAAGTATGTCATGCAGATTTTGGGATTTTAAAAGTCTGCAGCTGGGCTGAAAATTCGCAAAATGCAGACGAATCTGCACTTACGGCAATGCTGCCCGGGCTACAAAAGTTTTTCCTATCTAATGTGGATTTAAAACGGACTAGTTAGAAAAAAAACTTTTTTCAAACTCAAAACTGTTATGCGCTCTAATACTGTGGAGTGCATTTGAGAACTATGTATACGACTAAGTTCCCAGCTCCTTTTCATTTTCGTTGAAATCACTGAACTGCAATCGCATTTGAGATACTTTTGTTTTATTTTTAGAACCTTGTAATGTTTCCAAAGTGAGTTAGAGTTGAATGTCCCACTTCGTTTGTTCTACTACTGCGGCGGTCTCATGCTCATCTTCGACTTTAAGTTGTGTACCTTGTAACTAGTACTTTGACTCTGATTCCAGCTCGCAACTCGCAAGTCCTATTAGTCTGCACCTTTTAATTCGCTAATTAACCAACCGACCGACGTTACTGTCTGTTAGATTTTTGTTTTTCTTTCGTTTGACATTTGTTTAAGAAGCTGGAAAAAAATGCTACTCTGTACTGTACACAACATTGTTGTGAATGTGGAATTGCCAGCTTTTTTATTTGTCACGGTATCAAGTGCAATTTATGGCAAATCGGTGAACATTTTTGTTCCATGAATCTTCGGCGCCCTTTAACGCGGGCTGGTTTAATCTGCGGTAATTTCTGTAACGAACTTTACAACAAGGATACATACAATAATTTTCTCGGCCACAGTGACTTAATATAGGATTGTCCACACATGGACATGGTTGGTGTGTCCCACCAGCAACATAGATTAATGACATCGCTGGGGACATCATTTGTTGTTGCTGTTTGTGCTGCCTAACATGCAATTGGGGTCTTGTAAAACACTAAAGGACTTGTTTGGGACGTCTTTCGTTTTTCACTATTCCCCTTGCTTTTTTCGTTTCCAAATCCAATTAATGTTCGACTCATGCATCGTGTTGAAAATTATTGGAGAAAATTTCAATTTCCCTGTGAGTTCTCATCGTCATCAGAGTTTGCCTTTTGTTGCTCTTGTGTTATGGTGATGGCGAACGTGCTTTTCCAATTAATTAATTAAAATAAATTTAAATATTTTTACGACTCATAAAACGAAAGAAAAGACAACAAAAAAAAAACCTCGTTGTCGTCTTTAGCGTAGGTATAGTCATCAGATGAAACGTTTTATTGCCAGGGGGCCGCCAATGAATATACACCCAGAGAAAAACCTGTGTAAAATTGACCTAAATCGCGGTATAAGCCAACTTAGTCCTAAGGCCGTTTTGAACCTGGTAAGTTCTAAGGTAACTTGCCTTAAATTCCTTAGGTAACCCAAGTTTTTGAAACATGTGCAAAATTAACCTAGTTTTCGGTAACGGTACGCAAGCTTGCCTAAGGCATTTTACCTTAAACCTAGGCTGAAATTAGCCTAACATTTTACCTTAGGATAATGTTAGCTTACCTATTTCAATTTCCTTAGCATGTGTAAAATCAACCTAGTTTTAGGTAACGGTATGCAAGCTTGCCTTAGGCAATTTACCTTATACCTAGACAGAATTTAGCCTAGCATTTTACCTAAGGAATGCGTAATTTAACCTATTTTTTTTTAATACGGGTAAAATCGACCTAGTTTTTGGTTACGGTATGCCAGGTTGCCTAAGGAATTTTACCTTAAACCTAGGCTGAATTCAGCCCAAGGAAAGCGTGATTTTACCTATTTTAATTTTTTAATATATGTAAAATCAACCTAGTTCTTGGTACCAGTATGTAAGGTTACCTGAGGAATTTTGCCTTAAACCTAGGCTGAATTTAGCCTAACATTTTACCTAAGGAATGCGTAATTTTACCTATTTTAATGTTTTTAACATGAGTAAAATCAACCTAGTAAGGGAGGAGTAGGCGAATTACTTGCCGGGCGGAACGCCTAGCGCAGTAATTTCCTAGGGCCTTAGCTGGAAAAAATGAAGAGACTGCTAGCCTGGCGGGACGCACAGCGTAGTAGCTACCAAATTATCTGTAATGTATGGAGAAAACAGACATTAATAATTTTTAAACTTTTTACTTACCTCGCACAGTAGGTACACGTTTTTTTTACATCAGTTGACAGGTAATCATATTAAATTTTGAAAGTTGTCTTATGATAATTCACTCAGTAAGTGAGTGTGACTTTTAGGAACGAATAGAAATTATTTATTTTATAAGGCTTTATCGTCCGCCAGATATATTTACCTTAGAACTAAGGCAAATCTGCATGGTTTGTGAATATTTATGCGGAATATCACCTTAGGCCTAAGGTACATTTACCTAATAAACTAGGTGATTTTACTTTTTGGCGGTATATTACCTTAGTAGGTGACCTCTAATTTGGAGGTGTTATCACTTAAAACGCTATAACTTCTAAACTATCACAGGTACAAAACTGACCATTTTAGACCATTTTTATCAGATAAAAAATGGCTTTTACTACAACTTCTGTGGATCGTACGTAAAAAAGTTGCATAATTTTTAGGAAATTTCTCAAGGATAGCCATAACTTTTTAAAAAAAAACATGCTTTGACGCTAAATTGTGTTGCAATAAATGAAAGTAGTTTGGAGAGAAAATCACCTTACGTAATGTATAATTTACCTTAGCACTAAGGTAAACGTTTTGTTGAAGTATTGCCTAGGCTTAATGTATATTTACCCAGTAACTAAGGTGCATGGTGATGAACAGATGAAAATTACCTTAGAGATAAGGTAAAGTTACGTATGTCCTTAGGTGAACTTCAACTTTTTGGGTGATTAGGTAAAAATACCTTAGGACTTAAGGCAATTTAGCTTATTTTTTATTACCTATGACGTACATAAATCGTCCTATTTCTTGGCAAATTCATGCTTGTCCAAAAAGTTCCATACCAATATATTTACCTAAGGCGTTTAGGTCATGTTAGCCTATCTTGCATTGCCTATGCCGTACATAAATGAACCTATTTCTTGGCAGAAAAATGTGTAACCAAGAAATTTCATACAAAAATATTTACCTAAGGCGTTTAAGGCAATTTTACACAGTATTTTTCTCTGGGTGTAGGTACTCGTATAAAGTTGTGACTACATGTTGTTGCAATATGTTGCATCGTAAAATATAGGATTTTTTTTTGTTCATTTTTCGTATTTTGCGTTATTCAATCTGAGCAATTACTCCATAAAAATGTACAGTTTTCAATTCGATGGGTATACGACCAATACCAATATACAGGTCTCTTGAAAGGAGAAGCTCTTCCGACTTGATGAATCATTTCTGTTTTGTTTACAGAGAATCAAGACTAAGGAACAAGTAAGACAAGTGAAATTTTAAGAACCATAAAAGTGATAGTTGATTACGCGATGAAAGGTGTTTTTGTTTTATAAGCCGCTAATTAAATTACAATAATTGTGTCACTTTGATGGCATTTGGGAGCGCTCTCGTACGATGTGTGCGATATTTTGTGACAGTTTGGGATTTTTGTTAAATTATTTTACTTATTTCACGATATTGATGATTTGTTTCATTCATTTCCTTTATTTGTATTTAATTATTAAGTTTTTCTGCCGACCGACGAATGCGGTTAATTGTCCCACTTTTGACAATAATTGGCAGTGGTACTGATTTACTGAAGGCTTTGTGAGAGGATTCGTGAAATCTCAGAAGTTGGTTTAAAGACGGCACATTCTCGGCAACTATTTGTTTCTTTTAAGGGCTGTGTGGGAATAGCCACTGGCAATTATAAAGGCCTCCTCTTTTACGGCCGATGAAGTTAATATCGTCCGCACATCCCAGTCCAGCCTAATCTTTTGAAGGTAGCCCTGCGCACTATATTCACCAGAACGATACGTAATAATTTGACAGTTCATCTTCTGGACGAAATGCAGAAATATTTTATGTTAGGGATGACTAACTATAGGTACAGCATTAGATTGCATATTTTGCAGTACATTATAGCCAGATGGATAAATTTACTGAAATCTCGAATTGCCCCATCACTCTAAAGAGCCCCTGGCTGATGAACACAGATGACATGCGACTTTAAAGTAGATGAAAAAGTGTGCGTCTCAATGGTACAATAATACTGTTTGATAGGAAAGTCCAATATATTTTTTACGCCATTGAAAGCAACAAGCAATAAGGAACAAAGCAACTAGAAATTGCTACTACGAAGCAATATTTGTTCGAGGTAAGGTGGGGTTTCCACATGTTGGTCGGTTGATTGACAAAGTTTGACAGCTCTTGCGTTTATGTCATTGAACGACACCAACGTCAGTTCATTTCCACTTATGCCAATGGCCGCGTTCCTTTGACCGCTAGTCATCTAGCACATAATATCCCTGATGGAGGAACGCTGGCGCTAGAGATCTAGCGGCAGCGGCAAAGTGACATTAAAACCAATTTGAATTCGTATTATTTCATCTTCATGAGAATCAAAAATGTATTTTGGGCCATCATGCCGCATATTTATTAATACACTATAATTTAAATAAACAAATACAATGAATATTAATTACATAGAAGCTTCATTTCACATTTTACTCCAAATTGGAAATACTTGACTTCTGCACTTTCACTTTTGTTTTGACAGTTCGTCATTTCTTTTCAATCTAGCAGTTCATTTTGTGCTAGATTGAAAAATTTCCCAGAAAAGGATATTTTACAAAATGTGCTAGAGCTCTAGCGCAAATTAAGAAATGTCAGTTTTTTTATATGGAGTTTGGCATGTCGCTAGTCATCTAGCGGTCAATGGAACGCGGCCAATTATTGGGAAAAAATCGTTTGTCAGTTGATTGACCAACTTATGAACTCGATGCCAATTAAATTTTCTCTGTCAATTATAGACAAAGTGACATTTTGTTTGACAATTCAGCTATTTCCACTTGTCCAGTGGTTTCTTTGTCAGTTATTGGCAAACGGTGTTAGTCAATTCATTGACAAGCAATTTTTCGCTATTTCCACTTGCCAATTGCTTAATTGGCATAAAAATACGTCAATTGTCAATTTCAAATCGATAAGTGGAAACCCAGCAGTACTCATTCCGTAAAATTTAAGACGACAGCCGTCTAAGTGATAGTAGTGCGTCCAAGCGATAGCGCCCACAAGTTTTTAAGCAATAATTTTGATGTTATCCGAAAACCAAAACCATTAGCTATTTCACTATTCGCGGAGTATTCGTTGTCGTGTTGGAAATCCATGCTCTATGCCCTATGGTGTACTTTGGATGTAATTCTTTGTTTGGAGGATGATTTGCAATCTCACAATCATACACTTTTCCAACGGGTTCAAATAAACTAAATTTGGATTCGGCGCACTCCAAAGAATTTTTTTTTCAAAATAGCAATAGTTTTTGTAAGTGCAGTCTGACAAAATCCTGTCTTCTCCTTAGGTTCTTTGTTGACATTTTATCTACATAATGTATTTTTTTTTGTGCAAAATTGGTATCCATTAAGTCTTTATTCTACGAGACGGGGCCTAAGCCTTGACCGAGAGTTCTTGATGGTTAAGGTCCAACAAGCTCCCTAATTTGTATAAACATCAAAAATGGGTTGACTCTACTTGTCCGGCAAATCGTATATGTACGTACAATCTCCTTACTTTTGGGGTTCTAAAAGCTTTTAGCCGTCTTAGAACCATGTGATGCGCCGAAAAAAAGCTTCGTAGATTAACCAAATCTGTTCGCTATCATCAACGTCATTGATTCGTTTCCATTATGATCGCTCTGAAAGTTCTGGAGTAGGTAGGTATACACGATTTATTTTTACTCATTTTTTTTTTACACAAATTCAATTGATTTTTGATTGATTCATCGGGCTCCCGACCCATGAAAAGACAATGCAGCCTTCCATTCTCTACGATCCCGGGCACGCGGCTTCCAGTTGCCCAGACCAAGCTCTCTGGCTTTGGCATCCGCGATGGATTGGTCTTTGAAACGGAGGTTCGGCGGTCTTCCTTGTTTTCTCGAACCTTGGGGCTGGGATTCGAAGATCCCCTTAGCTTAAGCGTTATTGTCCATTCGCTCGATGTGGCGGAGCCAATGTAGTCCGCATGTTTTGGCTTATTGGACTACATTCACATTTTGGTACAGCTGATAGAGTTCGCGGTTATATCTTCTCCTCCAATCACCTTCCTCGCACCAAAAATCTTCCGAAGTATTTTTCTGTCGAAGGAGCCCAGTATCAGCTCTCCCTTTTTGCTTATCGTTAAGCACTCGGCGCCATCAGAACTGGCAGGATAAGGGTTTTGTAGAGCACAAATTTCGTCCGTCGAGTTAGGAGTTTTGAAGCCAGTTGTTTTGCCAAACCGAAGTAGCAACGGTAATTCTTCGCCGGATCTCCACTATGGTGTCATTCGTGGAGTTTGTGTGTACTATGAGGTATAGCGTATAGGTATCTTTGCTCAAAGTAAAAAATCGAACACAGAAGCTATACAATTTGCTTTAAGCTTGAAAGTTTCTGGCGTTCGATACATTTCCACCAGTGTTGCCATGAAAATATTTCGAAAAATCTGCAATTATGAAGAAAAAAAATCTGCAATGCAGATTTCTATGAAAAAAAATCCGGATTCATAAATATTGCAATATCAAATAATTTAATTTTGACAGGTGAGAGCTAGACTCATTCAGTTTCAGTATAGCCTCATAAGACCAGAAGTGCGACAGTTTTAGTCAGCATTTCTAATTTTAGAGCGCAAAAACCTCTACTTTCTTGTTCTCTTCCGTGCAGCTCAGAATTACTAAACAAACCAAATAAATGCAGACAAAATCTGTCACGCAGATTTCGGGATTTTAAAAGTCTGCAGCTGCGCTGAAAATCTGCAAAATGCATACAAATCTGCACTTATGGCAACGCTGACTGCCACTGCCAAGGAAATGACAAAGTTTCAGTTTCAAAAGCACAAAATTGACTATGTAGTCTGATGGCCATGACATTTTCATATATTTTCCCCACCTTTGCGCGGAGCACTTGGATATTCTTCTTCTCGGGAGTCGCAGTCGGGTAAAATAAAGTAGAACCTTTAACACGCAATTACAACAACTACACACTGTTTGACACTTTCGAGACTCTATGTAGTTGTTGTTGAAGATTCCACTTTCCTTTACTTCACTGAGATAGATTGCCAATAAAACAGGCCTATAGAGTCCCGTCTCGACTGCGACTCCCGGCCTTATAGTTATAAAACTTCAAAATATAAAACTACCAATAGACACCACTTTATTTGTATTTAAAAATGAATTACAAAAATAATTTAAATCTTTTCTGTCATTTCTAGATATATCTCCAACGTTGCAAAAGGTGATGCCACTTTATTTGCGTACAAATCTACACTTAGGCGATATTCACCACTTGGCCACAAACTCCTCAATAGATCAGCATTCATTGGTAGGTTTTTAAAGATAATATCTCCCTGCGTAGAAGGACATTAAAGTTTGCAGTATTCAAGACAATGTTCCAAATAAAACTCACCTCAAATGGACAAGTGTGATTTGCATTCGTGTAAGGTGCTACAATTCGCATTAAAAGGCTTACATAGGGTACACTGGACTTTTTGTTGAAGTAGTGACAAAAGTTTTCTGTTACATTAATCAGAAATGGCCTGTAGACATTAAACTTTTTGTACAGTTGGATATTTGCCTAAAAAAAGAAAATATATTAAATTAATATGTACTGTGCTTTTTTTAATGAATTTACGAACCATTACAACATTAACTTTATAAGTGAAGTAAGCATAAATATTGAGAAGGGTCTGTGAGCGGCTGAATGGTTTCGCACGACAAGAGGAATTATTTATCAGGACCTTGTCATGTACTTTGCATATCAATTTGCTAAACTTTGAGATGTTTCCTTTCTGTATAAATGAATATAGGTTAAGGTACATTTTTACTTATGTTTTAATTATGTATTATGTACTTACATTGGCTAAAGCATGAAATGCTAAAAGACACAAAATACCTGTTAGGATTAGGATTGATTTGGTGGCCATGGCTTTGGTAGACATCTGCTTTATTCAGAGATGGGATAGTTTTTGAATGTAATATCACACTTGGTTACACCTAACCTACCTTCTCATTATGGTTGAAAAGGGTAATGAAGCGAACCAATTAATATTTTTTTACATTTAATGAAAGGTTACATTGTCTCCGATGAATCTATCAGATTGGCGTTTTTAATTTATACGCAACTATGTAATTGCTAAATACTCTTACAATAATTAAAATAAATAAAATGTCCAGCATAATCATAGCGATAAGTATCTATCGTTTACATTGCGGAGAATATTTCTGTAAACAGTAATAATTAGGTAAATACAGCTAGCTATCTAAATCGAATAGATCATCATAGTCTGTTTTGGACTGAGTTAATTATGTCTATACACCAAACCTTAATGGTTCTTCTTAATTAAGCCAACAGATTACTGAATACAAAAAATAAAGGGCTTAAGCTAGGCATAGCTTTTCACAGCCATGAATGAGTCAGTTTTTAGTTTTAAGAGTGAAGGGTGTAAACAGCAACTGTATGCTGGATCAGGGCAGTTGGCTCTCGGATGTTTTGTGGTGCGCCGGCTGTGCACCCTTCGATATAAATTGTAGATACTGCAACTAAGATATAACTTATCAAGCAATTTTTCTATCACGAAATGAAAACTTTTGACAGGTTACTCTCCAATGAAAGATCCTGCATGTTCCGCAATTTAGACGCGGTCAATCCCTATATCGCCAAGTCAAAAGGTTTTGTTCTTTGTAGTCGTCGCAATAAATTGCTATCATCCAAAATTTGTAGGACTGTACTGTTGGTGTGTCCGATTAGTCGGTTTCTATGCTTTCGCGCAAAGCTTCTCGCTTCAGCTTCGATTGTAGGTATTCCGAGATCCCTGTGGATATCGTCGTTTCTAATATACCACGGTGCTTTTACAATTTCTCGAAGCACTTTATTTTGAAAAGATTGTATAATATTGGCATTTGTTTTCTTGGTGCAACCCCAAAGTTGTATACCGTAGGTCCACACCGGCTTTAGCACTTGCTTGTATAAAAGCAGTTTGTTCTCGGTACTGAGCTGGGAATGTTTTCCAACTAACCAGTACATTTCTCTATATTTGAGTTCAAGCTCTTTGCGTTTCATTTTCACGTGTGAATTCCATTTCAGCTTTGCGTCGAGTGTCATTCCCAGGCTTTCGTTTGGCTTCGTTCGCAAAAGGTATTCTGGCCGAGTTTAGAAAAATTGGCAAGTCATTCGTTTTTTATATATGAAGTTCACGTGAACAGATTTAGTTTCATTGAGGGCGATTCGCCAGACCATCGTCCATTCATTTACTTTATTTAACGCGGTTTGCAGTTTTGCAGTCGTTTCTTCGACTGTTGTACCTACTGCTAGAATAGCTGTGTCGTCGGCAAACGTAGCAAGAATAGTGTCATCTTCCTTTGGTATATCACGAGTATATAACAGGTAGAGAAGCGGCCCAAGAACGCTTCCTTGCGGTACACCAGCCGATATTTCTTTTAGATCCGAGTATTCGCTTCCATGTCTTACACGGAAAAGTCTATTGCCGAGATATGATACGAGAATATCGTATAGACGTACTGGTCCAACATGGTTTGTATTTTGCGAGCATTTGCGGATATCGGAGGAGATAAATCAACTCATAGCGTTACCAATATCTACACACACACGTACTAGTATGGCTTCTCTTAATTAGGTATCCTTTTTAAAAACATTTGGCACAACAGATTGAATTATATATTCTATTTGATTTGTTGTCAAATGGTAAAAAATCCCTATACCCCTGATGAGCAGACCATTCACCGAGTTGACGACGACGATGACGATCTACCCGTGGTTAAATCCAGCATTTCTTTTTTACTCTTCTTTCTTTTTTAAGAACCAGTATCAGTAATTGAAGCAGCTGCAACCTTTTGCTCGTAATACCATGTTCCCATCAATGTGATTAAGTCGAAGTGATTTATAAATCACGAAAGCCGTTTCCACCGAACTTAACGTGTTTTATTTTGACATTTCTGTTAATATGTACCTGAAACTTCTCTTTCCAAAGCTCCAAGAGGGGGAATCAGGACTCTATTGCGAGTGTTGATAGTTGAAAGACAACTGTCGATCGATCGACGAATATGATTGTCGATTGCGATTGATATTTGTCGATTTGACAGTCGTTTGTAGTCGATTACAAATGTCTGGTCGATGCTTTCTCTTGGAAGCTAAAATCAATCGACAATTGTCGTAACGATCGCTGATCGACAATCACAATAAGGGCCTTAGTCTTTTTCGGACCAAATTGAGATTTTTTTACTTGCTTCTGCTTTGGGCGTATATCTGACAATATAAATGGGCCTCCGCACACGAGATTAATTCTGCCGGCATAAAACTGATTTTGTAGGCGGGTGGACTGAAGTGAGCGAAAAAAAACGGAATAAAATGTTCCGAAAACTAATATATACACAACTTTTTAAAGTATTTCATTTGTGAAAATAATACTACACAATGAAAAGGGGTTCATATATATAATTTTTCTGCCGGCAGAAATCATCATCTCGTGTGCGGGGAGGCCCAATAAGAACATTTTTTTAATTATGTGTAGAGTACATAATAAAAATATCGCAAGCTCTGCGAAACAAGTGGAAAATTAAATAAAATTTATTTTTATGGGAATTTATTTTCGACAGTTTATGTTTTTTTTTTTTTTTTGCTAAAAAGGTACGTATGTATATGTTCCATTTTAATTTGGAAATATTCGCGATCGATGATAATACGTACACATAATAAAAAATAACGAGTCGTGCAAATCAATTGCGTAATCATGAAAATGTATAATGAATCACGGCCTAAATGAGATAATTTATCTAAATCAAGTGGATTTATCTAAATCACGTTGTTAGTGGAAACACGGTTTAAGAATACATTTTAATTGATAACTAGCAAAATGAATATCAAGTAGACGCACGGTTATGAGAGTACTTTGAGGAAATAAACTCTCAAAGTTATACTAAAGAACGATATTAAAATCTTGAAAAATATTCTCTGAAATGGACGAGTCTCGAGAGTTTACAAGCGAATTTTTGACAATAATTGGCTTCCCAAACAAAATTGAAAATAATTATGTGGTGCCTAGTCTAATGTGATAAGCTCACACCCTACACCAATTGACCTTGAAGGTGAAGAGGGAGTCAAATGGCTCGCTCGTGTCATTAAAGTGGCCTGGGAATGCGGCGAAACTCCCAGCGATTGGCAGATTGGGGTGATTGTGCCCCTTTTCAAGAAAGGGGATAAAAGGGATTGCTCCAATTACAGGGGTATATCACTTTTAAGTCTCCCCGGAAAAGTCTTTGCCAAGGTGCTGGAAACGCGTTGCAGAGCTGTGGTCGAGGCACGATTAGGAGATGAGCAGTGCGGCTTTCGTCCCGGCAGAAGCACAACCGACCAGTTATTCACTCTCAGAATGGTACTTGAGAAGGCTTGGGAGTATGCTACACCTGTTTACGCTTGCTTCGTAGATTTGGAGAAAGCATATGACCGAGTCCCTCGAGGGAAACTCTGGAGTGTATTACAGGAGTATGGAATTGATGGTTCTCTCTTGAGAGCCATTCAATCTCTTTACACAAACTGTAAAAGCTGTGTTCGGGTAAACGGCGTTAAATCAATACCTTTCACCGTGGGCGTTGGACTTCGTCAGGGGTGCGTCTTGTCTCCTCTCCTTTTCATTATATATATATGGACTGGATGTTACAGCGCAGTCTTGGCGAGGAACGTTTCGAATTGGGAGATCTGAGGATAAGTCATTTGCTCTTCGCTGATGACTTGGTCAGCCTTGGGTCCTCTCAGACTGAACTTCAGCGCGCACTCGATTGGTTTGTAGCCGTTTGTGTTGAAGCTGATATGAAGGTAAACGTGAACAAATCTGAAGTGATGGTCGTCTCCAGAACGCCTGTTCAATGCACTCTGCATGTTAGTGGAGTCCCATTGAAACAGGTGGAGAAGTTTAAGTATCTCGGGGTCTTATTCACGAGTGATGGAAGGAGCAATGCCGAGTTTTCCTGTAGGATTGGTCAGGCTGGGTCAATTTTGAGACAGCTTGGTCATTCTGTTATTAGGAGGACTGAACTTGGTGTCAAAGCTAAGTTGTCAGTCTTTAATTCGGTGTTTGTTCCAACTCTCACCTATGGTCATGAGGTTTGGGTAATGACCGAAAGAATAAGATCGCGGATACAAGCTGCCGAAATGAGATTTCTCCGTAGTATTGCTGGTGTGACCCGTCGAGATCGCATCAGAAATACCAGAATACGTGAGGAACTCAATGTCGAGCAGCTACTTCTCCGGACGGAGCGATCCATGCTTCGGTGGTTTGGTCATGTTAAACGCATGTCCCCGACCAGGATTCCACGACGTGCTATGGAATCCGTACCATCGGGTAGGCGTCCTCTAGGTAGACCAAGGATGAGATGGTTAGATCAAGTCCATAATCTCTCCTATAACCGTATGGGGATTGCCCTTGATGATTTAGAGTCGATGGCGGAGGATCGAGAGCTATGGAGGGTCCACTTGAGCAACCTACACCCGCGACCCACTTAATGGACAAGCGGACCATTGAAAATGAATGAATGAATGAATGATTTATGACGATGGCATATTTAAAGCGATTATAATAATTACCCGTAATGAATCTGTATCTACTATGTGCAACTACATAATTATGTATGTTGGTCAAAAATGTCTATTGGCTATTATGTATAAGAAACAAACAAATCGCACATTCATTTTGGTACGGCAATAGTATAAATGTCAGGACTTAATTTTGTATATGGTCTAAAAGATCCTTAAATAACCTTTCAGAATCAGTTCAAATACTTTAAATCGTGTATACATCTTTGAAGTTATGCAACCATTTCTTACACAAACTAATCAAAAGGGCCTTATGTATAATGGGCCTCCGCACACGAGACTAATTCTGCCGGCAGAAAACCGTTTTTATACCGTACTTTGAGCGCACACAGGATGATTTCTGCCGGCAGAAAAATTATATATATGAACCCCTTTTCATTGTGTAGTATTATTTTCACAATTGAAATATTTTTAAAGTTGTGTATGTATTAGTTTTATGACTTGTTCAACCACTCAAACTCGGCAGAACATTTTATTCCGTTTTTTCCCCTCACTTCAGTCCCATCGCCTACTAAATAGGATTTATGCCGGCAGAATTAGTCTCGTGTGCGGAGGCCCAATGTCCTTTGTCAAGCTCTGGGTCTGGCAAGGTGCTGCGATGGCATTTATGTTCTGGATTCAGCAGTAAGTATTAAATGATATACCAAAATTTGAGCGTTGACAAAATAACTTAAACATTTATCTTTCTATGACATGTTTGGGGCGCTCTAGCAGAGGTTTGTGACCGCTGAATCACTCTGGCAATTATATAACTACACAATATATCTTTCAATTGCGATTCATCACGCAAAGATTTAAAGTTGACACTATAATATTTTTTTTTTCAAGATTTTTTAGAACTTTTGATGATTGATTTCTAAGTATCTACATATTTGAGGCAAAATATGTCACAACCGAATCCGATCGAAGGCAGTTTGGGCCGCATAGATCTTTGCATAGCAAAAACGCTGCACCGACTTATCAGTCGGTTCGGTATATGAATGGCTTGTACCTACTTAGTTCTTAGTATACAGTATTTACATTTCTTGTCAAAGTCATACTTCGGTTATTTGTGGTCCGTGAGTGGCATGAGTCCGCTCTGATCAAAGGTATAAAGTAAAGTATGCGCCAAATTGTGTTCTCTCCTAAGTCTGAGAGCACCTTTGACTGCCACGTTTTCAATGTATAGCTCGATGGGTTGTAGGTCTCTAGGCCACAATACCTTGTGGTATTGATTTAAGTGAATCAGTCATTCCTATGCAAGCAAATATTTGTACATTGTTCAGAGGTAGACGTATTTAAGGTTTTAAGGTTAGAATTGGTGCACTATGTTCGGTTGAAAGCCCCCACTTCTTCCCGAAAGTCTTTGTGCAGGCGTAAAAGGCGTTTAGCCCTTTCTTCATTCTTTCTTCAAGGCCTTATAGTCATCAATGATCAAACCGCTGATCGTAGTGTTTATAACACTTTGAGGGTGTATTCTATCATTTTAGAGACGACCACTTTTTCTTGATATGGAAACTCAAACTACATTATATTACATATTCCAAATTAAAAAATAATATTTGTGTAGGCGTTTGTGGAGAATTATTTTTTTTTTCTATTATATAGTAAGCACTTTTTTGCCCCTGTAGCAGTACGTTCCAGTCAAACGACATTCACTTATAGGTATACCCTCCAATTAAGCAGTCCTAACATAATAATGTACTTGATTTACAGACAAACGGGCAAAGCGAAAAACATCTCGTGTGGGTATACCGTATACATAATTGGAAAAAGATACATTTTAATTAATCAGACGGGTCCTTTATGTAAGACCTAAATCCTAAGTGCAATGGTTGAGTCGTGTTGTTTTTTATAGCCTTTGAGTTTCAACTCAAAGCATAATACTAGTTCCAGCAAAGAAATTTCCGCCTTTTCAAATTTGAATAGGTCGGGATACATGCCTTTTATATCGATGTTTATCGTGCTTTTTGAATGCAATGAGCACACTGTGACACTTATACACTCAGACGAACTATTTTATTCATAGTTGGATATAGTAAATACGTGAAGGGTAGGGTAGGTAAATGAAACTGCTCGGAAATAATATAATCCGTCAAATTCGCTAACACACGCTCATATATAGTATCTAGAACAGTGTTAAGCGTCACTAGAACAAGCATATCGTATCGAATGCGGAAAACTTTTCATATCTCGAATATGTCGCTTGTCTGAAATTTCGTCGCCTCTTAGTCACACAGAATTGGTGCCGCATCGAATTTCAATTCACATGTTCAGCTCCATTTATCGCAATTTTCTTATTTTTGCAGTTCGTTTACGAGAATTACTCAACCGCACAGATAAGGTATGGAATACACATGTTTGCGAATGAAACTACACAGGGTTGTGGAATTTTATGCATTTTACTGACGTTAGCTATGTTGTACCTACGTACATACAACTCGATGTGACTAATAGAGTGGCTTAGCTATTTGAAGGGAATTCAAACTAAAACCTTTTAAGGTATTCATCGAGTGGATTATGGGATATCCGGATAACATATAAGTATTGTTTTGGCTGTGGTGACATAATTTTTTATTTTATTTATTTTTTATTTTTTTTTGACATAATGACGCGGGAATTGCATTTACGTTTTGTATGCTGTCCTGGGGATACTATACCTATACCTACATAGCCAAGGACTTTCTTTTGAAATGACATCATTCCAGTCAATTCACTTACATAGCCTTACCAAATATGAGCCAATTTTGGCAATTCAAGCTCGGGTGAGCGAAACCCTGTGGCTACCACAGGGAGGTAAGTTGATATGTATGAATAAGTTGTAACGGAGGGACACCGCCAAGTTGATGCCAATCAGCGTCAGCGCCTACACTATTCATACAAACCCAACCACCGCCAAATGTATCTACAAGCTTATTTAAATCATGGTGGCAGGTGAGTTATTGTTACACACTCCTTAGCGGATTACGACTTCCATGTCCACCGTCCTGCTTTTTTGGTTCATTGTATGAATTGTGCTTCATTCACTTAGCAAGCAGATATCGACCTTGTCCATGCGGACATCTTGATCCTGCTTGTATTTTCAACTTTGATTTTTCCATAACGCGCAAATGTTGAAAAGGAGAAACATATAGCAACACTGCACTGCCCTAGCGAAAAAAACCTAAAAAAAGCCAGGAGGAAAACACAAGAGTGCCTTTAACATTCACGCAATGACAAGAGCCCCTATTCCGATAGGCAGACGTCGATTCTGACCATTAATTTCTTGCCACCAGATCCACAGCTAAACTGTTTAACGAGATTAACCTGCACAGCAAACCGCTCGGAAGAAAAATTGGCCTTTGCATGATGCTACAGATTTAGTACAGATATCCGTTCATTCATTCATTCATTTTCGTTGACCCGCGTATCCATTAAGTCGGTCGCGGGTGTAGGTTAGGTTAGGTTAAAAAGGGGTATGAGAGATAGGTCTCATATGCGGCATTAGGCACCATAATGGGCCCATCTAAACACTTGCCCTTGAGAAAACCTCAATTTCCCTGCAAAAACCAAGTAGCCCCTTATAGTTGGTATTGTCAATATCTCCTCTAAATGTTGGAAGAAGTACCTGCCCAGAAATTCCCTTCTACTGCCACATATTGCCTCACATTCACGTAATATAATGTATTATCCTCTTCGGCTTGCAGGGCCAGCCCGAGCCTTTTGGCATTTTTTCTAAGAAGACAGTGCCCTGTTAATATACCGATCAATGTCCTGAGCTGTTCCCTACCTAATTTGAGGATTTCCCTAGATCTTTTACGGTCTAATTGCGACCAAAGTGCCTTGGTGTGATCGGTGAGGCTTGCTCACCTCGCCGGTCGGTTTCCTTATAGTTATTTTATTCCTAATGGAGCACTTTATGATGCAAGGAGGTGGTTTAATATCCACATCTCCTTCATCTAACAATTCCCCGCCTCTTCTCGCGGTCGCGGGTGTAGGTTGCTCAAGTACAGACTGGCTCCGGCTCCATAGCTCTCGATTCTCCGCCATCGATTCTAAATAATCCCCACACAGGTAGGGGAAAGATTATGTACTTGATCTAACAATCTCATCTGGGTCTATCTAGAGGACGCCTGCCTGATGGTACGAATTCCATAGCACGTCGTGGGATCCTGGTCGGGGACATGCGAAATTTTATTTCGACAGCTTGTATCCGCGATGTTATTTTTTCGATCATTTACCCAAATCACATGACCATATAGGTAAGAGTTGGAACAAACACCGAATCAAATACTGACAGCTTAGCTTTGACACAAAGTGCAGTCCTATCCTGATAACCGAATGACCAAGCTGTTTCAAAATTGATCCAGCCTGAAAAATCCTACAAGAAAACTCAGCATTTCAGCATGGAAGCGATTTAAGCCAAATACAAGTTTCTTTTTTAAAAATGCAGTAAAATAAACAAAATTAATTTTTTCTATGTATTATGACTTTAGTAGTAAGAGCAAGTGGCTGCCTCGTCTGGCTTCGCATATCGTAGTAGCGCAATCTGTCACTCCAATTTTCGAAGATATTGTTGATGGTTTCGGGCAGTAGCTGACGAATTGCTTGGATGATATTGACCGTAAGTATGCTTGAATCGTTTCCGGATTGTTGGCATAATATCGATCCTTCACGGTTCCCCAGAAAAACATGGGTCAAATCGCAGCTCCGAGGCGGCCAATTGACATCGCCAAGACGGCTGATAGCACGATTTGGGAATTTGGTGCGCAAAAGATCGATTGTGGCGTGGCGTGCCATCATGCATGAATCAGAGGTCGTCCAAATCTATGTCTTCAATTTCAGTAAAAAAGAAGTCGGTTAACATGGCTCTGCAACTCCCACCGTTTTCGAAGAAAATTGTCCAATGATGCCACTACTCCACAATCTGTAGGTACTAAACTGGCCTGTGGTACGACGACGCAACGGGGAGTTTTGTCCACTAGCATATCTCATGAACTTTTTGCAGAAACTTGCGTACAGCAGTGCCCTGAGTGCTTCATTTTGGCCAAAACTTCTTTTCAAAAAGCGCACTGTTTGGGTTACACAGCACTCACTTTGGAAATAAGTTTTCAATATTTCCCAACGTTGTTCAAGCGAAAAGCGTCTGAGTGCGTTCCGCGGAAGTATGATACTGACTTTCTGTCAAGATTATGAGCGGGAAACAGCTGTCAGAGCAAATCCAATCTGTTCCCATAACATGATATACTGATTCTAAAATTATAGAAAATGTTGCCCAATGTAAAACCAGTTTAGCGGATAAGTAAAATCCTTGACATTTTGTGAACCACTTGTGGTCATGTTCAGAAGCGTGTATCTCAAATCGATTCCTTCATTCTTCTAGACATGGGAATACTGCTTCACTTATGAGAATACCAATTCAAATTCCGGTGATATTTGTTTCGCTCTTCTTCTGTTTTTTTTTTATTTTTTTTCTACCTTGCATTCTATATCCTACTATGTATTCGTATTCCACCAATTTTCCACTTTAAACTTCCATCACGGTTGTACTTTAATATTCCTTTTTGCTGTTCGCTCTGAAGCCATTGTGAACGTTCCGGTCCCACATTCTGTGAAACGTGACTCATATTTTGTGATATCAGACGCAGATAAGTTGGATGCCCATTCAATGCCCCCGGAGTTAATTTGAAGCTTATAAACTGATCAGCATTTAGCCTATTAGTGATGCCATTGCCATAGGAGCCAAACAGGAGAAGGAGAAGCAGAACAGCAGAGTTCCGTGCCCGTGTCCGTGTCCATGCCCGTGCTCTTACATTAATGGCGAACCGCATGTATGGCCACGAAACACCTATTAAAAGAGCTCCACCATCATCGTCTCGCGAGATAGCAGTCTTGTCATTGAGGGTGTCATTGCACTTGGTCAATGCGTATAGATAAGGCGCGACACATTTCCACCATTCACCATCTGGTTTGGTCTGGTCTTCTGGTCTTTGGTGCGGCACAGGCACAGTCTATAGTGAGCCGACTGCTGCCGAGATAAAAAGCAGAAGGAGGTGATGATAAATGAAATCAATAAAATGATATGAAAGTGGTTAAATGGTGGGAATGTATCTATACCTAGACTGTGCATATATGTTGGTGGGTGTTATTCGGAAGGTATAGCTATAACCCGATCCATTAGATTTAGAACCGCCATTGTGTGTTTTTGCGTGGAATTTATGATATCTGTTCCGCAGTAGGTGGGTGCAGATTTACTAAGCAGAATGAACTGTAGGTAAACGATTTGCTGACTGGGATTCATTAATCTTAGTTATAGAGTATGCGGCGAGCGATTGTTGCTGCTAATAGGAATGAACAATGCAGGCGCACATTCAGGTGTTCATGGGACTGTTTTTGCACTGGTATAGTGCGCTAAGTAGTCTTGTTAACATTGGGATTTAGTTGGTGCGGTGCCATTTGTAAAAATCGATCCCAAACTGATCATTTCTCATACACCAATTATACTTATATGTATGAGTTAGAAGTGTTGGAACGAAACCTTTTGTGGCATAGATTGCTAGAGCTAAAAGCTTCCATAATGTCGACTGCATGTACAATAAGCCTGTTTAAAAGACACGAATTAAGGACCGAACGTCCGTTTTTAGAACCAAGGAATCGTGAATTCTAGAGCGCAAAGTGAAAACACAATACCCAGCATCACAAAGAATGGAAGGCTCCAGTGTTGAGGCTCTTTGCAGTACCTAAGTAAAAATTCTTTAATTTTTAATGTCCCGTCTATCCATTACATTAAGTCGGCTCTCACATTGAGGCAACAAGCAATAAGCAACTATAGTTACTATAGCAACTGCCAATAAACAATCAGCAATATTTTTCGTTCGAGTGATATTTAGTTGCTTTGATGTGAGACGTCTAATTTAATTCAAAGAAAAATAATTGTGAGCGATAATTTTGCGTGTTTCCTATTGCCAGTTGCTTATTGAATGTTGCCTCAATGTGAGAGCCGACTAAGGAGACGTAGAATGGACGCTTCAAAATTATTATTTTTTAATCAAAGTGGCTTAAAGCCCATAGCCGTGTCTTTAACTGGCGTGTAACTGACATACGTAAGGATTCGGGACGAGGCCATATTTAATGTAACGAAAATCATATACTGGATTTTAAGGCCCGCCCAAACTTAACATATAAACCTTTAGGTATTATGACATCTACGTCCTTCTAACTAACATTTCGTTACGTCGTCGTGCCTAAAAGCCGGGTCTCTAACTAAGGGCGAATAGTAACAGACTTTTTTTTAAATACTTTTTTTGGGAAAGGCAAACACGTAACGCCGAGATTTTCGACAGCGGTTCAAAAATCTACAACCGCGGAAAAGAAGGAGTCTACAAGCCGAAATATCCTTTCCCATTTGAAGCTTGTCTGCCAATCGATACTAAAACCCAAGGATTTCTACAAGTAAGCGAAGGAAAAGAGATTTAATCCAATTAAGGCAAAGAGGCTAAAATCCACCCACGGAAATTCGACGGGATAATGCTCTAAATTAGATTCGTATAATATAACAAGAGATCTCATATTTTGTATAGGTATATACTAGGTATATCGGCTAATCTAACCTAACACAAGGTTCTGGGATGACACGCTTGGTATACGGCTGCCAAGTATCGCACCAAATGCGGACTGAATTTTTGTCTAACGTGGGTACGCATTTTAAAAATAGACTTACAGACTTGTAGGTGGCTCTTATATCGCCCCGGGAAATGCAAGCAAATAAATATTAAAGGGCTAAAAATTCCTAATATAAGAAAAAAAAAAAAAATCATTGATTGTAGTGTACAAATTAAAAGGCCACCTTATTAGGTGTATGGCTGCGAATAACATGGCAGGACCGCATATCCGAAATCGTAAAATCGTCCAGTTGTGTTGTCAAGCTTTGGAGGAGGAGATTTAACAACGAACTCTACGAGCTGTAAAGCGACATCAACCCGGTTATAAAAGTACGTATCAGTCGACTTAAGATGGCTAGGACTAGGACATGTAGAGCGAATGGACACCACTACGCTCCGGCCAGTAGTCTTCGATTCCAAGCCAATCCGTAGGGATATCGCAGTATAGAGAAAGACGCCGAAAGGGTTGCACATAAATGGAAGGGGACCTCAAACAAATTGGAGTGCTCAACTTGAGGCGGTTAGAAAAGATCGTGCTAACTGTTGAGGCGTTGGTTGAGGCCCAGGTCCACCCCGAACTGTTACGCCATCTAAGTAAATAATATCGAAGAGTAATGTATGCAGTGTTGTCACTTCTACCACAATGTGGTAGATCTATCACAATTTCTTAATATTTTTTCAATCTACCACAACTACCACTGCACCCAAAAATTCTACCACGTTTTGTTATTCCAGTGTTAAATATTTTATAGTTCTCTATATGCTTTCATATCGATAAGAAAATGAAAGCGAGACGCACTTTTGATTGATATTTTTATCATTCGCGTCGTCATTAACATCTTCAGTCTACAGTTTCATATCCCAGCAAAACAGACAACTTCCTTTTCGTTCGCTAAGAAGATTTTGTTCCTTAGTGAGTTCGATTAAGAATTTCGAGCGATAGATTGACATTTGACGCCCTGGACATTGACGCCCTATGTTCGTGTCTTCTAGTTTTCACGTGCGGTTTTGTATCCTTTCCAGTTGTAGGTGCAATCGTGTAATGTGGTTTTCGGCGCACCCAACCCGATAATGAGAAGCGTCCTCAAGTTTGTGGCGAATCAACGCCTTATATATTGTAGCTAGATCAAAAGGGGTAAAATATTTCTTGCACCGTTTGAGGCAACCTAGACATTTCGCAGCATTCTTGAAGCTTCGTGTATATGGTCGTTCTAACGACGTGTTTCATTGACACTTATACCGAAAATGGAAAGTTTTTCGGGTTCGAAAATATAAGAGCCATTCATTGATAATGGCTGAAAGTTTGGTTTTTGCTTTAGGGATAGCAAACAGCATTGCGTTTTGGAAGCATTAAACTCCACCCTATTGACTAAACCTTTTTTAGAATGCTATCAAGGTCAGCATTTAATGAGCTTAACATATGTTGCCGTTCTACTTTTATGGCCGAAGAGCACGTTCGTGAGTCCTGGAATGAATATGAGAAGTTAAGTCTGCTGTCATCAGCGAAGGAAAAAATTGCATTAGAAGTTGCAGACAAGAGATCATTTATAAAAATGAGAAAGAGAGTCTGAGACAAAACAGAGCCTTGGGGAACACCAGCATTTATATGGTGAGTTTCAGACGTGAAACTATCCAAAACAACTTGAATTGATCGGCCAGAAATGTAGTTTCTAATCCATTGAATAAAAGTCGCATCGATCCCATAAGCACGCATTTTTGACAAAAGAGCTTGGTGTCAAACTCTGGTCAAATGCTTTTAAAATATCAAGCGCAACAATCTTTATTTCACCAGAGTAGTGGAGAGATTGTTCCCGCTTTCCGGTGAGATAAGTCATCAAATCATCAGTGGATCTGTTGCCACGAACACCGTACTGCCGGTCATTGAGAAGTTTCCGTGATTCAAGATATTTCATAAGCTGACGATTTGTCAGCGTTTCTAAGACTTTAGAAAAGAACGGACGTAAGTGCTATGGGTCGGTAATTGGTGGTAGAAGAAGAACCGCCTTTTTTAGGGACGCGCTGAAGTTATTTTCCATTTACTCGGAAAGAGTCCAGAAGAATAGGACAGATGATTATATTAATACCAGCTAATGAGAGTTCTAGGAGAACTTATCCGACCAGTGATTACTGGGATCGCACATTACCTATACATATGTTACGGCAGCCCATTACACCCCATGGTGATCTTACACTTAGATCCTCCATCGGACGAATTTTACGATGGGATCTAATCGTGGGGTGGAAACACCTCAGAACACAAAACAACAAAAAAGAAAAAAACAACACAAACACAGATCACACTCCCAGGGGTTGGTATTGCGACCAATAAACCCGCACATTAAATAAAAGAGATTAAAACACAAAATTAAACATATAACAAGTCGCAAATTTAACAAACATTTACACAAATCAAAAACAAACAAACAAAATTTACAATACAAAAACCGACCGACCGACATGATGCAAAAATGTATTTTGACATTTTTGTTTTGGTCGTCTCTTTTTGCATTTCTTTCGTTGTTTCCCCTTCCATATAATTCGTCGTAAATTTTTGTACTAAATTCTTGTACTAAAAGTTTGTATCAAGCCGTGCTCCACATTCTCCCAATCAGTTGGAGTGACGTCATGTGCAATATGTTTTATGACAATATTAATTCGCTAATTAATAACTTACATGTCGATTGTGTTAGGTTTATAGGTTTAGTTTATTTATTAATTCAGTTAATTGTATGTAATATGTATGTTAGGTTATGTAGTTTTGATAATAAGTATGATTATGAGATTAGGTTAAGCATAAGTATTTTTGAATAGTTTAATGGACGACTGTATGGACTCGACTTGACGAAAGACATAACGAAATTACAGAAGAAGGAGAAGGATGAAACAGAAAACATAAATAGAGAGAAACGAAAGAAAGAAGAACATAAAAAGAAACAAAAGAAGGGGAAATAAAATAGAATTCAAGTTCAAGATCATCTATATACGATGTAAATATGTGGTCGTTGAACTTGGCGATGACTTTAGCAAGTGTTATGTACAAGTACATAAGCATAGACACAGCTGGAAAAACTTCACAGTGGCGCATATTTAATTTGAATAGTTGCGAGTAACTTTGACACAGTGGTGTGCTCGAATTTAATTTTTTTTTAATTACCTACAAAAAAAAAATTGTGCTAACGTGAGTAGATTTTAAATTCAGAATTGTGTGTAGTTTTTTTTTAATCAATAATTTTATTGTTCTGTGTAGTGGCCAAATTCAACAATCGCTCTTTTTAAAAAATTTTTGAATTCCTTCAATTCAACTGAAGAGGTTTATAATTGAAGCCACAAAGGTATGTGCCTATAATTTTTTTTGTGCGAACAAAGGATCACAATTTTTACCCTTCATGTATAGGCATTTTGAGCTGTTCTGCTCCACAGTGGGGACATTAAGGACAAATTGCCCAGGGATTCGTTTGGGAAAATCGGTGGTCTTAACCGTTGGAGTCACTAGCGGTGCATACATATAACGTACCACACACTTAGCGGGTAAATCGGAAACCGGACTCCAACAGCCATCGATCTCCACGGTTCTGACAAGGAACAAAGGAGGAACCCAACGATCCCTGGACAACAGGGATTTAGTCCCCACCCAATTTTGAGGGCAAATCTCGCCACAAAAACGACACCACGACACAACAACAAACACAAAGGCTGCGCAGAAGCAACCCATCTGTAATAGTGCGGTGCTCTGCCCCAACCGTGGTGGTGTAACCACCCCACCAACAAATCCAACAACAAACACCTGCAGCACAGCCCCAGAGGCGTCGCAAAACAGGGTGCTCCACAAATCGGCGCAAAAGGCGATACGAATTTTAGTGAATTCAGTTTTTTTTTGAATTTTTGATTAGTGTTAAGTTTAGCTTTTGATTTTGATTTTTTTGATTTGTGAATTAACGTAAAGTAAGGTTAGGATAATTAGTAGTAGTTTATCTGCTTTTAATATTTAGTTTTTGTTCGCGGTTAAGGTACATTGCCAACATATTCATCGTCCTTCCTCGTGCTGGCGCCAGGACAACGGGGGATCATTTTGTAACCGTAAGTAATAGTAAATAAGGTATTTGATTTGAATTTTAATTTAGGATAGTTTATTTATAGTATTAAGGGCAGATTTAGTAGTTTTTAGATTTTTTTGAATAAAATATGATTGTTTCCCCGTTAAATTTCGTGTTCGGTTGATTATTGAAATGATGTGCGTTTAAAAACCGTTCGCACTCGGTGTGTGGACAATGGACAGGCCGTCCTTCAATGGGTAGACATAGACAATACATGACGTTCACTGACTTTGACGACTGAACATGACATAGACTTACTATTCTCTTGGGAAGGTCGTAGATTGTGATCGGGAGGAACTTTTAGGGGCTACCATTCACAATATCGGCCAGAGTGGTAGCAATATGCCTATTCTAATTTAAGTTAGAATAGGCATAGATTAGGGCTTATTTTAAATTTAGAATAGAGTAGATGTAGTTTAGGTTAGTTAGAGTAAGTTTCGCGGTAACCTTCCCGTTCTCTCTCATCGGCATTGGCACAAGTACTTGGGCTTTTCTTTTTCATTCTTTTCACTATCCTATTTTTTTTTGTCCGTCCGCAGTCAGAGTAAAGTAGCTTTCTCTCTCCTTCTTTTTTTTTGATTTTGATAAATGGCACGATACAAAAAGTGTGTTGAGCTGGTGGTGTAAGGTGAGGGGGCAAGAACAACCCCCGTCCGACGAGCTGAGCCGAGCGACCGCGAGCGTGCCGCGCCCTCCTCACCTGCATCGAAGATGCCCCTGTGGCCTACCTAGACTCACAACAATGGCGCCCAACGATTTTTCGGCTAGGCCAATTGCGATTCCAAGGGGATGATTTTCAAATGAGAAAGTCATCGCCTTGGACTTGCAATAGCCTTCGCGTTTTTTTTAGTTTTCATCTTTATACATTTTTTTTACTATTCTGTCTTCTTCTTCGTTCAAGTACTGGTTACGCTTTTGATTTCAACACAGAGCGAAGGCAGCTGTCCGATCCTGAGGCTAAAGGCCAGGGGATTTCGTGAGGTAGCCTGAGATCTGTGGGGAGTTTAGGAGCGGCTCTCGAACCTGACATAAACGGGAGACGGCTGTCCAATCCCAAGGCGTATAGCCAGTGGATCTCGTGAGGTAGTCAACCGTTTGTGATAGATTCGAGAGCTAGGTTGAAGTGGATAGACCAGTTACTAGCAGGATCAAGGCCTTGAGCCGATTCTACGTGAGGCGTGGGTACTGGTTTAGAAACTTTAGCCGTGTTGAAGTCTAACTCGGATTTCCCAGCCAACCTTGGATTTGGTCTTGCCAGATCGCAAGTAGTGGTAGGGAAAGAAGGGTTAGTTGACAACACTCGTCAAGATTCCGAGATACTGGTCACAATCGGACTGGACTTAAGAGTAATACTAAACGAACACATACATACGAAACATACTTTTGCCCATTGAAGAGTTAGCGGAGAACTTGTCCAGAAATCCACACACCACAGCGAATATACATATAAAACAAACCGAAAACAACCAATCAACCACGATAAAAAAACGAAAAGCAATCAATTTTAGAAACAATTTTCTTAAACACTTTTGAAATTTATTTAAGTTAAGAACGAAGCAGTGAATTTAAAAGTTTGAAGTTAATTTTTTTGAATTTTTTTTTTGAAGTTTTTTTGAATTTCATTTGCAAAAGTTTACCTAGTTGCCATAAAATGGACAATAGGGACAAAAAGTTAGGAGCAATCCCAAAGGGGACATCGTCCGCCCAGTCGGACGCCGAGACCTACGATAGGGGTGGAGGCTCCACAGCAAAATGCAAAAAGTCTGTCTCGTTATGGGACTCAAACTACAGCAACCAACCCCGAGAATTCGGTCACCGAAAAAGACTAACCACTACGGCAACCGAATTAGACAACTACACGGACTTAACCACCTACTCATACGACTTACTATATTTCAGCCCAGACGATGAGACACCGAGACATAAAAGGACCGACATGACTGACCAAACTAACCAGGAGGTAGCTCGGCCCAAAGGACCAGAGCAACAATCCCTCCCTCAACGACGGTACGAGAACGAATTTACAGAACAAACTTCGACGCAAAAACGGGCTGCAATAAAACGACAAGACGCAGTACAACATGCACAAAATGCTCAGAGGACTTACGAACAAGGACCAAATGCCGTAGTGGAAAATGAGCAAACAGACGTACAACGAACGATACGCAACAATGACGATAGAAACACACGTGGGCAGACTCAGGGTGATAACGAACATAGAACACGACAAATACCAGAGGAAGTCTCTTGTGCGGCACGGAATAATCCAGCTGATCTCATGTCAGCCTTAATGGTTACCATGAAGGACATGATGCTGACCTTTCAGGATAATATCCAGTCGATCAACGACAAAATCGGCAACTTGGAACATTCCGTGTCAGCTCCAAGAAACCCTCCAGTAACTAACGGACGACAGAGTACATTAAGAGAACGTGCATATGAACGAACACCACTGACAGAGCCCGACACCAGACCAGACATTAGGTCTGAAAGATATTTTCAACCCGAGATGGGCAGAAGGAGCGAAATGCCTATACACAAATGGGGGGTAAAGTTTGATGGCACACCAAAAACAATGCCTGTGGAGAGTTTCATTTTCCGCATAGAAACCCTACAAAAGAAAAGCGGCACTTCAAACGACCAGTTATTCGCCCAGTTCCACACATTATTATCAGGTCCTGCAGAAGTGTGGTACTGGCAATTTTTGCAGGAAAACGAGCAGGATATAGGTTTAAATTATTTTGACTTGAAGGCAGAATTATTGAAACAATTTAAAAATAACAAAAGAGACCATGAGATTTTGAGAGCCATCATGGATAGGAGGCAGCTACCCCATGAGACATTTGACACATTTTACAGCGACATACGATCGCTGGCCCTACAAATGACTAACAGACCACACGAACTAGACCTAGTAGACATACTAAGACAAAACGTTAAGGACAGAGTAGCGACGCTCATCTTCGGATGCTCCATTAAGAGCATTCAGGACCTTCGAGAGGAGTGTAGACGAGCGGAGCAACATTTGACAATTAGGGACCAAAAGTTCAGACGAAACATAACAGAAATCGACGACGAACAACTAGCACACAGAGCTAGAAGTGGCCAGCGAGAGTACTTAGAGGACGAACACGAAGACATGGAGATTGCTGCACTCCAACAACACAACCGAACGCTCAGGCAGCCAAACTACACAAGAACAGACAGAACTCATAGGACAGACCGGAACAATACAAACAGAACGGACGCGAATATGGTCCAAACTACAACGACGACTTCACCGGCATGTCCTTCAAATTTCCATACCTTGACCTGTTTCAGTTGCGGTCAGGGTAAAATCAGCTACAACTGTCCCACATGCCAGGAAAACCTGAGATTCGGCGGTGTATCCGGGAGCAATCCGTCGAAGATGAATCCACCCCCGGAGAACCAAAAGAACCAGGACAGTACCGAATTTTAAAACGTAATCCAAATGTGGAGGGGAACCCTATACGGAAGATTCCCCCACCAAGAAAGACACTCCACCAAAGGCTCCTGGATTACCAGGAAGCAAGGCAAAGGATATTTGCGGAAGAAGTGACATGTCCGGTGAAAGAAACTAGAAAATATATTAAAATACGTAGGCTTAGGAATAAAAGTGCAATAACCAGACGACGAATGAGAAAAATTGTAGCATCTGTGATAAATATAAATGACGATAATAGACCCTACGCGAAAGTTAGGATAGACGGTGAAGAGCTCCTGGGTCTATTAGATAGTGGAGCATCGATTAGTTGTCTAGGAAAAGGAGCACTAGAGTTTTTAGAAAAACACAACATTACTATGACCAATATGACGACAGACATTAAGACCGCAGACGGGAACCACCAACGTATACTCGGACGATTCACGACGACAGTTTCTTGGGGTGGCAAGTCTCACGACGTCGAAATATTTGTTGTCCCAAATTTACAGCAAGCACTATATCTAGGAGTAGATTTTTGGAGGTTGTTTAAGGTCGCTCCGAACGTGATCGACGAACTAGACGCACCATCACCGACAGAAGGGGTATCGCCGGTCCAGGCGTTGTCACCCGCACAGGCGCAGCAGCTGGAGAGAATCAAGCAGCTGTTCCCGTCGTTCGCGGTGTTGGGATTGGGGAAAACCTGCCTCGAGGAGCATATCATCGAGGTGGAGGACGAGAAAATTCCCATTAAACAGCGCCACTACCCAATCTCACCCGCGATACAAAAGCTGTTATATGACGAGCTCGACAGAATGATCTCTCTCGGAGTAATCGAGGAGAGTAACAGCCCTTGGAGCTCCCCAGTGGTGCTTGTGCGGAAACCCGGCAAAAACAGACTGTGCCTGGACTCACGAAAGGTAAACTCTGTAACAAAAAAAGATGCTTACCCGCTCCCACACATCGAAGGCCTACTGAGCCGTTTACAAGATACCCGATTTATTTCGGGAATCGATTTGAAGGACGCATTCTGGCAGATTCCGCTGGAGCGCAAGTCAAGGGAGAAGACAGCCTTCACAGTCCCTGGACGGCCGTTATACCAGTTCACGGTGATGCCGTTCGGACTGTGTAACGCTGCCCAGAGAATGTGTCGGCTGATGGACAAAGCCATTCCCGCTCGGTTGAGAGAGAGTGTCTTTGTCTATCTCGATGACCTCTTGGTTTGCTCTCCAGATTTTGAATCCCACGCCAGATTGCTAGAAGAGGTATCTAAATGCTTACGGGAAGCGGGTCTAACCATCAACGTCGAAAAAAGCAAATTTTGTTACAGAGAAATCAAATACTTAGGGTATATCGTCGGTGATGGATGTTTGAGGACAGACCCCGACAAGGTATCGGCGGTCGAGAATTTCCCGGTTCCTAAGACCCCTAAGCAACTCCGTCGGTTTCTGGGGATGACGGGGTGGTACAGACGATTCATACCGAACTTTGCGACATTAGCCGCACCAATGACAGACTGCCTTAAGAAGGGACAAACTTTTTCGATGACAGACGAGGCGCTAAACGCGTTTGCAGAGCTTAAGGCGACTTTGGTGTCCGCACCCATTTTGACAAATCCCGATTTTTCGAAACGCTTTTACGTACAATGCGACGCTTCGACATCAGGTGTAGGGAGTGTGCTGTTCCAGATGGACGCGGAAAACAATGAGCGACCGATAGCATTCATGTCCCAGAAGCTGAATTCCGCACAGCGGAATTACAGCGTTACGGAACTTGAATGCTATGCGGCCGTTCTATCTGTTAAGAAATTCAGGGCTTACGTGGAGGGATTACCTTTCACGATCATTACAGATCACATGAGTCTTAAGTGGCTCATGACTCAAAAAGATCTGTCTGGTCGTCTGGCAAGATGGAGCCTCAAACTCCAAGGCTTCGACTTCCAGATAGAGCACAGGAAAGGTACCCAAAATGTAGTCCCTGATACTCTTTCCCGCGTGCATATGGAGGAGCTCAGTCCCGAACCCGAAATACTACAGGTTGACCTCAGTTCACCATCTTTCTCTACGGAGGAGTATGATGAGCTGAGGAAGATCGTCGACGACAACAAAGACCGACTACCCGACATATGCGTTTCTGACGGATTTGTCTACAAAAGGACAGATATACGAACTGGCGACGCTATACGAGACGACAGGGCGTGGAAACTCTGGATTCCGAGGGAGTTGCGTGGGAGTCTCGTCGAATCTGCGCATAATCCACCAGCCGCGGGACATGGCGGAATCCATAAGACTCTGGCCAGGCTGAGACAGATGTATTTCTGGCCCGGAATGGTATCAGATGTCCAGGATTTCGTCAGGTCCTGCGAAATATGTAAAGGTTGCAAACCTATGAACACGATTGCTCGGCCGCCGATGGGACAACAAACCATAACGGAGCGGCCTTTTCAAAGACTCTATATAGACTTTTTAGGACCATACCCACGAACGAGAAACGGACATACCCACATTTTCATAGTCTTAGATCATTTCTCGAAGTATGTGTTTTTGAAACCTATTAGGAAGGCAACGGCAACTGAGGTAGTGAAGTACCTAGAGGAGAGTGTATTCCATATCTTTGGTGTACCGGAATACATACATTCTGACAATGGCAAGCAGTTCGTCTCTGAACTGTTTGCTAGCTTTTTAGGAAAGTACGGGGTCAAGCACATTCGCACCGCGTTCTACTCTCCTCAAGCCAACGCATCCGAAAGGGTCAATCGGTCCATTTTGGCCAAAATCAGGTCATACATAAGCGATGACCAAAAGAATTGGGACACCCATGTCAGCGACGCCGCATTTTCATTGAGGAGCGTAGTTCACGATGCGATTGGGCTTGAACCCTACTACGCGGTGTTCGGCACCCATATGATACAGCACGCCAAAAATTACGAAGTGCTCAGAAAACTAGGGGTCATCAAAGATATGGATACAGAAGTAATAAGCAAAAACGATAAGTTAGAACTGATAAGAAAAAAGATATTCGACAACCTGAAGATTGCACACGATAAGGCAACGCGAATTTACAACACTAGAAGTAGAGAAGTGAAATACAGAGAAGGCCAATTAGTATACCGGCGAAACTTCAAACAAAGCAGTTTACCTGCAAACTACAACGCCAAATTGGGTCAGAAGTTTCTAAAGTCGGTTATACTAAAGGCAATAGGAAACTCCCTATATGAGGTGGGTGACCAAAACGGGGTGAAAGTAGGCGTATTTCACGCAAAAGATCTTCACACCTAACACTGACGCACTCAGCTGTCGTTGCCAAAATATCTGTGATATAAAGGTTTCATCTAAGTTATTTATTTATTTATTTATTTATTTATTTATATTGTGTCGTCACAGAGTTTATTTATTTATTTATTTAGTTACATTTAGCTTAGTTATATTTATATTTATTTATTTATTTTTATTTATTTTAGTTATATAAACCCATCTGTGATATAGGTATATTTATACTTACGAGCAGCTATGTTGCGCAGAGTGAATGTTTCTGTGTACTGATCTATGTAATAGGAAGTGCACAGAATCATACACCAAACGTGCAATATAGCAACCCGTGATATAATTCTGTGATATTTAACCTGTGATATTTTATAACCTATTATTTTATTTATTTATTTATTTACTAACCAAACTTGACCATAATAAACTTGCCCGACTAACTGCCACGGTAGAGCAAGAGTCATCTCAGAGCATGGGCCCTTACCACACGTTGGGAAGTAAACACGCTCGCGGAAGGGATGTATAAAAATAAACAAACCAGAATGGCCTACCTTTTATTACGAGGCCGGTTGAGTCACGACCACTCCACAACCGTCGTCGATCCTGTTACGGCAGCCCATTACACCCCATGGTGATCTTACACTTAGATCCTCCATCGGACGAATTTTACGATGGGATCTAATCGTGGGGTGGAAACACCTCAGAACACAAAACAACAAAAAAGAAAAAAACAACACAAACACAGATCACACTCCCAGGGGTTGGTATTGCGACCAATAAACCCGCACATTAAATAAAAGAGATTAAAACACAAAATTAAACATATAACAAGTCGCAAATTTAACAAACATTTACACAAATCAAAAACAAACAAACAAAATTTACAATACAAAAACCGACCGACCGACATGATGCAAAAATGTATTTTGACATTTTTGTTTTGGTCGTCTCTTTTTGCATTTCTTTCGTTGTTTCCCCTTCCATATAATTCGTCGTAAATTTTTGTACTAAATTCTTGTACTAAAAGTTTGTATCAAGCCGTGCTCCACATTCTCCCAATCAGTTGGAGTGACGTCATGTGCAATATGTTTTATGACAATATTAATTCGCTAATTAATAACTTACATGTCGATTGTGTTAGGTTTATAGGTTTAGTTTATTTATTAATTCAGTTAATTGTATGTAATATGTATGTTAGGTTATGTAGTTTTGATAATAAGTATGATTATGAGATTAGGTTAAGCATAAGTATTTTTGAATAGTTTAATGGACGACTGTATGGACTCGACTTGACGAAAGACATAACGAAATTACAGAAGAAGGAGAAGGATGAAACAGAAAACATAAATAGAGAGAAACGAAAGAAAGAAGAACATAAAAAGAAACAAAAGAAGGGGAAATAAAATAGAATTCAAGTTCAAGATCATCTATATACGATGTAAATATGTGGTCGTTGAACTTGGCGATGACTTTAGCAAGTGTTATGTACAAGTACATAAGCATAGACACAGCTGGAAAAACTTCACAGTGGCGCATATTTAATTTGAATAGTTGCGAGTAACTTTGACACAGTGGTGTGCTCGAATTTAATTTTTTTTTAATTACCTACAAAAAAAAAATTGTGCTAACGTGAGTAGATTTTAAATTCAGAATTGTGTGTAGTTTTTTTTTAATCAATAATTTTATTGTTCTGTGTAGTGGCCAAATTCAACAATCGCTCTTTTTAAAAAATTTTTGAATTCCTTCAATTCAACTGAAGAGGTTTATAATTGAAGCCACAAAGGTATGTGCCTATAATTTTTTTTGTGCGAACAAAGGATCACAATTTTTACCCTTCATGTATAGGCATTTTGAGCTGTTCTGCTCCACAGTGGGGACATTAAGGACAAATTGCCCAGGGATTCGTTTGGGAAAATCGGTGGTCTTAACCGTTGGAGTCACTAGCGGTGCATACATATAACGTACCACACACTTAGCGGGTAAATCGGAAACCGGACTCCAACAGCCATCGATCTCCACGGTTCTGACAAGGAACAAAGGAGGAACCCAACGATCCCTGGACAACAGGGATTTAGTCCCCACCCAATTTTGAGGGCAAATCTCGCCACAAAAACGACACCACGACACAACAACAAACACAAAGGCTGCGCAGAAGCAACCCATCTGTAATAGTGCGGTGCTCTGCCCCAACCGTGGTGGTGTAACCACCCCACCAACAAATCCAACAACAAACACCTGCAGCACAGCCCCAGAGGCGTCGCAAAACAGGGTGCTCCACAAATCGGCGCAAAAGGCGATACGAATTTTAGTGAATTCAGTTTTTTTTTGAATTTTTGATTAGTGTTAAGTTTAGCTTTTGATTTTGATTTTTTTGATTTGTGAATTAACGTAAAGTAAGGTTAGGATAATTAGTAGTAGTTTATCTGCTTTTAATATTTAGTTTTTGTTCGCGGTTAAGGTACATTGCCAACATATTCATCGTCCTTCCTCGTGCTGGCGCCAGGACAACGGGGGATCATTTTGTAACCGTAAGTAATAGTAAATAAGGTATTTGATTTGAATTTTAATTTAGGATAGTTTATTTATAGTATTAAGGGCAGATTTAGTAGTTTTTAGATTTTTTTGAATAAAATATGATTGTTTCCCCGTTAAATTTCGTGTTCGGTTGATTATTGAAATGATGTGCGTTTAAAAACCGTTCGCACTCGGTGTGTGGACAATGGACAGGCCGTCCTTCAATGGGTAGACATAGACAATACATGACGTTCACTGACTTTGACGACTGAACATGACATAGACTTACTATTCTCTTGGGAAGGTCGTAGATTGTGATCGGGAGGAACTTTTAGGGGCTACCATTCACAATATCGGCCAGAGTGGTAGCAATCGGTTGTGTTTATGACACAAAGGGTGGGCAGGCCAACCTCTGCCATTACCATCCGGCATGTCTCGTGTTCTTGACGAACCATTGCGTTTGAGAGACTATGGGAAGGAAAGTTGCGGTTAGGGATGATGTAGTTATAGTTAGTTTTAAGTTAGAATAGGCATAGATTAGGGCTTATTTTAAATTTAGAATAGAGTAGATGTAGTTTAGGTTAGTTAGAGTAAGTTTCGCGGTAACCTTCCCGTTCTCTCTCATCGGCATTGGCACAAGTACTTGGGCTTTTCTTTTTCATTCTTTTCACTATCCTATCTTTTTTTGTCCGTCCGCAGTCAGAGTAAAGTAGCTTTCTCTCTCCTTCTTTTTTTTTGATTTTGATAAATGGCACGATACAAAAAGTGTGTTGAGCTGGTGGTGTAAGGTGAGGGGGCAAGAACAACCCCCGTCCGACGAGCTGAGCCGAGCGACCGCGAGCGTGCCGCGCCCTCCTCACCTGCATCGAAGATGCCCCTGTGGCCTACCTAGACTCACAACACATATTTGCTGATTTTTCTGTGACTAATTGTAATGGTGTATATAAACTTCAAATAAAGTGAGAACACTTATCTATCTCAAGGAGACAACTGCTTCTGGCAACCAATTCCATGTAAATGGACTTAAAACCTATATAGGTACCTACAAATTTTTCCAACACTATGGTAAGAACTTTTAACATAAAAATGCAAAGCAGGATCCTAAGGGCTATCGATTTTGTGTGGTATCTATCTACATTCTAAATAAATCGTACGCACTCGTTCGTACAGCTGTTAGTCATAATGACAATATTGAGTCATAAAAATAAATGAATGACTCACAAGACGGGCACAGTTCTGTATTTTCTATAGTCGCCTCCACAATAGGAAGTCCATAGATCACCTGGCAACTGTATCGGCCCGATGTTACATTCTGCGTTTCATAAAATAAACCACAACCTCATATCTGATGATCCCCGCATAATAACTACACTACTACACCCAATGATCATTGCACAACACCACAAGATCGATGAATAACACCCCGGGGCAGCATCTACAGAGGATAACGACCGACAACATACTCACGCGCACCCTTTATCCGAGCGATGTAAGCATTTTATTCGATTTATCCGGAGAGACACGATGTTGTAGTGAATGCGAGTGACGGTACGCACCTGGAGCAGGTGGTCGCCTCCTGATCGGTGGTCAAGTTTTTCAGTTGCAACTCTCACTGCCCAAACACAAACATACCCAGATAAGTGAACAGTGATATGCACAAATAAGGATCTGCTTATGCAAATGCGCAACAGGATGCCTGTTCTCATTGATCGGCAAATGCAAAGGTGCGGTTCAATGTTTTCACTGACTTCCGGCAACAATTGCACATATCCGTAGTCCGTAAAGGCGTAATTACGTACACGTAACGTACTAAGTCCCATTTGGGGCGTTGTCAACTATTTAAAACTAGCTGATTCAGCTTTGGGGGGCGAAAAGTCTTAAATGTCTCAAATGGCCGATTAATTAAGTGACACTGTCGCGCTTTGTTTTCCATCTGACACATCGCCTATGAAAACAGTAGACACCATGCAGCTGGTGAAGTGACTTATGCGGAGATTAACTTAATAGCCTCTCGGTTAGACAGATGTGTCTATTTTTAATTCGCTTCGAGGGTGTCCTTGCGAATGCAAAGATGTGTATGGCTCTATAGTTTCACAAAGTTGACGTTCCCTCAGTCACTTGAACGGATGAGTTACAATGCCAATGACACTTAGTGCGTAGAACGCATTTAATTAATCTCCTGGGAATCGTAATTCAAAATAAATTTTTCAATTTTCTTGTTTTTTGTTTTTTTTTTTAATGAAGGATAAAGCGGTTGACGTACACACAGAAGAAGATGTTTTATTGCCGCCGACAATGGTGAAACCAAACTGTGCGGTGGAATATGCTCGAATCGTTTGTCGTATTGTTTGACATTTATGATTGAAATGAATAACGACTTAAAGAGTGACCTGATGAGGCTGCACGGAGCCAGTTATGGCAGCTGGAGAAGAGTTCTTTTTGCGGTTCGTGTGGGGCTTGACAGTGAATGACTATACTTTTTATTGGAGGGGGATTACATGTTGAAATCATTTCAGACTTCAAAATTAAGTGGGTATCTTTGCGTCGTCCTTTAACTGGGTTAGAGGACATTGGGTTGTTGCCCATAGATACGGATACGGAAATGTCTTCATTTTTAATGCGGGAGAGGGCATACTAGTCTTTCTAGAAAATTAATCCGGAAATACAATTGATGCACGGGTTTAATGTGAAATTCAGTTGTTTATGGTGTCGTTAATCGGGTTTAATGCAAAACTGATGATGAATTTACTTTTTTAATGATGTACCTAGTCGCCTTTGTGAATAAGTACTTAATTTTAAATCGTGATCTGTTTTGCTTTCTTCAGCCACACTAAGCATCTATCCATAGGGCATTTTTTTACATTTTTGTTGTCTATCAAACGAGCTGTCACACTGCTATTGACATTTATGGTCGGTGCAGTCTTTCAAGTCAAGAAGCTTCAAAATGATCCAATGATACGTATACCTTCATTGACAATCAGCGCCACCTATGTGAGTGTCGTAAAACTGTGTTCACCGATAAGTCTCATATCTGGCCAGAAATCTATTAATCAATTTTTGCCATTTACTTTTTGAATATTATTTCGTGTTAATGTTGACCGTGACTACGCCTTAAGTGGTCCTTGGGAAATGTCCAATTTTGGCGACCAATAACACGAGTTATGTTGTCTTCCAAGGCGGCAATAGTTGCTGGCTTATCCGTATAGACTAGAGACTTCACATATCCCAACTAAAAAAATAGTTCAGCGGTGGAAAATCGCGGCCAATTCACAAGTCCAAAACATGAGATGAATAGCTCACCACATTCGAATCGCAATATGTCCATACGTTCGCATGTTGTGTGGCATTTTGAGCCGTCCTGTTGAAACCACATGTCGATCAAACCCAGCTCTTCCATTTTGGGCAAAAAAAGTCCGAAATCATCGAACAATAGCGAGCACCATTGACCGTAACGTTGTTGCCATCGCATCATCTTTGAAGAAATACGGCACAATGATGCCACAGGCGAATAAACCACACCAACCGGTAAACTTTTGGGGATGCAATTGCAGTCATTGCAATGTTTTGCTCAGCAGACCATATATGGCAATTTTGATTATTAACGTAGCCTGCTCAATAGGACGATTATGAGGATCTTAAAATGGACAAAGTGCTCTAAGCACATTTTTTACTGAGCACCATTTTTGGTAATAAAATTCGATAATTTGCAAATAATGTTGGTCGGCCGTGGGTCTTAAATCTATCCATGGTGAAATGACAATGCTAACTGAGTATTATTTACTTTGACGCGTGTCACGAATCACGCATGAACTGTCAAAAAATTCAGGCTGAAAAACCAAACAACAAAAAAATCACCCTTTACGCTAAATTGTTGACGTTAACTAGTGCAGCGGTTTAGAATGGATCAACGATGTCAGAATGATTTGAAACGACAGCTGGTAGTCCATAGGGTTGTATCCTTAGCCCGTTACTTTTTGGACTATTTATGGCTGCGTCGGCTGGCTTCGCAGTAGCGCATTCTGTCACTCCAATTTTCCAAGACCTTGTTGATGGTATCAGGCTCTGTGTGTGACATGGTTCACCATCCTGCATGAACCAGAGGTCGTCCAAATCAATGTAATCGATTTCAGTAAAAAAAAACTTTGGTTTATATGGGTCTGTAATAGTGTTGCGCGATAATCCAAAACTGCATCGATACATCGATATTTTATTATCAAGATGAAAATATCGATGCAAAGAAAAAATCGACCCAAAAAAATCGATAGTATCGATAATATCGGTTTATATGCAAACTTAAAATTTTCCTGAGTTTTCTATTCATTTTTATTAAAAAAATATTTTTATTGTTTAGAATACTCAATCAATAATTCAAGACAATAATTTAACTTTTTTTGATTGATTTTTGAACAAAAAAAAAATTTACAAGAATACCCAGGAGAAAAAAAAAACAATTGTCAATAAGTGACATACCGACAATTCAAGTTAATTTTCGCGTTAAGGTAAATTTGAATCCAGATAATTCAAGTCGACTTACGATGACTAGATTCTTGAATGAGGCCAAAGTCTATATTTCAAGATGGGAAATTTGCTAAGCGACTGTCAAAAATTGGCAAAAAATATATTTTCAAAAACAGAAAACGATTTGAGTTAAATTTGTTAGGACGCACGGAATCTGACACCATACCTTCTTCATAACGTCTGCCCACACAACTAGCTCTTCGCACTTGCAAGTAGGTGTGGTATTGCATTGAAAGACGGACTCTCAAATACTTTCTTTCTTTCCTTTCCATCGTGGTAGGTAAGCCTTACCTGATGGTGTATTTTAAATTCCAAATATTTGGCTCGATGACAGCCTAAATATAGCGTTTTCAGTCATTTGACAACAAGTTAATGAGGGGGGGTGGGGAGGGGGTTTGGTGACAAAAAAACATTAAAATGATTTCGCATCTCACTCTGAATGCATCCATTGCAAAGAAAGCGATCGAAATGCGATTGACGGCTGTCTAATGGATCCAGTCCGTTCAGGGATGTTTTGAGTACAAAAACCCTAAACAAACGGCCTTGCCTCTCTATAAAAGGGCTGGTTCTGAAATTTTGGAGGCAGTCGATTGTGAGATGTGCAGCTGATCACATCTATTTGGTGCGCTTTTTCGCTCGTTTTTTGACACATACTTTGGCGCAATTTTTTGACGCGCAGTATGGTGGATTTTTTGGCGCGTATTTTGGCGTCTATTTTGGCGCATTTTTTCGGAAATTTTTCCTGCATTTTTGGCGCATATTTTGTTATTTTTTCATTGCGTATTTTGGCGCGATTAGATGGGTGTTTTTGGCGCGTTTTTTTCGCAAAATTTTTTCCACATTTTTGGCGGGATTTTATGACACTTTTTTGGCGCATATTTTATTATTTTTTTCACCGCGATTTTTTGCCGCCTCTTTTATTATTTTTTCATCGCAGTTTCTCACGCGCATTTTTGGCGCATATTTTGTTATTTTTTCATCGCGATTTTTGATGGGTATTTGGCGGGATTTGTTGCGCGTATTTGGGCGCCATTTAATGGGCGGTTTTGGCGCATTTTTTTGAATAGCTTTGGCACCTATTTTGAGATGGATTTTGGCGCGTTTTTTTTCAAATTTTTGGAGGGATTTTTTGGCGCATATTTTGTTATTTTTTCATTGCGTATTTTGGCGCGATTAGATGGGTGTTTTTGGCGCGTATTTTGAGATGTGTTTTAGCGCGTTTTTTTCGCAAAATTTTTTCCACAATTTTGGTGGGATTTTATGACACTTTTTTGGCGCATATTTTATTATTTTTTTCACCGCGATTTTTGGCTCTATTTTGGCGCGCATTTTGGAGGGTTTTTCACGCGTATTTTGGCCGTATTTGTTGTGCATTTTTGGTGCATTTTTTTGCACAGTTTTTGCACAGTTTTTGGCACTATGGATGCATTGGCTTTTCGACAATAACGTTGTCCACTAGCATACTAGTCTCATGAACTTTTTGCACAAACTTGCGTACAGCAATCGTGGTGGGTGCTTCATTTCGGCCAAAACTTATTTTCAAAAAACGCACTGTTTGGGCTACACAGCACTCACTTTGTAAATAAGTTTTCAATATTTCCCAGCGTTGTTCAAGCGTAAAGCGTCTGATTGCATTCCGCAGCGGTATGAATCTGACTTTCTGTCAAGGTTTTCAGCGGGAAACACCTGTCAGTGTCAAAATAACCTATGATTTAAAAAGAAACCACTAGATGGCCCACCCTTTACATATTCTTACTTACTTACCTTATGGCTTCCGACCCATCAAAAGAGTGTCTGTCTGAGACACTGCAGCCTTCCATCCTCTACAATCCTGCGTACGCTGCATCGAGTTATCCAGACTAAGCGCTCTGGCACCTGCGACGGCTTGGTCTTTGAAACGGAGGTTCGGTCTTTCTGGGTCTTAGGTTTCGCAGATCCTCTTAGATGGAGCATTATTGTCCATTCGCTCGATGTGATCGAGCCAATGTAGTCGACGTGTTACTGCATCGACATATTGATACAGCTCATAGAGTACGCGGTTGTATCTTCTCCTCCATTCGCCCTCCTCGCACACAGGACCACAAATCCGATGAAATAATTTTCTTTCGAAGGAGTCCAATATCACCTTTCCCTGGGCTTTTCGCCCAGCACTCGGCGCCATAAAGCAGAACTGGCTGGTTAAAGGTTTGGTAGAGCATAATATTTCGTTTTTCGAGTTAGAAGTTTCGAACCTAATTATTGTTTTGCCAAACCGAAGTAGCAGCAGTTTCTTAGGGTAATTCTTCGCCGAATCTCAACTAGGGTGTCATTCGTAAAGTTCATGTTTACTCCGAGGTATGTAAACTCCTTAACTACCTCGAAATTGTTGCTAACAATAGTGACGTTTTGTCATAGGCGGTGGACAGATGCATGTTTGTTTGTTGATTGCTTGTACTAGTACTTAGTCTTGTCTCATTTAATTACTTCAAGGGCAATGGATTTAGCCTGTTCTTTAATCGCGGTGAAAGCTTCTATCACGGCACGATTGGAACGACCAATACGATGATGTCAACATTGTCCGCATACCCCAGAAGCTGAACGGACCTGCGTTGAGGATAGTGTCTATCTTCCATGTTGACACCTGCACCATCTGCTGCAGTACGAGATTGAAGAAGTCGCATAATAGCGCGTCTCTTTGTCGAAATCCGGTGCATCTTTGAAATATATCGGAGGAGCTACAACGTGCATTTTGGAAGCAATAATAAATAATCAATCAGCTGCAGGTGATGAAGTTGCTCATCCTCCGTAAAATCCATCAGCAATTTTAAACCAATCAAATACAGCCAATAGCATTAAGTTTCTGGTTAACATTTATAAAACTGAAACTTTCAGCAAAGTTCCTTCAACTGACTTGCAATTTTCTTAATACCTACTCAAAATTAAGTTTCCTTTTGGTCGAATTTCATAACCAAATCCACACCCACTAGTCAAGGAAGCATAAATCGAGGTAATAGATACCTACCAACAAACCGGCACTGATCATAACAGTATATTTCCACCCATCTCCTAAGCCAACATTCAACTTTCTCTGCACCCACATCAGGAGGTCCATCGTCGATAAAACCCATCCAGCCAGACACCATCCTTTAATCTAAGCGGATTGTTAGCAAACAAAAAAAACGATAGAAAAACTTTCCAAAATGCCAATGACTTCCCCTACCCGACATGCACCGCCAGAACGAAGCACCCGATTATCATATCTTGTAGCAAACGCTTTTTCCCATAGTTAAAATCGATGGTGCGAAATGTCTGCGATATTAATTTGATTTGCTGGGAGAATTTCTATGGAAAATCATCCCCCAAGAAGGACGAGCACGGACCATACGAACCTAACTTTGCCTCGCTAAGACTAAAGAGAAACTTTTTCCCACCAGTAAAAGCGAACAAAATAATATCAAGGAAATTGCAAAATATCCTTAACATCCTGAGTCTCGAAACCGACAGCGACAGCCATCCCAAAATGTCTGGCCATGTAAAATAGTGTCGGCGCTGGCTGGTGTATATATAGATAACTACTGCTCCCAAGTGTGTTGTTCGTTCGACTTTTAATTTAAATAATTGATTCCGAGGACCACAACCGCCACCACCCAACCAGGACACATAGCTTACCGCAAGGTTTCCTTTTGCATTTGCACAGTTCTCCGGACGCAATGTAATACAATAAATTGGGTGATTGTTTCCTTCCCTTTTGCGGACGGGCGCATTCACACAGATAAGGCTACAAAATTTGCATTTTTTAAGATCTTTCCTTGTGGAAAAATTCATTAAATAATTATTACATATCCTGAATGCTCAGATATGGGATGGGGTGGGATATGGTCATACTTTTCCATTATGTTAAATTAATTGTATCGACTGTCAAGCAGTCGCAGTCTCTGTTTGTGTGTGTGTGTGTGCATGGCTAAATGATCAATGAACCCATCAGTGACATCCTTTTGGCTGTCACTTAGAGTACAACGTCGGTGATATCCTTGCTCTATAGAGACAGTGTGATTTTTTCTGACAAACGCTTCGTCATGCGGACTGCAGCAGGAAATCATTTCGGTCATAGACATCTTTTGCTAGTAACGAGATAATAAAATCGAAGTGGAAATGAAACGAAAGAAGCAATACTCAGAAAGGATATCAGAAGCAGTCAAAGGGAATCCTTAACAAATAAAACGATTCGAGTGCAGACTACTCCGCCATCAGGGATGTGGGAAAGTGCACATCAATATGTCGGATACAGACGAAGGGAAAAGGGTCATTCATGGAGTGGGAGTCGTGTTCGTTGGACAGGTATGGCATAGTCATCCAGTTAGAAACAGTTATAGGAGAGCGAATGATCAGCGATGAGTTGCAAGTTTCAATTGCCGCCGACTTGATTCAATGGAACGGTATACGGTATATCTGGATTCACACAACTAAAGGAAGGTTTACGGATTCCGTGTCTAAGGTTTGACATATGCTATTACCGTCAAAAACGATCCAAACGGGTTTTGGTTAGTGGTATTGGGAATTAAATAAAATGTGTCAAAGTCGATTTTTTGCTGCGGATACAGATTGATGTTTCGATGAAGGGATTTCCTTATTTTTAGCTTTGACTTTGAGGAAAATGTGTGCAACTGCCATGGATATTGAGAAGACGAAATTCGATTTGTTTTGATCCGGAGATACCAAGAAGCCTAGCGGAAGTATATTGCAAACGATACGATACAATGAAGACGTGTCATTATGTGTATATATCCACTTATGATGTGTATAGATGCAAAAGGTAACAAGGTTGATAACCTTTTACAGAGTTGGATTAGACACAGGGATTAATTCAGATGGAATGGGAATTGCGTATGAGCTTAGACAGGATAACGAGTCTTGTGAAGTTGGATTTCAAATTACAATAAATACTGTGAAGAAGGTACAATTTTAGCTGATAAGGAAATAATATTTCGACAAGAAAAATGGTAAGCGGATGACTCTTAATGGTGTAAGTAAGCGGGGCTTCAATAAAACTACACTATGTACTTGGTCAGGTAATAGTGCGCTTCGGCTAACTAACGCAGGGTTCTTCAAAACCAGACAGGTACGACATAGCTCCATACCAATGGAATCCTTCTCCAACATCCCAGATAAAATGGCTGAACGTTTGGGTGAAATTGACTTCGACACACCGTAGGTATTACAATACCCAGATAGGGAGGACTGGCAAAAGAATAAGGTTTCGAATGATAATGAAATTTTGATTTATACAGATGGTTCCAAAACTAAGGATGGTACAGGGTCAGGTAGAGATATAGGACCTACACGTGTCGTTAAGACTTTCAGATACATGCAGTGTGTTCCAGGCAGAGGTTCTGGCAGTGCTCAAAGCTGCGGATCTACTTGATATGGGATCAATATCCAAAAAGAATATCGCTATCTATATTGATAGTCAGGCTGCGCTAAAGGCGCTAGAGTCCTTCATCATCAAATCAGACTTAGTCATCAGGAGCTGGCGCACAATGCTCAGAGCATAATGCGCGCAGAACCAAGTCAGATTATGTTGTGTACCCGGACACTGCGATATTTAGGGTAACGAAAAGGCTGATGCTCTGGCCAAAAACGGAGCAGAGCTTCCACTTAATGATAGTATTGAGGGTATAAGACCACCAATAGCCGTGGCCAAGAGAATCATTCTCGAGAAAATTAAAAATAGGGCAGATCAGACATGGTTGGATATAGTAGGACACAGGGTCTAAAAGGCTCTGTGGCCTAAGCTAGATCGGAGAAAATCTTTAGAATTAGGTACTAAAGCTCAGCAGATCAAAGCTCCGAATAGCAATAGGGATACACTCTGGGCACTGTCTTCTAAGGAAGCACGCTATGAGATTAGGTTTAACAGACACGGCCACATGCAGGTACTGCGAAGACTTACATGTCGCAGAGGATTATAAATTATCTCCTCTATGAATGTCAAGCTATTGCTCGGTCCAGGAGAAAATACCCGCAGAAACGTTGGCAACACTACCAGAGATCCATCATTAACGCCTCGTCTGATGTAATTGGTTTCACACGACCACTACCAGAATTAGTGTAAATATAAAAATAAAATATTTATCTTCCTATTACTATCTAAACGAAAATATCCGGCTAAACTGACAACACTATTTATGATAATAAAAAAAAAAACATTTCCCATACCGGGAATCGAACCCGGGCCTTCTGGGTGAAAGCCAGATATCCTAGCCACTAGACCATATGGGATATGTTGAAACGCTTGTCTACTTTTTGGCTGATGCCGATATTTTTGTTTTGTTTCCGTTTAATTTCGCGGCGCTGCGAAAGAGGACTAGAATAGAACAGGCTAACTCTAAGGCATTAGTTATACTTATAGCTATCATTGGAACAAATCAGTGGAATGGTGGTTTCATTTTTTTGACAAGTCGGTTATAGCAATCATTGAAAAATTCCTGTCAGTGAAAGAACCTGTCAGTGACTTTTCAACAAACGAGTCTAGGTTTTGAGGTTAGAGTTGATCATTGAAAGCAAAACTGACAGCTGAGAATCGAACACATCAGTGAAACGCATGATACAACAAGACAAGATATCGCATTGCGCATGTCGTTCATTCTTGCTGTTCATCGGTATTCATCTGTCAACAGATTACGACGTAGTAGCTGCGGAAATAATGGATGTACTATTGGCGCGAAAGTACAAATTTGCGATTTTTTTTAATTATTATTGTTATTAATTGAACAAATAATAGTATATTTGTTAAAGGAATATATGCTCTTTATTTGAGTGCAAATATAATTAATGAAAAACAAACAGAATCATTAGAAACAGCTCCATAACTTTTGCACTTTTGCATTCGCTTCCTTAATCGACAAACAGTGAAACCACAAGAAAACCAAAATAGAATAAATAATTGACGAAACTACTTGTTTTTTTAAACATTTTATTCACATTCGATTCAAAACACAAGTTTTTTCATTAATTTTGTTAATATGACGCGTCGAGCTGAGCAGAAAATAAGTAATTCTGCGACTTAATTGAAAGGAACAACAAAAAAAAAGGCACATGTTATGAACGATAACAAGCACATTCACAGAATTCCGAAAATACAACTTCTATACTTTCCTTTTTATTTAAACATTTAAAGAACCAACACAACTCGTTCCATATAAAACACACGTAAATAACAAGAGTCAAAATGTACACTCCGCAACTATGACGTACATGCGCAGAACAAATCAAAAATGAAAACTTCAATGCGCTATCTTGTCTTGTTGTATCATGAGTGAAACGATTGGGTTCCAATTCCAAATTGGAGAAACGAGAATCAGCTGTTCATTGAAATCGATTTCGATCAGTGAAATAATAAAATTGAATTTAAAGAAGAGTTTTAGTCAGAATTAAGTAATTTCTTTCGTAAAAAATTCCACAATTGATTACCTTTATTTTGATACCAACTAAAGCCAATATTGTTTGATTAATCGTCTTAGAATCGGAAAACAAGATTTTCAATGATGCATTTTAATGATAGCTATAACTAGGGCCTCAAAGCAAAAGAAACACGAAGAACATCGGCTCGCGCTCGGCCTATCTATAAATTATAGACGCTCTCTCTGTGGCGCAAGAAGGCACGCATCCCGCTATTAGGCAAAACGAACATTCCATTTTTCTACATCTTAGCTATTTTAAGTGGCTACGGACAAAGTTTATGCGAAAAGCTAAGCGAAAGCTAAAGCTAAGAGGTTTGACAGATCAAATGTAATAAACCGCGTCCATACATTTTAATTGCACTGGCCAATGGCCATAGTAGATTCGATGCTAAGATACATGCTAAGCGCAACTTGGCGCTAAAAGCGAATACACTCTTCTACTCTTCTTTTTTAGCAAAAAATTCAAGCCAAAACGAAGCTGTCAATAGATATGGGTATATAATCGAATACTTTCAATGACATTCAAAAGGATTCAGCAATTTTTTCGAGATGTTTTCATATGTCTTCGTGAATCTTTGTAAAGATTATAAAATTCTTCATATTTATTACGTAATTTTTAATTTATTGAACTGTCTTCTTGTCTTCTGATGACGAATCCATTTCCATAATTCAAGGATGTTGTTTATTTTGATGAACTTCCGAAGCATTAATGTTAGCGTTCATTATGGACACCATTCGCTTTGCTTATAGCTTAGAATCTTTAGCTTCAGCTTTCTTACATATTCGACTGCTAGATGATAGCGTGTGACAGAATAAACGGCAGCCATATTTTTCTGGTTCTGTTTCAGTTTTATGTAGCTGAGCGAGCAATGTAAACAGAACCAGAATTTAATACAGAACAAAAAAGCTGTCTGTTCTGTTTCACTTTCAGTTCAGTATGTTCCTATTTCTGCTGTTTGTCACTTGGCGCCTTTAGGAATTGCCCCCCAAAAACAGGCTATTGGACTGAAATTATTCGGAAAAATTGTGTCTAACTATTTTGTATTCTAAATGTTGTACTATTTCATATGATATTTTTTAATCTTTTGGGGCGTGCCACGCCCAAACGGTAAGAGTGCGCCAACTTTTCAAATTTGTGTTTAGGGCACTACAATCAGTTCGATTGATTGATTGTGCAAAAAAGAAAACGTTATTTTCGAATGGGCAGTAAAGTTCGTGGTGGCGCTCATAAATAGAAAAAGACTTAAGAGTTAAGACGCTAACCAACTTGGTGAGTCTAACTAAAGGCAATTGCCAACTAACTTGCGACTGAACTAACTGGAGCTGGAGCGGCTTGTGTGGAGGAACTGGTTCACCCTCATTACCCCTTTTTTTTATAATTTATTATTTTCTGTTAGATAATATAGGTACATCAAAGTTTCTTTTGCCCTACAGTGACTCTACTCCACTAAAAAATGGGAAAGTGAGCAATTAACAGCATTTTTTACTGGAAATTATTACCACATTTAATTAAAATTTATGAGGGACATATTATGCATAAAATAAATTTTGTAAAAATACAATACGAAATATCTCTACTAATTTAATTTTATACATCGACAATGGACATTTTAAAAGGCAGCATTTCCGCATGTCAGTTAAAGTCTGTCCGCCAATATCTACATAATTCGATGGCAAAATCAACATTTGAGAAAATCCAGAATTTATTTTAACATTTCACACTCAAACGTAGATATCCGTCCCCTGTCGGACATTTAGGAATAATTATGAATTTATATGTCATTCACTTTAAACCTTTGCATATTTGAAAATGCATTTCATATAACATTATCTGATACATACATGTTTGTCCATATTGCAGTCAATTTGACATTTATTGACAGTTACATTTACCAAAGGATATGGCTCTTCAGAAGTCGGCATTTTTTTCGTAAATACCTACTGAAATATTTTATGGTATTTATCGCTACCGGATTATTGCATTAACAATCGAGGGCGGTGGGCCTCTTAAGCAAATAAAGTATGCAGAATGATTTTATATTGGAGAAGAGAACGATATGAAGACGGCACCAAAAGAGCGCGGTCTATATCAATGGCAGACGATTTAGTGCCGTAAAATTGAAAATAAGTGCTAATTAACCGAGTTTTAAAAGAGTCGACGACATAGCTGTGTTACATTAGCCGACATTCCATTTTCGGTGTGTATCCATCCTTTTTATCTGCGGGTATTTAGTAGCTGTTCCAGATACAGATGTAGCCGCCTAAAGGTCTGTCTTTATGGGATAATCAAATGGAAGTTGAGATGAAACTATAAGAGCACACCAGCGCAGAAGAGGTATGTCGAGCTTTAAAATTAAGTTGTTATATTTATTATACTGGGGGTTCTTAAAATAACACTTAATCTTTTAGCGACACATGGTCCCTCTACTGAATATGGTAAACGGTGTATAAAAGTTACAAGTGAAGGACATCTCCCAACGGCTCCCTGAAATTACGCCAAAAAAAATAAAATGGAAAAAAAGCCCAAAAACCTCCATACAAATTTGTGGCATTTTTTTCTAGGAAAAATCGCCCAAATATTTTGACACAAGTGCCGCTAATTTTGGCATTTTTTCCAAAACTCTTTTGGGCTTTTTTCCATTTAAGAAAATTGAGAAAACGCCAAAAAAACATTTTTGGAAAAAACACCAAAAAACTTTTTGGTATTTTTTCCAAAATTGAAAAGGAAAAAACGCCCAATTTTTAATAGAAAAGAAAAAAGCGCCAAAAGGTTGCATTCTTTGACTCCCTCTATGTATGGTTGTTTTTTCGCAAAATAACATAACATTACATGCTTTTACCTAGTTTCAAGAGCATTTTTGAAGCACGTGTGATCACGCGTGATCAGTACAAAAGTGAAGATTTTTCGGATGATAATGACGATGACGAAGTAGGAAACCAGACGAAAAGCGCAGAGTTGGAAACCGTTGTTTTATGTGTAGTTTGTCAAGTGCTACACCCAAACATTATAATGTTGCCATGCAAACATATAAAGGTATGTTCAGAGTGCAACATCAAATTACAAGCCCAGTCAGTGGCTGATGGAGAAGACAATTATAAATGTCCGTGCTGTCGGGAAATTGTCGCCGATACTCTTCAGGTGTACGTCTAATACAGTGATATGTACATATAAATTACATTCATGACTCTATATAAAAAAAAGTTATTATAATTGGTTTGTTTTAAATGTGTTAGCTGGCTAAACTCTGAAATATAAATGAAATATAAATTGTCCAAAAAAGGGGCGCGACCGCGCGTTGCCCGCGACTACGCGTTGCCCGCGACCGCGCTAGCGCGCTGTCCGCGACCGCGCGCCGGCCGGTTGGCGGCTACGCGAGCGGCGCGACGGGCCGCACGCGCTCCCGCCCCCCCCCCTCCCGCATCATTAGTTTTATCTCTAAACAACTCTATCGGAGCGGGTAATTTATTCTACAACGAATTTTGGAGCTAATTTCCATATTAAATTTGGAAATTATCTAAGCCAAAAAAAAAATTGTGTTTTGGTTTTATTTCCAAACTAAACTTGGAAATTATGCCAAAAAAAAAAACTTTTTGTGGCGTAATTTCCATTTTACTTTTTGGCTATTTTTCCAAAAATATGGCGTAATTTCCTGGCATTCTGGTGAATTTTCGTTTTCATTTTTTGGCGTTTTTGCCAAAACCATTACGCCGCAATTATTTTGGTCTTTTTTCCAAAACACTTTTTGGCGTAATTTCAGGGAGCCCTCCCAACTACGATTCCAAGACGTGCTATGGCATCTGAGAAATCAGAGAGACATAAGGAAGGATTAAGAGACCTACTGTCCAGGTCCACGTAGCTGCGTTTTGTACGCTCGCTTTCGTTATTTACATTGAAGGTCTTGTCTACGGAGCGGCAATGTCGCAAGCAATCCTCATGCAGCCTGAGCTGCAGCTGGTAATTACTCGTAATTGCAAGACGCATGGAAACGACTTCTTTTTTTTTAAATCTTGATTTCGGCTGAATGGAATAACGAATAACCTATATTTGTAGTTTAAATGAAGTTTGTATGTACTTTGACCACTACTTTAAATTTTAGTAGTGGACGAGGTACTAACCATCCTGGAAAATGTAGGGTGCAAAGTTATATGCGGACGACATCGCCATTGCTATTTCTGGCAAATTTCCTAATACCATAAGAGATTTCATGGGAATTAGCTCTTAAAAAACTAGTAAAATGGACGGATACGGTTGGACTTGATGTCAACCCCTCCAATACAGAACTAATACCTTTCATAAAGAGATACAGCAAATATAGCTCCACCTAAACTTAGAGACCAAGAGCTAAAATTCACAAAACACGCCAAATACCTATAGGTATAATTATAGACAGCAAACTCAGCTGGAAGCTTAATATCCAAGGACGTGCAAGAACGGCTACAGTAGCCATGTATGCTTGCAAAAAAGCTTAGGCCACCTTACACGCACGGCTACCTTAGGTGCTTATTTCTGGGAGGACCTAAGCGATCTGTCCCGTACCGATATTTGCTGGATCGGCAAGTTTTTTACAAAATCGAACTGGCTTCAATGAAATATCAACACGCAACTCACCCGTTTTTTTGTCTGTTTTTGAAGACTAACCGCCAACGGGAGGGATTGTCCACGCCAGTCAATTTCACCTTCACACGCAGAACTTTCAGATCCGTCATCCCTCGCCTATTTTTTACCGGAGACAAATCGCGACCTCTCTTTTTCGGTACCAAGCAGTAGGTCGGAGTAGGAGGGCTTCAATTAAACTTCACTGCTCAGCACCAGAACCAGTTTCTGTCATGCGGACTGGTCGTTAAAAGGAAATAAACGGGAGGCAAACTGCTATACGGTTACCCCCAGTCAAATGACTTTTAGTCAAGCAGCAAAGCTGACTGGTTCAATCACCCAGTATCCATCCTTAGTGATGGCCGTGTCGGAGGCAGTATACAGGAGGCAGACTGTTACGGTCGCCCTCCAACTTGAGCCAAATACTAAGTCGCAACCAGGAGATGTAAACATGTATAAAATTTTGACTTCCTCAGTCACTTCCAGGGACCTCTCTACGAGGTAAGACACCCGAATTTGCAAATAGCAACGGTATTCCCAGTGTAACGCCCGGCACATAAAATCTTTCTTTCCACATCTCCCCCTCGCTCCTCTCGTGGTATCACAATGGACCAATCAATTATGGTCTAAGTGTGTCCCCCCCCCCTTTTTTCTTTGGGACAGCCACCTTACCTAACCTAACCTAACCTTGTATGATTTTTCGTAGACAGTTCGCTTAGATGCTGCGATTGTAGTCATTTGAAGCTTGCATTCAGCCTGCAACCTGCCTAAATCCGATATCTCTTTTCTAACCAAAATGGTAGTTAATAATGGTGATTTATTGAGTCGCTGGTGGAAGATCGACATTTTTGCATCATAAGCCCGCGACCCCTAGCTTATGATCAAACATCTCCCGAATCGTGTCATTCCGTGACATGCTGGTTTCATTAATTTACTCATAAAGTGGTCATTCTGTGTTTTGTGGTAACCTGTCACTCCGCGTGGTATACGATTGATACGACTTGGATGTCACGATCGAATGGCTGACTTGAATGGTCGCATTACCAATAGTCTTCCGACTGATACCGACCGAGTGATACTGCACGTTTTTCTACAATGTCATGCAAGTCGCGATTGATATACGTTTTTTTCCTGTTACTGATGTTGGTGTTCCTAAATGACCGCTTTTTTGTTTTGATAGTTGGACAGTCAAATGTCCTTCTCGTTAAGGAAATCTAATTGTCTTAAAAGGAGAGTCCGTTCAAATCTACTTGATGCCGGCAACCAATAGCCCTCCTTATTTAAGTAGTTACCTGCAATGGTGATAATTTGCAAATGAAACAGATTACAACAGTGCAGCCCTTCCATCGCGCTGCATAATTCAAGTTTTTTTTTACCCTCCAAACACCAATCTTATCTTGTTATTTCCTAATTCATGTGAAACACGACTCATTGCAGCAAATTATTGCCTTTCGTACATCGAAAACGTTTTCACACACCGTAATCATCGACCCTCACGGCCTCACGAGCAACTTGACCAAACTGAAAACTCTTGTCATTAAAACTTCAAAGTTTCATAAGGGCAGTGATGCCCTCACCAAATTGATGAAATAATAAGCAACTTTTGCGAAAATTAATTACATCAGCACGCAACGAACTAAAGAAGCAGTCGTCGCAAGCGAAAGTGCAACGATCTGTGCGGGCAGGACGTTTTCTTGTTCTTTTTGACTCGGCTAAAGTGGTCATGGTTCACATGCAGATAAAAATTAATTATCCACATGATTTAGTACGAATTTGGTGTCTGTATCTGTTATTCGCAAAAATTGTATTCACTAATTCGTCTGACAAGCTGTAATTTGCTGTTTCTGACACGTGAATGCTTACACGCAAAGGGATGTAAACTAAGATGAAACACATGGTGGCCGCCCGGGTGACTCAATTCAAAGGATCAACAAACTCTGTCGACTTACAAGAGACAGGTTTGCGTCCATGTTGAAGATTGTGCATTGTGCATAGGTATGTGACATTATAGATACTGTTTCTATATACTCTTTGCCCATGCGACGACAGAGTCTCGAGTTCTATTTGGTTAGCCTGAAATGAAACTGCTCCACTGGATGACTGTGGTTGTAGTGTTGTTGAGAAGGTCATTGCTTCGATGGAGTTGTGTCCTTGAAGCCATTTCCAGTTGCTATAATATGTAAGTCACGAAAGATGCACCTCTTCTCACAGAATCATCTCCACATCGTTGTAGGAGATTGTTTGTTATATAGTTGAGATCAGTTGAGTCAGTGATTCTACATACATATTGTGAGGCAGGCTAAATGCTGAAGATCCATTAGTATAGTGAAGATGAATGCCTTGCGGTGATTAGACAGATGTTTATGCTTGTATCCAGTCACGTTGAGGAAATTAAAGGAAAAAAGAAATATGTTTGTGCTCATAGGGCGATATCTGGTCATTCATATGTACCTACCAACCAGTCAAACAACTTGGAGTCGGTTTTTTGGTATTTCCTGATATTGATGAAGGGCGATACTGCTTGACACTAAAGACTCACTTTTGTGTTTCTGATGGGGCTTACTCTCTTTCTTTGGAGGATTTGGTGCAGTTGTAAATTGTTTATTCTACTATCTGTCTAATTCGCCGTCAAAACTCATAAAAATGTTAGTGTCTGCGTGAGGTTATAGAGCTATAGATACAATAATATAATTACGGTGATCCTCCGTCCCGTAAACGCCCCAAAAAATGCGTCAATAAACGCTCTAATAACAAGTCTAAAACGACCCAGAAAACGACTATAAAAACGCTCCAAAGAGCGCGACAAAAAAAGTCTTAAAAACGACAAAACAACGGATTACAAACGCGTCAAAAAACGTCTCAAAAAGTGCCTACAAAAACGCATCAAAAAAGAGCCCAGTATTTTAATTTCTGTTATTTTTTTTAAAAGAAATACGCGTCGTTCAAAATTTTAATTATTATTTGGACATTACATTAAACTATAAGACTTGCATTTTCAAAGGCCTTCAACAATAAAGGCACAATAATGTCTACGAAGACGAACTACACATTTGTGCCCAAAAATTATATCCTTTGTTTTGTTTGCGTTGACGCATCGAAAGTTGGAAATGTTTCTTTCCGTCCGGACAGTTTATCGGCCGAGCTTTTTAAATGCAGTGGCAGGAGATGACTTGGTAGACCAAGAGAAAAGTATGCCTGATGAATGGAACCTCATCATCGTTTGCCCGATCCACAAAAAAGGAGACCATCTAAACTGCTCCAACTATAGAGGCATCAGTCTCGCCTACAAGATAATTTTATCTGCTGTACTGTGTGAGCGCCTGAACCATTCGTCATATAATTGATTAGTCGTGGTCCCTATCAGTGCGGTTTTAGGCTCGGTGAGTCCACAACCGAACAAATATTCACACTGTGGTGGATCCTGATGAAAAAAAGCCAAGAAGTGCAAATCGATACTCACCATCTACATACTTATCGATTTTAAAGCCACGTATGACAGCATTTATAAAGACGAACTATACAGAGCCATGTCTAGTTTTGGCATTCCTGCCAAACTTGTTAGATTGTGCAGAATGATGATGACGAACGCTCGCTGCGCCATAAAGATCGAAAACAATCTCACCGAGATCTTTGATGTCAATAAAGGATTTCGATAAGGTGATGCGCTGTCATGTAACTTTTTCAACATCGTACTTGCCCAATCCCAGGGGCACAATTTTCCAAAAGTCTGTGTAACTACTTGCTTACGCCGACGACATTGACATAATTGGAAGAACGCAGGGAGCTGCAAGTATTAACACAGAAGCAGCAACATGGGTTTAATGATGAATGAGGACAAAACAAAATAAATGCTGCCAACAAGAAGGAACACACAATATCGACGAATCACAACTTTGAGGTGGTAAGCGACTTGTCTACCTCGGCTCAGCTATAAACTCTGATAATGACACCACAGCAGAAATCAAACGAAGAGCTACACTTGCGAACCGCTGTTTACTTGGCTTAAGAAGGCAACTGACTAGTAAAGGGGTTTTCAACAGGGACGCTACAAAAGTAGAGCGACAGGGACAGCAAACGACTCCGAATTTCTTGCCGCTCTTTTAACATTTCTCTCCAGTAAGGCTTGCCATTTTATGATGGAAAGATATACGAGCCAACAACGAGTCGAAATTATTAAAATTTACTACCGAAATTCGGAGTCAGTGGCCTCAACGTTAAGAGCGCTACGTCCAATTTATGGTCGTCATAATCGTCCTAGCAGATCAACAATTGAGCGTCTAGTGGAACAATTTGAATCCACAGGCACAGTACAAAATGTTCCCGTGCCAGTGAGACAAAGAAGCGTCGTATGTTCGTGAATTGGGCTGAGCAACAACTTGAAAATGATTCGGATTTTCATCGAAAAATCATCTTCAGCGATGAGGCTCATTTCTGGCTGAATGGCTTCGTCAATAAACAAAATATGCGGTATTGGTCAGGCAGCAATCCACACGTACTCCATGAGTCATCATTGCATCCCGAAAAAATTACGGTTTGGTGTGGTTTATGGGCCGGCGGCGTCATTGGGCCGTACTTCTTCCGTGATGATCAAGACCGGCACGTTACAGTATCGGCCGATTTATGCTTGAAAACCGTCGAAAATTGGGTTCAGCGTCTGGACTTCTGCAAGCGTGCCCGTGGTGGCCATGCAAAAGAAATCGAGTTCCATACATAATGGCATCGAACGTACTTTCACAGGAATAAAGAATTTCATTGACACCCGAAACCGTTTTTGTTTTATTTAAAAAAACTTTTGTAGCGCTCTTTTTGAAAAACCCTGTATAAGGCCTTGTCAAGAAACACTTCTATGGCGCAGAAGCATGAACGTTAACATAGGTAAATGCAGATCTTCTTGGTCGTTTCGAACGCAAAATTCTTCGAGTGATTTTAGGTTCCGTTTGCTTTGACGGGCTTTGGAGGAGGAGATTTAACAGCGAATTCTACAAGATGTACGACGACATCAACCTGGTCAGAAAAGTCGTATCACTTGTCTAAGATGGCTAGGACATGTAGATCGAATAGATACCAATGCTCCGAAGAGTTTTCAATTTTAACCCGGAGGAAAAACGCAGTAGAGGAAGACCTCGCCTTAGGTGGCGCGCACAAGCGGAAGGGGACCTCAACCAACTTGGAGTGCGCAACTGGAGGCAGTTAGCCAAAGATGAGGCAGTTAGCCAAAGATGAGGCTAACTGGAATACTAAAGCACTTTGCTAAAAGTTCGCTTAATTCCTAATACCATTAATAAAAGGAAATCTACCTACAGCCATAAAGAAGTCAACTTTTGGAGAATAGCTGGCCTATTTTCCTTTTCTTTTTTCTACATATAAGGTTTTTACTAAAGCTGCGATTACACGGTCAAAAAAATGACTGTCGCATTAGAGCGACATTAAAGCTACGATTCGTCATTGAAAAAATGGCGATCACATGAAATGACTATCATCGTCATTTGTGTCTCAAAATCAAATGACGGACACTGCGAGTCATTTAGAATTTTCCGTTGGGATGCCATTGTCCTAGGTGTCATTGAAGACCGATCACATAGCCATTTTGTCCGCCATTTAAATGGCACATAATTCAAAAGTCATTTGGTGCGTCATTTTCCTAGTCATTTAAATGACGCTGCCAAAAATGGTGATCACACAGAGCGACATTTAAATGACTGCTTTGTGACGGGATTTTTACGTCAGAGCGACATTTTAATTACTCGAAAAAATGGCCGTGTATTCGTAGCTTTAGATGAAAGTCTCCTCTACATAAATATTTACAGTTGAAATATTCCTTTTCTTAAAAAAAGAAAATTGTCCAAAACCATTGTTGTTTACGAAACAACTTTCATTCATTCATTCATTTGTTCACGAAAATGTACTTCATTGGAAAAGCTGTTAATATTGACAAGTGTCATTTAAGAAATTAAGATGCATTTCTTAATAATTCGTGTTTCACCGTTTTTTTTCGTAGACATGCTTACGACAAGTTTCAGCAAACATGTTTTGTCCATTTTGTTTTGCATCGTTTGCGAAAGCATAAGAATGAAAAATGGATGTTTGAACTTGTTTAGTTTTTATGTTGTTACGTTATGAAGGCTTAATTATTTTTTATTGTTTAAGGAATTATTTTCTTTATAGTTTTTTTTTTTGTCTTTCCTTCAATGCTTCAATAAATAATGTATGAAATAGTCCAATAAAAGAGTAATATTTTGTTTGCAGTTTTTTCTTGTCTTTTATATATTTTATCCGGGTTCGCCCCTAATCTGCATATGTTTTCCGCCCGTTCATTTCTCTTGAATTTTGACCACCGATCACCAGCGGATTCACTCTTTTTTTTTAATAATTCTCTTTGAAATAAAATAGTTGAACATTTTGCAACGATAGATTAACTTTTAATTATGCAATCAAATAGCATTTTAAATCGCTAACGCTAACCTGATCAACTGATTACAATCCCACAAATAAAAGTCCATATAATTGTCAGAAACAAATTATTTTTCGTTGTCATTAGTTTCTAGTTTTTATACGGCTTGCAAACCAATATGCATTGCATTAAATTAGAGACAGTTGGACCGATTTCAAGTTCGAACGGAAACAAAACATAACTAAAACAGTATGCCAATCAAATTACTACCATTATTTGTACTAGTCATAATGTATCTGATTACAACGTTGGCTAACGTGAATATTAAAATACACAAAAAAAAAAAAACATTTCAAATATTTACAAAAAGTTTCCTTTTTTCTTTAGAATCACAACACCTCCAAATTCACCAGAGTTGTATGCATAGTTCCTGAACATGACGAATTCATTGCAAATTACTCTTGCCGCGTAAGACCAATTAACCGCAATACGACCCTCCTTAATATACGTGCTTATCTCTACCGCCAAGCTGATACTATCACGGTACGTTAATTGAATTCTTATTGGTATGGTTAAATAAATAATAATTTTTACTTCAAGGGTTATATCCGATTGTATAAAAAGTTAAATGGCTACAAGCCATTTCTGATTAATGTTAAGGAAAACTTTTGCAACTATTTTAGCAGAAAACCAGGTGTACCCTATACAAAACTGATTATGAGAGTTGGAGCACAGTATACGAATGTGAACCATACCTGCCCATATATTGTAATGTTATTTTTTGATAAACATATCTTAAAGTTCTAAATTCTTTTTTGCAGGGAGAATTATTCGTTAGAAATGCTGCAATGGATGCAAGTAAACTGCTTGACTTTTGGCCAAGTGGTGAATATCGTGCAGATTTTATACTCGTCATAAACAATAGGCAACAAGCTGCCATTACAATGCAGATTTTTTTTGAGATTGGAGAAAAATTCTTTGGCTAAAAATGCAGTCTATGTATATTAAATAAATCTATAATCTTCTATATATATAAAAGTTGAGCCCTAAAATGTTTGTCGTCTATTCACGCCTTAACGCATTCAGCGATTTTAACCAAACTTTCACACATTTTTGATATTCGTTCATATACGATTTCTGTGAAGTTTGGTCAAAATTGGACAAAGGGGCGGGGCACCGCCCATACAAAAAAACATTCAAAATCGTATATCTCGAAAACCACCAAATCGATTGAGCTCAAACTTACAGATGATCTTAGTTATTGGCCCTGGAGTGCTCCTTTGAATATTGATCAAAATTGGACAAAGGAGCCTGGCACCGCCCATACAAAAAACATCTTCTATGGGGTGAAACTCGATGACATTCGGCCCTAGCGAGGTATCCGTCGGAACGGAAAATTCTCCGATTTCATACGAATCTAAGGATTTTTGCTGCGAGGTATATTTTGGAACAGCTATTCGGAACTTTCTTCCGACAAATATGCAACGCACACTGGCGTTTTGCGTTTCAGTGCGATCAAGCGCGTTTTTACTGATATTTTTGACAGCTTCATACGAATTTTCTTCCGACTTGCTCCGACAGGAATTGGTTACGGAATTTGTTTACGATTTGCAGTGAAGTGTTGATAAATTAAAGCAATAAAGAAAAAACATTTTAGCAAAGTAATTGGTTGTATTTGTTGCTTAAATGTGTGTTTCCTGGACAAACACAAACGGAAAAACAAGCACTAAATAAGAAAACCCCGATGTACCACGAAACAACATCATGTCAACCCACAATGCGTCGTCGCATTTTATTTATTCTTTCCGAAGGCGGATACCTCGAATGTAATTTTACTCTCCGACGGAGTATGCGTTGCCGAGAATTCTCCGTTCCGACGGATACCTCGCTAGGGCCGATTATAACTCGATAACCGCTTGCCCGATTTTCATTATTCTTTTCATTGAAATTTTGTATGTGTGTTTGAGTAAATCCAAGGATGGTTTGGATTCACATTTAGTCAAAATTGGACAAAGGGGCCTGGCACCTCCCATACGAAAAAAAAAAAAATTTATATCTAGAAAACTACCGAACTGATTGAACTCAAATTTTAAGAAAATATTTGTAATTGGCCCAAAGCTGTTTCTGCCACCAAAAGGGCGTGGTATTTCCCGTATAAAAAATATACATTTTAAAAATGATATTTCTCGACACCCATGGGAGCTAAAGTTGAAAAATTGTAGGCATTGATGTACACTGTCCAAACAAACAATCGCGCGAAGTGTGGGAGGAATTGGAAACGGGCCATGGCATCCGCACCACCCTTACAACAAAGTTATTTAAATCACTATACATATCTGAATTTTGTAAAATGCCTGATTAGAGCATTTTACAAAACCTGGCGGGATTAGACAAAAGGGCGTGGCACCTCTCATAACAAAAAAATACTTTTCAAACGCTATTCTTGGACTGTCATGGGAAAATAATATATCTAGACCAGGGGTTCCCTTCTAAAAGCACACAATGGAACAAAGCACAGATATGTATAAACTGAGCTTACTGAAGATTCACTAAAGGGAGTTTTCAGTAAGAATTGGTCGACATTGAAATGGAATAAAACAAGCTGTGTGCCAGGTATTAACGAATCCCATGTATGCCATTATTGTATGGAATATAACTCCATGCCCAAATGTCCGCCGTAGCTTCTCACGTTGTCACGGATTCGAGTGGTCCAATCTGCTGCATAGATCCGGCTTAATTTGAGCAATGGGATTGGTTATGTTGGGCTTAAGGACATCGGTCGATTGCGGTTTATTCGCATTGAGCTGCGACTTCAGGCAACGCCACAAGAAAAATTTAGCGAGGTGGCCAATTCACGTCAACTCTTAGAGATCAGATAACCATACCCTGCAGCTGAGTGACACCTCTTGCTGGAACCACATGTTAGCAGCATCGTTCTATAGTACTCGTCGTTGATGGTATTGGCCTTACCAGCGTCACGAAAAAGTACTGAGCAATGACGCCACCGTCGGCCGGTCTAAAATGCGCACCAAACAGCTTTTTATGGATGCATTGCCACCTCGTGTTGGTTGGCGTCATCCATCCCCCATATGGCAATTTGGCCATTCATCCAAAAATGCGGCCCGTCGCTAAAGATGATTTTTCTGTGGTCATTAGTCATTACCTACATTGTCATTAACTTTGAGCTCCTGGGTCAGTTGGATCATGACTCGACTCGACGCAAAATTCGCCAAGTTGAAGTCTGTAAAATTCTTATACTTCTGTGCACGGCAAAACACAATGGCCAACATCGAACGAACTCAACCCGACATTTGTTTTCAAATCGAGCTCAAGCTGATGGAACGTCGTGTGCAGGCGACCTGTGCGTATCGTCTTGCGACGCCCCTAGGATAGCCCCACGACGCCCCAGGGCGCCGCGACGCACAGTTGGGGAACTCCTGATCTAGTCAATACAATTCGTGGGCACACGGCACACGTCTGACGAAACATCGGTCGAAGCACACTGAGACGGAGTACAGAATCAGTCCGGACACATCGGTTAAATAAAACGGCCGCAGAATAATTGACAGACAATGTAAATGTACGAGCAGGCGAAACAACGTTTGCCGGGTCCGCTAGTAGTCCAATAAAAGAGTAATATTTTGAATGCAGTTTTTGTTTTTGTCTTTTATATATTTTGTCCGGGTTCGCCCCTAAAACTATGCATGTTTTCCGCCCATTCATATCTCTTGAATTTTGACCACCGATAAGTAGCGGATTTACTCTTTTTTTAATAATTCTCTTTGAACTAAAATATGTAGTTGAAAAACGATAGATTAACTTTTAATTATGCAATTAAATAGCATTTTAAATCGCTAACGCTAACCTGATCAACTGATTATAATCCCACAAATAAAAGTCCATATAATTGTCAGAAACAAATTATTTTTCGTTGTCATTAGTTTCTAGTTTTTATACGGCTTGCAAACCAATATGCATTGCATTAAATTAGAGACAGTTGGACCGATTTCAAGTTCGAACGGAAACAAAACATAACTAAAACAGTATGCCAATCAAATTACTACCATTTGTACTAGGCATTATGTATCTGATTACAACGTTGGCTAACGTGAATATTAAAATACACAAAAAAAAAACATTTCAAATATTTACAAAAAGTTTCCTTTTTTCTTTAGAATCACAACACCTCCAAATTCACCAGAGTTGTATGCATGGTTCCTGAACATGACGAATTCATTGCAAATTACTCTTGCCGCGTAAGACCAATTAACCGCAATACGACCCTCCTTAATATACGTGCTTATATGTACCGCCAAGCTGATGTTATTACGGTACGTTAATTGAATCCTTATTGTTACACCTGCATATATAGCGTTAAATGTATAATAATTTTTACTTCAAGGGTTATTTACGATTGTATAAAAAGTTAAATGGCTACAAGCCATTTCTGATTAATGTTAAGGAAAACGTTTGCGACTTTTTTAGCAGAAAACCAGGTGTACCCTATACAAAACTGATTATGAGAGTTGGAGCACAGTATACGAATGTGAACCATACCTGCCCATATATTGTAATGTTATTTTTTGATAAACAATTTGATAAACATATCTTAAAGTTCTAAATTCTTTTTTGCAGGGAGAATTATTCGTTAAAAATGCTGCATTGGATGCAAGTAAACTGCTTGACTTTTGGCCAAGTGGTGAATACCGTGCAGATTTTATACTCGTCATAAACAATAGGCAACCACCTGCCTTTACAATGCAGATTTTTTTTGAGATTGGGGAAAAATTGTTTGCTTAAAAATGCAGGCTATGTTTAAATAAATCTATAATAATTGCTGTAAAAGTTGATTGTAGATACATATACATACTACAAATTTTGAATTTATTTTATTTGCTTTTTCTAAAATCTGGAAGAGTAACCCATCCAAGATTAAGTCAAACCGCTGCTATAGATGCGGTAAAAATATGAACATTTCCAATTTTTAATAAATTGCTGGTTGGGTGTTGTATAAATACGGCGGGCATTGATTGGCATCAACTTGGCGATGTCAATAATTGTCGTAACTAAGTATCTCATATAGGTACATCGATTGTGCTTATCTTACCTCCCCGTGGTAACCACCGGGTACTGGCCTCGCCCACTCGGGCTTGACTTGCTAAACTTATAAGAGCGAGTGTTGAACACGAAGGAAATAGCAAAGACTGAACGAGTCTCAGAGGTATTACATGAGCCCCTCAGAAAAAGGACGTTACAGCGGGAGAATCTACAAAATTGAATCAACGGTGTTGTCAACAGTCAAGATGGCAGATACCTTGCCTGAGCTATTCTAACATATTTGGAACAAAGGTCAGTAAGGATATTTTTTAAGCCCTAGTCAGGGTGCTAAAATAGAGATGGTGGCGGATGAACCCTTTATGGGTCAACGGCAGCACTCATATCCCCGAAGTGGGTTACTGGCAACGCCGTATCCGACACGCTGTCCTAAGTTCAATTAAGGGCCTAGTCCTCCATGCTGGGGGTTGTGTTGTGCGTCGGAGTAACTACTACCCAACCATGGAAAAATGGTATGTTATGAAACAACCAAAAGCCTCGCATGCGGATGGATTAACTGTTGACGACCCTGCAAAATGAAATCTGCGCGTGAAATGTTCGAACCCTGAATAGACCACGTATGCAGCCGAGCAATTAGCGGAGGCTTTAGACCGCTACAATGCAGATGTCATCCGAGAAGTGCGGTGGGATGGGAAAAACTGTGACATCTACTACGGTGATTGCTACAGACAACAGAAGCAGCGTCTATTTGGATGCGGATTCGTTGTAAGCGGCAGACTTAGGCAAGAAATATTGAGCTTTGGACACGTAAGTGAACGCATTCAATTATCCGCATCAAGCCTAAATTGGCTTCAGCCCGATATGCCCAATAAAGATGATGCTACCAAAGAATGTTTCTACGAACTTCTCAAGAAAACATATGAGCAATGTCCTAAGTACGGCGTTAAAATCGTAACGCCAAAATTGGAAAGTGGGAGGGGGGATCCCATCGGATCACTAATTTGTTGTAGCCCAGGTACGTATGTGGATATCCCAGACACCACAACAACGAGGAAACACTGAGGAGATTCAACGTTGATCGGCTACAAACGCAACAAACCGCCAACATTTTTGCTAATCGCGTACCCCTCAACCTCTCGTTGAGAGGCCCTGTTCAGCCAGCATAAAGTGCTGAAGACCAGTGGCATCGATGCCAAGAAGCCATCAGAAAAGCCGCAACTGATGTGCTAGGTATTACCCGACCACCACCACGAAACCCCTGGTTTGATGAAGAGTGCCGGCAAACAAATGCAGCAAAGCGGCGCTGTAGAAAAAGAAAAAGAGAGCAGCTTGGGAACTCTACGAGCAAAAGAGGAGGGAAGAACATAATAATATAGAACATAATAATGTGTCTGTCTCGGATTAGTCTCCATATTTTTATTAAATCCAGCTGAAACCCGGCTGTCTTCAAATAACAATCGGAGTCTTCACTGGATACCCAGAACAGAACCCAACTACATCCCTTCCATCATCGAAACTGCATTTCCCACATTTCTGAATGGGAAAGTTAATATTACGAGAAAATTTGTCTGACTCCGCAGGGGTTCATCGCATAAGAAAGATAACAACTTCTCGCTCCCTTTCGTTGTTCATATTAGAAGGGCTACACATCTTCCGTGGAATCACAATAAGCACGAGTACTCAAGGCGTTCGAAGACCGTATCTTCTATGTTCAAGCTCACAACTTTCATAAATTCATCAAAGTGAAGCTACGCGCACCGACCTTGAGTCAGCTGACTTTCAACTCAATTCTGTCATTTATTTACAACATACGAACTACGAAGACTGAACCAAGAACTTAGTTTATGCACTCACCTTGAAAGCGAATCTGTTATTTACGCCTACGATGATGCAGTGGCGCCATGTGGAAATCGCTTCGACATAAACAGATCAACTGATGAATATTTCAATATTTTAGTGCTTTTTAAGTCGCTTGATGCCAATAAAATTGTGCACAAGTCGCGGACCTAACTGGCCAGACCTATATACAAATATCCGTCTACATTGGCCATCTAATATCGTAAGCGGCTATAATTTGCCGAGCAATAAAAACCACTGCCCCTAATTTAATCAAAACTTTCCTATTATTCCCATTTGCATCTATGAGTATCGTTTGCGCGATGCATTTAATTACATCTGCAGCAGTGCAGCGTATAGCGCAGAGCTCTCTAAGCTACTCGTATCATGCATAAATAGTGGCACTTTGGTGGCGTGGGCGATCCAAGACGCGTGTTCGAAACGCGTGCCCGCAAAAGTCAGTGCCGACGAGCGACAACGATATGGACTCGAAATTGGGACGCGCATTAAATTATCTTTTTCTGTTTTCGGTTTTATTGCGAGTATATAGCTAGTTCTCATCTTGCGTGATTTATTTTTCAAATGCGCTGCGGATATTTGTCACCAGCTAGATGCTGATGACTCCCATGTTGGGTGTGAATATACAAAGCCTTCCAGGAAGACATTAGGAACCACTTGACAGTGTGTGCATCGTCGATCGTTTGGTTGCCTCACTCGCTCGCGCGCGCTGATTGAAAGCATATGCATGCAGCAAGGCAAAAAGTATCTCAAAATTACTTCTAATCACATTTACGATAATTTATTCCGGTGACATACTATTCGCTTGAGAGACGTGCTGCTGCAACTCGGCGGGGGAACAGCGGTCTCCAATGAAAAGATTGTCCCATTTGCACCGAGATGAGGGAAGTCTGTCCGGGAGTATCTCTGTCTATATAGCGTCTCTGTATAGAGTCAAGAGATGCGGCAACATGTGTATGTTGCATCACGCTCAAGAGTGAAAACCGTTTTTTTTTTTTGTTGGGCGATTCGATAACTTGGCGCTCTCGAGATTTATTCAAATAATGACAGTTGGGGGCGATTCCATGTCATTCACGGGACTGGTGGTGGGGAAGTGTATCTAAATCAATTTTATCTCCAAAATGAATTTAAACAGATCTCGCTGCGAGCTCGGTCGACTTGTGTTATTGTACGAATATGCGCGAGACACTTTTAAGTGCCCTTTTTGTATAGAGGCGCGACGCGAGTACGAGCATACGAATGAGAGATTATAATTGCGACGCTTTGGGAATGCGACCAAGTGTGCTCAGGCTCACTGCTCATATTTTTTTCATTTTCTTTTTGTGTAATTGAAAATTAGTGTGGAAACCTTTAACCTAGTTTTGCTATAGCTTTTAACGCTGATAGAAGGCTATAAATTCGTGGGAGTAGGCAAAATTAGATCAACATGTGGTGCTATAGAAAAGGAAGACGATTTGTTTATCGAAAGAAATGATTACGAGTCCATATTGGTTCATTGAAAGATGTAATAATTTAGAGGAAAATTGTAGATTCGAGAAATCGTCGCAACGATGCGATATAGCTGATGGAAACGGGATAGGGGCTGAGTGGCATTATGAGTGATAGTAATGTCCATTATTCTGTCGTTGAATTGAGAGTTTATGGGGCTGTGGATATATCTGTGACTTGTGTGTGCAACTGAAATGGTAGTTTAACAAAGTGGAAGGTATGAGGATATGTGGCTAATTTCGCAGTTTTAGTATCTATTCACTTATGATACATCTGTCAGTATTTTCGAATTTGGTCATTTTAAAGATGTTGTTGGAATAATTGTGTGTCTGAGTCCGAATGTCTTTTTTATTAACCGAATAAGCTTACAAATGAGAAGAAATTTTAGAGGTAGCGTCTTTAATATCATTTTATACTCTTATAGCCGGTTTTACAGTGCGAGTTTAAACTCAGGTTTAGTTAAACATAAACTGTGAGTGTATTACAGTGAAATTTGAACGAAAGTTTAGTTAAACTTCGGTTAAACTTTTCTCGTCCGTTTTGTACGCCACTGTATTTGAAATTTCTATCAGTTTGCATCATTCCATTCTACGAAATGATTTGGCCTCAGACATATTTAAACGCAGTTTAAACCCCCATCCATGGCCGGTTAAGTTAAACTTGGTTTAAACTATCGATTAAGTTTAAACTAGCACTGTAATACACCTTTTTGTGTGAAGCGTCGGTTTAAACCTGATATCTGGTTAAACGGAGTTTAAACTTGCACTGTAAAACCGGCTATTAAATATATTGCTCCAATAGAAGTCTCTGAAATTGGGGTATTTTTAAAGAGCATGTGCCTACGCCAGTTCTAAGTACCTACAACATGTTATGCTGCATAATTTATACTGGGTTTCAAACTTTGAAGACTCGCAAAAACCAGGGGCTGGCAGTGGTATTCCGTCAGATTATTCTCTATGGGATACAGTAGACTAACTGACAGAAAACTGACAACTAATTTTTTAAAACTCTTTTGGTAACTGCCAACGAAATCTTTGGAACTCGCCTATCTGCAAGCATCTCGGGACTCTATTGCAACGCCGTAGGTTAATCTGTATAACTAAAATAAGCTAACAAAAATGACCAGCAGTATGTGAACTCTCGAATAAAACTCATCGAACAACAAAAGCCACAAAAATCGAATTAGACTATTATATGAAAGCCGTGGTTGCTAACTTGTGTTGCAGAGATCCGTCGCCCTAGAATGTTGGCAAACCATTAAAGTCGGTAACCAGCTGCATCTCGTGAAAGACTCTAAAGTCTAAAATATAGGACACATAGATGGACTTCTCTTCAACTTATACCTACTATTCTCAGGTCAAATACGGCAGAAATCAATAGGGCCAGCGGTTAATAGTTTCTGACAGTAGGTAGCCCTAATGCTCTATATAAAGAGGCGCCTGCCGCTCAAATATTCAACCGCCAGTCGAACCGCAGAAGACGTTATCGTGAGTATTGCTAATGAAAGACCAATTGTGTGTACCACATATTTTTATCCCTTTGACGTTAAGCAAAGTAAATGAAAATCTTGTAACCTTACGAGAACTCATTTTAAGTTTAAAATTCTTGATAACTTTAGTTTATAGCAATCCAGATCGTCCATTACCAAGCTATACCTATACAACACAAAAACAACAATTATTCTACAAGTTGAGCATTTTAATATTTCACTATTCAAATATGTATCGCCCTTTCGTGTTTCAAAACTTGTTGTTTGTGTTATTTATAGGTCCCTGATAGAATTGAAAGATCGCAACTATCAGTTCGTTTCAGCTTATTTTTGTCCTACTCATCTTGGTCTAGTATTTAAAAATTGGTCACAGAGTTTATGCCAGGAAAAAGAAGAATGCCTTTATCACCGTTTTCGAGATACATAGTGAACATTAGAGTTAAAACTCATCAAACTTAAAAACGTAGACTCCAATAGCAGTTACTGCATTACACGAGACTGGTGGCAAGCTATTCAGCTGTCAACGAAAATCGAATAAATTATTAAATATTGCAAAACAAAAATTTTTCTAAGTGCTGCCAAGTTTTTTGTACCATTTGAGGTGACTATTGTGAATCGACTGTGAAACGCAAAATATGCGTGAGTGACACTTATCTGTTTGTCTCTACTCAAACTTAAGTTAAACTGAACTCTGCACTGTGCAACTGGGCATTAGGTGAAGAGATAAAAAAAAATCAATTTCAATTTTTAGGATTTTGGAAATTTAACTTGGGGCCGGAGTTATTGGCGACAAAATATATTTACAAACAAAAATACTGTGTTATAAATTACGTGAATTTCGGCATTCACGAATTTTCAAAATATGTATTGGAAGTTTTTTCTAATTGAAAGAACCCCTGCCTCATTAAGCAACTGAAAAAAAAAAATTTATATTTTCTGTAGATTTTTGACTTCTTCGAAATATTTTCGGGTATCAAACATAAGCAAAAGTCGTTCCACTGCCGGGTGAAGAGAAAGCCATCTCCTTTTTGAACGGTATTAAAGTGACTGGTATTCTATATTCATTGCAGAGCAATTCAGCTAAATGTTTTATATTTTTAAACTGATTACATCGACTTCACTTCAATAGGTAAGAACGCATTAGAATTTTCGATTAAGTGTTTTCGAACTTTTCTTTTGTCGATTACCAAACTTGGTATTACAATACTAAGTTGGAGAATTCTGAAGCAACGAGTTACGATTAAAAATCATTACCAAAAAGCGGGAATAAAATTGGCACTTTCAAGCTCTTTTGATTTCGAATCGCTTTTCTCTCGACGATAAAAAAAATGAAAAACCCGGACAATTTAGAAAAACTATCCCGGACGTTCCCCGCATAGGCAAAAAAGAGTACATGGGAACGCTATGTGAAATGCCAAACCAAAATAAGAACAAATCCAACTATCAACTAGTCGCTGAAAAAATTATCACCAATTCGAAAAAGAAACCTTAAAAAAAAACACCCTTTATAACGGCTTAACATTTTATACTAGTTTTTGAACACAGCTAGGACCATGAATCGTAAGGCTATAAAAAGCTACTCATGGTAAATGGCAAACTAAATTAAGCACAAGTCAGCTAACAAATTGGTTTTCGCTGAAAAAAGTATTGCCTAATCCTAAACGCTTATTCGCAAGTGAATAACACAGCTTTAAGTTTGTCAGTTATCGATTAAATTTGGACACTATATGCAAAAGATCTAACTGACCTCATGTCGAGGAATTCCACAGAATATATCAAAGAATACACGCTCTATACTTTGTCCATAAAGATTTGACGTCAAAAGTTTTCAGTTGATACCTTACCTTTTACGTCTTTTAGATTTCATTCCAGAAACAATTCTTAAGACTTCTGTATATTGAAGACAACTGTGAGAAAGAGATCAAGCCCATACTCGACCGCTTCGGACTTTTCACCTTCTGCTGAAAAATGGAAAAGGATCTGGGAGAATATTTGGTAAAAAAAAAAAATTGTCTACTGGTCCTTGAGAGTCAATAATCGTCAGTTTATCGCCTTGAAACACATTTTGAATCAACCAAGTATGAGAGCTACATACCTCCTTTTTCTTGCTCTTAAAGCAAAGAGTTAAGTAGAATGGGCCTCCGCACACGAGATTAATTCTGCCGGCAGAAAACCGTTTTTATACCATACTTCGAGCGCACACGGGATGATTTCTGCCGGCAGAAAAATTATATATAAATGAACCCCTTTTTATTGTGTAGTATTATTTTCACAATTGAAATATTTGAAAGTTGTGTATGTATTAGTTTAATGCCTTGTTCAACCGCTCAAACTCGGCAGAACATTTTATTCCGTTTGTTTCCCCTCACTTCAGTCCACTCGCAAACAAAATCGGTTTTATGCCGGCAGAATTAGTCTCGTGTGCGAAGGCCCAAAGTGATTAAAACTGAACTAGACATCTATCCAATCTGTGCTGCCATACATGCAAATCATAAAACCAGACCGGATTTCATGAAAGATAACAATTTCCTTCTCGAACTGAAATCTATCCGGATTGGTAGAGCAGGGTAAGTCCTCTACTGTACTATACTTAGGTATTTCTAGAACCATTGTGATGCTGTTTTATTTGGGTTAACCGTTGGTGTTAGAGATAGCTTAATGTCCCTTCTTGCTTTGGTTTCCCGACGTGTCGTCCAGCCATCCTGATATCTTGTGAACAGAATATGAGACTTCAGCAAGTTCTTGTTAGTCATGAAAGTAATGATTTTTAAGTCTTCTCTACCTCAAGTATCAGAGAGGTTTCATCGTATGGTTTCTTAGGAAGTTGTGACCCATCAGAGCTCCTACCGTCTTATAAAGCGATTACCTGTCAAATTGTAGAAGTCTAATCGTCCGGCCATATTCTGGCCAGAGCTTCCGTGTGATACTTCACAGGTGTAGTTAGCTCTTTCCACTTGTTATTGGTTTTCATACGAATCTTGTTTCCTAATCGTTCCCTAAAATTTTAGAATCAACTGACTCGATCATGATCCATTGCAGTCCCATTTCTCGCAACTTTGTAAGCCCTCTCATTGACAGCTTTTTCACTCTGTATTCAGGGTTCTAACAGAGGTTCGTGCGGTGTGCTGCGAGCAAAGAACCTTGAGCTCTTCGCTGCAGCGGTGCATGATTTTGTTTATTTCAATAGCAGAGACTACTTTTACAGCCGTCTCGCTATCAATGAAAATGGTATTTTCGTTACGTAGTATTTCCAACAATGACACTTTTTGGGCCAGTTCCGCGATTGCCATGCCAGAACCTCTGCTTGGAAGATACTGCTACTATCAGGAAGCCTAATCGAGCAGTGTATATTTAATTCCGCCGAGAATATACCGGCACCGCTTCCACGGTCAATCTTCGATCCCTCTGTGTACCTCTACATAGATGAATATCGATTTCCTCTTCGTGGGTTGTTTTGTGTTAATTCATCCCTACTCGGAAAAGAGCATGAGAATATGGTTTATCAAAATCCAGATGGGGAGACATATAGTCGGATGTGACAACGTATTTCCCAAGAATCTATACATGGTCAAAATTGAATGGATTCCAAGTGTTAATTTGGCTAATCCTTAAGGCACTTTTGGTAGCAGATTTCTCCATAGATGAAGAGGTGTCCGCGTTAAATACATACTAACAAAAGAAGTTTCTGGACCACACTAGCTCGCAGGACTATCGGCGATGATTAGCATATGGCATTTAAGAACAGGAGTAAAATTTACCTATTTCTTTTAAATCTTTCGAAAAATATTCAACTTATGTGTCAAGTATGTAGGTATAAAAACCAATCTAACGAAAAGGATGGTTATTATGCACCCCAGTCTCAGGAAACAAGTGTTTAAAAACTGTTTATTGAAAAAACTTCATCAAATACATGAAGGACCATTTTGTATCTCTTATCTGTAGGACGGATATGTATTGTGTATTCCATGTTTGAGATCGCCTATGAAACCTAAAATTCTATTTAATATCTTGAAGGATGTGATGTATCTCCTCGGCCTATTCGCAAACATTTCTCATAGTTCAATCTCAATGTCTTTTCAATAAGCATGTCTTTTCATAGCTAAACTGATAACTCCATATTTTTTCCAATTACTACGACGTATAGCCAAATTACATTAAGCAAACAAATTCCCCGGGTCATTACACTCGTTAACCATTCGGGGACTCCAAAGAAATCAGTCAACGTCCATATGCATATGCATAACAGTGTATGCTCCCAATTAGCCCCGAGGAATGTTCCCTTATCAGTTAACAAATTTTTGTGTATCAAACAAAACAGAAAACAAGTATATGTAACTACCACCAGAAAAAAAAATAACAACCCATGTACACACACGACCAGAGCCAAAGGTTAATGTACATAAATAATGATCGGACCCATATTGGCCGTCCTACTCACACCAACTGTCTGGAAACGGAGCTGCCCAATTTGTCTGGAATGACCCGCGACGTGACCTTTCGGGAAAAATGATCGCTCGTTTGGTTTACGGTGTAGATCGTTGGTGCGCGTGTTTTTATGGGCTTAGGCGGTTATAGGTTTCCTATAATTTGTGTTGTCCAACAGGAATCCGAATCCGAACAGTGTTGGACGCGTAGATAAGAGTTTTATTATTCTGTGTTAATTACGGGTCCTACAATTAATATTTTTTTTTCTGTTGTCTGTTCTTGAGTAATCGGTTGAGGAATTTTGAGTTATGATAGCGGGGATTGGAAATTAGTTATTCGTTTTATGACTGTGGAGAATGGGGCTCTATACTTATACACGGATGGAGGGTGAAGGTTTTTGGCTGCTACATGAGTACATGACTAATGAGGAGTAGTAGCACTTACGACCGACTTACGATCGACTTCCGAACTCGCTTTGTCAAGGGTGCTGATAAAAAGAAACAAAACGAAACCATTTGGTTGTAAAATTTTCCAATAAAAGTTCTAATTGCCGGGGTTATATGAACAGAAGTTATCAGCTTCTGAGAATAATTGATGTGCCTTGGTCGTTTCAACTGTATAGTATAGTGGATTTGAAATAGATAAAGTCTGCTGCAACACTTAACAAAGTATTGAAAGCCGTTTCCGGTTGAATTCTTTGCAAGCTATGCGTAATAGATGCATTGCATATGAATGGTCATCAAGTTTTTTTTTTGTTAAACTCGGAACTTGAACATTGTTGGAGCCGATTGTAAATAATCCAACATGTCTGCCTGATCACTCCAAACTCTTAACAAAGTTATCTGTCTACACGGACTCACAGTTTGAGTAACATGACAGGAGATGTGTTTTTCTACAGAGTAGGTACAGACACTTTATTGTCAAAATTAATTTCAGATATTGAAAAGATTTGTGGGCGCAGTAGCGCAGTGGTTAGTGTGCTGGACTGCTGTGCGAGGGATCCCAGGTTCGATCCCCGGAAAAACACATATCACATCTTAAATTTTTTTCTACTGCGCCACCTCTCGCGAACGTCTGACAAACATCCGAGAGTATGCCTGCCATGAAAAAGCTTCTCAATTCAGCCGTTCGGACTCGGCATAAAATTGTAGGTCCTTTCCATTCGTCCCAAAAACTCACACAAAACGAATGGTTGCGAGAAGCTAGGCCTTGGGTGTCACCCGCCTGTTGCGCCATCTATTTATTTATTTTTATTGGAAAGATTCTAAATTCTGGAGTTAAAAAAGAGAAAGAATTATCTGTTCGAGAAAAGCAAAAGTTGCATAGCTATGTTTGTGTCGAAAGCGTTTCAAACAGCGATTGGAAGCCTTGTTGATCAATTGTAGAATTTCGAGTATTGTTTGAGTTGGTCAACTGCGTTTAAAATATGTATGTTCTGAAAATGTAGAAGGAAACCCAATTTTAGACTCTCTCATGGTTGGAAAAAAGAACACGTTAATCACTTTTTTTTCCGAGTGGCGTTAACGAAGATTTAAATTGCGCCAATTTGAGTTTAAAATTACGAGTGACGTCAGTTTTCGCTAAACGCTTTTTGGATTCCATTAGTCTTCGACGAACGTCATGTGGGAAATTTCACTGTCATTCTAAAAGGCGTTGAAGGACAAGAATATCGATGATTTTGGTCGTTAACAAATTAGTGAACGCCAAGTAATGAAAAACGACTGAAAATGTATCTTTCTTTAATTAAAATTAGATTCTTTTCAAGAGTTAAAAGTAACAAACAAGACACAAATTAAAGAGTTTGGTCTTTGGTGGAATGTAAATCGTAAACGTTGGCAAAGGGATGTGATGTGCTTTTTCAGAGGCCGAGGTTTTGCTCGCCGGATCCAGGATTTGCCCAAAGAAACACCAACCTTTGGTTAAGAGTTATTCATTATTTTAGTAACCAACGTATAAACTACTATCTTATGATTAGCTTAACAATAATTAAATTCTTAAGTTGATTATACGCTATACAAATACAATATGCGGCTCAACGAGAAGCGTGGCTCCGTATTACAAGAAGCGTCCCACCGACAAGCGTGACTCCGAAGTCCGAACTCCGATATGAGGCCCAGCGAGAAAGGTGGCTCCGTATTACAGAATGCGGCCCAGCGACAAGCGTGGTTCGGATCCTGACACTGCTGATTCAAAGGCCAGCTTCCCAAAGGAAACTTTGCCACCAAAAATACACAAGACTGACCGAAGACAATTTCTTTGTGGGAGATTATCTGGTACTGGTACACTAGATTGGTACAAACAAAACAACAAGTAGACAAGTTTCCCTCTGAATGGCAATTTCATTCGGGTACTCATGCAATTTCCTCCAATTACTCAGTGTGACTTATAAGCGACGAATTCAAATTTCTTGTCACAAATGTTGGTTAGTTGGACAGTCTAGGAAATTTGTGCAATAGCAGCGGATGGTGTGTCAGTGTCTGCGGTTGGCTGTTTACAGTAGTGGCCATACAAAGTGTTAACAGTGGGGGCCATAAAAGTGTGACGAACGGGGACGTTTCGATGTAAACGTCTTAAATGTTAACGCCAAGATCGGCGAATGGGACTTTATATATATAACCCGGACTAGACCACAATCAAGAAATGGAAAAGTTCGGCAGAAAATTCGTGTTAACATCACTTTAAAGCTTTTATTGAGTGTGAGCTGTGCTAGTCCTTAATTAAAATGTTTTCCTACACCCTTTTGGTATGGTAGCTACCCTCTGCCATTAATCGCACATTCGCAGCAAGTTATATCGCCGGCACTGACGGCGACTGTACTTTCCACAAGCTTATCTTTTATTTCGTCCAAAGGAGATTGCATCCGAAATCTAAAAAAAAACATTTTGAATCTGAAAATAGTTTATAACCTAACAAATTCTTTCGATAAATAACAAAAAAAAAAACTACGAGCTGGTTTGGATCGTAGGTGGAAATTGAACTACTTACCGACAACGTAATACCCTGTCGTCCAGTTATGAAATAAGTCTTGTAAAATGAAAGCTTAAAAACACCTCCTCATGCTGATATTGTTGTGCTGGTAAATTTGTTCCAAAGCTCAGGTCATTAGACTATTCTACAGAAATACTTCTGCTGAGTTCCCGTCAAAGCAACTTCATGTCATACTTAGAATTTACAAAACCTACATAACTCGAGAGCCTATCCCAAAAGTAGAAGTGGACGTATACAAGTAGATACCTAAAGCAAAATCCAACGCCGATGCATCAAATTAAAAATTGACACCGGTGTAGGGTCAGGCATCTTCTCCGAATATTTGGGCCATCAAAATCTGTACACCTCCCGGACCATAGTATTGTCTTTCAAGCAAAGGTTCAAGCAGAGACTCAAGCAGCGACAACAGCTATCTGGAAGTCTGCAGTATAGTCAGTACCACTGAAAGTTATTAACCTCCTTAAAGCCAGGAAGCTATAAATCCTATAAGCTATAATAGTAATAAATTTGAAGCTTGGAACACAGCACAAGGTGGATCTTAGCACATATAGGCATTCAATGCAATAAGAAAAAGAAAGGACGAATTAACATGACAAATTTCGTCAACTGTTTCCAAAAGAGCTGATTACTTTGTGAATATTTCGACTTGCACTCTCAAGAGAGACTAACCCCAGATGGAACACTCTGAAAAATTGTTGTACCACCAGAAAGTTATTTATTGTTAGAATAGCTTCTATAAAAACAGCATCGAAAGATTCATACGGAAAAATAGAAGATCCGTTTCCATATACCTTCATAGGAATCATAGCGAGGCACGGTTCATAAGAAGAATGCGCCTGACAGAAGAAGAACTTTCTGTGATGAGAATATGGAGGACACAACCCACTTCCTATGTCTCTGCTCAGGTTTTTACAATGCCTGGAATAAAATTTATTCATAGGTAGGTATATCTTCAAAGATCTAAACGAGCTTTCCAGCCTTCCAACAGACAAAATAATAAATAAAATTAAATCTTCAACACAGTTGTATGTAGCAGCAGGGGAGCTCCCCCATTTGTCGGTGCGGTATCTGGTATTCGGTATTTTATGCCCTATCGAGAGGATACCGATGCAGCCTTCAACTACTCACTTGTCGGTATAGAACTTTGCAAAACTGACGAAATCAACGAAACGATACCGCACCGACAAATAAGGGGTTAGAATGGGTAAGGAATATAAGCTCTTTCCACTTCCCACCATAGGCATTACAATTGTTCGGTATTGCCCTGAGAATGTCTGGCCAGCCCGTACTAACCTAGCCAAACCAAACCAAAAGTAATCTTCCTATAGATTCCGTTAACCGACAGAGGCAGTGTCCAAAATCAATGCTGTATCCAAAGGTCGTTTGACAATTCCTTATACTACCAACAGGTGGAGTTGCAAGCCTCAATTTGACGTTATTTAGTTTGACAGCCATTAAAGCAGCAGAGAACTTATCGCATTTTGTCAAAGTGAATTTCATCTTTTGCGGAAGCAAAGTTGAACAATCTTTATAGAGTCTCTGTGCACCGTTCAGAATTATGCCGAGCATTTTCGTCAATCAATCAAGATTACCACACCAGAAATGATCGACAAAATTCACGGTTTACTGCTGAACAATCAGGGCATGCAGTGCGTGAGAGTGCCAAGGGCGTATAGGCATCTCACTGACCATTTTTAAGCAGTTTTTGGATGTGTTATTCAAATTCTTAGTCCTTTCGCAACTGTTAATAAATGTAAGATATACCTAATGAACCATTTTAAAACACTGACATTCGCGAAAGCGAATCGAGCGGAAATCCCTTATGGCCGCCAACAGATTGAAGGAGGAATTGATTTTTTGGCTATATGACACTACGCCCCTACCATACCCACTGCGGAATATCTGAGTTTTAGCCATCATCAATTGACTGAGTCACATTTTCTCATGTCAACAAAATTCATCGTCGCGTGATTAGAGTAGCTTTATATGCACTTGGCGTTATCAAGGTCACGTCTGCACCCAAGAAGACGCATATACTCCACCTCTTGTATTCCAATCGGTGTCTTTCATTCGATTTTATAAATTCCTTCCATGTGTCAATGAATCATGGTCGTGTCTTCGTCTAAAATCTACCGCCAAAGGTACCTATACAGAACAGATACACGTAAAACGAATTTCATTCAAATTAATCAAATTCTGTCGCGGACGCTATCAGCATCGTAGCGCAGAGCCAAATCAAAAGGAATGAACCACATATCTACAGCCATGTACATAAATTTGTATAAAATATGAAATAGGAAGAACAAAAATCGCCACAAAAACTCCGTCCTCCGTGTTATGCGATTTTGAAGATATTTATGGCGAACTAATGTTTATATCAGACTACTACCTCTGAGTCGTTATTCCTTCTGTTATGGTCGGTCCCATGCTGTTGTTTGTGTCCGAATTTCGCGCATAACCATCCCAGGTAGACAACCCCTACGAGGCCGACCAAAAACTCGCATATATGGAAGACCAGTCTGTCTGGGGCTGCGGCAAAAGACTCCCAAACAGGTACCAATTAAAAATGAAACAAACCCAATTCCATTCGAATAGAAAAATAAAAGAAATCATCGCGCAACATTCGGGACAGGAAACCAAAACAAAAATAAGCACACCCAACCTTGAACGGGTCAATTATACAGTCTGGGACAGCACAACATTTTGGTGTCACTACTTATAGCTAGAATTTGGTTTGGGCTTAGGTTGTGTGGTTTGTTTTTCCCACTCGACCGACAGCAGACAGACCACCGCGGTCCAGAAAGTGTCCACCCTTGCACCCGAGAGATGACGAGCTATTATTAGCTTCCCATGATTGGCAGAAACTGGGATTGGCAGCGCTATATAGAGTTTGGTCCGCGCTAACGATGACAACATGCTTCGAGGAGCCATTTGATTCTTGTTTGTCTTATGCAATCGGATATTAGTGTAAGCGGTGTGATGCGCGTGCATCTAGAAAGCGGTTCTTCTGATTGCACATGTGGGATGGCAGCTAATTTGAGCAACTATGTGTGGATGAGCCCACTTTCTGAAATATATAGTTAATTCCTGAACAGGAAATAGGAAGTGAAATCAAAAGATTGATTGAGGCCGGATGTGCGTAATGTTTATTTGCAGAAAAAATGCGTGCTCAGCTAACTGGATAATCTAACAAGGAGCTTGATCTAACGAGGTGATTAGAACAGCGATTTCAATAGTCATCACAGCTGGAGTTATTGCATTGCAATTGCTGAGAGTTGCATTTACAGAGGAAGTTTGGTAGTTACGAGAGGTTTTCTAACGTGTGAATTAGCGATGGGTTATTTATGGATGTAGGTACATTTCTATCTAAAGAGGAGTGAACATCTGCATAGATGTTAGGAATGCATCACAATTGCCGCTGCATGAAGCAACTAAATGCGACATTAATGCCGTATGAAAACATGCGCCTGTCGTGTAATTTCTCGGCGCATGTCATTGCGACCACATGCAAGCATTTTTCGACAGCTGCTATACTTGCACACGCCTTTATTCTACGTGACGTTTACATTAAACGACTAATGGCGGTTTTTTTAAATGGGTATTGCATGTGGCGTGTTTCTTGGCGTTTTATGTCGTTTAACGATATGTGGCGTTTAAGTTGTGTGGACTACAAGCTCTACAAACCTCAAAACAGTTCTTTACATGTGAGTTTTGGTAATTCTGATATTAGCCTACACGATCGGTCCAATTTTTAAGCACATTATCGAGTGTGTGCAGCTGTATTTCACCAATGGCTTCACGAATATTGTCCTTTAAAGCGTCAATTGCCTCTGGCATGTCGGCGTAACACTTATCTTTTACGGCACCCCACAAATAATAGTCCAACGGTGTCAATACCTCGATAGGTCTGAGTATTGTTACGATTCCATTCAATGATCATACAAGCTGACAGATGGGCGCGTTCAATACAAATACCGAAATGCGTGCGTGACTGAGAAGTTGAACAGAAAAAGTTTTACACAGTGAAATATTAATAAAAATCGTTTTCTAGAAAATTTTGAGACAAATTGCTTAATTATTTTTTGACGAACTTTCTTTATAATTCAAAAGCAACATTTTAAGACCAAGATTAAGTTCAACGAATCGCAGCTCCGCGGTGGCCAAACGACATCAGCTCTGCGGCTGATAATCCGATCTTCAAAAACAGGGGGCAAAACATCGAGTGTAGCTTCGGCTGTGTGACACGTAGCGCCGTCCTGTTGAAAACAAATGTTGCCAATATTCTCCTTTTCAATTTTTGTGAACAAAAATTCGTTCAACATGGCCCGATAACGATCGCCATTGACATTGACGGCCACTCCTTGCTCATTTTCGAAGAAAAATGGCCCAATTGATGTTGATGGCGCTTCACCCACACTTTCTGCCACAGCAGCAATTTTCTCGGGTGTACGCACTGTTTTTGGCTTTTCACGCTTTGGTTTATCGATGAGGATGCCAGTTTCTTTCACTTTTTTCACAAGATAACGAAAATCCGTACGCAATTTTCGCACACATTCTTTTGCGTCTACACAACCATATTCGTTCAGCGGATGGATAAAACTAATTATCTGTCGAATCAGACATGAGGTAAGTGTTACATCCATACCAACTACGATTCCAATAAGATCAACAACTTTTTCACCAGCCACATCACCGATGGTTAATCCTCTTGAACGAGAAACCTTGCCGCAGGGGTCAGTTTTGCAAAGCCAGGTGAAGACCGTTTAAGTTCCAAAAAAGATCTTACCTGTTCTAATACATTATGCTGTTCTATTTACCATCCACACACCCTATGAATACTAGAATTCCAGCCTTTTGATAAAATGTCATTTTTGCACAATTCATTTTTTTTAAATACTTTTCCCGCGGGAAAGGCGAATCTATATAACGCTTCATCAGCGCACCGAGATGCCTGCAGATGTATGTTAGTTCTGCACTTAAATTGCTGCAAATTGTAGTCTTCTGGAAATATATCCCCTGAAAGCGAGTTCCAAAGTTTGCTTGTCCTGTAACAGAAGTAGTTTTGGAGTTCGCAGTTGTCAAGTGAACTGTAAGGTCATGAGCTGCCTGTCTTGTGGGGCGCCCAAAAGTCGCATTTCGAGGGATAATGCCTATGAGTTCCTCGAACGAATGTTTTTATCGCTAGTTTGTGGAACGCGATTTGATTATGTAGATTGCGAATAAACTTTGATAATTCATGGCGAGTGCGTTTTCGTTCGCGGCAAAAACTTTGGAATTCGAAATTTCGTTGTTTAAACTGTTTTTAAGCTGGTTTTCTTGTTTTCATCTACATTTTGATGGGATAATTCATTATCCTACTCTTTGAATAGTAAAATGTGAAATTTTCTGTTCAGAAATGCATCAAAAGTGGTTTGTTCGCATTTCAGCAATTCGATCGTTTTCTCTCATGCGAATGGTCCAAGGATGATTTGATTAGTGCTATTATACTATTTTGCATAATTTCTTAAATCCGAGCGGAGATTCTAATTTCTTTCATCTTTTTTGCCGGTTTAATATTTTGAATCCAATTCAACTTTGAAAAGTCTTTCTGAACAACCTCGATTTAGTAAACAGGCCTGGTTTTTATTACTTACTTACTTAAGGTGGCGCTACAGTCCGGGGTGGACCTGGGCCTCAACCAACAAGCGTCTCCAGCCAGCACGATCTTTGGCCAGCTGCCTCCAGTTTCGCACGCTAAGTTGGTTAAGGTCCCCTTCCACTTGCGTGCGCCACCTGAGTCGCGGTCTTCCTCTACTGCGCCGTTCCTCGGGTGTGGATTCGAAGATCTTCCGGGCCGGAGCATTCACGTCCATTCGCTCTACATGATCCAGCCACCGCAGTCGTTGGACCTTCACTCTTCTGGCTAGGTCAATGTCGCTGTACAGCCCGTACAGTTCGTCGTTGTATCTCCTCCTCCATTCACCGTCTATGCAGACGGGACCGAAAATTACTCGAAGAATTTTCCTCTCGAAGCAACCAAGAGTAAGCTCATCCGCTTTTGATAGAGTCCATGCCTCTGCACCATAAAGTAGGACTGGGATGATTAAGGTCTTATAATAAAGGGTCACTTTAGTTGTTCGAGAGAGGGCTTTGCTACTCAATTGCTTTCTTAGCCCAAAGAAACAGCGATTGGCAAGAGTTATTCTTCGCTTAATCTCAGCGCTGGTGTCATTGTCTGAGTTCATTGCGGAGCCTAGGTAGACAAAGTCCTTTACCACCTCAAAGTTATATCTGTCTATAGTGACATTCTGTCCAAGACGTCGGTGTTGGGTGGGTGTCCTTTCTCGATGACAGCAAATACTTTGTCTTGCTCTCATTGACCGCCAAACCCATCTTTGCCGCCTCCGTCTCGATGCTCACGAACGCGCCAGTGACATCACGCTGAGTTCTCCCGATTATGTCGATATCGTCGGTTTTTATTAGTTCCCCATGTTTCGTATAATTGGCCGCGTTCCACTGACCGCTAGATGACTAGAGGCATGCCAAACTCCAAATAAAAAAACTGACATTTCAAATTTCTATGTAAATAATTATGCATTGTATTTGTTTATTTAAATTATAGTGCATTAATAAATATGCGGCATGATGGATCATCATGAAGATGAAATAATACGAATTCAAATTGGTTTTAATGTCACTTTGCCGCTGCCGCTAGATTTCTAGCGCCAGCGTGCCTCCATCAGGGAGGCATTGGTTATTAATTGGTTAGCAAACTGCTGTCAAATGTGGAGTCTCGTAGTTAATTTAAGTAAGTCTCAAATAATGATTTTTAAAAAAGGAGGAGGAAGAAATTGTGCAAATGAAATATGGAAATTTAACGATGAGCTTATCCAAGTTGTCTAGGGGTCTATTTTTTGTCGCGCATAGCAGCAAGTACAACGTTTTCGAAGCTGTGTCGGAATCAAGCCTCCTATACGCAGCACAATTTTGGGGTGGCAAGAGGTATGATACAGTGGAAAAGCTACTCAGATATTATCTAAAGAAAACATTTCACCTACCATCGAAAACTCCGAATTATATCCTAATGTTGGAAACAGGCTTATCGCCGCTTTTTATAAAAACCCTTAAACGACAGGTGGATTACATTCTCCAAGTGCGCAACATGCTTGATTATCGACTACCAAAAAAAAGCAATGGAGTATACTTTTCAAAAGAAAATTGAATGGCACTAAGATTGGTTGGAACTGGCTAGTGGTATAGAACTATGCATCGAGGATTCACCAACCAATTGGAAGCCACAGTTGTACTTGTACCAGTTTATCTTTCTCAGGTGGACGAAAAGATCAGAGAGAAATTCGTGAATAAGGCAACGGGGTCATTTCACAGATCAATTTATAGCCAATTGTGCCATAACCTGCAAGAAAAAAAAACTACTTTCGTGATGAACGATGAAGCGATGTCTTATCTGAGAACCAAGTCATAGATGTCCTAAATCAGATAAATGTTCCGATACTTACTAAGTACTGCAAAACTGCTCTGCAATATAGGGAAAATATTATAAATTAAAACTTTTAAATAAATAAATGAATAGGTGGCGCAACAGGCGGGTGACACCCAAGGCCTAGCTTCTCGCAACCATTCGTTTTGTGTGAGTTTCTATTTTTGAGACGAATGGAAGGGACCTACAATTTTATGCCGAGTCCGAACGGCTAAATTGAGAAGCTTTTTCATGACAGTCATACTCTCGGATGTTTGTCAGACGTTCGCGAGAGGTGGCGCAGTAGAAAAAAGACTTTAAGATGTAATTTGTGTTTTTCCGGGGATCGAACCTGGGATCCCTCGCACAGTAGTCCAGCACTCTAACCACTGCGCTACTGCGCACTTTAGTAGCACTTAATATTTTATATACATATATGTATTTATGTTTTGTCAACCCGGCAGACGGCAATGCCATGTCAAATGATTTTTTATAATTAATGTTGAAATATTTATGAAATTAATAAAAATCGAATCTAATCTATTTCGTATAATTTGGTCAAGTCTATTACACTCAGGAACCAACCTATAATATTACTCTATTAAGAGAACAATATACCTCTTATCCTGACAGTTGGCCTAATTCATTTCAATTGCAAAAGATTCCACACTTGTCAGTTGTCACAGAATGTTGTTATGCGATGCTTTTCCATAAACAAATTTGACCTCCACTTTCGGTTTGCCTCACACAGATACATATTATATCGCTCTGCATAAATGAATTCGATTTTATTTATATATATATTTTTTTGCAATTAAATTCTACACGAGTGATCTTGATTAATAACGATTGACTTATCTATTTAGAGAGAGAGCTCCGTGAGCTTGCCGAGAGTATGGTGTGCACGTTATGCAATTAGTGTTATTAATTCCGACACCTCCATCGACCATATCATTCTAGATTTTCTAAAGCATATTAGCATAACTACTACCACATTCTAGTCGTATATCACGTATACCTACATGCTTAGCTGGCTTACAGTGTGACCTTGAAGTAATATTTCGTTCGATTATGTACGTTTTGCTGCGATCTATCTGAAATTGATGTTGGAGATTATGAAATGAAATTATAATTCTCGGGCGCGCAACAAACTCTGATTGACAGAATTTTAATGAAATTTCGCCTCTTATGGGGAAATAATTGTTTTTTAACTAAGTGTTGACTAAGAGCTTCGAATGAAGCTTATATGCGGTCGTTCGTCGTTGTGATTGTTCTGGAAATCGCACTCAATGGTATATAAGGGTTAATTGGTTTTTTTTTTTACAGAACTTTGAGGATAGTGAGGTAAGAAATTGACATATCTGTCAATGTGCAGATTTGTAATTGTAATAATGCAATTATTTATCGAGCATAATATTGTTTACTGAATGAATTGTATCTTACGAATGAAAGTGAAGTAATAATTATTATCATCACTTCATCAGTAATGACTGACTCATGTGAAATTATTTTTAAAATTAGATGATAGCGAATTTTCCTCCTTGGAAATTAATTTTTATTATAATAAAATTTCGTCATTGTGGCGCTAAAAAGTTATGATTACAGAGTGTTGAATCACTGCAAAAAAAAAAAGTCTACGACTGGGTAGTGGGTTGCACGAAACTTTCTGGTTTATTGCGAATCTGGCAGAATCTCAGAGTTATTTCAGCAAATTTTACGTTTAAAATCATATCCACTTAAGATGTACACAGTTTTAGTAACTGAACCCTTGTTAATTAAGAAAGTAATACATACTACATAGACGTATAGATATTAACTTATTAAAGTGTTGTACTTTATTACTTACTTCCAAATTTCACCCCGAACTTTTTGGCTGAAAACTGAGTACGACGTATTCTTCAGGCTATAAACATTACCTATCAGTTACATTTTCATCCAAATTGAAAACGCCGTTTTCGAGATATGACTGGACTTTTTAGCGAAAAACTGGGTATGCAGTCATGTTAAGCATACCTACATTAACTCAACTATCAATTTTGGTTCAAATCGTTAGAGACGTTTTCGAAAAACTCTAAATTTTGTAATGTTTCGTTAAGTTTTTATATGGTAAGTGTTAATATTAGGGCTAGCATAAAAAAACGCCTCCTAGCGGGAAGACCACAAACTCTAAATACGAAGTTTGAAAATCCGTCCAAGCGTTTAAATTCCACAGGGGTTGGTCAGACAGACATACGAACGGACAGAATTGCGAGACTCACTTTTTTGAGTTCCCCTATCATCGTAATATCAGAATTAACCAAAATCTTGAGTTCGAAATTTTGTACGAAAACAATATCTTTCTATTATTACGGATACGAGAAAGTTAAAAAATAAAAAAATGTATGTATCGACCGACGGTTGTATCAGGGAACCCTCTGTGATCACTATTGGCATGTGAGAAAGAATGTTCCAGATATTTGACGACATAGTGAGTATATAGTTGTTAGTGTCAAGTGAGATAAAGTGGCACCAAAAAGTGTAAAGGACAGCTTTGGAGACCAAGTTACAATTTTCGTTAACATAAATATTTTTCCAAAGCGTTCAACAGAAGAAATACTTAAAAAAAAGTCATAAAAATTGAGGGGCAATCAATAGCGCGATCAGACTCAGTCGTGGTGCTGGTATGCGAGACAATACGGACATAGCAATATTCTGTTTTCTTTATCAAGAGAGCTAGTACCACCCTCAACGGACTACATTACCCCCAGAATACTTTTTTTTCGAAGTAAAATTCCCTTCAAGATTAGATTAGCAGGATGGACGGGTGAACGGGGATTCGAACCTAACAGTCTACAGGGATGGTTCAAAAATGGACTGTGGAGTAGGCGCGGGTGTATTTTCGGAGTCTCTGAGCATCTCTAAATCCTTCAGGCTCCCGGGCACAGCCAGTGTGTTTCAGGCTGAAACATTTGCTATCTGTGAAGCCTGTCGCCTAATCAAACTACACACGGACATATAGGTCCGAGGCAAAAGATAGACATTTTCATTGAAAGCCAAGCTGCGATGAAGGCTATCGCCTCAGTCAATATAACCTCAAAATTACTATTAAAATTTCGAGAGGAGCTGGCCTCGATTGATCAGTTCAGGATTACCCTGATCTGGGTTCCAGGCCACAGTAACGTTGATGGAAATGAACAGGCTGACGAGCTGGCCGGGCAAGGTTCTAGCCTCCACTGCTTACTTGCGGAATTGCATCATATCCAGAAGGATGTGGCCAAATTATAGCAGGGGAAAAACAACCCAGCTCCTGAGTGGAACACGTAAAGTTATACCCAGAAAAACAGCGATTACCACAGGCACCTGGCCTATAATAGGGCACCATGCAGTCAGATTAGGCATTCCACATATTACAAACTGCCGCAGTTGTAACGATGCAACCGAAAAAGAAACCCTCATTCACTATAGCTATGCGCTTGTCCGGCACTAGCTAGGACTAGACAGCAAGCTCTGGTATAAACCCTTCTTCGCATCCCTCGAGGAAGTCACGAAGAATATCATCAACGAACTCATAACGTTTTTGAATTCCACAGGCTGGATCTAAAGGTGCTAGTACACGATATGTAGCACGCCACATATAGCTCTGACGTAATTTTGACGTCAGCGTATGGAGCCAATGGCTTCATACCGTGTACTAGCCCACTCACATAAGGTACTCATACGTATGAGGCACGATATGAGGCACTCGCGTGGGGCTTTTCGGCATTCCGTGTACTACCCTATACCACATACGATTTGTGCCAATACGCTACATAATGTCGAGTGGGTACCTGCACGGTTCGTATGTATTTTTGAATGTAATTTCAGCATTTCAGTTTGTGTCAGTGTGTTTTGTACGAGCAGCATGGTATTTAGTTTTTTGTGGCTCATAAAAGAAGCGAACGCAACGCGATACACCCAAAGCAATAAAACAGAACAATAGAACAAAAAGAACCCACAGTTCTAGTGCGAGACTGCAGATAGCATCATCATAAACGAATAACCAACAGCCAACCGATATGTGCGCGGTGTGCTACATTCCGTATACCTATAGCACAATTTTATGTAGCCACTGCGCTATATACGAAATGTGTGCCATATGTGTACACTGGTGGCGTCAGAGCCACATATAATGTATCGTGTACTAGCACCTTAAACCACCCTTCGACATACAAACAACAACCAGGTCAAATGAGTATGTCCCCTTCTTACCCATTTTCCCTACGGTACTGCTTTCTTGGCATTTCATCGTAGGAGGGTTTTCTGACTTACTAATTGTCATCTGTGTTCTTGGTAGTTCTGTTGGGCTCTTTTCTATCACGCTCCATGCTAATCTTCGTGTTTTCCATGACTGCATCCCAAGCTTCTTCGTTTTAAAGAATTTCACCAACAATATTTTCGGTGGTTGGTGTTACGCCTAGTTTTTCCCTTAGTGTTTCCCTCTCACCTTGAAACCGTGGGCATTGGAAAAACACAAGTTTTCAGGGCAGTCAACAACCTGGGACTGTGGGCCAGGGGCAACTATTGATTTTTTTTAGAGATGAACTACATTGACCATTTAATGGTCATTGTACAACTACATATTACCAGCTGTATCTGTCCGGATTTTCCCTTGTCCAGAAATAATTCTGGTTATATTATGTTCTTGTCTAGGTATATCAGAACAATGTGGACATCAATGTTCCAAATTCTACAACTTTAGCTAGCATGTTGCCCAAGAAATGGTGTTCGGAGCCAGCCTGGTTTCAAGATCACTCTCCTATAGGTAATTGTATTTGGTTTCCGGGCAAAGGAACTTAGAAAAGAATAAGAGTTGATGAACTGGTTCTGATCTTCGTGTATTATCTGCAGATAACGTTTAATCCCCTCTGCACCTAATATAGGTGAACAAATCTGGCAAAATAGGTTACGTGCAGATGTCGCTAGATTGGTTGACAAAAATATTGGACACCGGCCGATATGAATAAAGCCACAAGTCACGCAAAATACACGGAAATGCGAAACAATGTTACATACATTTGGCTCTTGCTAAAACTAGACATAGCAAACCGGTACATGACACATTTCAACCAACCTTTAAACATTTCTACCGATAACTTCTGGAAGCTTCCATACTTATTATAGAAGCTACTGAACTCAATCGTCAACAAGTCACTCAGCGGCTAGGGGAATAAACTTTAGCATAACCGAAGCGATTGGAATAAGCCATAGAGGCAAACCGGGCTACGAACTTTCGACTTCTTCCAGGCAACACTAATGAAACTCAATAAATTGATTTCTGTCTGTTAAAATTGCAAACGTATTGAGACACTGAAGGAAAAGCAATCTATAATGTCCTACACCATTTTTTAGTGCTGTGGCATTTACCGACTGAGTGACTCATCTTATAACCGCATACGAACCATAAGTGCAATTTTCATTGGTCCCTCCATAGACTGCAACTGCAATCCTTAAGATTATTGACAACCATAAAACGTAACAAACGGCCTGCAACAGGATTGCCACTCCACGCTCCTTGCGACCCTAAAAATGTATTTACAGATCACACCATGGGCCGCCATCACATTTGATGCGTAATGCCCAGTGAATGCCTTGACCACGAGAGCAAGAACATCTACCTCAAGATTTCGCCACAGACACCAGCCAGCGTGTGATTGTCTATGATTCATCCGGACGGAATTCAAATTTACGATTTACGTTACGACACGACAGCCAATGAGCCAACATCAGTATGGCTGCTCCAGCTTCAGAGCGTGAGAAAGCAAAACAAAATAAACAACTTCCATATTAGGAATGGCACGTGAAGGCCTCCGAGTAGAAAATAGCTGATAAGAACCCACGATATAAGATTCTAATGACTTATGACTGTGAGCAGCAATGCAAGTCAAAGTTAGCGGTGCACCAGTGATGCCAATCCAGTGGCGTATCGACGACTAACACGAAGACACCCATCGGCCCATTAATCTTATTATGACAATCTAACTTCATTAATTAGCCGCAGTCAGGAAACTGGTACGGTTTCTTGATTCTTGGTATCTTTTGGCATTGTAGCTATGGAATAAATTAATTTCGTCATCATTATCGGTTTGGGGGGTACCTATACGAAACGGTATCCTTCCGATCGCAACTGCTGCTGGTCGATGCGCGCCACCATGCTGTTCGATGATGAGCCTTCGCACCTAATTGAAATTGCTTGTTCCATCAGAGATTCGAGTCCAAAGGAGAGGATAAATCGCTGCATGAATGCGATTTATTTTTAAATCGAATTTCACTCGTGAATTTGTTAATTTGCCAAATTTGGCGGAGAAACATTCTGTGCGGGGTCAATCACCTTGTGACGACCATAATTCCATGTAAAATGTTGTGACCTCCTTTTTCAGTATTATTATGATGATCGCACAAAGTCCGAGCTGTGTAGGGGGAGGCAAACAAGATGAATCGTGAAAGCTTTTATACATATCCTGGCACACACGGAGGGGATTCTTTGAATTGAATACGTAATGCCGTTCGAACAAAATGATTAATTCGAAAATTTAGAGAGAGGTCAGGCAAATGAAAGAATTCACGTCAGAATTTAATTTACACGGTTACGTGATTGGATTACGAGAACCCTTGTCGGAAATTATTTTTGCGATGGATTTAAGGATATGCTTATTTATGGATCAAAGGGGCGGAATCGGAATTAACTTTGGACATGATCATTGTGTAAAATTATTTGTTTACTATACTTAAGGTAAAAGAACTTTGTGACACTTGAACCTGTGATATTTTTTTATGTTGAGAGAGTCAAACAAAATGTTTTCTTTTTGACTGAAAATAGTTCAGAGACTTAAATTTATACAATAAATAAATAATTTCACGATTTTGGGCTTTTGTATGATTTCGTATTGGCCCACAGAAGGACATAGGCTACAGATAGTACCCTATAACCACATATCTTTAAAATGTCGGGACCGAATTGACTAATTTTTTTTTCAAATTTTGGTTTAAGGAAGGTTTCGACGGAGAAAAACATTTCAAAACTTACCTTGGTAATCTGAAAAAGGGTCGTGGAAGCTCCTATAAAAAAAAACAAACAAAAAACATTCAAAATCTTATAGATATCTCGAAAACCACCGAACCGATTGAGCTCCATCTTAGGTATAGGCCCGAAAGTTTTCCTGCGAAAATTGGTCAAATTTGGACACTGCAAGCGCTATTTATGGGAATTAAAAGTTTGTAAATTTGTACTCGAACAAAGCGGGGTACACGTACAGCTAGTGGGCATATAAAATATTGTAAACTATAATAGTGGTAAGACTTTATGTTCTGTCCTGTAGTTGCGATTAAGCAGTGGTTCCCAATCTTTTTTGGTCGCGGAGCACGTTTCTGGAGAGAAATTCCTCGCGAAGCACTTCGTTGTCCATACGTACCTATACCATTTTTCGTAGTTATGTAAAAAAAGGCAATCATCTACAATTTTCCGATTTTTTTTTAATTCTATTAAATTGAAGAAATAAGTAACATGTATGTGATGTGACCTTTAGCATTTTAAAAACTATTTAAAAGTAATAGATATTTAAAAAAAAAAATAATTTAAAAACATTTTTAACTCATTTTCGAATTTGCAACAGAATAACAAAAACTTAAAAATTCCAGTTTCCAAAACTTATAAAAATTACAATCAATATTAGTGGAGCAGCCTCTATTTTTTAAGACGGTAGGTAGTCAATCTTTTCTGAAGACGTTCCACTAAAATTCGGCAACTTATAAATAAATAAATATTTGCCGCAACAGGTCCATAGGAATAGGACTAGCTTCTCATAACCGTTTGTTTTGTGGGTTTTTATTTTTGGGACGAATGGAAGGGACCTACAATTTTATGCCGAGTTTGAACGGCTGATTTGAGAAGCCTTTTCTGGAGATATGAGTCTCTGATGTTTGACGTTCGCGAGAGGTGGCGCAGTGGAAAAAACCTTAAGATGTAATTTGTGTTTTCCGGGGATCGAACCTGGGACTGACCACTGCGCCCACCCGGCATCCTAACTTGGTTTGGTGCGGTAAATAGTTCCACACCTCCTTAATGTTATCGAAAAGCTCTTCTGTATCTCTTGATTTTTTGGATTTGAATGCTCTTTCTGAAGCACCAAGTGCTCCGCGGAGCATACTTTGGGAAACTCGGTGATAGAGGATAGAAGCTATGCTATAACTGATGGACTCACCAAAAATAATATTTTTATTTTTTAATTTTTCTGCTAAAAATGTTGTGGCATACGCGGATGACGTCGCCTTACTCCAAACGTGCGGCAATTAGATTAAGGGAAGTGAAACACTGGAGAGAGCAACAGACCGGAAACGCCATTCCGGTCGATTCCCTTGTCCATTATCACCGATTACATGCCTACGAAAATTGCCTTCGAAAATACCTCCGGACAGGAACCAATGGAATTCACAAGATGTCCTACACGACAAATTACTGTCAATATTCACAGACGGTTCCAAGACACTGGAGGCAGTTGGCGCCGGGGTCTTTTTATAAGAACTGAATCTGGGCCTCTCCTTCTGTCTTCCGAAACATTTCAAGCCGACAGCTGTTCGTCAAGCTACAGCGTGGCTGTCGATTAATTCGGTATCACAAAGGGATATCGTCATATACATTGATAGCCAAGCTGCAATCAAATCCCTAATATACAGCGAAATAAGATCTAAGGAGGTGGAAGATTGCATCTGTTACCGACATAGCTGGATAGTACAACCTCACCCTCGGCTGGGTTTCTGGTCACTGTGGCATCCCAGGGAACCGTGCAGCATACGAGCTAGCAAGGCTATATGCTCCTCTGGCGTGGATAGTTATATAAGTCTGCACAACGTGTATGCACCACTTTAATACCCGAAACAAATAATTCACGCGGACGACGCAACAAGCTGAGCAAGTTTGAGATGGAAGCATCTAGGATACTCTGATACTTTTAGGCTCACCTACTGGTCAGCTCTGGATACAAAGAGATCCAAGGAGCTTCGTCGACTTAAAAGATCCAGCATTTCGAAAGTCGTTATAATGCCATCTCCAGGCACCGCATATTAGGTAGACACGCGCAAGCGAAAGATCTTAGAATATCACGTTCTTCCAACTAGAAGGAGAGTTCATTGGATCACAATTTTGCATATTGGGATTGGAAGAGTCAAAAAAGTGGCCGAAATTGAGATGGGCCGAAAATATACAATCTTATGGCCTATTTGATCGATAACTCTGCAATATTGAAATAAAAAAAAGTCTACCCTTTAGGTAGGTACCTAAAAAAGGGTATTTGAGTAGGTAGCGAATTTTTTTCTTCTCGTTCCTTTTCATTGCTAGAAACTTTAATTCATTAAAAATTAATTAAAAATTAAAAAATTAAAAATTAATACCCGAACTCCAATAAGGTATCGTCGGCCGAGGCCCGTATCCACTTCGCGCAAAATGGACTATTTAGAGTTCCGCCGAGTATGTACAATCAACTCAAGCTATTCTTTAGGTTACGGACGGTAATGGTCCAAATTCCTCAGTTGTCATTATAAAAATGCCCACGTGGCTATATCTAAATGCCAAAACACTAACCATGTAAACAAAACGAACCTCATTGTTTAGATTGCTCCAAATTCCTTCTCGTCGTATGTCATCGTACCCTAATTAGCCCCCTTATACGCGGAGCTCATTTGCATAAGCTCATCCACACAGTTTTTAAAGCTATCCCATCTAAAAAAAAAAAGTCGCCCGACTGTCTGACTCACCTGCAAGGTATTCTCCGCACACGTCTTTTTCGCTAAACTTTTCGCTCTCACTTCACACATCCCCTAATTGATGCTTCTATTATAATATGTAGTAGGTACCTACATACTATGCCATGGCATGCGTCATGTGTGTAGGCGATAGTTTTATATACAGTTTTATGGGAGCACCATCAGCACAGCACACCGCGGTATCTCGTCTCGCGTCTGTCATCTGTCGACCGTCCACATTTACAAATTTGTTTAACAGTCTTCCGTAAATCATCCGTGTGATTAGCGTTACGGAGAGTGAGAGCGTTTTAAGCAATTTAGATTTTAGCCGCTTATCAGGTGCTAAAAATGAGGCAATTAGCCCAGGCCCAGCGCATTACCTATGCACTGTGGAATGTCTGGAATGTGCAATTAGCAGGATTAGTACTGTACACACAAAGATGATGATAAAAATGTACGAGGCTTATGATTCTATGAGAGAGTCTAGTCCATGAGTGGAAGAAACGTGATTCATTCGATATTTTGTGGTGCGATTGACTTGTGCAACTGGACCGCGCCGCCGCCGTAATGGGAATTTATCATTCGGCATCCCTTTGGGCGAAAAAGGAACACTGCACCAACAGCCGACATTCGCTGAAAGCCTCTTGAACAAGCCCGACACACGACAACGACACTGCACTGCAGTACCTACCTGATGCCTGCGAGCCAGCGCGCGGCTGGCGTCGCGTCGTAGGCTTCCATTTCAAGGCGGCATTAATCAGTAACCTAATTGTTTGACTGGTGGGCATTATTAATTGCCCACAAGTTGGTTACAAGTTGCTGGCGGCCACCTGGTTGAAAAGTTCCGCTTATAATGTTGTACACAAGTTTATGCGACAAATGGTGACATGGACCGATATTTTTTGTTGGATTTTTGTTTTTTTTTTTTTTGTTCGATACATATTTTCAATTGTTTATGCAACGCGCGCAATTGGTCACAGGCGCGGGAATGGTGCTATTGTTCCGTAAAAGGATACAGCTTCGGTGCGTTTTTGTTTGAATTTCTTGAATTATTTTCGGGGGAGAAAAAACATTTTTTTTTTCATTTATAGCTCGAGTCGTGGGTGGTGGCTGAGTTTGTTGGCTGACATTTTGGCAAAGTCTGTAAAATGGAAATTATTTTTTAGCAATTATACGGTGTTTCTATATAATAGACCAACATACGAGTACTCGTACTGTGAACATGTGTCGAACGTAATATTGATAAGGACGTTGAGCAAGTAAGCCCTAGGAGTTTGCGTTTTGTTCAATAAAATATAGACTACGACAACTACGTACCTACTTATGTACATCAGAGCTAAAATTGTATTGTATCAAATAATTTTGGTTTTAATCAAAGATCAGACAGTTAGTCAGTTAAATAAATAAATAGATGGCGCAACAGGCGTGCAGACACCCTACCTAGGCCTAGATTCTCGCAACCATTCGTTTGTGTGAGTTTTTAATATTTTTGGGACGAATTGAAGGGACCTACAATTTTATGCCGATTCCGAACGGCTTAATTGAGAAGTTTTTTTTAAAACAGTTATACTCTCGACTGCGCAGTGGCAGTCTCGAATGTTTGTCAGACGTTCGCGAGAGGTGGCGCAGTGGAAAAAACCTTAAGTTGTAATTTGTGTTTTTCAGGGGACCCCTTACACAGTAGCCCTTCAAATTTAATCGTATCAACAGGCCTACCATTTTTTAGAAGCAGATTTTAGGTCTCCTTATATAAATTGCCATAAAACAAACAACAATTGATGATTTTTGTTAATAAATTTAAAATAAAATAAAATTTAATGTAAAAATAAAATTATGTATATGTCTTTTTGTCAGCAAATGTTTTTTTTTTAATTTTTTTCTGAATATTTGCGGAAAACCGCCGTTATAAGAAATGTATTTATCAAAACTGCTTTTTCGAAAATAATTACCGGGATTTATTGACATACAACCCAAAATTGGAGAAATATTTCTCATGTTTGTCATTATACTTTATGGGGCCTCCGGTGACTCCTTCAGACATTGGAGTTCCGATTTAAATACCATCGCGTGCGCATGCTTAAGCCACCTGCTTCCCAGGGCCAAGCTTTTATTGCGGCTTTGAGGATTGCACGGCAAGGACTATGCCGAGAACTCTTCTGTGGAACAGTTTTCGTTGGTGAACAACCGAAAGCTGAAACTTCAAGTGAAGAGTCTAGGTCGAAAATATACACCTTCATAAAGTCTATCATGTCTATTTGGTGGTGCGAATTTCCGATTTCTTTTAAAGAGTACCCCGGGTGCGAATTTCTAGTAAATCGACAACGTTACGAATTTTATTGGAGCTCGGATCGGAACGAGTTAAAGGAATTCAAAGCCCAGTTTCTCAAACAACAAAGTCAGGTCGAGATCGCTACTTTGGTGTAGCGGAGAATAAATTGAAATTTCACCACATTCCTCAGCGAGCACCTCATTTCGGTGGCCTATGGGTCATGGGAGGCTGCGGTCAAGTCGCATTTATTGCGAACGGTAGGTCAAGATAGCTTAACATTCGAAGAACTTTCTACTGCGGTTGCGGACATCGAAGCAATTTTGATTTCTCGTCCGATTGTCATGTCGAATAACGATCGCGGAACCTTTGCTTGACAACGAAAAGATTTCCCGCCTGAAGATATGGAGACGATTAATACAAATAAAACAGCATTTCTGGACTCTATATGGTTGAACGAATATCTACTAGACCTTCAACGAAGAACAAAATAGAAATTGTCGTCGGAAAGTGTGAAAGTTAGTACCCTATGCCTATGGCGTTAATATCTGAAGACAACACTACGCCTCAAAAAGAAAAATAAGCACTGAATATTCAGTATTTCAGAATTTGGCAAAAAAATATCAGTATAGATGGGAACATATAACTATGCTTTTTATAATCGTCGCAAATCTTTCTGGTAAAGCAATCCCGGCTAAGGGCTGGTTCACGCTTAGTACAAATTTAAAAACAGAACAACAAATTTCAATTTTAAATTTAAATAAAATATTGGTGTAAGGCGGAAGGGAAATCATCAGGATGTGGAGTCCTAAGTGCTGGCGATAGGACTCCTTGGCCACCCACCCCATCCATGTAGATACATTGGCCAAATGATATTGGTATCTATACCCTAAATTAGATGCGTGCATCTCCTCTGCAACATACGCCATCTATGGGTTATTAAAGAAAATGTAAGCCATCATTCTTTAAATACTTAAATTTAAAAATGTAATTATAAAAATAAACATGGCTTAATTTTCAATTATTAAACAAAAAAATAAACTAAGCATTGATTTAATAAAAACTAAAACTAAGAATTTAAAATTTAAATACATTCATTAACATTTTTCATTCTAATTATTTTTTTAAATTGTCCTTCCCGCTTAAACGGAGGCAAATATGTATTTCACCCGTCCACAAAAACAAACCTAATATTCTATACTAGCTGGACCCGTGCTCGCCTTGCCCGCTCGCACAAAATTATATTTGGTTCATTTAAAATTACACTTTGAGTGTTTCATTGAAATCTGTCCAGTAGTTTTCGCGTATGTATGTATATATTTTCACTTCAAAAAATACATTTTGGCTAAAAACTGTTCCTAAGGACGTGGCTATAAACGACATAGCCTATAGCAGTCTCACAGTCTTAAGGAACATTTTAAAAAAAGTTTCATCGAAATCTGTCCAGTAGTTTTCGAGTTTTTAACGGCCAAAGGAAATTCCTCAAGTTTTATTGTATGTATAGATACCGGTTAAGTTATCGTACTCGTTCCCGCTTGCTATAACCGTCTGTGTATATTTCTACCACGTTTTCGTCAACAATGCAGTATTCTTTTTCCATTGCTAGAACATATTATACTTATTTTTGAGGTCCAGGACCGTAGTTGCATAGTTGCATTTGTTCATGCAAATTTAGTTGCTAGCCCAGCTTTCTATACGAAAACCAGATATATGTTTTTTGGCGCTGAGACCTTTGTTTTTAGAATCTGAGATGGATTTCTTTTAATTTAGTTGAATCGATTTGAGGAACTCGATGAATCCTTGTGAATAACACTCTGTTTTAATCTGGCTTAGGTGTATCTAGGCCACATTTGTTATGCCATTTGACCAGTATAATTGCTAGGTTCGATTCCGCCATAAGTCTCCTATAAGGACATACAACTTACGTTTCTCTCCCAGGGTCACCAGAATAATCATTCTCTGTAGCAGCCATAGCTGCTTTGATAGTATCTACTAGACATCTGCAATGAATGTCTTGAAAGCAGTTTCAAGACATTCAGTATTTTTTCGTGTACCTTATTCACTCTACTTACATTTTGAAACATAAATGGAATGAATCGCTTGATATTTGATTACTGAGTGAGTATTTCACCCATTTATTACAAACTACTTAGTTCAGTGTACTCATATAGAATGGGTGCACTACACTGAGTACACTGAGTACAATGAGTATACTCATTTCAAATGGGTACACCCATTTCAAATGAGTATACCCATTAATGTAATGAATGCAATAGGTGATTGATCTTCGCTTTGAGATGAGGAAATATATGTAGCTGGGCTTACAATTGGTTTATTAATTAATCTTATTCAACAAATAAATTTATTTAATAAATGCATGTACAGACATGTTAATAAAATGTTATTTTAAACAAGGATCTAACAAACGATTTGGATATGTTGAAAGAATAAAAAAAAAAAACATAATGTACCAAAATAGACGTATTATGAGCACCTATATTAATTAACAAAATGCAAATATTGTTAATTTATGTATTACAATCAGTACCCGGCCGGGTTTGCCCGTGCCCAGGAATTATATTGATTAAATTAAATAGCATGTGTCAAGCGCCTTTGTTCGATCCCGCCTTCACTTTATTCAATGCTTTTAACGGGCAGAAACGTCTATTTACTAAATTTCAAGGCCACTGCTACTAAAAATGTCAAAATGTAGTGTGATTTAGGTAGGTACTCATCGACTCGACACATTATATCGGAAAAATTGGATACTTTTGAGTTACGTGAACTTTTCAGTTTATAGGAAACATAATGTGTTTCAGTTCAGCCTACCGAATACTTTTCGAAGTGTCGAGGAAAGTATAGTTTCCAATGTTTTTTTTTGTATGGGATGAGCCGCTGTACTCTAGAACTAATCGTGAATACTGCGTGGACATTTTAGCTTAATCGGTTTGTTGTTTGGGTGTCCATAGCCCTGTAAACTAAATACATATTTGTCTTACAGACTACCGAGTACCGACCTCATGCACATTCGGTGGTTGGATAAGACAGCTTGTTCTGGTTCGCAATACCATTTTTATTAGTCACGTCAATTATTCGTGGTGTGTTTATGGCAGTGCGGTCGTTATAAATAGTGATTTTGTGTAAACGTATTAAATAGTCCAATCTTTAGTGCTTTCGTTACTTTCCTTTCTCAAGAGTTGAATTAACTCATATATTAATCATATTTTTTTTATTGTTGTTCATAAAGAAGAGCACAGAATGACAAATTTGTAATGAATGTTTAAATTAATAATAGCACAATACAAAATAGAAGTATTTTAATATGCAGTCTGTAATAGGGCAATGATTAGTTACAGCCTTATTCCAAACTATTTTTAGTTATCTAGGGTTAGCAAACCTACATACACAGGTACAAAATTTGAATTTTATATTATGTAAAATGTACATGTTATATCAGACCCCCAACAACCAGGGTTGTCAGGTTTTACAAACCGAGATCGCTAAACGTAAAACATAAAACGCCAAAAAATCGCCAAATTTTCCAAATTCAAAAACCATAAAAAGCAAATGAATTCGCGCAACTCGTAATTTTTACGTAAAAAAAACTTTGTGCAATTTCCCAAGCTCCTTGAACTCTGGCTGTCCTACGAGCTACGACATTTGTCATTTTGTACACCTTGTTCCAAAACTTAAAAACGTCTTCTTCGGGTACATTTTCTAGATAAAATTCATTTGACCAATTGACAGAAATTAATTTTTCGGACTGAGCCTTAACAAGTTGTAAGCTTTTGGGTTGGGTTGTTGAAAAATATCCCAAAGAAACAAAAAATGGTTTAAGTGTTTTTTTTTGTGAGTGAAAATTATTATAATAATATATGTATAAGGATTTTTGTTAAACAATAATTTAAATTGCCAAAATCTAAAAATATCGCCTTTTTTGGTGTGCGTCGCCAAACCTATTTTGCCGTCGCTAAATGAAAATTCCAAACCGCCTGTTATGCGATAAATCTCCACATCTGACAACCCTGCCAACAACCCCTAAAAAGAGATAACAATCAAACACACACATAACCATGCAGCAATTTATATTGTGTCGATCGCTTTATTAGTTATAGATCTATTTAATCTGTTCTGCGAAACAGCATAAATAGAGAAAGCAAAAAGCCTCAGTAGGTTCTTATTACTATATCACGGAAGCAACAACACGAATTGCTGTATTAAATAAATAGAATCATTTTAAATTAAAATTAAAAGCATATACATATAGATAACAAACCCAATTTTTACTGCCGCTGTTCAGCACAATTCTGCAACAATTATGTGAAGTACATTATGTATTATTATTTTTTTATTTTCTTAATTCTTTCAACATATCCAAATCGTTTGTTGAATCCTTGTTTAAAATAAACTGTTATTAACATGTCTGTACATACATACATACATTATATTATTTACTTTCATTTTGTTGATTAAGATTAAAAAATAAACGAATTGTAAGCCCAACAACATTTATGCTCCTCATCTCAAAGTTAGAAATCAATCACCTATTGCATTCATTTACATCAATGGGTATACTCATTTGAAATGGGTATATTCATTTGAAATGAGTATACCCATTTGAAATGAGTATACTCATTGTACTCAGTGTACTCAGTGTATTTTATAGCGTTAAAATGGTACATGTTTTGTTCAAAGCAATCACTCACTTGTATGAATTAAACCGATCAGTGTACTCATTTTGGTATTAGGTGATCGAGTAGTGTACAGTAACTGTTTCTTTTAATGTGGTACTCATTTGTACTGTACACTTGCTCGTATTATTTCAATGAATAGAGTACACTGAAGTAATTACATGATTACAGAAAGCAAATGAATGCATTCATGCAGACGTCTAGACTATCTACTAAATCCTGCGGAGTACCCCCTTGCACTGACCTTCTCAGCTGGCACCAGCCAAGTTCTGAATTAATAGCCCTCTTTAACAGCATTTGGTTGATCTAGTGACTTGGCCGTTTGCCCTGCGTTAATCTTTAAGTTCAATAGGAAGGCTATCAGTGTAAATTCTTTAGCAGCTGATTTATTTTTCCAGACCTGTCTCCACCGACCTGTCGTATAGACAATAGACATGTTGGGATTTTTCGAGAATTTCTGTTTGGATATCCCAAGTGATTGAATTGACGCACTCTCCAATTTTATAATAAGTATCTACATATCCAAAGACAGAAATAAATCCTTTTCCTGGGTACCGGATGTATAAATGTTTTGTATGCACGTTTGCCAATTCTGTCATTATTCGACGCTCCCAAGGCATACCTATGGATACTGCATTATAACCGCCCTTCTGTTCTTGAAACCACAATTCTCTAGCTGTCAGTGGAATCAATGAATAAATTTGATTTTTTATTACATCGCATGTCATTCTAATTGACCACAGAAACTCCCCCAGTTCCGATTATTATTTGCATTTGCATCAATCTTACCCTCCGTACCCACCTTTCAAATTTATACTGCTGCTCCATAAATTTCCTAATTTACAGCCCGGAAAATAAAGGGAAGCATAGGTTTAGATACTCACACAGGGAAGAAACAAAAAAATGCAATAGTGCCCTATCGCTGCTATTGTACTCGTATTTCGCATATTTACGAGTATCGTTAGTTATGTGAGCTCGCACCCATGTCATAACCTAAAACTGCTTAAACAGTTCACTGTCATACCATTGTTATCCACCACCGAGCATGGAACGTCAGCGTCGAAAGAAGACAGCAGGCCGCGATAGGAGGAAATATAATTTCCGTTCATTGTGAGCGAGCGCGCGCGCGCGCACGCATTCAATCCAAATTCATGTTTACAAAATAAAAACGTCCGAATTGTCATTTTTAATTATTACATCCAACAAGACGCATCAGAGCGTTCGCGTTCGCACAGAGCCCGCACCATATCGTGAGCGTGACATGACACACACAAAAATGGGAGCAGTGACCAAAATGCAAACAACCAAACCATCAGTGCGCACATATGTTGCGTAGGTCCCGTCCGTCCACGTCCACGATCATCGTGGTCGTCGTATTCGCAGGATTACATTGGATTCAGCCGGCTGACTGACTGACCGGGCACATTGTAAATATTTATAAGCCCTTCGAGTTGACAGGTTCCACACAGAGCACACCCGAGTCGAACGGTTGGGGTGTTAAATTACTCTGCTGTGCTAAGAGCTGGAATTAGGCTCCGATATCTGACACGAAAACTTGGCTAAAGGAACAGGATGTGGCAAGAGTGCAACAAGAGGATGACTAAGAGATTCGTTTCATCATAATTTGTTGCTAAAATGCTCTGTCAAGTGGATGTTAACGTTACCATCGGCCAAAAGAGTGGAGCCAGTTCCATGACTGTATGGTGGCTGTTGAAGATTCGTCGAAGCTGTCAGAATAAATTAAAATCTGTTGTGTGGCGCGTATTTAAGGCTCTTTTTACAGTTAACTGGACGAAAGAGTCTTTTTGTGTTTTGTGTCTCCCTTTTCGTATGCTATTCTCAGAAGAAGACGACAAGGCGAGGAAAAGTAGAAAGGACAAATCAGTCATTAACCCCAGCACTTTATGCCTGGGAATGGATACCTACTCACGATTTGTGGGGCTGCCCGCTGCCTACCGCCGGCCGCTGCACACAGCTTGGCTTGCTGATGCGGAATAGTTTGTGGAACTTGGCAGATAATTGGGAAAAAATGTTGGGAACGATTTTCTGGTTCACTTGCGGAACTAGTTCAGTTTTGGTCGATCGTAGGTTTGGCCGGCATGTCAATAAAGGTGGCTCAGAGCACCTGAAGGGTAAAATGCATCTTATTGGAGCACGAACAGCTGTATATGAAGACATGAACTCGCCGCTGCTGACCGTGAGCTAGGCGCATTGATCATCGTGCGAATGTGAGGATAGTAGGCCATTATTGAAGTGATACTTAGGTATAAGTGAGCAAAGAAATTTGCGGTCAGGGAGAGGTGCAGGTGGCGGTTTGAATAAATGAATGGTCTGGGACTTAGGAGGAGGAGATTTCGATTTGATGAATGGACGAGTTCTGTAATTTATTGCTGCAATTAGTGTTTCCTATTCAAACGATGGACTGCATTATTTGTCTTGATAGTGGAATTGGTGAGGAGGAACTGGTACTTTGGACAACCTATATAAGGAGTGCAATGTAAAGTGGGAGAATACTTAGAGGCCTGCATTGAAGGATAGTATACTATTTCGATTTATACGGATGGTTCCAAAACTAAGGAGGGTACAGGGTCAGGTATATACTCCAGGGATATAGACCTTCCGGATACATGAAGTGTGTTCCAGGCAGAGTTTCTGGCCGTGCTCAAAGCCGCGGATCTACTTGATATGGGATCAATATCCAACAAGAATATCGCTATCTACATTGATAGTCAGGCTGCGCTAAAGGCGCTAGAGTCCTTCATCATCAAATCTGACCTAGTCAGGAGCTGCCGCACAATGCTCAGAGCATTATGCAGAACCAAGTCAGATTGTGTTGGGTACCCGGACACTGTGATATTGAGGGTAACGAAAGGGCTGATGTTCTGGCCAAAACCGGAGCAGAGCTTCCACCTAATGAAACAATTGAGGGCATTAGACCACCAATAGCCGTTGCCAAGAGAATTATTCTCGAGAATATTAAAAACAGGGCAGATCAGAAATGGTTCAATATAGTAGGGCACAGGGTCTCTAAGGCTCTGTGGCCTAAGCTAGATCGGAAAAAAATCTGTAGTATTACTAAGGCTCAGCAGATCAAGGCTACGAATGGTAATAGGGATACTCTCCGGGCACTGTCTTCTACGGAGGCACGCTATGAGCTTAGGTCTAACAGATACAGACATATGCAGGTATTGCGAAGACTTGCATGTCACAGAAGACATAACTCATCTCCTCTGTGAATGTCAAACTATTGCTCGGTACAGGAGGAAATTCCTCGGTACGTACTTCTTCGACAATTTGGAGGAGGTTGGCCTCGCAAACAAAACTGAAACAATTTTCAGGTTCTGTAGGGAAATTAATTGCTTGGGCGAAGTGGTTTAGGTTATTTGACCGTTAAGGTTCCCCAGGGATGGCGATGGGTCCAATATGGTGCCTAGTCCAATGTGATGAACTCACACCCTATTGAACCTAACCAAACCTAACCTAAACGTCAGCTTCGTTCAATTCAGTTTTGGTTATTTTAGTTCCTTCTTGAGACAGATTTATAAATTTTGTGATAAATACTCAAGTACCTAATACCAGTCGGTAATTTTGTTGTAAGAGTCTGTAGCGAATTTTTAAAACTCTCGACAATGTTTAATAAAATGTTTTCACTAAAATAAGATCTAGAGAATTTTTGTGACTTTTTACTACCACACTTGTTACTACAAATCCGGTCTAAAAGCTTCTGTACTACTTATTAGAAAATATTAAACACTACGTATATGGTTGCACAATGATTGTGAAAAAACATAATTAAATATTGTGAAAAATAAATACATTTGTTACCTAAAAATATTTTTACAATAACGGAAAAAAAAGAAAAAGTTTTGCCAGCCTTGACGACCTCTTTCCCTTCGCAATTTGTCGTTTTATGCTGCTAAGATATTCTGCAATATCAAAATATCGTCTCTCTGATTCAGGTCCTAGGGCCTGTCAGTGTTCAATTTCTTTATAAATGCATTTTTAAGTCACAGATCTCAGATTTACATTTTCGTAGAGCTACACATTTCTGAGTTTTCGGCGCATTAGGCCTGACTCTACCTCGAATAAACTTAAATCCTTCCTAGGTTAGGTTAGACATAGACAGTTTTCAATATGTAAATCGCACTCAGAAGCCGGTGAGGCCCATTATTTAAATGTGCTTTTTATAGTACGTTATTACGACATGCAACTAACGAAATCATTCGAATCTGTTGATAAATGTTATAAAATCTGGTAGAGGTATGATATCGATCTTCCAAACTGTCAAAGAAACCTGCTTCCATACAAGAGTATCGGCGTTCTTGGAGGTCTGGGCAATGACACAAGGGACGCTCCACCCACGAGTTATATTATGTCTTCATCTTTCTTAATCGCGTAGATATCTGCCTGGAAAACGCTGCACCGATTTGCCAGTCGATATATGAATGTTTGATACGTAACGTAGTTCTTCTGAGATGAGAAGACTCCTGCTCCCGTTCCATTCTCCATCTTTGAGCCATATCTATGAAGATGGGTATACCCTTTATGGCAGTGCTCAGGTAGAGCCAGTCCTGGTGCCTGTCCGGTATACAGATTATAATCTTTTTGTCAAAGGCATACCTTGGTTTCTTGTAGTCCGTGAATGGCATGAGTCCTATCTGATCAAAGATGCGTATGCCCGAGTCACCGAACGATTCCGGCTTAAAAATCTACATTTATTTCTGAGTTAATTTTTAGGAGAATCAAAATGGTTGACCGGATGGCTGCAAATTAAGCATTTTAATGATTTGGTATTTTAACGGTTTGTATCTAATTTTTAACTTTCTCGTATACGTAGTAAGAGAAAGATATTGTTTTCGTACAAAATTTCGAACTCGAGATTTTGATCAATTCTCATATTACGATGATAGGGGAACTCAAAAAAGTGGGTCTCGAAATTCTGTCCGTCCGTATGTCTGTCTGTCCCTGGGGAATCTAAACGCTTGGACGGATTTGCTTCAAACTTCGTATTTAGAGTTTTTGGGCTTCGTTTTTTTTATGCTAGCCCTAATATTAACGGTACCGTTTACGAAATATGACGAAATATGCCTAAATGTAGATTTTTTCGAAAACGGCTCTAACGATTTGAACCAAAATTGATAGTTGAGTTAATGTAAGCATGCTTAACATGACTGCATACTCAGTTTTTCGCTAAAAAGTCTAGCAACGGCAGTTTTGAAAATTGGCTTTTTCTCGAAAACGGTAAAAACGATTAAAAAAAAAAAATAAAATATTTTTAAGGTACTATTGTCATTCTTAACTTGATAGTAAACTCAGTTTTTCTCTAAAAAGACTGCGTCCTTTGATATCCACCCAAATCCCTAATAATAGTACTTTAAAAAACTGCTCATATCTCTAAAACGGGTGCCTATTGTTTTGTTTTTTTTACTTCGCATTTTGTTGTTTCGCTTTTCTTACAATTATTTCTGTTAACTTCGTAATACCGTAGTTTGTTTTTGTTTTACTTCGTTTTTCAATCACTTCGCCCAACAATAATTTCGCATTTCTTTCTTTCTCTTTTTACTCGTTTTGCATTTTCGTTAAAAGTGCATTGAGTTATTTAGGTCAATGTTATCTCGCTAAAGGTTTATTTCGCATTTTATTTTTTTTTAAATCTATTGTTTTGGCGTGTGGTTTTCTTTTCGAAATTCGTTTTCGTAGTTTTTGGCGGTAAAATTGGAAACACCATAATATAAACTTTGCATATACCCAACCTTGCACCTACTCCAAATCCTACAGTGACCACAGGCAGGGGGGTTGCAGGGGGGCAGCATGCTCCCCCCATACGTATCTTACTGTTTACGCGCGAATTTGAACGCCCTTGGGCTTTTTACATAAAAAAAACCAAACAAATGATGGCAAATAATATTGAAATCGAAATAAACAAAAACCGAAATAATCGAAAAACTAAACAATAAAAGGCGAAATCAGCTTAAAACGAACTAAGTATAAGACTAAATTATTTTTTTTCGAAACAAATATAAACCAAATAATTAAAAAACATATTAATAAAAATGCTGAAACAACAAAATGCGAAACGACTAAAACGAAACCACACAAAAACGAGATAAAAATGACGAAACAAACCATACCCCTCTAAAACGCCATTTTCGATTATGATAAAAATGTTACTTTCAGAGTTAATGCTTAAATCCATAATAATACCATTTGCTCAGTTTTGAGCCAAACAGTTGAAAAACAGTGTTTTTTAAAGCATGAATGCGTCCTTCGATTTCCATCCCAATCGCTAAAAACGGTACTTTAAAAACTACACATATCTCGAAAACGCCATTTTCGATTTGGTTAAAAATGTAATTGCTAGGTAATGTTTATATCCTGAAGAATACGTCGTACTCAGTTTTCAGCTAAATAGTTTAATAACAGTGCTTTCCGAATCCAAATTGTAACATTTGTCAGCATAATTTTACAAAAAAACGCTCTAACGATTTTGATCAAAATACAATATTTAAGACAACATAAGCATTCTAAACATGATCATGTACTTAGTTTTTCTCCAAAAACTCGAATATGGCTGTTTTATAAATATTTTTCAAAAAATGACTACCCAAATCCCATGAGACCATTTTTTAAATAATAATCAAAAATGATAATTCGAAATTCATCGCATCCTTGCCTCCTTCAAATGTCAGTTCGGGGTGAAATTTGAAAGTAAATGTTGAAGTTAATACGTATGTTTATGTAATATGTATTACGTTGTTAATTAACAAGTGCTCAGTTATCTGAGTACATATTGAGTGCGTATGATTTTAAACGTAAAATTCGCTGAAATGACTCTGAGATTCTGCGAGATTCGCAACAAATGAGAAAGTTACGTGCGACCCAGTCGTGCACATTTTTTTTTTTTTTTTTTGTAAAGGGGAATCCAAATCCTGGAGGATTCAGACGAATCTCGGTCCATTATACTACCAAGCAGAAACCCCTTTTTTGATTTAGTGGTGTAGAAACTCTGACATTATTCGTTTCTCTTATCGGTCGGTGGTAGAGTATAGCTGTCCCCCGCCGGGGCTCGAACCAACGCCGCTCGGGTCACTACACCATGGCCACCGCCTAAGTATAGTGCTGCAACGATGTTTTTAAGCCCCATCCGAACAACACAATAAGGTGTAACTTGGATGGGAACCTGGCCGTCAAGGTATTGCGGGGAACGAACGGCGGACCAACTAGCTAGGGCTGGGATCTGAATCCGCGTTAGAAACTTATTGCAGAGTCAATTGGGCTACTGCTTTAAGTTTTATTTTACAACAACTTCATCTAAATCACTGGGCAAATGTTCAGGGTTTAAACAAGGAAATCCTCAGCCTAAATAAGGAAAGTATTAGAAAGCTGATGGGCTTTTTCACAGGCTATTTTGGCTTGAGATATCATTTTAACAGAATTAATCTATGTCCGGTGACAGAATACTAGATTCTGCCTTGTGGATGAAGAATCCTCCGAGTACATTTTCCGTGATTGTCCGGCACTTCATTGGTTAAAAAAACGTGTCTTTAACAGGGAGAAAAATTTACCAGCAGAGCTTAAGAACTCCGCTACTAAGGATATAATGGCCGTAGCTATGGAGGTCATCCATTAAAATTCGTCTATCCCTCTTCGATACAATAGATCTTTTTAGGTGGCAGTGCCAGCCAATTGGGCAGGGAATTATAACAAAAAAATTGGAACTTCTTCGAGATCTCCTCTAAAATCAGCCGTAGCTGTTCTATACAATCTTAAACAAACTATGCAGGCCATATCTAAGTACAATCTAAGTAAAACAGTACCTATCCCTAACAGATTGGAAAAGTTGCATCGTTTTTACTCTTTTACTTTTAATAAAAAAATACCTATGCCACAGTTATGTTACAATCATGGGCGCAGAGTAGCGCAGTGGTTAGTGTGCTGGACTACTGTGCGAGGGATCCCAGGTTCGATCCCTGGAAAAACACAAATTACATCTTAAAGTTTTTTCTACTGCGCCACCCGCCACCTCTCGCGAACGTCCGAGAGTATGACTGTCATGAAAAAGCTTCTCAACACAGCCGTTCGGACTCGGCATAAATTGTAGGTCCCTTCCATTCGTCCCAAAAATAGAAACTCACACAAAACGAATGGTTGCGAGAAGCTAGGCCTTGGCTGTCACCCGCCTGTTGCGTCACCTTTTTTATTTTTCATTTTTTATCTACAAATAAATATCTTTGCACATTGGCAACACTCTGTTATCTGCAGTAGAGATATAGCCCCGGTTTGTGTATTTGATACACAAGCTTTGAATTGCTAAAATGTAAGTATAGCATGGAGAGGAACTTATACGCAGTACTCCCTTAGTGTTTATTGACAGGGTCTTACCCTTACGACTCATAACAAACCTTCTTAAACACAAAGTTGTGATTGATAAGCATAATTTAATTTCATCAGAAAATTTGCAAACTTTTTATCTCAAATTCCTACCTATATGCGACAAGTCGTTGATGAGTAATTTTCAAAACAATCTCATTGACGCGATATCAAAGCTATTCTTTGAATTAAATCACCCAATTAAATGGGGAAAACCCACTCCCCACAGCGTAATCCTTCAGCCAAAATCATTGCCATTGTTAGCCATAAAGATAGCACCTCATCATTCCAAAGCAAATACCCGTGCACAACAGTAACTCATTCGAAAATTCAGATTAAAAATTCCAAATACAACCACTTCCCTGAACTGAGAGTATGTGGGTGCTCAAGTACCTACTCACGCTGAATTTCCCACAATGATTAAGATAACGCAAAAAAAGAAAAGAGAAAACATCTCCAAGCAGATGCAGAAAGCAGCAGCAGCAAAAAAAAGCATTATCATCGAGGCGATATATTTGTTCAACTTCCGCCACATCATACATCTGTGCGAGCCGAAAAATAAATGGCACTTGGCCAGCAGAAAAACAAAAAAGAAAACGCAATTCTCACAATTTGTGTGGTTTTTGGATACTCTTCTTCGAACTTGACGAAAATGTAAAATTCACCTGTTTTTGGTTTTTGTTTTTCAGGAAGCACTACTGTGCCAACTTTAACCACAATTGGGTTGGGTGTTGGGAGATTCAATTGCGGTACTTGTATGTCTGAAGGTTGACTTGGCTCACTGTATTCACATGAAAGCTGTCACTCTAAGGCCGAGTAAGGCATTCACCTGCAATCGGCCGCTCGCTAATTGATTAAATAAAATTCACAAACAAATATGTATCTATATATCATTTAGGTAAACAATAACAAATTCGCCGCAACCACATATCCAGGCGGGGAAAGCGGGATATATGGCCTTTTTAGACCTGCCTACGTACATTCCGTTAAAATCGACATTCTGTTTACCGCAACACGTCAAGAGAAGTTCTTAATGACATTGACATTGGGCGAAGTTTTTGCACTGCGCGTATTCTATACGCAAGTATCTTTGTATCTATACCGTACCGATGATCAGCGAAATTCAGCATATATACATGCAACCTGTAATTGTATGCACTATAGGTATTGATCGGTGTATCGATCGATGACTTTTGATGGTGGTGTTAGCCTATAGCCATGAAAAGGCCATTGATCCCATTGATCAGCGCAGCTAGCAGCTTCATAGCGAGTGCAGAATAATTTTGTTTAAGTAGGTACCGCTCTAGCTATGATTTTTCGGGTTTAGTAATTTTATTTTATTTTTAGAGACGTACGTTTTATTTATAAATATTCAGCTATTTTTGTAAAACACGTAAATCGAGGGGGGTTCATTTTCTACAGACCAATGATGTAGGTACATAGTTTGCAGACAGTTAAAGTTGTGGGTGTATCTGCTTAATTGTCTCTGACAGAATTGTATGTCTGTCTGTAACAAAACCCAAGCAAAATTGGTCCCACTGATTTGAAATGTTGCAACTTGTTTGCACTGAGTCTGGTATTTTGACGAATTTTGGCCAATCCAACTTAAGTGTTGAGATACCTACAGAATGTTCCAATAGGCACGAGTACGATAACTACGACGTCAAAAACGATATTTTGTAGAGGGGTTAAATATAAGCATTTTTTACTATGGCAGGGGGGTCTATCTAGCTTCATATACACGGAAGGGGTAATTTAAAGAAAATTATACCTACTAAAAAAAAAAATACATTAAAAAACAATGGCAACACTTATAATAAATAACTACATCATTTTTGAAAGCGCGGAACCTGTTCTTTCATATTATTTTTAATTCAAGTTATTTCTGTTAATAGTTTTTGAAAAAAATAATTTTAAAGTTGCAAGTTAAGGACAAAAATGCAGGTGAGTACAATAATTTTGGCGATGGTACCTTCATCAGGAGCTGCATTATGACCCTCATCAGTGAACAACATTTTATACGGTTAAAAATGGATTGCCTACCATGTGTGTAAAGTGTCTTCGAATATAAAAACAGGAAGGTTTTGAAATTGAATAAATCAAGTTGTATAATGGAATACCATTTAAAACACTTTACTAATGAAATTATTCGTGAATTATGACATCGTTCAAATGGCAGCCATAGCTCCGCTGGGTGACACGCATCCGAAAGGACAATTTTTCAATATCTCTGGCGCATAGATCCAGGCTGAATTCGAACGATAGCACTAGATATGTTAACTTTAAGGGCATCGCTCGTTGGCATAGATCTGCGACTTAAAGAAAGCACACAAGAAAAAGTCCAACGGATTCAAATCGGGCGTTTTCGGGGTAACCAATTCACGTCGCCTCTGCGTGAGGTAGGTGACCATGCCCTGAAATCTCTTGTGAAGGAAGTCCATTGTTGCATCATTTGTGTGGAATAAAGCGCACAATAAACTTTGAATTGAATTGAATTGAATTTATCGCTCTCGTTGATGGTGATGTTAATGCCATAGTCGGCTTCAAAGACTACGGGCCGATGGTGCCACCGGCCCACAATCCATAACAAATAGTGACTTTTCTGCGAATGCATTGGTACTTGGTGGACCTCGTGTAGATTAGCAACGTCCCAAATACAGTCAAATTTGCTTCTCTCATACAAAAACGTACCTTCCACCGATCCAGATACAATTGCTAACTTTTTTTGCCACAATTTGTAAGCAACCTTTTTTTGTTAAAATCCTTTGCACCAGACCCCTCATACTTTAGTTGCCTACCTTCTCTATTGCTCCCTTTCTCTCTCAAAATGTTAACCCTTCGCTTATCGAAAATAAGTTACAAAAGCTTAATAATGAATTCTTATCCGGCCTAGATTGTCTTCCATTCATCTTCTTCTAATCTTCTTATATCGTTCGTCTATCTCTTTCAAAAGAAGAATTTTCTTAAATTTTGCAGACCTCGTTTTGCCATCTCAGACTTAGAGAGTGGCTATGAAGTCGACGTCATTGCAAATAACTACAGTAAAGCCTTCGAAAAGATACCTCATCAATTAACCCTCTTCAAATTATCTGCCCTTGGCTTTGATACAAAATAGATATCTTCCTGGTTCCTACCTTGAAAACTGGTATTATAGCTATCGCTTCAGGTTTGTACTATTGTCATTGTCCCATTTCTTAGCTACATCTGGTGTACCACAAGGTAGCCATTTAGGTCCCCTATTTTTAATATAAGTAATCTTGAGATCATTTCTCTCTTTCTACGCGGACGATACCAAATTCTTAAAAATGCATCTCTTCACCCCAAAACTTCTGTCTCTTTTTGCGAGGTTTTTCGACAAGCTCAAAAAGTCCCCTCCTCGACAATACCTTCTCCATGGTCAACCAATCTCTCTCGTTCAATCTTTTCGTGACTTTGGTATATTGTAAGACAGTGAGCTAAATTTTCGTTCGCATATTGACGAAATAATTTGTATGGCCAACTTATTACTCGACTTTGTAAAACGATGATCTCGAAAGAATTCTCTAACCATTACGTGACCGTCCAGATCCGTCAATATCACCTTTGTTCGCCCCTTCCTTGAGTACGCTAGCCAAGCGTGGTCTCCCTTTCTTCAAGTTCATGTCCCAAGGTTTGAGAACGTCCAATCTTCGAGGTCTGCCTTGGGGCGATACCTTTTCTGGCCTCCAATCATGGACTCATGGAGGACGCTGGCCAACATTCTCTTTATGTATCGCCTTCTATCATCAGGCTCCGTCGATTGCAAAAAAAAGGCCTCGCCGCTGAAGATGATTTCTTTTGCTGAAATTGGGGTAGTTGAATTTTGTACGGATGTAGGTATGGCTAGGTTAGGTTATGTTATTTCTTCGTGCCACACTCAGGTTAATACTGACCGATTGTGATGCCCGTAGGAGAAAGAGGTTGTCCCTTACCCATTATAACACTGTATTCAAATTACTTACTGTGCTGCTACATACAAACCATCTCGTTGATTTGACGAAGTTCATTATCTTGTCTATTGATGTGCTGGAAAGCTCGTCTAGGTCGTTAAAGAAGTGACTGCCTAGGAATTTACTAAGTCCTGAATTGAGTGCCTTGGGCATGAGAGCCCGCACTGTCATGAAAAGTTTCGAATTTTTCGCCAGCTCAACATTAAAGCTTATGATCTTTTTAAAGCGTTCTAAGCCGAGAGGATAACGTCTTTTACGGGTAAAATTTGAACCAAATTTCATCGAAATCCCTTCAGATATTCATGTGCTGCAAAAATATATCTATATTGCGGTCTTGGGAATTACAGGAAGACATTATACACAAAAGACCAAAAATACGTATGACAATCTATAAAAAGGAAGCAGTACAATAGATACTTACCATTTGAACTGCAATTTTCCCGATTCTTCAACGAATTCGCAATCAATTAGTGCAAAATTGTTCCAAGTAGATATAGAACCTCAGCTGAATCATGAAACGTCCCATTAACCAAAACAAACGCACCATTTTAATAGCAGAACATAGGTAGGAACTCGTAGATACATCTATATATGCGCCATAAGAGACAGTTTGTTTTGATTTTATTCCAACTCCTTTCGTATAGCAAGGGGATACACCCTTGCGGCGGCAGCCGAGCAGAGGAAACCAGCTTTGCTTCTCAAATTCAAGTGGAACCAGTTTTTGTTTAACTTTTCCTTATCCGATGCAAGACTTGCGATTAACCTATCTGCTGGTTGTCTCCGCATAGGTTGAGAGATGGTCGGTGCTCCCCATGTGCTGTGCTCTTGTGCAGATTGGACAGAAAACGTCGAAACTGTGCTCACCGCAGATGCAACACACAACAGTCAAGTCAACACGATATTACGAAAAACCGGATTGACCAGATATTGAAATGAGTCTGAGCTCTAAGGGGAGGCTGAGCCTAACCACTCTAGAGATGGAGCGACTAGAATCCCCCAAACCGTGTTCCATGCACCATGCTATCCGTTCATGATTCTCCCACACCATCATATCCACGATCCACCATATCAGTGCAATTGGTAGGTAGGTGCCCCCCAGCTGGCTTTGCAACATTTCAAGTTGGATTCGTCTCGTTAAGTCGTAGGCTGTTTCCAGTCAGCTGTTTTGGCGATACTAGAAGGAGCTGCATTTTCATTTTTCATTGCAGCACTTCCAGTTTCTTTTCCAAACGCACCAACACCAGCAGCACAGCTAGTATAGAAAACCAGAAATACAGCGACACGGTGGAGATGGAGAGTTCAACTACTTTGTGAAAACCTGATGTGTATGTAGGCCAGGGGCCTCCTAACCAGACCAATGTAACAAAACAACCATCTACATGGTTTGGGTCAGAAGGAAAAGGCGCAAGGAGTATCTATATCGGTATACCTTCCAGTATAACTTATGTTTTGGTTTGGCTTGCGTTTGTTATGATTCACTCTCGGCTCGGCATGCTGACGCACAATTCTCTTATGTTTATGTTTACATCGTTTCACTCCTCCTCCTCCTCGTCCTTCATCACTTTTTAAGATGGTTAGAGCTGGCGATGAGGCACAACGTCAGAGATTATGTGTGAGATGCGGGTATGCGTTGCGGACTGGTTATGAGATGTGTGCTCATGTTTACTTTTATGTTGGAGTAGCGAAGCGATGCCTCGAGTGGTTTGCTTGAACTTGAATGTTGCTGGAGGAAAAGTGAGATAACGGCTTTGGACTGATGCCTAATTGGTTCTTACAATTTAAACCTGATGGTAAAATCGACAATAAAAAAAATGTAAGAGGTAACAACTTCTAAGGATTCACCTATTGAGGAATCCCTTTCGGGATGTATTTTAGTTTTGCAATATTGGAGAAGTTTTACTTTATTTGTTGTCTACATTTGGAGATTGAGGGTGCTGGATTTCATTAGCCGGACAATCCCGCCTTCTGAGCTGTAAGACGCGTGATTAATCAACGGATACCTACCCATCAACCAGACTTATAGATCAGTGCGTTTTGATGGAAATATCGCCGCTCTGATTCTATTGTCGAATCTCAAAAATTGTCCTTCAGGTAGAGGAATGGGGCTGGTACAAAAGGGGATGCTTTCAAGTCTGACTGATCTACCTCCGATTGGGCGCGACAAGTTGGTTAATGTCACATTTTACTTTATATGGCATCGGAGGATGAGGCTATTCTCAACTCATTTTCTTTATTTTTGGAACCTTTGTTGCGATTTTATTTTGTTATGATCTCAATAAGGTTCTTCCGTGATGAGGGGCTTCAGCATTTGCAGGGCGTTAGGCAATAACACCCAAGGAAATAGCGCCCAAATCGATTTGGAAATAACCCCCAAAAAAATGCATAGCGCCCAAAAATAAACAACAAGATGGAAATAAAGCCGAAAAATAATTTGCAGTTTAATACTTATGCAACTCCCTTGCTTGGGGTTACTGTCAGATTTGGAGTATGTGCGAAATTGGATATATTGAAGGTTTTTTTTTTTTTTGAAGTACGAACTCCCACCTACTCCAAAATCCAGCAGAAAACCCAAGCTGGGGGGTTGTTCCACTGTTTATGCATTTCCCAGTTACTATTTTGGGCTTTACTGCTTGACAAAAAACGAACCTTTCCGGACTGTCTAGTGTCCAAAATAAATTTATCGAAGGAAGCTTGCCTTACAATAAACCCTCATTTGTTCTTAAGCCATCCGCGGAAGTACGGCTAAATCTGTATCCCCTGAAGTTTATATGTATGTACCTACGTGTATTCGGACTTATTGCACCAAACAACTGATGCAGAAATTAGAGTTATAGAGCTATCTGTCACATTTGCCAAAATTCAGTTTTGGTCCAAAATAGGCTTCCATCAGGATCGCTTCTACATCTATTGACCGCAAACACGATCCTGTCAACTAGATCAAGGAAGGCTGCTTCGGAGCTTCAAAACATTTTTAAAGGACATGCGTTATAATCTAATACGCATGTGGTCTGCTTTTCGTCTATAACTCGCAGAGTTTTCCCAAAGAAACTCTTACTACCGGCACACAAGTGCGACAAGGATTTGTAACAAACGGTTGTCTTGCTGTATTAAATCATTTATGACACCGCTCAGTTGGCGGAATTTACACATGCTTGGTCAAGTGAAGGCGAGCAAAGTTCTCTCGGAATAACTTCTTAAAATATAGATCTATAAAGTATTTTTATGCTGTCGAAATAAAATATGTATGAATCCTTCAACCCCGAGTGGGAAATAGGACGACGAAAAAGTTCTTCCATCCTTTTCGATCTGCGGCTAGATACTTCAGCTGGTGGCCACGTGCGCTGTTACTGCTTCGTCCATAAGACTGTTGATTTCAATGTAGTTTTTGGTCTGAAAACTCGCCAAGTACCTTGAGGTCAGCGGATCTTAAAAATGTATCGCAGGCAGCATTTTATGTATGCCTGAATGCCAGGTTTCACGCAGTCATACTGGATGCAGCAGTACGGATTTGACATTGAATTCGAAGGGCCTTAACTTTGTGCGTATTAAAATTTGTCTCGACCAATAATGATGACAACATTCGTCGAATTGAAATACGTTTTGTTATTATTATTTCGTAATCAAACTTTTTATAGACTACTAGCTGACCCGACAAACGTTGTTCTGCCTAAAATAGTTATTGGGTGGCCTCATCAGTAGACGAACCACCACATCTGCCTAGACGCACTATTTACTGGATGTTTACCGAGACTCTATGGAAAAACATCGAGTAAATAGTGCGTCTAGGCAGATGTGGTGGTTCGTCTACTGATGAGTCCACCCACCACATCAGGGCGAAATGCATTTGGAGTTGAGGCCACTTTTTTATATAATATAGTTGTACCCGCCCGGCTTTGCCCGTGGACAGAAATTGTATTGCTTAGATTTTATATATAATAATGTTCTTTCGTAAGATTGTCTGTAAATTTGGGCCCAATCAGTTCGGCAGTTTTTGAGATATAAGATTTTGTATTTTTTTTTTGTATGGGCTGTGCCACGCCCCTTTGTCCAATTTTAACCGTACCAACTCAGAAACCTTCGTGGGCTCATGCACAACAATTTTGCTAAAGATCATCACATGATCAAATGCATATTTTACGATTCTATAAAGGACATACAGATAGACAAACATTCATTTGTTAATTAGGCATTTTTTTAGGTTAGGTGAATGTCCTAAAAACAGGACACACTTAGAACAAATTTGTAGGTCCATTGTGATACCGCAAAAGGGGGGTGGGGGAAGGGAGAAGGTGGCCAGACAAATTATGGGCATCGGGACCTCTATTGCTACCTGCGAATTTCTTTTAAACAGAGGTAGCTATCTTCGTGTATCTTAATTCGTTTGTAGGTCATAATAATGACTGAAACAGTCAACTCAGTTGGGTAAAAATATTTGAATTTAGCTACTCCTGGTGGCGGTTTGTCTTCGGGTAGGGACGGAGGGTAACCGTAGCATAGCAGTCTAGCTCCTGTCTATTGCTTTTGACAGTCCATCACTAAGGAGGAAGACTAGTGGGTTGCAGAAATGGATGGTTGAATCAATCCGTCAGTGGAGTGATTCTATAGGATATAGGATAGAGGGTAACCGCATCAGTCTGCCCCCCGTTTATTTCCTTTGACAACCCGTCCACGAGATAAAGACTGATGCTGAGCAGAAAAGTTTGATTAAAGCAAACCATCCCACTGATTGGTAGCATCAAATGTTTAAAGGTCCTTTTAGGGAGAACAAAGCCGAAGGGTGACCGAAACAGTCTATTGGCTCTGACGAGACCCTAAATAAAACTTAAAAGACGAAATATTAGTTAAGAAGTTGCTTTTCTCCTGAAGCAGCGCATCAAATGAAAGACCGCAAAAATTTAGCAACAGAAATTCACAGGGACTCCTCGCAAATTTAAGCAAGAAAATGAGACATCATAATATACGATGGCCTGATCAGCAGCACCGACTATCAAATCCAATCCAGTAGGTAGGTATACCCAGAGTGGCTCCTCAGTAATTCTTGTGATTGGAAACAATTCTGAGCAATTTTCTAAATCTTAAGCAGAAGACTGAAAGTATCGCTTATGATAAGTTGGAGCTACCTTTTTTTCTCGGTCTTTCTGGAGTCCCTTGCGCAGCAAACTAATCACCGAGTCACTGTAGTGTCCAACGTATCCAGATCCACTGTATCCGTTCCCTGAATCTCAGAAATTTTCTCAAAGGAGTGATACTCTTGGGTCTTCTCCAAACTGTGTCATTAGGTGATCATTTGGTCAATTAATGATTTTTTGGGTCCCAAGACCGAGCTTGCATTTGCTATGTGTCCGTCCTCATAAGTCGATTTCGTGATATCTCTAGAATTTTTTTTAATAAAACAAAAAATCTAGACTGAGAATTACAATTCGATCGAATAATAAACCAAAATATCTCGAGGTCGCATCGCAACACATGTAATACTTCCTCAATGTCTTTTATTCACATCCCCCTCATCGCAAAATTTTATTACGCAATTGTATTCAGAAACCGTCTGGCTGTAACCATTACATTTGAAAGAATTTCCTTTCCAAGCATTTTAATTTTAACCCCCATCACAATAGCAAGAATTAATTTCTCTTCATCCTCGATGTAGGCATGTGTGTGTATGTGTAGTCGTCCACTAGCCAACCATGTCCATAAGATGCACCGATGAAACCGAACGAACGAACGAACGAACGAAAAAAAAAAAAACGCCTTCGCTTGCAGAATTTCAAAAATATTCACCAACTTGGGAGCAGCACATACGAGTATGTATGTACTCGTTTGCCGGGTTCGCATTTTATTTGGCAATGAATATGACGACGCAATTTCCATTTCTACAGATGCGAGAGTTGAATGAAACTTATTTTACTTAAAATCAGCAGACACACATTCACAGATAGACTCTCGCTACACACACATAGGCCAATGAGCGCGTCTAACGACCTTTTCCTCCTTTGCCATGGTTGAGTTTTGAGTATCCCAAAACATCATAATCATTTATCCCAGTCACTATCAGTGTGGAACCCTTCTCAAACGCACACCCCCCTTCGATCAGACCAGAATATCCAAAGCAAGCATGGTCGCCTCTCCTATGTGTCGTCGTTACGGTATTGGGCTTTTACCGTCTGTGCCCAAAATCAAAGTGTATGCTTTAGCTTTCGTCCTTCTATAGCATTGTCGGCGTCGGTCGTCGGTTGTCGTCGTTGGAATTGTTTCTTGGGCCGGGGTGTTATAGGAACCACCCTGTTGCTCTGGGTTTGATGGTTGGTAAGTCTTTTTGTTTTCTTCTATGTTTTTGGGGTGAACCACCTTGGCTGGCGCAGCACCTTTAAATTATTTTTTTCTTTTTGCTGTCCGTTCATTCGTTCGGAAAGCTTTTAATTTTTCAGTATTCCATTCCATTGAGGGGGTGGCAATTTTACAGTGCGACTACTCTTGGCTGTATTTGGGTTCATTCACAAGAACGAGGCAAAAGGACGATGACTTTGGCAGGATTCTTTAATAGGATTTGTGTTGTGTGTAATTTTGTATTAGATTGTTTTTTTTTTATGTTTTAGATCAACGACATGGGTTCGTTGGAACAGTACTTTTGTAATAAGTGTTATAGTCGAAGAAATGGAATGTCTAAGGGATGTTGTGCGGTTCTTGACTAAATATTTCCTTCGGAGGGTTGTTTGCCGTTCACATGGTATACGGTCTGTGATGCAAAGTGGCTGATTGGTTGATAAACTCTAAATGGATGCAGGGTCAAGGACGTTCGGTGGATGGTTGGCATTGCTTGAGAGGTGAACTTGCAATCGAGTGAATTGTAGATATCGTTGAACTTAGACGAAAGCCGCTTTGGAGTTGGGTACAAGTACACGTGTTTCGAAGGATGGCCACGGGATTAGACGAAAGCGCACGTTTTTTGCCTCCTGAATTTCTGTTCTTTGCAAACTTGAGGCTGGTATTTTTTTGTTTTATGGAATTAGTACGTATATTTAAAGACAGCCGGTTCTATTAAATCTTCGTGCTTGATTTGTCGCAGACTCTAGGCTTAGATATGTGGATTCAGAGCTATCTTGTCGTTAGATCGGATAAAATAAACGCGAGAATGCGCATCTAGAGCAAGGACGGGAACCCATAAAATGGTTTTACCTGTTTTACTTTTACGAAATCACCATCACGAACATTTCTATATAAAATTATACATTGTGGCCGTCAAGTTGAAGATTAAAAATGATTATTGGTAAGCACTGAATTTGAAAGTGCATCATTTGAGAATAATCTTAGATCTGGTTTACTTATTTACTTATGTACTCACTTAAGGTGGCGCTACAGTCCAAGTGGACTTGAGCCTCAGCTAATAAGCGCCTCCTGGCGGCACGATCTTTAGCCAGCTGCCTCCAGTTTCGCACGCATGTCTTCCTCTACTGCGCCGTCCATAAGGTGTGGATTTGAAGATCTTCCGGGCGGGAGCATTCGCGTCCTTTTCTTCTATATGACCCACCCACCTCAGTCGTTGGAACTTCACTTATCTGGCAAAGTCGACGCATCTCTACAGCCCGTACACTTCGTCGATGTATCTCCTCTTCCATTCACGATTCGCCGTCTAACCGAACAATACTCGCAGAATATTCATCTTCAAGCAGCCAATGAGTAACCTCATCCACTTTTGAGAGAGTCCATGGCTCAGCGCCATAGAGAAGGACTGGGATAATTAGGATCTTTTAAAGGGTTGCTTTAGTTGTTCGAGAGAAATGACTTTGCTACTCAGTTGTGATCTTAGCCCAAAGAGACAGTGATTTGGGAAAGTGTATCCTTCGTTAAGTCTCAGTGCTGGTGTCATTGCCTGAGTTCATAAAGTCCCTAACCGACCTCAAAGTTATATCTGATGGATATGGTGACGGTCTGTCCAAGACGTTGGGTGTCCCTTCTTGTTGACAGCCTACACTTTGTTTTGCTCGCATTGATCACCACACCCATCTTAGCCGCCTCCCTCTCAATACTCACGAACCCGGCAGTGACATCACGCTGCGCTCTGCTGATCTCCTATTCTTTCAAGAACGATGTTGTAGAAGTCACATGTCTGAATCCTTTTTGGACATCGAAGGTCTCGGTGGGTTCTTTACCGACCTCGGTAGGAACATGGACGAGTTTCGAGTTTGGTAAGGAAGCCAAATCTAGACACTGCTCTGTATAGCTCGTCTCTATAAATTCTGTTTTAAAATCGATTTAAAGATGGAGGGTATCGATTTTGACTTCTTGGGTTTTTTCCAGGATCTGAGTAATTATTTGGTCGATCGTGGGCGTGGACTTTTATTGCCTGATACCACACTGATAGGGACCAACCAGGTTGTTGACGAAAGCCTTCTGGCATTTAAACAAAACGGCAGATAAGATCTTGTAGGCGATGTTAAGACGAATAATAGAGGCGGCTTAGGTCCTAGTATCAGAACAACAGGCCAATGAGGGTGTGATTCATAAAGCTGTTTGCAGCCCCAACTCATGTAAATACGATTTGGCTAAGGATTCGGATTGAGCCATTCTGGCAATGGTTCTTCATTTTTGAGCTTTATTTCTTAACGATCTTCCGAGCCGTAAAGAGTCTCCGCCTGAGACACTAAAGCCTTACATTATCCATTCGTTCTCCTCCCAAACAGTATCAAAAAATCCGTGGAAGAATTTTTCTTTCGCGAGGAGCCCTTGGAAAACAGTGTTTTAAACCGAATTCGTTTAAAACCACCGAAGTAGGAGGGGTTTTCTAGGGTAGTCCTTCGAGAAGTTCATGTTTAGTCCGAGGTAGGAGAACTCCCTAACTAAGGTGAACTAAAAGTGACGTTTTGTCATAGGTGGTAAGGTTAGATTAGGTTAGGTGGAAATTATCCATTACATACAAAGTAATTCACTTAAACCAAATAAGATCCACCACAAGCAAAGTCGATTATTTTCGGTGGTCTTGGAACCATTTTTAGGCGGTAAGCAGATGCTTGTTTGTTTATTGATATCATTAAGTACGTACTTAGTCTTGGCCTCGTTTACTTCAAGATGAGCAATTGTGCAACATCATCCAATTTCCGGATACGTAGGTAAATATATCGAAGTTCGCCACCATCACAAAGGACACTCAAAAAACATTTCGGAATGAATGAATTTTGGAAGAAGAGAAGCACCGTCAGCTCCGTATGTTCGTTATCTTGTGAAAAAAGTGAAAGAAACTGGCATCGTCATCGATAAACCAAAGCGTGAAAAGCCAAAAACAGTGCGTACACCCGAGAAAATTGCTGCTGTGGCAGAAAGTGTGCGTGAAGCGCCATCAACATCAATTCACAGTCGTTCTCAACAATTGAACATTTCGGAGACATCATTGAGACGAATTTTGCATAAAGACCTTGGTATGATGCCATACAAAGTCCAAATGGTTCAGGAGTTGAAGCCAACTGACCATCCAATGCGTTTTCGCTTCGCTAAGTGGGCCTGCGATCGACTTAGAGAAGATGCCGATTTTGCCAAAAAAATCATCTTTTCAGATGAAGCTCATTGTGATCTTGGCGGGTATGTAAACAAGCAAAATTGTCGCATTTGGGGCACAGAAAACCCGCACACATACATTAAAAAGTCGATATACCCAAAACGAGTCACAGTTTGGTGCGGATTTTGGTCCAGAGGCATAATTGGGCCATTTTTCTTCGAAAATGAGCAAGGAGTGGCCGTTACAGTCAATGGCGATCGTTATCGGGCCATGTTGAACGAATTTTTGTTCACAAAAATTGAAGAGGAGGATATTGGCAACATTTGGTTTCAACAGGACGGCGCTACGTGCCACATAGCCGAAGCTATACTCGATGTTTTGAGCCCTGTTTTTGAAGATCGCATTATCAGCCGCAGAGCTGATGTCGTTTGGGCACCGCGGAGCTGCGATTTGACACCGTTGGACTATTATTTGTGCGGTGCCGTAAAAAATAAGTGTTACGCCGACATGCCAGAGACAATTGACGCTTTAAAGGACAATATTCGTGAAGCCATTGGTGAAATACAGCTGCACACAATCGATAATGTGCTTAAAAATTGGACCGATCGTGTAGGCTACTGCATGGCCAGCCGAGGCAGCCATTTGAATGAAATTATTTTCCAGTATTAACCGGAAGGATTGTACTTTCATATAAAAAAATTAATTTGAGAAAATATTCAGTAGTTTTTTTTTATAGCATTTTCAAAAGAAAAAAAGTTATTTGGCGGACCCTTTACTATGCTTTCCTGTCAACAATTTTCTTATCTTAAAGAAGAAGTTGACGCAATTGATCTATAAATCCCTAGTCTAGTTAGTTTTTCAGGAGTTGAACCGGGAACTCTTGGAGCAGTGGTTCTACGCTTGCGTCCTCGTAATTAATTTGTTGTTAGGCTACTGGTACTGGATATTTGCGCCATATTTCTGATAAAATTGTTCTTTTTCTTGGCCTTACACGTAGATCTAGATATAGAGTCAAAGTTGTTGTACTTGCATTTGCGTTAGAAGGAATAATTAAACGCCGCATTCCCAAAGTACACAAAAGCCATTTTATTAAATACCAAAAGATCTACCTATAATAACTAATAAATACAACTCTGCAAACGGCTACGGTCGGTGTCAGAAACAGCTCTGGACAAACTCTCCTTGTCTGCCACCGGTTACCTTCTTAATGCATAATCTATCAATTGAACAAATTTCGCATTGTGTGGATGCAACAAAAAGGTATCCCGCATCCGCCGTATGTATCAGGCCCCCTCATACCAAAAGTATACAATCACACAGTCCTTTCGAATGGTGCAATTTGTATCTATGCCATTTTGTACACATTTACTCTTATCACTTGGCACTCATCGAGGTACCTACAACACCCAAACGAATTTACTTACTTATTGCGTAGAAGTTCTGTAGAATGAAAAACGATACAACCAAATTTATTCAGATTCACTTCGGTTACCTTTCGCTCCTTTCAATCGCATCACAGGACGATGGCATTAGAATTTATAACGGCAGCAATAATTTACGAAAGCAGGTTTAACAACTCATATCACGACACGGAAATAAAACTTCTACGTCATTTCAGAAGGACATAACCGACGCACGTCAAAAACGCTCTGTTCGACCCCTGGCAATAATGCCAACACTAAAGTGCGTAACATCGAGAAATGGTTTGAAACAGTTGCAGTCGCTGCGATTACAACTACGTAATAGCATATCCAGATGAAAATAATTTGCTCCTTTTATTACACACCTTCTCAGATTCACAGCTGCTATCGATTCGATGAAAGGATGCCGAAAATTTTGATTTAAATAAAGGTATGTGTTAGTGACATCGGAATGTATCCTTTTTGGTTGAAAATAGGGAGTAAATAGATATCGCGTAGTATGGTCGCTTTTACCGAATTGTCAGTAGGGGGTGGAGTATTGCGTTGTTGCGCTTAATCCCTGTCAGGGGTTGATTAGGATTTATGACAAATGGTGGTTGGATTTCAGCCACCACTTATTGAGTAGGGTATTAAGAAGAAAATCAAAGAGGGTAGATGATAGAAGGACGATGCTTCGCATGAGTTGTTTTGAGTCTTCTCAAAGGGGTTGGTTGTTTTTAGGTTTCAGCTGATTGATTTCAATGCAAAGGAAGAACTGAATGAAACTTTATGGCATCTTGTTTAGGATATTTTTTTTAAATCTTGTTAATTTTTTTTTAAACTATAAAATATTTTACAATGAAAACCACTGACGTAAAAAATCGAGTGTTCTTTGCAATATTTCGAAAGTCGCTTAAGGACCTACTATTTTTGATATATAGTTTTTATTTATTTGTAAGAAATCTGCCCCTTACTTAAATCCTCATCGGTTCTTGGTACCTACTAGCTATAGGGGGGGAACCCCTCGGTTTTTTTGGTGTAGTGGTGGAGAAAATTTAACTATTATTCGTTTCTCTTCTCGTACAAACATTTGGGAAACATTCAAAAAACACTTTTCATTGCTTTGAAAACATTTCCTTAATATTTTCAAAAAGTTTCTGAAATGTTTACGAAACGTTTTCAAAAATGTTTGAGGCATTTGAAGGCTTTTCCATTTGTTTCTTAGTTTTAGTGCTTAAGGACAAATTTTTAAATCAGAATATAATTTTTGCAGCTCGTTTTATCGTCAAGCCAACACAAAGGGCACAATTTTCCAAAAGTCTGTGCAACTGTACTTGCATTCGCTGACGACATTAAGTGTAGGTAGATGGCAGCGAGCTGTCACTGGCGCGTTTGCAAGTTTAGTGGTGAATGAGGGCAAAAAAAAAAAAAAATAAATAAATACATATAGATACTGTCACCAAAAAGGGACACACAACATCGAAGAATCGAACAAAACGTCACGATAGACAGCTACAACTTTGAGGTAGTTCGGGACTTTGTCTACCTCGACTCCGCTATTAACTCTGAAAATGACATCACATCAGAAATCAAGCGAAGAATTACACTTGCCAAAATGCCAACCGCTGTTACTTTGGCCTACGAAGGCAATTGATTAGTAAGGCCTTGTCGAGAAATACCAAGGAGACTCTATATATCTATATAAGACCCCCATCATACCAGTCCTGCTTCATGGACGTTATCAAAGGCGGATGAAGACTTCCTTGGTCGCTTCGAACGCAAAATTCTTCGGGTGATTTTCGGTTCCGTTTGCGTTGACAGACACATCGACTTGGTCAGAAAAGTACGTAGCACTCGACTAAGATGGCTAGGACAGGTAGAGCGAATGGACATCAACGCTCCGGCCCGAAGAGTCTTCGATTCTAATCCGGAGGGACAACGCATTAGAGGAAGACCTCACCTTATGTGGTGCGCAAAAGTGGAAGGGGACCTTAATCAACTTGGAGTGCGCAACTGGAGGTGGTTAGCAAAAGTTTGGGCTAACCGAAGTGCGTAGGTACCTACTGGTTGAAAAGTACCTGTTTTATTAAAAAAGAGATAAGCAAAGAAAATGTTGGCAAAGAACATTTTTACAATAAAAAAAAATAATTATATAATTTACAAGCTCACCCGGTAAGCGATGTTCTGCCTAAAATAGCTATTTTACATATTTCAATATTTATTCTGATATTTTTGTTCAATTATTTTTAAATGATGGCGGATAGCTTTAGTGGTTCAGCTGCCATTATCGGACTTACATGCGCACCAAAGTTTTTATCACTGAACCAAATCGCGTAGGTCATATTGACGAAAATATTTTGTCAATCTTTGAAGAATTTATTATTCGAATCGACGATTTTTAGTATTCAAAATCAATAAAATTTCATCAACTGTGATTATTCAAACGAATGAAATTTCGTCATATTGACAAAATGAAATCGTTGACTGAACTAAATCCCGTAGAGATTGAAGAAAATATTTTATTCATTTTTGACGAATCAGTTATTCAAATCAACAATTTTTCATAAATCCATATGGATTTTTCATCGTATTTTCTTCAAATTGAAGAAGTTTAAAACTTTTATTCTTGAAAGTGAAGTGATGAAAAAGTAAAGTCTTGTCAAAGAAATTAGAAATTTAAGTGAAGCAACTGAGCAAACTTCACAGACACGCTTGTATAAAAAAAAAACGTAAGAACCTAATATAAATATTTTTAAAATTATAAACGTTTACTTCTTATTATAATTTGTTTCCCAAAGCGAACATGTTTTTATAGGCTAGCTTTCTCTTATAGTTCGATAAACCGTGGGGTATGTGCTAAGGAAATGCATCAAGAAAAACAACATCCAGCCAATTATCACCATAACTGGTACTGGACAGTAAGTAAGTCGTTGATTTTCAATGCCATAAAGTATAAACAAACGTTAATCAATTTGTTTACTTGTTCCAAGTTTAGCTAGGACCTTTACCCATAAACCTGCAATCAAATCAAATCCAATTAGGTATGAGGTATGACACAAAACATATTCAAGTGAATTCGCTCATAAATATGTAAGTTCAAATAAAACGTTCAATTGTATATTTACTTAATGCTAAAAATAAAAAAAAAATGTTTTTAACCTTAAAAAATGTCTCTTTTCTGTTTTGTTATCAGTTTAACGCATCATTTTGGAGAAGTATTTGTGCCAAATTGATGAATAAGTAGTTATTTTGAAGAAAACTGATGCATAAAATTAAAGAATATTTTATTTAATATGAATAAAGTGAAATGTTGAAATGAAGAAATGAGTTTCAATTTAAAGAAGAGAAGTCGTAAAATTAAGAAAATTTCGTTAATTCATTACATTATAATGCATTACGTTGTGTCGAATTGAAGAATGTTTTTTTCAATTTAAAGAATATTTTTTTAAAATGAAGAATACCTACTAATTTTGATGAAACTTTCTTCAAAGTGACAATATTTCCTAAATATAACAAAATATTTGTCAAAACAACAGACAGGATGTGTTGACCTTATATTGATCACCATTTCTTCAAGTCTACGTACATTTTTGTCAATATCACTACCAAATTTGGTTCAGTGATACCTAATATAGCTGTACCCGCCCGGCTTTGCCCGTGCACAGGAGTTGTATTGCTTAGGTTTTAGATAATAATGTTCTTTCGTAAAATTCTAAAAATGGGAATAAATCAAACTTCTGGAATTTTCTTTCTCCGTAATCCTGACATACAGCAATATGTATAAAACAAAAAAAGAATCATGAAAATCAGCCCAGCGGTTATCGAGTTATAATGTCATCGAGTTTCACCCAGTAGAAGATGTTTTTTGTATGGGCGGTGCCACGCCCTTTGTCCAATTTTGACCAATCTTCTTAGGTGCACTCCTGGACCAATACCTAAGATTATCTTTAAATTTGAGCTCAATCGAGTGGGTGGTTTTCAGGTTATAAGTAGCCGAACACAAATCAGGCCATTTTTATATAAAAAGCAAAGATTATTCATTTCAGTTTTATATTCTTCACAATTTGCCTTCTACAAGTTGATAGCTTGATTTGTAATAATTTTTTTTAATTCCACCACACTTGTTTCTCCATGTACAATTTTTCATGCATTTATTTGTCACCAACTACAGAAAGAGTTGCCCCCCAAGACAGGCAGCTAATGCTCTGCTCATGTCCATACAGTACACTTGACAACCGCGAGGACATCAATTTTCCAAAACTCCTTCTGCAAACTTTGGAACTCCCTTCCTGTATATTTATTTCCAGAAGACTACGATTTGCAGCAATTTATATGCAGAAGAAACATAAATCTGCGAGCATCTCGGGGCGCTGATGAAGCGTTATAGGTTCTAAAAAAAAAAAAAGATAAATATTTTATTTTTCCACTTTAAGTGGAACATTTGAGAAATGTGTCGCAAACAAAAGGAAAACAAAATTTACTGTCCACACAAAAACAAAAAAAAAAAAAACATTAAACATGTTTTGAAATTCGGAAAGATTTTCATTTTTCTAAAATATTTTTGAAACGTTTCTAAAACATTTTCAAACCGTTTCTGAAAATGTTTTCCTTAATGTTTGTTGGGTGTATACAAGCCTTAAGGTTAGAGGCTGGGAAAGGGAATTGCTTCATCTTAGGGGCTAGAACCAACCTCGCCGGCTAATTTGGTTAGGGTAATATTGCTAAAAAAATAAGTACATACATACATAATTCAACTCAGACCTCAAAAAATGAAAAGGTGAACACCAAATCGTTTGTACAATCTGTACCAATGTATTAATGTAAAGGAATTTTTTTTTATGTGTAAAATCAGTTCAATTTCAATTGTTTTCGTTTGGACGAACGTTTTACCTCATGTAACTTTTGAAAACGAAAGGAATTTTCGTTTTAAAATCAATCGTAGCTGTCATTTGGGCGAACACTCTTCTTTTGTGTATCTACTATTAATTAATAATTTGTGATGTGATTTTTGTACAAATCAGGACTGTAGTCATTTTGTAACACGTCTGCTTACTCCCTCACATAGTTTTTATGGAGCTCCGCAGAAAAGAGGTAAAGTTGAAATCTAAAAAGGACCTACTTTGGACATTTTTTTCGGTTTTCACATTATATTAAAACAATTTTCAAATTTATTATATTTTTAAGTCTTCGTTTAACACAAAAAACATCAGCATTTATATGATCTTGCCAAGATCCAATTTATAGCAGCCAGCTAACTAAACTGTGGCAAATTGCAGTTCGTCACTATTAGTTCTTTCATGTATACCCTGTTACCCTGTGAATATAATAGGTGCAATTACAAAGAAATTAATACATCACTGGAGCTAACCAGTCTAGCAAAAACATATGATTCAGATTGTTAAATATAGCTTACATTTCGAAAATAAAATTCACGTGATCAGCCTTTTTTGCCATATATCTAACATGCGCTATTGATAAGAATCCACCTTTGCTTTCTTGTACATTTAGTCACTTAGCTAACAATAAGAAAAGACAAAGAAATTGTTAACTAACTATTGTTATTGTTTACAGACATCATCTGGTTAATTTGTTGAACTAGATTTCCTTTAATATTTAATAGGATTCTAACATTCTGAATTATTGTCAACTTATATGTTGAAAACAGTCAAACTTTTCAAGTGCAGTAAATAATAAGAACGCACTTTGAAGTAAATTATCAGATTTTATTTAAATACAAGTTTTGAGCAACTAAAACGATTTAGAATGACCGACCAGAATAGTACCTACATAATACTTATCGAAATGCGAATGAAACTCATAATCGCAATCGTAAAACTGACAAAACGTGTGCTAATGACATCAGTTTTTGGTCATTGTTCTAACTAGGTTGGGCAATTAAATAATATTTAGACTGATGTTATCATCACTTTATCAAAAGTAATCAATGTTTTTTTTAATAACAACAGTATAGCTTGAATCGGTCAGCAATTTCAAATTAAAAATGTTAGCTCCAAATAGAGTATAGTATATACTCTCCGACGTATTAGGTCATTTGTAATACCACTAGCTATATGCTACTTCCACGGCCCAGGAATTGTATTCATTCATTCATTCATTTTTAAAATGGCCCGCTTGTCCATTAAGTAGGTCGCGGATGTATGTTGCTCATGTGGACCCTCCACAGCTCTCGATTTGGGCAATACCCAAACGGGTAGAGGAGAGATTACGGACTTGATCTAACCATCTCATCCTGAGTCCACTTAGAGGATGCCTGCCTGATGGTACGGATTCCATAGCGCATCGTGGCATCTTGGTCGGGGACATGCCAAACCACCGAAGCATGGACCGCTCGACACTGAGTTCCTCACGTATTCTGGTATTTCTAAATCGATCTTTATGGAGAGATACTATTTAATAGATTATTTATGGGATGTGCATTGTGAATCCCGCCCAGATTCTTCGGACAATGCACATTAATGTTCCAAATTTGACAACTTTAGATCCCATGAGAGTCAAGAAACATAGTTTTTTCATTTCGTAATGGAGCTTCAATAAATATCAATTAATTAACTTTGTTTTATGGAATGTCACGCCCCGTTTTCCAAACCCTCAACCGTGCCAAAGGTTTAGAGTGTTCTCTCTTAGAGTTCCCTATTTTTGATATTAGCAGGAGGACCGCCACCAGTAGTTACATATAGGTAGACTCTGCACTTTCGCTTTCAATTTGAGTTTGTGATTTTTTTGTTAGAGTTATGCTCGGAAAATATGGAAAATGTTATCGAATGACAATAAACATGACAAAAAATAAGCTTATGATTTCTGAGTCCTCAAAACAGCAGAACAGATCTGTAAACCCAAAATAGCTCATAACCTTAAATTTTAATTGCAACGAATTCATATAACACCCCTTTTAATTTACTTGCTCAACATTGTCCACATCTTCGGAGTGGGTGTTAGAAAGAGTGCACTACGTTACGTTATGGTAGTTGCATCTCGCTCATATCCAATCATAATTTTTCGTCAACTGGCGGTTAGAAGTAGTAGCTTCATTCCTTTTATTGCTTTGGCATGCGTTGAAGCGAGATCTGCTCTGAATTCGATCGGTATGGGTACTTTGAAAGCTGTCATTTTCCTCTCGCTTGTGAGGTATCAGTGAGGTTTGCCAATATCGGGGTGTAAATTTGTGAAGTTATGTACCTACCAAACACGAAGCGTAACTTTTTTAGAAGCGGAAGCACTCAGCTTTAAACTTAAAATTAAAAGTCATGTATTAAAGAAAATATCGCTTTATTCCAATTATTTAGGGCCAAAATGGTATATAAAAAAAATATTTTTAAAATTCATAAAAAACAACATAATAAAAAAAAAAAAAACCAATGTACATTAAACACTACTTTTTTTAAGCAAAATTATCTATGATCTCGTCATAATAATCTTTTGGTTTAGGATGGTTTCTTATTAATTGCACATATAAAAGAAATATGTATAGAATTCATTTAAATAAACAATAATATAAATAATTTAAAAGGTTATTAAGTCTGGTACTTTAAATTTATTCTTCTTTCTGGTAATAAAATTTCCCTTTGGCTTGTTTATTTTTTAACAATGGTTTTTTAATCGAAATAAGGGCTAAATTTGACAACCTTTCTTGTCCACATTTATTTCGTAAGTATTTTTTTATTTTTTTAAGACACGAAAATGATCCCTCATTTAGTTTAGTTTACAAAGCTTAAAGTATTCAGTGAAACTTTTATCCAAATGAGTACTGATTAAAAATCTTAATATTTCTTTAAGATCAGTTTTTGACGTAAAATTCTCGTCATATAAAATCAACTGGAAAATCAAAGCTGGAATGTCAAAATATCCCGGGTACGAGCTCTGTAAATTATTGAGCAAATTAACAAGAAAATTAGTTTTAAAATGTTCATGCGGTGTCTGAAAGTTTTAAAAATTCAAAACATGAGAGGGAACTAAACCGAACATCGATTTCGTTTATGACTTGGTCGACAATTATTATTGTTAAAAGACCTTTAAAGTGTTCCTTTGTTGAAAGGTTGATTTCAGAACTCCTATTTGCTATTGAAATTGGAGAAATTCTCGTTTTCATTCAATTTTGTCCAAAAAGAATCGAAATTTGTTGATTTCTAATCTACAAATACTATTTTTAAATTTATTAACTTGATTTAGACAATATTGAACATCGCTGGACTTTGATTGAAGAATTTTAAATAAAATGTCACTTTGTGGAGAAAACTCATTGAAAAAAATAGAGAAGAACAATAAGTTTCTTTTATCAGTAAGACAATATCAGACCTTTCAATAAAACAATGGCTTCAATGTCCCAATCTTCTTCATTTTCAATAACGTTTTCGAATAAGTTTAGGGGAGAAAAGTGTCTTATTTATATGATTTTTTAAAACGATTTTTTTTTGGAATTTCGATTAATTCTTACGGAAACACTGCTTCCCTTCTATATATGGACGCTTCGTGCCTGGTACCTACATAAATTTGAAATTTTCGCAAAATATTGGGTCTCAATTCTTGCTTCAGCTTTTTCATTGCGCCACCTATCGTAAACGTCTAACAAACATCCGAGAGTATGAGACCAACCGCACACGATAGTACTAAAAGGGAACTCGTTGGTAATCACAATTTACTTTTAGTTTCATTTTCGTCTTTGCAAATATGGCTTTCAATGGATGACGTAACTATCCGTCGTCGTAACCAGTTTTTGACTCCAATTACCAAATAGTTCAAATTACTAAGCTAAGTCTTAAAAATGATTATTTATGCAGTCGTTCGAATACAGCATAAAATTGTAAAAGCCTTTTTTTTTTCATACAAAAAAGTTAGTTTCTCGCGCTGGGTATTTATTTTATTTTCTCTCCCTTTTAAGATAACATTTTAACAAAATTTCCTTATATCATAATACCTACTAGGTATTACCTTTTTCTAATAAATTTCAAGTTCTGGGCACTTCATTCACTTCAAAAAATACCTGCAAAGTTAATCCATTACTATTTTTTTCAAATGCCAAAATATCTAGTTTATAGTGTCCAGATGGCCAAAACGATGGAAATTTGTTCCCGTTCATTTGCAAGTCCTTTACGTATATTTCACCCTATGTACGGCAAATGCATTTCATATACCGGTTACTCAGTTTATTAAACCTATACTTACAGAATAAGGACAAGTGTGATTAAGGTTTGAATACGGCAGGTATATCGGTCCAACAATTCGTGTATAAGCACTCGAGAACTTTTTCTTCATATAATCACAGTAGTTGAATGTTACATTAATTAGAAACGGTCTATAAATAATTTCAGCTTTTTTATACAACTTGGCGTTAAACTTAAAGAAAAAAAAATCGTGTTAACTTTAGTATTAGTATTAGTTTTTTCGGCTATTCTATTTAGGCTTAAATTTCATACAAATTTAATTCAATATAGATTTCGTTAGCCCGGATAAATTAAATTTGTATGAAATTATTTTTCTAAGCCTACATAGAATAGCCAAAAAAACGCACCTATTTTTAAATTAATAAAATTTCTTACAAACAATTCATCAATTGGTTGAATTACACTGAATCTCAAATTTAGCAGAGTGGTTGTCCGATTGACTGGCTTTAGCCAACATTTTAGATTCTGAATTTTGTTTGGATTGTGCAAAGTGCAGTAGCATTTTTGAAGTTTGAAATGAAGATCGCACTAAAAAAAAAGTCGTTAATGTATATTTTCAAAAAAATGCTCACAATTTTTTGTTTACATTAACATGCGTTAGCACAGCAACAAGAATCGTAGTTTTTATTAAAAGGCAAATGATGCTCATGATGACACTGCAAGCGAAAGCAACTGACATAAAATCTATTTATTACGTTAATTCGCTTTTGTCGACAAGCTCTGTCGATTATGCGCGACAGATTTTATATAATGAGCGTAAGATCTTCTATCAAAAGCAATTAATTTCATTATGATATAATATCTTTAAGCGTTTAATTTCAGATTAAGAAATTATAAGTTATACATAATGTTAAAAAATAAATAAATAAATAGGTGGCGCAACAGGCGGGTGACACCCAAGGCCTAGCTTCTCGCAACCATTCGTTTTGTGTGAGTTTCTATTTTTGGGACGAATGGAATGTTAGTTGTTTTAATACTATGAATGAGTACATGTAGCTGCTACATATAGTATGTACAATTTTTTAACTTTCTCGTATACGTAGGTAGTAAGAGAAAGATATTGTTTTCGTACAAAATTTCGAACTCCAGATTTTGATCAATTCTGATATTACGATGATAGGGGAACTCAAAAAAGTGGGTCTCGAAATTCTGTCCGTCCGTATGTCTGTCTGTCCCACCCCTGGGGAATCTAAACGCTTGGACGGATTTGCTTCAAACTTCGTATTTAGAGTTTGTGGGCTTTTTTTATGCTAGCCCTAATATTAACGGTACCTCCCATATAAAAATTTTACGAAATATGTCTAAATTTAGATTTTTTCGAAAACGGCTCTAACGATTTGAACCAAAATTGATAGTTGAGTTAATGTAAGCATGCTTAACATGACTGCATACCCAGTTTTTCGCTAAAAAGTCTAGCAACGGCAGTTTTGAAAATTGGCTTTTTCTCGAAAACGGTAAAAACGATTAAAAAAAAAAATTAAAATATTTTCAAGGTACTATTGTCATTCTTAACTTGATAGTAAACTCAGTTTTTCTCTAAAAAGACTGCGTCCTTTGATACCCACCCAAATCCCTAATAATAGTACTTTAAAAACTGCTCATATCTCAAAAACGCCATTTTCGATTATGATAAAAATGTCACTGTCAGGTAATGCTTAAATCCATAGTAATACTATTTGCTCAGTTTTGAGCTAAACAGTTGAAAAACAGTGTTTTTTAAACCATGAATGCGTCCTTCGATTTCCACCCCAATCGCTAAAAACGGTATACTTTAAAAACTACACATATCTCGAAAACGCCATTTTCGATTTGGTTAAGAATGTAACTGCTAGGTAATGTTTATATCAGCTAAACAGTTTAATAACAGTGCTTTTCGAATCCAAATTGTAACATTTGTCAACATAATTTTACAAAAAACCGCTCTAAAGATTTTGATAAAAATACATATTTAAGACATACATTGAATTTAACATTACCATAGACATTTCACATCAGATATCCATCGAAATGAACTGATCTGGTATTAGCAATGTAAAATTTGTAATGGAATCAAAATTCACTATCAAGTACACCTATAATAGCACTATTCCACGTGTATGTATCTACTCATAAAATATTACCCTTAATAGCAATTTAATAAATGATCGATATATACGAACAGATAGCATAGCTCTTGGGCTCATTCAAAAGCCAAAACTGTGTATAATTATCGTCATTGATAAATCTGCAATTAAACGCATTTTTTTTTTAATAAATTGCTTCGAACTTAGTATTTGGACAGTATACTCAATCATCCAACTGGCTGGTATTCACTAGCAATATTCATTGTATCAGACATGATGCTGATCAGCAAGTTTGAAAAAGTTTTATTTTTGATTTTGGGAACTCTAACTCTACTGTCCTTCAGCAATGTACTATCTTACCAAAAAGTAAATATTTTGAAATACATAAAATAAATTTATATATTGTTTAGGCGGAAAATACGGGAAAAATTTTACGAGCTAACTGCATTGTACACGATCCAAACACAATCCAAAATGTCAGCTGCTGGGCAAGGCCATTCAACCGCACCGTAAGTGTGATCAATATGAAGTGTAACGTCGCAAACATTTTGAGAGATGTAAAGGTAGGTCTCAGTTTTACATTTACATATTTGCTTGCCACAAGTGTATTTTTAATTTCCATAAAAGGTAAACGTTCAACTGTACAGGCGGAAGGAGCTTTTATTTAGACCGTTCCTTATTAATGTCACGGAGAATTATTGTCAGTTTTTTGAGAAGAATAAAGGCGGCTTGTATCTACCGATGTTGACTAAGATATATTTGCCCTATACAAACATGAACCATACGTGTCCGTATTTTGTAAGTTGAACATTATAGTGTTTTCTTTTATGGGCTTTTAATATTTTTTATTTTTTTTTAGGGACATGTTTACATAAAAAATCTTCCACTGCATTCGAACAATATACCAATACTTTGGCCAGTTGGAGAATATCGGTTAGATGTCCGTGTAATTGGTGGTGAAGAGAATCTCATTACCGTCCAATTATTTCTCGAGATAAAGGAGAAACCGCTAGGTTGGTAAAATGCAGTTTTCTTTGAATATTCATCAACCATAATAATTTTTGTAAATTAATTGAATAATAAATGGCATGAGCAATGCGTACTGTTTGTCGCTGTTACCCTTTGTCGTTTGCTCCTCTTGGTAGAGGGTATCGTAAATACTTTCTTTAGGTTTAAGGGATAGCCGAGCTTAGTTTGAATAAGGTAAAGAAAAAAGCCAACACAGGAAACTAAAAGTGAAAAACTAGCAATATTGGCTTGGCAGTAGAGAAGAAAAGGAGAAACATTGTTGGGGTCTCTTTTTGATGGATCATTTTGCATCTGAGAAAAAATAAATGACCCGAGCAGAAACAAATATTAATTCTAAGCCACGAGGGAAGAATTATAGCCATGTTAAGATCGGAATTTAAAATTATGGAGTTGAGGGACTTAAAATGAAATCTTAACATCGAAAGATAAACATCCATAAGCACACCAGACAATGAAAGAAGATACCTAACGCCATGGATACAGACCAAACGTTTTGTTATAATCGCTACATTCAGGGTCATATCCATATTAAGTGGGTCATAGGTTGCTCAAGTGGACCCTCCGCATAACTACTGATTCTCCGCCATTGACTTTTAAACATCAAAGTAAATCCCCATACGCGGGCAGATATGACCAAAACACCGAAGCATGGACCACTACGTCCGGAGAAGTAGCTGCTCGAAACTGAGATCTTCACGTATTCTGGTGTTACTTATACCAGGGGTTGGCAATCTTTTTCATAATTACAGATAATCTTAGGTATTGGTCGTGGAGTATTCCTGTGAAGATAGGTCAAAATCTGGCAAAGGGGCGTGGCACCTCCCATAAAAAAAAAACATTCAAAATCAAATCGTATATTTCTAAAACCACCAAATTTATTGAGCTCAAACTTACAGGTAATCTTGCGTATTGGCCGTGGAGTGCTCCTGTGAAGATTGGTCAAAATTGGACAAATGGGCGTGGCACCTCTCATACAAAAAAAAAAGTTCAAAATCAAATCGTATATTTCGAAAACCACCGAATAGATTGAGATCAAACTTACAGATAATCTTAGGCTTGGCCCTACAGTGCTTCTGTGAAGATTTGTCAAAGTTGGAGAAAGGGGCGTGGCACCTCCAATACAAGAAAATTAAAACATTGTCGCCCGAAAATAAATAAAATAAAATCAAAAAAAAAAAAAAATTAAGAAAGCAACAAAAGGCCTGGCGAAGCTGGCGGGGGTTCAGCTAGTAATATATATAAATAAGACGTGATACGTTCATTTTTATTTTTTTGGGACGAATAGAAGGGACATACAATTTTATCCGAGTCCGAACGGCTGAATTGAGAAGTTCTTTCCGGACAGCTATTCTGTCGGATGTTTGTCCGACGTTAGCGAGAGGTGGCGCAGTGGATAAAACCCCTAATATGTACGAGTAATTTGTATTTTTCCGGGGATTGAACCTGGGACCCCTCTTACAGTAGTCCAGCACACCAACCACACTGCACTACTACTTTCAAAAGTATGGACAGCAATATTTTTTTTTTTTTTTTTTTTTTTTCCGAGGGTAGGTGAAAATAGACATAGACACTATGAGAACAACGCGTGCTCATAGTAGTGTCAGATTCTTACTGACTAAAAACACCACCCTTCGATATAAATTGTAGATACTGCAACTAAGATATAACTTATCAAGCAATTTTTCTATCACGAAATGAAAACTTTTGGCAGGTTACTCTCCAATGAAAGATCCTGCATGTTCCGCAATTTAGACGCGGTTAATCCCTATATCGCCAAGTCGAAAGGTTTTGTTCTTTGTAGTCGGCGCAATAAATTGCTATCATCCAAAATTTGTAGGACAGCAATATTGCAACGAAAGTCCTCGAACATAGGTCAGCATCAAAACTCAACTCAAGCAGAACCTGCTGCCAATTCTGATGTACAGTGCTGCGCTGAAATTACATGAAAAACCTACAAAAAAGCGCTAGATTTCGCAAACTTGCGCTAGATTTTTGTTTTGCTAAATATAGATATAGATAGATTTTTATTTCGTCATAAAATTACAAAGGAGAGCCATCACACAATTTAAAATACTGGGATATGATATAGGTATAGAGACAGGGTATGGTATATTTTTCAACTGAAATAAACTTCAATACATAGCTATTTTAAATAATATTCTATAAAATCAGATTTTTAAAGGGAGTTTTCTTTAACGCGTAAAATCCTCATAAACTGCTTAAACTGCAGAAATTCACCACCTCGTAAATCAACTGTCAGATTTTGTATGGAGAATAGTTTATACGCAGACCTCATCATTTTCCGCAACGACTTAGGCTCGAAAATCAACCGCGGAAAGTTACGCAAATCACAAATGTCAAACTTTGACAGACAACAGACAGTCGTATGAATTGTTTGTTTGATTCCAGATGTATGCGCGATTTACGCAATGACATTTCCGAGGGGTGTTCACTTAAAGCACGGCAGATAGTTATACATTTACAAGCTGCATAAATTTATCAGGTTTTGTGAATACCGGGTTTGCCATCCGCCCGGTTTTTCCCGAACATGTACTCTTTTTCGCCTATGCGGGGAACGTCCGGGATAGGTTTTCTAGATTGTCCAGGTTTTTCATTTCTCATCGTCAAGCGAAATTTTGGTGTTGATTTTGAATCGTAACTTGTTGCTTCTGAATTCTGCAACATCTTACTGTAATACACACTTTGGTAATCGACAAAAGAAATATTTCGAAAACACTGAATAAAAAAAATCCTATTGAAGTCGATGTAATCACTTTAAAAACATAAAGCAGAATACCAGTCACTTTTATACCATTCAAAAAGGAGATGGCTTTCTCTTCCTTCACCCGGGTGTGGAACGACTTTTGCTTATGTTTGAAACCCTAATATAATATTTCCTAGACGTCAAAAATCCACCGAAAATATAAAAATTAACCTCGGGTCCCAAGCCAAATATCCGAAATGCCAGAAATTTATATTCTTTATCTGTTCGCCCTTTGCCTTTTTCTTTCAACACTTTTATGTATATTATGTGTCAAAAAATCAGCCGACAATAAATATTTAGCGCAATTGACACGCGGCCTCAAAACACGAAATAGGTACCTAGCTACCTACCACAACGAAAACGGAAAAGTTAACCTTAGGAACACAATTTTTTCATACGCGAATAGCAACAGGGTGTCACCCTAATGTATTTAACTAAAATAAATAATAAAAAATTAACTCAAAATTTAACTTTTATTTCTGAAAAGATTTTATTGAATTCATAAGAAAAATTAATTTAAATATGATTTTTGGGAAAATTTACGAAAAAGTACTTATTTTTTTTAAATTAAAAACAGCTTATGCAATTTTCACTGCGGTGCTCTGGAGACACTGGCAACCCTCATTTTGGGCAAACTGTATTAATTTTTCTGTCGCATTTCTTTGACAATTTGCACATCTTAATTCTAATCGATTGAAAAGCTATTTTGAACTCCAAGATTATGAAGTTCAATACAAAACCTGGAAAAAAAAAATAGTAACATGAATAGCAACATGACACCCCAGCCATGCCCCTAAAACAAAAAGTACGATCTACTGCAGCCAACTGTAACCGGAACTGTAAGTTTAGCTGTCAATTTGAGAATAGAGAAAAGAAGACAGCGATTGTATGGCGCGAATGTGTGAAATGGAGGGCTTTTTGTTTCGTTGGGATTGGGATGCTATTGCTATATCACCCCTGTTGCTATCCTAAGGTTATGTTTTTGTAAGAATAGTATCTACTTGCATTTTTGTCTCAGTTTTGTACTCTTATTTTAGATCCTATTTTGTCCGGGAAAGTCCGGAGTTTTCATGATCAATAACTACTTTCTTTAAATTATTTCTGGCAACCCCAGAATACCCTTAATGTTTCTTGAGTACAAAAGAGTGAAGAGTAAATATTTTTTCACATACATTATGTTATGGTAGGTAATGTATGTACATGTACATATTTTATTTAAAAATAAAAAATATGTATAGACACATTCAAATATTATTTAAAAATTTGAAAAATCATAATTATAGCCATAACGAAATACCTGCGAATTTCTGGTATATTTCATTATGTGCGCTGAATATATTTATTACGCGCTGTCAGACTCGAAATTCCGTCAGATCTGACGCGTTTTCCGCTAAGGTGGCAACGGGGGATTGAAGCAAATAATGAGAAAAACTAAGCGTCCTAGGATCCCACATACCTTTGTTTGGCGAATAATTTCTTTAATTTTACAACAGTAGGTAAATTAATTATCTACATGAAACGATTTTTTAAATCAATATAGCTCCTTAAACTCCATGAAGAACTGCATGGTAATAATATTTCTATTTTTCTCAAACGCTGTCACATCCAGGCGATAGTTACCATTTGGCCAGATTTTCAACAAGTTACTCGCATATATTGGTAAATTTCGTATGTATACAAAGCCCTGGAAAGTAAAAAACGGTGTTTAAGTTACTATAATCCCTGAAGGACCAGAACTTACAAAATAAGGACAAGCATGATTTAAATTTGTATAGTTCAAATAGATCGGTGCGATCGTTCTCATAAAAGCACTGGCACGATTCTTTTCGAAAACCTCACAATAGTTCTCTGTTGAATTGACAAGGAACGGTCTATAGATGGTGTCTGTTCTTTTATTCATCTGTATGTTTATCTGAAAGGAAATTTTATTAATTTTTTTTAAATGCTAAATTCAGTTTATTTATTTTTTTCTTACAAAAACTTTTTTAACTAAACGAACAATATCAGCACTCATGTTTATCAAAGTTGTTGTTCGATTAATGGCCTTTGCGGAACATTTGAGATTTTCCAGTGTAGCAGGATCATGTAGGATGCAATTAGCCTTTTGAAAGCGTATGGAAACATCGCACTGGAAAAAAAAGGAGGTAGCTAGGTACTTAATAAAATTTGATGTAAATTCACTAAATATTTGTACTTTAGTTAAAACTAGCCAAACAGTAATTATGGCTATGATTTTGAAAATATTGTTGACTGCCATAGTTTCGCTTAGTAACTGAAATAATAGTAGTTATTCACTTTGTCTTAAAAACAATTTCACTGCTTTGTTATTTAAACAATTAAATTCAAGTTATGCTAATCTGACAGTCAATCGCGATATTTATCGGAAATGAGCTGGTTAGGCCCAATTAGTGGTTAGTGATGATGAAAATCAACTTGAAAACCCTATGTTTGGCGATATATGTAAAAATATAAATACTTAAACAGTACAAGTACGTATAGCTACATGAAGTCATCCAAATGAGTCTATTTGATATTCTGATTATGCACAATCGATTGAGGAAAATGCTGGAAAACAATAAAAGGCCTGAGCGCATTTAACAATAATTTTGGATCGTTTTATCGAAACAATTCGTACAATTTAATGCTTTATTTTTTTTTATTTTTGTAGGTACATTATTATTATTGAAGTGCTTTTGGGTACACAATATTTTCTGTTTTCCTTCTATGGTGCATTCATACAGAACAAATTAAACGGAGCAGTGTTCGTATATCATTGGGACCTTTTTTCCATATTTTTTTCACGCATTTTATTAAAATTCCCATAATTTTCCTACAACATTGTTTTTGAAGAACAAATAAGAAAAACTTTTTTTTTAAAATACATCCAATGGGCATCGATATTTTTTTTTGGATTGGAATAGTGATGATAAAAGTTTGACCCATATCCAAGGTATTCTAAAAAGCAAAACAAATATTTTTAACTTTCTCGTATAATGTAGTAAGAGAAAGATATTGTTTTCGTACGAAATTTCGAACTCGAGATTTTGATCAATTCTGATATTACGATGATAGGGGAACTCAAAAAAGTGGGTCTCGCAATTCTGTCCGTCCGTATGTCTGTCTGTCCCACCCCTGGGAAATCTAAACGCTTGGACGGATTTGTTTTAAACTTCGTATTTAGAGTTTGTGGGCTTCCCGCTAGGGATGCTTTTTTTTAAAGCTAGCCCTAATATTTACGGTACCTCCTATATAAAAATTTTACGAAATACATATTACGATATGTCTAAATTTAGATTTTTTTGAAAACGGCTCTAACGATTTGAACCAAAATTGATAGATGAGTTAATGTAAGTAGGTATGATTAAAATGACTGCATACCCATAGTTTTTCGCTAAAAAGCCAGCAAAGGCATTTTTGAAAATTATCTTTTTCTCGAAAACGGTAAAAACGATTTTAAGGTACTATTGTCATTCTTAACTTGATAGCAAACTCAGTTTTTCTCTAAAAAGTCTGCGTCCTTTGATATCCACAAAAATCCCGAATAATAGTATGTACATACTTAAAAAAAATTCTTATATCTCAAAAACGCCATTTTCGATTACGATAAAAATGTTACTGTCAGGTAATGCTTAAATCCGTAGTAATACCATTTGCTCAGTTTTGAGCTAAACAGTGTTTTTGAACCATGGATGCGTCCCTCGATTTCCACCCCAATCGCTAAAAATGGTACTTTAAAAACTGCTCACATCTCAAAAACGCCATTTTCTATTTGGATGAAAATATATCTGCTACCTAGGTAATGTTTATATCCTGAAGAATATGTCGTACTCAGTTTTCAGCTAAACAGTTTAATAACAGTGCTTTTCGAATCCAAATTGTAACATTTGTCAGCATAATTTTACAAAAAACCGCTCTAACGATTTTTATCAAAATACATATTTAAGACAACATAAGCATTCTTAACATGACCACGTACTTAGTTTTTCTCAGAAAACTCGAATATTGCCGTTTTATGAATAAATCTCAAAAATGACTACCCAAATCCCGATCTGTATTCACACACGGTATATTATTTTTGTAAAGTCCAAAACTTCAGTACATAGCAATATAATTTGAAATTCATCGCCTACTTGCCTCCTTCAAGTGTCAGTTCGGGGTGAAATTTGAAAGTACCTAACAAAGTGTTCTAGTTAATACGTAGGTTTATGTTTATGTAGTATGTATTTACGGTATTAATTACACCTTGAGTGGGTATGATTTTAAACGTAAAATTTGTTAAAATGACTCTGAGATTCTGCGAGATTCGCAATAAACGAAAAAGTTACGTGCACATTTTTACGAAAATGCACTATTGTGAATTTTATTTTATTTGATACGCACTCATCACTTTCACAATTGTTATCCAAAACGTTTTTCTCCAATTTCTATATAAAATATTGTTGTTATAGATGGTGATGGTTTGTTGTTTAACGTCGCATCTACATCTACACGATATTCACCAGTGGGCCACAAGCTTGGTAGCTTGCTCGCATCCATTGGTACATTTTTAATAAGTACTTGTCCCTGCTAAATAAAGTTAGTAGGTATATTTTTTTTGTATATTTTTTAAATGTTCGGTATATTACCATAATTGGACAACTGTGATTTAAATTAGTATATTTTTCTGCGATTTTCCATAAAATATTTGAATATGGCACTCTATATTGATTGACAAATATTTGACAAACATTTTCCTTTACGTCAACCAAAAAGGGTCTATAGACATTCAGCTTTTTGTAAAATCGTATAGTTGCCTTTGAAAATATTGAGCGTTATATGTAGATATGCTGGTAGATTATAAATAAATTCAATATACACACCGAAATATTATCAATTTGACGATTGAGGTAGGCAGTCATGTTTAGAAGACTTAGATAGCGGTTTACTAGCTTTATCCGGCACGTGTAATTTGTCATTAAATCGTCATGAGTTTTACATATTACTTTGGTGAACCTTGAAGTATTTTGATCCTGGAAAGTAAATTTTAGTAAATGTTTAATTATACTTAATTTTTAAAATAATGTTCATCATTTCACATTGGCTATTATTGTGGTAAATGCTGCAAGGCACAGAATTCCTGCGACAATTACTGCCAATGATTTAGTGGGCATCATTTTAGAGTACGACTTCAAAAGAGACTGTCGGGTTTGTTATTTCAAACGACCTTATATAAGTTCATTTGACGAATGATTTTTTAATTTAACTTATCAAATAAGCTGTTCTAAATTTAAATTTATAGATAAAGCGATATAATAAAACTCATTTTCAGACAGATGTATTAAATTGTCATTAAAAGTTCAATAATTATTTTAAATTGGACGTTTAATGATTAGAATACGCATTCGCATCTATACTATCTTCTTAATTGGATTATTTTCGCATTTTGTTTATAGGTGATGGAAAAGCACTTGACATCACTTTGACATATTGGCTGTCATTTTTATAATGGTATGCATTCTTCGCAAAGTTGATGGTGCCACCGTTTTTAATTACAGCAAAATTCAAAACGCCCAAATATTGCAGGAGGACATTTTTGGCAGTCAATCTAACCCGCCTTAGCCTTATTTTATGGAGTTGTTTAAAGTCGTGGGTTTATGCCAAAGAAGTAACAAACTCTAGTAGCCCCGAAGGAGAACATTCTTCAAGAAGTTGAGAGTTTATCGCATAAAGTTCTGAGAAAGGAAACCTTATAGAATGTGTCATAAAATTGGTCTAAAATGTTTTTGAAAAATGGCGGCGATAAAGTATCAATAGATACAATTTTTTAAAGATGATAGGAAACAAACTTGTCTGCCAAAAAATTGTTTAAGAAAATAATAGAAATTAATAATTAACATTAACTCTTTCTAATAAAAAAAAAAGAAGAAAAAGAAGCGAAAGAAGAAATATAGATACAGTGAATTTTTTTGTATGGAATTTTGTGTGCAATTGTTCCGGAATTGCTATTCGAATGAAAAGATAGAAAATTTTTAGTGGACAAGTCGGAAATTTAGAATTTTTTTTGACGAAATTTTACATTTTATCGCATGATTTGATAATTTTGAACGAAAATTCGTTGTAAAGCTTGGAAAATTTCGGACAATTGTGAAATTCATTGTAATCAATGATAATTTGCGTCCATTTTGGGTGGATAAGTTAACGAGATAAATAATAGGTGGCGTTGTGCTGCGATCAATGCCACAACCCGATAGATGGCGTAATACGTTATGACTTATGCTGTGTGCAATTTGGCAGGTGTCCTTTTCGCATTGTCATTTTCCATTGAATAAATGTGCCATTTATCTTTTTGTGTTTTATTATCACTCTGGAGTTTATCTGAAGGTGTTAAATTTGGGCAAGACGAAGTTCACCGAGTTCGCAAGTATTTAATAAAATTTAAAAGACCAACCGAAAAGGTTTCCTGCGATCCAATCGTGCACATTTTTTATTCTATTCCAAAGGATTCAGGAAAATAGGATAATCACATGGCCGAACTTTCAATTTTATAGCGTTAGTCTTTCTCATGATACGGGGCTTAAAAAATCACAAAAGAACTCATTCATAAAAAATACAAAGCACTTCCTGCCATCCAGCCAGGTAAACCTATTTTTTTTTTAACATTGAACCTTCTTAAACTAAGAAAGAACTTGGAATCTAGATTGGAATTTAGATCTCATTACTTTTCGGGGATATGTAATAGGTTGCACATCATTTTTTGTTATATAATAATAGAACTTGGCCCTAGATAACAGACATGTGTGGACTGAAATAGAGGCATAACTTAAAATCCTTACTTCAAATGCAATGATCTATTTATTTTGTTACTTTAAAGTGAGTTTTGTTAGATTTATATTAACGAGTTGAAATAGGTTAGTAGAACCTTTTATGTTGGACTTTTCGTATAATTTTGTTTCGGATGAAATTTATTAACAAAAAAAAAAAAAAAAGAATTTCCACAAAATCGCAAATTTTTTTATTTGTTCTTAGAAATTTCCTTAAAATGTTTTTTTTTTCCAACGCTCTCCATCACTGACACTTTCATTCATTGCATAACAAGAAATATTTTGAGATAAAATTAAAAATATTTTCAAAAATTCACACTAACTTTTTCTTCTTTCCCAACTTCAAACTCTCTCATCAAATTTCAAATTAAATTCCTTGGTTCCTTATCCCAAAAATAAATATTTCTCCAATCTCATAATAAGTTTGCAGATAGTTTTGGGTTTCACGATCTTCTCCAATTGGCCACAACCACAAGCACGGTAGGGTAGTTGGTTTGCCTCCACGCCCACGGGCATATTTTTGACAAAGACTTTACCCTGAAAAATACTTTTTTAGTTTTATGCAATGAACGTGACATCTGCTTGGTATACCACTTGTATTTAAAACTAGGGAGAAATAATTTTATTTTATATTTTTATTTTGTTTATCTAACTTGTGATCGACGTTGATATATAGGTATAAAATATAGTCAACATTAATGGTTTTAATTAGATACATTATTTTTTGGCATAGGTAATTAAAAGTGTATTTAACCCAAATAGAGATGCCATTGATTTGGTGAATGGTCTTAATGCATGAATATAGTAGGTATAGCCATATCATTTTTAAAATGGTCATCATCATCACAGTATCAAATGTGGCTTGCTTTAAGCTAAGGACTAAAGAATTGAAAAGAAATTGATGGATATGTCTTAATTTGTGTTTCACCGTTTGACTGTTTGTTGTAGACATGTTTGCAACTTGTTTTGTGTGTATTGCATTGCACAAGGGCTGAGAATGAAATATGAAAGTTTGAAGATATTCAGAAGTTTGAAGATATGAAGACTTCATAGCTTTTCGCTTTATCTTCCATTCAAAAATTAATTAGTTCAATAATCCAATACATGTGTTAGGCTTTCCTTAAAATTTTGCGTGAATTATATGGGACACCCTTTACTAGACCTTAATTTTTTAAAGACTCCACAAATTGAATTTCAGACTCATTTACCATTAAATGAGAAGTGTTTTATATCAATGCTTTTGAAATCTCCAAATTTGTAGATGAATAAGCGGCATTGGAATAAAAATATATTGTAATGTGGGAAATAATATTTTGGTAGCACATTTGTTCATTTCGAAAATGGTACCAATTCAAACTCGATTCGAAAATCACTTTCGACTGATTTCGACTTTTGCCGCCCGTAACGAAATAGATAAAAAGCACGGCGGCGACGGCGGCCCATATACCTACTCGCACTTGGGTCACTTATTAATACAATTTTATTTTTTAAATTTAAGATTAAATAAATTCACAATAAAAATCTTTTCCGAAACAAAAAATGCACTATTGTGAATTTTATTTTATTTGATACGCACTCATCACTTACACAATTGTTATCCAAAACCTTTTTCTCCAATTTCTATATAAACTATTGTTGTTATAGATGGTGATGGTTTGTTGTTTAACGTCGCATCTACATCTACACGATATTCACCAGTCGGCCACAAGCTTGGTAGCTTGCTCGCATCCATTGGTACATTTTTAATAAGTACTTCTCCCGGCTAAATAAAGTTAGTAGGTATATTTTTTTTATATTTTTTATATGTTCAGTAGATTATATTACCATAAATGGACAACTATGATTTAAATTAGTATATTTTTCTGCGATTTTCCATAAAATATTTGAATATGGCACTCTATATTGATTGACAAATATTTGACAAACATTTTCCCTTACGTCAACCAAAAAGGGTCTATAGACATTCAGCTTTTTGTAAAATCGTATAGTTGCCTTTCAGAAAAAAAATATTGAGCGTTGTAAATATTCTGGTAGACTATAAATAAATTGAATACATACCGAAATATTATCAATTTGACGATTGAAGTAGGCAGTCATGTTTGGAAGACTTAGATAGCGGTTTACCAGCTTTATCCGGCACGTGTAATTTGTCATTAAATCGTCATGAGTTTTACATATTACTTTGGTGAACCTTGAAGTATTTTGATTCTGCGGAGTAAATTTAGGTAAATGTGTTAAAATAAGTTTAAAATAATTTTCATTATTTCACATTAGCTATTGTGGTCAATGCTACAAAGCACAGAATTCCTGCGCCAATTAGTGCCAATGATTTCGTGGACATCCTTTTAGAGTTCGACTTCAAAAGAGACTGTCGGGTTTGTTATTTCAAACGACCTTATATAAGTTCATTTGACGAATGATTTTTTAATTTAACTTATCAAATAAGCTGTTCTAAATTTAAATTTATAGATAAAGCGGTATAATAAAACTCATTTTCAGACAGATGTATTAAATTGTCATTAAAAGTGCAATTATTTTAAATGGAACTTTTAATAAATAGTATACACATTTGCATCTATACTTAAATGGATTATTTTCGCATTTTGTTGGCGGTGCTGGAAAATCACTTGACATCACTTTGACATATTTTTTTATAATGGTACGCATATGCATTCTTCGCAAAGTTGAGGGAGCCACCGTTTTTAATAACAGCAAAATTCAAACCACTTAATAAAAATATATTTCATTTGATCCTTTCACATTCGCAAAAGTATAGCATACATAATACCTACTTACTTATAGAATAAGGGAAAGAGCGCCCAAATATTCCAGGAGGAAATTGTTTGCAGTCAGTCAATCGATGTATGAAAAAATTATTATTTTTTTTTTTTGGATTGGAATAGTGATAAAAGTTTGACCCATATCCAAGGGATTCTACAAATATTTTTTTTAGAAACCTTTCTTCTACCCGGACATTGATTTTTAAAATTTGTGTTTTCCCCAATATTTCGAAATTTTTCAACAAATGCCATTTTATTATTAGAAGTGAACCAAGGCTGTACTTTCTCCAGTTATCGCAGTCTTTGGCTAACTATTTTCAGTTGCGTACTCAAAGTTGGTTGAGGTCGTCTTCAACTTGTGCGCGCCGTCTAAGGCGAGGTGTTTCTCTACTGCCATCTTAAAGAACTGCTGTGCAATTTTTGACTAGGTCGATGTCGCTGAACGAATAATCTCTCTCTTAAAGCGACCGAGGATAGCTTCATCCGCTTTAGATAGAGTATAAGCTTCAGCGTCATAAAGCAGGACTGGGGATAATAAAGTTCTTTAGTTCTTCGGAATAGTGGTTGGAAAGTGTTATCCGTCGTTTAACTTCTTTTGAGACGTTGTTATCAGTGCTGATAGAACAGCCGAGCTTTTCGTAACTATATACAAAGTCTCTCACTACATCAAAGTTATAGCTGTCAATTGTAAGGTTTTGTCCGATCCGTCGATGTAAGGGACACCTAACGGCATAATTTGGTTTTGCTTTCGTTGGCCGCTAGACCCATTTTAGCCGCCTCCGTTTCTGTACTAACAAACGTACTTGTGACATCATCGGCGAATGCTAGTAATTGGACGAACTTTTGAAAGATCGTGCCTTGTGTGTTGGTTTGTGAGACATGAGTCTTGGACAATGCTTTCAAGTATATGATGTTGAAGAAGTAAATTTGTCTAAATCCTCTTTGACATCAAAGGTTTCGGTAGGGTCGTTATCCACCTTGATGCAGCAGCGAGCTTTCTCCGTCATCACCCTACACAAATGATCGAGTTTACCAAAATCAAAATACCAACATTTCAAAACTATACATGGCAGGCTCTGTATAGTGTATATTGATGAAAAAGTGGTAGTTTTCACATTCTGAGCACCGACTGTGATTCCAGGTTTCTCTGGGTATACATCTACAGGATTCTGTGCAGAATTTTTTGCCCTGGGACGTTCCTTTTATCTTTTGGTCAGACTTCCGTACATTGTTTCTGGAATAGCATCTCACAATTATTTCTTCAACCGTAGGCTTCTCGTGCTCCACTAAATTGGGTATGAATGGGCGGTTTTTTCAGAAAGTGTTGGTGAAAGACTTTAATAAGCTCCTTCATTTAAGAGACGATCTTGTTTGTGTCTTTTTAAGTCACGAGTCTATCTTAACAAGCCTCATACTCTTGAAGCCCTCAAAGAAAACATCTGCCAAAATGCGAGGACCTATTGCCGGAAAATCTGACGAAAAATGTCATAAATCGGGCATGAATGGTCGACAGCGGCCACTTAGCCGATATAATTTTATCGAGTTAATGGAAAATTTTTAAATTTAATTCTTACAGACCCTCTCAGTTGATTAATCAATCATTGTATGCGGTGTGAAAGAGATACAAACACGTGCATTTCAAAAACAAAGAAAGCTTCGTGTTGCCCAAGATTCGTTGGTGCACTGTTTCATTTTTACAAAAATCTGGCAAGCTTCCGAGGGCATAATCGTCTTGCGCTTAAAACCAATAAAGCTACGGAATAAGCTTGCTTGAATGCCACGTTTGTGGCATAATTCCTTACTGACGATGTCTGTTGGAAGGAAGTTAAGCATGGTTTGTAGCGCGGCGGTTGGAGATGTCTTCAATGCGCCCGTGATGCACAAGTATGCAAAGCGCTGAGTCTTCTCTAAGCCTTAGATTGAAAGCAGGTAAGAGGAGGTAAAAACACCACCGACTATTTTGAAGTCAAAATAGGTCTTACGTATATGGTGATGTAATTTTAACTCACAGACCAACTCCAGAGGTACAATCTTTCCAACTTGATGTTTGGTCTTGTTATTGATATCTGGATATTTGATGAGCTAGGCGGAGTATAAGTGGGGTAGTTCTGAGTTTTGCGACAGAAATTGCAAAGTCGGACCCATCGGAGAATGAGAGCAATCTAAAATATAGGCTGTCCATACGAAAATACATTCAATTGATTTGGACCGATTGTCACAATGCATAAATTAAATTTATACCAATGTTTGAGGTAGACTGAGATAGACGGGATTAGAATAGAAGACCACCTCGCTGGCGAAATGGATGGTAGCCTAGATCGAAACCAGACTGTAGTTCCATAACATGTTAAATAAGTAAGCAATTTAACTACGGTCAATTAAATACAATAAATTATCATTTAATAGACATACTAAACATCTCTCTGTCACCAGTAAAATAATCTGTATTAAAATAGTAATAAGCAATTAAACATCCCAATAGATTGGTAGTTAGATAGAAAATTTCAAAAATCAACCTAGTACACCTTTGAAGATGAAGCTATACTATGGAGGATTAGTTTCAAGTTCAAACTCAAAGGCAACCAGTGCAAAAAGATAATGCGCATCCAAATACTAGTAATTTCTGCAGGAATTTTTGGTATTTTAGCACTCACCACTTTGACTAATGTAAATATAAAAAATATATAAACAATAAGCAACCAACTACAAAATTTCAATTGCAGGACGAAAATACTTCAAAGTTTACCAAAGCTCTATGCAAAAGTCACGACCTTTACGTTTCGAATTATACATGTAGGACAAAACTTGTTAGTCGGTATAAGACTCTTGTCAGTATAGGAGGATTCCTCAATCGTCAAGTTGATGCAGTCACAGTACAATTATACAAACAACACACACAAGTGTCTACAACTTTTCATTCCAGATGAGTATACGACTATTTAAAAAGTTTAACATCTACAGACCATTTCAGATTGACGTTAGGGAACATTTTTGTCACTTCTTCACCAAGCAGTCAAGTGTACCCTATACAAATATTGTGATGAAAATGGGAACACCATTTACGAACATTAATCATAGTTGTCCATATTATAGAGTAATAACTTCTCACACCAAATTTGTTCATACATAATTATTAAGCCGTTGTCTATTTGCAGGGAGATATTGTCATTCAAAATATACCAATGGACGCAACTAAACTGCCGAGCTTGTGGCCAAGTGGTGAATATTATGTGAATATGTCGTCAATGTTCAACAATCAGAAATCGGCCTCTATAACAATTCTGGCTTATTTCGAAGTTGGAGAAAAGCGTCTTGGTTAAATCAAATTATGTGTGCAAAATATAACGTAAGGAATAAAAAAAATATAATGCGTACAGCGGTACAGGTCCAAAGGACTATAGCCACAAACCACATAGAACTAAACCGCCGACGACTTCCGTGCACCTACCCGATTCTCCCCGGAATGAATTCCCCTGTCTGTGAATACGTGTAAAATGTCAAAATCAATGGCGGCAATGATTTTCCATGCTATACCATGGGCCTACGATTTTTTTAAGTATGCGTGCGTTAATGGCACTCCTTTGATTTTGTACAGCACCAATGTATGAAAAATCCTGGGCTCGCAGGCAGCTTGTAGGCAAAGTCCGTTATATGGGAGGAGTCGACACGGTCTAGTTCTATGTGGATTGTGACTGATGGCCCTTATTGTGATTGTCGATCAGCGATCGTCACGACAATTGTCGATTGACTTTAGCTATTCGTACGCACAACATTTTTTTACTTCCAAGTGAAAGCATCGACCAGACAGACTGTCAAATAGACAAATATCAATCGCAATCGACAATCACAATACTAAAATTTACAATCGACGATCGACAACGATCAATTATCGACGAATAGGATAGGCGTCAGGCCCCCTTGTTCAATTTTGAGCAAACTTCACACCTACGTACTAGATGTTGGAAATTTTATATAATTTCAAAAATACATGATAATTAGGTGTTTCACAAGATGTGAAACATTATGATGCCTTTTTAAACGTTAGTAGCGGCGTTAAATGCCACTACTTGCATAGCAGCTTCCCTCTACTCTCGACATAACGATCACATCCATAAAAATATTTTGCATCCGTAGATAAGTTCAGACTAGTCTTTTGACAAGTATCGCTCTTGATTTAAAACGATTAAACATTTAAGCAGTCTATATCGGTTTCACAGGAAAAAAAAGTCTTTCCCTACTATTACATTTATGTGGTTTTTCCATGTAAGTGATCTACTACTCCCAGATATTTTAAATGCTCCACAAATTGAATTTCAGAGTCATCTATCATTAAATGAGAGATTTAATTCATTTTTAGAAATAATTTAGCACTTGGTCGGTTCATCGCAGATCATCAGTATAACAGAAGCAATTTCGTTGACATATAGATAAGGTAAACAATAAAGGCCATATAATGAAACCTTGAGGAACTCCTAATGGAAGAAAATTGAAATGGTTGCCATTTTATAACACGCTCTGAAAAATAATTGAGTCGATTGGAATGAAATTGTAGGTATCTTCGCATTCCTTACTTTAGGCACAACGATATTTCGTTGATTTTTATAGGCCAGGTGGAGCTGTTTCACCAGAAAATGTTTCCATCGTCGATACGCCTTCATTTCGTTAAACAGGCTTTTCTTTGATTTTTTTACGATTCCACTTTTTACTAAAACATGAATACCGAACAGAATATTAATATTGTTCTGTATAGTGCATACAATAGTTAAGGATCCATGGAATACAATTAACGTGCTGTCCAAGAGAATGTACCTACATATATCAATACTTTTGAAATTTCCAAATTTGTAGATAAATTCTGGTAATTTCGAAAAAAATGTATGCTAACGTTCATTTCGAAAATGGTACCAATTCAAAATCGATTCGAAAAGCATTTTCGAATAATTTCGACTTTGGCTGCCCATCATTTATACCTACTCGCACTTGGGCCACTTAGATATAATTTATTTTTTTTTTTAAGTTTAATTTTCTTTTAAAGATTAAATAAATTCACAATAAAAAACCTTTTCCGGGAAAAAAATGCACAAAATGTGAATTTTATTTTATTTGATACGCACTCATCACTTACACAATTGTTATCCAAAACCTTTTTCTCCAATTTCTATATAAAATACTAGCTGGACCCGTGCTCGCCTTGCCCGCTCGCACAAAATTATATTTGGTTAATTTAAAATTACACTTTTGAGTGTTTCATTGAAATCTGTCCAGTAGTTTTCGCTCTTTTAGGAGAAAAAGAAAATTCCTCCCTCTCCTAGATCTTGCTACTTGTTTAATATACTGCATTTCCTTTCCTTTCCTTTGCTTCCCTCTTCCTATAGAATCCAAACAACTACCTACCCCAACCCAACACAGTTACCATACCACATATCGAATGAAATTCTGAAATGAAACCTGTTATTATACGTCTCTTCTCTTATGAAGATTATTAATATACCCCATGCCATTCTGCAGCATGCACGCCTCACCCCATCCCCATCCTTCATCGGACATACAATCATAATATACATACCTACATAATATACAACTGACCAAAGCACTCACTGCGAAAACAAATCAACCCTTATCGAATGTGTAGTATACGTATGCTAGTCTTGTTTTGTTTTTGTTTGACGATCGCAAAAGTACAAACATCCATTCGTAGCAAGGTATATGTGTATGTATTTATATATTTTCACTTCAAAAAATGCATACGTCATATCAGAATGAAATTCCTACTGCGTTGTGTGGCGATATCGATAATGGATGTAATGTATTGGATATATGCACCCTTTGCATCGCCCTCCCTTGCCGTACTCTTGCTACTTGTTTGTAATACTGCATTTTCTTTCCTATGGAATTCAAACAACTACCCTAACCCTACCCTGTTACGGCAAAACAACCAAAATAAATTCAGTCACCTAAACTAATAACAATATACATATTTGAATAGTACATTTACGTGTCTCACTTGTTTTGTTTTGTTCACACACAAACAATATAATCAAAATCAGTCCAAACGTTTAGATGAAAAAAAATAGTAAACTTCCTGGAACCCAATTGCAGCGCCACCTATCGGGTCCAATTGTGAATCTAAACCATCCAGGGACCCACTCAAACACAACAAAATTTCAGCAAAATCTGTTTTTTATCTCGCGAAGGAATAGTCTGAACTAATTTTTTTTTAAATCAGAGCTTAATTTTTTCGGACTTACCTTGCTGATGAAGTTTAAATTCAGAAATCAATAGGTATCTATGCATTCAATTTCACTTCTAAAATCAATAACAATTCAGGTATGTATCTAACAATCGGCTTTCGTCTTTACTATGATAATATATGTATATTTCACAAACTGGCTGGACAGAAGTAAGTCACTCATACACAGTACCTATCTGTTCAAGAAAAATTGCTTTCGATGTGCGACAACAACCCCAAAGTAGAACTATGGAATCCAAACAACTACCCCAACCCTACCCTGTTACGTCATATCAGAATAAAATTCCTACTGCGTTGCGTGGCGATATGCGATAATGGATGTAATGCATTGGATATATAATGTGCACCCTCTGCATCGCCCTCCCTCTCATTGATCTTGCTACTTGTTTAATATACTGCATTTCCTTTCCTTTCCTTTGCTTCCCTCTTCCATAGAATCCAAACAACTACCTACCCCAACCCAACACAGTTACCATACCACATATCGAATGAAATTCTGAAATGAAACCTGTTTTGTATTATACGTCACTTCTCTTATGAAGATTATTAATATACCCCATGCCATTCTGCAGCACGCACGACTCACCCCATCCCTATCCTTCATCGGGCATACAATCATAATATACATACCTACATAATATACAACTGACCATAGCACTCACTGCGAAAACAAATCAACCCTTATCGAATGTGTAGTATACGTATGCTAGTCTTGTTTTGTTTTTGTTTGACGATCGCAAAAGTACAAACATCCATTCGTAGCAAGGTATATGTGTATGTATATATTTTCACTTCAAAAAATACATTTTGGCTAAAAACTGTTCCTAAGGACGTGGCTATAAACGACATAGCCTATAGCAGTCTCACAGTCTTAAGGAACATTTAAAAAAAGTTTCATCGAAATCTGTCCAGTAGTTTTCGAGTTTTTAGCTGACAAAGAAAATGCCTACAGTTTTATTATATGTAAGGATTGTTGTTATAGATGGTGATGGTTTGTTGTTTAACATCGCATCTACATCTATACGATATTCACCAGTCGGCCACAAGCTTGGCAGCTTACTTGCATCCATTGGTACATTTTTGACAAATATTTCTTCTCCCTGCTAAATTAAAGTTAATATATATTTTTTTTTGTATATTTTTTAAATGTTCGGTAGGTATATTACCATAATTGGACAACTGTGATTTAAATTAGTATACTTTTCTGCGATTTTCCATAAAATATTTGAATATGGCACTCTATATTGATTGACAAATATTTGACAAACATTTTCCCTTACGTCAACCAAAAAGGGTCTATAGACATTCAGCTTTTTGTAAAATCGTATAGTTGCCTTTCAAAAAAAAATTTTGAGCGTTATAGATATTCTGGTAGATTATAAATAAATTCAATATACACACCGAAATATTATCAATTTGACGATTGCAGTAGGCAGTCATGTTTAGAAGACTTAGATAGCGGTTTACTAGCTTTATCCGGCACGTGTAATTTGTCATTAAATCGTCATGAGTTTTACATATTACTTTGGTAAACCTTGAAGTATTTTGATTCTGCGGAGTAAATTTAGGTAAATGTGTTAAAATAAGTTTAAAATAATTTTCATTATTTCACATTAGCTATTGTGGTCAATGCTACAAAGCACAGAATTCCTGCGCCAATTAGTGCCAATGATTTCGTGGACATCCTTTTAGAGTTCGACTTCAAAAGAGACTGTCGGGTTTGTTATTTCAAACGACCTTATATAAGTTCATTTGACGAATGATTTTTTAATTTAACTTATCAAATAAGCTGTTCTAAATTTAAATTTATAGATAAAGCGATATAATAAAACTCATTTTCAGACAGATGTATTAAATTGTCATTAAAAGTGCAATTATTTTAAATGGAACTTTTAATAAATAGTATACACATTTGCATCTATACTTAAATAGATTATTTTCGCATTTTGTTGGCGGTGCTGGAAAATCACTTGACATCACTTTGGCATATTTTTTTATAATGGTACGAATATGCATTCTTCGCAAAGTTGAGGGAGCCACCGTTTTTAATAACAGCAAAATTTAAACCGCTTAATAAAAATATATTTCATTTGATCCTTTCACATTCGCAAAAGTATAGCATACATAATACCTACTTACTTATAGAATAAGGGAAAGAGCGCCCAAATATTCCAGGAGGACATTTTTTGCAGTCAGTCAAAATTGGTCCAAAATGTTTTTGAAAAATGGTGGCGATAAAGTATCAATAGATACCATTTTTAAAACATGATAGGAAACAAACTTGTCTGCCCAAAAATTGTTAAGGAAAATAATAGAATAATTAGTCAGCCGATAATAATCCCGAAAAATACATCATGGAATCCATTCGTAGTAGATTCGTAGTGGAAAATTTGCTACAAATTTCGAAATTCGTAGAATTAGGTATCTCTGAATCCGAATGAAACGGAAAATTTACCTCTTTTTCTACGACAAGTAATTTGTGTCGGAGACGTTGGGAAAAACGATGTTTGCACAGCAAGGTTGTGTTTTTTATAAAAAAAATAAGAATTTTATTTTGTTTGGTTCTTAATAATATTTGTTGCTTTAATAGGACAAACACAACTAATAAGCCACATATTAAAGTTATTGAACACGAAAGCACACCCGAGACAAACTCATGTTTCAGCTCCTCTTTAAATGCCGGTTTATTGAGTTCAACATTTCTTTGAAACTTATAAGTTTATTATTCGTTTTAAAGCATAAAGGAATAATTGAATTCTCTATACTCGTATATTGCCTAATCTAAATCAAAGGGATCACAAGAGAGAAGAGTCGCGAAGTATTTTTCCCAGAATTTTCAGATTTCGCTTTGAGAAGGCAATTGAATCCATTTTTTAACAATTTTTATTATTAATTTGTTGTTCAAAAAGAAGAATTATTTAATTATTTGAACGTTTACTCACAATTAATTTCAATAATTTTCACACATGAACGATGTTTGACACAAAACAGCTGATTTCGAAAATGAGAATGAGAGTCGATAATGAGGCAATGCTTCTGTAGATTCCATTCGGATTTTGTGAAGTCAATTTTTCGTAGTTCGTATCGTAGCTTTCATTCGGGGATTTCTGTAATAGGGCTGAATTTCTTATAAGTATCTCACTAATAAAAAAATAGAATAAAATGCGAAATAAGAAATATAGGTACAGTGAATGTCAAAAATTTTCTTTGGGGGTCTTGAAACGGGTTAAAAAACCAAAAATATTTAGTAAATTTTAAAACGATATAAAATTAACAAAACATTATTTCATTTCGAGCGCATAAAATACTAAAATTATAAAATACTAAATTTTTCAAAATCCAACTTGCTCTTTATTTATCGTTATTCCATATTTTAGAAAAGGTTTATTTCATTGGCTGTCGAAATTGAGATTTTGGCTATTTAAATATGTATATATCTTCTTCTATATACATATATAAAAATGGTGTAAAAACTGTATAGTAATTCATCAATTGAGAATGGACCGATTAGGCTAAAAAAATTTTCCAGTTCGTAATCGCCAGGAGAATCTCCTTCCGAAAGAAAATTTTGTGTGCAATTGATTCGGAATTGCTTTTCGAAGGGAAAAATAGAAAATTCTTAGTGGAAAAGTCGGAAATTTAGAATTTTTTTTGGACGAAATTTTGCATTTTATCGCATGATTTCCTGCCATCCAGTCAAGTAAACCTACCAATTTTATTTTAACATTGAACCTTCTTAAACTAAGAACTTGGCAGAAATTTAGATCTCATTACTTTTCGGGAATATGTAATAGGTTGCACATCATTTTTTGTTCTATAATAATAGAACTTGGTACTAGATAACAGGCACATGGACTAAAATAGAGGCATAACTGTGGAAACTTAAAATCCTTACTTCAAATGCATAGATCTATTTATTGTGTTACTTTAAAGTGAGTTTCGTTAGATTTATATTAACGAGTTGAAATAGATTAGAAGAACCTTTTAGATTGGACTTTTCGTATAATCTTGTTTCGGATTAAATTTATAAAAAAAAAAACGAATTTCCACAAAATCCCAAAGGTTTTTATTTGTTCTTAGAAATTTCCATAAAATGTCTTATTTTTCCAACGCTCTCCATCACTGACACTTTCATTCATTGCAGAGCAAGAAATATTTTGAAATAAAAATAAAAATATTTTCAAAAATTCACACTAACTTCTTCTTTTCCAACTTCACCACACTCTTATCAAATTTCAATTTAAATTCCTTGGTCCTTATCCCAAAGAGAAAATTTTGTTCAATCTCATAATAAGTTTGCAGATGCAGGGTTTCACGATCTTCTCCAATAGGCCACAAGCACGGTAGGGTAGTTGTAGTTGGTTTGCATTCATGGGCATATTTTTGACAAAGACTTTACCCTGAAAAATACTTTTTTAGTTTTATGCAATGAACGTGACATCTGTTTGGTATACCACTTGTATTTAAAACTAGGGAGAAATAATTTTATTTTATATTTTTATTTTGTTTATCTAACTTGTGATCGACGTTGATATATAGGTATAAAATATAGTCAACATTAATGGTTTTAATTAGATACATTATTTTTTGGCATAGGTAATTAAAAGTGTATTTAACCCAAATAGAGATGCCATTGATTTGGTGAATGGTCTTAATGCATGAATATAGTAGGTATAGCCATATCATTTTTAAAATGGTCATCATCATCACAGTATCAAATGTGGCTTGCTTTAAGCTAAGGACCAAAGAATTGAAAAGAAATTGATGGATATTTCTTAATTTGTGTTTTGCCGTTTGCCCGTTTGTTGTAGACATGTTTGCAACTTGTTTTGTGTGTATTGCATTGCACAAGGGCTACGAATGAAATATGAAAGTTTGAAGAGAGGCATATTATGATTGATGCAGCATGCATGCTGCATGTAATTTTGATAGAAAATACAAATTTTTGGCTAGAAAGTTTGAATTGCATAGAGTATACAGATTGGGGTTATGTATTATGGAATAGCACATCGGATAAATGGCTTTGCATGCAAGTACGTACTCTTTTATTGAATTGTTTTCTGACCGTTTCACATAAATGTGGTTGAATTTCATTAATACACCTCCCAATTTCGTCTTTCAAGGCGTTGGTGGTCGTGTGCTTATTTGCATAGACCTTTGACTTCAAAAAAACTCCAATGGCGTTAAATCGCAAGATCTGGAGCCCAATTCTTATCTCAAAAACGGCCGATTACACGATCTGGAAATGACTCATGCAGTATCTAATTAACAAAATGAATCTATGCCCGGAGACAGAATGCAGGATCTGCCTTGAAGATGAAGAATCCTTCGAACACATTCTTTGTGATTGCCCGGCACTTTATTGGTTAAGAAAACGCGTCTGTAACAGAGAAACACGTACACCAGCAGAGCTTAGAAACTCCGCTACTAAGGATATTTTGGCCTTCGTTGGGGAGGTGAGGTCACCCGTCTCTTAGAATCAGACTTTCCGCGGATTAACCAGAGCCATTTGTAATTTAAATTTTATCGTCGAATCTTAAAAGTGTTCTGCTGAAAAATTATCAATATCGACTTTAGCGGGTTTTCCTTGCTAAAATCCACACCAAGCAGTCACACATTGTAGATGCATTTGTTTGTCAACAATTGTGTTTTCTGAACCCCAAAATGTGACAATTTTAACGATTAACGAAGGCATCAAGAAGAAATTGAGCTTCATTACTGAATACGATTTTGTTCGAAAATTGCGGACTGTAGGTGATAAAATTTCATTATTTTTAAAATATTGCTCAACAATGAGAATGCGTTGTTCTCCATTTTTACTATCGTCGAAGTGTCAGCTGTCACATTGTTATCTTTTTTCCGTTGGCATCACTGCACTATTAAATGGCGCAAAATTAAAATTTCGTGTGAATTATATGGGACACCTTTTATTAGATCTTGACTTTTTAAAGGCTCCACAAATTGAATTGCAGACTCATCAATCATTAAATAAGAGATATGCTGCGGCGACGGTCCATATACCTACCTACTCGCACTTGGGGGGGTATTAAATTGTCATTAAAAGTGCAATTATTTTAAATGAAACTTTTAATGAATAGAATATACATTTGCATCTATACTTAATTGGATTATTTTTGCATTTTGTTTATGGGTCAGGGAAAAACACTTGACAACACTTTGACATATTGGCTGCCATTTTTATATGGTATACATTCTTCGCAGAGTTGAGGGTGCCACCGTTTTTAAAAACAGCCAAATTCAAACCACTTAATTAAAATATCACATTCGCAAAAGTACCATACATACATTTTTGGCAGTCAATCAGGCACAATGGCCGCGTTCCATTGATGACTAGCGGCATGCCAAACTCCATATAAAAAAAACTGACATTTCATCATTTGCGCTAGAGCTCTAGCGCACATTGTGAAATATCCATTTCTGGGAAATTTTTCAATCTAGCAGAAAATGAACTGCTAGATTGAAAAAAATAACGAACTGTCAAAACAAAAGTGAAAGCGCAGAGGTCAAATATTTCCAATTTGGTGTAAAATGTGAAATGAAGCTTCTATGTACTTAATATACATTGTATTTGTTTATTTAAATTATAGTGTATTAATAAATATGCGGCATGATGGCCCAAAATACATTTTTGACTCTCATGAAGATGAAATAATACGAATTCAAATTGGTTTTAATGTCACTTTGCCGCTGCCGCTAGATCTCTAGCGTTTATTTTTTTATTTTTCATTTTTATTTTTCATCCGATCGACTTCAAACTCGGTTCGTGTACTCTATTATAAGAAATATGTAGGTATTCTGCTTTCGGCTCGGTTTATTGGCAATGATTTTAATGAGAGCTTTTTCATAACTCACGAAGGAATTCGTCGTATCAATTTGAAACTTTGTTCATTGACAAAGAAGTAAAATATTATGTATATTTTTATTATTATTATATTGTTTTATTTTCCAAATTTATAAAGTACTAATTGTACAAAGTTTACAAGTTATGTAACAAACAATTTTAGTTGGTATGGCCTTGGCCGTCACCTCGGATGGCAAATAAAAAGTTAAATTAAAAATAAAGAAATACAATTCAATTCTTTTAAATTTAAATTATTGGGTTGGGAAACTAGTTTAAGAAGCAAAAACAATAATATAAGTATACCGTAGCACCTCAAAGTTTGCACTTCTAAATATCATAGATTTAAGCTAAAATTCTTCGGCTATTATTTTGGTTCTGTAGACAGCTGCTTGCCTGCAATATTCGAAGAGCCGATTCCAGCCTTCATCTCCATTAAGGATGCTGAACGTTCTTTCCATGGACATTACAGTGCTTGTCGTATTTCCAATAAAATAGGACACAACGACAGGAAATGGTATACATCTTCGCGTACAGCAAGATTACAAAGACCGCATAATATAGGGTCAGCTCAACATTCTCCTTCCTCAAAGACGTTATTTCAGAAGAAAGTTGCTGAATATCGCTTTTCCTGGCGAGATCATTAAGCTTGTCGTCCAAAAGAACAGATAAGACAGATAAAGTCACTTGTTCTTCGTCTTTTGGCATTGTTTGCTTGTGCTTATACTGCCTTTTTGGTGTTTTCGGCGATTCGGGAGAAGTTTGAAGTAGCGGCCTCTTATTCATTTACCCGCAAAAGTATACAAACTTAGGTTATGTTCGTAACCGAAACGTTTGACAGTAGATCTTAATGCTAGGACTTACAGGTTGACTGAATCTTCACTTCCAGAATATTTTACCGGATTTATTCTTCAGCTTCCGATAATAGGTTTTTATTTAATTAAAAATTTTTATTAAATTGATTTCTTTTATTTAATTGCCCTTTAAATTTCCACAACTTGACAGCTGGGTACCAGAGTTGCCAATATTATTTATATTTAATCAATAGAGAACAAAAATAGAAACCATTTTTAGGCAATATGTACTTTGCTACGAATTTTTACATCACTGACCTACTAACTGCTCCTCAGTTCTCAGATACTTTAATAGGTTTATTTCGCGATATTTAAATGTAAATGTGGGCAAAATCCTGAGGGCTTTAAAAATTTGAGTTTACTCATTATTGTATGAAGAAGACGTTGTTGATATTCCTACGGCAATTATATTAACTGGAGACTTGATTAAGATAATTTTTGGCGATTTGCTGCAAATGTCATTGCAGGAACTTTCAAAACGAGTCATTGTCGCGCTGACATTAGAAATGAATAGGAAGGTAATCGATTTGTTTGGCGGTAACTTCTAAATCTATTTTAGCGCCGATTCTGTTGTCAGTGAAGACTGAAGATCCAAATGATGCACCAAATTTCCGAGTTGAGTTCCTCAATTAGCAAACTCCAACCGGCATGCCACCTCATGTGCTTTTGCTTAAGCAAGGCGTCATCATCATGTTGCTAAGAAACTTGAACCATAAAAAAAGGACTGCAATGGAACTCGATTGATTGTGGAAGAGCATGGACGAAATTTGATAAGAGCAAAAATTATTATTTCCACATGCAATCACAATTACTTAGTTTCAATTACCAGCATAATTTGATATCGCTTCAACCGACACAACATAACCTTTCATATTTAAACGCCGCTTAAGACCAGTCATTTGATCGCGTTGGCATGCATTTGAAGACCGCAGCATTTTTACACAGCCAACTGTATTTGGCTTTATCACGATCAATAGTTGCAAGTCAAATGAAGGTGTATATTGAATCTAATCCACAGCAAGGACGATTATTATTAATTAACCAGAGACAATTTACACGCAATATAGTTTTCAAAGAAGTTCTTTTAAAAAAATCAATTTGTTTGTCAAATATTCCTTTGCATACGGCATACCCAGCGAAGCGGGTACAACCAACTAGTTTAGCAATACGCTCTAAAATAAAACTAAGACGATTGGAACAAAATTCTCTCTTAGCATTCTTTATTTCACAAACAACACTATTACGTAGACTTTTAACACGATTGCTATCCAAAACGTTTTTCTCCAATTTCTAAATAAATATTTGCTGTCATAGATGGTGATGGGTTGTTATTTAACATGGCATCTACATCTACACGATATTCACCAGTCGGCCACAAACCTGGTAGCTTACTTGCATCCATTGGTACATTTTTGACAAGTACTTCTCCCTGCTAAATATAAATTAATATATATGTATATATTTTTTTTCTATATTTTTTATATGTTCAGTATATTACCATAATTGGACAACTGTGATTTAAATTAGTATACCGTCCTGCGATTTTCCATAAAATATTTAAATAGGGCACTCTATATTGATTGACAAATATTTGACAAACATTTTCCTTTACGTCCACCAAAAACGGTCTATAGACATTCAGCCTTTTGTAAAATCGTATAGTTGTCTTTAAGAAAAAACATAAATGGTAGATCATACTCTGGTAAATTATAAATAAATTGAATACATACCGAAATATTATCAATTTTACGATTGAAGTAGGTAGATGCGTTTAGAAGACTTAAATAGCGGTTTACTACTTTATCCGGCACGATGAATTTGACATTAAATCGCCATGAGTTTTACATATTACTTTGGTAAACTTTGAAGTATTTTGATTCTGTGAAGTAAATTTTAGTAAATGTATGATTATACTTAATTTTTAAAATAATGTTCATCATTTCACATTGGCTTTTATTGTGGTGAATGCTGCAAAGCACAGAATTCCTGCGACAATTAGTGCCAATGATTTAGTGGGCATCCTTTTGGAGTACGACTTCGAAAGAGACTATCGGGATTGCTGTTTTAAACGACCTTATAAATTCATTCAACGAATGATTTTTTATAATTTAACTTATCAAATAAGCTGTTCTAAATTTAAATATAGATAAAGCGATAAATTTGTATTTTTATTGCTTAATAATGCGAATGACTTCGTATATTAAATTGTCATTAAAAGCGCAATTATAATTTAAATGGAACTTTTTATGAATAGAACACACATTTGCATCTACCTAATTGGTTAATTTTCGCATTTTGTCGGCGGTGCTGGAAAATCACTTGACAGACATCACTTTGACATATTGGCTGCCATTTTTATAATGGTATGCATTCTTCGCGCAAAGTTGATGGTGCCACCGTTTTTAATAACAACAAAATTCAAACCACTTAATTAAAATATCACATTTTAGGCCACCAGAACCAGAGTGGCCCAACAGGCAAAAGTACATTTTGTGGATATGAGCCAAAATATTTCAAGGAATATTTTAGGTAAAGTTAACAAAATAAAGTTGTGTTACACATATGATTGAGTTCGCATAATAAATCATAGAAAATTACGAAGATTTTAATGACATAATAATACAAGAATATATTTTAGGTATTTTAATTTTTTTGTCAGATGGGCCACTATGGCACCCATCATGTTGGATGCATATAGAAACAAATGTATGAATAATAAGCCAATATGTACGAATAATATTATTATTATTAAGAAGAAATTTAAATCTAAACCAAATTTTGATCAATGACACTTACATTGAGTACTCCAACGAAGTCAGATATCTAGGAGTGATCCTCCCACATAAACGACAAAATTAAAAAAGCAACACAAGCTGTCTGAGCTTGCCGCAGCACTGTTAAAACCTGGGGGATCTGTCCAAAAATCACACACTGGATTTGCACAGTTATGGTCAGACCAATTATAACATACGCTTCGATAGTATGGTGGAACAAAGCCATCCAAAAAACAGCCATAAATAAGCTTAATAAGGTACAACAGCTCGCGTGTCTGGGCGCTTCCGAAGCCAAGCGTACCTGTTCCACTGCAGCTATAGAAGCCTTAACAGGACTAACACACCTCCAAATTTACATAAAAAAGTGGCAATACGCCGCTCTGCAAGTCTGATACAAGCGAAAGAGTTAAATATTAGCGAACATCAAGAACCAAAGACACTATGCTTCAACAAACATTTAACAAACATTTCTCAACAGAAATCACAAATAAAGAAGCATGGGTTAGCAATAGCCCACAAAATTGCTAAAACGGCCTTAGTGGTAACCGGATTGCTCCAAAATGGACTCGGGGGTGGGAGCTGGCTCTGTCTTTCCTCCTCAGTATAATTTACAGACATTTAAAACCAATGTGCATCGGAATCTCCTATCTTCTCTATCCCATTTTCCTTAACGCCCGCGCTGTGTAAATCACACTACACCATAAGAGTAGTCATAAACTCTTTAGCGCGTGTGAATTATAAAAAAAAAAAAAAAATGGGCCGAATTGAAATGTCTGTGGGAAAAAGCCCCGGTGTATTTCAGGCGGAGCTCCATGCCATCAAAGAATGCGCAAACCTCATATACAACTCAGGTATAAAAGGCGCAAACATCCATATATTCACGGACAGTCAATCAGCTATAAAAGCCCTTAGCGGCCTTAGCTCACCCTATATTGACTCCAAATCAGTACTACTGCTTCAATTCAATTGAAACACTTTGTACCAGGAACAAAACCAGTTTATGGGTGGTCCCCGGCCACAAGGGGATTGAAGGAAATGAAAAAGCTGATGAACTATAGCCAGAAAGGGCTCGGAAACCCCAAATTAGCTACAAATTCGGTTATAAAAGGCTGGGAACGAAACAAGAGCATTTCTTATTGGGAAAACATCCCAGGTCTAAGGCAGGCCAAAAAGCTATACAGCCTTTCAAAAACGATGCCAAAAGGTTACTAAATCTAAGCAGGCACGATATCAAAAATCTAGTAGGCTACCTTACAGGTCACAACGGTCTGCGATATCACCTAAATAAATATTGCATTCAGTCGACTCGCCGGAGTGCCGATTATCTCTTGAGGAAGACGAAACAGCTGAGCATATCATATGCGAATGCCCGCCCGGCCATTTATGGTATTAGAAGGAAATTATTTTCAGGAAAGTAATAAGTACTGAATAATTAAGGAAATCATTTGCTGAATGAATCATCAGCTACATTAGGAAAGTAGAAGCGCTACTAAAGTACTAACCTAAACATAAACCTGACAATTTAAAGCACTATAGATCTTTTGGGTCAACGTGCATCATATTCCTTACATATCAAAATTGGGTTTATTGAATTAAATGCAAGTAGATACATCAAATTAACAAGTTAATTTATTCAGTTGAGGAATCACTTATTGCACCGTTTATGTCGTTACTTACATTGGAGTAAACTGCTAGTTGTTGGTAGATATGTGGCACATATTCTAAGAGGCATAGAAGATCTTTCTTTTTCTGTGGGGCTGATTTTTCTCCCATCAAGATATAAAATCTCAAGCTTAGAGTTAAAACTGTCTTGAGATGTAAATTGGCTTCTATGAAAAGAGCTTCTGGATTGTTGTTGAATTTGAAGAACATGGAGAATCGTGCATAGAAAATTAAAGAAATAGACCGTCAGCTTAGAGCGAAAAATAGGCACTTTCTGCAGAGTCGTAATATGTAAGGGTATTGATTTGTGGATGTAATTAAAGTAAATGACACGCATTCACTTCCAAAACCGTTATAAACTTTGTCAACATCATTGACTTACTATACAATGGACTGCTAGCAGCCAATTTTTCGCTGAAGCAAAAATAAGCACTAGCTCTTTTGGTTCACGGCGGAGAGAAACGAAAACACTCAAATGTCATCGAGCAATTCGAGCGATTTGGTTCGTGTCGAGGTTTGTGTGCTGAGTGTGCCATACTGCCATCTGTTATAGAACGTTAGAAATAATTTGAATAAGTCGTTATTTTTGCGCAGTTGCAATGTTTATACAATGGATGACACTGTGTTCTATGTAAAAAAAAATAGTAAAGGCGCGCAGAGGTTGAAACCTCTTTCCTACTTTCGCCGCACTGAACCAAAAGGGTGCTTGCTTATGTTTGCTTCATTTTTCCTCGCAGGTTTGTATGAAACTGACATTTCACTAGCAGTCCATGTATAGTATGTCAATGGTCAACATAGTTAAAAAATGCCGCCGTTATGGGCTACTATTACTAGAAAAACTGAGAGCGTGCAAGAGAGAATTTTATTTAAAAATTCAAATTTGTAAAGTCAGAGTGGCTCAAGTCACATGAGCCATGCCCATAAATTAAAGCAAATTTGCAAAATCATGTCAGACTCAAGTGACTTGGGCCACTATAGTCTACTAATATTTCATAAAATATTACAATGCCAAAACTATTTTAATGGTGCCATCTGTGATACCTAATATTAGAAAACGAATGTTGGGCCATTCTGGCTTTAAAAATATGAATTTTTTATAGGGATGATGAACAATTCGTCAGCGGTTTGGCGCCCATTTCCCACAAATCTGAGATCAATGCATTTTTTATTCCTCCAGTTAGATTAATTCAGACTGGAGGACACGTGGTTCGCAACTGTGCGCAGGGATCACCCGATTTGACCGCCCTAGACTTGTTTTGTATGGAGTTATTTAAAGTCGTGGGTTTATGCCGAAGTCATAAACACTAGTAGCCCCGAAAAGGTACATTTCCAAGAAGTAATGAGCCAATCGCATGAAGTTCCGTATAGAAAACCATAAAATGTGACATGAAATAAGCCCAAAATGTTAATGAAAGAAAGATTATCATTTTTAAAACATGACAGAAACAAGCTTATCTGCCCAACCATTTTTTAATAGAGTTCCTAGAATGTAACCTTGAGAAACTCCTTGCTTGAATGGAAGTAAATCGAGAAGGTTGCCATTTAGCAATACGATCTGGAATATAACTAAGACGATTGAAATAAAATTGGGTCTTAGCATTTTTTATTTCACAAACAATACTATTATGTAGACTTTTAATACGATTGCTATCCAAAACGTTTTTCTCCAATTTCTAAATAAACCTTTGCTGTTGCAGATGGTGATGGGTTGTTGTTTAACAGCACTTCTATGTCTACACGATATTCACCAGTCGGCCACAAGCCTGGTACCTTACTTGCATCCATGGGTAAATTTTTGACAAGTACTTCTCCCTGCTAAATATAAATTTTATTGTATGTACATTTTTTATAAATATGTTCAGTAGATATATTTATTACCATAAATGGACAACTGTGATTTAAATTAGTATACCGTTCTGTGATTTTCCATACAATATTTAAATAGGGCACTCTATATTGATTGACAAATATTTGACAAACATTTTCCTTTACGTCCACCAAAAACGGTCTATAGACATTCAGCCTTTTGTAAAATCGTATAGTTGTCTTTAAGAAAAAACATAAATGGTAGATCATACTCTGGTAAATTATAAATAAATTGAATACATACCGAAATATTATCAATTTGACGATTGAAGTAGGTAGATGCGTTTAGAAGACTTAAATAGCGGTTTACTAGCTTTATGCGGCACGAGATATTTGACATTAAATCGTCATGAGTTTTACATATTACTTTGGTAAACCTTGAAGTATTTTGATCCTGGAAAGTAAATTTTAGTAAATGTTTGATTATACTTAATTTATAAAATAATGTTCATCATTTCACATTGGCTATTATTGTGGTCAATGATGCAAAGCACAGAATTCCTGCGACAATTAGTGCCAATGATTTAGCGGGCATCCTTTTAGAGTACGACTTCAGAAGAGACTATCGGGATTGCTGTTTTAAACGACGTTATAAGTTCATTCAACGAATAATTTTTCTATGATTGAACTTATCAAATAAGCTGTTCTAAATTTAAATATAGATAAAGCGATAAATTTGTATTTTTATTGCTTAATAATGCGAATGACTTCGTATATTAAATTGTCATTAAAAGCGCAATTATAATTTAAATGGAACTTTTTATGAATAGAACACACATTGGTTAATTTTCGCATTTTGATGGTGGTGCTGGAAAATCACTTGACATCACTTTGACATATTGGCTGTCATTTTTATAATGGTATACATTCTTCGCAAAGTTGAGGGTACAACCGATGGTAGAGTCCCATTTATCGGTTTTTAACAACCGCAAAGATCAAACTACTTAAACCAAACATCTTTCATTTGATCCTTTTAAAAAGTAGCGTACCCACTTACTTAGAGTACGGGATATTTTTTGCAGTCAATCTGCTAACCTTTAAAAGCTGAGAAAAAAATTTATGCCCGTCTCGGAAAGTGCCACAGGTTTAATAAATGCTTTCGAATGTCAAATCGGCTCTAACATTTGCGAAAGATTTTAGAAATCGTATGAATAAGCAATGAAACGCTATTTTTTGACGAATAATTCGTCAGTAGTTTTGATGCAACGTTCATTTCATACCCATATTTATGGTCCGCCCGGCCCACTATATTAACCAGTTGAATTAATTGGGACTGCAGAACGTGTGCTTTCAGAAGAGCGGAGCAACGGCGCATGTCGCACGAGCTATTAACTGTCATTATACATAAAGTTGGCAATTTTCCGTTGCCTGATAGAGGTGTGTAGCAGGATCACGCGATTTGACCGCCCTAGACTTTTTATATGGGATTGTTTAAAGTCGAAAAAGTAGTGGCCTTTAAGAAGAACCTTCAGTAAAAAATCCATCGCACGATGTTCTGAAAAGCTGTGGAATATGTCGTAATAGAGGGTAATCAGAAATTGTGACAGCTTTGGTACTAATGTTGGTCTTGCGATTCCGACCATCTGTCCATTCAGATGTTAAGTCCTAATAGCCTACAGCTACACCACTTGAGGGACTTGTAAACTATACGTATTTATGCTTTAGTTAAACTTGTAGGTACTTTGTTTATCGCTACCTGTTCCATATTTTGAGGTTTATTTCATTGGATATCTGTATTGAGCTTTAGGGTATTTAATTATTTAATAAAATTTAAAAGACCAAACGAGAAAGTTTCCTGCGATGCAGTCGTGCACATTTTTTATTATATTTCAAAGAAATTGGGATAATAGGGTCATTACATCAATTTTGGTTCTCAACGGGGCTTGTGTTGGTTGAAAGTGGGGCTACATGAAAAAAAAGGATCATATAAGAAGTGTAGAAGTGAACTGGTTCATCTTCTGAGAAAGTACCTTCGTCCCAGATTGCTCTGGAGGGGATAGTAACGAGAAAGTTCCTGTCAAAATTTAGAGATGGGTTGGTGTAGTCATTGCTTTCGGTTGAGATCTCAAAGTTCTTCATAATAGAGGCGTGGCTAAAGTCTTTCCTTGACCACTGGCTGTACTGACTGCCATTTGCGTGCTAAATATATCCAGATGAAACAATAGATGAAACAATATGTCCAGTGCCGCAGAGGGAGTTGGTCGTAGTGCACCGCTTATACACATGCAAGCTGTGCGCTGGACCTCGCCGAGATAATCGCGATTTGTGGCTTTCCCCAATGCTGTCCACCAGACAATTATTCCATAGGTGAGTATCGCTCTTAAGTGAGATATACATAGACCCAATGGATTATTCGAGATTGTAGACCAATTTTTTTAACATTGAACCTTCTTAAACTCAGAACTCGGCGTACACTCAGATCACATTATTTTTCGTGGCTTATTGGTTACACATATTTTTTTGTTCTATAATAAGATAACTTGGATCTTTATAACAGACATGTGTACTGTACAGAATACCAAAAGCTTTCCCTACGATTTCATTGACATATAAAGGTAAACAATAAAGGCCCTAGAATGGAACCTTGAGAAACTCCTTGCTTGAATGGAAGAAAATCGGAAAGGTTGCCATTTATTTAGTAATAAGCTCTGTAAAAAAAATAACTAAGTCCATTGGAATAAAATTTTGTCTTATCATTTTTTCTTTCACAAACAACACTAATATGTAATACGTAGACTTTTAGCACGATTGTTATACAAAACGTTTTTCTCCAATTTCTAAATAAACTATTGCTGTCATAGACGATGATGGGTTGTTGTTTAACATCGCATCTATATCTATACGATATTCACCAGTCGGCCACAAGCTTGGCAGCTTACTTGCATCCATTGGTAAATTTTTAATAAGTACTTCTCCCGGCTAAATATAAATTAATATATATATATTTTTTTTTTGTATATATTTTATATGTTCAGTATATTACCATGAATGGACAACTGTGATTTAAATTGGTATACTGTCCTCCGATTTTAAATAAAATATTTAAATATGGCATTCTGTATTGATTGATAAACATTTGACAAACATTTTCCTTTACGTCAACCAAAAATGGTCTATAGACATTTAGCTTTTTGTAAAATCGTATAGTTGCCTTTCAGGAAAAATATAAATGGTAGATTACATTCTGGTAGATTATAAATAACTTGAATACATACCGAAATATTATCAACTTGAAGATTGAAGTAGGCTATCATGTTTAGAAGACTTAGATAGCGGTTTACTAGCTTTATGCGGCACGAAGAATTTGATATTAAATTGTCATGAGTTTTGCATATTACTTTGGTGAACTTTGAAGTATTTTGATTCTGCGGAATAATGTTTGTAAATGTTTGTAAACTTTTTTTTTAATAACTTTCATTATTTTACATTAGCTATTGTGGTCAATGCTAAAAAGCACAGAATTCCTGCGACAATTAGTGTCAATGATTTAGTGGGCATCCTTTTAGAGTACGGCTGCAAAAGTGACTGTCGGGTTTGCTGTTACAGGTGCGCTTATAAGCTTATAATATTTGACGAATGATTTTTTATTTAACTTATCAAATAAGCTTTTCTAGATCCAAACCAAGATTTTGCGATAAATTTGTATTTTTATTGCTTAATAATGAGAATGATTTCCTATATTAAATTGTCATTAAAAGTGCTATTATAGTTCAAATGGATCTTCATTATGAATAGACCACACATTTGCATCTATACTTAATTGGATAATTTTCGCATTTTGTCGGTGGTCATGGAAATTGGCTACCATTTTTATATGATTTGCATTCGGGTTCAACCGATATAGAGTCCCATTTATCGGTTTTTAACAACCGCAAAGATCAAACTACTTAAACCAAACATCTTTCATTTGATCCTTTTAAAAAGTAGCGTACCCACTTACTTAGAGTACGGGATATTTTTTGCAGTCAATCTGCTAACCTTTAAAAGCTGAGAAAAATTTTATGACCGTATCGGAAAGTGCCACAGATTTAATAAATGCTATCGAATGTCAAATCGGCTCTAACATTTGCAAAAGATTTTAGAAATCGTATGAATAAGCAATGAAACGCTATTTTTTGACGAATAATTCGTCAGTAGTTTTGATGCAACGTTCATTTCATACCCATATTTATGGTCCGCCCGGCCCACTATATTAACCAGTTGAATTAATTGGGACTGCAGAACGTGTGCTTTCAGAAGAGCGGAGCAACGGCGCATGTCGCACGAGCTATTAACTGTCATTATACATAAAGTTGGCAATTTTCCGTTGCCTGATAGAGGTGTGTAGCAGGATCACGCGATTTGACCGCCCTAGACTTTTTATATGGGATTGTTTAAAGTCGAAAAAGTAGTGGCCTTTAAGAAGAACCTTCAGTAAAAAATCCATCGCACGATGTTCTGAAAAGCTGTGGAATATGTCGTAATAGAGGGTAATCAGAAATTGTGACAGCTTTGGTACTAATGTTGGTCTTGCGATTCCGACCATCTGTCCATTCAGATGTTAAGTCCTAATAGCCTACAGCTACACCACTTGAGGGACTTGTAAACTATACGTATTTATGCTTTAGTTAAACTTGTAGGTACTTTGTTTATCGCTACCTGTTCCATATTTTGAGGTTTATTTCATTGGATATCTGTATTGAGCTTTAGGGTATTTAATTATTTAATAAAATTTAAAAGACCAAACGAGAAAGTTTCCTGCGATGCAGTCGTGCACATTTTTTATTATATTTCAAAGAAATTGGGATAATAGGGTCATTACATCAATTTTGGTTCTCAACGGGGCTTGTGTTGGTTGAAAGTGGGGCTACATGAAAAAAAAGGATCATATAAGAAGTGTAGAAGTGAACTGGTTCATCTTCTGAGAAAGTACCTTCGTCCCAGATTGCTCTGGAGGGGATAGTAACGAGAAAGTTCCTGTCAAAATTTAGAGATGGGTTGGTGTAGTCATTGCTTTCGGTTGAGATCTCAAAGTTCTTCATAATAGAGGCGTGGCTAAAGTCTTTCCTTGACCACTGGCTGTACTGACTGCCATTTGCGTGCTAAATATATCCAGATGAAACAATAGATGAAACAATATGTCCAGTGCCGCAGAGGGAGTTGGTCGTAGTGCACCGCTTATACACATGCAAGCTGTGCGCTGGACCTCGCCGAGATAATCGCGATTTGTGGCTTTCCCCAATGCTGTCCACCAGACAATTATTCCATAGGTGAGTATCGCTCTTAAGTGAGATATACATAGACCCAATGGATTATTCGAGATTGTAGACCAATTTTTTTAACATTGAACCTTCTTAAACTCAGAACTCGGCGTACACTCAGATCACATTATTTTTCGTGGCTTATTGGTTACACATATTTTTTTGTTCTATAATAAGATAACTTGGATCTTTATAACAGACATGTGTACTGTACAGAATACCAAAAGCTTTCCCTACGATTTCATTGACATATAAAGGTAAACAATAAAGGCCCTAGAATGGAACCTTGAGAAACTCCTTGCTTGAATGGAAGAAAATCGGAAAGGTTGCCATTTATTTAGTAATAAGCTCTGTAAAAAAAATAACTAAGTCCATTGGAATAAAATTTTGTCTTATCATTTTTTCTTTCACAAACAACACTAATATGTAATACGTAGACTTTTAGCACGATTGTTATACAAAACGTTTTTCTCCAATTTCTAAATAAACTATTGCTGTCATAGACGATGATGGGTTGTTGTTTAACATCGCATCTATATCTATACGATATTCACCAGTCGGCCACAAGCTTGGCAGCTTACTTGCATCCATTGGTAAATTTTTAATAAGTACTTCTCCCGGCTAAATATAAATTAATATATATATATTTTTTTTTTGTATATATTTTATATGTTCAGTATATTACCATGAATGGACAACTGTGATTTAAATTGGTATACTGTCCTCCGATTTTAAATAAAATATTTAAATATGGCATTCTGTATTGATTGATAAACATTTGACAAACATTTTCCTTTACGTCAACCAAAAATGGTCTATAGACATTTAGCTTTTTGTAAAATCGTATAGTTGCCTTTCAGGAAAAATATAAATGGTAGATTACATTCTGGTAGATTATAAATAACTTGAATACATACCGAAATATTATCAACTTGAAGATTGAAGTAGGCTATCATGTTTAGAAGACTTAGATAGCGGTTTACTAGCTTTATGCGGCACGAAGAATTTGATATTAAATTGTCATGAGTTTTGCATATTACTTTGGTGAACTTTGAAGTATTTTGATTCTGCGGAATAATGTTTGTAAATGTTTGTAAACTTTTTTTTTAATAACTTTCATTATTTTACATTAGCTATTGTGGTCAATGCTAAAAAGCACAGAATTCCTGCGACAATTAGTGTCAATGATTTAGTGGGCATCCTTTTAGAGTACGGCTGCAAAAGTGACTGTCGGGTTTGCTGTTACAGGTGCGCTTATAAGCTTATAATATTTGACGAATGATTTTTTATTTAACTTATCAAATAAGCTTTTCTAGATCCAAACCAAGATTTTGCGATAAATTTGTATTTTTATTGCTTAATAATGAGAATGATTTCCTATATTAAATTGTCATTAAAAGTGCTATTATAGTTCAAATGGATCTTCATTATGAATAGACCACACATTTGCATCTATACTTAATTGGATAATTTTCGCATTTTGTCGGTGGTCATGGAAATTGGCTACCATTTTTATATGATTTGCATTCGGGTTCAACCGATATAGAGTCCCATTTATCGGTTTTTAACAACCGCAAAGATCAAACTACTTAAACCAAACATCTTTCATTTGATCCTTTTAAAAAGTAGCGTACCCACTTACTTAGAGTACGGGATATTTTTTGCAGTCAATCTGCTAACCTTTAAAAGCTGAGAAAAATTTTATGACCGTATCGGAAAGTGCCACAGATTTAATAAATGCTATCGAATGTCAAATCGGCTCTAACATTTGCAAAAGATTTTAGAAATCGTATGAATAAGCAATGAAACGCTATTTTTTGACGAATAATTCGTCAGTAGTTTTGATGCAACGTTCATTTCGTACCCATATTTATGGTCCGCCCGGCCCACTATATTAACCAGTTGAATTAATTGGGACTGCAGAACGTGTGCTTTCAGAAGAGCGGAGCAACGGCGCATGTAGCACGAGCTATTAACTGACATTATACATAAAGTTGGCAATTTTCCGTTGCCTGATAGAGGTGTGTGGCAGGATCACGCGATTTGACCGCCCTAGACTTCTTATATGGGATCGTTCAAAGACGAAAAGCCGATGTTCTGAAAAACTGTAGAATATGTCGAATACTAGGCAATCAGAAATTGTGACAGCTTTGGTACTTAATCGATATCATTAGGGGAACTCAAAAAGTTGGTCTTGCGATTCCGATCATCTGTCCGTTCAGCTGTTAAGACCTAATAGCCTACACCACTTGAGGGACTTGTAGGTACTTTGTTCTATATTTAAGCTTTTGGGTGTTTAATTATTTAATAAACTTTAAAAGACCAAACGAGAAGGTTTCCTGCGATCCAGTCGTGCCCATTTTTTATTCTATTTCAAAGAAATTGGGAAAATAGGGTCATTACGTTATGGCCGACCTTTCAATTTTGGTTCTCAACACACTTAGACTAGCATAGGTCCATTTTGATAACATGAAAAAAAAAGGATCATATAAGAAGTGAACTGATTTACCTATCTTCTGAGAAAGTATCTTCGTCCCAGATTTCTCTGGAGGGGATAGTGACGAGAAAGTTCTTGTCAAAATTTAGAGATGGGTTGATGTACTCAGTGCTTTCGGTTGAGATCTCAAAGTTCTTCAGAATAGAGACGTGGCTAAAGTCTTTCCTTGACCACTGGCTGTACTGGCTGCCATTTGCTTGCTAAATATATCAAGGGGTAATAGATGAAACAATTTGTCCAGTGCCGCAGAGGGAGTTGGGCGTAGTGCACCGCTTATCCACATGCAAGCTGTGCGCTGGATCTTGCCGAGATACCCGCGATTTATGGCTTTCCACCAGACAATTATTCCATGGGTGAGTATCGCTCTTATAACTGAGGTATATACATATGTAGACCCAATCGGTTATTCGAGGTTGTAGTTTGTAGACCCCATTTATTACCAAGAGCAGATTGCTACTGTAGCCTTCTTGACTCTTTCTTAATGTTAAGTTTTCAACTAAGTTTCCTATCCCGGATAAGGTCCTTTGTCAGAGAAGGAATCAACCTTAGAATGAAGGAGGGTAGACTGTCGAAATTTTATATTTCCTGGTGAATACGACGCCCAGCTAGCTAGTTTATTTAAAGCATTTTGTAGGAACTCTTTTAGAGTATTTGAGTGCTTTCCTGAGACAGCTATATCTGTATAAGCGATCGCCGTGCATCCTTCACCTTATTCAGGATTGTCAGTAGTTCATTGACTGGGTGCCTCTACTAACAGATCTTCTTGCAATTCAGCAGGTATTATGCCGTCAGGTCCCGCGGATTTATATGGTTTGAAGCTATGGATTGCCCAGTTTAGTTTACTTTGTGTAATTATATTTGAATAGATGGTTATTGGTTCCGATGGACTATTGAAGTTCGAGTTGTTAACCACATGTGGGCTGCCTGGGATATGAGTATCAAGCAGTGGATTGAGCGAATCTTCGCTGGAGGTCGTCCAGGATCCATAGTCTTTTTTGAGGAAGCTGAGTGTTATTGGATTAGTGGAGAGAATTTTAATTAGCCATGAGGCTGAGGGGCGAGGGCTCAGAGGCTTCTTCTACTTTATCACAGAAGAGTCTTCAAGAATTGCGTTTGGCTTTTTTCAATTCTTTTTTTTACTTATACATATTTAGCGATGCCTTGTACTAGTTCCAGTCTAACGCATTTCTCGTACTTTTGGCATTATTGAATAGTTTGCTACAGTTAGTTCTAAGAGGACCTAGACCTGCATTCCACCAATGCGGCTTCTTCCTACCTCTGGGCTCTGGGTTGGACCAGAGTCATATACAGGGCTTAAAAAATCACAAAAAAAAACGCATTCATCATTTGATTATCATAAAAATTATGAAGCACTTCCTGCCATCCCCAACTAAGTAAACATACCAATTTTTTTAACATTGAAACTTCTTAAACTAAGAACTCGGCGTACACTTAGATCTCATTACATTTCGTGGCTTATTCGTTACACACTTTTTTTTTGTTCTATAATAAGATAACTTGGATCTTTGTAACAGACATGTGTACTGTACAGAATACCAAAAGCTTTCCCTACGATTTCATTGACATATAAAGGTAAACAATAAAGGCCCTAGAATGGAACCTTGAGAAACTCCTTGCTTGAATGGAAGAAAATCGGAAAGGTTCCCGGCTTTTAATATAATACGTTCTGAAAAATAACTAAGTCGATTGGAATAAAATTGTGTCTTAGCATTCTGTTAAGTTACTTTCACAAACAACACTAATATGTAATACGTAGACTTTTAGCACGATTGTTATACAAAACGTTTTTCTCCAATTTCTAAATAAATTTTTGTTGTCATAGATGGTGATGGGTTGTTGTTTAACATCGCATGTATATCTACACGATATTCACCAGTCGGCCACAAGCCTGGTAGCTTACTTGCATCCATTGGTACATTTTTCACAGATACTTCTCCCTGCTAAATATAAATTAATAAATTTTTTTTTTTGTATATTTTGTATATGTTTAATTATATTACCATGAATGGACAACTGTGATTTAAATTGGTATATTGTCCTCCGATTTTATATAAAATATTTAAATATGGCACTCTGTATTGATGGATAAACATTTGACAAACATTTTCCTTTACGTCAATCAAAAAGGGTCTATAGACATTCAGCTTTTTGTAAAGCTGTATAGTTGTCTTTAAGAAAAAATATAAATGGTAGATTATACTCTGGTAGATTATAAATAAATTGAATACATACCAAAATACTATCAACTTGACAATTGAAGTAGGCAGTAATGTTTAGAAGACTTAGATAGCGGTTTACTAGCTTTATGCGGCACGAAGAATTTGACATTAAATCGCCATGAGTTTTGCATATTACTTTGGTGAACTTTGAAATATTTTGATTCTGCGGAATAAATTTAGGTAAATGTTTGTAAACTTTTTTTTAATAATTTTCATTATTTTACATTAGCTATTGTGGTCAATGCTAAAGAGCACAGAATTCCTCCGACAATTAGTGCCAATGATTTAGGGGACATCCTTTTAGAGTACGACTTCAAAATAGACTGTCGGGTTTGCTGTTACAGGTGCGCTTATAAGCTTATAATATTTGACGAATGATTTTTTATTAACCTTATCAAATAAACTTTTCTAAATCCAAACCAAGATTTAGCGATAAATTTGTATTTTTATTGCTTAATAATGAGAATGACTTCCTATATTAAATTGTCATTAAAAGTGTTATTATAGTTCAAATGGATCTTCATATAGAACACACATTTTGCATCTATACTTAATTGGATAATTTTCGCATTTTGTCGGTGGTCATGAAAATTGGCTACCATTTTTATATGGTTTGCATTCGGGTACAACCGATATAGAGCTCCATTTATCGTTTTTAACAACCGCATAATTCAGACTACTTCATACAAATATCTTTCATTTGATCCTTTCACTTCATACCTAGGTACTTATTTAGAGTAAGGGAAAGAGCGCCCAAATATTCCAGGAGGATATTTTATTGGAAAGTGACACAGTTTTAATAAAATGTTATTGAATGTCAAATCAGTTTAAAAAATTGCAAAGAGTTTTATAATTTTTGGTAATAACCATTGACCGCTAGACGTCAAGCACAGATGGAGGAGCGGACATTTTTGCTACGAATTTAATCCGTCGTAGTGGAAATGTTTGCTACGAATTTAATTTGTAGCACAAATTTCCACTACAACGGATTCTGTGATAGTTCTTTCGGGGTTCGTATCAAAATTCCGAATACGACGGATTCTGTGATCACCCAGATTATCTGGTAAATATTGTCTACTAGCTGGACCCGTGCTCGCCTTGCCCGCTCGCACAAAATTATATTTGGTCTCTCTTCTTATGAAGATTATTAATATACCCCATGCCATACTGTAGCACGCACCCCATCCCCATCCGGCATCGGGCATACGATCATAATATACATATGTACCTACATATACAACTGACCATAGCACTTACTGCGAAAACAAATCAACCCTCGAAAGTATATATTTTCACTTCAAAAAATACATTTTGCCTAAAAACTGTTCCTAAGAACGTGGCTATAAACGACATTGCTTTTAGCAGTCTCACAGTCCTAAAGAACATTTAAAAAAAAGTTTCATCGAAATCTGTCCAGTAGTTTTCGAGTTTTTAACGGCTAAAGAAAATTCCTACAGTTTTATTATATGTATAGATATAGATTTCACAAACTGGCTGGACAGAAGTAAGTCACTCATACACAGTAGGTACCTATCTGTTCAAGAAAAATTGCTTTCGATGTGCGACAACCCCAAAGTAGAACTACGGAATCCAAACAACTACCCCAACCCTACCCTGTTACGTCATATCAGAATAAAACTGCGTTGCGTGGCGGTATGCGATAATGGATGTAATGCATTGGATATTATAATGTGCACCCTCTGCATCGCCCTCCCTCTCATTGATCTTGCTACTTGTTTAATATACTGCATTTCCTTTCCTTTCCTTTGCTTCCCTCTTCCTATAGAATCCAAACAACTACCTACCCCAACCCAACACAGTTACCATCCCACATATCGAATGAAATTCTGAAATGAAACCTGTTTTGTATTATACGTCTCTTCTCTTATGAAGATTATTAATATACCCCATGCCATTCTGCAGCACCCACGCCTCACCTCATCCCCATCCTTCATCATAATATACATACCTACATAATATACAACTGACCATAGCACTCACTGCGAAAACAAATCAACCCTTATCGAATGTGTTTGTTTGACGATCGCAAAAGTATAAACATCCATTCGTAGCAAGGTATATGTGTATGTATATATTTTCACTTAAAAAAATACATTTTGGCTAAAAACTTTTCCTAAGGACGTGGCTATAAACGACATAGCCTATAGCAGTCTCACAGTCTTAAGGAACATTTAAAAAAAGTTTCATCGAAATCTGTCCAGTAGTTTTCGAGTTTTTAGCTGACAAAGAAAATGCCTACAGTTTTATTATATGTAAGGATTGACAATGGACCTTTACCAGTAATCATTTTTAATCATCAACTTAAATATTTTGACGGCCACAATAGATAATTTTAAATGAAAATATTCATTATTGTGAATGCCTGGACACTAAAAATGATTTTATTAGTATTCGATACGTTCCACTAAATCCTGCCGTCGACCAAAACCAGTAGCTGGGACACGTCAAATTGAACGCTTGACAAGTTTGTTGTGCAAGTGTTTTTATTTAGGATTTAAAAAATAAGTTTGTCTGCATTGCCCATTTTGAATATACAGGGTGTTTCGAAGTTAAGTCTCAATACTCTGGGAAATGATTCGTATGGGTATAATGTAAGAAGAATAGTTCTACAGTTTAATGTGAATATAATTTGCTAAGAATTTAAGAAAAGGCTTACTTTAGTGTAGGCACCTTGACCCAAGATAACAAAAAGAGTTCAGCAGTGTATAAACAACTGACGAATATCTCACATATTCTTCTTTACTACCAATGGATCCCCGTAAATTTGCAAACCGTTTTCCAATTCACATAAACTTTCTATAGATGTTCGCATTTTCTTCTTTTATTATTCCCTGACGATTCCTAGATTGACATTCGTACCTAAGCCAAGAATTTAACAAGATATTGGTGAGGTGTCGCTTGGGATTCTAAAATGAACTCGCCGGCGAACACAATCTTCTTCCGGGGAATTCAAAGCGAACGAAATGCGAACTGTAGTATTTTTGGGGTACAGTGATAGATTTAAAAAAATATATTCAGAAATTGTGGTAGATCCAGCACATTGCGGCAAGAGTTACACACATAGACGAATAGTCGCATAGTTTATGTCTATTTATAAAAAAAACCAAACCAAACGAAAACTGCAAACTATGTAAAATTGTATAGGTATTATTATGAATGCCTAAGACATTAATGTGTATTTAAATATTTAGAAGAATTTGGTGAAGTTTTGTTTTAACCCTTCTGTCAATTATAGCGTTTTATACCTTCCCGTCAACCACAAGGTCTGGCCAGACCTGCACAGGCACACATTTTGCATAAAAATAAAAGTGACAAAACAGAAAACATAAAAGAACTTATTTCCTTTTTAAAACCCTTGATTTTTATAACCTACGGGTTCTTCATTCGCTCTCCTATCTGCAGTGTTACCAACGACATGACTGACATAAAAGAATGAGAAAAAAAAATGCTTGCATCAAATAAAATCATAAAACATGCATTTTTTTTTTTTTTTGGATGCGCCAATGGATGTGGTAATCTTCTAAAGATGCGGTAGCCCGTGCTACCAACATGCACGATTCGCAAACCCGAATAATCGATGCCGGGAGTGCGCCTAAACGTACTAATCCACACCCCACACACTTCAACCACTCTCCCCGCGGGACTGCCGTTAGGTATTACTTCGCGGGGTTGGTTAGCATTCAAGCTAATCGTGTTGTGTCACCTGCTTCTGGTGTTTCAGCGGCCTCTGAGGCTTCTGCTGTGGCTTTTCTTAGCCTTTCTATCCTCCGTAGCTCATTTTGTATGATGATTATAAAATTGCATAATTCCGCCCAGTTCTCTTCAGACTGCAACATGTGGTCGATGATAAGTGACGGGTTGGGCAAAGTATTTCTCCATGCCATGAAGCGTGGGCAATAAAATACTGCGTGTTCCGTGTCTTCATCTTCATTTACGCATTCAGGGTAAAATGGTGAGCTGTCGTGCCCAAAACGGTGCAGATACTTACGATAGCCACCGTGGCCTGACAGGAACTGTGTAAGGTTGTAGTTACAGTCTCCATGGTTACGTTCTATCCATTCCTGGATTGTCGGTATAAGTTTGTATGTCCATCTGCCTTTCGTTGTGCTATTCCAACGAGCTTGCCACATAGCTATTGACGCTGCCTTTTCTTCAGTTTTAATTCTCCTGATTTCACTGGCATCGTATTGGTTTAAAACTCTTTTGTTATATATCCTCAACATTTCATCTGCAAGAATGTCGACGGGAACCATTCCAGCTATTACAAAGGCGGCCTCATCCGATATGGTTCGGAAGCCGCTGATTGTCCGTAGCGCGCAGAGCCTGTATGTTGACAATAGTCTCCTTTTGGTCTCCTTCGTCCTCAGTGCTTGCGCCCAGACTGGGGCAGCATACAACAGGACTGATGTAACTACTCTGGAAAGTAGGATCCTTCTTGCGTATCCAGGGCCACCAATGTTAGGCATTATACGCGAGAGAGCTCCCTGCATTTGCGATGCTTTCTTGGCTAAATAGTCCACGTGTGTTTTGAACCGCAATCTATTGTCTAGCATTACTCCAAGGTATTTAACAGCTTCTTTGGACCTGATTATTTGGCTACCAACCTGAAAGTTGGCAAACTCTACAGTTTTTCGGCTGGTTATGAGGACAGCTTCTGTTTTATGATCAGCTAGTTCCAGGCTGGCGGTTGCTAGCCACTCCTTTACCCTGGCAATTGCTTCGTTTGTAACGGATTCAACTGTACGAATCTGTTTACCTACTGTCACAACGGCAATGTCATCGGCGAATCCAATTTTTAACGTCCAGAGTTACTACTGCGCAGTACTCTTTTGTTCCATAGCGCCATCTTTCCCCGTCGATGGCGCCTTTTGCAATATTCACTACTGCTCTTATGGCATCAACAGTGGATCTCATTTTCCGAAAACCATATTGGTAGTCTGAAAGAGCACCTTTTTCGCCTGCCACTGCGAGTAATCTATTGTAGATTATCTTCTCGAGGATCTTTCCCATGGTATCCAATAGGCATATTGGGCGATAGGACGATGGTTCTCCTGGAGGCTTCTTTCCTTTTGGTAGCAGGACCAAATGTTGGATTTTCCACTTTTCGGGAAACGTCCCTTCTTCGAGGCACTTCTGCATAGTCGTCATAAACAGTTCTGGTCTCTTTTTTATAGCCGCTTTTACTGCCTTGTTTGGGATTCCGTCGGGTCCAGGGGCCTTGTTGTCGCCTATCTTGCTGCATGCCTGGAGCAGCTCCTCCTGGGTTATTGGAATGTCGTCTGCACTGACTTCTCTCACGATATTGCACATAGTAGTCGTTACTTGGGGGAAAAGATGCTCTACTATGGATTTCAGAGTTATTGGACACGTTATTGGAGGGGTTCTGCAGCCCCTCAGTTTGGTCATTACCATTCTGTATGCCGATCCCCATGGGTTAATGTCGGCCTCCTCACAAAGACGTTTAAAACACGTGGTTTTGCTCTCCTTAATGGTTCTATTTAGTGTGCGCCTTGCCAGTCTTAAATTGTCCATGCATTGTAGGAAGTCTGGTCTTCTTCTTGAACGCTGAACCTTTCGTCGAGCTTGCAAACATTTTCTCCGAAGTGTCTTTATTTCCTCGTTCCACCAGTAACATGGCGGTGCCTTCCTGCTGTTTGTTCTTCTAGGCATGGATGCGTCGCACGCGGTAGTGATGGTGTTTGTGAGGTGATGTGCGAGGGTCTCCGCTGTTCCATTTCGCGTTAGGTTGCCGTTCAACATCTCTTCGAATGTTTCCTTATCGAAGTTTCGGTCGTTCCATTTTGGGCCCGTAAGTTTAGGGGGAACGACTGGTTTCCTTCCTTTTATTTCCATTACTATCATTTGGTGGCCACTGTGTGAGTATTCCTCGCTGACTCTCCACTTTATGGTTCTCATGATAGACGTACTCACAAAGGTGATGTCGATGATAGAGCCTATCCCAGCCTTCCTGTACGTATTTGCTCGACCCTTGTTGGCGATACTTATCGATAGGGGAGCGAATGTTTCCAGTAGGGTCTGTCCTCTGGTATTAGTGAGTCTGCTGCCCCATTCCGTAGCCCACGCATTAAAATCGCCACCTATAACTGTAGTATCGGCACTGTGCGATGCCAACACTTGACTATATAAAATGTAAAACAATGAAAATAAAGTCGCACTTATAAAATAAAAATACGGAAAATAGAAGTCAATTGATAGATGAATATAAAGCAATCGACTATGAAATATTGGGTCTCTACAATTGGCGACGAGGAAAAACTTATATAAAAAAAAGAAGACGAATGAAATACAAGGTAAGAAAGAAGATAACAACCAAAAATTAACAATTCAAAAGTAAAATAGCGAAGTGCATAATAAAAAAAATCAAAATTGAATGTCTTAAATGATGTGCATAAAAAAGAAAAGAAAAATAACTTAAAATAAATGTTTTGCTTAAATGCAGTAAAAGAAAAACTTGAAGTAAATGTTTTACAAATTTCGGGTGGAAATATAACTGAAAATATAACCGTTTTGCTTAAATGCAGTAAACGGAAAAAAAAGAAAAGAAGAGGAAGAAATAGATTAAATTCGATTCGTTTTGCTTAAATGCAGTAGAAAGAAAAAAAAAGAAAAGAAGAGGAAGTAGTAGATTAAATTCGAATGATCTCGGATTTAATGTTTTGCTTAAATGCTGTACGTATAAGAAAATCATAGATTAAATTCGAATGATTTTTTTAATGTTTTGCTTCAATGCTGTATAAGAAATTCATAGATTAAATTCGAAGGATTTCGAATGATTTCGAATTTAATGTTCTGCTTAAATGCTGTATAAGAAATTCTGGGATTGAAATAATATGGAATTGTTAAAATTGTTTTACAGTTAAAAAAAAAAAATTAAGAAAGTAAATGTAGTATCGGCACTGTGCGATGCCAACACTTGACTATATAAAATGTAAAACAATGAAAATAAAGTCGCACTTATAAAATAAAAATACGGAAAATAGAAGTCAATTGATAGATGAATATAAAGCAATCGACTATGAAATATTGGGTCTCTACAATAACCACTGGGGTTCTCCGAAGAGCGTCCGAGGTTAGATTGTCCAGCATTTGTTGGTATTCATTGGACGTTAAGCTGGGTCGGGCATAGCAGCTGTAGAAATGAATCCCGTTTATTTTCGCCCGCACGAAGCCTTCCGTTTGTTCGCTTGTGTCTTCGAAAGCATAGCGTCCACATATCCAGATTGCCGTTTGTTTTGCCTTGTCGCAGATCCAGTTATTGTTCTCGTCGGGACACTTATAGGGTTCGCTAATCATGATGACGTCCGCCCTTTCGTCCTTGGCCGTTTGTGCTAGGATGTCCTGGGCTACTCTACAGTGGTTAAGGTTTATCTGTAGAATCTTCATGGTCTCTTGTTAGTGATAGCTCTCCGAAAAACGGGGCATTTGTTACTGCCAGCTACTTGCTTCGCGTCATCTGGATTGTCTCTCTTGCAGAGCATACAGAATGGTTCCTTGTCACAGTTCTTTGCTATGTGGCCTTCTGTCCCACATCTCCTACATAGTTTGGAGCGGTCTTCTTCGTTTTTGCATTGCCGAGCTAGGTGGCCAAACTGTAAACATTTGAAGCATTTTGTTAGCAGGGTGCGTTCGCGTATGCGACAGTTAACCCAGCCGATTTTAACCTTTCCGGCTTTTAATATTTTTCCTGCATCTTCGGCGGGGAGGCTGATTGTTGCTGTTTGAGTTCCTCCGTAACCCTTTCGCAGGGACAAGACGTCCGCTGGTAGAACTGTCACTTCGAGCTGGGCTTTGATGGCATCGGTTATGTCGTCTACAGCAGTTATCTCATCGATGTCTTTAATCTCAAGGACAGAGTGGTGTGTAAGTGAAGTGATCTCACATTCGCTTGATCAGCTAACGTTTCACTAAGGAATCCTTTGAACTCAGAGGTCTTAATACCCGTCTCCTTGAGTTGTATAAGAAGGTCTCCCTTTTGAGTCTTCCTAATTCTTGACACCGCATTTCCCACTATTTCTAATTTTCGGTCTGCCTTTACCTTGCGCAGGATCTCCGCGTATGAGAGGGTCCCCGTCGCTTTGATGACGATAGCGTCAGGTCTAGGTTTTTTGGCCTCCATCTGCTTCTTTTTGGTGACCTTCTTATTGACGGCATTTTGCCATTCACCATCTCCTTTCGCCTGCTTCTTATCAGTGCCTACATTTTTCTTTTGCTTGGGTCTGGTCACTGGAGTCTCAACTCCGGTATTCCCATCTTTCTCCTTGGTTATTTTCACCGGTGGGTGTTTTTGTTTCCGTTTTTGCTCCGGGTATCTTTTGTCTGCAACGTTTTTTTCAGCATTAACTTGCCTCCTTTTTGGTTCTGGTAGTACGTTGTCTGCAGAACCATTTGGTAAGTTTTGCTGCTTCCGTTTGGGCTCCGGGGGTTCATCGTCTGCAACCTGTCTCTTCTTGGGCTCTGTTGTTGCCTTTAACCATGGCGAAGTTTGCGAGGAATTGTTCTGACGAATCACTTCCTTTGCTTTTTCGTCATGTAATTGAATCGCCGAGAGTTCGTAAAGAGCTCTGATGCTTTCAATAGCGTCTCTCATTGGTTGGTGGATCGAGCGTCTTTTGCCATCTTCCAGCATTTCTACCAGCCATATTATTTGCTCACCTAGCTTGTGGAAGTCTGATTGTTGGACTGTTGATTCGGTGGCCCTTGTTCGTACCGTGGGTGACTCGCGTCGTTCGGTACTCCTCTGTGGCACTGGTGACCTTAGCATCCTTGATCCTCCCTGAAAGGGATTTTCGATGGTCTCCTCTATTAATCCTCCGGTGTTTTGGTCTATGTTGGTTGTGGTCATTTCTATTTGGTCCCCCCTCAAAGCCGCTATCAATGTTCGAATGTGTAGTCACCTAAGGATCCCATGGTTGTCTTTGCAAGCAGTGAGGCCATGCGAGGGTTGACACAAGCCCTTATGGGGTTTTGTGTCAGAGCCGGATCGGTGCTAACCAGGAATATTACATCTGGACCTACACCACCAACTTAATGGTGACGAAACATTGAACATACTTTGAGGCCTGCCAAGGTTTTAACGGGACGGAGGCGTTTGTAGCATTAGCCTGGAAGCCATTTCCGCAAGATTCCACTCTTGCTTACTCAGGTAACAGAATACTACAAACGGATCTCGCCTTTTGCTTCTTGCTGTATCCCTCGATGCCACCTTATGAGGTGGGGAGCACTTACTTGGAAGACGGTGCTTGCTCGTCTTGTCGCAGAGAGTTCGTAGGGGTTCCTGTGACCTTTTCAGCCACGCCCTCCTTCTCCGCCTATCCTTAAACGATGCTGGTTTTTTTTTTTTCCAGCATACGAGTGGATTTTAGTCGCCTCTTACGACAGGCATACCTTACCTCAGGTCTATTCTAACCCCGACCCTGAAGGGGGATCATAAAACATGCATAATTTGAATGATTTGTGCGGAAGGTGCATGAATTGACAAACTCTAATCTTTATTTATCTAAGGGTTTACGGTAAACCTACGGATTACCAAACCACAGAACAATACGTGTTGACTCTATCATGGAATTTCAAGAAGCTGTGGCCATTGTTTCTTAGAGAAAACTCGTTTCAAAAGTCGGTAAGGTATGGCCAGACCTTATAGTTGACGGAAGGGGTGTAATCATAATCTGAAAAACCATCCTGTCTATCAAACGAGTACATTAAAAAATAAACATCACAGAAAATATTTTCGTTGACGCTGTCCTGAACTTTCAAGAAGCTATTGGCATTATGTTTTAAAGAAAACTCCCATCAAAAGTCAGAAAGGTCTGGCTAGACCTCATAGTTCACAGAAGGTTTAAGTGATGAAGAATAGGAAGAATTGGAAGGATCGTCATGTAAATTAAATTTTAATTGTTGCGTTTCCTTTGCAGTTTTCGTGGTGCCCCATCTGTCGTGATGCCCTAGGTCTGGGCCTAGTTGGCCTAAGTGTAAATCCAAGGCTGCGAATAGGGTATTATATAGGAAAGAAAATCGGAAAGGTTCCCGGCTTTTAATATAATACGTTCTGAAAAATAACTAAGTCTATTGGAATAAAATTGGGTCTTAGCATTCTTTCAATTTACTTTCACAAACAACACTAATATGTAATACGTAGACTTTTAGCACGATTGTTATACAAAACGTTTTTCTCCAATTGCTGTCATAGATGGTGATGGTTTGTTGTTTAACATCGCATCTATATCTACACGATATTCACCAGTCGGCCATAAGCTTGGTAGCTTACTTGCATCCATAGGTACATTTTTGGCAAATACTTCTCCCTGCTAAATATAAATTAAAATATAAATTTTTTTTTGTATATTTTTTATATGTTCAGTATATTACCATGAATGGACAACTGTGATTTAGATTGGTATACTGTCCTCCGATTTTAAATAAAATATTTAAATATGGCACTCTGTATTGATTGATAAACATTTGACAAACATTTTCCTTTACGTCAATCAAAAAGGGTCTATAGACATTCAGCTTTTTGTAAAGCTGTATAGTTGTCTTTAAGAAAAAATATAAATGGTAGATTATACTCTGGTAGATTATAAATAAATTGAATACATACCAAAATACTATCAACTTGACAATTGAAGTAGGCAGTAATGTTTAGAAGACTTAGATAGCGGTTTACTAGCTTTATGCGGCACGAAGAATTTGACATTAAATCGCCATGAGTTTTGCATATTACTTTGGTGAACTTTGAAATATTTTGATTCTGCGGAATAAATTTAAGTAAATGTTTGTAAACTTTTTTTTAATAACTTTCATTATTTTACATTAGCTATTGTGGTCAATGCTAAAGAGCACAGAATTCCTCCGACAATTAGTGCCAATGATTTAGGGGACATCCTTTTAGAGTACGACTTCAAAATAGACTGTCGGGTTTGCTGTTACAGGTGCGCTTATAATATTTGACGAATGATTTTTTATTAACCTTATCAAATAAACTTTTCTAAATCCAAACCAAGATTTAGCGATAAATTTGTATTTTTATTGCTTAATAATGAGAATGATTTCCTATATTAAATTGTCATTAAAAGTGTTATTATAGTTCAAATGAATCTTCATATAGAACACACATTTGCATCTATACTTAATTAGATAATTTTCGCATTTTGTCGGCGGTCATGAAAATTGGCTACCATTTTTATATGGTTTGCATTCGGGTACAAGCGAAACACAAATTACATCTTAAAGTTTTTTCTACTGCACCGTCTCTCGCGAACGTCTGACAAACATCCGAGAGTATATGAGTATATGACTGTCATGAAAAAGCTTCTCAGTTCAGCCGTTCGGACTCGGCATAAAATTGTAGGTCCCTTCCATTCGTCCCAAAAATAGAAACTCATACAAAACGAATGGTTTCGAGAATCTAGGCCTTGGGTGTCACTCGCCTGTTGCGCCACCTATTTATTTATTTAAAAAAAAAAAACATTTAAGGCCCGAGTCCCGACCCATAGAATCCGTCGCATCCGTTGCGGCAACGTATTCGACTGACAAGTTTATAGAATACACAGCAGATCAGCTTATGAAAGGTCAAGGTGAAGGTGACCCATGAGCAACGCACGTGCCGGATGCGACGGATAAAATAGGTTTACTTACTTTCTACTTTTCTGTCCGTCGCATCCGTTGACAGTTGGCAGAGCGTGAGAGGAAGCATTTTCATTGGTGGAAGTATAAGGTAATGAGAGAAACTGTCTCTCAGCAGATGTCATCGGCTGTCAACGTATGCGACGGATTCTGTGGGACTGTTCGTTCCGTCGAATACGTCAAGCAATCAATATGGATAGGGGCCTTTACACTGTATTAAGGTTGATGACAACTAAATTGTCAAAAATTACCGAAATCGTAAAGATTTGAATAATTTGCATAATTAGCTATAATTGTTTCAGTAAGTTATTTTGCTGGAATGCATTTTTTCCATTATCCGATTTTATTAGGCACATGCAACTTGGTCAAATTTATAGGATCATTTGAAATATGTCCAGTTTATTAGATAATAGTATAGATATATACAATGGCCGCGTTCCATTGACCGCTAGATAACTAGCGGCATGCCAAACTCCATATAAAAAAAAACTGACATTTCAGCATTTGCGCTAGAGCTCTAGCACATTTTGTGAAATATCCTTTTCTGGGAAATTTTTCAATCTAGCAGAAAATGAACTGTAAACAAAAGTGAAAGTGCAGAAGTCAAATATTTCCAATTTGGTGTAAAATGTGAAATGAAGCTTCCATGTAATTAATATACATTGTATTTGTTTATTTAAATTATAGTGTATTGATAAATATGCGGCATGATGGCTTAAAATACATTTTTGACTCTCATGAAAATCTAATAATACGAATTCAAATTGGATGTAATGTCACTTTGCCGCTGGCGCTAGAGATCTACACATTCCTCTACAGATTCCTCCATCAGAGATATTATGTACTAGATGACTAGCGGTCAAAGGAACGCGGCCATTGTAAACGACTCCATTTTGACAGCGATAACTGTCAGAAGCGGATATTATTTAAATTACTTTTCATTTACCAACGTATTTTGGGGAATTTGTTTCGATACTTTGTTTCACTTATTCGATTCCATACAGAGGAGTGTAATCGTACCTACCTATCAGGCTAATCAACCAAAAGTTTTAGGGTTTTCTTAGAATTTCATACGAATACAAAATACGCAGTATCTTCCTACCCATTTGGTTAAAATGATTAAAATTGCAAAACAATTATTACCTTTTATGGTCAAAATGATTTCATCACATTTTGTTATTCTAAGAGTCACATCAACTACACATGTACAGGTGGTGTCCATTCCCCACCAACGATTTCTCACATTCACCAAGAAATCTATCACATATAGAAATCTATCGTACCTATGATTAATCCTATTTTTTTTTGTTATAATATTTTAAAAGACGTAGACATACGGCTGCCAAGAGTGCCAAGCCACGTGTTCTTATCTTTCGCGTTTAGGTATTTTAGTGCTGTAAACTTTGACGATAGTCACGTCATGTCATCGCGCGCCGGCCGTCGCATTCGGTCAGTCTTATAGCGTCAAATATTACATTGTTGAACCGTCTTTTTAAGCTATGTATAGATTGCTTAGTCACACCTTACGTCTTACGAATTTCGATTACAATCACACTGCCCAGTGCCCAATGACCATTATGATGCAAAATTGATAATGTTCAAACATGTCGAAGCTTGTTCATAGATTGTCTGTTTTGAGTGTTTATCAGCGTTACCAGATTATTTTTTCCAAAAATGCTAAAGCGGGGGCGGAAAACTGCAAAAACTGCTAAACAAAATCGTAAAAAATGCTGAAAAAACTGCGATAGATTTTTCCACGATTAATAATTGAATTTTTTACTTTTTAATGTAAATTCTAGTGAATTATTTTACATTTACAAAAAAATCATATTTGTATACGTCAAACTTCCATAACTCTAACCTCTTTCAGTCGAATTTTTCTATTACTCGAACTCTACGTTTTTCGTTTTCAACTTTTGGCCTTCTTTACTCGAAGTTTCTATAACTCGAGTTTATTGTCTGTCATTTTGAGAGTTGGACTTATGGAAGTTCGACTACATTTGTCATTAACGTTATTGTTATAACGATACCGATAACGATATTTATAGTCATCATGAAAAAGACTATATTTTCTACATTTAAATGTATTACCTACAAAATGAATAAAAATTCAATTAAGCTGAATATTTATAAAGAACATTCGAATTTATTAAAAGCAACATTTTATTTGTTGGAATAAAGTTGTAAAGCTTCCACTTATAGAAACGCCTGCTGTACCTACTTGAAAAATTAATGAAACATTTTTATTATACTAAATCTATTACGGTCTGTAGTTCTTAGCAAATTTACCTTTGAAAACCCGTACTCTATCTATCATATCAATGCGTTATCACATTTAAATTATTCTTTTTCGAAAACGGATACATCGAATGTAATTTGAGCTGATTTCTGTTATTCCACAACACATTGCTGCATTTTAAAAAGCTTCATTCATGTCTTGAAATTGTGAGTTTTATCAATTTTTTATAGAGTTAGCCAATGTATGAAAATGGTGCTAAATGTTGCTAAATGTGCTTTTTTCAAAATGTTTTATGAATATTTTTAAAAACTGCTAAAAACTGCTGATATTTACAAATATGCTAAAAAATCTGCTGCATGTGAAATTGATGATCAAATCCTGCTAAAATCGCAGGAAACTGCTTAATATGGTAACGCTGGTGTTTATCCTTCGATACCTATGGTTCATCTCTTGGTTTTTTTTTAAGTATCTACCTACATATTTGTTCTTTGTAATAAAGGCGGAGTTTTTCATTATTTATTTCAAAATAATTTACATAGGTATAATGCAGCTACTACTTTAGTAGATACATTTGGTGGTACATAGATACATACTACACTAACAATTGACAGCACTGTAAAAGTGGAAATATAAAGCAGGTTGCAGGTAGAAATGGACTGATGTATTGCATATTTAATGGACGCATTATTCTGCGGATGAATCTTTAATGCCCAAAACACATTTGTGCAGAAATTCTGAACGCTTCACTGCAAGCAGTAGGTACTGCAGAAGAAACAGAGATGTTAGAATTCAATTTGCATCGGTTGCTGTCAAGTCAATGCGTGGAAAAATTCGAGAGAGCAACACAGAGGGAGAGGGAGACGACAAATAATTCCCGTCTCTCTTTTTCTCGTACCTATGCATCAGTAGCTGAGTTTAAAAAAAATTCGATGCTGCCAAGTCTATTTAATTTAATTTACTGTGTTGCTATGAAGTGGATTTAGAAATAAAGACAAGTTGCAGTGCTACAATGGGTGCAGAATTTACATTTGTATCACCACATACGAACATGTGTATTCTGCACATGTGTTTTGGGCGTAAAAGTCAAATAATTTCCCATTTATGTGTCGACAGATCAATCTCGTTTTTATATTCCATGTGTCACAAAAATATGAGATCTAAAATAAAAATCGGATATGACCAGCCCAATCGAAAACCACATTTTGGTCTGCGACAATATTGCAATCATTTTTTTTTGACACAAACGTGGTAACTATCAACACATTATCTAACCGGATAAATTTATTTTTTGACGCTTTCGCTTGCTTGGGATTTGCAATAGGTAGGTACTTAAGAAAATTATTTAGCGCAATTGACACACGAGCTTGCTTAGGACTGAAATACCACATTGAATAAAATCGTTAAATAAGCCAAAGCTACATAATGTAATTATTTAGTGCGATTGTCAGATAGGCTTTGGTATATGACACAAACTCTATTCTGCCGGAAAAATCAATTATACCTAGGAAGCTACGCGATGAAGGTATCTACTTTTGAAGGTAATACATACTACCGAAGAACTAAGGTAATCCTCTGCTGAATGTGTAATATAGGAAAGTAGAAACGCTACTTACCTAAACAGATATCTGACGGCAAGCACAATAGATCTTTTAGGTCGACGTGCATTTTAATGCTCCGGCAAGTCAGAAGTTTAAAAAAAAATTATTTTTGAATTTCACTTGGCTCCAGAATCACAAAATTAGCGAGGAGATCAGTTAAGTATACATAGTTATACATCATCTGCAATAAAGACATAATTTAGTATAGGTACTTATTTCAATAACTATAGAAAGTCTTAGGTATATTCTACTGTATGAGGAAACATATATCCATATGTGATAGCTTTAGATAACTAAACTAAAGTTAATTCTACTCATAATTTGAACTTAATTCATGTAAATTTTGGCATCAATGGAAAGGTCATTTAAATTCCGTTTGAATGATACAAAACTTTCCTTAACCCATTAAGTACCCATTGAGAATTTCAAACTTTTGTAAAAGTCTACTTTTTTGACTTTTTTCCTCGGTCCAAAAAAAAATTTTTTTTTTCATGCAGAAAGTTTCTTTAAATAATTCTAATAGTGGTTGCAAAGAATTTTTTTCGAAAATCTCTTCGCTAATATCTTTTATGATTTTTTGAAAATTGTGACTATTTTAGCCACTTTTTCCTTCTTTTCATAAAAAATTTTTCTGAGATCATCCCATTCAAAAAATCATAAAAAATATTAGCGAATAGATTTCTGAAAAAAATTGTTTGCAGTCACTATTTCCCTTTTTGATATTTTCATGAGAGAATAATCAGAGAGGATTTCTTAACATTTTGCAACGCATATGAGAAGATTCAATGTGGAAAAAAAACGCAAAGATGGTGAAAGAACGTCGGGTCGGTTGACTGGTGTTGAATTATCACGGATAGTAGAATGTCTTTGCTACGATGCTGATTTAGCATGGTGCGTACGTATTGACACTGACAACTCCTTGGCAAAATCTTCAAAAGTGATATTTTGCCGGAATGCATCATAAAAAATGTTATAGGTTTTGCCAATGCCAAAAAGGCACAAAGTCTTCGAGGAAAAGCTGGGAGGAACTCACCTGTACAAGGAATTTGTGAAGTTCGATGTGATATTTATTTTTAACGATTTTTTTTTATTGCGACTAGGCATAAGGTTCATTGCTGTATATGCAAGTTTTATGTACATATATTTGCGGTGGGTTAAGACTTTATCTAATCGACCAAATGAATATTATTGTAAAATAGATAAAGGTACCTTAATAGGTTAATAGAATGTAATATCAGTCAAATTTAATTTAAATGCGTAATCGGTGCCAATGAGTCTACCGATAATTTACAGACCGGCTAACCACTTAATAGGTGACAGTGCTCGTGGATCGTGGGAAAAATCCCATTTTGTTAAATTACGAAGGAACTCAAAGAGATCCAAGGGAAATTGACCGATCGATTAATACATTTTATTTACGTATTCAAATCGTTAATATGAAACTAGCAGAAAGCACGAAATAAATGGCTTTTGTTTTGTCTTAGGACTCTTAGGGAAATACTTTTCTTCTTTATTTTCTATTCCTGCAATTGGAATATCGTAGTAGGTACCTACTTCCAATCGTACATTTGCTCGCCACTTAGCAGTTATTCGCAAATGATTTGTGCAGACATTTGTTTGGTTTTTCAATGGTTTATTTTTGACAGCTCTCGTGTGATTCGTGTCATGTGTCAAAGTTAAAAATGCTTAGTTAGCATTGTCATTTCATCATGCAGAGATTTACAGCCGGTTTATGGTTCGGTGAAATCATTGGCCCGTATTTTTGAAAAGATGTCCGTGAGAATCACGTCAACGTCAATGGCCAGCGCCCGCTATCGTTAAGCCTATGAATTGACGGCTAGATCATGCGATTTTACGCCTTTAGACTATTTTTTACTGATGGTTTGTGAAAAAAAAAAAATACTTTTCATCTTATTGATGGGATTTAGCTGAAAAATATTTCTAAGAACTGTTTTTAATGAAAATTACGAAAAGAGAATATTATTATGACAGATCTACAACGGCTTGATTCTATGTATAAGCTCCAGAACAATCGACGAATCTTTAATGGTCAGTACCTATAAAGCGATCTTTACCAATTAACTATTTATATGACATTTATAACAAAATGTCTTCTTAAACAAATAGAAAAAATAATTATTTGATTTGGCAACACATTTTGCTGCTTACATGATTAGGGTACATGAGAATCGAGGCGATTGTACCTATATCAACAAAATTATAGTTATGGCTAAGTCTTTTACTATCAGAAGTCAGAGTCCAAAACTAACAAAATCAATTATAACAACGAAATTATGTGATTCACAGAACATGGCCTTTTCTTGTAGGTTAAGTCTTTGTCCAATTGACACAATAAGAGTTTCTGTGAGTATACGAGTACTTACCTTAAGATAAATTTAATACATTGTATTGAATAATACAATAAATGGTTTGCAATAGCTCATGCATATTTTATTGACTTTTAGAGTAGATAATTCGGATCGATAAGTCTCAAAAGTGTTATTGTTTTGCGACTTCAATAAACAAATTGATATCGCTGTCAAAATTTATTTGTTTCGCCCACACGTACAATTTAACTTCTTCTATTTTTCCAAGCGTTCTTTCGAATTTTCACTCAGTTCTGGTCATTTTTATGATTATAAAATTTTTTTGAATATTTAAATATTTTTTTTATGTCTATACGAGACTTTTGAGTTTCTCTCTTTCAGTAGATCCCTAATTTTCTTGGTTTGTTTATTGCTTTCCTTGACTTAAAACAAAAGCAAAAGTGTCAGTTTTGTTTTTGAAAATCATCAAGGCACAAACTTAACCTTTTCAAGACAACCTTATCGATTCCTTTATTGTTTTATCTATATTTTATAGAGCTTCTAATAATAGTTGTTGCAACGACTCCATATCACGTGTTTTTATTTAATGACCTACTTTTTTATGACAAGTCCGAACCACTGAAACATTTGAAGAAATCCCCTTAACCATTTCAAATAGGTACAGAAATAGGTACATAAATGTACTTAATTGTCAACTTGGCAAGAAGTAACTCTTAAATCGTTCACTGGCGAGTTGTCATCTTCAGTGGAGATTTTTCGTCCGATGATGTCGCCAAAGACTCAAATGGACGGCCGGTGCCGATTGCCATCTATCCGTCAATAGTCCAAGTTCTGCATGATTGAAATTCGGATTACTGATGCGAAAATATTGCGCGATACCAATAATAACTTTTAATGTCTAGGGCTCCGTTTCATAAAAATTTACGACAAGTAGTGGCAGGTGCTGGGCCTCAACCAACACGCCTCTCCAGTTATAACGATCTTTGGCTAACCGCCTTCAGTTGCGCACTCCAAGTTGGTTGAGGTCCCCTTCCACTTGTGCCCACCAACTAAGGCGAGGTCTTCCTTTTCTGCGTTGTCCCTCAGGGTTGGAATCGTTCTTCGGGCCGGATCTTTGGTATATATCCGCTGTGCATGTCCTAGTAATCTTAATCGACTGATATGTACTTTTCTGACCAGGTCGATGTCGCTACTCTACAGCTGGTAGAGTTCGCTGATAAATCTCCTCCTCCAAAGCCCGTCAACGCAAACGGGACCGAAAATCACCCGAAGAATTTTGCGTTCGAAGCGACCAAGGAGATCTTCATCCGCTTTTGACAACGTCCATGATTCTGCGCCATAAAGCAGGATTGAGATGATGAGGGTCTTATATAAAGTCTGCTTTATGTTTCTCGACAAGGCCTTACTAATCAATTGCCTTCTTATGCCAAAGTAACAACGGTTGGCAAGTGTAATTTTTCGCTTGGTTTCTGATTTGGTGTCATTATCAGAGTTTATAGCGGAGCCGATGTAGATAAAGTCCCTAACCACCTCAAAGTTAAAGCCGTCGTTTGTGACGTTCTTGTTGACAGCATGTACTTTGTTTTACCCTCAGTTGTACAGACTTTTGGAAAATTTTGCCCCTGGTGTTGGCTTGCGTTTCTCAAGAATGATGTTAAAAAAGTCGGATGACAGCACATCACCTTGTTTGTCTAAACCCTTTTTTGACATCAAAGGTCTCGGTGAGATTGGCCGTGTTCCATTGACCGCTAGATGACTAGCGGCATGCCAAACTCCATATAAAAAAAACTGACATTTCATCATTTGCGATAGAGCTCTAGCACATTTTGTGAAATATCCTTTTCTGGGAAATTTTTCAATCTAGCAGAAAATGAACTGTAAACAAAAGTGAAAGTGCAGAAGTCAAATATTTCCAATTTGGTGTAAAATGTGAAATGAAGCTTCCATGTAATGAATATACATTGCATTTTTGTTTATTTAAATTATAGTGTATTGATAAATATGCGGCATGATGGCTTAAAATACATTTTTGACTCTCATGAAAATCTAATAATACGAATTCAAATTGGATGTAATGTCACTTTGCCGCTGGCGCTAGAGATCTACACATTCCTCTACAGATTCCTCCATCAGAGATATTATGTACTAGATGACTAGCGGTCAAAGGAACGCGGCCATTGTAAACGACTCCATTTTGACAGCGATAACTGTCAGAAGCGGATATTATTTAAATTACTTTTCATTTACCAACGTATTTTGGGGAATTTGTTTCGATACTTTGTTTCACTTATTCGATTCCATACAGAGGAGTGTAATCGTACCTACCTATCAGGCTAATCAACCAAAAGTTTTAGGGTTTTCTTAGAATTTCATACGAATACAAAATACGCAGTATCTTCCTACCCATTTGGTTAAAATGATTAAAATTGCAAAACAATTATTACCTTTTATGGTCAAAATGATTTCATCACATTTTGTTATTCTAAGAGTCACATCAACTACACATGTACAGGTGGTGTCCATTCCCCACCAACGATTTCTCACATTCACCAAGAAATCTATCACATATAGAAATCTATCGTACCTATGATTAATCCTATTTTTTTTTGTTATAATATTTTAAAAGACGTAGACATACGGCTGCCAAGAGTGCCAAGCCACGTGTTCTTATCTTTCGCGTTTAGGTATTTTAGTGCTGTAAACTTTGACGATAGTCACGTCATGTCATCGCGCGCCGGCCGTCGCATTCGGTCAGTCTTATAGCGTCAAATATTACATTGTTGAACCGTCTTTTTAAGCTATGTATAGATTGCTTAGTCACACCTTACGTCTTACGAATTTCGATTACAATCACACTGCCCAGTGCCCAATGACCATTATGATGCAAAATTGATAATGTTCAAACATGTCGAAGCTTGTTCATAGATTGTCTGTTTTGAGTGTTTATCAGCGTTACCAGATTATTTTTTCCAAAAATGCTAAAGCGGGGGCGGAAAACTGCAAAAACTGCTAAACAAAATCGTAAAAAATGCTGAAAAAACTGCGATAGATTTTTCCACGATTAATAATTGAATTTTTTACTTTTTAATGTAAATTCTAGTGAATTATTTTACATTTACAAAAAAATCATATTTGTATACGTCAAACTTCCATAACTCTAACCTCTTTCAGTCGAATTTTTCTATTACTCGAACTCTACGTTTTTCGTTTTCAACTTTTGGCCTTCTTTACTCGAAGTTTCTATAACTCGAGTTTATTGTCTGTCATTTTGAGAGTTGGACTTATGGAAGTTCGACTACATTTGTCATTAACGTTATTGTTATAACGATACCGATAACGATATTTATAGTCATCATGAAAAAGACTATATTTTCTACATTTAAATGTATTACCTACAAAATGAATAAAAATTCAATTAAGCTGAATATTTATAAAGAACATTCGAATTTATTAAAAGCAACATTTTATTTGTTGGAATAAAGTTGTAAAGCTTCCACTTATAGAAACGCCTGCTGTACCTACTTGAAAAATTAATGAAACATTTTTATTATACTAAATCTATTACGGTCTGTAGTTCTTAGCAAATTTACCTTTGAAAACCCGTACTCTATCTATCATATCAATGCGTTATCACATTTAAATTATTCTTTTTCGAAAACGGATACATCGAATGTAATTTGAGCTGATTTCTGTTATTCCACAACACATTGCTGCATTTTAAAAAGCTTCATTCATGTCTTGAAATTGTGAGTTTTATCAATTTTTTATAGAGTTAGCCAATGTATGAAAATGGTGCTAAATGTTGCTAAATGTGCTTTTTTCAAAATGTTTTATGAATATTTTTAAAAACTGCTAAAAACTGCTGATATTTACAAATATGCTAAAAAATCTGCTGCATGTGAAATTGATGATCAAATCCTGCTAAAATCGCAGGAAACTGCTTAATATGGTAACGCTGGTGTTTATCCTTCGATACCTATGGTTCATCTCTTGGTTTTTTTTTAAGTATCTACCTACATATTTGTTCTTTGTAATAAAGGCGGAGTTTTTCATTATTTATTTCAAAATAATTTACATAGGTATAATGCAGCTACTACTTTAGTAGATACATTTGGTGGTACATAGATACATACTACACTAACAATTGACAGCACTGTAAAAGTGGAAATATAAAGCAGGTTGCAGGTAGAAATGGACTGATGTATTGCATATTTAATGGACGCATTATTCTGCGGATGAATCTTTAATGCCCAAAACACATTTGTGCAGAAATTCTGAACGCTTCACTGCAAGCAGTAGGTACTGCAGAAGAAACAGAGATGTTAGAATTCAATTTGCATCGGTTGCTGTCAAGTCAATGCGTGGAAAAATTCGAGAGAGCAACACAGAGGGAGAGGGAGACGACAAATAATTCCCGTCTCTCTTTTTCTCGTACCTATGCATCAGTAGCTGAGTTTAAAAAAAATTCGATGCTGCCAAGTCTATTTAATTTAATTTACTGTGTTGCTATGAAGTGGATTTAGAAATAAAGACAAGTTGCAGTGCTACAATGGGTGCAGAATTTACATTTGTATCACCACATACGAACATGTGTATTCTGCACATGTGTTTTGGGCGTAAAAGTCAAATAATTTCCCATTTATGTGTCGACAGATCAATCTCGTTTTTATATTCCATGTGTCACAAAAATATGAGATCTAAAATAAAAATCGGATATGACCAGCCCAATCGAAAACCACATTTTGGTCTGCGACAATATTGCAATCATTTTTTTTTGACACAAACGTGGTAACTATCAACACATTATCTAACCGGATAAATTTATTTTTTGACGCTTTCGCTTGCTTGGGATTTGCAATAGGTAGGTACTTAAGAAAATTATTTAGCGCAATTGACACACGAGCTTGCTTAGGACTGAAATACCACATTGAATAAAATCGTTAAATAAGCCAAAGCTACATAATGTAATTATTTAGTGCGATTGTCAGATAGGCTTTGGTATATGACACAAACTCTATTCTGCCGGAAAAATCAATTATACCTAGGAAGCTACGCGATGAAGGTATCTACTTTTGAAGGTAATACATACTACCGAAGAACTAAGGTAATCCTCTGCTGAATGTGTAATATAGGAAAGTAGAAACGCTACTTACCTAAACAGATATCTGACGGCAAGCACAATAGATCTTTTAGGTCGACGTGCATTTTAATGCTCCGGCAAGTCAGAAGTTTAAAAAAAAATTATTTTTGAATTTCACTTGGCTCCAGAATCACAAAATTAGCGAGGAGATCAGTTAAGTATACATAGTTATACATCATCTGCAATAAAGACATAATTTAGTATAGGTACTTATTTCAATAACTATAGAAAGTCTTAGGTATATTCTACTGTATGAGGAAACATATATCCATATGTGATAGCTTTAGATAACTAAACTAAAGTTAATTCTACTCATAATTTGAACTTAATTCATGTAAATTTTGGCATCAATGGAAAGGTCATTTAAATTCCGTTTGAATGATACAAAACTTTCCTTAACCCATTAAGTACCCATTGAGAATTTCAAACTTTTGTAAAAGTCTACTTTTTTGACTTTTTTCCTCGGTCCAAAAAAAAATTTTTTTTTTCATGCAGAAAGTTTCTTTAAATAATTCTAATAGTGGTTGCAAAGAATTTTTTTCGAAAATCTCTTCGCTAATATCTTTTATGATTTTTTGAAAATTGTGACTATTTTAGCCACTTTTTCCTTCTTTTCATAAAAAATTTTTCTGAGATCATCCCATTCAAAAAATCATAAAAAATATTAGCGAATAGATTTCTGAAAAAAATTGTTTGCAGTCACTATTTCCCTTTTTGATATTTTCATGAGAGAATAATCAGAGAGGATTTCTTAACATTTTGCAACGCATATGAGAAGATTCAATGTGGAAAAAAAACGCAAAGATGGTGAAAGAACGTCGGGTCGGTTGACTGGTGTTGAATTATCACGGATAGTAGAATGTCTTTGCTACGATGCTGATTTAGCATGGTGCGTACGTATTGACACTGACAACTCCTTGGCAAAATCTTCAAAAGTGATATTTTGCCGGAATGCATCATAAAAAATGTTATAGGTTTTGCCAATGCCAAAAAGGCACAAAGTCTTCGAGGAAAAGCTGGGAGGAACTCACCTGTACAAGGAATTTGTGAAGTTCGATGTGATATTTATTTTTAACGATTTTTTTTTATTGCGACTAGGCATAAGGTTCATTGCTGTATATGCAAGTTTTATGTACATATATTTGCGGTGGGTTAAGACTTTATCTAATCGACCAAATGAATATTATTGTAAAATAGATAAAGGTACCTTAATAGGTTAATAGAATGTAATATCAGTCAAATTTAATTTAAATGCGTAATCGGTGCCAATGAGTCTACCGATAATTTACAGACCGGCTAACCACTTAATAGGTGACAGTGCTCGTGGATCGTGGGAAAAATCCCATTTTGTTAAATTACGAAGGAACTCAAAGAGATCCAAGGGAAATTGACCGATCGATTAATACATTTTATTTACGTATTCAAATCGTTAATATGAAACTAGCAGAAAGCACGAAATAAATGGCTTTTGTTTTGTCTTAGGACTCTTAGGGAAATACTTTTCTTCTTTATTTTCTATTCCTGCAATTGGAATATCGTAGTAGGTACCTACTTCCAATCGTACATTTGCTCGCCACTTAGCAGTTATTCGCAAATGATTTGTGCAGACATTTGTTTGGTTTTTCAATGGTTTATTTTTGACAGCTCTCGTGTGATTCGTGTCATGTGTCAAAGTTAAAAATGCTTAGTTAGCATTGTCATTTCATCATGCAGAGATTTACAGCCGGTTTATGGTTCGGTGAAATCATTGGCCCGTATTTTTGAAAAGATGTCCGTGAGAATCACGTCAACGTCAATGGCCAGCGCCCGCTATCGTTAAGCCTATGAATTGACGGCTAGATCATGCGATTTTACGCCTTTAGACTATTTTTTACTGATGGTTTGTGAAAAAAAAAAAATACTTTTCATCTTATTGATGGGATTTAGCTGAAAAATATTTCTAAGAACTGTTTTTAATGAAAATTACGAAAAGAGAATATTATTATGACAGATCTACAACGGCTTGATTCTATGTATAAGCTCCAGAACAATCGACGAATCTTTAATGGTCAGTACCTATAAAGCGATCTTTACCAATTAACTATTTATATGACATTTATAACAAAATGTCTTCTTAAACAAATAGAAAAAATAATTATTTGATTTGGCAACACATTTTGCTGCTTACATGATTAGGGTACATGAGAATCGAGGCGATTGTACCTATATCAACAAAATTATAGTTATGGCTAAGTCTTTTACTATCAGAAGTCAGAGTCCAAAACTAACAAAATCAATTATAACAACGAAATTATGTGATTCACAGAACATGGCCTTTTCTTGTAGGTTAAGTCTTTGTCCAATTGACACAATAAGAGTTTCTGTGAGTATACGAGTACTTACCTTAAGATAAATTTAATACATTGTATTGAATAATACAATAAATGGTTTGCAATAGCTCATGCATATTTTATTGACTTTTAGAGTAGATAATTCGGATCGATAAGTCTCAAAAGTGTTATTGTTTTGCGACTTCAATAAACAAATTGATATCGCTGTCAAAATTTATTTGTTTCGCCCACACGTACAATTTAACTTCTTCTATTTTTCCAAGCGTTCTTTCGAATTTTCACTCAGTTCTGGTCATTTTTATGATTATAAAATTTTTTTGAATATTTAAATATTTTTTTTATGTCTATACGAGACTTTTGAGTTTCTCTCTTTCAGTAGATCCCTAATTTTCTTGGTTTGTTTATTGCTTTCCTTGACTTAAAACAAAAGCAAAAGTGTCAGTTTTGTTTTTGAAAATCATCAAGGCACAAACTTAACCTTTTCAAGACAACCTTATCGATTCCTTTATTGTTTTATCTATATTTTATAGAGCTTCTAATAATAGTTGTTGCAACGACTCCATATCACGTGTTTTTATTTAATGACCTACTTTTTTATGACAAGTCCGAACCACTGAAACATTTGAAGAAATCCCCTTAACCATTTCAAATAGGTACAGAAATAGGTACATAAATGTACTTAATTGTCAACTTGGCAAGAAGTAACTCTTAAATCGTTCACTGGCGAGTTGTCATCTTCAGTGGAGATTTTTCGTCCGATGATGTCGCCAAAGACTCAAATGGACGGCCGGTGCCGATTGCCATCTATCCGTCAATAGTCCAAGTTCTGCATGATTGAAATTCGGATTACTGATGCGAAAATATTGCGCGATACCAATAATAACTTTTAATGTCTAGGGCTCCGTTTCATAAAAATTTACGACAAGTAGTGGCAGGTGCTGGGCCTCAACCAACACGCCTCTCCAGTTATAACGATCTTTGGCTAACCGCCTTCAGTTGCGCACTCCAAGTTGGTTGAGGTCCCCTTCCACTTGTGCCCACCAACTAAGGCGAGGTCTTCCTTTTCTGCGTTGTCCCTCAGGGTTGGAATCGTTCTTCGGGCCGGATCTTTGGTATATATCCGCTGTGCATGTCCTAGTAATCTTAATCGACTGATATGTACTTTTCTGACCAGGTCGATGTCGCTACTCTACAGCTGGTAGAGTTCGCTGATAAATCTCCTCCTCCAAAGCCCGTCAACGCAAACGGGACCGAAAATCACCCGAAGAATTTTGCGTTCGAAGCGACCAAGGAGATCTTCATCCGCTTTTGACAACGTCCATGATTCTGCGCCATAAAGCAGGATTGAGATGATGAGGGTCTTATATAAAGTCTGCTTTATGTTTCTCGACAAGGCCTTACTAATCAATTGCCTTCTTATGCCAAAGTAACAACGGTTGGCAAGTGTAATTTTTCGCTTGGTTTCTGATTTGGTGTCATTATCAGAGTTTATAGCGGAGCCGATGTAGATAAAGTCCCTAACCACCTCAAAGTTAAAGCCGTCGTTTGTGACGTTCTTGTTGACAGCATGTACTTTGTTTTACCCTCAGTTGTACAGACTTTTGGAAAATTTTGCCCCTGGTGTTGGCTTGCGTTTCTCAAGAATGATGTTAAAAAAGTCGGATGACAGCACATCACCTTGTTTGTCTAAACCCTTTTTTGACATCAAAGGTCTCGGTGAGATTGGCCGTGTTCCATTGACCGCTAGATGACTAGCGGCATGCCAAACTCCATATAAAAAAAACTGACATTTCATCATTTGCGATAGAGCTCTAGCACATTTTGTGAAATATCCTTTTCTGGGAAATTTTTCAATCTAGCAGAAAATGAACTGTAAACAAAAGTGAAAGTGCAGAAGTCAAATATTTCCAATTTGGTGTAAAATGTGAAATGAAGCTTCCATGTAATGAATATACATTGCATTTTTGTTTATTTAAATTATAGTGTATTGATAAATATGCGGCATGATGGCTTAAAATACATTTTTGACTCTCATGAAAATCTAATAATACGAATTCAAATTGGATGTAATGTCACTTTGCCGCTGGCGCTAGAGATCTACACATTCCTCTACAGATTCCTCCATCAGAGATATTATGTACTAGATGACTAGCGGTCAAAGGAACGCGGCCATTGTAAACGACTCCATTTTGACAGCGATAACTGTCAGAAGCGGATATTATTTAAATTACTTTTCATTTACCAACGTATTTTGGGGAATTTGTTTCGATACTTTGTTTCACTTATTCGATTCCATACAGAGGAGTGTAATCGTACCTACCTATCAGGCTAATCAACCAAAAGTTTTAGGGTTTTCTTAGAATTTCATACGAATACAAAATACGCAGTATCTTCCTACCCATTTGGTTAAAATGATTAAAATTGCAAAACAATTATTACCTTTTATGGTCAAAATGATTTCATCACATTTTGTTATTCTAAGAGTCACATCAACTACACATGTACAGGTGGTGTCCATTCCCCACCAACGATTTCTCACATTCACCAAGAAATCTATCACATATAGAAATCTATCGTACCTATGATTAATCCTATTTTTTTTTGTTATAATATTTTAAAAGACGTAGACATACGGCTGCCAAGAGTGCCAAGCCACGTGTTCTTATCTTTCGCGTTTAGGTATTTTAGTGCTGTAAACTTTGACGATAGTCACGTCATGTCATCGCGCGCCGGCCGTCGCATTCGGTCAGTCTTATAGCGTCAAATATTACATTGTTGAACCGTCTTTTTAAGCTATGTATAGATTGCTTAGTCACACCTTACGTCTTACGAATTTCGATTACAATCACACTGCCCAGTGCCCAATGACCATTATGATGCAAAATTGATAATGTTCAAACATGTCGAAGCTTGTTCATAGATTGTCTGTTTTGAGTGTTTTGTTTATCCTTCGATACCTATGGTTCATCTCTTGGTTTTTTTTTAAGTATCTACCTACATATTTGTTCTTTGTAATAAAGGCGGAGTTTTTCATTATTTATTTCAAAATAATTTACATAGGTATAATGCAGCTACTACTTTAGTAGATACATTTGGTGGTACATAGATACATACTACACTAACAATTGACAGCACTGTAAAAGTGGAAATATAAAGCAGGTTGCAGGTAGAAATGGACTGATGTATTGCATATTTAATGGACGCATTATTCTGCGGATGAATCTTTAATGCCCAAAACACATTTGTGCAGAAATTCTGAACGCTTCACTGCAAGCAGTAGGTACTGCAGAAGAAACAGAGATGTTAGAATTCAATTTGCATCGGTTGCTGTCAAGTCAATGCGTGGAAAAATTCGAGAGAGCAACACAGAGGGAGAGGGAGACGACAAATAATTCCCGTCTCTCTTTTTCTCGTACCTATGCATCAGTAGCTGAGTTTAAAAAAAATTCGATGCTGCCAAGTCTATTTAATTTAATTTACTGTGTTGCTATGAAGTGGATTTAGAAATAAAGACAAGTTGCAGTGCTACAATGGGTGCAGAATTTACATTTGTATCACCACATACGAACATGTGTATTCTGCACATGTGTTTTGGGCGTAAAAGTCAAATAATTTCCCATTTATGTGTCGACAGATCAATCTCGTTTTTATATTCCATGTGTCACAAAAATATGAGATCTAAAATAAAAATCGGATATGACCAGCCCAATCGAAAACCACATTTTGGTCTGCGACAATATTGCAATCATTTTTTTTTGACACAAACGTGGTAACTATCAACACATTATCTAACCGGATAAATTTATTTTTTGACGCTTTCGCTTGCTTGGGATTTGCAATAGGTAGGTACTTAAGAAAATTATTTAGCGCAATTGACACACGAGCTTGCTTAGGACTGAAATACCACATTGAATAAAATCGTTAAATAAGCCAAAGCTACATAATGTAATTATTTAGTGCGATTGTCAGATAGGCTTTGGTATATGACACAAACTCTATTCTGCCGGAAAAATCAATTATACCTAGGAAGCTACGCGATGAAGGTATCTACTTTTGAAGGTAATACATACTACCGAAGAACTAAGGTAATCCTCTGCTGAATGTGTAATATAGGAAAGTAGAAACGCTACTTACCTAAACAGATATCTGACGGCAAGCACAATAGATCTTTTAGGTCGACGTGCATTTTAATGCTCCGGCAAGTCAGAAGTTTAAAAAAAAATTATTTTTGAATTTCACTTGGCTCCAGAATCACAAAATTAGCGAGGAGATCAGTTAAGTATACATAGTTATACATCATCTGCAATAAAGACATAATTTAGTATAGGTACTTATTTCAATAACTATAGAAAGTCTTAGGTATATTCTACTGTATGAGGAAACATATATCCATATGTGATAGCTTTAGATAACTAAACTAAAGTTAATTCTACTCATAATTTGAACTTAATTCATGTAAATTTTGGCATCAATGGAAAGGTCATTTAAATTCCGTTTGAATGATACAAAACTTTCCTTAACCCATTAAGTACCCATTGAGAATTTCAAACTTTTGTAAAAGTCTACTTTTTTGACTTTTTTCCTCGGTCCAAAAAAAAATTTTTTTTTTCATGCAGAAAGTTTCTTTAAATAATTCTAATAGTGGTTGCAAAGAATTTTTTTCGAAAATCTCTTCGCTAATATCTTTTATGATTTTTTGAAAATTGTGACTATTTTAGCCACTTTTTCCTTCTTTTCATAAAAAATTTTTCTGAGATCATCCCATTCAAAAAATCATAAAAAATATTAGCGAATAGATTTCTGAAAAAAATTGTTTGCAGTCACTATTTCCCTTTTTGATATTTTCATGAGAGAATAATCAGAGAGGATTTCTTAACATTTTGCAACGCATATGAGAAGATTCAATGTGGAAAAAAAACGCAAAGATGGTGAAAGAACGTCGGGTCGGTTGACTGGTGTTGAATTATCACGGATAGTAGAATGTCTTTGCTACGATGCTGATTTAGCATGGTGCGTACGTATTGACACTGACAACTCCTTGGCAAAATCTTCAAAAGTGATATTTTGCCGGAATGCATCATAAAAAATGTTATAGGTTTTGCCAATGCCAAAAAGGCACAAAGTCTTCGAGGAAAAGCTGGGAGGAACTCACCTGTACAAGGAATTTGTGAAGTTCGATGTGATATTTATTTTTAACGATTTTTTTTTATTGCGACTAGGCATAAGGTTCATTGCTGTATATGCAAGTTTTATGTACATATATTTGCGGTGGGTTAAGACTTTATCTAATCGACCAAATGAATATTATTGTAAAATAGATAAAGGTACCTTAATAGGTTAATAGAATGTAATATCAGTCAAATTTAATTTAAATGCGTAATCGGTGCCAATGAGTCTACCGATAATTTACAGACCGGCTAACCACTTAATAGGTGACAGTGCTCGTGGATCGTGGGAAAAATCCCATTTTGTTAAATTACGAAGGAACTCAAAGAGATCCAAGGGAAATTGACCGATCGATTAATACATTTTATTTACGTATTCAAATCGTTAATATGAAACTAGCAGAAAGCACGAAATAAATGGCTTTTGTTTTGTCTTAGGACTCTTAGGGAAATACTTTTCTTCTTTATTTTCTATTCCTGCAATTGGAATATCGTAGTAGGTACCTACTTCCAATCGTACATTTGCTCGCCACTTAGCAGTTATTCGCAAATGATTTGTGCAGACATTTGTTTGGTTTTTCAATGGTTTATTTTTGACAGCTCTCGTGTGATTCGTGTCATGTGTCAAAGTTAAAAATGCTTAGTTAGCATTGTCATTTCATCATGCAGAGATTTACAGCCGGTTTATGGTTCGGTGAAATCATTGGCCCGTATTTTTGAAAAGATGTCCGTGAGAATCACGTCAACGTCAATGGCCAGCGCCCGCTATCGTTAAGCCTATGAATTGACGGCTAGATCATGCGATTTTACGCCTTTAGACTATTTTTTACTGATGGTTTGTGAGAAAAAAAAATACTTTTCATCTTATTGATGGGATTTAGCTGAAAAATATTTCTAATAACTGTTTTTAATGAAAATTACGAAAAGAGAATATTATTATGACAGATCTACAACGGCTTGATGCTATGTATAAGCTCCAGAACAATCGACGAATCTTTAATGGTCAGTATAAAGCGATCTTTACCAATTAACTATTTATATGACATTTATAACAAAATGTCTTCTTAAACAAATAGAAAAAATAATTATTTGATTTGGCAACACATTTTGCTGCTTACATGATTAGGGTACATGAGAATCGAGGCGATTGTACCTATATCAACAAAATTATAGTTATGGCTAAGTCTTTTACTATCAGAAGTCAGAGTCCAAAACTAACAAAATCAATTATAACAACGAAATTATGTGATTCACAGAACATGGCCTTTTCTTGTAGGTTAAGTCTTTGTCCAATTGACACAATAAGAGTTTCTGTGAGTATACGAGTACTTACCTTAAGATAAATTTAATACATTGTATTGAATAATACAATAAATGGTTTGCAATAGCTCATGCATATTTTATTGACTTTTAGAGTAGATAATTCGGATCGATAAGTCTCAAAAGTGTTATTGTTTTGCGACTTCAATAAACAAATTGATATCGCTGTCAAAATTTATTTGTTTCGCCCACACGTACAATTTAACTTCTTCTATTTTTCCAAGCGTTCTTTCGAATTTTCACTCAGTTCTGGTCATTTTTATGATTATAAAATTTTTTTGAATATTTAAATATTTTTTTTATGTCTATACGAGACTTTTGAGTTTCTCTCTTTCAGTAGATCCCTAATTTTCTTGGTTTGTTTATTGCTTTCCTTGACTTAAAACAAAAGCAAAAGTGTCAGTTTTGTTTTTGAAAATCATCAAGGCACAAACTTAACCTTTTCAAGACAACCTTATCGATTCCTTTATTGTTTTATCTATATTTTATAGAGCTTCTAATAATAGTTGTTGCAACGACTCCATATCACGTGTTTTTATTTAATGACCTACTTTTTTATGACAAGTCCGAACCACTGAAACATTTGAAGAAATCCCCTTAACCATTTCAAATAGGTACAGAAATAGGTACATAAATGTACTTAATTGTCAACTTGGCAAGAAGTAACTCTTAAATCGTTCACTGGCGAGTTGTCATCTTCAGTGGAGATTTTTCGTCCGATGATGTCGCCAAAGACTCAAATGGACGGCCGGTGCCGATTGCCATCTATCCGTCAATAGTCCAAGTTCTGCATGATTGAAATTCGGATTACTGATGCGAAAATATTGCGCGATACCAATAATAACTTTTAATGTCTAGGGCTCCGTTTCATAAAAATTTACGACAAGTAGTGGCAGGTGCTGGGCCTCAACCAACACGCCTCTCCAGTTATAACGATCTTTGGCTAACCGCCTTCAGTTGCGCACTCCAAGTTGGTTGAGGTCCCCTTCCACTTGTGCCCACCAACTAAGGCGAGGTCTTCCTTTTCTGCGTTGTCCCTCAGGGTTGGAATCGTTCTTCGGGCCGGATCTTTGGTATATATCCGCTGTGCATGTCCTAGTAATCTTAATCGACTGATATGTACTTTTCTGACCAGGTCGATGTCGCTACTCTACAGCTGGTAGAGTTCGCTGATAAATCTCCTCCTCCAAAGCCCGTCAACGCAAACGGGACCGAAAATCACCCGAAGAATTTTGCGTTCGAAGCGACCAAGGAGATCTTCATCCGCTTTTGACAACGTCCATGATTCTGCGCCATAAAGCAGGATTGAGATGATGAGGGTCTTATATAAAGTCTGCTTTATGTTTCTCGACAAGGCCTTACTAATCAATTGCCTTCTTATGCCAAAGTAACAACGGTTGGCAAGTGTAATTTTTCGCTTGGTTTCTGATTTGGTGTCATTATCAGAGTTTATAGCGGAGCCGATGTAGATAAAGTCCCTAACCACCTCAAAGTTAAAGCCGTCGTTTGTGACGTTCTTGTTGACAGCATGTACTTTGTTTTACCCTCAGTTGTACAGACTTTTGGAAAATTTTGCCCCTGGTGTTGGCTTGCGTTTCTCAAGAATGATGTTAAAAAAGTCGGATGACAGCACATCACCTTGTTTGTCTAAACCCTTTTTTGACATCAAAGGTCTCGGTGAGATTGGCCGTGTTCCATTGACCGCTAGATGACTAGCGGCATGCCAAACTCCATATAAAAAAAACTGACATTTCATCATTTGCGATAGAGCTCTAGCACATTTTGTGAAATATCCTTTTCTGGGAAATTTTTCAATCTAGCAGAAAATGAACTGTAAACAAAAGTGAAAGTGCAGAAGTCAAATATTTCCAATTTGGTGTAAAATGTGAAATGAAGCTTCCATGTAATGAATATACATTGCATTTTTGTTTATTTAAATTATAGTGTATTGATAAATATGCGGCATGATGGCTTAAAATACATTTTTGACTCTCATGAAAATCTAATAATACGAATTCAAATTGGATGTAATGTCACTTTGCCGCTGGCGCTAGAGATCTACACATTCCTCTACAGATTCCTCCATCAGAGATATTATGTAGGTACTAGATGACTAGCGGTCAAAGGAACGCGGCCATTGTAAACGACTCCATTTTGACAGCGATAACTGTCAGAAGCGGATATTATTTAAATTGCTTTTCATTTACCAACGTATTTTGGGGAATTTGTTTCGATACTTTGTTTCACTTATTCGATTCCATACAGAGGAGTGTAATCATACCTACCTATCAGGCTAATCAACCAAAAGTTTTAGGGTTTTCTTAGAATTTCATACGAATACAAAATACGCAGTATCTTCCTACCCATTTGGTTAAAATGATTAAAATTGCAAAACAATTATTACCTTTTATGGTCAAAATGATTTCATCACATTTTGTTATTCTAAGAGTCACATCAACTACACATGTACAGGTGGTGTCCATTCCCCACCAACGATTTCTCACATTCACCAAGAAATCTATCACATATAGAAATCTATCGTACCTATGATTAATCCTATTTTTTTTGTTATAATTTTTTAAAAGACGTAGACATACGGCTGCCAAGCCACGTGGTCTTATCTTTCGCGTTCGCCGTCGCATTCGGTCAGTCTTATAGCGTCAAATATTACATTGTTGAACCGACTTTTTAAGCTATGTATAGATTGCTTAGTCACACCTTACGTCTTACGAATTTCGATTACAATCACACTGCCCAGTGCCCAATGACCATTATGATGCAAAATTGATAATGTTCAAACATGTCGAAGCTTGTTCATAGATTGTCTGTTTTGAGTGTTTATCCTTCGATATGGTTCATCTCTTGTTTTTTTTTAAGTATCTACCTACATATTTGTTCTTTGTAATAAAGGCGGAGTTTTTCATTATTTATTTCAAAAAAATTTACATAGGTAGATATAATGCAGCTACTACTTTAGTAGATACATTTGGTGGTACATAGATACATACTACACTAACAATTGACAGCACTGTAAAAGTGGAAATATAAAGCAGGTTGCAGGTAGAAATGGACTGATGTATTGCATATTTAATGGACGCATTATTCTGCGGATGAATCTTTAATGCCCAAAACACATTTGTGCAGAAATTCTGAACGCTTCACTGCAAGCAGTAGGTACTGCAGAAGAAACAGAGATGTGTAGAACTCAGCGATGCCAAACCTAGCCCAATTGTGAAATTCTAGCACTGCTTCATTCGATCTAGCACTGTAAATTGCTCTTTTAGCATTGTGTTTAATTTATATTTTCAAGCAATACGCATTTAAATTTTGCTATAAAACTGTTTTTCTGTGAAAATTTAGTTGATTATTTAAAACTGAAATTTTGTTTCAGTATTTTGTACGTCAAAACAGTGTAGATATATATTAAAGTCGTTTGGTCTGGCCCTGAACTAGCCCTGAAATCACATTTCTGGCTCTAAATCACATTTTTGAGTTGGCATCGCTGGAGAACTCAATTTGCATCGGTTGCTGTCAATGCGTGCAAAAATTCGAGAGAGCAACACAGAGGGAGAGGGAGACGACAAATAATTCCCGTCTCTCTTTTTCTCGCGTGCATCAGTAGCTGAGTATAAAAATTCGATGCTGCCAAGTCTATTTAATTTAATTCACTGCGTTGCTATGCAGTGGATTTAGAAATAGAGACTAGTTGCAGTGCTGCGGTGGGTGCAGAATTTACATTTGCATTACCACATAAGAACATGTTTATTCTAAAGCACAATGAATTCTGCACATGTGTTTTGGGCGTAAAAGTCAAATAATTTCACATTTATGTGCCGACGGATCAACCTCGTTTTTATATTCCATGTGTCACGAAAAATATGAGATCTAAAATAAAAATCGGATGTGACCAGCCCAATCGAAAACCACATTATGGTCTGCGACAATTGCAATAATTTTTTTTGACACAAATGTGGTAACTATCAACTTTCTGCATCAAAACATTTTTTTTTTTTTTAACGGAGGAAAAAAGTAAAAAAAGTAGACTTTTACAAAAGTTCGGAATTTTCAATGGACACTTAATGGGTTAAGAAAAGTTTTGTATCATTCAAGCGGAATTTAAATGACCTTTCCATTGATGCCAAAATTTACATGAATTAAGTTCAAATTATGAGTGGAATTAATTTTAGTTTTGTCAAAATACTTATGGCCTCCATTGTATTTCCAGGTATATACGCGTCAACTATCAAAGTGTAGCACTAGCTGCAGGGGCGGATCCAAGGGGTCAAATCTAAAATATTTTCCAATATTTTTGATGAAACTACTGACATTTCCCATACCGAACAGTTAAGTCTCTCTTTCCGATATTTTCATGAGGGAATAGTCAGAGAGGATTTCTTAACATTTTGCAACGCATATGAGAAGATTCAATGTGAAAAAAACGCAAAGATGGTGAAAGAACCTCGGGTCGGTTGACTGGTGTTGAATTATCACGGATATTAGAAGATCTTTGCTACGAGTTCGACACTGATTTAGCATGGTGCGTACGGATTGGCACTGACAACTCCTTAGCGAAATCTTCAAAAGTGACGTTTTGTCGGAATGCATCAGCGACTATAAAAAAAAGTTATAGGTTTTGCCAATGCCAAAAAGGCACAAAGTCTTCTTCGAGGAAGAGCAGGGAGGAACACATGTACAAGGAATTTGTGAAGCTCGATGGGATATTTATTTTTAACGATTTTTTTTATTGCGACTAGGCATAAGGTTCATTGCTTTATATGCAAGTCTTATAATTCATTCATTCATTCATTCATTCATTTTCAATGGTCCGCTTGTCCATTAAGTGGGTCGCGGGAGTAGGTTGCTCAAGTGGACCCTCCATAGCTCTCGATCCTCCGCCATCGACTCTAAATCATCAAGGGCAATCCCCATACGGGTATAGGAGAGATTATGGACTTGATCTAACCATCTCATCCTTGGTCTACCTAGAGGACGCCTACCCGATGGTACGGATTCCATAGCACGTCGTGGAATCCTGGTCGGGGACATGCGTTTAACATGACCAAACCACCGAAGCATGGATCGCTCCGTCCGGAGAAGTAGCTGCTCGACATTGAGTTCCTCACGTATTCTGGTATTTCTGATGCGATCTCTACGGGTCACACCAGCAATACTACGGAGAAATCTCATTTCGGCAGCTTGTATCCGCTGCTTATAATGTATATCCATTTTTAAATATTTTGTATTGGCTGGCCTCGGCCAATGTGACGTTAACACGAATTCAAATATTGCGTCCTTTTGACACTCCATTCTATTAAACTTTTGATGTCAAATATCTTAAATCAATCTATTTGTCATAATCATAATGTTTGACCACGATGACACTATTTGACATTTCACTTAGAGTTTTTGACAGCCTTATTAAGCATTGCCAAATTCAGAGTTTAATATTTTTGAAATAGAAAATCAGCGAGAAGAAAGAAGGGTAAAACGGTTTCTTGCTATTTACTTAGTATTAGTAGGTAGTCTAGTTTGTACGTTTAGAAAAGCAAACCTCATATAGCTTTTCCCACACTTACACCAGGTTCATTCGTCTACTTTCTTCATGGAAAATGAGAAACGTCAAATCTCAGAAATCGATGGAGGAATTATTTCCATTTTTTCTTTTTGATAGATGGCAACTGAAGCGAGTTAACCGATTTGACGATTTAACGTCTTTATATATACGCTTTGTCAGATTTCTGTATTTTCTTCACGTTTTTGACAACAAGTCCCTTAAATGACGGACAGGGCAAATATAACCATTTTTGTCAGATTGGTCACGTGATCTATTTTTCTTATGACACATCATTTTACTTTAAGTCCGAATTCCAAAAAAAAGAAACAGTCTTAAGTACGAGTAGGTATACCTTGCATAGATATAGGAAATAGTTCTACAAACCACACCTTGAGTTTTGCGGTGGGTTAAGACTTTATCTAATCGACCAAATGAATATTATTGTGAAATAGATAAAGGTACCTACCTATAAGGTTAATAGAATGTAATATATTGATATCTATCAGTCAATTAAGTTAAATCCAGTTTAAATGCGTAATTGGTGCCAATGAGTCTACCGATAATTTAGAAACCGACTAACCACTTAATTGGTGACAGTGCTCGTGGATCGTGGGAAAAATCCCATTTTGTTAAATTTCATAGGAACTCAAAGAGATCCAAGGGAAATTGATCGACCGATTAATAAATTTTATTTACGTATATTTAAATTGTTAATATGAAACTAGCAAAAAGTACGAAATCAGTGGTTTGGTCTTTGGACTCTTAGGGAAATACTTTTTTTCTCTATTTTTGTTTCCTCCAATTGGAATATCGTAGTACCTACTTCCAATTGTATATACATTTGATCGCCACTTAGCAGTTATTCGCAGACATTTGTCATTTCATCATGCAAAGACATACAACCGGTTTATGGTTCAGCGGAATCATTGGCCCGTATTTTTGGAAAGATGTCCGTGAGAATCACGTCAACGTCAACGGCCGGCCGACGGCGCCCGCTATCGTTAAGCCGGCTATATCGTGCGATTTTACGCCTTTAGACTATTTTTTACTGATGGTTTGTGAGAAAAAAAAATACTTTTCATCTTATTGATGGGATTTAGCTGAAAAATATTTCTAATAACTGTTTTTAATGAAAATTACGAAAAGAGAATATTATTATGACAGATCTACAACGGCTTGATGCTATGTATAAGCTCCAGAACAATCGACGAATCTTTAATGGTCAGTATAAAGCGATCTTTACCAATTAACTATTTATATGACATTTATAACAAAATGTCTTCTTAAACAAATAGAAAAAATAATTATTTGATTTGGCAACACATTTTGCTGCTTACATGATTAGGGTACATGAGAATCGAGGCGATTGTACCTATATCAACAAAATTATAGTTATGGCTAAGTCTTTTACTATCAGAAGTCAGAGTCCAAAACTAACAAAATCAATTATAACAACGAAATTATGTGATTCACAGAACATGGCCTTTTCTTGTAGGTTAAGTCTTTGTCCAATTGACACAATAAGAGTTTCTGTGAGTATACGAGTACTTACCTTAAGATAAATTTAATACATTGTATTGAATAATACAATAAATGGTTTGCAATAGCTCATGCATATTTTATTGACTTTTAGAGTAGATAATTCGGATCGATAAGTCTCAAAAGTGTTATTGTTTTGCGACTTCAATAAACAAATTGATATCGCTGTCAAAATTTATTTGTTTCGCCCACACGTACAATTTAACTTCTTCTATTTTTCCAAGCGTTCTTTCGAATTTTCACTCAGTTCTGGTCATTTTTATGATTATAAAATTTTTTTGAATATTTAAATATTTTTTTTAGGTATGTCTATACGAGACTTTTGAGTTTCTCTCTTTCAGTAGATCCCTAATTTTCTTGGTTTGTTTATTGCTTTCCTTGACTTAAAACAAAAGCAAAAGTGTCAGTTTTGTTTTTGAAAATCATCAAGGCACAAACTTAACCTTTTCAAGACAACCTTATCGATTCCTTTATTGTTTTATCTATATTTTATAGAGCTTCTAATAATAGTTGTCGCAACGACTCCATATCACGTGTTTTTATTTAATCACCTACTTTTTTATGACAAGTCCGAACCACTGAAACATTTGAAGAAATCCCCTTAACCATTTCAAATGGGTACAGAAATAGGTACATAAATGTACTTACTTGTTAACTTGGCAAAAAGTAACTCTTAATTCGTTCACGGGCTTCTTCAGTGAAGATTTTAGTCCGATGATGTCGCCAAAGACTCAAATGGACGGTCGGCGCCGATCTGGAATAGCCGTCAATGGTCCAAGTTCTGCATGATTGAAGTTCGAATTACTAATGCGAAAATATTGCGTGATACCCAATAGTAATTTTTAATGTCTAGGGCTCCATTTCATAAAAATTTACGACAAGTAGTGGCAGGTGTTGGGCCTCAACCAACACGCCTCTCCAGTTATAACGATCTTTGGCTAACCGCCTCCAGTTGCGCACTCCAAGTTGGTTGAGGTCCCCTTCCACTTGCGCGCACCAACTAAGGCGAGGTCTTCCTCTTCTGCGTTGTCCCTCAGGGTTGGAATCGCTCTTCGGGCCGGATCGTTGGTATCCATTCGCTCTATGTCCTAGTCATCTTAGTCGACTGATATGTACTTTTCTGACCAGGTCGATGTCGCTACTCTACAGCTGGTAGAGTTCGCTGATAAATCTCCTCCTCCAAAGCCCGTCAACGCAAACGGGACCGAAAATCACCCGAAGAATTTTGCGTTCGAAGCGACCAAGGAGATCTTCATCCGCTTTTGACAACGTCCATGATTCTGCGCCATAAAGCAGGATTGAGATGATGAGGGTCTTATATAAAGTCTGCTTTATGTTTCTCGACAAGGCCTTACTAATCAATTGCCTTCTTATGCCAAAGTAACAACGGTTGGCAAGTGTAATTTTTCGCTTGGTTTCTGATTTGGTGTCATTATCAGAGTTTATAGCGGAGCCGATGTAGATAAAGTCCCTAACCACCTCCGCCGCGTTCCATTGACCGCTAGATGACTAGCGGCATGCCAAACTCCATATAAAAAAAACTGACATTTCATCATTTGCGCTAGAGCTCTAGCACATTTTGTGAAATATCCTTTTCTGGGAAATTTTTCAATCTAGCGCAAAATGAACTGCTAGATTGAAAAAAATAACGACCTGTCAAAATAAAAGTGAAAGTGCAGAAGTCAAATATTTCCAATTTGGTTCTGCATCATCATTCTGCACAAACTGACAAGTTTGGCAGACATGGCTCTGTATAGCTCGTCTCTATAAATGGTGTCATATGCGGCTTTAAAATCGATAAATAGATGACGAGTATCGATTTGGACTTCTTCGGTTTTCTCTAGTACGACGATCGTTTACATTAACGGTAATGTCACAAATCGCTCGCTATACAGTGACGCATTATCACTGTGTAATTCAGCTACACCCCCCAGACTATACCTACCCCTAAATTTAAATCCATAGGTAGGTAGGTACCTGCAAGTTGTAAATGCAGATTATGGATGTCAAAAACCAAACAAAACAAATGTCATATTGTCATCTCTCCAAACTATAGATATCTAGTCTTCTTTCTTCAGTACGTCATGCTCGCGATCCACCTGACATACAGTGACTTGACTTTGTCTAAAGTCTTATGTCGCATGTTGAAAAGGTGCTAGTGACAGTGAATCATTTCTAGTTCTTTTAATTTTTATCTCAAAATATGACCGTTAGATGGTAATGTATTTGTGCCAATTCACAATAGTATTTTATCTGTGACTGCAACGCTGATTCCATGAAATGCTCACCTACACAACCAAAGCTCTGCAATAGAACCACGAACAGCTGACAGTATATGCTGCAACAGCAGTCAGCATCACACAGCACAGCGCAAGCCTCTTCTCTGTCCTCCTACCACCCCTGGGCAGAGCAACAAGCGCAAACTCACAAATAAAAAACACAAACAACTCAGCACTCACACCCCCTAAAACTTGCACACTCCCAAGGCACAACAAAACAACAGGAACAGCTGGTATTTCATCAGCCGTCTGCACACAGTAGTGACGCCAAGGGGATGGAATGAATTCTAAAATGAATACTTCCAGTGGATGATAAACTTTTTGCCAATATAGCTGTCGCCTTCCTGAGTGGCTTCGCCATCGCCACACAGTTTACCGAACCGTGTGCGTGACTATCATCTGCTCTGCTTACTGTCACTATACTCTTCCAATAGAACAGCTGATTTTCTCGCATACACCAACAGTCCAGCGCATACATCCCCATCTTTGTACGTCATTCAATTTACACATCTAAACAACCAGCCACTACACCGACACAAAACGAGCTGAAAGCAACACAAGAAACAAACCAGCAGCACACTGCACAGCAAACAAGCAGCCAGCAATCGTCCGAACCGAACACAACAGTCAACAGTCGCTAAAAATTAACCATACGGTTTAGTTGTAAACTACAAGACAAGCCGTGCGGACGTCAATTTAATTTTCGCGTTTGGAGTGATAGAATTTTTTCCGATCAAGAACTTAATTTCTTATTCTCCCCACATTATCCAAGAATAAAAAAAAAAAAACGGATTTACCACACATACAGTACCCCAACTTCTCATAACGGATTCAAAGATATTTCTCCAAACGAATTTATCGCATGCAAAAAAAAAAATGTTGCAGACAATGTTTACATACATTTCTCTCGCAGAGTGCACCTCCACTTTGAAGTGTCAAATTTGCAAATTGGCTAATTAATCGCGATCGGAAAACTAAGTGAAAATTTTATTTTCGTACATATCCGCAGGAAATCTAGTCCAAGTTAATAAATAAATTATACTTCTGTGCAGAATTGTAATAGTAAAATCAAATTCAAGAAAATTTGTTGCACGCCATCGAGTGAAGTTGTTAAAGAACATTTTGTTCGTTACCTCTCAAAACACGTGCGGTGCTCATTAAATTAATTAAAATTAAAACTAAAAATTTCATAAACAAAATCGGTGAAAATAACAACAAATAAACCATAACCCACCCATTTTGTCGGTCCACCGGAATATAAAAAAAAATACAAACAAGTGTTTTAAAAAAATATTTATATATACATATTTTATAAAAGTAAATAAAATTACTTTGAATTTTCATTTTAACCTTAAGTTCCATGAAAATAATTTTATAGTGAATTAGAAAAAAAAAGAAAAAAAAAAAAAAAAATACTTTAACTCGCATTTTGTTGATCAAAATGGTGCCACAGCACACACAAGAATCAAATGTAACACCGCTATCGCCGTCAATCGCCGGTGCTATTCAATCTATGGCCAATACCCTAACCAACACCCTAAGCTTCCGTAACATCAATAAAAATAATAATTTCAATATTGACCCCGAATTCAACATGAATAACACAACCGATATATTTGGTACCCTCGAAATGGATACAACCGATGGCGGTAACAAGTACATTGTCAAAAGTATGCTCTTTGGATCACAACGTGTGGATGTCAATTCCACCACACCGTATTCGGATGCAACTCAGGTTAGTACAGAAAGAAAAAAATAATCCTTCTCCTAGGAGAACTGCCCCTGATGACCAGAGCAGTTGACGAAATGTGAACAAGGCAGACCCCAAAATTGATACGAGTAACAACTGACAACCATAAGCAAGAAACTTGGTCGAATTGTAGTGACATCGTGAAAGGTTTCTTTTTTTTTTAACAAAACTGTCAAAACAGTTCTAGGACCCTATAAAAGTTACAAATAGTGCAACAGATATGACGAAACGCAATAATTGTAAGTTTTTTCACTCGTCCTAGTCAGAGTTGCTGTCAATTACAACAGCTGTCATTTAAAAAATCAAATTGGAATTTTGACACTTCTGTCAAACATTTTAGTTAATTAAGATTTCCAATAAGGAACCTTCCTTATTTAATCGACTATTCAGTCCACTCCAATATTTGCCCCGTCCTTTCGCAAGTGCATAGGTACATATACCGAAAATAGAAATTTCGTAAACAAACTTAGGTATCTAATTTATACACTCAAAGAAAAGTAAATAAATTTTGATTTTGTTTTTGCTTTCTGTATTAATTAGTTCTGTTTGTTTATAAAATGTCATACCTGTAGGCTATTTAAATTTTGTCAAAATACAAAAAAAAAAAATCTTATTAAAATTGCATACTATTAATATTATAGTTGGTATAGATATCTAAAAAGGTATTAGGCCTATTTTCATAGGTACAAAATTTTAATAAATTTTATAAAAAATTTAAAAATCATACGATCTACTACATACAGCTAGGTTTTTTTTTTTTTATAATTCACTAGTGCTCAAGGGGTTTTTGTTCCCTTAAAATGCTAATGCCAGAAATCGAGTGAAATCGAAATTGCAAATCGAGTGAATTCGTTTTCAGTGTTCTGCATTTCGAGCGATTTGGAAACTCCGAAATTTTTTCGAAACCACAATTTCACTTTGTCTCAATTCAGAAAATTTTTAAATCGAAATCGAATAAAGTGAAATTTAGAACACAACAATTCATTTCGAGTGAAAGTGAAATGTGGAACCTAGCAGATAATTTATGTTTTCGTACGCAAAATGTCTCCAGACAAAAAACTGTCATCCAACAATTTTCTGTTGGTAAGTTTTTGTAATCTGTCAAATGGACTAAATTGTATTAGAACTTAAATAAATGTTAATAATGTTATACTTAAAAAATGTTTCTCTATTATTCGTTATTCCTGCCAGAAAAAGTTCCTCACACTCTTAAAATTCAATATTCTACCATTATTTTGAAGCAAAGTACAGGAACAGTCCTATCAATATCAGTGTTAAAAAAAATAATAATTAAATAATAAAAAAAATATATGTCATATCAGACTGACAGATGAGAATTTGCTTGAATTTTAACATAATTTTTTTATGTACACACAATCAAGTTATTAAGCCGTGTTAAGATCCATGACCATTTTTGTCCAACAGGAAAAAATTGCCCAAGTCTTTTGGGAAAATCGGGAATCGGTATTTTCGGTAGATTGAGAAACAATTTTTGTTTCTCAATCAATAATGGCACCATGGCCATATTTCTCAAATGGTTATGAGAAACTACTCTTAGGGTCTTAATATGGACCTGTCTCCGACAACTACATTTTTTTTTTTTAATTTTTTATTAAAATTAGGGTTGAGCGATATCCAAAATGATATAGTTTCACATTTCTTAAACTTAGCCCCAATTCATCTACATATATCGAGTTACCTAGGCAATTGTGTTCTGACTTATAATAAAGTCTTAGGGTATGGGTTAAATTTTACAAAAATTTTTCTGATCTACAAAATATTCAAGTAAGATCTACAAATTATTAGTAAGGCCCTCTGCTTGATACTTCTTCGAAAAAGAATATTATATCAGGCCTCATAAATTTTAAAGGTTTTTGACAATATTCATAATGCCCATAAAAAACAACAAGTCGGATTTTAATTTTGGGCTGCATGGAAACAAGGTGTATGTATTTGTAAATTGTCAAATTTCGAAGCCAAAAAGACTTGTGTATAATTTTCCTTATGGTTGTCATACTTCAATGAGGTGTTGAAACAGTGAATTCTGCCTTTAACAACCTTTAGGTTCGTTCGTATCAAAGCAGTGCTGACTTATTTTTGATAGGGAATATTCAGACGCTGAGGGCTAAATGTCGCATTTTGTAAAGGACCAAAAAAGACAACTATAGGCATTCATACATACCTAAGTATTTTTTTTTTTCGAAATATTGTTAAAGAACCATAAATGTTGAGTCCCCCTTTCGATGTGCAATAAGTACCTAACGTATACTGTTCATTGTGAAATAAATAAAAATAAAATAAAATAAAATTTCGAGGTTAGGTATTTCCAATTTATTAAAGTCAAACAACATTTTTTTTTTTAAATTTGAGAAGATTTTTACATCTGCCTGAAAAAAAGAAATATTATGAAATATTTATTTAAATATTTTCTCAAATTTAAGCCAAGTTTTCAAAGAAACATTAAATTCGCATAAATACTTCTTTGATCAATTAAAGTGAATATTTTTTTAAGAAGTCAAACAGTTTCCATTTTGATTTGTCATGTGTGAGTGGAAATATTTCCCACTGAAATTTTAAATTCACTGAAATTAATCACTTGACTGATGAACGCGTAGGTATGCAATTTGTCGACTTACCTACATGAAGAATTTAGAAAATTGGTTTTCATGAAAATTACGCATGCACCTGAGAAATGTAAAAGATTTTTAGTTGTGAATAAATTTGCTAGTTCGCAAACGTCAAATAACTACAGCTACTGATAAAATTTCTTAAAAATTGAATAATTATGCGAATGATAATTTAAATTCGACAAAAATAATAATTTATATCTAGACTTACGATACGAACATCATATTCGACAAATTTTTGTGTAGAGTTTCGATAATATTTTAGCAGATAGCCTACAGAATGAGAGAATATTTTTTGACATAGCTTAAAATATTGCTCTAAAATGCAATTACATAATTATAATGAATTCAAATTAATATCGGTCAAAAAAATAAAAACCACCAAAATTAGCATTTCATTTAAGCTGTTTAATTACTTTTAGTTAGCTGAAAAGCAATATAAATGTTTCTTTTTCTTCAAAATCTAGCTAAATCATTTTATTCGAAACCAGAGCCACTTCACTTGACAAGTGAACATATAATTTTTGGGATTTTCTCAACGTATAATTTTTTTTTTTACAATTACATATTATAAAAATGTAATCTGTGTAAAATAGAATTAAAAGAAATTCAAATGTACGTTTCTGAAACTTATTTATTCGAATTTTGATCAAGAATTTTGGAAGCGAACACTTTGGTAGGATCACTAGCATTTTACACGAATTGTGTTTAACTCTAACCCTTTACCTATTTTATGAAATTGAGATTTTATTCCGCAAAAAACCAACATACCTACCTCACAGACTTTTAATATAAAAATTTCCCACCCTGAGTGCTGAAATTTCTCTTTTTTCCAACGCGCTGTTTCGAAGAAATACCAGCAATTTTCCCACTTACCAAAAACAGTAAAAAATTAATGAAAATTTTTTTGAAAAGTACGACAAGTGTTGGGTTTCATTTTCTAGTGCAAAAAAGAACTCGTGATAGGTAGGTACATTGTGAGTAGAAAAAATGTCGTTGCAAATAAAAGAAGCATTCCTATTTCAGGCTATTAGCTCTGTCATGGGCTAATTCCCTAAAATTTTAGGCAACCAATGGGATATCTCAAATTTGGTTGTTTAAGAGCTCATAAATTTGTCATAAATTCATAAATTTATAATTTTTGGAAGATCTTTATTCTTCAACCTCATGAGATCTTCATATCTAGCAACGTTTTAAAAAAACCATACATACTTGAATGACATTTAACTGTTTTCGAATAAGTATTTGAATATTTTCTAGTTTCTTCTGAAAAAAGCCAAATTGAACTAAGTTCTTGAAAAGAGCAACAAATGTCCATTTATTTATTCTAGAACTCAAAAAGTTTCCAGTTTCCAATTTTAGCTAAGAGACGAACCATTTCCTCAATAAGGAACCACTTTCAGTTCGTTTTTTTTTTGTAGGTACCTACTTTACCAGGAACAAATTTTGCATAACTGCGCAGATGGTTTTTGGGTTAGTTTGTGATCGGGAAACCTAACACCCTGTATGCTGATAGCTTGATAGTACAAAAGACGTAATGTCTCTTAAAGTCGCATTTGAATAAAGAGTCAAACGCATCTACGGATGCACTTAATGCGTTTGGCAGTCATAAAAGTACCTAACTATGCTTTGGATTGTGGATCATCAATGAAGCCAGTTGTACTAACTTTTCAAACTTAGATAAAGCTTTAACCAGATCACTGTCTATCTAAATATCGGTGACCTAGATCAGACTGATCAGATTCCTTTCGCAAATGATTCACATAAGATAAGGTAATTGGCAGCAAATTCCAAACTAACGATAACAGTCTTGTTCTCGGAAAATGTAAAAAAATAGGATACCATGCCTACCATCTAATTACACGTTAATCAATTTTAACGTGTTTGGGAAAATTCCCTTATTCACCGTATATACAGTATACAAGCCTGGTTATTCATACCATACCCCCAATTACCTACCTACAGCGTATTTGTTTGATGAATTTTGTAATTATTCCAATGAATTATTTGCGGATTGCATGCTGAATTAAATAACCACTATAGATACTTTAACTATACGCTTTCAATTTAGATTTGTATCGGCCAATGTATACAATTAGTCGACAGTCACATTGTCGAACGATAACGTTTTCCATTGAATTGCTTAGAATAATTTTAATTGAACATAAATAACACCCCCTAACCCTTCTTACTTATGGATACCTACATAATGTATCTAAAATTCACTTGAGTTGATTACTCACCAGCCAACAAACAAAAAAAAAAAAACCGAAAGTTCTTATCTCTAACTAGCACTATTAACTTGAGATACATTTAATTGATTTAAAGTAAAGAGGGTAACTAAGTCTTTTTCAAACAATAGAATTCCGTTTAAATCCTTCCAAGTTCTGTGTAAAAAAAAAACTAAAAACACACATGCAAACACACAAACTTAACGCAATTTCATTGCTATTTTTTTTTCCTCCACAAAACCCGTCCCAGACATTTTGGCGTCGGTCGTTGTCGTCGGTGTGTTGTAGGTTGTAGGTTGTTGTAGCTTGGAGCCACTGCGATACATTTACAAAATCCAAAGCTGATTCTCTCAACGTTAGACAATGTAAATAGCACGGCGACTTGTTGTTGCCACGTTCCGTGGCTGTTATTACATGCGAATACGTGAATAGGTACATGTAGAACTATTTACTAGAAACTACACTATTGCCATGTTGCCATACCCAGTGCCAGCCAGTGCCCAGCAAGTATCTGTGTATCTGTACTACTATAATCTCGAGTGCTAAATGGAACAGAAATCGATATGACATTGGCCGGATTGAAGGGGAGCAATCGGGATGGAATTTTTATTTTTTATTTTTGTTGTTAAAAAGGTTTTCAATTTCGGTGCACATTGCTGGGATTGCAAAACAAACTCAAACTCAATGGTGGGGAAAATTAGAAAAAATACATGTATTCAGTACCTATATGTAGATAGATAGATACTGTACCTTATTCTAATCTAATTCTTTCAAAATACCTACATAATGTATTTCTAAACTTTACTAAACTGAGTAATGGAACATGAAGCGTAGATATGAATGATCGAACTGGTGCAGCAAACAGACAGACAGACGGACGGACGACTTCGTACCACGTCATAATTTTCCATTATAATTTCCTCACTTTGTTAAAGTCGCTCAGGCAGAAAACACACGATAATCACGTACCAAAGACACGCGAAAATTATACCAGATATGGAACGGTGTTGTATACGTACGTCTATATAGAATCTACGACTAAATAATGTCGTTCTGTGTTGCGCCCCAGGGAAACACCGATAATTAAAAAAAAAAAAAATAAAATAAAGCAAGACAAACAATCGTCAATTGTTCTATTCTGGACAATTCAATAACGAGAGCAGAAAAATTACATATATGTAATTGTAATTAATATGAAATATGAAACCATCTTGTAGATTGAATTACGTCAGTACCTATAGGTGGATGAGGCACGATTAAATTTAACATTTTGGTTATGTAAACTGCACTTAGTTGAGTTCAAAAAAAAATTCTAAAAACAGTTTTCTTACCCAAGGAAGTGTTTTTTTGAGCTTTGAGATGATTGACTCATTTTTGCAATCGATTCGTAACGAATTTTAAATCATTGTTTAAATCAATTGTTTTCAAATAAATAAAAAAAATTTACATTTCATGAAAACAATATATTTTTCTTATTTGAAAACAATTTTAATTACATAAGTCAGGCCACGGGTAAAAATAAATCCTTTCGATGATAGTCTTCGACCAAAGATTCGTCTTCAGGTATGTATGATTCGCCGTCAGTTTTCGATTGGAGGCATCATAAGTCTTGGCGAAGAACAATGCGGCTTGATCAGATGTGGTGGTCATCTACGGATAAGCCCATACGCATTTTTGGAGTAGATGTCACTCAACTCAATTACACAATTTTACCCTACACAATTTTAGTCCCTAAAGGACTTTTCACATGAGAGCGAACGAACGAATTGATAGAATGCGAACAAATCACTTTTGAAGGAACACAAAATTGCACATTTTACTATTTCAAGAGTTGGATAATTAATTTATTCATCAAAATGTATTTAAGACAACAAGTTTAAAAAGAGTTTAAAAAATGTAATTTATAATTTCAAACTTAGGAACGAAATCCTAATCTGTAACAAATAATGTCAGTCCGCATTTGTTTCACCGATAAAAGTTGGATATTTATTTTCTAGCTTTGTAAGTGAGGTCCAATTAACATGCAGATTTTGACAACTTAAGTTTAAATAACAATATTGGCAGTAGAAAATGATGGCTGAAATTCGCGAGCTACCGCGACCCAGAAAATTGTTATACGATAATGGACAATAAAAACTTGGGAATATTCGTTGGTTCGTAGGTAGCTGGTCGCTCTCATGCGTGAATAGTCTTTCCTACTAATGTTGCAATACACATGATTCTGACTTGCATTTTAAAGACATGCGAAGTTCCCATTAAAACTATTTGTCAAAGTTGTTTTTTACAAACGAAAATGCTTTACTTTGACTTTGACATGACCGTCGATTTTTGTTTTAGTTGCTTATTGGCATTTTTTGGACTGGCAATTTTGAACGATTGCAAAAATTCGGTTTGTATACACATTTCCAGTAGCAGAAGATAATTCTGCATGAAATCAATACCAATCGGATAGGTGACACATACATCTATTCGAACAATGCACATCAATGTTTAAAATTTTACAACTTTAGAAAGTCCAGAAAAATGTTTGCACAGTTTTTTTCTTTTATTTTTTTGAGGGTGCCAGTGCCACGCTTCATTTTTACAATCCCGTTCATATTTTGTAAAATGCTTTTAACAGACCATAATCGTTTATTTACTAAATTCCAAGGCTAAAGTTGCCATAAATGTCAAGAAGTAATTTTGAGATTGTGGCAACTAATGCAATTGAATTTTAAATAATTTACTACGCCATCTTCAAGGCACTAAGAGAACTATAACGGTCACATTGTATTGCTGCTTTTTAAGAAAAATCAGTCATAAACAGCTGTGCATTGAATTCAAACTGCCCTCTGCATCTGTGCTTTTACGTTTTCATTGGTTTTACACAGCAAACTTTTGCAAAAATAAAAAGATTGAAAATATAACGAATTAAAATATTCAAAAGAAACCCCTTATTTAAAAACTCACAAGATTTGAGTATTCAGCGCCATCTGTCAGTAAACTTTAACGCTATTAATTTAGTAGCACTTTTCACTTCATAGTAAATATGTTGTGTTAGTTTCACCTCATAAACAGCTGTGCATTGAATTCAAACTGCCCTCTGCATCTGTGCTTTTACGTTTTCATTTGTTTTTTTACACAGCAAACTTTTGCAAAAATAAAAAGATTAAAAATATAACGAATTAAAATATTCAAAAGAAACCCCTTATTTAAAAACTCACAAGATTTGTCTGTACAGCGCCATCTGCCAGTAAATTTTAACACTATATTTAGTAGCACTTTTCACTTCATAGTAAATATGTTGTGTAAGTTTCACCTCAATCGAGTGGTTAGCTTAGGAGCTTTGCGAGGACAAACATACATAAGCAGGCTTAATTTGTGTATCCGTCGCTATAAATCTGGAATATCTTATACATATTTCTAAATATTTTTAAGAAGGGGAAGACACAACATTGCAATGACTTTTTTTTTCGTGTGTAAAGGTTTCTATTCCTTTAAAGGTTCGTGTCTGAGATAGTTTCTTCTGCTAATCCAAATCTTTTTAATTACTACTCAGGCTCACGTTAACCTCAGCATCTTAATCAAATTTTGTTAAACATTCGTTCAGGTTATTGCATAACATGATTAATTGAGAAAAAAAAAACAATATTTATAAATCTGTTTGTTCCAACACACGCCGGCAAAACAACTGCAAATGACTATGACTGCATTACGTCTGTATCTAATTTTAGCAGTCTCATCGAGAAGCAAGAAAAATTTATTTCTCATAATCTAAGAAAACAGCATAATTGATATTCTTGAAACACTGTTCATCACAACTAAAAAAAAATATAGCACCATCGATCGGTATAACTAAGTAGGTACTAGGTAGGCATGTAAAATGACAAACCCATATGACAAATATGGCCATCTATAAGATCTTCATACGCGCTGCGTTTCTTATTCTGTTTTTTTTTTTTTTTTTAATTTCATCAGACCTATACGTCTAGTTCTATCAATCTTCCACATCGACCTTGACTTTCACCTAATACAACACCAAATCAATTCGAGGCCAATCAACTATATGCCATACATTTTGAAAGCCAACGCTAACTTCAAACTCATGAAATGAATCATTTTTTTTTTGGCATTTATCAAAAAAAAAAAAAAAATAGAAAGAACCATACCTACCTTTCCTTCTATATATGTACACGGGATAGAGAGTGTTGAACTGATACAAAGCATTCACTTAACTTGGTTAGCAGTCGGTTTTAATCAAATTTTTTTATTTATCATTAGAACGATGGTGGGTTGTTGTTGTTTTTGAATTTCTGACATTTATTTGGCACTTCCCCTTTCTTGCTGCGTTTTTCTTTTTCCCTTTTTTTTCGGGTTCTGTTTATTTGAATATGAATATAGATAAAAGGCAGATCTATTTATCTATGATCTTGCAGTACTCATATACGCTCATATGATACTGCGAATTGATTATATTTATGGCATTTGTTTTGGCTAAATTTGTTGCAATGCAAGTTTTTTATTTTTTTTTTATTTGTTTATTTGCTTTTTTTTTTTTTTGTTACTTTTTCAAGGTTAATGCGAACATTTTCAAATGTTATTCACCTCAAAAGTATATAGACTGTTGTTGTTTTAATGTTCTTTTTTTTTCCTCTCACTTTAGAATGTATCTATACGTACGTATGGAGATAGGAATAGAAATGTGTAGATGCATTTAGCAAAATTATCTTTTTTAGATGACGGTACATATACAGAAAATTTTGTTGTTTTTCTTTTTTTGATAATAAACTTTCTGTAGGTGTAGGTACCCTATACACATTTGTATGGGATACACAGTGTGAAGAAAAAAGTACCTACCTACCTGCCTATATATGGGGAGATATAGATTTCATTGCAAATGTATTGCTCACGATTTCCAAATTAGCTGCGGAAACTGTAAACGAAGTATAAAATGAAATAAATGTTTGGCTTATCGATTTAACAATTGAAGGATTATTGCAGCAGGAAGGCAATGCTCTCTGGCGGAATCGTGTGATGACATACTGTAACTGTAAGGCTTGTGTTGCAATTTCAACAAGCTGATGAGTACCAGTCAGTAACGAAAAAATGCTCAGTTTCTATTGGAAACTAGTCATTCATGTAGTTTACATATTTCCAATGTTTCGATTTGTTAAACATTAAAATGAGAAGCTTTTGAAAGATGCTTTAGAGTACAACTTGAAGACGTCAATAGGCTCACAACTCAAGCTATCCGTCAGATAAATGTATGGTGCATTTCAAATCTCCTGAAATAAAATTTTATAAGTCTGAAAATCTAAACAATTTTCTTACCCAGTCTGGGGGTGATTTGCACGGACCTACCTATGCAGGAGCCTTTATTTTTTAAATTGTTTGTATTATTGTCAAATTGCAATGTCGAAATTACGGGGTTGGGTCTTATCGCCGAAAACCGTAACGCACAAAACATTTTTAGGCAATTTTTTGCTGTAAAATTCTCACAAATTTGGACGATCTGACATTAATTTTGGGCGTAATGACAATAGTGACCCCAACAGGGGGGCTCTGTATAAAACTGCTAATGCTTTTTGGGCTTTATTTCCATGTTTTTATTTAATTTTTGGGCGTTATGACAATTTTTAATTGGGGCGTTATGGTTTTGAGCTATAAGATCTAACGCCCAAAATTAAATCTACTTTTTTTTTGTAATTTGCATGGAAATACCTTCAGCGGACCTATGTTGCAGATACAACATCTATCCATATGAAAAATGAGATATTTTCTGGGCCATTCGTTCCTGTTTTTTTGGTCTATTTGGGTCTAAAAGCTGAAATCTGTGGCACCACGACGTACTACTCTAATTGCATGTTTTTTTTATACAAACTTGGGTACCTAATTTGATTTCTTGATCAAATACTACCTATATTGACTTTTTGAAACACATTTCAGAGGGCAACCACCCTAGACAACATTTAAATGACTAGACTTTCTGCAAAACCCGCATAATCTATTCAAAAATCGTGTATTCAAATGATTAATGTATAGAAACCTAGTTTGGTTTTCTGCTTTCATTTGTTGTAACAACATCAATCAGGTATTTTTTAAATAAAACAAACCTATCTATAATTTAGCCATGTTTTTTTTCTATATAAAACTCTATTACTTATAGATACAAATAATAAAAAAAAAATATACGCCACCTGTGGTGAAACAGCCAAACAATCGACTAAGCTCCAACTAATAGATTGACCATCACTAATTTCACTCAATTCCACAATAATTGATGATGTCCATACAAAAGTCGAAAAACTGAAATCTTCACTGTTGCCATCTGTAGTGTAATCAGACAAAGATTTGGGCGGCAAAAAATTTAAGAAAAAAAAAAAAATCGTCCTCAAGTGCCTTATAGCCTTTTACCGCAGCACTACTCATTATCCAACACTTTACCAATTATTTTCCTGTTTTTTTCTTTTTCATATCTAACAATCTATCTCTCAACATGCCTTTTCGAATAACAAGTTCAAGGCCATTACTCATCAGTAACATTCGTTTTTTTTTTTTATGTTGTCGAGATTTGATTTGGTGAAGAAAACAGAGAAATGCCAGAAGAGAAGCTGAATAAAAAAAAAATACAAATAGTTAATCAGATTTTATCTACGCAAGGCATAAGCATGTGAGTCACTATGTGTTGTATCTATGTGTATGACTAGACCACAGTGACACTGATGGAGTTTTTTTTTTTTTCGTCTTTTTCTTTATCATTTCATTTGATAAATGAATGGAAATAAATTCACCTTTTCCGAACAATTTTGAGGGATCGCTAGACAGCAGCATTCTTAAGTGCATTACAGTTGTAATTATTATTTCCAAACTGACGCGCATTCAATCAATTTGTCCAATTGGTATCTTGTATACGTACTCGTGCAAACGGTTCACTTCACAATACCTATAGTTGGTTATTATGTACCTACCTCTCTAAGAGGATGAAAGAAAAGTGAGTAATAAAAAGTCATGTCACGCTATTAACTCATCATGAAAGGGATTCAGGAAAAAAAAATATACAAAATCCCAGCACTAAGCCTAAGAAGCAAATCAAGTCGTGACCGTAGACAAGAAGTTGGAAAAAAAATCGGTTGTAAAACCGAAATGTATCCTCCGTGTCGCTTTAGATACTTTTATGCTTATTTGGAGACGTGCCTTAACCATTGCTGGCAGTCATTTTCAACGCCTTTACAGAAACAATTTATTATTTTTTTTTTATGTTTCTCCCCATTGTGTGTGTGTGTGTTGTTTTTTTGAATCCAGGGTGTGGTTGTTATTTTTCATTTTGTTGGTCTAACTATTTGCATCTGTAAGTGCAATTATGTAATCGCAGCTGCACTTATTATACTAAAAAAAAAAACTATTTCAAACTTTCAAATAGCAACTTTAATCGATATCAGCAAAGCAACAAAAAAAAACAAGACCCAAACATTGATAAATCCTCGAATGGCTGCGATAGATAAGCGTTTAAATAAATTTCCTGACTTTATTTACACACAATTATTCGATGACTCATGCAGTTTACCACGAGTACTGCTGCCTTCATACCGAGCACTTACACCGACCCACTGAATTGAGACTTACGAATTTATATATTTTCAGCTATTTTTCGGTGTGAAATACAATCGTTGGCGGCAGGCTGGTGGACAGAAAGAGATAGAGAGAGAGCTGAGAAATCAGTTCAAAATTGAATGCAACTAAAACTGCAATATCAACAACACACACAGCGGGTGTCAGTTAAGATAGATACAATTCGGTAGATTGGTAGCGAATATTGTTTTTTTCTTAAGATAAATGATGTGAATGCGGTAGCTCCGTTTGATGAGGAAAAAAGGTTTCAATTACAATTGCTCGGTTGGTTATTTCCTTTTTTTTTGTCTAATTGGCATCAGCATTCCAATGTATTATAAGTTTGTAGGGTTTTTTGCTTTTGCAATTCGATTGGGAAATTCCAATAAAAATCTAGATAATGCAATGAAGGCAAATTGAACTTGAGGCCAGCCGCCAATTCGGGTGAGAGGTTTTGGAATTTGTAAAAAAAAAACTTGATGTGCTATACCTTAGTTTGGTGAATTGGGACTAGTTCTTTTTTATGGAATTTCTGAGAACGGATATCTTTCTCTCTTCGTATTTCTTATGCCCCTATTATAGAACACAACTCAACTCAGTTAAGTTGAGTTGTCTTCAATTCAACCCAACATTCACACAACCCAAACGAACTAACAACTTATAGACAACCGCCGCCATATTTTTTGTGTTTTGACAGACAACTTTTCTATCAAGGTTGTGTATCACAATACGGACAATACCGAATTTTGAATGACATGAAACGGGCGTTAAATTTTTGCGATTTGTTGTTGGCTTACAACTCTAATGTAAAATATTGCATACCACAAGGCGCGATGGACTAGTTTTTACAAGATTAACTTCACTTTCTGTTTTATTTTTTGTAAGAAAATCTATTACTCATAGTTTTTCACCCACTTCCCAACTCATTTAAGAGATCTAAAACTTTGCAAAAACACGTAGAAATGCAATCATAAAAGTTGGGATTTTGAAATGGATTTTGTTTGCCTTAACATTTTTTAACTTGTCATTACATTCAGAAATGCTAATAAATGCAAAAAAATATTGAAATTGTTTGAAGACAATACTCCCTCGAATATTTTAAGGTATTACTTAGCTTTATGTTCGATCCAAATGCTGAGCAACGTTATTCTTACTAAAATTGAGGAGGCCTGTAGCCTGTAGGAATTAAAATTAGGAACATATATTTTTAATGCTGAATTTAGGTCAAATTTTAAAAAAATATCGAAGAATTTAGAAAATAATGGAAATACACAACTAGGTATACCTACCACGAGGTTGGATGAGTCATGTTTTTTTCCCCTCAGGGAATACTGCAATTACAAAAATTTCCTTAATTAGGACAAGCGCATTGGCAGTGACTTGACGTACATACGAGTGAATTTCAACTTAAGCAATTGTCTCCTAAACGCAAAACACAGATGCACAAACTTGCACGACGCAATAGCTCGAGTCTATCAGTATGTAACCAGCATATAAAGCCTTAGGCGGCGGTTATATAGTAACAAACGCTAGCAAGCGGGAGCTCGCGCTTTAAATTTTCTGCAGTGGGTTAAATTGCATTTATAAGCGCGAGTAAAAAGTTGTTACATAACCACAATGCCTTGATAAAATGCATTTAATTTAAAGCGCTAACTCTCGTGTGCTAGCCCTTGTTGCTATATAACCGCCGCCTTATAGAACACCGGCTACACCTTCTACCTTTGCGGCAATACTGTTTGGTGTATCTGGTATTAAGCCCTAAGCAAAGTCTGACAGTTCGAAGAACAGCTGGCAATTGGGAGCAGTTAACGTGCTTCTAAACACCCTGTGTTCATATTAAAGAACATTTTTCACAGATCTTGGAGTACCACAAGGTTAGATGCTTAGGCCTGCTTTATTCTTTATATTTTCTCTGCGAAATATTGGGTAATGTTTGCAAAGTTCTTTTGATAGGGAAAGTTCATTGGAACTATAGTTGAGCATTCATAATTTGACGACTGAAAAAAAAACCAAGCTACGTCCCAAATCAAGAGGGTCTATCTCATATGTTGCTCTAAGTAAAGGACGCAGTAATTCAGCGGTTATTGTGCTGGACTTCTGTAAGAGGGGTCTATATACGGATCGGTTGCGCCATCTATTTTTTTTTTTTTTCATTAATTTTCAATGGCTTTTTGTAGCAACAAAATACTACCTCCGTAGGAATCCTCTGAATGAATGTTGTATGCCACAAGGTTTCGTTGTTTGACCTGTATTTTCTTTCTACACGACGTAGAGGTAGCCCGGCCTCATTCTCCCGGATTAAAAAAAATCTACCAGTCGACTTGCTTAAGAACATACTTCTACACCTTCAACTGAAGTATTGTTGTATTCTCAAAATCTTTTTAGTACGAAAACATGTTCACAAAATAACTTGCGATACTGTATCTTTTTGGATTTATGTATATTTTTTTTATGAACGTGTGAAGTGAGTATAAAGCTTGTTTTGAGATGATTTGTTGCTTCTTATAATCATCCTACTAGACTTGGCCTAATGCATTTTTATTTATTCCTTACTTAGATAGACAAATATAGATATACACTTGCATAGATACGCAGAGAAAAATAATGTTTTCAATTCAATTTTATATATTTATTCGTCTGGCAGACGCTGCTCTTGCAGACTCAATTGCATTTGAGTTTGCTTTTTGTGTGTGTTTTTGGTCGCTTTTTTTTTATCGGTCTGTCGTAAGGCAAAAAAAAAAAAAAAAAAAACAAGTCTCACCACAGAAAAGGAAAAAACCGCCCTCCGAAGTGCATCACAGCAGACATTGTCGAAGGGTGGTTTAGCTCTCATCCATTTGGCGCTGGAAAAGATAACAAACCATTCCAATGTCTATGCCGCTGCCACAGCAAAGCCATCAGACAAATCGGATAGTTACAGAGCAGCAAAAAGGGATCCACAAAGTGTGAAAATTTCATACTATGTACGTCGGATGGAGGCTATATAAACATTTCACTTGGGGGATAAAGTACACGTTACATGCTTTCCGTTCAAATTGTAAATTCACTACTTACTCGATTTATATTAGTGGAAACACACCGACCGACGCGACGCAACAAACAACCAACTCAAGGGACTAGGCATTTTTATTCATTCGTATCGCTTGACTGTTTAAAATACGATTAACTTGGTGTAAGTCGAGGAATTTCTCAAACCGAACTGGTGGTCATAGTTCTGTGACTCATTCCCTATTACTAGTCGACTCTATGAATATTGATGTGAAGACGCGCAAATTGTTCGATGCATTATGAAACGTTGAACGCAACGGATGTCTCAATTGCCACACACGAGTTAGCTAGTTTGATTTCGTAAAAAAAAAACTTCTTGAAGTTTTGTTTATAACTGCATGGCGCCGACTATCAAAGGAAACTCATTCACACAATCACACTCCTTCCTTGGTAACTAACTTCTTTCTGGTTAGGGTATAAGAAGAACCTCGCGTTTTCCGGCTGCCTACTTTGAAATTGAAATTCATTATAATAATCAACTCAACGTGACACACTTCAGTCGGGGCGGTGTTGTTCTTGGGACACGAATTTCTGTTTGACAGGGTAATCGTGTGGCGGTCGGTAGGTATTTTGTTCAGTGTGCGTTTTTTTTTTTTTTAAATATCTTAAGAAACACTCACCCCATTCATTACATTCCATATTCTCACACGACTTTAAAAAGAATCAGAACTCATCTGAAATTCAAATATTATTCGTACTTTTCGCATTTAGATACTTTTCGCTCGCGTGAAACAAAAACAAACCACGATTTCATTCACAAAAAAAAATTTGGTATATTTATGCTACAACAGCTTTTGGGGGGCTACCAGGAGCAGGCAGAGAAGGGTGTTATTTAGGTATACATATAAATAAAATATTTATTTGTTCCCGCTTTACAATGCGTATTTGGATAGGTTTTTGTAAATATTGTTCTCCTGGTTGTTTTTTTTTTGTGATCTATAAATTAAATCTATTTCGAACAGCCTTTTTGCGAATTAAATAAATAACCTAGAAAAGACTGAATGATCGACAGTGGGCCGAGATTGTGTTGTTCGAATTTTATTTGCTAAACGTAAATGGAGATAAGTGACTTTGGAAATTTGTGTGTTTTTTTTTTAAATGTAATCAAAGTGAAAGAATCGTGGGATTATTTTAAAAATAAATTTTATTATTATACTTTTGTGTGAATTTTGAAATCAATTTGACGTTGCTTTGTGTGGGCCGGACGGAGGACGGGTGTCAATGAACTTTGAGTGGTCTGCGCATTTTTTGTGCCCGATTTTTTGGTTACAAAATTTCATCGAATGCAGTTGGGATAGATAAAAGAGAAGAAATTTGAGATCTTTACATTTTACAGAAAATTATCCAATTCCACTGATGGGGTCCACTCTTGGGCGATTTTTCTATGAATTTGTAAAGTACTCGTAATTTTGATCAAATGCGTAATATCAACGTTTAGTTTGTTCTGATCTAACGTTGTGCTTGCCCCTTTCACTAAGGAAACTTATATGTATATATTTCTTCTGCTTCAAATTTGAACAAATATTTTCATTGATAAAATTGAACTATACTTGTCGATACTTATGTCCCGGAACCACATAAAATATAGTCACACAACTCTGATACCTAATAAAAATAAATTCTTATCAGACTTTCAAATTGGGTCATAGAAAGTAGTATGATTAGGAATTATTCAAATTACGTCTTATTCAAATGTTTGCAAAAAAAAAAACTAGAATTCTGTTTTTGATCAGTAAAAGGTATATGACTAATACGCCTTCAATTTTTTAGTGCCGGACTGTTATCTTTGATCAGGCACAAAAACAATTCTTTGAACAGATAAGTTTAATTTGTATTTCTCTAGTGACTATTTTTGGCCAAGAGTAACATCAAAATCAATATTGCTTGTAATAAAGATTGAGGTTGTTTTTTTTTAATTAGAAGAGTTATGTTGATCACTTCATTTATTTAACTGATATCGTTGATCATACTAATGTGGGTTATTATTTTCTAATTTTTGAAAAAGCAAGAAGATTAGATATGCCGAAAAAAGCGTGGGTAAGTCCCCGATCAAAGAAACTCATTTAGCGCAAAAATACTTTCTATTAATCATCTGATGTATTTGATTGTAGCTTAGTTTTTGAGAGAGTAGATGAGTTGCTGATCGTGAAAATAATTGAGAAAGAATATTATCTTTTTCTCTCAACTTACGAAAAGTCAAAATGAAACATGAAAATTACTAAGAGCAAAAGATTGTTGGTTGAGGCCGTGGTCCATCCTGGACTATGGTGCCATCTAAAGTAAAAGATTTATGCCAGCTAAAGATCAATTTTAATAAAAATTGTATTAATATTTGTTTGATGATCAATTACTTTTCTGCTGAGTTCCTTTTTTTTTTGCTGTTCAGGTAGAAAATCGTTGAACTGTATGGTAGCCTTTTGATCAACAAACTTAGACAGTTTTAAAAACGTCAAATAATTGCCAATTGATCATCGATGGTCAACGAAAATACAGCAAATGCGATTAGAAATAATTGATTTTTTAGAACAAAATGACCAAACCCCTTAAATGATAAAAAAAAATCGAAAAATAAAATCGCAGCTGCTTTAGAAAAGGCATTACCTGGACTGCCGTAGATCTGAAGGTTTGGTCCTATACTTTTTCACATAAGATTTAGTATCGTTGATGTCCCTATATCAGTTAATTGTACAACTTTTGTCATCGTTTTCTCCAGGACATTAAACTAAATTGGATTTAAATAGTTGTTCATTTTAGATGTAAAACATCAACAGCAATATTCCTAAAGAATCTTTAAGTATCTACCACATCTCTTTGTCATTCAAACTTTATGTAATGATTTTTACAAATGGTTCCCCATATTCTTACACATTTCTGATGAAAATCAGAATCTGATCTGACAGGATTCCCCATTTTGAATCGCAGTTATTAACGCATCCTCTGTGTTTCTCCACATCGATCAATCTATCAGAAATCACTTTTGATTAACATACTTAATAACCGCACATGTCAACAAATCCCGAAAATGCATTCGATTTGACACTAATGCATAAGTATAAATTATATGTACATACAAATGGGTTATCGCACCCTCAGGCGACGACGATGGCGACGCAGTGCAAAACATTTATTCAAGTAATCATGCACAAACAAATGATATAAGAATCCCAATCAAGTTTATTATGGTGCGGGGCCTGATTAAATGTAATTTAAATTTCTAATCGTCGACACGTGTAGAGTGTCGCCAATGTCATTTTGGTCGATGTTTTTATTTTATCTGAAAAAAATTAAAATAAACAAAACGACATGTATAGTTTTTTGCTGTATAGAAGTTCGTTGTTATTTTATTAAGAAGGATGAATGACCTATCTGTTTGGGTTCAAAAAATTAAAAAAAAAAAAAACATTTATCCTCCTTATACGGATTAAGTTCAAATAACTCAAAAATAATGACGCTTCTTTCTTATGAAGATTAAAAAACAAAATACTTGGCTTCCTCCTTAAATACACAACACATACCGATGACAGTCAGATCCACAAGTGTGGGCATTTAGTCGAGAGAGTTAATGATTTGTGAAGAGGCGTTCCCGAGATGCATCACAAAAAGCTACTTAAGTAGTTTTGGTGGGTCATTCTTTTTTATTAAATACATTCTCCTGTTGAGACAGAATAAACAACATCCACTCGATGTTATGTTGATATAAGTTTAAAAAAATTGTAATAGCGAACATTTTTAGGTGTCAAGGAACTGTGACTCTGATGTTTTATCAAAAGGAAAACAAGAAAATCAATCAATTATGATTTTATTAAAGTTTTAACTTTTTTTCTTTTTTTTATGTCCAAACAAGACAAGCAATTAATACAATAAATGCAGTCAGGCGTGTGTTGGCAATTTTATAAGAAAACAAAATTAATAAAACCATGTTCATTCAAAGAGAAGAAGGGCACAAAAGGGAAATTTTTTATACTCGTGTCCATGGAGAATTGTTAAATGGAACTCTTTGGTATTTCCGGTGGAATGAGCGTCACCGAAATGCGTTAAAAAATGACACATAAAATGACACATAAAATCTTACAAGGAAGACTTAACAATCGGGGACAAGGTGTTTTTTTTTCCTTCCTGTCCTTTTAGCAAAGGAAAATAAGACAGGATAGCTAGTCGTTGCATAATTGGATTGGAATTGTGTCTTATTAGAATTGTTGATCAAGTGAACACAATTTTATGGGCGGCTGTTTGTCAGTTGCATCACTGATTTGAGCTGTCCCAAAATTTCTTAAACCCCCTTTTAAAACGCGTATCAGAAATTTTGTTTTCAATTTACTATCATTAATGTATATTTCAAAATCTTATGGCGGCATTTTTCTTGAAAGCAAAAATTAGACATTGCCTACAAGAAGTGCCTTAGCCTTAGGAAAAAGTGTGAGAATTTGTATCATTGTTCGAGGGAAAAACGATCCCAATAACATAACAAGCTACAAGCTGGCTGCAGTGTTGCTTGGTGTGAGAGAGTTTTATTTTTTTTGTATATTTTCCTAGAGATTTTATTTAAAAAATTGCGTGTAGTTGCTGTAATTTGTGGCCAAGCAGTGTTGAAATGTCATTGCGATGTCTCTAATGAATGGCATAAAATTGGACTGACAGAAGTTAGTAGTAGGCTTTAGAAGCCTGTATTGACCTATTTTTGGGCAGATGAACCCCAAAATCTCTAATGAATGGCATAAAATTGGACTGACAGGAGTTGACATTTGTTTCGTCAAAACTGTCGGAAAAAAACATGTCCGCAATTGCTTTCAAAGTCATAACGCCATGACACAAGAGTCATTTTTCATAATGGATAAAGAATTTTAACGCAAGCACCATTTCTGTTCTTATTATTTAAAGCAAAAATGCTAAAAACAGGAAATTTGTTGAATTGAGGTTGAAATTTAAATGAATAGTGGCTCATTTTTATGTTGATCAAATTTCCTAGGCAATAGCACTGGAGCAGAATTTTTCCCCTTTTCCCATTCGATGGTTTTTGCGTTTTGACTCTCAAATTTCCACGAAAAGGTAAATTTCCCACGACATACGAACACTATGGCCAAGAGCTTTCCTTGTCAGTGCAATGGAAAGCGCCGTCCGTTTGATCACTCGATGTTATTTTGTGATCCACAGTTCAGCGTGATATTTCTGTTAAAGTCAAGAGCTTTTAACCCAAATAAGCTTAATATTCAACTACATAAATATTAGAATATGAATGCATGCATTTTTTCGTTGATACTTCTAAGAAATCTTCCGATGTGAAATTTTTCAATAAAATTTATTTGTAATCTATTCTGTGTTGAATTTGGAAAGAATAGACTTTTTTACTGCCTCAAATCTTCAATCTTAAAGTTAATACAAAAATAAAATAAAAAATTCCCTATGATTATTCATTTTCTCTTTAGCGAATTTTTTTTTAAAATTATTATGTGAAAATACAAAATTCACTATTATTATTCATTTTCTCTTTAGCGAATTTTTTTTTTAAATTATTATGAGTGTGTAATCACTTAACAGGATCTCACACAACAACTAGCTGTAAACCATTACATAAATGTTTACATTAATAACTGCTCATATGAAACAGGGTGCGAATTAACCAATTATAAGATTCCTCTCTAAATCGCTTTCCGATGGTAGGTAATATCTTTTATTTTCTGTTTACACCATCTACTAGATAAATATTTGCAAGTCACTTACCATTATTTTGCTGTTAATCTGCGAGCAACATGATTCAGCTAATCCGATCAATTTTAATAGCCTCCTTTCCGATCGAACACTCTATCGATTTATAGGCCCACTCTGCACAGACTGTTAAGCTTAGATCTGACTATATAATTAAAATATTTACGTACCCAAACTGTGGACCACTTTAACATTTTTTTACGAGCAATTAATGCATTATATACGAACGACGAGCATAAAAAAAACAACAACAATTTTTTCTGTAATGTTACACAATTTAATTTTTAACGAACTCGAAATGTCGATTACAAAATTTTTTATTTTACGTTGCATTATTATCAAATAAATATTTTTTTTTTCTTAATCGCTACTTGAAGAGAAATAATTGCTCTTTTAAAAAGAAAATTTCAATTCATTGTCGAAATCAATTCAATGTGTTGTGCATTGGCAGAAGAAGCTTAAGATAAGCTCAAGGTCTCGGTACAACTAATTAACGTTGAATTTTACGATTAATGATGTTAAATGTGTTATGAGCAGAGAAAGAGATGAAGAAAAAAATTTTTAATGAACGGATTAAGGTTTCATATAGTATATTGAACAATAATTGTATCTACTTACAAAAAAAATTTAATAGAGAATTTTGAAAATTTTTAATCCGTTTAAATTTTAAATTATACATGAAAGTAGTGGTATAAAGATTTGCTAAGAATTAGGCATCCTGGTCTTTGGAATATTTTTATAATGTTGATAGAATAAATTTAGGACAGTCTGACGAAGTTTAATTGACGTTCTGTGATTTAATTCCTAGTTGATTGTCAAGCTTTGGTAGATTATTAGATTATAAGTCGGGAGAGCCTTTACCGGCACTGGCACTGCGGCCTCTTTAAAGGGGCCTATTGTGCCTTCGCTGGAAGGGTCCTAGAGCCATCTTTTTACACCGGAGACAATCAGGAAGACAAGTATCTTCTCGGGGGGTAATTCATCAAGATTTGCTGAGGTAACGATTTCTTCGCCAAGGACTTTCTTTCTTTGGAAACTTCATTCGTATACATAATTGGATCAATATATTGAGCCATAAGGTGGCTTACATTGTCGTTGAAGCTGATGACTATCTTTTTGTAATTAAAATGAAGTGAAAGAGGCAACATTTGTAAGCTTAATTTAAGGTTTGATTTTTCCTTGCATTGGCCATGGATGTAGTTGTCTAAACTGATGGGGAGAAAGTTCTGCGCACTCCACTATTGTCGCCCAAACTGATGAAAAACTTTCGGCAATTCCCTTGAATTCCAATTACTTAAAGAGAGTGATAAACCAGAAATAATATCATGTAACTATCATGGTTGGTGTCTATGCTTAGCTTAAAAAACTATGCTGAATTTTCCTCCGATTTTTTTTTTTAAATTATCACATGAGTCAAAATTTATAAATTGTGTTGAAAATGTTAATAATGTTAATCCAAAAATCCCAATCAATTCGCTTAGATTTAATCGCCATTCAATATAATCCGAAAAATACTGGCCCAATAATGGAACCCACTGGCACCTGATGTCATTTGCTTTTCCTAATCCACACTGTTCGTTGTTATAATACCCACACTTGAATGGATTTTTCGTTTCTTTAAGTACTATTTCGTATATCCCATCACAAAAAAAAAAAAAATTAAGGTATCCCTGTGCCTTTAGGACATTAAAAAAGGTGGCAAAATCGAGCAGGTATCGCGGGATAAAATTGTACTCAATCATCATCCCCTGGTACCGTATCAAAATGGATTAAAGCAACGAAATCCGGAAAGATTGAAAAAAAAAAACTTGTTTGAGCCAGCACCTGCTCCTCAAGGGATCATTGCCCAGCACCAGCGGCTTGAGTATTTTCTCATGCGGTTTTATCTTCATCTTCATCATCATCATCAGCACCGTCGTCTTCCCGCATCTCGGAGTTTCTATTCAATCGACAAAAAAAAAACATGCATTAACCCCTCAGAAGCACATTATTATTATATATACATATATTCCGAAGGGCATTCATTATTTAACAAAAAAAAAAGAAAGAAAATACAACCATTGCAACAATGTGGAACATAAAACACCACCAACCATCGCATCGCACCTAGGGGAATGTATTTCTCGCACAGATACAACTACACACATCTTCACCCATAAAAAGGTCATTAAAATGCATCCACCTTAGGGATAGCAAAATTGGTCCACGAATGGATGGAAAAAACTGCAACAAAAAAAAAAAAAAAAATAACAAAAAAGGAAAGAACGCAATTGAATAAATGATTGAGATTGAACGGGGCCAAGAGAAGAAGAAGTCCTCCACCTCTTGTATACATATACCTGCTGCTGTTCCTCTCTCTTTGATGAATGATACAGGAGGGGTGATGAGGAATTTTCAAACATTACCTACCTGTTGTCATAATACGTGTTCAATGCACTTCATTCCACAGCACCGAGCATTCAACATCCAACATCCAAGCCCATTGTTGATGACGACCCAAGGGACGAGAGCAAGGATCTTGTTTGATAAGTGTGCGTATATTCCTGTGTATCGTAGTCGTATAATCCCCAGGAGTAAAAAGATTTTCTGCATTTAAGTCGAGGTTATTGCTCCGATTTTCTTCTCGGAGGTCCCCCTCCTGTTTTTATTGTTCTTCCTTCTATAGGGGTTGCCATCGTTTTTCTTTAATTCAATTGAATCTTTTGTTCCCCATACATATACGATGTGTCATGTTTCTACGCATTATAGTTTTGCTTTTGTAGAAAAACGCATTAAATTGGCACCATGAACTACTTTTAGTGCCAATATTATGTTCGGTAAGGATTGGCACAGGCAACAAAAAAAAAAAAAAAAACTCGTCGACTGAAAAATTATCAAAACTTTTTCTTAGATTCACTTAGTTGTCGTCCTAGTGGTGGCAACATCTAATAAAGAAAAAAAAATCAAAAAGCTTAAAAAACTCACAAAAACATATTAAAAAGTAAATTAACGCAAGACGTATAGTAGCTAGACGAAAAAAGAAGTTGACGACAGAGACCTAGACGTTGCAAGAATAAGTTACACCAGGATAAGGCAAACTCGAGCAATTTTTTTTTTATTGGGAACGAAAACTTTTCTGCACTTGGTATATCGTGGAATTTTTAGTTTTTTTTTTTTCGTCTCTTCCTTTTGCGGTGCACAGTTTTGATATTTTGTGGATTTTTGTGAAGCTTTTTGTTTTGCGAGACTGAAACTTCTCTTATAAGGAAGTTAAACTACCGCTTTCTGTAGTGGATCCTGTCAGTTTGTATGGCTGTGGAAAACTTTAAACGAAGAACGAGAATGAAAATTCTTGCTTGCACTTTTCAATGCAATAGCAAACTACCTATTAGTTTTGGGGGCATCATATGTGGTCCTTCGAGCCGGATGATCATTGAAGTTTATCTGTATACTTTAATGGGGGGGGGGTCCTACTTGGTGAAAGATAAGATAAACATGACATAGAGGAAGCAAGTTTTTTTTATGGCCAATGGGGGATTATTTTATTTTAAATTGTTGTGCTATAGGTTTCCACTAATTGGGAGTGATTGATGGATGAATGAACGGGTTGGGAGGTAGTGCTTTTTTTCGACGTATAGATACATATGAAATCAAATGTTTCTATCAAAACCTAAAGTTTCAAATAGTCTGCTCAAACAAAATCTGGAAAAAATGTGTCAAACGAAGTTAAATGAACTCAAATTTAAATTGTTGTTCTCAAGACGGTCTCTATTTTGTAGACGTCTTGTGGTGTTTTGAGCTAAATTTCCTTTGTGCTGTCAGTTTTCAAATATCTGATGCTTTCTTGACATAAATCTTGATCAGTTAGATGGCCGAAAATAGGACCTTGAGATTATTTTCCGGTGATCAAGTTTAATATGTGGTCCTTCGAGCCGGATTAATATCGTTGACAACTCTTTAGACTACATAAACCACCACATTATCTACTGGTTATGGCAAATAAAGACCGTGGCGTTTTTCAAGCCTAGCACTCTTAAGTTTTTGATACCGAAGATATTCACGAGAACCCAAATCATCACTCAAAGCTACCAAAAGCGGATTCAGGTCCTCTGTATCTTTGGTGATATTTTTAAGTGTTGAATGGAGACGAATCTATTAAAGAATCTTAAATTTCGAAGAGCCATTCTTTCTTTGTTCAGTTATTTGATCCCAGAGATTAAATTTGCTCTTCGTTTCGTCAGCTTTTCCAGAAAAAAAGGCAATGGGCCTTACCAATAATCATTTTTAATCTTCAACTTAAATATTTTGACGGTCACAATGGATAATTTTATATGGAAATTTTCGAAATTGTGACTCCGTACACCTTAGCCTGAACACTAAAAATGATTATTAGTACCGCGGAATGTGCTTAAGCAAGAATGTCCCATTTATCATATCAACTGGGAGTTAGGAGTGGATCAGGTCTACAGCGCCAAAAAAATCAACGTACTAATTAAACGATCATAGATACAGTGAAGAGGTTTTATTGCACTACGACCTTATGGCTTGTTGCGTAGATACATAGTGGAAAATAGTTACTCCTTTCAGTTTTGTCAGGTGTGGGTCTTTCCGCTCATTTAAAGCTCTAGTTTTCAGTATTTTGAGCCGTTCTTGATGCATTGTAGTAGTTTCAGTTTGTAATTATGTCGTCCTTCGAGCAGTATCATAAACTTCGATTTCGATGGAAGGAAATAATTTTGAAAGCATTTTTTGGGGTTTTCCACCAGCAGTTCACATAAGTGTTTAAAAAAGTAATTTGTGAGAGAATTAGAACATTTTCTTCAGCCATTTTCTGAACTAAAATCCATCAAAACTGCGGTTGGCTCCACTACTATTTATTAAGTGAAAAATAGCTGCAACAAGTTTCACATAAAAAAAAACAAAAAGCTGTCAAAAAGTACATAAAATTCCAAAACAGTTTTCCGGTCGATTAACCCATCACGCACAACCTTCCACGTTCATAAAAACGCCGTATAAATTCCCCAAATGAATTCCAATTCCAAATAATTGTGCGCACAGCTCTTCAGTCTCCACTTAGCTATAAATCTGAACTCATCACACTGTCGACTGTCCTAAAACTCATTCTTTCACTTCAAAATGGAATCGTTTCCATCTGATTCATCATTTGTGTGTTACCCTCGACGAATATAAAACTCCCTATAGCCATAAACTAGTGAGCGCGCATAGAAAAGATAAAAACTGTTCATTGCCCCCACATAAAAAGCAGCCAGCAAAAACGCTCTTCAAACGCTCATGTTCATGAATATGATGCTGTTTGATGATAAAAAGATGTGCAACACAACCATCTTGTGGTGTGCGCTGAGTCACTGGCCTCAGTCTGATTTCTGAAACGGTCTCCCCTAGAAGTTGACGCGCTCATAAATGTTATAGTTCTACCTCCTCCCGCCCCTATATGCATGAATATTCTAATTTGATAATGCATCTAGAATCGATTTGGTCATAATCACAAACAGCTGAGCATTGTCAAAACAAGTAGTTCGACGCGTTGAAATAGTAGAACCCGTCAAAGGAGCACAAAAAACGAAACCGAAAATGTTGCCGATTTGCTATAGCAAGTCTCTTAGTCTGTGTCCAACGACAATGTTGTGAAATCTCTGAAATAGTTTGGCTTAGAAGGTCAGCACTTCATTTGGAAATTGTATACTCCCAATTGAAATCAGGCGCGCATACAACACAACACAACACAACACAGCTACTCCAATCCGACTATCAAACTGGGTTGTTGTCGGTTTGTAAGGGAAGAACATTGACCCAAATGATTTGCATACAAGCACAATTTAGCGCAAAACATTCAGCTCAGTCCGGATCAGCGTGATCGCTGAGAAAATATTTATTTTGCAAAAATGCAACACAGAAAAAAAAAACTGTAAACGATTTTACAATAAAATTTCACGCCGTTGTGAATTTATATTTTGTAATAATTATCAGCAGTGGTTATATAAGATACAACATCCAGACGAAAATTGCCCAAAAAAAGTACACCAAACTGAGTAAAAAAAATATACAAAACACCAGAACATTATCAATTTTGGGAGAAATATTTGTTTTTGTTTTTTTACTTTCTACGTAGATTACGTAAGATCTGTTGGATGATGATTTTTGGGTGTTGTAATGGCTTACATTTCGCCATGTTCAATTGCAAATAATGTATCTGCTGGCTGATGACACCATATAGCGAAATGAGATCCTCGGGATTACGAACATCTATATACAACACCCAACTGGTTATCAATTTGATTAGCACATTAATCTACATGGAGTCAATAAACTTTTGACTGGCATTTTTAATTTTGTCGGCTTTTATTTTTATAACAAATTTTTGTTTTTATTTGCCCCCGCTGACGCTGGTTTGTTGTTTTGATTATTATTATTTTATTTGTGAATGTAGGTTGTTTGGGCGACTTGTTTCAAGATAGATAGGCTAGAAGTGGTGATAGCAGTCTGGTTTTTGAGAGGTTTTTTTTATTTTTTTTTTATTCACTGTAAATGACTAGACTGGATTTAGATGTATGTCCGAGGGAAAGTTGTGGGTAGCTCGGAATTGGATATGAGACTTAACCTAATTTTTGACAGCTTTTTTGAGATATGCGCACTTGAAAAATGCAACCTAAATCGCAGAGAAATGTTTTTTAGCTGTTGTTAAAATTGGTCCTTCGAGCAGCATCTACATTCGTGGGGATAGTAGAAAAAAGTAGTTAATGAAGTTGCTTTTTTTATTAAAATAGATCAGTCCCATTGACATGCTATATATGGACTGTTAGGTAAATGCCAGTTCCATACAATCTTTGCCTAGAAAATAACTCATGGTTACAAACGAAAAGTAATGACAACCATCTTGGATTTCTCCATAGAATGCTAGAGACAGCTGTTGGGTGTTAGCAAATTTGCCAAGTATACCTAATAAAGTTGAACAATTCAAATTGTTGTGTCATTGTTTAAAGTAGAGTCCATTTTAAAAAAGCGCGATTTATTCCGCTCTGAACCACGAGAGCTAGCGATAATGTTGGAACCAACGCGAAGTTGTCTACTGGCAGTTCATATATAATCGGCCCTAGCGAGGCACCTATCCGTCGGCACCTAAAATTCTCCGATTTCATACGAATCGGAGGATTTTTGCGTCGCGGTATACTTCGGAAGACCTTTTCGGAACTTTTTTCCGACAAATATGCAACGCACACTGACGTTTTGCGTTTCCGTGCGATGAAGTGCGTTTTTACTGATATTTTTGACAGCTTCATACGAATTTTCTTCCGATATGCTCCGACAGGAATTGGTTGCGGAATTTGTTTACGATTTGCAGTGATGTACCACGAAACAACATCATTTCAAATCAATGCCGCGTTTTAATTATTCTTTCCGAAGGCGGATACCTCGAAGCTCGAAGGTAATTTGAGTCTCCGACGGAATATGCGTTGCGGAGAATTCTCCGTTCCGACGGATACCTCGCTAAGGCGTCAATAATTTGACCCTCTATGCTGCAACAGCTATATGAAATAATACTCCTCAGAACTGCTTAAGATGGTGTAATAATTTTGGGCCGTGCATTTTCTGCAGATACGTTTATGAAATGCTGTAAAATTTGGTCCTTCGAGCCGCATAATTACCATAAGATGCAAGATATTTTATTTCCTGTGTTTTTTTTGTAATTGCCGGTGATGTGAACTCATTGTAACCATGTACAACTTGTCTACCATAGCTTGCCAACTCAAATTATCTCGTATACTTTACAAGATCGATTTTAAAACAAAAGTCCAATTTGAATGCAATGGATGGTCAAAATTTAAATTTTTGTTGTGTGACACTCGAAATCTACCCCAAAAATGATGGAAAATGAAATTTTGCAAATGCTGTTTCGTTACGTGAGCGACGGAATGAATAACCTAACCAATTAAGTGACGATTACTGAAACAAATAAATGACAGCCGACTAAACGACTAATGACTAACGACTAACAGAAATTGGACTACTTAAATTAAGAGCAATCATTTTAGTTAAATAAATGGATATATATGGAATACAATTGTATCTACAGCTTACCAATCAATCTTTTGCAACAATTTCATCCATTGGATGCAAACATTTCGCAGCAAAACCATTGCAGATACACAATACACTTTGTAAATTGCCGAAGCGTTTATATCGCACATAGTACATATAGGCAACACAGCAAGCAACCCAATAATTGCTGATGGGATGGTTGTGTAGTTATGTGGATTTGCAGTTGCGATAACACAAGCCTTCACAATCTACTATCAGCACAGAGCGAGAGGCAGAGGCTTGCAATACCTACAACTACATGATGGTATGCGAATGTGTGTGTTCTGCATTTTGCGGCGCATTTGCATTATCAGTTAAATTAAGTATTCGCCTCGATTCTTGAATAACATTGAATCCAATCAGTGATACGGCGACTAGTCGCAGTATAGATATGTACCTACTACTACAATCATCATCACAGCGCTGCTTATATGAACTTTTGCTGGGCTTGACTGGGGTCAAGGTCTCTGATTCTTCGAAGGTTCATTGCACGTAAGTAAGTACCTATTATAGGCTCACAGATACGCCAAGAGGAAAAACAAGAAAATAACTCAATGTTACAATCCGATGGACAGACGAGAGTCGCGGTTCATTGTTATTTATGGATTTATCACGATCTGAAGATCACACAGTGTTGCTGTTGCTGTTGGTGTTCTGCCTCTGATGATGATCATCAACTCTGGGTGGGGGGGGAGGGACTTGGACTTCATGTAGCATACTCGTATGGGTTCTCTACTTGCTAAGTACGTAAGTACTCGCAAGTAATGTTGCGAAATAATGACTATAAAAAAACAGAGTATAGAGTGGGTGAAAGAGAGAGAGATGGAGATGGGTGGGGTAAAAAGTGTAAACAATTCAGTGACCCCAGTAAGGGTGTGCTTCAGAAGGTCCCCATCCCTGCAACATCAGGAACTCCATATATTGACGTTTTGTTTGTGGTTAGCAACAGCAGCCGGTGAGAAGGATTAAATGTCTTGCCGGGCGGATTGCTGCTCTTAAATTCAACCCAGACTATACACAATAACGCGCGCACGGAAATAATAGCAATTGTTTACGTATAGATACGTCCTTCCTTTGCATAGCACCCGAGTGTATATTCAGTCGAATCTGCATTTTGTTTAAATGCAAACACATTGACTCTGTAAAGAGGAGCGTCGGAGGCGGCGGCGGCGGCGGCGCAGGGTTTCTCGTTTATTCGTGATGGTAAACATAAGTGTGCAGCAGCGAATTTTTTTTTTTTTTTAAAGAAATATAAATATATTTTTCGTCGATTTGTTTACGTTAGCCTCTTTAGTGCAGCAGCATCTCCTCTTTGGATGTGGTACCTATAGGTATATAGAAGTGATGGCTGCAACAGCTAGAGGAAGGAAGTGTATCTTGCTACTTTTGCCAGAACAGCATCTCTCACGCTGGCTATAGTACAAACTGCTGAGCGATGTTGTATTTTTTTTTTTTACTTATACTTTTTATTCCATTTATTTGCATTTATTATTTTGTTTTCCCTTGGAGAAGCGCTATTTTTTTCGTCGTCGTCGTCGTATTCTTCGTCTTGTTTCACTCGTTTAGCATCGACATTGAGTTGGTTTATCAACCTCACTCTCGCTGTAGTACTCTATAGACTCCATGATGCTGCTGATGTTGCTGCTGCTTTTGATGATGCTGATGATGATGGTGTTTGTACTGGTTTTAGGTTGTTGTTGTTGTTTTATTTTTTTCGAAAGTACCAGTGTAGATCAGATTTATTTTTAGAGGACCCACAAGATAGGTATACCTACTTAAACTTGGAAACTGAATTTCATCTTACAATTGCATACTAAATGAGCTCCAATGCGGATATGTGCAAGGATGAGGTGTGATATGGAATCACTTTGGATGAGGTGTAAGTGGACTTTGTAATGAGATTCGGATAGGAATAGGAAGTTCATGTGATGACGATGAGGGTTGTGGTTTGTAAGATACTTGTCAGATGATTAGCGAGTGTGACAACTGACTTGGCATGGGTCTATATTTTTAAGTGGTGGGTGGGTGTATTTTTTTTTAACTAAAGGGTAGGCGAAATACAAGTTTCTTTTTAAAAATGCAATGAAATGAACAAAATTACATTTTTTTCATGTATAGTGGTTTTATTAGCAAGAGCAAACATTCCCATTAATTATGGAACACATAATGTCGTTCAAGAGGTTGCCTCGGCTGGCTTCGCAGCAGCCCATTCTGTCACACTAATTTTCCAAGACCTTGTTGATGATTTCGGGCTGTAGCTCGGATGATCATCATCACCATTTCATCATCATTTTCAATGGTCCGCTTGTCCATTAAGTGGGTCGCGGGTGTAGGTTGCTCAAGTGGACCCTCCATAGCTCTATCCTCCGCCATCGACTCTAAATCATCAAGGGCAATCCCTATACGGGTATAGGAGAGATTATGGACTTGATCTAACCATCTCATCCTTGGTCTACCTAGAGGACGCCTACCCGATGGTACGGATTCCATAGCACGTCGTGGAATCCTGGTCGGGGACATGCGTTTAACATGACCAAACCACCGAAGCATGGATCGTCCGGGGAAGTAGCTGCTCAACATTGAGTTCCTCACGTATTCTGGTATTTCTAATGCGATCTCTACGGGTCACACCAGCAATACTACGGACAAATCTCATTTCGGCAGCTTGTATCCGCTCGGATGATATTGGCTTTAAATTTTTGAATAGTTTCCGGATTGTTGGCATAACATCGGTCATTCACGGTTCCCCACAAAAAACTGTCCAAAGGGGTCAAATCGCAGCTCCGAGGCGGCCAATTGACATCGCCAAGACGGCTGATAACACGATTTGAGAATTTGGAGTGCAAAAGATCGATTGTGGCATGGCGCGCCATCCTGCATGAACCATCAAAGGTCGTCCAAATCCATGTCTTCAATTTCAATAAAAAAGCAGTCTGAAACAGACTGAAACGTTGTTCCCAGCCTCATTTTCCAATAAAAATGGTCCAATAATGCCACCACTCCACAACCCTTACCAAACTGTCAGTCTCTGTAGATGCATTAGCACCGTATGACGACGGAGACCATGAGTGTTGTCCAGCAGCATACCTACCAGTCTCACGAAAGTTTTGCACAAACTTGCGTACAGGCGCAGTGGGTGCTTCATTTCAGCTAAAACTTCTTTTCAAAAAAAAAAAAACTGTTTGGGCTTCACAGCACTCACTTTGGAAATAAGTTTTCAATATTTCCCAACGTTGTTCAAGCGAAAAGCGACTCTTTTCGTTCCGCGGAGGTATGATACTGACTTTCTGTCAAGATTTCGAGCGGAAAACATCTGTCAGTGTCAAAATAACCTATGATTTAAAAAGAAACCACTAGATGGCCCATCCTGTATAGGCTCAGTTGTGGTACCTTGAGGGATACCATAAAAACATGGTCCTAACCATGAGGAATACTAGAAAACACCTATTTTTTTTATTGTGAATATATAGAGATTGGAAATTAGTTTTAAGGACGGTATGGAGGTAATTGTCTTTTTTGTCATAAGTCCCCTACCGCCGCCTGTTGAATTTGTCCAAAAGTTGTATTAAGATTGCATTCAATACATTTGTCACATCTGTCACACTTTCTGTTTGAAAAGTACGAACTTACAGTTTGGAAATATTCTCCAACCATGAGCCGCTTCTCAGCCTTGATTGACTGCAAGTAATCACCATAAATATCCCGTAATACTTATTGATAGATTTCATTATCTTAATAATAAATCTTTTTTTAAAACTCTTGTCATATTGATTTTACTCTATATGACAAACAAATTCTGACTTGCACAATATTTCTGGAAAATTTCCCTTGCAATATGCTGCAGAACCATATGTCAGCATTTTTTTTTTCCACCGACCACCACCACCCCATACCCACTTATGGATTACTCACTCACCGCTTGTAGGCAACAATGTTCCCAATTAAGTATAACTTGTTGATAATTAATTTATTATACGATATTTGCGTCCCTGCTTATCAGGAAAAAAAATACTAATAATATTCAACCACAAACAAACCCCAAAAAAAATTCTTCTCTATGTTTACAAAACATTCAAATAAGTCATTCGACAGTGGCGCCCTGTTATAAAAGTATCTACACCTATGTATATATATTTCATCGGATCATAGTCAAAAAAATAAAATTGTATTATCGCTCTCGCACGCATATAATTAGTGGCGCAGGGGTCGTGCCATCATACTTATAATCATTTTTGTTGCCCATTTTCGTGCGTGAGGGTTGCAATAATTGGATTTAACACAAACGACTGCCGCACCTATATATATTTCAACTTACTTATAATTGCAGGCCGGTCGTACCTACACACAAACTCACGAAACTGTTGTCGACTTTGTACCCTAACAGAGGGCTAATTGTCAAATTTGTTTGACAATTAAATAAATTATTTTGATCGAGAATCAAATGAGTCGCGCACGTTTGTAGTTCCCTAACTTGCGTCCCCTTTAACCTACTCGTGGGTGGGCTTGGGTTGCGCCTTAGTTATAATAGCATTTAAGTTTTAATGGATTTCGGATTAAGTGGACATGTGTCGAGTTGAGATATGGTAGGTATTTAGTTTATTTTGCCCAACAAACAATTTATATAAAATTACATTTATCTCCTTAGCACTGAGTGCGATTTTTGTAAGCATTCTCTTCCGCAAAAATAAATTCTAGCTATTTTGGCAGTTTACAAAATCCATAGGAATGCATGTATCGAAACATATTTTATTTAAAGATACGTGAGTACGTGCCGTACTTTATCAATCTCACTATCAATTGTAACATCTTTACTCACTATATAGAGTCGGCAGCGGCGGCATCTATGTTGCGTGCTCATGTTTTCTTATAACGTCTCTGCCTTCCGTCAATAAATTCCTGCTGAAAATTTATATTGACAGGCTACAAATACAATTCATTCTGTGTCACATGTGACTATGTGAGTGTGCCTGTGTTTTTGCAAGAGTTGATTCCTTGGAACTCGCCCGTCGGTCGTCAGGAGGAGGATGACCATCGGCATATGCTGCACGAACGAAAGAGGGTTTCTATTATCCCCCCCCCAAATGCTGAGTATAAACATAGACATAAACATTGCAGCACCATGAAAGGAAGAAGATTGAAAAAAAAAAAAATATTTAAAGGGTCTATCCATCCGTCTAGTCAGTCAGCTGGATTCCTGGTTGTGGATGGTTTTCTCTCCCTCTCCTTTTTTTTGCTGTTACTGATGGGGATGCGGTGTGGTTGGGTCATTATAATTTATCGCTTGTGGTCAGTCACCCTGAGCCTCGGCCTCGATCCAAGAATGACAATAATAAATTTTATATATCCAATATATGTACACATATGGATGGTCATATTTGTTTTGTTATTGTTGTTTGTTGTATCCCTCGCTCAAAAGTGTGCTGAATGTATATTTCTTATTTTTTCTGTTTTTGGTCGCCGCTTAAATTTTGTGTATTTTTCCTTCGGGGATATTCCTGTGGTGGCCCAATTTGTGCAGGGAAAAAAAGCGCGCAATAAAAGCGACGATGAATAAACCAAATAAATGAATATGCTCAGTGGTCAATGGACATTGAATGGTTTCCAGCGGGTGGTGGGCGGCGAATTTCACGTTTGTTTGAGAAATTTTAACATTTTTCCTTCCTAATCCATAGGTATATGTATAGTGAAGGGTGGAGGTTCTGTGCTGAAGTCTGTATTGTATGTTCAATTAGGGCGACCCAAGTAATCACTTTTTAAACAAAAAATGACAGAAAGCCATTCGCAACGCATTTAGATGTTTCGTGTCCCCCCGAAAGGGATTTTCTTTTTCTGTTGATGATTATAAAAAAAAAAAAATGAAATCTGTCTGACAACTTTTTTTTCTGTAAATAAACATCCCATCAGCCATGAAGAGCATTTACAAAAAAAACAAGAAATATGCATTCGTTCATTCATGAAACATGAAAAAAGTACCTGCCGCGCAGTTAGAGAAAGGGCTTCAATTCATCGTTATGAAAGTAAAAACGTCTACGGACATCACAACAGTGGAAATGATTATTTAAAACAGAGACACCACCAGCAGGAAGATGGTAAAATTTATGGCGAAAATGGGTGTATGTACACACAAAAAAATTCGAAAAAAAAGTGAGATTCGTAATTTTACTGCGGACGCCTTGTGGTTTAGGTATTTCCAGAAAACCCCTATATGAGCGTTGATGACTTAACAATGAATTTGTCTTGTGGTTTTTAGTCGGTAGTTGTTTTTGAGTAGATGTATGTATTTTGTTTGGTTAATAATACAACAAAGGGATACCTAGGAATGGGGAATAAATAAACAGAGCGAGGTACTGAATTTAGGTGGATTTTTTTAGACTGCCGAATCTAAATCAGGTGTTGCGTATTTATTTTAAGTAAATTTAGTTTTTTATCCTTAATTTTTTACATAAATTATGCAGAAACCCATGTGCACATGTCAACTGAACCCTGCCATTGTTGAAGGAGGGTGAATGCAACCACTGAGCTGTCAATTTGGTTTGGGGAGAAGTCAAGCGCGACGGAAGAAAGGAAAAGGATTTTTGTGAGAAACCGATCAGATAGTTTTAAAAAAATTTATAAAACGAAAAGTTGTAAGTTCGATTTTCTTTTCGAACTGTAGCCCGACACTATTATTATTATTATTATTTTTAAATACTTCTCCCGGGAAAGGCAAACCTATAACGCTTCATCAGCGCCCGAGATGCTTGCAGATGTATGTTAGCTCTGTACTTAAATTGCTGCAAAGTGTAGTCTTCTGGAAATATATCCCCAGGAAGCGAGTGTACTGTAAAGATTGCCATGTGGCTTTTTTTTCTAAATGGCAAATGGCAAAATGACTCCAGATTTGTTTTTTGGAGTTGCAAATCATTCACGTCAGTCTAAGTCACTTGTTCCAAATCAAAGGAGCTGCACCTTTGTCAATATTCACTTCTGTTAACACTCTTATAAAAAAATAAAAGTTAAAGCTACTGATCAAGCATAAGTTGCCTCCATCAGCGCGTCATTTTCAGCTCCTGCTGGTTCAACGGGTAGTTGTGAGATCATTAGATACTCTGGTATCACAATGGACCTCCTCTGGCCTAAGTGAGTTGCACTCGTTGCTGCCTGCCACCCTAACCTACCCTTAACCTAACTACAAATTTGTTCTTATTTTATGAGTTTTTATTTTATATGTTGAAAATTTGTCCTTGATCAAACATTTAGCAGACGTTCCTGTTGTAGGTATTCTTTTTTGAAACAACAACCCACAATCCGTTGACAATGGGACTTACCAATAATCATTTTTAACCTTCAACTAAATATTTTGACAGTCACAATAGATAATTTTATATGGAAATTTTCGCCATCAAAAATTATTCTTACTCTCTAAGCAATGATATAGCAAAATTGTCACATTAATTTAGCAGCAAAAATGATCAGAGGGGCTTCTTTCCTATCAGTAGAAATTGTTCCTTACGCAATTGGACAATTTGGGCCTATTTGCACTGTCGTAAGTTGAAGCAATGTGCTAACTCCACTCACTCATATACAATTGACAATCTATTCCAGAAACAGATCCACAAATTGTGGAGTGTATAGCAAAATTTGGTTGACTGCGTGGTAGAATACGTATCAAATTCAAGGATCCTAACAAGACAATCCGCTCCAACGAGGTATCCGTTCGAAACGAAATTTTCTCCGATTTGTACGAAATCATAGAAATTCCATTCGAGGTATCCGTTCCGATTCACTTTAGGGAAAATTATTCTACAAAGACTTGTAGCGCACTTCGCCGCATTGCGATATACGGCGTTATGCCATTAACTTTTGACAGCTACACGGCAAATTTCTTCAAAAATTCTCCGACAACAAATTGTAATATGTCAAATGAACGCGAATGGATATTTTGAACGCAATTCGGGTTCCAAAGAGATTTGAGTTTCGTTTCGGATTTTCTTCCGAACGAATACCTCGATAGGGCTCAATAACTTATAGTCGCATTGTTCAATATAGGATATTAATCTATCCCAACCAAAGTGTTTCTTTCCGCAACAATTTTGTTCACAATAATTCGGTGAAATTCAGCAATTATTATATACATATTTTAACTAGCGAGACAGATCTTATCCCACGATTGTTCGCATTTTGAAGATATCTCAAAGTTGGCCTAAAAATTTGTAAAAAAAATACCTATTGAAATAACATTGCCATTAGATCCCGCAGAATGTGGCCCAACTTGAAGTACCCCAAGCTATCAATTAGTAGCTTAACATTCCCGAAATATTGAATCCCATTTAAATGTAGCTATGCACCACCATCTGTTATTATTGCTATTAAAAAAAATAGGGGGATATACGCTACCATGTGGTATGCCACAAGTCTCCCACTTAGTACCTTCACTATTTGCTTTTTCACCCACTTCGTCATACATCTGATTAAAACACATATTCTCAGCGATGAGACAGTCTAAGAACGTCTTCCTTATGACCCGCTTAAGTACACAAACAATCTGTCAGTCTGGTCACACACACACAAAAAAAAAATATATATCCCCAAAATTCATAATTCAAATCAAAACACAATTAGCCCTCACAATTGCTTGTGTTTATCTTAGCCCACTAACAAGAAAAAAAAAAATACATTCGCTCTCTCTTCTGTAGGTATCTTTTATCTGCTTTTCTTCTCGTCCATTTAAATCCATCTCCGCATGCACAAACAAAACGAAAGAAAACAATAGCAACGAAAAGACTTGAGTTAAGTCTCGACTCGACGATATTGCCTTTTGTAAATATTAACAAAACCGAATATGGGTCCCATTATAAGGAAGTTTAGACGGACACCAACCATCTCACTATCTAACCATTCGCCATCATCATCATCAACGTCGCACTTCAGCAGCTGGATGCATCTGTGTATCCATGAAACGCAACCAGCAAATTCACAAAAAAAAAGAAGACCTACCAAAGAAAACAGGAATTCATAATGACACAGAGAAAGAAAGAGACGGATTGATGAGAAGAGCGATGGAAGGGGGAAAGGTCAAGATGTATTATGTAAACATTCATCGATCATTTCGACATCATTTTGAGTTTTAAGTTAAGTCTTTCTCTTCTTTTCGGTCTTTGGTTGTTTTTTGTTTTTTTTTTTTTTTTTATTATTATATCCTCACTACCAGTTTTTTTTTTTTTTTACTTTTTGTTTAACGACATTTAGCTAATGTTCGAAAAATGAAATGCACTTTAAAGTGCACTGTAGAGACGGTGTCAGCGCGAGAGAGAGGGACGTGACGAAGAAAAAGTGGAAGTTGTTTATGGGTTGCGTGGGAGGTTTTCAGTTTGGGTACACTCTTGTAACCAAAAAAAGGGGGGTCGTCGTCGTGGTGTTATAAGTCTCTTTAGGGTAATGAAAAATCTACTCTATGGGTGTGGCCGTACTCTCCAATATAAGATATGTACTTATTGTAAAATGAATTGTACGAGTAGATAGGTATAGTATTTTGTTTTCTTCATCGAGACGAGAAATTTTTTGACTTGTTGCAATGATGTATCTATCCCCAATGATGGTGGCGGCTCCATGAAGATAAGCACTAATTGATCAAAGATATTTCAAAATGTGTATGTACAATTGGTGGCTACAATGTCTTAATTTTTTAAAAGCAAATTTATCAAAAGTTTTATGAGAGGCGGTATGTGTTATAGAGGGGGGTCTGGAAGACATTAAAAATTTGATATGGTGATTTGAAGAGATGGACTGCTTGTGGTGCTTACTGAGAAGTTTTGTTGCCCCTACAAACTAAGTCCGATATTTAAATAATTCCCACAAAATTTTAGATATAGATAGTTCAATATTAACTAACGATTTTCATGAACTAAGACTGACCTCTAGATAGTTCTTTCTAGAGTTCGGTCTTCCTCATATGAGAATTGCAAAAATTTTGCATGGATTTAAAGAAATTTTGCATAATATCTGACCAAATCCAACAGTGACCCCAAGAAGGGGGGTTGCGGGGGGCATCATGCCCCCATACACATTTCAATTTTTAATGCATTGTAAAATTACTTCGTTGGGAATTAGTTCATAATAAACCACGTCCCGAATGATCTTCCAAACTTATGAACTCAATCCCAACCCATATTTGGGGAGACTTAGTTAATTTTGGCTAGTGGTGGTTAGTTCCATGTTAGACTTATTTCGTAGGGCCGTTTTTTTTTCTAAGAAGTTGTAAACGATTCTTCAAATTGAAAGCTTATAGATACTCGGTTTCACATTAAGAAATATATTTAAGGAAGAAATACGGATTGAATCTAAATCCTAAGATACAAATCGTTCATTTGGGCAATTACATATAGGACCAAGAAACAGAAAATCGATAGCTTTTGACATTGGTACCCTTTTCTTTCATTTCTTAATCCCAATTTTATCTGAGACACAAACCATACATGAAATAGATTTATGCAAATTCAGCTGTCACACAAATCTAAAGTATAATTCATGCTTTGGGTCAATATTTCGACAAGAACTTTACACGCAATAGACGAGAAATCCTGTGTAACTCAACAAATTTTTTGTGAATGTGTCGCACAGCTTCCGTAATCCTTATTCTGTATTTTTACAAACTTAAAAAACTATAATATTTCTCAAGATCTTTATTAATAAATGTTCCTCTTTTTTTTATTTCCAGGTAAGTTCAGTTGGAAGTAGAGATTCTGTATATAGGCGAACGTTCCCAGTTAAAACGGCTTCGCGTAAGTTTTCATAACAAACATATATCATTACATGAACCATAATACTATAAATCAAAACTCCACTCTTAAAGTGCTTTAAATTAAACTTCATAATAAAGCTGTTCGCCTAGTGACTTCCATCTACCCATTGTCAACTGTGACTAGTTTACACAAAGCTTACCACTGGTTCTAGCTGGGTTGATTTATGTTACAACTACAAACCGCCCTGTACCTGGATGATGCGCCAATAAGCGTTCTCGGCTTTTTTTATCAGTTTTATTTGCAAAATGTAAGTACACTCGCATGGTGATGTAAAGTCTCTCGGGTCATTTGCCTTTTGATTACGACTATGGATACACATCATCTGAATCAGTAGTATTATCAACATCATCATCATCATCATCATCATCATCATCATCATCATCATCATCATCATCATCATCATCATCATCATCATCATGATCATTGCTCTCGCTCTGTGGTCGTCGTAGTTGTCGTCGTTGTCGCTGCTGGCAGTAACCTCAAAATCATCAAATCAAATAAATTCGTCTTCATACGTTCATATATCTATTTCTGTTCCTCTAACTAAATGCATGGGGTTATTGAATGCCCCACCCCACAGTTGCAAGAACCCATCAGAGACACCACACGACGACGACGGACGATGAGAGAGCAGAAGTTATAGATAGACCTATAGTCGCTACTGATTTATTACAAAAGCCGCAATTGTTTGCTATGTTTTGCATCATTTATTTAATTTATGGGAATGCTCACAAGTGTTGACCTTGCCTTTTAGCGATGATCATCCCTCATCCATGTACAAACAGCAAATGCACATGCAAATAATTAATAGAAACAGGGTGGTGAGAAAAGTCGCTTTGATTGATAGGTATAAGAAGATTACGAATTTGTAAATCTAATGGAGAATTTATTATTCAAATTGGTTGTGGTATTTGATAATAGTTTTATTTTTGTTTACATAGATGGCACGATTCCAATTTTTTTAATTCTACGTAGTTTTTTGCTTTTGGATCGCACGGGGCAAAATTTGAGCTGAAGGATTATTTTCTGCCATTCACACGCCTTCAGATAGCTTGTACTACATTCTTAAGAATTATTATAAAATATTTTGCCTCGCTCGATCTTACTGATTTACAAAAAAAGGGTTGTAGTATCGGATATTGGTTTATGGTGTAGAACCTTTCATAGAACCTTTATTTTTCATATTTTATTTCTTATTTCGCTATCCTTCGCACGATTATTAGATATATAAAAAGCCAAACCCAAAATTTATATATTCTAATCCAGGCCAGACAATCATCAGACGTCTAAATTCATCTCGTAGCTACAGCCACCCTGTCTCTAAAAATGCATCCGCATACATCTATCTAAAAATTTATTAAAATCGATTATGATCATTGCATGTCATAATATTTTTGTGTTTATCTCGAATTCAACGTTTTCCAAATAACCCAATGAAATACGGTTTCTGTGTCGTTGTTTTTCTGAACAGAGTTTTGAAACTCTTTAGATGTTTAGATGCTTTGTACTGCCGCCCGCCTGTCAGACTAGTTTATATTGATTGTTAATTGTTGTTTATTACAATTGTTAAACTATACGCATTCGATTGCATATCTTCAATGCACATTACCTGTTTATAATTAATTGCTTTTGCAAGTTGATGATTTATAGTGATTTGGCGAATATTTGAAAGCTCACCCACCCACTGCAGTCGCACATGCACTCAATATGTGTATATATCTCACTGTATCCATAAAGATTTTTTCATCAGATAGGCTCTACACTCATTAAAATCGTTAAATGCGAATTATACTAAATTGAAAATTCATTAGACTGAGTTGATGTTTTATTTTACCGAAGATGATTATGCAATACGATGACCCTACTGAGTTTGCTTTAATTTTTGATCTTCTATACAGACCGCAATCAATTAAAGTGAATTATTCGTTTTAGTTAAAAATAAAAAAAAAATAATATTATTATTTATGAGTTCAGTCAAAATTTGTTTCGGAGGGAATACTCGAATAATTGGTTTGTTCAACAAAAAAAAAAATAATTCATTTGATTAGAGATAAAATTCATGAGCTGTCTGGTGAGATTAATGGTGTTAGTATTTTGTTTTTCGCCAAACAGGTATTTGATAGACGTTTAATTTCGAAAATAAACTTGCATAGCAACAATCAAAAATTAAGAAAACGTGGTTTACCTTTAATAGTAGCACGTAGATACATAGTACGTGTGCAATTTGAAATTTTCCATTTGTTGGAACCTGCTCACAGATAATAAAGAAGTTCAAGATGATAGAAATTTGGGAAAGTTTTGTCAAATTATAATTAATTTATTTGAATATGAATAGCTAAAAAAATCACACAAAATTTTGTACAAAATACTTGATGAAATCAAAAATTGCTTTCGTATTATAAAAAAATCTAAAGCTGGCATACAAAAAATTCCACATAACAGCTGTTATAAATTATTTCTAAATATTTGCTCATGTCATTTTGTTATCTTTTTTTGCTTTACTAAAAAATACTTTCGCTTGGCTTTTTGACATTGAACGAGTGGGTCACTAATCCACAATTGACCCAAAATTTATTAAGAAGCAAGATTCAATGATAAACTTGCAGACATCATTCTACGGTCCTTCGAGCCCGATCAAATTTTTTTAAATGCCCATGTTTCTCTATTGTCTTAAGCCCTGTATCACTGGCACTGCGACAGCTATAATGACTAATTCGAACCATTTCGTAAATGCTCCCGATGCACGGTTCTATAAATCGATATCATGACAAATTCTAGGTTAGCACACTTTTGCTAATTGAAAACTGACTCGCTGAGCTTACAAGTTCTTAATGGTTAGTCATGCAACTGTTTATTTTTTTGTGGTTGCTGTTAAAAAAATTTCGCCGTCGTTTTCAGTTTTAGCCATTTAATTTGACAATTCTTCTTCTTTATGTCAAGGTTATTCGTAATTGGTGCTACTCATTAAAAAAATCGTTCACTCATCTTATTTCGTTTTTCATGATCTAGTCATTTTGTGGTTACTTTAATGCCAACAAAATGGATCTTGATTTTAGAAACCATTCACATGTGGGAGAAATATAATTGCTGCGAAGGGAACAACGGGTTGAATTGAGCAATTTTTCCAATTTAATATGTTTTTCACCCATAACTTTAGCCCCTTAACAGCTTGATGGCATTACACTTGACGGACTTACGTTGCTTTTATGAAATATTTTAGTAGATTTGAGCAAGATCGCTAGGAATCTTTGACTTGTTTGGACAATTTATTGTCATTCTTGTTGTCAATATGTGTTTTACTAAAAATGTCGCAAATGACGAAACAACAGTTCCTGAATCATTTTCCAAAAGATACAAAAGAATTTAATCATCTTGTGTCATTTTGGTCATTAAATAGATGAACATTAGAAAACGGTTTCTAATGTTCAGTTTTGCTTTCTTGTGATGGCTATTTAAATCAAAAGTGACAGGAAGTGTAAAAATCTCAATTTTATGCACAGAGTAAGAAATTGTGCATCAATAGATAAACAGATCTGATCGAACCTTACAGTTTAGGCAACATTTTTCGATGGCATACCTTACGGAAGCCAGTTAGGGCCAACACTCTTTTCTATATAAAAAAAATATTATTACAGCCCAATTCATTACATCTTTGAAATTCTGTTTAACAAACACCATACAGCAGATGAATTATATGCAAGATGCAGCTATCTGCAACAGCGAGTATCTGTTTACATTTCCTTCCAACATTGTATGTTACTTTTTCTTTTGCGTGAATAATGGCAACCATTGAATATTCATAACAGCAGGAGGTCAATGAAAATCAATATATACTATAGTGGTCGGATTAAAGATGAATACTCGTACATACACCATCCTCATCCATTGGGGGAACAAGCAGGAATCGCGTTCTCTTCGCAGCATTGCTTGCGGTGCAGTTTTTTTTTGTGCAACTCTCCAGGACTGATTTTCACAAACATGATCATTATGACAAACACCCTCAGATGGAGCTGTTGCAGTCGCTGTGAATTCGATCATTCCAAAGTGTACAAAATGATAACTTGATTGCAGACGAAGAGAATACATATATGAAGATCGATTGATGGACAATCATTTTGAATTACTTTTCTCATCTTCTTCTGCTTTGATATAGTTGTATGAAATTATTATTATCGCCCATGCTGTGAAGTGATGATTTTTCCTTTTGAATATAACAAAGTATCAGCTGCGCAGGAAATTGTTCCTGAACTTAGTTTTTTTTTTTTTGTTCGACTTCTTTGCCTTTATATGCCATCGAGTGATTGGTGATTATATGAATTATGAAAGCAAGTATTACATTGATAATACTTTGTATGAGATAGAGCTTCTGGGAGAGTTTTCGTTTACAATAAATGCATGGATACCAGAAGTATCTTCGAAGTGAGATTTTTTTCTTAGGAAAAACTCAATAACCCAACTATGAGGTTACAAGTTTTTAGTAAAAAATTAAATTGAGTTTTTCGAAAAAATTAAATGGAGAGTTTCGATTCAATAGAATATGGGAATATCATCACCAAAGAGCTCATCGCGATCCAATTAAAAAGAAAACTTGTTTCTCTTACTGATAACTAAAATTGCGAAATTGGTCCTTCGAGCAGGGTAAGACAATCTAATAGATAATTCAAAATAAAAAGCCGATTGATACTTTCAAAGTATTTTTCTCCAAGAAAATAAGATGCTTAAAAATTAAGCTAAAAATACTCTTTACTATTGGTGCGTTTTTAGATAGCTTTTCTTTCTATTAACACCGTCACTTTTGTTTGCAAATATGAATGAAAATTTGATCCTTCGAGCCGCATTATACACATCAGCACTCGCAGTTACTTGCAAAATTCTCTAAATACCTCTTGCATCTACAAAGTATTGCCAATTGAAAGTTTATCAAAAGTATCTACAACTTCCAACTGCAAGCGATTATTCGAACTTTGATCAATCTATACGTCTAGTCGTCCCCATTCCCATGCATTTACTTCCCTCAATATTTACATAATGTTGATACAGCTCGTCTATGTTTATATGCTCCTTATAAGCTTAAGCAGATGTTCTCAGTATTAGTTCTTATCAAAAACCAATAGACACCGGTGTGGCTTCCAGAAATATGAAATCTCAATTCAAACCGCAAAATGCAAACAACACACTGTCAGGCAAGCCTAAAGGGCGCTCTTCATATCTTATCGCGGCCGAGTTCTGTTACAATTTTTCTTTTCTCCGCTTGTAAGTGCGGCACAATTTCAAAGCTTTCACCATCTACACACTACTTTATGATTTGCAAATACTCGCGTGTGAATATAGTATCTGTGAAGAAATGCTTATGAAAAAAAAAAGAGCAGAAACAAACGACATACCGAGAATCAACAGGGGGAGCACATTTAAATCAAACACAATGTCGTCTCATTTGCGTTTCTCAATATTTAACTGCGGTACACACATTTAATCGTCGCCTTATCAGCTATAGCTAGCCTCTCTACTCAGGCATGATTGAAGTCATAATTATGGTTTAATTGAAATAAATCGACTGATAAGAACCACTTTACGGGTCGTTTCGAAAAGTGATTACATAAAAAAAATAAAATTACAAAACAATCTGCATATATTACGCACGAGTGTATATCCGTCCTTATACATTGCGTCTATATAATGCAATGCGTAATGTGAAATCGCATGAGAGTTGAGAGTAGATATATTTAGTTTAACTTTGAAAAAAAAAATACTTACTCCGGAACGCGCGCTCTGTTGATCATCGAACAACATTAAAACAAAAAAAAATTAACATATAATTTGTAGCAACACTTGAGAGAGCTCAGCCCAAACAGAAAAATGATATTATGTTAATTTTTCGACCGCACATACATACCGTCAAATTACGACCGACGCTAGCCTCTTAATTACCTTGCCAAGAGTTCCCAATAATTTACCATTTTTGGATACCCGTGTACGCATGTTGCTGGGTCAGCGATCTGCAACATGGTAGGTAGAGGTATGAGAGTTACCTTGTAATTACGTATGCTAATAAAATGTTACCAAATCTTACGCCCGCTTATTTTGAACCAGGGGTATTTATTTAGCATGTGGTTTGGGTAACTGCCGGCAGATGATGACTTTCTTGGAGGAACCGCGCCATCGCGGAAGAGTCATTGTTCTATATTCCCATTTGACTCTGATATAAATACTCATGTTGCGTATGAGGTGGCAAGACTAGGGCTGGGCACAATGTATCACTCTTTTAAAGTGTTTTTTTTTTTAATCTTATCGTACTTGATCAGAATAGAAAACAGGTTGTACCTGAATATTCAGCATTCTAGAAACGATGAGGAAGTTATGTGTATAGCGGAAGTGGCTGGGTTAACACTTAAAAGCGAATGAAGTTACAGGCGCGTGTAATAAAGCAAAATAACACATTTTGCATTCGAGCAATGCAGGATGGCATTTAAGAAAACATTGAAACAAGTTGCACGATAGTTTGATATCTATTTTTTGTGGATCATACTTTAAAAGGTGTTAGGTAGTCCGGAAGTACACGAAAAAATTCTTTTACTACATATTAAAATACTTTTTTCGTGTACCTATACATATATCATGACATACATTTTGTATCACCTAATTTATGTCTAAATCTATATGTCCGAAGCAAGTGTGATCAGTGATCTATACCCCCAACCAAATACAAGAATACTGTAATAAATAGATATTTTTAGAACGATCGAGAAGCTCAATTTTTCTTAATCCTCTTAAGACAATCAGCTCTTTTAGGTTAGATTTTGTAGAGGTTCAGGTTGAGTTAAGCGAGTGGATATTCTTGGGATAGTAGTTCTTCTAAGTAGGTACACACAGTCATCGTCAAAAGTGAGTAAATACCGATGCTCTTTTAAGTTTTCATCAATGTCTTGAAACATGTCTAAAAAACAAACAATTTGTAAAATGTTTAATCACGAAATAACAAAATCCCAAAAACAAATAAAAACAGCATCGGTGTTGATTCACTTTTGACGCTCACTGTATATCTATGCAGTTCATCAATGCTATCTGGGGTTAAGAGTGGGCCACATCAAAATTTAAAAACGAGGTTCTCTCAAAGAATTAGTTTATGAAAATCTGAATTTTTCCAGTCAATGGAAAACCACAGTAGGTAAGGTACGAACATAACCCAGAAGGCCATAGTTGAAAGCGAAGTCTTGTCCGCCATAATTTTTTTTAATGTTATCATTATGTATATTAAAAGTCTAAGAACAGTTTTGAAACACAAGGGTTGACTATTTGAATGCTTAAACAAGTGTTCTAACTACGCGACAAGCGTCTGTCTGATCTTCAAAATCTGGTATTTTACTGAAGGTCAGTAGTTTTGAATAAAATCCGGATATCAACCAATTCTCATTTATAGTTGGATGTCGGCAGAGCACGGTCCATTGTAATCAGTAACATTTTTGCTTCTCGAGAAAGTATATTAAAAATCAATACTTTTTTCGTGTACCTATACATATATCATGACATACATTTTGTATCACCTAATTTATGTCTAAATCTATATGTCCGAAGCAAGTGTGATCAGTGATCTATACCCCCAACCAAATACAAGAATACTGTAATAAATATCATGACATAAATAACGCATCCCACTTAATGTGTCCTACTTAACAAAAAAAAGTGGCATACCACTTTTCTGTAGTCCGTTATCTTTAAGAAATAATTAATGCTCTTAGCTAAATGTTTGAGCAGAGATACGCTGAAAATTGCACGACATAAGTCACGATACGAACGATAGACTTATACATATGCACTGCATTCTATCGTTCAATGAACTTACCCAGATATCTATCAAAGAATCACATATTTGAAGCAGTTAGTATCACGATATAAATCGCGAGTCATATCATTCCAACTAGCGCCCTATTGACTAGCAACAGTGATACAATAAACTCCTATGATTTGTAGGAAATAGTTTACTATATTAGTTCACACATAAAATATCTAATTACGACTCAAAACTATCACAGGAGATATCATGACATAAATCAAGCAACTTTCAACTCATTTCTGCGCAATATTGATCAGGAATTGATTTTTTAATTTTGTAAATCAATAGGTAGTGGTGTTAACGAATACAAATTGTACTGGAAATGGCATGATATAACTCACGACATTCCTATAAGAGCTATTGATACAATACAAATCGACATATTTTATAATGAGAACAAATTTTGTTCATCTCTACACAAATGTGTACGTATAGTTGTAAGGAAAAAAAACAGTTGCAACCGATAAAGTCAAAGACGGTATTTTCTCTTTTTTCTTTCATGTCTTCATCTTCATCCGCACACCTTTTAAACTGCTACATTGTTATTATCATTCTTCACGTGCTGCAATTTTGTTCAAGTCCAAACGAAAACGTATCCACATTTTCAAGAAGCCAAACTCTCGCCCTTTTTTTTTTTTGCTTTTGCCAAACACTTTTCCTATGACACTCACCACTTACCGCCGCCAAATTCTGCAAACATTTTCTTCTCGACTATGAACGAGCCAAAAACCAAACAAAAATCTTTTGCCATCGCCATGCAGTCTCCGAATGTCAGGGATACTCTTAAATTTAATTTAAATTGCCGTTCACCCTTCTATACTCGTATAGCCCAGGAATTTCCACCCCTAACACAGCCAAAAGTATATTGATTCAATCTTACACCCCACTGACACTGGCACAAAGTTATTTAATGCACATTTTGAAGCAAATTGCAAAAAAAAAATTGTATTTCAATTACAAATAACAGCGCAACGATATGGCACCGAATCAAAAGCAGAGATTCTTTTTAAAAACATCAACCATCACCATCCATTCACCTTACCTCTATATAGATTCAACAATTATATCATAAGTTTTAAATAAGTGCATAAATGCATTCGCTCTTTCTATCGGACTTATGTAATATACAGCGCGCACACTGTAGCTACCCGTGTGTGAGTGAGGAAAATTATTTAATTGCAAAAAGTATTTTTTTTTTTGTTTTAGATACTTACCTACTCTGCAAAGAAATCCGCAGATATCGCGAGTAGATAATCCACTTCACCTTGCAACAGTGTGTTTAGTTGCTTTTCGATATTTGCCAATCTTAGCCATTCGAATGGAAATTTTTTTACCACCGTCATGTCAGTCTGTTGTGGATGCAAACAAAAGCAAATTATATTTATGCTCAGCTCATGGCTTATGTTTAAGCAAACCATGCGCATAAATATGTGAACGCATGATTGCACGTACAAAAAAATCACTACAGCGAACAAGTATCTAAGCAAATACTACTATACTTGACACGAGTATGCCTCGTTATTAGTTTTTGTGGTTAAGTGTTACACTTGCAACATTTATGCAGCTGATTGATTTACAGTAGCATCTACTATCAAGTGTGTTCTGAATTTCAGTTACAGCAAAGCGGAAATGAATATTTTCCACCTTCTTCCGGGTTAGGTTTATCACCTCAACGACCAGATAAGGTATTTTGAAAGGTGTGCCTTGCCAAAGGTGGCTTAAGAGTATACTCTTTGATATGACCGATAATATTTTCTTTTTGCTGTAAAGGGAACTGTATTTTTCTGGAATTTATTTTACCCTCGAAATGACACAATAAGCAATGAATACAAATCAGTTAATGATTTTTTTTTTTATTTGACCCACATTGATAAGGATTTGTGTGTCATTTTTAATGGATGCGATTTCACAGCAACAATGCCAATGCGATCATGGACGCTGTTTTTTTAATATGTTTGCATTTATTGTCACACCCTAGCAAATTTCTTGAATTCTTGAAATTGTGTAAACAAACACAAATGTAGCATAAAGTTGACAGAGAAGGCCTCTTGAATCGATACAGTTGGTGAATGGTGAATGGTTCATGGTAATTCGATGATAATTGTTCCATAGGATTATTTATATCAATTAAAAGTAGACTGAAGGTCCTATGATATTGGACCTTTAAAATTTAAATTTATTTAACACAGCCTCTCTAACGAAATTAAGAATAGGTAATGAAAACCGATTGCGATTAGTTCGTCTAATAACCATACATCCAAGACGCAAACCAATTTCCAACAAATCGTGACCAATTTAAGAAATACTCAAAAGTATATCGATCTACTGAAAACAAAGATTAAAGATTTATCTTTCAACGTTTGTATCTTTTCGACAGGATCTAAGTTTCTCTCTAGCTGTCAGTTACCATGCGATCAGTAAAATCGGACAAAGTCACAACGTGTCGTCTGTCCAAAGGGATTAGGCTCAAAATTATTTTTAGAACGATCGAGAAGCTCAATTTTTCTTAATCCTCTTAAGACAATCAGCTCTTTTAGGTTAGATTTTGTAGAGGTTCAGGTTGAGTTAAGCGAGTGGATATTCTTGGGATAGTAGTTCTTCTAAGTAGGTACACACAGTCATCGTCAAAAGTGAGTAAATACCGATGCTCTTTTAAGTTTTCATCAATGTCTTGAAACATGTCTAAAAAACAAACAATTTGTAAAATGTTTAATCACGAAATAACAAAATCCCAAAAACAAATAAAAACAGCATCGGTGTTGATTCACTTTTGACGCTCACTGTATATCTATGCAGTTCATCAATGCTATCTGGGGTTAAGAGTGGGCCACATCAAAATTTAAAAACGAGGTTCTCTCAAAGAATTAGTTTATGAAAATCTGAATTTTTCCAGTCAATGGAAAACCACAGTAGGTAAGGTACGAACATAACCCAGAAGGCCATAGTTGAAAGCGAAGTCTTGTCCGCCATAATTTTTTTTAATGTTATCATTATGTATATTAAAAGTCTAAGAACAGTTTTGAAACACAAGGGTTGACTATTTGAATGCTTAAACAAGTGTTCTAACTACGCGACAAGCGTCTGTCTGATCTTCAAAATCTGGTATTTTACTGAAGGTCAGTAGTTTTGAATAAAATCCGGATATCAACCAATTCTCATTTATAGTTGGATGTCGGCAGAGCACGGTCCATTGTAATCAGTAACATTTTTGCTTCTCGAGAAAGTATATTAAAAATCAATACTTTTTTCGTGTACCTATACATATATCATGACATACATTTTGTATCACCTAATTTATGTCTAAATCTATATGTCCGAAGCAAGTGTGATCAGTGATCTATACCCCCAACCAAATACAAGAATACTGTAATAAATATCATGACATAAATAACGCATCCCACTTAATGTGTCCTACTTAACAAAAAAAAGTGGCATACCACTTTTCTGTAGTCCGTTATCTTTAAGAAATAATTAATGCTCTTAGCTAAATGTTTGAGCAGAGATACGCTGAAAATTGCACGACATAAGTCACGATACGAACGATAGACTTATACATATGCACTGCATTCTATCGTTCAATGAACTTACCCAGATATCTATCAAAGAATCACATATTTGAAGCAGTTAGTATCACGATATAAATCGCGAGTCATATCATTCCAACTAGCGCCCTATTGACTAGCAACAGTGATACAATAAACTCCTATGATTTGTAGGAAATAGTTTACTATATTAGTTCACACATAAAATATCTAATTACGACTCAAAACTATCACAGGAGATATCATGACATAAATCAAGCAACTTTCAACTCATTTCTGCGCAATATTGATCAGGAATTGATTTTTTAATTTTGTAAATCAATAGGTAGTGGTGTTAACGAATACAAATTGTACTGGAAATGGCATGATATAACTCACGACATTCCTATAAGAGCTATTGATACAATACAAATCGACATATTTTATAATGAGAACAAATTTTGTTCATCTCTACACAAATGTGTACGTATAGTTGTAAGGAAAAAAAACAGTTGCAACCGATAAAGTCAAAGACGGTATTTTCTCTTTTTTCTTTCATGTCTTCATCTTCATCCGCACACCTTTTAAACTGCTACATTGTTATTATCATTCTTCACGTGCTGCAATTTTGTTCAAGTCCAAACGAAAACGTATCCACATTTTCAAGAAGCCAAACTCTCGCCCTTTTTTTTTTTTGCTTTTGCCAAACACTTTTCCTATGACACTCACCACTTACCGCCGCCAAATTCTGCAAACATTTTCTTCTCGACTATGAACGAGCCAAAAACCAAACAAAAATCTTTTGCCATCGCCATGCAGTCTCCGAATGTCAGGGATACTCTTAAATTTAATTTAAATTGCCGTTCACCCTTCTATACTCGTATAGCCCAGGAATTTCCACCCCTAACACAGCCAAAAGTATATTGATTCAATCTTACACCCCACTGACACTGGCACAAAGTTATTTAATGCACATTTTGAAGCAAATTGCAAAAAAAAAATTGTATTTCAATTACAAATAACAGCGCAACGATATGGCACCGAATCAAAAGCAGAGATTCTTTTTAAAAACATCAACCATCACCATCCATTCACCTTACCTCTATATAGATTCAACAATTATATCATAAGTTTTAAATAAGTGCATAAATGCATTCGCTCTTTCTATCGGACTTATGTAATATACAGCGCGCACACTGTAGCTACCCGTGTGTGAGTGAGGAAAATTATTTAATTGCAAAAAGTATTTTTTTTTTTTGTTTTAGATACTTACCTACTCTGCAAAGAAATCCGCAGATATCGCGAGTAGATAATCCACTTCACCTTGCAACAGTGTGTTTAGTTGCTTTTCGATATTTGCCAATCTTAGCCATTCGAATGGAAATTTTTTTACCACCGTCATGTCAGTCTGTTGTGGATGCAAACAAAAGCAAATTATATTTATGCTCAGCTCATGGCTTATGTTTAAGCAAACCATGCGCATAAATATGTGAACGCATGATTGCACGTACAAAAAAATCACTACAGCGAACAAGTATCTAAGCAAATACTACTATACTTGACACGAGTATGCCTCGTTATTAGTTTTTGTGGTTAAGTGTTACACTTGCAACATTTATGCAGCTGATTGATTTACAGTAGCATCTACTATCAAGTGTGTTCTGAATTTCAGTTACAGCAAAGCGGAAATGAATATTTTCCACCTTCTTCCGGGTTAGGTTTATCACCTCAACGACCAGATAAGGTATTTTGAAAGGTGTGCCTTGCCAAAGGTGGCTTAAGAGTATACTCTTTGATATGACCGATAATATTTTCTTTTTGCTGTAAAGGGAACTGTATTTTTCTGGAATTTATTTTACCCTCGAAATGACACAATAAGCAATGAATACAAATCAGTTAATGATTTTTTTTTTTATTTGACCCACATTGATAAGGATTTGTGTGTCATTTTTAATGGATGCGATTTCACAGCAACAATGCCAATGCGATCATGGACGCTGTTTTTTTAATATGTTTGCATTTATTGTCACACCCTAGCAAATTTCTTGAATTCTTGAAATTGTGTAAACAAACACAAATGTAGCATAAAGTTGACAGAGAAGGCCTCTTGAATCGATACAGTTGGTGAATGGTGAATGGTTCATGGTAATTCGATGATAATTGTTCCATAGGATTATTTATATCAATTAAAAGTAGACTGAAGGTCCTATGATATTGGACCTTTAAAATTTAAATTTATTTAACACAGCCTCTCTAACGAAATTAAGAATAGGTAATGAAAACCGATTGCGATTAGTTCGTCTAATAACCATACATCCAAGACGCAAACCAATTTCCAACAAATCGTGACCAATTTAAGAAATACTCAAAAGTATATCGATCTACTGAAAACAAAGATTAAAGATTTATCTTTCAACGTTTGTATCTTTTCGACAGGATCTAAGTTTCTCTCTAGCTGTCAGTTACCATGCGATCAGTAAAATCGGACAAAGTCACAACGTGTCGTCTGTCCAAAGGGATTAGGCTCAAAATTATTTTTAGAACGATCGAGAAGCTCAATTTTTCTTAATCCTCTTAAGACAATCAGCTCTTTTAGGTTAGATTTTGTAGAGGTTCAGGTTGAGTTAAGCGAGTGGATATTCTTGGGATAGTAGTTCTTCTAAGTAGGTACACACAGTCATCGTCAAAAGTGAGTAAATACCGATGCTCTTTTAAGTTTTCATCAATGTCTTGAAACATGTCTAAAAAACAAACAATTTGTAAAATGTTTAATCACGAAATAACAAAATCCCAAAAACAAATAAAAACAGCATCGGTGTTGATTCACTTTTGACGCTCACTGTATATCTATGCAGTTCATCAATGCTATCTGGGGTTAAGAGTGGGCCACATCAAAATTTAAAAACGAGGTTCTCTCAAAGAATTAGTTTATGAAAATCTGAATTTTTCCAGTCAATGGAAAACCACAGTAGGTAAGGTACGAACATAACCCAGAAGGCCATAGTTGAAAGCGAAGTCTTGTCCGCCATAATTTTTTTTAATGTTATCATTATGTATATTAAAAGTCTAAGAACAGTTTTGAAACACAAGGGTTGACTATTTGAATGCTTAAACAAGTGTTCTAACTACGCGACAAGCGTCTGTCTGATCTTCAAAATCTGGTATTTTACTGAAGGTCAGTAGTTTTGAATAAAATCCGGATATCAACCAATTCTCATTTATAGTTGGATGTCGGCAGAGCACGGTCCATTGTAATCAGTAACATTTTTGCTTCTCGAGAAAGTATATTAAAAATCAAATCACTAACAATAGATATATAGCATCCAGACAAATTTGGCCGAAATTATACGCCAGACAGTGTCCAATAAGTAAGCATGCCCGCAGAATGTGAGTACAAAGGTTTCTGTAGGAGCTGCAACCACCGTTCACCTCCTTTGCTACTTTGCTCCAGCTCGTGCCATATCGGGTAGGGCTACCTTAGGGGCTTATTTTTCCGCATCAGCAAGTTCGTTACAAAGTTCAACTGGCTTCACTGAAACATCAACACGAAATTTCCTATTGAAACAAAATACCAATCCGTCATTCTCAAAGACGTGAAGTTGTAGAGCAGATCTGTACCAGCCGCACACTTCCTACAAGAGGACTGGACTGTCAGAAGTTGCAGACAGGGTTACAAAGACTAACCGCCACCTGGAGAAGCTGACTACATCAGTCAACTTCATTTCGACACTAAAAATACCTCGTCAGAGGCAATAGACGGGGGTTAGACTGTTTCGGTCACTCTTCGTCTTTGCTCCCTAACCCTTTTTTTGTACCAAGCACGTTGCTTCACTCTAGATTTTCTGGTCACCACCAGTCTTTGTCTCGTGGACGGGTTGTCAAAGGAAATAAACAGAGGTCGGACTGCAACGTCCCTACCTAAAGACAAACCGCCACTAGGAGATGCTAAATTCAAAAAAAATTTACCAACTGAGTTGACTGTTTCAACCATCATTATGACCTCCTAGCAAAGTAAGATGCACGGAGATATCTTTCTTTAAAAAAAAATCGCAGGTAGCAATAGAGTTTCCACCTGTAATCTCCCGCCCAGATTTTTTTTGGTCACTTTCCCCTCTCCCCCTTTTTTGCGGTGTCACAATGGACCTACAAATTGTGTCTTAAGTGTGTCCTGTTTTTGGGACAGCTACCAAAATAAAAGCTTCTTGTGCACAAAATCTAAAGCAACATTCGCGTCGCCAGAAATTGTATTACATTGTGTATCTAATTTTTAATCAGTGCAGTCCAACAGTACTATTTTTATGGGGGTAGATTGCCATTCTACTAAATTGCCAACCATACACCTTGACAAACAATTACTTAACTACCCCCTCATTGTTTCTGATTCACCCTATAGCTTACATAAAATTCCAATTCCAAAATAAGATTTATGGCCAGAAACAAAACGAAACAGAAAATGATCAATTAATGTCTCCCATCTCGTTTTCTTCCTTTTCTCCATCATCGTTTTGTAAAATTTATTACTATTCAACCAGTTTGAATGCGTCTCCTTTTGCCAATCTCATCAGCTATTCAAACCTTACACATTGAATTGCATTTTCTTCTGCTGCAGTCGTCATAGCCTTATATACTAAACCATCTCATCATCAATAATCAAGTCATGTCTTTCGGAATCGAAATGGCAAAAAAAAAAAAAAAAAACAACACACTTCTACGTGGCATAAAAATTCAGACATCCTCGCAAGGTACATAAAAACAATTCAAACAAAAAAAAATTTTTTTTATCCGTAAAAATTCATCCTCAATTGGAAAACATCCACATCACTCAATAGCGAAAGAAGAAAATACAATACAATTCATAAAATGAAAAGCTATATCAAGGAAACTCGACAGCAAAAACAAAAATCATTCACCACCATCATATAACCAGCAACAACAAAAACAAATCAGTTTATGAGGCCAGAGTCGTGAATTTCCTTTTTTTTTTGTGTTTTTGTATTTGCGTTGCCTCTCATCTGTTTTCGTAGATATTTTTTTCCTGAATGCGCTATGAAAAGCTGCACAGGGGCATTCGCAAGACGTGTGTTTTATAGGTAAACGGCCAAGTACGATACACAGCTAAAGATACAGTCATCTATCTCACTGACGTATGGTGAATTTAGTGTGATGGGTGGCGAAGAGGCTGCTAGGCCGTGTGCCAGAAAATTCATATGTTTTTAACACAATAATACAAATTTTAAAAATGCAAACAAAAACGAGTGTACATGAATTTTTTTTCATAAGAACAGTGAGTATGTGTCTAACATCCCCTTTGAGGTAAATTCAATGTCAAAATCTATAAACACAGCATGAGGATATCTACGGATACACTATCTGTCTAAAGATAGATCTCGTTTAACTTAAAAGTAAGCAAATGTATATATATAGAGAGAGTGTGTGTTTTACTTTCGCCAAATAAATTGCCCTCACGTCATTAAGTGTGGTGACTAAATCTAAATCTACTTTTCGACAGCACTATCTAGTATCTAATCTTAAAGTTAAGTCATAAATTACCCGGCACAGGTACACTTTAAACTATCTGTTTGCGGGAGCAAGGGCGTCTATATAGAAAAATCGATGTATTCACCTGTATAAATAATTAATTAGCTCTGATAGATGGTATCTTTGGCAAATAGATAAAAGAATGGTCAACTGAACTGTGTGTTGTACAGATACATTGTTTTTTCCCATCGCTATCATCATCATCATCATCATCAGCATCAGCACACATTTGCATAATAGCACTTTAGATATATATATATTTTCGGGTTTGCCACGTTACATGTTTGTCCGCTGCAAAAAAAAAAGAAGAAAATTAGCGAATAATATATTTAACCGTTTTGAACTGTAGACACCCATGTTGTGTTATTTATGCGATGACATTTGATTGATTGCACATTTATTTGTGGGACGACACAAGTGTTTTTAATTTTTGTGCGAAGGAGATTTCGATTTTTCTAAGAATATAATTAACCATGGATTTAGTGGGTAGCTAAAGAGGGAAATTTTTCTCTATAAAATAAAGTCTATATTATGCAAAAAGAAATAGACATAAATTACTTTGAAATTGCGTAGTTAATTAATTTGAATTTGTATGTATGTTGGATTTATTCAGGTGTGATTTGTGAGATGTTGTTTAAATTTATGTTTGAATGCAAATAATAAATGGGATGTCTGAAGTGGCGATACTTCCTTCATCGTTTTGGCCTTTTTTGTATAAGTTTTCTTGTAGAAGTAAAAATACGAGTACATAATTGTAGCCATTTGTAGCAGTACTCCTTGAAATCTATAGAATGAATACCTACAGGTGATGGGTTCATTTGATGTTGTATCCTTCTATATTCATAAAAATATCACACTTCAAGGATTGTCATATTCTTGACTACTGCTCTTTATTGAGTAGAAAAAATATGCAGGATTTTTTCAGGTTTAGGGCTCTCAATATTGGTATAAATATTAGCACAGCGATGTAGAGTCAAATGGGTTGATGGCGCTGCTAGAGAGCCCTAATTTTAAGAACCAAATCCAACCCACATATGCCTTAACTTGAGTCTTTAATTTATCAACTGAGATAGGGGCGATAGTTGACGGAAACTGTCTAACACCAAAAAGCCTTGGTGGGCGCAGTGGCTATATTGTGCTCGACTACTGTAGGTACAAGAATTACCAGGTTCGATCCCCGGAAAAAAACACAAAATACATCTTAGGGTTTTTTTCCACTGCGCCATCTCTTGGGAACGTCTGACAAAAATTCGAGAGGAATCCCTACGTTATTCCCTTTTTCAAAATCCCTTATTTGACATAATCTCTCATTTTTTTCTTCTCTTTTTCCATAATCTCCCGAGACGAAATCCCCTATGCCAAAATCTCCCACAAGCAAACTAAACCTTGCATATAATACCCAAACTTGCAGCTACTTCAAATCCTACAGTGACCCTAAGTAGGGGGGTTGCAGGGGGGGCAGCGTGCCCCCCAACACGTATCTCACTTTTTAACACCATATTTAGGTGTCGCGGCGAAAGAATTTATAACACAAAATCTAAAAATGGGGGATTTTGCCCTTGAGATTTTCTCTTAGGGTCTTTTGGAGTAAGGGATTTCAGCACAGGGGATTTTGGAAATGTGATTTTGGAAAAGGCATTTGGGAAAAGGAGATTTCATCACCAACCCAATTCGAGAGTATGAGGCTAGGTGCGCATATGCGCTTCCAATCACGAGACTAGTTAGTCGCAAAAAATGAAATCAACATGTTTCAATATGAATGCGCGCAATATGGTTGTCTCAGTCTGCTTAAACTACCTAATGTGAAAATGCGAATTTCGCAAGGGAAACGGTGGGATATTATACATCTACCGCCAACGCCATGTATTTATTTACCCGCTCCCGCTTTTGTGTTTCACGTTGGTTTGAGCAGACCTTAACTGCCCTGAAAAAACTTCTCAATGCAGCCGTTCTCGGTTTCGGCATAAAATTCTAGGCTCCTTCCATTTTTCCCAAAAATAATAACTCACCTTCTTTCTTTATTTTGTTTCCAAGTGTTGCTACTTAAGCGGCATTTTGTTTATGGCGTTTTCTGGGGAGAAGATGCCTACCTCCAACTCTAGAAAAATCTGTGGCAAGCATCGTTCTCTATGTGTAAATGTCCACGATCAGCCATGCAGTCAATCCACCTCTTGTTTTCCAGCTCTTTTCGTCTTTCTTTCTTTCTTGGCAGCTATTGTTTACTGAACTGCTTGCACTCCTGCCTCAGTCTTATTCTCCTACACATACCTTAAATCCATCGCTTTGAGATCGACGGATGTCACCTGTCACTTCAGCATCTGCAAGGACTTCTGGTTTGACAGTGTTCGGAAGAAGTTCGCAACTAAAATGGGCCCCTGTGTCTGCATACTGCAGCTATTTGCTTCCTAGACTTTACCTATTTAAACGCTCCGGACCAGGTCTTACAACCCAACCATACAGGGGAATAACATGGGCGTTCGGCATGAGCAGTGAGCGTGCCACTAATAACCTGGCATGGTTTCCTTCATGCATTTTCGTTGTCCATTCCCAGTAATCACTTGGCTGATGTTACCCAGTGTATAGCTATAGCCTATACTAGAAAGGTTTCGTGGGCATCTTCATACGCAGAACTGCATTGTAGGAAATATTTCACGGCTATATGTAGATAAGGGTCTAAGAACTAGCCCTGCGCAGCTTCCAGTCCACGAGATATTACGGTCTCCTAAAGTCGAAGATCTTTATGGGGGTATATTTCCACCTCGCTCACTTAAATCCATTTCTTAAGGCTGCCAAAGTGACGGATTTTTTTAAGATGTAATTTTCTTACTAAACCCTTTGATCGGCTTTAACCTCTTCCGGGACTGCTTGGTCGTCAGAAGTAGACATGGTTTTAAAAATTTATTTTTCTATTTTTTGACAAAATATCAAGATTTTTAAAAACTCTAATTGAAATACAAGTATCGTCAGTTCTTAACCTTCCCACCAAACATCAGCACTAACAACACTGTTAAGATGCAGATACCCTCGTGAGGTTCTAAATTTTTTTATTCGAAGTATAGAACTCCATAAACTTATTAATTTTTTTTTTCAAAAAATTAAAACCAATAAACAACCCATGTTTTAAAGATTCACTCCATAAATTCAGGATCCTAATTATTCACAAGACGTCGTTAGAAAAACTTATCTAAATTTATTCCGCTTTAGGGTATATTTGACCTCATCTAAGTCGACCTTGAAACTAAATATACCGTCAAGTTATTTTAAGATTGATTTCCCAATGAGACATCTTTCAGGTTTCCTGACCTATGAGTCATTTTTTGTATTTTTTTTTTTGGTGTAAGGTTTTATAGAAAGTTGTCCCCATGTGCGTTCGATTTATGTGATGTCTAGATTTATTGAATTACTAATTTCTATGCTAATGAGCTAGTTTGATATGTAGATCAGTTCCGAGAGTTCAATGTAACTCAGGCCCATCTAAGTATTGTATCTTTGACCATGATTCTAGTTAATGGATGTATGTATCTCATAAATTCGTCGTTGATACAAAAAAGTTGTTGTCTACACGTACCTTTTTGGGGTTTTGTACGGCGTAGGAAGTATGGAAAATAGCCTGGCCCACATTTTGGGTATTTTAGTGAGGGATGGCTTTGAAATTGAGTTGATTTTGAAATGATTGTGGATTTATACAATCCGTTGAGTTTTTGAATATTGGCCATGTTTATGATCTGCTCTTTTCGATCTTGTATAGCAGTAATTATTTGTCATTCTGATTTTTTCAAAAAAGTTTTTAAGTGAAGAATAAATTCAAAAATAAAGTTTATGGAGTAAATATTAAATAAATCATGTGATAATTCTGATAATGTCTGCCTTATTTTTGACATTTCAGATATCCTAGAAAATATCTCAACTATTGCTTTGCAAAAACAAATCATAACAAAATTCCAATCAAGTATGTATCCACTATTATTGTATCCACTTAGTTCGGACACAAACCTGTGTGATAGCTAAGTTTATAACCAACAATCGCTGTATCAAGTAATATTTGTAATTTATTTTTATATGAAGTTGCATCATCTCTTTAATTGATAAGGCATATAAACTAATACAAAAACCGGTAACCTTAGCATCCCCAACTACATGTACAATCATGGAATTCGATGATTGACCCAATTTCCAGTTGGACCGTCCGGTCATAAATTTAAATAATCCCTAATGGATTATCACACGACAAATAAGAGATAAATTATTTGAAAGGTTACCTACCGTCAGTAATGGAAAGTTTTGGTAATTTTTTATTTTTTTTGTTAATATCCCTTCAAAAGAAGGAGAACATCACAACGAAGAGGAATAAAAATAATCTCCTTATTGACTATAAAAATAATAACCAATTACATCACAATTTTCAACACCTCATCAAATCGCCTGATCGGCAACGCTCACTCAAGTCCATCTTCTTCCTCTTCTTTTTCCTGCCGATCGTAAAAATGTATCTTATTGTGAATTTAAATTTTTCCATCGTGTCGCGTCATTATTAAATTGAAGAACCGACTCACATGGTTGGTTATTAACTATAATAATTTTTTTGTGACCTTTTCGAGATTTGTTATCAATGATGGCCTTTGGTCAGATAGATAACTATATTATAAACATCATCAGGTATTCGCACTTAAAGTCAAAGCCAATTGGTTAAACAAAATAGGTCAAACTTAGACCAGGCATCCATGTTTAACAAGAACCGTCTTTTGCTGTTCCTTAACTCCCATTACCGTTCGTTTCTCCCACATTTAATTGATTTTTTATGGAAAGAAGAAGAACCCCATAAAATTACTAAAAATAAATTCTTCGCAGATACAAATGATGAAAAAAAAAAACAAAGTATCTCAACTCAATCTCAACGTATTATAGCGATTATCCATATAGCCTCAAGATTCGGTTGATGTTTATTTTGTTCTTCATCGGCTGTTGTATGTATATCTCGCTCTTAAATTTTATTTTATTTTATTTTATCATATTTGGCAGCAGAATTTTCGTTTGATGATCTCGGGGTAGACGGTAGTAGACCCCGAGAAATTAGGTCAATTGTGGCGGACACATTTTCATTTGAATTTATCACTGCACGATACACGGCAAAGGCTCATGTGTTTCGTGTATGCACTGTGGGAGTACGTTTTTTTTTTTACAAATTATACAAACTTTTTTTTTAATACTAAACGCTTAATAATAACTGTAAAAAACCCCCCATTAGTGGCAATTTTCGACACTCAAAGCTTCTGTATCTATGATTCTTTTCTGACCACCTCTGGCTAGGGTAATTAATCTGTCGATCAACTAGCTTGAAGGGCACAACAAAACAAATTATCTAACCGCTAAAATGAGCACTAATTGTGTCTTTAAAAAAATCTTGCTACTAATTTGCATTATTAATATGTATTAGGCGATACTTGTTTTTTTTTTCTTGTATGATTGTGGCGGCTCTAAAAAAAAAAAACAATAAATAAAAACCTATGTTCATAATTAATCACCTTATCTGTGTTTTTTTTCACATTGACTTCATGTTGATAATAATGATGACCGCCGAAAGGTATCTCAAGCGCTTCGCACAAAATAAAAATCCATACAGGAAGGACTTGTCTAATTAATTTGCATATAAATGTTGGTATTAGCAAAAAACTTTAATATGGTTACAAACTCAACAAACCATTAAATATGATAATATTATATTTATCTTATCTGAAGATGGTTGAACAATTAACTAAATATTGTTTTCCGTTTTGTTTCTTTATTGCAGGTAAGAGCGGGCATATTATACACGTGTAACTAACTGGTCGTGGGGAAGTCCTCCCCAAATTTGGCTTTTACTGTGAGTTATAAAATAAGTTTTGATTGAGAGAGAGATTGCCTAAATTGGAGGAACGTGTTCATAAAGAAAATGTTAAGACTCGGTGAATTAAAGAATGGTATCTGCTGTCATTTTTACTGAGATACAGATTCTCTTTTGTTCATCATGATTTTGTTTAACCTATGTTAATCAATGTTTTTTCTTTTGCTTATTAAATTGTTTTTAAATTTTAGATTTTACTGTCTTTACAACAAGCCTTTATTATAAACTGAGAAGAGCATTGCAAAACTACAGGTCCTTTACGAGTACTTTTATAGTTTTAGTTCCCCAATCGCTATATGGGAAGGGAAGTTTTGTTTTCCCTAATAATTGCAAACATTTGATCTCAACTACTTTAATGAGAGCTAGAATTTATTTGCGACTTCGCATCCGTTACAGAAGTACCCAGTTGCACTTTGCTACACGATCGATAGAATGAAAAAAATAAATATTTCCCATACAAACTGAGTCCCCCTTTCAGGGGCCTCTACTACAGTTTAACTATTCTACAGACACTATTTAAGAATGCAGATTTAACAAGTAACTATAATTCCTGTACCAAAAAAGATATTCCATTGTCAACCATTGTTAAAATTCGCTTGTTGTACAATACTCTAGTAGTTTTGTGGTATAGGCCCCAGGTCGCCAATAACTCGGGATCCCAGTAAGATTTCTAAAATCGGAGATATTTGTTCTCTCTATTTCTTACAAAAAGTACACAAACCGAGTTTAAAGTCGATCGGATGAAAAATCACAATTTTTCCCATACAAACTTTGACCCCCCTTTTGCCCCTTTTGGAGTGCGAATTTCCCCAAGTGCTCACTTTGGCCAGGATCACTTTGGAAAGGATATATTTCCAAAGTTTCAGTTGCCTAGCTCATCACTATTGATTATAGATACTACGAAGGATGGCCTAGAGCGAATGGAAGACGTCTCGTGCTGAAAAGTCAAAGATGACATTTTCTTCAATCAAATTTGAATGCGAATATGAAAGGAGTTCAGTGTGACTAATAAAGCAATTCTTCCTTTGAATATGTAAGACTTGAATGACTTTCTCTTTGCAATGAGGACGGTTTCTATTTCTTTTCAAATTTTATGGAAAGGCAAAGAAAGCTTCTCACAGCTGGTGTACCAGAAAAACGTACGAAAAAGTTTAATCGCGTTTACAGCAAGTGTCTCTAACTCATTGTTATGGTAATTCGCTTTATACGGTTTCGTAGCCTGACTAAAGTATGCTACTACGTGCATACTATACGCTGGAGTAGAATTGCGCCGTATATTTATGGCATTTTCGACAAGGCCGCTTTTCATTTACCTTAACTAAAAAGGTGTCTTTGGACTAACTATATCAAGGAGATAGATATAAAGGATCATTATGGCTATACAGCAATGTTAAAGCCTTTCCTTTGATTTTTTTACGCCAAACAGTTCTCTTTGTAAAAGTATCTTCATCTCTGTGCATCTGCAGGCCTTTTCTATTTAAAGATATAATTAACTTCCTGAATATGTACCTCACCAATATGAAGGCTGTCAAGACTACATTTTTTAACTGATTTTTGGTTTGGTGCTGTAGTCCATTATGGAGATGGCCATCAGCCAATTCGCAAGATCTTTCAGGGGTAGACAAGTACATCTATCAATAAAAAGTCGCTTTCGTTCTCAGCCTAGCTACAACAACTGCGCTTAAAATTTAAAAAATATTTTTTTATTTCAACAATTGCGCGGCACTTTTTCTCTACCACCTAAATGGGTACCCGGAGATATTCCATGCGTTTTTTTTTTTCAGTTGACTACAATAAAGCTGGTAATTTACAGCACATGTTTTTAATTGAAGATTTGGATAAATTTATCTTTCGTTCGAATTAACACCCAACAGATGGCGTTCTTTTTTTTAATGTTTAATTTTCCAAAGTTTACAACCATTTAATCAATTTTAACTAAAATTGAGGAACTGTTTCAAAATATGATTGCACAACCTTGCGACACTTATAAAACTCTGTAACAAACTCTGTAAGTTTGATGAAGATACAAGATGATGCACAAGATGAAGATACAAAATACCCTCATCATCACTTAAAACTTAAGTAACTTTCTGTCGCAACTCCTCCCCGCTGGTTTTCAAGTCGAAACCCACTTGTACATCCAGCGCCAGCAAAAGTATCTAGAAAACTTTAATGCGAAAATAATTCACTATGCTTCGAGAGGAGGAAACTCTTAAATTATATTTATTTCCAAAGTGTCGTCAACTTGAGGTTGTTCTGTTATGGATATATAATCCCTCAGCAGTCCCTGCCCACTTCCTCTAGAATGGCAAATTCCCAGCGATTAAAATATCATTAACAGTTTCGCGGGCCACAAGAACTTTTTGTGTGTGTGTGTGTGTGTGTGTGTGTGCGGCGAGGTTAACGTCTGGCTGTGTCTTCAAGAAAACTATAGATGTACTCGCAAAAGCACTTTCGTAATGGTCGCGTCATTAATCATATTACAGACGACACCATCAGAACGACTGACGACTTAAAGATAATAAAACATGTCCTTGCGGAGATTTTTAAGTTAAAAAGTATTTGATTTGCTAATGATTGCTAAAACAGACAAACTAACCAACTAAATGATAATCTTTCGTTTTCTAGCGATCTTCTTTGGGGTGGTGGCGAGTTGTCCTCCTTCAACCTTAGTTGCTCCAAATCGCATTTCGTCTCTTGTCATATTGGTAATATTTTTGAATTTACATTCCAATTCAGGGTTTTTCACATTATCCTTGATTTTTTGCTCTTCTACCGGACTACAACTACTGGCAGTCGATAGTAATCGCCTTGGGTATCTTCGATTTTCATTTTCGCCTTTGACATTTTTTGCTGGCTGTTTTAATGCCACCGACTCGGTGGTTCTTCTAATCTTTTGCTCCTTTTGCTTTTCCTTCTTGTTTTTGTTTTCGTTTTCGATTTCGATTTCGTTCTCGACGTCGCCTTTGTATTTCTTTAGAATCGTATTCAATTTACGGATTTTCTCATCTATGAAATGCATATCGTCGTTTTCGTCGTCTTGAGCTGACGTCCTCGAGCTCGATGGTGGTGGTGGTTCTGGTGCACCGTCCTTCATAATTGGAATTTGTCGAAGGATTCCATGTTGCCTGTGTTGTTTTTGTTGCTGGCCATCGACAATTTGTCGCCGTAACAATTTGTCCGTACCACTTAACAGCGATGATGATGGTGCCGATGGCGTGCTCGTTGTGTGCTCAATGAACGTTTTTAGCCGCTCGAATGTGTTCTGCGCTTGGGTAATTAGCTTGATTACTTCAATTTTGAAGGATTCCTTGGCCCCAATAGTCTTGACTAGCTCGCAATGCAAATCCAAGCTATTTTTGCGAAGCGAGGCAATTTGCTGGCGCAGACTTAAATTCTGTTGGGTTAGAGTAAGGTTTGCGGCCCTAATTGCAGTTGTTGACACGTCCATGTTCACATACCAAATAAAAATTGGTTTGGTAGGAAAAAATTAGATTTTCTCAATTTTTTTAAGAAATCGAAATCAAAGGCAACTAAATAGAATTAAAAATTTTTTTTTAATATATCCAAAGTAAAAAAAAAAAAATACCCAACATGAGGAAGTTTTTTTCTTGCGTTTCTGTGTTGGCGTATACAACTTGCCACCACTGAACTAGTATCTCGAACTTGATGGCAAGTGGGCGGCGGCGGTTTACTAGTTTCATTTGTGAATTACTAGTCATTACATTGCGTTAGTTAATTAATATTCAATACCACTTGGAGTAGGTATATATGTTTGTGTCGAATTCAGGTGGCTAAGATTGGTACTAATAACTTGTTCGTGGCAATAATTTAACACATTGTGATGGAGTGCTGTATTAATGGTGGAGTAACCGCGTCTAAAGTGCGCGTGCGAATGTTGGAACATATGGTTATGTCGCGTGCGTGTCTAATTTTATTTTATTTTGTTTGTAGCCATAAAAAGCGAATATGGATTCGTTATGCGCATTCAAGTGGGAAGTAAATTTAGTTTCGTAATGCTGTTGGCTGTGTGTGTCTTTTTTTTCACAGTTTGAAGTATGTTTCAGGGTCGGCAACATGGTGTGACGGTGATATGGTGGTTTATTATACATTGCACTGTACTGTTGTGACACATAAATCGTTACCTGTGTATAGTGACCATGGTGAGCTTCATTAAACAGATATTGCTATATTAAACGCGGTCGGTTATTTAAGATAGATTCGACTTGTGTTAGGAAAAGATATAGATTTATTGTTGCATCCGCTATCTTTTTGAACTGAAGTAGGTAAATTTTTGTCATTGAACTGATGTCATTGAAGTCATTATTGGACACTAAGTTGTTGCCGTAAATGTGACAAGTTTTGCGATTGAATTAAAATATAAATTTTCCAAAATCTGTGTACTTTGTACACCTTATACACCTAATAGATACTTCAAATAAAATTCGAAAAAAAATCTATATCACTTTTTGGCTGTTCATATTTTTATTTCGCATTCAAAGCCAAAGCCATTGAAAAACATCAATCAAATGTCGTTGCGCCCGTGTAAGATCAAAATCACATGCCTTGACTTAAATGCAAAATTTGTATAATTTCAACCGAATTCCAACTAATTCCGCACCGACCAACACTGCATACACTCAAATCTATTATACCCATGTGCGCGCATAAAACTAATTAATACGGACAAGTCTGCACGTATATTTTCGACTTAACTCAATCCACTGGCATGCCATACATACACCTGGGAGTACCAGTACCAGAACGTTTGCTAGATGGCATTTGCCAAAATATATCTATGTATCTATACACGACAACGGCAGCGACATTTAGTCTGCGACAAAATTTAAATTTATTCTCATCTCTGCCAACATGTGGCGAAATTAGTTTTCACCATTTGTGTCATTATAGACTTCTCAAAAACAAAAATCAACCCCCTCCGTGTCCCAGTCATAGATCTACTACATGCTCCATTTAGCAGTTCATCAGAAAGGCGTAGCCGTCAAAGAATTTCCGTGGAAATCAACTCCAAGTAGAATTTTGTCAACATTTTTATTTAGCTGCCCAAACAGTCATAGTCAGTGGGAAAACAGAATTAGTTTTCGGAAAATGAGTCCTGACTGTTGGTCTTCTGTCTATCAGCACTTTTTCATGTAAATATTTGCATTGATATGAGTAATTAATGATTAATATTCATTTCTATACAGAGAGAGAGAGAGAGAAAGTGACACTATCAATCAACTGTGTCAGGTTTGTATATCATAAGCAAATACAATAGAAAGGAATGCATTCACATCGAAAGTAGGAGGATATAATATTTACTCGGACATTTTTTTTTGCTCCCCGCTGTCAAATTATTGACACAGCTTGGGTAAATCAGTTTATAATTATGTCAACTGTGTGCGACGACGACGACTATCATTGCGATGGGATGTGTGATAGGACTTTCCATAATATATACCCACACTCCGATACAAGCAATACTTTTGTAATTCGAGATGTGTTTCTCTTTTTTTTTTTGGTTTTATATGACAGATAAACCGAAACGAAAACCTTAAAAATGAAGATCAAATTCGGTTGTAGATGTCTTTGGACCACCATCCATGGTGGTGAGAGGAGATTGTCCTTAGTTTTGTTCTTCAAATGCGTCGTCGTCGGCGTCGTCGTGATGAATAGATTCATCGCTGGATAATGGTATCGGTTGCCGATGCACGACACAACTGTCAGTCAATATTATCGAGGATAACAAAACAGAAAAGAAAACTATAAGCTGATTGATATCTGTTTCGGTAGTAGTATAGTTATAGTTAGGTAGCTACAGCAGCAGCGTTGAATCCACTGAAGTGTATGATTAAATACCAAACGAAAGAAGAAGAAAAATAATCGAGACAGCCAGTCAGAGGATGTAATTTGGCACTCTTGAGGAATTTTTTTTTGATGAAAACACATCAACCAGGAGTGATATTGAATTTCGGATTTTTGTAAAAAAGTAGGTTGGTGTCGGTATAAATTTGTACAAAAGATAATTTTCCTGTCGCATAGCAACGAGTTTGTTGTAATCGTACAGTGGATCTTAGTAGCTACAGTACAGGATTTCTTGAGAATTTTGTGGCTCAATGACTAAATTCAATCAACCGGGAAACTAGGAATAGAGCACTTTTAACAGAAGTCACTTAACCGATTTTTATAAATCATAGAATGGACACCAACCATATCCAGTACAGTCTACAACAAAAACTACGATTAGCTTAGACAAAAACCGTTGATGATCAGCTGAGATATCATGATTTTGTGGACTGTATTTAATCACATCTTATATTAGTAACAACACATTTATGAGAAGGCAATAAATAAAGTAATAACTCTTGACTTAGATACAAAATATTGAAGAAAAATAATATTGACCAGATAAAGATCAGTGTAAATGACAAACGGTTCTGGTGTGAATTCAATCATATACCGCCAACACCATCATTTATTAAAAAATATTATAGAATCTAAAGCAGAACGCAAGTCTGAAAACAATTCAGGAATGCTGGGGCAAGATTAGGTAAAATATAAACGATCGAACGATATCGCCTCTGTCTATTGCCACAGATATAATAGAGACACGTTTAGTGAAAACGAAAGCGGTTTTCGTTTCGTATTTTACAGAATCCCACCCCTGCTTCATGAATCGCAGTGCATAAATTACAAATAATTCATAACTTTCAGTTTGGAAACACACCACTGAGTATGAGCTGAGATATTATGATTTTGCGAGCTGATTTCACCCACAGATGTCACTACTCGTGTGATCGATCACACAACAGCAAGACAAGTTATTTTCTGGTTTACACTCGTATGAAAAATATTCAGAAATCCACAATCTATACATCATATGGTGATTCTGCGAACTTGATTTAATTATGCATAACATCAATAAAATTATTTTACGAACAGTTGTTCGCAATTCCTGCATTTTAGTTCGTCCACAAACCATTTCGTGGATTTCGATCAGCTGAGTTTCTATTATTTATGATAGAAATACAGCTTTGTAACGATATCGATACGATAGTCGATTGAAGATCAATTTAAAGGTACCTTACTAGGTGGGCTCAGTGGTTAGTGTGCTGGACTACTGTGCGAGGGTCCCTAGTTCTCGATCCACGGAAAAACATAAATTACATACTAAGGTTTTTTCCACTGCGCCACCTCTCGCAAACGTCTGACAAAAATTCGAGAGTATAACTGGCCTGAAATCGTTTCTCAATTCAGCCGTTCGGACTCGGCATAAAATTGTCACAAAAATAAAAACTCACACAAGACGAATGGTTGTAAGAAGATAGGTCTACGGTGCCGGTGCCTTACGGTCCTTTTGCGCCAAAGATTTTTTTTTTGCATTTCAGTAGAGGTCAGCACCAATTCCTTCTCATGATTTGTAGAAGGAATTATGTTTTTAAAAATTATTTGTATCTCCGTCATTATGTATTTCCGAACGTTCGATCGTGTTCATAACATCTTAAGTGAAGTGCTGAAATTATAACTTAGCAATATAGCTTAGCGTATAGCTTGGACACAAACCATTTAACGTGACTTTGATCAACTCTTATGAGATTTTTTTATAATTATGAAAATTGATTTCAATACCAGTACGGATATGAACCTGAGATCGAACTCACTGCATCCAAAATAAGCATTCCCTTCGGTGTATACGAATCGTTCGCTGAAAAGACTTAATTTTTAAACACAGGTTAAAATCATTTCAGCGAACTCAACTAGTTCTAGCTACAACTCAAAAAAATAGAATCAACTATTTGGTCATAAAATTTAGCGCAAGTTTTGTTGGACAATTTGTATGTCAAATGAGGCGATCGAGTGCAACGTTTTGTATGTTGATGTCGTTGATCAACATTTTTCAACTTGGAAACACCACCAGATATGCAGCTCCCGTAAACTGACTCTTTGATACCAAAGGTCAGATACATATGTAGCTACCTCTACCCAAAATGCTTTCTAAAAACCCGAATTATAACACACTTCAATATTCAGATATGACAAACAGACACCTATAACAACCAAACTGTCCACTTGTCTCTTTGGACAAATGACAAACTAAAACGTTCAGACAGGTTCTTAGAGCTCAGAAAACATTGCCTCACCCTGGTATTCACTCTCGACACCACTTCAACTCTGTATCTCGTTAGAAACAACATAAGTGTATACCTACTGAAAAAACCCTCCTGGACTTTGATAGTGTCCACTTCTAACCACAAAACACTACACAAGTTCCCACGCACACATACATACATCACACAAGTATATATGTATATCTAAAACAAGATTTATTAGCCACTTGATGACAATAAATAACAACTATTATAAAATGTGTCATGTTTGCCGAGTAATTAATTTCATATCTCTGTCTTGCGCTAAGTTTGCTTCTGTCTTTCTCCTTTTCCAAAGAGTCAATGTCAAGTTATAATGACACTCAAGAAACCCTCTGACAACAGCAGGTTGACAAGTCTCACAAATCGACAGTAGTTACCTTGCCCGCCGCATCATGTCTAATATTAAACACGCGAACAAATTAAATCATTTACCTCGTTATAAATATATTTCAACAATTGCAACTTGTTTAGATACATTTTTCTCGACACACAATTGTTGTAATTTTTTTTTTTTATCAATCGACTGATTATCAGCTAAACTATCGATTTATATTGCTTAAACGATGTATTTACCACCAGGCAATAATAATTATCATTTTATAATATGTACTTGTATAATTATTTTTTTTTGTATTTTTTCCATAAAGTGCAACCATTCTGCTGCCATTTGCAATTGTTGAGTAATTCTTATCACTCACTGCTGCAAGTTGAGTTCTAATTCTTTAATTAATAATTATTATGTGTTTATGTGTTGTTGTTGATAAATTTTTTTTCTTACTTATCACAAGTTTGAAATAATTGCAGTAAACATACTCAAGTCGTGTCGAGTTAGTTTCAAATTATTATCCCCTTAACGTCTACACTAAAGGTGATAAGATAAGTTATAGTTGTTATCTGGAGACTTGGAGTCTGGTAAACGACGACGACAACGACGACGATGTTAACTGTGAATGCAAACGATAAACTAAAAGATTTGAATTTATATCTGCAATCAAACATAAAACAAACAACAAATCAACGTAAAATATATTGTTTACTAATCTTCAGATTGTTTGTTCTTTTTATAGAACTGACTTACTTCCTGGTTAGGTGTAGATAGGGGTACTTATGCCTTTCTATCTGTTTCAATAGTGAAAGGTCAAGTCGGAGAATTAAAAAAAAAATCATATCTACCAACCGACTTAAATAGATCATTTTCACTCAATTAAATGAGCCGGCTGTCAGTCAAAATGTGTTTTATTTTATTTTTTTTTCCAAGGGACGTCTTGTGATTTTTTTTTTGCGCAAACAACTGATAGGTAGTAACCGCTGCGATGGAAATAAAAACAGGTGGTAAAGCGAAAATTTGTTATTCTATCATATTACGCTCACATTGACTCCGCGAGCGGATAGAACATGAGTGTAAAGCAATTTGCTAAACTGAGTTGCGGTTTTCTTATTAATTAATAATTTACTGTATTGTCAAGTCTGTGATATCTATTTCTATTTCTTTGAGAAATTGATTAAGAGGCGTAATTTAAAGGGGTGCTTGGGTATATAGATTATTCATCGATATAGGTATAGCATACATTATGTATGTATCTGGGGTACATCTGTTTTGAGTAAAAGATTGCAGGTCAGAAATGTTTTAATTCAATGAGAGGGGGTTTGATATTTAGTTATCTAAAAACTCATCAACATGTAAAAATATAAAATTTGCTTACCCACTTTAGGGACACCCAACCTGAACTGGTGAAATTTTCAGTACAAACGGCGCGTAAAAAATGGTAGATGTTTCGAAGAAACATTTAACAAAATGAAGACGAATCTTCTTCTAAACTGACTTAACTTTTCATGAGCTTTACACTGTTCGAATCTGTCCAAATTGACTACTTTTAAATTTCGATTAAATTCCAAAAGATATCTCAATAAATTCCCATTTAAACCCACACTACCTAAATACAATACATTACACACCTAGCACCCCCCAGATCGGTATTAATACTGTTCATGAACTCCCAACGCCTCATGGTTGCAACTGACTATAAAGACCACATGCAATAGCAATTATCCCATTTCTGTGTTATTATAGCTCTTCTCGACAATGGATATACTCGTACCGAGTTACTTTGAATTCAATTTGAAATTCAATGTGGTTAGGAACACCTGGAACAGCCCAAAGGCAAATTGTTAGTATAATTTTCTGCAAAACGAAAACTAAATGGAACCATTCTATAAAAGCTATTGTTAATTACCAAGCTGACTGCCGCCTCCTCAACAGCTAACCACATTTCAATGTAAAAGTTTATACAATTTTGACACCGAATATTCAAAGCAGTTGTTGGTCTTCGTCTTTCGAACCCCTCCGAGCGAAATCGTATCAAAGGAAAGTTTATTAGTTTTGCCAGCAAAGTACAAGCATAACAAACAGAACTTATAGCATGACTAGTTTTCACTATAGATATACATAACGACGATGATAATTTTTGTTGTTACTATTATGATACTTTTGGCACTTAATGACTTAAATGGGAGACCAACAAATTTTGTATAAAGTTTGTTCAGTGGCGGTGGTTAAAGGGGGTTTCGCTCTAGCTGTGATGTAATATTTTCCATGTAAACTTGTATCATGATTTTAAAAAAAATCGTATATAAATAGTGTTCAACATTATCAGGATTCGAGACTGAAAAGTCGAATGTGCGACCTTGCCATCGCCGGATGGGGTATATGTTCATTTTAGCTGTAGCTGATGCGCACCCCTCCGCACAGATCCGCCACTGATTGTAGATAATGAAAGATTCACATAAATACACAGGTATGCTATCGTAGATACTTAAAATATGAGCATGTGCAATATATATCTCCACGTGTTACCTGTGCTTGCACAACATTTGTGCTTTATACCGCGTTTACCTTTCGTGCAGTGCAGCAGGGGAGGCAATCGTGTAAATATTGTATCGTCAGGGAAATTCTCTGTTCCAAGTAAACATTATATTCCCAGCACTGCACAAACTCACATACACAGACACAGGTCTGTGCGTTCTAAAGGAAGGTAGCATTTAGCCAACTAACAAACAAACAGAAATCGTTTCTCCGCATCTAAAGCCAATGCAGAGAGGGCTAACCGCCCCAACTATGGCTCAAATGTGAGTATATGTTTTAATTAAAAGTTAAATGGAGTTTAGGTTATAAGAGCGAGAATTTAGATGAGTGCAGTAGTAGTTGTGCGGTTGCGAATTAGTTGAAAACCAACTAGATGCTAGGAGTCAACTGGATTTGTTGCATCATGTAGGTGGTCGTGTGTGGACTTTGGAGTAGTTTTAGTCTGACATCTGAAAAGATGAAAATTAAATTCCGACCAACCAACCAACCGACCGACCGACCGACGACATTTCAACGATGACCAGAGATCACGTCAATTTCGTTGCTATCAACTGCAGCAGGGCAGATATTTTGCTGATGAATGCGGATTAAGTGCCTAGGGAAGTTGAAATTAATAAATTTCGGTAGACGATGAAGAGATACATTACGTGATGCACTGATGGGTTGGGTATCTACTATAGTACGTATACATATGTATGTATCTGTTTTGTGGCAGTTTTGGGAAGGGATTTATAAAGTGCTTGATTTTGTTGCTTAACAATGCGTATTTGCATATTTTGCTTTATGTTTAAATTGTATTAATGAAACGCTTTAAAAATTTTTTTTTTTATTAGAGTTTAGCAACATATTGCTGGTGGTATTGTTTAGTTAGAAATACAGCATTAAATATAAACAAATTTAATTAAAAAAAAAATAAAAACTAAAACAAAACTAAATTGCCTTTTTAGAACTAAATTGTTCTACAGCAACATGTTGCTGTCACCATTGTGCCATTTGATTTTGTGAATTTCAATAATTTTCTAAGATTCTGAGTTTCTAAAAACCAATGAGCTCATCTGTTTCAGTTATGAGACTCAGCTCAACACCTAACTTAACCTACTGAAATGTACATTACTTGTGAAATTACATCTGCATCATGTTGCTATTGATTTATTGGTAGACATTCAAATCTTTATCCATTGTATATACACACTATAGTATTCTCATCCCATCGCATTGAATTACGCGTCTTCGACGATCCAGGTGGCGCTTCAGTTGATTTAGTTTGGACACTGCCAGCCAACTCCGAGCATTGGGGAAATGTGTATAGAGAAAACCAAAAGAAACAAAACAAAGTCAAACTGGTTTGCCTCTTTCCTTTCTTCATTCATTATCGCCATTCCCATCCATCAGTATAAAATTATTTCTGATGTGAAATGTGATGTAACAGGGTAGAGAACTGCAACTGGTTTGGTTTTTCTTAGTGCGGGGAGAGGAGAATAGAGGAAAGGAGGTGCCTGTGCAAGTGCAATATTATGAGCAAGAGCAAATATAATTCAACAGCATGGTTGTGTAGGATAGGATTTTGGTGGTGGAGGATTTGTGTGTTTGGAGAGGGGTGCACGATGCAAGGGGTGATCAGTTGGGAAAGACAAATTGAATAAAAACTGAATTTGGTTTCCTTTCTGTCGTTGCAGAAGATTTGAGGATTGGGCATAAAATAATGTATGCTAGACTCTCACTATTTTGCCTATATTTTTGTCAAATATGCATCGATTTAAGTGATTCTTTTTTTAATTGATTCTAAAATATTATAGTCATGTGTCTACTTTATGAGGTTTATAATGTAGAAGCATTTTATGTCGGTAAAACGAGCAACTATTATAGGTATCTACATTCTACATCTCTCTCTATATAAAAATCAATAATTGTTGTGCGTTAGTCTCGCAATTCGCAAAACTCGAGAATGGCTAGATGCTAGACCGATTTGGATGATTCTTTTTTTTGTTTTGTTCGTATTGAATCAGGGTTTGGCAAAAAAAAATCGGAAACCCCCAAATGAAAAGCCGAAAAATTGCAAAAAACCTGAATTTCCATTTTTTATGGGAATAGGTATAAGTACACCGCTAATGATCGCAAAACTCGAAAACCACCGAACCAAACCCAAAGGTAGGTATTTCTGTGAAGTGTGGAAAATTAGACAATACCTACAAACAAAAAATTTCAAACGCTATTCCTCAACAGTTTGTAAAATTTGTAACATTGATATGCATTGTGCTGATGGACAAAAATATATCTATGCAATAGTATAGATACAATTCCTAGGCACGTGCAAAGCCGGTTATCTTTATACCTATGTAATGTAGTGCAATTATTGTCCCTTTCCCATAACCACTAATACATAATCATTTTGATAAAACTAATATAGGGAATTAAATCTAAAGAGTAGATACATATGTACATAGGAACATATTCAGGGGATTTATGCGGAACTATTTAAATAAAAGTATGTTTTTCTAACAGTGTAGGCACTACTATGTATTTAGAAGAAGTTTTAAGTTTGATTATCATGCACTTCGTAGTGCAAAATAGAAAAATAAAAATATCAGTTTCAAATTCATTTAAATAAGTGATAAAGAGCTTTTATGGTAATGCTCCATGGTACACATTTTTGGGTTTTCCAGGAATCGTATTGCATAGATAGTATTCTTGTCTATCAGCACAATGCATACCAATGTTACAAATTTTACAAATTTTGGCTCCCGTGATTGTCGAAGAATAGCGCAACATCCCTTTGTCCAATTTTGACCAAACTTCACAGAATAGCCTTCGTACAAAGATTTTATCATTTTATCAAATTGTGAGTTCATATACCTACCACGATTTTTAAATGGACAGTGCCACGCCCCTTTGTCCAATTTTTTTTTACATACAAACCTGCTACAGAAGAATATACCTTTATAGAAAAAAAAAGAATCATCAAATTTTTCGCCCATAATAAAAGAGGAAGACTTTTTTGGCAGCAAAGCTGGAAAACATAGCCTACCTGGATACCATGTATGGACAAATTTGTAAGCTAATTAATTGACAGTAAAGAAAACAATGGAACATGGCTTCCGCCATATCATTAAACCACTAATGCACTCCCCCAGTTTTCGGAATATCCAAACTTTGCAAACTGAAGCTGCCATTTGGGAATTGAACGGTTCTTGAAGCGAACCTCTTATCTGGTAAATATATAATTTGGTGCAGCAGAACCGTAGCAGAACCGTAGGCTACCAATTTAATTTGTTTGAGGCGAATGGAAGGGGCCTATAATTCTATAGTTAATCCGAACGGCTGAATTGTCTCAGATATTTGTCAGATATTCGCGAAAGGTAGCGCAGTAGCAATATCTTAAGATATAATTTGTGCTTTCCGGGGATCAGACCATGACATTTCAGTCAAAAATGGGTACTAGACCAGTTTTTAGACGTATTATAGTCGTTAGTACGGTTGATAAATTTAGCTCCGGTACTAGCAATGTGAAGAAATACACAAGTACTAGGTTTTCGTTAATACCGAGTATCAGAGCTAGTACCAGGTCTAGCTAGACCGGGTACTAGTACTCATGTGAAGAAATCGGCCGTTAATTTCATAGTAAGAATCTAATCTGAACTGCAAGTTTCTAAATACATACCTACCTATTCATCAATTGCCTACATAATACAATAATCAATATTTTAAATGTATAGGGATGATTGCTGCATTCATAGTAGCACTGCGACCTGCGTAAAGCTGGTCCTAAAATAATTGTATCTAAATACAAAAGGTTAATTTTGGGTTTAAAATTAAAATAAACAAATGAACTCAAACTGTCAGCCTATAAATCGCATACCTACTTATGCACAGTTTGAAACAAACAACTACTAGAGGTACAAACGAATCCGTCCTGTTGTTAAGAATACAGCTACCTACCACCACGCAGACAAACAGGCAGACAACAGAATTGCGAGACTCAGTTTTTGAGCTGTACCTAGTATCATCGTAATACCATAATTGTAGCGCCGACGATTGGCGGTAGTTGGGTCGGTAGAGCAGATGGGGCGTGTGGACGTTTGACTCAATCCCTTTATACACCTCTGTTGGTGCAATAAAACGCTGCGTGGTAATTTCGATTTGGTTTTTTATTAAGTTCAAATACTCTTACGATTATCAAAAATATTAAAGTTAATATTACGTACAATTTTAATTCCTTAAGGGAACCTTCGCCCACAAATTTACAGTCCGTGGTCTGCAGTATTTGCTGAAGCGTCGATTACCAAAAAGGTCAGCCAAGGGGCAACAAAAGATCAGCCAAGGGGCAACAAAAGTGTGCAGTGATTTACCAGAAGGCAGTGTGTAGAACACTGTCGAATCGGTTTTTCAAAGCAAACTTTGAATCAAAATAATAATAAAATCAAAGGATTAGCGCGCAAGAAGTGTGGCGTGTTCACCAAAAGGCAGTTGAAAACTTGTCGAAAAGGTAACACGTCAAACTCCTGATTGAACAAGAGTGGATCATAAACGATCGGCACTGATCTTTTATACCCATTTGGGAGAGCTTTCTGTACAAATGTAAATAATAAAAATAATCAGCTGGATGAGCTTTTACTATAAAAATAAGCTATAAGAGCTTTTGCAATATTTACAAAATATAGAAAGCTTTAGGAGCTTTAAGTACACTTATGATGGAAAATTAGTTTATATAATGCAAAATTGTGTAATCCAAAATGGTTTAAAGTTATAATTTTGTAATTCATGATTTTTAATAGCAATTTAAATGAAAATGAATGAAAATTAATAAGATAAATGAAAATTAATGAAATAAATGAAAATGAATGAAAATTAATGAAATAAATGAAAATGAATGAAAATTAATAAAATGCATGAAGTGCGGTGTTGGGTTGTTACATAATTAATTAATCTACAAATTTGGACTTAAAACAATATCTTTCTCACACTACCTACCTACAATATGAGAAAATTGAAAATTTGGATCGATCTGGGTACGTGATTTTATTTGCTAAGATCCAACCAAACTAGTGCACCTCACAATATGCTCACCCACCCCATAATTTTCAAATCATCATATCATATAAACTACCCTTGACACCTAAGTCCAAAAGCCACGATCATGACACCACTGCTGCCCATAAATCCAAGAAATACAAAATATGTATTGTTAAACATCCGATCTATGATTTCAAATTTCTTCTTTCCACATTGTTATCCTCTTAAATATCAATTCCAATCGTCATCACTCAACAGCATCACACTCATCATCATGCTAAAAGTACTCTCCCCACACACCACCACTATATGCGAAAAGTATAAATCGATCCGATCTTTCATTTCATATTCCTTCTTTTCATATTGTTATTCTCATAAATGCTAAAAGTACACTTCGCCTAACCTACACACCACCACCACTAACTACCTGCGAAAAGACCCACTTACTTCCACTCCTTACTACTGGAGAATAAAAGACAACAAAAATAATAATTGTTCTTTCTCTTTCATCTGCATGTTGTCAATGAGACGAATAAGAAAAGAAGAAGGCATCATTAAATTTCGTTTCAAATAATCCAATACAACTACCATGTTCGATGTGAGTAGTTGGTCTCAGAGGTGGTTGGTGGCGCTAGTGCATAAATGCGAAGTGATAGTACTATAGTGTCTATATACAATGCTTTATCTATACATAACTATACACTTCATAATTTTTTTTACTCCTAACAGCATCTTCCTTTTTTTTTAATTTGCATAGGTTTATGTGCATTTTTGCATAGAAAAAAAAATGTTGCAAAAGAATTTCTATGAACATACCTATTTCTTATCATCTTGCTAAATTTGGGCAATATTTGGAAATTGCGTTTATTAAAAATTGACTAACTCATCAGTTTTACTACATAATAACACGTTTGCAACATGTTGCTATTGGTGTAAAGATTTTCTAACAACTCCAACAAGATTGGTACTTTTTTTTCGACTAATATCTTCGAACTTTTCCATTCGTCCCAAAAATAAAACTCACACAAACGAACGCATATGAGAAGCAAGGCCTAGGGTGTATACACGCCTGTTGCGCCAATTATTTATTGATTTATATTTATCTTCGAACTTTTCATTTATTTTTGCCCTAACCACCCCTCCGCAACATTTTCCACAACATATTGCGCCATTAATTTGTACCAACATTTTGTTTACCAGTTTTATATTCATCCACCTATTGCGAACAAATTTGTTGCGCATTCTTAAAAAATCACTAATTATTTATTTCCATGGGAAAAAGCCAAGACGTGACTACATTGCAACATTTTATCAACATATTGCGCTGCCAATTAAATATTAGTAATCCACCCACCACTATCACATGACATAAATGCTGTTTTAGTCAAGTTCGTAATACCTACTGATGATTTCTAAGAAATAATGCGATCAAATTTTGTGGTTTTCAATGTAGGCATTAACTTTATCAGCATATTGCGCCATAAGAAAAATGTTTTTTGTTTACTCACATTCGTTGTTTTACTTTCTGCGAAACGCACTTTATAAAATATGTACATATATGTACTTCTAAAATATTCATTTTGAAATGCCATACATTTTTTATTTCGGGTAACTCGTAACGGAAATATTTTTGTAGTTAGTCGATTTTTGACAATAAGTTTTTGTTGTCAATTATCGCGCATTATTTGTTGTTGTAATTGTTGAGAGTTTTCATTCTGTATTTACTACTTGTTACTTAGATGACGCTTTAACTATAGTCCATGGTTAACAAACATTAAGAAACAAAAACAGGAACTGCGAACGAAATTAATATTATTCATCTAAACAATACGCACTTTAAATACTCTGCAACATGTGACCAACGATTAATATCTTAACAAATTTACTTGTTTACTGTTTGTTATGAATGTAAATAAATTATTTATAAATGCGTAACAATTGCTTTATTTATAAAAACAACACCCACTAATTTCAATAGATCGCAACATATTGCTATACATAGTTTCTTTGAATATACAATTGATGTTCAGATACGACACTTTGATCTAAGCTGCTTTCAGCAAAGAAAACAAAATACATACGTGATACCATTAACTTTATAATGTAACATACATAATCGAATTCATAAAACTATCCAGTCTATCTTCACCGCAACATGTTGATGATATCGACTTGAGCACGTAATTAATTGGTTTATTTACCAAAACGATATAAAAACAATTCTCAAATACATTTGATTTCAAATTGGTCAGACTACAAAAAAAATATGCGTAGTCATTTACGACGCTTAAGTATCTACCCGGCAACATGTTGCTATAAAATGTTTTCACACATTATTGTTAATCTCATGAAGAGCAAACGTCGAAGAAGTGCACAAACAAACACGTATTTTTACTTTCCTAAAAAACAACACAAATCACCAGAATAAATTTTTCCATCCACCCTTAGATCACGTGTTGATTGTATTGTATCTGAAGCAACAACAGATACAATACAATTTGTACCTCTGCGAGAAATGCACAAGTCTTGCATTTGCATTACCAAAACAGCCTCAATGTGCCAATATGAAATGAAATGTAAATACAAGTGCATCCATTCTCTAAGAGTTCACTGAACATTTTATCGATGTGCGGCAAAAGAGTAAAGTCCACGGGATTTTCGTGACTAAAAATATTTTCAATCTCAAAATGTTTACTAGCAACGTGCCATCTAATATTGCGCCTTCGCCATTTGCCAAGCAGTTAAATCGCCTACCTCTTCTGACACGTGCAAATGCTTTTATTTTGCGTATCTATAAAATTTATATAGATACTTCCACCTTCCACGCATTTTTGTATTCGCAAAGAAACGTCATCCCCCCGATGATGTGCGTACTAAATTCTTGTTAAAACATTATTTGGGTTGTTGTTTTCACAAAACAATTTTGCGTGTTGAAAGTAGTTTTTCGTGTTTTTAAGCCGTTATATCTGATGCATTTAATCGCCTGTAAACAACAGATAAAAGCCAACAACACTGCGCACTGTGGAATTGATGAAAAGTGTGTGTGAAATACCAGCAGTTGAATCACACGCAACATTTTACAATGTCTTTTGATGGTTTTAAAAGTTCAAGAAACCCATATATCAGAATAGAACTTTGCAAGTGCGATTAAATTTGGCATACACACAAATTGTTAAAAAGAAGGATATGTGCCTATTTTCTTGAACAGAAACTACCTCTAGAATAAAGAAACAAATAAAGGTTTAATTAGTAGATACTATTACAGAGGCTCAACTAAATTAAGTCTAGAATTAGCTCGCAGAGATAAAGTGGCGTTTATTCTTGCTCGACACATTTTATAGGGCTTATCTAAGACGTTTGCACTTGAGACCTAGTTCACATTGAGTCGTATCAATGCGCATTTTGTGTTCGCGTAAACACCACACCATCATGATGTATCTGTGTGAGTTGTTGTTGTTTACTATTCCTAAATATTATTTTTTCTGACGTATATCTAATTAGGTTCGGTGAACTCTTCTTCTTTTGCAAAATTCACGTAGAAAACAACTCGCATTATAATTGTGAACAACGCAATTTAAAATTTCTTTTGATAAAGGTGTTGACCGATTGGGCGAAACAACGGTTATCACACTGTTTTGTGAAATTGTCTTTGATTTCATTGATAAAGCATTTCCGTTCAGACATTTAAAAAAAATATGTTTCACCAAAAAGTGAAATCAACAACAAAAGATATATTAATTATGCGCTCGATGGTGATAATGATGGTATTAATTAAGCAATAAATAAATTGGATATGCGAAAGTAGAAAAAATAGCTTTCACGACTCAAAGTATCTATCGAAAGATACACAACAGATACATGTGTATCTGCCACACGAACTTGACTTTGAAAATACCATGAGAAAGCACTGGAAACAAAATTCTGACGACAAACGACGACTACCGCCGACTACCGTGATGACGGACAGACACCCAACGGATATTACATCATAACGAGACAGAGAAGTCGGCGGGCAGGAGCTAGCGGCGCTTCTTAATTTGACCGGATTTAATAAGCGGTGGCGGTATAGACCACACACACGAAAATGGGAGAAAATTCTGAGAAATTATTTGATCATTTTTAAATTAGTCATAAAATCGAGTTTCAGACTAGAGGTGATGGTTTTTTTTTTTTTTTTTCGTTTTGGATTTGCGTTATTTTCTCTTTTTAATTAGTGGCTGTAAATTTGATTTTCGGTGTGATTTGGACAATTATGAAACGGACTGTTTGACTAGTCGCCGATGGAGAGGGAAAGTGTTAATCGGTTGCATGCAGATAACATTTTTTTGTATCTGTAGATACAGATTTTGTGGGTAAAAAACGGTAGTTACTTCCAGTCCTATTCTTTGCAAAGAATGCTGGAACCACACCAATGTATTAAAATATTGCTGGTACCCCATTAAGCCGATGCATCAACCTCCATAAAGAAATTTCAGTTGCAACATGTTGTAGATTGTTTAAAACGAATTGTAAGATGTAGCAGAACATGTATCGGCAACCACTAGGCAATTTGAAAAGAATATTTGAGTAAGAGTTGACCTCAAATGAATACTGTTTTGTTTAGTAAAGAGATTTTTTTTAAAAAATGGCAGCACCCAGAGTTAATTTGACAGTTGACTTATTATTTCAGTCAGTATTGTTTGGCAAATCATCAAACGACAATTGCTTGGGTCGTGAGTTCAGTTATTTGACGCTAAAATTATGGATGGTGATCGACTTAACCGTAAAATTTTGTTTTGTGAGAAAAATGTTTGAATTTCGAGTGAAAAAATCCAAGAGACAGGACCCGTCGAAAAATTTAATTTTTCGTGCAGTTTATAGTCTGGCGGTTTCTTAAAAATATAAGAAAATCAAAAAAAAAAGTATTTCCACGACGACACCCGATATGTAATAGTCCTTATGGTATCATTTCAAAATTACACTTCATTGGATAATTGTTGCTCACGATAACATGCAAAAATATTCCAAATTCTGAGTCAGAATCACAACTCAATTTTGGTGTTAATAAAGGCTTGGCTTTCCATTTTTCTCTCCTATTGGTATCCTTCAAATATCTACGTATCTACTGATAGCCTCAATAATCAGTTTCCTACTGACCTCAATTTGCAAAAGTTTTCCTAAAAAAAAAAAAGAAACCATGTCGCATATGACCCAAAAAAGAAAAATACAGTACTAACAATCACCAATCTCGTTTAAATGTCAAACTCTAAATAAACTCTACTATCTGAACCCACATTTGCCCCAGACAGACAGACACACACACACAAACAACTTCTCGTTTACAACAAGAAACCAGTTTCACGCCTCAAAACTCAATCAGCTGGCTAAATGTGTTCCGTGTTATATATCTCTATCGAACTGGTGTTACATTGCTCTAAGCCATATAATGTCTGTAATTTTCTGCAAGTTAACACCCACTTCCTACGATCTTGATGAGATTGCTACAAACGAACTACAAACCCATAAAAAATAAAAAAAAAAATAAAAAGCGAAACCAAAAAATATTATCTCAAAGCAGCAGCGCGCACAAACCCAACTGGTTTTGCTACGTACCCATATGGGTATCTGTACTCTTAGTATCTCTAGGTATCTACTACAAGCCAACAACTTGACTTCTTCGTCATAACTATCCTGCCCATTACTACAAACCGCGCCACTGATTTTATGCAACTCAATGTGAAATGTTGTAATCGCGGTGCTGCCGACAACTATACATACGGCATGTATACAAACAAGAAAAAAAATCGACAGCAAAACATTAACTACCGCAATTATTGCACGCAAAACAAGAATTAGTCGAATGGCAACTTAAACTCTTAGTCAATCCAGCAAATGACGAAGAAGACAAGTAGCACTGTACAATTTTATTCATATACATATGTGTATTATAGGAGAGGGTGGAAGAGAGGTTTTTGTAGCATAGGGACAAAACTCACGATGTTAATTATAGCGATTCCGATTGCAATTGAAATCAATTTGTAATGCACTTGTAAACGTGTACGGTGTCGTTTTTGTTGCTGCAATGTTTATATGCATGAATATGCCATCCACTCAAGCCATCAATCCATTCCAGTGCAACAGAGAGTGTGTAACTAGACCAAGTTTATACCCGTATATACACAATATATGAATATAGACGAAGAGCTGTCTTGGAGTATCGAATTACGATGACAATGTCGGTGACAACGACAAGTAATATGTAGTTTAATGTGGCTTTTCAATGGCAAAACTATAGTTGCACAGCAACACCAGACAAGTGGATATTATAGGGGACACACAATATGGCAGCTCGTATACTAGTGCGATGATAATTTGATGATGATGGTGCAATTAATGAATCGATTATGATTGGAAACTGTGCTGCAGTGATATGGTTTGATATGGCTGGGAGGAGGTAATTGTGTGGGAATATTTTTTATTCATATTTTTGTGGGAAAGTGCTTCTTGCTGTTAGCCAAAAAGAAATTCAATTCCGTTTTGCCTATACATAGTTTTTCGTTCTTGAACTGTTTTGGTTTTTTAGCTCTTAGTAGTAAATATGGTTGTTGTATCGGCTTAGTGGGATTGTCCGCATTCTCATTCTCCGAGATCCTCTAAGATTCTATCGCCACTCCACCAGTTTACATTTTATTATTTTTATTGTATAGCTTAGCAACATAAATCTGCAACATGAGTGTTCTATCTAATATTTCAACTTAATAAATAATTACATAATGTATCTTTGTTTAACATAATGTATCTTTGTTTAACATAATGTATCTTTGTTTAACATAATGTATCTTAGTTTAAGCAAAACATTTAAATAGTGTCATGCATGTTGCATTCTTAGCAACATGTTGCTACATCGTTTAAGTGACACATTTCGGATCGATTATGTTGTCTTCAAAAAGAAGCCCTCATGTGAATTTGAAAAGAGTCTTTTCAAGTGAGTATCTTTGTATATAAACATTTGAGTATACATACACATATCGCTTCCATAATAAACGGTATGTATCTTTAGCACTGGGCGCAGTAGCGCAGTGGTTAGTGTGTTGGACTACTGTGCGAGGGATCCCAGGTTCGATCCCCGGAAAAACCCAAATTACATCTTAAAGTTTTTTTCTACTGCGCCACCTCTCGCGAACGTCTGACAAACATCCGAGAGTATGCCTGTCATGAAAAAGCTTCTCAATTGAGCCGTTCGGACTCGGCATAAAATTGTAGGTCCCTTCCATTCGTCCCAAAAATAGAAACTCACACAAAACGAATGGTTGCGAGAAGCTAGGCCTTGGGTGTCACCCGCCTGTTGCGCCACCTATTTATTTTTTTTTTTTTTTTTATCTTTAGCACATTTTCGTTTCCAGTTAATCCATTAAATTGTTCAGCAACATTTCCTCAAAACAACATTGAATTTTCAATTTTGAGCCCTTTATTTGCATCGCTTAGGTAATGTTTTATTTCAAACTCATTTGAATGCCTTCAGCTTTCTCACAAGTCCGTTTCCATTACATCCGATCAGTGTGCAAGAAAAAGTTTACGCAACTTAATTGCATCCATTGAAAGAAATGTGTTCATTTCAAACTTTTCAACACCCTCATTCTTTGAATCCCTACATCGCCAAGTTACCAACTTATCCTATATACACCCCCCCCAAAACAATGCACACATTTTCCGTATCATTCACTCTGGTTCTGTGTGTGTGCGTGTGTCTGAAAAGTTGAGAAAACTTGCAAGCAGTTTTCATTTACGATGTTGAAGCAACTAGAGTGCACGTGTTTCTACTACACTCTGCAGTCAACCAGTCTACGTATGTTCATGTCGTTTTAGACTAAAAAAACACATTACGACGACGACGACGACAACGAAGAAACGTATTTTCCTTTCGCACAGTTTTGCTTGAAATAGATACCGACAACAAAACTGAGCAAACCCATAGACTGCAATTGAAGCAATTTAAGTTGGAATATATGCACCAGAGTATACATATGTTGTGAATGCACTTCAAAATCATGCAGCGCATTAATGACATTTTCTGTCCTACCGTTAAATGCATGAGTGTACATATTCGTATCGATGTGCGGTATCTTTTGCGATCATATGTTCAGATACTGATCATATTTCAAAACCGCATTCTGGCCATATTACATAAGGATAATTGGCGGTGGTGCACTTGGCATTTAAAAAAGAAAATAATTCCAAACCATACCACAACATGCAACATGTGTTGAAAAGAACCACATTATGTATCTCCTGATGCGGTCATCATTTGTTTGAGATGTTAATATATCTCGCGGGAGAGTCTATCTTAGATATCTGCATATCTCTCAGATGACTGTTGGTTGGTGTTGAATGCATTCAGTTGATACAGTTTTTTTTATGCATGCATGAATACTGTATCTAGATAAATGTAGTATTTATCATATTATATTTTTTATGAGTGGGGGGAATTTAAAAGAAAAATTAATACGAGGTGCATTTGAGGCGCCGAACATCTGTAACATGCTACTGCATTAAATTTTTTCATTCGCAGATGATTCTTCGCATAGATATTGCGGTTTAAATTCTGGTAAAAAAAGCGACAGACTTACCAATTGCTCTGACATCTGCATAAAAATGGGCTGAAGTGTTGGTATTCTTGAAAAATAATCTTCATCGTAGGTTGTCCCCCTTTTTATCATTTCGATTTCAATTTGCCAAACGTTCGCCTATGTCGACGACAATGACTAAGACTACAGGATAGGTACCTATACTAGCTGATGGTATATTGTGAACGTGGATGAATGATGCAGGTTAATCGTGATATTGAATAAATTTTCTTTCTATCACTCCTTGCCCTCTCACGCGGTGGGGATAAAGTGGGTGTGCGCTACCGTATTGACAAGGTCTATCATGCTAAATAGCTCATCCATCTATGGATAGAATTGTATGTGTGTTTTTTTTTTCTTGTTAAAAAGGTATAGTATTATTTTGTTTTAATATTTATTATCTGCCTTATGAAAAGTGACATCAGATTCTCTGTTTTTATTTCGCTAACATTGTGAAACGGAAGTGAAAGTCGTGGCATTAAATGTAATTTTCTGTGGTGAGATCATTTCCTTTAATTGGTACATGACTTTGCTGTGTAATAGCACACAAGTACAATATCATGATTTTACCTGAAGTTGGAGTTACTTTTGGTTGTAAGCTGAGCAATATTTTTTTTTGCAATAGAAATTGACCTATACAATTGCACGATTAATATTGTCAAAATTCATTCAATGTTTTGGAAAATCTTGTACATTTGCTACAGTCACATAGTCGCCGATTTGAATTTGTATCCAGACAATTCAAGCCGATTTACGATGACTAGATTCTTGAATGCGGCTAATCTTTCTATCAAAAAATATACCTTTGATTTTAATGAACATGAATCTGCAGCAATGAGTGCTTTAATATTATCGTAATAAATTTATGCCTTACTAAGCACTTAATACACAAATAAGTGCCTTTTTTAGGTTTAGCAAGTAGCAACATATGTCTGCAACATTTCATTGAGAAGTACTTGACTCATTTTCAAGTTTACATATTTAAAAGGAATCATAGCACAATAGGTTTTCGCATATATTATGTCGTTATAAGAAACAAATATTTGCAACTCGAAATTCGCCTACAGAGTTCATGGATCTTTATAAAACAAAAATACAAAAAATTAATGATTCCGGCTACAAAATGTTAACTGGACTCGTGTAGGTATATCTGCGATACTTATTACAAATGTTTTTAACTCCATTGTTAACTTTTAAACCAGAAATTTGTGAGGGATATTCTTTAAGAATAACCCACTCATAGTATTATATGTTGTATGTACTTCTAGCAACATGTATCTGAAACATAAAGACATATATTTATTTTGTTCAAATGAACTCGGAATTGTGATGAAGAAAAAATGCATACTTATTAAAATGTGAAGTACCTATGTATGTAGTTTGGCTGTTGCTACATGTATATGGATATACATATATGTATGAATATGTGTGTTTCTTGTTAAAAATACTTGTTCTTTCGAGATATCATGGAATCTATATTGATCATAAACATAATAACCGTTCATAATGAGCATTTGAACAATTAGTTCTCCCTCTAGCAACATGTGTCCGATACATAGGATTAACTTCTGAATTGAATGTTTATAATTTTTTTCGTTGAACAATTTTATGATGAGTAATATGAGTAGTTTTAAAAATGCATATATTGTTCATGAATCTGAGATGGTTTCGCAATAACATTTAACTCATCAATTGCTTTATCCGTAGACGTAAATGACGTAGTTTTATTTTCATCAACATGTGGCCAAAACAGAATATAGGCACCACTTTTTTAATAAACCGATTTTCCAGGTAAATATCAGGAATCACGCATATTCTCCAGCAATATATGCGTGCAACCTCAATTAATTTAATAAAAATATTAAACACAAAAAAGTCTAGGTACCTACTTAAGGATTTATTGCAATAATACAAGTTGATGACACGTACGAGTATATTTTTCTAATTATTTTCTAATTTGTCTCCGTTTAGCAAGAAAACAAACTATGTGCTGTACAATTCCATTGATTTCGTCACAATGTTGCAACTCTATGTTGCTCTGTGAGTCCGACACAGTTACCAGTTCATGTATCTATGAATATCTGTCTCGTAACAACACAGCATTACATCACAATTCGATTGATTTCTCTGAAATCTAGACAAAATCATATACAAATTAACCCTCTGACCTCATATGGGTATGATTTCGCTAATACCCTTGATGATCTAGTATTCCAGTTGCTATCAACAAATAAAAAATGAACACATTTTCTCTGATACATAATATTGCGGAAGTTCAATTTATTATCAATTCAAAAATTCCACGTGACTATGTCAACATAGTCCCATAACCAGAACATTCCCTTTTGTGCAAAGTCTGAATAAACATCGGTTTTGTATACCTACCCACTTGGATTGAGAATGACTTGTATGTGGTCAGACTCACGTCGCTAACCTCATTGATGACCTTTTTGCCATAGATGTCTTCACCTTAGTCGATTAGGTGATTTTTTTTTTCATGTGTTTCGCGCAATCGATTCATCGAAGATTTAATGGAAAAAACTTGAAGCTTTAGAGTGGAAAATAAAATGAAATTATTGGCAGAACGGTAGCAGTTTGCAATTATATTTAATTATCTGTTAATGTAGGTTTTTTTTTTTATTTTATTTATTTCCATTTTCGTATTTACTTATTTTATTTTCTAATATAGACGAATCGCGGTAGACAATATGTCTGTCTGTTATATTGAATGGTGATGTTTAGTCTAGTGTGGAAAAATGATATGGGTTTTCCAAGTGAATGCGGCATTTGTGTGATTTATTTATTTTTTATTCTCAGAAAGAGGATAGTCTTTGATCTCTTACCGATTGAGGTTGATTACATATCAGTGATTTGATTTTGCCTGAAACTAAACCAAGACACACGAACTCAATTTACCATAGAATTATGCGTTCATCTGTAGGAGTGTGTAATAGATGCGGTGTTTTAAAGCTCTTCCTAAAATGTCATCCTTTCATCTACAAAGCAATTGCAACCAAAAAGATACTCTCACATTTCATGCATCCTTATGTAATCTCCTTTCTAATGGAAAAGTTTTACCAGCATCGCATTGCACATTCGGATAATTACTATCTCCAGCAGCAATTTTCAGTGTTTATCACTTTATCCATTTCTGACTGCTGTTGCGTGTATTTTAGATACTACATCCCTCTCCAAATCATACACACAAGATAACTAAAAGAAGAGAAAAAACAAAACTGTATTTCCTCGAGATAATATTGAGCGCAAACTTAACTCTAAAGTAAAGTTCACGTCAACGACGGCGAATTAATGATGCTGCAACGTATATTATCTGTACACATTTCTCTGGCTGTTGTTTTATGTGTATATGTGTGCACCGCACACTCTATAGTTGAGTGCAACATATGCTTGGATAGTAACTAGAAAATTATTACTTTCGTAAGAGTGTTTTAGTTTTAATGTTTACTTAGGAGTTGCATGCAAACCGAAGGAATGTGGGCACTAGTACACTTCCTTGTGGTACTCCACATCGCATCGACAAATGGGAAAATTATATATTTCATGCAAACAGATGGAGGCAACAGCTGTGCTGAAGAGTCCTTTCTACAGACAAATCATCAGTTATACCGACCTATCTACCATGCCTGCCTATGTATTTAACCCGTCTTAAGGAGCACACTTTAATCGCCAACCATTAATCAGAGAAAGTACAGTAGCACCGTATAGAGAAATCATTGCCTGGCATCATTTCTCCATTGCGTTCGTCCTCTGCCATCGTTTCGATGAGTCGAGAATTATTTGTTTCTTCATTATTATTATTATTATTTTTTTATTATTTATTTGAGGGTAAAAAAAAAATTATGAGATACCAGAGAGGGATAAATATCAGACCGAAAAATTAAAGAGAACAAAAAAAAAAAATAAATAAATAAATAAGTCCTCTTTGATGGAGATAGAGTTCATGCCCTGGTCTCATGATATCATGGAGCATCATCGCTGTGGCGATAGCAATGTGATGGAAATTTCTTTGAGGTTTGAGTTCACTTGCCTGCACTAAGTAAATTATAATTCGCTTGGCTGGAGTGATGAGGATTCGATGTGTGGGTAGTTATACCTACGAGTATAATGTAAAGTGAGATGTAGATTTATGATGCGACTATCTGTCAATACAATTTATTGAGATTCAGTTTGGTTTTAGATACTTGTGCTGATGTATTTACTAGATTGAGCTGAATTTGTTTCCTGATTATTGTAGAAAACCTTTAAAGGCAGTAATTTTTCTATGAAAAACATCTAGAGCCCATTTTTATTGTCTTGGCAATTTAAATGTAAAATTCAACGCAATACCGATCATCTGTGATAATGTGACAAAATAAATTAGCTATATTGCAGAACAATAATTGAAAAATAAAAAAAATCAATGAATGAATGTACTGATATAATGAACGTATCGGTGAAATTAATGAACGTCTTTATAAAAATAAAACCATGCTCTGACAAATTCATTCAACTATGTTGCACTACATTAGGCATTTCATCTAATTTTATCCGCGCAAAATTTATTACTACAATCCCATTCCGCTGTCACATTCAAAATCATTACGGAGTGCCATTAAAACACTACACAAACTGTTGTCGTCCACGACTCTTGTGTCATTTCGTTGTAAAAACATTATTCAAATTGTTTTCCAAATTTTGTTTACCATTTTATTTCTTCCTCTATGTGTGCCATTAAATTTCTCCAAAAAAAAAAAAAGATCAGATACTCATCTATTACTTGAACATCATTTTTATCATCGACCCACATGACCCTCATTCATCCAACTTAATGCACCAAACTAACTATCTCCACAAGTACTCTACAACTAACCCTAATTAATATCCATAAAGTAAATCAAAACTATCTATGTATCTATGTATCTCTTACCAAGAAGAAAGAAAAAAAAAATTCCAAAAACACCGCATGAAATCCTCGAAAGATGAATGGCCTCCTTGTGCATGTTTCTCGGTCATAAGATTATCATCTGGCTTTCAAGGAAACCACTCTGTGATTAATAGACAAATGACTATGAACCGTCATCATTATAATCGTCTTTCAGCCTTGATTTCATTTCATAGATATGAATTCCTTATGTATATACTATAAACTCAAAAGGAGAGATCTAGTTTCTCGTCTCAAAAGGTGTGTGCTAGCTGGCCGCCAATTGAATGGATACAATTTATTCACAAACAAAAATACATCTCTCCATGAACTGCAATAGCAAATGTTTGCGCCCCATACAGCCAATACACGATAAGAACGCATGCAGTTGTTCTGCGTATATATTTTTCCTCATAATAAACAACGCATAACCATAACTCTGGCAATATTATTAAGGAAATTTTTTTTTTAAGTAATTTATTCAGCAATAAACGTAAATATAATAATTCTACAACAACCTCATGTCACATACGTATTTATATACACATTCAGCTCACTTGGCACGTGATTAAATTGAAATTGTCGCAATGACGGAACTAAAACCTATCATCGCCAGTGAGAGTTGCTATATCACTATTTTATCTATAAAAAAAATATATATATCTATCGATACATTTCCCGGTTGTGTTTTTGTTTATTTTATAAATTTTATTTTATATGCAAATATTCTCTGTTATAGGGGGTGAATGCATTCACCATCACCTCGACAGATAAGATATAGCAAATACTAATATGTATCTAGTGCAGTTCCGACAATAAAAAAATTTAAAAAAAAAATCAACTATAGCTATTTTTGTCGTTTTTATTTAACATATTTATTTAGATTTTTTATTGGAATGCAATTTGAATACGTGCCAATTATTATTTTCAGAAATGAAAATTTTGCTTGCAATTGCTTGTTGGCATACTACGGGTATATAGCTACGCAATGATTGTAGGTATGTGTGGTGCGCGCTATTAAGAGCACAACTTTTGACACTGTACACACGTAAAAATTATACGGAACAAATTGAACAGTTTGGGCATTTTTATCTATAATGAAAACCTATTTGATTTTTTCTTAAAATATTTTTTATTAATAATCATGTATGTGCAATTAAAATATGTTTAATATAAACTTTTGAATATGTATCTTAAATTTTTTTTGTCATACAAGTCAATTACGAATTTTGTGTGTATTTGCACATTTGTATTCCGAAGTTGAGTATTTTTTGAATGCCAATGAAATTTCCGTAATAGCTATGCAATGGAAATAGATTTCTGTGCCAAGTTTAAGCGATTAGATAGATGCAATTGTTTTTTTTTTATAGTTTGAGGAGGTAAAACGTACAGTGTGAAGAGAAGACAAGTTATGATAGAGGATGGTGCGTTTTCATGGACGACCGACGGTACGGAATGTCTAAATTATTTCATGGGAAATGCGTATTTGGAGGAGGAACTAGGTACATATTGCCAGATCTATATCGTTTTCAATTCTATGTTGTATTTTTTAAACTAAAATTTAAATTGACGTGAGAATAGGGTCGTTGCCATAAAGTCATGTTCAGCTCAATTGCATGTGTAGGTATTGTCCTTTTGCAAATCAAGCCCTAACCGCAAGTTTATCGTAAGTGACACGTGTTGAATTTTACAGGAGTAAAATGTCATGTTAAATCAAATTTCATCACGCTCAAATTTTTATGTGGGTCGACGGGTAGTAATGTTATCTGTCGAAAGGCATCAACACTCGATTTCGGAAAAATTGTCACTTACGATTAACTTGCGGATAGGGCTCAAAATGGTGATTGCGGAGACTGAGCTGTCAAATGAAAAGACATGAAAAAGACTAACTACTACAAAAAAAGGACTAAGAAAAATAAACCGAATTATAATTTTTACAGCCTTAAAAAACGTCTTCTAAAAAAAAAATAATTTTTGTTTCGTACTAGTGTAGTCAATCTTTAAATTAGCTTCAGCAAACTTGAAATTTTTGTATATACTACTCAACGCATTGAATTGATGATCAGTCATGAAAATTAAAAAAAAAACACTAAAATCCATTTACCCAATTTAAGTCACAATCAAGATTCGAAATATTAACTTAAACATTTAATACTGCAGAAATGATTGTCCATTCACCTAAATATCTGCCGAAAACACTGAAATTTTACCATCTAAGTAATAATGCAGCAAATAGAAGCTAGTCTTACCGAAAAGTTGGGACACAAACCGTCAATAGCTGATTGTCAAACCATTTAGGCGATTGGTCAAATTAGTAGCCATCCAATTCGTTGTCCCCAAGGCAATAATTGCCTTCAATTCCTTCACAACCTTAAAATGAGAAGATCGAAAAAACTGAAAAGCCAAAGCCAGGCCCTGGGCAAAAACCAAATCCTCCCGGCGATAGTCTTTGAACTAAACTCACATTTAAAGAGCCTTAAATTTTGCGGCTATTTTGGACACAAACCATATATATAGTTTCGAACTTCTACGCTCATTTATTCATTTTCATAGATACTTTCCTATCAAGCAACAGAAAAGTTTAAATGCGATATCTGCTGGAAAAAATGTGTGATTGATGGGAAATGTAACAAATATGTCAGATGATACTTCAGCCATAATCTCTGTTCAATTTAAAGCTCCATATTAAAATTTGCTACATAAATGATTTTCCAATATAAATATAAAATCTTCCAGTCTCCCACGTTTTCTACTATTCGTGTTTCGGTAGATAGTAGTGCCATCTATTGCAATCATCTAGGAGTACAAAATTTAAATTTTGCTATTCGATAGCTTTGGAATTGGAATTTTGAATTTTGTTTGTATCTACGGCGTTCTGGAGCCAGATCCCGTAAAATGAAAACGATCGAACGATATCGTTTCGACAATAGCAGTCTCTGTCTATTGCCACAGATATGATAGAGACAGGTTTAGTGAAAACGATATCGTTCGATCGTTTTCATTTTACGGAATCTGGGCCCTGAATTTTATTTAGTTTGACTTACAAAATACATAACAGTTAAACTCTCAAAATGAAAGGAAATAAATTCGAGTTATAGAAACTTCGAATTATAGAGGCCAAAAGTTGAACAGATTGAAAACTCAGAGTTCTCAAAAAAAACTTCGAGTTATAGAGAAATTCGACGTAAAGAAATTCGAGTTGTGGAAGCTTGACGTAATTGAAAATTGCTTGCATATTATTTTGGCAGACAGAGATTCCTCTCTGTCGCATTTTTAATACCATTCGTCCTAGAATAAGAAATTAAAACTCACTCAATTGGTCCCATTTGGACCTATTTCTTATTTATTCCACCAATATGTTATAGCTGTTCTCATCACTTTTTCCACAATTCATTAGCCCTCATTTGTACCGACAATTTAAATGGATAAATTATAATGATGGTCACTCACCTTTTACAAAAAAAATAGCTATCTAGGTATGAGCTAATAAAACACATTAAGACCCAATTTGCAAACCTTCCGTCTGTGGCTATTAGAAAATTAAATTTCAAAGTCATAACTTGTCCATCACACACCTAAAGGCTAAATAACTTCGTCGACCTTTTTATAGCTTTTTCGTTTTGTTTTATCAAAAAAAAAACTGCTTTAATTTGTATATGAACCCTATAATTTGTGTTAAATTTATTACAAAAACTAAACTGTTTTTCTTATCTTTTCAGGTAATTAACTGCTCTAAAACACCTTCTTGGCTTGCAAAGAAGCTTAAACAAGCAAAAATTCAGGTAACAAAACAGAAAAAAAAATCGTATACTAAAGGTACCTACCTACCTACCTATCCATCAAAATTTGGCCCAGAAAAGAAAAAAAAAACCGAAGCAAATTGCTTAATTAAATTTTCAAAAGCTGTTGCTATACCATCGGTCAGCCACTTCATAACTTTATAATATTTAATGACAATTTCCGGCTCAGCATTATCATACGCTCATAGCCATTCAATGAGAAATTTCCACGAATTTATTCCTCGTGAAGTGAAGTGAAACCCTTACCCAACCAAGCGTCCACTTAATTCTTATAAAAAGGGGGGGCCACCAACAAATTAGGTTATGCAATTAGAATGAATATAATCTCGTCTTTAGAAACTCTTTTCTCCAAAAATTCATCGTCATTAGCATCGACATCATGCTGTTCATCGTCTAGAAAATTTGTACTGCTGGCTGAGGCTGACCTTCGCCTTTAGAGCGATACAGATACCACCGAGAGTACCGTAACGAAATTCTGACGTAAAGACATTTTTTTTCCTCTTTTATCCAGCCTTCGTCTAAGTTAACCTCTATATAGATAGAAATATGTGTACATGAAGCCAGCAGGGGAGACATGAATATCAAGCAGAAACATGAATACAAATTCTGCAATTTTCTACACACACATTTTTGCTCCTTATTCTTCTTCTGCTGTTGCTGCTGCTCAGTCCATTTTATTCGGGTTAGTGATTGAAAGGCATGACCAACAAAGCATGACAGTTTCGTGGAACGCAGCGCAACCAAACCGAGCACAAAAAGCAACCATCATCACAATCATCATCATCACCATCGTCATCTTCTTCACTCGATCAAACATCAACAGAATTGTCGTCGTCGTCGTCGGTGTCATAGAATTGTTGCTGCTTTACGCTACCGCCTCGTCTACTGTATATGACGCCGTCGCCGTCGCGGTGACTTTATATCCCCTATATCCAACATCATCATCATCAACTTGGCATAGGCTGGTGTAGTTCTTGATATAATGTAGCCGCTGCAGTTACAGATACTTGTACCTCATGTGTGTGGTTTTAAAAAAAAAGGGTGTCTTAGAACGCGCATTCGAAAATGTGCAGTAAATGTGAAATTTCAATGCAAACCCCCTATCACCACCCACGGCGGCGGCGCACCATTCACATGCAATGGTTCAGTAAGTTCACATATTGAAAGAGTCCCAAACAGATACATTTGCATCTATACACCAGGCACTCGCACTGCACAGCACATTGGGTTCAAGTCAAAATCTGACGTCGATTAAATAAAGATTGCACTGTTTATGGCCTGACAACGCAGCATTGCGTTAGCCGTACATGTACAGTACACCCGTCCTCTGGTGGAGGAACATCTAAAGAGACCGCCATCAAAATGCTGGATACCAAACTATTCATTCGAGACAAGCTGCTAATATAGATACTCGTATATAGATACACGCAGCACTTGTAATGTTGACACCAACACTGCGGCGGCCGGCGGCGTCATCTCTCTGTGCAATTATTTTGTGGTTCGAAACCTTGCTTTTTGTATCTTTTCAAATGTGAATACATCCATGTGTTGTTGTATTTTCATCGGCTATCTGCTAAGTGGCGGAACTTTTGCGTTGAGTGGGAAAAACTCACATTTGGTGTGGAAAATTTCATAAGAATATCAAGAAATACATAGGATATGTACCTTAAATTGGTTCAGCTCTACCTACTTTTTTTTACATTTCCCGAGTTTTCATTAAGACGAATGAGGGAGATTTAGAATAGCTGTCGATGGAATTTTGAAAATGTTTTGCTAATTAATCAACTCAATTAAAACAGTGTATCCAAAGGTATACGATACAAGAAATGATACCCACTTGGGTGAGTGTAAATGCAGCGGCTTACCATGTAGAAATGTCTATAAACGCAAAGTTTCCATGGGTGGTCAGGCATTTTAATAGACATGCAGTGTACGATCTCCATTGGGGATAGACGTTTTTAGTTAAAAGTTCCACTCTAAACAGATGATAGTGGATTTTTTACTTTTTTTCGCATTGAATCCGAATTAAAATTTGATTGTAGATATCTACTGATAGGTGTTTATGTTTCCTTCAAATGGTTACTGCACTGCCATCTATGAACGACTCACTTGGAGGTGGTTTGAATATTGGCTTAACTTAAGCCATCACTGTATTTAACCAACTTCATGGGCGTTTCTTTTTTTTGCATTTCACTTAAATTTATATTTCAAAATACAATAACTTAAATCACTAAACACAGGAGGCGTTAGCGAGGATAAAAAGCATTTCAGTTTTATGTTGAAAATTAAGAAATAATAACGATTGAGAAAGAATCGCTAATTACTACATATTACCATTGACTCGTAATGCTCTATCTATTTCAAGTCTTAACAACATCTTAATGTCCAGTTGACAGTTATTACCCCACATGGTCCCCTAACAATAATTGAATGTAATCACCAAAAAATAATTACTGTATAACGTACAATGCCCTTTCTGTTCAAAAATACAATTCATCTCTTTAACGCATAAATATTGCATGACTTGTACAATGAACTCTGGTGTATTACATTATAAATTATTTTATAACAATCTTCTACCACACGTTCTTTTTTTTTGGCCATGCGCTCATTTTAATGAGCCTTAAAGTGAGCTAAACAAATTTGCGAATGTATCAAATTGGTGGTTGTAAACACAACAGAAAAAAAAGTTATATAGGGTGTGCCATGGAAATTAATGAAATTTGCAATGTTTGTCGTCTCAATTTGAAGTGAAATTTGCATTTAGTCATTGACGTATCTAGTAGTAGTAGCAGTAGGTGATAAGACTAGAAACTTATCAAATGGTAAATTTGTAACAAATTTTTAATATAACATTTAATTTTATTTACATTTTGATTACTAATATCGTTGTGGGTTGTAGCTTTTGTTAATTCATAATTGCGACAATTCAGCAGATCTATGAAAGCGCCATCTGTTGATAAAAACTAACGAATTGGTTATTGTTATTGCTAATATTTCTGATTCTGATTTATCCCCAATTGGAATGATAAAAGTGTAGCAAATTGTTTTTAACTTGTCGAGAATGATTACCGAACCAAAAATAGAACAGTCAAAGTACGATAGATGACGCGAGAGTAATTTCTCTGAGTGGCTTAGCATGTCATGCTGTAGTTCGTTAAATATACCTACATATAGTTTGCGCCTGGCAACATTTTTTATGCTCATAATGTGCATTTTTAACAATTTTGACTTGTAATTTTTACTAATTGAAATTGGAAAATAGTTTTTAGAGCGCCATCTCTTGTTGGGAACCTTCGAGCCTAGGTGCTTGCATCGGCTGTAAAAGGGACTAGAGTTTGTGCATAATAACAACATTAAATGACAGTTTTTTTTTTAGAAACAACTAAAATGTTTTAAATTGAATTTCGTTAGGTAAATCAAAAAATTCATCCATTCATTTTACATTCTTCCAATTTGTCACACCCTGTGTAGGTTATAAAAACCAACCATATATAATTACATATTCACATTTTGTTCCTGGCAATTATACAATATTAAGTTATCAACGGGTAAAATAGCAATTTCATATAATGTCATTACACTTTGAAGATGATTTGTTGCTTCTTTTTTTTTTTAATTCCCAAAAAATATATGTTCAAGTCAATGACTGACCCCAAGCAACGTTTATTCGCACCAGTACCGTCGTCATTATTAAAATAATGGCCATAACAATCACCACCTACCAAAGCACGATGAGCAGATTTTTTTTTCTCCACTTTCAATGAATTAGAAGTTTTACGAAACGAGAAAAGAATGTTACGCAAGATGTGTCACAAATTAATTTAACAGTTTTACCTTCGAAAATTGACAGGTAGAGAAAAAAAAATTTAAAAACTGTGAAAATCCGATGACAAGCTAAAATAGGTAATGGTTTTTCCGCATCCTCTGACAGTTGTGTATGTTAGGTGACCCATTACAATGTTAATAGAAACAAAAATAATATCTACGCAAATTAGCAGAAAATATATATTTTTTTTTTTATTTCCAACCGCAAGAGCGTAAAGTTAAGCCCTCCAAAAAGATCGTCACACATCGATGTGCACGTCTCGACCAACAGAGCAACAGCTACAATGCGCGTATTTGGTTACCTCGACATTATTGCATGACATGCAAACATAAAAAAAAATTCAAAAAATCTTTTACTACCACTGGTAAAGTGGAAATGTCATCGTTGGTTAATTACCAGTGAATTGGAAAAGAAACGCCACTGGTAGGTGTAGGTGTAGATGGGGTCGCCTAATGTATGCAAATAGGAAAAGTCATAAAAATAAAAATATAAATGAGATCACGGAAAGGACTTGGATCGTATCTCCTTCTACGTGTTTTCACCTGACACTATACTGACAGTTTGGGGTTCGTTTTTTTTTTCGGCGCGGTCACGTTCACGTAGTACTAAGACGATAGTGATCTTGACATTTATTGGGCATTAATTAGCACTTAGGCTGACGTGAAGTTTTGAAAAATGCACTATTTTTTATTCTTTACTCTTATTTTTGGGTTAAATGCAAAGGGGTCAAATGATGTGTTGGCTTTTCCATAGGCTTCGCTGTGGGGTTAGATTTGTTTTTATGGTTTGATTAATGATTTGGACTTTGTTAAGGGGTAATGGGCTGAGTGTTTTATTATGGTGCAGTGGTGCTTGGGCTCAGTGTGACTTTACACTTGGCCTTTATGAGGTGGGAATGTTTACTAATAGTACGCATTTTGGAATAATGTTTCTGTGATAAGTGACACCAACTTTGGGGGAAAATAAATGTGCGGTGAATTTGAATGAAATATTTAAATATATTTTTTTGGACTCCTTATGATGTCTTCATTTCCTCTTTAAACTGTTTTAATTTCTATGTGTGTACTAAAAAAACATAAAATATGTACATACATATATGCCTTTGGAAAACTTACGCTTTATATTTTAAACAAGTTTCTTTAATTTATTCAACAATAACCCAAAGCGATATAGGCTTTTAAAAACTATATTTATATAATAAGTACCTACATATTTCAAAGTAGGTACGAAAGCAGTTTAGATTTTGAGCAACAACTGGGAACCTTTTTTTGTAATATTATTATAATGTACTAAAAGAAAACCGAGTTGTCAAAATTTGACTTTTTCTCCTACTTCTAGGGAAAGGTTATAGCAATACGTAAGACCCGTTGGACCACTTAACTTCATAGTTCAGCTCAACCTAGGTCTTACAATGTTGCTTGTTAATTATGTAGTTAGTTCATGAACAAAAATTAAGTGCTTCCGGCGTAATTTGAGCGATTTCTGTGCGAAAGTTGAGTTTCAGCTCCTGGATAGTCTGCGGTTTGTTAGCCCAAATGTACACGGAGCAACTGGAAAAAAACTAAACCGGTTGGCAACTGGGGTTACAGATCAGTTACGGACTCAGCTGTGACTTGACTCCACATACGAGGAAACTCATCAGTCATCAGCATCACCAATCAAAATCTCTAGTTCGTTCTGTGTCGTAGTGTTTTTCAACATCCCCCAAGGCCCACCATCAGCAACAAGTTGGTCTGTTATTCGCTCATCTTTGACAAACTAGAAACTGAAATCAATAGGCAACTTGACATGCAAATCAACAGACGACTTGCTACAAACTGGTTTTTGTGAATCGCAAATGAGTTTTCAACCAGTAGCGTCGTGTGCGTCGTCCCATTTGATTACACAGGATATGACTTAAAGCAACCTAGTTGCCAATTCGCATCGCTGATCAGTTTTGTTTTTCAGATGCTCCGTGTGCATTGGGCATTAATGTAAACATTTTCCTTTAGGTAACCCCATAAAAAAATTCCCGAGCCGACAGATCAGGCGATCGCGGCGACCATTCAAATTCACCGTTTTTTTTTTTTATATAATGAGATTTGGGAATTATTTACGCAACAATTTCACAGTCATAGTCATAGTAGTTCCGCCTTGCTGAAGCCAAATCAGCTCAGCATTGTTTTCTGCTTGCACAAGTGGTATTACAAAATATTGTCCTCAGTTTTTTTTTAGGAAAAAGTCGTCAGTTATCTCAGGTTTTTTTTTATCCTTTGTACTCCCTAAGGAATTATGTTTCTTGTGTTACTGTTGTTGGGGGTAAATTCTTTGTTCGAAAAATTCATTCAATCATTCATTCATTTTCGATGGCTCGCTTATCCATTATATGGCTCGCGGGTATAGGTTGTTCAAGTGAACCCTACATAACTCTCGATTCTCCGCCATCGACTCTAAATCATCAAGGGCAATCCCCTTGAACCTGATCTAAACACCTCATCCTGTGTCTACCTAGAGGGCGGCTGCCTGATGGTACGGATTCCATAGCACGTGCGTCGTGGGATCCTGGTCGGGGACATGCGTTTAACATGACCAAACCACCGAAGCATGGACATGGAAAAATTCTTACTTTTTAATTCTCTTTAGGAATAAATTTACTCCATCTTTCGTAACGGTGGGCGCAGTGGTTAGTGTGCTGGACTACTGTGCGAGGGATCCAAGGTTCGATCCCCGGAAAAACACATATTACATCTTAAGGTTTTTTCTACTGCGCCACCTCTCGCGTACGTCTGATAAACATCCGAGAGTATGACTGTCCTGAAAAAGCTTCTCAATTCAGCCATTCGGACTCGTCATAAAAGTGTAGGTCCCTTCCATTCCATTCGTCCTAAAAATAGAAACTCACACAAACGAATGGTTGCGAGAAGCTAGGCCTAGGGTGTCTACCCGCCTGTTGCGCCACATATTTATTTATTTATTTTATCTTTCGTTATGTTTTTTTTTTTTTTTTGAAGCCACCGATTGAAATTGGCAGATTTTTTCATCAGTATTTTTTGGTGGTGCGCCAACTTAATGCAGAATTTCCAAAAATCCGCTCCATCCAAATGACACAGCGTATTATGAAATCGAAACTTACAAATTGCCTACGCAAATCAAAATAAATGGCAAATGATTTTTTTTCCAAACTGCCTCCCCGAAATGTGTCAAGTAATTTCACTTCAAAAAGAGACAAACAAGCTACCAATAATTAAAAATACAAACAAACCGAGAAAATACAAAAAAAAACAAATTTAAAGTAAGTAGCTTTCACTCCATTCGTCATTGCCTCCGCAGATAGGCCTAAGAGTTACAAATACACAGTAGTAATACCAAAAAGAAAAAAAAAACTTCTCTCCCCCTTTAAATACAAACAAATCGTAAATCTTCCAAAAAAAAAAGCAACACTGCTGTAACACAATCAATCACTAAAGTAACATGCATTATACAGTTTTTTTTTGTAGGTCAAAAATTGTAATAATAATTGGTTACCTTCATCTAGCTAATCTACCTAATCTACCATTTTTACAAATTTTTTCTTCAGTGTTTTGAGTTTTTTTTTTTTTTTGTTGACCTTTTTTTTTTATTTATATCTTTGGTAGGCACCTGAAAAAACAAATGTACGCATACGGCATACTCCTCCTGACAGATACAGAGATATACTCTCTACCAGTGGGGGAGCACAAAAATAAATAATAAAAAAAAAAAACAAATTCATAGTACTATATATGCAAGACACCTCTTTAACCGTGGGTGTGCCCCGTAACAATACTAGCACTATATCACACATTACAAATATAGGAATGGAACAATGGTATATATTATGCTAACTAATGCTATAGCAATAATTATGTAAAACAAACAGAAAGTCATAGGCCTTCATCACTACTCTATGCCTAATAGTGAAAAAAAAAAAAAATAATTATTACCAACTAGTTTGTTGCCTCGCGTTTTTATTTTAAGCTTCATTTAAAAAAAATGAAAAATAAAATGCAAATTATGAGGATGACCAAAAATGGGATGTGGGTGCACACGACATGGAGTATATAAAAAAAAAATAACGCACAGCAAAGTCATTAATAAAACAGAAAACAACAAAATCATGTTCTATGGTTAGTGGTGAGATGAATTTATAATTTTTTTTTACTCCCTATTTGGACTTTGTGGTGATGAGTTTTTTTCTATATAGCCAGAGGAAGGGGAAGGTGCGATAGTTTTAATTAAACAAAGTTGAATTGTTTTTTTTTTTATATACAGAGATGACTATAGGAATGCATTTTTAAAAGTCATGCTATTGATTTAAAATAAAAATAAAATTGCTTTCAATTTGACGTTTATTTGTTTTTTAATCCATTGTTGTTTAAGCCGCTTTTTTTTATCAGACAGATAGTTCTAAAGTCAGGCTACAGATACATACTGTGTACAAAATTGGCCACATTCATTCTAAATTGTTTACGAACGTCAATTTTGTTATTTATTTGGAGCGGTAGGATCTCCTCCCATCTAGATGAAGTGCGAAATTGAACGCCCCCAGATATTCGAAAGCGAATTTACTAATTTAAAATCGAATGAAATCCATCAAAAGGGTGATAATCCCCAAGGCTTTATTGATATCCTTCAATCGATTGGGAATAAAAAAAACAGCAACAATGTCTACAATTTCGCATTCGAACTCATATTTAACTGTCATGTTCATCTGTCAAATTGGATTATTTGTTTGAATTTCGAACATGACACTTTATGCAGTGATTCTTTGAACTTTCATTTGAAAGATGTTTAATTTGCCTTCGAAATTTTAGTCGTGTCGTCTGTGAAGGGCTTTTCGGCATTGCAATGTTATAGTAAGAACAATTTTTCGGACATGTTTTCAATTTTGTACGAATTTTGTAAACACCTCCTGGTAGTATTCGAAAATGTGTTCATTACGAACTTATATTTATGAATATTTTCATTGACTGAACTAAAATTGAACTTATATCTACTACAGGAAGCATTGCGTATTTCAGCCAACTTGTAGATATACATAGAGAAGGCCAACGTACATAAGGGAATGAAATGAAATTGGAACATTTTATGAACAATTTGTTTTGAGTTCGAATACTATGTATTCGAATTTTAAATACTAAAATAGGTACCTACATCTGAAGCTTCACATAGTTCCCATAAGCTAGATCAAAAGTAAGAAATATAGAATTCGAAATTCCACAGAATTAAGTAAGTGCGGTTTCGACTTCTAAAATTCGAATACTGATATATCCCAGCATGAAGCTAGGCAGCATTTAGTGTGTATATTTATAAAATTTGGTTCACCTTTCAATGCAATAGTTATTGAAAAATTTAGAGTTCGAATATTAGCTACATCGGTTTAATATGAATTTAAACCTGATATCCGAGTTGGAACATATATTTTTTAATTATCATACAAACGGCAAACCAACTTTCCATTCCAACGTTCACATCATAAATTCCAATCATATTCATCACTGCCAGCATGTAACCAAACTCTCATTTACGCCTTCTAACTTGACCCAAAAAAAAAATGGAAAAAGAAAAGCACCAGCAAAATAAAAAATAAAAAAATCTGCCCATGTGCCGCCCATATGTTACTCCACTTATTCCAGTTAAAATTATGAAATCACCGATAAGAACTCCATTCGTTTGTTTTCCACATTTCATTGCTAAAGATATTTACAATTTTAAACAACACCGAAACCAGCAAAAAAAAATTAAAAAAATATAGGGCATGGGGGTAATGTTTGCTAAACGCCTCATATTGCTCATTAACTAGCGCAAATACCCTCTAACATGACCTTAGCTACAATTTCACTGTACAAATTGAAAAATAACATAAAACTTCGCATAGCATACAAAAAAAGCTGTGAAACGAAAAAAAAACTATCTGCAACCTAAATTTTAAACTTTGCGAAGGTTTTAGTGTCTATAATTTGAATAAGCATTTTTGCCGTCCTCCCCTGGTGGCCAAACATAATCACGTGCCGACGAAACTCGATTGAATTTTGACAAATCTAACACTATGTATCTACATTATGTCGTAAAGATACTCGTCGGCGTGCGTCGCGTCGTCGTCGTCGTAGTAGACACCGCATAGACAGAGGTTGTCTATTTTCGACCAAACAGCTATTGCATGCGATTAAAATTGAAATTAAGCTTTTCAAGAAACAGTTTGTGTTTTGGTTTAGTTTTTATTTTTTTTTTCATTGGCCAAGGGCATTGCGTAGCATGGCAGCTAGCAATCCCGCTGATATGATGCGGTGATGATGATGATGTCTTGCGGTGCGGTATAAGCTTAACGTAACAGACTCGTAAAACCATGGACTTGCACCGCTTTAGGGCCTCGATTAAAGTATCTAGTGGACTGAGTTTTTTTTTATGTGTGTTTTAAAAAACATAAAAATTTATTGAAATATGCGCGTTTGGTATATAGTTTCCGGAAGATATTTCAAAACATCGAAGCAATTTGTTTGGGTTTTCCTTCGACTTATTTCGAATGCGTGAGGTTTACAAACGCCCATTAATTTTAATCTATTAGTATATATTATCTTGTTGTGTTGTTGTTGTTGGTATCGGTGTTGGTTTTATTATTATTATTTTCTTTTACACTCAATCTGCGAGTAGGAAACTAAACGAGTATTGTAATTCATGGCATAATCATTTTAACACGACCAGTAGTGCGTATACCGCATAGATACACACTCTGCATTCTGGTATACTCGTATTATAGGTACCTATGCGGTGCGTCTGACTCTGACGTTTGATTTATTTGCGTAATTTGTTTAGAGGTCAGTAACTGGACGTGCCACTGAGAAATTGCCAGTTTGTGATAATTTGAAAGTTTCATTAGTTAGGCTTTAGGCTTTTTAGAGGCATACGACCGACAGGCGTAGACAGATTTTGTACATTATCTTTTTGTAATTCAGTAGGTACTTTTAGCCCTGTTAGTGGCTAAAATACGTATTTTGGACCGATTTGAGGTAAAGTAGATGACGCTATATTTATTGGTCGACACATGCGACAAAATAAAAGAAAATTCAGACTACACCTATGTGAACCTGCTGCGTCAGCTATTTATTTATTTACTTCATACATTTTATTGACTATCTAAATGTAGACGATTGCTATTCAAGATTGACAAAATCATCTATTTAACTCTGTTTCTTTGGGTTGCATTAGTTAGCGAAGGCGCAAACCGCATATATCAATTATCAACACTAAAAAGTGCTATGTGCACTATGAGTATGAAAGCGGACGGTACAACCATTAACATTAATGTGAGCTACAATATGGTCAACCGTTTTTGGTGTAAACTTTTAAAAGGTAGCCTGATACTTGAAAGAGACTGCTGTCGTAATTATATCTAAGACTCCAATCATCATCTCAAGTAAGTATGTCTGGGCATCTCTCTGCCTTTATGTGCTGAGTTTTCATCGGGCTAAACTGGTCATGTACACAGTTTTCATAGTTTAACGTTTGTCCGCAACACATTCAATTCAAGTAATGAATTTCTCGACTAACTACTAAGTTGACATCTATTCGTCCGGAGAACTCAGTTTTGACATTTCTATTGGGTAATCGGAGGGCATGGGAGTTTGTCATTCCGATTCCTCCTCTGACGTATAGCACCAGTCAGAAAAAGAAAGTTAAAAAATACAATTCTCAAGAATTGAAATACCGACAATTCAAAATAATTTTCGCATCCAAGACCATATGAGTCCATTCAATTCAAATCGACTTACGATGACTAGATTCTTGAATGCGGCCATTATCACATCGGCCTCAATTAATAATTTATTTACTCCCATTTGTCAGAATTTTTTTTTAATTTAAAATCAGCAATTGCCCCCACTGAAAAGTTTTCAAACAAATGTACCTAGCAAAACGTGTCGTCTGAATTATAGATTTTCTTTCACAACTTTCCTCTGCTATTCCAATTAAATCTAAAACCAAACAATAAATAGCTAGGTAAGGTACACACCTCTCTAAGGACTCTCTTGTTGTACCCCCCGCAATATTATTGATTGCATTTCACAATTCTAACCTTCCCTTACTATATCAAACGACTTTTATATCACAGAGTTTCTCATACTCATTACACCATTCTCCTCAATTGCAGTACGTGTACTTGCATTTCCACTTCAATTTTAATATCCTATTATCCTGACTGGAAAAAAAAAACCCTGTTAGCAACGAGTAAATCTAAATTACCCTCCCGAAACCAACGACGCGACGTTTCAAATTGCACATACAAGTCCACGTCCATTTACACACGATATCGCACGGCAGAAACCAAACATTAGCACAAAAGTACTGCACACCCAAGCATGCGAATGTGCATTATTAAAAAAAAAAAAAAAAAAAACACGAAGAAATGTTTTATAAATGAGGGTTGAAAAAACAGCTCACCAGCATATGAACACACCAGCATGCACATTATATAGGATATGTGTACACACAACTTACATCATCATCCCATATTGATATCCTTTCATCCAATTCAACGGAAAGGAAAAAAAATAAAAAGTAAAATCCTCCTCTGCTGCTGCTGCATTTGATATGGAAAATTTCATGATGAAAATCCATAGAAAATATTGTATTTGATTGTTGCTAGCAAGGATCCCCCTTTGCCTACTCACCGCTGAATAAGTATCGACAGGAGTACAATCACCTATAGGGTTTTTGCAAATATGGGCTCTCAAACAAGAACTTTCCTTCTGTACTCATATTGTTAACAAAAAAAAAGCTCACAATGTAAAAAATACGTAAAAAGGGGTTACCTACGAATATTATGTAACGAGGGGTTCTCATTTTCCTCTCTGCCTGACTAGAACCGTCACGAGCTACACAATGTGCGCACCAGTCATGTGTGTGTGTGTTGGATAACCTTAAATCATGGTAATTCCACAGATGGATATTCTTTTCTACTCTTCGTTTGTTTAGTCAGTGAAATCCTGGCTCATTTTTTAATTATTAATATTTTACAAAACCGACTTTAGGTGGAGGGTGGTTTTCTTTTTTTTTTTGTCGGAGTTCATAAATGAAGATTGAATAGGGATTTAGTTCGCATTTGGTGATGTTTCATTGCAAGGTTCTAATATTGAGAGCAATTCATGGCTTCATGTATAAAGCGTGGTCTTGGCAGTGAATTTTGAATACAATGTTTTAATAGAAATTGAGTAGATGCATTTTTTTTTCAATACACTTTGGTAAATGCAAAAGTTAAGTAATAAAAATAATTGTTTTAACTTCAAAAATCTGTCGAAAATACTGTCAAACTGGCAATGCAGCAATGTTTGATACTATTCATTTATAAAAGTAGTGGGTAAAAAAAAAACTTATTAAAGGCGAATCTTCCGAATTCTAAGAATACTTTCAGTAGTGCCCAGTGGTAAGGTTTAAAGGCAACAAAATAAATATCAACTAGTGCTACAAGTTTAAGTATCGAGCTCTTTTCTAGAAACAGACAGAATTCTTCCAAAATTTCATCAAAAATTATAGGTCCCATCATACGTTTTGAAAAATATGTCAGAAACAAGTTAATGCGCCCCATTAATTCAGCCAAATAACTTCCAAGCCAGAACTACTAAATAAGAAATCGGCAATGTGTAAAGGTATACTCATTTCATTAGTCACTACTACCTATTTAGTAGCCATGGAAATTTATCGCTAAGACCCTTAACTGTGGGGCATGCATGTGTAGTAGAATCTCAAAAAGATTTGAACTCCAAAAGGGGGCAGGCCCAATGTTTGTATGGGAACATTCTTATTTTTCATCCGATCGACTTCAAAATCGGTTTGTGTACTCGATATAAGAAATAGAAAAATAAATAAATAGGTAGCGCAACAGGCGGGTGACACCCAAGACCTAGCTTCTCGCAACCATTCGTTTTGTGTGAGTTTCTATTTTTGGGACGAATGGAAGGGACCTACAATTTTATGCCGAGTCCGAACGGCTGATTTTAGAAGCTTTTTCATGACAGTCATACTCTCGGATGTTTGTCAGACGTTCGCGAGAGGTGGCGCAGTAGAAAAAACTTTAAGATGTAATTTGTGTTTTTCCGGGGATCGAACCTGGGATCCCTCGCACAGTAGGCCAGCACACTAACCACTGCGCTACTGCGCCCACATATAAGAAATAGAGAAAACTTATTTCTCAGATTTCAAAAATTTAGCTTTGGGCCCGATTTATTGGCGAAGGAAAAAGGGGGTGTTCAGTTTGTATGGGAAGCAAAGCCAACTCGGTATTTCTGTCTGTATAGATAGATTTTGGGTATTTGTTTTAACTGCTCGATATTAGAAGAAAGTTGCTTATTGCATTCTTTCTGAAAATTTTTAAACTTAAAAGTGTGGAATCATCGACCTAATATTGCTCTGCGAATTTTAAGGAAATTTTGAGGACTGAAATGGCCTCTCTGTCGACAAACAACAACAGTATCCTCCACTAAATATGATAATCTATTAGAGCTCAATTTTTATCAACTTATATAGCTAAAAGCCGAACCCTAAATCTAACCTAGAAATTGCTAATTCACTCATCGCTCGCATAGACTTGCCACAATCCACAAATACGAAGAATTTTAAGGAACAGGATACATGTAGATGAGTCGAGCCGAGTTGACCGTCGTTTCAGGAGAAATGTTCTTAGAAATGTATCCTCTTTTTGAATTTTTTTTTAGATTTTTAAGGTATGTTTGCTAATACTTTAGAACAATGTACCTATAGGTAGTCCCAAAATCATACAAAGTTTAGGATTATCTCTAGACAACACCCTGTCAAAAGAGTTCAAAAATTCCCCCCTCATCGAAACACTTCTTAAAGTAAGCTATCAGCGATTTTTGTGTCAACATCTGCCACTGCATCCCAGCTCAACATTAGCAACAGGAAATCAATATTTCACTCTGCCTTCCAAGTCGTTTATCACCCCGTTCCTATCACACTACACCATCAAAGAAAAAACACGAAAAAAACCTCAAATGCACTATTAAATGCTGTTCTTATGGAACAGAAAAAAAACTCACTTCAAGTGCGACAAATCAGATTCAACTGCAAAAAAAAAAAAAAAAAACACCGCCAACAAAGCTTACAGTCATTACTGTGCGGTGGATAAACTCGCTCGATTGCACAATCAATTGCCATCATCAACATCATCATCATCGTCATCGTTGCTACCACCGACCGCCACCATCAGTTTGCAACCATCTCGCCGTCACAACTGTCATCGTTTGTCGTTTGGTTAAACGCCGCTGGTGGTCGTCGTCATCGTCGTTGTTTCTATGTGTAGTTCTGCTCTGTCGTCCTATTATAGGGAAGGGGGGGCTCCACACAAAGTTTCTTCAAATGCAAAAAAGCCCGACGGGCGTTTACGACGACGACGCAACTCGATAGTAGGTAGGTCATAATTTCATCTGCACTCACACTCGGGCAGGCTAACAATTGCTTAGAAGGTTGCTATTTTGCTGACTGGCAGTGGCCTAAGCCTAAGCCACTTGATTGCCGATTGTATGTCTGATGAACGATTGATCGTGTGTGCACCATTAATAAGACAAGATGCAGTAATACACGTGAAAGGGCCATGGTTCAGTGGGTTTTTGGATTTGCCTATTGAGTGGGTTCCCTCTTGTTTCTGCCTTCGTTGCTTGGAACTTTGGAACACTCAAATTAACTTTAATTGTCCATATCTCACTTGTTGCACAATGTAGTGTCTGCTGGGTCTGGCTGGGTCCCCTCGTTTTGCTTAAATTTTCAGTTTTGAATTTTTTTTTTTTTTCATTTTAATCACCGAATCAGAATGAAGCTGTCAAAATGTATGCCCCCGATGCTTTGGTGTGTATGTGTGTGAATGTTAACCCCTTCGCACTCAAGTCCGGCTTTGTAGTCAGTCAGTGAAGCGAGTTCAACAAAATGAATTATATTTGTTTCCATGTTGCGCTGGCTGTGTCGTTTTTTGACGCACGGTCAGGAAGAACTCCTAGCCAAGTTGAGTTCACGTAGCGTGTAATTAGAGACACAAGGGTCGCCGAAGAGTGAATTCTCGTAATGGTTGTGTGCATTTTTTTTTCTTCTGTTTTTCTTTTTCAGTTGCTTTTTTTTTTTAATTGAGCAATTTAGTGCGACTTATGGTCAAGAGCAAAGGCTGTGTCATTAAAGGTTTTGTTCTGAGAAAATCTCGAGACATTTTGAAGAGAGGACCTGCACACCATCTCACCAGTAGTTTAAGTGAATTCAAACCATCAAAGATGATGTCACATTGAATGCCATCAGATGATTGGGTGTTTTGCAATCTAATTGCACTTTAGAAGTGAATGGTATGATGTTCTTGCCGTGCCTGTCACTTGGGTTTGGGTCGAGAGGTCATGGGAGGCTGTCTACAGCAAAAGTTTGCACAACCCCAGTTGATTGACGGTGAATGTGATTTGTCATTAGACTATAAGGTCGCCATGTACTTGACAAATATTAGAAAGGTATAGTGGCATGAGAATTGAGGGCATTTGATTGCGGATGAGAAAAAAGACTGGCAATGAGTTGTTAATTTAAATTGTCGTAAATTGTTAACTTGGTCGACTTTAGTAACGAGGATTTTTCTAATCGGAAACGGTGTTCTTTTCTGTATAGTTGTGGTGAGTCACCATTTATCAGTCAATCAAACAATATTTTTAGCGAATATTATGTGAAAACATTTTTTCTGAGTCTTGTGGTGGACTTCCAAGGGTTGAACTCAACAATTCAGGTATTTTCGCTAAAATTAATGAGTGCCACTTTCACTCCACGAATTCAACTCTTAAATGACAATTTCAAAATCTAATCATCGATCATGACACAAGCACTCATAAGTCATTAAGAATATACCTACACACACTTACAAACCATCATCTAACGTTTCCTGTTGCAGCATGGAATTATTTATCTTTATTTTTTCTATTTCCAAAGTTCAAACAGCTTTGCAAGGATTTTATGCTATCGCACTGCGATAATGTATGACGATCACATACGAAGGCGATTTATTAGAAAGATAACATTGACTACAACCAATTTATGCACACAAATGAACTACATTCGTTGAATTTCAAATACACGATACAGCATAGCAAAGCTAAACTTAAAATAATAATTAAAGTGTGAACCCATGTAGAATACTAATTCACAGCTTTGTGGTTACCTAATCGAAAAGAGGGGAAAAAAAATACTAGAAACCACACCATTAGACGTGCGTACATGAGCAGCCATGCCATGATGATAACTTTTGACTTTTACGGGTCCCCAACCGCAAAACTATCATATTGACGCGCATTATGCACGCGCGGTAATCTCTTGTGTGCATCCGCAAAATGCTGGAATAGATGGGAAAACCACAAAAAAAAATGGAAAAAAAGGCCAACCAAACCCATCTTAGCAAAGATAGTCTCCTCTTCGGTACTATATATACGATCAAAACACCAACATGTCAAAAGCAATTGCCATTACAAGCCGACCGACTCTTTGACTCCCATAGTATGTATAGTAATTTGCATGCGAGACATATGCCCAACTATTGTGTGTCGTCACATTCGCACGAGTGGAGGATTTTCTAAGCCAAGTTGACCAAACTCGGATCGGGTCGGCTCGGCATACCACATATAGTTAGGTACGTACGCGCAGATACTTTTTTTATATTTTTAACCGCTACTCAGCCATGATATTTGAACTTGAAGTTGTATCCCCACGCTTGAGCGGCAAAAAACCGTAGAAAAAGAGAAAAAAAAAAAAAAAACAACAGTGTTTGTATAGATTATGCTTGCGTCAGTTAGGTAGCGAGTCAGTGGAGCAGCAGCGAGTAGCACCTTTTCTGTGCAACATGTATCTAGCACGCTCATGTGTGTGCTACATGTGGTAACATTGAATATAAATATGGCAAAGCCCGAAAGAGAGAGAGGATTGCATCACGTTTTTGGATTAGTTGGCTTGCGCATAGATAGGTTTTTTTTTTCTTGGCTTTAGACCAAAGAATTATTTATTTTTCTTCTTCTTTTTGTTATTTTGTTCACGTGAGTAATTATGTTCAAGTCGGGTTTGGAAGTGAAAACACTGGTTGTTGAAATTGTATGCAATAGCGCCGAGAGTGAGGGACACACCTCTTGGTAGTTAGCCATATTAATTTTTTTTTTTTTCTATAAATAGATGAGATACATACATTTGAATTGAGGTGATTTTGTTCAAATGGGTATTTATTGATTTATTAATGTCGATCAGTAGTTTACTCTGGTGCTCAGAAGTGTTTTTTTGTAGTGATAAAAGTCTATTCTTTACTGGGATGAAGTTTTGTGCCCTATATACCAGAAAACAGTTCAAATTGTGTTGGAAATATAACTCAATTTATAAGAGCTTGCTACCATCATGAAACTGGCTCTAGAAATCTACTTATTTATATTTTAGATACTGTAGATACACATCTTGCAACGACAGGCGGGTAACACCCTAGGCCTAGCTTCTCGCAACCATTCGTTTTGTGTGAGTTTATATTTTTGGAACGAATGGATTTCAAGAAATAGCCCAGACAAAAGCAAGTCGAAGTTGCTCTGTGGCAAGTTAAATGATTACTTGCCACACCCACAAAACACCTTCTACTCGCATTTGTCTGGGCTGGGAGAATTCTAATAAAATGTGAAATCCTAACATCAATTTTTAATCATCTAACATTTTTTTTAAAAAATTGACAATAATGACAATAGATGCGCCAATAATTTACTCAAAAGTTTCTCCATTCTTACTGGCCTCTTCTACATTTTTTCAACGCTGTCATCGAACCCATTACAAACGAGTCTTACATCACTCCTGTCACCAATGAATCAACATCTTTTCTATGTACTTTGAAAGATCATTAGGTTCAGCGTAAGAGCCATTAATCAATCAATCGATCGTTAAACCAAGGGCATATAAAACCAGTGCCGTTGCCGAAAATTACCTTTAACAGCAATTCAAATTGAAATTACCTTAGCCTTTCTAAATTGAATATAATAAGTCGCCTTATTTTGCAACCTTTCATTGTGAAAATGTAAAAAAAAAAAAAAAAAAACCGAAACACAAATAACCTCGCTGCCGCTAAGCGACCATTGACGTCGTCGTGTCGGTCGGTGTTATAGTTGTCGAACAAGAAAAGGTCACCTCCGGCAGAGAATATTTGTTCCTTACTCAAGCATATTCTTAACTGGGTGGTACCCCCAGAAAGGATAGACTGTTGCTTCTCAAATTACACCCCAACTAATAATAATGTGCAGTTTACCGTTCACTTATACACAAACACACACAAAAACACACACGTTCATCTAGTTTACGTTACCTTCTCATTTTACCCAAATTCTTTTGCAAGCAATGAACAAAAAAAAAAAAAACAGAAAGGGAACAGGGTCAGCCCACAACATAGCATACATAAAACGGATAAACTTAAACTCAACCTAACCGTGCTTATAAACACTTTACTTGCTCTTAATGGCTGGCAAACATGCAAACTTCCTCCTTTTTGTGATCACACACACACACACATATCTATACAGACATCATCATCATTAATATCATCGTATATATCGTTCGGCTAAGACGAAAGTAAAACCCGGCATTAATTACAATCGAACAGTGCCAAGATGACGGTAAGGTAGTGGGCTACTATATATATGCCGGTATATAAACATGTTGCGAAGTCAACTCGGTTGCCAATTAATAATCTCAGTCTTGAGTTAAAAAAAAAAAAAAACTAATTGATTTAGAAAGTGAAATTAATTTGCACTGTGCATGATAGCGGATTGAGTGTACCTACTCATATTCTAATGGCATTTGGAGCACCTTTGCAGGGGTTGAGGGGGCGCTATTGCTGCTCACTACTCAAGTTGTAAAACTACACATTAGTCAGCTAGAATATTGGGTGGTATGACCGACCGACGATGTGCTTGCGTTAAAGCAAATTGTACCAAATGGGTAAACATTAATCATTCGCGCAACGCACATATACAGACACGGTCGGACGGTATGGTTTTCATTGAGGTGTACTTCCTGCATCAGTCAACCAAAAAGTGTAGTTCAGCTCAAACCAACCGTCAGCATCGTCTACTCACTATAAGTGGCTAGTGAGAGTATTATCATTATGTGCTGGTAATTTGTTGTTTATTGATATTTATTTCAGTAGAATATTGCATTGAAAGAGGGAAGCTACTAAACTAGAAGAGGGTCTCTTGGTATATTGCATCTGGGGCAAACAGATACAGGAAAGGGTTATCTTGAGCAATGAATTTTCTACTCTGTGGTGATGATTTGAAAAAGGGATGCAAGATTGATTTTGCAAAAATGGAAAGGGACTTGCTTACTTTGCAGTAGTCCATTATGTATGTTCTATTGCCTCCAGAAATGGAGAGAATATATTATGAATATATAAAATGACTGCTACTGGTTGGTGCTCTTTCTCTGAGAGTGTAGGTCACCACACTTCTAATCGAATTTTTCAAGTGCAGTCAATTATGATTTGCAGCACTAACTCTTCTGGAGAGAAATATTTTTCGGACACAATCTATACCATCTCAAAGATGCGCGTCAGTCTGCTTCCTCGTTTGTTTTCAATGCTGATCCATTACTTTGTTGTCACATTTCTCTCAGATACAAATTGTACTTTGATGCAAATTCGATTTCTACTGCAAACCAATTAAATGTATCCAACTGCAAGACATCCTATCATCTGCTAAGTCAGACCCATAGCTTCAAAAAAAAAAGAAAAGAAATATGTACCTACCTATGTGTAAAAAAAATGTTGCGTATACGACCCGTAAACCAGCATGTTTCCTCACACTTCCCACTTAGTTGCATCACATGGGCTCTTTTCTCACTATCAATTTTCCCACCTCGTCTGCCCAAACCGATTTGTAACACAACAAGTTTCCCCACACAGCTCATAAGTCCACTAAAATTAATAGCTCCCTGACCGCGTACACACAAACACCATTTAGATAAATGCACACTGGAAATAAATTACAAAAAAAAAAAACATTGTTGCACCGCCGCAATTAGTAGCATAATTTACCTCAAGGTGTCCTCGAATTGTATCTGATGATTTCTATATATTTTGTTATTTTTATCTAAATCAAGTTTTACTATGGGATCGACATCAAAAGCCCGTTAGTATTCATAGTAGGCTGTCACACATACGACCATTTTTGTCATTTGAGGTTTTTTTTATTTTTTTTATAAATATAAATCTCTTTACCCACTGAGCAATTGGAAGTTCTCACGATCACACGACATCGTCGTCGCGCTGTCATCATAAGTGCATTTCGCGTGTAATGCCTTTGGAATCGAAATGAATTATTCGAATTACTAATGCATCTAGATACTATTACATATTACGAACGTATAATTACTTGGTGTGTTGATGAAGAAATATATTAAAAAAAAAAGAAACATATTGAAGAAATAATTCCGTGGTGCAGCATAAATGCATGCGCTTAGCAATAGAAGAGACGCGGAACGTGAAAACCCGCCTAGGTGAGATTTTTATATTTTTATTTGCAAACTGATGGTGGGATCATAAATATTTATAGATATTATGCGCATATATAATTAAATCGAATTAGGGTGCGGAATTGGTTGTACGTTTTGGCTCGTGTTGGGTGTTAAGAAATTAAGAAAAAAAATTAAGTCGCTTAAGAAATCACAAAGTTTAAGCTATGTTTTAAAAATTCGCAATGCGTTCCTATATCTTTTTTTTAATTCTGACAAATTTTCAAAAATATGGAATAATATGTAATAAAAAAAAAGACAAATATTCGTCACAAGGAAATCAGAAAAAGTTACCTACTTGTGGCAATTAAAATGTTCGTATAATGTACCTTAACCTTCATAAAATAAAAACAGTTTTAAAAAAAATTTTTTTTTTCAAAAATTCCTAAAGTTCAGAAACAGAACTGAAAATAAAAAAAAAACTGAAACCGATTCTGCTTCCAAGCCCCTTAACAATTGCTCGCGCAATAAATTTGAGATAGGCATTTTTAGTTTCTGTAGGGTTCCTCGAGCCCTTCTTTTAAAACTAAACAAATTGTAGAAAAAACTATTTGTGTATATTTTGAAATTAATTTGAAAATAAGCAAACAAATTCCAAACATGATAGCTCAGAAATAATCTTAAGCTTACCTAACACTTCAACAGTATTTCACTGCCCAAAAAATCAGATTAGTATTTCTTATTTTCTCTAGAAATGGGTAAAATTTTTTCGCCTGCAAATAAATAGTATTTTTCAGAAAAAATGTCTGAAATTTAATAGAAATCGTCTGAAAATAAATACAAATCATCAGAAAATTAGATACTGGAAACGTCTGAAACAATTTTTAAAACGTCTGAAAACAAATAATAATCATCTGAAAAATATAAAAATTGTCTGAAATTTTTAAAATATATGTAGATACATATTAAAAACATTATCACAAGTTTGAGTAAAAGGAAATATTCAATATTATATTTTTTTTATACGATTTATTTAGATTTTTAGACGAAATTTCAAGTTTTTCAGACGAATATTTAAAAAAAGCTGACAAAAACTTGCCGATGAATACAAATTACAAAATGAAAATAATTTCTTTTCAGACGAAAATGTTTTAACCCTCTAGAAATATATAATAAAAAGTTTCTCTAAGACTGCCGAAAATTCCCAAAAATTCGTTTTACTTGTTGAAACCTCTTGTGATTTACGAGCAACCAAAGATTGGAATTTCTTAGCATCTTTCCATGTCCGATAAAGCTTAAAAGTTCAATGAATGAAAGCGAGGAGTAAAACGTTTCTTGCTTGTTTTATTGAGCGGCCTGAAAAAAATTCTGTTGGGACATATTTGCCGACTTTTTTGTTTGGAATTATAGCTATTTCGAACTACACAACAAAATTTAACAGCAGCCGACTCTTTGAACTGATCGTTTAAATAGATGAAGTTGAAGGTTTTTAAGATTCTGTAAAATTCAGAAAGTAATATTATTAGAAATGTTCGTCTATATTGTAAATTTAGGGCAATAACTGGTGATTATCCTTAGTTATGTAGGTACTTACTTAAGGTTGCGCTACAGTCCGGGGTAAACCTGGCCCTCAACCAACAAGCGTTGGTGTGCAGTTTCGCACACTAAGTTGGTTAAGGTCCCCTTCCACTTGCGTGCGCCACCTAAATTGCGGTCTTTCTCTACTACGCCGTCCTTCGGGTGTGAATTTGAAGATCTTCCGGTCATTTGCGTCTCGTGGATGCGATTTTTCCTAAAATGCTTATAATTTATTTTATCTGTAAAATTTGGTATTCAAAACCGACTTCCTATAAAGCAATCTTTATAGACAAAAAAAACGACTGCAAAAAATCGTAAAAATTAATATTGACTTTTCAAAAAAAATTTTTGAATTACGATTCATTTAAAAAATTTGTACAATGTTACAGATTTTGAACATCAATTTGGGCACACATCTTTACAATAATACAAAAATTAGGAAGATGATTAGTTCTTAAAGAATTTTCGAAAAATTCCTCACCAACAAAAATCCCAAAACTTATCAACATCACTCTCTATTACCACTTCATATTTCCCTCTATAAAAACTGCCTCTATTCCAAATAAAAGTACATATCAGCAATTTAAAAATTTTTAAAATTTCTCCAACACCAATACTAGTCCTTTAGCAAATAAAATATTTATAAAAAAAAGCATTTCACGCTGTTCAATAAATCTTCCGGTGTGGGAATTGCTGGAATAAAGATTAACCAATATAACTTGACAGTGTGATGCAGGTTTTATTTTATGCAATTTTACTCTCGGTTTCTTTATAAATTATTATGAGTTGTACCACTTCTGGATATGTGATATATATTTGTCACACGTGAGAAAACTTCCTTTTCCTTCCTTGTTCGGGGAAGAAAAACGATTCCATCTACCAGCACAAAACATTCTTCAGCTTCGTCGTGACTATCCTGATCTTGGCTTCTTCTTTGTCGTAGTCATAAATTAAAAACTAGCCACCCTTTAACATAGATCATGCTTCATATAGGTGCATATTGTCTATTGTCTTGACCATATGAAGTAAATTATGTCGCACCACGCCTCTTCAATTGTCGTGTTTGTACAATTCTTGACCTCTTGCTTATAGTCATAAATTTATGATTTATCAACCTTTAAAACGGATCGTGTCGACTGACTACACATGTAGCTTTCACGTTAACAATAGAAGGGAACTTGGTCGAAGACATGTGTAGTATTATCCCAAATGATACTGACAACATTGTTCCTTGAGCTGACATCATCGTGTAACCTCTATTGTTAAAATAAACAATGATTGTTATTCTAGTTACCTATGTTTGTCAGCGATAATGTATGAGGGGAAAAAAACCATCGAAGGTCATACCTAGAGATTGAGCTCATCAAACACAAACGAGTAAGTGAAAGGTTTCTAAATGATAACCTTCCAAGTTGTCTCTATTTTTTTTTACACGGATGAGCAAATTAAGACTTGATGTATGTTTTAAGGTTATAGAATGGGGAATCAGGATGTTTTCTTGCTAACTTCAACTTAAGAAAAGTACAGCTTGTGACAACAATTATTCCAACTTCAACTCGAAATAAAATTTAACTTGAGCAACCTACCCCCGCTTACCACTTAATGGATAAGCGGGCCATCGAAAATGAATGAATGAATATTATCCATCTGTTTTATGATCTTAAGGATTTGTACAAGTTTTATACAAGTTTAAATTCCTTTACCATTCTTTGGTTGAACATATATAATTTTTCGAAATAAGGACATACCAGCACTTCTTTTTTTTATTAAAATTTAATTTAAATTAATTTTAAAAAATGTTAGAGCCTCCTTAAACTATGCAACATTTTCCATGTTTTTTGAAAAACCAAAAAAAACAATATTCAAAGCACTCTTTGTGCGATTATACATACATTATGTTCGTCTGCTTGTTAGTTTTAATACTTGTCCGTAACGACAAGTTTTGGGTCTTGATTCATTTTACACGATACTGGATCCTTTCCTGGAAACTCGGACTGATTTAATACCATTTTTTCGTTTCCAAAAAGTCGATACATAAGCTTCAAGAATTTTTAAAAATCGCAGCTCATAATGTAATGATGTCCGACATCTTGCAACGTTTCAAACCAGAAAGACTCAGACTCAGGTTCATTTCAAAGTCTACAGTCATTGCAATTCCTAATTGATATTTCGTAACGTTTTCAACACCAATAACTCACTTTTGCGGATTTATTAAGATTAAAGCATACGCCAGGATGGCATCCATCTATTCCTATTCTGAATGATCTTTGGTATGAAATTCCTCTCCACACACAATACCTACTCCAACAATGCGTGAACATCCGTCTACGTATCTGACCTAATAAAACCTTCAACCAGGAGATGATTAATTTCTCATAATCAATCCGAGCAAATTTAATTTCGCTGATTCAGTAAACATTTCTTTTTTTTTTTTGCTAGAAAATCTAATAGAAACATCCACACCTCGATCTTTGGAGTTTGGTGTGCAAACACTCAACAGGGACTCGAGAGAGAGAGAGGGAATGTCCGAAGGAATTAACAAAATTAATTTCTTGATTGCATGCGGTAATGCCTTGAACTGGTAAACAGACAAAAAGCTCACATCATCTGTCTGCAGCAACCGTCCGTTCGTAGTCATCAGCATCTGACATACAGGAGTAGGTACTCGCAGATAGATTGGAGCACACCAACATACAACACACAACCGCACTATATCAACTTCATCCATTTATCCATCCAGTACAACTATCCTAACCTTAGACTCTTAGAGCGCGCAATGGCTGATTGAGTTTTTTTGCAGTTTTGCACTTTTGCACGAGCCATTCTATTGAAATTCCCCCACCTTCATCCAGTACAGTGATATGTTCAAACTAACCCAAACGAAAATATATACATATATCCGTATCTTGTATGTGAACGAATGTGTATCTTCTAAATTGGCCAATTAATCCCAGTCACGATATTTAAAATGACTTTTGGAGAACTCTCTGGCTAGATGAACACATGTATCTCGGGCTAACATGAGTTGGCCAGTATTTTTCCTTTGCAAAGTGATTTAAGTTTCTGTTTTATTTTTTATGTTTGGTTCTTATTTTACCTCTTTGGATTTTTGCAACTCTGCAAAATTGATATAATTATTTTTTTTTTGTACATGTAGTACACTATAGCATTACTAATTGTATTTGATGGAGAACAGACAGTGAGGCGGCTGCTTAGAAAAAAAAAATCTGTTCCATCAAATGGTTGCAATAAAAAAAAAATTGTGTCGAGCTTATTCGAGCAACAAATGTTATATGAGATATGAGTGTTTTGTTGCTTACGTTATTTTTGCTGCTGCTGATTTAGATACTAGAGATTTTAATGGGTAATAGGAGATCTGTTTTTCATGTTGACTTCTGGATACAAAAATTGCAATGTAAACAGACTTACAGCTGTGCACTTTTTGCAAATGAATTTTGAAGGTAACATGTTTCGTGACTGCAAATGAACACGTGTTGCATTCATTTGGATGAGTCGCTCTTTTGGGAATGAAAGTAAATAAATCAGGTAAATATTTGTTGATTTAGGGACTGCCCTACCTTAACCAAACGCTGTCGTTCTTTCATGTTGAACACTCAGTTAAACGTTTTTAAAGCCTATTCCTTAGTACCATTTTAAATGAAACTCTGGCCCGTATACGCAACATATTTGAATGTAATTTCCAACTAGAATGTATCTAATTTACGAAAAGTCAAAAAAATTATCTTCAAAACCGCTTAAAATAAGAAAAATGTCCGCAAACTTTTTATTCTCGATTTGTAACTCGGGCGTATGTGGAACATTTTTCTATATACATTTTTTGTATTTTTATTTCTTTGCGTAGATTTTCGAACTAACGTCGGGGGCTACGCCTTATTCAATTTGGGTAAATGAATGAACAGATTTGTGGAGAAACAACCCTGCAATTAGTCGTGAAGAATACAGTTCTAGTAGTTCTCGTAGCCATGATCAAAAAAATCAAAACAATTTTCTCAATATTTCGACTAGCTGACAAATGATTTCGTGGAGATCGACCATCGATTAGATTTTCGAATCCTTCCATTATTCGAATTCGATATTCACTCAGTTATTGTTAACATTTCTGAATATCAACTAGATTTTGAGTGAAGGTGCAGAGTTAAACGAGGTGTAAGGGAAACGCTGACATTTGCTACAATTTTACCAGTTTGTGTCACCTCATCTTTAAGAACCATATCTGCAACTTTTTGATGGATATTTTCATATCAAAGTCTTTTTGCTTAAATAATGATTCCTCGTAATCAGCCAAATAAGTATTTTTATGCAAAGCTCATATAGGGTATGTCCGGGTCCTAGGGTTGAAACCTATGCAGCGGCTGCGTAGATTACATTATGTTCGTATTCATATTCAGTGTATACGGAAGTTGCATAGCGAATTCAATTTCTTGTGTCATCCGAAACTTCAGATACATACCTCGCTCACTTGGACATTTCAATATCTGAGTCAGAGTTAACTTCAAACGCCGCACGATTTGAAGCTTTGTAAATGTCCACCGATAGTCACTCACAATTTTACAATATTATTGAAATAATAAAATCTTCTAAACACCCACATATGGATAGCGTAATATATTAGTAATGCTTTGCACGTACGAACAAGAAAAAAAAAATAATAATAATCCAACTAAATGTGTGTACGAATGCGGAAGATCGGTGTCGCCGAAAGTATAAATTTACAATGTGTTCTACAGATATATTTTCATTGGCACGTGCATGCAAAAATAAAGTGGAAATACGAATAACGTGCAAGAGACAATAATACGGGTTCAATCTATGAATAAGATGATAAATCTAGACAATAAATAATCATTGCCGATCACGTACCATCGTCTGGGGGCAATTAAGCGACAATTGTGATAGTTTCTGTCTACCACAGATATCGCAAAATGATGTGGATTATCATCTTTCCATTGGACTTTCTAATTATCAGATACATATTTTATAAAATATCGCATTCAAATGTTGACCCAATTACAACCGTTTGACCCAATTGCAAACGCACTCAATCTATACTGTTCCTAAAAAGTATCAATTCGCATAATGATTGACAGTGAGTGTAGCTCCATTTTTATTTCCTTATGGACACCACACATCTCCACATCACACATTCATTGCTAGAAAACCAGTACTATACCCAATCAACTATTTTTTTTTTGTATACCAAATACACGTAATTGCAATTATTCTAAAGAACAATTAATAAATCAATACTTTTCACGCGAAATAAATGAAAACGACTTAAAAAAAATTAATTGAATTCTACACGTTTACTTGCCAACTTGTTCGGTTTCTATTTGATTTGAATTTTTTTTTATATAAATATCTATATAAATCCAACCATCATGCTGAAACTCTCTTTCAATTCAGGGTCAAATCAACCGACATATATGGCTGAAAGAAGGACAACAGCTAAATTGCATGATAGATTCGATTCGTATAAGTCGAATTGATCGAACCAACAACCACCAGTCAGCAATACAACAAGTTTGTATCTGTTGCTGTATCTATAGATATATCTCTCATTTTTTTTTCATACACACATTTTCTTACTCATAAATACACATTACATAGTAATTACTTCCTACTGCGAACAAGTGAGTAAAAAGTAATAAAAGCAAAAAAAAAAAAAACTAAGGAAACTTGCAGCGTGAGGATCGGCGTTTTTTTTTTATTTTTTATTTTTTTAACTTCAACTTCAATTTTATTATGTGTTACTACCTTATCCGCCTTTACGCTTGATTGTGTGTACGTTTGGATTTTAATCATTTTGGTCTTACTTGAAGCACGAAATGAATAATAATTGTATAGTGTTGGAGTTTTTGAGAAAAAGAAGAAGCAAAAGAATATTTTACGGCAAAAGTGGAATGAATTGTTTATGGAGTGAAGAACTCACCTCGAGGCAATTGGAGGGCAGGGATTTTGTTGGGGATTTTCTTTATTTTAATTCCGCAAAAGGTTTGTTAAAATCAGCTGTCTTTCTTCGATTGAATTAATTCCATTTTTTTTTTATTTACCATTTGGACTTAAAAAAAAACCTGACTTTACCTAGATGTGGTATATAAATATAGTGTAACTGAAGGATGTCATTTGAGATGCAATTCGAATGTTGATGGGCAGGGATGTCAACATTTTGAATAATGCATTGAAAGTGCAACGCTGAATCGAGCGTTGGTTATTGAGATGTTTTACTAACAAATCATGAACAAATCGTCTGTAGGACAACTCATCCACTGTCTAGAAACTTTTCATCCTTGGACAGTTCATCCACAGTAGGCTTGGGTGGTTTGCCGCAGCACGTGCAGCGAAACTTAGGCCAAAAGTAGGCCCATTCATCCACAGTAATGTTTGGTCATTTTCTGAACATGCTGCAGGGTTTTGGAGACATACTAGTTCGGATACAAGTTAGGGACAAGTCGTCCACTGGACATTTCATCTACAGCAAATTGCCTACGTAATGATTGCTTATTGGAAAGCCAATCTTATGACGATTGAACTACGGCCCATTCATCCACTGGTACATCCCATCCATATATATTTCATCCACAAATTGTTCTGGCAGTTTTCCGAGAAAAAGAAGGCAAAGTTGGATCATAAACGTACTCAGTAATGAGTGAAAATACCTTATGAAGTGGCTTTATAATTTTGGTTCTGATGAAGCACTAGGGTCAAATACGCGGAGGATCGTATTGAAAGTTATACCTCAATTTCACGGTCTTCGCTTTTGTTTATTCTCAAATTTGAACGAGTTCTAAACTGATAATTTCATTTTTTTTTTCTTTCTGACTTCCAATTTTTCATTTATTTCCATATTAGAAGTTTGACAGCTTTTTCCCGTCACAGGAATATATCACCTTAACAGCTATCGTTTGGAATGGAGCAAATCAAAAATACAAATCCGCCATGAAAAGCGATCCCCGCTCTTTTGAGAATAAGTCCTCTGATCGAGAAATAACGCCCAAAAAATGCATAACACCCAAAAATAGGCAACAAGTTTTAAATGAAGCTCAAAAATAATTTTCAGTTTAATGCCTATAGGGGGGACATGCTGCCTCTGCCACCCTCTGGTTGGGTTTACTGTCAAATTTGGAGTATCTGCGAAATTGGATATACTTAAAGTTTTTTTATTTACAGTACAACCATCCAACTACTCCAAAATCCAACAGAAAACCCAAGCATGGCCCCCTTACTTATTTCACTGCTTATGCAATTCCACTTATTAGGCCTTACTGCTTTCGTAAAAACGAAGCCCTGCAACAACAAATTGTACCTACGAGATATTTTAAGGCGTTATTTCCTTGGGCGTTGATGCCTAACGCCTTGAATTACTTAAGGCATTTTTTTTTTCTGGCGCAATCATTAACGAAAGCTGCATATCCATATCACATTTTTTCTTTCTCATAAAATGTAGAAGTTAGTTAGATATAAAAAAAGTACTGGCCAATACATAGAACCTTGTGGTACCTCTTACAAAAAATGAACAGTTTTGTTAGTACATTTCTTATCGTACTCATTAACCACTACCAACAATTTAATAATCTTTCTCATCGCCTTGACCAATGCGGCTATAGTCCATTCTTACTATCGCCCACTCTGGGTAAACCTAAAAGCTAAATTTGTTAACAACTTATCTGTGGTGAAGCCAACCGTCATAAATTCACAAAATTTACAAGTCACCCACATTTGATTCGGTATATCGTTTTCAAAGTCCTCCCACATGCGTCGTCTTCACATTAGCATATCTATCTCAAAGAGGAGGTATAAATTTACAAAATTTAAGAATTAATCACCAGTGGATATGTCCAAAAATGGCAAAAAGCAAATAAATATACAATAGCCTGACAGTTATTTTATAGCAACAGCTCATCACTCCTTCAGGCGTCAAAAGTTCAACACCATCATTGAATATGTTAATTTTTTTTTTCTCTTCGAATTGACATTCAAATTTTATAGTGTTTTTTTTGGAAGACGTCTCTTAAGGCGAACCAACGATTGACATTTGCCATTAGGTGTTGTTTTGTAAATTTTTTACAATCGTGTGGTTTTATTTGTAACGATAACGAATCTGGGTTACAACTAATACGACATGTATACAGATACACACAGTTATTGCATAAAGTTGCGCGGCCTACGACAATCTGAGTATGGTTGTGGCGAGCGCCAGGCCCCGAGGCAGTTACAAAATTTAACCAACTCGCAGAGTGTTTTAGCTACTTAGAGAATCATTTAGTTCCCATATTAAAAATTCATCGAAACATGCGTGCGTTGGTCGGTAGGTAACTGTTGTGTGGTTTTTCTCTTCTTTTTTTTTTGATCCAATGATTTGTTGGTTCTTAATCGATTTCTGGTTTCGTAAATACTTATTTGAATTTTTGGGCATTATTTTCAAACATTGCATACTTATATGGAGGTAATCCTTGAATAAATTTATGGTAATGGCGGTTTGTTTGTATCTTGCCGGACAAGTGAATTTAATTAGGAATTTCGCTGCTATACGGTTGGTGTGTATAGTCAGATGCAATTACGAGAAACGAGTTTCATTAACATGAAATATAGCACTTAGTAGCACACTTTTTATTACGGCTTAATGGTTTGTTAGACAAAATGTGTACCAGGAACAAGACGGTTGTCAGTTTATTGTCTGTCACGAAAATCTTGTTCCAACTGTGTGTACGGTAACAACAATGTTGCAATGAAATAATTTTGTTCTTTTTCTTTTAACACGTTTAATCTGAAGCGTGAAACTTATCAAAACACCTTGATCGAAGAGCTCTGAGCGTGTTAGGGTAATACAAAATAATTTTATCTAATCGAAGAGCGGTGTATAGAGAGAGATGCATGTTGTCATGTTTAGTATTTATGTATCTATTATGTTTTATTCTGTATCTGATTTGAGGTTTTTTATTTATATCTTTTTTTTTTTTGCTTGTTTCTTTCCAGGTAACTATATGAGTACGAGTAGAGAGAGTAGTTGAAATAAAGCCGAGGGTTGTTGTAAGTTTGTGATATATGGTCCCGCTTAGGGGTTTCGATGGTCGTGAGACATTGATTGGTTGTCGACATGGATTAAGAGGTATGTAAGTGATTAAGTTTGAATAGCCAGTTGATGTTGGATTAACGTTCTTTGCGAAGAAATCTTACAGAATTTGCAGCTTCTTTGAGTCCCCTTTTTTTAATAAATAGTCTCCTAGAAAGCACTGAATTTTTAGACCCTTTGAATCGTTTAAAAAACACTACAGCGCAAACCTTGTGGATTTGAACAGCACCCATATTTGTGGTAGAACTTAATTCTTTTTTTTTAAACAAAATTAGAAGTTCTTGAGACATTTTTTTTAAAGAAGAGTATAGGTACGATTAGACATGAACAACAACTTAGGTATGATTCACATTCACTTGCTGATTGAAAAATCATTAGTCTCGGTGAAAATCGAGCAAACAGTGCGTCTAGATCAGATGTGGTGGTCGTCTACTGATGAGCCCACTCACCACTTTGGGGCGAAACGCATTACTGGAGTCGAGGCCAGCTCAAATTTAAAAATTTGTGATGAACAACAACTGTTGGCATAATTCTGTTCGAAATAAGTTATCAAAAGTTGAGATACAACCAATGAATCCGCGGGGATCCCTACGTTATCCCTTTTTCCAAAAGCATTTATTGGACATAATTTCTCTTTTTTTTTTCTCTCTCTTTTTCCAAAATCTCCCGGGACGAAATCCCCAATGCCAAAATCTCCCACAAGCGAACTAAACTTTGCATATACCCAACCTTGTACCTACTCCAAATCCTACAGTGACCACAAGCAAGGGGGTTGCATACGCATCTCACTTTTAGACACCATTTTTAGGTGTAACGGCGACAAAATAAATCACACCAAATGTACAAATTAAAAGAGGATTTTGGAAAGGGCATTTTGGAAGAGGAGATTTCATCACCAACCCGAATCCTCTTTAGGTAATAGGTACCGCCCAAGAAAATGCATAACGCCCAGACAACACCAAGATGGAAGTAAAACCCTAAAATCATTTGCAGTTGAATGTATCCATATGTGGGGGAGGAGCATGCTGGACCCTTTGCTTGGGGTTACTGTCGCCATTACTCCAAAAATCGTAATGGCTTTTGGACATAAAATTCAGAGTGTCTTGAAAATAAAATGCGGTCAGTGGTGATTGTGCTACAGACTACTTTGTGAAGGATCCTAGGTTCGATCCCCAGATAAACACAAATTGCATCTTAAGGTTTTTTCGCTGCGCCATCTCTCGCGAAAGTCTGACAAAGATCCGACAGTATAGATGTTTTGGAAAACCTTCTGAATTCGGCCCTACCATTCATCCCAAAAAAAAAATAGAAGCCCACACAAACGAACGATTGTGAGAAGCTAGGCCTAGGGTGCATTTATACGGACTTGTTTCACATATTTATCTACTTTTTCTAAATAAGTTCCTAAAAGCGACAAACAAGGAAATCTTGAAATTAAGCAACTTCTTTAAAACGATAGTATATGGACCAGTAATAGAGTCAAGAGTTAAAGTTGAACTCTCCTTGTTAGCAAATATCTATAGCCTTTGGGGGGCCTACTATTTAGGTGACCAAAATGTGAATCAAAATTCTCGGTCTCTCTTTCTCTCTATAATATTTAATTGGCTAATGCAATCTTGCCGATCCCTATATTGTTGAGTCACCAAATCGCTTAACAACAAAAAGACAACCCAAAGGCAATTGGAATCACAAATGCATATTCCTCCCACTCAAATCACATATTGCACCCGTCCAATTGCATATAGCTATTACAACTACTACTATCTCAAGCAATGATAATCAATTCCGCTCCACTAAGATCCTTGAGTTCAAAATGGAAATGAGTATAAAACTCTCAGGTGTTCCACGACGAAGCACAAAATGTGCTTAAATCAATTTCAATCACACAAAAATTACAAACGTGGCACTTGCGTTATGTTTTCATTATTACAAACTCCCCCTCCCTTCCAACTCTTGGTAGCTATAATTCAGGAATGATGAATAAAAAAAAATCCCTCCAGCCAATTATAGATGCATCTGAATTCATTTTGCACCAACAAGATATCTTCAGTGCATCTGGTACACCAGTCAGCACAAAATGGCAAACTGACAACTTCAGCAAAGCCATCGCGTCGGTCGTCGTCGCCGCCGACAGCAACCCACATGGGAGACTAATAACAAAAAAAAAAAATATCTTTTAGCCAATTTCAAGTCTTCCAAATTGCAAAGGTATATCTCTCTAGATACCAGAGGAGTTTCAACTCATTCCATATGCATTCAAATCAGATGAGTCTCAAAAGTTTGTTTTTCCTACTTTTGTTGCTTAAAATTAAACTTTACCCGGGACATGTCTTAGTTTTTATTTTGAATAGTAATAGCCATCAGAGAATAAGATACGAAACAAACAAAACAGAAAAAAAACTCCAACAGCAAATCAACTCTAAATGAAGAACATAAAAGAGAAGTGAAGTGTAATTCTAAAGTCGTTAAGCCCAAGGCCAAGATGCATGCAAAAAAAAAAAAAAAAAATAAAACACAGAAGTAAAGAATCGTACTTACCTCTTTTAGTAGTTTTTTTTTTTTAATTTTTTTTTTTGGTTCGTATCTGCGGGTTCTGTTTATGTATCTTTTTATATTCTCCTCTTTTGTGGTTGTCGGTTTTGTTGTTTCATTGCTCGAAGGCTAGAGGTGCAGTTAATAACGAATTGTCTTACCAACTCTCTAATAGAACACTCGACTCGACGACCGACGATGAAGGAGAACTTAAGCTTGGAGAGCGATTCGTGGTTTCAAATTGGCTAAATGTGTTACTTATGTTGGTATAGCTGGTTGGTGATGGAAGTATAAGGCACTATCATGCTCGGCGCCGTAGTTGAGCGATTTGTTTATACTGCATGCGCGAGATATAAATTGACATCAGTGTTTTGAGGGCAATTAATTTTAAATTAAAAATGATTAATACCATCTAATGCCATGATATTGAGCTTTGAGTGCAGCCGGCAGAGTGTTCACTAGATAGACATGGCAATAGAAATTAAGTAGGTGACCCAGGTTGTTGCATTGAAGATGTATAATTAGTGTTTGATTTTGTTTGGTTGTTTTTCTGTATCGACTTTCCTTCATTTATTTTCAAGGCTAAGAAGTTTTATCGTATTTATGACGAGATACTCGTATTTGTTAGATATATTATTAGGAAACGCTGTTCTCAGTAACCTTTTCAAACACATTTTGACTTCTATCTTACTTTTGTCAGAATTTTGTCTCTGTACTATACACGTCTAAATATCAACCCCAAAGCTGATTAGCGAATGCATGAACCATTAACTCGATTTTTTCAGCAGTTACTAGATGGCGGACTAACTGAGATTTTAAAATAACTTGGACTTTTATTCTATGGCTCTGAATAGATACACACCTTACTAGAAATTTTGAAGCAATGGATGCATTTTCGCTCACTGATTTAACCATCTAAATAATAAATAACCATCCACTGATGTGATTTGCGCACAATTTCCTGCTTTCTCTACAAAAATATTGACCGAGACAAAGACACACTTTACCAATTTTATAGTGTCTTTCTTTCCTGTAGCGTATGTCCATACTGAACATAGCTAGAAACTAAGGTGCGAACTAAAAATATATCACGCGCTATGCAGCGCACTTTAAGTGTATCCATAACAAAGTACTCCAATATACAAGTTCGATCTAATTGCGAATTAAATGTTCCTGAATATTTAGATACTTTTATCAATCTTTAAGTCGGATTTGAATTGTCTGAACTCAAATTTACCAAAATGCGAAAAGTAACTTGAGTCGTTGGTATGCCACTTATTGACAATTATTGTATTTTTTTTTCTCCTGGATTCTGAGTTTCTGATAGGTGCTCTACACGTCAGGGCAATCGAAATGTCAAACTTTCACTCTCCGATAACCTAATAAAAATGTCAAAACAGAGTTCTTCAGACACATGTTGACACAAATAAACGCTAACTTAGTAGTAAGTTGAGAAATTCTTGACTTGATTTGTCAGTGTTGCGGACATAAACGTCAATTGAGAAAACTGTTCACGTGACCAGTTCGGCCCAATGAAAACTCAGCAACACAAAGTCAGAATGCTTTCAGACTTACTAAACTAAATTCTTGATAGCCCTCACTCTTTCTACATACTCACGAAGTGCACAACTTTTAGTTATCGCAGTTTTCGAAAATCACATGTCAATTAAATGCATAGCAACATGTTGCGGCAACAAAAATTTATTAATTTTCATAAAAATAAAACTTCCCGCAACAATTTCTAATGCAGATGTGTACAGACCGCAGATAGATAATATTTTGTTTGTGAGAAATGAGCCCATTATTTCAGTTAAAAAATCAAACAAGTCCTTAGCATCATGTTGCGTATTCAAGAAAAATGCTTGTATGACCTAATTTTTTTATTTGTTGTTTTTAACATACATTCTTCAAAGAATTATTATTTGCAAAACAAATTATTTCTGTGCCAAGCAATAATTTGATTGCCACTTGAAACATGTTGCTGATGCATATGATGATGGTGTGATAGCTTAGGTTTTATATAGCAAACATATCGCTATAGTAAAAAAACACATATTCCTGCCGCTATACATAGGTATCTACATTTAATTTACTCTAGGGAACAACCAATCAATAAAAATAAAAAAATAAGTCGAAATATATAGAAACCGTAACCGATTAGCATTTTCACTTTCACTGTCCAATTTCGACACTCTAATGTCTAATATAATTTTTCAATCAAATATTGTTAGACGCCCACTACGACCTCATGTTTCATTTCTGTTAGCCTTGCCATCGGGTATAATCTGCTTAGTCTGTGACTATATTTCAACTCAAACAATATCTCCAATCAAACACAAATAATCTCCATTGGGCAAATAACCCATACATCATCTAAACTGTGTGACAAGTTATAATAGCTACTTAACCCAAGCCAATTACTTATCGCCCCTACTTGGACCAATCCAATTTGTCACGAAAAAAAAAATTATATAAGAAAACTTTTTCAATTTCTTCTCTTCCGCGCACCGATAAAGAAAGATATGAATAATATTTTCTTCTTTTCCAATAAAATAAAAATCTGTAGGTAAGAGGAGGAGGACAACTCCGCTGAATGGACCTAGTAATTCATAATTCCCTATACCCGTCCTCTCTCCTTTCGCTTGTTTATTTTGTTGATTTGCATTCCATTTAAACAACGTTTGGTTGTTTTTTTTTTCTGTTTTGTATCCATATTCATACCTACCACCGCTACTATTGTCGCCGCCGTCTGGACAATTTTATAGATGAGATATCGCATAGTCACACAAAACAACTCGGATAAATAAATAAAAAAAAATTGTGCAAAACTCCTGCTGAACTATTACGCCCCGATGTTGATGATGGGGCGGCGAAGACTTCAACTTCGACGACCGACGACTATACGATAGCGATGACTATACGGTGGCGATGAGTAATGACACATTTGCATGCATCCGACATACTTTTAAGTCAACATCAACACTCTTTATGGATGGCGCTCGATTTTATTTTATTTTTGTGCCTTTGCATGCCACAATGCACTCGGTAGATACTTTTGTGTCTATATAACTAGTGCATGTTGTATCATGTCATGCAATGTGCCATCACTAGCCGATCTCGAGCTGTAAAGTTCATCATGAAATTTGTTTAGTTTTTGGGGTCATTTGCCCATCCATTACAATGAACTCTGGACAATGACACCGCACAGCAAAATATTAACACACACACACAATGTGTGTTGCTGCAACATGTCATGACACATGATTATTTATTACATAGAGCCAACCCTCCTTTTGAGCCGTCAAAAGCAAACAAGAGCACAAGTTATGATCATCATCATAATAATAATAATAAAACAATAATTTTCTTAATATGCTCAATTCAATTTTGAATTACAAATCTCCCCAAGGGGGTGGTAGAATGGCAAAGTCCTTTCGCGAGATGTCAGTAAACTATAAATGCAATGTGGAATATTCATGAGCGATAAATTAATGTGAGAGAATCACACACCCTGTGTGTTAGTTGCTGCAGTGTTGTCTGGCCCGGTCCCGGCTTGGATTGGATGTCCAGAGGCAAACCATCGCCACCACCCCACCAGTAGTATGGCTCCTGGTTAAGCGGATAATTAATATTCAACATAGGATATCGGTATAATTGTAGAAAATGTACAAATACTCACACTCATACAAAGCTGAGCGCATACGTGAGGTTCATAAAGTTCAGTCAATTAACGCGCGCGATTTAGCTGTTTGTAGATTCATTCGGATAATTGATACTTTAGCCAGAGAACACTGCATATGCGTACGGGAGTGTGTGAGTGTAAATTCGGTGTCAGTGTCCGCTTAACTTGGTACTCCGTCAGTCAATTAATTAATTCAACAGAAATGTGTGTTTTTTTTTTTTGTTTTAGTTTATTTGATGAGCAAAATGATATGTTATGACTGACGAGAGTGAAAAATGTACAAGCAACTTGTTGCAGAGATGAGAAGAGGTAGTGGTTCTTTATTGCAATATCTTGTTGAAGGATGTGGAAGTGATTTCGAATGTCTTATACTTGAACTGATGTATGAAGTGGTATTTTTTGCATTGCATTAAGTCGAAAGTGAAATGCAACATGTTGCGAGGAGATATTTTCTGTGTTTGCTTCGTCTCTATATATCTGGATTTGTTAACAAAATTGCTTCATCATACTGATTAACTCGTAACATATTGCGAAAGTTGCAATTTCCTACTGCAACTTTATCTATTTCAGCAACATGTTGCAAAAAGTAAATCAGCCATTTTAAATGACACTCTTCGTAGCTTCTGTCTGTGTAATAGATTGTGGTTGAGATTTACTTATCGCGTTGATCAATTCCTAAATTGTTAACTCTGACCAAGCAACATGTTGAGAAAGTAACATTTTTTACACAAGATGTACCATTTACTATTTTATTCAGTTTCATTCTGTATTCGAAATTTATATTTTCATCTTATTAAGTTCTCCTAAGACATCTCGTTGTTAAGGTTCAGCTAGAATTCGAGTTGCATCGGCGATGCACGGTTTCACGTTTTTTCTTAACAAAGCGCAAATGTTTATAGATACTAATGTTTCCATTTTGTTCAACTGCAAAATGTTTCAAGTACACTCCAAGTTATTTCTTCGAAGCAGGTTTTTAGCATAAAACTTCAGCGTACATAGACATTGGTAGATAACTATACATAAGAGCAACAAGTTGCAAAAGAAAACAAAGTGCAACACATATAAAAATCATGTTGTTTTGCAGACTCCTAAATACAGAACTCCCGCATTCGATTGCTTTATTTCCTGAAGATTACAACTCGTGGAATAAAAGTTTTGGCGATTCTAAACTGTCGCGGCAACACGTCTCATTAACAGCGTAAAACAATTTCACGAGCAGTTCCCGAGCTGGGAAATACATTAGGTACATTTTTAAAAAATATTTGTAAAGCATATCCAAGAATATTTCTTAAATATCCCGACCGAATTATATTGACACTTTGTTGCAACCAACTTTGTGGTTGTTTGCAGTAACACGAGCATAACCACATCCTTACTTGTGGTTTCATAATATCCACCAAAGAAATAAATCGTCTTCTCAGCTCAAACAACACTGGCGACCCAATCGAGACAGAAAAGTCTAAAACAAGTAAGAGCACATAAAGCAAGGACGAAATTAAATTGACGTATAACAAGAAAACAAGGAAATCGAAATGCTTTTATTTTCCCTTTTTTATGTATTTTTTTTTTACAGATAGTTACAAGCACTCAGGCGAATAAATAGAATGTGCTTATCCTTTTTCCTCTTTTCCTTTATATTCCAAATGAAAGGAATTTATGATGGGCAGTCAGGGGATGGTACTCTTCGGTTTTTTTTTTTAGAGTATACTGTTTCAGAAAATTCTGAAAATACCTTAATAATTAATTGCAATGGAGCCAACGATTTTTGTGTGCGCACAAAGAGTGCATGTCATGAAAAATTCAAAATTTAATTTCCAAGTATGATATGGAAAGAGAGAGGAATGTGGTTTGCTTCCGTTTTACGGAATGTTTTAGTTGAAATAAATATTCTAGTCGATTTAGGAATTTTAAATGTGTTATGGTGTTTCAATTGCATTTGTTCTCCGAGGACTTGCAATCGGATTGTAGCAGTTAAATTAATTCTATTAGTGTAGGGGGGTATGTGACTACGAAAAGTGTGGTACGGAGGTGTTGTGAAAACAGCAAGTTCCACTCTGTAGCTCTAGCTATCGTTAGAAATGTTGCACAACTTTTTTTTAGTCGATATTATTCATTTAAATACCACGGAAAAATAATGTGTCTGTTTATGCTTATGGAAGCGATTTTAAAAAACCCGCAACATGTTGCTAGTGGTTTTTTCCAATCTCACATAGATGCCTTATCGATTTCATTCAAGTTAGTACCAATCCTGCAAATTAGTTATGATGTATTTAATGGAAAAACACATTTCTTGCCTTCGCAACATGTTGCATTCGTGAAAAGTTCGTAAAAAGATGCTTGTGTTACTTACCATCTGAACGTAATTACGTTTCAATAAATAAATTAAAATTTTGCAACATGTTGAAATATATACGTGACTCTCGCGAGTTTCTAAAAAATACTTGGTTGGCCGAGTTCAATAAACTACTTCAATTACTTGCTATTGCAGCTGGTTTCGTGCAACATTCACCTTGAAATCCAATAATAGTCTCTAGGCAATTGACTGCGGCCGACAAACAGAACCTGTTCTTCATATGATCGTTAGTCGATATTAAAAAAAAACTGTTGAACGGTTCGATGCTCCACAACAATGTGTCCATGTCCATGACATCGAAGCTGACCTTTGATTATGTAAATCACCCCAAAACAAGCAGCTCACAAAAAATGCAAAACAAGTCGCACCACAACCGATAGCCCAAGTACAATTATACGACCTCACTAACTATAATGTAGTTCCAAACAATAAAAACAAATCGTAACAAATTCCACTGTTATCACCGGCGAAATGGCGATAGTTGTCACACTTTTAATTGTCGTGTGCCTGGTACAACAACTTTCAGCCTAAAATACAAATACAATAAAAAATAAGAAAACATTCTAAGAATTTTTTATCACAATTCCTCGACTAATTACGATTACTTACTCTCTTTCATTACAGACGAAGAAACACAGTCCCAACCACATCAAACGTCCAATGAACTCCTTTATGGTCTTTAGTCAAATTAAGCGTCGAGAAATCTGCGAAAAAACCCCCGAACTGCACAATGCAGAGATCTCCAAGAAGCTCGGTCGCGAATGGAAGAAACTATCCACCGAAGAGCGAAAACCCTATATCGATGAAGCGGAACTCTTACGTCAGTTGCACATAAAAGAGTATCCCGGCTACAAGTACCGTCCACAAAAGAAACAGAGTAAATCGTCAAAGACGGCATCTTGCGGCGACTCAAACAACTCGTCCAGATCCCCCCCAAATAGCCCCTCATCCGGCCAGCAACAAAATCAAACCTCATTGTCGTCGTCGTTGTCATCATCATTGTCATCGGCATCGCCATCACCATCGACACCAGGCAAAACAGGAGCAACAACAGCAAATACCTCAGCAACAGCAACAACCACTGCCAGCGGTCGTAAAACCAAACACACTGCCACCAAACGTAGTCGAACAACAACCACCAGTAGCAGCAGCAGCAGCAGTAAAAGACACAGAAACGACTCCAACAACAATACCAATCAGATTATTCACCACAACAATAACCATCAGCAGCAAAATAATAATTGCGAGAACAGCATAGAAGTGACAATCAAATACGAAGACGACCAATCGACACTGACTCCCAATTCACCAGAGGGTGCGAAATTATACTCGAATTTGATCTTCCCCGACTACTACCCCGGAATCTATGACGGTTCAACTCCGCATCCGGACGATACTGCGATCACATACAGCGATGATGATATGCTTTTGGAGTCGAATGCAGTATTTGTTGGCACCGATGCGGTGCAAGACAACGATGACAAGGGCGCAATTTTCAATGACCCCAACCTACATCCTGCCAGTCAAACCAAATTGCCCACATTTAGTTCATACCATAGTTTGCATCAACAATCTGTTCAACTAAACAATCAGTCACAACAACATCAACAACATGAACACAACAGCAACAATCATCATCTGCAACAGAACTCCTATAATACCCATCAGCAGCAGCAACAACAACAGCTGTTACAGGCGACAGCTCCCAGCAATCACAATCATCAACAGCAGCAACCCCATCAACAGTCACAGCAAAACCAACAGATCCAACAACACCCCAATAACAACGAAACAACGCTTAACATTCAAAACTTGCGGCATCAAACAATCACCATGAACGTCATTGCCAAAATCGACGATTACTTCCCAACAAATCCAATTGTCAGTGCAACAGATGACAGCGATAGCAGTATAATCACCAGCGATACTGCTCCTTCTCCGATTGTCTATTGTAGCCCCGGCAGCGCTGGTGATCGCAGCTCCAACGGCAGCAGTGCCACCGGCACCTGTACCTTAGAACCGGATTTCTTTTCCACGTTGGACACGCAAATATTTAATTTAGACGATGATTTTCCATCCCACTTTGAATTTGACCAAAGGTATAGAATTTGAAAGTTGATTTTATGTTTAAGTTAAAACAATTTAAAATAAATGGAACAAAGCAAATACCTTCACCCACACACAATGTTAATATTCTTTTAAATTTTTTTTTCTTATAGCAAATCAAAAAATCAGGATTAATTTAAAAAGAAAAAAAAAATTACGATAAAATTTTAATTTTTTTTTTTTTCGTTTTTACACACCCACATACATTTACAATATTCACAAAACATGTTATATAATATACATAAATATATATATATATAAAAAAAATAAATTAGTTTGTTAAGATTTACATCTAAAAACCGGAAGGGAAATTCTATCTAGTAGATATTTGTTTTAGGTTTTACTTTTTTGGATCGCAACTGAGATAGACAATTCGATGAGAGGGTTATACGCACCTAACTTAGAAACAAACTGATACTGTGTATATAGATTAAACAAAATGGCGACCGCTTTGTTTTCATTTGTTTTTTTTTTTTTTTTATATAAAGTCTTTTTTTATGAAAAGTAAAAAAAACACAAATAACATGTAGAAATAAAATAAAACAATTAAAATAACTGTTGAAATATTTTATAGCCTTAAGTAGATGGTAATTTTGTATTATTATTATTTTTAAAAGAAAAAAATATCCATATATCTATAAAATATTTTGTGTTTCAGTCAGCAAAAAAAAATATATATTTGAAAAGTGGAAGGAGATTCATTGCCATTAAAAAAAAAAGGTTAGCAATTTAATAGATTTTTCCATTTCAGTAATGCTGTTTTGACATCGGCAAGGTCCGAGAAGAAGTGATTTTTTTTTAGTTAGAATTTTTACAAAAATATCTATAATCATTACCTGAACTGAGATCGTAAAAGCAATAATTTCTTTATTTTCTTAACTTCCATTTGCAAAGCAAAACAAATTTAAATTTATTTTTTCAATAATGTAATCACATCAGTAGAACAAAAGATTTTTAAATAGTTTTTGATCTCACCTCTGCGGTCTTTTAATTTTGGCGTAGACAATGTTTTCGCTAAATTTCCAAAGGCAAAAAAACCAAACTCGAAACGCAGATTCAATCATAGAGGAAAGAAAAATTCATATTTTGCATTGAAATTGAAAAACATAGCGGAAAATGTATGTATGTATTACTTTACTTAGACTTACCAATAATCAAAGCGTAACGAATATTGAAACGCGCTTAAATCAATCCACTTGCATGGCATTCAATCGTACTGCACTTCTCCCGATCCCCTTAAGCGTAAAGAATAGTGATTGATACACGTTTTACACTTGGATTTGCTGCGTTTCATTTTTCGTTACGCTCCTATTTCCCAATATGCAAAGCTTTACTTTGAAAAACTGCTAGTAATATGTTTTTCCTTTTTCCAATTGTCAGACATAGTTATGGGATTTGTCGGACTTTTTAACACATTAAGCCATAAAGCGAACAATTTTTAACGACACTTTGCTGTTTAAACTGTCGAAACAGATTTTATGAAAGCGAAAATGTTAGATATCTCAGAATGTTTATGCTACTTATGTGTTTTGCAAATTTCTTTGTTATTCTATTAACCGAGCACCAGTCCAAATTGTTTAAGACGAATTTTCTTTTTCAATTTAACTAAGGTCGTATTAGAATATGTTTTGTTTTTTAAAACTATCTTCAGAAAGTTTACAACATTTTAATCAATTTTTTATTTTATGTGGCTACGAGTAGAATTTCGTACGAAGATTCTGTCATCGTCTATAAGATTTTACCCAAAGTTTTTAGATTTTAATTAAACCATTATATTTGAAATTCTCCAATTGGTCGTGAGTTCTATGTCAAAAGTTTCCTCTTTAAATCCCACACTATCAGGTAGAACCTTTTCACACATGACTTTCCTCTTTAAACTTGAAGCCGTCGAGCATTTCTGGTTGCATGGCACAGTCAGAAAAACGTGCCGAGAAAAAAGCCCGTCTCCACCATGAAATCTATTTCATTGCGTATATTTTTAAAATTATTGTTTTGAATTTTTATTTTACTTTTTAAACCATCATCTGCCAAACAGCATTACTTAAGTAAGTGATATCTTTTAAGGTAAAGTGAATTGAATTCTTCGAGAAAAAAAGTTAAGATACTAGTTACTTAATGGTATTTTCATTATACACTCATCCACCCTATATAAATTATTCAGTCTTAAAGAAAAAATAGTTATAACAAATAAATTTATTCAGAGAAAAAAAAATCATTCGCTTTGTTTCAATCAGCTGACAGTTCTGATATTGACAGAATTTCCATTGTGCAATACGTTGACAGAAAAAAAAAAGAAGAAAATCCCTCAGCTTAGGTATTAAAATTCTAATACGAACTCAAACCTCCATGACGACTTTTCTCTAACTGCTGCGGTCCTATGCCTGTTGACTTAAATCCCATTAAGTTCGAACAGCTCTTTGGTTACCTGATCTCTCCGGATAAAGTCGAAACTTGGAGGTTGCGTTGACGTTATTTAGATAAATACCTACTACCCTTCATCTGTAAGGTGTCCGAAAATGATAGCCAAGTGTTCTAAACACCACGTTAATAAAGTCAGCATTTTTGAAACCGAAAACAACCTCACCCCAACATCATCATTTTATATATTTTCTGCCATCTCCATGTTCCTTCCCTGCCTCCACATTTATTATTAAGCATCACTGTATCTGTTCTGCCGTTTTATATAATTTCCATTTTAAAATAAAGTTTAACTAAATTAGAAACAAGAACGCATTCTTTTATTACAAAGTAAATAAAACTGTATCATTTGTGAAATATTATTTTTTTTTTGTAAATCTATATATTATTTTAATTTAAAGCAAAGTAAACAAAAAAAAAACAGCAATATATATAACAATTATCCCTTTTATTTTCTACCTATTAAAGTTATAATTTAAAATTTATTTGTTGCCACAGTAAAAACAATAACAATTGAATTTCTAAAAAGAACATTCGAAAACAACATATTTGAAAACGATGGTTTGGAAGAGAATAAAACATAAATAAAACTCAATATGAATGATAGAAAAAAAATATATTTACAAGGCTGTGTAATTTTTCTTCGTCTCTTATTTAAAAGAAAAAAGTAAACATAAATATATTCAATTTGAAAAAAAAAAAAATCTAATAATAATAACGTCAACGTTAAATTTAAACAAAGCTGAAGATAATCTTTTCTCATTACCATCGACTTGAAATTCCATTGTGTAATTTTTATTTTGTTATATAATATCAGCTATATATATATATATTTTTTATTTAGTTAATTATTATTATTATATGCATATCTTAGATTAGACACAAAAAAAATTGTTTGAATTATGTTTTCAATTCGAAACAAGTGTTTTTAGTTTTTATATTGATATTTAAGAATAGTTTGTGTACTATAGAATTATACATTTTGTAAATATATGTTTTTATTTTAAGATATTAAATGTAAAAAATAATCATACAGAACATTACATAAAAAGTTCTCCGTAACGAAAAAACTGACAAAAAACTTCTTATAATTTCATTGGTTAATATTGGTTTCTTCTGGTAATTTGTTTTTGCTGTTTTGTTGCTCCGCTGCATCGTTTTTGTTGTTGTTTTCAGTTTCATTGGTTGTTTTGATTTCTCTTTCTTGATTGCGGTTGGATTATTTTTTCTTGGACATTTTTGTGGTTTGTACAATTTTTTTATACATATATTTTTTTTATCCTTTTTTCAGCGTTGTGTATTATAAATGCTTAAATGTATTTTGAGGTTATATAGATTTTAGGACTGTTTTTTTTTTAAAAAAAGAGTAGATGTGTGTATATAAAGTAGGAATGAATTAGCGAAATTAACTTGAGCACTTAACATAATAACGATAGGCCTTCAAGTCAAGTCGGTCTCGGTACTATAGTCAAGTGTTTGAGACCATCATTCAGTACGGTCTCCACATTGAAAAAAAAAACTGCCGATAATCGAAAAATAGTCATTCAGAAAATACATAGCTTATGACGGTCATTAAAATTTAGAAAAATGTAAACTCGGCGACAATATTACATGTTTTGCCCCAATCCCCGATTTCCAATCCCGTTGATAGTTCCCAAAGTGCTTTGTTTGAATAATGCAGATCAAGTTCAAAATTTTACATCTAAAGGTCCCATACCCATTATTGTAAAGAATGATTTTTCGTAGAAACAATTTCGATTCGACTACATTGACTCAAAAGTTTTCTCCACTTTTCTTCGTAAATACATACATAATGTAAAACTGATTGCAAAATTGTATGTCCGCAGAAATCTTACAAACTACTGCACCAATTTACAAAATTCTTTTTTTTAAATGTTTGAAATAAATATGTTAATGTTATAGTGAACTTTTGTTTTTAAAAAGAGCATTTTTTATTTAAAAATTTATATTTTCGCGCATAGCTATTAATGAACTTATATGAACATTTATTTTTTAGCCGTCGAAAGATAACAAAGAAAGAAATATCCCATAAAACTACTCGGCTGATCTTACATTTTTGAATGGTAACATTCCTGTGATCAGTAGGGTTTACTTAGGTGGTGTAGGGGGCATTTGGTAAAGGGGGTTAAAGTAGGAGGTAGTTTTCTTTCAGCGTTCAGCATTTTTTTTCTAACTGTCACTATAGGATGCTTGAGGTTTACCGGGGGAGGACTAAAGGTGATAAATAGGCGTGGGCGTGGTATGTCCCACACAAAAGAAACTCATTCCAAAATCCTTTCCCTCAACACTTCCAAAAGTAGTCGGTCGATTAAGCTCGAGAACCACCGAACCGATTTAGCTCAAATTTTTACACAATCTTAGGTATTGGCCCGGAAATGTTCCTGTTGAATTTGGTCACCAAAAGGGCGTGGCACCTCGAATAAAAAAAAAACATTGAAAACGCTTTTTCTCAACACATCGAAAAGAAGTCGGCCGATTGAGCTAAAACCTCCACAATATATTTGCTTAGTAAACGAAACTCAAAAGTTTTCAAGTGCTCTTATAGATCGCGCTAAATCATAAAATTACACAGTCAATTTTGCTACGAACCCCGAAAGAACTATTACAGAATCCGCTGTAGTGAACATTTTTGCAAAATTTAATAACAACGGATTCTGTAATAGTTCTTTCGGGGTTCGTAGCAAAATTCCGAATACGACGGATTTTGTGATCACCTAGAATATCTTGACATTTATAGCAGCTTTAGCCTTGAAAATTCCTGAGCGGATAATTTCGCGTAATGGACCTATGAACTGCCCTCCACGATCCTGTGATCTCACACCTTCAGACTACTTTGTTTAAGGTTATGTAAAGTCACTAGTTTATGCCGATAAACCAGAGACGTTGGACGATTTGGAAGTCAATACTCGCCGTGTTATTGCTGATATACGGCCCAGTTGCTCGATAAAGTTGTCCAAAATTGGACTTCACGATTGTCCTTCATTCGAGCTATCCATGGCGCGTATATGCCCGAAATCATATTCAATCAGTAATGGCATAAAATTATCTATTAAACAAAGCTAATTTCATTAACATTAACATTAGCTTCAAGAGTTTTATTCCATATTGATTTTGTATACCTCTAAAAAAAACATCCTTTTAGATAAAAAAAAAATGGTGTACCGCCTCATACCTCTGACCGTGATCTTGATCATTCACAATATATTTTTAATTATTTTCTGATTCAACACTCAAAACCGATTACCTACTCAGCGTAGCCATAATCTTTATCTATAGCAATTAATTAATAACTATCTGATTAAATTGCCTGTCATAGATTATTTATAATTCGATTACGTATGTTGACAAGAGTGCATCATCACAAAACAAAAATCAATTTAATCGAGTAGCTACATCAAGAATATTAACATGATATGATTTTCGAATGTTCTACCCGTTGCTACTTTTATATTAGCTTCATATACCGTCTTATCTGTTAATTTAAAACCCACCGAACCAATAGTAATTTTATTGATATTTTTGATTGGATTTATCGTATTGTTATTTTTGTTGTTCTATACAAAAAAAAAAACTACGTGTATTCACTGTCAATTGGCATTTGATAAGTTAAATTGCTTTATTAGTAGCAGAATTAACAGTGAACCGCTAATAAAGCCGTGTCAATACGAACGTCTTCTTTCTTTTTCGAAATCTGGTTTATTTTCAAACCGTTAGTAGATTATTGCTTGCATAATTTCTTCAAAGACATTTTTTTAATTAAAATAATGACATTCGTCAAACAAATTTGTTTACATTTTAGAATGAGTTCTTCGATTGCCAAAGCCAGTCTAATGATTAATGATGACAAATTTCGAAAAGACTCGAATACCATTCAATATGCGGGCTAAAATAAAATTACCAACTGTCAATCATATCAGTCCATCGTATATAGTTAATTTGGTATCTCACTGTTTAGTATCGTTTCGCAATATCATTGCAATACCTCAGACATAACCGGAGGGGCTTTCATATGCAACTTACCATTTTTACATTGGGGAAAAAACGGCAATATTGTTGCCAAAGGCAATTCCTAAGAGTTTACTTTGCACGAGGGGGGCTTATAAACGAAAAGCTAATCTTTTCATATGCAGCACAGCATTTTTCATCTGATTCGTCTTGTAATCCACGATATTCGCTGTAAGCTCCAGACAAAATGTTGAGCTGTGTAATTTGCACAATGTCGCCCGGAGCGTCATCAATAGCGTCAAAAAAATATTTTTTTTTGTATACTCTTTTGCGATTTGCACAATTGCACGGTTACACGACAGACAAGCAGTGGCGGCGTGGCGGCCGGCGCTGTTGGTATTTGTACGACTTTCAGTGGATTTTATGATAGATCCTATTGACAGATGGAAATTGGGACCCGGAGAAATGGATACTTTTAAAATTGAATTGCAAAAGGACTAAGAGCCTGTAACTGTTATTAACTCAGTCTTTGCTTAATTAATTTACGATTGAAAGCTTATTTTTAGAGACGATTTCATACAAAGAGTCACTATTTCTGGAAATAACTATTTATATCAGGCTCTTGTCGTACCTACCTACATTTTTGGAGGTGATTGCATTTTTTTGTTTTCTAATTTCCAATTTGTTAAACAATCGGATTTGTGTATCTGGGGGCTATAGAAGATCAGTCTAGGGGTAAATCACGAATGACGATTATCGTCTGAATGACATCATTCACGATACTAAAAGACCCGGAATAGTATCTATTCAGAACGATTGAACTCAGGGATTTGAAAATTTCGATTTTTAGATATACACGACACCCCTATCGTGGAATCCGCCGGGGGAATTATTCACGGAAAAGAATATTTTGGTATCGTCGAATACGCAAAGTGAACAGTTCCCCGTTCGGGAAAAGTTCGATTTGGCCGTTTTTAAGGATACAGTGAAACTTATTCACAGTACCCACTCGGGGGAACTGTTCACTTTGCGGATGCCACGATACCAAAATATTCTTTTCCGTGAATAATTCCCCCGGCGGATTCCACGATAGGGGTGATAGAATCTATGTGTAATTTTAAGCACCATTTAATGCATCCTGCATTTTTTGCTGCTTCAAATTGATTGCGGATATTTATGTACAAGACGCACAAATCTCATGTATCTACAGCATTCGGTGTAAATTTTGGATGCTTCAAAAAATTATCTAATTCAGGAAAACATTAGCAGAAGTCACTCCAAATAGCCAGCATCCGACGGAACTTAAGTATAGGGTCTTGTCATAACTAAAAAAAAATCGTACGTTGAATTGAAGACAAATTGCGATGCCGGCTCGCTGTCAATATATTTATATCTAAACGCACTGTTTTGAATAATCGCCTTTAATGATCGTTAAGGCGAGGTCTTCCTCTACTGCGTTGTCCCTCCGGGTTGGAATCGATGACTCTTCGGGCCGGAGCGTTGGTCTTGGTGTCCAGTCGCCATCTTAGTCGACTGATACGTACTTTTCTGACTAGGTCGATGTCGCTGTACAAGTACAGCTCGTAGAGTTCGCTGGTAAATCTCCTCCTCCAAAGCCCGTCAACGCAAACGGCACCGAAAATCACTCGAAGAATTTTGCTTTCGAAGCGACCAAGGAGATCTTCATCCGCCTTTGATAATGTCCATGCTTCTGTGCCGTAGAGCAGGGGTGCTGAGTCTCCTTATTGTTTCTTGGCAAGGCCTTACTAATCAGTTTCCTTCTTAGGTCAAAGAAACAGCGGCTGACAAGTGTAATTCTTCGCTTCTGAATTTGATGTCATTGTCAGATTGTCATTAATAGCGGAGCCGAGGTCCCTCGGTACCTATAACTACCTCAAAGTTATAGCTGTCTATCATAATGTGTGTCCCTTCTTGTTGCCAGCTTGTATTTTGTTTTGCCCTCATTCATCGCTTAACCCATTTTTGCCGCTTCTGTGCTAATACTTGCAAATGCAGAAGTGACAGCTCGCTGCGTTCTGCTTTCTTTCTGCCAATTATGTCAATGCGTATGCAAATAGTCGCACAGACTTTTGAAAAATTATGCCACTGTCTCGGTGAGACTGTTTCCGACCGTTATGGAACAGCGAGCGTTCTTCATCGTCATTGTGCACAATCTGACAAGTTTGATAGGGATGCCAAAACATAGCTCTTTATAGCTCGTCTCTATCAAAGCTATCATATGCGGCCTTAAAATCGATACATAGATGGTCAGTATCGATTTGCACTTCTTGAGTTTTCTCCTACATCTGCAGTAGTATGAATATTTGGTCAGTTGTGGACTTACCGGGCCTAAAACCATACTGATAGGGACAGTTCATTGACGAATTACTTATAGGCGATGTTGAGGAGATCGGTGCCTCTACAGTTGACGCAGTTTAGAGGGTGTCCCTTCTAGTCGGGATCGGGCAAACGATGTTGAGGTTCCAAAGAGTTCTCATCACAGAACTGACAGAGGATACCCTTCCTTCAACTGGTGCATTAGTTTTCAGAAGGAAAAACTCCCATGGCTTGCATTGACGATTTTCTCGTTTTAAACCCTTTCCCAAAAGAGGAACAAAAAGGAGTTTTCATAACAATTAAAAGATGATGTATCCAAACTTGAAGCACACGCCACCTGCTCCAGCAATAACTAGCGAAGAACCAATTTACTTTTATGAGTTGGAAAATGCTCAGATAAAAATGCAAACTTACTGAGTGCACAAACTGTGTGTGTGTGCGTTGGACGAAGGGGGTGCTTTCTGCTTTGGTTCGTGTCTCACATTCACACAGTGTCACACTTCCTTACTTATGCAGGCTATGTATCTACAGTGACAGAAGAGTATCTTTACAACAACAACGGCGCAAACACCATAGATGCAAATGTGCACCATCAACGTCATTACTGGCGGCAGCGCGAGTGCATTTGTTTAGTTAAACTTATTTCCTTCAACTTTTTCTACTTTTTGTTGTATCTCACGGTAACGTTGAACAGATATACAAAAAATACTTTCCTCAGCTAATTCCTAGGTAGAAATGCTTGTATAGGTATAAGTGCATACGCACACGCTGCTCGGATATTTGTTTGGGGGGGTGATTAATATTTATCGCTTCTGGCGTTTGCTCTGGGATTGAGAGTGCACACGCTAACCTTGAACGGGCTGGTGGAAGTTGGATTGGAATGGAACTGCTGCTGGTAATGCTGGTGGTGGTGCTACAGCTACAGCTACTGTCATGACAGTTGGCTGCTTGGGCACGCATTTTGCATATGAAATTAGTTCAAGTTAAGATGTCAGGCTCTTTTCCGCCTCTCGGTGGCTGTGCTGGTGTGATTTCTCAATTCGCCGCATAGAAACTGTGCGCGCAGAGGAAATATAATTTTGACGCCACCGAAATATGATTGCATCTTGTGATTAGTATCACCCGGTGGATTGTCGCGTTGGTGGTTAGTTGTGACTGAATAGTTTCGTTTCATACAAATGAATATTGACAGTGGCGCCTGTGAGTTAAGAAGCTTAAATCTGATTAGAGGAGTGTATGTCAAGCAGGCATTGATAAAAAAAAAGACGCAGACAAATTTACATGACAGATTGCATTAGAGTTCCACTCAATAATTCATGAAATTGGATAGAGCTTTGGTTTTTTTTAATGCAAAATTGAGATGGCGGCGGCGCTGCTTGGAGATACATTTTGTCGTCAAATGATTTATTGCTGTGCTTCGTTGCTGCTTTAATTTGTAATCTAGTGCCACCTCTGACATATAATAGTGCGGTTCTTAGGCACGACATGGCAATTAATAATTTTATGTAAATTTACTCGAATAAAAATTTTACATGGCATGTCAGGAGTCTGAATATATCAAGAGGTAATTGATATTTGTGGGGATGTGAATTTGATTTTTTTTTTCTTCTTTTTAAATAAGTGTTACAATAGGTTAAAGATATTTATGACCATGATAACATCAGATATGTCTCAGACTATGTTAGCCGATCCACTTCAATATTTATGAGGATATCAGCCAAGGAGGTGGGCGCAGTAGCGCAGTGGTTAGTGTGTTGGACTACTGTGCGAGGGATCCCAGGTTCGATCCCCGGAAAAACCCAAATTACATCTTAAAGTTTTTTTCTACTGCGCCACCTCTCGCGAACGTCTGACAAACATCCGAGAGTATGCCTGTCATGAAAAAGCTTCTCAATTGAGCCGTTCGGACTCGGCATAAAAATTGTAGGTCCCTTCCATTCGTCCCAAAAATAGAAACTCACACAAAACGAATGGTTGCGAGAAGCTAGGCCTTGGGTGTCACCCGCCTGTTGCGCCAAATATTTATTTATTTATTTATCAGCCAAGGAGATTGTAGGTGTTGAAATAACTTCATCTGCACGTATGTACAGCTTTAAGTAGTTTCAAATAGAGAAGAAAATAGAAAAAATATAAGAACTTAACCACATTATATGCTGTGCTGAACCGCACTACCCGTCAGTAATATATTAACTGAAAGTCATTTAAACTGAGAAGACTTACCGTATCTAGCTCTTTTAAATTGTTTATTTTCTGTACCCTGGATTAAGAATATCTATCAAAAATTTCATGTCGACTTTCAGAAAGGGCTTTTTTCAAAAATCACATAACGTTCTCCGCTTGATTATAGTTCCATTTGATTGCCTGACTTGGATGACTGACTGACGCCACCCCATTTTGCCAATCCATTTGCGGAGAATATTTTTCTAATGGAATGGGGTGTACGAACACACATTTTCCCCCATTTTACACTCTCCAGGCAAAATGTTTCATTAAAGAAACAGTTTCGTCACAATTACGTAATTGTGTAAATAGATAATTTCTAGATAAGAAATCCCATTCCTAAATGGGAAATGTTACGTAGCATGTGTCTAAGATCGAGATGTTACATGTTCGCAATATATTTTCGTAACACTTGTGTCGTCCTAATGACCGCTGCGTCGCGAATGACACATGACATCATGCTCCTTGGTGAATAGCTTCATTATTATTGATTCTGAATGGTTTCTGGATTTTCAGCATAATTATCTATTGATTTTTAACCGCGCCTCACACAAAAAAAAAGTAAAGTCCATCGACGTCATAATCGCATCAATCACGAACCCTCTTCAAAAACTAGCACAAAGCAGGCCCGATTGTTGCATCATTTCAACTAGAATTTCTTGTCAAAATCCGCACTGTTTCGGCAATACAGAATTTATTATGGGAAGTTTTCATTAGGTCTGTTGGAAAGGATATTTGTGTAGATTAATTTTCCAAAAATAAAACGCCCGCCCATTTAAGTGGGTATCCCTTTTTTTTCGTGGTAGCACAATGGACCTACGCTGGTCTAAGTGTGTTGGCGTTTCCCAGCTGGCAGCCACTTTCAACCAACCAAGTGGATATTTACAAAATGATTTTTAATAAAATATTTAATAAAAAAAGTGTAAAGGAATAAAAGTTTCAGCAAAAGAGATCGATGTGTGCACGGTGCCGGTCGTCGCTTAACTCTGTTGTTATTCGTCTTGCATATTCTCAACTGCTTCTGCCGCATTCTCACCATCGCCAGCGTTTCCATGCCACCCACATTTACGCAATTTGACATCCAATCCAAGACTCATACTTGAAATTAGTTCCAAGTAGAAGTGAGTTGGGAGCAACACCTTTAAACAATATAAACCTGCATAATATTTCAAATCAAGATTTATATTACATCAGTCTATATAGACATACTTAATTAAAATATAGGGGGCTTCATAATGTTACCTATAATAAAATGTAAACTACTGAACAGATTTACATGAAATTTTTTTTAAAATGTTTTTAAAGACTGCATCAATATTTCGTTGATTGCCACACCTACTTTTTGAGGACGTTTTTGATCAAAATTTATTTTTTCTGACTTTAATAACGGACGCAGTGGCTCAGTGATTAGTGTGAACTCAGATGGGATCCCAGGAAAAATAAAAATTGCATCTTTTCACTGCGCCACCTTTTGCGAACCTTTAATAAACGCCAGAAGATAATGGCCGCGTTCCATTGACCGCTAGATGACTAGCGCACATGCCAAACTCCATACAAAAAAACTGACATTTCACAATATGTGCTAGAGCTCTAGCGCAAATTCTGAAATGTCTTTTTTTTTTTATATGGAGTTTGGCATGCCATTCGTTCAGGTGCGGCATAAAATTGCAGATCCCTGCGTCGCAAAAATAAAAACTCACATAAGCAAATGCTTGTGAGAAGCTAGGCATAGGGTGCTTATTCGGATCTGTTTCGCCAACATGACACTATTTTCTTAGACCATATCTTTGTGGAGAGACTGTGGCTCGTACACTTAAATTGCAGAGAAAAAAAGTTTTTGTCTGTCGAATCGAGTAACTTGAACTTACGGGCTAGTGCAAGTCGTGTATCGGGAAACGAATAATTTAGAATTTCAGTTGTTGCAGTATGCCCTGTTGCTCCGTACTGCTAGAACCACATGTCCTCAAGTCGCAATTCATCCAATTTAAGAATGACACATTCATTGATCATGGCTCTGCGTATCGTTCTAAAAAAAAAATGCCCAAATGACACCCCAGGCTTAAACAAAAATTCATGTCACTCATGACTATTTTTGACCGAAAATCGTCTACTTCGTTGTTCAGATTCATGAGGGCGTGAGGTGAGCCTAGGTTAGACGCAATTCACGGTCAAATCAAAACCTATTTGTGAATTACATGGCAGATCGTCTGATAGTCATAGACGGAGCCCCACGGATATCGTCGGCAGCTATATTATTGGCCGAGCGAGATGGTTTGCTCCATCCCTGGTTGTTTCAGATTCTAATACCCGTTTTTACAGTGACCATTTTAGGATCGATTCTTCCTCAATGGAAGATTTCTATATCATAGTAGCATATTTTTAATTATTTAACTTAAAGGACACTTAAGTACCTTAGGTACTCGTGGCTATGGCAGGTGGCAAGCTACTACTGACAAATTCATTTGCATTTTTTTTTTAAGGCTTACGAGTTCAATTGAACTAAACTAAATTTCCATTTTGTCTAAGTAGGGGGTTATTTGTCATTTACAACCTATTTAAGAAATCACAACGTTATTTGAAATACTAAAAAAAAAACCTTTTTATTTCGCCCCATTTGCGATGAGTATTGTGAATCGGTCATGAAACGCAAAATTTAAAATATGTGAATTGTGAAACCGGCAGAATCACTGACGAATTGTTCATCAAAAATATTGTGGCGATTATTTCACTTTGTTCAAGGGCATTCATTGGTTATTCACACAAATTCTTATTCTGTTTGCTTCTCAAATGTCAGAATTGAATTGACATTCGACGCCATTAATGTAAAATCTATTGCGCTTTCCGATAGGGACATAAACAATTGTTTCCAACTTTGAAGTGCATTCACAATGGCCCGTATTAGTAACCTCAGTTTTTGTTTGTTGTAGGTCACAATACTCATGTATGTGTTGTAGGTCACAATAGATAATTTTATATGGAAAAAAACGCAACCATGAGGTCGTAAAACTAAGCCTGGGCAGTATAAGTAATTAGTACCACGCAATTTCTATTCATCATCCCCATAATCTATTTTTTTTTAATGGTATAATTTGTTGGGCAGTTGCTGAACTTAACGACCCTGGTTTTCAAGTCCTATATTAATCTGAGTCACTGTAGTGTAAATAGTTTTGTTTTTGAATGGAAATTAAGTTTATCAAGTTCACAATACCTTTTCGGATCTAATAATATAATTATTCACAAACCAATAAGAAATGTAATACAATCTTTTCCACAATTAATTTATTAGGTTTTTTTTTAACTTTTTCATAAAAAACAATTGTAAATACCTACAGCAAATTTCTCTCTTACAAAAAACACAATTAGAATAAGAAACTTGATTATAAACCACATGTATCTATATAAAATAACATTACCATCTCAAACTAAAGTATTTATTTCAAATATTTGTTTCTTATTTAAAAAAAAAAAAAGAAATATTCAGGTAATCAAACAAACTGTGATATGCAACTAATATAGAAACAAAAAGAAAAAGAAACAAAACATACCTACATCAAAATAATATAAATGCAATGTAGATGTTCACCTCAAAATCATATAAAAAAAATATTTCTGTTTCGTAAAAGAGCTAACAAAACAGACATAACAATAAAATATAAATTATACACATTATATATTAAATCAGAGAGACCAACAAAAACTTATCTCAACAAACAACAATAATGAAAAAAATATTCAAAACTATTTCTCACCCGAAACGACATTTTTTTTTCAATTCGTTTTGATTTCATCAAATTTTCCTTTCAATTCTATTTTGTGATAGTTGTAAGTGAAAAAAAATATTGTAAATTGAATATATTAAACATAATAATGGTTTTCGGTATTCCAACGAATGAAAAAAATGTATGCTCTTTTGTATCCCCATAGGGGACATAGAAACTCATAAAACAAAGTAAAAAAAAATTAAAACGAATTTTCCAATTAAGACTACATTTAATGGGATTTTGAATTATGAATAAAAACTATATAAGAAAAATATAAATCATTGCAATATTTGCAACAATCAATAGATGTAACCCTTTCAATTAGAAATTACAATAATTTTTGTTTAATTTTAATTTTTTTCCAAATATAAAATGCATTATAGTTTAAGGAACAAATTAAAACCACCCACAAAAATTCAAATCGCTTTAAATGTGTAGAAAACAAAAAAAAATAATATAAAACAAACATAAACTTTTACTTAATATTTAAGTAGTTATTATTTTTTTTCTTAACAACAAATCTAAATGTCTATTTATTACACAGAAAATTATTATATAAAGTATAAAAAAAGAAAAGAATATATATAAATAATATTTATTGAAATTTTAACATTTCATATACATACATACATAAAAAAAAATTAATGGCAAATCGGGAACTGGTGGATCGGAATATTTTGACTTTGTTATCGCAGAGTGGGTTGATCGTTTTGACGTCTACAAAAATGTAAGTGCAACCTAACGCCTATCTGCAAGCATCTTGGACCGCTGTTAGAATACGTATGTATTTAAAAATAATAATAAGTATATTGTTGAAGACTGGTTTGGATCATTAAGACGATGTCCATATTTCTAAAATTAAAATGAATTCGATTTCCATTCATACCATTTTACAGTAGAAACATACTTTTGCTCCATACTGTCGATTATTCACAATGAAGTGTACACGCAGTAGAATGCCAGAATGGGCTCGTTTGTTTTTTTTCGATTCCTTCAGACTCCTAATGAATAGAATATTCATGCAAGACCCGATTTCACAAATTCCCTAGATTTTTTATGGTGAGCTTGTTCACTCTAAGTTGACTTAAGCTTGACGATTTTTATTTTCAACTTATGATTTTGATTTTATTCACTCAAAGTTGATGTTTTAAACTTTCGATTTTCAACTAAAGAATATTGATCAACTTTAAATTTTCTCAACTTTCCAAAATAATAGAATTTGTCGGAGCAAACTTGAACTACCGCCGGTCTTATTGGCATCTTCTCTTGAAAAAATACAAGGCACGATCCCTCATAATCTGCTTAATTTTTGTGTATTTTTCACGCAGATATATTAAGGTTCTTGTGAGATGAGGAAACTTTGATGACAGAAATAGTAATTTTCTCAAATTCCTTCTCTTTATCTCGATTGGTTTGGTAGCACCGTATTTTTTTATTTTCAATAATCGAAGTGTACCTACTCTAATGCATTTTTTTTACCAGCCAGTCTTCCTTTGTACTCTTTGATTTTTCCATTCTTTTTTTTCACTTTAATTTAAAAAAAAATAGTATTGAAGTTTCAAGTGCAACAGAATTTAAAAACCTTACACAAAAATGACGCACCAGCTCGCAGGTCGATAGTTGTAATTGAGGGCATTCAAGAATCTAGTTTAATAGGTTTGACAGCTCTCTAACTTCATGTTGCCGAATTTGCATTGGACCGAACTGGTCACGTGAACAGATTTCGTTTATATCTGCAATACCGACAAATCAAGTCAGGAAATTCTCGACTTACTACTAATGTCGTTTTCGGTTGGTCGTCCAGAACCGTCCGGAAGAACTCTCCGCGATTCTGAATTCAAATCCAGAAGCAAATTTCTCTTCTTTTCAGTAGAAGAACTGTCAGTTGAGTACCAATCGAACGCTTTCAGAGGCCGGAGAACTCAGTTTTGACATTTCTATTGGGTTATCGGAAAGCATGGCAGAGTGCAGTTTGACATTTCGATTTCCCTGACATGTAAAGCACTAATCAGAAACTCAGAACCTAGGCAAACAAAAAGCTACAACAGTCAATAAGTGGCATACCAACAATTTAAGTTAGTTTTTGCGTTCAGGTAAATATGAGTCCGACTATTCAAGTTGACTTACGATGACTAGATTCTTGAATGCCGCCATTAACATTTCATGTGTCAATTTTGACAAATAATATCCCAAGGAAATTTTCGAAACATCAAATAGACCAACATTTTATAATTGTCTTCACGCGGTTAGCATTTTGACCATCATCGGTTCATTTAAAAAAAAAGAAGTGATTTTAAGTACCCGTAGAAAGAATAGGAAAAAGAAAAAAAATGCTTTAAAGCTCCTGGACTTCGTGGGCTAAAAATATGGCTTTATTCAGCCAACAAATAGTTTTTCTTTATTTTTGTTGTAATAAAATCGTGTGGGCAAATTATGGGAATTTTAGCAATATGCGGAGGAAAAAAGAGAAAAAAACACCCCAATTTTGATTATTTCACAAATTTTGGGAAAATAAATTGACCAAAATGAAATATGGTATTACCATTTGGTACCCTGCTAAAGTTGTCTTAAGTGCAACCCATTCTGCAACACCAAGTCAAAATGACAACAAAAAAAATAGAGGAACGAGTTAAGAAAAAAAAAAAACACGAAATAAATGACAAAACTTTTAGCCACATGTATCTGCAACCTTTCCCCCACCAATGAATAATAAAACCAAAACACACATAAAGGGGAATGCAAAGCTGTACTCCCTCTTTACCAGCATTAAGCGTTAAAGTTTAAATTAAAATTTAAGAACAAAAAACAAAAGTTATTTGATAAAAAAAAAAACAATTAACATATGCTTTTTGAAATTTTAACTGAAAAGAACTCAGAAAAGTGATCTTTTTGCAAAAAATAAAATAAAAATGGTTTTCTAAGCAAAATAAATTTAAAAATAAAAATAAAAGAAAAAGTTTTGTCAATGTTTTTATTAGAGATATACCATAAATGTATGTATTATTATAACATAATATATTTATATGGAAATATTTTTTGAGAATGGATTAGAATGTAAAAGGCAAAGTTTGGAACAATGGGGTAGTATTTTTTTATTTTTATTTTTTTTACAACAAATATAAAAAAAACAAAAAAAAAAAGAGTTTTCTAATAAATGTTAATGGGTTTTCATGGAATATTTTAATTGGAACACTGAAAGAAATGAAAAGAAGAAGTAGAAGAAAATGAAATATTTTTATCGAAAGTAATTAACTTTAAAATTAAGTTTGTTTACTAGCATGTAAGTTTATTAATGAATGTGCATTGAACTGAATTGTAGCAATTTTTTTTATAATAAGAGATTTTTGAAGATTTTGTTAAAATGTATAAGTACTCCGGCGAGATGGAGGTTAAGGCAAAAAAAAAAAACGTGTTAAGAGATATTATTGAGTAATGGAAATAAGATAAACTTTTTTCATAACTTCTTGTAAAATTTGTTTAAAATATGAAATGCTTGTAAATAACAATACTAAACGATATTAAACATAATTTTTTTATTAAACATTTAAATAATGCATTTGATTTATTTGAAACGCTATGAAAGTGTTGATAAAAGTTGCAATTGAATGGAAAGGTGTGGTAGGTATACTTGAGTATAGAGATGGTGAAACTAAGCCACCGATGGAACACAACACTTTACAGGGGTGTTGTTTGAGAGAACAACAACTTTGTTAACAAACATTTCGGTTGGAATTATAGATCTTTCGAACTACACAGTCAAAAAGTGAAAGGCATCAGTTTATCGAAGCGATAAGAACTAGACAACCAATTATTGAATACAACAGAGACGTTGACTTGACACCGTATTGGATTTCATTGTTACTTGTAAAGTTTGTCGAACTCTAAAATGTTGTTCTCAGTTTTTTTTTTTTTTCTTTTTAACGCAAGCACTAATTTATCTACAGTTTTATAATACGAGGTAGCCACTTTTTCAGGGAAGTTATATCGATCTAGAATTAAAGAGAGTTTCACACTGACAGCTGTTTCCCGCTCGAAATTTTGACAGAAAGCAGTATCATACCTCCGCAGATTCGCTGAGTCGCTTTACGCCTGAACAACGTTGGGAAATATTGAAAACTTCTTTCCAAAGTAAGTGCTGTGTATCCCAAACCGTGCGTTTTTTGAAAAAGAAGTTTTGGCCGAAATGAAGCAGTCTATGCTGTACGCAAGTTTGTGCAAAAAGTTCGTGAGACTGGTATGCTAGTGGAAAACACTCATGGTCCCCGTCGTCGTACGGCTGCTGCTGCTGTAGCCGAGAGTGTAACTGCTAGGTTCCACTTCCACATTTCATTTTCACTCGAAATGAAATCGGAAATAAATTTTTGTTTCTACATTTCACTGTATTTGATTTCGATTTAAAAATTTTCGGAATTGAGACAAAGTGAAATTGTGATTTAAAAAAAAATTCGGAGTTTCCGAATCGCTCGAAATGCAGAACACTGAAAACGAATTCACTCGCTTCACGCACTAGCCTAAGGAAAATTCTGCTCAAAGATCTCGCTATCGTTTCACAGTTTGGGCCTTAGAGCAGCTTGAATTGGACAACGATTTTGGCCGAAAAATCATCATTTCTGACAAGTCGCATTTTCATCTCGGCGGCTACATTAAACAAACAAAATTGCAGCGTCTGGGGCCGGAAAACCCGCACGATATTGTCGAGAAGCCAATTGATCCACAGAGAGTGATAGTTTGGTGCGGATTGTGGAGTGGTCACATCATTGGACCATTTTTCTTCTAAAATGAGGCTGGGAACAACGCAACGTTTCGGTCAACGGTGGGCGTTACAGAGCCATCTTAACCGACTACTGAAATTGAAGACATAGATTCGGGCGACCTCTGGTTCATGCAGGATGACACGCGATGTCACACAAGCACAATCGATCTTTTGCACACCAAATTTCTAAATCGTGTTATCAGCTGTCTTGGCGATGTCAATTGGCCGCCTCGGAGCTGCGATTTGACGCCTTTGGACTGTTTTTTTTTGGAGTGTGCAAGGCGCGACATTCACAGATTGATCAGCTTCTACTGCAACCTTGTCTTGCTACTTCATCAGCTTTCTTATTGAATTCCTTCATCTCCCGAAACCCAGCAGAGCGATACCTTGGGCTATGATCAGGAACCTTAAGAAGCTTCGATTTTATTTCCGGTGCAGTTATGGCTTTTATTACTGTTTGACTGTCGATAAAAAAGATGATAGGAATTACCCATTACCACAGTCTCACGGGCTGGCTGTTGTCATTGCCAGGACTTTTGCTTGGAAGACTCTACTATGGTCGGGGAAGCTTACCGATTTTGATATTCCCAGCGATTCGGAGAAGACGCATGAACCAAGTGTCAATTTTTGATCCGTCTGTAAAAACGGCTATGGATTGCGTATTAGGTAAGAGTCCGTCTCTCCATTCTCTGATATGTTAATCTTTATGGTCAGGGACAGAGTATTGCTGTCAAGGCTTACAGTGAGCAAAAGTAAAAATAAAAAAAAAAAATTTATTGCAAAATTGTACAATAAAATAACGCGTTGTTCATATAAGGTAAGGGCTTACTCTGACCACGTTCAATAAGATCAATTTATACCAAAATGCGATATAATTCAACACGCACGCAAAATGAAAATCCAAAACGATTCGTCGAACAATAGCCCTGCAACAGGACGGTAACCCGCCATAGTCCTTCATAGTGCACTCAACTATATTACATCTCCCACTGAGTACAATAAATCTGTCATCATACTATAGCCCTGGCAATATAATAAAACACTTTCACTCACCGAATCACCGAATCACCGACTCACAGTCCTCACAGTCCTCACAGTCATCATCCTGAATGAAAGGCAGACGCAGAGGCACACTCTCGTCTCAAGTCTGGGCGCATTAAAATTCAAATGTGCAAAAGGATTTAATTGACGCGACACAGGAGAGGCATTTATTTCCGCCCTACGATTCATGGATGTCGTGGTGTATATACCTACCTATACATATATATATATGTCTTTCTTTCGAGCTGAAATGTTTGCGGATGTAAATGCAATAATTTTCGACTTGAAACGTTTTTATGGCAAAAGAAAGGGAAAATATTTACAATTTAATTGAATGATCCACGTTCAACAAATTTAATGGCTACGACAACGAACGTTCCTTTGATTTGCGAACTCGACGGCCGGGCGTGGGGACAGATGTTTCTATAAAGGAGGCTGGGGCTGTGTTCGTTTCGTATGGCGACCAGTTGTCCAGAGTTGGGGTTTTTTTTTTCTCCTTAGTTTCCTGGACGACAACGACAATACAAATGGGTGCTGGTGCTGTGTCACTTTTTTTCTTCTACTTCAGCTGGGCAATGTTGAAAATTTGTAATGAAGGCGATAATTGTTACGCTTGTCTTGTTTTACTCAAGATAATGTTCCCAAGGAATTCGTCTTTAGTTTATCTCCTTGTCCAATGGGTACTTTGTAAGCGGATTTATAGAGTTCTCTGCCGATGGCTAATTAGCTGTATAAATCGTCTAACAAAGAGAGTGACAACTGACAATTCTTGGAAATATTTAAGGCTGTTGTGTTAAGAGGAATTTATTTACACGGGTGCATTTCAATAGATTTCTTGAATAGCACAATAAACATGAAGATAGTCACGGCTTAAATACAAAGGCGGCAAGCCGGGAGAGCAAAATACTATAGGTAGTTGCTGTACGGATGCAGATGATTCCTTGGTTAGTTTTGGTTTTGATAACTAATAAGACATAATGCAAATAAATTTTATTTTTTTTAATTACTGAAGTCAACCACACAAAAGGAGATCCCCTCAACTGCTTTACACTACAGAGGTATACATGCGGTTTAATTAAGCAAACTTTGTCTGTTTGCCCAATCGGGATCATCTGCTATCTGCGTAGCTAGAAAAATGTAAACGGCTGTTTACCCTTGAAGGGGTTTTGATGGGGCTGTTCCATAATGGAGCCTTCAGGTGTCCGGGAAGACGCGACGAGTTTTCTTCCGTCGCAAAGCCCATACAAACTAACCTAACCAAACATTCGGTAGGAACTAAACGGGCGACCCTATAGATTTGAGATCCTGGGCGTAGTGGCTCAGTGGTTTGTTTGCTGGATTACTGCGCGAGAGGTCCCAAGGTCGATCCCCGGAAAAACACAAATTACAACTTTATGTTTTTTTCACTGCGTCACTGTCTGACAAACAACTGTCATCAGTAATGGAAGAGCTTCTAAATTCAGTCGCTTGGATTTAGCATAAAATTGTAGGTCCCTTCTATTTGTCCCAAGGATAGCGATCCAAATTTATGTCCAACTACAACAAGGCTGCTGTAAGAGATGGCCTATACCGGTCGAGCTGGTTGGTAAGAAGCATGCCCGAAATTTATCTGCACAATTTATTTGAAAGAATATGTAACTGATGAATGGAGTTTCAGCATCGTCTGCCGCAAAGAGATAATCTGAGCTGGGCCAATTTGAAAGGAATAAATCTCCTGGAAAGTCGCGTATAAGATTCTGTCGGCTATACTGTCTGAACGCCTTAAGCCTTCACTTATATAACCTGACCGAACCATATTAGTGCGGTTTCAAGCCAAGAGAGTCAATCATCTATCAAATCTTCAAACTCTCTAAATCAGAATAAAAATTCAAGAACTCCAGATCGGTACAGGTCACCTCTTCATCGACTTCAAGGTCGCCTACGATAGCGTATATGTAGGGACGAATTATACAAAGACATGTCAAATGATGGCATCCTTGACAAATTCGTCAGTCTATGCAGGATACCGGTAGAGAAATCTATATCTATTTCGTCAAAGATAGGGTTTAATTTAAAATCACGCGTTATCATGTAACTCGCAAGCCAACATCAGCAGAGGTAAATTGTTCCACCAGTCAGTTCAGCTACTTGGATTATGCTGACGATATTGACATTTAGCAAGAGCACTCAGAGAGCTGTCAGTGGCGCGTTTGCAAAATTATTGAAACTGAGATGGCAAAGATGAGTCAAAACGAAGTATGGAGGACTCTCAACATCGACAATTCGGGCAAAACGTCACTACGCGTAGTCTGTGCATTGTGACGTTTTGCCCAAATTGTAGGCCCTTCAATTATACGTTGCTAAATGGCATTAGTATATGCAGATCATGTAATAAATCACTCTTGCCAATTGCCTGAGCGATGAGGGATTTTCGTAATCCAATTCTTTTTTTTTTTTTGCTCAATCGCTCGCACTTCCGCAGCCTAGAAGGCATCTAAAAAGTAGTAGGCTCTGTATTCTATAATATAAGGCGATATTGTATAAAACTCTAATCATCCCGGTGCAGTAACATGAACCTTGTCGAAATCAGATGATTGATAACCTCTGTGGACGCTTTGAGAGGAAAAAGATTCTCTGGGTGATTTCCTTTCCAGTTTGTATGGATGGAGTGTGGAGAAGAAGATTCAACGACAAAAAATAGTGGCTATACAATGACGTCGAACTAGTCATAAAGCTTAAATTACAGCTGGTTTGGTTAGGTCACGTGAAGCATACGGACAACAACGCAGCATCCTGTTGAGTCTTTGAGTCTACCCCTGACTGACGAAGAAACAGAGAAAATCCCTACCTCAGGTTGCGCGCACAATACGAGAACGACCTTAACCAAGTAGTTGCGCAGCTAGTTAGGGTAACAGCCAAACTTGTAAGCGCCGTCCTAAGTAAAGTAAAGTAAATAATGCTTATCATACCCTAAGTTCGACATGCCAAAGAAAGCCTGGATTTTCTTTTAAAGATCAAGTTATTAGGAATGTCGCAGATCGCAACACTTTATCTAAATAGAAGAGGCTCCTTGGACTGGAACACATTTCACTTCATCTTTCTCTCTGTCACTTGAGGAACAAAACTTTATTAAACCTCAGTGACATATTATATCTCTGACGTTTCACTATTTTATCTTGTGTATGAAAATCGCTAAAAAGCACCGGATAACTACTGTGATTTGCTATCCCTTGCACAGCTCTCCATTTATTTATTGAGTGAGATGTTTCAGGATGATCTATGAAAACATATTCACACTCCCAATTTTGAGTATCACATGCGCCATAGGCATAGCGCATAGCCCATAACGCACATCGTCTTTTTGGGGCCAAAATATTACTTCCCACGAATTGATGCCCAAATGAGTGATTACATCTTCAATGGACAACTTTTGCTTTCATCTGAATTGCTGCATAGACAATTGTGCTCCCATTTCCATTTCAACACATCGCTGACTAATTTATTATGTTTATCATCCTGAAGTAGGCATTCACCCCATCCCACCCACAACCGCCCATCCAGATGCACCATTCAAAGATTCACATGCTTCGCAACGCGCGCAACCCATATCGGTCAAGTGCCGAAGATTGACACATGAATTTAAGCAACCGCACCACCACAGCTACGACGACGACCGACGATGGCATCAAAGTCGAAATTTTCTCAGCTCTATACTCTGTTTACATAATTACATACATACACAGATGAAGTGGGTAGAGATTGTGCAATATTCGTACGCGTTTACATCATAATAAAACTGCTGACGTTTGATGGATCTGAATCCGATAATAGAACGAAACCAGAGAGAGCTCGTAATTAAATTCGTCAGTTCCTAAGTCAAGTCAAGTGTGCCCATTCCGATGAATTTTTTTTTTTTAGTTACTCACTGCGTCCAGCGGAGAATGAGATAACATAACGTAGAGTAGGACTCGAATTCAAAATTATTGTTTTTTTTTTTTTATTATGTATTTATTTAAACAAAATATGCAGCTTGAATGAAATGAGTCACCCTGATGGTGTATAGATGCGTGTCAAAACTGAAAACAATTTTTTTTTTAATATTTTTTTTCTCGGAAAGCCTTGAACATGACACTAGGTTTGGTCGGTACTGCTATGAGTAGCGTCAGCAACATGCAAGTGCTCCTCCACGAAGTATATGCATGTACGAGTATAGTTTTGTGTCAATTGGGAGTTGACATTACACCAATATCAAAAGTTGTAGATAATCATTTGCGCAAAAAAAAAAAAAAAACATAAGAGCACGGACGTGACTAACTCGTGATTGATTCGTCATAAACACCTGCATATATACCAGGCAAAAGGAGACTTCAGCAGACGAGCTGGCTTATAGCTTTTAGGCGGGAATTGTGTCGACACATGATACCTAACAGCTGAAAAACCATCTTTATTGTTCTGGCCCAAGGTTGAATATGAGGTGATACATGGACAAAGGCGTTTTTACGTCTCAAGTAGGTATCGGATGTTTTTTCTTTTCGCTCGTGATAAGGATGATGAAATATTTATCAGTGAATTATTAAAATAGTGAACATTTAGAAATTACGTCATTTTTTTCACGTAGGCTTATTTTGAGTCAAACTATTGATGGATATAATTTTTTTTTATTGCAGCTATAAATTTGTTTGTGGAGGGTTTTCGATGTAGAACCTATGGACAAGGGTTGACAGTTTATTTCCCCACTTTAGTAGTGGTACTGGAACACTAGATTGAAACATGACGCACAAAAACACTTGTCGCATCATATGACCCAACCAAGACGGCCGAGGCAACAGTTGACTTATCCGGAAGTAAGAAATGAGAAAAAAGAAAGAAATTTTTATAATTGATTGATCTTTAAAAAAAATCCAGGCATGCTTTGTCATCTCGAACTGGGGGACTGGGAAGCATTATTTGCTTTACTTAAGATGGCGCTTACAAGCTTGGCTGTTACCCTGGCTATCTGTGCAACTACTCAGTTAAGGTCGTTCTCCAATTGTGCACGCCACCTGAGGTAGTGTTTTTTTCTGTTTATTCGTCACTCAGGGATGGACTCAAAGACTCAACAGGATGGTGTGTTGTTGTCCGTATGCTTAAGGTGACCTTACCAAACCATCTGTATTTTAGCTTTTTGACTAGTTCAACGTCATTGTATAGCCAGTATAGTTTGTCCTTGAATCTTCTTTTCCACACTCCATCGACACAAACTGGAAAAAAAATCACCCAGAGAATCTTTTTCCTCTCAAAGCGTCCACAGAGGTTATCATCCGATTTCGACAAGGTTCATGTTACTGCACCGGGATGATTAAGGTTTTATACAATATCGCCTTAAAACCCTTTTCGACATCGAGGGTTTAGTAGTGTTCTGTTCTGGCTTTGACGGACGAGTTTGGCAATGATGCCATAATTTGACATGGCTTTGTATAATTCGTCCCTACATACGCTATCGTAGGCGACCTTAAAGTCGATGAAGAGGTGACGTGTGTCGATCTGGAGCTCTTGAGTTTTTATTCTGATTTAGAGAGTTTGAAGATTTGATAGACGATTGACTTTCCTGACTTGAAACCGCACTAATATGGGTCGGTCAGGTTATATAAGCGAAGGCGTTAGGCGTTCAGCATAGCCGACGCGACGTTCCAGGAGATTTATTCCTATAAAATTGGCGCAGTTCAGAGTAGCTCCCTTCTTGTGGATAGGGAACACCATGCTGAGGTTCCATTTATCTGGGCACACATTCGGCCGAATAAAAAGCTGGTGCTCGATTCTTACCAAGTCTGTTTTAAACAAGTCTGCTCGGTCGGTAGGGCATCTGCTCCAGCAGCCTTATTGGACTTAAATTTGGATACCGCTACACTTAACTCGTTTTGTTCGGCTGGAAAGAAATTCAGACTATCACGCCCAGGTCTCCGCGATTGATAAGCCCGGAGAAGTGGTCTTCTCAAATCCTCGCAGAAGGCTTCATTAGGTTCAGGGTAAAAATTCCACATACCTCATACAACCCTCCTAGCTTAGATATATTCCATTCTACAATTAAATCATTCTCAGAGCGTTAAAACATCCACGGGAGCGAATTTCGCGCTGGAAATTGTTGGATATACCGCCATTGCCTCATGTTAATGCTCCCCACACCTTAATGCGGCTAATACATCTGATCAATGGCAGCTGTGCGAGAAATTAATCCGTGTGCCCCTTTTTCGTGCAACAATTGACAAATTGTCATCATTTCTCTTGGCGATAATAAAATCTGGGACAGCTGTGGTGAACCAAGTGGACGCCGACTGCCTGAGAATAAAATTTGAGTCAAAAAAAAAAATGTGTGCCACGCCAGAAGGTCATTCACTTTATTTACCCAGTCGTCTTGTCTTTTTGGATTAAAACCGTTAATGTCGGCAATTAAACAATTAAAGTTCGGAACATCATCGTTTTCGACAAATCAGCGCGCGCCTTCGCCAATGATTTGCGTCACAGTCACGCCACGCTGAGGCTATAACCTGCTGAGAAATTTTGAGCTTCCCGTTCTCATCACAAATTCGTTTCACGTCGAACGTCTATTGCCTTAACGCGACATGACTTAGGGGTTGTTCGCGACCGCACACGTGTGTCATAAATTAAGAAACTAACCCATTAATATGACGTCACTTGTATCAGTGATGCAAATCTGACACTTAAAAATTAAACGTCCAGCCCTTATCGCGAGTTCATACGTCATAACCTTAAATAATCTCGACCGACGACATCCTATACCGCCACCAACATTCAGGCAGCCGAGCTGCCTCCTTTGCATTCATAAACAATCATGAACCGCATGCACCTACATATATACAGTGGTGGACTTAACAGGGCTAAGACCGAAGACGACGCCCGGCGAGAGTAAGAAAATTGATAAATTGTGCAGTCGGCAGCAATTTCACGACTTGTTAGCACGTAATTTTGTGTGCCATCTACCCGAGGAGGTCGGTCCATTCTTCGTCTTTGAATTTACCTATGGAGTTTTTCTATATATGTATAGCAACAACAAAGGTTAGCTGTAAAGTTAACACGACACAAGATCTCTTCTGGGATTCCAACTTTCAAGACGGACGGGGGTTGGGTATAGTGTTGTTGTTGTGTTATGAAGAGGTCAGTACCCGTGTCGTTTGTTTGAGCTCTACTGATGGAGAGTATCATTTCACCCGAAGGAGTATTAAATTTAATTTGAATTATCGCGTGATCACGAATATTAAAAAAAAAGAAAACCAAGTCAAGAGAATTTAAAAAGAAAACGCGCAGACTGTAAGCTTGATTCAAGTTTTTGACTATACACGACATAGGGTGTAGTGTACAGGCAAAAGGGAGCATAAACACTTTGACAGCCCTATTAAGCAGTGATTTGGTGCTGGTTTGGTGTTGTTACTATTTTGCATGTGGACATGGCATCTGATTGAGGTGATTATTCGAGAACACCAAATGGGCGTTGGAAAGTACCCGAGAATGCGAATTTGAACTGTGAATGGAACTCGGTATGGGTAACAAGAGGCGCTGCAGTGAATTATATATTTAACGCTAGTGCAGCAGCAGCTTAAAGCGAGTGAAGCGGAAAGAATTATTTCTGATTTCATGTCAAAATAAGGGGTGGGAGGTAAGCAACAATTGGGAAGGTACCTACACAAAGTATGTATAGTCTCGTCAAAATATTATGCATAATAGACTGCGCTTGTCTTACATGTGAAACATAAACCCATGCAGTTGGGGGTTACAGTACAGTAATGACACATTTACTGTACTGTAAATTGTATTGTTTAACAAATTCATCGTCAATTGTTGAACTTCATTCTTCTAATCGAAAGACTTGAAGTTCCGACTTCGACATCGATTAATTTGTACCCTCTTGGGAGAGTAGGTACCTACCTAACCTATTGAATCTTCTATTTAAGTAGGCATAAAATAATCTATTCGCAACTCAATGCCCCAGACAGTTCTTTCGCGAGCTAGAAGAGCGGAAACTTATTATGGGCCCATTATAACAAAATTATTTGTAGTATTTTTAAAACGCAATATTGTTACAGGTACCCATATAATGTTTTCTGTGTCCCATCTAAAGCTGAGTATGTGTACTCGAGCAAAAATAAAATGTAACTGCTCTCCAATTATTTTACGCAAACATTAGTTAAATCCCTTGCTAAATTTTGACAGTTGTTCGTTGAAAAAACTTCCTTCAAAAATTCATCGACACGAAAAAGTGTCATATCGCTGCGCTTTCTTTTTTTTCCTCATCGAGGTATTTATTCATTGAAAAAAAAAAATCATCCATATTTGCTTTTCCGCAACACAAAAATACAACAAAAATAAAACCAACAGATCGATCAAAATTTAGCCTGAGAAAATGTTATGAAGCTTAATACACTGCTCGAGCTAAATTTATCTCCCATTTAAAATTCTCTCAAAAACTTAGCTGAGCTAAATTTAAGCGAATCAATTAAGCCGAGCGGTACGCTGCTTCAGCTAAAAAATCAAACTTTCATTTCAGACTGTACTGGATGTATCTGTCACAATTTAGCGCGCACAATTTTTTTCAACATAAATTTTGAAAGATCTGTAGGTTTTTTTGTGTTCTGTTTTTGTGTAAGTAAATAAGGATAGTGATTTTCAATGAATACCTCGATGAGGAATCCTTTGCAAGTGATAAATTTAAGATCAAATAATAGCAGACAAGGAAAAAAGAAAGTGCATTGAAAATATAACAATTTTTCGCGTCGAAATATTTTTGAAGGCAGTTATTTTCAACGAACAGCTGTTTTCTGTGACACTTATATCCACAGCGCACTCTGTGTTAAAATTTTGCTGGGAGTTTGGGTAATGTTTGGAGAGAAAAATTGGAGAACAGCTAAAATTTAGTTTCGCTCGATCAGCGTACTAAGCTTGAACCATTAATGGGCGCGCTAAATTTTGACAGATACGTATATGAAGTATAGTCTGAAATGAATATTTGATTTTTTAGCTGAAGCTGCGTAACACTCGGCTACATGGATTCGCCTTAATTTAGTTCAGCTAAATTTTGGAGAGAATTTATGGGAGCCAAAATTTAGGTCAAGCAGCATACTAAGCTTAAGGGAAATTATGAATTCAGCTTGCGAAATAGGAACCATCGTCTCAAATTTTATCTTCCTAAACATTTTTGTATGGGAGATAAAATTTAGCGTATGGTACTGGGCTTAGGATACATTTTATCGCGAGAGGGATACTTAGCTGAATCTCAAAGAAATACCAAGAAAGACCCAAAACGCACACCAAGTGCAGTTACTCTACGAGGTAGGTTTTGATGTAGCAATTAAGGGTTTTCGGTGCCTAGCGGGTATTCCATTTTTAAGGTTCCATTCTTATAGGGACAAAACGGATCCTTATTGTTTTCGCTACGATGTCTGTCTGTCCGAACCCACTAAGTCAATTTTGTTCCTAGATATATCTCAAGAACAAATTGACGTAGAAGGCTGAAATTTGCACACAACATCAGGTATAACCTCTAGTTAAACGACAATGGTAATGTTTCAATTGTAACAATACATCGGCTGGTTTTGAAGTACATAATTAGTAATTTGGTGGAAAAAATTGTTTTCATCATACAAAAAACTTTTTAATACTGTACCTAGGTCAAAAAACAACCGACACACTAACGTTTATAAGACAACCAACTCTGGCTAAGTACGGAACCTTCGGTGCGCGAGGGATACTCGCACTTGGCCGGTTGTTTGTTTTTTAAGTCAGCCAAGTGAAATGGACTTTGTCGGTCATATGGAGTTATTTTTTTGCGTGACATGGAAAATTAATGATTCAAAGTTTTTGTGCTCTATTTTGAGCAAGAAGCTAAGATGTAAAATGTAGGTACCTTTATTTTATTTTGTATTTTATTAAAATTTAAAACAATAATTTAAATTTTGCAGTAGCGCAGTGGTTAGTGTGCTGGACTACTGTGCGAGGGTTACCAGGTTCGATCCCCGGAAAAACACAAATTACATCTTAAAGTTTTTTCTACTGCGCAACCTCTCGCGAACGTCTGACAGACATCTGAGAGAATGACTGTCTTGAAAAAGCTTCTCAATTCAGCCGTTTGGACTCGGCTTAAGATTGTAGGTCCCTTCCATTCGTCCAAAAAATAGAAACTCACACAAAACGAATTTAAAAATAAAAAATAAATTAATCAATAAGCGTTTAAAACAAATAAACAAAGAATGCTGTTAAAAAAGTATATATTTCATACCATTTAAAATAACTAGTTTTAAAATAAGGTACACAAGAACTTAATTTTCTTTTGTAGCATTCGCTTAAAAGGACTGACTTCAGTTCTAGTTGAGTCGAAATAAATTAACCTATAACAATCAAATTAACTAAACCTTTCATAATATCAGGTAAGTTTCAGCCATCTGTGCACTTCCTCGCAGACAAGTATTGCTGCTGTTCCAAAGGACATGGCTATGAACGACATAGTTAGACTACATCTACATCCTACAGTTTTAAGAAACATTTAAAAAACGTTTCATTGAAATCTGACTAGTAGGTTTCATGCTTTGAGGTAACAGAGAAAATGCCTACAGTTAAATCTTCTTACAATACCGGGCCCGGCAAACGTTGCTTTGCTTGGTCGTACATTTTTTATTTGACGTTTTGTTCGTGTTTTTTTTTTGTGGGTGTATATTATTTAAAATTTTATTTATGAGCTTATTCCCGATTTTTAATTTTTTTTTTATTGTTGAGTGTTTATTACTTGAAATTTTGTGGAATCGGATTGCAGCGCCACCTACCAGGTCCAATTGTGAATATAAACCATCCCATGACTCAGTCAAACACATACACAAAATTTCACTGAAATCGTTCCAGCCGTTTAGGAAGAGTACGGTAACAAACACGGACAGAAGAATTATATATAAAATTCTACGAAGAATTAAATATAAAATTCTTCTGTACGTCTGTTGTAATTGAACTCCTCCTAAACGGTTGGACCGATTTTGATGACATTTTTTGTGTGTGGTTGAGTGGGTTCAAAGATAGTTTTGATCCACTATTCGACCCGGAAGGTGGCGCTGAGATCGCGTTCTACAAAATTTCAAATAAAATAGACTAAACAATACAAAAAAACAAAAAGCTTTTGAATAATAATGAATACTAATTGACATTTGCTAAATAAAATTCTGTTCGCTGTGTTTCAATATTCAATATATCATAATTGCGTATATAATACATTGCTAAATGTGTAAAACAGTTACGCGTCATCGGAAATAAACAACATGAATAAATAAATAAATTACAACATCCATAGAATGCAAATATGAGTCTTAATTCTTTGGCCAAAAACGTTGCCGTAACATACCTTTGGAAATATTAACTGGGATTGTTGAATGATTTTGGCAGTCGAATTTATTTAGAGACAAACTGCTACCCAATGAAATGAAAGACACATTACAAGAATCGGTAAAGAATCGACCAAGATTTGCTTATGTATCTGCTATAGTTATACCTACCCTTAAGGCGATGCCTAATGGTTTATCTGTCTGCAGCTTCTTCTGATCATCATCAACTGATGACTTCGGATCTTGACTGCTGAATATCAGTTGCTCATTTGTAGAACGACGGTGGAGGCGTCATTTGAGTAGGTACTATCTGGAATAGCTTACGGCCATGAAAATTACACAAGACATATTTGAGTTCATTGCCAACTTTTTCAATCGAAAATGAATAACTTACCAGTGAAAATAATTTATCAACATATGGAAAGCAAACGTTTAACTCAAAATAGCTAGATACATGTATTATACACCTAGGTAAAAATAAATAAAATAAATAGGTGGCGCAACAGGCGGGTAGACACCCAAGGCCTAGCTTCTCGCAACCATTCGTTTTGTGTGAGTTTCTATTTTTGGGACGAATGGAAGGGACCTACAAGAGAAGCTCTTTCATGACAGTCATACTCTCGGATGTATGTCAGACGTTCGCGAGAGGTGGCGCAGTAGAAAAAACTTTTAAGATGTAATTTAGATCCCTCCAGCACACTAACCACTGCGCTACTGCGCCCACCTAGGTACCGTCATGAATTTAAAAATTGTTGTACCTGCTTTGAGTAGCCGTAATCTTTATCTTTAAATAATAATAATTAATTGCTAACTACCAGATAATACTGTTTGTCGTAAATTATTTATAATTCGATTACGTATGTTGAGATAAAGCCTCTTGTTGAAAGCAACGTTTCTTTTTCGAAATTTGACTTGTACTAAAATCGCGCGTAAATTGTTTTGTCTTTGAAATTTTTTAACTGGCTCTAACCCACAAATAATTCGATATTTTTTAGAACTAAAGGCAAACTATTTAGAAATGTACAATGGTTGACAGTGAATCCAGCTGTGCTTTCCCACATCACAAAGGATCTTGTACCTCATCGAGAACTACCTACTCGAAGAATTTTCCTCTCGAAACAACCAAGGGTAACCTCATTCGATTTGAATAAAGTAGGTACATGCCTCTGCGCCATAGAGAAGGATTGGGACGATTAGTGGCTTATAAAGGATCACTTTAGTTGTTCGAGAGTGGGCTTTTGCTACTCAGCTGCTTTCTTGGCCCAAAGAAACAGCGATTGACAGACAAACTGACAAACCACCTCAAAGTTATACCTGTCAATAGTGACATTCTGTCCGAGACGTCGGTGTTGGGTTTCTTTTCTTGTTGACTGCATATTCTCTGTCTTGCCCTCTTTGATAAACTCATCGTAGGTGCATCATGCACTTTCACTTCACCTGACAATCCAGTAGGACATCAGTTTTATAAAACTCCTTTGTCGAGAGGACAAGCAAACCTTGTAACTCGTTTCCTTGACATACTTATATATTTTCCAAAAGACTGCCACTTACAACAGTTTTACTTTACAATTTTAGTTAAAAGTAATACCTATCATGAAGCAAGTTGAAGGGTCATTACCCACTCAACCAAAATCAACGTGACAGTTTCATGCGATCCAGTCAGGCACGTTATTTAAATAAACTGAAATTAAGCGCTCTAGCCCTGTAAAGACTCCACACTATTGCGTCAGAAGTTGTGGTTATAATTCTATCAGTGCTTGACAACAGTTAGGAATATCTAATGTCAATATGAATAAATAAGAAATAAAATGACCAACAACGCACTTGCCTGATTTATACATATAACCACCCAAAAAATCAACAACTTCATGGAACAATCCCTGAATCAGGTCAAACTAATCCATATCGATATCCCGCAGCGATGTCACCGTCCTTTCCCAGTGACTAATAAGTACTTACCTCCCACGGTGTATGTACTTACTCACGTTTTTGGGAAGAATGTTTCCCCATCCATGTATACATTAATCCGACCAATCTGCGCCGTAAATAAATTTAAATTAAAGTCTCATTGATTCTCAATTTAATTGCCTCCATCGTGCTTAATGATTAATACATGGCTATCACATTATGGCCGTTTATTTCCTTCCATCTACTTTGCGAGATAAAAATAAATCTTCCAAAAACAGCTTAAGTAGGTCACTGTTCTGGTGCGGGACATTCCATTTCCAACTCAAGATAGGTATACCATCGGAACAGCCCAAGCAAAAAAAAAAAAACACTCCGCACTCGTTTGTTCTATCAAGAGCCCTAGCCACACCACAATCTCCTTATCTTAATTGATCTCAAATAAACGCCCTCACCTTCACTTACGCACTCACTTTACACCGAAAGCAAATACACCATCCATTCCCGTCACAAGAAAACGAAGTGTGTTCCTGACATTTCGGCACACAAAAAAAAAACCAAAATAAAATTCTTAATCGCCCCAGCAGAATCGTTTCGCCAAAAAAGTGGAGATCTCTGAAGAGTTAAAGCGAATATCCACACGCATACAGTAGCCAAAAGTGTAAACGGTCCACAGAAATAAATTATTTCCCCCTCGGTACACACCCGCGCTGACTATGTCATCCCCTGGAAGAGCCCTCAAAATAAAGTGCGTGATGGCGGGCGGCATCGGGAAGAGACAGGGAGTCACATCACAGCTTGAAGTGTGCTCACTGCTCAACAGTTCAGCTAAAAAGGAGCACAAAGCGAATATCCCAATTAATCACAACCAGATGGTGGGTTATCTTGTTTGCCCATCTACGTCGCCGAAAAGCCGTAAAACGTCTTAATACGCCGGGTAAATAGCAAATATTATGTGTGTACTTATGATGAACGTACAATGTACACATCTACACTGAGGTATGGTGTATCTGTGCGGGAGACAGCAGCGCGAGGGCGGTGTACATGGACACTTTGCGCACGCAACGACGAGAGACGCCAATGCCCCCTTGAGGGTCTCCTTTATGGCCAGTGAGGCGATGTAATCTGGCCAAAAATGTATAAAGTTTCTGTTCTTCGGATCTTTTTTCCGATTTTTGTTAACGGTACACATGATATGGCACATTTTTTGTGTACTTTTGGCCAGAGCAGCGTTTTCCTCTTTCACCTGGACAAGTGTTTTTATTTTTTGTGTCGTTCGTTGTTAGCACTTTTACTCTTGACCGATTGTTCTACATGGTATAGTGTCGGAGTCTCGGAGCAGCAATTTGCCAACGTTATAACGAACAACGGGGCAATTTGTGTACACAATTGCCTTGTTTGACATTGCCCACGTCATACTATGTGTGGTGTATTCGGAAAGTGTCAAAAGAAGTGCATGTAGGTATATCAGGTAGTGGAGTTAGAGTGTTGGGTTTGGGTGACCTCTGTTGAGTTAATGAGATTTTGTGGTTATTATACGTACATAGCTTGAAGTGCGGCTTAACGCGTGCAGTTGAAGCGTACCCGACCGACATTTATGGCGTTCAAAACAGGGCGGCGTGAATTTCTTAGCTTTGATTGAGTAAGTTTTTGGTTTGAAAAAGTTAATAAGTTGTCGATTTTCTTAAATGTATTGATGGCATTTTTCAACCTTCACCACAAATAAATTGTGTTTTTTTAAGAGGTAGGTATGCCTTTTAAATTGACAACACTTTTTTCAGTGACAACCCATTTGACAGATGACAGATGACAGCTGACAGCTGATTTGTGCGCATTTTGGTTTGTCATTTCACTTTAATTAGACTTTTATTTGCATTTCAATTATGGTTATGATAGGCACAAAACATAAGTCGAGCTTATAAAAACTAGCCGAAAATTAGAAATCAAATAAACTGTTTTGTTTTTTAGAGGTTAGTTTTTCAATTTGACAACATTTTTTCCAGTGACTACCCATTTGACAGCTAACAGCTGATCTGTGCTGATTGTCATTACCCGCGTTCCATTGACCGCATTTTGCGCTAGAGCTCTAGCGCAAATGCTGAAATGTCAGTTTTTTTTATTTGGAGTTTGGCATGCGCGCTAGTCATCTAGCGGTCAATGGAACGCGGGCATTATCACCATGGGTTGACTTACATTTTGCCACTCTTTCATCAGTAAGGGCAGACTTACGAGTACGAAACACTCCCCTAGCTGCTCGAAAAACTAGTCGAAAGTTACAAGTCTAGATTGCACATTCTTTGCCACAGTCAATGGCTAAAAATTGTATTTCTAATAAATGCATTTCATTTCAAAAATGAAACACCCTATAGGTATCTTCTGTGGGTCACAATCACAATAGACAAATGGAAAAGAGTGCCTTTGTGGGTCTTAAAATTTAAAGCGGACTCGAAAATGATTTCTACCATTTAGCTGACATAGTAAAGGTAGACATTAACAGCTAGGTTCCAGAAATCGAGTGAAATCGAAATTGCAAATCGAGTGAATTCGTGTTCAGTGTTCTGCATTTCGAGCGATTCGGAAACTCCGAAATTTTTTTGAAACCACAATTTCACTTTGTCTCAATTCAGAAAATTTTGAAATCGAAATCGAATAAAGCGAAATTTAGAACACAAAAATTCATTTCCGATTTCATTTCGAGTGAAAGTGAAATGTGGAACCTACCAAGATTTTGTATCCTAGCGAGGACCTATCCATCTTAATATTATAAATGCGGAAGTAACACTCTTTGTCTGTTTGTTACCATTTAACGACTAGGTTAGAGGTGGAAAAATGATCCGTTACATACGGAGTAATTCTCCGTCCATTGTGATATTTTCCGCTACTCTTAAGACTTTTTTGAATTCTGGAGGAATTTCAGTATTTTGCTGATATCTCCCGGGAAAGGCGAACCTATAACGCTTCATCAGCACCCCGAGATGCTTATTGGAGATGTATGTTAGTTCTGTACTTAAATTGCTGTAAATTGTAGTCTTCTGATGGAAATATATCCCCAGGAAGCGAGTTCCAAAGTTTGCTTGTCCTGTAACAGAAGGAATTTTGGAAAATTTATGTTCTCGCGGTTGTCAAGTGTATGGAATGGTCATAACTCATGAGCCCCACAGACCTGTCTTGTGGGGCGCCCAAAAGTTGCATTTCGAGGGATAATGTCTTTAAGTTCCTCGGTACATCTACCATAGGGTCTCCAATAAGTCGAACTGCTCGTCTCTGTATGCTGTCAAGTAGGTTAAGTGTCAATGCTTAAGTAGGTAAGCCTGGTCTAACCTGTGCTTTGTAGAGAAGGAGAAGTTGCTTGGGACTAAAGTACCTCTCTGATCTAAATAGGTAACTCAACTTAGCGGATGCCAAACTTGCGATATAGGATATGTGGTCCTGCCATGTGATTCCTGAATTGACTGTGACTCCTAGAAGGTGCATTGTGTCCTTGGGATGGATTGGATGGTCATCTATTTGGATCTGAGGAACTGTTGAAGCATTTTTCCTAGCAAACGTTGTGAGCTGTTTCTTGTCTGCATTGTTTTTTCCCCACTTCAAGATTTTGTCCAGATCACTATTTAGAGAACTAATTTGTTCACATCTCTGACTGTGTGACGTTGCCGCATTCACATGCCCACTGTTCGAGATGGAGGATATAAGAGTGCAAAGTGCGAATTAGATGATACACCATCTACATCAACTTGCATCGATCTTCCCAGAAGAAAATGTTGCATCCATCCGCAGAGTTGTTGTGGTAATCCATAAGACGTTAACTTGCCTAATAGAACTCTATGCCAGACTCGGTCAAATGCCTTTGATATGCCCAATGCTATGGCTCTGGATTCGCCGTGTTGTTCAATTGCTTGCGTCAATTGAATGCGGTTGGTTTATGAGTTATTGGGGCGTGCGGCACCTCCCATACAAAAAATGCATTCAAAATCGAATACATATCTCGAAAACCAACAAATCGTTTGAGCAAAGGCGCGCAGAGGTTGAAATCTCTTTCCTACTTTCGCCGCACTGAACCAAAAGGGCTAGTGCTTATGTTTGCTTCATTTTTCCTCGCAGGTTTGTATGAAACTGACATTTCACTAGCAGTCCGTGTATGTCAATGACGCAAGAGTTTCGTATGATAGCCCTTGGATCCAAACTCATTTTTATTGTTTTAAAGACTAAAATGTTTCTGATAAGCATTCTTTTCCAAACTACAGACAAGAAAGCCTTTCGATCTTATATACGAATATAATCTAGGGTATAATGAATCGTAATACTTTCTATGGAGCTAAACTCTGAAATTCACAATTCGAATATGATTTCAGCGACAATTGATGACGAGGTTAAAAAAGTGACCGATTAATTCATTTGACTTCTGACTTCTAAATTCAAATTTATTAATATAGAGTGTTATTTGAGTATAATTTTTACAGTCAGTTTAGAGCTTAGAAAGTGTGAGTGATTATCGTAACAGGATGACAGATAAAATACGACTATTCCTTGCCTTTCGACACAATTGTAACAGCCCCTGCCAAAGCCTTTAAGATTCGATGTTGGTGAACCGCGCATAAATAGTTAAAGCAAGAGGTTTATATAGGACCACAGGCCTACCTTTTCAGCACCATGCATTTAAGTTAGTTTTTAATTTTGAGACAAATGGACTTTTATCCTGAGCCCAGAGTTTCGGAGAAGTTTTCTTCGGCCATTTCTAAGTACGGGTAAACTGCAATAACTATTTTGCGGGGTTTGAATCTGATACTCCTAGCTCAGCACCCTAACAACAAAGGCACTGCGTCTACCCTACTATTTTTAGCATCGGCTACACGTACTCGCGTAGAGTATGGCTTCTCAATAAATCTTTTGGGCAAAGTTGAATTTACGATTTAAATGCTCTTCAATATATGGCCCTAAGGCCCCTAAGTAGTTGTAGTTCTCGGTTGTTTTATACTATGAGGGTCTAACGACCACATTATAGTACTAGAAAGTTCAATAGTTGAAGAATAACTCAGAATGAAGCGAAAGGCGAAATTTGTTGCAGTCAAGTAAAATCTGAAACATTAGCCAGCTGTACCTAATACAATGGGTTATATATGCAGCCTGCAAATGAAACAAGGAGACAGACAATCCCCTCTAATCTGTCATCATAGTCATCCTCATCAGCTATCTCTAATAGCCCCATGACACTTTTCACTAAATCCAACCTTAGATTGGTGTACCTATCAATTCCCAGGCTTTACGTTTCAACTTTCCCACTCACCACTTCAATCTCAAAATGCTGGCGGTTATCGGTTTTCTACTCGCCCCGAAAATCTTTCCAAGCGAACATCATTAATCGGACTTAACTACAACAACATCCATTTATAACACCAGCTTAAGTCCAAAAATTAAGTTTAACACCAAAAAGGCCGATACAAGTGGAAAATACAGGCAATAAAAAAAAAACAAATCAGCTAACGACACATGACAATGATGACGCCAACTTGTCGTCTGGACAGGCCAGCATCAACGTCTTAATCTCTTTCGGTCGTATATACCTACCTACCATGCCAGAGTAGCCGAGTTTCCGATTACTTTCGTTCGAGCTTCGAGAGCAATCAAACGACAACACACCTACTACCTACATATTCATCCGCTTATCACGTTTCGCATAATCCTCAACTACAACGATGATGATGTTGACGGGGAAGACAAAAATGAGATGACGACCGATGATGATGATGATGATGATGCTGATGGAGATGACGCCCTGGGAGCTGCTTTTCGTCTCTTTTATGTCCTCGTACGTGATATAAAATGTAAGAGTTCTCCACCGTGCGCTGGTTCATAAAAGATGACGAGCAGGAGCAGCTCTATGCAGGTCGTCTTCCTTTCATATCAACAACAACAACATCAACAACAAGATATATGTCGCAACAAATGTGATTTCTGTTCAACACGAAACCATCACTCGGGAGAGGGTTCCGCTTCCCTATGCTCTTCGTGTCGCAGACATTAAATGGATAGGAACCTCTTTTTCGGGGGCCCTTCCCTCGCGGATTTAATTTATGCGCCAAATCGCACATGGCGCTGAGATTTACGCCAAAAGATAGGCTTGTGTTGTGCCCATAGCCATGCAGAGCGCAGTGAGCACACTTTCCGTGGAACGAAGAGCATAACAAACGCAAGACGAAAAAAAAAACAGAAATCCGTTCACGGTTCCATTTCGTGCAGTGGAATTGTAACCTTTTATGTCGGGGGCTGGTTCTGCTTGACTCTGGCCCTGTTGCTTATACATTTATAGGCTCTGCAACGGCAGCTGCCGAGTGGTGGCTTCACTGTATATGTGTAGGGTAAATTACAGTGGTTGGTATAATTCCACTAACATTTGACGCCATCTAAATATCAGGTGAATGCAAATTGCATCTTAAGTTCAGTCTGCCCCCGGCCCATAACCGAAATAACCGGCAGGCATGAGGCTGGAAAATGTCATGCGATGTTTATATAAGGAACGCGCTCTTTAAACACGTGTAGGTGTCAGGCGCGGTTTAAGTTTATTTTCTTGCAGCACACACGCGACATCTCCTTTTGTTTGTGCGGGGGAGGGGTGGGGGCGGAGCGCGGCAGTGTGCATGATGAATGAGTGGAAAATGCGAATGATTTTGGTAAAACACTCGTCACAGGATAAGTGGTCTGATGGGGGTTCACAGAGTCAGAGTCAGAGTGTGTGTTGGTTTTAAGGATTAGTCTGCTGAGGTATATGCAGATTACATTATAACCAGGAGAGTTGTGCGGGCAATGTTTTCATATTTCAATGGGATTAGTAGGAATATGAAGTGCGGGCTCTGCCGTAAAAGATAAATAAATCCGACGAACGGAAGGTATTTACTCTTTTGCTCTGTGGCTTTGACAATTGTGTATAGTTTAAATGAGTGAGACAAGTCCTTGAATGTTAGTCTTAGTACCCAACCCAACCCACTCGTTACAAATGCATAAGCTTGCAGAGTAGATTATCTCAGCCCTCAGTGATGGTGGTTGGAAATTTTAAGGAAATCGTAAAGGTAGGTATGGGAAATATCCCTTAATCGTCTTTTTGTAGACAGAAACAGCGTGACAAGGCCGAATTCAAAAAAATACAATATTAAATTACATGTTGTATTCTATATGGCGACCCATGTTGACGTTTTTCGGGCTAGGCTTTTCGAGTTAAAAGAAAGGCCTCCGCCTATGAAATGCAATGAAATGTATGTCTCGTTGGATTAAAAGGTGCCTTAAACTAATCACAAATTGCGAAACACCCTACGCTCATATACTGTTTCCAATTTAGAGCTTTAAAACCTCCGGCGTCTTTACCTCTTAGCAACAGATATGACTCAGCTGCTCCAACTCAGCTACCATTAACATGATTTTACATCTTTTGACAGTGCCCATAGTGTGGTGATTATAGAGAGTTTGATTTTGAGCGGCCGGGGGAGGTTCGAGCCCTATCCATCGATACCTATACCCTTAACCGGAAAATGCTTTCTGCTGATTGCTCCACAAAATTTTAAAACTTCTCTTATTGTAAAAAGGTCATGACTCCTGGTAGACCTCACTTTTCTTCAATCTCAGATTGAGTAGGTATGTATAGAACTAGGTATCTCCTTTTCAGAATGGGACTCAGTTTCAGTGTAAATTTTTGATCTTCTAAATGTGATGTGTATTTGCTCCTGGGCCATCGGCTCATGAAGCCGGGCTCCGCTTTCTCTTTAATTCGTCTAAGGTAGAGATAATTTTATTCGTTTTCTATGGAAAAGTCGGAGCAAAGAACACAGCTTATCAACAATGGAAGCATTTGAGAGCAAATGTAATCACTTCGGATTTTACATAGATATAGGTACCTACCCTTGACAGCCGTCCTATAAAAGTTGTACCCAAATTCAAGGTAAGTTGTGAAGACCTATAATCTTTCTACTAAAGAGACGCCTTTTCAAAATGGAACAGTCGGCAAAAAAGTGGATTCGATGCACGATTTAACAATTATCAGCTAGCTCGGTCTCAGTCTCATTAAAATGGATTTAAAATTCCAGATGGAATTGTTTCCAAAGCTTGGTATAGCTATTCTCCTTGGGAATGTACCAAGGCTCTTTAACCGCCTTGTTGTTATACACTTATTAAAGGCGTTAGCTCCAGCTGCTTAGTCTTTCTTCAGTGCGTATAACTGGGGAACCCTAGCAAAATGCCTCTTTCATCTTCTGAGCTGTTACGAAACAATTAAAAAAATATATGTGCTGAAGTGAAATTTCATTCAAATCACTTCACTTATAAATCACTTTATAGAACCCGATTGCAGCGCCACCTACCGGATCCAATTGTGAATATACACCATCCAATTAGCCACTCAAACACACGCACACACGAAATGTCATCAAAATCAGTCCATCAGTTTAGGAAGAGTACCAAATATTGGTGGAATTTTTTCGGACTTAAGGTCCCGACCCATTGAATCCGTCGCATCCGTTGCATCGATGGATTGACGTATTCGACGGAACGAACAGTCCCGTAGAATTCATCGCGTACGTGGACAGCATACGTTGTTTTCTGCAGCATTTGACAGTTTCTCTCTTTATCTCAGTATTTCCATCAATGAAAGTGCTTCCTCTCATGCTGTGCCATCTGTCAACGGATGCGACTGACAGAAAAGTAGAAAGTAAGTCTACTTTATCCGTCGCATCCGGCACGTGCGTTGCTTATGGGTCACCTTCCATAAGCTACTGTGTATTCTACCAACCTGTCAGTCGAATACGTTGCGCAACGGATTCGACGGATTCTATGGGTCGCGGCATTTACACCTCGCTAAAGAAGTTTCACTTAAAAAATGGTCCTTCTACAAAGCTAGGCGATAGAAAGAGAATCTTCGTAAAAGTCTATAGTCTACGTGTACCCTTTAGCGCCAACAGTATTCCATTCCGCCATCATGGTTCACGACACCACCTCCCTCTTTTTGCTCCATAATTCATAGTCTGTCGCCTTTTCATTTCTTCCGTGCCTCATTCTGCTTCTAATATGTCACTTTTTCGTTTCATCGGAGTTCGTAAAATGACTGCGAAGGGAGCCATTCAACTCTTACTTCACACCCACTTTCCTGTCGGTTTTTCGTTTCATCGAAGTTCTAATATTACTGCGCAACGATTCATTAGAAGTTTCACTTAAAATAAAGCCCTAAGCATCACAGAAAGCATGGGCTGGTTTGCCGGTTGTTCATTGTACTGCATTGGTTTAGTTCAAGTCTTATTCTTACCTTGACCTTATATACATTCACACTGATAGTGACCATTTGCTGTTCTCAAACACCTACTTACGCACTTATCCAATGACCCACAAGGTGGTAGGTAATCCCATGAATATTAATTAAACACCATTAAACGTATATCCATTGGATGCAGATACTCTTTCGTTTTCTATAACATAAAACGCATCTTGAGGTTTATCTTATCCGGCGTACTCCAATGTGCAAAAAACCTACATTCATATCCCTATTCCATTACACGCCATCTACACTGGCCGCCGCAATGTTGATGAACATGGCTGGCGAAAAGACCAGCCAGCGGGGGGGCGACGGAGCGCTGATGGCTGGTGGAGTGCCCCAACGAATGACCAAAAGAAATTGTTTAACTCAAATTGAATTTATTAGTACCATTTGCAACGCATCGCGATAACCATCTCCACTTATAAACTGTAAAAGTAACAAATGATCATTTAAGTTGCCGCGCGCTCCAGCAACATGACGCCAGGCAATACCAACAACGCGCCGCTTATCATATTTAGTTAAAAGGTCCAAATAGACCACGGCCCAGGGCTGGCTGCTTCTTCGTGGAGTTGAATATGAGAGCCAACTTGGCGGAAGATTAATTGACCACAGCAATGACCGCATTAATCGAAGCAACACATCTGCTGCTGCTGTTGTTGCTGTTTTGTTGGCATAAGCGGTGCTGCCAGATATAGCGACTCTGCTCGATCATGCAACTATACGATAGGTGCTGCTGTTGCTGGCTTATGATGATGATGATGATGATGATGCTGGACCAGGAATCACCTCCCGCATCTGGGTTGAGTGCGCAGCAGATATGCAATCGACGACGAAGACGATGACCACTTCGATGAAAGAGTTCCAGTGAAGCACTCAATTATCACCATGGCGCAGCGTTAAGAGGATTTTACCAATTAATTGCCCCAGCTCTCGAGTTGCGCACACAGTGCGTCCTCCACGAAAAGCTACATTATATGTATTCAGCTGCATTTTGTGATAGCATTTCGTTCGGATGCAATGCCGCGTTGCTATATTTATGTGAAGAACATCATAAATCCACTTAGTTCGTGATTTAACAGTTCACGTTTATTTTTATGTGCGCTTGGTTCGGTTGCGTGCAAGGATGGAGGATCTGCTGATGATGCTGCTGTCTGACCAGTGACCACTTGGTCAGTGCACTCACTTTCAGCCTCAATGGGTGTCTTCAATTACGAGCGCAACACAAAAAAATGGCAAAACGAACAGAAATAGACATTTTGTGGCAGGTCAACGAAACGGAAGGGTCATTGCATAAAACGTTGTGGAGGTACAGTGACCGACATTTTCATAGGGCCGCTGGGAAATTAATAATAATGACAATAATGACAATTGGAATGCAAAAGCCACTAAAAGCCGACATCTCTGAAAAATAACATAGAACTTAAAGGAGCAGTATACATTTTGTATTGTCTTCTGTCTTCTGTCTTCTGTCTTCTACCTTTCTGTCTTCTGTCTTCTGTCTTCTGTCTTCTGTCTTCTGTCTTCTGTCTTCTGTCTTCTGTCCTCTGTCCTCTGTCTTCTGTCTTCTGTCTTCTATCTTCTATCTTCTGTCTTCTGTCTTCTGTCTTCTGTCTTTTGTCTTCTGTCTTCTGTCTTCTGTCTTCTGTCTTCTGTCTTCTGTCTTCTGTCTTCTGTCTTCTGTCTTCTGTCTTCTGTCTTCTGTCTTCTGTCTTCTGTCTTCTGTCTTCTGTCTTCTGTCTTCTGTCTTCTGTCTTCTGTCTTCTGTCTTCTGTCTTCTGTCTTCTGTCTTCTGTCTTCTGTCTTCTGTCTTCTGTCTTCTGTCTTCTGTCTTCTGTCTTCTGTCTTCTGTCTTCTGTCTTCTGTCTTCTGTCTTCTGTCTTCTGTCTTCTGTCTTCTGTCTTCTGTCTTCTGTCTTCTGTCTTCTGTCTTCTGTCTTCTGTCTTCTGTCTTCTGTCTTCTGTCTTCTGTCTTCTGTCTTCTGTCTTCTGTCTTTTACCTTCTGTCTTTCTGTCTTCCATCATTCTATTTTCCATCATTCTATCTTTCGTCTTATGTCTTCTGTCTTCTAATCCATGTGACCCTATGAAATATCCGCCCACTGTTTCACCTACCAAATACACACGTGAATGTCCACTTAGTAGGAGTGTTCCATTGCCTGTGTTTATCAAATGGAAAAGTTATGTGTCATGTGGGTTATAAATAATCCATAAAGCACTGCCCCACGTCAGGATGGAGAGAGGTACAACGCGAAACGTCTTTCAGTTTGTCTCTGCGGTAAAAGTTTGTTGCGAATTTTTGTTTTCCCTTGAGGAAGCACAAAAAACACTGTACGCAATTCACACCAGCAATATTCAAAGTAGGAGATCACTTCGCGCGTACAAAAAAAAAAGAATTTTCAAAACATTCTGACAGCCGGTATACTGTGTGGTTGTGGATGGCAATGGCCACTTGAAAAATACGCTGGAGGAGAATAAGTTCTCGAAAATTATATCCCAGCCGGGAGATGAAAGAATCTTTCGTAATTGGTCGCCGCACCACTTTTCGAGTCTAGATACGAGTACATCTATGTATCTACGACGTATACGGTGGTCCGAGCTGGGAAAAATTTCATTCGATTGCCAGATAAATCACGATCCCGAGGATATAAATTCTATTCAAGTATTTTTCAAGTGAGTGTTACAATTTTTATTTTTGGTAATTATGTTAACAGCGAACGAATTAATTGCGCTGCTGGGCGGTGGTGGTGGCGGCACAGCGGCGGCCGACGACTATAGGGGGTGATGGAAATTTCACTTTCGAAATCATTCTGGAATCTGGGTCAATTTTGGAATATCGGGTAATGACTTAATGTGCCGTTTGACAATAAGTAATGGCTTGTCGGAAGCATGTTGGTTGAAGGATAAATGGACTTGTAGTGGCTTTGCGTGTAATATCTCTTCTGAGGAGAATTTACGACAATTGAACTGAAAGAAATGCTGATTTAATGTAAAGATAAATTTACAACAAAGCTGCCGCACCAAGCTGTGAGTTTGTTGGATGTATCCTGGGCTATTACAATTAGTGTTGGTGTCACAATAAGCCGCAATGAATTAACTGCCCGATATGCAAAAGTCGAACATGGAGAAGGGTAGGCTGACATTTTTTTTAAGTTTCATACATTGATCCATTGTTGGATAGAGAGGTATTTCGATTCTGTGATTGGGAACACTTGAAGACTGTCAAGCCGAAAGCCACCGAGGTGCTCTGCCATTTTTTCATCAGCGAAGAGCGGCAATCCGATATATGACCCACTAGACTTTTTCTGGATTTCGTGTTCAATATAATTCTAGTTGTCATTAAAAATTTGTGATGTTTATTATCTATTTATTTTTGACGGGTTACGAAACCCTCCTTTGGAGCATTCAGACGATTTTCGGAGCTGAAAATGCACTTCACCGATGAGGAGCTTACAGTGTCAGAACTCACCACATCAGCGCCAAAAATCTGCCACCTGATCCGAGCAAAGGCAGGACAATAACAAAGGGATCCGAAATATCGTCGCTATCTCTACAAGCGTCGCAGGCAGTGGTATTACTTAAGCCTATAGCATAGCATACTAAGATGCTTAGCAAAAGCGAAGTGGGAAGTAGACTACATTCATGACTTACCCCGTAAGAACGCCAATAAGTATTTTGCAGTCATTTCTACTAAGAAACAGCAGGAATGACGCAGTCTTCTTATTGATTTTCGAGAGCTTGCGCTCAGTCTGCCCACTGGAGAGTGCTGGAGAACCTTGTTATACAGAACTGTGTTCTTTAGAAACCCAGTCATCAATGGAGGCCCTGGCTGAGAACGCAGGAAAAACCAGCGTAGGTTCTGGTCCCGAGAAATTATCCTCTGAACCTTGCTTAGCAATCTAATCAGTTATCTCATTTCCAGCAATTCCAGTGTGAACTGGGATCCAGACAAGAGTCAAAGAGTTCAGCCTTGCGACCGAGTTCAAAGAGTTATCTTTCATTCCCGAACTATTTTGGAACGGGTAACAGGGTTAAGCGAGGAATTAACCCCAGCTTGGCTGTCGCTACAGACGCTGATACTGCGACACCACCACCTATTCCTATAACAATATATTCGGCAGCCATTAGAATTGCATAGATCTCCGCTTGAAAAACAGACTCACATGCTTGCCTAACGAAAAGTAAAGTCTGGTGTTGTCGATTTCCACGAAGACACTAGCACCGGAACCTTGACTACTTTTGGAGCCATCCGTGAAAATTCGACTACATCTGCAAACCAAACCAGTTCTGAACGCAAGGAAAATTGACTCGCTTAATATGCACAACAGTGGAAGTTCCGATGTCATTGCATCAGACGGCATATCTAAATGGAACTAAGGTCATAGGATAAGTAACGCGCAAGATCACCGAAACTCCAGTGGATGACACTAAAAACCACCCCGCCTGAGACAGTTGATTGCTTTGATAGTAGAACCCATGAAAAAGGTAGGTAAATCAAGTAGAGCTAGAGCAGAGCCCGGAGTACACGGGAAAGCACCCGTACGGCCAAGCCAGACTGTTCTTCGGAGATTTTTGCAGAAGGCAATCATATACTTTCACGAAAGCCTTCTTCGCCAAAAATCCGACGCAAAAGCCTTAGCATAGTCGTATAGATCCAAAGGACTTTTTAGGAGATAAGCCTCACGTCTTACCGAAAGCACTGCCAGAAAACTGAGAGCGCCTTGGATGGACTTGGATGTCTTCGACTTGGCATGCTTTGCCCTCAGAAGTTTCTTATTCAGGATCACTGCCATAGAAAATTGCACGTTGCTTCTATTTCGCTTCGTAGGATAATCAATAGGTCAGTCCTTGTCGCGAGGCTTGTATAGTTTGTAATTGTTCTGTAAATATTCCTTATTGTTACGTAATAGACAAGACAGTGAGTGCGTTCAGGTGGGCTCAGAGACTCAACGCATTTCTCATTTGTTTATATTACTAGAAAAGTCTGATATGACTACTGAATTGCTTTTGTCTTCGTATTGATCAGAAGAAGCTAATTTGCATGCCTTCTGCATGGCTTTTCAATCATCCACTTCATGAGTTTGCTTACATGTCTTTTCGAAAATCTCTTCCGGGCAACTTTGCTTTGGTTCCTTGTACTCGCACGCTCCAGTTCCTCATGCGACTAATATAATTCACACGCGTCACAACTAAGTTAACTCCATTGCGACGCGACGTCTTCATGTATAGGTTAACGCAAATCCGAGAATTTGAATTTCAAAACAACGACTTCCTCCTCGCATTAGTCACCGTTCATTCGATATGTAAAAGACTTTGTCGGAAAGCGTGAACCAACACATAAAAGCTCCTTAACCTGCGGGCATTATTGTCATTACCCACTGCAAGTCGTAAAATAATATGTAATGTATAATCTAACAACCAACTGCAATGGCCTTCGATTAGTAGGTGAATGCAAGAGAGCCGCTTACGTCATCGCCACAATGTCCGCCTTTGTCCGAACTCTGAATCGTCCACATTCAGCTGTGGTGTATGCCCATGCCCAACCAGAAGCAAACAAAAGGAAATTCAAATTATACGTATGTCCAAGTGACAGGCAACAACCCCACCTTCCCTTGTTCGACGGTAGGTATAACCAATTTTGAATTTCAAAATCGCGCGCACACAAAACTTTTGTCTGGTGTTTGACGGACCGACCGACCCTTCAATGGGGCACAGAAATGCTACGCAAATCAAGCGCAACGAACACTTGGCTATATCTAATTCGATCCGAACACGTGTCCTTACAGCAGATCAGCAGACAAAGAAGGTTAAGAGGTGCCTCCACCGGAGAGCGGGAGCTCATTACATAAGCTAATTAATTATAACTTAATCAAATATCAATTAATCGGCAATGGGAGATGGCAGCCATATCTATTATTGGTAGATCAGGCGACACGGGACGGGTTGTCAACTGATCAATTCGTGAAAATGCGCAACAGAAATCCGATGAATCTTTAGATGTGCCCTCTATGCCCTCGTCTGGAGAGAGGAGACATACATACGTATAAGTAATCTGAACACACCCGGTTGCAGGCGATCTAACTATCGTCACATCAGCGACAAACTGCGGGTGGTTGCAATTGCAATAGCAATAGAACTGCGCAAGGCTGTATTAGATGGGGGGGGGGGAGGTGATGCCTTTACGCGCAAATGGATTTTTTTTTATTTGATTTGCGTATTTGTGATTAAAAACTGCAAAAATAATGTAATTGAATAGATAAGCATAGGCAATCATGCGGCTGGGTGACAAGTGACAGCAGCATGTGTGCGATCTCATTGTAATGGGGGTGATGGCGATAATGCATTAAGGCTAAGGGTTAGAGGAAAATATTGCAATTCTTATCGCGAATGTGATTTTTTTTTTTTTTTTTGCTGTATAAAACAATTGAAGGCATTTTTTTTGCATCTTTTGCATAACGTGCCGCACATAATTGCGTTTTAAATATGCAGATACAGTGTGCGAGCCGAGATTTAGTGCAATGTGCGGTGAAGTTTTATCAGCGCTTGTGAATAAGCTGGACCTTATATCAGTGCAACTCGCCTTCAGTTGTGGCGTTGATTAGATACATATATAAATCTTCAGATAGAATTTCGATTTTCACAGAGGCCTTCAATGGGTCCAGTAGTTAAGTGATGAATCGGTTTACCTTGTCGGAAGAATGATGGAATAATCGCTTGTTGAGCGGTTTAGACAGCACACAGACTTTGTAGACAATTTTTAGGGCGACCATTAGCGAAATAAGTCAAAATTGGATTTTTCTAAGTTAACGTGCTATGGAAATCCGTATACCAATAGACAGGCGTTCTCCAGGAAGACCCAAGATGAGACGGTTAGATCAAGTCCATAATCTCTCCTTCACCCGTCTGGGGCCTTTGATGATTCGGTATCAGAGTCGATGGCGGAGAATCGAGAGTTATGGAGGATCAACTTTAGCCACCTACACCCGCGACCCTTACTTACTTAGGCGGCTCTACAGTTCGGGGTGAACCGAGAACTCAGCTAACAATCCTCTCCAGCTAGCCCGGTCCTTAGCTAACTGCCTCCAGTTGCGCACTCCTAGTCGATTGAGGTCGCCTTCGACTTGCGCGCGCCACTTAAGGCGAGGTCTTCCTCTACTGCGTTGTCCCTCCGGGTTAGACCCGAAGACTCTACGAGCCGGAGCATTTGTTTCCATCCGCTCTACATGTCCTAGCCATCTTAAACGACTTACTTGCAGTTTTTTGACCAAGTCGATGTCGCTGTACAGCTCGTATAGTTCGTGGTTGAATCTCCTTCGCCAAAGCCCGTCAACGCAAACGGGACCGAACATTTTAGGAAGAAACAATTTTTACACCCGCGACCCACTTAATGGATAAGCAGGCAATTGAAAATGAATGAACATTTTTTCGAAAAGCGAACATATCTATGTGTCACGGTTAAGAGAGGATGTGTGCGGCTTCTTTTATTGCAAATATTGCTATACTCTGTTGACGTTGTCTTTGTTGGATATTACTTAATTGCTTAAGTGGCGCTATACAAAGTCCTGGGCCTATGTAGTACCTACTGCCACTCTAGTTAGCTCTTTATTTGGCCAACTGCCTCCATTTGCGACATGCGTAATAGAAGCTGTATGCAAAACCTTCCCAGTTATTTAGAATAAGGCTCAAATTGCCTTCGTAGCCACGTCTGGCATAAGTAAATCTTCGTTTAATTTCAGCTCAGAATTTATTATCAGGGTTAAGAGCAGAGCCAAGGTAAAGGTATTTTCCTCTTTTTGGCAGCATATGCTTGGTTTTGCCGTCGTTAACCGCTGAACGCGAGATTTTAGCTGTCTCCGTTTCTACAAACACGCACCAGTAAAAGCTCACTACTTTTTACTACAATATAAATGTCAATACCATGGGCCGGCCGGAGTAGGTACCCAAGTAAAATGAAGGAACTTTGAAAGATCTTGCTTTGTGCGTTCGACTGTAAATTCCCCCCCATCAGCTTTTTTAAATCCTTTTTTGACATCAAAGATCTCCATGAGACAGTGTCTTTTATCGGACCTGAACCATTCTGTGGTGTCAGTAAAAAACATTTCAGGAATTACATCAAAAGCTTGGCTCAAATCGAATCCAACGAAATCTGGCTTAAACACCTGGGAAGAGCTGCAACAGACAATTCTTTCCAAAATTCTCCTCCAGAAAATCCCATTTGATCTGATTAATTTGAACAAAAATAACCTGAGGTGAGGATCATGATGTGGGCGCAGTATATCAGTGGACTACTGTGCGAAGGGTCACAGGTTCGATCCTCGGAAAAACACAAATTACATCTTAAGGGTTTTTCCACTGCGCCACTTCTCGCAAACGTCTGACAAACATCCGAGAGTATAGCCATCCCAAAAAAAATCTTCTCAATTCAGCCGTTTGGATTCGGCATAAAATTGCAGGCCTCTTCAATTCGTCCTAGTTAGGCGTAGTTGTAGTTTATTTATTTATAACTGGTGTAATTAGTGGCCATGGCTTCAAAAAAAAATATCTTCAACGAATTGGAATCGTATCGGACCCTACATGTAGACCTTGTCTAGAAAGTGACAAATCTTTTTTCACATATTTATGGAATGTTCGGCTCTCTTTTGCCTCAGAAAGACAGTCCTTGGCGAGGGAATCGTTACTTAAGCAAATCTTGCTGAAGTATCCCCAGAGAAGATAATTGTCTTTCTGACTGTCTCCGGAGCAGCGTTGCCACAATGATACAAGTGTAATAAATGTGTAACACTTTTTAATCATTTTAAAATGTTGTTACAATGTTACTTTATTTTTAGCTTTGTTACACGTTTTCCAATTAAAATCTTTTTTGTTTTTTCTCGTTAAAAAATATTGAAGAGTTCAACTGACAGCACTTTTTTCTTTCGAACAAACTTCTAGCAATTTCTATCAAGGTATTTATTTGTTTACAAAACGTCAAACTGCGAGTGGGAATGGGAAAAGAACGAGAAAATACAACAATATTTTTCTGTCTGTGTCGCCGCACATAGGAGTATTTGCACCGATAAGCTGGTCAAAATTCAATTTTCTAAAAATTAAAATCAAGAAGTAAAAATTTGCTATAGCGGAACCTAAATATACATGGGTCAACGCGCTGCTGCTTTTTTTTTCTTCTTCATCGTGTTTTGTTTTAAACTGAATTCAAAGGACGGTTTGGATTTTTTGGATTTTTTTTTGCATGCATGCAATTGCGTTAGTGTTCTTCTGTAAGTGATTTCAAGTTGTTTGTAGGGAACGGCATAAATCCATAGATAATTTTAGGTATGCAAATTATTTGAGAACTTTTCTAAATTATACTGTATAAAAATTAGTTAGCGAAATAAGTATTTAGAAAATAAAAACAAATTGTCATATGTAGAAAAATAAAATTTTCATTCCTGCTGAAAGCTTTAAACAACAAAGATTGTTTCTTCAAAATAATATATAGTAAATAAATAACAATAAGCTTATTGTCAAGAATATTGGTACCTATAGTTACCAAAGTTACCTATATCAAAAGGCCTAAAGATATAAAAAAAATCCATATAAGAATATCATCTCTATCCTATCATCTCTAAACCTCATGCAAGATGAATTAAATAATTTTGGTCAGCAAGCTATTAAACCTAAAGACCTAAGCAGAAGTAACTGAAAATAACATAAAGAAAATATCTATAAAGACAAAAACTACAAAGATTTGGAATTCAAAACAAATTGTGAAATAAGAAGGGTTTATCGGACCAGCTATTTCACGATCCTAACAAGAAAATGTTACCAAAGATATAGAAGCCAAAGTACTTATGAGGGGTCAAGATTAAAAACGAGACACCACTGTTTATTGAGGTTTTATTTGGTATAATTTAGTATTTTAAAATTTGTGTTTTCTCTATTTCCTATTCTATATTCTTTTGTCAAAGAATATGATAAATTGTTGTGTAAAGGAACCGCCAAAGTTAAATTATAATTAATATTAATTTAAATTTAGTGAACAGAACAAGAAAAAAATTCAAAATTCACCACGGGCAGCGCGGAAGATGTGCACATCGTCCCCTTCACCCCTGGATCATTTTTACGGGTATAATTAATATAAATTCGGTAAGCAATTTTTCTATTTCTATAAAAATAACATTTAATTTTGGTGCGATTCATATTTTTTTTTAACGTTAAAGTAATAATATCGTTAAAACATTCTTATATTTAAAATATTAACATACTTTTCATTCAGATTTTTAATTTAATAATTCGTATCCTTGGATTCATTTTTGTTTGTTTGTTTTTACTTAAACCTATTCATTATTCTTTCTTTTTTATTATATATTCCGTCAATAAATTTTTTTCGTTAGTTTAAGTTTTATAAATATGGCATTTTAAAATTTTTAAGAATTGGTGGATGTGGCAAGGCTTTGGTGGGACCTAAGCCTATGGAATGGCAATGAGATTTTAGATTGATAGGGGCTGCCATGAATATTAGGATTTGGTAGCCATGGTGTACCACAACTAATACATTCGGGTATTGGTGTGGTGCAGAGGGTGGGTATCCTGAGGGAGCACAAACATCAATCGCTCCCACCACAAAAAAATAAACTGTATCTGAAGAGACATTTAGGCCTCTTTTTTTTTTTTTTTTTTTTTTTTTTTTGAAGCTTATAAATTTTGGCATGATTAATGCGTAACGAGCCGTCCAGTGTTACCAATAGCAAGAACCCCCCCATCCGACGAGCTAGAACGAGCTAAAGCTAGCATGCCAAGCTGTCGGTACCTGGACACCCTTCCACTTTTGCTGCCCGGACTGACTCCATGTACCTGTAAACATGGGGTCATAACGGTAGCGAGAGAAGTGGAAGGGGAAATAGCAAATTTCGTTACATGTTGTGCTATAAATCTTAATTTTTTTTAATGGAGAGTTCTACTGTGGGTATGTATTGACATATTAAATGCAATTTTGGAAATCGTATGTAGTTGTTTTTGTTTCAATACGGGTTCAAACGCAATACAGCAAAAATATGTCGTATTTTTTAAAAAAAATTTTAAGTTGTAATAATTTTAGTATAGTATACCGTGTTATTCTGTGATTGTTTGCACTTAATAAGTTAGATTGAATATTTGTCATTGTAATGCAAAAAGATTTGGCTGCTACTAGCTGCTACCCGATACTATTTTTTAGGATTATCTGGTTCGAAAGTTGTGACTAAAAAAAATATTTTTTTAATATTATGGAAGAAAGTGGAGAGGCCGATATGAACCAAAAATTAAATTATTTAAAATAATTTTTGTTAGATATGCCTTGTTCAAAACAAAACCTTCGAACTTATAAATCAAATGTGTCTAAAATTATTTTCAATTTGAAGCAAAGATGGTTAGCCCCTAGCAGGAGAAATGATTTGTTTGTAGAGAGAAACAAAGAGTGGCCTGAAGGGACTTTCACACTACCAATTATGAGCGCGGACATAACTAAAAGCAAAATTAACTTTATCCAGTCAAAAATTGGTTCACTTAATAAGACGCAATAAGTTCGACCATTAAAGTGAAGCATACATTGCTTTTTACCATAGTCGATGTAAAAATATGCAATGCAATAACTGAAACTACATCAAAACAGAAATGCTATGTTTGCGGGTCAACGTCAAAAGACTTAAACAAATTAACTACACCGACAAACGAAATCAATGAAAACTCCATGAAATTTGATTTATCAGTACTACATGCAAGAATCAGACTTCTTGAGAGTCTTCTGCATGTAGCTTACAAACTTCCAGTAAAAAAATGGCAAATTAGATCCCAAGACGAGAAAGAAGTATGTAAAATAAGAAAAATTCAAATTCAACGGGAAATGACGGGAATACATTTCGAAGATTTTTTAATAACCCTAAAAAATTGCCACTGAAGTCAAAGGGATTGATTTTAACTTGATTTTTCGATTCAAAATCATTTTAGAAGCAATTTCAAGTGTCAATTTGGTGTTTATCAATGGTTACAGCCAGACTTTATGTCGAGTTATATCCATATGACTCCGACCATGCATAAGATCTTGATGCACTGGTCTATAATTATAGAAAATGCCCTTATTCCAATTGGTCAGCTATCGGAAGAAGCAGCAAAAGCCAGGAACAAACACTTTAGGTGAGCGAAATAATATAATATAAAACTACACTCAACAAAAATATTCATAATATGTAAATCTTTCAGATTATATCGTCTTAATTATGCTAGGAGAGATCTCAAGGAGAGATTGTAACCAAGACGTCCTAAACCGATTGTTGCTCAGCTCTGATCCTCTGATCACTTCTCGTATAAAGACGCATCCGAAAATAAGAAATGCTTCTTCCAGAAGCTCGAGAATGATAAAAATCTAGCGATTAGTTTTTGAACAATAAAAAAATGTAGAAAAAAGCGGTCTTTTTTCAAAAATATATGCCAAAATTAATACAAATCAATTAGAAACTGTATTTTATTGATTAAATATTAATTTTAAGTTGAAAAAGTAACAAAGGTAGCGAAAAATAATTTTGGCCAGGTTTTTCATGCAAATAATCCACTGTGCGCCGGTGACAATGTTCTTTATCTGGTGGTAAATAAATTTTGTGAAATAAAAATTTAAACCTACTTCAATGGTTAGATAATACCTACTTTTGTTTCTTTTTCTTTTTTCGTTTTTTTTTTATTTGTTAAAAACATGGACATGTAGGACAAATATATATATACATATATATATTTTTTTTTTTCAGTTTTGTTACATTTTTTTTTCATTTGTTGAAAAGTTTTTTTACACTTTTAAAGAAATCTGCGGCAACGCTGCTCCGGAGTTAAAAGATGGTTCTAGGACCTCACCAGAAAAGGCAAAATTGGCTCCTTTTACAGAGGCCGCAGTGCCAGAGCCCTATGAAGGCTCTCCCGACTTCCAATCTATTTAGGTATCTCTGTGAGATTGTTTTCTGACCTTAATGGAGCAGTGGGTGATCTATCTGTCCTGTACGTGAAACTTGTTTCTATAAAAAATGTTGTCATATACGGCCTTAAAATCGATAAACAGGTTCTAAGGGAATATTTTTTGGGTTGTGGACTTACTGGGCCTAATCGCGAAATATTATAAAAATCTAAAAGTTTGCTTCTGTTAGGCTCCTTCTGTTAGGTATTTAAGAAAAAACAACTTTAGTTAGAATATAATTTGTTAAATCTCAAATGAAGGTTTCCTTTTTGACAGAGAGTTGGGCATACAGAAAAGTGGTTTCAATTTTAATTGTTTTTGAGTTTCATTCAGTGCTGAAACTGGGTTCAAATAACTCTGAGTGCTTGTACTTCCGAGTAAATTTTTCGCCCCCTGAGAGTTTTTTGCTGATGACATTTTGCCTATAACAGAAGAAGATTGCTGATACATAAACTTGGCAACTTCCCCTAGGCACATAATATTTTCGGCAGCACTTTCTGCAGATTCTTTTTGTTCATGACGAATTTTTGATTAATGACTCAATTAGAGGCAAATACTCGGCCTCATCCCCTAATCAAGAGCCACCCCAGCGTTACCAGATTATTTTTTCCAAAAATGCTAAAGCGGAGGCGGAAAACTGCAAAAACTGCTAAATAAAATCGTAAAAAATGCTGAAAAAACTGCGATCGATTTCTCCACGAAAAATAATTGAATTTTTTACTTTTTAATGTAAATTTTAGTGAATTATTTTACATTTACAAAAAATTCATATTAGTGTACGTCAAACTTCCATAAGTCTAACTTCTTTAAGTCGAATTTTTCCATTTATATATCGCTTTCAACTTTTGGCCTTCATTACTCGAAGTTTCTATAACTCGAGTTTATTTTCATTTTGAGAGTTGGACTTATGGAAGTTTGACTACAATTGTTATTAACGTTAGTGTTATAACGATAACGATATTTATAGTCATCATATAAAAAACTATATTTTTTACATTTACATGTATTACCTACAAAATTAATAGAAACTCAATTATTCTGAATCTTTATAAAGAACATTCGAATTTATTAAAGGCAACATTTTATTTGTTGGAATAAAGTTGTAACATCTTCCACTTACAGAAACGCCTGCACTCCTGCAGTACTTGCGAAATTAATGCGGCATTTTCATTATACTAAATCTATTACGGTTTTTAGTTCTTAGGAAATTTACCTTTTAAAACCCGTACTCTATCATGTCATATCATATCAATGCGTCATCGCATTTAAATTATTCTTTTTCGAAAACGGATAGTTACCTCAAATGTAATTTGAGCTGATTTCTGTAATTCCACAACACATTGCTGCATTTTGAAAAGCTTCATTCATGTCTTTATGTTAGTTGAAAAAAAGATTGATTCTAGAATTCTTTATTGAATTATGTATTACCAATAATTTTTGTGAATGCATGTGTTGTGTAGGCATAGTACCTAATAATAAATAGCGTTTAAGTGTAATTTTGAGTTTTATCAATTATAGAGCTAGCCAATGAATGAATAATGACTAAAAGTGCTTTTTTCAGAATGTTTTTGAATATTTTTAAAAACTGCTAAAAACTGCTGATATTTACAAAAATGCTAAAAAATCTGCTGCATGTGAAATTTATGATCAAATCCTGCTAAAATCGCAGGAAACTGCTAAATCTGGTAACGCTGAGCCACCCTAACATTACCTTTTCGTTCAAGATTTCCGTTTTACTTTTTTTTTTCTCCCCCTGACATTACCGGTCGCAATAAATCACACTCATGGACCGCATAAGCACTCGTAATTATTTACTTTGAATTCATTGCATTGACAGGATAATAGCTCACTACAATTGGTATAGCGAAATCGCTAATGAGCGTATGCTGTGTTTGTGTGTAGGTATAGGTTGTTTGGCCGTTTCCCCATAAATTACTACAACACAATATGGCGCGTACGTAATATCTGATCGGTTATATGCGGGGGTCCTTACAAGTTGCGTGACATCGATGTGTATCTGCGATATACACGCGCTGTTACATTCGCACAATTTTTAAGCCGATATGGTCGTGGTGATGATGAACACGCAGAGGCAGAGCGCATAGGCCATAGGGTTCTGCTTGACTCTGTTGCATCGCCTTTTCAGTCTCGCCAGTAAACTAGTGTCCAATGATAGGAGGTTAGGTAGGATAATATACACTTTGTCTCCAAATAGCCTGTCACGCACAAACGCTTAATTTATCTATGGTGAATTTTTCAAACAGCGCTGCGGTCGACTAATGACGTAAAGTTAATAACACGTAAAATTATTAATGTCTCTGGCTTCAGGTATAGAAAGTGACACTTTCAGACGTGACGGGTGGTTAAAATTAATGGAAGCTTTCTTAAAATTTGTTGTTCTGCGATTGCCTGGCAAGTCCATTAAATTAATAACTTGTTACATACCGATACCGATGGTTCGCTTTAAGGGCTGAAACTGTGCCGCGAGTCATAATGGAAACGATTCTACTTCTACATGAGTGTGTCGACTTGTCACGAGCTTTTGTAGTCAGAATTAGAAGCAGCATGACTGTATCGTACGGAACTTGGTCTTGGGTATGCTGTAGGTTGGGAGGTTTCCATTATAAAGAACTTGCTAGGTTTTATTGGGTAGTTGTGTCAAATGTAGACATTTTTATAAAGAATGGACAGTGTCCATAGGGCATAGGCGCTAAGACGCTAAAATAATAACCACCCGGTTTTAAGCCCATATAAAGTAAGAGGGACATCCATGTAAGATAGGTGCTTAGAGAGTATTCCCGTAGCAAGGAAAGCCTGTCGGAAGGCACAGATAAAGCCAATTAAAAAAACCTTTCTTCCATTTGAAGACGCACCAAGTGATTGATTGAAATAAAAGATATATAATATCAGAAGAGTCAGAAAACTCTTTAGGCCACTAGATTCTTTATTTTCCGACGCTTCGTAGAGTTTTTTTTAGGGTCTGTAATAAGGTCTAAAAATTTAACAATCTATAAAAAGTTTGATTACGAAATAACAATAATTAAACATGTTGACAGAAACAAATATTTTATAAATATTTATATAAAAATGTATCCAAATTCCAAACACAAATGAAAACCGCTTTGGTGTTCACTCATTTTTGACGCTAACTGTAGATGATTCTTCGGGACTCATTATTTGTCTAAAAAATAATTTGCTTCTAAATCCGTGTATAAGGGGTTGAATGTTCACATACATATTCGTCATCTAAAAGATGTAGTCGGCAATCTTGGGTGGCTAACCTACTAGGTTCTTGGTGCATATTGTTGAGATAATATCGTACAAGCCATCGGTGACCTGTATAAGATAATCTACTAAGTTTTTGACACCGATTTAAAATGTGAAGTTTCCTATTGGGATTATGGATTATTTTTATTAAAATAAAGGCTCAATGACTCTTCTGGCCGGTTTTAGACAAAGCTCCCTGTGCTTTCATCGCCAAATCAACCTTCAAATAAAACCCATTTTGGAATAACTCCAAAGGGTTCAGGTGCTATAAAGGTTTAAAAACCTCTTCTGGCTAGATCATCAGCCTTTTTCTCAATTAGTTAGTCGTATGAGAAGTTCTCTAGCAGCCTTGGGACACGTCTACATGGCTCCGAAAAGACCCAGACATGCGAGAAGTTGTACATTTTCAGCTTTAAAATGGCGGTATTTTTAGTGGCTTTATTGCAACGTACCTAGTAAGAAAACATATGATATATGATGGGCCTGAATCATCGCTCTCCACAGCGATCTATTCGTGCGGCAATAGAACTTACAACCATTTGATGCTTGTAGTCTAAGTTAGAAAAGCACACACCAAGAGACGCTTGGTTAAGGCGGATCTTAGTTTAGCCGTTTATGAGTTTATGAATGAGAGTCTAGCTTTCCAGCAAAACTGCCTTTACCTACTTTATTTTTCTAGAATAGGAGTCGCGATCTATGGTCTCAATCTTTAGACGTCTGAGAGTCTTTTAAGACATTCAATAATTCCTGTCCATGCAATCAAGGTCTTTCAACTTAACACATAGTCACATCAGCTCTGATGCACTGGTTCATTTTCTATAGCGGTGAATGTATTTTCTTTGGCCAGTCATTTGAGAAGATTTAAACAGTCTCAAACTATACGATCTTACGGCCTTAAGAGCTTCTTTATTGCCTCCGAATGGCGATGCGGGGTCTTCGTAAGCGCTCTCCAATTCATATCTGTACTTTGGGAGAAATTTGCCGTGTAGCTGTCAAAAGTTAATGGCAGAACGTGGTATATCGCAATGCGGCGAAGTGGGATACCTCGAATAGAATTTCTCCAATTTCGTACAAATCGGAGAAAATTACAATCCGAACGGATACCTCCATAGGGCTAAATACCTTAGAGGGTTTTTACCTATAGTGAACGTCTGACAACCATCTCCAATAAGTCGTTCGTATTCGTCATAAAATTGTGAGTTGTGAGAAGCTCAGCCTAAAGTCCTATTCCTATCGAACTATTAAATCAAACATTTAGGTATTGTTTTTTTATGTCATGGATGATGAAATCACTGGCCAAGGAATCTGCGAGTTCATGACTCTAACAGCTATAAAAAAAACTTTATTTTTTTCAGGAAACTTTACAAGGAAGTCCTTAAATTCATAAAAATAATTTAATATTTTCTTAAGCTACGATTACACGGCCATTTTTTCGAGTCATTTAAATGGCGCTCTGACGTAAAAATCGCGTCACAAAGCAGTCATTTAAATGTCGTTCTATGTGATCACCAAATGACCAAATGACATGTATTTAGTGCCATTTAAATGGCGGAAAAAAATGGCCGTGTGATCGTCATTTAAACGGCATCCCAACGGAAAATTCTTTGAAATGATTCGCAGTGTCCGGCATTTGATTTTGGGACACAAATGACGATGATAGTCATTTCGTGTGATCGACATTTTTCCAATGACGAATCGTAGCTTAAATGTCGTTCTACTGCGACATTTTTTCCTGACGTCACAACGCCATTTAAATGACTCAAAAAATGGCCGTAGCTTTATACATCATAAATCCTAAACTGACTCTGTAGCACAAAACTTTTTGATTGCAGTACCATCCACAACTTCTGACCGCCACATTTGTATCTGATCTTCCATCACGTGGCCATGCATAGTTGCATCGTTCCTCTGAAAAGGCGCTAACAATGCAAAATTTCTGTGTTCTTTCAGTTAGAGCCGTCGATTTCTGGACCCAAAACAACATCAACATTTTCTTCTCAGGATATCTATTCCAGTTTGTAGTGTCTAAAAAAAATTTTCGATTTCAATATTGAGTCTGGCAGTGACTCAAACCCGCCTTTTTCCCAAAAGCTTGCAAGCACAAGATAACGAAGACACGTTTAGATTTATGGTTCACAGTCACTTTTGGCTCTTAAACACATGATTGTCTCGGTAAACATCGAGTAAACTCTGCGTCTAGGCAGATGTGGTGGTTCGTCTACTGATGAGCCCGCACCCATCATCGGGGCAAAACGCATTCTGGAGCATTATGCCACACATTATCAATAGAACAAGATAACCTTCGATTAAATCACTGTTGCTCTCTAATGTCATAAAACAACTGACGTAATAAATTTGGCATTGGTCCCATTCAGTCCCTACAGCCACAATGGCACAAATTTCATCTACACAAAATCAACACGCATGGTGACATCATGTGAACTGAAAACCGATGAAGGTATACAGGGTCTGCCCACAATCACATCAACAAAAACACTTTCTAAATGGGAGTTCTCCCATTTTTCTTTTTTAACAAATTCAACATTCCAATGAAAATTCCTCCACAAAGTTATGAAAAATTCCAAAAGAGTCTGTCAGATTATGCAGATTAATTTAAGTCGCCAGCCACCACCAAGCAGGAAACCTTGAGACTGGATAATCCGCATTACTTCAAATGCTCTTGACTTTTTCACCGAACACGGAACCGTGTTTATGTCAAATATCCTGGGTTCTTGAGAATCTCAAGAACAACACACTCCACCGCTGCTGCCTGCATCAGTCAAAGTAAATTTACCTGTCGCCGTCAGATGACATGCACGTTTGAATACAGAAAGCTGCTGCTGCTGCTCCATCCATCCATCTCTGGGGGTAACACAAATGCTGGCGCATCTCAAAATGAGATGACATAATCCCCAAAAGCAGTCATGTACGCGTTTTTCTTCTCTCGATTGTAGAGAACCCCGGGTCCAATTTGACGTAACAATAACACAAACACACACCGGTCCACTGTGGGAGTTTTCGAGAGTGCCCCGAACCGTGACACGACAAATAACATGGCAAAACGGTTGGCAATCCCACCTCACCCGATCCAGGAAGCAGTATATACTTTTGTGGTCGTATTCTTTTTTGCCTGATGCCAATTTCCCTAGGGTGTACGACGAACTAAGAGTGTCTAAAGGAGGAGGGGTGGCACACAACGTCTAGCTGGGCCGTATTCGTATGGTGGGACGACAACCTGGACATTATATAGTGCAACAGTTTTTTTTTTTGTCGAATGACAATACGGATACAGGTTAACACAAATAAGATCCACACACCACACCTGTGATTATGTTCGAGTTGAAGAATTGGGCTGCGCCCAAAAATTTCTTGGGCACATGTTAGGCCAGTGTGTGTGTGGGCGTTTCTGCAGCGCCCTGCGCTCGATTGTGTGCCTAGTTCATGTCATGGGTAATTGATAACCAAATTGGGATCTCGTTTTGAAACTTTAGGACGAGGGTGTACCTACCTACCATACAGCTACAGCCATACAGCAAGTGGTGGTTATATAATCCTCTTTGGTGTGAGGGGCAAAAAAGGATCCCAGTGGTATGGCAGTACGAAATGAAATACGAGTACCTACGAATTCAATTAAACGTTACGTAATGGTTTCATGTTGGTGGGCATATCGCATAGAGTATCATCTGTTTCTGAAGTGAATTGAATTTCAAAACGAATTGAGGATTTCCTGTTCTTTAAATTGAAGGGCTCCTCTGCATATGGAAGTAGTCCATGGTATGGATTATGGTTTTTGATGATTGTGTTTGGGATTTGAGTTTGACGATTCGTGCGCGGACACTTGTCGGGAGGGGTAACTGCAAATCGTTGGCAGTTTATTCATTGCCGTTTGTGGTGTCGTAAAAGGTTTTAAATGAGTAGATACTATTTATTAAAGCTTCGTATTGGAATTTAAAAATCTGAAAGGACTCGGGTGGGGTGGTTTTAGTTTATTATCTGTGTATCGACCAAACAGATGTATCAATTCATGCTATAGGTCGAAGCACATTGCGAGCAGTTAAAAAGAGCTGTGGTGGCATATTGTCGGAGATCGCAAGTAGTAGGTATGTACCAAATAAAACTGGCCATATACAATGAATATAATGGTCGAGGACATTCAAGTTGGTAAACTGGGTAATCGGAGATTTCTTGACACGTTGAGAGAGTTTTTTTTACGAAATGGCAACAAATTCCTCGCCCGTTTGACGTGTTTAGTCGTCGATTTTAGCCGTCAGAATTTGCCTCATAAAATTCCACCTACTGATGAAGCAGATTTCATCACATTTTTGGATACTCAGGGCCAGTTTTAAGACTAGTTTACTTACTATTGAATATTTTATTTTCAACAGCTTTTCCGTTCGGTGAAACAATTAGTAGGTAAACAATTTGTCTACCAGTTAGTTTACCTACCAAAAATTCCCACCCTGAAACGAAAAAAAAAATATATCTGCAACCTTTATCTGTTGGATAACTACCCGAAACTTTATCCGGAACCTTTGAAATTGGCCCTCAACATTTTATATTTAACACTGAGTTGAAAGTCAATCGATGTGCAAATTTATGAATGCCATCTAGAGTAGCAGAGGTGACCAAGGAAACGTCGTAATAAAATTACAGTCAGTACTGGAGGCTAGAAAAAAAATGTGCACGACTGGGTCGCACGTAACTTTCTCGTTTATTGCGAATCTCGCAGAATCTCAGAGTCATTTCAGCAAATTTTACGTTTAAAATCATACGCACTCAAGATGTGCTCAGATAACTGAGTCTGAGTACTTGTTAATTAACAACGTCATACTACATAAACATACGTATTAACTTCAACATTTACTTTTAAATTTCACCCCGAACTGACACTTGAATTTCGATGAATTTCAAATTATATTGCCACTGAAGTTTTGAGCTTTGCAAAAATATACCGTGTGTGAATAAAGATCGGGATTTGGGTAGTCATTTTTGAGAAATATTCATAAAACGGCAATATTCGAGTTTTCTGAGAAAAACTAAGTTCGTGATCATGTTTAGAATGCTTATGTTGTCTTAAATATATTTTGATCAAAATCGTTAGAGCGGTTTTTTGTTAAATTTTGCTGACAAATGTTACAATTTGGATTCGAAAAGCACTGTTATTAAACAGTTTAGCTGAAAACTGAGTACGACGTATTGTTCAGGATATAAACATTACCTAGCAGATATATTTTCAACCAAATCGAAAATGGTGTTTTCGAGATATGAGCAGTTTTTAAAGTACCGTTTTTAGCGATTGGGAAAGACGCATTCATGGTTCAAAAAACACTGTTTTTCAACTGTTTAGCTCAAAACTGAGCAAATAGTATTACTATGGATTTAAGCATTACCTGAAAGTAACATTTTTATCATAATCGAAAATGGCGTTTTTGAGATATGAGCAGTTTTTTAAAATACTATTATTAGGAATTTGGGTGGATATCAATGGACGCAGTCTTTTTAGGGAAAAACTGAGTTTGCTATCAAGTTAAGAATGACAATAGTACCTTAAAAATATTGTTTATAATATTTTAAAAATAGTTTTTACCGTTTTCGAGAAAAAGGCAATTTTCAAAACTGTCGTTGCTGGACTTTTTAGCGAAAAACTGGGTATGCAGTCATGTTAAGCATGCCTACTCTAACTCAAAGATCAATTTCGGTTCAAATCGTTAGAGCCGTTTTCCAAAAAATCTTAATTGTTTTATATTTCGTAAAATGTTTATAAACACTGTTTTGCAACTGTTTAGCTCAAAACTGAGCAAATAAAATTTCTTAATACATTTTGATGGGATAATTAATTATCCTACTATTGGAATAGTAAAATGTGGAATTTCCTGTTCATAAATGCTTAAAAAGCTGTTTGTTCACATTTCATCAATTCGTTCGTTCGCTCTCATGTGAATGGTCTTTTACTACGTATACGAGAAAGTTAAAAAGGTCTGTACTCTGTACCTACCTTCATAACGGTGATGAGAACCGAAATATTGGTCTAGGAAGGCAGGATGAACGATTTAATTTAGACGATGAAAATCAAAAATACCATCTACCTGATCATAACTTAACGAGCATACAGCAATATCGAAGCTTAGCAACAAGGCCGCTTGGTGGGACGTTCCATACCAGCGAGCTTTACAAAGCAGCTGGACTGGAAATGTCTTGATGATAGCAAGCATGCGCCATCTAATCAGAAGCATGAATAATAGTTGTAATCTCTGCATCGTTGGCCCGATGCGCAAGAAATGGACTACAGCGCCACAATCTCTTTAAAAATCGGCAGCATTTCACAAAGAAACTGGTCGCTCCCCAATTTAAGCGAGGAACGTTGTTGCTTCTCGGTCTCGTCCAATCATAAATTCTGCACAATCGTAAGAAATCTCGATTCGGTTTTCTCTGTAGCTAAAAAAAAAGTCCTTCAAGATTATGGGTATCATGCGGGTATGATGTGTAAGGTGCTATAAACGTAACCCTTCAGAGCTACAACAGACCCTAGTTGACATAGTTTCTTCTTCGTCGATGTTAAGTGTATTATCTGACTTCAAAAATATTTATATTTATTATGAGGGACGTCTCTATGGTTCAACCCCTAAAAGAACTAAAATTAGATCTTAAGGCTTTTTTTTCTGTTATTAAGTGGACTGAATACTGAACTTGGTGTCTTAATTCGCTCAAGTTTGCTCGAGCTCTTACCTATTGTCATCATGATATTTGGGTAATGACCCAAAGAATAAGATCACGGATACAAGCTGTCGAAATGTGAATCTTTCGTTGTATTGTTCGTATGAACCTTACGAACCCAATATCGAGTAGCTTCTTCGGTGCATGATTCTGTGATTTGGTCATATTAAACACATGTCCCAAACCAGTATCCCAAGAACGTGCTATGGACTCCCCAAGATGAGATGGATGGATCGAGTCCATAGCACAAACCAGTAAAAACTAGACCGCCGACTTCCCGTGCACCTACCCAATTCTCCCCGGAAAAAATGATCCTGAATACGTGTAAATGTCAAAATTAATGGCGGCATTGATTTTCCATGCTATACCATGGGCCTAGGATTTTTCAAGTATGCGTGCGTTAATGGCCCTCCTTTGATTTTGTACAGCACCAATACATGAAAAATCCTGGGCCCGCCGGCCGGCAGCTTGTAGGCAAAGTCCGTTATGTGGGAGGAGTCGACGGTCTATTCTTACTGGTTTGTGGTCCATAGTGTCTCCTTTAGCATCGATGGCAGAGGGTAGAAAGTTATTAAGAGTCCTCTTGAGCAACCTACACCCACAAATTTCGTAATGGATAATGGATTCATGTACTCAATGAATGAGGTTTTTCTTCTTAGCCACGGCTTTCTAACATCTTTGACAAACAGCCAAGAATCTAATTGTCCTAAGAACGCTCTCAGAACTCAGTCGTTAGGATTCGTCATAAAATTGAAGGTCTCTTCCAATCGTTCACATAAATGAATGTCTGTGAGAACGACAAGCTACCGTGCCAATATGGACGTCACGTCATCAGTCAACTAGTTATATGTATTTGTTTCGTCATCGATGTGATTGTCAACATTGCCCAATCGTGGAATCAACTTAAATTGTAAATAGATGCGGCAAGGGTTTTGAAATTAAGGGATCTTGTGATGAACCTTTATTTCAAGAAGGTCCGCTCATGCTTGTGCTGCAGATTAAGGTTGTAGTGGAGTGGAGAGCAATATGATTTCGCTGGCCAATGGTGGACCGCAAGGTGTTGCTAGAATATGAAAGGCAGTGATAAAGTGTTGACGAAATGTGTTTTAAGGATAGTATAGTCAATACTCGATTGATGTTTATAGCCCGACATTAAGAAGTTCAGTACTTTTTAACAGTACAAGATATGTATTTAAAGTAGTTGTCCGCTAAGTGCTTAAGCAAGGGCGATTTGACATCCTACATCGATTTGTAAACATTATGCACATAGACCAAGACCAAGAGATACCCAAATAAGACTATACTCTGGTTGTGTCGCCTCTGTAAACGTATCCTCTTAGATAGGGATAGGTACTGTCCAGATTTCATCAGAATTCTTCTGCTAAGCACAGTACCTACCTATATCAATCGCACTTGTCAAAATAACACTATCTGGCATGTTTTAGTACAATTATCGAAAAAAATACCTCTAGCTTCCCGTCAACTTCGAGGTTCAAGTGTTTTTGAACTTTTATTCAATTAAAAGTTCATCTACTTAGATTCAATCATAAGGCCACCCCGACAGACGACCGACACGATGACGACAGTGACACATGCATCAGTGTGGTCATTAACGTATTAAAAATACATTTCCGTATGCTGTGTGTAGGCAATATGTCGTCTTTCCTGTGCATTTTTACATGTCACAAAAAAAATACAAACAAAAAAAAAACGAAACAATAATCAACACGGAATGCCAACTTCTGGAAGAGAACATTAATCAAAATTACTTGGCCTGGGCTGTGCGCGCTTTAGATGGTTCGGCACACCGCAAATGGAATGACATTTTTATACGAGAGAATTTTGTTTTTTCTTTGTGATGTCTTCTCCCCATGCCATGGTCGTCATTTCCGATGCACATTTGGAGATTACTCATGACAGCTATTAAAGGATATCAGCGCGTGAGTGTCATCGTGGAAAAATGCCCCGCAAGACAAATTAGGGAACGCCGGCCGCCGCTCAATGCACTTCATAGGTCATTGGCATGAGAGTGTTTTCTGTTTTATTGCTCAAGTGCGGTAGGACCTATGGCCAGTTCAACTTTACCATCGGCGATGACTATCTCCGGCTTACATTTACATCCTCGACAAGGTAAAAGCAAACTTTGATAATTACCTTGCATACTCGTACAACTTGTCAATATGGAGTGCCATAGCAGGTCAAATCGATGCAATTTGCTGGGATGGCCACTTTTCCGCACCTTCGTGTCTGTGTGCTGGTGTGTTGAAGGTTGAACGTGCGCGTCTTGCACTCAAATGTTTGTTTTTAATTTTACGCTTGAAGAAGCTTGAAATTCGCTCTTCTTTCACACAAGTGCGGTGTGTGCGCATACTAAAGACGGCTTAGATACAGAGAAACTGGTGGTGCGACGAGGGCGGGTATAACACACCCCAATGCCCCGATTGTTAATTTAATGGCAATTCCACGAAAATCTTATCCAACTAGGGAGAGAGATAATGAATTAGCATCGGTTTCAACTACACACACCTCAAAACTCTATTCGACTGCACTTAATCTTCCCAACTCGTAGTCAGCACTTGACAGCGGGCACACTTAACCCTGAAGCGGTCTGCCTCTCATACAGATGATGATATATTCATGCGTGGGCTGTCATATAGTAAAATCTAAAATCCCATCCCACTCGTGTAGGTAGAGATAGTCTCTGAGTGGAACCTATCATATGGATTGCACATTCATGATGCCACAAGACTCTATGGCGACTGCTAGCTCATTGAGTTCGGTTCGGGCGGGTTGACGCTGTACTGGAGATTGCAATTGTGACCGACTCCAATCCGTTAGCTATGATTTGTTGATGTCGGCTTTTGACCCCCTTCGAATTTTCAAGCAAAGTCCAGCACCAGCGCACCACTCTGATGGAGTGATGGAGCTGATCTCACTCTGATGGTTGTGTATATGCTGGTGTGCGCGATCAATTTTCGTTTTTCCTGTTGGAACTGTGAGACTTTGATAGACAGCTGGTCGGGTATTCTGTGCTCGCTCTCCACATGTGACCCAGTAAAATGTTATTTATGACTGATAACGTTTGTGTAATCATGTGCCGTAGCTGTATGCGCTGTAGGTTTGCTTACACTTGCCAATTGTGCATAGGATGGTGATATTTGAGTGAATGCTGATAAAATGTGAGTGTTCAATAATGACAACAAGAATTTTGGCAAAATATGAATGCGCGCGTTCATTTAACTTATAAGCTTTCCAACAATATGTATACTCTAATGTCTTGTCAATTCCCCACGCGTATTTTTTTTAGCCCCGAACAACTTAAGGTATCTAAAAATCAGAAAATAATAGGTTAGATATATGTAGATCCTGTCGCTGTTGAGCAAGGAAATTGGCTGTGAAATGGACAATCTTTAAGGTGAATATGGGCGTTTATGACACAATTTATAAAAAAGAATTTAGGGATGCCGCTTTGAGCTTCACAGAGACGTTGACAAAGTAAAAATAGTATACAAATTAACAGATCGATTAACAGATAGTTTTCTTGACTGAACTTTTTTACTTATTAGGGCTTCACAGCTGGCCCTTGTGGTGCAAGGGGATGTCCTCTTCACTGCTCTCAACTTAACTTTATTCTTAAATATCTACATTGAACAATATAGATAGTTCGAGTTCAATCGACAGAAATTAAATGCGATACCTACCCGATACCACGCGAAGACTGAACTGAATGAATTTAGCCGTGAATCCATGGACGAATCCGGGCACGACAGTATTCTCCTCCTAGAAACAGCGATTATAGATTAGTAGACTTGAATTTTACCTTTCTACAGTACAGGGTTGCAAAAGATGGTACTGCTCCTTCAAGCTTCACTGGCGAGTCTTCTTCGTTGAGTTTATTGCTGTAAGATGCTTCAAGTCGATTGATATAGAGAAGTTGGGGCACTTTCCCTCCTTTTCGATATTGAAATATTTGTCTGTCCGATTGTTTATCTGGATGTATGTATATAGGATGCAAGTGAGGTTTAAAAATGGCGGACAAAAATTTTGTTTGTTCGAATGCGATGACTTCTTCTTGGAAGGGATGGTAGCCATGGATTTTTTTAAGGACCTAAAGAACTCTGTTTCATTGATGTCTTCATTACTGGGTGATATGTCGACGATTTCCCCTGGTATATATTAAGGTTCATGCCTTAGAGCAACACGGCTACAACTGTTGTGTTAAGGTCCTCTTTGTAAATAGTAAAACCGTCGCCAGCATATTGACCCACTTCGTTGATGTGTGACACCGTATTGAAGGTCGATGAGGACTTCGTATTCAAGGTGACCAGCAGTTCTTCGTTGGTGTTTATTAAAAAGGAATTTTGTCAGCTCGCCAAAAAAACTTACCTAAAAGTGACTCTCTTGATCGATGGTTATTTTTTTACACTATGCCATCTGGGCGCGGGCGTCTGACTAAAATCCGCGAGTGTAACTGTCCTTGTCCTCCTAAAACTTCTTAAATCAGTCGTTCTGCTGACTAGGCGCATACCAAAAAGTCCAAAAAGTTAAACAAAAATAAACACACAAACGAATGATTGTGAGAAGCTAGGCCGATGGTGTCTTGTCTATATGGACCTATTACGCCATCTATTTATTTAGTTTAATCCATATCCGACATATCCAATTTTTGTAAAGTCGCAGTGTTTTCTGAGGCAATATCGGATTCTTCTGGATGGTGGTAGGGTCTAGCTAGGGAGTCGCAATTGTATTGACATTTATACAAAGGTGGCCATAAGTATTTTGACAAAACTAAAGTTAATTCTACTCATAATTTGAACTTACTTCATGTAAATTTTGGCATCAATGGAAAGGTCATTCAAATTCTGTTTGAATGATACAAAACTTTCATTAACCCATTAAGTACCCATTGAAAATTTAGAACTTTTGTAAAAGTCTACTTTTTTGACTTTTTTCCTCGGTCCAAAAAAAAAAAAGATTTGATGAAAAAAGTTTCTTCATACAATTCTATTAGTGACAGTAAAAAATATTTTTCAAAAATGTCTTCGCAAATATTTTTTATGATTTTTTGAATGGGATGATCTCAGAAAAATTTTGTATAAAAAGGAGAAAAAAGCGGCTAAAATAGTCATTTTTAGCAATTTTCAAAAAATCATAAAAAATATTAGCAAAGAGATTTTTGAAAAAATTTTTTGCAGTCACTATTAGAATTGTTTGGAGAAACTTTTTGCATCAAAAAATGTCTCCAAAATTTCTCCTTGACAAAAATTCTAAATTCTAAAATTTTTAAATGGGTACTTAATGGATTAAGGAAAGTTTTGTATCCTTCAAACGGAATTTAAATGACCTTTCCATTGATGCCAAAATTTTCATGTTACATTAAAGGTTCGACCAGCTGTTTGCATAGTCGAATCTGCTAAAGCTACGACTACACGGCCATTTTTTCGAGTCATTTAAATGGCGCTCTGACGTAAAAATCCCGCCACAAAGCAGTCATTCAAATGTCGCTCTGTGTGATCGCCATTTTTGGCAGCGTCATTTAAATGACTAGGAAAATGGCGCACCAAATGACATGAATTAAGTGCCATTTAAATGGCGGAAAAAAATGGCCGTGTTATCGCTCTTCAATGACGCCGAGGACAAATGACTAACGGAAAATTCTAAATGACTCGCAGTGTCCGGTCATTTGATTTTGGGACACAAATGACGATGATAGTTATTTCGTGTGATCGCCATTTTTTCAATGACGAATCGTAGCTTAAATGTCGCTCCAATGCGACATTTTAACCTGACGTCACAGCGCCATTTAAATGACTCAGAAAATGGCTGTGTAATCGTAGCTTAACTGTAAACTGTGAAGGCATTAATAGGCGAAAGTGTGCCATCTGTGGCAACATTCGATTTCCATTGGTATATGTACCTATCTAGCGTTTGTAGTAAACTGCCTGATGAAGCTGAGAAGCCCACTCTGTCGCAGAGGGGGGGTGTTTTCCGGTCTAGAAATATAAGAAAACTGGAACCTAAGTGTTTAAAGTACCTATCTTACTCTAAATATAAGCTCCCTGTCGAAGGTGCCATATTTCGTCTGAGCTGGACTCCCATCTTCTGCAAACTACAGCCTGAATTGTGGTAGAAACCTGAAACCTGAAGCCTCAAGCCTTTCGTCAACAACCTGATTGGTCCCTATAAGTGTGGCTTCAGGCCAGGAAAGTCCACCATCGATCAAATAATTATACTGCGGCAGATCTTCGAGAAAACTCAGGAAGTTCAAATCGATACCCACCCCATTTTCATCGATTTTAACCCTACTGTCAATTATAGCTTAATATACTAATACCTTCTTGTCAATCACAAGGTCTGGCCAGACCTGCGAATATTTTTTTATAAAAATAAATGTGACAAACCAGAAATTATGGAATAACTTATTGTCTTTTTATAACCCTCGAATTTTTTAACCCACGGATTCTTCACTCGTTCTTCTATCTACAGAATTACCAAAAAACATGACTGACACAAAAGAATAAGAACAAGTCCGATCAAAAGTCGAGAAGGTCTGGACTTTATAATTGACGGAAGGGTTATAAACAGAAAAATGCTTCTCTCTGTTAAATGACTCCAATCAGAATAGAAGTTGAATAGTTAAAATGTGCGGATTCCTACAATCAGTTCCCTTGGTCCTTCTAGGCATACAATTTGGCGAAGCTTGAAACTGAAATGACAAAACCTCCTCTTCCTGAATGCACCTAGATACGTATATGCATTAAATCCATCCTTAACAGAGAACATTTTTTGAAGACTCAAAGATCGGGTAGCAAATGTCCATGTGGGACACTATGTCATAGCTGATATCTGCGACAGTGAAATAATTACTAACAGCAATCTATACTATACGTGTCCCTCTTTATTTATTAATGGATTGAGCAAAATTCCAGCAGCTAAGCTCCCACGGAATTTCTGATGTGTGCACATATTCGATGTGTAGACACCTCCCACTACCCAGACCCACCGATTGCCAACTTAATCTACTTTCATAGTGCGCCCTTAATACCTACACCTGCCCCGCACCACTTTCGACTCAGTTCCAACAATCGATCGGCTATCAAAATTAATTGAATGTCATTAATCGATTTTGCCACTTCACTTACTTCTGAGCATGCAACCAGCAACACCCCGACTGTGTCGGTTTTAGCTATAACTATAATATACCTCAGCCTCTCAGCCCCAATGTCCAATCCCAATCCCAATGTTGCCTGGCAATGGCGGAGAAATTGCATTCAATTAGTACCGTTTTGCCTGGCCTGGATTAATGCCCACAATTACTCCCATTTCATTATCCATACGTTTTATATTCCACTCCGTGGGGTTGGTGACTAGTGACTGGTGACTGAGATACTAGGAGGCAGGGACCAGGGAGTGAGAATCAAGAAAACGAAGCCGATGACAACCTCTGGCAGCAATTAATCTACATATCTACTCCAGAGCCAGAGATTAATGATTCTGCGATACAAATTGAATTCACCTCACTACACTATAGAAGTCGCCCTCCCAACCCCCCCCCCCGTTGAACGGAACGATGATGATGACAACAGGGAGCCAACGAACTAACCGACTGATTATCGATTCCTCGCTGCTGCGTCGTCGTCGTCTTAGGTGCATTGACTTTCCATTTGCCTCGGTAAATGTCCTCCTTGTCCTTTTTGCTTTCGAAGTGGTCTGTGGTTCTGGTATCTTGCAGACAACATCTTCGCTAAGGTCTCGCAATTAAATCACACAATTGCAGTGCACTTGCTGCGCAGTCGCTGCTACCACGCGGCCGCGACATGCAACCTTACTGTACGAATGTACGACCCGTACATACAAGTGATCACTGTCAACTTGTGTTGTTGTTGTGTCGCTAACAAACAGGACACGGTCGCAGGTAGGATCTGAGAGTGAGGCGAAAAAAAGGTCAATTACGGTGAACAAATTTATGTCCGCCGAACCGTCGTCTGTCTGCCACTAACGCTGGCCCATAAGTGGATGCGGAGTCATGAGTTGAGCTCGAGCTCGAGCTCGGAGCCCTGTGGCAGCCCACAGCCAACCGGCCACATCGTCTTGTTGCAAAAATCGAAAACCAAAAGAGTTACCATCTAAGAAGAGCAGTGGCCATAACTCAAGTGTGGTACTGTGGTGAGAGGATGTAAGCAGGTATGTAGTATGTGCACAACACACCGACGCGACGACTTCGAGTTGGCCATAAACTTGGATTCATTTTCGATTCAAAACCCTATGCTGCCTTCACCAGATCATGATAGCAGCGCGCAGCAGCATAAACATCATCGTCGTCGTCGGTCGTTGGAACCGGTTCTGGGATTAAGCTACACACAGAACATTAAACCAAATCAAATTGTAGCTACTGGTGTTCCACACTGAATTAATTATCAACGCTTGCCCCTCGAGCAGCAGCATCAAATGGGTAACCAGTTGTTGGACTCCTCCGTTTGGCTGGTTGGTTTCCTCTTGGACTGTGTCGTCGTTATGTTTCCTGAGTATCGTTTCCCGGAGGTGGTGATTTGCTGTACCTATTTTTTTTTTTATCTGACTGTTGGATCGGAGGAGTCTTTGGACTCAAATGGGTGATATGGTCTAAATTGCAATCAACATTTTAGGAGTGCTTTCGGGGGAATGGGTGACTGCTGTTGTTGTAATTTGGTTTGTATCTGCAACTGCTTTAGGTGATGAGTAAAGCATTGATGTTGGTCGTAGATCGTGCTTTGACCATTTTTGGTATGGCACACGATCGCGCCTGGCATTTGGAACCATTAACAGATAACACACAGTTGAGGGATTTACTCGTACACTAACATGTCAGTTTCGTCTAATCCTAGGGACATTTTTGGCATTCAATTCGTTACAAAGTAGCCTATGGGGTTTGAGTGTCTTACAAAGTCGCATAAAGATGTGAATGCTCAAATTTTTAAGCTCGTTATAGTCGTGGAATAAATACTGAAAAAGAGCTGTATGATGAGTTTTGTGCGAATTTAAAGTATTCCAATCAAGTGTCTACTTAAACTATGTAGCTGGAGCCTGTACAGGAGTTCAATGGGTTCCTGATAAAAAAAATATAGTAAATGTCAGAACGTTTAGTAATTTTCCATTTTCTTTACCTTTTATTTTTTACTAGAAAAACGAATGTTACCTAGCTCTAAATACTCGGTAAAATATTGCCTAACAATTAAAAGCATATCTTGAATTTACATACATAGATTTATGAGTATGATGGCAAGTTAAGCTTATTAAGGTCGAAATAAAAAAGTTTGTTTGAAAAGGTTTTCAACCGTTATAGGACGAATTTTGAAAAACGATGAATGAGGCATTTAATAATTTTGACTTATCTATCAACATACAAACTTTTAAGTTCATACGGCCAACGGTTCGTGAGACCCCTCTTATTCCCCGCGACCCCTTTACTCCTGGGCAATTCTCACCCATCCTACGGACTAAGTTGGCCACACATCTATAAATCAGAAAAAAAATCATGAAAATCTGACAAATGGTTCTTGAGTTATGAAGAAACCAACAGACGGACGTTGCATTTTATAAGTAGTATGGATAGTCTCAATGTTTTTTTAAATCCCATTTATCTAATGTTTCTATAGTAAAGAGAAAAACCCGTCAAATTTTGTTAAATAAAAAAATAATATACAGGAACTAATAGCTCCATTAGTTCAGTGTAGTTCTATAAACAAGATTTTCTTGAGCAATCTTAATTGGAATACAAAATGCTTCGCAGCCTTCAATAAGATAGATTTAATGGCTTTGGAATTGCTGAAATTTTAACCTTTTTGTCGACGGTTTTGGAAATAATTCATAATATGTAGTTCACATGAAAAAATAAATAAATAGGTGGCGCAGGTAGACACCCTAGGCCTAGCTTCGCGCAACCATTCGTTTTGTGTGAGTTTCTATTTTTGGGACGAATGGAAGGGACCTACAAATTTATACCGAGTCCTAACGGCTGAATTGAGAAGCTTTTTCAGGACAGTCATACTCTCGGATGTTTGTCAGACGTTTGCGAGAGGTGACACAGTAGAAAAAACCTTAAGATGTAGTTTGGGGTTTTTTCAGGGATCATGTAGTTCACATGAGTTCTGATTATAGTGCAGGAGTATACTTGAATACGAACTACTCTTCCAAAAAGTTTGCAAACTTTATTATAACTTGGGGCTTACACTTGATTTTAGAGTAGGTACCCATGAGCCTTAGTTTTTGTTTTGAAAAAAACTCAATGAAATCATCAAAGTATACAAAAAAACTGGAAGAACTATTTTTATTTACAAGTTAAGCTTTGATTAGTTATACTGTTCTAGAAATCGGTTTAAAAACTCTTGAAAAACTTATTATAAAAAACTATTCAAAAACCAAAATTTCAAATCCAAAAAAGACAGAAGCTAGTAGTTCTTCACAGTTCTGATTGAAGTTCTGAAAGATGTCTAGGAACTTAACAAAAAATTCTAATGTAGGCATGTATGCATCCTAATTTCAAAATGATATTCTGATGAATTTCGATTTCATTTCCCACAAAATCTTCAAAAGCCAAATCTACAAAAGACAGAAGCTTTAAGGGCTCGTTAGATCTAATTAAAATTCTGAAATGATGTCGATGGATTTAATAAAAAATCTAAAAAAAAATTAAGTTTTCGAACATTTCTCAAATACTTAATCACAACTCACGAGTACGTTAGACTCTAATGTGAAACAAAAATGGATGCAAAATCCGAACTTTAAAAGGTTTTCCTAAAGAATTATTACAGATAAAGCAGTTCTGAAAAGTTGCTGGACTATTTTGTAGGGACTGCCATTATAACAAAACTTTTAAGACGAAATGGAGAATAATTAAGGCTACAAAACAGTATTATAATTGTTATTGACTGGCCTAAACTTTGCTAAATAGATTTTACCCATATACTTAATAATGCCATTAGACATTTTCAACATTTTTTAAAATATATTTTGAGAGTTGCTTAGGTCGAACAGCTTAAAAACGAATTCAAACGTCTTGTTTTGAAAACTAAGTTTCCAAGTGTTTTCGCGAAAACCGAGTTTTTGACTCGGTGTGAATAGGGTATAACGTATAAGTCAAAACTTGTGTGGGATTGCCTACACAAGCTCAACAAAATAGGCAAGAACAAAAAAAATCACACAAATCATGTTTTAAAATTTTGAATACCAAAATGATCATAACCTGATCAAGAATCTTATTCCCATTGATTTTCGAAATGTTGATATAAACATTATACGGGTTGGCTACATTTGCCTGCAATTCCAAAGCCCGTTTCCAAAAGCCCACCCCCCTTAAAAAAGGCCGTAAAACAAAAGACAGTATGTACTCGATGTTTTAAACTAAATTCTGTGACAAAAAAAAAACTGTCAAACTTTTGGAAAATTTGAAGTCAGAATTTAAAAAAAAAAAACTGGAAATATCATTTTCGCCTCGTTCGCATTTGAGAATAACCAAAAGCGAAGGCGGTCGAAATTGAGGTATTGCTTTTAATACCATCCGCCGCGCATTTGGGAATAAGCCACCAGGTTTAGATGGGGGTAGTTAATGACGAAACAAATGTTCTTCGACTTGCGAATGGTAACACGGTTGACGCCTTGGATTTGCTTCAGACCACATTTCAGCATTATTTTGCGTGCCTTCTTTTCGCTGCGTGACTGCTTGGAATGTGAAACTAAATCAATTGGCTGGTTCCAACGCCATCCACTCACTTAAGTTGCTCCAGCAGTTGCGTCCTCCAACTCGGGGATAGTGTCATTCAGTGTTTTTTTCCACATTTGACACTTATGAAAAATAAAACAAGTAAAAGTGTTATCATCGGCCTGGCCGATGCTTTGATACCCTCCACTGCATAAAAGTCATGCAAAATGTTTGCCATGCGAGTTAGTATGTGTCTAATATTAGTTTTGTATGGTAGGTAGCAGAACTACTTTACCGACATAGACAATTTTCAATACCAACCTGACGACGGTTAAAAAAAGTCCTCTCACAAAATTTCATTCACCTAGGTCAATTCCTTTGGACGCTATCGTGCTTTCAACAGACAGACGGACAGACAGACAGACAGACAGACAGACAGACAGACAGACAGACAGACGGACATGGCTAAATCGATTCAGAATGTGATCCTGATTCAGAATATATATACTTTATAGGGTCTCCGGTGAATCCTTCTTGGCGTTACAAACGTAATGGCAAAGTGAATATACCTTCCTGTGGAGGGTATAAAAAATGAAGCCTGTAATATTTCTTGACATCTTCCAAGTATCAAAAAAATAGCTTTTAGGGAAAACTCTTCGCGATAGATGTCGCATAGATATGCGTATGTTTATTAATTTTTTCCACTTTTCTAACTTTTTTAACATTTTTCTGAATGTGATTATGCCTTAATTCTGTTTTTTGTTTTTTTTTTTAAATAAATTTTTACAAAATTCTGTTTTTAAAATGGTGTATAATATGTACTGCTATTGACCTGTGGCCCAAACCACTATATCCGAATATACAACGAGTTCTTGTCTGCATTCTGGTTACCTACGTCGTCTTGTAGTCAGTTTAGCTGCCTTCATTCAAGCGATTGAAATATTTTTAGTCAGATCTCTTCTATGTAATAGGTATTTGTTCAGACTTCAATTCACAATGCCTATCTTATCATTAGATCTTCCGTGGCATAGATCATCTGGCAACTAATTCTGTCTACCTGAAACTTTTTGGCTTGAAAAGAACGACAAATGTGAACTTTTTTTTAAAATACAAGACGCCGCTTTTGGTATAAACATAACTTCCTGCTGAGGGTTCTGTGGTTTGGATATGAATTAGAGAGTAATATCCTTCGATTTTTCAGCTAACTTTTCTTTATGCATACTGCGTAATTAAACATCAATAAATTTGCTTCCAAATTTCGCATTTTGTTTCCATTTATACTGTATGTAAGTGTAAATTAGACACATCCGCGTATTGACGGTCTTAACAAATCATCATTGTCCTCTGTACACCATATTGCACTTCCAAGTGAATGAATAATTATATTAATCAATCATCAATGAGAAAACGTCACATTGAGCTGTCAGTTAGAAATAGCAACACAATGTCCACGTTGAGCAGACAGGTGTCCATCTAAAAAAAAAAAACAGATTTTCAAAGAACGAACAAAATATTGTCCACTATGTTATTGCTCATTATTCAAACACATACCTAATCATGCTGTGATTATCTCAGATCCATACGTCAAGGTCGTTTTCTATCAACTGCCAGTAACTTTTAAGTATTTCTGCGATCGGTTTATGAGTTTTGAATTGCTAAAATTACACAACATTTAGCAATCAGAAAGTGGCTTGTCTTATCTTACTGCTGATAGAATAAAAAAAAACACTGGTCGAGAGTTTATGCACACATGCAGTAAGAACAGCAATATGCAATCGAATTGCGCCACGTAATCGTTTCGAGAACAAATTACTAAATATACTTATACGACTTCGAGTTTGATTTCCTCAAGGGTATACATTAATCGTAGACTTCTAGACTCCTAAAGAAAATCGGTGCCGCTTCACTTTGGGAAGGTGATTCAACAGTCATATTGTTCTGTTATGAATTGTATTATTGGCAACTGATAAAACGCTTAGGTTAGGTTAGGTTAGGTTGAATAGGGTGTGAGTTCACATAGGACCAGGCACCATATTGGACCCATCGCCATCCCTGCACCGAAAGAAAAAACATTGGTTGAATCAAAAATGTTTCGTTGTTAGCTAACAATGGGCTTAAAATTGTCAAATCAAATACGTATGTGATCATACGATGCTGCATGTTTGAAACAACTACTTTGGCGTTGTTGATTAAAATGCTCGTAAGTATCACAGATATGTTTAGTTTGAACATTTTTGTAGTTGTTTCAAAAATGGTAACATTGTTAGCCTACAATTTAATTGTTGATTTCATTGTTAAACAACAATAAACAGGATGAAATTACAACTTAGGGATTTTACAATAAGTTTGACCATAAGTGTTTTTGATTAAACACAAACGTGGTCAATAAATTTAAAATCAACCATATTTCTTATAAATTAAACACATTCGTAGTTGGAGTACAACGATTACAGTGCAATTAAACACAAACATTTTCAAGGTAAAATTTCATTGACTATTATTAAAGTATCATGAACATGTTAAAAGTATCTACGGACATGTTTTTATAAAAATATTTCTCATTATCACAACTTACATTCTTGCCAAGACGTGTTGTAAAGCGGTCACGTGTAACAATCAGAAACGCTGTTAAAGTATCACACTTCAGTTAAATGTATCACGAAAATGTTGAAATAATAATGCAGCCAAGCATAAACATTGCTAAAGAAATACAAACATTGTAGAACTATCACGAATGTAGTTAATTTACATGTTTTCTTGTTAAACCAACCACAAACATCGCAGTCGCGACATGCTTAACGGAATTTGTCTTGTCAGTTTGCCTCGTTGGCGTCGGTCATCTTTTTTCTTGAAAAAATCTTCAGTATTCAGTCAGAAGTGAAAGTACTAGGTACATTACGTTACGAGCGAGTGTCACCAGTGTATTTTTCTTTGTAGTGTATAGTGACGTTTTTTGTTATGTTTTTTAGTGCGCTTGTTGGTTGAGGCCGTGGTCTACCCCAGATTGTGAGCGCCATTAAAAGTAAGTTCTTTCCTCGTAAACTTTTACCACTCATAATTTTGAAATTTTCCTTAGATTCGACACCCGGATTTCAATACCCTGAAGTCAACACCAGCCAACGGTACGAGACATAACTCACATTTTATGTAGGTAAATATAATTATTTATAAAATAATAATTGTACTTCGTTGGGCCCCTGTTGTTGAGCCAACATATTAAAATATTAATTATTATTTATCATATTTTGTTAACTAGCCTTAAGTCAAACTGTTATATGAAAGTTCAATAAATACTAATGTAAATAAATGTAATGTAATTTTGCGTAGATTAATATTAGTTTTCAGTTTTTAATAGTATTTTCAGCTGGGTGCGAGTAGAAATAAAATGGTAAAGTAAGTATGGACGTTTTAAAAGAAGCACAAAAACATTACAATGTTTCCATTGCTGATGAACAATGGTCATGCATTATCAAACACTATCCAGTGCATGAGCATTGTAAAAGAATCACGAAAAATGTACATGTACAATGTTTTCGTTGTTGATTAACAATGATCATGCTTGATCAATCGCTTCCATGTGATAAAGTAAGCATGGACGTGTTAAAAGAAACACGACCATTGTACAATTTTGAATTTGTTAATCAACAATGATCGTGCTTAATCAATCACTTACCGTGCTTGCTTTAATACGAATAACCTAATGCGTGGTTATTTAAACACGAAATTGACAATGGCGTGATAGATTTATGCAAAAATACCCGTTATGTTTTTTTATAAAAAATTGACAATGTCACATTTGTTGAAATGACAATGCCCATTGGTTGACGCAAAATCAAATAAGGTTCATGCTTGATTTTACCAACGTTTTTCTTTCGGTGTGGGGAACCTTAACGGTCAAATAACCTAAACCACTTCGCCCAAGCAATTAATTTCTCTACAGAACCTGAAAATTGTTTCAGTTTTGTTTGCGAGGCCAACCTCCTCCAAATTGTCCAAGAAGTACCTACCGAGGAATTTCCTCCTATACCGAGCAATAGCTTGACATTCACAGAGGAGATGATTTATGTCCTCTGTGACATGCAAGTCTTCGCAATACCTGCATATGTCCGTATCTGTTAGACCTAATCTCATAGCGTGTCTCCTTAAAAGACAGTGCCCGGAGAGTATCCCTATTACCAGATAAAACGCTTACTGTTGGTAGATTAGCTAACTACATAAAGGTGAGTCTAAAAAATAAAATAATTACAGCACCGCCTACCCCTACACCCGAAGATCTAGAAATTTTAAATTTTATTGGGACTTATACTCAAGAACTCACAACGGTCGACAAGAATTTTGTAAAGTTCCCTCTATGGGTGACTTTTAGACAACTTGTCATATGTGTAGGTGTAGGTACTACTTATAAAGTTTGAAATTAGGCAATTCACCAATATTTTCACTCATTTCCTTTCTCTGGCCAGAAGATGAGCGACACAAATTCAAAAACAGATCTTATTTTATCAAATACAAAAACAATTGTAAACATTTTGTAATACAAAACCATACTGGATACAAACATCAACTCCCACATTTCGTTCCTTATTGTCTTGACCTCAATACATGCCAATGGCATTGCAGTAAAGCCATCTAAAAGTCCAAATTAGTAAAAATAGTAACACGGTTCGCGCGCGATCACCCAGAGTGCTTAAACGCCAAATGGAAAGCCATAAAGCCAATCCGGACGAACTTGGAAGCCTTAATTGCTGCTAAGCACTTGAGAATAATTTCCATCCCGCAACAAACACCACTTAAAGTTGGTGGTGGAAAATTTGTATCCAAATCATCGATTGACATTGCACGACAACGACTATACGATGACTGCACTGCAACTATAAAACGATCGAATGCGATCTGCAATGCTATGGCAATGGCAACTCGTGAGAAACCCAATGGGAGTGCAAAATAGCGCACACCACGTTACAAAACGGCTCAAATGGCAAATTAGAGTCAATGAAATGGTCAATAAATTTCCGTCCGATACCATCATTCCGTGGCCCAGTCGTCGTGATGGGACATCGAACGGAACAGTTCTTCCTCATCTCCTGCTCCTACTCCACCGATAGGTTAGGTATAGGTACTCTCTTGAAATTTTCAAATAACAACTTTGAACCCGAATGAGAGCACACCTGTCTGGAGGACTGGAGGAGTAGTAAACAAGCGAGCAAGCTCCTTTCCAAGTAATAGCCCATAACTTTTTCAGTGCGCGCCCCTTACAAGCATAAATGATAAATTGAGTTTATGCACAAGCGAGGACATTTTTCAGGCCAAAACTTGGAAAAAAGGTCGCACATTCACAAACAACTCACCGCGCCGCCGACAGAGTCCCGCAGCAATGACGTGCTCCAGGCGAATGTATTATTCATTCGAAGCAGTAATCCTGAATGTATTTCCTTTGTAGACACCCGGCGCGCGGTGGGGCAGGGTGTAGTGAGTCCTTTCGCTAGTGCCATTGTTAAATCTCAAAACGGCTGTATTGGGAGTCGGAATTAATTTGCATACACATACATAGGTAAGTACAGCGAAGCTCGCTGTCGAAGTGCCCGCCTCGGAACGAGTTCAAAGACTTGGTTCATGCCGAAGTTGGTTGTTAGGAGGTGGTGCGATGGAAAAAGCTGCTTTTCGGAATAAGTACGAAGGATTTTTGGTGGATTCGAAGGATTCTTGGGAAATCTCTGGTGGGCATTGCTATGTACCTACTTCGTCATATAAAGTTCATTAGTCGTCGTCGACAGTGATAGCGCATCAGAGAGCCCAAGACCGAGTATAGAAAATTATTTTTTTTTTTTAGGATCTTCCGCTGGTACGAGCGAGGACGATATGCGGCCGCACGAAATAAGGGTATGTGTTAATGTTATCCGCAAGCATCAGGGTGTCTCTAGTTTTTGTGGGGTTTTCCAGTCGGTTCAACGACTTGTTGTTCTGAATCAGAAATGGGCCAGACGTGTCGATTTGCGGGTTTACTCATTTTCTAGGGAAATTTGCCATTGAACCGTAAGAAGGGGCGTGGATTTTGGATGGTTGATGGTGGATTGAAGTGGCTGTGAGAATTGCGATGAGTGTGCCATTGAGCAGTTTTGTTTGGAACTGCTAAACAAACACGGTTTTGGGAAATTCACCATGGATAGAGAAATCAATTTCGGCTGACACGTTTTGCTTAGACGTGAACGACGTTTATGAACCTTGGGCGTGCTAGAAAGTTGAACTGATTTATTGGTTGTGATGTGGTGGTAAAACTTGTCAATTGGGGTGATGTTTGCCTGCTTTGATTTGGGGCGTCCTTGAAGTGGAAGGTTTTTTAAATCAAGTGGTGTTGGAGCTCAATCGCATGGAGTTGTGGATAGCAGAAGATTGAAAGATCACCGCGTGCTTGAGAGATTCTCGTTAACTTAAAGGCCATCTATTTATTCTGCAGGAAATAGAAAAGAGAGAATTTGAGGTTTTTTGCATGGAAATTACTGGCGAAGATCGATTAGGGTTACCATACTCACTCTTTAGGGGGGACAGTTCCCTTTTTTCATACCAAAATCATGTTTTTCCCCCTCAATACAAACCACTGTTAAGTCAAAATTCAATAAAAGAAAACATTCAATTGAAAACTTAAAAAATACTTTCTTTTTAACAAGATTCTCTGTGAACACATCCATTTGAAGTGCAAAAAAACTTTCAAAGCTAAATGCATCCACTCACGAACTACATCCCACTTCACGTGCAAAAGTTGTTCTCCCGTAAGTTGTCTTTAAACCAAAATTTAATTAAAAAAAAAATGTCCGAACCCAAGAAAGTGTTCATACAATTAGTGTTGAAAAATATGTTAGAACTTTATGTTGGAAAACTAGAGTGGTTTTTTGACTCTGGTGTTCAAAAGTTAAAAAAAAATGTGGCCCTTTGAACACTTGCCCCCCTTTGAAAACTCACGCGCCCCCCTTTTCGATTTTTTAATCGGGTAAACCTAAGATCGATTAAGGCCGATATATTCCATTCCTCGTTACTCGGTATTTTGAGAATTTTGCTCTTTCTTTTTTTCTTTCATTTTGAATGAGAATGTGCGATCGATTTATGTATATGGGTTGCGTTCGATCAAAACCGATTACTCGATTAAACCCATAGCACACCGTAACAAGTACTTGTACGATAAATAAAATCCGACAACATTAAGAAAATTCGGTACCATAAAACTACAAGTCTGTGAACACTTTGACAAGAGTCCTTATTAAATATGACAAGTGGGAATTTGTTGAGTAGAGGGTAATTTTTATTACAAAAAGCAACAATTGTATTTTCTCTTAGGAATAGTTAAGTGTAAATTTACAGAAATTAATAATATTCAATTTCGAAATAACCTTTCGGTTCTGATTTTGATAGAGACTGTAATAGTGATAAAATCGAATTTCACTTCAGGTTCAGTGGCGTACGCATGGTGGTTATGTAGGGGCAAAACCATGATTTTGATAAACTTTTTTAAAGTTTTCACTAGTTTCTAAAGATTAACATTGCATTATAAGACTTCTTAACAGTTTTTTCTACCCTAAAATGTATAACCCGTTGCAAGAAATACAATTTCAATTAATCAAAACTCTACATATATACCTATAAAAGAACAAACTAAAACTGAGAATGTTGTTGTTGAAAATTTGTAAAATAAAAACCTAGTATATTGTGCATTTTACTTAATTTTATTTAAAAAATATTAATATATTTTTTGTTTGCAAAAATCATGTTTTTTTAAATCGTGTTAGCAGATCTTTAGGGTCAAATTTTTCTATGAATTTTCAGCAATCCTAGTTCATTCAGTCCTATTTTAGCTGCTATGGCACTCTGACACGTTTATAATCGCCTCAAAGTCGAAAAAAGGGGTTCTAGATTGTTCAGAGATAACTTGTAGAACACAAAATAAAGTTCCCTTCCTTATCTTTGGAAAAGGTTAGCATTGCAAGGCATTCAGAAAAGTTAAAGCTATTTCTGGGACATTTTTAGCAAGTTGATTATTTCACATTTTTGTTTCTAGATCTGAAACGAAAGTTTAAAGAACTATTTGTGATCTAAAATGGGCATAAGTGATTAGATTGCCTACCTCTGGCTCTGACTCATGTTGAATATCACTCTTTAAAATAATAGAAAACTTTATTGATTCCACAGCTTTTTTATATTCTCTATTGCCATTGGCTATGGTTTTGTAATTTGATGAAAAAAAAAATGTCAATACGTAGTTGACAAATATTCAAAAACGGTATTCCAAATCGTTCATCGAGCTCTATAGGTATTAGGTACGATGCAGTAGGTAATCCAGTTATCCGGATGTATAAATTGAGTTTGTCTAATATTTTGTCTAGGTATTCGCATATGTTCGCGGTTTAATTCGAACGCAATCGATATAAATCGAACGGAATCGCACAAAGTCCATAAATACACGTAAAATGACAGGAAACGAGAAATCAGCAAAATAACGAGTAACGAGAGCAGATTCCCTAGCGGCTCGAATTAGCTCAGGGAATTTCATCCGGTATGTACTGAAAAAATTGTCAAAATCCGACAGATAGACGAAATAAAAGAAAATATTTTCCAATTCCTTCTCTGGTACTGTTCTAGACGTGCTTTTGTAAGATGAATAGCCTTTATCTCAATTTATGTGACGACTGTCAACGGACTTAATTGGCCTCCGCACACGAGATTAATTCTGACGGCAGAAAACCGGTTTTATACCATACTTCGAGCGCACACGGGATTATTTCTGCCGGCAGAACAAATTATATATATGAACCCCTTTTCATTATGTAGTATTATTTTCACAATTGAAATATTTTAAAAGTTGTGAATGTATTAATTTTATGCCTTGCTCAAACTCGGCAGAACATTTTATTCCGTTTGTTTCCCCTCACTTCTTCTCGCCTACAAAATCGGTTTTATGCCGTCAGAATTAGTCTCGTGTGCGGAGGCCCAATAAGAAGAAACATTAGAAAGTTAATTTATTTTATTCAAATGCCTTGCCGATGATCCTTTCATAAGCTAGAGTGTATTTTATCCAGCAGCTGTCAGTTAATAACGTCGATACAACGGAAACGAAAGATTCTATGGGCTTGGGGATTTATGCATCTACTAAACAGCACATACAAACGCATTGATTTGGCCCAATAGATAATAAAAAAAATATCACTATTCGGCGCAACCCCCGTCTGCCCTCTGCCCCCTGCATACGCCACTGTACAAATTCAAAGTATTTAAACCACACACATAAAAATTCACTCACTACAGACCACTATATACCTTTGATTGTTCGGTTTGATTGCATTGTTTTGGTTTCGGTTGACAGTACAATCAAAATGACAGTACATATTTCTTTGCATTGAGGACTAATCATTCATCAAATTGATGAAATGCGAACAATCCACTTTTGATGCATTTATAAACAGAAACTTTCGCATTTTATGTTCCAAAAGTAGAATAAATAAATTAATCCATCAAAGTGTATAAAGAAAACAGGTTATAAGGGGATTAAATAACGAAATTTCAAACTTTTTGCCGCAAACGGAAAAACCCTTGGTGCGAATTGTCAAAGTTTATTCGCAATCCACAATAATAAGACGCGTTCCATAAAGTAGCGAAGAAAACATTCGTTCGATGATGGCTGAAATTCGCCAAGTACCGCAATAAACAAAAATGTTCATATAATCGGACTGTCAAAACTAGCGAATATTCATTCGTTCGTATATAAAGTGCTATACAATAGTTGGACGCTCTCATGTGAATAGTCCCTTAGAGAGTTTTATCAGGCAGTAATTGAAACAGAATTCAGCAATCAAGTGTAATGGGCATATAATGTGAATATATTGTCATTCAGACGTTGTTCTATAAAAAAAATGAAGCAGGCTAACCAAACAAAAAAGAAGCACATTTCTAACGAACATTATGACCGTCTCAACGTGAATTGGCCGCTTTATTCTGACAAGTGTAACGTTACACATTGTGTTACAGAATATCATTGTATATAGACACTATAGTACTATCACTTCGCATTTATGCACTAGCGCCACCAACCACCTCTGAGACCAACTACTCACATCGAACATGGTAGTTGTATTGGATTATTTGAAACGAAATTAAATGATGCCTTCTTCTTTTCTTATTCGTCTCATTGACAACATGCAGATGAAAGAGAAAGAACAATTATTATTTTTGTTGTCTTTTATTCTCCAGTAGTAAGGCTAAGGAGTGGAAGCAGTGCTGACTTCAAAGATTTTGATAAAGTCGCAAAAAAAAGGGGATTTGCGTAGAAAAAGGGGCAATACTAATTTGCCCACAAATGTCAGAAAAAAAAACGAGGGAGTTCACTAAAGTTAAGTGGCTTACGCATATTTTCATCTCGTTATATCTTATTGTTGCATTGAACATGGTTATAGCTAAATTGTTAATGCCTAAACTTATGACAATAGGACATAAATAGCTAATAGCTGATACCTCTGGCTGATAGAAAAAGGACGCATTCAGATCCCAATTAATTGTGAAGGTCAAGCATTTATTATGTCACATTTCATACAAAAATGTGTTTTTTTTTTCCAAAATGGGAAGAACTATCAACGAAATACAGAAAAGGGCCAAATATGGACAATTTTGGAAAAGTCGTCTCATTGGGGATAGAAAGAAAAAAAGGGGCAAAATGCGACTTTAGTCGCATAAAGTCAGCCCTGAGTGGAAGTAAGTGGGTACTTTTCGTAGGTAGTTGGTGGTGGTGGTGGTTAGGCGAAGTGTACTTTTAGCATTTATGAGAATAGCAATATGAAAAGAAGGAATGTGAAATGAAAGATCGGATCGATTTATACTTTTCGCATATAGTGGTGGTGTGTGGGGAGAGTACTTTTAGCATGATGATGAGTGTGGTGCTGTTGAGTGATGACGATTGGAATTGATATTTAAGAGGATAACAATGTGGAAAGGAGAAATATGAAATCATAGATCTGATTTTTAACAATACATATTTTGTATTTCTTGGATTTATGGGTAGCATTGGTGTCATGATCGTGGCTTTTGGACTTAGGTCTCAAGGGTAGGTTATGATGATTTGCAAATTATTATGGGGTGGGTGAGCATGTGAGGTGCACTAGTGGGGAAGTTTGGTTGGATCTTAGCAAATAAAATCACGTACCCAGATCGATCTAAATTTTCAATTTTCTCATATTGTATGTAGTGTGAGAATGATATTGTTTGAAGTACAAATTTTTAGATCAATTAATTATGATAGGTATTAAGATGATAGTAAGTACAGCTCATAAACTGAGTCTCGCAATTCTGTCTGTCTGTTTGTCTGCGTGGTGGTAGGTAGGTGGCTGTATTCTTAACGACAGGACGGATTCGTTTGTACCTCTAGCAGTTTGTTTCAAACTGTTCATAAGTATAGGTATGCGATTTGTAGGCTGACAGTTTGAGTTCATTTGTTTATTTTAAACCCAAAATTAACCTTTTGTATTTAGATACAATTATTTTAGGAGCAGCTATACGCAGGTCGCAGTGCTACGCTGAATGCTATTGCAGCAATCATTCGATTCATCCCTAGGTATATAAATTTAAAATATGGATTATTGTAGTATGTACCTACCTATAATATGGATTATTGTAGTATGAAGGAAATTGATGAATATGTATTTAGAAACTTGCAGTTCAGATTAGAAGATTCTTGCTATGCAATTACACAGCCCAAAACGGATAATCTAAGCCCGTTTTCTAACCATTGATCAACGATCACATGAAAGTGAGGGAAAATGAAAATCAAAAAGGAATAAAAATATGTAGGAGAATTTGTTAACGACTTTAACATATAGACGCACTAAACCAATCAGTTGGTAACGAGCGAATAGCTCACGATTATCTCCAGACCAGAAATGACAGCATCAGGCGGGTAACCCCAAATAACACAAGCAAGACCATCACGGGACTGCTAGTAATCTGCTTTTTATATTCCTTTTATAACTCGAGTTTGGCTACACCGAATTTGATGATTCTTTTTTTTTCTATAAAGGTAGGTATATTCTTCTGTAGCAGGTTTGTATGTAAAAAAAATTGGACAAACTCACATTTTGATAAAATGATAAAATCTTTGTACGAAGGCTATTCTGTGAAGTATGGTCAAAATTGGACAAAGGGATATTGGCGCTATTCTTCGACAATCACGGGAGCCAAAGTTTGTAAAATTTGTAACAAAATGTATACCATGGAGCATTACAATAAAATATCACTTATTTAAATGAATTTGGAACTGATATTTTTATTTTTCTATTTTGCACTACGAAGTGCATGATAATCAAACTTAGAATTTCTTCTAAATACATAGTTGTGCCTACATTGTTAGAAAAACATACTTTTATTTAAATAGTTCCGCATAAATCCCCTGAATATGTACCTACCTATGTACATATGTAGGTATCTACTCTTTAGATTTAATTCCCTGTATTTGTTTTATCGAAATGATTATGTATTAGTGGTTATGGGAAAGGAACAATAATTGCACTACATTACATATAAAGATAACCGGCTTTGCACGTGTCTAGGAATTGTATCTATACTATTGCACAGATATATTTTTGTCCATCAGCACAATGCATATCAATGTTCCAAATTTAAAAAAAACTGTTGAAGAATAGCGTTTGACATTTTTTGTTTGTATTGCATAATTTTCCACACTTCACAGAAATACCTACCTTTGGGTTTGGTTCGGTGGTTTTTGAGTTTTGCGATCATTAGTGGTGTACTTATACCTATTCCCATAAAAAAATGGAAATTCAGGTTTATTGCAAATTTTCGGCTTTTCATTTGCGGGTTTCCGAATTTTTTTTTTGCCAAACCCTGATTCAAGACGAACAAAACAAAAAAAAAGGATCATTCAAATCGGTTTAGCACTCTAGCATCTAGCCTTTCTCGAGTTTTGCGAATTTCGAGACTAATGCACAACAATTATTGTTTTTTTTATATAGAGAGAGATGTAGAATGTAGATACCTATAATAGTTAGCTGCTCGTTTTACCGAGATAAAATGCTTCTACATTATAAACCTCATAAAGTAGACACATGCCTATAACATTTTAGAATCAATTAAAAAAAGAATCACTTAAATCGATGCACATTTGACAAAAATATAGGGAAAATAGTGCCCAATATGCCCAATCCTCAAATCTTTTGCAACGACAGAAAGGAAGCCAAATTCAGTTTTTATTCAATTTGTCTTTCCCAACTGATCACCCCTTGCATCGTGCACCCCTCTCCAAACACACAAATCCTCCACCACCAACATCCTATTCTACACAACCATGCTGTTGAATTATATTTGCTCTTGCTCATAACATTGCACTTGCACCTCCTTTCCTCTATTCTCCTCTCCTTTCACTAAGAAAAACCAAACCAGTTGCAGTTCTTTACCCTACCCTGTTGTTACATCACATCAGAAATAATTTTATACCTACTGATGGATGGAAATGGCGATATGAATGAAGAAAGAGAAGAGGCATACCAGTTTGACTTTGTTTTGTTTATTTTGGTTTTCTCTATACACATTTCCCCAATGCTCGGAGTTGGCTGGCAGTGTACAAACTAAATCAACTGAAGCGCCACCTGGATCGTCGAAGACGCGTAATTCAATGCGATGGGATGAGAGTACTATAGTGTGTATATATGTACAATGAGAATATACACTCTTGTATCTGTCGGGCAAGGATGGTTTGAGAATTGAGTTTAGACTCATGCACTTGCCGCAATGTGTCTTTTTAGTGCAAACTTATTTATTCAGTATGGCAGATTATTGAATTTGGAATTTCTAAAGAGTTAACAAAATCGATTTTATAGATAAGTTGCACAACATACCTATTGACAACAACAAAAGGGAACTACATTATTATGCCGTTAAGTTGATAAAAATATAACAGTCGCATTATTTCTACCTGATTAGAGACGGCCTTATGCAATAAACTGTTCTCACAGAGCAATAAAAAGCACTTCTCTTTCTATCCACTTGGCATGCTATATCTAAGCGCAATAATAAACCATCGCAGGTAGAGCACCTCAATTCCATTGGAGAAGCAACTCCAAAGGTTTAAATTAATCAATTGTAGCTGTAGGTATGTCGGTGGCAAAACGGCAGTCGTCACTCGGTATCTATAGGTATTGCCGAGCCGATATCAAAACCACAGCGTTGAGTGGGTACTTAAACTTGAATTTAAGCGAAAGTCCTCCCAACTCCCAAGTACATACACGTTCACATTCACTTGTTAAGAGCACACGTCTCTCATTGTTTTCCACTAACCACTGTTCATTAACAATTGTTGACATCTCAATTAAAATGAAAATCAACACATTGCCCACTACAATGATGATTGACAACAGTGCCGCCGAAGGTCGTAACGTTTATAGGTTTCATGCACTCGTCTGTTTGATCGTACCAACAAATATAAGTAAATAAAAAACTGAAAATACAGTCATCATCATCAGAAAATCACCAGTCCACCAGAGTAGCCAAGTACCAACAATAATGTTCTAACAACGCGTGGTAATTAATTCAAACGAGCGTTCAAATGCGATTATACGATATGTGATTGTACTCCGCCTGAACGCTAATTGCGTGTGGAAAAAAAAACACGAAAACTGTCAGAAAATGAAGCAAGGCGAAAGATGACTCCGCCGGCCGGCCCCCTCCGTATTTGGCCACACACAGTGCATGTCATTCCCGTCACCGCGCACAGCTCTTCTATTCGATGGTGTTCCTTTCATTCCGGCCGTCTTTTCCTATTCCATGGGATGTGTGAGTCATAAGACATCATATAAATGTATTTGAATTTGTTATGCGTCATGCAAGGGATTAACTTCCGACACTAGAATGTCGTGAGACCTAGCTGCGACAAAATTTCATTACTCATCAAACTGAATGTCAGCAGAAGTCATATGCTGTCCTTTCAGAAAAGTGCAACTTGTGATGGAACCCCGTCACCGTGGGTGACAACAAAATCTTGGCGAGTGGGAGACCTCCTTAGCCCTCCAATTAGGTGGGTTTCCGTTCGATACATTTTCCAATTCCGCGCTCATAAAAAGTGCCCTCTCATTGCATACACTCATGCATGACAGTTATGTGACGCGCTGACGACCCAGGCCAGGACATTGCCTCATTGGCTCTGGTGCGTGTAATAAAATTTTTAACAAGAAAACTGGTCATCGATTTTGGAACACACCCTCTATCATCGGTGGGACGGAGCTTACCTTGGGCGCCGCGCGCCGTCTTGCGAATAAAGCTCTGTCTTTCGCGGTCTGCTTCCAATTTCATAATGCCGTGAAATTATTGTTACCGTTATGGTGTCATTAAAACGAAATCGTCGCCGTCATTACCAGAATCAGAACATATACACAACACACTCATATGACTCCGGGGAAGACGAACGACCGGGCCAGCCACGCGATGACGGTCAATGAATTTGTCATTAGCACATGCAAAGAGTGAGGTTCATGACCCGACATCTGTTGGCTGGAATTGCCTTGCCCCAGCCGAACGTTCTTTACTGATATTTGGGGGAGTTATAGAGTAGTGACGGTGGCTTACCAAATTCTTGTGTAATGTTTGGTTAATAAATTTCGAGGTGTTACCAGTTACCTGCTGCAATAGAGATTTATTGTGACAATTAGGAAGTTCATTATGTGGGTGACGGTGCGGATTGTGAACAAGTGCGCGCCTCTTATGTCATTTGTCATAAATGGTTTGAATAGAATTAGACAGTGCAGTTGAGTTTGTTTGCCACGTATAGGGTAATGACACAGTTAATCATTTTTGTAGCTTTTCAGGTTGTGGGGATGACACTTTGGGGCTGTCGTCGTCGTTAGTTCTTAACGTTTTGTTTAGTCGGTGATTATCTTCTCGTTTGGCGGAATGCTTAATTCGATTTTACGTTTGCACAGTTGAAGATCGTCTTCACCAGCAGTGGAATTGAAAGGGCATATGAATCACTGTCAAAAAGTAACTAGTGGGCGCTAAAATTCCACTGCGTAGATTGATTGGAAAGCATTGCCAGTACTCAGCGGGTGAAAACGGTCATTACTCACTTTTTCGAGTGAGTGCGGAATGGTGACACGGCTACCTATTACAATCGATATTATAGAGCTACAAAGATGCATTTATCGATGAATGTGAATTGTTACATAACAAAAAATTTGCTGAGTGGGGAAGCGAGTAGTAACAACGATTCTCGCTTGTTTGGGATAGACCCTGACAATTTCGGTTGGGAAATTATGTCTTTAATTTGACATTAGATATGACAAGCAACGCAGCAGATATCAAAATGAGTCTCAGAGAGTCGTGGTACCAACGGTCATAGAAATATTCACATTTTTCTGCCAAGAATACTCGTGTCACCCTCAACGAATTATTTTACAGCCAAAGTGCTTTTCACAAAACATTTTTAAGTATAATTACCTGCAAATTGTTAATGCCAACATTCACAGGTGACTATAGTTAAATTCAGCATTTTACACAGAATGGACTCTGTCAAGTAGGTGGGTTTTTCTGAACCTCTAAGGTCTTCGGCACACGCTAGTATCTTCATCGTCACATCATGTACATACATATTTTCCGTGCAGCTTAACGATATAACGATACGCCCATTGAGCCGAACACTTTTGGCAATTTTCCTGGCCAATTTATCTGCTGAGCTATTCCCGTCCAAAGCTATTTCAGTAAAATTATTTTTTGAATACTCTTTAATGTTATTTTTATAGAAACATTCGCGGTATTTTTTTAATTGAAAGAATTTTATAATTTCGTTTGACATTTTTTTAAATAAAATACGTACACATTGAAAAATATAAACCAAGTCATACACGACGATAAGCGTCTGACATCTGCTTGGCGATAGTCTTCATGCGGCATGCATGTGTGACGATAACGCGTAGCTTACGAGTCGTGTGCGGTTATCCGTATCCCTTTAAATAAAAATGTGCGACAACAAATCGTATGCCTCTCGGACATCATGTCGCTACGATGATAATACAAGCCCTGTACGGATGGCCTAGGCATGCCGAAATAACCTGGTTTGGCTTTATCAGTTTAAGGTCTCCCCGATTTGATTTTTAGGTTCTAGCAACATTTATCACATGGCTTTAAAGAAATTTTATATATACCCAACCTACCACCTACACCAAATTCAAGAGTGACCCCGAGCAGGGGGGTTTAGGGGCAGCATATGCCCCTCATACATTATTTCAATGTCCCATCTTGTATAAAAAAAAATTCGAACTTGTGTAGGTACCTGTCTACATATGTAATTTTTTCTTAGGAAAAAGTTAGAAGAAAGGAGAACTAAGTCCCTCAGTGAAGTTATTGCCTGGTAACTTAATTCCTGAACAGCTCACTGTTGCTTCAGGGTTGGTAATTAATGACCTTATCAAAACCTTCGATGTCAAATAGGATTTTGGACAAGACGGTGCGCGACTTCTTTAACGCCATTACAAAGAATTGTACGAATCTTTCAAAAGGCAGTTTTACGTGCTGCATACGCCGACGATATTGATGAACCAACTGTATGATGTCAACAAGATGTGGCAAACAAAGTCGAAAGTCGCAATCGAACTCCTACAACTTTGAGATAGTAAAGGACTTTGTCCACCTCGGCTCTGCTATAAAATCTGACTATAACATGTCATGAGAAATTAAAGCAAGTATTACTCTTGCCGTCCCAAAAATAAAAACTCACACAAAACGAATGGTTGCGAGAAGCTAGGCCTAGGGTCTCTACCCGCCTGTTGCGCCACCTATTTATTTTTTTTTTATTACTCTTGCCAAAAGCTGTTTCTTTAGGCTGAGAGGGTTATTGAGCAGTAGAGCGCTCTATCCCGAAGAACTTAACGAAAATTCTGAAGATTGATTTTTTTGCTGGTTGGTTTTTCGGCCCGATTTTTTTTGACAGTTCAATGAGTGATTTGTGACACGTGTCAAAGTAACACATGCTCAGTTAGCATTGCCATTTCACTATGGATAGACTTATGCCCGAACAACGTTAGCAAATTATTTAATTTTATTACCAAAAATCCATAAACTCTCCTGTACCCGTATAGGGATTGCCCTTGATGATTTAGAGTCGATGATGGAGAATCGAGAGCTATGGAGGGTCGTCTTGAGCAACCTACGACCCACTTAATGGACAAGCGGAACATTGAAAATGAATGAAGGAATGACCAAAAATCGAGCTCAGTAAAAAATGTGTTTAGAGCTCTTCGTCCATTTTATAGTCGCCGTAATTGTCAATGGCGCTCGCTATTGTTCGATGACTTCGGACTTTTGTTTGCCCAAAATGGAAGAGCTAGGTTTGACCCACATGTGGTTTCAACAGGACATGCCACACAGCACGCTAATTCATGGACATATTGCGAGGTGAATTTGGTGAGCAATTCATCTCACGTTTTGGACCTGTGAATTGGGCCGCCTAGATCGTGCGATTTGACGCCGCTGAACTATTTTTTGTGGGGATATATTAAGTCTGTCGTCTATACGGATAAGCCAGCAACTATTACATTCTTGAAAGACAATACAACTCGTATTATTGGTGAAATAGCAGTCGATATGTTGGAAAAAGTATGCCCAAATTGAACATTCCGGATGGACCACTTGAGGCGTAGTCGCGGTCAATATTTACACGAAATAATATTCAAAAAATAAATGGCAAGAATTAGTTTATTGACCCTAATAAAAATTTCACTCAATTTTGAAAATTTAGTAGTCCTTTTTTAATTTTAAAAACCAAACGCTTAAAAAATCACCCTTTATAAGTAAAGAGGTCGATGCCATTTGGGTCGAACACCGTCTTTGGAAGAGGAGACTCAACGACAAAATTACCGAGCTGTACCTACAACGATATAGAGTTAGCTAGACTAGATATTTAGACCGGATATACACAATGCAGTGGCGGAAGACTTCGCCTTAAACGCACAAGTAGAAGAGGGCCTCCACAGACTTGGAGTGCGCATTTGTAAGGACGAAGCTGTAAAACGACATGGCCCCTACTATAATTGGCCATTCTTGAAATAAATACGCGCCTAACGTTATACAAATTTTTTTTTCAAAAGGCTATACATATAGAGCTTTTTTTACGATTTTGGCCAAGAGGAATTATCCCGAATATTTTTTTTTTTTAGTTTTTCATAAAACTTTATTTTTTATAAACGCGAGTACTAAAATAGGTGCTACTTAACAAGTTGTGTAACTATCTGCGATGCCTTTGTCTTGTCTGCAGAAAATTATTGTTTTTGAACTAATATTGTTCAGAAAACATTGCCCCAAACGGTGCGTTACAATTACCAAAGTATGAAGCAAGTCTATCAGCATTCAGTCGTGTTTTTCCTGCAGCCAAAATTATTTGCTGATGGAACGATGAAATTGATGGTCAGTATTGCAGGAGCCACTCTTCAAGTTCGTTACCAGAATTAATTAAAACTGTCATCAGATTTTGACCAAAAGTATTATTTTCCTCTCATAGATTTGCTAAAATTAAAAGGAATGGTAAAGTTCAGATATCGAGTTCTATATTGGCCTTTGTCCAGTTCTCAGTTATCGAAAATTTGTTCAACCCATTGCTGTACAACCCATGTCTATGGCCTCTGGAATTGCACCTTCAATAAGCCAATGGCCACATTGAACCTACACTCTGCACGCATTAGTTTTCGATTTTGTAACATCAGCCATAAAAGCCATTAACTGTGAGAGTATGTACTTCCAATGAAATTTACCAAATCGAATCGAAGGATAGAGAAGAGACAAGCACGTGCCCTCAAAAAAAAGATAAAATAAACAAAAAGACAGAAGAAGATCCAACATCCAAACATTTCGAGTAGGTACCGACATTTATACAAATACACTCATTCAAAGAGAGAGGCTCTCTTACGCAGCAGCACACACAAAGTTATTAACCTCAGCAGAATGAAATATTTTAAGGTTAAGGACCTTTGTCTGAGCACTGGTTCACCGCTGGCTCCCCGACTCAACCACCCCCCAGCTCCTAGTCCCAACACCAACGGTGCGTCGTCGGTGTATGTGTGTTGTGTATTGTGTTGGCTGCCTGGTGCTTAGAGAGAGAACGTTCTTTCGAGGCCATTTACACTTTTATTACTGCCATTGGGATGCCGCTCTTCTAATAGGTTTGGGGGTGCGTTTCTAGGTTGAATTTCGGGTGGAAATTCCCTCTATGTACCTACCGACAGGTCTGGGTGGATGTCAGTCTGCTATCCTGACCAGAAATTGTGTTGGTGGCTGGGGGTTGGTAATAAATTTCGTAACGACATTGGAATTTTTTATTGCTCCCCTTTTGCGGGTCACACGTCCTTACGTTGGCAGATTTTTATTTTCTGCTCCAAGTGGCACTGACCTAAGACGCGGCCAGACGAACTGCGCTGCGATGTGTAGTAAATATACGAGAGCCGTTGGAGCAGAGGCGGACACTCCATGATGGTCAACAACAGCTCTGTATGGTATGGTAGTGGTTGTGGTTGAGCGTTTAGTGAGCCTGAGGTTGAGGGATTTGTGTCCGATTGTTGTACCCGTACCCATACCGACCGCTGCTGGACGACACGACGACGAATGATTAAATGTTTTCGCCAATTAAACCTTAAATGAAAGAGCAACAGAGACAGCGAGATGGGGAATTCGGTTTTTATTGTATGTCACATGAAAATTGCTTCTGCCACTGTTGTCCATCCGAGCATGATGCGGGCGGTAGCGGTGGCCCGGTCGATTCAATTGAGAGCGAGTGCAAACTGATGGCGACGGTGTTGATGATTTCGTGCTAAAGTGACGGACGAGAAAAACAATTCAATGGACTTCATTTGATGTTTGTTAGCATTCTTTTAATGGCCATAACTGTTGATGCTGATGCTGATATAGTATACGGAGTTTTGAGTGTGCTCTGGTTTATTGCTCTTTGGTGAGGGTCGTGATTGCTATATACGCGAAAGGTTGGTTGCGTTGATGTTTTTTAAAAATGTTTTTTCTGTATTAAATTCATGGAAAAAGGTGGATAAACTTTAGATGGTTCTATGTAATTTAATTGGATTTGTAACCCGGACCAGATAATTGTTTTGGTAAATCTTTCATTGATTTTTCGAGGGAAGGCTGAACTTTTGAAGTAACGCGGTCTTTGAATAAAGTTGGTGGAGGTCGCCTTCTACTTGTGCGAGTCACATGTCTTCAGCTACTGCGTTGTACCTCTCTCTGAGGTCGAATCCAAATTCTCTACATTCCACAATCTTAGACAACAGTTTAGTCCTTTTCTGAACATGTCTATGTCGATGAACAGAAGGAAGACGCAAGTGGGACGGAAAATCACTCAAAGTAATTTGTGACATGGGATTTTCTTATCCTTCTTCGCTAATGTCCAGGACTGTGACCCCCATGGTCTTATTTAGAGCCGCATTAGTAGGTAGATATTTTTTAATAAGGCTTAAACTTGCCTTTTAAGCCAAAAACAGCGATTGCCAGGCACAATATAATAATTCGCTGGATTTTCGATGTATTGTAGGTGTAATTTTAAGCGCCTATAGCGGATCCTAGGTAGATTAAGTCTCTAACAACCTCAAAGTCGTAGATACCTGTTTGTTGTGACGTTCCGTCCAGTAAGTCGATGGGTCTTTGGTGTAGCCCTTAACACAGTCACCCGGAATAATTTTGTTACAAAATTTAGATTCTGCACAACTATGGAGAAGGCAACTATCCCGAGGGTACAATCATCGATAAAGTCGTAAAAATCTCGTGGAAAATCTCAACGAATACCAGCACTTCAACGCGTCCTTTAAAACCTGAGCTGTAAAAGGCATGACATTACGAAACTCCAACCATTATTCTCAAACTATGCACCAGAACGGTCGCGTGATGTGTACGCTGTTTAACATGTCGAACTCATATAAAACTTTTCCTTCTTAGAGAATGAAATGCTTGCCGCAGATCTACCGTCCAAAAGCTTTACTTTCCCTGGTATCCAACGTATTGGAAAAGAAAAGACAAAACAATATCGAACTCAGCAAATATTTAGAAGTATGGATTGCGAAGCTGTCATTCTACTGAAGATCTGTTGGACATCATGGCGAATCCAAAGCCGTAGTCTTAAGCATCTGAAATGCTATTGACCGGATGTGGCAAAGAGCCTTACTATGCAAGTTAGTCTCTTAAAAATTTGCACAAGAAAGTATGTGGATCAATGCGAAGCTCTCTTCCTTTCAGATCGATTGAAGTTGTAAAACTTGAAAGTAATTTATTAGGAAGGTTAGTTGTTACCTAATAACGCGATGACTGCTGGACAGATTTCAATGAAACTTTTTTGTAAAAATGTCCTAAGACTGCTAGAAGGCTTTAGGAATACTTTTTGGAACTATTTTTCAACTTTATTACTTCACTTCCTTAAACTAGCATTTGCTCAAGTAATCCACAATCAACAGGTACAAAAAAGGAACAATTTAGGGGGTTCAACACTTTCTTTATTATTTAAAGCTATCGACCAGCTATCTGCTTCATTCAGAAGCTGAACTATAGATCAAAATCGAAAAACATCAGAAGCGATTGTTCTTCATCGTTGCTTTACTTTGGAGAGGTGGCGGACGCGGCGTTCGCCCAAAACAATAACGCATATATTGAAAAATGTTGTAAATCTATAAAAACATCGCCCAAAATTTTACTGCAAAAAGCGTCGCAAAGCCCAGATAGAATGACAATATACGGCAAAATCTAGAAATGGCATAAGGCTCTGAATATTTATAAATTTGGTCGTTATATCTTAGCTTTTGGGCGTTATGACGTATTTAAGTGATACCAGATTTTAAAGTGCCTTTTCTAATAATAAATATTTGAAAATGTTTGTGAAATGTAAGAGCGCCAAGTCAGCCGTCATCGCCGCGCACCGGATTTCTTTTTATAATAATCTAGATATGATGCTTCAACAGGTTTGGTGTATTCCAAGATGCGCAGAAGCCTGGGGAGACTGTCATCTAAACATTTTTAAACATCCACGACTTTCTTGAAAGCCTTTAATTTCGGAGCCAGATTTTGTGCACGAAATTTTTGCCTCAGAGACCATAATGCAAGGGATCGGTACAAATATTTGCGCTCAGAGGAAGCCCAGAACCATACATTTTGGATTTCTTGGCCGTTAGGGTTATGTATGGGCGATAAAACCTAACGCCGACACGATGGACGCGTACCAGTGTGGCTTCCGGCCCGGCCGGCAGATCGACTATAGACCAAATTTTCACACTGAGGCAAATCTTGGAAAAGACCAACGAATTTCAAGTCGAAACTCACCACCTGTTCATCGACTTCAAAGCCGCGTATGATAGCATACATCGTCAGGAGCTCTATATGGCGATGGCCGAATTTGGAATCCCGGCAAAACTGATTCAGCTGTGTCGCGTGACGCTGGAAAACACGCGCTGCAACGTGCAGTTTGGAAGCAGCTCTTCCGAACTTTTTCAAACATGCACCGGATTTCGGCAAGGAGACGCTCTATCATGCGACTTCTTCAATCTCGTACTAGAGCAGATGGTGCGCAGGGCAGGTGTCAACACGGAAGGCACTATCTTCAACAGGTCCGTCCAGCTGCTTGGCTATGCGGACGATATTGACATCATCGGTCGCTCCCAGCGTGCCGTGATAGAAGCGTTCACGGCGATTGAAGAACAGGCGAAATCCGTTGGGCTTGAAGTAAATGAGGACAAGACTAAGTACATGCTATCAACAAACAAACAAGCATCTGTCCACCGCCTAGGACAAAACGTCACTATTGATAGCAACAATTTCGAGGTAGTTAAGGAGTTCACCTACCTCGAAGTAAACGTAAACTCCACGAATGACACCCTAGTGGAGATCCGGCGAAGAATTACCCTAGGAAACCGTTGCTACTTCGGTTTGGCAAAACAACTGGGTTCAAAACTCCTAACTCGAAGGACGAAATGTGTGCTCTACAAAACCCTTATCCTGCCAGTTCTGCTTTATGGCGCCGAGTGGTGGACGATAAGCAAGAAGGGAGAGCTGATACTGGGGCTCCTTCGAAAGAAAAATACTTCGGCGGATTTTTGGTCCTGTGTGCGAGGAGGGCGAATGGAGGAGAAGATACAACCGCGAACTCTATGAGCTGTACCAAGATGTGGATGTAGTCCAAAAATCCAAAACACGTCGACTACATTGGCTCGGCCACATCGAGCGAATGGACAATAATGCTCCAGCCAAGAGGATCTTCGAATCCCAGCCCCCAGGTTCGAGAAGACAAGGAAGACCGAACCTCCGTTTCAAAGACCAAGCCATCGCGGATGCCAGAGCGCTTGGTCTGGACAATTGGAAGCAGCGTGCCCGGGATCGTAGATGATGGAAGGCTGCAGTGTCTCAGGCAGAGACTCTTCACGGGTCGGGAGCCCGATAAGTAAGTAAGTACAGCCGTTTCCGAGTTAACTTTCTTTTAGTTTTAGGATAAAGGACTTTTTTTTCTAAGAAAGAGTGTATTAATTAAGCTATGGGGTTCTAAACAAATGAAAAATTGACAATTATTATCTAAATTTTTATGAATCCCTGATTCGATGCGTAAAATGAAAATGACATAAGAAAAGTGCTATCAGATTTACTTAAAAAAACTTTTCACTCAGAAGGAACACGGTAACACTTGTGTTACCCTTGTAACATTGTAATACCGCTGATCCAATGCCGCCACACACAAACCGATCACTGCTTGCGAACCTCTGATTTTGTACGACTTTTAGTTTAATGCCAAAAACATCTTGAAGGTAAAATCAATGTTCTTATAGAGGGCGGTGCTGCGTGTTTAAATTTAAATTTTGGCGGCTTATACACAATGCCTTTGACAGTACGTTTTAAATGGTATGTTTTTAACACGTATTCACGAATAGAATTACGAGTTTCGGGGCAGATCTTTAATTGCTGAGGGGGAAATCGGGTACGTATACCAAAGTTGACGGTTTTGAGATTCGGCCTTATTTCGATTTTCATTGCATTGGTGTATGATCTTCCTATGACACTCGGACTCGGCTTAATTGTAATTCTGTCGACATTGATGATTATGGTAGACTTACGTCTATTTGCCTTTTAGGAGGAGAGGCTGTTGGCCTTAAGTTAAGTCCAGATCAAGTGGACCTATTGTAATGAAATTACTACTTCATTCTGAGTATAGCATAATCCACCCTGGGGTGCACCATCAGAAAACACCCTAAATCGTCTCAACTTAAAATTCGCATCACATAGCTAAATATTTTGAAAAGTAAAGGAATTTTTATCTACATTGTATGCCTTTAAAATGCGAACAATATCATCTCATATTTAATTCATCACTCCTGGCAATTTCGCTTTACACAGTTATTCGAACGATTCACATGACCTTTCAACTTGAGTATCGCAACCACAATTCACCCCCACCAGATGTTGTGTACCTACTCCCAGTTAACTTGAGGCCAACAGCCTATCTTCAAATTTATTCACCATTTTCAGGGACTTGAACTCTCCTATGCCAAAGCACTCCTGCAAAACCCCGAAAAAAGGTCAAACGCAGTAGATGAACTCACTCGACGACCCCCAAAAAAAAACTGTGAATGACATAAGGGATGAGTAAGCCGCTTCTCTCTCGGATAGTACATAAAAACGGAGACAGCCCAAACAAAAATTCGTGTAAAAACGCACACGCATCTCTTAGCTCCGACGCTGCCGTTGACTGTTGTATACAAAACAATATCACGTCTCTCTTCCGAATGAGAGAAGGTCGTTGGCTGGAAACGCTGCTGTCCTGTCGTCAGCCCCCCGCCAAAAAAACACGCAGAAAAAAAGCTCGCACATCGAGCACACACACACACTACAAACAGGAAAGACGTATCGTCGTAAGCTCCATCTACTCTCGCAATGTGTGCACACATTATTTAGCTGGAGGGTGGTGGGGTGGTGGAGGAGCTGGGCGGGCGGTTAGGTTAGACAGGCACTTTATCCGATGGATTGGCGGCAGCAGCGGGAGAAGGCTTCCCTGATGCCTGCGTACCCGGGGATGGTTGTTGGTTATTTGGATGGTTGGTTGGCGTAATTCGTGCTCAACTTGTATAAACACAATGAGTCTGGTGGACTGGAACTGCTGCTGGATTCCCGTCGCACTCCCGCGCTTCGCTTGCGCTTGGGAGTGGTATACACACGACGACGACCAGCAGGCAGCAGTGTGTAGTGTACGTGGGTATGTTTTTGATTCGTCTGGATCGTTTACCTCTTGGGGCTTGGGGCTCGGTGCCGGGCTCTTTCAGTGCTTAATTTTTATTCTTTTATAGTTTCGTTCTTCTTTTTTGTGGTCTTGGCTGCTGGCTGTTGTTGTTGTTGTTGTTTTTTTGGGGACGTTGTCGTAGGTCAGTAAATTCATTGCGAGTTCAAGAACGGACATTTCCAGAGAGTAAGACACTCGTACTCTCGTCGTGTATTGTTTAGTCTTGTGCTTGCTGTTGCTCGTCTTCTTTTTTTTTTTGGGTTGGTTATGGTAGTTTTGTGTGGCGAATTGTGACTCCGATTCCGACATGGAGTCATCGTCTTCGACGTTGTCGTAGTCGTAGTTCTGGTAGTGTGGCGCTGGTGTTGGTAGAATGTCTCATCAGTTCGCATGAATTTTTATTTCGTTTGCTGAAAGTAGCGCACACCTAGAACTAGATAGATACATGTTCAGTGTCTGTGGAGCTTAGACGACACGACTACTACGACAACGACGACGACGAGGATGATGGTGATGAAAAAACATGACCAGACGCGTCGTTTTTTGGAGTTCAGTCTTGAAACAGGTTAACGTCTGGCTGCGGATGATATTATTTTTGACTGTGAAGCGGAAGGGGGAGGCTCTCCTATATATTTGGGGTGGGAGCGATAGTTTTTTTTTTTTTAAGTCTCCAATGCAGCACCTTCCAGTGGTGGTGGCTCCTTCTTCTGACTCGATTACGACGACAACGATAATGATGACAGTGATTCGACTTGCTTCCCCAGGACTGCGCGGTGAATATCGGTAGATTTCTGCTTATAGCAACCTGATTGAGTGGGTGCGGTTTGGTTAATAGCGTCCTTGGCCGTTGAATGCGTGCGTGTTTTACAGAAAAAAGGCCAATTATGATGACTTTTGCAGAGGCAATTACCGCTGGAATTCCGTCAACACTGGGGATACGAACGAATCAACAGACGAGAGACAGGTTGAATGGAAGTAAATTGCCGGTGGATTAAGGGAGGCAACGCGCTTTAATCTTGATGCCCTTTTGGTCGTTGACATTTGATTCATAATATGGGAGCTGTAGATATAACAAAACGGAAACGCAGTTTAGGAACTTGTTGACTGAAGGCACCTAACCTATACAATGCTAGACGGTTAGGGGTGTCAGTAATATTTTATGTGGCAATTAGTGAGAGCGTTTTTATGAGGCTAATGTTGCTTGGGAAGGTATTTGACACGCGTGAATAGCGCAGATGAGGAGATGTTTGCAGTATAAGTTAGCAAATGATAGTGCTAAGTTGTTAGTCTATATAAGTAGGTAAGAAAAAAAGTATGTCGAAGTAAAGTGCTGCGATTTGTATTTTGCTTAGAATCTTCAGAGGTTCAGAGAGTGAAAGTCTAGGTACCTCCTGTACGGCGGGAGTTGTACAATATTTTCATAGCTCTGCTTGGATATGAATATTTGTAGAAAAAAGATCTTAGGCCTCTAATTTTTCTCTTATGATATTTGAGATCAGTTAAAATCCGAATCTGGATGCTCTATATGCAGCACTAATATCTATGAAAATGACACCAAATAGCTGACTTTAGACGACCTGTTGTGTTACTCTGACTATCCAATCATTTTTTTAATACATACGTCGAAATGTCGAAGTGAAGAAATAATCCATCCAGATAAAGAGTGAATTGATTACACTGGTGTGAACTCACTCTTAGGAATCTCGTTAAGTTCCCATATAGAGTTCATAATGATCACTCGCTGATCTTCAATATCATACCGTAGCGTGACGTGGATAGACGGCCATTTCTCTGCTGTGGTGCGACTTCAATTGGGCGTGACTTGCGGTACGAACGCACCACAATTAAGTAAGCGGTGGATGATTAAAATCGTTGGTGAAGTGTATAGTTCCTATCATATTTTTTCAAGCTTTTGTTTGATTTGTGTGATAGTTTTACTTGAAATCCACTTTTTTTTTAATTCTCTTCTGTTTGCAAATGGCTGTCACAACAAAACGACATATTTGACAGATCTGTCTTCAAATTTGGTTGGGTTTTGAATTATGATTTTTGACAAGCAAAGTGTTGGATTTGAGGTGGCAATCCCAAACACTTACTGTACGTATTCCTTTTACTTAATTATTTTGTTAGATACCTACTCGTTTGTACAAATATTTTGGCAACTATTTTCGAAGAAAGTTCAAAAACGTGTCCAAAAATCTATTCTATTATTTTCGTATTCAATGCTCTCAAAAGTAATGGAAAAGGCAATAAATGTATAAATAATCAAACATCTAGAAGTCCACCGATTATTAAGTGACAGGCAATACGGATTTCGGAGCCGTCCTTCCACTGGAGACCTGTTAAGCTACGTAACGCACTTATGGACGCAAGTAATTGAACAACACGGCGAATCCAGAGCCGTAGCCTTGGACATATCAAAGGCATTTGACCGAGTCTGGCATAGAGCCCTATTAGGAAAGTTGGCGTCTTATGGATTACCACAACAACTCTGCGGATGTATGCCAATTCTTCGTCTGGGAAGATCGATCCAAGTTGTGGTAGATGGTGTATCATCTAATTCGTTTGCTATAAATGCAGGAGTGCCCCAAGGATCTATTCTTTCCCCAACTCTATTTCTTCTCCACATCAACGATTTGCTTTGATCGACAAATAATAATATCTACAGCTTTGCTGATGACAGCACTCTTATATCCTCCATCTCGAACAGTGGGCCTGTGAATGCGGCTACATCACACAGTCAGAGATGTGAACAAATTAGTTCTCTAAATGGTGATCTGGACAAAATCTTGAAGTGGGGAAAAGACAACTTGGTTGTATTTAATGCTAACAAGACACAGCTCACAACATTTTCCAGGAAAAATGCATCAACAGTTCCTCAGATCCAAATGGATGACCATCCAATCCATCCCAAGGACTCAATGCACCTCCTAGGAGTCACAGTCAATTCAGGAATCACATGGTAGGACCACATATCCTATATCGCAAGATCGGCGTCCGCTAAGTTGAGCTACCTATTTAGAGCAAAGAGGTAATTTAGCCCCAAGCAACTTCTCCTTCTCTACAAAGCACAGGTTAGACAGGCCTGGAATATTGCTGCCATATATGGAGCTCGGCCCCAAAACATTCACTTAACCTACTTGACAGCATACAGAGACGAGCAGTTCGACTTATTGGAGACCCTACACTCACATCGAATCTGCAACCGTTGGTGCACAGAAGACAAGTCGCTGACCTATGCTTGTTCTATAGGTACTTCCATGGTAGATGTTCCGATGAACTCAAGGACATTATCCCTCGAAATGCAACTTTTGGGCGCCCCACAAGACAGGCTGCTAATGCTCATGACCATACAGTACACTTGACAGCCGCGAGGATATCAACTTTCCAAAACTCCTTCTGTTACAGGACAAACAAACTTTTAAAATCGCTTCCTTGGGATAAATGTTTAGAAGACTACAACTTGCAGCAACTTAAGTGCAGAACTAACATACATCTGCAATACAAATTAGCTTCATTTATTTAAATTAATAAATCACTAAATCTTTGATTGCACATGCACAGCACATGCCACAAAATTTGTCATTCTGACGTCTTAAGAACTGACTCAACTGACAACTGACCTACGTGTCATTCATAACCGTGCTACCGGTAATGCGAGCGTTATTGCGTCCCAAAATCTATGACATGCTTCCATAATGTTCTATCCTTGTGTACATAGTTGCTGATGAAGTATGTCATTTGACTTTCTTGCGAAGTACCTACAACAGATAAGCCATTTTGTTTTCGAAAATTATCAGGTATGAATGTGTTTTAATTGAAAAACATTTTTAACTTTGTTTGATATCTGGCAGTATGAATTTCGATGTGGCAATAATGGAGTACCGAATAAATAATTTCAGTAGAGCGCTTTTAAGGTCTGCTCAAACCAACGCGAAAATGCGACAAGCGGGAGCGAATTTCGCTCGGAACACAGTGGGATATCCCGCCATCGCGTTAGTTTAAGCAGACCTTTAAGAGTGTTTGGTTGGGTTTCAGTTCACCACTAAGTAAATAATGCAATATTATATGACATTCGCTCTATTATTGTTTTTTATTGTTTAATTTGACTGTTTATTTTGTCGCTACAAATTTCATACATTTTTTGTACAGTGACTGTACAGTGACATATCTGTCAGAGTGTGAGAAAATATAAATACATAAGTGGCGACACGTGGAATTTTTTTTGCTGATTCATATGTATCTAAGTCTACTTTTGGTTGGATAGTTGTAGAGAAAATCTTCCAGTTTTCAACGGGGCTGGGGCCTACCTAACATCTGTCAAAAGTCAATTGTGACGTTTCTTGTTATGTAGCACTTTTATGATAGTTGACTATTAGTAATTATTTTGTGACTGAGTGTGATTGCCTAGTTCAAGCTCACGAACAACAGGCAAACGACTTGCTGTCATCAATCGGTGCTGACAGTATAATCCCCTGTGACTAAAAATGACAATAATCGCCAATAACAATTAATTACTTCAAGGTGCTCACAATAAACGTTTGATAAATACACCTTCGCTTCTAACCGACAGTCTGCCTCAATCTGTACATCGATGTTTAAATTTAGTTTCTGACGATGAGTCAGAGTGAATTAAATACTTGCTTAGAACATCGACTTTCGTTAGCCCGTTTGTCAACATAAAGCTCATAAAACCGATAATATCTGCCGATGACAGTTCTAAATAACGCCAAAAATGTCATCATCTGATTTGGGATAGTCGGACTATGAGGTGATCACGTCTCTAATTCAAAGAGGTGAACAACCCCCGCAATTCGCTCAATCGAATCCGGAATGCATGCAGTGATTTCGATATCATCAGTTTCATGGAACAATACGAAAGTCAGTACGTATCTATATTTCACCTAAAATGGTGTATTCACGGATTTAATGACGGATAAACGCAGCACAAGCCTCAGGGTCTGTAACATATTTACAATGCGGCATCACCGCACAATGTGCGCACAGTTGTTACATTAACAATTTGAACGTTACGCGTACACACACACATACATGTGGTAGGTAATTGTGGTCAGTCAAATATGGACCTAATGTCCTTCGGCCTCAATCTCTTCGAGTTGGGGGTTGAGGTTTTGTTTGATGCGTATACATTTCGGCCTGGGTGCCACTGATAAACGATTATTTTATCAAAATATTGATTGCGGTTCAATGATATTGCTTTTAGGTTTTATATACATTTGCCATACGTACATACTACACATAAATGTAGTATGTACGTATGGCATCCGCAGGCGGGATTTTAATTAAAACTGATTGAAGTGAGATTTTTAGCGAAACCCAATTCGAAACAAATTAAAATCATTTATTGTTTAATTGCACAGTTGGGTTGGGCCTGTGATTGGGTGGAATCTGTTTTGCTGCGTGTACCTTGAAGATCCATGAAATAGGGAATGGGAGTTTGCATCAAGGCTGTTGGGCGTGTGTTAGGTCAGGTAATAAATGGAACGGTCTTTAAAAATGTCTGGCAAAAGTAGTTGGCAATAAAAATCTCCATGCAACAAGATTAATTTGTCAAAATGTCGCTTTATAAATTTAAAAAAAAAAAATGAGTTCCTGTAAATGTTCATATAGCTGTCAAGTGATATGTGATACCGATGCTCACATTTTCGCAAATAATAAAAGCAAATGAAGACATGGAATGGATAGCGGGAATTATTTGTCTATTCAAAATGGAAATAGTAGATACCGATTTGAAGACACTCCTATGAACTGGGAGGCGTACATATTTTAATATGCTCATCGATTCGAAAAAGAGTCTAGCTCTAAATCGTGGTCACTTTTATATTTATCTGCCTATTGCGGAAAGCATTTTGTATTGGATATATGACCGCTTATCCATTGAAATAGCCCCTTGAAATCGGGTCTTATGAAGTCTAGATACGGTATGATGTAATCAGTTAAAGGTAGGTTCCTGCCTACCTACTTGTCTAAAATATTTCTGTATGAATGCCAAATAACCTGTTTCAAGTTTAATAAATTGCTGATTCTCATGACAATAAAGTCTGCCAAATGATGCTCGCCATTCTGACTGCCAGCCAGTTTAAGGGACTGTCGAAGATTAGTAGTAGTAGTTTGGAGGTAAATCACACTGTCAGGTGAAATGAGCCATTCAAGCTGGACAATGAAGACCAAAATTTCCGTCCACATGAACTAGACGAAGTGAAGATAGTCATAACTAAGCTTAAGCCCAGCAAAGCCATTGGAGCAGATGGCCTAACCGCCGAGCTATTCAGAGCAGCAGGCGATGATTTGGATGGGAGCATCCACCAACTTATTTGTAAAATATGGTCGGACGAAAGTATTCCCGATGAATGGAACTTCAGCATTGTTTTGCGATCCTCAAGAAAGGAGACCCTCTGAACTGCGCCAACTACATATATATCATCTTAACATCGCCTATACAAGATCTTATCTGCCGTGTTGGGTGAACGCCTCAAGCCTTTCGTCAACAACCTGATTGGTCCCTATCAGTGTGGCTTCAGGCCAGGAACGTCCACCATCGATTAAATATTCGCACTGCGGCAGATCTTGGAGAAAATCCAGGAAGTTCAAATCGACTTTAAGGTCGCCTTTACGACAGAATTTATATAGAGACGAGCTATACCTACAGATCAATGTCCAGTTTTGGCATCCCTGCCAAACTCGTCAATGCACGCTGCTCGATGCTTCGATGTCAAACACGATGTCACGTGACTTCTTAAACATCGTTCTTGAAAGAATAGTGCAGAACCCAAACGCTAACACCAGAGGCACTATCTTTAATAAGTCCGTCCGTCTACTCGCCTACGACGACCACATCGACATAATCGGCAGAACGCAGCGGAATGTCACCGGCGAGTTGATGAGTATTAAGACGGATGTGGCGATGATGGAAGTGGCTGGCGGTCAATGAGGGCATGACAAATATATGCTGTCATAACGAAAGGACACGCAACACTGACGTCTTTGACAGAATGTCACTATCGACAGATTTAACTTGGAGGTGGTTAAGGACTGTGTCTACCTAGGCTCCGCTATATGAACTCATGCAATGACACCAGCGCTGAGACTAAACGAAGAATAACTCTTGCCAATCGCTGTTTCTTTGGGCTAAAGAAAGCAACTAATTAGCGAAGCCCTCTTTCGAACAACTTATGTGAACCTTTATAAGACCCTAATCATCCCAGTCCTTCTCTATGGTGCAAAGACATGTCCTCTATTAAAAGCATATGAAGTTACTGTTGCTTGTTTTGAGAGTAAAATTCTTCGAGTAATTTTCTGCATATAGACGGTGAATGGATGAGGAAACGCAAGGACGAACTGAACGGGCTCTACAGCGACAAAAACCTAGCCAGAAAAGTGAAGGTCCAACGACTAAAGTGGCTGGGTCATTTAGAGCGAATGATTCGGCCCGAAAGATTTGTCTCCCATTTTTTTTTTTCAATTTGTATAGATTTTTTTCAATTTTATATGTAGGCCTTCCAAGGCGTAGCTTGATACGAGTGCCTATGTCGATCAGGCTTTCGAATGGTTTCAGGTTGAAAGAGGAGAGAGGTGGGACTTATTGGCCTGAAGTATGTCGCGATATTGTAACTAGCTAGCGCGTCGCCTGTTTATGTATCCCATCCTCGTCCCTTCGGGTAGGGGTTAGTATATACCCGAGGTAGGCATGCCTGTCGTAAGAGGGGGCTCAAATCCACGTCTTGACTTCGACGTAAAACCTGTAAAAAAAAATAAAAATTCGGTAGAATCTCTTTATTATATTAGGTACTCTAGGTGGTACTCACAAACGTGAAAATCCATCCGTGGTCTTTTCGACTGCGGTCGGGGCAAGGATTCTAGAGGCCCCACCCAACATACTAAAAACGAGCTTTGTCTCTTCAGGCGATGATACAGGATCTTTTAAATTTCCTTTAGGGCCTTGAAAAAGTTGAAATCTGTTGATAGTTTGAAAATAACAATAAAAAAACGTTCTTCACTTCGACAGTACATCATTTTCAAAATCCAAAGACAAATAACCTTTTTGACGCTCATATACCTGGCTTAAAACATCCAATATGGTTATCTACCTACGCCAAATACATTTTTAAATGTTAAGTCGTTGAAAACCCTTGACAATTTCTGATGGTTAATGTGTGTACGTGCTGCTAATACACGACCATGTTTCTACGGAACTACTTCCACTTTTGCATGACAACAGGGACATGTTTAGAGCCGTCCATTTCACCCTATTTTAACATGTGTATTTTTCTATGAACAAGGTGCTTCCTGCATTTTTATGCAACATTGTTCATCCTATTGAATCGAACGAAAAGAAAAAGGGGGAGCCAAGCAATTACATGCGACAAGAACCCTAGGTATCATACACTAGTATATCTACCTTCTTCCTTTTTAATTTTTTTAGGTTATCCTAGGAATACAATGACAAATTCCTTCCCCATATTTCATTTTTCCGCAATTTTAGTGTGAACTCTCTATGACATACTTATGCATTCTGTTACCCCTTTCTAATGAAACAACTACTTATAGTATCACCCCAAGCATGTATCAAGTTAAAAAGCACTAGATACCTTCTTTCGTTCTCCCCTATTCGTCTACAAAAAAAAAACGAAAAATCATTAATTTCCATGCAAAATAATTAAAAACCATTGCCATTGTGTGCAAGAACAAAAATGGGGGCATCTAGGGAACAAAACGTATATACAATATCTTCAGAAATTAAAAAAGGGTAGTTGACAATATTTTTTCAGCGCTTTGACAAGCAACCCTAAGATAGTCGTTCTCCCCTGTGCATTTCATTTGCACGTTCGAAACCAAATCGAGGTGATCCACCCTCGCTATGTTTATGCTAAAACTTCAAAGGATTTTCGAATGAATTTTTCTACGTCGTATTTTCTATTTTTCTATTTATTTTTTTTTTTTTTTCGTCTTCCTTTCAATTCACCTTCATCATTCGCGATGACTGAAGTGAAGTGCTTGGGCTCCCCTAATGGAGAATATTTTATATCAAGTCGTTGGTACCATGTCAAATGAAAGGTTCATCATGGTAAATGAGACAGGTTTTGTTTCCTCTGCCCATGGGGTATGTGATTGAAGGATAAGGCGAAATGGATAAATATAACAGAAAAGACAACTAAAAAAAACAGGCGGACGTTGTTCTATTTTTTTTTTGTCGAAAGACACCAGAGTGTATGTGTGTTTTTCTTCCTCAGTTAAAGTCAATGCGCGGTAATAATTACCATATGTCCTTCCAACAACTCACTTATAAATATAAAATTATCTACTGTAACCTTCAAAATATTTAAGGCAAAGGTTCAAAATTAAATTTTGTAAGGTCCAATGATTGATGTTAAAATTAGCTGTAGATACATACTTTCGAAAGTGATGACTCCTTCTTGCAGTTTTTGCACTTATTTTTAGGCACAAGCATATTTTCTGTAATTAATTCAAAGAAATCCTGGAAATTTCCTAACCCTTGTTGATTGAAGGAGCAAAATCATTTTGTTGAACAATTAAGGCACCGTTTCCGTTTTGAATAGCTACTCATTCCACTAAAAACTTTTGGCAGCGGTCCAAAAAAAGTGATTTCCTAGTAAGGCTCATTGTATACGAAAAACTTCGCAGTTTAATGCTGCCCTTGTCAGTTTTCCTACAGAGCAAATTCTTAAATTTCGTTTCTGCAATCGACCGCTCAAAAGAGGTTCTGAATTCTCTTAGGCTTCAGGCTTTTCAATCCGCATCCCAACTTGCCAAGGATTTATTTGAAGTTGAATTTAGAGCCCCAAGAATCTCATTGAAGCCAACAACGCGTTCCAATCAGGAATCTTTTCTACTGAAGCGTATTTTAGATGGTATACTGACTCCTTGCATAGATTCGTTAATACCAAATCTTACGGACAGATTCATGGTCAACGAAGAAGTTCTACCATCGTTTCAAGCTCTTCTCCCAGGTTTTGCTGCATTTGAGCGAGTGAACGAAATTGAGAAGCTAACATAATGCAATTTCGTTGTCAGCTGTGAAAGCTGAGTACATTCTTTTCTTTGGCTCGAAAAAATATCGTCGAGTGATCCTTCTACCGAAGTTTTGAAATTGCATTGATATGTGTGACAAGACTTACTTTCGAGGTATAAAATTCTTGCTTTACGGTTTTGGCCACGCTTCAAGTGACCTCAGCTAGTGTTGGAAGAACCTTTTATGTAATGGATTAAACAGCGTCCCGAAGCGTTATGGGGAATGCAAGATTAATAAAAATCAATGAATTGGAATTATGTTTTTTTTTTTTTTTTTAAAGAATTAGTCGAAAGATTTTAAATCACGTTGTGTGTCTAAATTTGGAGCTAAATCCAAAATTTCGATTTTCTCTCGAGGTGTATCCTCACAAACAAATGACAGGTGACAATTTGTAAAGTTGTCAATTTTTTCTTTTTTTATAGATAAGTAATTAGAAAATTTTGTAGAATGGTCGGAAAATAAGCGACAACTGTAAAGTTTTCGTTTCATAAAAAAAAATTGTCAGCAATTTTCCAAGAATTGCAATGAATTTTCTGACAAACTTGTACTGACAGCTTTTTTTATGGGACAAAAAATAATGTACAGTAGATTTTAGAACATACGAAAAGTTTGTCAACATTTGACAATAAAAAAAAATTTGAAAACAAATTTTTCATATTCTGACAATGGCAAAATGACAAATTTGAGTTTAACTGACAGCTATGGCACTTGTCAATATTTTAAGAAATGAAAATTCGTCAAACAAAGTGCGACAAGTTTGTAGAAATTCCATTTATTAATATTTTTAGGGCCCAGCTACATATTGTAAAGCCAACCCTACAGACACTTTAATCTATTTTGGGACCGACTTCGAGAATGACATTTTTTTTTATTTAAACTTGCACTTTAATAGCAAGAATTACTGTTACAGTTAACATTTCCAGCTTATTTCATTACCTTCTGTTTTTAAGCGGCTGTCAATTTGGCTCCATAATCGAAAAACAGAATCGAAGTTTTTCATTTAGAAAAAAAATGATAGCCAAACAACTTCGGATGAATTCTTTTGGCCCACCCGTTCTATGTTAAAAATTATATTTTTTTGAAAGTTTGGATAATTGGTATACCCACTTGAAACTAATCTCCAGATAGAGGAAATTACTTCCTGAATACTTCCTATGTCGCTCATAGTACGACAAGAAACCCGTTTTTGTGCTAATTGATATAACCAATTTAGTAGCGCATACAAGTCTTAAACACTCTGGGTACATCTGTGAAGCTACAAAAAAGTTATGGCTTTTTAAACTCAAAACTATGAAAATTTGTTGTTTAATTTTTTTTTGCTCAACTACATCAGAGCTCTCAATGTCAATGTAGTTCCTTTTCTCGCTCAGAGAATGATCACTTTAGAATACATTAACTGAGCTATCGCTATGTATCAATATGACAGTTGAGTGTTCAAATGTCACAAAGTATAGACTATAGAGACGAGCAATTTGACAATTTCGTTGGTGCGCGCCTAGCCTTAAAATTTCTTTTTTATCACTTATTCAATGTTATGCTGATGACCATAACCAGTAATTCCAAGAATCTAATATCAGAAAAAGTGAAACAAACACAAAATGAATAATTACAGCGCAACGAAGAATCATAATTTGCTATAATCGCGCGAGTTGAGGTCATTTTGTGGTTTGTCGAAAATGAATTTAATACGAATTCATTTTTGCTTTCATCTTGGGCGCCAGCCGCCAGAGATTTATATCAGCTGTGGCAATTAAGATGAAACGAACTATGGCTCGTTTGGATTTTTTTTAAAGAAATTTTTATTCGCAGAATCTAATAAGCTGAAAAACGAGAGTACCAAGATTAGATAGTAATAAATAAATGTCGTTGGCGGAATGTTAGTCATGAAAAATTAATAATAAATGGTAGGTGATGTTGCGAGGGAGGTATGTTCCAGCGGAAGCGGCTTTCTTTTAAAAGTCAATTGTTATGAAATCCACCGAATCGGAATGCAGCAGATACAGTAAGTGTCAAAAGTAAGTGAGCACAAAAAATGCTGTTTTCATTAGTTTGGAAACTATTTTTTTGTTTGTTCTAATATTTTATACCTACTGTCCAAATGAAAAACTTCTAGTTATTGTTATTTCGTTATCTCTGTTTAGACCTGTTTCAAGATCTTAAAGGAAACTTAAAAAATAATTTGTGTTCATTTTCTTTTAAGCTCAGTTTAATTAAAAGAAAATAGTGTTAGATAGGATCATTGTTCTTGAAAGCGGCTAGTTTTCTAGTTCGAAAGTCTTTGTAGAGAGGCAGGAAGCAGAGGAAGAAGCAGATACACGTGTGAATACGACTGTCAAGCCGCCTGTTTTATATTTTAGAAAACTATTTGAACTACAAAATACATAGATGCATACTATCACTATCAATAGATGCTTTCAAGTATTTGGGAATCTCAGGCCAAGAAATTGCAAAGATTCTGAATAGAAGTAAGACTATAGCTAGCTACTATCTTGCGGTTCTCAAAACTATAGAAAAGCTAATTGACCCACAGCCGAAGCAACAAAACACCCGGCAAAGCGGTTAAGTCTGCGGCTTGCCTCAAATCAACTCAAGGGTATCAGCCGGTATCCCTACGTTATCCCCTTTTCCAAAATCCCTTATTGGCCATAATCTCTAAAATTTACTTTTTTTTCTTTTTCCAAAATCTCCCGGGACGAAATCCCCTATGCCAAAAATTTCACACAAGCAAATTAAACTTAGCATATACCCAACCTTGCACCTACTGGAAATCCTACAGTGACCACAAGCAGGGGGGTTGCAGTGGGGCAGCATGCCCCTCATACGTATCTCACTTTTTAACACAATTTTTAGGTGTAGCAGCGACAAAGTTAATATGTAATACCAAATCTAAAAATGGGGATTTTGTCCCTGGAGATTTTCTCTTAGGGTCTTTTGGAGTAAGGGATTTCAGCACAGGGGATTTAAAAAAAGGAGATTTCATCACCCGTATAGGAGGCGGTGGCCATGGTGTAGTGGTTAGAGTCATTGCTTGTGACCCGAGAGGCGTTGGTTCGAGCCCCGGCGGCGGACCGCAATACCCTGCCACCGACCATAAGAGAAACGAATAATATCAGAGTTTCTCAACCACTACACCAAAAACGGGGTTTCTGCTTGGTAGTACAATGGACCGAGATTCGTCTGAGTGCTCCAGGATTTGGAATCCCCTTAAAAAAAAAAAAAAACGTATAAGCCAGCATAGGCACAGTTAAAAGGTTAACAAAAAACAACAGCCTAGAAAAATTAAGAAAAGAAACTGACTGAATAATAAAAACCAGTTGAATAGAATTTCACGCTCTCATCCAAAGTTCGTGTTTCTTTGGGAGGACATCTGAAGAATTTTACCAGTACTTCCCTCACCCGGGCCTGAAGATATACGAGTACTTTTCTTAGTCGGGTCTGAAATTTAACCAAAATTTCGCTCAGTGTAGGCGCACTTTCTCTGTGGTTATTGTGCTCGACTACTGTGCTCTCAGTTTTGATCACCGGAAAAACACAAATTACATCCTAAAGTTTTTTTCCACTGCGCCACCCCCCAAACGTCTTAGAAACATCCGACAGTACAACTGTCCTGAAAAAGGTTCTCAATTCAGTCGTTCGGACTTGGCACAAAATGGTAAGTCTCTTCAATTCCTCAGAAAAAAAAAATCGCTCATGCGAGTGGTTGTGAGGAGCTAGGGTGTCTATAAATCTTGTTTCTTAGTTACTTAAGTGGCGTTACAATCCGGGGTGGATCTGGGCCTCAACCAATACGCCTCTTCAGGTAACTAGCCCGATCGTTGAGTAACCGCTTTTAGGCCGGGTCTTCCTCTACTGCGTTGTCCCTTTGGGTTTGAATGGAAAACTCTTCGGGCATGAGGATTATTGTCCATTTTCTCTACATGTCCTACCAATTTTAAACGACTGACATGCCAGGTCGATGTCGCTGTACAACACTTAAAGTTCGCTGTTAAATCTTCTACTGCAAAGCCTGTCAACGCAAATGGGACCCGACCAGTTACGCCGGCAAATTATTTATTTATTTCTTATTTTGCTTAGTTTTTGCTTAAAAAAAAAACCAAGTAGCACTATATCTATTTGCCCTTTTGTTACAACAAACTCATTTGACCTGATTGTTGTAGGTAATTTTGTCGAAAATGGGGGTTTAGATCCAGCCTGTGGTGTTCAGGAAGGTAATCAATTCTTTAATACTCCTCTTTCGAGACAGTCGAAGGGAGTCGAAGAATGGTTTTCGCAGAGATGTCTGTCTGATCCTAGCTAGTGCCACAAAGGTGCATAGGTTGTGAGTTAGAGTTTCTTTTTCGGCTGCATTATGCAGGATGCCTAATCTGGTCGCATATGGCCCCCTATTCTATAGCCAATAGGCCAGTGGACTGTAGTGGTGCTGTTATTCTGGCGATATCTTTTCATGTTTTACTTAGAAGGTAAGTTATTTTCCGAGCTGTAGGTTGGCCACATCCTTCTGGATATGTTAAAGTTCGTTCGTCTGTCTATCTATGGTTGGCCTTCGATAAGAAAACTGGGGAGAGTTTTGCTTTTACTGCTCCTAGCGAAATGCGAATTGATTCCGCCTCCTACCCAAAAAGATTATAGCACTTTTAAGAACAACCCTGGACCTGGAGACGACGAGATTAAATATCCTCTTAAATTATTTTTATAAAAATTTGCGTGAGGTTTATGCAACAAATCTCTTGTCGTTCTTAAACGAGCACCATACTAAGCTTTCACTTATATCATGACTGATTGGCTAAATTATATCCGACGATATGCAAAGGCAACTTTTCAATTAAATAAATCAATCGCTGTCTTCGAAAATGTGGTGTTTTTTTTTTTTTTTGTTGTTGTTGTCGATTTATAGCCAAAATGATGCATGACACCATCACAGCGGCTCTTTGAAAGACTAACCGATCATAAAGAACACCAGCAATTTGTTAACCCATTTGCCCAGTATTTACACACGGATATTGTATTTTTTTTTTGTTCACCACTTTTCGCCCACTGTTTAAACATAAGTCACAGCGTTTTGGCAAAAACAAAATACAAATCAATTACCCGAAAATTTGTTATTTCTACGCCATTTATTATCGTTCTCCTTTCACTTCACTCATAATAATCTAGACACCAACCAATTGAGAGGAAGGCAAACATTCAGCACCAATAACCACCAAAATGTGCTGCAAAGAGAGCGCCGAATAGATAAATAAAAACAAAACAACAGCGGAAAAAAAAAACACAAAACGAAGGAAAAAAATAGAATTTTCGATATTTCCCACTCCCGTTTATTACGTACGAAATCACCTTGCAGTCGGCCAGGGACCTGGCCTTGAAAACGATTTTTTTTGGGGGTCAATGGAACACACGAGTGCAATGCGCACCACCCCGTGATAACATCTCTTATATCGATCGGAAAGTGCGAAAGAGACGATAGACTCGTAATAAATTGGCTACTAGAAAGTAAACGTTATAGATTGTTCTAAGCTAAGTCGAACCGCGTGGCGTTCTAATTTTAGACAGCAGCCGCTAAATATGTACTTTGGTTCACGTCTTGCGGCTCTTCAGATGTGTGCGCGCACGATGAGACGGTGTTTGTAAAATTGGCATCATAAAATGACAGCGGTGCCTACTGCCGGGGAGGGTGACATAGACTATTTGATGGTCCAAGAGTATAGTGGTGAAAAATATTTTTAGCCCCTCCTGATGGATATGATTTATTATTGCTTGATGGCAGACGATGGTGATGCTGATGGTGATGATGATGACTATGGCGATGGTGTTGGCTGCTGGTTAGATGGGGGCCAGAGAGCAGGCGACAGAGAAAGGCTTCGTTTTGCAAATTTATTAGTCCGACGACGGCAGGAAGGAATGCAAATTGTGATGGCAAGGAATGTGCGTAAGGAGAACACACTTTTGCTAAAAATAGAAAAATTGCCTTGGGTGTAGTTTATGGAAAAATGTTGCCAATGGGGCTTGACTGAATTGGAACTTGCTGAAACTGACTTAATAAATATGGTCCATGACCATTGCCCATATATGACCGCGCTTTAATTTTTTTTCGGAACGAATGGAAGGGACATACAATTTTATGACGAATTGATTTCAGGACAGTTATACGCAGCGAATAAGAATGTACGGTGTAATTTGTACTTTTCTGGGGGTTGAACTTAAGACCGTTCGCTCAGTAGTCCAAACCCCTTTGACTTTGATGATCCAATTATGAGTATAGTGAATTTAATGTATGTAATGTTTTTTAGGTTAGGTTAGATTCATGGTTGTGAGGAGAACCATCACAAGACTCTGGACACCTTAGTGGGCACATCGCGATTCCTGGGCTTAAAAAGAATAACAAACTTACAAATTTAAAAAAAAGTCGACTCAATACCCCGGTATTCAAATATTGTATTAGAGGAGCTTGAACAGGAGCTTCGACCTGGGCGTGCTTTCGTGTTCAATAACTTCAATATTTCGGCTCGTGGCTGTCCTAAGATTTTTGCCAGAAGGTGGAAACCAATTTGGTAATAAATTCGAAGGTGGCAGAAGAGCGTTTAAATTCCTTTTGACAATTTTCCAAAACAGATGCAAATCTTCTTTTGGTTCTTTGGTATATCACTGTGCAATTTCGATTTTCTCGCTCAACAACGTTGTAAAAGCCTTTAGTATTCTGCTTTATTAGTTGATTTTTGCACTATTAAAGCAATAATAATGGAAGTAAAAAAATTGGTAATTACAATTTTATATAAAACACAAATTATTACTGTACAAACAATCGTTTTCCCATCGTTCCCGATACAAGTTACTTGTCGCAGAAAAAGTACCTAATCCATTTTCCGTTTCATTCAGAATCTGCGATTTCATGAAATTCGAAATTCGTAGCAGACTTTATTGGTATTTTGAATTGTTTCCACCGTAAGTTAAAAATGTTGCTTAGCTTAGCTTTTGTTATTTGAACCCATAAAAGGTGTCTGCAATCCGTCCTTATATGGCTGTACTAGATGTTTCTAAAATTAATCTTAATATGTAATAAAAAATGCTAGTCTCGACTTTAAATTTACAGAGGTTCACAAAACTGCAATGCTTCTATCGTATTCTTAGCTATATATGTCTCTATTAATCAATATCATCTAATATTTCGATCAGTCTACTGTGATGTTCTCACACCCTATACAACCTAACCTAACCAATATTTCGATCATAGACTACTACCTACATTTCCGTGAATTTATCATCAAAACATGATGAACTTTCCTTTTAGCCATCATTTTCGGTTTTGACTTAAAGTTTAAGGGGTTCGCAGGAAATGTTTTTCTTAGAATTTGTGCTATTGTGAACTTCCATGGACTCTCTTTATAAATTATAGGGTGTTATTAATAAGACGCAATCAAAATATAAGAAAAGTAAGAAATTTGTAAAAATTCTAAACAAGTACACTCTGACGTATACGTACTTTTTTTTAAAGCATTTTTATTTTCTTTATTTCATTTTTGAAAAATTTTCAAATTTGCAGTATCATCAACCGGAATAGTATTTAAATTTGACGAATTGAGGTTATTACATATTTAAGTAGACCACTAAAAATTAAAATAACATAGATGGTTCAAAGGTTCCCAGGTTCGATCCCCGGAAAAACCCAAAATTACATCTTAAAGTTTTTTTCTACTGCGCCACCTCTCGCGAACGTCTGACAAACATCCGAGAGTATGACTGTCATGAAAAAGCTTCTCAATTCAGCCGTTCGGAATCGGCATAAAATTGTAGGTCCCTTCCATTCGTCCCAAAAATAGAAACTCACACAAAACGAATGGTTGCGAGAAGCTAGGCCTTGGGTGTCACCCGCCTGTTGCGCCACCTATTTATTTATATTTTTTTTTTTAGATGGTTCAAAAATATGTTGTAAAAAGTTCACAAACAGATGTTGATTAAGAAAATTCGGCATCAATTAGGAATTCAAATATTTTAAGCACACATCTTTTCCATTTTGTCTGTTGGAAGAAGAAAGTGGTTACTCATTTAGCACAAAACTTGAAATGTCTAGCCTACTCCATGTCAGCTACAGACCCGCCAAAAGCGCCTTGTCAAAAGTACTCGTACAGAATATTATAAATAAATATATGCAGCTTAAGTGACCGCTAATTTAAGTTTTTTTTAACAAGTTTTCCTTACTATGCTACCATCAGACGACCACTCAAGTAGCAACCAGTCGCAGACTTAATGCTGAACTTCGGAACGGTAACCTCTCTAAAATCTGTTTGCGGCTTGTAGTCTCGCAAATCAAGGGCTTTGTCAAAAGTATTCGTAGAAATTTTATATCAAACAAGCAACGATTGGACATTTTTAATATTAGTGCTGCTAAGTTAAAGCTAGTTCCTTGCTAATTGCACACTTCCAACTTGAATTAAGGAAGGCAACTCCAAAATGAATTTATCTTGGAAAGGGTATTTAAATTATTAATTTTAGGCCAAGTAATTACAGATTTGTGATTATTATCGAGTGGATTTTCGGGTTTCCTGCTATTTACTTAATTTTTTTTATTACATCAAATAAGAATTAAAACTTCAAAAGTGAATTCATCTAAATGTTAACTCAAATAAGGAACACTGGAAATTCAAAAGCTGGTATAAGGTCAAATTCAGTCGGAAATAGTTCCAACGTGTACTCGCATGTTGCCTTTCTCAACAAGATAGGTGATGTGATGTTTATTGATGAATCAGCTTTTGATATATTTGAATGTAAAAAGTCGGGGCCTTAGAGACGTAATTTTTCAGATAATTAACATAGAAACTATAGACGGACAGAACTGTCCACGAAATGGTTAAGTTACAAGTCTGGAGAACACCATGGAGCTAACCAAAAAATTGTACACAAAAAATATTTTATTATAATGTTCTTCAAAAATTTGAACACAATATTGTCATATGTGATCTGTTTCCAGACTTACTGAAGAATACGAAACAAAAATAAGGGCATGACTGTGTCACATGGAACTTTCTTGTTCGTGTTTTTATCCACATACCAAAAACGGATAGACATAAAGTTAAGAGAAGAAGTGACACTTGCCTGACTTACGACATAATTTTGTTAGTACATATTTACTTACTTATGTTGCCTTTTTTGGCACTGATGAGTCAAAATCAGTTTCCAGTTAGGCCCAGGATAAGATTCTTTAGGTCGCAGTTATAGTTACATATAGTTATAGACAGAAAATGAAAATTATTTTGCTCCTTTGGAGCACTTAAACTTAATGATTGAAGTCAATATCTTGGTTTTAAAATTTTGCTTTTCAAAAAAAAATAATTGAGGTCTAAATTTTGTAGAAAAGATTTTTTTATTTTTTGTACACGAACCACTTTTCTGTTCAATTCCACGACATGTTCCATTGAATTAGTATGAAATGCTGGGGTTAAATGTTTCAGTTTTGTTCTGTTTCGTATTTTTACGGATGCATTTATTGATAGAGCTGGCCCTTTTAGATCAAGCTCAAAATTTCTCCTTTACAGGTATCTAGGTATTGCTGTTGATGATTTGGAGTTAGTGGCCGAAGATCGAGAGTTATTTGATGGCATCCCAACGGAAAATTCTAAATGACTCGCAGTGTCCGTTATTTGATTTTGGGACACAAAATGACGATGATAGTCATTTCGTGTGATCGCCATTTTTTCAATGATGAATCGTAGCTTAAATGTCGCTCTAATGCGACATTTTTTCCTGACGTCACAGCGCCATTTAAATGACTCAACCAAATGGCCGTGTAATCGTAGCTTTAGGCACAATAATGTGTCTGTCGAGATTCTTATCTAAGGCATAAGTCATGATTATAAAAGAAGCAGAAGCTTTGTGTTTAAGTCATTTCAAACGAATATATATTTTCATATGTGTTGCAAAATTGAGTAAAATTTGTATTAGGGTCGATAAATCAGTTGTTGCCATCTACTTTTCAAATATTATTTCGTGTAAATGTTGACCCCGACTACGCCTCAAGTGAGCCATCCGAAATGTCCAATTTTGGCATACTTTTTCCAATATATCGACTGGTTTCTCACCAATAACACGAGTTATGTTGTCTTTCAAGGCGGCAATAGTTACTTGCTTATCCATATAGACGAGAGACTTCACATATCCCCACAAAAAATAGTCCAGCGGCGTCAGATCGCACGATCTAGATGGCCAATTAACAGGTCCAAAACGTGAGATGAATTGCTCACCAAATTCGCCTCGCAATATATCCATGGACTCGCGTGCTTTGTTGCATGTCGCGCCGTCCTGTTGAAACTACATGTGGGCCAAACCCAGCTATTGAAATCATCGAACGATAGCGAGCGCAATTGACGATTACGAAGACCATAAAATAAACACATGGTCTAAACACATTTTTTACTGAGTATACGATTTTTGGTAATAAAATTCAATAATTTGCAAATGTTGTTCGGGCGTAAGTCTATCCAGAGTGAAATGGTAATGCTAAGGCTAACTCAGCATTTTTTACTTTGACACGTGTCACGAATCATGCGTGAACTGTCAAAAAAAAACAGGCTGAAAAACCACACAGCAAAAAAATCGCCCTTTACTAGTTCTACCAACAAATTTTTGTGAAAATTTACTTCTTAAATATCAGAATAATGCACAGGCACACCAATGTGCAAAATGTGAGAGCTTTAGCTCCCTTGAGTGTTAAAAAAGTAGTTTTTGTCTGTAGTTCATTGACATAAACCTTGATTTGGTTGAAAGTTGCTGCTAGTTGAAAAACGCCAACACACAGCATAGGTCCATAAAAACCTTTCTCAATTCTCTCGTTCCCCACTAATATTCACTATAAAAATATCGACCCATGATAACACTTACTTTACATTTCAAAACTCATCGAAATGGACGCAATCTGTCAAACCTACAAAATAAAGATTAAATTCCAATTCGTCATATCAAAGTAGAAATACCTAATTTGGGGTATATTCTGAAGGACAATGTTACAGTATTGCATTTGAACTGTAGGTACTTCGCATTTATATCACTAAAAGTAACAACCGATTTTGGTAATCATTTAACAGGGTCAAATACCTAGACTTGTCGGAGTAAGGCCACCTGATTGATAGCCATGTCAATAATTAGAATACAAAACATTTTAAGGAGTTATTCACCCTTCGTCTAAAGTAGGTGGCTTTGCGTCAAGTCATTCGATACTTCGATAACAGATATCTAACAGAACACTAACCTTGACCGTTTCGAATTTAATCAGTTCGCAAAAACGGAAATAAAAATCTTATATCTATGAATGAAACCTATTTCTATGACTGATTTCATTTCTTTATTAGATTTTAAACGCCCCTACCTACCTTATCTTATCTAAAGAATTATATACCACTTCAGCAACACTGTGACAGCTCAATTCATGCACATCAGAAGTATCTACACAGTGTGTACACTCATCGTCTCCCCCCATTAAACTAGGGAAATAACAAAAAAAAAATAACTGAATGTTTGGCAAACATACCTACTAGTGCAAAAAATAACACCATATTGTATAAACAAATAAACACATCGCCAAGCCAACAGGCGCACACCATCCGCTACGATTCACGCCAAGTAGTGCGAGCGAGATGGAATGCTCGCGTTTGCACTTGAACGATACGGCGACGGTTGCGATTGCCTTCACATTGACCTTGAATTGTACAGCAGAGGTTGGGAAATTGAATGACCTACCTTAACCGAAACACTGACGCAAGATAGTGTAGCGCAAAACGTTTTTTTTTTTTTTTTTTGATAGTTTTATGTATCTATACGGATTTTTGGATACAAAAAAAAATTGCAGATACTGAAATGAGCTATAATCTTTTTTTTTTTTAGATGGAACATGTTGATAGTCTGACATTTCCGTGGCTATAAAGGTAATTTTCGCGGCAATCAATTATTCCACACACATGCACATAAGGTATTTGTTGCAACTTTGAATGGTAATTTTTGTTGGTTATCGTTCGTTCAACCTTCCCACCCATACCTAGCGTTGCAATCCGTCGTTTCGTTATATTATGACATTATCAAAGTCGTAATGGTATGTGTGCCAGCAGAAATGGCATGTATCCGTATTGTAGAAATAGATAACTTTTAGGCTAATAATGAAAAAAAAATGTCTGAAAGTGAACCCTCTAATCGAAATCAGGAGGTAGGTGTAGGTAGGTACTGATAGACGTGAAAAACCTTGAAATTTACCAAGAGGTAGGTGCACCCAACTTGCATTTTGGATGGCCTTGGTGAAAGTTACCGCTGGTCTTATCGGTTAAAGTAAATATTTGTCATAAACACATTCAGGTGAAAGGAAGTTAAATATAGTCGATAAGTTTTTTTTTTTTTAAATGAGCTGCTGAATGGGGCCAGAAACTTTCGCCAAAGTCTGCAGAAAAAAAAGTCGTTGTTGGTTTTATTTCCCAATAGAATTTTCTCAACTTTGTAAAAGCTTTATTTTCGACAGTTTCTAATTTAAGTTTTTCTTTAAAATAAGAAGGAGGTTGGTTGTAAAATATACTTTGCTATGTGTAGGCTATACTTACTCGTAGGTTATAGAGGTAATGAGTTATAGACTTTTTAAAGGTACATGAACCTTTGTAAAATTGTCATTTTAATTGGCAGGACACTTAGTTGTGATTTTTTTGAGAAAACTAGAAAAAGGGTAGACCACCGATGGTCTGATATAGTAGGTCACAGGGTCTCAAAGGCTGTATGGCCTAAGTTAGATCGGACAAAATCTGTATTATTATTACAATTCAGCAGATCAAAGTTACGAATGGCGATAGGGATACTGTCTCTGGGCACTGCCTTCTTAGGAAGCACGCTAGGAGATTAGGTTTACTAAATACGGAAATGTGCAGGCAGGTATTGTGAGGACCTACATGTCGCAGAGGATATAACTCACCTTCTCTGTGAATGGCAAGCTATTGCACGGAATAAAAAAAAAATTGGAAGGAACTTCTTCGACAATTTTGAGGATTTTGGCCTCTAAAACAAAATTGAAACCATTTTTCGGTTCTTAAGGGAAATTAATTGAATTGGCTTAGGTTATTTCCAATTTGGTTAGGCCCAATATGATGCCAATATAGTCTTCTTTAATAAATTTACACCCTATTCAACTAACCTAACCTATCCTAGTAGTAATTTACTTAATATTCTTGGTTCAGTTTATAGACTTTTGTCTTGTAAATCACTAGGAACCAATGTTTTACCATTATTGCCCCATTAGATGAATTTGATTACCTTAAGAGATATTTTAACCCACTGACAGGGTGAAAACGAAAAAATGACACAATCGGGAAAGAGCAGTGTTACAAGGGGTTTCTTAACGTGCGTCGGAGAAATACCCACTAGAGCCTAAGCAAGCAGCGGTTAGTTTGTATCCAGCCAGAACTTCATTTCCATCCACATATCGCGTGTCTACCTATGCGACAGTCACTCGTAGATACTGCAGATTGAGATCAAATTCGCCTCGTCACCCTAAAAAAAGTTGATAAAACTCTGGAAAAACAGAGTTGATGGTGCTTCCAAACAGTGCTCCAATAGGATTTAGACATCACCTTGAAATGTTGGCCCGCAGATATTCAGCTTAAGACCTCGCACTGATCGGAGCAGTACCCTTGCTTCAATCAAAGGTTGGATGTGTCTGGCGGTCTGCCTAAAAGGTCGTAACCTGAATACACCGCTATCTGCAAAGTACTTGATTGATTCAGCTTTTTGCAATAATTTGTTTGCAATATTATTTCAGTTCGACATTTTACCCGGAAATACGAACTACCACGCTGCGTGTTTTTCAATAACAAAGCCATATTTAATAATGAAGCAAGAAACAAATTTTATCAGCATTTCGAAACTTTCTTTGAATCTAGTACACAAGGGTAAACGAAATTAAGTCACTTGATTGAAGCCAGTGCGTGAATTGCTTTAGAAATATTATTATCTCGAAATTCGTTTGTAATCTCAAAAAATTAAGAAATGGAAATGAAGATAGGCAGATGAATTTTTTATTCATCATCATGAATGGAGACTCCAAAAGCGCTAACAGAGAAAAAGAAAATAGAAATTTTCAAAGACCCGGGCAGAGTTAATTTTACAGAGGCCAGCTCCAAAAAGAAATTAAAGACTTCACACGACGATAAGATGTAGGCTTGCCAGTGAGAGGATTCATATAGACCGACGATTGGAATAGTTCGAACTGATTCCACGTTGTACTGTGTGCTGCACAATTCAATGAGTTGCGCCAGGATCTTGAATTCAGCCTTCGCCTATGGAGCTATTTTATAAAACTTGCTATCATAAGCGGCTTCGAAATTGATGAAATGTGCGGTGAGTTTCAGCTTGAAATTCGTTAGTCTTTCCCATAGGATTTGCCTTAGCAGGTAAATTTGGTCTTCGATCGGTCTGCCGTCTCAAAAGTCCCACTGGTACATATTGATTAGTGTACATATATGTATTGCAGTTAGGTTCTCTTCTTGCCCATTTAGCAGCTACTGAACTGATGGAAATGCTGCTCTGCTATTCCCTTCGGTGATTAAGTTTCCTAAGTTCGAAATAGCCTGGGTTCGGGTCTTAAATTTATCAGACAATTGATTGGCTTAAATTTAGCTGTGAGACTGTGTTCCTTGTTCTTCTACGCAGAGTCGTTTTCTTCTACCGTCTTCTTGGCCTTGTTTCCTTGCAGAGACAAGGACTACCCCGTCAGATGGGGTCAGTCGGGCTCCTCCTCAGCTCCTTACAGTCTAAAGTCAGCTTTTATTAGTAAATAAATTCAGCATCATAATGGAGTGGGTTATAGCTTACGAGGCTTTGGGTTAGACCTGTGGCGTTCGATATAGCACTGAGTTTGCACTGACAATGAAAACCTGTGTTCGAGGTGAGCACTGGGGCGCCCTAGTTGACCTGACCCTAGGTATTCAGTCAGGGCAAGAGTTCAGTACTGGATTTGGCTATCAATCGTAGCTGTCATTTGGGTGAAATCTTATTTTTGTAAATTATTGACTTGTGCTGCACTATAGTAAATGTTAAAAGAAATATGGTTTTCATCATTACAATCATTAAGTAAACAAATTTATGTTATTTCTAGTGTTAAATCTGTATATTTTTTTTAGTGACAGGTCTCAGGGTTGCATATCGTATTCGACATGAAACTAAATTTTTCGGATTTCCTTGGGTTTTTTGGCAGCCACGAAAATTCACTGACACTTCTCAGTGCGCATTGGATGCGCCCTAGGCCTATCCACGTCGAACGAACCAAATATCTGCATCGTACTGCATGAAGACCAACTGAAGTTTCAGAGTGCCATCAGCTGTGGGCATTGACGTCTAGATACACACTCTAATAAGTGTAGACAGTTGTCACATTCATAAAATTATTAATTTTACAAATTCAAAAATCTAAAAATATTTCAACAATGTTGCGATACAAAAAACAGTAACTCATATTATGTGCTGAAATTGGCTTTAATAAATTTATCACTCCCAAGCAGCAGCACGTTTTATGATAGTTTTTTTTTTGAAAATGTGCTCTTTCTATTATTACTATAAAAAGTTTCTATAAAAACAACAAATCTGACGATTGTCTTACGTAAAACTAGGGTATAAATTCAGTCGACGCAAATAAATTCACTGAGTCTGAATTGCATCAGTGGAAAACATGTGCAAGTTTATATTGATCCTGACGGTGGGCATCATTGCTAGTTGTAAGTACATTTTCAAATACGAACGATTATCCTTTACAAAAATACATATTATTTTTCAGTAGTCACGTTTAGTGCCAGTCAAATGCCAACCCGTTGTGGTCCGAGACAAGTTTTTTTGCCGCAGGGATTAGCCCCAAACTGTGATACTGTTTGCACTGAAATAGGAAGGCCCTGTACCCGAGTGTTTTTCCAACAGCCATTCGGATGTTATTGTATCGCAGATCATGCTCGAAATGCTGCAAATGTGTGTGTACCAATAAGTCAGTGTGGCATTAGGTGTGCTTCTAGATAAAAATAAATACTGTGTACATCCATTGACACTCTCTAACGTAATACAAACAAGAAATCTCCCACGGATACCTAGTTTGTAATTGTGAATTAAATAAGTCTGGATATAAGAGTATTTTTATAAACATCGATTTTGTTTGACAAGCCCATGTATCCTGCTAGCGCTTATTTTTATCTCCCGTACAAAAAATGTCTATACAGAAATAAAAATTAGCATAGCAGTATCCTGTTCCGGAAGCTAAATTATCGGCCCAAAATAAGTCCATTATTTTAGCTCGCGAATAAGTTGACTGGTGCATTAAATCGGCGCTAAATTTTGACATTTCCGGAACAAAATAAATTGTGAATTGACTATTTCATGGAATATTTGAAAATCGATGTACACTCCGCGCCACTTGAATAGCACACCCCCTAAGGTCGGTTTTCTATTACTCATTGGTCCCAAACAAAGCATGGTAGAGACTTAAATTTTTTTTTTTTAATTAAAGTTAATTTAATTGTTTTGATTCGAAAAGAAGAAAGATTTAAAACTAAAGCTTTAAGTATTAACAAAAAATTGTTAACTAAAAACCAGAAAAATGTGGGGTCCTAATTTTGCACCACTTGAATAAAACACTTAAAATTTTTTTTGAGAATTCTGCTTCTTTTTAACACAAACATTACTTAAATTTAAGGTAATTGGAATATTTTAGATTTAAAAAAATCTGGGGTGACTTCTTCTTAATTTTGAGTCTTTTTATATGCTTAGCCTTCGAAATAATACGACGAATAGTCGTGACCGTGAGGCTTGCTTTGATACCACACTTTTTCCTGATTTTTGAAAAAGAGTACTGAGAATTTGACGCTTTTTTTAACCCTAGATTCATAAACATGGGTCTCAGAAACCCTCTCAGTTGATTGATCAGTCATAGCATGCGGCTTGAAAGAAATACAAACAGAAAAAATTCGATTTTCTACGATTGCCCAAAAATGCGTGAGACCAGATTTTTCTGTACTTCCTTTAAACGTCCCACGTGCGGGGACTATTGCGCGAATTGGTGTCAAGATTTTGCCGGATTAAAGAATTGTAAGAATTTGCTCCTCAAAGTAACCTATGTATATGTATAACTGAAATTAAAATACATGTATAGCAATAGCTATGGGTTCGTGCCTTAACTATATCTATATATAACTATATCCTGTACTGCGGTCGCTAAAATTAAGCGTAAGCAGGATTTTTACTCAAATGTCTAGTCTCGTGTGGTTTGTTTTGATTGACTTACTCCTTGCATTCTTGCAATCGACAATCTACGGCATTGAAAGGGTCAACACAAAATAATGAAAAACTTAAATGAAACAAAATGGCTCTCTTCAAAGGAAATGCATGCGTAAAAGAGAGTTTTCAAACATGATAAATCGTTTGTAAAGATGGTTTCTTAGGCAAAAGGAGACAACAAATCAATGTTGATATGGGTGACGTTGACATGTTAACGATGAAACGGCTTCAAGAAAAACATTTGCAGTTAAAATCTAAACTTGAAGTATAACAAAGCCTCAGTAATGACGAATTCTGGTCTCGAATTTAATTTAGCTACGGAAGCTTAAAATTGCGAAATTTGTAGGGAAAATCTAGCCCATTGTGAATTCCTCAAATTTAAAGTCAAAACTAAAATTAGTAAAACGCAAAGTCTTATCGGTGATTCTTTTTTTTTTCAGAAATTTACAAAATTTGTAAACTTAAATGTCAGGACCATCATCTATTTGATACCTAATGAGAATGACTTTTAAAGCAAAAAGTATAATAAAATCGATCGATATAACGAATTTATCGATACCGCTTGATATTGTGAATGGACTTAAATATTATATCATTCATTGTACTGAACGTCCACTGTACTACGTTTCGTGTATCGCTTTTGAGGAACATCTGTGACAACCTTCTTTAACTAAAACGTATTTTCCAAAGAGAAGGGTGGTCGAAAGGTTTATGGAAGCTTTTATACAACTAAAAGTAAGTTGTGATATTTGGTTAAAGTAAATGGATCGGACATAAAACTGCCATTCATATCCTCCCAGTTAAAGGAGGTTTTTTTTTCAAATGCCAATAACTGCCGAAAGGCACTCATTCAAAGAAAGACCTCTGTATAAATCCCCTATAAATCGTTCACATTGAATGTCATTTGATCTCAGGATAGGTACCTATACAAGTTGAATTCACAATATTGATAGCATACATCAACTCGAAAACGATTACTCGCTTGTCTCCTTTGACAACTATCGTTCGCCGCTATAAACTCAAGCAAGCACCCACAAGGCATACGATCCAGGACCGACAAAAAAATATCAAATTTCATTCACAATGAATGTTATTCTTCCTCGGGTGCTTTCAGCGCTTAGCAGAAAATTGCTCCAGGATATTACTGAAAGGTAAGCACAAGCATCCTTCTTCTGATGCTAAACTTTCGAGTATCTCACATGAACTCCACAATTCGCTCTTTAGTCGGTGTGCGACCAAAACCGAAATGGAAAACTTATGGACGAGGAAAAAGAATAACGTCCTTGTCGTCGGCATCGTTCATCGTTGTCGAGAAATCAAAATGAACTCTTGAAACCCATTGAACTGAGAACGGGTGAATATTATGTACAAGTGTAAGAGCGAAAGGATACCGATATTGCATAAGGCCGGGTTGAATGTTATTTTTCTTTTCTACAGCTACAGCGTACTTGTGGGCTTGCAGTGTAATGATATCGCATATCCTGCATGAACGCATCAAGTTGCTGCTGATGCTTTGTGGCGCAACAATCCGTACGATGTGCGCTACAAAGTAAGTGGCCTCTTCTTCCATGAAGCAGCCAGCCTTTCTAATGCACTAGTGCGGTACATATAATGTGTAATAAATACACGATATCAAAGGGTGCATGCAATGTGTTATCCTTTTGCATGAGACGAGGATATATAAAAGTTATTTCAGTTTTTTTTATCACAAACTTTCCACTGTCAAAGAGTTTTTTTTATTTTTTTTATAGTTTCTGGTAGGAGAAGTCTATCTCTCTTTGTGGATGGGGTTTGTTTCTTTCCTATGACGGTATGAATTTGTTTCCTTTTTTAGATTTTTACTGTAGAAGCAAATTTAATTAGTCTGATTAATGCTGTTCGAGGGATGTTTACTTTTGATTTAGCCAAGCTGTGCGGCAAAGAAGGGGAAAGCTTTTGAAACTATTTTATATCATAAAAATAAAATGAAGAAAAATTTGGAAGAGGTTTGTAGGTAGGAATCTGCGTTAATTCTAGGAAATTCTATTAGTATCTAAGAGAGTAGGGTTTTTGAATAAAATCCTCAGGCAAACTTTGTCATCAAATAAATTATGTACATAATATTTAAGGAAGCGCAGTATACTATGGCCGCATTCAAGAATCTAAGTCATTGTAACGTAAGTCGGCTTGAATTGTCTGGACTGAAATTTACCTAAACCCAAATACTTCTGTCACTTCTTGACAGTAGTATTTTTTTTTTCTTTGCATCACTCTAAAGTAAATGCAATTCTTCAGCTGAATGGTTCTATTTACGTACGACACGAAGTGTTTGTCTCTGTCTATCAGCAGAATGATAGAATGCAATGACAGTGAGATCGGTCGAAGTTTGAAATGTTGTCGGACAAAACCAACTTCCCTTGTCAAAACTTGAATTGGTGCTTTGACATTTTAAATGCAATTAGTTTTTGCTCAGATAATGCCTTAGTAATGCGGGGTGAGTGAAAAACTGTCCAATGTCAACTGACGTCAACTTAGTAGTAAGTCCAGAAATTCTTGACTTGATTTGTCGGTGTTGTGAATATAAACTGAAAAAACTGTTCAAGTGACCAGTTAGCACCGTAAATTTAAAAGAATGGGGAGAAAATTTTCTCAGCGAAAGGCAAGAAATGCGGCAGCGGTTTAAAATGTATGGCAGTTACTTCTTTTTGACATTTTAATTTTAATTTGTACCCAAACGGGATTCTGATGGGCCCTTTTTAAATGCCAAGTCTTGTACGAGGATAGTCATTCATATCCTGTTTAAAATAATCCAAAAGTATGGTCGGAGAACTGAATTCTGAACTGCGCCAAGAGCAAACGCATAATTCTCCTGAATGTCGCATATACCTAAGATCCTGTCGGCTATATAAATAGGATAGAGAAATCTGGCTGTTCCTTCAAACTCAGAAAGAACACCATCAAATCCGTTGATGCCGAAAAAGGTTTAAGGCAAGGTGACGCGTTATCGCATGTAGCTTCTTCGACCTCATTTTAAAGTATATAATTGTACTAATTGCTGTCATCGAGGTAGTGCCACGCCTTTTGTCCAATTTTAATCAAATGTGAATGTAAACCATCCTTGAGTCCACTTAAACACATACATAAAATTTCATCAAAATCGGTCAAGCCGTTTAGGAGGAGTTCGATTACAACACAAATACAGAAGAATTATATGAACAGAAACAATTTTGTTAAGCTAGTCGCAAAATAGTGGCCAAAACTATCGAAAATGTATTAAAAAATTTGGTTTACAGGTTGGTCTAAGATATGCTGCCAATTTAGCTGATAATTAATTGAACAAAAATTCAACAATTAATCAGAACGTTTACTATTTTCAAGGCAATAATCGTAAAAAAAAAAACGTGAGGCACTCAATGTCGAGCAGCTACTTCTGCTTTGTGTCATTTTAAACGCATGTCCCCAACCAGAATCCCAACACCAAGACGTGCAATGGAAGGAATTCGTACCATCAGACAGGCGTCCTTTAGGTAGACTCATGATTAGATCAAGTCCATAAACTCTCTCCTATCCGTATGGGGATTGCCTTTGATGATTTAGAGTCGATGGCGGAAAATCGAGGGTTGGTGAGGTTCTACTTGAGCAACCTCTACCTACCTGCGACCCAGTTTAATAGATAAACAGGTCATTGAAAATGAATGCAAGATTACCCACGCTATACTAGTTAATCCAAACAAAATGAGCATGACAAACACTTCATTTGGAATTACAGCTATTTCGAACAACATAAGTAATACATCATAATATTCGTTTAAATGATTGTCTGAGCAGCATTCCTCTTCGAAAGGCATTCCTTTTTTCCCTGTCAAGAAGTGGGAAGCCTGCACCTCGCCAACAATTGATCAATCGACTATCCAAATCCAATGTAGAAGTTTGCAGATGCCATTGCTTTTTCTCACTGCGCCACCTCTTGCGAAAGTCTGATAAACATCTGACAGTATAAATGTCATAGAAAAAGCTTCTCAATTCAGCCACTCGGACTCGCCACAAAATAAAAACTTACTCAAACGAATGGTTGTGAGAAACTAGGCATAAGGGACCTGTTGCGCCATCTATTTATTTATTTATTTATCATTTCCCTTAATATACACACAAATCGATGAATATGTTTTAAGTTTGAATAGTATTGTTGAAAATATTTTTCAAACATTTTCCAAAATTTTCGAATTTTCTAACTTTTTTCTGATTTTTACAAACTTTAGATCTAAGCCCACAATTTTGTTAGACAATTTCCTGCTTTTAATATTGTCGACACCAAATTCGACATTCACCTATGGGTACACACTGATTCAAAGTATTTCTAGCATGATCTGGAAGACAATAACATCCGAATGGCGCTTGAATGTACACTTTGGTGCAGGGGTTTCCTATCTCCGCACAAACCGTGTCACAGTTTGGAGCTACCCCCTGTGGCAGGTAAACCTCGTTGGGGCCGCAAGGTTCAACCGCATACGTCATTGCTAAAAATAATTTAATTTTAAATTATTTGAATAAAAAAAAAAACACTCAATCTTTATTACACTTACAACAAATAGCAGCAACAATGCTGGCAATTATAAAAATCTTAAACATGTTTCCGATGAAATTCTAAAAAGTATACTTAACCGTTTTGCTTTTGGCAACACAATTTATAGTAAAAACTTGACGTGTATATTTTATCTTCTTTTTTATTATTTTTTTTATTATTTTATCAAAAATTTGCATAACCCAAATGAAGAGACGAGGTTTCACTCTTCGAAAAGTGGATCATATTTATTTTGGAATTAATTTTGTTTAATTTTTTATTTTCTTTGTAAAATTGTGATAGGTCGTTCATATCGCCCTTACCAACGTTGTACTTTCTCCTTGATCTCGAAAAAAAATTGTAACGTTAAAATTTTTCTGCTATTACCAATAATCAAGCTGTCGAGATGATATGAAAACCATTCGGATCTGTTGATGAATCTTCTTCTGATAGAGGCGTTGTTGCTTGAAATTCCAAGCCATCCAAGAACCCTGCTTTCATACAAGAGTAGCGGCATTCTTGGAGGACTGGGCAGTGACACAGATTCCACAGGTTCCACAGATGCTATTTCCTTTTCATCTCTGCAACTTCTGCAAAAGTCATTTGCAAAGATACCTTGTCTTTTGGCCATTTTTCCAATGATGCAGTGTCCGGTTATTACCCCGACGAGCACTTGGTATTGGTTGCTATCAAGAGATGGTAGGATCTTTGACCATTAAGTGTCAATTACGGGCCACAAGCTATACGAGTTATAATATACAACCGGAAGAAATGTTCTTTAGCCAAATTCAATGCGATGTTTTCAATGACGCCCTTAGCGAGGTTGAAAACTGGTAATACTTGGCTGTCGGCTAATAGTACGTCCATTTCAGAGCCGCATCTGGCCAATTTATCTGGTGCCTCGTTACCTTCTACCCCCGACATATCCAGGAACCCAGCACAGCATTGCATTTACATTAATTGATGGCTTAATGCTCGCAATGCCGAGAGGCGCTGACGTACGGATTAGGAGTTTACAATCAGATTGGAGTTAATCGCTTTAAGTGCTGCTTGCTTGTCCACGCAGAAGGTCATTTTCATTGCTGGTAGTTCCCTCGCTAAGACCTAAGACCTCTGCCGGGAAAACGCTGCGCACTGATCTGCCAATCGGTATGAATGGCTGATATTTAGTGCATTTTTCGGCAAAAAGCTGGATGCCAACCACTTAAACCCAACAACCAACTTCTGATAACCATATGCAAATTTGAAAAAAAGGCAACAACCTTTAGACCTGCACTGCAAAAGAGTGTTGGTATACTAGTACCTTACATAGATCATGTGCACTGTGCAGGCGATTAGCAATTAGCAGAGGTAGCCATGTAAGTCATCAAGAATGCAGTGAGTAATTTACTGGAATTACCACCCTAAACCCACCACCAGAAAACCTCTAGTTTGACGAAAAATGTCCACTATCAGGCGAGGCATACTTCAACCCATTTCTAAGATTTGATTATAGAAATGTATGCCAGATAAATGGAATCTCAGTCAGCGTCGTTTTCTGATCCACATAGAAAAGCTGCGCCAACAACAGAGGTATCCGTATAACTCTCCTGAACATCTGACATCAGTGCTTTTTTAGGCCATCAAAGAGAGTTTACCGACGATCGTATTTCAGATCCCGGAAAAACCCAAGAAGTCCAAATCAATACACACCATCTTTTTGTCGAATTTAAAGCCAGTTGTGACACATAAGCTAGTTTTCGCATTGGAGCAAAACTCGTCGGTCTGTGTATAGGATGACGATTGATAAAGCAATCTGCTGCATCAAGAACAACGATCTAATCGTGATTGTGAAAAAAAGCATCTAGACAAAAGTATTGTGTGAAACTTTCAAGCCAACACAGGCTGTTTTTCAGACTGATTTTTTTGACAGTTCACAAGTGGTTCGTGATACGTGTCAACGTAAAAAATACCCAATTAACATTGCCATTTCACCATGGATAGACGAACAACGTTTGCAAATTATTGAATTTTATTACCAAAAATCGTGCTCAGTAAAACATGTGTCGCGAATCCATATGGACTGGACATAGTTATATTGCGAGGGGAATTTGGTAAGAAATTCATTTCACTTTTTAAACCTGTGAATTGGCCGCCTAAAAGTATGCCAAAATTGGACATTCCGGATGGACCACTTAAGCGTAGTTGCGGTCAACATTTACACGAAATAATATTCAAAAAGTAAATGGCAAGAATTGATTTGTCGACCTCAATAAAAATTTCACTTAATTTTGTAAACTTTCTCCGTTTTTTTCTCAATTTAAAAACCAAATGCTTAAAAAATCGCCCATTATTTTACATAGTGACAGAATTTGGCAGCTGTCAATGGCGTATTTGCAAAAATGGGTTTATTCGTAAATGAAGGCTTGATTTAGGTATAGGTATAGGTATGCTGTCAATAGGAACAGAAAGGGATACCCTCATCAACATCGACGAAATGGACAGAACGTCAAAATACAGCCCAAATTGACAGCCCGTCAGAAATCAAACGAATCATAATGACCTATTTATTTCTGCTGAGTTGGCAACTTTTTAGTACAAGGCCCTCTCCGGGGAAAACTACCTATAGTCCAAAAAAAAATACGCATTAGTAGTCTGACTGAATGTCTAGAATATATAGTGCGAATGAACATAATAAATAATCCAACGTCTTTATATTGGGCTCATCAGCAGACGATCCATCACATCCGCCTAGACGCACAATTTACTCGATGTTTACCGTCTACAAAGTCTTTATAACGATACACAGTCATAATTCAGCGACTAATCTTCTGTGTCTTAGCGGTTGTAGATTTGATGTTGGTGTAACATCAAAAAATAAAACGGTTTCGAGACGTGGCGCCTTCTATTCACATAGGCATCTATTTTGTTTTAAAGACTTTCAAGGGCTAGTCTGAGGATATCAACCTCAAACCACTTATCGAATGATAATACCCAATAAATCCGTTTCAAGTATTTTTCTGTTTACTGGAAGTTCATTAGAATGTTGATAAGATATAATATTTTGGTATTCAGTTTCGATGACTCCGTTACCAACAACAAGAACATATTTTTTTAAGAAATAGCTACTCTTAAACCAAATGTCCAAAAGCCGAGTTATTAATCCAGAAACCTGTCCCGAGTTATGTATGAAAATCATTCCCACTCTTAAATATACACCTATACGTCTATTACGAATGACAGTTGTCGATTTCCTATTTATTTTATTTTTTTCCGAAAAAAAAAAACACTAAACAAATAGGTACATTTGCAGTCAAGAAACAAAACAAGCAAAAAAAAATAGAAACCCACCTACTTGCTGATTAGAACTTATTGACAACATTTTCGACAAAACGATTATGAATCATTGAACCCAAAATCAAACCCAAGCCGACTTGTTTACTCTTTTTCTTTTCTTCTTTTAATTTTATACGAAATGTGTAAAAATATTTGCCATTGCTTTAGCGATGTAATTCAAAGTGACAGATATAATGGCAGCAACTGCCCTACCCCATAGCGCAGCGATCACAAGCAGTCGCAGCAATTTACAAATCATTGCCCCCGTGTATCACACAGGTGATGAGCTATGATCGCACAATGATATCATTCCGCATCACAAACGCGACTCTCGTTCATTGATAAATATTTGAGGTAGTCACCCCACCGACCGCCCACCCTCGCCGCAACCCTGCCTGCTGCCATAACTGACAGAGGCAGCCGTGATTCTATTTTCATTTGACAGCCACCATATCTCACTTGGTGTTGGTGTGCGTAGCGCGCGGCTGCAGCGCGCGTCGTCGAGATGCGACGCATATTTATATTAAGTTTCTAAAAATCATTGAGCTGCCACCATATTGTGCCGCTGTCAGTGTTAGCCTCTGGAGGATGTGGAGGCATAAAATGAACCCGGATGATCTTGTACCTATATAGGCATAAATGCGTTTCCTTGCGCCCATGAAACAGCTGTGTGTACACGGTGTACGGCGATGCCTCAGCTGACATTGGCAAGGTATTTTGACCTCTTCCAATGGCAGAGATGAAAACGCAAATGACAAGCTTCTGCCAATTTTAAAATTATATGCGTAAATGAATTCAAACAGAGGGGAGGTGTAAGCTAAACGTAAATATTTTCTGCATACCATACAGTTTAATGAGAGTGTGTGTAGATATTTAATTTGGCGAGAGGAAGCCGTAAATATTATGGAAGACGAGATGGTGTTGTGATTCAACTTTAAATTGATATAATTAGTTGTGGTAGTAGGTACATTGAACTCTCATTTGATTTGATTGTAAATTCAGGCATTAAAATTCCGACGCTTTGAGAATATCCATTCCATTTGCCCCGAAAATAGCACAACAACTCACACAATCAGTCTTCTAGAAGAAGGGACCTACATGGACCTGTTGCGGCAACTATTTATTTGAAAAGATCCACCACATATACGTGTACAGTTTTGCGTTCACAATTTCCCAAAAAAAATTGTGTTAGATGCCCAATTGTTACGATCTTCTTGAAATGAAAACTGTTGACCCATAAAAGTATTCACTATCCAATTAAATATTCATCTAATCTCTAATTGACTTTGACTCAGGATATTTTGGAGACTTGACAGGACACGGTATAAGAATTAGCCTGTATATCTTCCCTCAATTTTCGAGTACTGGTTTGCTTTGTACGTGTTTGTAAAAATATAGGAGCGCTGTTTGATTGCTCTGTCGGTCATTTGAAACTGACATCCCTGACATTTTTGACAGATTCTTAAGAACTTTTCTGTGTAATTGAAAATAGAAAAAATCTTGACTTCCACGTTCTTTTTCTGCTTAGTTATTCAGATGAGCTTACTAACATAGAAGCGCTGTCGAATTTCTATGACGTTCGCAGTGCCATCCCTGATTTTTCGACAGATTCTTAAAATATCGTCTGTTATGGAGTGACAAAGTGGTTACAAACTCGACGTTTTGCAACTCCCCAGTTCTTGACGAACATGCTCCTGTAGTGCGCTGCAGGATTGCTGTGACATTTGAACTGACATCCCTGACTTTTTTGACAGATTCTTAAGAAATTTTCTGTAATGGAAAATAGAAAAAAAATCGACTTATACTTATACAATCTTTTTCTGCTCAGTTATATATAGGAGCTTTCTTATATAGAAGTGCTGTGGGATTTCTATGACGTTCGCAGTGCCATCCCTGATTTTTTGACAGATTCTTAAAATATCGTCTGTTATGGAGTGACAAGGTGGTTACAAACTCGACGTTTTTGCAACTCTGCAGTTCTTGACGAACATGCTCCTGTAGTGCACTGCAGGATTGCTGTGACATTTGAACTGACATCCCTGTCTTTTTTGACAGATTCTTAAGAAATTTTCTGTAATGGAAAATAGAAAAAAATTCGACTTATACTTATATAATCTTTTTCTGCTCAGTTATTTATAGGAGCTTCCTCATATAGAAGTGTTGTCGAATTGCTATGACGTTTGCAGTGCCATTTTTTACGGATTTTTAAGATATTTTCATACATTCCATTGAAATGCCTTCATAAATTTCTTCAGAAAATCACTAATTCATTTTCAGAGCTTACCAAAAATCTAACGATGGGGATCATTGTATACTCTCTCTATGTCTTCTTGTGTGTAACACCATTCAGCGCCAATATTCTCATAACGACAGGAGTTACGAAGATAGTCCTGACGGATTTTTCGCACCTAAATTACGCCTCTTTCGGCCCATACACCTTCTATCTCTTTCCTAAACAGTACATCTAACAAACCAGCAGCAATTTCCATTGGCATTATCATTCATATTCTGTTTTGGCTTTCTGAACTGTCAGTGTCACATGCCAATTTTCTGCGCTAATAATAACAGCCATCCATGCAAAGTGTACTGCACTGCAAACACATCTGCCTGTACTTAGTACGTATACACACAAACTTACAACTCCCCGCATCGAGCTAGAGAGAAGAGTTAAAATGTTGATGACACACATGGCATGGTTTATACGGGCGGCGACACCACCGACATCGTCGACGACGTCGCTCGTCCTTGGACTATGTCGTGGGGCAGGTCATGGTTCTGCTCCCTGCACACAGCTGAACTGGGTTGAACGCCACCAGAGGCTGACTGATTTGTTGTAATAATAGCGTATTAATAACAGTTTACATACAAAAAAGCGAAATGAGTCTGGCTGGTTTGATTGGATTGGGGCTGTTGTATGCGCCTTGCTCAGTGGCTGGTTCCGTTTTTGTACGTCTGTGTATTGTTTCCTGTTTTCCGAGGGGTTGCGGGGTACAGCGACAACACCACCGGGCACCGACAGCATTCACTCACGCCTACAGCTGGAAATGGGGATTTTTTTTATATTTTTTTTTTTTCGGTTAATTTTATTTTTGAATAAATATTTGAGTTATGAACTTTTGCTGCTAAATGGCACACCCGATGGTGTAAACACTATACCAGCGCGTAGTAATATTGAATGCACACAACCTGCATGTGTAAATATGTTGGCGCTTAAATTGAAATGGGCTTGGGGATTAAAAACGCATTTGCACACCGGAAATCGAATGTGATTGGAATTAAGATGAGGGGCTTTTCAGTGTGCAATAGAGTATCTACATCTTGAATGAGATTTTGTTGAAAGTTACAAAAAAATACGTACAACTATAGGTACCTGCCATATAATTTTGAAGAATTTATTAAATTTAAATCTGACGTCTACGAATTTGACATGTGAAATAAAAAAAAAGCAAGTTGGGGATGTTCAGAAGTTCTAGTTTACTAGTTGACTAACATTAGTAGAAATCGAAACAAGGGAAGAACGTATAGAAATCCAGACAGTTTTTTTAGGTAGTGGTAAAGAGATCCAAAGTTATTGACAGCTGTCAGATTCAATTTGCTAAATTGGCTGTCTCAAGTTTCTCCATAAGTACAAAGGTAGATGAATAATACCTATAAGAGAACGTGGTAAGTACACAATTTCAAAGAACTGCAATTATTTATATTGGCTGTCAAAAAGAGCCTAAAACGTATAATAATTGGGTTTTCAAATGGCTGCTGACCTAAAAAGTGCCTCTTCATTTCTTAAAGTCTACAAAATCAATTAAAGTATCCACATTAGAGAAATTAAGTGTTTTCTGCATATAATTATGACATTAGCATAAAAGTTGGACATTTCGTTGTCAATAAAATTGATTGAAGCAAACCTCCTTATATACTTTTCCACGACATACATGCCACACAAAGCAAAAATTCTTCTGATGGACTCTAATAATCATATAGCAAAGGATTGCAATTGCTGTCATCATGACAATGGCGAGTGTAATGTGCAATTAGAAAATTGTTCGATTTAATTGTTGATGGGAACATAGTCGTTCGCCTAATGCTATTAATTATAATTGTTCTGTGAATTGAATTGATTGGCGATATCATTCACAAAAGGAATATGAAGCAGCATGTTTAAATTCATTAAAAGTCACTTAAGGCATTTGATGTTGACAAAGATGTGATGTATTTATCTCAATTTTGTCAAACAACTGAATAAGATGGTGTTTGGAATATTTTGAATTTAAATGTATTTGCCGTTTTATTTTATTCATTCAGAAATTCAAACAACAGCCACGCCATTCACAAGTAGTATAATGACAGTCAAATGACACATGTAAATAAAGTTTGCAATAAATGACAGTTCTATTGAAAATAAATCACCGATTGAATCGCTATTCAATGATTAGGAAACTTTTTGCTGATGGAATTTTTTCAATTAAACTATAGTAAAGGGTCCGCCATCTAACGTTTTTTTTTTCAACTAGTGCTTATTTCGCGAATGGTAACACTTAGCTCATGTCTGATTTGACAGATAATTAGTTTTATCCTTCCGCTGAACGAATATGGTTGTGTATACGCTTGAACAACGCTGGGAAATATTGCGACATTACTTTGAAAATCATGGTAATGTGGGCCTGCGATCGACTTAGAGAAGATGCCGATTTTGCCAAAAAAAAAATCGTCTTTTCAGATGAAGCTCATTTTGATCTTGGCGGGTATGTAAACAAGCAAAATTGTCGCATTTGGGGCACAGAAAACCCGCACGCATACATTGAAAAGGCGATATACCCAAAACGAGTCACTGTTTGGTGCGGATTTTGGTCCAGAGGCATAATTGGGCCATTTCTCTTCGAAAATGAGCAAGGAGTGGCCGTTACAGTCAATGGCGATCGTTATCGGGCCATGTTGAACGAATTTTTGTTCACAAAAATTGAAGAGGATATTGGCAACATTTGGTTTCAACAGGACGGCGCTACGTGCCACACAGCCGAAGCTACACTCGATGTTTTGCGCCCTGTTTTTGAAGATCGCATTATCAGTCGCTGAGCTGCGATTTGACACCGTTGGACTATTATTTGTGGGGTGCCGTAAAAGATAAGTGTTACACCGACATGCCAGAGACAATTGACGCTTTAAAGGACAATATTCGTGAAGCCATTGGTGAAATACAGCTGCACACAATCGATAATGTGCTTAAAAATTGGACCGATCGTGTAGGCTACTGCATGGCCAGCCGAGGCAGCCATTTGAATTAAATTATTTTCCTTTATTAACCGGAAGGATTGTACTTTCAAATAAAAAAAGAAATTTGAAATTTTGCGGATCCTTTTTTTTGACATTTCAAATTGAAAATCCGTATGGAAAAGAAATCACTTCTTTAAGACTCAAAAGAAAATTAATTGAGGCCTGTTAAGGTATACGGTTGCCGTATGTCGCAAACTTTATTAGGTAGCTATACTTACCTATTATCCATCAGATATAGTGCCGGTAGATGAAGTTTGACGTCTCAGGAAATGACAATTCTGCCAGAAATTACCAGTATAAAAGGAAAATTTCCCTTTTCTGGACAGACTCTTGCAAAAAAAGCCAAAAATTTTTCTTACACACTAAAAACAACCTTAAATCAAGAAAATACCATTTTTTTTTTTATTTAAACTTCAATTTTCAAAAAGGACTACACGTTTTGTGTTTAATTTTTGAAACTAATTTGTGATTAAATGTAATATTTGTTGATTGCTCTGTCAAAGTCTGATTTCCTGTTTCCAAACGTGTTTTAAAATTTTCTAAAATTTGTTTGGTCGATTTTTATTAAATGTTTATTCCCATTCATTGGTTTTTGTAAGTAAACACTTTTCCTATTTTAGTTATCGAAATTAGGTAAAAGAGAATTTTACCTAATTTCGATAACTAAAATAAGAAAATTATCAATGATCTGGTAGCACTGATTTGTGATGCTAACAACGCATTATTTTCCTTTACTTTAACATTGAAGCTCCTAATCATTATCGTCCAACCAATTTTAACGAAAGAGGTGTCAAAAAAAGAGAAAATTTCTGCCTAATATGTAGCTGATTTTTGGGTGCGTGAAATTGAAACCCCAAAATTATAAAAATACGTGTTTTTGTAGTGTTCTGGAATTTTTAAAATTTCTGTTGCGTTTAGTACTTTTTGATTTTTTTTTAAATTCAATTTCCGAAAATATTATAATTTTCTGAATTTTTATTCAAATAGAATTAACATATAACTATGCAGTTCCTGATAGTTTTTTTAAAAGCTCCCGCAAAGTAGGCAAGAAAATAGACGTATAGAAGATATCGTACCTACCTGCAAAATCATAATAATAGGAGAAGAAACAAAATGAGATAACGTAGGGATCCCGTTGGCCTATTATTTTGACCAACATTTATTTTCAAAATTTTCACCGTTTTGAGAACCGTGCATTCAGTTTTTGAAATGTGTTTGCCAAAGTTCGAATCGTTCTTTAAGTGTAAACCTATTTTACACCGCTAAGCTACTTTATTGAGCGCGAAAAAGTTGTCAGTGTCAAGATTTAACACTTATTTCAAAAAAAGATGGCGCGCCCCTGATTTCTTACAACACGTGGCTTATTTTGTTTACTGAATTGTAATTGCTTACAAGTTTACGGCAAGTTTTGTCTCCTCCTCTCCTAGATACAGATTCACCTCAACAAGTTCATTGCATTCCGCATATCGGAAGTCTTCGTTACCACACAAACCAGACAATCCATTGCCCCGTCTACTCGCAACATTCCTGCAGTTCCATCATCCAAATTTTTCGCAAATATCCCCATCAATGCAATCAGGCAATGGACGCCAATAATCGCCCTGGGTGGTTCACCTTCGAGACACTTCACGAACGCGCACCCCTTCAATCAAGTGCTTACTCGTACAGCACACCAAATGCCAATGACATCGTCTCGTAAACGTTATCAATGTCACGTAAGCCCAAATAAGTGCAAACAAACATGTTTTGCTGGCGACAGCAAAATGCGCCACTGAATCTTGACCTAGGGCTTAGAAAGCAAAAGCATTGCTGACGACAAAAATGGCAAACGCGTCAATTTCTCTGAAACCTCTCATCGTAAGCAGATTCAATTTGGCACGAATTTCGCAAATACATATCTTATATGTACGTTCGTCGCTGATAACAGCACTGCAGCCATATTGGGCTTATCAGCATGTTGGTAACAAACTCACAGTGTAGCGAGAGGCAGTATGGCGTCGCAATAATTACGACGATTTTCCCCCTGCTTATTTGCCTACGGCAAGAACAACACAAACAAATGCGAGGAGGAAACCGAGGATGCGCCTCATCATGAGCTACGATATCCGGAAATGACTTGGCTGGCTGTTGTGTTGTCTTGTCATGGCTTTCGCATGGCAGAAGATCCAAACAGAATTGATAGCGCAATTAAAGACTGTTTATGTTGTACTTCTCTAATCCGACACAAAGGGCATTAGAATATGTCTGTGCTCCACGAATCGCCCAGGTATAGTATCAAATTCACCATCGCGCGCCATCACCTGGGCACTGAGCAGCACGAAGCAGCTCATAACTTTTTCATCATTATGGCCACCTTCCGCCATGGCGGACACATTGCGCTGCATCGCAAGTGCGAAATTAATGAGGATGTACTTGAGCAGCAGCGAGCCAAAGCGCGCTCCAGCTTAAAAGTATTTTCTGCTTCTTCCTTCTCCGGCTGTGTATATAGTTGCTGATGATGCCTGATGATGCTATAGCTGCTTGCTTGTCGTCGTGTGGTGGTAATGGTGAGGTGCTTCCTTCGGAGTGCCAGTGCAGCAGCAGCAACAAAAATTCTTGCACTTAATTTAGTATTTAGTCGGTCGTTTGTTGTTCTTGTTGTTTTTCTTTTTTTTCAGCTATTTCTCTTCATTAAATGCGCGCACAGAGAGAACAACAACAAACGAGAAAAAAAATTAAAATCAGAAGGAAAATCCAAGGAAACCCCAAGAGGAGGAGCAGAAGAAAAGGCAAACAAAAAAAAAATCGCGCAATAATTGCACTTAATTTGAGTTAAGCAGCAATTTTAATGATCCATGAACGAAGGACGCGTCTTTGCTGTTGTAGGCTTGCGCTTGAGTTTGTTTTTCATTTTTAGTGCCAACAGTGAAGAGGAGGAGGTCGACGGAAGTTGGTGAAGTTAAGTGAAGTGCAACGCTGTAAATTATAAACTAGCTAGCGCAACATACAGAAGTGTAAGTACTCCAGAAGTTTTGGTATGATGTGTGTGCAAGTGCAACGTGTCTGAAGAATTGAATTAAACGATGACGCACGTCTCGCCATGGCTGACTATATGGGGATGATGGAGCCGCGCGAAGTTTGCGAATTGTTCGTTCTATGGTTTGTTTTTTTTTTAGCGCCAGACAGTGCGGCCGTCGTGGAAAGTAGGAAAATTGGACTAAGAACGACGGCTCGCCAAGGCGGGCCACCCCACCACCAACATATTGAAATAACCTACCAAATTTGAAGGAGAAATCACCCTTTACATGACCAAAAACTGTCTATCAAACATTTTGTCAATAGGCATGTTTTTTTGAAACCTCGCCAGCCAGCCGTTCATTTGGACAGTTGCCAGCAGTTATAATGTAAGCAAATTGTACGGAAATTCTAAGCCACTTGTTGCTTTCAGCGCCACCTGTTTGGTCATTGTGAATTGAATTTAGCCAGCTGCCAGCCAGCAGCTCTCCGGCTGGGGAGAAAATCAAAAGTTGTTGCCAGCAGGATGTTGTTTTAATTAGCATGTAAAATGTGCCTCAACTGGCAACTACTGGCTGGCGAGGTTTCATAAAAACACAACTAATGTAGACCAATTTCAATATTGATGTGGGACAGTTTTACTACAAAATGAAATAATTATGGGACATCTGTCTAAAGAAATCAACGCATTAAGGGGACGAAAGCAAAGCGTCATAATAAAGACCCTCCATGCAGTATGAAGAAAAGTATCTTAGGGAAGAGGGGAAATAAATATAGAAGAAACTATGGAATAGAAGAGAACCATCAATTAAAGAACTTAAAAATGCTAAGACAACTAGAGGTTTTATAAGAAAACGTAAGGCAAGAAAGGCCAAGAAGCACGAACCACGAAGGCTTTATAGCCGTGCGACAAATTGAGTTACAGATCAAAATTATTCAGCATGAATTAAGACGAATCGTTTTCGTATAGTTCAGCTTCAGTGAGTGTAATCTCTGACAGCATTAAGTCATAAAATAGAGAACTTGCTTTTTGAATTTCGCAAGGGCAGGTGAGGTGGTAGCATTTTTAGTAGTAACCTGCAGTTTAATTTTGGGATTGGACGGACATGAACATTTTTCAAGTTCCTGAAAGCAAATCCCGCCAAAATGTCTAGTTTTCTCTTCCGTTAAAATGCAGATCACTTGGAAAAATATAACCTATCCCTGGATAAGAAGGACGTGGTTATTGTAAAGTTACCCAAAGAATAGACAGTCTTAAGAACTGAATAATAACTGGCATAGTATAAAGTATTTAAATAAGCCCAAAGTAAGAACACGGCACCACTGATTGATGAAAGTATTTGATAATTATGCCGTTCCTTGTTCTAGTAGCTACCTATACCTTTTACATTCAGCTGATGTACATCGTTTTATATGTACATGTCAAGGATCAATATCGTTAGTTATGCGATATTTAAAATAACGGAATTCATTAGTGCAATATAAGAACACCCAAGTGGGCGCAGTAGCGCAGTGGTTAGTGTGCTGGACTACTGTGCGAGGGATCTCAGGTTCGATCCCCGGAAAAACCCAAATAACATCTTAAAGTTTTTTCTACTGCGCCACCTCTCGCGAACGTCTGACAAACATCCGAGAGTTCGACTGTCATAAAAAAGCTTCTCAATTCAGCCGTTCGGACTCGGCATAAAATTGTAGGTCCCTTTCATTGTTTCATTCGTCCCAGAAATAGAAACTCACACAAAACGGAATGGTTGCGAGAAGCTTAGGCCTTGGGTGTCAAACGCCTGTTGTGCCACGTATTTATTTATTTTTTAAGTCTTAAATATGAATGCAGCTTACCGGAATCGAAAAGTTACGTGTTTCCCTTTTCTATAAGACGACCCCACCGTATACAACATAGAGTTTTATGCCTCAAGTGGTAGCTGGTAGCTATTCTTGTTAAATAAAATCAACTTCGAGAAGCAAATTGTTATAATTAGTCTCATCAAATTACAGTTAATTACTAAACGTTTTGCGAAAAGGAATATTCAGAGTTAACCCGATTCTGAAGGATTATTTTTCAATGCTAAATAATGAAATAATGACCAATTGTAATCGATAGTCACCAAATATTAGGTGGCTATACCAATTGGGGAACTATGTCTGTTCATCTTAAATGTGAAATGCATTCAGTTATAAATTAAAACTTGTGATAGTGTGACTCATTCGAAAAAATAGGTCACAATCAGTGGCGTAGCTAGAACGGGGCCCTGGGAAACTAGAGCTTTGGCCGCCATTGACCAATTCCGAAAATATAAAACCATTGACATACCTTCTATACATGGACTGCTAGTGAAATGTCAGTTTCATACAAACCTGCGGTGAAAAATGAAGCAAACATAGGCACTAGCCCTTTTGGTTCAGTGCGGCGAAAGTAGGAAAGAGGTTTGAACTTCTGCTCTATATTGCTATTTTGTACATAGAACACAGTGCCATCCATTGTAGAAACATTGCAACTGCGCAAAAATAACGACTTATTCAATTCAATTCAATTCAAAAGTCACACGAATTGCTCGATGACATTTCAGTGTTTTCGTTTCTCTCCGCCGTGAACCAAAAGAGCTAGTGCTTACGTTTGCTTCAACGAAAAATTAGCTGCTATAGCAGTCCATGTATAGTATGTCAATGTATAAAACATATTCCTTTGAAAAATAATGGCTCAGGCTTATTAATTGAAAGAACAGCTCATATGAATCCAGTAGCTAACGGAGCACCATATTACAAAAAAAAAAGCAACGTCAGCGATCATTCTCTTACCAGGATGACCGAGTGTTCAAGCTAAGTTGTTGCTGTTTAGTTCGGTGTTTGTTCGATTTCAAGACGTGCAATGGAATCTATATATATATTTTATCTACCATTAGGTAGGCGTTAGGCGATCGATAGATGAATCAAGCCCGAAATCTCTAATCTATGCCTTTGGGATTGCACTTCACGATTTCCAGTCGGTGGCGAAAGATCGAGAGTACCTAATTGAGGCTCCACTTAAGCGTCATATACTCGTGACCCTAGAATAGAAATAGTTAGGCAGGACTTTCAAAGAATTATTATGAAGTTCATAACTGATTTAGGAGCCCAGTTAATTTGTTGTCCTAGGGCCCATTACCATCTAGCTAAGCCACTGGTCGCAATGTGATAATTTAATTCAAAATGGAACGGACCTTTATGTCAGATGTGTTACGTAAGCATTGCATGACTTCGAATTTGTTGTCGACAACATTCTCAAGCTTTAGAACCAGCATAATCCAGATATCGGACAGTGAATAGGTACGTTTTCTTTCAAAATCAAAAGAAAAGCAAATGTATACACAAGCACATAACTTACTTACACTAAGGGTATCGAATATACGAAAAAGGATACAGGATTGCTAATAACTACTTAAACTTACCTAACAATGTTCGGATACATATATTCGAGATGTACTTCTATACGTGTGCTGGGCACTATAGGCTTATGCGTTTTATGCGTGACTAGCATCTGCTTGGGTACACTATTCTCGCATGAGTAAATCGATCTTTATAGGCCACCGAAACTGTATTACCATACCGCGTTTGCTCACAATTCAAAGAAGTTGTCGGTGATTATTTCAATCATAATCCGAACTAGCTTTGCGCCGTTTCGTAACCGTGAGCAATACGTGGATTCATCACGACACACCAGAGTCGAGGCAATGGTCTTTTCACGGTGAATCGAGGCTGAAAAAAAAAATAGGTGGCCCTGCAGTCATTCGTTTGTGTGAGTTTCTATATTTGGGACGAATGGAAGGGACCTACAATCTTATGCCGAGTCCGAACGGCTGAATTGAGAAGCTTTTTCAGGACAGTCATACTCTCGGATGTCTGTCAGACGTTCGCGAGAGGTGTGAAGATTTGAATCGAGGCTGAAGAAGGTAAAATTGGGTCTTTTCACCAAAAAGGACATATGGACATGGAGTCATTCACAATGATTATCTTCAAATGAGTAAAACGATGTCCGGCGCCTATTATGAAGAGTGGTTAGTATGAATTGACAACGATTTGACGCAAAAACAAACGCATCCGTTTATTTTTCTAATAGCTTTTGGAAGTGGGGGGGGGGGTAAGTTCTCAACGCACCTCTCATAAAGACAAAATTCCATGAAATAGATAACGAATTGCTCCCTCGTCCAGAACATTCTCCATGAACAGGTAATCGATGAAAAAAAAAAAACTATTTTGAAGAAGTCGACAAATCGCATATTATTTGTCCAAAGTGTATCGAACAAATTTTTCGGTATTTTAATTTTCAGGGACTTATGGGCAACCCTCGAACTTATTTGACACCTTTTCCACCAAAGCTGTTTTTTCTTTATTACTCGTATGAATAAAGTTGTAAGCATACAACTTACAATTATTCTAACATAAGCTTGAGTCCATAAATTGTAAATACTTCAGGATGGTTTACCAATGCAAGGTTACAAAGGTTTTTCATAGGTTTCCAGACTGTGGGAGTCATAAATATATACATTGATCTATAAGTGTGGCACGTACAGGTTCCTCCTGTCCTCCTCCAACCCACTAACCTAATCCTTAAATTAAAAAAAAACTACAAACCCCTATACAAAATGTACAAATGCATTCTACCTATTTCCTTCGTCCAAAGCTTTAAAAGTCTAGACCTAAACCTCAGTAAGATTAAACTTTTACAGAAAATCGACCGAAGAAGAAACATCTTTTTTTTTGTAGATAAAGCCAGACAATATAGAAGCCAACATTATCGTGTGCGAATTCAAGTCAACTTCTTCATCTATGGCAAAAGAATGTTAATCTTGTAGAACAAGACACACCTAAGCGACGACATAAGACGTTAATCGATTGACATAATATTAAGGCACCAGCACTATACCCTTAGGGAAATATATTGCTTCCTCCTCCCTATTTTTACCTAATCTCATAGAGCCAAAGACTATCATAGACTTGTTTGCCGGAACCCAACCACACACCGGCAAAATAAAACGCCTTTTCCTATTAATAATCGAAGACGCATACCCGTTTAATTAGCTCACTTTCCAAGATAAGGCTTCACTATTGGTATACATGTGGCAACAAGTAAGCACGCCTCACTTCAACCCTGTCCGTGTCAACTTAACATTCGTTATGTGTATGTGTCAAATTAATAAACGCCATAAAAATGCAACAGCAGCCAGCTAGCATTTTTATATGACGACATGGCGAAAGTCTGAAACGAAAATTATGAACAAAATAAAGAGATAATTCTGATCACAGCACAGCGCCGGCCGGCCGGCATGTATACAGTCCAATAGTTGGTGAGGAAGACTCAGCAGATAGTGCAAATTTAACGCCACACGCACATAGCTAATGCAGAGGCAGCTTGCATGTCCTTTCCATTTAACCTATTTAACACTGGCAGGCGCATTAATAACAATAAAGAGGAAGACGGACAAGACGAAGAAACACAAGAAATTGAAGTTTTACAAAACGTTAATTAAATTAAGTTCTCAACACTTCTACCCTGGGGCGGGTAGACACTTTGTACCGCTCTTTAGTCTTCCTTCTTATGCATATCTATATATCTGCGCCAACTTTCCCTTCATATTTCGATTGCTCGTCTCTGACTATTTGAGTTTGAGTCCACTTATAGCTGGGCTCATACTCAACGCATTTTCTTCCATCGCTTTTGGAATTAATTGCGATTTTATTATCAGACCGGGGACAAGGGGTGTCCGTATCATTGACAGAGCAATGGAAACACTATTATACAAGCTATGATAATTAGAAGTGTGCTGAACTTTGTAGACGGGTTTTAGTTATTGATATGTTTTTTTTTTTTTGCCCTGAAACATGATGCTGGAAAAGTGATGAATCGTTTGCCCATTGTTGTTAAGTTGTTAGTAATTGCTACCTGAGGGTATGTCAAGAGCTTCGGGCTAAATTAGCTTAGCAGTGATGAGAGCTAGGATAGGAGTAGCTTTGTAGCCAAATGAGTATAGAGATAGTTTTGTTTATTTCCGATCTCTTGACCCCCAGATTAGAGGTTGATGGTACAAATCCAGCACCCAAAGGTTTGTAGAGGCAAAAGTTATAATAAATGAAGCGCCCTCTTGACTGTTTATTTATCCGTCAAATTTTACCAGATACTGCAGTGACTCAGTGGTTATAGTGTGCTGGACTATACTGTGTGAGGGGATCCAGGTTCGATCCCTGGAAAAACACAAATTACATCTGGAGGTACAAATGATTTGGGGCGGTTGTTAATAGTGGTGTAGAACTTTCCTTCATAAATGAAGTTTCATGTGAGATGTGACGTTCCATTTTTTAATACATAATATAATCCCAAAGTGGAATGTCTTCAGAGAAATGTCTACGTTGGGTGTCAATCATATTAGAGTCGACTTGAGTCATATTCTGAAAGAATAGTCGCCTCCAAAACGTCCCCACATGTGATCCCTCAAACGGCATCTGCTTACCAAATTTCTCATATTGCATCTTTCCAATCTGACAAGTCTTTTGAAATTGTCATAAATACAGCCTCACAATGGCAACTGGAAGGGTAAGAGCTATCTGTGCCTTCATAAAGCTTTTGACAATTCCTACAATTCTACTACCCATGGTTAGAAATAGCACCGCTGATCATAAACTGCGGGTTCTAAAGATGCTAGAAGATAGAATAATAAATCTTACGGAGGTTTATACGTATAGGCTTACAAAAGACAGTTAAAGCAACTCTCCTCTGCTTTGAGCGTTTTAGGTATATAAAAACGTATAGTTGAGAAAATGGAGACGTGCTACTCCAGAGGATTTACCAAAAGCTAAAGAGGCAACAAAAACTGGAATAAAAACCTATAGGTCGGGCATAAAGACATTCGGTATAGAAAATGTTCAGCGGCGAAGAGGACCCGAATTTCACTGTCAGGCAGTACGAACTACGAACCATTCAGATCGAACTTTAAAAATCAAGACTTATGTTCACCCAACCAAATCGCAATCGTGAGGAAAGCAGTAAATAAATTTTAGGTTCAATAAGGTTGCTATTTAAAAGCGAGTGCGGGATGGAGAAACGAACTCATTTCTCATAATTGGTCGGAAGAAATGATGCGTCGAACTTTCACCATCATTAGCCCACTTCATAAGAAAGAATACTGTCCAAACTGCAGCAACCATACAGGCATCAGTCTCCTTAGCATTGCTTACAAAGTCAAGGTTTCTCTATCTCTAGCATTTTCCAACATTTGTAGAGGCCACTGCATTAGTACGGTTTAAAACCATGGAAGTCCACTGTCCAAATGTTCGCACAAATCCAAACTTGGACACAAGTTCAACTCGTTAGACACTGTCTTATCGCATCGATTTGCAAAGCCTCTTATTTCTATATAAAATCGTGCTACAGAGCCATCTCTAATTTTGGCAATCCCTGGCAAACTAATCCGCAATTGTAGAAAGACTACGGAGAATGCTTGCTACTTACTTGGAACATCCCAATAGATACATCTACAAGCTTGACGGAATAAGGCACTTATCCGCCTTGGGTCCGATATAAATTCTGACAACTTCTTATGTTATCACTTCAAAAATAAAGCCAAGTCGATCGCTGTTCCTTTAGCTCAAGACAGCAATTGAAAAGTGGATATTGAAGATCTGGTCAAAAAACACTAAGGAAAACCTGTATACGATCCTAATTATTTCAGTTCTGCTTTATGTCGCAGAAGCATGGACATTTACGAAGGATTTTATCCATTGACAACAGCATTTTTTGTCCCTTATTTGGAATTATTCGCCCCTATCGCGAATAATATTTCCCCCGGAATGTTTCCCATTCAGCAATTTGATTTACATTGCTGACAAGGGAAAAAATTCCATCGGAATTTATTCGCGATACCCCTAATTACTACTTATCTGTTATCTGCAAAATTTTGTTTAAATAGCGGCAATAACTCAAGGAAGGTTTTTACTGTGAACAACGATTGAGTTAAAATTTTCAGACAATCTTAGGTATTGGCCCGTGACGAGTTTTCTTCTAAAGATTGGTCAAATTTGGACAAAGGGATGTGGCGCCTCCCATGCAAAAAAAAACATTGCAAACGCTAATCTTCAACTGTCATGGGAGCCAGAGTTTGTAAAATTTAGAACATTGAAAGGACAATGCCCTGATAGACAAGAATATAATCTAGGCAACAATATTATGTCAGGTCTGCCAATGGAAAAATTGTCCCAAATGTCTTACAATCGTGTGAACTTACAATTTTGTCTAACAATATTAGCAGAAATGTCATTTTCAGATCATTGTTAGACCGCCAACTTTCATATTTGATCGAAGAAAACGAAGTTTCGGTGTTTTTTTGCTTGCATTTTTCTGTAAATTGGTGTAAGAATGAGTGAGATATAAAAACCGTTTCTGTTCATTTGTGTGAAGGTATGTATATGCGATACAATTCTGACTACCCAGCCCTCAATTCGACGAACAGTTTTGCGTAAAATCCCTCCTTCTGTCGACGGGCCACCCAATCCTTCGTCCAAAAAGGCCCGACGTTTGTGCGTGGCAATTCATCTTCCTCGATACTATTTAATACGTATGCGGCTAAAACTATCGCTAGTAGAAATTTTTTTTTTCCATTTTATTAAAATGTTTCTATTATTTCGCGATTCACTTAACCAAATGAAAGAAAAACATTTTTTTTTTTTTGCCTGACAATGCCTGACAGCGAATCTGCCAAACAATTACTGCCAAGCTACCAATCTGACAATGAAATTTAAAAGTTTGGATACAAAATCTCAAAAAAAAGAAAAATGTTTGTTTTTCAGGGCCCAGAAGGCTCCGTCAAACAGAGCGCGTGTTAACGCCGCGTTTCATCGTCGCGTTCCAATACATATCCCCTGTCACACAGAGCGCGTTGTCAAGCTCACCGCGGCGGTCAAACGCAGCGGTGAAACGCTCTCTTGTGAAAAATTGCAAATTATTTCTCTGACGCGGAGCGGTGAGAGTAATTTTCATTGTGTCAAATGGAAATATTAATAGAATTTGAAAGAAATTAGCCATGTCTTTACGGTATGGATGATGAAATGTATAAAAACATTGTTTTAAAGGGTGATATGGGAGACAATATCAAAGGAATTAAATGAGAATATTCTTTTTTCTTTTTCGGGAATTTCGTAGCACGGCAAATAAAATTATTAATTTGTAATCCGAACTGTTTGACATTTTGAGAGAATTTGATAAAAGCTATCTGTTTGACGTCGTCTAACGTCGCGTCGTGTCAAAATAATCTTACCGCCGCCGCGTAAAATAATCTCAACGCGGCGTTAAAAACGCTTTCTGTTTGACGAAACCTTAACGTAAATTGAAAACGATCGAACGGCATCGTCTCGACACTAGTGTCAGTCTGTTGTCACAAATATGATAGAGACAGCTTTAGTGAAAAAGATATCGCTTGATCGTTTTTACTTTAAGGAAAACAGCGACAAAAAACCTCAAATTTAAGGAAAATAAAAATAAAAAATTAATTATAAATATTTTTATATATTTTTCATCCTGTTTTGTGGTTGTCTGTGCTGGGTGCCAGATGCCAGAATGTATCGTTCGAGATGTATGTAGGTAGTGCAAGGATTATTAGATTCACTTGGACTGAACTCAATGGCCTTTAGGCAAAGGGGTTCATCAAGCAAGCTTGGTAAGGTATAGATTATGATGAATGAGCATAACTGATCATATAACTCTCTCTCTTTAATACACACGCCTCTATAATCCCCCATGGTCATTGTAAAATTTTCCTACGAAAAACTATACACAGCCTTGTCTTATCGCTCCTTCAAAATGGCCTCGAAAATTCTTAAGCTCAATGCGATTCTTCTAATCCAAAAATGCAAATGAGCTCTAACTATACACTAGTTTGTTATACAGGAAGGACAATCCAATTAAATTAGCACATGAATTGCACTCCGAACAGCAGAAATTACACTCATTCGTCGAATGAATGAGTAGATGTGTATATACCGTACATACACACAAACACACGCCGCATTTACCGCAGCAAAGTCGCTGTAATCAATCCCGGAAGTAAGCGCACGCAATTTGTGCAAAATAATAACAAAATGAAAACAAAAATAAAAATTTCTACAAATAAACTTGTTCGCAATGTAGTTGGTGTATCATGGTGTTGGGTACTCTATCAGGCAGGGAAACGCCAGGTTACCTGCGCTGCGCTGCGCCGCGCACCAGCTCCACTCGACCGCTCTCAAGGTGAACCGGTGCCATCGACAAAATTTACATTTTAATTTTATTTTTCCACCCCAGCAGCGCTTTATTGCCTTGCACTGCTGTAGTTGTAATAACACGCAGTGCATACATATCTACGCAAATGGATGCGAATTCCAAGCGCCAGCCTCAACCACAGTCGTCGCTACATTATCGCTCTCGCATTCAAATTTGAATATGGCGAAAAAAAAAAAAAATTAGTATATCGAATCGACGGAAAGATGGGGCGCCTGGCCCGAAGAATGGTACGCATCAGGCTTAATCGTTTCGCTATTAGCGGGTTTGTGCGATACTATTAATAAATATATGCAGCGCGACTGATAATACGAGAATAATTTAATTATGGCCAACGTACTAATTGCCATCGTAGTTGGCACTGTTGGCAGTCGGTTTGCTTGCACTCCACCTATGTGTCGGCCTTCAGAAGCTACAACGACATTTAATGTTTCAATTAACTAGCGTTCAATTGCTTCCTTCTTACGAGTGCACTGCGTATCAGTGGGTTATGATGAAGATGAGGTGGCTCTACAAAGGCGTCGTCGCGTCGGTCGCAACAGTCGGGTAACGATGGTGCTCCGGCTAAAGATGAAAAAGCTCGACAATGTTTCGCGTGACATTGAACTGCTGTTGGCTTTTGCGTTGCGTGAGTCAGAGCACTCAGGGTTGATAGAATTAAAATATTTCATTTCAACCAGATAAAGCGCAACCAACCCATGCGGGAGAAATTAGGCTGAATATGGTATATGGATACCTACTAACTACCCAGACCTACCTATGGTGGCGGCTCAAGGATTTCCAAGCGGAAAATGTTGTTTTTTTCTGATTTATGCTGGTGGAACTAATTTCCGTTTCCGCTACAACGTATACACCTCAAGCTGTTTATTCTTAGAATGTTTAGTCTCATATAAGTTGGCAAAATATGTACAACTGGTTTTGAGATTGTGGAATATGCAGGTAGAGTTGTAAAGGTGTTTCCCAGGTCCATAAATAATATTATGTGATCTCTACTAAAGTAAGTCGAGTTAAATATACACATAGCCAATAATACAACGCCAGCACCTACTTAGCAGCGGGGACTTCTTTTCCCAAAAAACTGGGTTCACATCTTAATCCTTGTGGATTTCTGGCATTACGCAGGCAATCTATATTCAAAAGAAGTTCTCACAAAAGTGCAAAGCGCGTCGGCCGCAAAAAAGGCATCGTAAATTTGGACAGCGATTGCAATGCCACGAGGTACGTTCAGATATCGACAGAGTTATTGAAGGGTGCCCTTAAAAATAGTTTCAAGAAAAGTATTCAACTGAAAACTGCTATCCTAACCCAACCTAAGGAGTCTTTCTGTTCCACGTACAAGTCACCGACAGGTATAGATCAATAACTTTACGAGAACATTCCGATATGACCCACTGTTATCAAGGTGCCTACTTACCACAGCAGATTCGATTATTAAGCCAGAGACGTATAGCACCTTGATAATTCATATTATTTCGCTAAACAATTTTGCTTTGCATTATACAGAACATACTCCTTCACCATATTGGGGGGGGGGCATCTTGAACTTCAGTTGCACCTTTTGGGGCTAACCTAACCTAAACTATCCAAAAGTCCATCGTCCATGTATTAACTTTATTAATTTTCATTAAAATAACCTATAATGTAAAATAACCTACACTGCACGTCGTAAATCGTGGGTACAGTCGATCAATGGCTATCGCTTTGGAATACAGACTAAAATCAAACCTCCCAAACAACAAACATCTCCGTTTTGCCCGATCTTTGGCTAACCGCTTCCAGTTGCGCACTCCAAGTTGATTAAGGTTCCTTTAGACTTAAGCGCGCCACCTAAGGTGAGGTTTTCCTCTACTGCGGTTTGGAATATCGAAGGCCGGAGCGTTGAATTAGCCATCTTAGCCGAATGATTCGTACTTTTCGAACTAGATCGATGTCGGTATATGCAGATCGTAGAATTCGCTGTTAAATCTCCTTCTTCAAAGCCCGTCAACGCAAACGTGTCGCCGTCGTCGACTGATGAGCTCACCCACCCACATATCGGGGCAAAACGCATTTTTGGAGTAAGGCCATTCAAGTTCACAATTTGTGATGTCTATCAAAATACTCCACGAATATATTAATTTCATACATTTTTATGACTTGAAATTAGTTTGAGACCGAAAACCACTGAAGGAATTTTGCGTTTGAAACGATAGGTACCAATAAGATTTTCACCCGCCTTTGTTAACGTCCATGCTGCTGCGCCATAGAGCAGGACTGAAATGATGACGGTCTTATATAGAGTCTATAGTCAGTTGTCTTCTTAGGCAAAAGAAACACCGATTGGCAAATGTTACTCTTTGTTTGATTTTTGCTGTGGTGTCTTTGTCAGATTTTATAGCGAAGCCAAGGTAAACAAAGTCCATAAACATCTCAAAGTTGTAGCTGTCTATCGTGACGTTCTGTCGATTCGTCGATGTTGTGGCTGTGTCTCTTCTTGTTGACAGCATGTATTTTGTTTTGCCGTCAATCACCACTAAACTTATTTTTGCCGCTTATTAACATACAATTTAATCAAAATCAATAGACGTAATGCAATGATACTCCTTAACAACTGAACCGCCTCCTTCTTTAGAATTCCTTAATGCAACTACTACCGTTTCACCAAAATCGACAAATCGTTGTGTAGATGTAGACTAGGCCGCTAGGGTGGATTGAAAAATTTTTTTCACTTATTTCTCCATTTATGTAGGTACATAATTAAGGACCAGTTACAGAAGTAGGTACCTAGTGTGCTTTGCTCAGTGTTGCCATGAAAATATTTCGACAAATCTGCAATTATAAAAGAAAAAGAATCTACAGTGCAGATTTCTATGGAAAAAATCTGAATTCATAAATGTTGCAATATGAAAAAACGTAGTCTTGACAGGTGAGAGTTAGACACATTCAGTACAGTCTCATAAGACCAGAAGTGCGACAGTTTTAGACAACATTTCTACTTATCGATCGCAAAAACCTCTACTTTCCTGCTCTCTTCCGTGCAGCTCAGAATTATAAACAAACCAACTAAATGCAGACAAAATCTGTCACGCAAATTATTGATTTTAAAAGTCTGCAGCTGCGCTGAAAATTTGCAAAATGCAGACAAATCTGCACTTATGGCAACGCGGGTTTGCTACACACTCGATTAGCGTAGCATTCCATACAAACTGGAATTCCCCTTTTTCCGTCGCTTTTAACTCGGACTCCAAGCGAAATATGCAAAATTGGAGAAATCAATTTTCTTTATTTCTTATATAGAGTATACAAACCAAGTTTAAAGTTGATCGGATTAAAAATAAGAATTTTCTAATACAAAAGTTGACTCACCTTTTCCTCTTTTTGGAGTTCAAATTCCTACAAATCGCTTTTCAGCGCTCACTTTGGACTTAAGATGAATATTGTTTAAAAATGTCAACTTCCTAGCTTTTGCAAATATGTAGTTTTATATATGAAATGGACGCTATTTAGATTCCCAATAACGGAAGAAAGTTTCACATCCATTAAAATATTTTTAGACGGTTCACAAAGCAGTTGAAAATTCTTAGAAATCGCAAAAAAAAAATTTAATAAAATATGTCAGATTCGACCGAATTCCATTATACAGGGTGGGCCAAAAGATGTCATCCGATGTTGTTTGGCTCTCATTTTTTTTTTAATGAAAGACTTCGATTCTGCTTTTTGATTATGTTTATTTATTGGTTATTGGTTTATTGTTAAAGGTTCAAATAAACATAATCAAAAAACAGAATCGAAGTTTTTCATTAAAAAAAAATGAGAGCCAAACAACATCGGATGAATTCTTTTGGATTAATTATTTTTTTGGGACTTACAAAAAACACAAGAAATACCTAGGTATGTAATCGGTTGGCAAAAATTTATTCTGATTCTTGGAAAATTTATTTACTTCTCTATCGATATTTTTGAATGCCAGAGACAGGTATAAAATATTATGGCTCCTACTAGACAAAAGGTGCAAGATTTGATTTTTGCAATTTCGGAACCATTTAAAAAATGCAGTTGTCAACTTTCAAAAAATGTATGAACAAGTTTTTCAATGCTGATTCTAACCTTAAAAGTTGGAAAAGACCCAACTGTTTCGGAAGTGTACAAAAAAGTGTTTTAAAATTTGGTCGAGGTATGAAAAAAGACTTCAGTTCCTGCTACTCTATTGGGAGTAATATTCGGCAATACCGTGGAGTTATTAAAAAAACATTTTGAAAACTACAGAATTACGAAAAATTATTTTAAAGAACTGTCACTTCGATATCTTCTACAAAGATGGTCACACCATAAGTCCATCAAAGGGCACGGTAGTGCTCCAGTCAAGTTCTCTAGTAAAGGCGCTTCCCCTTTTTACAGGAACAAACTCAGGCTGTTTTCGACATCCCTCTAACTTCGGAACCGATTGAGCCAAAAACTTGAAACTTGAAACATTTATCAAATGCCCTAAAAAGTTCCACCTCTACAAATTTTATCTCAAAATACACGACTGATACCAATTTTTTTAAACATTTAACCTTCTTAAACTAAGAACTTGGCGTACATTTAGATCTCATTTCTTTTTGTGGTTAACTAGTTACGCACCTAATTTTTGCTGTTCTATTATAAGAGAACTTGGCTCTTTTTTAACATTTATATTTTTGGTGTGATATAGTTTCTCCATAGAAGAAAGTCCAATGGCGTTAAATTGCAGGATCTGGATGGTCAATAAAATAATAAATGAATAGGTGGCGCAACAGGCGGGTAGATACCCTAGGCCTAGCTTCTCGCAACCAATCGTTTTGTGTGAGTTTCTATTTTTGGAACGAATGGGGACCTACAATTTATGCCGAGTCCGAACGGCTGAATTGAGAAGCTTTTTCCGGACAGCCATACTCTCGGCTGTTTGTCAGACGTTCGCGAGAGGTGGCGCAGTAGAAAAAACCTTAAGGTGTAATTTGTGTTTTTCCGGGGATCGAACCAGGAATCCCTCACACAATAGTCTAGCACACTATCCACTGCGCTACTTTGGATGGTCAATACTGATCGCAAAAACGGCCGATTTAGGAAATGATTCATGCAGTAATTGAATTGTTTCTCTGGCTGTATGGCATGTGGCACCGTCTTGTTGAAACCACATGTTGGTCACATCCATAAGACGTTAGGTCTCATCGCTCAAAACCATAACGCCCAAATTCAAAAATGTGATAACGCCACCCAAAACATTACTGGGAAATTTGTTGCTGTAAAATATTCACACAAATTTGGGCGATGTGACATTGATTTTGGGCGTAATGACAACAGTGACTCCAAGCAGGGGACTTCCATAAACTGCCAATGCTTTTTGGGCTTTATTTCCATTTATTATTCCAGCCGCATTTTCGAAGAAGAATTGTCCGATAATGCATCCAGCCCAAAATCCGCACCAAAAAGTCACGCATTGTGGATGCATTTGTTTCTCAACAATTACTACTGAACCCCAAATGCGACAATTCTGATGATTAACGAAGCCATCAAGATGAAAATTAGCTTCATCATTGAAGATGATTTTGTTTGAAAATTGCGGACAAACCTTAATTATTTTTAAAATATTGCTTAACAATGAAAATGCGTTGTTCTTTCGTATAACGCTCCAGTTTTACTAACCCCGAACTGTCAGCTGTCACATTCCTATCTTTTTTTGCGTTGGCATCACTGTACTATTAAATGGCGCAAAATTCAAATGTTGTATGAATTATGGGACACCCTTTTTAAATGTTCTAAGCTGTGATAAAAAATACTTGCTTAATATATCGATAGGCCGTAGGTTCTGGTAACTGTCCAGTATATTAGTTATCATTATCAAGAAAACCCGGAACTATATTTTTTAGGGCTAATTGTGAACCATCAACCTACAAAAAGTACAATGACTGCTTATATGAGCCCGATATGTGGTCGCCATTGCTGGCATTATTTGCAATTTGTCTCGGATCAATTGATAAATATTTGATAACGGTAAGGTTGAAAATCCTTAATCGATCCTGGAAGAAGACATTAATTTGAGTTACTTGCTTCAGATAATTGACAAAATTGATTCCGGTAATGCATTTACTACACCTATTGCCACTTGCCTATACATGTATCTACAATGGTTAAATATTCTTTAACCTTCCCAACCTCACCTCAAGTGGTTCATCGTTCATTCTTTGGAGTACGAAAACCTTTCCCACACCATCTAGCTAGGTATATGTGGTGCATTGGTAATTTCGAATGCATGATTAACCACGTGCATGATTTCCCATCCTGGATTGTAATAAAATATTGCGTCCACCTGTCGGAGTAAAACGCTGGCTGTGCAATTTGCGCACCGTACAACCACTATGGAAAATATCCCTATTTGCTTGCAGTGTCACCGGGCGACGCGGCGGGGTGAGATGAAAACCAACCATCAGATTGAAGCTTTGATTCATATAATCGAAAAGGAAAGGGAAAGTCTGCTCCACCGACAACGAACCGACCGACACGACCGTCCCACTCCCAGCCATTGTTAGCACGAATGACCTCAGTGTGAAACGATTGAACGGTAGCAATGCCGCGTCGGCCGTTATCCCCGTCCGCCTCACCGCCTCCTTTGACTGTGTTTCTACCTGGTGGTTAGGTTGAAGCAGGAGGTGGAGCAAAAAAAAAATCGCAGCGAGGATTGCCCAAGGATCGAGAACTTTTTCCGAGAGTGCATTGCACTCTTTGTGTAACTCCCATTACGGACACGATATCGCATTAGCCACGATACACTACACTAGCACTAGCCAGGCTCTTTTGCACTCTTGGCTATATGTATTGCCTTGCCATTGCCACAGTCATAATAATTTTTGATGAATGTTTTTCTCTCTGAAGTTTTTTCCTTCAACTCTAATAGAAGGTGCGCGTACCGCGCGCCGAGGCTAGCTGGTGGCGATGGCGGTGACCGCTCCTGCTGCTAGGACATCAACCGAAATGATGGACGACTTCCAAATGTCGAGCCATTAATTATTGCATTCACTTGCGCGAGCATTTTCATCTCGGTCGGTCAATGCCGCTGTATGTATGTATTTTTTTTTTATGTTTGCTGTTTTGGGGATGAGGGTAAATATTATGCCTTTTAGTAGGGGGGTGACGAAGTCATTCACTCGAGCTGTCACTTGCGAATTTGTTGTGCATCGTGCCGCCAAAGGGATGTTGATGTTGACACAGTTTCGTGTACCTAGTCGTGTCTACTAATGAGTGGAGGTGATTCAACTCCCTCAGCGGATATGAACTATCTCCAACAATTTGAGTACCCGCACACTTCCCTTTAAGTAAGTCCCTCATTTGTCTGCAAGGTCCCAATGGAATCCTCTAGAATCGCTTGCAATTTCCCTCAACTTATTCAGCTTAATCCTTCAATCACAACGCGCGACTACGACATCGAAATAAAAAAAATTGCATTTACTTTTATACGCCACAACAAATTGTCATTCTGGTAAGTATATCGTATATCCCTATTCCCCCCCGTGCGTTTGTCTCTCGCATCGTCTCACAGAAATAATGCACAAAATAAAAGAAAAACTTGCGACAGGGATGCCTGTGAAAATGCATTTCACAGAAGAAGCAACATACACTCACGTTCGAAAGGTACCTTAGAGGGAAGTTATCTTTTTTAAGGATTACACCTGTATCCTGGAATTCCATCATTTTGTAATATTTTCAAGTCGGGCGCCTTTCTCTACAGTCTATTCGCATTTTGTGGGCGGAAGATCTCGTTACATCTCCCCACCGCTTGTGTCCCGTTTTTGCATTTCGTTTACAAGTCGAGGCTTTCACTGGAAGGACGGTGCGCGATGGTGTAGGTACCCATTTGCATTGGCCAACTAATAACTTTTGCGAAATTACGAAGAGTTTACTTCTTGTCTATACGTATCCCTTATGCATGACGTTATACATGGCCATGGTGTAGCTATACGTATTTACTTCGGAATTGTTGAGCGTCTGTACTCGTAGTTTAATTAAATTTCCATGGGAATGGAGAGCCCCAGTAGTGTACTCGTATACTGATATCCTGGCTGCAATATTTACACGAGGATGCAAGAAAATTCACAAATTTTCTTCTGCTTCAGTTTTCTTTGCATTTGCATTGGTAATAATCGGACGGAATGTGAAAAAGTCTTAAGCAGTGGAATTCCATAAAACATATGCTATACGAGTATACAAGCGTAGACGTGGGAATACTTTTCATACTCCACTCAATTCCACATTTCAGTAGCGGAATACAGAATACCAGATCTTATAGCTGTTGGACTAAATTAAATTTTTTTTTGTTAGAAACGTTTTGAGAGTGACAGATCGGGTTGATAAAGTTGGATTTGCAAGTCCGGCCGAGTTTGTACTATGAAGACAGTATATTGATGAATTTGCAAGGTCTCTGGTAAATGCTTCTTGCCATTTGCATACGCATTTGAATTGACTCATCAGTTGAAAATAAATACAGGGGGCGATGAATTGGCTTCGATTCGCCCCAAAATATAAAAACAAATGGTGGAGATTTACTATGCACTTTCCACAATCCAATTATCTATTCTTTATTTATCTCAGTTCGAATCTTCATCTGTAGGGTTGAAGTCACGACTAAGTAAGTACATAGTTGAAAAACACCATCTGTCGAGTGAACTAAACGAACTACATACATAGTTCAAGTTCATTGCTGCTCATTTTAGTTCGATTCATTTCCCATTGACGCGATTTTGACAAGATTGTCGAAGACCTACACATCAATCCCTGAATGATAAACTTGTAGGGAATGACATAAGCCCATATTGATTAAATTTTAAGCATGCAAATTATTTAGATTAGATACAACTTTACAAAATTATCGCCATAAGCTTTAGCTCCCGTACAAAATTTTCTCCAAAATTTAGCTGAGCTAAGTTTAAGCGAGTCCATTTAGCCGAGCGTTACGCTGTTTAATGCCCGCGTTCCACTGACGGCTAGATGACTAGCGGCATGCCAAACTCCATATAAAAAAAAAAGACATTTCACAATATGTGCTAGAGTTCTAGCGCAAATGATGAAATATCAGTTTTTTTATATGGAGTTTGGCATGCGCGCTAGTCATCTAGCGGTCAATGGAACGCGGGCAATGGCTCGGCACATTTTTTCAAGCTAAATTTTGACAGATCATGGTATGGTTTTCTGTTGGGTTTTTGTGTTGCGAAAAAGAAAACAATGATAAGGTTTTTCAATGAATACCTCGATGAGGAATCATTTGAAAGTGATAAATTTGGGATTATAAGGAATAGCAGTCAAGGAAAAAAGAAAGTGCAACGATAATATAACAATTTTTCCCGTCGATAAATTTTTAGAGGAAGTTATTTTCAACAAACAGCTGTTTTCTGTGACACTTATATCCACATAAACCACAGCACACTCTATGTCAAAATTTAGCTAGCATTTTAGCTAATCTTTGGAGAGAGAAATTGGAGAGCAGCTAAATTTTAGTTTCGCCCGAGCAGCGTACTAACACTAAGCTATAGGTACACAAAAAACTAGTAAGCAAAATAAATTTGAAAATGTCAGAAAAAAATAGAAAAATTAAATTTTCAATCGTGAATAAAGTTTTGAATTTAAAAGAATGTTTCTTAATGTATAATAATAAATAAAAAAAAATTATATTGCCGACAATTTTTGAACAATATAGCTCGCTTTCGCGTAAAAAGAAAAAGATTCTTTTCTTATCGAGAGGCCAAACTAAAAACGTCCTTTCCTTATGTTGAAACATTTTTAAATCCATCTTGAAACTTCCCGAAGGAGGGAATAATCATTTTGGACAACAATTTAATTAAACTGGTAAAAATAAAAGAAGACATAAGAAGTATCCCAGAAGTTCTAATACAAAGTCTTATAAATTCAAAACAATAAGAAATTACAGAAGAGTTTATCGGACCGTCGACAAAACAAAAGTGCAACAAGAGATCATTTTATGACGGATCACAACGCACCTCCATTGTAACATGTTACAATGTTGTAAATGTAAAAACTACATTTTTTTGAGTTAAGTACCTACGAACTGTCAACTGATCACCACACATGGTGTTGTGCAAATTTTATCTCAACGATCCTGCCAAAGTGTAAACCAAGGATCGTTTCGTGCATAAGGTGGAGGGCTACAGAATGATGAGATGCTGGAGGAATTTGCAGGGCAGTTATCTAAATGGCTGGAACAAATTCAAATGTTCCATTGAATGTAAGAGGAAGAATTGCAATTGTTTTCAACAGCAGTCATTGCCTCTACTGGACATGTTTGCGAATTGAAGCTGCTCGGTGTGGCGGCGTGGTTTAAAACGCTCGGACTGCAAGAAGCTATCAGAGAAAAGAAGAAAACTTTTAGGATGTGGATTCATTTGGCGGACTCACCTTTTCGAAATCGCTACATTGATGCGCGAAGAATTTGCAAATTGACTGTTAAAACCGCCAATGGAAAATCTTGGAATGAGTTCGGCGAGAAATTAGACCGTGATTACATCTGCAAGCAAGATGTTCTGGCAGACTATCCGCCATCTTAGAGGAAGGTAATGGAATATTTTTAAAGCATTTAAGTCTAAAGATGGTACCACAGATACTATAGTTCCAATCTATTATCTGTGATGGTAAACTTCGTTCCAATGAAGGGGAGGATGGAGCTAGCCCTTTTCTGAATTGCTCAATCCATTCCAGGGTATTGATAGATCCTTCACCTTAAACAGGGCGGAAGTCCCACGGAAGTCACTTTTGCGATCAAATCGCTAAAGGCTGGCAAATCTGCCGGAGTGGATGAAATCCTGCCAGAAATGCTCAAGGCTAGGTGAAGAGGGAGTTAAATGACTCTATCGTGTCCTGGGAATACAGCGGAACTCCCAGCGATTGGCAAATTGGGGTAATTTGGTTTTTCTTTATGAATCAACATTCTTCCATTTAGGTCTTTATACCACAGGTGGCTATGCGACTAACAGAAAAAAGGAACCATCACATCAGTGAAAGTCAGTGTACGCTCTCCCATAGACAGACAGCTCTTATAACCGGACAAATTAAAAAAAAAACACACACACACATTTGTACACGCATAATTTTGCATATTAATAACTCTCTCTTAAACGCCGGACTCCGTCCGTACTACTGTACTACCCTTGCCTTAATTTGTACTACCCAAACATGCAAGCAAAAACCACCCATCGCAAACACTTTGCAATTATGGAACAATAATCTTCCAAGAATTTTTCCTCCTCCTTTCACAATGACTTAGGGGGAATGGAGACTTAAAAGTTTATCAAACTGTGGTATGGTGTAGTCGTTATCTCTTGAGGGAGTCCTGAAAGTGTTCAGGATTGCGTTGCGGCATAATCAGCTGTTTTGCTAGTCCATTGTGAATTTGCTTTGAGGCGAACGGTTGCAGTTTGCCTAGTGAAAAAATGTCGATGGGTGTCAGGTGAAACAGGAAGTCAAGTGCAGCGGAAGGGGTAGTACGAAGAACCCCGCTGATAAACAAACATAAACAAGCTGTTCCTTGGACTGTACTTAGCTTATCACGATTGATCACCTTGTCCAACGCAGTCCACCAGACCAGACTACCACATCGTACGTAAGTATAGGTCTTATGACGGTGCGAGGTTGTAAACCCCTTTTTTGTCTATGGCTTTTAGCAATAAGGGAAAGTGTCACAGTGGGTTTTTTAACTCCTTCTTTTATGTTAGGCTCAATTATCTAAGATAAGAACCAAGTAGCTTCATTTGACCAGCTAGTATCATTTATAGATGGAGAGGACAAGTTCAGTTTTGTGTGGGTTTACGTCCAACACACATCTGTTTGCCAATTGTATTAGCTTGTTAAGAGCATATTGTAGGTTATTTTAAAGAATTTATGTATTTTTCTGACACGGCAATAGCAATGTCGTCCGCATAGTCAATCATTTCTAGGCATGTCAGCAGTTCATTAACCACCAAGTTCCAGAGAAGGGGGTATAGGTCAGATATCTCACCCAGACAATAGTTAATAGTCCGGCTATTGAGCATCAGATTGATCAGCTCTTCAAACGAGGTATCTACGTATGACGTTGTTAAAAGCTCCTTCTTTGCCTAGGAATGCAAGCATTGTATACTCCTTTTGACGAAGGGAATCCTCTTTGGAACGAGATAACGTATGTAAAGCCGTTTCCACCGATTTCCCCTTACAATAAGCGTGTTATGAGCCATTGAGAACATTTTTTTGTCAATGCTTAAGAGGAAATGGCTTTCAATCAGTCGTTTTAAATTAACTAGGACAATGACGAAAGACTATATAAGGTATACAAAATCTTTTGGGCTTACATGAGAGCTTTCCCTGCCTTAGCTAGGAAAATTACTTTCGTTTCTCTCCATACGTAGGGCATAATTTTCCTTAAATATGAATGTAAGTACTACCTTCATTCGTAAAGTATACTATGTATAGGGTTGCCAGAAATCATTTGAAGAAAGTAGTTATCGAGCATTTAAATCCCGTTCTTTCCCGGACAAAATAGGCTCTAAAAAAAGAGTACAAAACTAGGACCAAAATGCGCGTATACTATTTGTTACAAAAATATTGTAACTATCCCTTTTTTATTTCGGTAGGTACTTCATTTTTTAAGGCCGTGTGTCAATTATTAAAAAAATGAGTTCACTAAAATTCTGAATCTTTGTTTCCCTGTTTGATAAGAAAACGACTCTAAAATTTTATATAGCCGTCCCAGGTGATTTGATCGCGCCGTAACTTTTAAACTGTATTTGGTTAAATTACAAAAAAGCTTGTTTTCTGTAAAATCCTGAACCCCTGCCGCATTTTTGGTTCTACAGTCCTCATAGTCTGATAAGATTTACGGCGAGTTCATTGACACATAGCTGTCTCTACTGGTTGTAGATTTACAATAAAATGTGTCGTCAAAAATTCCAAGTCAGCAAGTGTAATTTCGCTACCCAACTGTCCAGTTACTTCCGCATTCTTCATAAATTCGACCAAGCGTATACTGACCTCCTTCTAGTATTAAATAAATCCCTTTAACAGATCGAGTGTGACAACTTGTCAAAATTTCCAATTGTCACATGTCACTTAACAAAAGTGTCAGTGCGTAAATGTTTACAAACACCCCGCACCACTTTCCGGGGTTAAAGATCTAACGCGAACCGTGCTCCACCAAGATCAAAAGTCCTTTGTCTTACTCGTTACTCCATCCGTCAACACACATATATATGTATATTGTATATATGTTTTATTTGTTCACTTCTAATTAAATCGCACGACAATTAGTCAGCGACAATTAATTACGTTCTCGTAAAAGACATCGGTGTCCAGATGCATCCACGATATTTTGTTCCATTTCCCTGACTCAAGATGTCCATTTGCTGTAGAAATAAATCGTCATAATACTTACTTCTGTCTCATAGGCAGCAACGACGGCAAATAATAATAATAAAAGCGAAATCCTTTGACAGATGGTGACACTCGAGAGAACAATACAAAGTGATTTGCATGAAATGCATTAATTGTCACCCGCTCTTGGTGGCAAACCCCAAACGCAGCGCTATACTAAATCATTGGAATTTTTATTCTTTGAAGCAGATTGCAGTAAATCACTTTTAAGCTCTTTGTCAGTCGACTCTATCTGACGGCAAATGTCATTGACTATGCATATATATCTATGTACACGCCCACGCTTTAACTAGAAACAAAAATTCGCTTTTGTTTGGAACTACCTACTTCTGGTATCAAAAGCGGAAACAAAGTTCATCATCCCGAACTGTCAAAGTGCGATTTGCGCGGTTTTAATGGATAATTGTGTCGCCATATGTCTATCATTGGGAAACTAACGGAAAATTAATTACTTTGCCGTACACTCACCATTTTAAGGCATTTTGACAATTGTTGTATTATTTTGTGAACAATGACATTGACAGTGCAGCTGCTGGAGAGATGCGTGTATGAATTTATTTCACTCAAGGATTCATCTCGGCGCGCACTGGTTTCCTTATTTACGATGCCAAAGTCAAAATGTGGGAGAAATCTAGAGAACGCGACCCCGTTCAATGCAGCAACGTGACAAGCACAAAACATTCAGCAATAGCAACAACAATAGACGACACACGCGGTGCAAAAAAAAAAATAAAAAATAAATCCTATTTGGCGAACAAGGAAATGTCACACTGATCTTGCGTTAGCGATGTACGCTCGATTGTATATGTACGTACGTATACGCGGAGTGTTGCTGTTGAGATGACGTGTGTTGACCTCACGATTTGCATTGTCACGCGCGTTACCCAAAGCGGCAAAAAAAAGGTGACAAAACCAATGTAAACAAACCAAAAAAAAAATATTGAACGGTGAGTGGGCGTATTGTTGATAGGTGATGCACCCTATGAATTCAAAAGTAATCGAACGCGCCGGCCGTATGACTTTTGATGTTTATTTTTTATTATCGACAACAAATGCATGCAACTTCGCATAGAATCCATGGTGACAGTAGGAAGTATACGCACTTAATGACAATTAATGACATTAACGGTCCATAAATGAAACTAAACTTTATATCTTTCTCTTCACTTTTACTTTTCAGACAAATGGAGGAGACCTACAATTTTATGCCGCATCCAAAACTGAATTGAGAATGAATTTTGTTTAGACTGTCAGATATCGAACTGAAGGTGACAAGGTCCCAAAGCTATAGTGCTTTCATTCTCGAAATGCTTCGGCGATTTTTTCACAAAATACACAGAAGAGGCATATGTCTATTGATGTATCGTAAGGCCATGAACCTATGTTTGAAGCCGCTAAAATGACAGGAACGGTCATTCAGAAGATGCATTTGCCACCAGAAGCGTTGCTATGATAAGTAGAATTGATCAAACCAACGGAAGAGGAGCTATACCTATACACCTCTGATGGTGGACCGACATCACGAAGCATTTCTAAGAAAGTCGAAGAAGGTCCTGATATCTTCATTCCACCAAGAGAAGATTTTCTAATAAATCTGTAAGGACAAAGTAAGAGTGCGGACTGCGGAGCTGATTGCTACACTCCAGTATTCCTCGGTTGAGTTTATTATTGATGGTTGGCACAATAAAGGTAAACCATAAAAATAAAATGAATTCGCACATCTCCTAATTTTACGTAAAATAAAAATGTGTAACTGTAGCCCGATGACTTGTCCTCTTTTGGAATATTTGTGATATAACATCGAACTTCAAAAATGTAACGTTCGTTTGCCCTTTTTCAATTCAAAGGTTCAGCAGAAGTTTCAGACACCTTTGGAGTTGCGATAGAACAATATGACAAGCCGGTAAATCCTTACATATAATAAAACTGTAGGCATTTTCTTTGTCAGCTAAAAACTCGAAAACTACTGGACAAATTTCGATGAAACTTTTTTTAAATGTTCCTTAAGACTGTGAGACTGCTATAGGCTATGTCGTTTATAGCCACGTCCTTAGGAACAGTTTTTAGCCAAAATGTATTTTTGAAGTGAAAATATATACATACACATATACCTTGCTACGAATGGATGTTTATACATACTTTTGCGATCGTCAAACAAACACATTCGATAAGGGTTGATTTGTTTTCGCAGTGAGTGCTATGGTCAGTTGTATATTATGTAGGTATGTATATTATGATTGTATGTAACAGGTTTTATTTCAGAATTTCATTCGATATGTGGTATGGTAACAGGGTAGGTTTGGGGTAGGTAGTTCCTTGGATTCCATATAGGAAGTGTTACGAAATTAATAATTGCATTCAAGTGTTATTTGCGATGTTTTGAGCGCACTATATTACCAAGTACTAAAAGTAATAATACGTATCTACCTTGCCTACATAAATCGACCGATTTAGCTTGAAAAAGAAATGTCAAAACAAGAAAGGAAATAAAAAGGAGTTAGAGAAAGCGTGGTTGCCAGCCAAAATCTCCCTGTGCTAACTTTCTTTCATTTTGTGACAATCGAAGGTGATAGATCGACAAGTTCCGATAAATTCCACAAGAGTCTGAAAGTGAAATATCCACATTATCTTTTTTAAAGTTTCGAAAACTTAACTTATAAAATAAAACAAAAAAAAGTGACTTGATTTTATCAATAATAAAAACTAAAATATTAATTCTGCTTAGCAAAAATCAACGTATGATCTAAGATCATATAGGTAAGTCCCTCTAAATTTTTTTCTCTGGCTTAACCTCACACTGTGACTCTTTAGTTAGGCATTGCTAATCAATCGCGTGGAGTTTTGATCGGTAGATTATTTTAATTCTACTTATCAGTCTCCACATCATTCATTGGGAACTGACCGTAAAAAACTGAGGACTCCCCACTGTCCACGAACATAAAGTAAAATTGTTCCACAAATATCACGGTGTGTATTTTATTAAGCAACTGACGTCATCATCAAGAGCATTAATTGCTAAGGAAGAGTGTGATCGGCGTGCACCAGCTAATTCACAATATCCGCTAGTGTCGCTCTTAGCATCGCTCACGAAAGCAGCCGCACAATCAACACCTAATCAGCACACATATTTTACCAACCGTAAAAGTCTCCACGCCAAGCCTCCCTCACCTAAACTATACCACGTCCATCAGCAACATATTTTGTACCGTAAATCCACCTGCCTCTGCCTGCTGTACGATTAATCCAGTGACAGCACATGTTGCATGAGACCGATTAAGCCCCAGCAACTTTGTGACTTTGTACAGGCAGCGGTATCGGCTCTCGCAGTTTAGCCAAAGACAACAGAAGCTAGCTGATATTGGCCGAGGATAGACTTATCTGCTGAGAAGAGCTTAGACTGGTAGTATTATATTGTTCTCGTAAGAAAAAAAAAAAAAAAAGGAAAAATACACAATTTAGGTATATGCCAATGAAGGTATCATATGTGCATGTGCATGTTGATCATTATAGATTAAGGTAGTTTTAAGTATGATAATTGATTATTTCTTTGAGTAAATTCATTCATTAATTTAATTTTAAATGAAATATTAGCCACTTAATTGAAAAGATAACAAAAAAAAAAGGTTTTGCATGTCATAGGTAAAAAAAAAAAGACTTATATCAACATATCAACTAAAATTTCTTCGTTTACATTCATACAGCTACCAAAGGAGGATTGTGCGCACAATGCTTCATCTTTAAGTTAACTCGTCGCAAATTGGAGTATATCACACTACACATACAAACAAACACACACAGCTACACGTATACACTTAATACACAAATTTTGATATCCATTAACGGATCCTAAAACGTAAGTCATTTTTTTTTTTGTTACCTAATTCTTAGACTGCACGGATACAAAGATGCAAACGTTGATGAATTAAAAGATACGAAACATAACATAACAACGAAAGTAAATTGAATATAATTAATAGAATAGCTATATCTATGGTATATTTGAACTAAATTTGAAAGAATACCTACCTAAAAATTGGCTAATATTTTGTTTCATGAAGTCTCTATATAAATAATTAATAATTTTGTTTTTGTTTTGATAAATAATTTTCTATTTCGACTAGTTTGTTTTGCTTATTGAGTTGATTACAAGAGACTTTTTATAATAGAGTGAACACACATATGATGATCATAATACTTACCATATGAATTTTAACTACAAATCTTTACATTACCTTTAATGAATTCCTATTTTTGGTCTAATAAATCTGTTTAGTACGTATAAGTAAAATGAAGGTTTAATTTTATTTGCATGGGGGCTGGAAGCTATTTGATGTCCTATAACTTTCGTTAGACAAACCTAGGTAGTTAAATAAGGGGCAGCTATTTAAACTCAGGGTACTTTAGTTGCCAAAGGTGACTCACTTCCAGTGATAAGGGAGGGTAAAGTGTACCCGGTATGGCCAAAACATCTGCCATACCACAAAAGCGAGGATGTTGTCCGATTGCATGAATTGTCCGTCCGGTTTGAGTGTGCTAGGATTTCCTAGTTCAAGAAAAATCTTGGCATGATTAGTTTTCTTGGAGTTGCGATTGATGTTATCTACATTTGGGAACCCACCCACATCCGGCGAGATAGTCCGTGCCTTGCCGCAAGCATGCCAAGTAGAATGCTATGTTAACATCATTTAAAAATATCTAAAACTACAATTCTCTAGATACGCAACAGAAGAGGGAAACAAACGAAAGGAAATTCAGTATTACAAATAAGTAGCAAGATCTAGGAGAGGGAGGAATTTTCTTTTTCTCCTAAAAGCGCGAAAACTACTGGACAGATTTCAATGAAACACTCAAAAGTGTAATTTTAAATGAACCAAATATAATTTTGTGCGAGCGGGCAAGGCGAGCACGGGTCCAGCTAGTCTTTCTATATTTGCTGAACTACGTATTCAAATTTGCTTACAAAATGACCCTCTAATGAGTCTAATTTAAAAAAAAAAACTCTAGACAACCATTCGTTTGTGTGAATGGAAGGGACCTACAATTTTATGCCGAGTCCGAACTGCTGAATTGAAAAGCTTTTTCAGGTCAGTTATACTCTCGGATGTTTTTGTCAGACGTTCGCGAGAGGTGGCGCAGTGGAAAAAAAAAACTCTGGGAACTTAACCTGGGACCCCTCGCACAGTAGTCCAGCACACTGACCACTGGGTAACTGCACCCACTGCCCTTTTTTACCAGAGTTAAAGGTTACCAAACATATTGCACATCATCCTATTAGTTAAGATTGAATTTTCGCAAAGAAAAACCACAACCAAAACAAACTGTCAGTAAGCCCTAACCTACCTTTGTTGCAAAGAATTCTTATATTTTTTCGTATTTTTTTATTTATGGTTTAGTCACCGTAACTAAGCCTATTTGTGTATTCTTGTCATTTTATTGCAAATTTTACCGTTTCGGACGTGTTGTTTTGGTTGTTTTCTGTCAGTTTTGTGTGCTCGCACAAGATCATTTGATATCGCACGTTACCTTAAAGTCGTGTATAGAAGAGTGATTGCGCATTTTTCACAACTGGTGCTACACGTTTATATACGTACGTGTAATTCTTAAGTTATTAACATCTGTTGGTAATTGAATTGAATTAAAGTGATGTAACTAGCTTGCCATTAAATGATGTTTCCGTAAGACGTCACAAGCAATATTGTTTTTGAGTAGTATTTTCTTTTGACGTATAAAGAATAGAAGGAAATTCCTAGCACATGTGTTTATTTTGTAAGTATAGATGCGTCACTTTGGCCGCGTTCCATTCACCGCCAGACGTCTGCATTTAAAGTGTCATTTTTTTATTTTCTTCCTAAATTTAGGTGGAGCTACTACCAAAAACGTTTCTTTTAAAGTGTGTTAAAGAAAAATCATTGAATACCTATCGACTGAAGAGCTGTAATGCTGACGTTGCTATTCATGCAACGTCAGCAATGCAATTGTCACATTTAATAGGGTTCACCCAACTCTTTGTACTTCTCAAACATGCGCAACCATCTATCAAAACACTGTCAAGCTATCCAGAGTCCCGTTCATATTGCACTTCCTCAGTACATTATCTTGAACAAATCTTAGTCAATCATTGACAAGGAGACACCGTCGGTAATTAATTTTCCTGAGAATTTCCCCCCAATCATTCATTTTTCTCGACCACTGTCACATCACATATCAACTTCTCACATCTTATCGCGTTAACTTATTAATGTTTGCTTGACCATAAAAAATGTCCACCAATTTTCATTTCTGGTGGAAACTGTCAGACTTTGTGAGAAATTCTTCACTAATCGGTCATCATGGCGTGCGCTGACTAATACGGATATGGACCTCTTTCAGTTATATACTTCTCGCCATTATAGCTCTGTGGCACGCATATAGAAAGAAATTCCAGCGAACCAACCGATATGATGCATTATCCACTTTGTTCGGATGGGACAAATTTTTTAGACATCACACTAATTACTGACCGTCTGTCTCTGTGGATACATCACCACGGTTCGTATCACTTTTCCTTTGGAAAACATGTTCGGATTATGTTTACAGTGTTTCTCTGTAAACATTTTTTTTTATCTTATTCTTAACAGAAAAGTCATCTCGGGCTTTCTAGGAATAGTCGACATGAATCAATGTCTGCAGAGAGATTCGATGTATGATTGCTTCTTCAGAGTTACCAAGCAATTTTTCACTTTCATTGCAATGGATGTCGAGGCATCCATCTACGAAAGATGTCTTTAGTCTCATCGCACACACGTCATTCAAATTCAAGTGTGTGCATTTTCAGTTGGTATCATTGGATTTGTATAATACTGTTAGTGGATAGGGTAAATTAATGTTAATCGTGTGGAAATATGTGATGTTGAAGTTATTAAAGGGAAACTCAAATTTTTTGGAGCTGGAAGAGGACGTGCATTAAAAATTCCTTCAAGCATCTAGAAGCTGTTAAGAATTAAAAAAAAAAAAAAAACAGGTCTGCCAACAGCGCTGGTTTTAAAAGGCCTAGAAAACTTAAATAACAGCTTAATGTCCTAACCTATTTTCTTTTATGGGTTTTTGAGCTAAGGAATCCCTAAATAACCAAGTTCATTTTTCAAAACCAGGCACCATACTGAGACACGGCCGAAACACAAACATCTTCTGATGCAGTGGCAATGTCTGCTTGTGCTTATAAGCCCCATTGATTCTCTACATTCATTCTTGCATCTCATCTCAAATCATTCAAAACTATTCGTTCTCCCAAATTTTTAAATTTGAGTTGGCCTCTACTTGCCCCGATGTGGTGGGTGGGATCATCTCCCATTTAAGCTATCTTAACTTTTTCGTATACGTAGTAAGAGACATATATTGTTTTCGTACAAAATTTCGAACTCGAGATTTTGATCAATTATGATTTTTTTTTTAATTCTATTCCCTAGTCCCTAGTGTAAATCCCTGAAAGCTACAAATCTTGTTGGGTTCTTACTTTTTTTGTGTTATATGCTCCAGAATTGGAGGCTTAAGGTGACTTCTGTTTTTTTAAGAGTAAAAACCATATACCGTGGGTACAGTGGTAGAGCAGTGGTTACTGGACTACAGCTAAGGGAGAGTTCTAAGCCTTCAGTCTCCAGAAACACACAAATTACAAGTTTCTTCAGGTTGTTTCCACTGCGCCACCCTTCGCGAAATTCCGACAAACATCTGAGAGAATAGCTGACCTTGAAAAGCTTCCCTATTCAGCATCAGTTCGGTTCGGACTTGGCAGACAATTGTCATTTTTAAAACCATAATCCAGCTAAAAAAAATGTACAAGTTATAATCACCTATCCTTTAGGTAGGCATCCAGGTAGGGTGACTGTCCACGAGCCACAGACACACACTGACCGTAGGTTTGGTAATACTATCGAATACCTAAACTAATCGGTGCGGTAAATAAAGTTACATACGAAATTTAGGCTTGTGGCTGTCAATACGCAAAAATATTGTCCAAGATTGTGTCAGAGGTGATGAAGTATCTCCCAAAAGGTAGCTATTGGCATACTCAAATGACCACTCTGAACACGGTGTCAAGTATGGTGAGTTTGTCGAACTCACAATTTCCATAAAATTGCTCAGCATAGGAGTTGCTCTGGCAACTTTCTAAGAGATAAGCGACATTTCGGAATAAAGTTTGAGGTGTTTTTTTTTCTGAAGAAGGATTTAATAGAAGCCTTTGCTATCAGTATCTGTGCACCTCTTAAGCCAGGATAGAGCTTCCTTTTCACCTAAAAACCGCCAAATTAGGCAGTCTAAAAGCAATTATTACAATAAAGCATTTCGAAGAAACCCCCACCATCCACACTATCCTTTGAACACTTCTCCCTAGAGGGTAATGATCTCTGAAAGTTAGGAACAGAGTCAAAGGTATATAGGAACGCAGTAGACTGTATTTTCTGGCATGAAGATGAAACGGTCTATTATAGATCACTACGATTGAAAAGGCTTTTAGTCCACCAAGCTAACATAGCAGTCGATTGTTTGCCAAAGATATCCAGTCCAATACTGCGTTAATGGAGTGGAGTGGAGTTCTGAGATCGCCGCTTATGGAAACACAGGCAGCTCTTTCTGCTGTTTGCCCAATAAGTTGCAGTGAACAGCTTTTTCTTGTCCAGTTGACTAGACGATAACACCATAGGTATAAATGAAACATGAGTATAGGTCTGACCTACTAATAGTTTCTTAAAACTATAGTTGCGTTCTTTGTTCGTTCCATTATGTTGGCGCTTCAGTTTAATGTTCTCCATTAGAACCAGAATAAGACCCAAATACTTAGCTTTATCAGCAAAGACGAGAAGGTAATCTACCACTGAGTGAGGTGGGGTCTATCAAATGAGTTGTCTATTTTACATATTATGGAGTTGGCACCTAATCCGCTGTTAAGAATTCCACTCAGCGTTGTTTGGAAATATTCCGGAGACAGCAACCTCTTAACAATAGGCCCTTTGTAGGTTTATTAGTAGCCTTAACAGCTACTGAATCTAAAGAAAGGGGTAAGACTCAGCCTTGCGGTGTTCCGCGACTCACAGTCCTTCGAACCGAGGCCCCCAGTTTGGCCACCTATACTGTTTAGCCTGTTTGTAGATGGTGAAGTACATAAGTTCCATGGAAGTGAATAAGCGATATAATACTGTTTGCAAGCACCTCCATGGAAAAATGAGTTCTGTCATTCTATGTATTCTAGTACAAAAACCTAAATAAAACATTTTAATGCTTTCAGGTTTTGGTTCTCGAGGACTTTTCTCGCTAAAATTAGTAAATATTTTGAAAAGGCTTTAATGACATTCAATTTCAAGATTCCTTTAAGGTATATCTACATGTCGATACGAAGACGAACTGTATTATCTTATAAAAAGTAGCTAACCTAGATTGGACAAAGTTTATTGACACAAGAAATACTTAGATCTCTTTTTGATTTACTTCAAATAGGGCAAGTCGCTTACCATCGCCACACCGAATGTTTCCAGCACCGCCTTTAAAGCCCGCTCCTCTTTTGATATTCGCATCTCCTTTAAACTATTTTTTTTTTTGTTCTGTAAATTAAACTAATAGAATGTAAAATGTTTTAACCAGCGTGCATGTCACAACAAACATACACCGCGTGTGTGTAAAGTGTAAACATTCCGGCAAATAAAACACGAAACCGCGGACACGACGATGTGCATTGCACTCTTGAAAAGAAGCCTCACACTATGCTGAGTGTTGCTGCCTGTCGCCTTGCAGTCGACTGCTGGAGCTGGTTACATAGTGCGTACCCCGCCCAAGCAATTATCCATTTATTCCATTTAAAAACTGCCACCAAGTGTACATAGTTGGTCGGCGCATGCAAGAGATGGCACTGCTCCAGCTCCGCCAGTGTACGGATCGAGAGGGGCGCTTCGGCTCCCCCCGGTTCAGTGTTTACAGTCAAGTCAGAGCTCAGAGGTGTGGCGCGCGCAATGAAGTGCACATCACTTAATTAATTGCGCGAATTTTTTTTTCCTTGTTATGATAACTTAAAAAAAAAACAAAACAGAAACTGACTTTGGCCTTGGCCGTGTCGTCGTCGCCTTCCAGTATTTTTCTATTGCTCTGTATTTCTGTAGTTTATGAACTCGAAAAAAAACACATGTCCATTAGGGGTAATCAAGCGCGGAGAGCCGACTCCGGGTCCCGATTGAGGGGAAAATTTATTGCATGCAATTTGAAAATAATTGTAAAACCACTTCCTTATGACCAAACGCTGCGAGCGTTATTTATTCCACTTGATGGTATGATGTTCTTATATACCGCGTATCTATTAGTCATTTGATGTTTATTTTGCGTAGGTAAATATATTTATTCGATGCAATAGTGAAGAGCAGGCAGATCTAGCCAAACATCAAAGGTGGACTTTTTGGAAACACAAAACAAACAAAAAATTCACTGAAATGGTTGAAATTTTATGAAATTTTCGCAAAGAGGGAAATAATATCTGAAAGATACGAGGTATGGGATGTTTTTGTGAGATATGCTTGCTGTCGTGTCGTGGGTGTTCGTGTTAGGTGCAAGGTCAATGATTGTGTTTGTGCAGAGAGGTGATTTGGTATTTATTTTAAGAGCAATCCATTGTGTTGCAGTTACAGTTGCGATTGCGAATTGCAGTTGCAGCGCCAAAAGGAATGCGCTAATAAATTATATTTTAAAACATTTTATTACAAAAGATGTAAATGGTTGGATACTTGAAAGCCGTTAGATATGGTGTTATTCATCGATGCAATAATAAACTCGTAAGATATATAATTTCTGTTGAGTAATATTTATTTTTGCTGGATTAGTGAAAACAATTTTTGCAATTGCAGTTTAATTAGAATTTTGTTGAAATTGAAAATTGCTACCTACAATGTAGGTAATAAATTGCTTGTAAGAGAATTTATAGCTACGACTATTAATGTGGAGAAATTAGAACGTCTGACATGTGTTAGAGAGATTTTAAATTCCACAATCGGGCTTTCAGAACAACTTCCAGAATGCGAAGACACTATATGATACGGTCAGTTATAGAAAGTATTACTTTTGGATGTAGATAAACCTACGAAAATAAACAGTTAAGCTTGAAACTCACATTTTATGTTTAAAGTTAGGGACTGTTTCAAGACTAGCTGATAAAGTCTCACTAAACTTCAACTGTTAGTTTCAAAGGTTTCGGAAAGTGATATCTGACAGATATAGTCTCGGATAGAGTATCAAAGTGGCTGTCAAATTCTTTATCCGGAAGATAAATAAAATATTTAATCCAAGTGACTGGAAAAAATATAGTTTTAGAGCATTCTTTCGTTGACGAGCGTAGACCGAAGTCACAGGAGTCCCAACATGGATTTGTTTGAATTTTTAGAAGACGAATTTGAAGAATATTACCATCAAGGCCAAAAGATTTTCAAACACTCGATAATGAAGATTTCTGAATTCGATGCTGGCTTTCCAAAATGACCGGAAACGCGGCTGTGAAAGAAAAATTTCATTCACTTTTCTCCTAAGGCTTCCTACCACGAAGGGATGGTCACCTTGCCGTTGCGTTCTTTTCTGGACGTTGTTGGTGTGAAGGCTTAAGTTGTAATGATTCAATAAGCTATGCTGTCGGCGGCTTTAGTCGCCAGTAGGATCACCCATAACAGACAGGCTGTTTTGTTTTAATGAACAACGAAATAAGAACTGGCCATAAAACACTTAAACGCCTGGAGGGCTTATCTACTTCCCCCTCTTCGCCTTCACAATTCAGAAATCACCCTTCTTTCTATTTCTTATCGTATATCTTATACCCCTTTCCACTGGGCTGGACGAACGTGTCATACGACCCGTGCCGATAGTCAGCCTGGTTGGGGACTTGGGAGATCCTCATTTGTTTTCTCCTATTTAAATTGAAAAATTTCCCGCGTCATTCTAGCGTTGAATGGAACTCGGCAATTGCTTGTTTCTAAGTCATCGTGAGTGTTGCTCCGTCCAACTTTCTATAATGACGAGGAATTGCCAAAGATTGACAGCTGCATTATAAAACTGAATTTTAGATGTCAAATAAGGAAATCACGGAAGAAATTAACAAACCTATTAGATGCCGGAAACTTCATTATTTTGGTAAAGATAAGCTTGTCGCCTGCCTACTTCTAAAAATGTTAAAAGAAGAATAAGCGTACGAAATTTGAGATAATTTTTAAGCCATACTTATATTATTTATACTACCAGAGAGAACGGACCTCAAACAATACGCCTCTCCATCAGTTAGCTTGGTCTTTGACTTACTCGCTCCAGTCCAGTTGCGAACTTCAATTTAGTCGAGGTCCGCTTTCACCTATCCGCGCCACCAAAGGCGATGTTTTCCTCTAGTGCGTTGTCTGTCTATAGGTTGGAGTCAATGACTGAACTTGCGTCTGTCCAATCATTAATTACCTTACCAATAATAATTTTAACCTTGCTAATCAAATTTACTTGAACGCGAAAAATAACTTGAGTTTCTGATTTATGCGTTACACGTCAGGGCAATCGAAATGTCAAACTACGTTCTCCCATGCGCTCCAATAACCCAATAGAAATAAGTTAAGAAATTCTTGACTTGATTTGTCGATATTGCTAACATAAACGTCAACTGAGAAAACTGTTCATGTGCCTTGTTTAGCCCAATGAAAACTAGGCAAAATGAAGTTAGAGAGTAGTCAGACTTATCTACTAAACTAGATTCTTGAACGCCCTCATATTTGTTTTGAGCTTGTTCACGGTCAAATCAATTTTGGCCGCTTCTGTTCCAATATTTTTGAGCACGCCCGGTGACAGCTCGCTGGGCTCTGCCAAAATAAAAACTAGCCGCTCTCGTTCTTCCGTGCAAATCCGCTTTGCAGACGACTTAATTTTCTGCATTTTGTGCTTCACGGCGCTGTAGTGTCGTGTCACTCCTTGGCTATTGTTGACAGTTCTACATGCGAATGTACTCCAAAAGGGTGACGAATAGTCTTTTGTGAGAATTAGCATGTGCAGTGTGCATGCATGCTATTTTTCTTAGCTTGTGTCTAAACCAAAAACGTAATACTAGTCTACCTTTAGGCGTGCGCTATTCAATATAATAAATTATACAGTGGTTTCTTTTTAAATCGTAGGTTATTTTGACACTGACAGCTGTTTCCCGATCGAAATCTTGAGAGAAAGTCAATATTATACCTCCTTGGAACGAAATGAGTCCCTCTACGATTGTACAACGTTGCGTAAGATTGAAAACGTGAGTGCTGTATATATAGCCCAAACAGTGCGTTTTGGCCGAAGTGAAGCACCCACTTCATCTCGACGGCTACGTTAACCCGTAACCACGAACAAGGTTTTGGAAAATTGGAGTGACAGAATGCGCGAAGCAGCCACTTGAACGACGTTGTGTTCCATAATTTTTTTAATGTTAATCTTTGCTCTTAGTAATAAAGCCATAAAATATGGAAAAAGCTTAATTTTGTTAATTTTATTGCATTTTTAATAAGAAACTTGTATTTGACCCACCCTTCATAGGTAGTCATATGCTAAACGAAAATAAGTGTTCGTTACTATACTGAGCCTTACTCTTATTCAATGTAGCTATAGGTAACTTTACGGAGCACTATTTCAAACTCTGACACAGGTTTTCACTAAAAGAGTGTCATTGCAAAAAGACCATTTCTCCAATATCATTTCAGTATTTTGTTGCGTGCTGTCACATTTTTGATAACAAAAACAAAACTGGAATACGTATTAACAGACTAAAAACAGACCAATTACTTTGTAAATGATCTCCTCAAAAAAACAGCCCTATACACTTTTTGTAAGCAAGTATTAAGTGTGTACATATTCATGTCCACAAATATTATATCGCTCTGCAATTAGTCATGCAAATTCCGGGGATCACCTCTTTTCCTGTGTGGCTCTGTTATTATTTCTTGCACACGCCATCGTGTTGTTCCCTACCGCCACCGCAAAGATTTAGTGAATTCTTGAGAACTTGTCAAAAAAAGTTACCAGTCGTCGGTCGTCGCCGCCTTTGACAGCGCCGACCACCCGTTTGCCATTTTCGGACGAGACGACCTCCAGAGACAAGCTGCTTAAATTCAAATTAGACGAGATGATAATTCGCAGAAATTCGACTGACTGTTTGGACACATATTAATTTTTTTTGTTGTTGTTTGTTGCCTGTCCAACTCAATTCTGGTTTCATCTGCCATTCTGCGGTGTTGAAGATCACTGGCGGACGCGGAGTGGCTGTCCGCCGGGGCTATGATATCGCCTCGAAGTGGTTATTTTCTCGCGCTTCTGAACGATGAAGGAGCATCAGATGATCTAGTGGTCTGTTGACGGTAATGATGTGGTCGGAGATCTTTGTTAAATATTTGACAAGGTGCGATTTATACGCGGCCATAAAAATTAATTTATAAGCAAGGACAGGGACAGCTCTTCAGATTCCCACGGTAATATTTTGCATTTTTATTACCACTGTGATTCATTTATATGTCAAAATGGTCGAGGAGCATCTCCCTGATTGGTTTCTGGTCTGAAAGGTAATTGATTGAGATCAAGAGTTCTGGTGCATGCAAATTGGGGATTAATGACTTCGAAGGGGAATACATTCAGCCACCACCACCACACACCGGCTAGAAATATCCATTTCAGCATTATTTGTCCGGAATGACAAAATACCAAAGCGAAACGGATAAAGGTCAACTGGTTTCCTTTTGGGCTGATTTTACTGCACGCTGGCTGTACACAGTCGTGAGGTAATTGAGAAGTGTGCGCATGTGCACATGGACTGAGTGTACTATTCCATCGATAGATAGCCATACCAGGTGCGTGCAAATGCATTTCAATCGACGAGCCGATTGCAAAAATACCGCTGTCGATCAAGGTGGCACCCAGCCCCGGGACTATCGTCGTCGTGCGCATGTTCAAGAATTCACAATGTTTCCTTAAACAGTGTTTCCTATTGGTAAGTAATGGTAGTGGGGTCCGGGGTGGACTGGTTGTAATGGCTAAGGTGCGCTTGCAACACCATTTTTGTGATACAGTCGTCATAGTGATCACATTTCTGGTCCCATTTTTGGGAGATCTATGTTGTGATCTATCTCATGATTGACATTTTTTTTTTACATTACCTACTGTTTTTTTTTCTTGGCACCGGATAAGTTATGAGTTCAATATGGTCATTCCGACATTGCACGGTAGTGCGGCTGTGTTACTGCTGTCAAATTGGAGGGATATATAGGCTTAGCTAAATATTTCGGTAGGTATATGAGGCCCATAGAAGCTTTGAAGTGTGCGCCATCGTTTATATTGGGTGGCAGTTTGATTGTCACACGAAGGTGATCCGGATAATCGGAATTGATATTGCAATTGCACACCATTCTGAATTTTGAATATTAGGTTATGTAGGTAGATATCTATATGTTTAGGGTAGGTGTGTGTGTATACAGTATGGAGAATATGCAAGACTGAATTGAATCCTTTTCAGGACTCAAACACAAGATCCCGGCTTCTACTTAAATTAGACACCATTTTTGTCAATGAACAATCTGAGATTCTATTTGCATACATTTTTAGTCGATTAATATCATCCCTAAAATAAAGAGTTGCATACCTACATCCTATATGAAGAGGTTTATAAATGAAGCGTCCATAAATGTGATCTGAACACATCTACCCAATAAAATTCTTTGGGGGTTCTTTGAATAAGCTATGACATGCGGCACAAATAAAATTCACGAACAATGTAATATTATATTCTTGTCTTTTTAAGAGATTATAGAAAACCCTTTCTTTTTACGTCATTTGTCGTAACACACACAAAATCTTGTAGGTACTTCATGGCTAATTTCAATGGAAGCTTTTAAAATATCAGAATTAAAAAAGATCGAGGAGACTTTTCATTTCATTCCAATTTCAAACCGTGTTGCTGATTTTTGAGTAATTTTGCTTCTCACTGAGAAAATGGTACCCAATGTCCACGAATATTTAACATTTTACCAGTTAACTTGAGATTTATTTCTCCTGGTTCAGGCACGTAGCTTCAGCCACTGCTTGTCCTGTAACAGAAGGAGTTTTGGAAAGTTTATGTCGTCGCGGTTGTCAAGTGTACTGTATGGTCATGAGCATTAGCAGCCTGTCTTGTGGGGCGCCCAAAAGTTTCATTTCGAGGGACAATGTCTTTGAGTTCCTCGGAGCATCTACCATGGAAGTACCTATAGAACAAGCAAAGGTTAGCGACTTTTCTTCTGTACACCAACAATTGTAGATTCGATGTGAGTGAAGGGTCTCCAATAAGTCGAACTGCTCGTCTCTGTATGCTGTCAAGTAGGTTAAGTGAATTTGTTGGGGCCGAGCTCCATGTATGAGAGCTATATTCCAGGCCTGGATTGGATGGTCATCCATTTGGATCTGAGGAACTGTTGAAGCATTTTTGCTAGAAAATGTTGTGTGCTGTGTTTTGTTTGCAACTGAAACTGAAATGATAAAAATGGGGCTTAATATAAATTCAAATCTATAAAAATAAGGAGACTATCCCGGTAGGTATTCTGTATCCAAAAGATAGGTATGTACACTGTGCAAGCCATAGCTTTAACCTGGCTCTGCCATGTCAACTCCTGCAATTCGCAATTGCCTTAGTGTAGTTAGTGTATTTTCGTTTCTGCAATCGACCGCACAAAAGAAGTTCTGAATTCTCTTAAGGACATCAGAGATAATGCTGAAGATTTTTTAAGAGAGGCTTTTCAATCCGCATGCTAACTTGCCGGGGGCTTATTTGAAGAACTTCATTGGAACAAACAACACGCTCCAATCCAGAAACCTCTCCTTCTGAATACTATTTTAGAGTGCCGATACTGATTTCTTGCATAGATTCGTTAATACAAAATCTTACGGACAGATTCATGGTTAAGGTTCTACCATCGTCTCAAGCTCTTCTCGCAGTCTTTGGTGCGAAAAAAAAAATCGTCGAGTGACCCTTCTACCGAAGTTTTGAAATTGCTTGATATATGTGGCAAGACTTACCTTAGACTTATAAAGTTCTTGCTTACGGTTTTAGCAACGCTTCCAGTGACCACAAGTAGTGTTGAAAGAACCCTTTCAGCTATGAAAAAGATTAAAACAATGTCCCGAAAAGTTATGGAGAATGCAAGGTTAAGTAAGTTCACTTGCTATGATATCTGTTCATTCGGATATTATTGTGAATCCCGATAAGGCGACTGATCTCATATAAAAAAAAATCAAGACGTCTTCTGCTTTGAAAAAATGTGACTATAATAGGAATCAATGAATTGGAATATACATAGGGAAGCAAGCAAAATGTAAATTATGTAGGTATAGATATGTCAAAGAAGGTATGATTCAAGTTTTCAAGTATTAGTAGGATCAATCTGTATCTGTATTCAATCTGTAGGTAATTCACTTTAATCTGATTTAATTGTAAATCATCTTTCTGTTCTATATCTTCAAATCGAAAAAGGATCAAATGTGACTATGTTAAGTTAAAAATAGCCGTTTGCGACTGTAGCTCCACTCGATATAGGAAAGGTATAATTGATATGGGCATGAAATGTGGTCAACGCACCGACAAACAGGTTTGCAGAAAAGTAAAAAGCCCAAAAAACATACTACTGGTGTCAAAAACAAAAGTTTCTCAAGCTGCGAAATTGACAATAAAAGTAAGACGCTATTTCAACTACAGTGCTTCTCAAACGTTTGCAAAATCGAAAAGAGTTACTTGAAGCATATTTTCGCTTCTGCATAATTTTTTTCGTGCCGTACTTTAGTTCTTAGTTTCTACGAAAGTATCTTATTGTGTCATTTGTGTGTAAGACCTATGTCCTGGCCAGCCGTAATTTTCCGCTGTCAATTTCACTTGTTAAAAATGAATTTGCGAGGGAAAATCAATAAATTATGAAAACAAAATATAATTACTTATATGATGCTTAAATTTATAAAGCAAAATTACGAGTGATATGTAATCATTCAAAAGGATTATTAGATTTTCCAAATATTCACCAACTCACCTGAATGCCTTTCTGTTTTACAGGTACCTACAATAAGCTTAGTTATACTATACTAGCAATGCGCGCGGCTCCGCCCGCTGGTTTATTTTCTTTTAAATTAAATTTAATTTTTTTTGAGATCATATAAATGCACGTTTGTTTATATTTTGTACTCTTTTTTAAGTTTACAAAATATTTTATCGCAATGTCTTTTCATAAAATATGCCTACATGTTATTTATTTAGTGGGCGGAAGTAGCTATAAACAAATTGCGCCTATATTTATCCGGAGGATGTAGCCGGTACAATGTTGAAAGAATTTTTAAATTCGGCCAAATAGTTCCAGAGTTAGTTAATACCATTCCTTTACCCCTCCCCCGTCTCACACTTAGTTCTTACGTAACCTGTACTGATCCGAAAGTCCTAAGTCAATAGACATAAGATTTCACATAAATAAAAACTCGTCACAGGAATGATTTGATTATTCATACTACGCGATCATATCGTTACACGTTCCATAGCTGCAGATCCCAAATATATTATATGTACGATTGTGTATATCTACGCATCGCTAACTCCTTATATGTACGTACATAATATACATATCCATTCCCTTCATCAAATTCAACTACGCCATACATTGGCATGTACGTACAATGTGCATTTTGAATGCCCGTCGTGCGAGTAATAATATTCTATTTTTGGAACGCAATACAAAACTACCCCTAAGCACAACTGCAATCGATGAAGCAATTTTGTTCGCAGTTGGCCAATTAAGATCTATTTTTAATTGGTTTTATATCACCCTCTGCATGGACCAGAAAGATGAATGTTAGCTGAAAATACTCGGTAAAGTATTGGCTAACAATTAAAAGTATACCTATCTAGAATTGCCATACATAGATTCATGAATATAATGGCAAGTTAAAGTAGTAAGGTCGAAATAAAAAAGTTAGTTTGAAAAGTTTTTCAACCCTTATAGGACGAATTTTGAAAAACGATGAATGAGGCATGTAATAATTTTGACTTATCTATCAACGTACAAACTTTCAAGTTCATACGACTAACGGTTGGTGAGGTCCCCCTATTCCCCGCGACTCCTTTACTCCAGAGCAATTCCCACCCACCCTACGGACTAAGTTGGCCGCACATCTATAAATCAGAAAAAAAATCATGAAAATCGGACAAATGGTTCTCGAGTTATGGAGAAACGAACAGACGGACGTTGCATTTTATAAGTAGTATGGATGGATAGTCAGCAACTCCCTCCATACAACTAGATCCGTCAAAGTAGAGGACCAGCAAAAACTCGATGAAAACCAACATCCCCTCTGTGTAAGTTCAACTATCAACGACTCGAAAAAGACTCACATTAACCCCTGGTTCACCAATTCAAAACTAAGCACAATAAATGACCGATCATAATATCCTCTCCACACAAATCAATTGAAAGTGGCCTCCTTGCAGGGCCACGGCCACCCGCAGCGGCGACATCTCCACTATACGAGTGTGCACACTGCCAAATGAAATTCAATAATTTGTATGATAAACTCTCGCAATCAATTACGCTACGAACTGCGATATGGGGGCTCTGGCTCTGGCTCTGTAACTGTAACCCACTTTCCACTTACACTTCTGTGGCTGTTCTCACAATCCTTCAGATTCAGATACAACTGAACACTTAACAGCTGGGGATAGATAGATGAACGAGTGGATACACAGCCGCCTGAAAGAAAAAACATTGTAAACACATCCGAATATCCGATGGCCAACAACGTTTATCGTCTTCAACTTCTTCTGCTTCTTCGCCGTTGCCAACCGCGTCGCCATCGTCATCATCCAGAAACTATTAAAGTGATTTATGCCAGAGGAACCGAAAGCGGATGGCATACGGTTCCAGTTTGGGGTCATAATGCCTGTACTAATGCCCGGATCACGATTGTGTCTAAAATATTGATTTGTCAATTTGTACGCGAGCAATGGGCCAAGAGCAGCCCAAGAGCCGCTGGCAGGGTGCTGCTGCTACTTAATTCGGTGCCCCTTGCATTCGTAATGAACAATTGTCAACTGCCAAGATTGGATGTTGTATAGAGGAGGGGGTGCCTGACTGCCTGCCCGTTGTCGTTGAGCCGCCAATATAATCGTGTTGACCAAGTGCTGTGCCGTTGTTCCTGGGTGGAGTTCACGTCAAGCAATTTGGGCATTAGGAAAATTAGTCACGAGTCTTGCCTGTAGCCTGTAGCCTGTTGCGCGCTCTATACAGACCGGCAGCATGTATAAGCATAGCATGCAACATGTAGCGCACAGCACAGTCTCTCCAAATGGATATCGCTGCCCATACCCAAATCCGTATGCAGCATGTCACTGCAATTATATTTGCTCGTCATGTGCACCTTGATTGGGCTTAGAAATGGAACTGGGATTGTGTCGCGTTCCCGAGTCCCGACCCGACCCCTCTCCTCGTCGAACAAATCATTTTATTAATTCAGAAGCGCCCATGCAGGAGCGGAGAGCAGCCGAATGCATGCGCCAATGTTTGGGGCTAACCAGAGAGACCCATATGCGCACAGGCACATGTGAGCTTGTAGGGTGATTAATTATGCACGCGATGTACTTGGGTTCCGTGTCTATAGGTAGCTAGCTACTGGAAGACCTCATAATTGAGTGGTAGCAGGCAGTCAACAGCCAACAGCCAACAGCCAACTCCAATGGGTGCCCTTTTTCTATATGGCTGTTCTGTTTGATTTCCTTTTCGGGATTTTGTATCTACCTACGTGGTGGATCGCAGAAGTGATCGGGTGTTAGATAAGCTCCAGATACATGATGTGATCGCTATAGAGAAAGTTGAGAGTGTTGGACACACGCAACGGGGGAAGATGTGTATGATAGTTGCATGGTCGCGACGACTGTTGTAATAACAGCTGCAACAAATTGGACATGACAAGTGGTAATCTATGGGTATGATCTCGACTAAGGGTCAGACAAATGTCAGATCAGTGGAAATTTTCAAAACTATAGATGATGTGTTACTGTTTCCTGGAAAGTGTAACGGACCTCGTTAGAGCTTGACGAACGTTCGTATTTTGGGTCAATGTTTACTCTTGTAATATGTAAAACAAAATTCTCGCAGTCATTTTTCATTAGTGAATATAATTTGAGGTGAAATAAAATATTACTCTCGGGAAACATTTCTCAAGTGGTTAACGGTTATTGTTATCTTTATGGTCAACTTAATTTTTTGTAAGAAAACCCAAATAGGATTTTAACAAAGCCAACTAATGGCTCATACTGATGAAGATTGAAAGGAATTTCTACTTCTCCAGGAATATTTACTTTGCTCGTAAATATTCAGTACAGAATGTCGCCTATATGTCCTTTTCCAGGTTCCAGACTTTCTCTTTGCTAAATTACATTACGACTGGTTCGTGAAAAGGTAAAAAAAACAAGGGTTTGTCTTCATGGGACTCTTTCACTGGCAGCTTCTTTAAAAGGACCCCACTGTGTCTTCCCTAGTGAGATCCTAGACCTACTCCGGGACAGTCAGAGAGACAAGGGTCTTCTTCTTCTCTGGGGGTATGTCAGTAAGTTTTGCTACGAAAGAGAGCCGGACATTCCGTTAGTATGTGAAGAGAGCATTCGTCACTCTCAAAACAGAGTCTAGGGTTCGGTAAGACGCCAAATCGGTGAAGTTATTTTATCATGAGGCCGTAGCCTCTAGTTATATACAAATACAGGGTGGGCCATCTAGTGATTTCTTTTCAAATCATGGGTTATTTTGACACTGACAGCCGTTTCCCGCTCGAAATCTTGACAGAAAGTCAGTATCATACCTCCGCGGAACGAAATGAGTCGCTTTACGCTTGAGCAACGTTGGGAAATATTGAAAACTTATTTCCTAAAGTGAGTGCTGTGTAGCCCAAACAGTGAGTTTTTTAAAAATAAGTTTGAAGCACCCACCGCGCCTATGCAACCGAGTATACAACACAAGTTGGTGCAAAAAGTTCGTGAGACTGGTATGCTAGTGGGCAACGCTCATGGTCCCCGTCGTCGTATGGTGCGCACAGATGAGAATGTGGCTGCGGATTTGTGGAGTGGTGGCATCATTGGACCATTTTTCTTCGAAAATGAGGCTGGGAACAACGTTTCGGTAAACAGTGGGCGTTACAGAACCATGTTAACCGACTTTTTTTTTACTGAAATTGAAGACATGGATTTGGATGACCTCTGGTTTATGCAGGATGGCGCGTCATGCCACACAGCCCATGCCATAATCGATCTTTTCCTCACCAAATTCCCAAATCGTGTTAATGCCCGCCTCGGAGCTGCGATTTGACTCATTTGGATATTTTTTTTGTATGGAGAACCGTGAAGGACCGATGTTATGCTAACAATCCGGAAACGATTCAAGCACTTAAGGCGAATATCATTCAAGCAATTCGCGATTTACAGCCCTAAATCATCAACAAGGTCTTGGAAAATAATTTGAGTGACAGATTGCGCTGGAATATGGTCGAGTTTTGCCAAGGCTGACTGAATAGTTCGTTCCATAAATACCATATCAAGTCCCGGAATCCATCTTAGAACCTTCTATGTACCAGATTAGGTCAAGTTGTTATGTATTGGGTTTATATTTTTTCCAGTCTTTTGGAGGGGTGATGATAGAGAAGTTCGTATAGGCGTGGAGCATAGACAGGCCGGCATACAGTTTCCAGCTATACATTGGACCCGTTCTACATCTTTAACTGTGGTGAGTTCGTTAGTCTTATTCCACCAGACCACGTCAGCGTAGGCGATAACTGGTCTAACCACAAGCGTATAATATATCATCCGGGGTCTAAGACCACAATTTATTCCGCAGACTCAATGACGGATCCATAGGGATCTGGTGGCCATGTTTTCGATGCGTTCTATTTGTCGATTCCGAGGTCGGTTCCACGATATTTTGCCGTGAAAGATGATTCCCAGATAATTGGCTTCCCATGAGAATTTAATGATTTCGCCACACATAGTAGGGCGAATTGGAGATCTAGTTTACTCCATTTGGTAAAACGTTAGTTATGTTTTTTTTGCAGTATTTAAAGTGATCTATTGTGACCTACAAAGTTTTTTTAAAAACGAAAATCTCATATCTAAAAAACAGCTTCAGCGACTGCGACGAAAATAAATATCTGAGGTCATGTCCGCGTTGTTAAAAAGAACTGTCAAATAATTTTTGTACATTTTTCTTATGAGGCAAAGGAAGGAAAAACATCGAAATCGAACTCGACCTTCATAGTGAATCAATCAACAAGTTGTACAAGTTGTGCAGAATTCACTCTCTCTGTTAACTAATTTGTGCGTGTGGTCTTTCATATACCACCTATTTGCCAAAAACCAGTTCTTTCATTCATTCATCCTTTTCATTAATTTTATAATTCATTCAATCATTCATTAATTCATAAATTCATTTATTCATTCATTCATTCATTCATTCATTCATTCATTCATTAATTCATTCATTCATTCATTCAATCATTCATTAATTCATTTATTCATTTATTCATTTATTCATTTATTCATTTATTCATTTATTCATTTATTCATTTATTCATTTATTCATTTATTCATTTATTCATTTATTCATTTATTCATTTATTCATTTATTCATTTATTCATTTATTCATTTATTCATTTATTCATTTATTCATTTATTCATTTATTCATTTATTAATTCATTCATTAGTTCATTCATATTCATTCACCGCTTATCCATCAAAAGGGTCGCTGCGTTGGTGTAGAATGCTTAAGTGGAATCTCCCAATTCCGCTCCTAGTCATAATACTCATAATCGCTGGATACCTTCAATTTCCATTGTGAATCAGCACATTAGACACTAACGCCATGGAAACTTGCCAATTGTCTTCATAATTTTGTTCATTGTCATGACTTGATATTTAAAGTAATAAAGCTCCGCGTTAGGTCCCGCCGTAAGGAGCAAGATTGGTGAGTTCAATATGAGCTTGTCGACTTACGTAAACAAACGTTCTTATAATTATTGTGCTGTTGGATAAGTCCCATTCACAAGGACGATTTCCTTTTGTAATTTCTGCGCTAACCACCCTAGTTCTGGTTCATTTGTAGTCTCAATGACGTTCTTTTGATGTGGCCACTAACTAGGGAATACAACTGATTTGCCGACATGAGGCACGTTACCATTTTAATTGTTAATATGTTAAGAAGAAGCCATTAAAATGCACTTATATGCACAAAAGCAAATTTGTTGTCTACAACATTACAGCAGTTGCGTAAACGAAATCAATGCTCACTGTCACATATGCGACAATCAAAGCTCGCCAAACAGAACATCCCATCAACAAAAGGATTTCGATGCCAAAAGCGATTGTTTTGAATCCATTTCCGTCCCGAAACCGAGGTCAAAGTGTCACTGTACGATGAGTCATTGCATCGCGTTACCCTATTTCGTGCAATTCTCTGTAAAACCGACCACATCAAAGCAGTACATAACTAATTTCATGTCCGGGTAATTGAATATTATCCGTTTGTTTCTATAACCCACTAGTAGGGGATAGATATACTTAAGAGCCAAAAGGACCCCATCCTTCCCGGAACAGAATCAAATGTGTGACCGGCTGGTGCATCCAGGAAGCATTGTTGTAGGCACATAGGTACTTGTTACAGTAAGCAGTTAAATCGGCAAAACACCGACAGGTTCTAACCCCAGGTCGGGAATCGGACTCTCTGCTGCGGAGCTTCCCGAATACTGTTGTCCCACTGAGGTGTATTTCGGTGACATCAAAGTGTTGGCCAGCTTTGTCGGCTGCCGACAAACCGAAGTTTGCCCTTTGCTTTGATGTTCTCGTTGCGATGGCATTGTTTTCTATATGAGCTGAGCTGAGCACCCGGCCCAATACAAACAAACATTAGAAGCTATATCAAGTGCCTCATCCTCGTGTTGCGTTGCGCAGTGACGACAGTGGTTGGTGGTGTTGCCCGCGGCCCTATACCTTGGCAAATGTGCCTGGTGAATGTGTCATTGCCATCAAACAAATTGAAATCATAATAGAAATGTCAGTTCACCTAGATCCACTTTCAAAGTGACACACCGCCTCTATACAGCCTATATTATGTAGTTTAAGCAGGTGACTGGTGATTGCGGTGCGTGCACCTTCATCGGGATAACTGATATGACCACGCATATCACTTTTCGCCATCAAATCGTCCGGTGTCTGCATCAGAGTTCGCTCTGCTCCTCCTGGGGTCGATGGTCGCTCGCCGATGATAGCAAAAACTTCGGACTTGGACTCGTCGAAACTGTATCGTTTCACAGGTGGTGGACAACGCGCACCCATCTATGGCTTCTTGCATTAATTTTTTAGTACACTCTTTTGGCTTGTTTGACGTCTTCGGTATTAATTGTGCATTCAGGTGATTACAAAGGAAATATGCACTTAAGCTGAGGCCACGCCATGCAGCGAGGGGACATACTAATATTGGATTGTGACATGTGTAGGTATATAGAGCGCTTGCCACCCTCCGCAACTTGTGTTGGATTTCTCAGGCAATTTGCGATGACTAATTGGGAAAATTCTTTCCGAAGGAGGTATATGCGCGGAAAACCCCATACCAACAGTTTACGGGACTATCGAAAGAAGCACCATGAATACACAATTGGCTAGAGATTCGGCGGATGGCCAACGCAATGATTGAAAATAGACTGAGTGTCACCAAGTGGTTTACACTGAGGCGGCGCGATTCAAAATGATGCTGTCCTACTAAAAATATCTATCGGCTGAGTGAAGTCTACAGAAAATGATTAAATCATGATCGTGATGAAATATTAGAGTGACATTTTGGTTGGTGTGTCTTTGTCTTCTTTGAAAATTCAAAGGCCGTATGGGATTTTCCAGAAATTTTGAAGTTTGTTTTCTGTCTAGAGGTATAGTTTATGTGGACTTGTTTACTTTTTGCTGTCATTTAGAAAAAATGTTTACCGCATATATACCAACAGCGGGAGGTTTTATAAAAATCTGACTGGCTCTATTTAGAGTTTTCCACATTCAACTGCTTAGTGATCTAGATGCAGATGTACGGTCAGTTTTTGGCCTTCTTAATCAACATTTATGCCAAAATCTTGATTAAAGTTTCGAGCTCGAAACTTTTCACGGCGCCAATACTTTCTTTAGTAGGCTTATGACTAAGAACTGGCTTTATCTGGCGAAAGGTGGACAACAAATCACAAATGTCGGCGAAGAAAGTAGGTCAAGGACGTCTGCTTCAATTTTGAATCAGTGTGGAACTCGGAAACCACCATTAAAATGATCTGTCACAAAAAAAAAAGAGATTTTCATGTACGTAGCCAGTGGAGGTGACAGGGGTTGGCATATAACACCCCCAGAAAAAAAAATCAACATACATTAATGAAATTAGTAAATGTTTCAATTGAGTTATTGTTCACTGTAGCAAAGACAGCAAAATAAGAAATAAATCTTTTTAACTACTACCCTCGCTACTATCCCTACATATGTGGGGAGTGCGGAATATCCCTGAAGGTCTACAATTTGGTAGCAGATAATCGAGAGTTATGGAGGGTCCACATAAACCTCCCATACCCACGCACGCTAATGCGAGAAACAGATTGGCACAGCAACAGCAACTTTGACAGCCACAGCGCACTTTTTAGAGCCCCTGCTTTTAAATGGCTGAAGTTACATTACCACAGCAACATCGACATCGACATCGACGTTAGAGCTAAGTCCTAAATTCAATGTTGCTGTGCAACGGCTACCAACACCACGGTGACTTTTTCAGTTCTCTCAACTTTCAAATGCTGACATACTGAAGGTGCAGCATCATTACCAGATATAGACAAAAAAAGTTTTAGCAGTTTACAAATAATTATTCTTATAATAAATTATTTATAAAATACTATTTTAATTTTTTTTTTGATTTAGATTGCCTTTCATTTTCGATTGGCAAAAGAAATCAATTCTTTTTTGTGATCTGCAGGCGTCAAATTATTTACTGTCGGTGGGACGTGATTTTGAATTCTAGTTTTACTATATTGCAATGTGGAAACGAGTTATCCACTAATTCAATCGTCGTGAGTTGTATTAAAATTAATGTTTGACAAGCTATTAAAAGAAAAGTCATGTACCTAATATCATTTTTTTTTTCGCTTTTACCATTTATTTTGGAAGATATAAAAGGTAATCTGGCAATGCTGCGTTGCAATCAACTCTCAACAAATTTTGTTTTCCTCCCTTGACAAAGTTGCTGTCGATGTTTCCAATGTGTTTCATGCGACTTCTGCTGTTGAAGTTGCTGTTGCTGTCAAAGTTGCTGTTGCTGGTGCTGTGGTAATCTGTTTCTCGCATAATGCTATTCTCTCTGGCTCGCATCTGACAATTCTGTTCAGTGTGAATGACTAGAGAGAAAGAAAAATCCATTTTTCTGCAGTCTATTTTAACATATCAGACATACTAACAAATTAAGGACCATTCACATGGGAGTGAATGAACGAATAAATGAAATGCGCTACTTTGTGGAACGCGATTTAAATGATGTGGATTGTAAATAGACTGACAATTCGCGCCAAGGTGTTTTCGTTCGCGGCAAAAAATTTGGATTTCGAAATTTCGTTATTTAAACTGTTAATAAACTCGTTTCTTAATAAATTTTGAAGGAATAATTAATTATCCTCATCTTGGAGTAGTAAAATGTGCAATTTTCTGTTTATAAATGCATAAAAAGTGGTTTATTCGCATTTCATCAATTCGTTCGTTCGCTCCCATGTGAATGGTCCTTTACTGGGTTTGTCATTTCTAGTCATTCATTTAAATGAAATTTCAGGCAATCCGTTGCTTCGATGTGAGAATAGTTTAAAATAAAATTGCGTATTGCTTATTGACAGTTGCTAGTTGCTTAGTTGCTTATTACTGGATGCTTATTGTTTGTTGCGTCAATCTGAGAGCCACCTGACGTTTTCCTACATAAAGAGAAAAAAAAACTCAGCCCACCACCTGCTTTGTCTCTCTGGAATTCTGGAGTAGAGTTGAAGATTCTAAGCTGCCGATCAGTTCTTCTTTCTATCATCTCCTCTAAGCTCCTAAACGATACAAACTGGACCGCAGATCACTCGAAGAACTGTTCGCTGAAAGCAACTGAACTGAGTGCGATTTCATCCGGTCTTAACAGGGTACACGTACAACATCTGATTTGTTGCTCTTGAGAGGGCTATTCAAAAGCATTCTAATGAAGCTCTTAGAAGCAAGATTGGAAAAATTACTTCTTTTCTCGATATCAGCTTGAATTTCATTGCTGGTATTCACCGGAGAACCTCAGTAGACAGAGTCTCTCAATACGTCAAATATATACATATCTGTCTATTGTGACGTTCTATCCAAGGCACTAATATTGAATATCCTTTCTTGTGAAAGCATATAGCTATTTTGTTTAGTTTTCATTCACAACTCGCCCAATCTTCGGCACTTCTACCTCAATGCCCACAAATGGATGACAGCTTGCCTCCTTTTTCCGATTTTTCCGATTGTGTCAAGTGACAACGGTCAGATTCACTGACTTTTTGACATAATCAATAATAATAAATTTGAGGTACCATTTCTTGTCGCATGAGGTTTGCAGGTACACTTTGTTCTGGTAAAAAATATTAAGGGTATTCACTTGTGCAGCTCGAGCTCGTAAATGTATAAATTTCTGCGGTGCTTTAAGTGAACACCCCTCGGAAATGTCATTGCGCAAGTCGCGTAAATCAACTGTAAATCTGGAATCAAACTAACAATTCATACGACTGTCTGTCAAATTTTGACATTTGTGATTTGCGTAACTTTCCGCGCTTGGTTTCCGAGCCTAAATTGTCGCGAAAAATTATGAGGTCTGCGTAAACTATTCTCCACATAAAATTTGACAGATGTTGATTTACGAGGTGGTAACTTTCTGCAGTTTATAAGGCTTTTATGCGTTTAAGTGAATACCCTTATTCAAATAAGAAAAAAAAGAATAATTCTCAAGTCTAACTCCAATTTAATTTCATATAAATTATTTAACAAACAACTTCCGTTCACTAAATTATGCTCTTCTCCTAATTTCCAATGTCGCACAGGCTGATTGGTTTTCCATGTCATCTGATGGCTTAAATGGCTATATAACAATAATTTACAACTTGCTGTATACGCACACCGCGTGTACTGAATTAATTTGAGAACTAATTAGATACATTTTGATTCGACACTTGATTAAATTTAAGTAGCCCATTAAATAGTCCTCTTTACTGTCACTCATTTCCAGTTCATGTCAAAACTCGAACCATTATCCCATAAAAATCTCCATCCAACGGTAATGAACTTACAAGCTGATATTATAACGTTATCATCAAAATCAGCTTATATACAACAGGATTCACAATTTCACATTAATTCACATCACTGACGAAGGTGACATGCGTCAAACATGACAGCTAACAGCTTACCCCTACTGAACTGCAAATTATACCAATCTATATGTACCACCGGTTTCGACTTAATCTTATCTTTTTGTTAATTCTTTATTGATCCAACATGGACAATGAACGACAGCAACAATAACAACGACGACGACGACGATGACTCCTTAAGTAGCAATTTATAGTCACGACAATGTTTTCATTTGGCTCATCTTTTTCACCGATATTAATTAATTGTGTATTCAGAAATCGCTTTATGGGGGAGGGGGTCCATAAATTCACAAAGCTAGCTCTGATCTTACTATACTACTAGAAGGAATCAACACAAGAACTCGGGCTTTTGTCAATTGATGCCGCCGCCTCATTAAACGTTATATACGAGATGTTCGATCCGGCACATCCCCAAATACGAGATCTGTTATACAAACGCACACTATAGCCACTATAGTGATGTGCCGACATGAAGTTATTAATTTCGTTTCGAATCGAATGTGATTTGAAACGGCTTTTGGAACACGACCCTCTGCGAGCGGGAGGTCGGTCGGCAATCGGCATCGGCACGGCACAGCACTATTACCGCCGCCGCGCCGATGATGACTTTTATGACCGAACATAACATAAATCCTAATTAATTCAAAGATGTGCTAATTTGGTAGATATTCAAATTCGAAATTAATTTTTGGTTTATTTTTATCTTTTGAGATAAGCTCGTGATTATGCAGCCATGAGGGTCTGTGTTTTTTTTTTTTTTTTTTTTGTTGAGTTGACTGTCGGGGGCGCCTTGTTATGGTCAATGACGGCTACTACCTGACTGACACACGGACACACCATTTCTGGGAATTATTTATGGCAGAACAGTGTTTTATTGTATCGCAGATGATGTTTGGCTGGAATGCATTTCAAAATGGCTCTGTGGATATTATAGATTTTTATGGATTAACTTTTAGGGAATGTATACATACCAACAACATTGAACAATGCGACCTGTCATTAATTTTTTTGGAATTCTGTTTTTGATTATACATAATACTTCTTTATTATTGGCTTTCATTTTGACGTACGTATTAAGAGTTTTTGACAATTTCTATGGTGACGTTTCCTTTACACGCAATAGTTAATACGTCTAAGTACATGGTCTAAGAGACCTTTGTTTTAATCCAGCTAAAACCTAAGACAATAACCAAAAAGCTTTTCGTGGGATCTTCTTATGGAGACAATAGTCAATGACCTATCGTAAAATGTGCTACAGAAATCACGTAAATTAACGATAGTCGTCGTGGCGAGTCAGCCAATATAAAATATCCAATGATAGCGTAACGTAATCTAGTACATTCGGCATAAATATGATAAATTCTTTAAATTATCGAGATTGAATAATTTTAAAAACTCACAACATAATTACTGTCGTTAAAGTTTTAGAAACGATTTCGTAAGTTCGTCACCGTGTCTTTAATTTTACTTTAGTTGTGTAATTTTTTATCTGAAGACATCTTTTGACACAATGCACATTATTTGTTGAGTGCAATGGATTTAATTAACTCCTTTCAATTGTTAAAATAATTAAACTAATTTATAGCCCACACACTATTAAACACAAAATGACGTCGCATTGAGCAACGCGATTTGACTCACTACAAATTTAATACATTCGTTTTGAACGCACCCCATGCACCCGGTTGATCAACTGATCCTATTGTTGAATAGACAGTTGATCTACTTGTGATAGGCGCAAGAAATTAATTCTAAGCCCCCCAGTAGCGATCGTTTTGTTATTAAAGCTCCCATGTATAGGTAAAAGTTGGCTATACGCAGCTCGTAATGCATAAATAAAAGTAATTTTCCGTTAGTTCTACTACCATTTGCATAAGAGTGATATTTTAATTCTTTCATCAACGAAGCCCTTTGGAAGCCATTTTGATAACTGAAACTCTTTGATTTTCGCCCAAGATTTGTTTAACCTTCCTAATCACCTAATGTGACTCTTGGTTTTATGCTGTTTGAAATATTTGATACATAAATCTGTCACCCGCACCCTGTACCCATAGATTAGGCACGGGTCTTACTATAATAACAACTTTAACTTTTAAGCTACCAATAACCAATTTAATTGAAAGTTTTACTTATATGTCGATTTTCTTTGGGCAAAAAAAAGCACTTTTTTTAAGATTCAGATTACTTTTGCGAATCTCGATTCGAAAGAGAGATTCGCACGTACTTTCACCAATATTGAAAATTGAAAAAAATGGATATAAATGTAGACGAATGGACCGTCGTAGAAAATGCCAATGGGGTTATTTTCATGGGGAAAGACCAAGTTCTTATTCAAAACAAAACAAGTAAGTAGTTATTGTTTGTTTGAATACAAGTAAAAAACTAACAAATAACAATACAATTTTATAAACACAAATTGGAATTTAAAAACAGCTGACTGTCAAATCACACACCAACACAAATGCAAAAAAAAATTGATCTCATTTCATGTTCGATTGGGGCAGGAAAAATCTGAGATTGAGAGCAAAACGGTAAAAGCCCAAAGAAAATCGACATTAAAATGACTTTAGTACAAATTCTAGTACAACGTAAGTCAAATGTAATATAATTTTCGCAAAACTCCAATTACTTCTTTAAATTACAGTACTACAATGACATTTATACTTAAACCTTGACTTGCTCAGGTACTCAGGTTAGTTAGTTTCGACTTATGCGTTAAATTGTCGAATCTAAATTTGGTTATTGGTAAGGCCTATCCATAGAATAATAAGTATTTTCAATTTCTCGCCCTATTATGAACTTTCGGAATAAAAGTCAGATGTGTTTTGAATTTTGAACTGACAACACTTCATCACCAATTACTGTCATATATAATTTAGGACAGGTGCATCATAACTGAATTTGATAGTGACACCCGGAACACAAAAACACAATAACAATCGACATCTTCCGGTGACAGTTAAAACTTCAATGTTTCTTCATCTTGTTGCAGAGAAAAAACAAACATAAAAATAAAACATGGGGTGGAATCGGCTGAGGTGATTGGTTATATTCACATCATCATCATTTTTCTTCATTATTGCAATCATTTTCTGACAGCTACATGTACAATACATTGCTTAATGAAATAAATATTATATTGTGGGTCACAATAGACAATTTTATAGTATGTAACATTTTATCAATGTGTAGTAGGTACTAATATTCGTTTTTAGCGTTCGGGATAAATTTTACGAATTCATAATAGAGAAATTTTCAAAACACAATTATCTATTGTGACCTAGTAAAGACTTAAGCTTAATTTAAAGGTTAGAAATTAGGCTCATTGTGTGACAATTCGTGCCAGACGCCCCAAGCGGATTATTTGGAACTAACAAACATTGTATTGATCTATCAACCTTCTCCTTCTAGGGCCAGACAGCAATTGCAAAAGCAGCTAATAGGGTTCCCTTCCAACTTCCAATTGACGAAAAAATGCATACTATATTTCAATGTTTAGATAAGCCAATTTTTATTGTATCAAATCAGTCCAAAGTGCATTGACCTCAATCTGCGCCACGTCTCAACGAATTCAAACTTACTTACGTCATCATTATCCAGACAAGAAGCCAAATGGCACAGAACTTTGTCCTTGAGGCGTATAATTTCACTTCGCCTCTGCCCGTATTGTTGTCGTGTGAATGTGTTAACGTTTTAAAGAAGTCTTCTCAGGCCCGCTGTCTGACATTGACATACCGACACATCTCATAAATCAAAGCGCAAAACCATACGCAAGCCTTCTGCCGGCATGGTGAAATACAAAATTGTTAAATAAACTTCACCGACCCAGGTAGGTAGTTATATTCTTTCTGCTTGATGACCATCATACGGTTAAACGGGGAAAGAGATTTGTCTTGCTTATCCTCATTGGATGTGGCTCCTCATTGACATTTGGGCTAATCTAGTCTTGTTGCCGTGTTAATTTGTGCCCCTTTGGCGGCTTGTTTTATGCAAATGTTCTAAAATGTTGATGAAATTTTTATTTGGTTTGCGTGTTTTTGGCTCTTTCTCACTTGGGCGGTTTTGTGTTATATTTTGGCTACCCAAAAAGACCAAGGCAGTGCTGGTAGTGGTAGGTATAGCAGCCACCTCAGGTTCAAAATCGGAAGTTGAATCATTCTGTTTGGCTGGATTACCGTGAAATTTATTTTATTTTTGTCTGTCTACCTCAGCAGCAGTCAGAAGAGGCCATTGTCGGAGAACAACAAAACAAAATCGATCGGGAGGCAGTCTTTTTCATATTTATCTTTTTTTATTTGAATATTTTTAAACTGTTTATTTCTTGAGAATTGGTTCGTGTTCCTGTTTTATTTTCTTTCTTATTTTTTTCTCTCTTTTATTTGATTTGGGTGTCTGGACTGGACTGGACTGCAGATTTGGCAGGTTAATTTCTAGTGAATTTTTCTTGTTTTTTTTTACGAAATAGAAAACAAGTTGTTTATTCACTTTATATCTTAGGTTCGGTTCATAAAATATTTTGAAATAAAAATCCTGAGGGGTCTAAAAGTCTGCCAGAAAAATTCCCTTTCGAATTAACAGCTGTATGGGCTTAGAATTCACACTACAATTCTGCAACAGCTTGAATTTATTATCTAAGAACAGACTGAGTGTATGATGTATTTCTACCGCAAGAGGGCGCTTGGCTCCAAATTGAGCCATCAACGCAAAAAACTGGCTAAACAACGTGGTTTTTAGACTAATAATTCTTTACGGCATCATTTTAGGGTAGGAGACAGAACCTTCAGTCTGAGGGCCCTGGAAAAGAGTCAATTATGGCAGAAGGAATGGGGACCCCTTCAACCGACGCGACGCTCTACAAACCATGCCTAACCTTTTCCCGTTAAACAGAAGTAAAAGATCATGCTGTAGCCACGCGGCCATTAGGCTCAGCGCAGGCACTGAAGAATGCAGAATTCATGAATGCTTTATGACCATGGTGTAGTGGTTAGAATGCTTACTTGTAACCATATGTCAAGGGTCCATCGGGAATCAGTAATGCATTGACAATAAAGAGAAACGAATTAATTCAAAAGTGGTATAATGGACAAGAATTCGAACTTGAGTGCTCCAATAACAAAAAAAAAATAAAAATTCTTCTTCAGACACGCACTTTTCCTAAAATCACTGATTGTCCGGTAGTTTAGGATAGGGTATGCGATAGAAATAACCTTTACAACACATCTTTTCCAATCTTTATAGGCGTCTCGAAAAACCCTCGAAGGAGCTAAAGCTGGGGCCTTCTCCGAACACCCCAAGTAGAAATTCCGTCTATAATAAATTGCAGTGCATTATAAGCCGAACTCACAGCTATGTGTCAAGTTGCAGCCCTAATGACGACTATAATATCCCAAAAGGATAATGTGCATAATATTCAAGCTGGCATCCAGCAATATAAGATTGAAGACTGCTGCGTAAGCGTATATCAAAAAAAAAGCTAGACAGCACAAGGTGCCGCAAAAGTTGTCACCCGATGTTCTTTGGCTGTCATTTTTTTTTTTGTGAATGACCAATTTTGGATTATCATTACTTGATGTCTTAAATTTTTTTTTTGGAAAAACTGATATCCGATACGGGACCGCCGCCAGAATTGATGACCATTCGGGCCTGATTTATGACATTTTTCATCACTCTTTTTAGAACTTCCGTCGATAGGTCCTCGCATTCTTGACGTCTATTCCCTTTGAAGGCTTCAATAGTCTGAGACTTGTTGACATAGACTCGTGTCATGCCTTAAAAAAAAAACACAAAAAGAAGTTTGGAATAGTTAAATCGGGCGATCTTGCCGGCCACTGAAAATCGCCAAAATGAGAGATTATAATCCACCCAGAAATGCTGCCCTCGGAATTTCTGTTGTGTCTCGTGCAGGTGCAGTATGCGCCGTTGGAACCAAATTGTATCTATAGTCCCAATTCTCTGTAAAGATACTCCAGGGTCTTCGGCGATATTCTCACCAGAGCCGGGGCCCGCCAGACCTGACAGCATCTCTTATTGTCCCATACTCTTATACGCTATCGGCTATAAGTCGTAGTGTTTGATTAGTTGGTGTCGGACGACTGGAAAATCTGCGCTGAAATTCACGCCACACCAACACCACCGACAAATTATGCCGCAAAAAAAAATCTAAACATTTATTCCGCGTTCTATAGGCGATTCATGTCTTGTTGACGTGTATTTTGTATCTGTTTATATTACAAATGTCAAAGTGGAATTAACACTTACCGCCAAATGCAAAAATAAAGCATTTTCCGATAGGGCGGCTGACTTTTGCCTCACCTTGAATAGCATTAAAATTGGCGGGGTTTTCGCTCACTGAGTAGCTTCTTATGAAATTGTGCGCAGTCGACGAACTTGCTAGACTACGCTCTGTCTGTCGTCAATAAGAAAGCGTGCGTGCAAAGTTCATGCTCTGCTATATCCCATTTTAAAAGCGACACAGAGCTAGGCTTAGGAAAACCTAGCCAATTCTTGACCCAAAGATATTCAGTGAGTTCCTACGACTTAAAAGACTCAACGTATTCATGAATATCATTAAGTATTGGAGTCTGTATCTCAGGCATGAAAGACCTGGCTTGCCCACCAACATTTTTTCAGACTATAGTGCAAAAGGAAACCCGCCTTGCCTTTGCCGATTTCAGCAAGACTTATCTGAAAAATTTCGTTTTCAGCGACCTCAGTGACCGTGTTAAGACATTCTTAGCTTTTCTGATAGGAGCAAATGGTTTGCAATAAGTATAGTCCAGTGTTTTCCATAGTTTCCATAAAAGCATAAAACATAAACATAAAACATAACATAAAGCATAAAAACATATATCTATTTGGCTTATTCAACCGACACAATAGATAGAAAAAAAAATATACAATACTTATACGACAACAACCCCTCTTGGGAACGGGTCACTGAAGTGTGTCTATATGTAAACCGCCCTTCCTATAGTTGGGCTAGGTCAGTCACATGCATCAAGATTTATGGTGTTCAATTTTGTTTCGCATGCTAAAAGGTGACACGCAACCAAAGCCAAAATGCCAATCGATACAAAACCAACCGAGTGCCACGTGCTGCTATTGCTATAGATGATGTTGGTAAGGCAGGCAGAGACCTCTGAGTGCTGGAGACTTACCATTACCAACCAAGTGTTTCTCCGCCATGTCTCCAGTGTCCAGACTATTGGCGGCAATTAAATGCAATTCCCGCACAGTCCATGGGGAAGTGGAGTGGATGTGTCCCATTTTTGTGGTCGCTCTGGCGCACCGATAATTGCCTTTTTAATTAAAAGGTGAAATAAATCGTCATCGTCCTTACCTTTTCCGTATAGTTAGTTACTTATACCTTCCTACAGCTGAGGGAATTTTATATTTTACCGACAGTGCACATGGAATTCATCTTGCGGATTCGTAAATTGCAAACCGACAACGACAACGACGACGGCGAATGGTAGACATTCGCGGCAATTGATATCACAACCTGTCGCTTCCCTGTGGTTTTGTGGTTGTGTTTCCTTTTCGTTTGATAGATCTCGCAACACAGAGCCGTCATACCCGGGGAGTCTATTCGATTGACACTAATGCTGGGATTTTATGACGGTATGCGCGGAGCTCACTAATGGAGCTTGCGTCTCTCAAAGGGGGGTTTGTGTTGAATAATGCTTCTTCGGAAATGAAAGCAAAGGCATTTTTATTAAGACAGGCGACGACGAGTATCCCATTAGGTCGATTGAAATCGTCAAATGAAAAAGGACTCTGGAGACGTGTTTATTACATCGCGGAACAATCCGATCTAGGATGGCTTTTGCGATTCGCTTAAAATTTGCGGAAATTCCAAAACCTGTCGTAAACATCCAGTCCAGTCATCACTCATCAGATTCCAAACGCAATAATTGTGCAGCTTCCCAAATACCACAGACCTGTTCGTGCCAAACTAGGCACTGCCGCACTAATTACTTAGCTTAATGATAAATTAATTTGTCGTAATCACCCAAAACGTTGAGTCGATTCATGTGCGTCTGAAAATAGCCAACAAATGGCGGCCGAAGCGTTGTAGTAGGTGTCCCTGGGGGACACAGCCGGCTGGCTACATCATCGCACCTTAAAGGCGGTGGAGCAGAGGCAAAAAAAAAAACTAAACGCACCATATTCGCTGAGAAGTCGTCCGCGATGAGGCGCGCAGCGCAAAGGACGACACCTCGCCGCTGCTGGCTACCGGCAGATCTCATCTCAACCGATATGTGGCGGTGTGTAGCCGTGTAGCGAGTACAGCGCAGTTGCGTTCGTTCGCTTGACACTTACAGTGGTTTTTATTATTCTTAATTACAGAAATAAAAGCAAAGCAATAAAAGGAGAATAAATGTGTTTTCGTATATGCCACGTTCCTGATGCGGTGCAGCTGGGTTATTGACGTTTTTGTTGTGTATCTGGTTCAGGAGTCGGTCGCGGAGGTGTAGCCAGAACAGGCGAATTAGGAACTTTGCCAAAAGTGTCAGTCACTCGGGTATATGGTGTTCTGTACCTCCCACGGAGCACGCGTTTCGCGATGAGATGCAAACTAAATAATTGAACAAATATTTATAAAAACAAACAAACAAATAAAAATCGTTTAACAAACATGTTGAGAATATTGTTGTTGTTCGAAAGGTAAATCCATTATTGAGGTCTCCGAAGGTGATTACAAAAAATGCACTACAAGCAAGTATATTTTAATCAAGTAGGTAATGCGTTTGGTGGCTAATATCGAGATGAATACCTACACACAAGGTGGCAGAAAAGTCATAACCCTATCGGTAAATGCTATAATTTTTGCATATGGCGGCAAGTGTCAATACTACTTTGACATTTGTGAAGTAAACACTAACATATACAAAATACACGGAAACAAGACAAGACACGGAATCGCTATACTCCCAAATAACGTGGAATAATTGTTTCGAGTTTTTTACGGAATAACTCGTCGGTGGTGTTGGCGCAGCGTGAATTTCGGCGCAGATTTCCCAGTCGTCCAACACCAACTGGGCAAGAACCAAGACGTTTAGCCGCTCGCCTAAAAGAGTACAGGACAACACGAGATGCTGTCAGGTCTGGCCGGTTCCGGAGCAGAGTTTTTGCTGAGAATATCGCAGCTGTGGGTGTAGATGCCGCAAAAATATTGACGAGACGACGTACTACGCAATTGGGCATCAATCGGCGGTCTTTACAGAGAATTTTGACGAAGATGTTCCCTTGCAAATTGTAGATAGTCCATCAGCTAATAAATTCAGCAAAATTCTGAGGCTTGCATTTCTGTGTCGCCAAGTCTCTCATTTTTACGATTTTCACTGGCCGGCAAGATGGCCTGATTTAACCGTTCCAGACTTCTTTCTATAAGGTTTTTTTTAAGTCCAATAAGCCGTAAACTCATTGAAGCCCTCAAAGACATCAAGTAGACATAATCCAAAAAGTAAAGTAAGTTAAGAGTAACACCAGTTGTGGTGATGGTCTAAGTTAAGCTGTGACAACCGCCAAACGGTTAGGTTAGGTTAGGTCATATTTGTGGGCTGGCGAGGAGTACTCCGTGCCACACTCAGGTCAATATACTGCTAACCCATTGTGACGCCCGTAGGGGAAAGACGTTGTCCCTTACCCATTATAGCCCTGTATTTAAATTACATACTTACAAACCATCCTGATGATTTGACGAAGTTCATTATCTTGTCTATTAATGCGCTGGAAAGCTTGTCCAGATCGTTGAAGAACTGACTCCCTTGGAATTTTACCTGGTGTGTTGGAGACCTGGGCAGTTATATAGGAAGTGGGTGTGTCCTCAAGAGATCCCTCATCACTGCAACCTCTACAAAGTTCTTTTTCCGTTAAGCCCATTTTATTGACGTGGTACCGCAGAGTATTGTGCCCCGTTATGATTCCTACGGGGGTGGACAGGAATTTCCTATTCTTCCGTATGATATACTCGGTTCTGGTTTCATTGAAGAACGGCCATAGCATTCTTGTCGTACCTATTACAAGTATTTAAGCCGGCCCAGCTAGCGTTCACCTCTCTTGTGGCTTTTCTCCCCGCTTCAAGCTTGAGTCTGCAAGGCGGGATATTCACAGAGAGATCAGCCTGTTCTGAAACAGCTGTTGAATCTTATCTTACTAATTAGTCTGCTTTCTCATTGCCCGGAATGCCTTCATGTCCCGGAACCAAGCAGAGCGATACCTTGTGCTATGAACCAAAATCCTTGAGTTCTTCGCGAAAGCACTTCACAAGCTTTGGTTTTATTTCTGGTGCAGTTATGGCTTTTATAGCTGCCTGGCTGTCGATAAAGACAAGATTTTCATGGATTAAGGCCGATATACAATCAGCAGATAAACAGTCTGATTATAGTGTTCCAATAAATCGTATAGAACTTATATTAGACTAGCGAACCCCTGCACACTTCGTAGTGCAAAATAGAAAAATAAAAAAATCTGTTTCAAATTCATTTAAATCAGTGATAAACAGTTTTTATTGTAATGCTCCGTGGTACATATTTTTTGTTTTTCCAGGAATCGTATTGCGTAGAAAGTATTCTTATCTATCAGGACAATGCATAGCTATCAATGTTACAAATTTTACAAACTTTGGCTCCCATGACTGTCGAAAAATAGCGCCACACACCTTTATATACCTAAGATTATTCAATCGATTCGGTGCTTTTCGAAATATAAGATTTTTTAATGATTTTGTTGTATGGGTGGTGCCACACCCCTTTGTCCAATTTTGACCAATCTTCACAGGAATACTCCTGGTCCTATACTTAATATTGTATGTAAATTTGAATTCAATCGATTCAGTGGTTTCCGAGGAATAAGATTTTGAATGCATTTTTTGTATGGGAGCTGCCACGCCCCTATAACTCATGAACCAATACACCTACAAAGACCGTATGAACTTATAAACCATGGTATCAACGTCACCTTTCATGGGAAATTTCCAGAATCAAAATCGGTTCACGCATTACAGAGAACTATGTATATCGACAAACACGATTGACCATGATTTTTATATATATAGATAGCAATCGTGGTACCATTAGGGGAACTCTGGCTGAGGGGTATTTATTTTTAACGAAGCGTTAATATTTACAAAGTGCATTTGCTATTTTTATCTCTAGGAAGTTCTGTTCCTTCTGTAAAGGTCGAGTGAAGCAAACCGGATTTATAACCACAAAAAATATTCATGTTACGATGATTGATGCTTGGGTTTCATCTCGCTTTTAGAGCTGAAAAATTTCACTTTGCATTGTGTCATCTTTTAGAATATTCTCCGTTCATGGTTTTATCTTTCAATTGAGACTGTTCACTATGTATCCATGTACTGGACCCTTCATATAGAAACTATGTACGCTCGTAAAAATATATGCAAACTTTGATCAAAGAATTGTTTGCGCCTCAAACTTTCTGGCCAAAAATAAATTGTTAACCATTTAACTTTCTGTTTTGCCCATATGTAAATGCTCGTAGCTCGAGGTATAAAAACAAATATCCACTCATCGACTCCTTCTTCATCAAATGCAAATTAGATAACCGTAACGAATTCGAAAATTAACGATCAAATTTGCATTTATTTATCCAAAACCGCATACCAACCGAAGCCATTTGTTTCACATTCCCGCCCATAAACCATCCGACACAATTCAAACGGCCACACACCAGAGGAGAGGAGGAGGAGGAGAACCTACAAATATATAAACCTAATCCATATCCTCGTTTGCGTCAAACTATCGAAACCCATAATTCACTTAATTCCAAGTGATAACTCATGTTAGAGGATTAAGCAGCATCCTCTCCACAGAGCACAGTGATGTGCAGTTAGCCGCAAAACCATGACACAACAGTGACGACACAGCGACATTTCCGATCAATCTGCAATCCCAAAACCCATTCGTACAAAGTATGTATGCTGCATATACAACAGTGATTGTATTGAGTTGACGCGATGAATGTGCGCTTCACCCGCCACCAACAGAATCATCGTCGTCGTCATGATGATGTCCTCACCGAACCAATCTATCGTCCTTGCACCAGACACAATATTGAAAGCCCTTCATTGCTCACAATAATGATTGTAATATCTACTTTTCGAGTTCGAGGACTTCCAAAGTAGCACCTGCATCAGGAACATTGCTCCTTGGGCGTGTAGGATGAGTGTGGTTGATCGAACTATACACAACATAGGAAACCGAAGCACCCACACCCTGCGCATCCGTTTCATGTCCTTACACACGACAACATGGCAAATAAACAACACAGAGAGATACGAGTATAGCGATAGAGCGTTCTCGACAACCCAAGAGGACCGTGTGAATTGTGTTTGGTTCTGGGCGGCCGGCGGCGGGAAGCAGCAGTAACATGAGGCGAAGATCCGTTCCACCACTTGTCCCAGGAAAAGCTACAAAGAAAACAAACAAAAAAAAAAACATTGTCGGCCAGACAGGCATTGACCTGGCGTGTGATTACGACAAAATAAGAAAATTGTCGGTGTCCTTGGGGTTGGGGTTGCAATGGGTGGTGCATAAAAAAAGGGCAAAGTTCTGGAAATTCTCCCACGGGTTTGGGTTGGCAAAAAAGTTTCCTTTCGCTGGAGTTTTAATAGGACGACGACAACGCCGGGCGAAGACGATGATGATGAGCATGATGATGAAATCCTTTACTGAAAGAGTGAGAGACTGTGTATACTCTTGTGGAACTTTTCGGCAAAATTTATTGAGGTAGACTGTCGGAGTGCTCAAGGGTTTCATGGGAAATAGCTGTGCTTACTGCGTTCCGTATATGGTGTATGCTTTCATCTGTGTGGGTAGGTGTTTTTGACTTGTATTGGCATTTAGAAATTTCTAGAGTTCGTTGAATTTGTCAAAGAGAAAGGGAAAAAGGTTACAGATGATGAATGAGCTTCTAATGGGATGCCATTAACCCGCATGCAATTGAGATTTTATTGTGGCGCACAAGGACCTTGACAGGGTTTTTTTTTACGATTTCTCTGGATTTCGAATTTGTAACAGTGAATTTGTGTTTTGAGCAAAGATCGAAATTTTAGATCTTTATGCGTTTTCCCAAAGTATGCTTGACTTTATAGGGTTTGCGTCTAAATGGAATGTATGTAATTCACATGGACTAGACGTTGAAAAGGCAATAATAGGACAGGGCAGGCTGAGAACTAGCTTGGATAAAGTCAATGTAAACATATTTTTGCTGTCTATATAATTCACACTCGGCTTTTTGCTGGAGATATAATTAGTAGCCAAATGTGAGAGTCATCCTCTGTAATTACCAGATAGAACTTCCCATATAGAAATTGTCTACGGAATTCTCTAAATGTGTGTACCTCTTGAACATTTACTATGTATATCCCTTCCGCTAAAACAAACCGCTGCTGGTTGCTATTTTCAATTCTTATAGATGTCTACGCTCATTTAAAATGGACGCAATTCGATGAATTTTCCAACGGCGATAAAAACATATTGAGGTTTTACCCGACATTTTCCCTCGTTATGGGCAGCCTCAAAGCCAGACGGGTCTCAGAGATTAGGAAGCGACAATGGATCCGCTTCTGCATCGAGACAGTTTAACGAGTTTATTACAAAAATTTCGTTCGAGTATGAGTAGCAAAACATGCATTACTCCGTACTCCCCTGTGACTGGATAAGCATCGAGACTCGAAACTGATGGAAGCGCCGGTTATCATCATAAAGGCAGCATTGAAATAGATACCTACCACATAGCCGCAGTAACAATACCGAAGATGACTCGCGTCTTAACGTCAGTGGAGCGCTTAATATTACCTAATTAATTACTTACTTACTTAGGCGGCTCTACAGTTCGGGGTAACACGAGGCCTCTACTAACAGCCTCTCCAATTAGCTCGGCCCTTAGCTATAACTTTCTCCAGTTCCGCACTCCTGGTTGAAGTCCCCTTCCACTTGAGCGCCCCACCTAAGGCGAGCATTTCTTTCCATCCGGTCTACATGGCCTAGCCATCTTAGACGACTGACACCCAGTTTATTGACCAAGTCGATGTCACTGATACAGCTCGTATAGTTCGTCATTCTCGTCCTCCTTCTCCAAGGCCCATCAACGCAAACATATGACCGAACATTTTATGAAGAATCTTTCTCTCCAAGCGACCAAGGAGACCGCGTTAGATACAGTCCAAGTTACAGCACCATAAAGCAGGACTAGGATGATCAAGGATGATACAGGATCTTCTTAGTTATTCGTGATAGGGCTCTACTACTCTATTGCCTTCTCAGCCCAAAGAAACAGCGGTTGGCAAGAGTTAGTCAAAATTTACAGCAGAATTGTGGTAGACAAAGTTCTTTTATACCTCAAAGTAAAAGCTGTCGATTGTGACATTTTACCCGATTCTTCGATGTTGGGTGTCCCTTTTTGTTGACAGCATATAGAGAGCTTTGCCCTCGTTAAGCGCTAGACCCATTTTAAGCCACTTCCGTTTCTATACTTGCATAAGCTCGCTGTGTTAAACCAATTATCGTCTTCGTTAGGTTTCGTTAAGGTTGTTACCGACTTTGATGCAGCAGTAAGCTTTCTACACCGTCATTCTACAAAAGCAAACAAGTTTTGCCAGGGATGCCAAAGCTAGACATAACTCTTCGAAATCGATTTACACTTCTTGGGTTTTTTTAAGGATTTGCCTAAAGTATGAAAATATTATCGACGTTGGACTTTCCTGGCCTAAAATCGCACTGATAGGGGCCAATCAGGCTATAGGATTTTGTATGCGTGACATTGACATGTGATTGCATGCGAATGTCAAAATAATGTCTATACTCAGACTCGGTAAATTATTTTACATGCATGCCCGACAAATTTTTTAACATGTAAAATGACTATTTCACTACAAATTGGCGCCAATTTCTGACAGAACGTTGTCTATAGTGAAAAACGAGCATGTCGTTTGATGAAAACGTATTTTGTTTGGAAATTGAAACTGTTTGGGTGTATCTATTTAATTTTCGAGAACAATGCCTGAGATGATTGTCTGCGGGACGCCGAAAAAATATTGCAAAATCGAGTCACTGTCGAAATACGAACATGGCAACTTTAAGACAAAATCTGCATGCCGTGTACAAGCTATATATTTCGCACATGTCACATAGAGAGGTATGTCGTTCGTGCAAGATATCGTGAAGGCGGAGTGACATGCGGATGTTTGTATGTTGTATGCTCGTAGCTTAAGATGGCCTGGCTAAATCTTTTCTGTGAAACAGTGGGCGCAGTAGCGCAGTGGTTAGTGTGCTGGACTATTGTGCGAGGGATCCCAGGTTCGATCCCCGGACAAATTACATCTTAAGGTGTTTTCTACTGCGCCACCTCTCGCGAACGTCTGACAAACATCCGAGAGTATGACTGTCTTGAAAAAGGTTCTCAATTTAGCCGCTCGGACTCGGCATAAAATTTGTAGGTCCCTTCCATTCGTCCCAAAAAATTGAAACTCACACAAACGAATGGTTGCAAGAAGCCTGGGTGTCTACCCGCCTGTTGCGCCACTTATTTATTTATTTTTTTTTAATTGACAGTATTCCATTTTCTTACCCAACGTCAAGGTTTCGTTAGTATTTTTCCAGACCTAGAAATTTCTTCTATAATTTATTTAACCAATTTACACACGATTTCGAATGTAAAAACGAATATGACCCTACAGACTGTGACATCTAATAGATCGCGATTACCTACAAAACCCAAAACTTATTTCCTCTATGTCATACCAGTTCAATCGTCTTGTTAATGTTCTGCAAAGATCTTGTTACTGTTACCATGTCTATCCTTAATTTTATTAAAATGCTCCACTCAAAGAAAACAACGTACTTCTCCTTACCATTTAAAGAAACTATGCAAACCCAAACGATGAAACAGTACATTTCTCAACCAATTAAGTCCGTATGTATAAGGAATGCATCGTTATCCTTTTGAGGCAAAAAAAAACCCAAAACAAAATAATATAATAATAATAAATTTTATGCAGAAATAAAAGCCAAAGTCCAACGCCCCTCCAGCGCTAATCGTCCAAAAACCAATTTCACAAAGTGGAAGCGTTTGTGAATGCAATACGTAGTTCATGCCCTTCTGATCAAAGGTTTTTGCTGAGAATCCCATAGCAGCGAAAGGGACACGTAGGCTACCTACCTCCCAATTGGTCTAGGGATAAAGCTTTATATTATGTCTATGTGTGTACGTAACGTATAAGCTCCTTTTTCAAACGTACACGCCGGGACATATACACTATAATCGGTTACAGTCTAGCACTTTTCAAGGGGAATTCCATTCAATGATTCACGTAATTCCAATTATTCACTTGGTTCGCTCTTTAAAGGGGGGGTTATCGCATTCATCCTATAGTCGTCGTCACAAGGATATTCACTGCGCGTAGATTTACACTTAAAAGCAGTATTGAGTATATGTGGCTCTGAGGGGAGTTTATTTTATTGATAAAGGTTAAAGAAGGATCTCAGGAAGTACCTAATTAAATTGACTATGCGTAAAATTATTTCGAAAGATTTCAACGCGAGCGATTTTTAAAATCATTTTGTTGAGTATTTCAGTAATTACTCGATATATACCACTCCCACATAAATAGAGACATGAACACTTTCAGATGCTACGGTAATAGCTTTACAAATATAAATACCTAGGTGCTTGAGCAAAATCGAATTTTTGACGATTTAATAGATCTTTTGAACATCTTTTATTAACTGTGCTACTGCAGATCTTCTTAACGAGTTGAATCTAACTCTTAAAATACTCAACTAACGATGTCTAGCTCAAAAATAATGCTGCAAGTCTTTTGTTCGAAGTTTAATTTAGTAAGAGGAAGACCTCAGCCTCAGCTAACTGGGGCACGTCTGGAGGATAATAAACTCGAAAAATTTTATCCCAAGAACAAACATATTATTTTGAGCTAATTTTTAATTAGCTTACAAATCTTACTTCAATACTGTTTCGCGATGATTTTTAAAATGTTCGATCTTATTTTAAGAATACAAAGGCTACGTTTTGGACCATTGTCAACTTAAATTAAGCTCGAAAATGCCATGAATGAGAATGAAGTCACCTTAAAATGAGAAGGAAATTCCATAAACTAGACCAAAAAGTCTTCTTTTGAGATTGTTTTTAGTAAGCTTAAGCTGCTTGTTTCAAATTTGGTTCTTAGATATTGCCTGCCACAAATTTATTTTGAGTATTCAAGATCTAAACCTTAGATCAATGTATGTAAGAGTGTCTGAGTTTTATTTTTCTTTACTGTGAGTCTTAAGCTTAGTACGCTGCTCGAGCGAAACTAAATTTTAGCTGCTCTGCAATTTCTCTATCCAAACATTAGCTAAAATCCTAGGTAAATTTTGACATAGAGTCCGCTGTGGATATAAGTGTCACACAAAACAGCTGTTCGTTGAAAATAACTTCCTTCAAAAATTCATCGACGCGAAAAAATGTTATATTATCGTTGCACTTTCTTTTTTCCTTGTCTGCTATTCCTTATAATCCCAAATTTATGACTTTCAAATTATTCCTCATCGAGGTATTCATTGAAAAGCCTTATCCTTGTTTTCTTTTTCGCAACACAAAAACACAATAGAAAACCACCACCATGATCTGTCAAAATTTAGCTTGAAAAATTTAGCCGAGCCATTAATGGGGGCGCTAAATTGTGACAGACACATGCAGTACAGACTGAAACGAAAATTTGATTTTTTAGCTGAAGCAGCGTACCGCTCGGCTAAATTGATTCGCTTAAATTTAGCTCAGCTAAATTTTGGAGAGAATTTGGTATGGGAGCTAAAATTTAGCTCGAGCTACGTAGGTACTAAGCTTAAATCGAAATTAAAAACGGAAATACATTATTAAAAGAACAAAGAATGCCATGCAGTTCAGAAACAATTTGTATTCCAATTTACCATTTATTATAAACTTGTTTAACTTATAAACTAGCTATTTACATTATATACACAAATTCCTATATTAATTATTGGACTTAAGAAGTTAGATATTTCTTTTTATTTATAAATAATTTTTTAATTCACCAATTTCCAAGGAAATGGCAGTAGAACTCAGTTTTTGATCATCATCTTCATCTTCACGAATTTAGTTATCTATCACTAAGGAAAATTTAAATTATATGTAGTTAATTTCTTAGTTAATTTCTTATCAAGTTCTTTACACAAAATCACTTTTAACTCCTCGTTTAATTCACTTATGCTTTTAAAACCGACAAGGTAATGACGAAAGCGTCGATAGATGTTTAGATACATATTTTCATGTGCATACGGATTGCGAATTGTTCCAATCATGAATATTTTTGAATTAAGACAGTTTTTTTGTTAATTTGTGTTTAAATGTAAAATTTTAAGATTGTTTCGGCTTTTTTCAAGAACAAAAACTAAGTAAAGATTTTGGCGAACTTATTGTAGGAACATAATATTATATTTAGATTTAAATCTAAAACTAATATGCAGATTATGTAATCTCAAATCAAGTTTTTTGTTCCTAAATGAAGAATTAAAATTTATTTTTATAATTATGTTATTACATAAAAAGAATTATGGCAGCCATATTAAGATTTGGCACAGAAGAATAAAAAAATCTAAATAACAAGCCTGATCATACTGGATTTTAGCTTGTGATTTTTCTCTGAGTGTACCTAGTTGTGATACAGTCAGATCAGACATTAGCACAGCTATCAACTATAGTAACGAAATAAAAATGTTCAAAAATAAAGTCGCACTTTAATTCGAATCTATTCAGCAAACGTGCTGAAATAAAAAATAAATTATAATGCTGTATCGGGTGACGTTACCTGACGTATAACGTGACTTTTTTGTTTATACTTATCTTTGCTTTTTATATATCTTGTCATTGATTACGTACATGCTCCAAGCCAGAGCCAGAGGCAAGGTACATTACAAGTCTACTCTGCCTCTGCTACAAACAAAAAATATTAAAAGTTGAACATTGGCTAAGCTTAATCCTGTTTTCCCTATCAAGACTGACATAGACATATCTAAGTCCGACGCCATTCTGCCAATTGTTTAATTAAATCCTCAGTAGAATTGTGGAATTGTTGTAGCTGCACAAATGTACCCGAAGTAGGTACTTAGTTTAGACCCCCTTGTTATAAATTTGTTTGTTCCTCGGAACTTCAGGAATCCTCCGTTAAAGGATTATACCGCTTAACTTGGACACCCTGTATACAGATAAATCTGTTGAAAGTTGTCAGGTAAAGGCTCCGTCAAACAGAGCGCGTTTTAACGCCGCGTTTCACCGTCGCGTTCCACCGCTGCGTGGAATAGGGGTGAATATAGAATGAAAAAAATATAAGTGAGCTGTTTGAAATACCTCGAGTTACTACAACTACAAGCCACTGTCAGCTATAAACTGTCAAAGTGAAAATATGTCATATGGCAATGACCCTAATATAAAAAACTGCGGAAAGTTACTATTTATTTCAACACCTAAATATTTTTCGAACTCGCAACCGTTGAATAGTTTGATCTATGATATTTATGTCGCTCAAAAGCTTTATTTTAAAAATAGGAAAACTTTATTTTGTAATTTGTTTATTGTGCATCATTTTGAACGTGCGTCTTCACAGCAATGCTAGGTCACAATGGTAAGTATTGCAATATCTCATCATTCGATTTCTGCAAGTCCCCATCCAATTTCTATCAGGTGAAAGAAGACTTACAAAAGTTGGCAACTACGCAATGACAGGACGCATTCTTGGAAAGGGGCATTTTGCTCGTGTCCAAGAGGCCACTCACATCCATCTGAATGTCAAGGTTAGTGTTAAAAGCTTTTGATTCATCTATCTTACCCCCCAAAAATCGCACCCACCTAAAAGCAATTAACCTTATTTTCAAACAGATATTTGCATTAATCCCCAAAGTCCCTCCCCAGCTGAATAGCAATTATAATTGAAGGTCTAAGAGCATATATAATGGCACCTCTCAAGTGTCAGAATCCAATCGAGACTACAAGGTCACACCCAGAGCCAGAGCAGAGACCCAGCCATCCAACAATCAAATCGCGAAGCTCTCTTCATCATTGTAGTCGTAGTCGTCGTCGTCGTCGTCGTCGTGGCCACCTTGACTTTTAAAAGTACTTGCTGCCGCCGCGCTTCTGACGTTGTTCATCATCGCGTTCACGTCATGCATACTGTGCATTGATTTGCAGATGCCTGTGTGTCTGTCTGTCTAATTTGGATTTGGTTCCACTCCCTCTTTCAGCTCTCAATCAGAATTGACGACGACAAGATGTAGCCATAGCCATACAATCGGCTCGGCTAGCTTAAGCTAATTACCGATTTGTTTCGATCACTGCACAGATAATGGGCTATCCGTATGGCTTATGGCGGTTACCTGGACAACATCGCCCCTCAGATCCATAATTGTCGATAATTGCACAATTGAAACTTGAAAAAAAAAAAATGCTGAAAACTACAACAAAGCAATTCGCGGCGGTTTCCCTTACCCCTCGCCTCAGATATACATATTACTGTATAGGTAGATATAGAGGATCAAGAATCAAACACGAATATCAATTACCCGCGATTGATCTTGTTTGATTGAGAGTTAGTCAGACAGACTGTCGGTCTGAGTGAGCCACTTCTCCACGGGTCGTGGGGATTATCTCTGTTGTGATTGATCAATTGCATGTCATGCGGTGAGCGGTGTACTGCTTGCAGGTGGTTTATTTATTCGATTTTGCTCCCAAGTCACCAGTACTAGTCGAGCTATTGGTATATATTTTCTATTTCTTTTGTAATTAGATGCGAGCCCAGTCCTTGATTTAAGCAAATTCTAAGAGGGAGTCAGAATCGCGGAAATGTCAAAGCAATTTTACCATATTTGTCGAGTATTAAGATTAGCCGAGTCTTGGATCGAATTAAGTGAGCCGTAACTTGTGATTGCCAAGTTCGTTAGAGTAATTGCAAGAAAGAGGGTATACTATAGAGCTGGGTTGGACATGTTCTTGGAAACGAGTAATTTAGTCTTGACAATGTGTGAACTCTTGATCTAACTATCTCATCCTGGGTCTACTTGTACGCATTTCATAGCAGGTCGTCGGGATCTTGGTCGGGGGCATGCGTTTAACATGACCAAACCACCGAAGCACACGGACCGCTCCGTCCGGAGAAGTAGGTGCTCGACATTAAGTTCCTCACGTATTCGGTGTTTCTAATGCGATCTCTACGGGTCACACCAGCAATACTACGGAGAAATCTCATTTCGGCAGCTTGCATCCGCGATCTTATTCTTTTGGTCATTACCCAAACCTCATGAGTCATGACCATATGTAAGAGTTGGAACAGACAACGAATTAAATACCGAATTAGAGCAAATGACTTATCCTCAGATCTCCCAATTCGAAACGTTCTTCGCCAAGACTGGCGCTGTAACATACAGTCGTTTGTGCTTCTGTCGGGACGAAAACCGCACTGCTCATCTCCTAATCGTGACTCGATCACAGCTTTGTAACGTATTTCCAGCACCTTGACAGACTTTTCCGGGGAGACTTAAAAGTGATATACCACTTTTATCCTTTTTTTTAAAAGGGACGCAATCACCCCAATCTGCCAATCGCTGGGAGTTTCGCCGCATTCCCAGGCCACTTTAATGACATGAGAGAGTCATTTAACTCCTTTCTTAATCTAAGGCCTTGAGCATTTCTGGCCGAACCTCATTCTCATTTTTTAACGCTTTTATCGCAAAAGTGACTTCCTCTACCGTGGGACTATTTTCCGCCCTGCTTAAGGCGAAAGATCTGTCATCCTCAATGTCCCGGAATGGATTGAGCAATTCAGAAAAAGTGCTCGCTCCATCTGCGCAAGATGTCCGCCTTATTGAAAAAAAGTGTACCATTTGACTCCTTCAATATAAAATTCCACTTCCTTCCTCTAAGGCGGCTCTCAGATTGAGGCAACAAGCAATAAGCAACTAGTTACTAGCAACTGCCATTAAGCAATCAGCAACATTTTTCGTTCGAGCGATATTTAGTTGCTTTGATGTGAGACCTCTAATTTAATTCAAAGTTTCCTATTGCCAGTTGCTTATTGAATGTTGCCTCAATGTGAGAGCCGACTAAGACGGCGGATAGTCTGCCAGAACACTTTGCTTGCAGATGTGTGATCAATGTTAGACTAATGTTAGATATACGAATTCCCTTCTTTTCTAAATTTTGTTCTTGGCTGGTTTTTGTTCCATTATATCGACTCCTCTTCTTGATGGCTTTTTGGGGGGTGTTTTCGACGACTTTCCTTGCGGGTTTTCAATAAGTTTTTAAGATTAAAGATCATAAGTTTCTAAGTTGATTTTTTAGGCGCTTTTGATCTGAATATTAACACATTTTCGGCTACTTCTCAGTCTTTTTCTTTTGACACATTTTGGTTGGGTTATTAGGCTCGTTAAGGGCGATTTTAGACCTTCTTATATTCACCTTTTGTAGCATTCTTTGACGGATTCTCACGCAAAAAGAACTAAGGCTCAAATAATTATTCCAATGCCTAAGCAGAGACTTTAACCTTTTTATAGATCCCCTTTAGCGATGAGTTCTCAAAGTGGCTAAGAAATTATTTCGTTTTCACTCGCAATCATCAGAAGCATTTGTTTAACACAAGTGGTCCCTCATTATTCAAACAATCGAAACCATCTGGCCGCTTCTGGTGTGCCACTAATTTACCCCCAGTACGACTTTAATTACAATTTCAAGGCTTCAAACGGCTTCATTACACAACTTATCTAAGTGCACACTTCCAATCTAATCTCAATAAGACCCTTATCTTACGTAACCATCCAGTCACCCCACAACCAGTTCAATATTCCGATACATGCCATCCATTGTACAATTAATTGGTATAACATGGTCACTCGGACGAGTATCCCAATCGCGCAAAACCACATCATCTTGTCGTCGTCGTCGTCGTCGTCATCGTTGGTCGCTTCATGTGCACTCTAGCACAGCGCATCGGTTTTGGCCATTATCGGGACAACAATATTGGCAAACGGAATGTAGGGCCAGGCCAGCTCCTCCAGCCTCCTGCTTCGAGTGTGTGTACCACTACCACCACTCCTTACCTCGTTCACTCAATGCCAAGTGCCACATGTGAAGTGATCTGCGGCAGAGCAGTTCCTCTATGCGTTGCTCCTATGCTGCAACGGGTTTACGATGCGAAACATTGAATTGTTATTGCGGTCATGTGTGTGTATGTGTGTGCGCGCAGCTCCAAGTCCACATGGCCCCATGCTGTCAACTGTCGTACAGTACCTATTGGTTTGGTAGCTACATATCATCTCTCTCTCTACTCGCGAATACTTAACGCTTCGCAGTTGTATAATTGCGAAACATGAAACGACGACGACGACGACGACGCCAGTAATAACAACAACATCGGTAAAGGCAATAATGGCGACGACGGCGACATACAGTCTGGCGGTACGTGACACATATGTGGGCTATTCGGCAGCCTGGCAACGCTTGGCAATCGGTGTGTTGTACTGCACGCTGTCTATGTGTGCGTCTTTGGGGGGATTTGCATCTTTACAGCAGCAGCTGCTGCTGCCCTCGCGAAATTCGTTTGAGGTTTCGAGACTCCGCTTGACTGGGCATGAAGGAAACTCGCGCAACCATTTTGGCGGGAGGTGGAGGTGGCTGTGCTTCTGGACGAGTGAGGCACTTATCTTGGACGCTTTCAACGAGCAACACTTTGCACTTAAACCAATGGGGGAGGAGGCGGCTCTGCACTGTATGTACGTTATCACACGTCGTTGTTGGATCCGTCGGCATTTTGCTGATAATAAAGTTCAACGAGATGGATTTTTCTTTTTGCCAACTTTTTTATGCATTTTCCGCTTTTGCAAAGATTTTGTAAAGTGGACGACGTCGCAGCAACGTGCAAGCGTGTACAGTTTCTGGGGGAGAGAGATTATAGAATCCGGGGCATAATGTCAGCTTTTGGTTTACAGGGAACGATGTGCCAGAAAGCAATCAAGTGCACAGCGGCGGCGGTGTTGTTGTGTTGTGTATACCTACGTGAGCCATCATCCGTCGGGTTCTGGTTCTGGAGAGAGACGAACGTGCACCGGTACACAGTCACACACCGCAAAGGTGCGATATGCAAAATTCGAGTTCGAGCTTATGCAACAGCGAAGGCGATTATGTTATGTCGGCTGGGGGAAGGTAGGAAATAAATTGCAGTGGGGAATATTTTTTCGGGATAGGTATCTACTGCAGCATGATTTTTTTTATGATGACTTGTGTGATGTCTTTTGAAGGATTTCTTGAGATTTTGCTTAGGGCAGTCGTTGAATAAGGAACAGTCTTAAATTCAGACGATAGCCCTAGATCAGCGATGAAATCAAAGTCATGTGTGGTGTGTTTTGGATGGATGTTCCGCTTTATTCCTATTGCATTAGGTTTGTTTGACGTGTACGGTGTAGCCTAAGGCGCACTGAGTTCACACTGTCAATGAAATCATGTGCTCGAGGTGAGGACTGAAGCTGGCCCTAGGTATTTAGTCACAGCAAGAGTGCTGGATTTTGCTGTAATTCGGGTTTTGGTGGTCCTTATTTTTGTGATTTAAGCTGCACACTTAAATGTAGCCTGAAATGTGTTTTTTACCTACTTACCTTTGATGCAGTGCCGTAAATAGGGCGGTGCCAGCGGTGCCCAGGCACAGGGCGCAAAAATGACCAGGACAAACTTTTAGGTAATTCGCAACATTACCTATAAAAAGGTTACAGGTGTCATGTATATAAGACATTTAAATTTTTTTTGATTTAAAATGCAATCCGTTTCGCGTCAGTCGGGAAACCGAAATTACATCGAAAATAGTGTTTTCCTACATCTCATGAATCTATGTAGGTACCTACACACTACGCAATCACAATCACGGACACAATACCCAATGCACCAGCTTTAATTGTTCAAACTGTTCATATCAACAGTTTAAACAACGAGATTTCGATCTAAAAATATTTTCCTCGAACGAAAGCACCCTTGCTGCGAATTGTCACAAATTTATTTAAAATTCACGACATTAAAACCCGTTCCACAAACTATCAAATAAAAAGAATCGTTCGAACTTAAACTCAAATCAGAGATCGTTAAGTAGTAGAAGTTGATGTGACATAAATGCCACAGAATTTTGGGCCGAAATAGAAACTTTGAAGAATCAAATTGAAGCGACTTTGAAAAATGCGAATGTTAATCAAGCCTAAGTCTGTTAAGAGGATAGTACAACTGGACATATAAAGGAAATGTTTCCAAGCGCATTAGTAGCTATACGCATTTTTTAACGATGCCAGTGACTGTAGCTTCTTGAGAAAGTTTATTTAGTAAACTCAATCTGATAGGCATACCTGTGCTCAACAATGAGTCAGGAGAGGTTATCTGGCCTGGCATTGTTGTCGATTGAAGCTGACATAGCACGACTCCTGTCATATGATGACGTCATTAAGGACTTCGCTATGAGGAAAGCCCGTAAACGGAGAGTAAGGCGGCTCTCAGATTGAGGCAACAAGCAGTAAGCAACTAAGCAACTAACAACTATCAATAAGCAATGCACAATTTTGTTTTAACCTATTCTCACATCGAAGCAAAAAGATTGCCTGAAATTTCCACCTATCAGGAATATTTTTCTTCTTAACTTCAACGAATTTTGTGTTGAAAACAGGATCGTCCGACATATTTTCCAAAACTTTGTAGAACGTATTAAGCGCAAAAGTGTGAATAATCACAAATATTGCTACTAGGAAGCTTGCTGCTTTTCAATATGCGCTGTGTATCGCTAGCGATAATTATTGCCGCAATCTGCAAAATTTTTCGTAAATTGGAAATTGAGTTGATTTGATGTGAGACCTCTGATTCAATTTAAAGTAAATTAACTGTGAGCGATAATATTGCTGGTTTCCTATTGCCAGTTATTGCTTATTGATTGTTGCATCAATGTGAGAGCCGACTAAATCTTTAAGTAAATAGTAGTCCTATTTTGTTATGTTTACTGGTGTTTTATGTTTGTTATATGTATATATTTTGGCAAATATATTTGTTTTGTTTGCCTAAAGTTAATATTATATTTTTAATTCTAACAAGTAAACTAAACAACAATTTAGATATCCGAAAAATCAGTATATTTTTCGAGGGCGCAAATATAGAAGCTCGCACAGGGCGCATAAAAGCCTAGTTACGGCACTGCTTTGATGGCGCTACATTCCGGGCGGACATAGACTTTAACCATACCCAGTTTATTGTTATTGCGGGTGATACTTGTGATACATTTTATAAAGTGACATGTCACAGAGGTACCTACATTTTCGTGTTCGACATGAAGCGACATTTCTGGGATTTTCTTGGGTTTTTGTCTGCCACGAAAATAAAATGACCAAATGACATCTATGACTTTTCTTTCGTGAAGAAAAATTTAATCGTGATCAAAAGTGGCAAATGTTAATTTTTGTGAGAACAGAACCACTTCTGCGAAAAGAGAAAATATGATTGTCTGTCAGATTAGTATAGTTTATAACCTCAAAGAACACTTAGGTATAACCGTGTCTACTTGATATTTCTTCTGCTAGTTATCAGTTAAAATGTATTATTATACCATGTTCCCACCATTTAATTAAATGTCGTGATTTCTCAACTACATTTTCATGATTACTTAATTTTATTTTTAATTATACGAATCTGTCATCGCGAACACGAATATACCCAAAATTAAATGGAACCTACCTTCTTTACTGCAGCTCTTTATTATAAGCAACAAAAAAAGTACTGTCAAAAATAAATTTTCATGAAAATCAACTCAATTTCTTAAATTTTCGACTCGTTTGACTGAGTTTGTGATATTTTTACTATTGTCATATTGTAATAATGTAATAATGTTCCCAACGCAGAAGCAAGTACATAAAAATGAGCAATTTTGACCGAAAAAGGCTGGAGTTTTAATTTTGAATTTTGGAATTTTGAAAAGAAAATGTTAATAGAAATGTCAACTTAAAACACGTAAAGTTCGGTGGAAACGGCTTTCGTGATTTATAAATCACACCAAAGACATAAATGTAAAAAAGGCCAAGTTGGATTATATAAAAAAAAATTAAGTGGGTACCTAACTAGTCAGACACGAAAAGTAATGAGATCTAAATGTACGCCAAGTTCTTAGTTTAAGAAGGCTTAATGTTAAAAAAAAAATTAATAGGTTAATGTATTCCCTTCGATATCCACTGTTTTGCCATTGGACATTATTGCACTCAGCTATTTAAAAGAAAGACGAGCAGGGGGGTTGCATATACATTATACATACATATTCCACATATTCTACTGTTTATGCATTGTGGATTTTATTTTCACTTCGATTTGGACTTTATTGCACTTTTGAAAATGAGTTAAGGTGCAAAAATCGTTTTGGACTTTATTGCTATTTCAGAAGTGCAATAAAGTCCAAAATTACGTTTTGGACTTTTTTGCATAAGACTTTATTTCATGGCACTATACCAACCGTGTTTGAATTTTGAGAGCATGTGTCCACATGCGAATAACTTTCAAAATCTTCAACTTTCGAAAGTAAAAAACTAGCTATCTGCAAACTACTCTCAAGACTGTGTCCACTTGCGAGCAGGGCTGACTTTATGCGACTAAAGTTGCATTTTGCCCCTTTTTTTCTTTCTATCCCCAATGAGACGACTTTTCCAAAATTTTCCATATTTGTCCCTTTTCTGTATTTCGTTGATAGTTCTTCCCATTTTGAAAAAAACACCCTTTTGTATGAAATACGAAATGTGACATAATAAATGCTTCACGAAACTACTTCACAATTAATTGGGATCTGAATGCGTCCTTTTTCTATCAGCCAGAGGTATCAGCTATTAGCTATTTATGTCCTATTGTCATAAGTTTAGGCATTAACAATTTAGCTATAACCATGTTCAATGGAACAATAAGATAGAACGAGATGAAAATATGCGTAAGCCACTTAACTTTAGTGAACTCCCTCGTTTTTTTCTGACATTTGTGGGCAAATTAGTATTGCCCCTTTTTCTACGCAAATCCCCTTTTTTTTGCGACTTTTTCAAAATCTTTGAAGTCAGCACTGCTTGCGAGTCTGTTCTCGAGAGCTGCTTGAGAGTTGCTCGCATCATTTTTACTCCCAAATGGACACCCACCTTTAGAAATATGTCAAATTTGAAGGCTGTCCTGCTGTCTGGCTGTCAGATTTGTCGTTATTTAACGTCCGAAAATACGTAACGATTCTTAAGTTTTTTTTGGTACTTATCTAGATCGGTGTTTTTGAATGATACTTTACAAATATTTTATGTCTCTAACGGCGAAAGAAGTTTTTCATTGTAGGTTAATGGAGCCAGATTTTCAACTATGTATCTGATATTTGATACCTCGAGATGCTTCCGCTTGTAGATTGTAAACGAAATAGATGGAAACAACATAAACGTTGGACTAGGATTTCTAATAACTTATATGTACTCAGATCCTGCAGACATATGTGAGTTTGCATGTAATTTTAAATTTCCATAGAATTTTCCTAAATAAGAATGTTTTATCCATGGGATCGCTTAATCGCTGCACAATTTGGGGTATTTGGGGGAACAATTGTAAGAGGGAGGTATAGATGTAGCTATAATATGACTATTTTCCTATAGAACGTGCTGATAAAACCTCTGCGGTTCCCCTTAAGCCACGCCACTGACGCGAATTGTCAAAATATGGGCTAACTTTTCGCAGATTCGTTAGAGAATAAAACAAACATTTTATTTCTTAGTTGGAGCCGCATATCGCTCGACTAAAACGGTTGGCTAATATTTAGCTTTTCCACATTTGGAGACATATATATGTGGCGTGCTACATATCGTGTACTAGCACCTTAACACATAGGCCCAATGCACACGGAGCATTGAGCAACTGAAAAAAAACTAAACCGGTTGGCAACTCGGGTTACAGACCAGTTACGGATTCAGCGGTGACTTGACTCCACGCACGAGGAAACTCTTCACCAATCAAAATCTGTAGTTCGTTCAGTGTCGTCATGTTTTTCAAGCTCTCCCACCAGCAACAGGTTGGTCTGTTGTTCGCTCATCTTCGACAACCTAGAAACTGAAATCAATAGGCAACCTGACATGAAAAAAAAAAGACGACTGATTAAAAACTGTTTTTTTGTGAATCGCAAACGAGTTGTGTCGTGTCGTGTGCGTCGTTCCATTTGATTACACCAGGGTATGACTCAAAGCAAACTAGTTGCCATTTCGGATCGCTGATCAGCTTTTTCCAGTTGCTCCGTGTGCATTGGGCCATAATCACTCAAAATGTGGTTTCTGAAAATGTGTCCCGTAATTATTTCACGAGGTTATACAAAAAAATGTTGTTAATATACGAACAAACGCGAAGTGTACTCGTATTTCTCGAGTAAAATACTTTACTTAATATTTTTCTTCGAACTGTCGAAATTGCTGTTGGTATTAAAAAATTAATCTTTTGCACTTACAGAATATTTTTAAAGCAGCTGAGACGCCGTGCTATGCTTTTATTATGCTAATATTCAACAAATATTGAGTATATTTAATATTTTACATTTAAATTGCATTCCACACATACTCCTTAAGATTACTTCTACACTTCTTCATTTTACTTCTGGCGTTTCTTCTACTTAACCTCTTCGCCAACCCCCAAGCAGATGCTTTAAATTTGTTAATCCAAAAAGTCTCTGAACAGAACTAACCATAAAATTGCTTACAATATGCTTAAGGATACAAATTGTGCACTTTTCATCCTTCAGATCGTTGGCCCCCCATCATCTGTTTGTTAATTTCTCTTAATCTGTTGTTAAGTGTTAAATGCAACACCACAATCCTGTCCCAAATGGCTTTTAAGCATTCCCAAGATGTGTACATCTACAATCCACAAAACTTTCCAAAAGGAAGAAAATATACAGCCACCTTGCACAGAGGACAAGACAAACTTGGCATTGGCACATCCAAAAATAAATTCCCAGACGATAAAGATATTTTTCCAAACAAGTACACAAAACAATTTGTTTGTTTGCATGTAATCAAGTGTGACTGCTGGACGACACTTAAACTCCGTTCAGACAAGCAGCATCACCATCACCATCACCATCACCATTTTAACGTGTCCTTCCTGGGCTAAGCAATTAATCACATCCACCAGAAGAGCTTAGTCCTCCTCCCTGGTTATGATATGCGATTTTATTTCCCAAAAAGGATACGATAGGTCTTTGTGGCAATTAATTGTGATTTACCACTCAATCGAGTAGACTGCCCTTTGCCCAGTGAATCCTTTCACTTAGTCCTGAATTATCGCACATTTCCTGGTCGAATTCTCTCTCTCATATTTTTTTTAAACTACCCACCATCCATATTGGAATGTATTCGCCTCTAAAGTAGTTGAGCGTTGAGCCCATAGCTGCAGGACACCCTGTATCACGCTGTGGGCATCATCAGGAAACGTTTGTTATTTTTATTGCGTATAGCGGTATCTTGAAGCCGTTGCACTGCCATTCTACGCTATTATGTGGTCGATGGAGCCTTTTATATCGTGCGTCCATGGCAGGGATAATAATTTCGAAGTTTTCTTGGTGAGTTGGCCAAATAAATTTTATTTCCGTCCGGGAATTTCGGTTTTATATTGGCTATGCGTCCCCATCGCGGGGGGTATCCCTTCTATTCGACGAGAACGGTGGACTTTATTATTAAGTGCGGCTTATGTGGTGGGCTACTTTGTCGATAGACTTCTCTACGGTCTATTGCGTTCGATATTGTTACAGAACAAGGATATTGTGTGTTTGATGTATGATGGCTCGTGGGTGGTCTGAGTTGGCTTTTAAGCTGATTTCTTTTTTGTCGGCTATTATATCGTAATGGAAGGAGAGGATGACGATATATGATTTACTTCTCAGCGGAAGGAGTAAACACAAAAATTCGTATGCTTTTATGATTGTAGATATATAACCTAATGCCTTAAAAGAAAGAAGTAGGTTTATGTATCATAAAGTATGTCGTCATGTTTTCTTAGGTAGACAAAGTCCCTTACTACCTCAAAGTTGTAGCTGTCGATCGTGACGTTTTGTCCAATTCTACGATGGATGTACGATCATAATTGCATGACAGCGCGTCACCTTGTCTAAATGCTTGTCTATATATACGAAGTCACAATAGTGAAAATTTCCTTATAAAATTATTGTGACCGTCAAATTATTTAAATCAAAAAATGTTAAAAATGGTTAAGCTTATTCTATTACACAATCATGCCAGAAATTGACACAACGTCAATATGACGTCAGATTCTGTTGTAACTAAACTAAAGTTGTTTGTAGACAAAAATTGATACAATTCTTGACATGTTCAATAGTAGCTTAAGGCACTTTGACAGTTTATCATGTCATTAAAAGAAAAAGAAAAGAATGAAACAAAAGAGTGAGCAAAATGCACTTGTAAATGATACTATACACTAACCCACCCATAGATCTAAAGAGCGCTAGTTAATATACCAATTAACTACTATACAATTATTATTTATAGCTAAATGGCAAGTTTATGTGCGAATCTATCTATCCTATCTTAATTGCTTGATTTTTATCTCATCTCTAAATGCCCAGCAGAAATTTATTTATTAACTTCTGCTGAGTAATTCCTTAGCCACATTTCAATCATACCAATTTGCAAAAAAAAAAACAGCACTACCAGACTAAATTGCCTCCAATTTTCTTTAATTTACCATTTTAAGCTCTAAAACCCATTTTCGATGCGAAATTTATCTCACACAACACAGGGTGGTTGGGTGTGTATGAATCGGGTAGGCGCTGATCGGCATCAACCTGGCGGTGCCCAGCTGTTGTAACCTTTCGTACACATCAATTGTGCTTATTTTACCTCCCAGTGGTAACCACCGGGTACTGGTCTGCCCATCCGGGTGTGACTTGCTGAACTTATAAGTGCGAGTGTTGAACACGAAGAAAATAGCAACACTATAATGCTCTGTCGGAAAGACTGACTGAACGAGTCTCAGAAGTCTTACATGAGCTCCTCAGAAAGAGGACGTACGGCGGATGAATTCATTAGACTGAATCAACGGTGTCGTCAACAGTCAATACGACAGTTACCTTACTTGAGCTACTTCGACATATTTGGAGCTGAGGTCAGTGAGGATTTTTCAGGACTAGTCAGGGTGCTGAAACAGAGATGGTGGCGGATGAACCCTTTATGGGCCAACGGCAGCTCTCACATCCCCGAAGTGGGTTACTGACACCGGAGGAATCCGGCCCCTTTCGTCCAAGGGGTCTAACAAAGGGCCTGGCCCTCCAGGTTGGGGGTTGTACGTCGGGGTAACTGCCCGACTGCGGAAAAAATTACTTAGTTCCGAAACTACCACAAGCCTCGGATACGGATGATCTTACTGTTGACGAACCTGGCAAACGAATAAAGGACAACGAATTTCGGATCTGCACGTGGAATGTTAGGTCCCTTAACAGACCACGTGCAGCCGAACAACTAGCGGAGGCCCTGAACTGCTTTAAAGCAGACCTAACCGCCATCCAAGAGGTGCGATGGGATGGACCGGGCAAGAAGAGGATGAAAGACTGCGATATTTATTATGGCGACTGCTATCGGCAACAAAAACAGCGCTTATTTGGATGTGGATTCGTCGTTGGAGGCAGACTTAGGCAAGAAGTCTTAAGTTTCAACTGTGTGAACGAGCGCCTCACGACAATCCGCGTCAAGGCTAAATTCGCCAACATTAGCCTAATATGCGCCCATGCCCCCACGGAGGAGAAAGACGACGATACCAAAGAGAGGTTCTACGAGCTCTTGGACAAGACATACGAGCAGTGCCCTAACTATGACATTAAAATTGTCCTAGGTGATTTTAATGCAAAGATAGGAAGAGAGGGCATCTTTGGTAGTACTGTCGGGAGGTACAGCCTACACGACACCACCTCCGATAACGGATTTAGGCTGATCGACTTCGCGGCGGGGCGAAATGTTGTCATATCAAGTACGCGGTTCCCGCATCTCGATATTCATAAAGGCACTTGGAGATCTCCCGATCAATCAACCGTCAACCAGATTGACCACATTGCGATCGACGCAAGGCACTCCTCCAGTATTATGGATGTCCGAACGTTCCGAGGGGCCAACATTGACTCGGACCACTACCTTGTTGTAGCCAAGGTACGCCTTCGGATATCCCGAACACCGCCAAGACAAGTAAATACTGTGAGGAAGTTTGACGTCGGACGGCTAAAATCGCAAGAGATCACCAGATCCTTCTCCGATCGAGTCTCTCTCAATCTCTCAAGAGGTTCTATGCAGCCAGCATCAAGCATTGAGGACCAGTGGCAACATTGCCAAAAAGCCATCAGAGACGCCGCCTCTGATGTGCTTGGTTTCACTCGACCACCACAACGAAACCCCTGGTTCGACGACGAGTGCCGGCAAGCACATGAAGCGAAACAAGAGGCATACAAAGCGGCGCTGCAAAGAAGGACTAGAGCTGCTCGTGAGCTCTACGCGCAGAAAAGAAGAGACGAACACCGGCTTCTCAGGAGAAAAAAGAAAGAGCACGAGAAGCGCGCGATCGAGGAAATAGAGAGATGCTACAGCAGGAATGAGGTTCGGAAGTTTTACCAAAGGGTAAAAAGAACCTGCCAAGGCTACAGAGCCCGAACCGAAGCCTGCAAGGACGAACAAGGGAACATCGTAGTAGAATCGCAGTCGATGCTGGGGATATGGAAGAACTACTTCTGCAGACTGTTTAACGGCGATGACGAACTAAATCCCGCTGTCAGGCAGAATGAACCATTCAACCTGGACGATGAAGACCAACAATTCCGTCCACCCGACCTGGACGAAGTGAAGATAGCCATATCTAAGCTTAAGTCCAACAAAGCCGCTGGGGCAGATGGCCTAACCGCCGAGCTATTCAAAGCGGCAGGCGATGACTTGGTTAGGAGCATGCACCAACTCATCTGTAAAATATGGTCGGAGGAAAGTATGCCCGATGAATGGAACCTCAGCATTGTTTGCCCGATCCTCAAGAAAGGAGACCCTCTGAACTGCGCCAACTACAGAGGTATTAGTCTTCTTAACATCGCCTATAAGATCTTATCTGCCGTGTTGTGTGAACGCCTGAAGCCTTTCGTCAACAACCTGATTGGTCCCTATCAGTGTGGCTTTAGGCCAGGAAAGTCTACCATCGACCAAATATTCACACTGCGGCAGATCTTGGAGAAAACCCAGGAAGTTCAAATCGATACCCACCACCTTTTCATCGATTTTAAGGCCGCCTATGACAGCATTTATAGAGACGAGCTATACAGAGCAATGTCTAGTTTTGGCATCCCTGCCAAACTCGTCCGTTTGTGCAGGATGACAATGGAGAATGCACGCTGCTCCATCAAGGTCGGTAAAGAACTCACTGAGACCTTCGATGTCAAAAAAGGTTTTAGACAAGGCGATGCGCTGTCATGTGACTTCTTTAACATCGTTCTTGAAAGAATAGTGCAAAACTCAAACGCTAACACCAGAGGCACTATCTTTCAAAAGTCCGTCCATCTACTCGCCTACGCCGACGATATCGACATAATCGGGAGAACGCAGCGTGATGTCACTGGCGCGTTCGTGAGCATTGAGACGGAGGCGGCAAAGATGGGTTTGGCGGTCAATGAGGGCAAGACAAAGTATATGCTGTCATCGAGAAAGGACACCCAACACCGACGTCTTGGACAGAATGTCACTATAGACAGATATAACTTTGAGGTGGTAAAGGACTTTGTCTACCTAGGCTCCGCTATTAACTCAGACAATGACACCAGCGCTGAGATTAAGCGAAGAATAACTCTTGCCAATCGCTGTTTCTTTGGGCTAAGAAAGCAATTGAGTAGCAAAGCCCTCTCTCGAACAACTAAAGTGACCCTTTATAAGACCTTAATCATCCCAGTCCTACTTTATGGTGCAGAGGCATGGACTCTATCAAAAGCGGATGAGCTTACTCTTGGTTGCTTCGAGAGGAAAATTCTTCGAGTAATTTTCGGTCCCGTCTGCATAGACGGTGAATGGAGGAGGAGATACAACGACGAACTGTACGGGCTGTACAGCGACATTGCCCTAGCCAGAAGAGTGAAGGTCCAACGACTGCGATGGCTGGGTCATGTAGAGCGAATGGACGTGAATGCTCCGGCCCGGAAGATCTCTGAATCCACACCCGAGGGACGGCGCAGTAGAGGAAGACCGCGACTCAGGTGGCGCACGCAAGTGGAAGGGGACCTTAACCAACTTAGCGTGCGAAACTGGAGACAGCTGGCCAAAGATCGCGCTGGCTGGAGACGCTTGTTGGTTGAGGCCCAGGTCCACCCCGGACTGTAGCGCCACCTTAAGTAAGTAAGTAACACAAACAGTTGGACGGAGGCATTGCAAAAAAATAAAAAATAAAATGCGCGCTCCAGGAGGTCGTGAGATCTGAAAATTAAGTCGTGCGCGCATTAAAATCACCACAAAATCACACTTCAAGGCTTCTTCCTGTTATTCCCATTTCGGATTGAGTTTGAATTTGAGATGCGGCTCATGAACTTGAAATCGCACTCGTAACGTGTGTATCTATTGAGATATGAAATTTGCACTCGTATTTGGACATTTCCAGAGGAGTGTTTTGACATTTAACAAAACTGTCATTTTTTTTACTGTGTTTACATCACATCAATCGTTGTGACAGACTTATATTGGTATACCATAGGCTTATCGCCAGTACAATTAGTCAACCCTTTTGCGGTGGCCTTGATAGCTCAAGCGTGCTAGTGTTTCGGCCATTAACATTATGGTTTACTATGCAAAGAATGATTCCTACGATCCGATGAATCTCCATCATCACAGTCCATCAGCTCCACTCCGCCACCCGCTGCGTCCAAACGAGGGAAGAGGTCTTTGTCCGGCCAGCCAGTGTCGCATGACTAAGAGCTGGAGCTTCGCGCCGACCGGCCGGCCGGGGTAGCATTGTGTGGCGCATGATTGAGCAGATTCGACGCACTTGCTAAAGCTGAATGCTAAGTTGAATAGAAAAATTGATACAATGGGCAGCAGCCGTTATGGCCCATAATGAATACTCGTACACTATTTGTACTCGTACAATGTACACACAGCTAAAAGTCCATGTTGTGTGTGCTGTTGATAATGATGATAAACACGTCAGAATGTGTGTAATTGATGGATAGACTTCGATCACAGGCGTAGTGAGTAATTGAGCCGTATTAACATCACACCTTGTTCACGATGTGTTTTTATAGCTTACGATGAGGTGCGTGCTAAGGGTGCTTAATCAATGCACTATGTATGCACATGTGACTTGCTGAGAGCGACAGTTTATTGCACTGCAATAGGCTGTAGTGTCAACGATTAAAAAAGGGATAATGGGTGGGGTTAGTCATCAGTGTTTGATCAATGATCTGAATCTGATTGACTAATGAACGGTGCCTGGTAGGGGGCTGTTCCATGTTAAGAAAATGATCTAATTCTAATTAATAAACGATTAATTTAATTTATACATGGAAACGGAAGTGCTGACCCCAGCCGTCAGCAAATCGGTAGATGGTTTACACCGTTTTAATGACACTGACACTGGTCCAACTGTTCCAACAACATGTGACAAAAAGTAGCTTAATAGGTTTCATACCAGTTTTTTTTTTAATTAAACATGAAGTTGACTTTAGTTGCAATCTGGCAAAAGTACTTTAAATGAAATCAACATTGTCCCTATATGACAAAATTGAAGATGGGGCTAATGCCGATGGCGTAGTTGCGTTACCTGTCTAGTGTCTACCTATACAATTGGACGGAGGAAACGGTTTTTGGCGCTACAGTCCGGGGTGGACCTTAACCAGCAAGTGTCTCCAGCGAGCACGATTTATGGCCAGCTACTTCTACTGTTGCGCACGCTAAGTTGGTTAAGGTCCCCTTCCACCTGCGTACGCCACCTGAGTCGCAATCTTCCTCTATTGCACCGTCTTTCGGGTGTGGATTCGAAGATCTTCCGGGGCGGAGCATTCACGTCAGCCGTTGGACTTTCACTCTTCTGGTTAGGTCGATGTCGCTGTACACGTACAATCTGTACAATTCGTCGTTGTATCTCCTACTCCATTCATCGTCTATGCAGACGGGATCGAAAGTTACTCGAAGAATTTTCGAAGCATCCAATAGTAACGAACGTCATCGGCTAGAGTCCATGCTTCTGCACCATAGAGAAGGACTTGGATAATTAGGGTCTTATAAAAGGTCACTTAAGTTGTTTGAGAGAGGACTTTGCTACTCATTTGCTTTCTTAGCCCATAGACACAGTGATTGGCAAGAGTTATTTTTCGTTTAATCTTAGCGCTGGTGTCATTGCCTGAGTTCATATAGCGGAGCCTAGGTAATAGTGCATCCGTACCTCAAAGAAAAAAAAATAACAAAATGGAAGCAGAAGTCACACTGGACTGAGCCCTCAACTAGTCCTACCGACTAGTATGGCCCTAGTGAATACTAAATAGTATCAGAAACCTTTAAACTCTAACCTTATAATTACAATGAATTGAATAAAGCTACGTTTTTTCGAGTCATTTAAATGGCGTTTTGACGTACAAATCGCGTCACAAAGCAGTCATTTGAATGACGTTCTGTGTGATCGCCATTTTTGAGACAACATTGTCGGCGTCATTTAAATGACTAGAAAAATGTCGGACCAAATGACATGTATTCAGTGCCATATAAATGGCCGTGTGATTGCTCAATCTTCAATTGGACAAACGACTAAACTTTTTGGCTGTTGGCATCCCAACGGAAAATTCTAAATGACTCGCAGTGTCCGTGTTTTGATTTTGGGACACAAATGACGATGATAGTCATTTCTTGTGATCGCCATTTTTCCAATGACGAATCGTAGCTTTAATGTCGCTCTACTGCGACAATTTTTCCTGACGTCATAGCGCCATTTAAATGACTCAAAAAAATGGCCGTGTAATCGTAGCTTAACTTTAGAGATGCGGTTATGAATTTAACATCCTTTTATACTTGACAGAAAGTACTACCTACCAGATTTTCAATAAAGCTTAGAGCTCCATTGATATGGCGTCTCGTCACATTATATTCAGCTAAGGAACAATAGAATAACATACCTATAAGTGGTAGGGTCGCAGTCGATATTGAAACACAAAAGTCCCTTACATTCTTTTATGAAAATCAAACTGTTGTTATTGTTGGAGTTCTAACTGATGGATTGGCTAAAAGGCTAAATATATTTACAAAAGACTTCTGCAGAAGCAGCAACTTTGCCACGACTCTTCAACAGCTTGAGCGATTTGACCAAAACACTCCTAAAAGGATCCATTCGGAGATCCAATGAGTATGTTACTCGTTGAATTCCGACTTCATATAAGAAGGGTTATTTTAAGAAATATTTGTGTTAAGCCGTATAGTCCTCATCTTATATGGACTTGTAACGTCGACAATTTATTTTTTTCCCTGATGCTAATTTGGTCAAGGTTTTTGACAAAGCAACGTAGTTAGTTAGTTAGTTAGTTTAAAGTGGCTCTCGGTGAAAAAAGCACGTAGGCCGTTGGTCGGCCCATTGTGCATAGCAATGGGATTTGGGGAGCTATTTCTTTTCGGGCTACTCACGTAAACCGCATTATTGCTGCGATAAAGCTAAAAATGCTAGCGGCGCTGGTATTACTCAGTTTCCTAAGTGGGCATTTTTTTTAATTGGCCAGGGCAGGGCAACTGCAAATAAGCACGTCAGTGACGGACTCGTCCTCCTCTTCATCTCACCCAGCTTCTCCAGAAGTCATCGCATGGTAGACTGACTTGCTCTGGCTTTCTGCGTAGATATATACACGTGAATTATTTGTTTAGCGTAGGAAAATGGTACATGCATACATGTTGCGTAGACTTAGGTATACTATTCACTCCAGAGGAGTGATTATAATTGTGCATTATAAGGAGAACTATACTTATTACCTACGTCAATACACCCATAATCAATTGGCTATACATTATCTCTAAAATCATCCCCCACCATCAATAAGTAACAATAACAGACCAAAGTTCTCGTTAAATTCCTAAAAGACTTTGTAGCTTCCCATCGTAGAATCACATCAAAACTCCATTGAAGATATCATTTTTTATTATAACCTCCAAACTGTGTGCATGTATGTATATTATGTTTGCGCGCTAAACCCTATCAAATCAAATCCAATAAAATCAAATCACTATCGTAAACCAATCATTAAGTATCCCTAAAAAACATGGTGGCCCCCTTTCATTTCTCAATATGACATCTGACCCACAACGGTTGTCATAATTTTCGCATAAATAGTCTCGCTACTGCGAAAGCATGTTTCCAATTCGAAAATACATTCATACCCGGCCAGAACCAAAAAAAAAAAAAAAACGTGATATGCTTCCAATACCTTGTGCTGCACACCGGTTAATTGCATTCGCACACAGCACGAATTCAATCAAAATGAAACCAGAAAAAAAAACTCAAAATAAATGGAACACAAATGCCTCCGACGAATGTCAACCCCTCAACCACAACAGTCGCATTTTCGAACACCCAGTGCCGAATAATTTTCGGAATAAAATTTTACAGCCAAACCACGACCACATAGGAGATACGAGTGCTCCTTCTGTCCCACTGGTTCACTGAAAATATTATAAAAAACTATTCCAGCGTAGACATTCCATAAATGCATCGAAAAACACGGTTCGGTTGTTATTACCGAACACAGCCCATTGATTCGAATCCGCGATGGTGATGTGTTTATGATGCACTCTCCGCCAGTTCACAGTGGCAGTGGTGGCACTGAATCCACCACGCAAAGAATCAGGGAATTGCCCAAGAATTACCAGAGAATTCCTATTGTATAGCAGCGGAGGGAGTTGCATTTGCGGCGAAAGGAGGAGGAACTACGACGCCAAATGACGAGAGCTGGATTGATCGGCGTTGCAGTGATCTTGGAGGTCAACTTCGTGACTTGATGAAGCGAGACACTCAATGATCTTGCAAGGCAAATGAACCTCCATGGAACGCTATGAGCCTATTAGAGGAACAGCAAAAAAAAAAAACTCCTCTCCAACTCCAGGGGAGATGCGGATGGTCTACGGAACAACTAGGTATAGTTGGATGGTTAATTTTAGCTCGTGTGCGGAGTTCAATGCGATTATTGGCCTCCCTTGCATGCAGATTGGCCTCGTTAGAGTTGGTATAGCTATACTTTCGGACTTTTAATCTCCTTTCTGAGGAAGACGCGAACACATCGCACCGAGTGAGCTGGCCCACAATGATTTGTACAAACTGATTTGCGCGCGTAAATTTCTTCGTATGCAATTCCTAATTGCGCAGGTGAATCAGGCATTCGGGCAGCCCACTGTGTCACTTCAAGTTGAATTGAATAAACAAATGGGAACGGGAATTTGCATTGAAAGGATTTGTTTAAGAATTGTACACCCGATTTGCATTAATTGTGTGTTGAGTGCGCAACCCTTAATTAGATTTTCAATTAGGATTGGGAAACCGGGAACGCCATTAGATATAGCGGCGAACAAAGGAGGTTGAAAGCCACAAAACCATGGCCGTTGTGTCTGTGCAATGTATGCAATGACAATCGAATTAGGGCCATGTACCAGCAATCGAAACTAATCGCTATTCAGAGAGGAGTGCATTATAAAATCCGAAATGCATTAGACCGCTCATTACACACCGAAGGTGTAGCGTATGAATAATGTCGGTCAATATCGAATGCCATGCCATGGCCAAAGGGTGTGCAGGAAGGTGCATTTTGCAATATAATTTGAATTTTATTGAATAAATATCTGGGGCAGGGTAAATGCAAATGTATTCGCCAATCGCAGATTCTATTCAACCCTGTAGCCCAATAACTTGAATTTGATGGTTTGTTAAGCTGATTCAGTGAATCTGTTGTTTCGGTTATGGTTACATGGAGAAAATTTTGATTGTTTTTGTGTTCTTAGTCAAAGACCAAGGTTGAAGCCATACTGTCGACCATACCAATGTTTCTTTAACCCATATTCACTTTCTTTTGTTGATTTAAATAACTGCAGGTTAATATTTTCAACAATTCCTTCGACTACATCCAGCAAACAAGGTGATTCGCATTTGGTTCGCTTCGAGTTCATCTAAGAATTCCAGGTTATGAATGTGTTAGATGGTTAACGTGGAGGCGAATATACCAGTGGAAAAATAGGCTATGATTCTTGGCGAATCGAAAGCCACGAGAACAAAATTCGAACTCTAAAGAAGCTTATATGAGGATATATAGAGGAAGATTAGACAAGCTACCTAAGGAACGATATAAAAATTTACGGGATTGGAGCGAGCTCAAGGGTCAAATTTATACGATCTATACGTTACTCCAATTGTGGTGGTGAAACCGCTGACCATCCAGACAACTGACCCACAGAGCGACGCTGCAGGGAAAGACGAGAGCAGCTAGTGAGTTCTACGAGCAAGAAAGGAGGGACGAACACTAGCATCTTCGGAGCAAAAAGAAAGAGTAAGAAAAGAGAGCGATCGAGGAAATAGGGAGGAACATTCCATGAACAATGTTCGGAAGTTTCACCAAAAGGTAAAAGAATGTGTCAAGGAAACAAGACCCGAACAGATAAATCTTGTGGTAGAGTCACAGTCACAGTCGGTGCTGAGGACATTCAAAAACAATTTTTTCAGACTGCTAAACGGAGAAGACGACACAAATTCCGCGGTCAGGCAGAATGAACCATAGACGTCGTTCACTTGACCAAAATTAAGTGAGGATATAGCAATATCCAATCCAAGCTGCTGTACCGGGTGGTTCAACGGCCGAGCTTTTTAAGACAGCGGCAGATGACCTGGTGTCATCCAGATTTGGTCAGAGAAAAGTATGCCTGATGAATGGAACCTCAGCAACGTTTACCCGATTCGCACAATAAAGGAGACTCCGCCAACTACAGAGGCATCAGTTTCCACAGAATGCATATAAGATCCATCCACCATCTTCGGTATCTACTGTGTGAACGCCTGAAACCATTAGTCAATGAACTGATTATTGTCCCTACGTATGGTTATGGTGAGTCCACAATCAACCAAAACCTAAAAAGTAAAAATCGATACTGACCATCCATCTGTCGATTTTAAGGCCGCATATGACAGCATTTATAAAGACGAGCTATACAGAGCCAGTCTAGCTTTGACATCCCTGACAAATTTGTCAGTTTGTGCAGAATGGCGATGGAGAACAATCTCACCGAGACCTTTGATGTCAAAAAAGGATTTAGACGAGGTGATTCGCTGTCATGTGACCTTTTCAACATTATACTTGAGAAATTTGTGCGAAACTCGCAAGCCAACACCAGGGGCTCAATTTTCCAAAGGTTTGTCACTGTCGCGTTTGCAAGTAGCACAGAAGCGACAAAAATGGGTTTAGTGATGAATGAGGGCAAAACAAAATACATGCTGTCAAAAGAAGGGATACACGACATCGACGAATCGGACTGGATGTCACGATAGTCAGGTGGTTAGGGACTCCTGACACTCTAAAAATGACACCATAGCAGAAATCAAACGAAGGGTTGCACTTGCCCACTGATGTTTTTTTGGCCTAAGAAGGCAGCTGTCTATTAGGCCTTGTCAAGAACCACTTAGAAGACTCTATAAGACCGTCATCATAAATCAGTCCTGGTCTATGACTAAGAAGCATGGACGTTAACAGAGGCGGATGAAAATCTTCTTGGTCGTTTCGAACGCAAAATTCCACGAGTGATTTTGGGTCCCATTTGCATTGACGGGCTTTGGAGGGGAGATTTAACAGCGAACTCTATACGAGCTGTACAGCGACATCGACCTGGTTAGAAAAATACATATTAATCGACTAAGATGGCTATGATATGTAGAGCTAATGGACTCCAACGCTATGGCACGAAGAGTCTTCGATTTCAACCCGAAAGTTGGACCTCGCCTTAGGTGGCGCTCTTAAGTGGAAGCGGACCTCAATAAACTTGGAGTGCACAACTGGAGGCTGGTAGCCAAAGATCGGACTAACTGGAGAGGAGTGTTGATTGAGTCCCAGATCCACCCAGAACTGTAGTGCCATCTTCATACAGTGCAACCTGTACAATGTGCCTTAGAAGTAATTTGTCATAGCTCCATGACGGTATACATAATATAATGACAAGTGATAAATTTTTTATAATATCAGTGCAACAAATTCTCTCAGTGCATGAAACTGCGAGCAAATAACCTCCCACTTAAGGATAGCTTACTTAACCTATATATATATATATGGATATGGCTTTCTGTGTGCATAAGATATCGACATTCGCATATAGAGAACTCGCATCGCACTCGTTTCTGCCGATAGACGCAACCAACATCAACCGACAGACTTGACACAACTTAATCGGAAAATATTCATCAAACGAATGTTAACCAAATGTTAACCAAATTGATATGCAAATAAATTTTAATTTGCCAGCTCCCCTGTTGTCGTGCCACCACCCTCCGGGAGACCCTCATCGGCATTAATAATGGTGCTGCAGCACAGCGCCTGACATACGACGCGTGTTCGCCCGGGTATACATTACCATGTTGCTGCTACTGGCCATTGTGTATATACGAACGAGTATCTCTTGCTTGCATCTATCTAGATGTGCTGCACCTCGGTGTGTGCAATAATGCCTACCTCGGCGCAATATTGAAGTGCACCCAGAGTGACTGCAAACTGCAAACATTTTGCGCAAATCTAGCAGATAAATTCAAATTGAAATTCGAAATCAAGCTCCGGCACCCTCTGTACTTTGATTCGGATTGCGAACGGTATATTGGATCCGACAAACTTTATGATAGATTTGCAATAATTGTGGGTGCACATGTGAGTCACATCGCGGGAGCTGAACTTTGTACGGAAGCTGTGACAGCGACCGAGCTCAGATTTCTCTATCATGGAGCACTCTATATATCGGAAGTGTGCTGAATGCTGATTCAGTAACCATAAAGTGCAAAACAAGTCGAAATCTAAGCCAGGCGGATTGATTTGGGCTGTTGGCTTCGTTTTACCGCCCGATTCGAGTTCTGCTCTATGCGTTGTTGTTGTTGTTGTTTGTTGGCTATGCCGATGCCGTATTTGCGCAATTCACGATATCAATTAATTTGTGTGATTTTCTCGGGAAAAAAATTATATGTGCACTCGGACGTGGTGGCGAACATGGTTCAAAGTAAGAGAGTGTTTAGTGGCCGGCAACCTAATTTCCATTCGCAAAGTGGTTAGTGATATTATTTTCGAATATATAAGTATAGTGGGAGCGTATAGCACAAACAGCTCTCGAGCGTGCACGTGTATCATAGATTCGTACTCATAGATGGATGTAAGCTACGATGAGCGTAATCGCGCCCAGGCACATGGAAATGTACAAACATCTACTACATTCGTATACGATACGAGTACGTGAGATAAAATTTGAATTGAAACTGAGCCATGGTCCAAGGTTCAAATGTGTTGGTTTGGATAGGATTTTTTTTTTTTGCGCTTTCCAGCTTTTACTTAAAGTGACCCGAATAATTATAATCGGCTGACGTTGCTTATCTTGGAGCGAATTACGATATTTGATAACTGCCAAAGGACAAGAGAGCAACGTGATAAATTTATTGACACTTGACAGTTTGTGCGTGAACACTTTTGGGTGTAGACTGCATTTTGGAGGGCAGAAAAAAAAAGAATTGCGGGAATATAGGTAGATATGTTAAAATTGGGGGCGGGTATGAATTCCCTTACAGCGAACGAAATACTAACAAGTTAGGGAACGCTTTTGTAGTCAAAAGTATAGTAGAAACTAAATTTGACAGATTGTTTATCCATTAATTGCAGCGAAGAACAAAATTCTTCAAAATTCCTGAAATTCTTTACAATAGCTGGATACTGCAATGAAGGATCCAAACCATAAGGTTTATTCCTTTTTTTTCTAGTAAAATGGGAAATACTGTCAACTATCTCTCTCAGATTGAGAAACTAAGAAAATATTGGGAACGCTTTTCTACTAAACTATGAAAACAATTTAATATGCAGGAAATTAAAACTTAAGGTGGCGCTATAATCCGGGGTGCGGACCTGGGGCCCTACTCTGCATTTTGTTCCGAAAGCAACATTTTGCGAAACCGAATATTTGGTACTCTCTATTTCGAAAGCGGAATAAGATATCCAAATGTCAAAGGCATTGATATAAGGAAAATCGAAAATATTATTTTACAGAGTACGAATTCAAAAGCGAAACGAGAAGCAGTTTCGAATATGATTGACTTTCGGAACGAAACAAAGAGTAGAGCTCCTGGACTGGGCCTCAATCAACAAGCGTCTCCATCTAACACGATATTTGGCCAGCTGATGTCTCCAGTTTCGCACGCTAAGTTGCGTGCGCCACCTGAGTCGCGGTCTTCCTCTACTACTTCGTCTCTCGGGTGTGGATTCGAATACCTTTCGCGCCGGAGCATTCGCGTCGCGTCCATTCGCTCTACATGACCCAGTCTCCTTAGCCGTTGGACCTTTACTCTTCTGGCTAGTTCGATGTCGTCTATTCACCGCCTATATGCCGATGGGACCGAAAATTACTCGAAGAATTTTCCTCTCGAAACAACCAAGGGTAACCTCATCAGTTTTTGATAGAGTTCATGCCTCTGCACCACAGAGAAGAACTGGGACGATTAGGGTCACTTTAGTTGTCTGATTTCATAGCGGAGCTTAAGTAGACAAAGTCTCCAACCACCTCAGAGTTATATCCGTCTATGGTGACATTCTGTCCGAGACGTCGGTGTTGGATCTCCTTTCTTTTTGACAGCGTATGTCTTGCTATCATTGAACGCCAATCCACGAACCCGTCAGTGACATTACGCTGCGTTCCTCGCTGACTTCAAGACTTCAATGTTGAAGAAGTCAGATGACAGCTCATCGCCTTGTCTAAATCGTTTTTTGACATCGAAAGTCTCGCTGAGTTCTTTATCGATCTTGATGGAGCAGCGTGCATTCTCCGTTGTCATTTCTGCACAAATGGATGAGTTTGGCATGAATGCAAAAACTAGTTATGTTTCGTGGCATGTTTCTCCCGAAGTTCCGTGTACCACAACCATTATTCCACGTAAGGTTTGTTCCCGCAAGATATTGAATTTGAAAATTTTAGTAAAATGTTCCCATAGTTGGTCAAAAACTCTGTTCGCGTACTAAAAGGAGTAAGCAAAACACTTGCGATATGAATTGAGTAATGGAAACAGTTAAATTGATTTGACGAAAATGAAATAAAAGTCCAAGGAAAGTTGGAGAGAATTAAGTCTACAGAGTAGTTCTAAGTTGATATATTATTGGTTTCCTAGTGGCACACAGAAATTGACAATAATTGATCTGCATCAATTGCAATTGCAAGCCCACCCCACGTCCCATGATAGATTGCAGTTGACAATTAACAATGAAATTTGTAGATCTGTTCGATCTAGCTACAACATTAAGAACCTTGGCAACCTAAAGTTGCTGCAAAACTTTCTCCGGAGGCTATCTTGTCAGATCAATATTTACAAGCCTTTATTGATCTTTCTTCTGGTACTTCGCTACAATTTCCCACACCTCCTTGCATGGCGTTTACCACCATCACTCGTATCTCAAAAAAAATAATTGCACACCGATAGTGAGGTGTCCCACCCATTAACACATCAACTGGTTCACAGTATATCGGAACTAGTTACCTACCTGTCCACATATTCCTCGTCTCCTCGCCGGGCACGCATACACATGGCATATAATTAGCCACTAAGTGTACACATTATTTAAGGGGAAAGTCAATTAAATGGCCTCCTCTAATCCCAACATGACAATCAATGAATAAATGCATAAATTAGACATTTGCGGCTGCTTAGCGAGCCGTTTGCCCCATCCAGGGGCCTCATGTTTGCATGAGGGCTGCCGCAGCATATCTTGTCGCTTAATGTTTCCCGATTGTGCACTGGGCTTAAGAGAGCAAGTACCTATATACGCTATTCAAACGATGGTTTCGGCTTGTTAACCATCGTCATAGCCGCTGTATGGTCTCCCTATATGAAGCTAAAGGCTCGCACACTCTACTTGAGTGCCCTCCAGAGAGAGGTGTGTAGAAATAAGTACAGGTGGTTCGATTCCTAGTTTTCTTGCACAGCATATGACCCGCATTTGAAGGTGCACTCGTTCGCTGGGCCTTTTCTTACCGCTACCATTAGATACGGAGGTGCAGATATGTTATTTGCGATGTCAATTGTGCCACCAGAGTGTCCATGTGTGGCGAGAAATCATTTCCCATGTCCACCAATATATGATCATCTGCTGCTTCTTCGTCGTCGTCGCTGGTATTCTTCCATTTTTGTCTAGTTTTCCATTCGTGCAGGGGACATGTTAACGCAATTTGGCCCTGCTCTGTGTGTGTGCCCATCCTCCAAAGATTGCCACTGTCGAAGCGGCGGCGGCAGAGTAGCATCTGCTGCTGCTGGTAGGCCTCTCCGCGCATATTGTTGCAGTTTAATTGGAAAGTTCATATGGAAAAGGTGCACCACCGTGTTTGTTGCAACCCAAAGTGCATTGGCTTGTAGGCCATGTGTGCTGAGGGTTTATGCAAATTACAACTGCCGCAGCAGAAGCTACTATGCGGTAGCTTGCCAATTTGTATAAGGCGGGCTATAAGGTGAAGAGCCACTGTAACCATATTGCACGGTGGATGATTTGCGTGAGAAAATCACATACTACTTGTATACTGTATACGCAGATCGGAAAACCGTTTTAAATAGGCGAGTGTAGATGTCAATAGGTTGTCTTTTCGACATTCTTTTGAAATTATGGCAAATCGTCATAGGTGGCAAGAATTGATGGATGTATCTAGGTAGGCGGGAAGCCACAGCCTCATTGAATAATTGTATCATGTAGGTATCTATGTATAATAAGAAAGGGGCGCCGCACAGATCTACATAGTTAAAGTGGTTAAGGTTATGGATCAGCTTCCAGTTCATCAGTTCAAACTTTCTTTAGTCCTTGCCATAGTAGCCAGACGTCTTTTAGTTAGGTCCAGGAAGAGTTATGATTGTTTCAAGTCCGGATTGTCGTCTTTACCCATTTGAGGATTGCCCCCGATGCTTTAGAGTCCTTGGCGAAAAATCAAGGTTTATAGAGACTAGAGAGTCCACTTGAGCATATTACAACCGCGATTCTTGTTAGTTAATTCAATAGAAATTGCTACTTATAATGACCATCGACTTTAAATATGATTAGTTCACAGTAGTTATAGTTGGCTACATTCTAAACAAAGAATCCGTTAACGACAGCACGTTTTTGTAGATTATTACTCCAACATTGACAGTAGAAGACGCGAATATGAAGGTTATGTACAGCGTTAGTTCTCAATACTTTTAGGAAATAGAATATTACCTAGATGTATCCGATTATTGCTTTTAAAGTTTCGGTATACCTAATATTGGTTGAACCTCAAAAGCCTTGGATATGTGAGTGGGTAGGTACATTGAAATTATATGTCCTGACAGTAATCTGATTAGCGGCCCATTTAAAACATTTAATATTGAACTTAGGCAGATTTCGTATGATTTTGACAAAAGCTTAAGCGTAAATATTACTATTGTAATCCACTCTTTAGGGCTAATAAACTATACCTACTTGGCTATCGGTACTAGTCTTCTCGCCAGAGACAGAGGTCGTCGTATGATAAATTTCGCGCATTGTCTTCCAAATTCCAGAACGATACGATGTTCTAGGTTAAAAAAGGCTCATCTCGCGCAAAAAATGTTTTTTGAAGTTCCAGAAAACTGGCTGCATTTGCCTCAAAACACTTTATATACAGAGATGTTTTGAGTTAGAGTCGGCACCTGCAGACATTACCAGGTCCTCACGGCAAAAGAACAGAAATTAATTATCTTTAGTGCCCTTTTAACTTGCTATATAGCGCATGAATCAGGCACCCCTACCATCAGTAACTGCAATAATGAATATCATGCCATGCTGTTAAAGTTCATTTATGACTATAAGATACTTTTGTTTTGGGCGCCTCTTTAAATCAAAACTTGTTAGCATTCTTTCCTTGAATTTGCAAGCTCTTAACACTTAAATTCTTAAATAGCGCAGTGGTTAGTGTGGTGGACTACGAGGGATCCCAGGTTCGACAAATCACATCTCAAGGTTTTTTCTACTGCGCCACCTCTCGCGAACGTCTGACAAGCACCCGAGAGTATGACTGTCCTGAAAAATCTTCTCAATTCAGCCGTTCGGACTCGGCATTAAATTGTAGGTCCCTTCCATTCGTCCCAAAAATAGAAACTCACACAAACGAATGGTTGCGAGAAGCTAGGCCTAGGGTGTCTTCCGCCTGTTGCGCGGATAGGATATTTTTTATTCATAATTTACTTATCCAATTAAATTGTACTTACAGGTTGCCGTTAAAGTTCTAACATTTCGTGAGGTTAAGGACGACTACATTATTAAAAATATGCGACGAGAAGCTAAGATTCTTGCAAAGGCTTCCCATCCGAATATAATCTATCTCTTCGAAACCATAACTGTGAGTATCCCGCCCACATATTAGAAATGTATACCCTCCCTTACCTTCATCTATATGTAGACCACAAAACGATACTACATAATCACAGAATTGGTAAACGGTGACGATCTCTGTACGTACATCACGTCGCAACGTGATGGTAAGCTTGATGAAAAACAGACGCGTCCATTAGCCAGACAGATTATCTCTGCCGTAGCCCATTTGCATGAACGTGGCATTGTCCACAGGTAGGATGGCCGGAATGAGATGATTTCACAATCGTCCGCTCACTAATCCAAGTTTTTACCACCCCCACCACAGAGATTTGAAAATGGAAAACATTTTGCTGGACGATACGAAAGAAACCATTAAATTGGTCGGTACGTTTATACCTATAACATTCAAATCCTCGTTTGTTTTAATCCAACGCGGTTTTGTTGTTTTCTTTTTTCCTTAGACTTTGGTCTCAGCAACTACCGTCGAGGAGTTGAGCTCCTTCACACCCATTGCGGTTCACCAGAATATGCAGCACCGGAACTTTACATAAGCGGTCGGCAATACGGTGCTGAAGTGGACATCTGGAGCCTGTATGTACATACACCTTACGTCCAGGCATACACACAAACCATTATAAAATAGTTGAAGCGTTTGCTGAAAACTGTTCCTGAATTCAGCCAACAAATTATCTTTCATCCTTCTCTAACTTCTCCCCCTTATAGCGGTGTCATATTCTACGGTATGCTTGTGGGTAGGCTACCATTTCAATCGTGGCACAAGCCCGAACTCACACCGGAAGCGAAACGGAAACAACTAATCCGAGAGACAAAAATTGGATTAACTCACCGACACCAAAGGAATCTGGTGGACATTTCGTTGTGTAAGTTTCGAGGTGGATGATGATGAAAGGATTGTCGCGTCCCATGCCCCAACGCATCACTGAGGGCAGTAATTTTCCGTTTTTTGGTTACAGTGTTTCGAAATTTGATTGTGAGGATGCTCTGCCCAAACCCGGAGGACAGGATTACGATGCTAAATCTACAAGCTCATGCCTGGATCTATGGTCGGTTTCATCGTGAGTATCCTCAGGTTGATGCAACTTGGAAACGAATGGTAAGTGAAGAATTTACTTTTGTATCTACATGTGGATCTGTATAGTTGCCATAATGAGACTTTCAGATTTGGTTTCCCATTTGTGTTATAGGCTTTAACACGTCTTGCGAAAATGTGCGATATGTCTACAGTTGATGTTTGCCGAACAATCGACACGAAGCGGTATTCACCGTTGGCGGGAATGTTTAATATTATTACGCTACACGAATTGCAGTGGAGAATTCAAGCGGAATATGTGCGCAACAATTGCAAGGAAGTTCATGTAAGGAGAGTTAATAAACCAAATGTGATCGTGTTAATGGGGGACTCGTTATATGCCCGAAACTTTTTAGTACAAAAGTCCCTTTTTATTTTAGCAAGTTTAAAGGGGAGTCATATATCTCTCATTTTCTATTCACTGAAAACTAGCTGATCTTGAAAAAGAGTGAAGATGCCGAGCAACATAAGATCCTTCTCATTGCATGTCCAGTCCATACGACTAGAGCTTTTTGTTAGCACTGTTTTCAAATAATAGAAGAGAGCGTGATTGTAAAATGAGATAATGGGACGATGTTTGGCGTGCCTTTTGTTGGGCGCCACTTCTTTCAATTATGGACAGAACTGTATCGAATCACTCATACATGGGTTATTATTGTACTTGTGTATGAGTCTTTTACTAAAAATATGACATATGAGCCAGCTGGCGACTCTCATCTCCAAACAAGAGGTCGTCAGGCGGTCTCAGTCACAATCTGACAGTACAGTAGTACAGGCCGTATAGTCGTAAAGTCCAGTAAAGTAGAGACTAATAATCGTATAGTTAATAGTACAGTACAGAATAAAGAATTAACAATAGTCGGGTTTTTATATATTTTCCCGACTTTAAACAAAAGTCGCCGTGTTTTATTTCCGCCTTATACATTGGTCCACGTCGAGCCGGATCTTAGAATCAGTGCAATAAAAATATATATATCCTATTAAAAAGTGTAAAAAGAAATAAAACCTGCAATTCTGTGTTCGTGTACAGTGTTAGTAAAGGTTATAAAAAAGTGGTACAGAAAATAGTGCAAAGTACAGGCTCCCATCAGTAAAAAACCATAAATTATACATATATATGTGTATTCCCTTTTGAACAATAAAATGTCCAAAAGACGACGAACACGAGTGCAAAGTGCGACGTTGCCGATATTTTTGTGCGAGTTGGAGCAGGCCGCAAGTTGACACATCAGCAAAAACAACACACAAAATAACGAAAGAAAACAGTACAGGCAGTGAGTGAATCTATTTTTAGCCTCACACACAAAAAAGAAGAGTGAAGAAAAGAAAAAGGCATCGTATAGGTTTACTTGCAAAAACAAAAAAAAAGGTACAGTACAGAAGGTATACGAAAAGTTTCCACTGGTCGCCGCGTCGACGGCAGCCAGGTGGCGAAAGAGAATACGAAAAGGAACAAAAAAAAAAAAACAAGCAAAAAGTACAGGGTAAGTGATATGACATCATCGTATAGGCAAGGCATTATTAGTTGTGAACTCAACGTGAGCGGTGTTAAAACAAATATCAATATCAAAATTAATTAATTTAGCTAGAAAATATCTTTTGTGCAAACAACTGGTAAGTACAGAATGTACAGAGTGTTTCATTAAATGAATTGTATAGATTGTACAGGAAATAGTTCTAGAAAGTGGTGCAAATTGTTTTAGTATAGAGTCAAAATAAAAACATGTTGTTCAAGTGAAAATACAAGAACACATCTTTTAGTGAAAATGCAAGAACATATTGTTCAGTGCAGTCAGTGAGCGTCGATGACGTTTAATGTCAATTACGTGCACAACTGCTGAGGCAGTGTGACACAGAAAATTATTGGCATGTATAGATAAAGTGTACAGTGAATTCATAGAATTTGTATAGGAATATGTGTACAGTGAGCTCAAAGAATTTGTATAGGCACATAGAAGAAATATAGTGATCACTATGAGGTAGTAGAGGAGTGTACAGTGTATAGTGTAGTGTACAGTGAAAGTTATAGGTTTGTAGAGGAATTAAAAAGCATGCTTGTCAGGTAGTCATTAAATTAAAGTGGCTAGTATAGGATGTTAGAATTCCACGCTCAATAAAGCTAGCACAAGATGCAAAAATGCTGAGTGATAGGAATAGGGTACAGGATATGACATGTCAGTATAGTTATAAGTATAGGTGTACAGGCAAAACAAACGCACAGAGTCAGAGCAAGGAATATATTCACATTGCAGTACAGGTTAAAGAATTGTGTAGACTGCACATGCGGGCTCAATCAAGATGTCCACAGCAAGTCGAAATTCGCAAGTGTACAGAAAATAATTGTAAAGAGTAAAACAATAATTTGCATCCACTAGAACGAATCAGATATTAAAGTACAGATCGTACAGTACACGCTCCAATGAGGGGTGTTCTCTCATACAAGTACAGGTTATAATGGAATTATCTTTTCTTTCTTCCCAAGCTATTTCGACGAATCGAGATGGAAGCTATTCAAGCCAAAGCGACGGCCCATACCATCAGCATGGCGCGCAAGTTTGCGGAGGAGGAAGCAGCCGCAATTTCCTATAAAAATGCGGAACTGCGCCTCAAGACGGTACAGGATGACTGGCAGAGCTTTTGCAAGCTACATGAAGTTCTGCTAGCCGAAGCGAAAGGTGATGCTGTGATCACATGCGTCGACTTCAAAGAGTCAGTAAAGGAGGACTATTTGTGGGCGTGCGCAGCGTTAGAGGACAGAATGGAGGAGCTGCGTCCTAAGGTACAGGACAACGTACAGGGTACAGGAGTACAGGAGGTACAGAGTACAGGAATAAGAGTACAGGTGGACATGCCATTCCAACAGCATGATCTAAAGAACACTTGGGGTGAGTTCGATGGGACTTACACCAAGTGGTTAGGATTCCACGATAAGTTTACTGCGGCCATTCACGACAACGACAAGGTCGCACCAGCCTATAAATTCGCGTACCTCCAGAAGTCGCTCACTGGAAGCGCCGCCAGGACCATGGGGGAGTGGCGGCTGACTGCCAATAACTACAACGAGGCTTGGGAGAGGCTCAATGAGATCTACGATCAGAAATATCTGATCGGGCGCGACCATCTGCGCCAGTTGCTACATCTTCCTAAGCTCAGTGGTCTGCCGTCAGCCAGTGACCTCCGAAGGATGGCAAATACGACGCACGAGGCTATGCGTCAGTTGAAGGCATTAGGACTGCCAGTAGAGAACTGGGACTTCTTCGTTGTACACATTTTGTGTGAGAAGCTGGACCAGGAGATGGCTCGTCAATGGGAGCTCCAGCGCGACTCCGACCAGCCAAAGTTGTCAACGATGCTGCGGTTCATTGACAAACAGGCAGCTGCGTTGACCAACGTGACAGACGCTCGTAAAGGAAGTACAGGCCGTACAGACGTAGAGGAGGCTGCTAGACAAGCTGCAGCCAGAGCAGGTCCAGCACCCAGAGGCAAAGTACAGGACAGGGCGACCACCTCCAAAGGTGCTTCTAGGAGCTCCGGTCGTCCTCCATGTGAGGTATGTGGAGAGAACCACCAGATCTGGGACTGTCCGGACTTTGCCGCTCTCTCGTTCAAAGGCAGAAAGGACTTCGTAGAGAGGCGAGCAATTTGCCCAAATTGCCTAAAACATGGGCATAAAGATAACAATTGCTTCCAGAGAGGTTGTGCCCGCTGTCCAGGGGCTCCAAAGCACAACATCTATTTGTGCCCATCAAGGGAAGTCAACAAACATGTGCTACCAGCCATACGAGTACAGGCAAAGGAAGAGGGCGAAAACCAGTACAGGGCTCCGGCACCAGCTCCAGCACCGGCTCCAGCTCAGGCTCCTACCAGGGGTAGGGCAAGGCGAGCAACCAACAGGTTGAAACAGGATTGACTAGACAGGCAACAGTATAGGCACGTACAGAGGAGCAGTTATATGGACGTACAGACAGACGATAAAGATGAAGAGGCAGCCGAGATTTTGTTTGCAGCCAAGCTGCAGACGCTGAACAGCAAAATTGGCGAGCTGAAAGTAGAGGAAGCAACGTTAAACCAGCAGTTGCAGAAATTATCAAGGAAAAGAAATGTACAGGAAGGTATAGGAGAAAGAGTCCAAAATGTAGTGCCAAGAAAATTGCGTAAAATAAATAATAAAGCATATGTACAGTCTATTGATTTCTCGAAGCAGGAGGGTTCCTTGATCCCAACTGCTATGGTAAAGGTTGCATTTGATGGCCTGATGCATGGGCCCTTTCGTGCAATGTTAGATACAGGGTCCCATCTAAACCTGATGGTGGACAAGCTGAGAAAGGAGCTAAGGATTCCTACTAAGAATGCAACTGGGAAACTAGTTGGCATTGATGGCGCTCCCTTTGCAATTACACGCAAGGCCATGGTCAAGGTCTTTCCATGGTTTGCTTCAAGCGCTACGGAACCGCATGCAATAGTACCCGTTTGGTTCATGCCAGAAGAGAGCCAATGGCAACCAATCCTGCCAACCGGCACAGTACAGATAAATAGAAACACTAAGACTTCTCTGGTCAGATATGCCGATCCGGAATATTACAAGCCGGGTCCGGTGAGCCTCTTGTTGGGGGTAGATTTCTTTGCGAAATCAGTTATAGCAGTATCACCAAGAGAGTCAGATGGTATTGCTCTGCTGGAGACATCTCTCGGTACAGTCGTTCTAGGTGCCAATAATGAAAGTTGCGACAACAAAGCCAATGCTTGCGCAGCTATCAGTTTAGCAAATGATGAGCAGTTGGACCAACTGCTGAAGAGGTTATGGCAGATGGATCAGGTGGATACGTGTTCCAGTCGTACAGAGGAAGAAGAGCTTGTAGAGCAACATTTTGTACAGACACATCATCGTGGTGAAGATGGTGTATTTGTGGTGAAGATGCCACTGAAAGAAGGGTTCGAGAAGATGGGTAGTTCAAGAGAAATCGCATTGCGCAGATTTATGTACCTGGAAAACAAGTTAGAGAAGTGCGTACAGTTGAAGGAAAACTACATCAAGAAAATGCGTGAGAGCATTCAATTAGGTCATGTACAGGTTGTGAACAGAAAAGCAAACACAGGCGCTGTGGTATATCATATACCCCACCACTGTATAGAAAAGAAGTTTCGTATAGTCTATGACGCAAGTTGTCGTACAGATAAAGGCATATCATTAAACAATGTACAGATGTTAGGTGAAAAGCTGCAGAGAGATCTGCATGAGATAATAATGCGTTTTAGAAGGCATCGCATTGCAATATGCGGGGACATAAAGAAAATGTTTAATCAAGTTAGGCTCAGTACAGATCAATGGGACCTGCAACGCATCTTTTGGAGAGAGAGCAGGCAGGATCCATTACGAGAATATTGGTTGACCGTCGTCACATTTGGTTTGACGTCGTCAGCGCATCTAGCAGTCAGATCATTGGTACAGGCGGCAAGAGAGGCACAGTCAGAATTTCCAGAAGCAGCCAATGCAATCGAAAATGACTATTACATGGACGATTGCACCACAGGCGAGTCAGACGAGACTAAGGCAATAAAATTAGCCAAAGAAATGTACAGGATATTAGAAGGTGCCGGTTTCGAATTATGCAAATGGAAGTCAAACTCCTCTAGATTCATGGAAGAGATGAATGCTGGCACTGGTGAGGCGTCAATGGTGTTTTCGGGGGAGGAGAAATCATCCATTCTAGGACTAAAATGGCTAATTAGTTCGGATCAATTCACGTATGAAGTGAAAACACCAAAGTTAGACGGCATTCTCACCAAGAGAAAGATTGTTAGCTGCATAGCTCAGCTTTACGATCCTAATGGGTATATATCCCCAGTCACGATCATAGGCAAGATCATGATCCAAGACATTTGGAGATTGAGTACAGGATGGGATGATCGCGTACCCATAGAAATAGAGTACAGGTGGAAAGAGTTATGGGAAGAGATAACTCTTTTAGAAAAATTCCGTATAGACAGATGGTTAGGTACTTCAAGAGAGTCAGACGTACAGATACATGGTTTTTGTGATGCTTCAAGCACAGCTTATGGAGCAGCCATTTACATTCGTACAGTGCATACAGATGGTACAGTTACATGCAAATTATTAGTGTCAAAGACACGTGTGGCGCCGTTGAAGACAGTATCCATTCCGAGGTTGGAATTGGCGGCTGCGGAGCTGCTGTCCAGACTACTAGTACAGGTGAGAGAATCAATGGGGTTGCAAGATGCATCCTACTTTCTATGGACCGATTCCATGGTCGTATGGTATTGGTTAAGGAGACTCCCATGTGATTTAAAAACATACGTAGCGAATCGGGTCTCGTCGATTCAGTCAAACACAGAGGTGAGATGCTGGCACTATGTCAACACGAAAGAGAATCCAGCCGATTTGCTGAGTAGAGGTGTAAAGCCGTCAGCGCTAATAAACAATAGATTATGGTTGGAAGGCCCAACATGGCTTCGATCACCACAGGCGGAGTGGCCAATAAGAAACGTAGTAAAGGGCACGTCAGTAGAGGTGCAGAGTGAGATGAAAGTGTTTGCAGTTATGACAGTTCAACCGCCGTTGTGTATAGGTGCAAGGCATTCAACCAATAGAGTATCGTTGTTCGAGTACACAAATAAATTGGAAAAGCTAGTAAACATAGTCAGCTATATGGTCCGGTTTATAAACAACTGGGCAGTCAGGCCGACCTTTAAGATAAGGGCGAGTAGAGGAGGGACAGGTGTAAAGGAGCCAACATTAGAGGAAAAGGCGTATGCAATGACATACATCCTGCGTAAATCACAGGAAGAGGTGTACAGTAGAGAGATAGCAGCATTAAAGAACAGTACAGATCTACCCGAGAGAAGCAAGCTGGAACCACTTAAACCATTGTTAGATGTTAGAGGCTTGCTGAGAGTAGGTGGAAGGCTGGACAGAAGCAACAATTCGTATGAAATGAAGCATCCAGCCATAGTTCCAGATGGATCCAGATTAGCATGGCTGATCATAGATCATGCACACCGCACAACAAAGCATGGTGCAGTACAGGTTATGATGCAGTTCGTGAGGCAGAAGTATTGGATTCCAAAACTTCGTAGCGAGGCAAGGAAATATTTGCACAAATGCGTCATTTGCGCCAGATATAACTACAAGTTAGAATATCAGCTGATGTCAGAGTTGCCAGCTGACAGAGTACAGACAGGGAAGCCGTTTCTACACTGCGGTGTTGATTATGCAGGCCCGTTAGAGATGAAAGTCATCAACAGGCAAGGAGATCAAGTCGCTAAGTCCAAATGCTGGGTCGCAATCTTCGTGTGCCTGAAGACTAGAGCAGTGCACATCGACCTAGTGACAGATTTGACATCGTTAGCTTTCATAGCTTGCTATGAACGCTTTATAGCACGTAGAGGCAGATGCGAACGCATGTATAGTGATAACGGGACTTCGTTTGTCGGAGCATACAAGGAGTTAAAGAGAGCTATAGAAAAATGGTCGGACAAGAGAGCAATGGCTCATCTTGGCAGTAAAGGTACAGAATGGCGCTTCATGATTCCAGCAGCACCCCATCAAGGAGGAATCTATGAAGCCGCAGTAAAGTCGATGAAATATCATCTAAAAAGGATAGTAGGGTTAAAGGTGCTACCATATGAGCAGCTCTTAACACTACTGGTACAGGTAGAAGCGATACTGAACTCGAGGCCAATCCATCCCTTGAGTGATGATCCAGATGACGTACAGGCACTTACCCCTGGGCATTTCCTAGTGGGCGAACCGATGATTCTTCCAATTCCGTTCGATACCAGTCAGCAACCAAGTACAGTCGGCGTGAGGCTTTGGAAAGACCGTCAGAAAATGTTAGGCCACTTTTGGGAAAGGTGGAGTACAGACTATTTGACCACTCTTCAGCAAAGGAAGAAGTGGCGTAGAGACAAGGAGCCGTTGAAGGTTGGCCAGCTGGTCACATTGGCTAACGAAGGTTTCCCACCAGCGCACTGGGCGCTTGGTAGAGTATGTGAGCTCATCACCAGCAAGGATGGGCTGGTACGATCCGTAGTTGTACAGACCGAGACAGGAAGGCTGAAACGTCCAGTACAGAAGATCTGCATAGTTCCGGTGGAAAGCTGCAGTAATCAGTAGAATGTGTAGTATAGTAATTCGAGTTTACTTATGTAAAAAATTGTAAAGAAAATTATGAATTTTGCTGGCACTGTATCGAATCACTCATACATGGGTTATTATTGTACTTGTGTATGAGTCTTTTACTAAAAATATGACATATGAGCCAGCTGGCGACTCTCATCTCCAAACAAGAGGTCGTCAGGCGGTCTCAGTCACAATCTGACAGTACAGTAGTACAGGCCGTATAGTCGTAAAGTCCAGTAAAGTAGAGACTAATAATCGTATAGTTAATAGTACAGTACAGAATAAAGAATTAACAATAGTCGGGTTTTTATATATTTTCCCGACTTTAAACAAAAGTCGCCGTGTTTTATTTCCGCCTTATACAAGAACCATCTCCCAAAATGGTTGAAAAAACTGCTTACTGATGCACCGATAAATAGACCGATTTCCCTACACTTTTGTATTCTCTATCTGAAGGACCGCCCGACATTTTTGACAACATTAAAACTTCATAAACTTCATAAAGGTAGCACAGTGAATATAAAACTTTAAGTATATATTTTATCATTTAACCCACAGCAGCACATCAAACTTCATAAAAAAAATGTCCATCTAATTTTTGCGCTTTTGTTATAGTTTTTCTTATGAAGCGAGTTATACACGCTTGCGTCGTGAAATTCGGCATTTATCGAGCCCTCCACATGATCGGCATGCTTGTGATGACTGAAAGATGATAATCGCCCTTATTCCTGTCATCGTTTGTCGTATACGATTCATGGTGTCGCGTCGTTGTAAAAACGATGTGCTGATTTTGTTCGAACTTTTTTTTAACGAATGTATTTTTGTAACGATGATTGTTTATGTGTCCACTGTCATTTTGAATCGTTACAAAAACCGACTTAAGAATGAAATGAAATACTTACTAATCGCTTACGACAAACGATAAATGACAGCGGGAATAGGAGTGACTAGCTCAGTTGCCAGGCAGCTTGTTCGACTCATACGAATATTGTTGTTGCTAAATTTTCCTATTCCAATTTGAGTCTCTTCTCTTCTCTTTTCAGAAATCGAATCCCATCGAAAATAACTCACGTCCTACTAAGGCGTATATTCCTACAATACCTAAACCAACTTCAATACCATTCAGACCTCAAAATCCAATACAAATGAAAAGGACCAAAACATTCTGCGTCCATCGCACAGATTCAAAGGAAGTGAAAACAAGTCCACAACAGAAAACAACCTCCACACTGCCAAATGCTACTACACCCCGACGATGTTTCACAATGGGATTCGGAGCAGCCATCAACAGAATGATCCACAAACACAAGAACCCACCGGCTAAGCCCATCCAAGGAAATAAAGTCTTTGCTGAAACAAAATCTAACGGCTTCCCAACGCATACCGCTGCTAGAGCTGCAGCAAGAGCTGAGTACATAACCCCTATGCGCTAAACATTCAGCACCGTTCATTTTGTTTCCCATATTTCTAGGTTTGACAAGCGTGCTGGACGCAGATAATAATTTCAAAGACATTGTTGACGACTTATAATAAATTTAAAAATAACATATATTCATTCACAAGGACAACAATTACAACGGATTAGTTTTTAAAATCAAATTTGGCCAACTTGGCGAATGTGGCAGTTTTACTTGAAGGTGGCGTCTTCGATGGAGGCTCTTCAGTGTCCAACTTTCGCTTTGCTGATGCTACTGGCGTCTTACCACCGCCTAGTGCCTTGAACTGTTGCATTCCTATTTTTGTTACTTCCGATGCTGTTGCGTCAGGGTGTTCCTTTTGGATGCCCGCTTTGTTCTTGGTGAACCAGGAGAAAAAATTCATTCCAGGTGTGATCTAAAAAAACACATGACCTGAGTAAATGCATGGAGTAGAGCTTGTTTCTGTATGAACCTGATTTTTGGCAACATTTTCATCTGGCTCCTGACTATCTTGAATAACTGATACTTGGCTATCTGCCAAGGGTATAGCTGCAGCTTCTATGCGTTTCTGCTTTAGATCGTTGGACTTGGCCTTCTGTTCGTCCGCCTTGGCCTTTTGCTCGAGATGTGCCCTCATTTGAGACTGTTTCAGTTCATAGTCAATGGATTGCTTTGCAAGGAACTCAACATCGGGTGAAGTGTCCACTGGAGTAGTTGAGAATGATGTGCGTTTGAAGGGATTGCGCTTTTTACTGTTGAGTACCATGGTCCTCTGGGGAAAAATTATTAAAAGCCATTCGAATGGCAAAATTGAAAGGGTAAACTTACGGGACCAAGTATTGGTGTGGTGGTGGGTGTGGATTTTTTCGCTGCTTGCACGAGAAGAAGGCTGGCATTCAAGGGGCTGTTTTGAATTATACCAAGGGCGTCTGATTCGAATTCGCGAAGTTCCCTTTCTCGTTCTTTATCCTGTGGATTAATGCAAAATGCAAAAAGTTTGGTTTGATTTATAACCAACTGGAATTCAGTTATCGTTTGGAACGCCACAGTTGACCCTAATAATAGTTCAATCATTTATTTATGACCTTTCAAACTCACCTTCTCCTCGAGCTGAGGCATCATCTCACTCAGTTTATCTGCCAAGTGTATTCGGCCCAGTTTAGTAGCATATTTCACCGCCAATGGCAGCAGAACTGGTGAGGCAATCATTTCTATCAACTCCTTCGCTCGAGCTTCCAATTCGGCACGGCAGGCGATCTAAAAGAAGCCATTAATTCAATTCAAACGACAAAAAAGCCTACTGACAGCAAACAGCTTTATAGCCGTCTCCTTGATGTTCTTCTCTGCATTATCCACACTGAAATTTGACGAACGGATTAGAAGCTCCTCGAGTGTAGAACGCTCAGACTCCAAATCACACACAGGTATCTGCATTGGGAGCTCAGTCATCATAGGTCGCGGATTCGTCATTGGGTAGGAGCTAGCACGACAGAGGACTGCTTGAATAATTTGCGACTTCTCCGAGACATCAATGACGAAGAAGTTATTCGACACACTCTGGGTCTGTAATGAATCAACTAAAATATCCGCACGGACGGCAAAAGATCTAAACGTACATGCTTCATCGTATCACACACTGGATACCAACAATTCGTCTTCATACTGTACATCTGTATGAGGCCCATTGTGTCTGCTATCACCGGTGACCCACAGTCTGAGTAGCCAACCCATGTTAGTTTCCTCGCGGTGAGCAGAGGAATGCGAATCTCTTTTGTTCTCACTGTCAATCCGATGGCCTGTAGGAGCAGCGCCGAGATATGTTGATCCTCACTTGCTGCGGCATTGTGATAGCAAACCATGAGGCGATCCTGAAAGCCGGTCATCGCTAGAACTGGTCCAGGAATAGAGATTACCTCACGCTGCGTACCCATGATGCTAAATATCCTTAGGAAGCGCATATCTGTGCAGACTGCTACGAGTTTGTTTGATGCGGCTAGCGCGACCACACCTTCGCAGTCGGGAAACTCGACCGACCATTCCTTGTTTCCCGATGCGGCCAAAGCAATGCAGACCAACTTCGTGGACGAATCTCCCGATAGAGCAAGAACAGTAGAGCTTAGGCTTGCCATTGTATGGTTGTTGTAGTTTTTCATATGAAGCGAGTGATGGACGCTTGCGTCGTGAAACTCGACATCTATCGAGCCTTCCGTATCATCGGCATGGGCTCGAACAATTCCCACGTTGTTCCAAACAAGGTACCTTTCAGATGACAGCGGGTGAAATGCTTATCTTTTTGCGATCCCATTGCTTACCTGTGTTCGAGTTCACTTGGCGTGGAGCTGGGCTGAAATGGTGCTTGATGCTTGTAGTACTTTCCTGTGGGACGCTCAGGACTAATGGAGCGTCTGCTCTTAGGTCGGGAATCCATAGAGTCCTTTGAGTCTTCATCTGTATTCAAACCGTTTTTCCTCATGGTTTCATTCTTAAGTTTCTCCAACGAAACGCAGTTGTCCCCATCTTCATCATCATTATCGCCGTCTTGAAATTGCACTAAACACAGAGACTATATCATGTGCACAACTGTATTCTGAAAGGTACTTACTTCCATCGAATTCATTGTCGACACTTTCTTCGTCCATTGCGGCATCATCGAGGAAATCATTTACAGCCACCTCTCCTGAGACGATCGTTCCCAACTGACCGGTAGAGTCACAAAACGCCACCTCTGTATTGTTGCTCGGATTCCAGGCAATTGCTGTGATGCCGTGGCACTCGTTGTTCGACGTTTCGCACTTAACCGTCTGTTTCTTTGCAAAACTAAACACCGATAGTTCTCCAATACGTGTCCCAGCAGCAATGTACTGCCCATCAGCGGAGAACTCGCAACAACTATAGTCGCTGGTGATATTTTCATCAGTTAGAGTGAATTGAGTTTCCCAGGTGCTGGTGTTCAGTACAACAACCTCTCTACCCTGCACATAGGCCAGACAATTGCCAGTTTGTGGCTCGAATGAGGGAGTTCCTATGGAAAACAATGTTTACCACCGCACAATTTCGACTTTTGTGATTTTACTCACCGAAACACTTGGCATCCTCGAAAGTTTTTAACTTCGGAAGACCAGGAATTGACTTGATTTCTTTCTTTTCAGCCAAATTCCAGATTTTCAGGCAACCGTCGCCAGCCACCGAAGCCAGCAAGTCTTTAACACTCAAGTCAATTGCAAGAATAGGTCCCGCATGACCTTCCAAAACGAATTCTCCTTCATTCTTACTCCGTAGAGTTACCTTAATAGTGGTATCTTCCGAACCAGCGGCAATAAACTGAAACAAATGCGTACACTCCCTGAAGAACACAGTTTCCAATTGGACTCACCTTCTTATTGACTTTTAAGCATGTCACTGGACCCGTAAATCGCATTTCTGTACCATCTCGATCGATATCTGGGAAGGTGTAAGCCTGAACAGTGTTTAGGTCAGTCGATGCCAAAAGTCGTTTGTCATAGTGAGCAATGCAAATGACAAACTCTCCCAAGCAATTAGATGATGGGTCATCATCGTCAACACCTTTCCATTTGCGAATATCTCCATCGGATCCACAAGTTATGATGTATCTTTGAGGGGCAGATTTTAAAACTTTTAAATTCCAGACTCCTGCGGACAATGGTCAGCAACTTACTCTCCGTTCTCGGTGTATGTGAGGCTGGTGTGTCCATTTGTGTGGGCATATCGCATCGAACTTCTTTGGAATGCCATGGTTCACGTATGTCTTGTCTAATTGTTAAAAGTTTAAATAAATATTTTAAATTGTTTGTCTGCGGTTAAAACATTGTTAACAAAAGCTATCAAACTAATGGCGAAACGTCAAAATATTCGCGCCAACGAAATTTGTTTGCAAACCCAATTGTGAATCGATCAGGTAGGATTGAGTTAGCAGGTCACAATAGAAGTTGGAAATATGTTTATTATTTTTTCAAAACTTTATAATTTTATGGGAAATTGCCTGAATAATAAATTGCCCGAAGCCACTACAAGCTGATTTTGAATCCTCGAAATTACTTACCGCTGGTCACCTAGCGATAAATATGGAACTCTGTCATTATTTAAACCAAGTTAATCACGAATAATTGAGCGCAGTGGTCCTGTTATTCGTGTGCTTTGAAAGCAAAACCTAGGGTTCTAGGCAATTGCAACGTTTGCCTATTTTATATTACCTACATTGAAAAATTATAGAATTATCAAACTTTTAAGAATGAGACATAGAAGTAATTATGTAGATGCGATGACCGTATAGAGCTTTATTTATGCATCAATGTAATAACACCCATATAGGATTAAAATAAATATTCTTTTACAGTTCCTCCTTTACAGTCGAATTTTCTTTCCACCATGTTCCGTTTGGAAATCCATAATTGTTAATGGCATCCTGCTTCAACTGAGTACTATATCCCGGCTGTGTAGGTGGAATATAACATGCGCTCCTAATCTCAACAGGATGAATAAACTGATCATGCTGTTGATCAACATATTCAATCATTCTGCCGGTTTTATTGGCTGATAATGAGACATAGTCCCACATTTGTAGGTGTTGTACCATTTCGCAAAGACCAACGCCACCAGCATGAGGGCAAACTTTTACTAAAAAATCAATGTTTGTACTATAAACCAAAATGCATCCAAATGTCACTACAAACCATTAAGTTTCTTTGCCATCAAGTAAACCGATAAGATCTCATTAACACCTCCAATTCGGGCAGAATCAATTTGGCAAAATTGCATTGCTCCTGATTGTAAGAATTGCTTGAACATAACGCGATTGGCACACATCTCGCCAGTTGCAACACCAATACCAAGAGGTCTGTAAACAGTAGTAAAATATAAATGTTTAAAATTTCAATTCCTTACCTAAGAGCTCTGGAAATAGCAACATGACCAAGAACATCATCTGGCGAAGTAGGTTCTTCAATCCATAAAGGCTTAAACTCAGCCAATTTGGAAACCCAGTTAATGGCTTCATTCACATCCCAAATCTGATTGGCATCGATCATCTTATGAGAAAAATATTTAAATTATAAATCATAATTTTTTTTATAAAAATCTTACGAGTTGATTATCAGGCCCAATGGCGTCCCGAATGAGCTTGCAGCGTTTCACATCGCTTGCAAAATCTCTGCCAACTTTCAATTTGAAGGCCGTATAACCTTTGTCTAGATATTCCCGACAAAGTCGGGTAATTTTCTCATCACTGTAACCCATCCAACCAACTTGAGTGGTATAAGCTGGATACCCTGTCTCCAATAGGTCCCTAATTCTGTCATCCTTTGTATTGCTGTTTTGCTTTAATAAGCGAATGGCTTCTTCAGGAGTTATTACATCGCTTATGTAGCGAAAATCTATTGCTGATACAAGGAGCTAAAATAAGAAATAAAATATGAGTTAAACTTTATCGGGTGACGAACAAGGATGAATGTATTCTATACATTTCGGATGACATCTGTAATGCATCATGAAATTATAAAATAGACATTTTTTATTGAACTTCTATCTCAGCAAAGTTAAGGAAAGTAGAATCTTCACCATGCAATTGCAACCATTACATTCTGCTTGACACATTCGAGGGTTTTGTAATTGCATGCAGAAGATTCTACTGTACTTTACTTCACTGAGATAGATTGCCAATAAAACAGGCCTTACGTAGTTTTTGTAATTGCTTTGTGTAGAATCTACTCTACTTTGATGATATAAATGTTCAATAAAATATGCCTAATGTGTAACGACCTATTGATAAAACTTAAAGGCTCAATTATGACCTACAATAAGGTTACCAATTAAAACCTATTATAAGAAATAACCACAAACAACAAAATTCGTAAATTTGACAAAAAAAAAAACCTAATATCAATAGTTTTTTAAATTTAACAAAAAAAGCAAATATAAATAATGAAAATAACTAACGAGTATTTCGTATATAACAACCCTGCTCGTCTATGTTAGGGCCGACACCTACAACTGTCAACTTTCCCGCTGTTCTGCTGCCAGAACGAGATCACACAATCGACTACCTAGTTTGCAAGAACAACTCTTCGCTCCATCAGAATAATTAAAGAGTTCTTCTCGCTCGTACATACCGTACATACATTTTTTTTAACGCTCTCTTGGACGTCTGTTGAAATGCTAAGCTAAAACACATCAAAAAATTTAATTATTTGTGATTAGAGAGATAAATAAACGTGTATTCTGCGTAAAATCAAATTGCCCAGTTATCAAATTAACAACAAATCCCCTACCAATTATCGCACTTCGTAAACGCAGTGTTTTGCTGTCTATGCCAGACACTTGAGAATATTTTTTAGTTTCTTCTTTCTTCTCTGATATATTCTCAATAGTTTTTGTGTGTTGTTTCGTGACAAAATAATAAAATACCGAAAAAAAATCAAACTAAAGAAATTGCTAAAAAAATATATCCAATTTTGTGCTGTGATCCGCTAGAAAAATTGAAGTCAGCCCGAACGTGACGCAGATTTTAAAAATAGCGCAAAACAAAAATCTGAAATCGTTTTCTCATAAAATTGCCGAGGCTAGAGCTGCTAGAAACGCGAAGAAAAATACAAAAAAAAAAGTAAGAGTGTTGTCGCCGCCAGTTTTACCGCCGCCGTCGCCGCCATACGAGCACATTCAACATTTTTCATCGAGTTGGCGCTTGTACCTATGCATGTTGAGAGGCGACAAAATTCAAGGTGCACGCGTTAAATTTTCATAAACAAACCAAAAAGCCGTACTGCGCACATCCCCCATTCGCATTGGCATAGGAATTCCTTTACCGCATTGTTGCTGTGAAAGGTCGAATGTCGGTTAGAGTTGCCAGCAACAAGTATATAGAAAAAAGTAATTTTCCTTGAATTTACAAACAAATGCGAACTTGTCGTGAACTGCAGCACGGAATTGAATTAATATTTATTATTTTGGTGAGTAATATACTAAATGTATGGTTTTGTATCTATTTTCGGATTTAAATAAAAAGTACCTAGGTACCTATAAGCGCAAATTGTGAAATACACATTTTGTAAAAACAAATGCTCTCAAACTGAGAAACAGGGATGTTCTTTCTCAACTATGAAACAAAATTTTAAGAAAGACTAGCCGAAAACCAATAATGAATTTATTTCAAAGCGCCATAAGATTGTTGAAGGAAACCGTGTCGGCACTTAATATACCTAAGGTGGATAACACCATCACGTCAGAAGTATTTTATTGACATTTTTAATGGCAAAATCGTTGTCGCTGTTATCAATCACATTGATAACGATGAAACAGTCTCTCTTGATCGGTGGCAGTTGGTAAAAAGAAACTAGTCTCCTAGCTTAGTCTTAAAACAATAACTTTACTCATCTAGTTAAGTGGAGTATTGTGAAAAACCTCTCATAAATGGCTATCTCGTGTTATCAGCCGAAGACATTTTTTGTCTAGCAGTACGTGCAATTCTTTAAATCACATTTCTCATTTTCTTCTTTACAGACACCATGAGCAATAAGATGGAAGACCTCGACAAGCTGACCGACAGCGAACTGCGGCATCGTTTGCTGCAGTATGGCTTTCAAAATATGCCCGTCACGGAGACGACAAGAAAAATTCTCATCCGAAAGCTACGCAATCACTTAAACACCGAGAAGGCAAAACTTAAACGTCAGACCAACTATGTGACGCGCTACTCCTCTGACGAAGAGTCTGAGGTGACGCCCTCGCCAATTAGAGGACGTTCAACGGTTATGTCGAATTTTCGAGGCGCATCATTGTCGTCGCCCAACAAAATGCCACCACCATCATCACCAGTTGTTCTTGGGAGACGTTCCGCAGGAACCCCAACAAACTATACCACATCGTACGGAACAAACAAGACGCAAACCAATTACACTTCATCGCCGAGCTATACACCGTCACCAAAGCAGAAGAGTTCGCCAAAAATATACGTGCCCCCACCAATATTGGCCTCTGAGAGCGAAGAGGATTCAGACTATCTCAGTTACACCCCAAAGCAGTACAATGCCACACCGGCGAACACCTCATACACAAGTCCATATCTAACGTCTTCGAATAATTTTACACTGGATAGGACGCTCAATGATTCGTGGAATACGTCGTCCGCTTATCATGGGACGTCGCCAACGCAATCTGCCTCATCAGGAAATAACTGCAACGGACAGAATTCACCGAATGACCTTGGCTATGGCGGAGATTTCACAAAGCGGTTGCTGAAGCTACGTGTGGATACAATCCGCGATAGCATTCTTCAAAAGCGAAACGTTTGCGGTAACACTACAGCTACTAAACAGCCGCTCAGGCAGATTCACACCACAGTCCCATCGGTGGACCCATCTGACATTGTCTATCAGCAATCGGAGCGTGCAGACAGCAACAACATATCACCGAGCACAGCATTTGCGCAATTGATTTCGCGCTTGGACGAACAGTACGGCTTTAAGCAGACCTTCATTCCATGCGCTCTGGTCAGTACTCTCTTGTTGTTCTTCTTTCTCGTGGCGTTCTTCTACATGACCATTAGTCCAGACTTGATCAGCACCATCAATGAGAAGAATGCGGTGTATGCTATCTGTGGTCCGCATCATGCGGATTCGGCCTTAGCGACGGCCGGTTATTCGTGCATTGAAAAGGATCAACTGCTGGACGCCATTCGCATGTTGCAAAAGCTCGTACCCGAGCTGCAACGACGAGCAGAGCAACACTTTTGCAAGGACGCAAACGAACCGGCAACAATATCCGCCCGAGATTTTGTCCATCATATGCATAAAATGGGCCTGGCAACCGATGTGCGCAGAACTCTAAAGGATCTGCACAACGCTGAGTATCTGATTGAAAAGAACCCCCAGTGGAAAATCGGCCACGTATCTCCGACGACAAATGAGGCGCTCGCATTGAGTGAGGTAGTAAAGCTGCGACCTACTCAAGGCAACTCCTTTGGAATACTGAAACCACGCCTTCCAATCACTTGCACTATCTCGAACAAGATTCAACAGTTCTTTGTGATCATCGGATCGGCGACTTTACTTGCCGCTGTTATACTCACGATTCACATTAGCTACCGCTTCATCCAGAGCCGCAAGAAGACCCACTCCGACGCTATCGAGTATTACACCAACGAAATCATCGCCGAACTCATGCGGAAAGCGATCACCGCCGAGCCGTCTCAATCAGCTGTGGTAGTGAACCACCTGCGCGACAAACTAATTCCTCTGCCCAAGCGAAAACAGAAAGCATCCGCCTGGAATGAGGCGATACAAAACCTTGAAACCCACGACAGCCGCATTCAGTTCGATTTGGCACTGCGCAACGGAGAGGAGTGCAAAACGATGAAATGGATCGCCAATGTTTCCGCCGACATGCTGGCCCGCAGCACTAACACCCTCAAGCAATGGCATAGCCCTGCCTTTGATAAATCGAATAAAATCGCAAATCCGCCCACAAATTGCCTGAAAATCCGTCAAATGTTTGAGCCGCCCGAAGCCAACAACCCCAATCTGAAGACGATCATACAAGATGCGATTTTGGAGAAAGTCGGCCCAAAGTGTAAAATCTACGACATCCAGCTGGACAAGCAGAGTTGCTGTGTCTATGTGCGCTGCGCCACTGAATATGACGCTGGCATTGTCCACAACGAAATCAACGGTTGGTGGTTCGACAAACGTCTGGTTTCGATTAAGTTTCTGCGATTACAACGCTACCTCAACCGGTTTCCGAAATCTACATCGGGGCCGATGTGCCTTCACCCATCTAACTCGAACAACTCGTCAATGACACAGTGTACCAAGGACTTTGTTGGTGTGGTCAACGGGGTAGATGATGACGATGATGAGGACGAGGATGACGAGCTAGACGAGGATGAGAACTGAAGCAAAGTATGAGAGATTTCATCATAACATCCAGTGACAATGCGCTGGTTACTAGTTAAGCGTTTTACTTAAATTAACCTTTTTTTTTTTTGGAAGAATATGTTTTTTTTGTTTGTTTCTCGTTCTTAAAAAAAAAAAAAACAAATAATAATATAATAGTTGTATATTTTTAAGATCCCTCAAGTCTTTTTTTCCAGTCAAAAAATAACAAACGCACACGTTTATTGACTACAGTGAGTTATAATTTATAAGTTTGGCTTTCTTGCTTATTTTTGATGCAATATACAAGCTTAATTGGTGTTATTGTGTATTTAGCTTGTTTTTTTAAGAAGAGAAAGATAATTATAGGTACGGTGACTTTGGTGGAGAACAGCTAAAGGCAAACAAAATTTTTCGCTGAATATGAAAATCGACAAAATGTTGACTGAATTGTACATGATTGTTTGGGTTGGGTTGAATATGGTTGCCGTTATTTTGCCGCTCTTTCAAAACTTGAAATTAGTCTAACCAAGTCAGGTATGTTTGGTTGACGCATTTATGTAAAACGCATTTAGTTTCACTTAAGCAAACGTTCTGCAATAAATGTCGCATAAATAAATTTGTTATTAAAAATGTGTACTTCACCGCCACTATGAGATTTGCCGTTTATATGCATTTGGACGACCCATCACAAGTTTACTTATCTTACTGAGTGGAGAAGATTTTCGCTAGTTGGGTGTGACCCTGACAATTACTGTTGGGAAATTTTGTCGAATTTCAGTCTTTGAATTATTGTTTGAATAACGAAGAAAAAGAAACCTGAGAGATCGGCAAAAAACAAAAACACCTCGTAGCAACAACATCGCACTGCGGTTGGTCTTCCCCTCCGTTCAAATCACCAGTTGGAGAACTTGTACGTTGTACCATCCTCATTTGGCTCAAGTTATAGTCACTCGGTCAATTGACAAATCGATATGGAAGGTTCATTTCCTGACAGGGGAAAGCAGAAATGTCTTCCTAAGTTATTACATACGGAGAATCACCTGGGCGACGTCATTCAAACGATTCAACTTTTGCGTCTCATAGCTTAATAAACTGTCAAATAGCAGCGTCTAAATTGTGATTAAATGATTGCTATTTTATAATCGTCGCATTTTTGCAAGTTTATTTGACTCCTAAATGACAATTCATCCAATAAATACTGCGGAATAGCCAATTAAATCTAATTGACACTCAGTACGAGCCCCCAAGCGGACATTTTGGAAATCACAAATTGAGAAGTTTTCATTCAATTTATCGCTCACTGAAAGCATTTCACCGTCGTGTAGTTGTTTCTAAGCCCAGTGACCACCATCGAAAAAGGTCGTCTAAAATAAACATAGAAATCAATACTTAAAACTTAGCCTCTCATACGCTTTTTAACGCCTTTTAGTTCGGTATAAAAGTGATCGTAAAAAAGCTTACTAAAATTTCACAAGTTGCTAAGTGGATTTTCGTCCATAATTGTTTCTAACTGAAGCCGATGAAACACAGTTATTATTGTTAAATCTTCATTCAAATCACCTTTACTTTTATTTGAATAATATTCTTTTCACAATTTAGCGGAGAATTTAATTATTTAAAAAAAAAATGTTATACCCCTTGCTTAGCTTTAATTTATTTTTTTTTTTGTTTTTAAATTAAAAGAAAAAGTTTTCTTTTTTATGAATTGTATGTATATGAGATTTGTATTAATTTTTAGTACATAATTAAATTTTAAATTAATCTGTAGTAGGAAACCTAAGGAAAAACCTTTGCTAATTTGTAAAAGATTTATTATATTTAAAGTAAAACAAAGAATTCACGGAGAATTGTTTTTATTTGTTTATAAATTAATTGAAATAAAATTAAATGTTTTCTCTTTATATATATTTTTTTTATGTTTTAGAAAATGTTAAAATCTGTTTTATTCATTGTGATGGTTGGTAGATCTATCACCAATAAAATAATTCATTTAAAACTGTCTGAGTGGAGTTGTTTATTTTTTTTTTTTTTTTGATTTGATTTTCTATTATATTATTATATTCGTTTGTGGATTTTTTTACCCTAGAAAACTAACCATGAGTCGAATCGACTCACAAGGTACACATAACTGAGCATGCGCATTTCGGATGATGCGTCAGCGCACTGTCGCGCCACCTAAGGTTCCACTGTTTAGTGCCTGCCGAGAGCTCGAGACGCCGTGTACGTTATGTCGCTACTGTCGGCCTGGATCCTGTGACATCATTAACAGCAAACGTAAGTGAGTCAAAATGACTAATGATCAGTAATAAGGGAATAGAAGTATGCAGAGGTAGAGGTAAGTGAACCTAGGCAAAAAAGCGGATTGCGAGGGCCCAGCATTGGCCCGGGATCGTAGAGGGTGGAAGGCTGCAGTGTCTCAAGCAGAGACTTCACGGGTCGGGAGCCCGATAAGTAAGTAAGTAAGCATTGGCCCTGGCCTAGCCGCTCAAACTTTTGCTTACACTGAAACAACAGCTCATGAGACTTCAGCTGTCCAAGTCGACTCGTCTGATTCAACTTCCAGCGAACTTTTCCAGGGAGCACATTAGCTTGCAAAAACTATGGCCCTTATTGTGATTGTTGATCAGCGATCGTCACGACAATTGTCGATTTCATCGATTGATTTTAGCTATTCGTACGCACAACATTTTTTCACTTCCAAGAAAAAGCATCGACCAGGCATTTGTAATCGGCTAAAAGCGACTGTCAAATCGACGAATCTCAATCGACAACTTTGTTTAAATAAAAAACTATATTGAACAAAAAATGCCTTTGATTTACGCAATTACGAGAGCCCGCAGTAAATTTTTGACGTGAAAGGCAACCGAATGAATTTTACATAAAGTAAAGTTGCTCTGATGCCCAAGACTTCAAATATACCCGTCAGGCAGCGCTTAATGGCAGCAAAGGGTGCAACTGCATATTAAAAATGTGTTATGATTCAAAACAGGAACAATTGGTGCAACAGCTTGAATCTACTACCAAGTAATAGAGAATGATCCCCTCAGTACAAATCCATGTATCCAAGACGTTTTAGGTGTCGCCAAAGCCGACAATGTCAGCCTTCTACATCAATTCGTTTTTGAGATAGACCTAGGTACAACATTGGCTTATTGGGTTCGGACAGACAGACGGACAGCCATCGTAGCGAAAACAGTGTTCAGTACATAATATAGCTACGAATATGATCTAGAAAAAGCCTAGGAACAAAACTGGTTTAGTGGGTTCGGACAGTCATCGTAGCGAAAATAATAAGGTTCCGTTTTATCCGTAGAGGAACCTTAAAAATGAAGATCAAGCCTCACTGACTCGTCAACGCCCAGCCCAAACCATTTGCTCTAGAGAGCTAAAAGCACAGAGGTTCCCTTTATGATGTATATACAAGGAATAAAGAAGTATGTATATTTCGAAATTCAACCCCTAAGGGGGAAAAAGGGGGGGAGGGGGTCAAAGTTTGGATGGGAAAATTAGTATTTTTCATACGATCGACTTTAAACTCGGTTTGTGTATTCTCTATGAAAAATAGAGAAAAATCATTTCTCCGATTTTGGAAATTTTGCTTGGGGCCCAAGTTATTGGTGCTTACCCCTTTTAAGGGGGCTCTTTTCTTAACTAATGAACCGTTCGTCGTATCAATTTGAAACTTTGTAATGCGTCCCAACCTCCGTCGCCGTTGAATATGCTTATCGCTTCATCCAACTACAGCGTACGTACTTCAAAAATATTCAAGCTTAATTCTGTCACCCCTACGATCTTTCTGGTTGCATTATGTTTCACAGTGTAGGAAGGTGTTGAATATAATGAAGGGGTAAGGCTTTCCACCTATTCTAAAGATGGTGCTCCTCATACGCTGTATTTGCCAGCAAAGAAATATGTTTTGTGTCTCAATCTGCTTTAGCTAGTATGATCTGTGTTGAGATGCCACCGCTTCACTGACAAAATATTGATCATTATAATCTTTGAACTTTTTTCTCTAATAGGGTTTTAAGCATATTTTTCAGAGATACAAATTACTCCTTAGGTACTTTATTATGTGTAGGTTTCCTGCGTGATATATAAATATAATAGAAGGAACTAACTGACTGTGAAGGAATCTCTGTATACCTTATCCTGCGCGAGCGAAGCCTAGTGTATATAACAAGCTGATCTAGGCAGTTTTGTATGAAGCTGACATTTTTTTAGGCTTCCAACTAACCTCCTGTTTCTCCCAACATCTCGATTGAGGAATGAGCGTGAATTTGCACAATAAAAAATTCGTCTATCTTAATTTGCACCTGCAATTTTCTCAGTCTAATTGTCCCTAATATCACGCAATCGTGAAGAATTACTTTGTCTAATATCTGATAAAAAATCAGTGTATTTAATCTAGTTTAGAGTATCTCCTATCTGATGTAGTGCAATGTTTATTTATTAAGTTTGTTGATTTTTGATAACCCGCATAAGCCTATAAAAATAAAAAGAAACTACATACCTACATATTTTCGTACAAATACAAGCAAAATCGGCACTCGCCGGTATAAACAAAACATTATCACCTGATATTGATAATAACAACAATTGGTTAGGGTAGGGAATTACTTACTTCTGGTTCCATATCCACTAAAAGTCGCCATACAGGTTTGCCTTCCAACTTGGCCCACAAGTCCCACAGGCTATTAATAATGGCAGCAACAGCTAAGTGTGTTACACCTTTCTCAGGACCAATCTGAGGGTGTTGATAATAAAATAATAGTTACTTGAATAGATTAAACTAAATAATATAGTGTTACCCATCTGAGTTGCGATTCACTGGTCAAGGTTCTCCAATATGCTCCGAAATTATCGAAAATCTGCCAACAATTGCGGCCAATAACCAAGTGCTTCATTGCATCTACAGCGGCTTTTACCACTTCAGTGCCACGACCTGGCAAAAAAAAAGGTAAGCCATTTCCATTCTCAAATATCACTGGCATCGAATAAATATCCCCAGCGTTCGATTGAAGAAGGTCAATAAACTTACCCAAGGTAAACGTGAGTCCATTTCCAAACGATTGATTCTTCAATTGAAGAGTAACGTAGACACAAGAGTAATCTGGATCAGTGTGCTAATGAAGACAAGAGAATATTTCATCAACAAAAACTGTAAACAAAATGTATATCCATTACCATTGCATCTGATCCATCGGCTAGAAGAGAAGTAGGCCAACGAATGTCCTCACTCTTCAGGGATACTATTTTAAAGTTATCGTTTTGCATTCTGTATATTGTGCACAAACGTCTGTCCAAGTAAACAACTCAAAACTAATTGAATCTATTATTGTTTTTAATCGGTGAAATGTCAAAATGTATGGTCTTATCAGAAAATGTTGTCTACTAGCGCTGTGGGGGGTGCGATAAGCGTTTTTTTCGTTCGTTCTACACCACAACCACAAGCTACAACAACAAATTTAAATTTTAAATTAAATCTAAAAGAGAGGGAGGTGGAGCTTAATGGTGGGACAATGTTGCCAGAGTTAAAGACTTTTTGAAACTTTGAATATTTTCTTAAAATTTTAGTATATACGAAAACATACTTTTATCTCAGTAGTACGTTAAAAACTGTTCGATTCGAAAAGAGTTATGAAACAGTTCCGGTTCCGGTAAAACGTAAGAAGACATCTGACATGCATGGCGAATATAGATTCTATCATACTGCGAAAATATATCTCCTGTTGTGCATACACCATTGATGTCATAAACCAGTACCCGAGTAGCCGATCCATTTTCTAGTAATGATACAGCGGAATAATGAGTGCATGTTTGGCACAGACCTTAATGAGCATTTTCTTCAGAAATTGTTTCAAGATCAAGATCAGTATCAATGACTATGTCATCGTCTTTACTGTCGCACGCAATCGTGAGATTGAGATTGATACTATGATAAGACAAAATATTACACAATTGTAGCAAACGTTTATTGTAGATGGTATTTAAAGCAAATTAAGACCATACCCATGAAATGAAACTAGGGGACATTAAATTAGCTCCTTAGTAATTTAACAATAAATTCACGAGGTTGCTTAATGGTCGCTTTAATTTTAATTCATAGCACTCTAGTATAATATCACTCAGTGGTTGTGGTTTTAATAAAAATCAAATCAATCGGTGTAAAAGAACGCTAAACTATTTATTCTTTATAGCTAGGGCGCGCACTGAAGTGGTGAGCAAGTGCCAGTAGATGGCATAGGAGAGGTGTGGCGATGGAATGGCTGCTAAGTGGCATGGAAGTGATTTAAAGCGCACTGAAGTGGCAAACAACAACGTATGGTGCCTTATCAGTTCATTATCAGTTCTTAAAATATCGTCCTATGTTGAATTCTTGGTCTCCTATCGTGCCACGTCGCCTCAACACATTTTTGCTATGTTCTTTTTTTTTACACCACAGCCTGGTGATGCCGTCCTGTCACTTGATCTCCACTCCACTGCAACACCACTTCAGTGCGCGCCTTAAGTAATTGGCAAACGGCTTCTGTTTCTGACAATTTTACAAAAGTCTGTGCAACTATACATATGTACTTGCATATGCTGACGACATCGACGTCATTGGCAGAACATAGCGAGCTGTCACTGGTGCGTTTGCAAGTATCAAGACAGAGGTGGGTTAAATGGTGAAATGAGGGCAAAACAAAATATATGCTATCAACAAGAAGAGACACACAACATCGACAAATCGGACAAGAACTTAGAGGTAGTTCGGGACTTTAAAAATGACATCACATCAGAAATCAAGCGAAGAATTACACTTGGCAACAGCTGTTACTTTGGCCTAAGAAGGCAATTGATTAGTAAGGCCTCATCGAAAAAGACCAAGGAGACTCTATATAAGACCCTCATCATCCCAGTCCTTCTTAATGGCGCATAATCATGGACGTTATCAAAGGCGGATGAATATCTCCTTGGCCGCTTCAAACGCAAAATTCTTCGAGTGATTTTCGGTCCCGTTTGCGTTGACGGGCTTTGGAGGAGAAAACTTAATAGCGAACTCTAGGCGTTGTACAGCGACATCGACCTGGTCAGAAAAGTACGCATAAGTCGTTTAAGATGGCTGGGCGACATGTAGAGCGAATGAACACCAATTCCAGCCCGTAAAGTCTTCGATTCCAAACCCGGAGGGACAACAAGCCACCTCTCACAGAACCAAGAAAATATTGTACAAAACCTTAATCATCTTGGTTTTGCTGTATGGTACAGAATCATGGACCTAATGGAAAGCTGATGACAACTTCTTGGCACGCTTTGAGAGAAAGACTTTTCGAGTAATTTTCGGTCCAGTTTGTAACGGGCTATATAGCTAGGTTGACCGGATCAAAAAGGCCAAAATACAGCGGCAACGTGGAACGTATGGACAACAACGCACCAGATCGACGATGATAAATTTCCCTCTTAGCTAGGGAAGCTGCCTAACAGCAGGTAGTCACGGTATAGTGTTAGGTCAGTTCCTAATCAGTTCAGACCGAATTTCTTTATGTAGGTAGTCTTTCGTCAAGTGATTGGAAGGGTCTATACTTATATTTATGGTAAAACAGAATACTCCATGTCACAACATTAAAGTACAATCCGCTCCAAATCTTTTAAAACCAAATTCAAAGACAAAAATTGCATATGCAAATTCAGCACTGCGGCATACCATTGTGAGCGACTCTATTTCTAAATTGGCACAGAATGCAAACATGAGATTTGAGGGAGCAGGGAAATAAGTCCCCGGGAACCTTATATGGGAACTAAGTCCACTTCACGAAAGTGGTTTTATTTTCCACTAGGTGGGAACTTATTTCCCTGCACCGAATTTGAGGGACTAGGCGGGCAGTATTTTGGACGCGTTCCATTCACCGCTAGATGACTATCGGCTCGACATGCCTGTCTTTCCAGCACTAGCCCTGGCACAAATGCTGAAGCAGTGTTGCCAACCCGCATCGAAGGTTTTATGCCTCATTCCCAAAAAAAATTATGCCTTTTTCAAAAAAATTATGCCTTTTTGGTAAAAAAGATAGATAACGAGAAGGTTTCAATTTATGTGTTAAACTTTCATTAGTAGGAACACAGTTAAGAAACCTAGTATTTGTAACTAAAATTATGAAAAACAAAAACTAACTTCACGTAAGACGGTGTTTATTCGATGGTCTGCTTCATCTTGAAGCTCATCTTTAAAATAAACTATTACAAACTGTTTTTTAAAATTTATTTTTTACCAGCAACGAGAACAAACTTTAAGGGCGGCCTTACTTTGAATTTGATTCGCGCGATCAGGTACGAAAACGGACAAACGATTCCGACTTTCTAAGCAGGTACTATATGGGAGTCCGCATCGCACATTGGATGCGAGTTTGTCATACGTATACGTACGTGTAGTTCCGACGTCCGAAAACAATCCGAGCTTGTTGGAATTCATTATATAGTAAGTCTTCCATAATATGATGAAATTCACTGAATTCGTCTCTTTTTAAATATGGTATTCGGTTTTACGATAGCGACGACGCCGCCGCCGTAGTCTCCGAGTTAGAAGAAAATTATGTTCAAGGTACAGATTATTCATCAGGCACAAAATCGAAGCTACTGAGAAAATCGTATTCGGTGTTCGCACTGAAGTATTATGTATAATTATACATTTACGTATTATACGAATTCATATCACACAACAAATTGTGCGGCCGCCCTAATGCATTTGCATACCATATCACATTTCTTTTTTGGGTTTAGTGAGTAAGTCTAGTAGAGAATAGAAAAATAAGCATGACGCGCAGTGTTAAATGAAAATTATTGAAGCGACTTTGATTTGATCACCAGATTTACTAAATTCAAAATTTATGTTTACGGATTGATTATAAAAAAAACTTCACAAAAATTATGCCTCTTTTCTCAAAATTATTCCTCAATGCCTCAAGCATCGGAATTATGCCTAAAAGGCATAATTATGCCTCAGTTGGCATCACTGTGCTGAAGAGTCTAAAAATTCACACAAAACAGTGTAGGTAAGTAGGGAACTAAAATGGCAGTTGTTACTAAAGAAAATAAAACCAGCTTTTTTGTATCACGATATTGTTCTATATATATATTTTATATGTGTTTGTATTATTTATTGTATCTACATTATATATTTTCTTTTATACAATTTTTTGTTCTTGCAAAATTATATTTTCTTACATTTTTATAAAATTTACAATTTGTGTGTGGACTTTTATATATATTTTTTATTCTTTGTCTTAAAAGTGTTATGTAATTTATATATTCCTTATAGGTATATTTTATAGGAAGAAGTTTTCTCTGTTCTTTTAAATAAATGTCATCTTTTTTTGTATATAATATAGCTGCTACTTTTTATGATATATTTTCATGTATAAATAGAATTGATTTATTTTATTTATTTATTTTAGTTAGACTGATATACCGATATGCTAAATCTTACATCATTTTATGCTGTTTTTTTTGGAAAAAGATGCAACTTTAATTGATTTCTGAGACCAGTGTTACATTTATCAATATATTTTTAATTTAGATGTGAATTTAAAAAAACAATTTAGTGATTTTATATAGACTCTGTAAACTTAAACAAATTGCACGTGTTGTTTTGTATAAAAAAAAACGATTTTGGTGTTTAAAAACTAGATTTAACATAAATTACACATTCATAACATTCAGTTCACAAAATACGATCATTGAAATGTTTGTAGATAAATACAGTTTTTTTTTACTATACATATTCCCTATTTATTTTTCTGTTGTATTTTTACGAATAAATATTTTCTATAGGATTTTTTTGTTCTACTTTTAATGGTCAATGGTGTGCTTTTTTATTGCAACTAATTTATTACAAATGACTGGCTTCATAGTCGGGTATGTTGGTAAGGCCGACATCAGGATTCTTCCAATAGTATTGTGGTGGTCCGTTACTAAAGCAGTATTTCATGTTGAGGGGTTCATCATTCTCCACATAGTACATCAGATAGAAATTGCACATTTCATCTTCGTTTGTTGCTCTGTGATAATGGAATGATACAAATGTGTAAGTCTATCATTTTTGTTTGCATTTCTTACCCAATTTCAGTATATCGATCTCGATGACTTTCCATTGTGCAACGAGCTGCCAATTGATCACCATAAATAATCGGTTCGGTATTCTCGACTGGATAGAACATCTGCGGAGTTAGGGGATCACGTTTGCCCAACAAAGTCCAGTGATGGGCACCACGATCGTCGGCTCGGACACGGTATCCGGATACGACTTTCCCCAAACTATGTGTATGAGTTCTGTAGGCGATCGGGTGTATGATTTTGTGCTCGCTTATTTCACACGCAGTTTCCATATGTTCTGTTGCCCTCGGCTTGATCATTCCCCCTGTTCCAAGCAGAAGAACGCCGGCCAATTTGTTCATGCTGTTGCAGAGAGGAACGATTTGGAATTGAGTCTTTGTTTTTTTTTTAACTACATTTACTTACGGTTCAGTTGTGTAATTAATGAAAACTCCAGAATCATCACTGCTGCCATCTGTTGGACATTTTAATGGCAATTATTTAAGCCGTTTTACAGAGTGTTTAAGGATCTTCCGATTACAAATTTAATTCAAGCCAATACATTTATGGGATCATTCATAATTGTAAGATCTTGCAACACCATGTGTCAATGTTATTACCTTTAAACTTATCAATGTGTGCATAATGCACCTGCAAAACCATATATTTGATGGGCGAGTCACTGCCAACCTTGAAGCCAACCCCATTGGGTAAATTAAGTTTGGGCGCATCCCTAGCCCAGGCGTAAAGTATCTGGAAATACAGAAAACACGATCCGAATAAATATATAGTTAGGTAGGAATTTAGGAGGCATTTAGATTTACTTGGGAATGTGCAGTAACGCCACATGGACTGAAGGTCTCGTCCTCATCTGATCCTTTTTTTGCCATTTCCCCGCAGTTCCTGTTTAGAAAATTATTATTATTTGTTTTTTTAATGGAATGGTACTCGAAAGTAACTAGAAGATCCGCGAAAAGAGAGCTCATCACCATAAGTCGAATTGATATGGCTCTAACATCATTACATATTTACTATTCGCCAAAAATGTTGCCTTAAGATTACCTTGGCATCTAATCAGAACAGAACGCGTAGCCGCCCTTTTACATGGAACATGCAACTATAATGCCTGCTCTACAAAGAGTCAATAAAACACTTTAAGCTTACCATACGGGCTTCGTTGATCCTGGCTCTTCGCAACCATATAACAGCATGTGATGTGCAGTATTCATTGTGGCGTTTGGCTCATAACCAACTAAAATGGGAAAAGTGTCCTTTTTCAAAATGTTTTTAAATCAAAATAATGTAACCACATACCGATATAATAACTAGTTGTGTAGTCCACTTTGATTGGTGTACAGAGATATAATTCCGGCTGAAATAAAAAATTAATTATATTTAGCTGTTGGCTTTAATAATATGATTGAAATATGTAAATATCCTGATGGAAAATCTAAAAATGGTTCATATCATATCATATAGATCTCTTATATGAATAGAGTAAATATCATCAAGAATCTAACTCTAATAGCTTTCTAAGCCCCACAAATGACAAGTGCACAATTGTATTCTGCGATATTTTGGCAATTACACCCTTTCCAACCTTTTCTTTTAATTTAAAATCGTTGTGTCGGTTATCAAAATATATTTGATTCGGCGAACCGTGTGAATGTACAAAGCAGCTGACGACGACAAATTTGACAAAGGTACAGCCTACACGACACCATCTTCGATAACGGATTTAGGCTGATCGACTTCGCGGCGGGGCGAAATGGTGTCATAGTAAGTAAGCGGTTCCCGCATCTCGATATGCTATAAATAAAGACACATGGATTGATCTCCCGATCGATCAACCGTCAACCAGATTGACCACATTGCGATCGGCGCAAGGCACTCCTCCAGTCAACATTGACTCGGACCACTACCTTATTGTAGCCAAGGTACGCCTTCGGATATCCCGAACACCGCCAAGACAAGTAAATACTGTGAGGAAGTTTGACGTTTGAGATCACCAGATCCTTCTCCGATCAAGTCTCTCTCAAACTCTCAAGAGGTTCTGGGCAACATTGTCAAAAAGACATCAGCGACGCCGCCTCTGATGTGATTAGTTTTACTCGACCACCACAACGAAACCCTGGTTCGACGACGAGTGCCGGCAAGCACATGCACCAGCGTGAGCAGGATACTGGGCTTTAATTTTAAATCTTCCTTCTGATCAAATCACAACAACTAAAGGAACTTAAATTAAAAAAAAAAATAAGTCTCTAGAATGTTTGGAGTGGTTTGGGATTTTGGGACCAGTGGGCGATAGAAAACCACCGACCTACGGGGTTTGCTATTCAAGTGGCGCAGAGTGTATTAGTGCAACGGAACGGAGCTTTCCTACTAATGGAACTCTATTTTCTAGACTGATATTAAAAGTCAATTAGCACTTCAAGATTCAAATAAAAATTAAATAATAATAATTATCGTTAGTGGAAATGTTTGCTTGGCGGACAAATATCGCACACTTAACGGTTTTTGTATCACCGTTGTTAATGGAAGCATGCAAAAATAATTTAAAATTATTACATATTAGGTACTGGTAAAGTGATAACCTCATCGTTTGCACGCAAATGAACAAATTGTAAGTGAAGGTAGGTACAACGAGTAGCAAGCTTATTGCATATTTTGTTTCCAGCAAAAATTTGCTAGATATTTCTATGAGTGTGTGCTTACTCGTACAAATTGAGTACATATTTTTGTATTAACGCATTTCTTTCAAGCTTCTTTATAAGGCTAATTTAATTTCTGACTTATGGACGAGTTAACATATTAATATGTAAAATGTTAAAAAGAAAGAAATGTTTAAATAGCTAGTCGTATGTGTAGGAATGTGATATAAAATATGATACAGCAAAGCATGTTTACCAGATTGGAGATTGGCAAGGATACGTTCAAGGCTGCGAGTATATTCACGCTTTGGCTATAAATAACTTTGTTTTGGTAGCTACGTGTAAAACAATAGCCGCAGACAGCCAGTCACTGCATCACATGACTGCACTTAAATCAATATTTTGTTTCCTCGGTTACATCTTACATCAGTTGTTAAAACTATCGCTTTTTTGTGTGTAAAAAATAATATTGTAACGTTTACTTGTTAAGTAATTATACGGCTGGACCTGGAATGCATGACATGTAGAATTACATAATGTGTTCAAATGTTCACGACCTGTCTACAAACTACACGAGTTTAGTAGGAAACGTTTGGTGCATCGGTTTTACTATTCAGTTGACCCCAAATTAATAGATAACATCAGCCACCATTATTTCTAAAAATAATATAGGTATAACATAGTTAACTGCAAATATGTACATCTAGGTAAAAATAAACATTTTTTCCGCTGTCTGCTAAACACAGGTGCTCTAAAGTGTAGGTCATTGAACTTTAAAATTTATATGTAGGTACTTTCTTAAAGTTGTAAAAATAGAACAAAATTATGTTCGAAATGTGGTGGCCCTATCCGAATGGTAAGGTTATGTTAATTTCGATTCGCCAGAAAAAAGCACTCTTTCTTTCCCAAGATCACTTTTTTCGTTCGTTTGGTACAAAAAAAAGCAATCTTTTTCAGAGTCGAGAGCACTTTTGCGAATCTAGATTTTTTCTCAGAGACGCTCGAGATTTACCAATACACTTACATTATGATGAAAAAAAAATCTTCACAACAAAAAAGGTAAACAACTTTTGGCAGGCACACCACCAACACCAACAAAGAACAGCGCAGTATACTTCTTTTTGTTCGATTGGCCAGACGAAATCTAGAGAAATCTTAAAAAATCTCAGATTGCCAATCGAATTCAACATTAGGTTATACAGAGTTGTGAGTTTATCACTGAAATGGATCAGACTTTAGCACCAACTGGGAATCTTAAATTCGCAAGTTGAAGATAATTCAGGCGAGAAGAGAACGTCATTTACATTGGCATGTCATCATGGTTGTAGTTGTAGCCATTTTGCTCATTTCAAGTCATTTATAGCTGACAGCCAAATTATTAGAAATCTGCTACAGGTGGAAGTTCGCTGTTCAACTCTTTCATTTCAATTAGGTAGGTTCGGTTTTCGTGGACAGGGATGTCTGTGCAGTTTTTCATGAGGATACATTGCCGTGAATAATAAATTTGTGTTTTTCGTATAACAACGTTAATAACATTATAATGTACATGTACATGTATCTACATCAAGGTGCAAAGTTGTTAGGTACCAAGGTATATGAATAGAAGGTAATATATTCCGCATCCCGCAATGGCGGCCAATTGTGACTGTGCAATAATCGTATAGAAATAATATGCGCCCGCATGAGACATGGCTGACAATTGTGACTACTCGTATGGAAAAGCATGTTTTTTGACAGATGCGCAGAACGAAACGAAAATGAGTGCTCGGAATATATTACCTTCTATTCATACACCTTGGGTAGGTACTACTACCTAACGAAACGACACATAATGGCCTTAACCTGTTATGATCATGTTTTACCTACTTACAATTGACGTGTATAGTCGCATAATGGAGTAAGTTGGATACTTAAGGCTTTTTTAAAAAGAGGGTAGAACCTAGAACACTATGCGTCGATTTTATAATCATGCAATTTCCATACAAAAGAATTTAAATTCAAACTCTCTCAAAAGCCTTCGAAATATCAAGCGCAACTATCTTTGCTCTATCAAATCAATATAATGGAGAGTATGGCCGCGTTTGATTGATAGATTAATAGCGGCATTTTAAATGAATATATCTCTATCCTTTTCACCATGTCAAATATGGTTTTGTATTTAAAATTCTCAAGCCATAAATATCGCGAAAATCAACCAAAAATTCACCTTTAACAAATAAAAGTGAAACCACATCTCCAGCGTATACAATTTAGACAACCTAAATGTGAATTATGTCAAATCGGCTTGGCCGTCTCTGCAATCCATAAAAAGGTGACACATAAGGACACGACGACCGTACAGTCGACTTGTTCAATGATTTAAATCATTCACATATCATCGTTCTGATCAGAGGTAAGAGAGACTCCCTTACCTCTGGTTCTGATGATCCCTTGTTTCTTCTAGATCTGTTTGTAATGTCAATTCGTTCTTAACATGTTTGCTGTATGTAGTACATATATGGGATTTTTATTTATGTAAAAATTTGTGTTGCATAGTGCCACTCGCAGAAAACTCCGGCCCCCGCCCCATTCTACTCCATTTTTTTTATAAGTGTAGATTTGAATTTCTTTTAAATATCAGAATTTTTTTTACCCTGTTGGGTATCTATATCAACGTCACTTTAATGAAGACGAAATAGTATCTTATTTAAAGGGAAGGGCCCCTTCAAAACACTTTGAAATCATAAACACTATAGGTAGATACTTCAGATGCCACTGTCATATATGTATCTACTCTCTTGAATTCAATGTGTCAGCCATACACCTATATAGCCATATTATCCTATTCAACATGATAACAAAAATGTCTTTACACTTGTGTCATTTTATTGTTTAGAATGATTTAATATTGACTCAAATGGTTCAAGTATTTCACGACATGTATTGGTTTGGTAAGTGTTTAGTCAGCTTATGTTAAAAAAAATACTACAGAATCAAAAACACGTCGATTCTTTCGATTTATTAATTTTTTTTTGTAGAATGAGTAATGATTTGGGTACCTCATCACCAAATCTTCTGAGGCGTAATTTTCTAATTTGTTCTTTTCTCAAGGTGATTTGCAGTCAATCGAACTATAATTTGCATACACTTGCATTACACTTACTTGCGGTTGATGAATTAATACCCGATATTTTTGGTTGGTAACGTCAGTCTTCAGTTACTCAGAGTTTGAATATGTGTTCACATTACCTACAATTAGAAATTTCTTTATTGAGTTTTTAGCTCAACAGTGATATGTATAGAAAACTGTCTTGCTGATCACGTCTATCTACACCAAATGTTTTATGTTAAATCGATTTACATTTTTTAAAATAAAATCAACTAATAAGCAAAACTTGTTTGTGGCTCAGACTGTTGACGATGTTGTTGGTGAAGGCCACAGGTAGGTATGTATGTTAATTAAATAAAAGTTTGTAGGTATGACGTTTTTATTACTATTTTGTTGCCAATTCGACCGAATATAAGCTAATTGCTTAAGAACTTAAAGGGCTTCTAGATCCATAAAATTAAAATTGTTAGCTGAACCTGAGGTACAACAAGATACCTATACTGTTGTCGCTTCAAGACACCTTATTTGATTTTAGGACGGCACCCCAATAACGCTTTTTTTTAACACTTTGTTGATGTGCAGTGCAAGCACGTTCCGTACAACGAGTCAAGTCAACCGGTTTCCAAAAGTGTGTATACAAATTTGTACGCGCCGCGCCGCGCCGGCCGGCCGGAGGATTTGAGGTACCCAAATTAAAATTTAGGAAATTTGCATTAAGTTTTTGCACATGCGCACTAAGATTGAAGATGCGCGGTCTCTTGAGATAACGTATTTTCGTAATTCATATTTATTTTTTGCGTGGGCGCAGTAGCGCAGTGGTTAGTGTGCTGGACTACTGGGCGAGAGGGATCCCATGTTCGATCCCCGGAAAAACACAAATTGCATCTCAAGGTTTTTTCTACTGCGCCACCTCTCGCGAACGTCTGACAAACATCCGAGAGTATGACTGTTCTGAAAAAGGCTTCTCAATTCAGCCGTTCGGACTCGGCATAAAATTGTAGGTCCCTTCCATTCGTCTCAAAAATAGAAACTCACACAAACGAATGGTTGCGAGAAGCTAGGCCTAGGGTGTCTGTCGCCTGTTGCGCCACCTATTTATTTATTTATTTATATTTATTGTGGCAATAACGGTCCTAAAAATTGCCTATCTGGAGATATTTGTTTAGCTGTGATTTATTTCTCTTTATCTTTTTTCTCACACTTTAAACGCAATAAGCAACCTTTAGTTATGAATGGTTATATTTCGTTAACTTTATCGTATTCACTAATAAACTCCACGTTAAAAATTGGTTCAATAGAATAGGGACAGTTGTTATTCGGTCTTCAATTCTAAAAGTGCCTTTGAGATTGTATACAACTTTAGTAAACATGAGTAGAGGAAAGCCATTGAATGTCGCGGAAATGCCAAAAATTGACACTTTCAAAGAGGACGGTCACAGTACTCACAGTTTACGTGAAATAGCTCCAAAAATTAAAAAAAAAAAAGCCAAACGGTTGTGTATAATTGTTTAAAAAAAACAAGAGAAATTATGGCAAAAACATGAAAGGGCGTACGAGGGGAGTGATAACTTCTTAAGATGAACGGGCTTACAACTCGGATTGGTCAGCGGGAAAATCATGGAAAAAGTCTGAGTAAGTGCTAGTCTATCAACCGTTAAACGAGTGAATAAGACCGCTTCACATCTGCAACTTAAAAAGAAAAATAAGAAAAAACTTCATTAAATTCGCTTTGGGAAAACCAAAGCTTGAAGTTTTGGAAAGGAGGGGCGAAAAGTACCTGCTATTCTCGCGGGTAAAAAAATGTCATCTCGATGGTCCAGACGGATTTTATTATACTATTTCCATAATCTGCATAAGGAAGAATGTATTTGGGGAGCTGGTGCTATGCTATTTAACTTCCATAGTACGAGAATGTCAGCAAAACCATACCAAATGGCATTGGGTGGGAACAGCTTTTCCGCAATTCCAGGATATTTTCGGCCCCTTATATTGACATACCCAGCGGGATAATGCCCCCAGCCGTACGGTCAGAATAACACAAAATTGCATCGAAACTCAAAATTGCATCGGACAGGGACACACTCATGGTTCCCCTACTCCTCAGGCTCAGACATAAAAACATCATAGAAAATGTTTGAGGATGGCTGACGCGGAAAGTGTACGTAGGTGACAGGCAGTTAAGAGGACAAAAATTGAAATTGATTGAAATAATCAAGACAGCTTTGGTAAAATTTCCCTGAACTTAAATAATACTTGAACGATTCCATATCTTTTAAAATTGTTGAGTAATTTTTAAATAAAGGAGGAAGTATCTACTCATTATTAGAAAAATAAATGCATACTTTTTTGTTACTTTTAATGGAGTAAAAGCTGTATATTACTAGTCTACCTATCCGGTTAAACCCCCAAAAAACACAAATTACACCTTTTTCTTCTTTTTTACTGCCACACATTCCCGTAGGTATGTTTGACAAGCATTCGAGATTATAGCCCGCCTAAGATAGAAGCTTATTTTTATTCTTCACAAGCATTAAACTCACACGAACAAATTGTCCTAAAGAACCTGTTTTGTAAACTGCTAATTTTTATTCTTGGAAGTTATATATAAATGATAACAAAAAAAAGCATGTACCTACTTCTCCCCATTTAAAAACAAAGTCACAGTTTTGTGAGATAGGGTCAACAATAATGTGATTACTATTTTTATTCTTACCAAGTTTAATGTCTTCAAGTCTTTAGTACTCGTGGCTTAGGCTGTGCAACAAACTCTTTCAGAATTCCTCCTAGACCTATAAGTACCTACTTATATTGCATAAAAAATCTACACAAATGTTCGTGTGGAATAAGATTTTAAGTACCTATTCAGAAATATATCTGCTAATGGGTTAATATTAGATAATTATTCCACACAAACTTCTCTTCAAGTCCTTCAAAAAAGAAAGAAAAATAAGTCGCTGGTACCTACCTAAATACTTTGAAATACTTAAACTTTCGTCTGTATTGAAACTAAGAAATCTGCCATAGGTGTGGAGGTTGCGTTGGCGAAATCTAATCATAGAGGCAACAAGTTGTCGATTTGAGGTAACATTTCAGAAGCAGTGATGTCAACGTGATTTTATAGTATGAGGTATGCGTCTTCTCAACACAAGTCACCCCTCTGCTTATTTTATTCCAACTCGAAAACACTCGAAACCTATAACAATACATAATTGAAGGACAAAGGGCATAATAGAGTGTATAGGAATGAGTTTAGACGTATCTTAAACTTTCCACATTAACCAGACAACAGATTTGATTAGAATTAAAAGGATATACGAAGTTTTTCTATATACAATCAGAAATGTTCCTCACATACTGACATACATAATAATCATCATTTATAGTCAGTCACCAACTCACAAGAATTCCTTTATCTCATAAATTAGGTGCGGGTACGTGGCAAATCGTTCATTTCCTTCTTAAAAGGATTCTTTTTTGATGATGGCTCTTGGCGTGATTGCTTTGACATTTTCGTTTGGGCAGAAAATATAACAAAAAAAGGTCAGACGTATAGTGCCATGGACATTTCAAAAATGTTTTTCCACATCTTGCCTGACTTAGATATAATATATAAGTACATAAATGTACCTACGCAAACTGCAAAGAATTCCATCGTGATATCCTGCCACATTATACCCACGCAAACACAAGTAGAACCGCAAGAACTCGGTTTTCGGGTTCGCATTTGGGTTCAGAGGTTAACATGGTGAAATATGAAAATAATTGGATGAGATATTTAGTGAAATTATCTATTACCGCCCACCACAACCCAGTGCGAGTGGGACGACGAAGATTTTTATTTCTAAAAATAACTGGCTTCCTCCAGGCACACATACACAAGAAGTGGGAGGGAGACTCGCAATAATGTGTAGGTAGGTAACATCATCATTATCATCCTTGCCAACCCACTCATCTACTCAGCTACCCCCAACTTGGCTTCGCAGGACCCCTGATGGCATTAACCGAGTTGTAAAGCAAGATATGAAACAATAATTTAGATACATATATATTTTAATGCATATTTTTATTTCCTACATACCGTGTTAGGTCTGACATTTGGCATTAGAAACGGAAATCGGCCATGTGTGTATCCGTCTTGGTTGCGATCACGAACTCTGGCCGTGTATCCATCGTCGTCCTCAATGCTGTTGTGGGAGAATTGCAGGCCAAGGGCAGAGGTCGCAATTAGGCAGATAAGGTGAAACATATGGAACCATCCCATGGTTAGGTTGTAAACTTTTTCTTTTATATACCCAAAGTGCTAAAATTGTGTTCACACAAAACTGACGGTATAATCGATTTTTCAATTCAAACAAACAACTGTTGGCACTGACAAGGGAGAGCGGGGGCTATCGCTATGTTTCACAATTTATTTTTTCCACTTTTCGCACAATAATCACAACATGACCTTCCACTTCCCGCGATTGAGATTTTTATTTGTTTTATATTTTATTGAGATAAACGCTGCTGAATTGAGATTTTTTTCTTCTTAAATAAATTGTGAAAAAAAAATCCCCTACCACGAGAGAGCGCGATTTTGCAAACTATGACTGACTGGGATGGCAATGGTATGATAACAAAATTATCGCGTATTGTGTAGAGTCGTATTCGGTTTTGTATCTCACGTCATTTTCATAGCAAATGGCTATTTGGTCTGTTTGAATGCTGGTTATATGGGCATCCCCGCACGTATAAACATTTCTATCTACCCGTTTGATTCGGAGCGCAGGTCTGGGTTTTCCCTGTTGCGGTTCGTCAGGAATGCGTGGCAACTCTGCAGCTTAAACACGGCAACGGCACGTAAGCACGAAACAGTAAAAGAACCACTAAAATGGTAAAGATACAAGATACCATCCAAATTATCTAGATAATTAACTAAACCCAGTGGTAGGGAACAGAGAACGCAACAATTAACACTAATACAAGTACTACTTCTAATGGTTGTTGTTGACTGGCTTAAAGAACACCAACAAAACAGGAAAATAAGAACAACTCAACAGTGGTTGATGAATGAGTGGTTTGCTTTGGAGCAGCGACGACTTGTAGATACTTCTCTTCGTTTCGGATGCCAAGTGTTGACTAGTATCGGTGCGCTGGACGGAATTGTTGGTAGGTAGCTGAATAGCATACAGTGGATTCGTTTGGGAATTGTTGTTGTAAAAGTGGTTGATTTGATCTGTGAAGGCAGCAGGTTGTTTTGTTGTGATTGTGGGCGATTTTTCACCTTGGGCTCTCTTCCGCCAGGAGAGAAGATAAGAGAAACCGCTATTCATAGTATGTATTTACATAACGTTAAAATTACGTTACATTTGTAAGGTTATGTGTACAGTAGCTCAGATAATTAATCGTAAAGACAAACATTTTTTCTGTGTGCAATTGTGCATTTGATGTCATAGGGAATGTGGGCAAAATATCTGATCCCGGCGCAGTATTGGTCTTTCATAACGGCCAAAGATATCTCTATCCGCTTTTGAAAGAGCCCGCATGCTTCCACTAGGACTGGTGATTATTAGACAGAGGCGCCTTTATTATTTGGAAGAGGACCTTATACTACAAAGTTACCTTCTCAGCTTGATATATTTTCTTTGCATACACTAGCATGGTTTCCGAATTATAGTAACATTAAGCAGTACAGGGAAAGTTTCTAAACACTCAAAGTGGGATTATGGATAATGCGCCTTAAGAAAAGTCAACATCTGGGCAAAGGGATGTGGACCTAACGTCAACCCATTCAAAACGGAACTGGCACTCTTCTCCAGAAAGCAATTCACCCTCCCAAGGCCCGAAGGACTATGGACAAGACAAAGTAAATTCTAAGGGGTTATGGACAGGAAACTAAACTAGACTTAACAGAAAGGTGTATAAGGCTCTTTTATTTGTAAGAAAACAGTACGTAAGACTTGAGGCCTAAAACATGCTATGGTGCGCTGGCTATATGCATCGCATGGTGATGAGACCCATACTCTACTCACATATGGCGCACAAAGAAGAAAACTGTAGTCGGCATCGGTGCATAGAACTTCAAGCGCAGCCATAACAGGTGCACTTCGCACCACCCCTACGGCAGCGTCGGACACCTTTCTGCACCTCACGCCCCTAGATTTGACTATTAAGCAACTTGCGAGAAACAGTACGCTACAGCAAGCTCCCCGGAAAAAGTACTCTCCTCGAATTTGCTTTCTAATCGAGGATAACCGCCGGGCAGTTACATAGTAGGTGGAAGGGTGTTTCCTCCTCCTCCTCATCCATGCAACTGCGACAAAAGTCATTAGCGGTAACTCCAAGCCTTGTGGCATGTCTTCCTAGTACACATCAGTGACCTGTTAGTACTCCGACAAGAGTTCCGATTCCGATGTGTGTTCTACTGACGTTTAATAGGATCTTTGTCCTGCGCCGACTTATCCGTGGCCAGGTCTGTTTTGCATGGTTATAGGTGTCAAAATCCCGCCATCTCTCGTTAGCCTGTTGCAGTGCTAATGTGGACATGTTGTACAGTTTCAATTGCCACATGAGGCTCTCCTTTCCCAGTAGAGAGTTCCATTTTCGTGCCGTTCCTATAACTAGTTCGTCTACTCTATACAGTTACCTGGTATATCTCTATGACCCAGAGACCCAGCACAGCGCTATCGTATGCATAATTGGAAGAGATATAGCCATCTATGCATGTCGATAGTCAGGCCGAACATCAGTTCCGAAAAAGTCAAGAACTGTAGGTCAATGCTTAAGGCATCACGCAGTCAGAACCGTGGGAGACTTACCCAGCGCAGTCTCACACTCACTCCGTTCTGACTGCATGATGCTATTATCCCAGGACCCTGCAGTATAATTAGAAATGAGTAAGCATGACGAGCTTGGGAAAAGAGGCGGGGAATTGATAAGTAGAGAGGAGGTATAACATAGAAAGCCGACCGGAGGTGGTCAGGCCTTATACCGGACACGTAGTATCCAATGCACTTTGGCCTCATAATTCGATCGCAACAAGTCTAGGGAAATTCTCAAAGTATAGCCAGGGAAGGGAACATCTCAATAGGTATATTGCCAGGGCACTGGCTATCAGATACTAGCAGATTGTGTAATGATCTGCAAGCCGAAGAAGATATAACACTATGCGGCAGTAGAGGGAGATTTATAGGCAGCTACTTCTTCCAACATTTTAGAGAAGATAGACCATATACTAACTGTATATATACAAATATTTTGTTATCTTATATCCTGTACTAACTATAGAAGTTTATCTTGATGTACAGCGTTTCCTATATCAATAAATTCCGAATTAGCTATATACAATGGCAATAGTTTAGGTGGTTTTCCATTGTAGTTTACTGCATCAATTGGTTCCCTTTAGGGATCGGGATGTGCTCTGATGGTGCCTAGTGCCGTATGAGACTCATACCCCTATTTAACCTGACATACCTCAGTATACCGTCCTTTTTCTCAAATAGATTATGCAGTAAGTAGTTTTATTTCACTTCCTATCTCTATCCCAATAGAAAGTTGCCAAAATTTAGACCCCTGCAAACGAATAGTGGGAAGAAGCTTATTTCGGGTTTTATGTGAGAAATAAAAAAAACTCTTAGATACTCACTCAAGTGTTATAACTTGAGCTTTTATATTATTTAATGTCCATTTCATTCAAATTGATTTTTTTTTATTGCAAAATTCCTATTTACGATTAATGTCCTTCACTGTTGAGGATAACATTAACTACCTGAATACATTTAAAATACCTACATAGAGTCCCAGTTCCAATATCCTTTTGCCTTTGTTATGGCGCAGTTATAGCCTTAGCAACGCGGCATTTGAAGAAAATAATAATTCGCAACAAACAACGTTAGTGCAACAGTCCCAAAGAATGTGCATTTTATTTATTAATTTCAATTAGTTTAAAGAAGTTTTGTTTATAAATAACTATATAATTAACAAAAATGCAATTTTGGGAAAATGTACTCCTGGTTTTCGCACTGTTCTATGTGACTTGTTCAACAGTTTCAGCCAGATATGTAGAGGGTCATGTGAAAACACTGGAGGTAAGAGTGGTTTCATTTAAAACTAACTACGAGTCGTAACTTTATTATTTCATACTTTGCTAGGATTGGGTTTTTCTGGCAAGATTTTGTTTCCTATCGGGCAGAGGACGATACGAGTATCAAATTGAGTTTGAGCGGAGATTCGGCGAACCACAGTTACTGTTGTATTATGACGATGAGACCCAGTGGCCAGCTATTTATAAAACTGGAAAAGTGAGTGCCTACATTTAATACATTGATTTATTTCACATTTTGCTGATGGGGGGAAATGAATGAGGCTAAACAATTTTCCGGACACACTTTTACCGTTAACGAAATTGTATTCGGGGGAAATAACAAAACTTTTGAAAATTCAATTTGCGGAAAAACTAGAGATGAAAAAAATGGGTAGAACCTGAAAGAACACTCGGGGCATAAAGCTAGCCAAGAAACTTCTTTAGGTACTAACGCAAAAATGTACGTAGTACGGATCAGCATTATACCATACGGATAACTTTCGAATCCTAACAGGGCATTGTATAGACTTAAAGATCGCCTTAGTCAACTTTGTAAGGAAGGTTTCTGCAGATTCTGCGATGAAGGCAATGAAATCCCTAAACATATGCTGGGATCCTGTGGGCCACTGACCTAAAAAAGACTGAAAGTACCAAATTTGTGTTTACCCTCACTTGAGCCAGCATTCATTCTTGGATCCTTAAAGTTAACTGGTAGTTTTCCTAAATAAAAAACTAGAATTTCTGATAGAACTTGAATCCACCTAGAGTCTAGACCTTGTTATGGAACTAGATCGTTGTAATTCCAAAATTTGTTTGAAATGCAATTGAAGCTGTTGGGTGAATAATGTGAAGCAGTTTCACTGAACACATCCAGTTCCACAATCCACATTTCATGCCTACAGTCCACAACAAGATGGCTGTAATCTTTTTCCGTCTGTCACTTTGACTTTTCCCTTTTTCACTGAATTACATATTATAATAAAGTCTTGTTATAAATCGAGCGGAATCATATTTTATTTTAGCGCAACTCATCAGGTTATGGGCCCAGCTCATAACTAGAAGAAGAAACTCAACACAGAAATATTTATTTGCTGGAAATTATCCATATTAAAGTATTGGAATAATCATGAGCTCTTCTAGTTCACATGGTCGGATACCTCTTCTAAATGGAGACAACTACATCACTTGGAAGGCACAGATGGAAGCTGTACTTCATCGTGGGAGATTTTTACAATATGTAAAAGGTGAAATTACACGCCCAGAACATGCCGGAACGGAGCGGACGCAGTGGGATGACAAGGATTTGGACGCCCGCGCGGAGTTGCTAATCGCAATGGAAGCAAGTATCGTAGCCCTAACTGCAAATTATAAAACTTCGAAAGAAGTCTGGGATTATTTGTTGGAGTGCTACGACAAAAAGGGACCACGCCAGAAGACAGAGGAGTACCGAAAATTAACTAACCTTGAAATGTCCCCAGGCCAGTCGATCGCTGAATATGTCAGAGAATTTAAAACAATTACAAATAGACTACGGGAGTTATCAGCTACCTTGGATGAGGATTTGCTCGTTGTAGTGCTTTTAGACGGACTGTCAGAAGACTACAAAGACATTCGATCTGCTTTTGATGCCCAAAGCGTATACCCTGAAGTTGCAACCGTGTGCACAAGGCTGCTGGAAGTAGGAGATAGGAAAAAGGATTGCTTGACCAACAATGTTTTCAGTGTCAAGCAAATTAAGTTTCAAAAATTTCATAAGAAACAAATTCAAAATAAGGTAAAAACTGATACTTTTCCATATAATTGCAGAAAGTGCGGAAAGCGGGGTCACATGGCCAAGGATTGCTGGAGCAAAAACGACAAAGTCAAGCAAACTCAAAGCGGAAGCGAATCTCAACAGGGTTTTGTTGTACAGGAGTGTATACCAACGCAATCAGCTAATGCCACGTCTGAGACAAGCCACAAAAGTATGTTATGGTGCCTGGACAGTGGTGCTACGTCACATATGTGTGCAGAGGAGTCTACATTCGTCAACTTTAATAAAAGAGGGATAACGAATCACGTGAAATTAGCCGATAACCACATAGTAAATGTCAAGGGAACTGGAACTGCAAAACTTGGGATCAGTGTCGAAAATAGAAGCGAACCATTTTACCTATACAACACATTGTTTGTTCCCAAACTAACGGACAACCTCATATCTGTCAGCAAAGCGACTGATCATGGGTACAAAGTTGTTTTTGAACGATCTGGAGCAAACATCTTCGACAAGACAAACCGCCTGGTAATGAGAGCTGAAAAGAGAAACGGTTTGTATTACATGGTGGTAGATGAAAAGGCACAAATAGGCAGCAGTACAGCAGAAATTCCTAAGTTGAAATGCGAATCACTTATAGCATGGCATAAAAGGCTGGGACACGTTAATATAAATTCGTTGAGGCAGTTGCTATCAAAAGATATGGTAAGAGGGCTGCCGGATAAATTTAAGGAGGACTTCAGTTCATGTTCAACGTGCTTACGATCGAAGCAAACTCAATTACCTTTCCCGAAAAATAACGAAAAGAAAACAACGGACAGATTGCAGCTCGTTCATTCGGACATATGTGGACCTATGCGGACAGAATCTTTAGGAAAGGCGAAATACTTTATAACATTCATTGATGACTTCTCGCGGAAGATTTTCGTCTATTTTTTGAAACGTAAAAACGATGCTCTCGAAGCCTTTACGAAGTTCAAGGCATTCGCTGAGAATCAAACTGGCTGTAAAATCAAGATACTGAGGACGGATAATGGGACGGAATTCTGCAACAGGGATTTTCAAAATTTTGTGGAGAAAAATGGAATTCTTCATCAGAAATCTGTGCCATATACCCCCCAGCAGAATGGTGTCGCCGAAAGGGCTAACCGTACCTTAACTGAAATGGGCAGGTGTCTGATGAACGAAAGTAATCTACCTGAGATGATGTGGGGAGAGCTAATCAACACTGCAGCATTTTTACGAAACCGATGTCCAACAAAAATTAATGGTGATATTACTCCGGAGGAACTTTGGAGTGGAAGCAAACCGAGTGTTTCTTTTCTCAGGGAGATCGGATCAAGAGTTTATACCTTGGATAAGGGCTCTAACTTGGGTAAATTTGAGTGTAAGTCGGAGGAAGGCATCCTTTGCGGTTACTCGGAGGAAACGAAAGCTTACAGGATTTGGCTACCAAGCAGGCGCAGTGTGATCAAAAGTAGAGACGTCAGATTTGTTAGCAATGGCAACAAGATCCAAGTAGAAGGTACTGAATGCAAGAATAATAACTATTATCTTTTTTCGTTTCAGGATAGTGCTGAAGCTTCTGATGCACCTCCTGAACATGTCAACGATTCGAGCAATTCGGAACTGGATCCTTTAGACCAGGAATCGGAGACGGATGAACTTGATGTGACAATAGTTTCCAAAGACGAATTGAACCAGGCGCGCGACGATCCAGTAACAGTCAAGGAAATTAATGATTTGGACGTCGCAAGCGAGTGGCAAGAGGCGATGAAGGCGGAGTACAACTCCCTAATGAAGAACAATACGTGGACGTTGGTAGACAGACCGATGAATAGGAAGGTGATTAAATCCAAGTGGGTCTTTAAGACCAAATACCGGCCGGATGGAACCGTGGAAAAGAGGAAGGCACGCCTCGTGGCAAAGGGTTTTGACCAAATTCAAGGCGTTGACTACCAAGATACCTACTCACCAGTGGCGAATGTTAGTTCGATACGATTAACCATGGCAATCGCTATTGAAAAGGACTTGAACTTACATCATCTGGACGTTTCTTCAGCCTACCTAAATGGGGAGATTGACGCAGTCGTTTTTATGGAACAACCAGAGGGTTTTGTGGACGGAAATGGTGTGTGCAAACTACATAAGGCAATATATGGACTGAAGCAGAGTGGTCGACAGTGGAACCTAAAACTGGATGGGACACTTAAGGCTCTTGGATTTACCCCCTCAAAATATGACAGGTGCATTTATCACAAGTCAGCAGGTGACAAAATAATGCTGATTACCGTTTATGTGGATGACTTGCTTGTGGCGACAAATAATCAGAAGGAGTTTGAAGTGCTGAAGCAATGCCTGTCTGATGTTTTCGAGATAAAGGACCTAGGATACCCAGTGCTGTGTGTTGGACTAGAGGTCAAACGTTTTACCGACAGTCTTCGTATTAGCCAAGGTGGATTTATTAACAACCTGCTAGATAAATATGGACTCACGGATTGTAAACCAGGCCGGTTACCAATCCCGGTAAATTTGAAATTGGAGCAAGAACCAACTATCCCAGGAGAGAGCAAGGAGGTCGAGAGAACCAAGTATCGTCGTTTGATAGGAAGTCTGCTACACCTAGCCACCTTTAGTAGACCGGACATAGCTTACGCTGTCAACGCGTTATCGCAATTCAACGGCGATCCTCGGCAGCAGCATTGGAATACAGCAATGCATGTTCTTCGATACCTTCAGGGTTCAAGGAATGCTGGCATCGTTTATAGGAAGACATCAATGGAACTCTACGCGTTTGCTGATGCTAGTTGGGCGAGCGATTTCAATGACAGGAAGTCACAAAGTGGATATGCTTTCATTTACGGAGGTGGAGCGGTCTTATGGGCTTCAAAGAAGCAACGGATTGTAACTACATCCAGTACAGAAGCGGAGTACGTGAATCTCAGTTCCGTAGCAAAGGAAGCAGCGTTCTTACGTAACTTAATGGAGGAACTCGGATTTTATCAAGGACCAGTAACGATTTGGAGCGACAGTCGCAGTGCACAGGCGATTGCAAATGCAATGGGAGTTCAGGGGCGAACCAAGCACCTTGACATCCGACATCATTTTATTAAGGAGGCGGTAGCGGAAGGTAAAATCAGTATATCTTTCGTCAGATCAGAAGAGATGGCTGCAGATGCATTAACGAAATCTATGGCAGCACCAGCTCACCTACGATGTTTCACACATTTAGGAATGCTTTTTCTAGATTAAACTCACGACTACGGATTGTGGAATTGAGGAGGGGTGTTGGGTGAATAATGTGAAGCAGTTTCACTGAACACATCCAGTTCCACAATCCACATTTCATGCCTACAGTCCACAACAAGATGGCTGTAATCTTTTTCCGTCTGTCACTTTGACTTTTCCCTTTTTCACTGAATTACATATTATAATAAAGTCTTGTTATAAATCGAGCGGAATCATATTTTATTTTAGCGCAACTCATCAGAAGCAATTATACAAATAATATTAACTATAATGGCGTGGAGATGTAGATGTTGTATTTATTTAATTTGAAACGATTGCAATTCCCACTGGACTTCGTTTTATTAATTAATACGGAGTCCAATGCCCCAAGTGCTTCGTACACGCGAGCTAGGTTTTACCATAAACAGCAGCTGGGTTTATGAAACGACAAAGGACGGCAATGAAGAACATGGCGTTTAACTCCGGTCCTATCAGCAACGCCAAAGACTGCGATGTGACCGGAATATGCAAACTATTTAAGTCGGCATCGATTGAATAAATGACAGTCCCCATAACGAGACACTGACATGGAGTGCTCTTCAGAGTATTTTCCTGAGAAAAGCGCTTACTATCGGACTTGGAATAAAAATAAACCAGAACCAGAATGGCGGGAGTTTCTGACCAGTGGTTTTTTTTAAGTTCTCTGTCCAATTGGATGGACACTGGGACCTAAAAAGATCTATTGTATCAAAGAGTGATGGAGTTATTCTAAGACACGGATACCTGCCAAGTGAGGGCCAACATATCCATAAGGGAGTTTCTAAGCTCTGCTGGTGAACGTTTCTCCCTGTTAAAGACACGTTTTCTTAACCAATGAATGAAGTGCCGGACAATCGCAAATAATGTGTTCGGAGGATTCTTCATCATCAAGGCAGAACCTGCATTCTGTATCCGGACACAAATTCATTTTGTTAAGATGATATCTCAAGTCACAATGGCCTGTGAGACACCCCATCAGCTTATTAGGGTTGAGGATTTTCTTGTAGGAGTAAGGTTTAATTAAATTGTTGTTGTTGTTCCCAATCGTTAATTAGACCTAAAGCAGGAGCCCAATTGACTTTGCAATAAGGTTCTAGTCTATAGAACGCAGATTCAGATCCATTCCTATAGCAAGTTGGTCCTCTAGATTCGTTGCCCGCAATACCTTGATACCTGGCCATCAAAGTTTCACTTTGTTGTGTTTGGATAGGGCTTGCAAAGCATCGTAGCAGCATTTTACTGTTTTTGAGTCCATTTTATTGCACGATAAAGCTTGTAAGGCCGCCTCTGATTCCCTTTTTGGAATTTAAAACGGCGCAGATCTTAATGGCATGGATTTCTGTCTGAAAAACCGTGGGACACATGGTCAGATACAGTAGGTCACAGGTTCTCAAAGGCTCTGTGGCCTAAGCTAGATCGAAAAAATCTGTAGAATTAGCTACGAATGGCAATAGGGATTCTTTCCGGGCACTGTCTTCTAAGGAAGCACGCCATGAGACTTAGGTTTAACAGATACAGACAAATGCAGGTATTTAGACGAAGACTTAAATGTCGCGGAGGATATTACTCATCTCCTCTGTGAATGTCAAGCCATTGCTCCGTACAGGAGGAAACACCTTGGAAGGTACTTCTTCGACAATTTGGATAAGGTTGGCCCTACTAACAAAATTGAAACAACCGATAGATTGGTGAACATTGATGACCCTTTCGGTTACATCTGACTAAATTAGTTTTCTATTTTCCATTTTTAGTCTCTTCCTAAAAATAAAACGTTTTTTATTTACCTCTCTTTTCAGACCTGTGCTCAAAAAATAAGCGTTCTTCATCCCGAGGATTATCAAATCGTGACACTCTCTGCCAAAAGCCCGCACAATATTGCTTCTGGTTGCGCTCTAAGGACATCCAATTCTAACAAGGATACCACACTTAAGTTTGTAACCTCGTAAGCCTGTATCATGATTTATATTACTCTTAAACTCTTCTCAGGCCGAACATAGAAATCCCAGTTGAAAAGCCTGTCGGCGGAGATATAAATTCGTCTTACTTTGATCAGTTTTTAGAAACGTCTACGGAGGTCTATGGCTCTGGCGATTTGGAAATCTTCAACATCTCTTATTCTGCCTTTAATGACACTGAAACTTTTAATCAAACCCAAGATGTCAACTACATACCTTTGGGTTCAGATGCAGGCCGATTTTACAATAGTATCGAGAATGATACATCATCAAATTTGGATGATGTTGAAGAGCTGTTTGACGAAGAATTTGAAAGAAATGGAACAAAGGTAACCGTACCCAAGTTTTGAAGCAATGAAAGAACAAATTTTGTGTTTTAGATTCGAATCAAGCGTGGCTTTGGATCGGCTGGTAACAAATTCATAGTAACATGTCACAGCACTGGTGGATTCTTAACTTCTCGAGAACGTTGGTGGTACATAGCTATCGCCAATTGCGGCAACAAAAATGGGATTGATGTCAAGTACAAGTTTCGGATGACGAACGGTCCGCCGGGAGACTTTTGGCATGAACATTTTTCCGCAGATGAGATGTGTAAGAAAAAAGGGCCATTCTTGACCTTCTAATCCGTGTTTATATATTTATCTTCACAGACATTCCACCGATTTTGTTGGCGGAGGCTCTTACATATGTATTTCTGCTCTTAGCCATCACCATCTGTGCGATTGAGCTGAAGAATCGTCATTTATTTCACTGCACCTATCGGCTGTTCGCAATGAGCGTAAGCTTTCAATTTTTCGGTGTATTATTTTTAGGTGTATCGTGGTCGAAGTACGCTATTCATGGTGTCGGTCCCTATACCGGAGTTGGGACAGTTTTATTAGCTGCCGCAGAGATAATATTCCTCGTTGTTCTCTTGTTAATGGCGAAGGGGTACACTATCACCAGAGCGCGCATCTCTACCTGTTCCACTGTTAAACTGACAATATTCATCAACACTTACATAGTGTTCTATCTGTCCTTGTTCATCTACAGGGAGGAAGTGTTTGATCCCGGAGAGGTCTTGAACTTGTACGAATCGCCTGGGGGCTTGGGCCTTGCCTTACTTCGTTGTGGCTCGTGGGGAGCATTTCTCGTCTCGATCATAAATACCACTCGGAAGTTTCCAGAAAAGTCGGTGTTCTACTACCCGTTTGGCATTCTTGGGTCTATGTGGATTCTCGGTGGACCAGTGCTCACATTCCTGGGAATAGTGTTCTTCGATCCGTGGGTGCGAGAGAGTGTGATGTGTGCAGTTTTTACGATTCTCAGCATATCGGGACATGCTTCATTTCTATGGCTAACCTGGCCATCGAGGGCGAACATTAGCTTTCCCTATCACGTGCGAACTAACCATGTGGGTGTGATGTCCGCAGCAGACGATGGCGCTGACTATCCGCGACATATTTACGAACCGAGTGTCGATGGCAATCCTCAGAGTGTTATTATTCCCCTGTCTAGGCGGACAGAGGATTTGCTGAACGGTGTATACAGTCAATATTTATGCGAGAGACAGTGCTACAACTCAGGCTCCACACCATTGAGTCACATATCATTTCCAAATGGAATGAACCAAAGCCAAATGATTACCGAAAACAATGTATCCACTCAATCAAATGGCGGTCGAAGGGACCCCTCGGACGAACAACAAGATTCAGGACATCCCTCTATAGAAGACATCCCTAGCAGTTCGAGTAGTAAATCTACTACCGATGAAAAACCGGAGCCATCAGCTCCTCCGCGCTCTGATGCCTCAATGGATTCAAAGGATTCATCTGCTGCATCGTCAGCAACGAAACGAAATCCATTTGTTATAAATTCTGCGGCAAAACTGCCAAATAAGATTATTTTGGATCCAATAAATCCGCCCGTACAGACAAATAGATTGGGCGATGTGCCGACACATCTATTTGCGGCTCGCAAAAGCTCAAATTAATCAATTAAAGTTTTCAAATGTATTAAATCACAAAAACTGGATAAGAATTTAGAAATGCAATAAACGTTTTTATTGACAAACATCTATTTTTAAATATTGGAAACTTATTTTGCTTTATATATCTTACATGCGCTCCGACGATTGCTCAGTGTTGATTGATAAAACTCTTTTGCCATATAAATACGGAAAAAAAACACAACTCACTTTACATTGATGTCTAATTTCATTTTATTTATAAAATAAAGGTATACGTACTCAATTTGACTAAATTTCATAGCAGATAAGAAATAGAAAATAAAAGATGACTAAACTTACACGGCCCGACAAAAGGACCCCTTTAAGTATCGCCCAGTAATAATTTCTTTAGCATCCCAAGAGCGTGCGATGCCTTTTTACCTATCAAATGTCGCAGGTAATATCCGTTTCCGCTGTTTGCCAATCCAATCGATGCCAGGAACAGAGTGTAGCACAGTAAAGAGAGTGCGTAACGATTTCGGCCAATCCAATCGATAACAACGCTTCGTGCGCTGCTCTCATCGGGAAACTGACGACCATAAAAGAGCAGATATCGCACTCTAACCACATCGTTGTTTGTTATCACCACGTAAGTGTTGGGAATGTCCGTTTTGTGTTTCTCTGTTAAATTGGCCAATTGGAATTAATTTTCCATAATTGATTTTATTCAAAACTCACCATCCTGTCGGAACTTTACGTGATTTGGATTCTCGACATATTCACATAGAGCAACACATGATAACATAGCACCACAGTTCGAAGCACCCCAGCCAGCACCATACGGACTGTAATCGATACTAACGGAGAGCTCTGTCGATAGGTAAACGCCTTCTCCAAAAAGAGCATTCTGTTAGATGGAATATGTTATATGAATGAATGAGAGTGGTTAATTGTGTTATGGCAAACCTTGCACATGTGCTGATGTAGACCGTGATTTATTATCGAGTAGAAGCTGTCCAATTTACTGCCATGAAATGCGAATTTACTCGAAAAGTTTTCCTTTTGTTTTTGGAAGATTTCTTCGGATTTTGAATTTGTAGCAGGACACACGGCAAAAATGTGACTGGGGAAAGTCAAATCACTTTTTTGTGGAATTTTCGAGATGATGACATCGTACTGAAAAAAAAATACAAATAAGATAAAATTGTAAATCGCTGGCGATCTACCTTGCCTTTGGAGGATGTTTGATTTCATATTTGTCCTCCGATCGTATCAAATTATACCAACAAGCTACCGACGAAACGTTAGTAAAAGCTATCTACTACCAGAATTTATTTGCATACAAGTTGGCTACTAAAATATTTTTCTGCCGAGTAGGTACTTGAAAAACGGAGAGAATACCATCAGAACGGCATACGTCATGCCCTTTGAGGGGCCACAGGTGATTTATTGGAAGTGTCAAATAGAGACCACTTAACAAAGTTATATTTGTTACCAATTGGGCCTTTTATCGCTAACTTCGCATAAAGAGTTCCATTCTGTTTTTCTACTGATTTAAATCACTAACGATCGTCGCAAATCGTCTCATGCTGACGATCGGAATCGAGATGATGGTGGATGGCTAGAATTACGATTGGGATCCTCTTCTTCACTCAAAAGGTAGATTTTTTTGATCCACTGACAATGTCCAGGAGTCACTTTATTCAATTGGGTTCGTTTGGATCTAGGCGAGCTTACTGAAAAAATGACTTCTTACATCGAAGATTGCACTGCGGACGGTTCTTATTATGCCTTAGAAGAATGTTTGAAATAAATGTAAGTCCAGTGGTAGAGCGCGAGCTTAGAGCGACTACTAAGCTAAGCACGCTGCCCCTTTCGATAAGAAGGAACTCAGAATAATGTATTAACCTTGCACTTGGTGCTAGAATATGAATATCATTTAGTCTGCTTAATATTATGTCCAATGCACTCTGCATGTTTGTTGAATCAAATCCGACATCACTCCTCTAATGGAAACTATGAGAATTCCTTTGATGATGTCGATTCAGTGGCAGAAGATGGAGAATTATGGGGGATCCACTTGAACATCCACACCCAACACCCTTATAGTGAATAGAAGGAGACATTCGAAAATAATGATGATGATGGTTTAGAACTTTTTACGACATAATAAGTATTCACCAACTGATTTGCAGACCCTAGAAGTGCTGCTATGGTGTGACTGCGCAGAAGAATAAGAAGCCACTTGTTAGCACAGTTGGGCTATTCTATTCTGTGTAAGAAAATGTTATTCCGAAGTAAGTTCACGCACCGATAATCTTTTCAATTTGTTCATGTCATCAAACGAATGAGGTAATTCATCAAATGAGGTAATTTACTTAGCAATTATTCTAAAAGAAATGGAACCTAGCTTAGCCTGAAAAATAATTGGAGGCAACAGGCAAAACACTATAGAATAGAAGTTAGCATAGGCGCGATTATTAGTTCAAAGCTGAATAGATTTCTTAATACATGTAATTGATTCGACCTCAAAATTAATTCGTAGCAATTAAAAAGCTTACGTGTCATTTCAAAAATCAGGTACACATCTTATGAAGAAGCTGTGGTTAACTGTGGTTTATATTTTGTTAGCAATATAGCGTGTTTGGTTCAGATTATAAGTTTAAAGCAAGATATGCGTCACGGCTTATTTGTTTACATAGGATACATCTTAACGCAATCCCCTTTCAGTACATAACCACTGCCAAAAGAAATGTATTACTCACCTCATCGCTGTCGACGCTCCTTAAGAACGGATCACGTACATAGAGTAACACCCAGTAAAGTAAGTCCACTACTTCAGTGTCCAATTCGTCGTAGTTCTCATCGTTAATATTTTTAAGAAGTACTCTCAGTTTAGGTGTCTCATTGATAATAGCCGTCTGTATATATGTAGATATCACACAATGAAACCAAACTTATTATCAGCCAATGACGATGAAACACGATTGAGGTCGTACTTACCAGCGCTTCGATATTGTAACCACCTTGTTCTGATGCAAATCTTGGCGGAAATGGTTTAAGTTGCGACTCAAAACGATAGCTAAGGGCAGCCGATACGAACAGGGTCCATTTGGCGTCACATGCAATGAGATCTCTGCTCAGTAGATGTTTTAAACAGTGAATTTTTTCCAAGAAATCCGCTGCTGCGGTGGGAACGCTTTGATTTTGTTGGGGCTCTTCCGTCGTCATTTCGTAATAATATAATTAATTATTTACGAAAGTTTTCTGTAGAACAGACAAAATAAAAATAATCACAAAAGTAAAATAACAAAAATCAACTGTCTGGAGCTAGAAATACTACTTCGTTGCTACGTCTACGTTTCCATTCGATATTGTGATGTCTTCTAAAATTTAATTGAGTGAGAATTTTGTTTTTAGGTTGATTAAAAATTTATCAATAAAAAGATAAACAACACAACTACTTACCTACGAGAGAAAATAGGCGGAATGCGATTATTTTCTTTTCCATTTATACGATTACAATGGAAGAAGATGGAATCAAAACAAAGCCGAAGGTACGATGACAGTCGCAACGAGAGGTGTTTGGAAAGTGCAGTCGATGTGGATGGTATTTGTTTGAATGTACTAAAATGCGCCTTTGTTCGATTTTGTTTTTAAACTTGAAGGCATGTAGTTCTACTGATGAATGTTCCACAATGATTCTGCAATGAAGACTGAAGATGATCGAACCTTTACTAGCATTAAGGTTCTCCATTCGTTTGTATTATTGGGAATTATTTTTCATCTACTATTTAAGCTCAAACCAAACGAATACCAGTCAAAATGAACAATTTCTGATTGTATGTTTGATTGGACAATCTGTAATTCGAAAGCCGCAGGATATTAATTGTTGATTGTTCTACTTGAGCTTGTTCTGCTGCCTCTAAACCTTTGCGATCCATCGTAGCTCAGTTTTTATTTTTACTGTACTTATTTAATAAGCCTCGTGGATTACTTTACTGTGGATTAAATTTGTAATATTTTTCGATGAAACCTTTGACAAACCTACTGGCAAACATAAGATTATTTAATCGAATACACCTAACGCATTCATCGCTTATCAATCGATTATTTCTCATTATTTTTACACCTTAACACACAGGTAGATTTATGGGTTAGTTGAAAAAAGAATGAGAGATTGCACCGAAAACGACTTTTATATGCGAAGGTATGTGTGGCCCTGACCAAATACCAACATTAAAAAGCCAAATTTTTACGCTGACATATTGAATCGTTTAAAAACAAAACATGTCCTCCGAAGGTTTTTAAATACGAACACATTAATTTGCAAAATATGTAGAAAAACATTTATTTAGTATTATTGCCCTTAAATTTAAATTGTCATTGGCACACGTCACTGTCTGATTGTTTTTTTTATTGACATCGGTTTCAGTACAGAAAAGTAATAGATTTCTGTGTTTTTTGTAAAATATTTTATTTTTATAATACCTACTTGGACAAAACTTAACCAATTGAAGAAATATTTATAAATAATAATGTTGAATAAGGATCTCGAGATTTTGAAAGTTCTTGGTGCGGTGTGAGATCCGTATATGGGTAGATACAGAAGTAGATACCTACTCGTACTTACTCATGATTGTCTTCCGTGCACGCCATGGACCTAAACTTATTTAACAAATCAAACAACTTTTTTCAATTGTCATCTTTCATTCGGTTCTTTTACGTCAACGAAGTAGGCAACGTTGTGTGGCTTTTTTTCGCGGTGTTTTGTTGTTCACCGAAATATTCTAATAAACGTTCAACTATTCTATTTCCAATTACGTTCTAGTTTCTATTGCATTTAATCTTTATCACTTATAATGGCCGATGTATTGGATATCGATAATGCCGAAGAATTCGAAGTCGATGATGATGGCGATCGTAAGTTGTACAATTCAACAGAATGCATTTCTATTTCTATTTCATACAAAAATTAATTTCAGAGGGAATTGTCCGCCTAAAGGAAAAAGCCAAAAAACGCAAGGGCCGTGGTTTCGGCAGCGAAAGCAACTCTCGCGAACCAATTCAAAGCTACGAACGAGTTCGTAACGAAGATGATGACGAACTAGAACCCGGTCCACAACGCTCCGTAGAAGGATGGATTCTATTTGTAACCTCTATCCATGAAGAGGCACAAGAAGACGATATTCAAGAGAAATTCTGTGAATATGGCGACATAAAGAATATTCACTTGAATTTGGACAGACGTACTGGTTTCTCTAAGGGCTATGCTCTTGTAGAGTATGAAACACACAAACAAGCACTTGCTGCAAAAGAGGCGCTCAATGCGTCTGATATTATGGGCCAGACAATACAAGTCGACTGGTGCTTTGTAAAGGGACCGAAGCGAACAAAGAAGTCATCTGACCGCAGAAGGAGATAATTCTCACGACTCGATGGGACATTTTCTTTTTTTGTAACTATATTTTAGTAGCAAATTGAATAGTCATTCAATATTTTTCGGTTCACTACTATATTCATGGTAACCAACAACTCATTCTCATACTGTAATTTGTGAATTATTTAAACTGAATAAACTCAGTTTCTTAGAAAAGTTATGCATTTTTCTTCCAGCAGACGCGAGTCGTTTGATGTGAACCCACGTTCTGCTTCGTTAAAAGAAAACTATTTCATAACATTGTTCATGTTATTTATTCAATATCACCCAAATGAACTCCTCTCAATATAAAAAATCGTGAATTACTTTACAAAAATATTTCGTATTCACATATAATAGTCGCCGAATCCTGGTGGTTGGAACTCATCATTGTTGGGATCGCGACGTACACCTGGACCCGGACCGAATGGGTCGAATCGTGCCCCTCCGCGCTGTGGACCGAGTCGTGGCAGCACACCTAAATTTCCGCCACCTGAACGGCCGAGAGGATCTAAGTCGCCGCTTCCAATGCCACCGGGTGGAAATCCAAAAGGGTCATTGCCACTAATATAGGGAAACAGAAATAGGTACACAATAAATGCTGTGCCTGTTTAAAGCCTAACACTTGTAAAATAAAATTACATTGGTGTCCTAAAACCAGGTGGCCTATGTCCTGGGATCCGCAATGGGTCATACTCAGCAACATATCGTCTATCCCTGCTCGGCTCTTCGGGTGCGGTTTGTGTAGTGACAGCCTTAGTTGTCCCAGCAAAGACCTTGAATAGAATTACAATGATTTTAAAACAAACAATCATACACTTTAGTGTACTACCGGATCTATTAGTTCCTTTCGAATGCGATCCATTACTTCTGAAGCTGTTGGCATGACGGTTTTTAGTGGACCCTTAAGTGATTTTACCAATTTTTCGGGATCCAAGCCAACATTTGAAACTTCTTTAGTGTCCACATCCTAAAATGAAAAACAACAAAATGTAGGAGCAACTGCTTGCCTAGGCAAAAAAAAAAACGATAGTTTTGGGTGCAGTGGACATGGTATGGTATTGAGTATTGACACAATTGCTTTGGCAATTAGTGGAAAAACTTACCATTTCGAGTTTATCTTCATCGAACTTAGTAATTTTGACAGTAGGAAATGCCGAGGCTAAGACAGGGCTAATAACGAAGAACAAAATAATAACCTTGATGTACATCTCGATCCTGTACACAGATAGAATCAACGATCAGATAACTACACACGTTCGAATGTTAACTGACAAACCCAATTAGAATTCAAAGTTGTAAAAATTTGATTGAGGACAACTCCTGTATTTATAAGAATTATCAAAGAGCCAGATAAATTTATGTGCAACTGATATTCACCAACGATAGTGAAACGATGATGCCTTTTTACGCACTTGCAAAATGATTTGTGCAATCCAGAATGAATGAAATGACTCAATAGATTGCCAACCTCTTTCGTTATAGAACGACAAATAAAACATGTGCAACAATCAGCCGAGTCGCACGCAGTCACTATGTCACAAATAACAATGACTCACTAAGGCATAGTGAAACCGCAATAGTAAAATCAGAGCTGGAAAAAATTGCATTTACTAAAAATAAAATAAAAAATTTCACTGACTGAAGATGCAGTAATACAAGAAAGTGAAAGCAGATATGAGTAAACTGTCCATATTGACATCACAATAAGAATGGTACATATTTCTTCCTATTCTGCTAGTGGCAAACCGGCCACACAAATTCCACCCGAAATGTTAATTACACTTACCAACAGATTTATAATGAGCAAATGTTCCGAATTTACAGCAAGGAGAATGTACAGCTTTTTGTCGAAAATATATCTCAATGCATATCTCTCCGGTGAGCAGTTCCAGCCGTCCGGTAGTAGTTCCGTACTTTCTTCATCTTCAGAAAATGTTTTCTACAAATTCAATTAAATAACACTAATAAAAATCCATCACCAATAAACTGAATTACCACCTACTTACATCCTCACCAACTCCAAGGCATTGGAACTTTGTTTTGATTAATACGAAATGCGCTAGGGCAATTAGAACGTCTGTGTTCTTGGTTACTTGAGGCTCGATTGTTTTAAACAATAGGTCCCAGCCAAAAGTACTTTCAGATGTCATTTGGTTTTATCTTGAAATTTGTATGAAATTAATAAAATATTAATAAAAATCAAAAAAGTGACTACTAAAATTTGACTTCTTTGGAACATCCTTAAATTAGAATTAAACTTTCCCAATACCCTGTACTATCTACCTAGATCTAGATAGATTTTGTATATTATAAACACCGCGTATTTAAAAAATTACCTACTTTGTATTATCGTAGAATGAAAAATAACAACAAACTCGATCCAGATGATTTTGCGTCTTGTTTAAACTTCAAACCATTCAATTTTTTATTTTCGATTGTCATCATAAATGAACGTCGCCGTTACGATGAAACGTGAACATTTCCATTACTCGTGATTTTAGCTAAAAGATGTATTGGTATGTGTTTTTGCTTTCCAAAGAAAATGACACTTCTTACAGTAGAGGCCAAAAATATACACAAACTTTTCACAGCTTTTACAGACAAACAGTGTTTGCCAATTAGGTACTGACAAAGAATTTGATTGACAAGTGGAAATAGCTGAAATGTCAAACAAAATGTCACTTTGTCTATAATTGACAGTGAAAATTAATTAGCATCAAGTTCATAAGTTTATCAATCAACTGACAATCGATTTTTTGACAATAAGTGGAAATGATAACTGACGGTGGTTTCGTTCAATGACATAAACACGAGAGCTGTCAAACTTTGTCAATCAACCGACATGTGGAAACCCACCTTAAACAAACAGATTCTATGGTTATCAGCTGAAATAACCGTTGATTAGAGTTAACCAAACCGGTCCCAAGGATATTCATGAAACGTCGTAAATGGTAAGTTTACGACACACGTTTCATGAACGCACCAAGTAGCTGCATGCGTAAATGATGGTATAAAGAGAAAATTGCACATTTTTCTATTCCAAGTACGGTATAATTAATTAATCCATTAAGAAAACAAGTTTTAGGAGAGTTTAAATAGCGACATTTCCAATTCCAACCTTTTTGTCACGAACAAAAACACTCTTACAAGAAGATTGGAATTGTAAATTTCGTTATTTTAACTCTTTTAAAACTTGTTTGCTTAATGCAATTTGACGGATTAATTACTTATGCTACACATGGAATAGTTAAATTGCAATTTTCTCTTTACAAAAAAAAAAAAAAAAATCAAAAGTAGGTACATATTAGAATAAGGACCGGTTTGTTCACAGCTGGTTAAATCTGTGGTTAGGTTATCATAGATTTAGTTTAACCCATGATTAAATAACTGTGTTAACCAAAAAGCGTTTGTTCACTTATTTTTCACTTTGGTCACCAAACCACAGATTTGCGACAAATCGTTCCAGTTTTCCAGTTTATTTGTCAATTCAGTTGTTAGATTTAATTAATAGTTAAAATTTCCACACTGTCTTGCATTGTATTCATCTGCCAGTTGTTGAAAATGCCTCCACATAGCATCAGATACGAATGCAACACACTATTTTGCTATTATTATTTATTAAATTAATTTTTATTTTTGAAAGAAAGTTGTTTTGTTTTTGACTGCTACGTCAAAGCTTGAACAAACAAAATTCCAGAATTTTCTTGGTTAATGTCGTTAATCGACCAAAATCGCCTGGTTATCGATTTCTGTGATTAACTAACCAAATCATGGATTCTCTGTTTAAAATTTGACTGAACAAACAGATTCTATGATTATCAGCTGGAATAACCATTGATTAGAGTTAACCAAAGATGAACAAACCGGCCCTTAATGTGCTTCACTATCGTTTGTTTACCACAATATGGGTTTATCTCTCATTTGGCCCTCAATTAAGGAATGAGATCAACCTTTGAAGTGCGATATTTCCGACCGTCCAAGACGATCACTTTTAAAATTTTTGTGGGCGCAATAGCGCAGTGGTTAGTGTGCTGGACTACTGTGCGAGGGATCCCAGGTTCGATCCCCGGAAAAACACAAATTACATCTTAAGGCTTTTTTTTACTGCGCCACGTCTCGCGAACGTCTGACAAACATCCGAGAGTATGACTGTCCTGAAAAAGCTTCTCAATTCAGCCGTTCGGACTCGGCATAAAATTGTAGGTACCTTCCATTCGTCCCAAAAATAGAAACTCACACAAACGAATGGTTGCGAGAAGCTAGGCCTTGGGTGTCTACCCGCCTGTTGCGCCACCTATTTATTTATTTATTTATTTTTAGGTAGGTATTAGATCATACTTTTTTAATTAAAATTGTACTGTCAATTTTACTATCAGACTGATGTTTTACTTCTTTAACGTCCGTTTTTTCGGCAATCCTTGACAGGGACGCTGATAGGGACGAAAGACTGACAGTTTGATAGAATACACACAAGCAGACGAAAAACTTTAAAGTAGGATAATTTCTTGGCTAAAAAGTTCGTCAGAAAATGTTAACCAACATAATTTGGTTTAATTGACACTCGGCCTACTTAACGATAATCAACTTGGAATGGCGGCTTGCATTTTTATATCGAAAACAAACAAGCCTAAAAAGATGTAAACAACAATTCCAGCTCTTCCACTGGAAGTAGCTGTCAGCTAAAATCATTCACATTAACCATCAAAAACGCGTGTTGCACTGAGCACAACGTGTTATTGAGAAGTTTTTTTCTTTTTCATTTTAAGAAAATATTTAAAAAAAATATTGCTCTGAGGTGTTATAAATAAAACCAAAAAATGGTACGCCACAACAACCAACTGCCGGATAATCTGCCGCAGTTGCAAAATCTAATCAAACGCGATCCTGAATCCTACAAAGAAGAATTCACCCAGCAGTATCGTCATTTCTTGAGCAGTTTGGAGGTCTTCGAGTTAAATCCTAGTGACGAGAATAAAAGTCTAGATGAGTTGGTTATGTTTATTGCGCAGGTATGATAGTAGGTTGTTGGCTTATAAAATTCGCTCTATAAGTTTCATGTTTTAGGTCGCTCAATGCTTTCCAGACGTCTGCCTCCAGTTCCCTCAACATCTGGTGGACTTGTTGAAAAACCACGCCACTACCTTAGATCCAGCTATGCGCAATTGTTTCGTTAAGGCCCTCATTCTACTAAGAAATAAGAATCTAATCCCAGCATTGGATTTATTGGCGCTCTTTTTTGAGTTACTCCGTTGTCCAGACAAGAGTCTTCGTACATTTTTGCAGAATCACATCATCACCGATATCAAAAACATGAATGCCAAGCACAAGGATATGAAACTAAATTCGGTAAGTAGTAGACACTAAATAACATCAAACATGTTAACGACTAATTCTCTCGTAGACTCTGCAAAACTTCATGAATTCCATGCTGAAGGACACGAATCCAAAGGCCGCCAAGATGTCTGTCGACATAATGATCGAACTGTACAAGAAGAACATTTGGAACGATACAAAAACAGTGAATGTCATCGCCACCGTTGGATGCTTTTCAAAGATTACTAAGGTTAGTTGGATCTACAATCGGATTTAGCAGCCATATCATGGTTTCTTTAATAGGTCCAGGTTGCCTCACTGAAGTTCTTTTTGGGTCACGATGAAGAAGGCAAAGATTCAGATGAATCCGGCAGTGAGAACGAGATCGACTTGAAGGGTGCAATGATGGCCACACGTGTAAACAAAAAGACAAAAAAGCGCAAGAAGCAGCTGGAACAAGTCAAGAAGCAGGCGGTAAAGGCTTCAAAAAAGAAGAAGAACGCCGAACCATTTAACTTTTCTGGCATCCATTACATTCACAATCCGCAAGGTTTAGCTGAAGGACTCTTCAAACAGCTGCACTCGGGGAATGAACGCTTCGAAGTAAAGCTCATGCACCTGGACGTAATCTCGCGTTTGATTGGTATCCATGAGCTGTTCCTGTTCAGTTTCTATCCGTATATTACACGATTCCTGCAGCCACACCAGAGGCAGGTGACAAGAATCCTTCAATTTGCTGCCCAAGCGTCGCATGAGCTTGTACCAGGAGACGTTGTGGAGCCAGTTCTCAAGACAATCGCTAACAACTTTATCACTGAGAGAAATTCGAGTGATGTCATGGCCATCGGACTGAATGCCACTCGTGAAATATGCGCTAGGTGTCCGCTGTCCATGGGAGAAGACCTCCTGCGGGACTTGGCCATGTACAAGACATACAAGGAGAAGTCAGTTATGATGGCTGCTAGGTCTTTGATCATGCTGTACAGGGAGCAGTTGCCAGCCTTGTTGCATAAGAAGGATCGCGGTCGTTTGACCGAGGCTCAAGCCGAGCGCAAAATAAAGGGATACGGAGAGGTGCTAGCACACGACAGTATTCCCGGTGCAGAGGTTTTGCTTAAAAAATCCAAAACCATCGACTTGGGCGAAGACGACGAGGAGTCTGATTCAAACGACGACAAGTGGGTGGATGTTTCCCAGAGCGAAGGAGAACCATGCTCTGATGATGACGAGGCGGAAGTCGATGATAGTGACGACGAGGAGGATGATGATGGCGAGGAGGATGATGATGATGACGAGGATGAAGATGATGAGGATGATGATGATGAAGAAGAAGAAGAAGCAAACGACTCGGACAACGATGAAGCAGATGAAACAAAGACAAAAAAAGCCGACATCCAGAAGACTAAAACAGAAGTGAAAAAGGAAAAGAAGGAGAAACTACCCAATGACGCAAAACTTCTTAACGAACAAGAGGCTGCGAAGGAACTTGCCCTAACGCGTATCTTCACCGATGAGGACTTTAAACGCATCGACATGGCGAACATTAAGAAATCGGTTACAAACAGCCGCAAGCGCCCCCTAGAGAAAGACAAGTCAGAATTTGTAAAGCTCGATAGCATCGAGATGATTTACAAGAAACGCAAACACGACAAAGAAGCGCGCTTAGAAACAGTCGCAGAAGGCCGAAAGGGTCGAGAAAAGTTCGGCTACAAGGACGGTCGCAAGAATGAGAACTGCTCGACAACAAACCGAGAAAAGCGCAAAGGAAAGAACTTCATAATGATGCGTCATAAGGCTCGTTCCAAGGTCAAGAAGAGCTTCAAGGACAAACAGAAGGCATTGCGGAATCACCTGCTGAAGCAGAAAAAGATGAAGTAAAATTGAAAATGTGTTTGTAGATAGGTCTTAGGTTTAATCAATAATAAAATTGTAGTTTTTAAGAAATGTTGGGTGTCCTTGTTTTTTGTTATTTCTTAAGGAAATGCGTTTCAGTAGCAGCTTATGTTGTTAGCATTGACAATTTTAGTCTAAAAAGGCGGGTACATGTGACGAATGACTACAGGACCGTAACAGAGCTAATCCTTATTGTTTGGAAACAGAGGGCTGATTGCTTTTTTGGCCATTCTTCTGAAAATTCGGGACTTTTATGCGCTCATTATACTATACGACAGTAAACTCCACTTGACTTCTTCTGAGAAACTCGGCAAATGATTTAGTGATGTGTAGCTCATGATCACTTCTGGGATTTCGTGGTTGTTGTTGTTCAGCTTCAGTCGTCATTCGTCAATTAGTCCCTGGCTCTAAGTCCGAGGAAATGTGCCACTTCAGTTGAGTGGGTCTATATCATTTCTGGGGTTAATGTGGTTGGCCTCGCTGGGCAGCTGAAAAAGTGCTGTACGTCGTCGTGCGACCCACCGTTGCAGTCAGGACATCTGTTCTCAATATTGGGGTCTAGGCGAGACATATAGCTATTTTAGTATGTGGCACCAGCCCGACCGGAGTTGGGCCAGAGTTGTCCTAGCTGGGCGTGTGAGTAGTTTCTCTTCGGTAGCAATTGGTAGGGGTCTGTCGACGGGCAATACATTTACTTTGTAGGTGGCGATCACGTTGGTTACAGATGTCTGGTGAATACTGGTGATGTACTGGGGGCGGTGGCCTCTGTTGTTGTTGTTGTTGGGCATTTTGGCAGCAACTGCCAATGAAACTTGGGGTCCATTGTCTGTGACTACTAAGCCCTGAGCTGTTGCGTAGGTGGCACCAATGTAGGCATTGCGGGCATTTAACTGAGGTGGAATTTTGGCGAATTGTGTCGTGGCAGATTGAACATATCCACATTTGGGCGTTTGGCTACTCTTGCGGGGTACTGGTAGTTGCAGCATCGACATCTGAATTGAGTGGTCCATTCTTTGTGGCTGTTCAGTACCGAACATTTGCGTAACTGGCACCATTCCATCCTGTGATGGTTCCCATGTCTGTTTTATGACATGTTTGAAGGTGAGTAAAGGCGGATTCAATTCAAATCCTCTAAAAGGAATACAAGTCTATTTGAAATCCCACTAAAAAAGCTGAGGGAATCAGATCAGAACGGACTCACCACAAGAAAATAGCGATTAGGTAAATTTAATGCATCAGTTTTTACCTCACCGAGAAAGAGAACTCATGTAAGCATGGTTTGGTTAGTGCTTCCAAGGGCTTGTTTGGAATCGAGCTCTTGGTTTTCAGATCCACAAATAAGTACATACTACGAAAGCTGTAATTGGAGGAGTGTTTTATCTGATAGCTCAACGAGCACAATAATACATTTTGTTAAAGTATTACAATTTGGCTTAAAATCTATATAAAATTGCTTTTTAGTTGGGACGCCTGTTTTTTTACAAATCTCAGTTGAAGACTACCAAAACAAACGTCCACATTTTCAATAAATTACGAATTATTTGGCACTAGTTCCAAAAATGTTTTAATACTTTCAATTGTGAGGTTACTCCATTTCCTTGTTTTGTCTTTTGAAACGGCATTGTAGATGTTCTCCTCGATGGTGTCTTTAACAATGAACCGATGGACGGTTGTTGGTCTAAAATGTGCAAAGTGTAAACAAGTGGGGTAAAACTATTCCAAAACTCACTTTGTTTGGCCAATTCGATGTACACGACCGATTGCTTGAAGCTCCTCACCAGGATTTAGAATTGGTTCAACTAAAAAGACATGTGTTGCCTCAACCAGATTCAGACCTTGCGACCCGTGATGGAGCAACATCAGCATACAGGTGATGCCAAGGGATTCATCCTAAGGATAAGAGAGATTTTTATTAGAGTTTGTGGGTCGGTTGTTCAGGAAGCTAAGGGAAATTTGCTTATACGACTCATAACGATTCAAGTCGTATCAGCAAACGTTCCGAAGAAGTCGCCTCTAAAAACCAGAAAGTAGGAAATACTGAACCTTAAATTGTTGCAGCGTTTGTGGCGCCCACTTTAGGCAGAAGGTTATTGCATTCTCCTTTAAAGCATCACCAATAGCTTTCAGTATCGGCTGCCATTGAGAAAATATCAGAATTTTCACTTTCTCGTCGAGTGACCTAAGTTTTAGAATTCTAATAACAATTTCTTGAATTTTCGATGAGTAATCGCCTTTAACTTCGAATTCTTCAGCGCCAGAGGTTAGCTTACGTGTAACATAATAAACGCTAGAAAGAGTAGAATAAGGTTCCGTAAAAACAACTTGTTGAAATGCTGACTTCTGCTTACCTTTGATACTTTTGCTTGTGTCTACAAATCGAACAGTTGAGTGTGGAGGTTTTCTGCAGCTTGGACATTAATTTAAGACACATCAAACACATATGATGGCCACATTCCAATACAACGTACTAAAGGTAGACATTTGGAGCTCATAAATAAGAAAATAACCAAGTAAACTGAGTATACCTTATTTTGTTCTTCTGCGCCACAAATGGGACACGGACCGGGATCAGTGGCTTTCTCTAAATGTCTAAGATACTTAAGGCGAGCATACTTTAGAGCGAATATCTTTTGTGAATCGAAAAAGTTCGTTTGTAGCTCACTTAATAAACTGTCGACCTGGTAGGGAATTTTTTTTTAAATGTTTCGCAGAATTGTTTGGCAAGTACAAACCTCGTAGAGTGATATCTGATATTTGGTTTTCTCTTCTTCGGATTTAGCTAGGGATATTCTCATCTTACACATGTCCATTTCGTCGTACGCTTTTACAGTGTACTCAATTTCAATCCAAAGTTTTACGAGTTCCTATAGTCAAGGCAAACGAATATTATTTTTTGTCAATGTATTTATGGGAACTAGTACAACTCACCTTATATTCCGTTTTCATTAAATTAATAGCCTCCAGTTGAAGCTCACAGTCTGTAGCAAACATAGAGAGTTCCGGTTTGGTCTTAACAGCCGAGTATATTGCTGCAAAGAGTTAAACTGATCCAAGTCCCTCCAAATGTTATTGGGCAGACTTACCTTTAAGAATTGTTTCTTGAAGTGTTGGATTTCTTGTGCCTTCTGCATTGCTCGTCTTTTCATCCAGCACCTTATTAAATATCAAACATTCATACTTCTGTAGAATCCGTTGCACTGTGCACAGTTGGCAAAGAGATTTCTTTTCATTGTTGGACGCTTCCGGTTTCGTTGAAGTTGCTAACTGTAATTGAAAAAATCACACAATTACAGTCGGAACTAGAGACACCATGGCATTGCGTACATTGCGGAAATTACTCAAATGACAGTCGTAGACACTTCGAATAAATGCCATCATCATTCGCCATCTTCCAACGGGCACGTCATTGCGTGGCTTTACATTCTGCACAAAGAAATCGAATTCGCTGAATTTCTTCGACAGATCCTTGCGAGCGCTAGATATTTTTTCGTACCACAGATTGATGACGAGGAGAATAGCATTTGTCGATCGAAACCTGAAAGTAGAAACAATTTATCCACGTCTTTGGACCCGGAGGGACGGCCGGCGCAGTAGAGGACGATCGCGACTCAGGTGGCGCACGCAAGCGAAAGGGGACCTTAACTAACGTAGCGTGTGAAACTGAAGACAGCTGGCTAGAGACGCTTGTTGGTTGAGGCCCAGGTCCAACCCGGACTGTAGCGCCACCTTTGGAATTGTAGATAAAAATTACCTTTCATATAGAGTTTGACTGTGCAACGCAAACACATCTTCGTTGATTTTGTAAATTATCTGATAGGAATCCGTTTCGTCAATCGCATCAAGAACTTCTGACCAAAACTTCGACGGAGTAGTTGGGATTTTGTCTTTAGAAGCGTTGAGTGCGTCCATTGATGAAGTGTATCCTTGGTGGGCTATTAGAAGATTCGATGCATAAGGTTCAAGGTATTTCCATTCTAATTTATTGCACTGTGCTTCGTATTCCTCCAGAATAGCAGGGTCTTTCGATTCGATTATGCGGTAGGCTTGAATCATGTTATGAAGAGCGTGGATTTGCAGTAGACTGTCAATGCTGCAATGACGAGGGAAGGGATTTTAGTAACTGTTATAGTGTTAAATATTTGGACGGTTTACCTCATGGATTCAGTGTATTCCTTGGCCAGCTTCATCACCAGCTTGTAGTATTTGATTGCATCGTCGTGTTTCCCTTGCAGAAAGTAAATAGCAGCGATGCCTAAAAATACATAATAACCGTTACTTTTTAAGAAGAAAACAGATACAAATCTTAAAAAGAAGAAAAAGCTGTGGAAACTTGTGTGCAACTCCAATAACATTTAAATGTAGCATACCATTGTAGCTGGAAGCCATCGTGCGCAGTTCACTTTTGCACTCCTGCTCATTGCTCGACTTCAAATGGTCCAGCAGTTCGTGAGGTTGCAAGAACTTCTTCACGGTATTCTGTTTCATGCAAAGCACAGGTATAGTGCAATCCTGGCGGAGCTTCAACATTGGTTGCAATATCTAAAAAAAAGTTAAAATGTACATAATTCCAATGATCAATGGTTTACAAAGGGTTTACATTATTTAAAATTTTCGGCGATATTCCCGTCAGATCAGAGTAACCTTGAATCTTTTCGTAAAATGCTGCCGCACAATCGGCATGCTCGTCCGAGTAGAATAGCTGTTCCACATTGCTTAGCTCCACATAGTGTACCACCTCGGACTGTGGCGGAATGCCAAGCTCGTCCAATACGGATGACTTACAAGTTCTCCACATGATCTTTTGAAGAATATTGATCAAGGGCTCAGTTTGTCCTTGAATGAATTCTGTTGTCAATTGTTGCCAAACCACATTACACGAGACATCATAGAGACCAATGAATTCCAAAAGAGTAGTGAGATCATCCAGCGAACGTTGTATTGGTGTTCCTGTTACTGCCCAACGATGTATTGCTGGGGAAAAGAAGAAGACATTTTAGGTGTAAAATAGTATGTCGAAAGCTTACCGGGTAGCTGTCGGACAATTTGCGAAGCCTTCGAGTTACTGCTCTCCATTTGTGCCTCATCGAGGCAAACACGCCACCACTCGACTAGAAGTAGTGGCGAATTTACTCGCATCGCTTTGCGTTCTCGACGAAAGCTAATATTCGTCTCATTGAAGGCAGTGTAGTGAATTTCTTTCCTTAGAATGTTGTAGTCGGTTAGTATAATGTCGTAGGCGGCAAGCTCCTTTGGACTACTGTTCTGTTTGGCAGCACCTTGGTAGAGCAGAACTTTCAGTGGTGGGCTAATGTGTTTGTTTATTTCAGAGAGCCACTGCAGTTTGATGGGATGTGGTGAGACAATTACTGTTGCAGCACTGGGAACGATGATTCCTTGTAGCTCCCAGCACTTTGGACAGACGTAGTCTTCTCCATCAGCAGATGATGATTGTATGTAGGAAAGGACACATCGTTCATGCTGATGCAACTCACAGTTGGTGCACTTTATCAGCTGCTTTTTATTAGTCGATCGGCAGACGCACATAAGCTTGACTTGACAACGCATTTTTTTCATCGGCGGCGGCTTTTCCAGGAGAGCACTTGAACCTGTGCTAATAGGCTGAGTGATTGGTCTCTCATTCAATAGAATCAGAGCTAATATTTCAACTGTCTTTCCAAGGCCCATCTCATCGGCAAGTATGCCACCTGATGGAATTGGAATGTTTTCAGGCAGCTTATCTTTGATATCGTACTGCATAAGATTGACATAACACTGACAGCCTTCGGTGGAGGTAAGTTTCTTATAAAAATGCTGCATCTCAATCGTTTCTCGTTCACGTTGCAGAAGCCATTGGATCGTTTCGCGTTGATATTTTCTCAGCGTTGGCTGAAGTCGATCATGCTCCACGACTACTCGGTTTTCTACAATTGGACTTGCTTGGTGGGCGATTTTTAAGAGGTTATATAGCTTTGTGGTGACATATACCATCATAGAAACTTTGTCTTCCTCGGCTACATCTCCATCCGAGCCAAGGGGGCAATTGAATTTGAACTCTGGAAAAACAAGAGAAAGAATCCGTGCACGAGCTTCACGATTATATCGGGTTGGTTCTCGTGTTCCATCGTGATATATTATACAGTACTCGGCGTCATCGCATTTCTGTCGGACTATGCAAAAATCTTGGTTCCTGGAAATGTCTACCAATAGGAATGACAAAAAAGTGGGGATAATTTATTAGATTGGGGAATTCTAAATCTAGAAATACCTGCAGCAATTTGATTGAAATCACAATCGATAAGGTACTTAAAGGGGGTGCCTCTATATTGGAATGTTGCGACTTTTTCAGTGTTATCCTCTGTTGATTGCAATATTCCAATTTTGCACAAACATTTAACAACACCAGCCGACATGGTAAACAAATGATACAAATAGGTGTGTTTGATTCATCAAACAAATATGAGAATATAAATGGTCGAGTCTCGAACAGTTGCTTCTCTGCGTGATGTGTTCGTAGAGTTGAGTAATTTACATACACCGTAAAAATTATTAGTAGTATTCACTTCACAAACCAGTAAGAATAGACCGCCGACTTCCCGTACACCTACCCGATTCCCCCCGGAAAGAATTTCCCTGTCTGTGAATACGTGTAAATGTCAAAATTAATGGCGGCAATGTTTTTCTATGCAATACCATGCGACCAGGATTTTTCAAGTATGCGTGCGTTATTGGCGCCCCTTTGATTTTGTACAGCACCAATACATGAAAAATCCTGGTCTCCCCGGCAGCTTGTAGGCAAAGTCCGTTAAGTGGGAGGAGTCGACGGTCTATTCTTACTGGTTTGTGATTCACTTAAACGCGTAAAAGCCTCGTAAATGGCGTAAACTGCAGAAATTTACACTCTCGTAAATGAACTGTCGGATTTTGTATGGAGAATAGTTTACGCAGACCTAATAATTTTCCGCGACGATTTAGGCTCGGAAACCAACCGCGGAAAGTTACGCAAGTTACAAATGTCAAACAGCCCGTATGAATTGTTTGTTTGATTCCAGATTTACAGTCGATTTACGCGGTTTACGCAATAAGATTTCCGAGGGGTGTTCATTTAAAGCACCGCAGAAATTTATACATTTACGAGCTGCATAAATTTATCCAGTAGAATTAGGTATACTTTTGATTAAATGCAATATATAAAGGCAATAGTTTAAATTGTTTTAAACAATAACATGTTTTAGTACATATCTCAAAATACATACGCAAACACATATGATGAAATACATAAATTACTTTACATAGCAAAATAAAGCAGATCTTCTGGCTCGAACATTAGGAGTGTTTTATTGCTGCACATCTATCTCAGTGAAGTAAAGTAAAGGACATTCTTCAGCACGCAATTACAAAATCTAAGAAGAAGTTCTTTTTTCAGATTCAGAGGAGTTTTTCTGATGTAGAAATCAGCTGTCCGTCAAATTTGTTTTCCATTTTTTTTTCCGATTCAGAGAACTTGCGAATCTATTACTTTCACTAATGCCAACACAAAGTGATATTTGTCAACACAAATTGCAATTTGTGTCTGTCAAATAACACACCAACACAAATGCAAAAAAAGGGATCTCATTTCAAGTTCTATTGGACAGGATAACTGAGATCTGAGAACAAAACGGTAAAAGGCCAATGGAAATCGACATAAGTTTCTAAAGATGTTTACACGCAATTTACATCTACGAATTTGACATTAGGCCTGTTTTATTGGCAATCCATTTCAGTGAAGTAAAGTAAAGTAGAATTTTTAACACGCAATTACAACAACTACATAGAGTCTCGAAAGTGTCAAACAGTTTGTAGTTGTTGTAATTGCGTGTTAAAAATTCTACTTTACTTTACTTCCCTGAAATGGATTGCCAATAAAACAGACCTATTGACATTCGACCAAGAATGTAATGTCGTTTTCGGTTGGTCGTCCAGAACCGTCCGGAAGTAATCCGAACTCTTCTGAAAGCGATCGGTTGGCACTCAACTGACAGTTCTTCTACTGAAAAGAAGAGAAACTTGCTTCTGGATTTGAATTCAGAATCGCGAAAAGTTCTTCAGGACGGTTCTGGACGACTAACCGAAAACGGCATAAAATTAAGTTCTGCAGTGCAAACTTATAACTGATTGATAGAGCTGATATCAAAATAATTTCCGATAAATTTGACCGTTTGTAATTACAGCATTTTGACACTTCTACGCAGATCGTTATGTCGTTGCGTAACTTAGCTTACACTTTTCCTTAATTTAGCTCCACATGTTTCCACTTTTGACATTTTCGTTTACTTCGCAACGCAGTAATTAGGTACCTACCATACAATTGTTTCCGTGAAAACGCAAATGACAACCCATAAACAACCTGTGTCTGTATATACTTATCCTCGCCACTGGAGAACATCAAGCCGTTGACCTCATCCTCAGAAATATGAACAATGCCAAACAATCTCGCACACTCTCACCCGCGCCTTAAACTATCCGATGAAGTGAGACACCTCTTCCAATAGCATAGACCTGAGAGCGCTCCTCAGCGCGCAGCGCATCGTTTGCATTATTTAAATCACATTCACTAACCAAGTGAATAAGTGTATGCCCCAAGTGTAGATCGAGACGCTGAGCTGGCCATGCATCACTCCTGGAGCAGAGTATACTCTATGGACTAGCGCGCATAGATACGTGTAGGTACACTCATATACTCCCAACCCTGGACATTCTAATTTGTTTATTCATTTTTCTTTAATGCACTAACTACCTGGGATTCAGAGTGAGATGACGGTGTTAGGTCATTTGATGGGCTACCACAAGCACAAATGCGTATGGAGGAAGCGCTTCGCATTAGATGCTGTGTAATCCCGAAGATGGACGACCATATAACTAGATGCTAACTGGTAATGAGTGACATATTTAACTCTCACTTTAATTGCCAACGAAAATCTGTTGGGCACGATAACTATGATGATGATGGTGATGATGTACGAACTCTATTTCCATTGCTGACAATGGGGAGTAGGTACACCTTACTACGAGCAGGGACGTATCAGCAAAACCGTGCGCTCCGTTTTTCTTTCCCTTTGAAAGTGCAATGAATGTAGTGCGAGACTTGCACTTCACCCGTTCAAATGAATAGGCAGGCACTTATTGTGATTTATTTTGGTGGCCAAGCTTCTTCTGGAATAAGAGGCATTAGTTCAGAAATAAGAGGCAATAAACAAAAAAATTGGATGAAAGGAAAGGTGCTTTCGTCTAATCGCGGAATATGTATGTGAGTATGTGACTTAATTCAGAGTTTATCTACCCCGTAGTTTTAGGGTGTTCGCACATATGAAGATAGATCGGACTAAGTATTTTTTTTTTCATCTGACAAAACGCTTTCTTTAGTCGTTCAGGTATTGAGCAGATTTTGTGCAATCTGTGATGAAGTATTGGACTATCAGTACCGGTGCCAGCAAAGGTGTGCTCACCAGATTCTTCAATGATACACTGTACCATAAGATCGGATTTGGCTAAACGTTTCAGACCTTAATTCAACAAGTTTTCGGAAGTCCGCTGGGTTTTTAGGTTGAACTACAAAACGGCGATACGGAGAACTTCCTAACTTTCATGTTGTGATCATCCTTGAAAGTGGTGATTGTTCCTGTCTGTCTGTTACCAGATGGAACATCTTCGATGGCTTCAACATAACGACCCATCATTAAAATTGTACGTTGCATGGCCTTGTGGTACAAATCTTTCTTCTTACCGGGGAAATAGTTATGTTTACTTTCTACTTTTATGTCCGTCGCATCCGTTGACCTTGACAGTTGGCACAGCGTGAGAGAAAGCACTTTCATTGGTGGAAATATTTACATAATGAGAGAAACTGTAAAATGCGACCTGTTTGTTCCACCGAATACGTCAATATTGACGGATCTGTCGACGCAACGGATTCTATGGGTTGGGCCCTTAACGCGTTCGATTTCGATATAGCATACTGAGTTCGCACTGACAGCAAGCTGAGTTCGCACTCCAATCCAAGCTAGTGCTAAAGCTGTGTTCGAGGTGAGCACTATAGCCACTATAGGGACCTATGTGAAGTTGGCCCGCACTTTTCCAAAAAAGGTTTAGACTTCTACAGTTCGATAGGCAATCGTTTGTAGTTGTTTGTAGTGAATTTTTTTTCGTTTGTAGTTCCGCCGTTAGAGAGATATAGCCATTTGAAAAATGTATGGGAAAAGTTTGATTGTGTGTCATTCGATGTAGTTTCGTTCAAAAAGGTTTGTAGTGAAAAGCTTTTCGTTTGTAGTTCAACCGTTCGAAAGTTATGACCATTAGAAAAAATTAGAAATTTTTGAAAAAAAATTGAAATGTTTATATTTCGATAGGCAATCGTTTGTAGTTGTTTGTAGTGAAAAGCTTTTCTTTCTGAAAATTCGAATTTAAGAGATATTAAGACATTTGTGTTTGTACCTATAACTTCGAATTTCCAACACGGAAAAATTAATTGAGCATACTGGTTCATAAAGCACATCCCCCTCTTTCTAATGAAATCAAAAACGCATTTTTCAGCAATTGGATAATGATTTATTATCGATTTAAGCAATTAAATAATGATTTATTCTCAATTTAAGCGAAAGGTTCGCGCAACCCGATTTAAGGGGGTGAATATTTTTATTACTGGACAACTACAAACGACAAAAATAATAGTTTTGGTAGAAGGCATATATGTTCTATGTAATAAAATCAAAATTATAAAATTTGTTGCAGCGGTAAGCAAATTATATGCAGTTTAAGCAGACAACATCAAATCGCCGTTATCTCCAAAACTATACCAAATAAAATTATGAAATCTTCTTTTTTCAAAAGTGCACCACCCTACCAATCTAACAAAATACTAATTGTGCCCATCGCCCAAACGGTTAATGATTTATTTGAGATTTAAGCGAAATTTTAGCAAAAAAGTGCGGATATCCATTTAAGCGGTTGAATTTCTCAAAAACTGTGTAACTACAAACGACCAAATTTCACACATCTATTATGTACATCCGTCACAATCGATGTAATGTACATTAAACATCACCCGCACTACTGGGCAGCTTTTATGGGCGTTTGTGAAGTTGGCCCGCACTTTTGAAAAAAAGGTTTAGATGTTTACATTTCGATAGGCAATCGTTTGTAGTTGTTTGTAGTGAAAAGCTTTTCGTTTGTAGTTCAACCGTTAGAAAGTTATGACCATTTGAAAAAAATTGATTAAATTAGCCGTTATCTCCAAAACCATACTAAAAAAATTATGAAATCTTCTTTTTTCAAAAGTGCTCAACCCTACCAATCTAATAAAATACTAATTGTGTCCATCGCCCAAACGGTTATTGATTTATTTGAGATTTAAGCAAAATTTAAGCTAACAATTCTCGCGCTCATATCTCAAAAACTGTTCAACTACAAACGATGAAATTATACATTTCTATTCTCTACAATACTCTCTACCAATGATATCAAATAGAAGCTAGCCCGCACTACTGGGCAACTTTTATTAGCAATTTAAGCGCCCAGATTATTATCCCCATATTTCCAATTCGAAACAACTTCCATCAGATAAATCTATTTTTTTTTAATGCATCTATCTGTCCCTTTTTAACTAAACTAATATATTTTAAAATAATAAAATAATTTCCCACCAACAGGTAACGCCCTAATCCCAAATTATGTAAAATTAAATTGAGTTCTTAGACCCATTTAAGCAGTTGAATTTCTCAAAAACCGTGTAACTACAAACGATCAAATTTCACACATCTATTAAGTACATTCATCACAATCGATGACATGTACTTTAAAAATCACCCGCACTACTGGACAACTTTTATTCGCAATTTAAGGGAAAGCCAAAATGTGCTCAAAACACAAACCTAGCTCTATTTATGCGGTCATATATTTCCACTGTGAGGGAGCTGTGGCGGCTGGAATATGCTTTTATCTAATGTAATTACCTATCTCATATCAGCAATGTCAACAAAAAATCGTTCTAAGCAACAATAAATGTTATTTTCATATTTTAATTTTTGATAAATTCCGGTCGGAGACCAATTTAAGCACCCCCATATTTCAAAAACGGTGGAACTACAAACGATGAAATTACAGACATATAACATGTACATCACTCTTAATCGATGATATTAATTAGAAGATAGCCCGCGCTACTGGGAAACTTTTATTCGCAATTTAAGCGCCCAGATTGTTATCCCCATATCTCTAATACGAAACTACTTCAATCAGATAAATCTATTTTTTTCTAATGCATCTACCTATCTCTATTTAACTAAGTCAGTTAAAATAATTTCCCATCAACAAGTAACGTTCTAATCGCAAATTATGTATAATTAAATTGAGTTCTTAGACCCATTTAAGCAGTTGAATTTCTCAAAAACCGTGTAACTACAAACGATCAAATTACACATATCTATTTTGTACATCTATCTTAATCGGTGACATGTACTTTAAACATCACCCGCACTACTGGACAACTTTTATTCGCAATTTAAGGGAAGCTTGAAATGTGTATAAACACTCATATTTAAGAGGTACGATATTTCTAATGCCAAATGATCATAAATGGAAAAATCGTCTGTTTTCTATTGCACCTACCCCTCTCTCTTTAATAAAATCATCAAAAATTATTTCCCGCTAACAGGTAATATTCTTTCCCAATTTAGGCAACTAAAGCGAAGCCTCATTTTGTCAATAGTATGTTTCGGTAACGGTGCAACTACAAACGATGAAATTACACGTGTCTACCATATGCACCCTTCTTAATGCATGTTATTAAAGAGAAGCTAGCCCGCACAATTAGACAATTTTTATTAGCAATTTAAGGGAAGACTAAAATGTATTCAATCGCACCCATACCTATTTAAGTGGTCTGATGTTTTCATTACTAGGGATATATAAAAAATAATATATTATACTATACATATATCCAAAACCCATTTAATCGGCCCGATATTTCCAAAATTAAAGACTTAAAGCCATGTACCTAATCCAATTATTTATCATATTTGTACTACATATGAACCTACCTACCTACATCCTTCAATGTATAATAATCAAATAGAAGCTAGCTACCACTACTCTGATCTGATGCACATGTTATTTGCAATTTAAACCGATCCGATGTTTGAATATGTTCACGCAACCAATGTTAGGCAAACAGAAAAAAAACTTTTTACAATACGTAGGTACACTCCCGTCGTCTTTATATTAAAAAAAAACTAGTTTTATTGCTAAATCTGACGCTCTTTGCAAAGAAATGGAAGGCAAATTTAATTTCAAAGATGTGCATTATCATCAAAGGGTTGCTTTTGTTCCGCCATCCTTACACCGAACCTATGAGGTATGCGTATGAGTATGACCAAGCAAAGAAATGTAGGCCACATACATTATTGACCTGTAATACGGATCGTGTCGGTGTGATGTTTACCTGTGAAAGTGATCGAATGCGCGTATCGTTCTTGAAGAAGAACGAATGAAACGAACATACAGAGAATCATTAGCAAAAAAGATGACGCTCCACATGTGCGACAAACCGTGACAATAAAGGAGTGTCCTGCGAAAACCTATACCTGTGATCAGGGCTGACTTTATGCGACTAAAGTTGCATTTTGCCCCTTTTTTTCTTTCTATCCCCAATGAGACGACTTTTCCAAAATTGTCCATATTTGCCCCTTTTCTGTATTTCGTTGATAGTTCTTCCCATTTTGGAAAAAAAAACACCCTTTTGTATGAAATACGAAATGTGACATAATAAATGCTTCACGAAACTACTTCACAATTAATTGGGATCTGAATGCGTCCTTTTTCTATCAGCCAGAGGTATCAGCTATTAGCTATTTATGTCCCATTGTCATAAGTTTAGGCATTAACAATTTAGCTATAACCATGTTCAATGCAACAATAAGATAGAACGAGATGAAAATATGCGGAATGCGAGAAACAGATTGGCACAGCAACAGCAACAGCAACTTTGACAGCCACAGCGCACTTTTTAGAGCCCCTGCTTTTTAATGGCTGAAGTTACATTACCACATCAACATCGACATCGACATCGACGTTAGAGCTAAGTCCTAAATTCAATGTTGCTGTGCAACGGCTACCAACACCACGGTGACTTTTTCAGTTCTCTCAACTTTCGAATGCTGACATACTGAAGGTGCAGCATCATTACCAGATATAGACAAAAAAAGTTTCAGCAGTCTACAAATTATTCTCATCTTTTTTTATTCTTGTAAATCAATTCTTTTTTTTGATTTGCAGGCGTCAAATTATTTACTGTCGGTTGGGCGTGATTTTGAATTCTAGTTTTGCAATGTGGAAACGAGTTATCTACTAATTCAATCGTCGTGAGTTGTGTTAAAATTAATGCTTGACAAGCTATTAAAAGAAAAGTGCATACGAATTTTGATTTGATGTTTGATTGGGCAGCAAACATCTGAAAAACACTGTCGAAAATGACATCAGATATGTTTTTCGAATTTTATACTTTAGCTACAACCAAGTATCTATACTGGTATTTACCTGCTGGTACTAAGTACGTGATTTGCTCTAACATTTTACAGGACGTCATGTACCTACCTAATATCATTTTTTCGCTTTTACCATTTATTTTTGAAGATATAAAAGATAATCTGGTAATGCTGCGTTGCAATCAACTCACAACAAATTTTGTTTTCCTCCCTTGACAAAGTTGCTGTCGATGTTTCCAATGTGTTTTATGCGACTTCTGCTGTTGAAGTTGCTGCTGCTGTCAAAGTTGCTGTTGCTGGTGCTGTGGTAATCTGTTTCTCGCATAAGCCACTTAACTTTAGTGAACTCCCTCGTTTTTTTTCTGACATTTGTGGGCAAATTAGTATTGCCCCTTTTTCTACGCAAATCCCCTTTTTTTTGCGACTTTTTCAAAATCTTTGAAGTCAGCACTGCCTGTGATTTGTGCATCGACCGTACTGCACCGTTACGATATGTTACACTTCATTTGGGTGGTATGATGGGGGAGGGAAGTACGACTATAAGTATAGGTATGTAGATATAACAAACGGAAATGATTTAATAAGAATAAGAAGTTTGATTGGTGTTGGCTGGGATTACGTAGGATACCCCGATTCAATTTGAATATACCTATGTAGTATGTACATATATTATGGAAGGGGTATTTAGGTATTATATATGTATATAAGTAGGTAGATACGTCTTGTCTTATTCGTTGGAATTGTAGATAAGTACAGAGATTGTTTGAAAGTTCAAATTGCATACCTACTTACGTAGTTTCGATTTATGTTTGGACATTGCCAGGAAGTAGGTATCTCACGATCAATTGTCAAAGTTTAGGTACCAATTGGCACAACTGAGTGATAGCCTAGACGCTACTTATATAGGTAGGTACCTACTGCAAATAAATTTTTGCCATTTGTGTCGTCATTGCCTAACCTACTTGTCGGTGCTATTTGTATGACTCGTGATTGTTATGAGACTGTTATTTTTAATTGTTTATGTATACTTTCCACAAGCGATGGATATAAATTTCAAACATTGGGTGTGTTATACCTACATAGAATGAAAAAAGTGGTCGAATTTTGTTGATTAATGGAATTAAAAAATATTCAAAAGTTGTGGTTGATCAACAAACTTTACCTACGTGGAGTGAAAACATACCGGGGATTGTGTCAAACATCCTAATATGATATGTACCTACATTTTCATCGTCAGCAGTTGCAGTTTTTGATATATTCGACCGCTTAAATGGGTCCCCGAACTCAATTTATACGTTAAAATAATTTGCGAATAAAACATGATCTCTTTGTTGAAAATATAGTTAGGTACTCTTGATTTCGTTAGAGAGAGAGAGATTTATTTTCATTACAAATAGATATATTTCAGCTTTTATAGGTACATCCTTAGTAATGAAAACATCAGACCACTTAAATAGGTATGGGTGCGATTGAATACATTTTAGTCTTCCCTTAAATTGCTAATAAAAATTGTCTAATTGTGCGGGCTAGCTTCTCTTTAATAACATGCATTAAGAAGGGTGCATATGGTAGACACGTGTAATTTCATCGTTTGTAGTTGCACCGTTACCGAAACATACTATTGACAAAATGAGGCTTCGCTTTAGTTGCCTAAATTGGGAAAGAATATTACCTGTTAGCGGGAAATAATTTTTGATGATTTTATTAAAGAGAGAGGGGTAGGTGCAATAGAAAACAGACGATTTTTCCATTTATGATCATTTGGCATTAGAAATATCGTACCTCTTAAATATGAGTGTTTATACACATTTCAAGCTTCCCTTAAATTGCGAATAAAAGTTGTCCAGTAGTGCGGGTGATGTTTAAAGTACATGTCACCGATTAAGATAGATGTACAAAATAGATATGTGTAATTTGATCGTTTGTAGTTACACGGTTTTTGAGAAATTCAACTGCTTAAATGGGTCTAAGAACTCAATTTAATTATACATAATTTGCGATTAGAACGTTACTTGTTGATGGGAAATTATTTTAACTGACTTAGTTAAATAGAGATAGGTAGATGCATTAGAAAAAAATAGATTTATCTGATTGAAGTAGTTTCGTATTAGAGATATGGGGATAACAATCTGGGCGCTTAAATTGCGAATAAAAGTTTCCCAGTAGCGCGGGCTATCTTCTAATTAATATCATCGATTAAGAGTGATGTACATGTTATATGTCTGTAATTTCATCGTTTGTAGTTCCACCGTTTTTGAAATATGGGGGTGCTTAAATTGGTCTCCGACCGGAATTTATCAAAAATTAAAATATGAAAATAACATTTATTGTTGCTTAGAACGATTTTTTGTTGACATTGCTGATATGAGATAGGTAATTACATTAGATAAAAGCATATTCCAGCCGCCACAGCTCCCTCACAGTGGAAATATATGACCGCATAAATAGAGCTAGGTTTGTGTTTTGAGCACATTTTGGCTTTCCCTTAAATTGCGAATAAAAGTTGTCCAGTAGTGCGGGTGATTTTTAAAGTACATGTCATCGATTGTGATGAATGTACTTAATAGATGTGTGAAATTTGATCGTTTGTAGTTACACGGTTTTTGAGAAATTCAACTGCTTAAATGGGTCTAAGAACTCAATTTAATTTTACATAATTTGGGATTAGGGCGTTACCTGTTGGTGGGAAATTATTTTAGATAGTTTAGTTAAAAAGGGACAGATAGATGCATTAAAAAAAAATAGATTTATCTGATGGAAGTTGTTTCGAATTGGAAATATGGGGATAATAATCTGGGCGCTTAAATTGCTAATAAAAGTTGCCCAGTAGTGCGGGCTAGCTTCTATTTGATATCATTGGTAGAGAGTATTGTAGAGAATAGAAATGTATAATTTCATCGTTTGTAGTTGAACAGTTTTTGAGATATGAGCGCGAGAATTGTTAGCTTAAATTTTGCTTAAATCTCAAATAAATCAATAACCGTTTGGGCGATGGACACAATTAGTATTTTATTAGATTGGTAGGGTTGAGCACTTTTGAAAAAAGAAGATTTCATAATTTTTTTAGTATGGTTTTGGAGATAACGGCTAATTTAATCAATTTTTTTCAAATGGTCATAACTTTCTAACGGTTGAACTACAAACGAAAAGCTTTTCACTACAAACAACTACAAACGATTGCCTATCGAAATGTAAACATCTAAACCTTTTTTTCAAAAGTGCGGGCCAACTTCACAAACGCCCATAAAAGCTGCCCAGTAGTGCGGGTGATGTTTAATGTACATTACATCGATTGTGACGGATGTACATAATAGATGTGTGAAATTTGGTCGTTTGTAGTTACACAGTTTTTGAGAAATTCAACCGCTTAAATGGATATCCGCACTTTTTTGCTAAAATTTCGCTTAAATCTCAAATAAATCATTAACCGTTTGGGCGATGGGCACAATTAGTATTTTGTTAGATTGGTAGGGTGGTGCACTTTTGAAAAAAGAAGATTTCATAATTTTATTTGGTATAGTTTTGGAGATAACGGCGATTTGATGTTGTCTGCTTAAACTGCATATAATTTGCTTACCGCTGCAACAAATTTTATAATTTTGATTTTATTACATAGAACATATATGCCTTCTACCAAAACTATTATTTTTGTCGTTTGTAGTTGTCCAGTAATAAAAATATTCACCCCCTTAAATCGGGTTGCGCGAACCTTTCGCTTAAATTGAGAATAAATCATTATTTAATTGCTTAAATCGATAATAAATCATTATCCAATTGCTGAAAAATGCGTTTTTGATTTCATTAGAAAGAGGGGGATGTGCTTTATGAACCAGTATGCTCAATTAATTTTTCCGTGTTGGAAATTCGAAGTTATAGGTACAAACACAAATGTCTTAATATCTCTTAAATACGAATTTTCAGAAAGAAAAGCTTTTCACTACAAACAACTACAAACGATTGCCTATCGAAATATAAACATTTCAATTTTTTTTCAAAAATTTCTAATTTTTTCTAATGGTCATAACTTTCGAACGGTTGAACTACAAACGAAAAGCTTTTCACTACAAACCTTTTTGAACGAAACTACATCGAATGACACACAATCAAACTTTTCCCATACATTTTTCTAATGGCTATATCTCTCTAACGGCGGAACTACAAACGAAAAAAAATTCACTACAAACAACTACAAACGATTGCCTATCGAACTGTAGAAGTCTAAACCTTTTTTGGAAAAGTGCGGGCCAACTTCACATAGGTACTATAGGGCACCGCATTTGAAAACTGAGCTGACCCTAGGTATTCAGTCAGGGGAAGGGAAGAGATCAGTGCAGGATTTTGCTATCAATCGTAGCTGTCATTTCGGTGAACTCTGATGTTATGTTACTGCCAGTATTGAATCTGTATATCTACCACTAAAGCCGTGTGTCAATTGGGCTAAATAATTATCCCCGGATAACTTTCTGATACCATCGTGGCGGAAAACAAATTTTTCAACTGTCAAACAATTTTTCTGTCGGGCCTGAAGCAAGATAATGAGGCCGTGTGTCATTTGAGCTAAACGATAAAACGAAATTGACATCAAATAATTTGTGCATAGAGCTCTGCAGCAATTTGCTTGAAAGGGCCTTTAGCCTTTAAATTGTTTAAGTCATTGGTCAATTGCCCAATAAATACTTGTCCGATTGTTCGGTTTTGTGTGCTAAATCTTCTTAAGTTATACAAAGTACAATTTCAATGTAATTGCACATTGGCTTAAGCTAGCTAGCTTACTCTTATGTAATCGTATTTAAGCTCTCCTTTTAGTTTTTCTCCGGGTTTGCGAAAAAATAGCCCCAACCAAGTTCGTCATTTTAACAATTTCGGGTAAAACTCCTTCAAAGCCATTTAACCGCCAATAAAATTCTATCCAAGTTCGATGAAAATAAGCGACAAAACTATTTCAAGATCCTCGCTGCGGTTTCTTTTGCAACAGTGTTACAAAATCACGGACAAACAGAATAATTTATGCCTACCTTGATCGGTAAACAGTTCACCACAGGAGGTCGGTCAGTGTATGCACGAAGAGACACAGAATCTAGACACAGCGCTTTTAGTTTATTATTACGGAGCAATTGTGTCCTGTTTGTATAGTATCGTATGTGGGACGGATTCTTTGCGCGTGCTCTCGTGCGATCGTTAACATGGTTTTCGCATGCGCTCTATAAACCTTATCCATTTAGAGCGCCTGCGCCGTGAATTCACTTGCAATGCATTTTGATTGAACTTCTTCTTCGGCTTCATCGGTTTCTAATTAAGAGCTAAATTTATGCGATCCAACTCTGTCTGGTTGGGTTGGTTTCCTTTTTGTTTATTTCGACGTTTAAAATCGAACGACTGGTCAATTTATGGGACAGCAATTTTTATAGATTGAAATGCCAATTGGCAGGAAATCGTAAATTCGTATAAGCGATTCTTTGGGTCGGATGGTCGTTAAAAATTATTTAAGCCATATGCCGCACTAATTCAAAATCCAATATGTATACAAAGTGGAGGAGAGAATATGCCCTCCAATCATCACGGCGAATCTTTAAGGTTCCGGGATTCTATTCGCAATTCGTGCCGAACTGCAATGAATACCCTTAAGGAGTGAACCCACTCCACCCCAGCATGGGCAAAATCCATTCACCATACGGCCATCGGCATCGTCATCGTCATCATCATTATCATCATCATATTATCATCAACAACAACGGGAGCAATGTGGTATTACCTACCTAAGCCCTTTGCGCAACTCGTGATGATCTCCTCTCCACAGCCAATTTACGTTTTCAGATTCGCGGTTCTGCTCTATGCCAGTAACAACCAAAAGGAATCCGCACATAGCATAGACATGGATCGAATCTAATCATAACAAATTGGGAACGCGGAAATTTCAATTTCATTTCTCTGTTTGTCAGTCCTCTATACCAGTGCTCAGTGTCGATCCATCCATCCATCTATTGATCGATCGTATGACTTACCACCGTTCCAAAGGCACACATTTCCGATATAGGTATACGGGTATTGTGACTATGACGACCGAAGAGTTCCACGGTAATGGAATTAGAGAAATCACATTGAAATGATGTCCCGCACTAGTCCCCTCGGAAGGCAGTATAACATGTCGAACGAATAGGGGGAGCTCTGAAGACTTTAACTACGTTACACAGCTAGGTTAGGACGCGATGACGATGGAACTGACAAAGTCACCCCATGTTGGATGATGAGCAGAAAAGTATGATGATGGCTTGGACTTATAGATCGATAGATGTTTCGTTTGGCGTATAGTAACCGCGGAACAGAGTGCCAATCGTCATGAGGCAATTTAATGCGACGACTGCGCGATGCGGAGTCACAACCAGGAAATGCTCTGCAAATTTCTATCTCCGAACGATCGGTAATTGTGGACAATTTAATCCCAAATGATTCTCTGCATATATACGATTTGTACAAAGTCATCCCAATTGAACTTGGAATCTAATTGAGGTTAGGTTTAGGTTCTTGTGGAATGAAGGGCCTTCCTGCATTGATCCTCAGCAATCATAACGCCGATTTTCTTGTTGTTAATGTTAGCTTTGGCGCTTATGACGATATGTTCATTGCTGGTGAGAGATTTGGCCATCAGAGTTGGACTTGCTTTGTCCACATACATCCAGAAATCGCAAGGAAGGTATATAAGACGGATTGTTCGTCGATTTTTAGCCAATCGAAAGAACTACTGCTAACTAACTAAAGGGTCCGCCAAATAACTTTTTTTTTTTGAAAATGCTATAAAAAAAACTACTTAATATTTTCTCAAATTTTTTTTTTTTTTTAAGTACAATCCTTCCGGTTAATAATGGAAAATGATTTCATTCAAATGGCTGCCTCGGCTGGCCATGCAGTAGCCTACACGATCGGTCCAATTTTTAAGCACATTATCGATTGTGTTCAGCTGTATTTCATCAATGGCTTCATGAATATTGTCTTTTAAAGCGTCAATTGTCTCTGGCATGTCGGCGTAACACTTATCTTTTACGGCACCCCACAAATAATAGTCCAACGGTGTCAAATCGCAGCTCCGCGGTGGCCAAACGACATCAGCTCTGCGGCTGATAACGCGATCTTCAAAAACAGGGCGCAAAACTTCGAGTGTAGCTTCGGCTGTGTGGCACGTAGCGCCGTCCTGTTGAAACCAAATGTTGCCAATATCCTCCTCTTCAATTTTTGTGAACAAAAATTCGTTCAACATGGCCCGATAACGATCGCCATTGACTGTAACGGCCACTCTTTGCTCATTTTCGAAGAAAAATGGCCCAATTATTCCTCTGGACCAAAAGTCTTTATGCAAAATTCGTCTCAATGATGTCTCCGAAATGTTCAATTGTTGAGAACGACGGTGCAGCAATTTTCTCGGGTGTACGCACTGTTTTTGGCTTTTCACGCTTTGGTTTATCGATGAGGATGCCAGTTTCTTTCACTTTTTTTCAGAAGATAACGAACATACGGAGCTGACGGTGCTTCTCTTCTTCAAAAATCCGTACGCAATTTTTGCACACATTCTGCAACATTACCATAATTTTCGAAGTAATGTCGCAATATTTCCCAGCATTGTTCAAGCGTATACACAACCATATTCGTTCAGCGGAAGGATAAAACTAATTATCTGTCAAATCAGACATGAGCTAAGTGTTACCATTCGCGAAATAAGCACTAGTTGAAAAAAAAAACGTTAGATGGCGGACCGTTTAATAGTAGTAGTTTGTAGGTATTTTGACATCATACCAGTTGAAGGCACTGTTAAGTTTTATTCAGTTAGGTAGAATTTCGAATCAAGAAGGAACCGAATCGCCAAATCAATATGGAGGAGCATAATCCAGACTCTGTAAGTCCGGTTTTGATTGCCTTTTTTACCATCAGAATAAAAAAGCTAAATAGGTAGAGACGATTGAACTTCCGATTTTCGTTGGTCATATAAGAGGACGTGTCCTGTCCTTGCTATGTCACACCTTTTTTCGAAAGATATTTTTTGTGCTGGGCCACACATGCCTTCCCATGAAAGTCGTGTCGGGTGAGACAGGTCGATTTGAAGGGAGTAGAAAAGAGAAGGAATTTTCGGTGTAATATACACTGCTTTTCTCAACTAACCTAAAAATCTACCCGGCATTGCATCGTGGCCCATCGCTTTGATACCTATTGAAATTTAAAATCGACCTATCTCGCTCGGACATTACTTTCATATTCATTAAAGTGTGGCCAGTCCCTATCAGACTATCACATCCGTGCCATATGCTATGCATTCCCTGTGCAAATTGGTCTACGCGCAAGGCTTCACCATGTAAGCCTACATGAAGGTGTAATGTGATTTCCTCTTCCACGTTCCACCGCGCATCGTTTTATTCAAACAACTTGCAACGACGACGAATGCGACTGAAATAAACTCGACGCCAACGAACATCAGTGCACAAGGAGCACATGATTGATGGCAAGGTACTTAAGTTAAAAAAAGATTATAAATGGTATTATTTAGTATCTGGCACTTCAATTGATACCCATAGACGCGCAGAAAGCAGATGTAACCAAAGTGGATAGTCCCACTACCAGAATCATCGACTGCGCACGCGCAACCAGAACCATCCCCCGGAATATACAAAAGGGAATACAGATTGCACATCGATAAGCTAAAGTGTACACCACTGGGACTGGCACTGGAGTCGGAGCGTAGAAAGAACTCTGGAAGATGTGTCGTTGCATCAGCATGGTAATGTTCTATGATGTATCATTGGGTGTACACTGTACACAAGTCGTATTCATATGCGCGCTCTCTAAGCTGGGGAAAGATAAGAGCCTCCTATATATCTATACCTATTCTTGGGACAGAATAAAACATAATTCCTTGCACTTAGTTTGAAATCAAGCTGATGAGGGGATTTCTTGATTTCTTTGTGGCCATGCCACCTTGAGCATGGAAAAAGTCACAAAAACTATACCTAACCTTCAATGTCATTTCTGTGGTGGAGTAGAATACAAATGATAGCACTTATTGCTGATAGTGGCGAGAATAAATAAGAATCTCTGGCAAAGCGAAATACACCAGAATTCTGCATGGGCTAGGCCGGCGATCTTAATGATTCGGTTAGCCTTCGACGAATGTGGTGGATGTAATTTTTCATTGGAACATTTTAAATTGGTTAAATTCATTACGGATCTTGCGGGAAGCCGTTTGTGGTCATTTATATCAATAAGCTGAACAGATATAAATGAAAAGGGCCGTGAAAAAAGGGTTTAACCTTCCGGGTGGACTGTTGCAGAGTTCAAGATGACCCCGCTTGTCCTTTGGGGCCACCATCATGTGGTCAATAAGATGTGTATAAGTATATAAATGATGGCGGCATGCAGTGTCATAAGATATAAAATGTATACAATTCTACTAGACTTATTATTCATTATGTACTTGTGAGAATACGTTTGGCATTAACTTCAGCTTTTACTTTGATTGATACTGTGAAATTTTGTTTTCTGAATGGTGGTGCTGTTTAAGCAACAGGTAGCTAAAAAATTCCTCTCAATATGTGAGAATGCTGCTTGTTTTCTCTAAAAAATTCAAAGTTAGGAACATAGGTTTACGGGTTGGTGAAGCTGAGTAGCCTCGCCTTCTTTTTGTGCTTAAAATTGGACATAGGTACACGTACGCCTGGAAAATTTTAGTACAGTTTCATAAACGACCTGAAATCCAATTACAACATTGCTTTTTTCAGTGCGCGTCAAAATATTTGGTTTTTTAGACATTAAAGAAAACTGAAAAGAGCATCGACGTTCACTCACTTTTGACGCTCACTCTGTAGATAGGAAAACAAGAAAAGGAAACATAATTAGGTCTATTCGCGTCCTTTTCCAAGCAAAGCAGTAAAAGTCTGTCAAATCAAAATCAAACAAAATAATCAAAATCAAATGTCACTTTGCCGCTGGCGCTAGTGATCTATTGAAAAATTTCGCTGAAATGTGTCAGTTTGTTTATATTGAGTTTGACATGCCGCTGGTCATTTTGCGGGAACGCGGCCTTAAGTACAGAGTTGAAAAGCTAATAATTTTCAAAGTCCATTATGTCATTCTGACGTTTTAAGGTTAAATTTAATTTAAAATCAAAGTGCATTTAGCAGTCGCTATCGTTCCGTTTGTGCATATATATTTCATTCCAAACAGTCCTTTCCATGACACTTTCTCGATAACTTTGTCTTATCCGTCGACATCTGCCCCAATTTCTAGAAAAAAAATTTGAAAAACTTTAACGGTTGACACACATTTTCAAAAAATTTTAACCCATAACATAGTACTGCCAGGCAGATGTTCCGTGTGACCTTTCAAAGGAACTGAGCCAATCCAGCATCTGAAAAACTTGTTACTTTTGCCATTATAGGTACCTAACTTACCACCCAACGGAGTTTGCTAACATTCAGCACCTTTTCACCCCGAATATCACATCATCAACTTAATGTCATCATGGAGTTCCCAACCATCAAATCAACAAAATATTATGATCCCATCTCTGGTAAGAGATGACCGCCAGCACAAGCACCGAGGTACACCTTCCAAGACCCCGGCCACCAGTCGATATCCAGACAAACGAAATCCGTTTTGTGAAACAACAATGTAAACGTGCAGTGGCACCACCAGCAGCAGCTCCGTCGGACTGACAGCATCACCGATCGACAGGCGGCCGATAGAAAACTCCATCCAAGCCGTGTGTGTTGCACACAAATTGTTAACATTAAAATGATGATATAATAGACGAAGGGAAAGATCATGGCCTGAATTATTTATACATTGCGTGGACCGAGTGTCTGCGTCTCTGCGTTCGTGTCCGTGTGTGTGTGTTTGTACTTATATGCTATTACTTACCAATATCAATTATACCGAAATGGTCCCCATAGATATCGATACCAGTAATAAAGAAAACTGGATACACACCGATTCCTATTGCAGATTAACCATCAATCATGGCCAAAAGAAAGAACGACGACGACGACGGAGGACACCGCGCCGCCGCCGCATCATCGCCACAAAAATGGAGTGCACGGTGCCGCTGCCGCTGGCCTTAGTACGTCCTATAGACTGCCTTTGGTTTGGCCTTTAAAAATAGCACATACACGCAGCATACAGGAGGACGACGACGCGCGATGTGGCGACGACAACGATGACGATGATTCCATGAGACGACCTCTCTGTCCAGTAGGTATAAAAGTGCGCAGCGCCTTAGGGAGACCGCGCAGGCGCAACTACAGCACAATGGCCTATGTGTAGCATGCTAGCGGTTTTAAAGTGCAAAGCTCTATTAACTCCTTTTAGTTGAGAGACTGCGAAAAGGGGGACCTGTGTTTTTTACTTGCTTGTTCGCCTCTCCGTGCGTTGATACGTGACGCACGGAAAATGGCGAATTGTCATGCAATTACGACGACAAGTCAAATTAATGATAAGCAATTTTTGTGAAGTCTTAAATAGGTACATTCGATATGTGTGTCCACGGTGTCCTCCTGATACTGATGCAGGACAACAGGGTGTTTCGAAAAACAGACGTAATTATAGTCATGTGGACGCGAACGCTTGACCATTTCAGCTACTGTGAAGGTGATGATGGGTTTGCGTTATAAATAAAGGTATCACTGACGCCTGGGCGGCGGCGTCGCGGTAACTGGTAGGTTTAGGGTTTTGACCGATAGTTTATCTCACACAGAAGGAGTTGACAGTTTAATTCGTAATAAATGCGTATAACATCGTGGAGGCGACTACCTCCAAAGCGGGCGTTTAATTATGACTTTGTGCAAATAAAAGGGCATCAAGACAGCAAACAATGTTACATCTTGATATCGGTTTGGCAGTTGGAACAATGTGAGCCTATTTCCCCCTACCCGGTACCTAATAAGGAAAACTGAAATAATAATATTTGGGGACAAAATTGTTTTCGGTCTTGAAAGGGCCCCAAAAAGCTCTATAAAGCTTGCAATTAAAGCAGAGAATATATTATTTTTGTTAAAGCCTATAGTCGTTGTACGTATACAGTCGTTTACCTCAATTGTAGCGTGATCCAATGGTTTATATAACGCTGTCCGTAGGGAAAAGCGGAAAGCCATTGAAAACGCGTTCAAAATCATATTTGAGATAGGTAGTGGGGGATAAGATTACACAATTTTTTCAATCTAATATCATTTTATATCTGTATTATTGTCCCAATGCCACACACATAATGGGGCACTGACTTATAGGTATGCAATTATTATTAACATCTCTGGCAAAACTTGGAAGACAATAACATCCAGATGGCGCTTGCTTGAATTTCAAATTACACGGACTTCCTATTTGATTACAAACCGTATCACAATTTGGTGCTAGTCCTTGTCGAAGGTAAACTGTATTCAATCCACAGGTCCTTGGAGTTATAGCTTGTGAAAAATTAGACGGGTCGATTGCTAGAATTTAAAAAAAAACGAACAAACTGTTTGATTTCGACTTATCTATTGTTAAAACTTGAATGTTTAAAATTAGTTTAATCAAAAAGTTTGTGTTGTATAAAAATTCAAATGTTACTAACCCTTAATATCAACAGCAATAACGGCAACAGCCATAACAAAAGGTAGCAACATTGTCATCTTTCCCCTCGACATTTTTAACTAGAATGACGGCAGTATTTATTTCGCAGCTCATTTTATAGTGCGAGTTTACATAATGAGTGCAGTTACACAGTATGTAGTACAAAAATCAAACAAACAATATTAATTTGCACTTTACAATATACAGAAAGCTTATACAATACATTGGTTTTGAAGCTTACCCTATTAATAAAAATATGTGCACGACTGGGTCGCACGTAACTTTCTTCTTTATAATTACTATTTATACTGTTACTGTACTGTTATTGTTATTCGGCAGGCACTGTTTATTTAAGAACTAAATTAAAAATGCATCTTATAACTCGGGGTATGAACCCCAAAATTTCAAAACTTTTCTAATTTTTTTGAGTTGCGCTGAATTACTCAACGAGCAATTTTCTGTACTAATGTGACAACGATGGCAGTGGACGCGAGACAAATGCGGATGACTGTTGGATGTAATAATTCATTTTGACAGCGTTGAGGGTTGTCAGGTTTTAAAAACCGAAATCGCCAAACGTAAGATATAAAACGCCAAAAAATCCCCAAATTTCCAAATTTTTCATTCCAAATTCAAAAACCATAAAGATCAAATGAATTCGCGCAACTCGGAATTTTTGCGTAAAAAAACTTAATGCAAAATCCCCAAGCTTCCGTAACTCTGGCTGTCCTAAGGCATTTGTCATTTTTTACACCTTGTTCCAAAACTTCAAAACGTTTCTTCGGGTACATTTTCTAGATAAGCTTTTGGGTGGAATCAAGCTTACAAGCAGACCTTCAAAACGGGGTCGCAGTTGGCTTAAAAAAACGACTGGAGAAAAATATTCCAAAAGGGGCGGTTCTTCTTCTCCCACCAATTACCGACCCATAGCACTTACGTCCGTTCTTTTCTAAAGTCATAGACAAATCGTCGGCTGATGAAATATCTTGAATCACGGAACTTCTCAATGACCGGCAGTACGGTTTTAATGGCAACAGATCCACTGATGATTTGATGACTTATCTCACCGGAAAACGGGAACAATCTCTCCACTACTCTGGTGAAATAAAGATTGTTGCGCTTGATATTTTAAAAGCATTTGACAGAGTTTGACACCAAGCTCTTTTGTCAAAAATGCGTGCTTATGGGATCGATGCGACTTTTATTCAATGGATTAGAAACTACATTTCTGGCCGCTCAATTCAAGTTGTTTTGGATGGTTTCACGTCTGAAACTCACCATATAAATGCTGGTGTTCCCCAAGGCTCTGTTTTGTCTCCGACTCTCTTTCTCATTTTCATAAATGATCTCTTGTCTGCAACTTCTATTCCAATTTTTTTCTTCGCTGATGTGATGACAGCAGACTTACCTTCTCATATTCATTCCAGGACTCACGTATTTGCTCTTCGGCCATAAAAGTGGAACGGCAACATATGTTAAGCTCATTAAATTCTGACCATTATAAAAAAGGTTTAGCCAATAGGGTGGAGTTTAATGCTCCCAAAACGCAATGCTGTTTGCTATCCCTAAAGCAAAAACCAAAACTTCAGCCATTATCAATGAATGGCCCTTATATTTTCGAAACCGAAAGACTTTCCATTTTCGGTAAACACATTTTCCATGAAACACGTCGTTAAAACGACCATATACACGAAGTCTTCAAGAACGCTGCGAAATGTCTAGGTTGCCTCAAACGCTGCAAGAAATATTTTACCCCTTTTGATCTGGCTCCTATAAGGCGCACGATTGCACCTACTGGATAGGATACAAAACCGCGCGTGAAAACTAATTGGAGACACGAACATAGGGCGTCAACGTCCAGGGCGCCAAATGTCAATCTAGCGCTCGAAATTCTTAATCGAACTCACTTAGGAACAAAATCTTCTTAGCGAACGAAATGGAAATTGCCTGTTTTGCTGGGATATGAGACTGTAGACTGAAGTTGTTAATGACGACACGCACACGAATGATAAAAATATCCATCAAAAGTGCGCCTCGCTTTCATTTTCTTATCGATATGAAAGCATAGAGAACTATAAAATATTTAACACTGGAATAACGTGGTAGAATTTTTGGGTGCAGTGGTAGTTGTGGTAGATTGAAAAAATGTTAAGAAATTGTGGTAGATCTACCACATTGTGGTAGAAGTGACAACACTGGCCTAACACTATTTTCTATCGCCATTCTTTCAAAATCCTACCCTAAATCAATATCCTTCCAAGATTCAAAGTTCTCTGCATTCGTTACTAATTTCAATATTTCTTCACAGTCATCACAGATGTAAGGCTTGGGAGAAAATTATAAAAATAAAATAAAATATGAAGATTTTGGTTAAACAAATTTAAATCGCCAAAATCTAAAAATATCGCCTTTTTAAGGGTGCGTCGCCAAACCGATTTTCGTGTCGCCAAATGATATTTCAAATCGCATGTTTGGCGAAAAATCGCCACATCTGATAACCCTGAGCGTGATACGGTGCCAGCAGCGTCATTGAATTCATTCTTATAGATCTTTTAATTTTATTCAGTTTATAAAATTGTGGGCGCACTGGCTCAGTGGTTAGTCTGCTGGACTACTGTGCGAGGGGTCACAGGTTCGATACCCGGAAAAAACACAAAATACATCTTAAAGTTTTTTCCACAGCGCCACATCTCGCAAACGTCTGACAAACATCCGAAAGTGTAACTGTCCTGGAAATAAGCTTCTTAATTCAGCCGTTTGGACTCAGCTTAAAATTGTACAAAAAAAAAATAATAAAACTCAATAAAAACGAATGGTTGTGAGAAGATAGGCCTAGGCTGCTTAAAGGCCCTTTTGCGGTTACTATATTAATTTATTTTTTATAACATTGCGTGTCACGAGCGTTGACATATGAGGTCTGTTCCCATGCGGTAATGAAGATTATTAAAATTTGGTTAAACATCGTTTGGCAAAAGTTGGTTAGGAGAGAGATATCTACAAAAAGAGAACAAAAAACTTTCCCTACTTTTTAGGCCAAGAAATTTCTTTGGGCGGGTTTGTTATACTGAGATATAACTGACAGATACCTGTCAAATCTCTTAAGAGTCAATTTCGAATTAGAAGATTATTCCAGTTTATATAGGTATTATTTTTGTTGCTTGATTTGTAAACAGAGAAAATGTTCTCAAGTAGTTACGATGTTACCAATAAATAAAAAATTGATAATAAAATCGGCTGTGGAAAACAATAGCAATTGACAGTTGAGCCAGAAATATCTATATCACCCTATGATAGATATAGCTTTTCGGAAGACAACGCACATTATATAGCTTTGCCTGAATTCTGTATAAAAAAAAACTACAGTTGATATTGAAATTTATACGAATAAAAGAATTGCATTCCATCAGGTACATATCGCTAACATTTTTTGTTAAAATATAATGTACAATCAAGTGCACACTAATGAATGCAAAAATTTAAGTTTGTAGATGAAAAAAGAGCGTATACACAAAGGGAGATTATAATACATATATAATGTATAATGTACAGTATACATACCTATTATTTTGTATTTTGATGTATAACTGTACCATGGACATACTTTTTTTTTTGGATAAGTACCTATAGAGTTTGACATTAGTTTGACGTTATATCAATTCGGTAATGGAGCGCGTGCCTTAACAAAAATAGTAATGTGCGATATTTTTAAATGGCTTACGAATTTTTATACCCTCCACAGGGGTATATTCACTTTGTCATTACGTTTGTAACGCCAAGAAGGATTCACCGGAGACCCTATAAAGTATATATATTCTGAATCAGGATCACATTTTGAATCGATTTAGCCATGTCCGTCTGTCTGTCTGTCTGTCTGACTGTTGAAAGCACGATAGCGTCCAAACGAATTGACCTAGGCGAATGAAATTTGGTGAGAGGACTTCTTTTTACCGTCGTCAGGTTGGTATTGAAAATTCTCTATGTCGGTAAAGTAGTTCTGGTACCTGCCATACAAAACCATTAGTAGACCCATGTGTCTCTTTGGTGAGAGGACTTCTTTTGACCGTCGTCAGGTTGGTATTGAAAAAAAAAGGTCTATGTCGGTCAAGTAGTTCTGGTACCTCCCATACAAAACCATTAGTCGACCCATGTGTCTCTCCGCCTGTTGAAATCACGACAGCGTCCAAACGAATCGACCTAGGCGACTGAAATTGTGTGACAGGTCTTAGTTTTACGGTTGTCAGGTTTGTATTAAAAATGATCCATGTCGGTCAAGTAGTTCTGTTACCTCCCATACAAAGCCAATATTCGACCCATGTATCTCTCTGTCTGTTGAAAACACCTTAGCGTCCAAACGAATCGACTTAGTTGAATGAAATTTTGTGAGAAGACTTTTTTTGACCGTCGTCAGGTTGGTATTGAAAATTCTCTATGTCGGTAAAGTAGTTCTGCTACCTCCCATACAAAACTAATATTAGACACACTCGCATGGCAAACATTTTGCATGACTTTTATGCAGTGGAGGGTATCAAAGCATCGGCCAGGCCGATGATAACACTTTTACTTTTGTAAAACTGAAGGGTTATCGTGACCGTGAGAACCCCCCGAATTTAAAATATAAAATTTGCCTCAATCTAAGAGCCGCCTAAAGCAACCTCGTGGAGAGAAAATTCGAACATATCTTCGCTTAACTTCAGTACAAAATTTCGAACTCGAGATTTAAATCAAATCTGACATTACAATGGGGAACTCAAAAAATGGGTCTCGCAATTATATCCGTCTGGTCTATCCGTCTATATCCTAGGGCCTGCACAGCCTAAACGGCTGTTTCCCTTGATAGCTAGAGTAGTTTTCGAAAACGGTAGTGTCAAAATGGAAATAAGAAAAATCCAAGTGATAACTAAGAAACTTGTTTAAAAAACATGATTTCCGTTCACGAATAGGAATACTACTATACGAATAGTAGAAGAAGACATTTGGGTTGTCATTAGATAAGTAGATAAATTTTGGAGCTCACTTCTCAATGATTAAATTTGGCATAAGTTAAGACAGAACCTATTTGCTATTAAAGCATTTGTTAATGGGGGAGGGATCCTTCAAAAAACCTCTTATAGCTTCACCCTGTTATGTCCATCCAAAGGCAATTAACTACGTAAAGCCTCTGCTCTCCAAACTTGCCAAAAGGACACGCCATTGTCTGTAGTGCCCTCAATAAATTACATAATTGATGCCATAAAAATTATCCCCATTCGATATCACTCGATGTGAATGTTATGAGTCTTCTGTATCACGCACATCGTATTATTTTGATTACTGCCGTGTTTCGATGCAACAGTGCGCCTTAAAAATTTCAATTTAATTCAACAGAGATAGTTACTTTTGTAACTATGAGCTGAATGGCATGTGGCCCTTACACTCATTAAATTGGCGCTGTTCCCCTCACTTATATGGGAGAACCTTGCTATTGGCAAAGTTAAAACTCTTAACAATTGATTTGCGGAATTCTCCTTTTGCTTTCCCTTTTACACGTTATGTAGGTACACTTCTTTGCCATAGGTAGCGTGACTATAGCGTAAAGAGTCGAGAGGGTATGTCTAATACCTAGGTCTACCTTAGGTACCTACGTAAAAAAAAGCGCCTTAAGCGCCGGCTGTAATTAATAGACAGACCGCAACAATTCTGTGTCACGCGCTTTTTGTAATTTATCTCTCATCGATCTGTCAGAGCGTAGCAGTGCAGCTTCTGTTTTTAGAGATATGTACTATACTTATGAACATTTCTCTATATGACGGCGAATCAAGTTACACCGAAGAAGTTACCTTTCTTAGGACATCGGATGTCTTGCACATATTTCCAAGCATTGTATAGTAGATATCTCATGATATACCTATACCTACCTACGACTACAGTGCACCTTTAAATAAATGTTGAAAAGGTGGAAATCATTACGATATCATCACGTTTCTGACGTTTACTCAATTAATCATCATTACAGCTGGAGGCTTTAATAAAAAGCGTTCAACCATTACTCTTGTGCAGCAACTCTCCTGGATCGTCTGTCCGAAAACCAAATCCTACACCATGCCATTACGACCAAAAGCCGTGAGCTGAGTTGGTGGCCACCTAACAGAGCACACCAAGCTCTGCACAGAGAGCGCGAAAGATAGATACAAATGGACATGTCAGCCGCCGAGCTAGAAGATGATTCTAACGCGAGCGCGTGCGCGCACATAGCGAATTAATATAAGCTGCAGAGTGGAACCACCTGCATTGCATTAGACCTCGCCTAACCAAATATACACCATGAAAAGCGCCTTTAGGTCGCAATTTCCATCTGCGCGCTCGGTTTTGGTTTCAACAACTTGCATTAGATGCTATTTCATATAGTTTCGCGGATTCGCGGATGCGAGAGTGCGATAGTGTGTAACACATATACTCGTACACGGCTAAAATCACCGCACAAACAGGAGAACACAAAAATCTCCCAGACATAATTTCGAAGTAAAATATTCTTGTCGCCTCTTGATGAATTATGGCGGAAAACAAATTATATAACCGTTCTACACTGGCACTCGGACGGATTGCAGTGCAGCAGATACGAAGAAGAAGAAGTACCGTGCCGGCTAATAGAGCATCCCTCCGCTATAAATAAAACCAGGAAGAGATTTCCACTCTGGCTGCTGATGCTGTTGCAAGGATGAAGACGATTCCTAGATTTTCAGAATATTTGTCTGAATTGTACAGTAAGTAGGAAAAGAAAACAGACGGTATACAGACTTAAATTATCCATCTTTTGCTTTTACGTATATTTTGGCAGCTTTTCGGAGATTTTAGGTCCATTTGAACATAAACGTGCCTACTAAATGCTGATCGGTAACTGAACTCTACGTCAATGTCAATTACTGCTAAAATTACTCTCTTTTTTATAAGAAATTGAAAATTTTACTAACTTTTGATGGCGCCAGTATTCTCCAGCTTCTTGATGTATATGGTTCCTCACGCTGCGCCATGTTGATTGACGCCAAATGGCAGATATGCTAATTAATTTTGAGCACCTGCATCAATTGATTTTTGAAAGGAGTTTAGGTCCAAGTCCTACAAGTCCTGAAATCTACCAAAAGCCTTGTGAACGGCGAGGAATTAACTGCCTCGGGTTCTGTTGTACACTTTCACAGACCGCGGCAATGTTCTCGGCCGAACTGACCGTCCTTTGACGTACAGGGGTGTTGGATGCTTTTTTACAGAACCGGTTGCCTCAAATTTGGCCAATAAACGTTGGAGAGTCGACTTTGAAGGGCAAAAACGTCTGCCGTAACGTTTGCACTGACAAACACAAATTTTGATAATAGAGTTTCATCATTTGGGCGTGCTGCTCAATCGTGTAACGTGCCATGGTGATTTGGCATCTGGTGCATAATAAGCACCAGATTAGACAGACGCCACCAAAACAACATGGCCGCCACATGCTGCCAACATTGATCTAACCGTCGTAATTGAAAAACCCTTATTTAATATTGCAGCTACTCGTTCTTGTTAATTATTAGTATACGCCTGAGTGTTAATTTTTGAAAGAACATTTTCAATCACTCTTAATCCGATTGGCGTTTTACTTTCACGACGTTTTTCGTTATTTGAGGCATTTCATTTTACAAGATTTATTCCATAACTTCGACGACAGGTTATGGCGTCGTCGGTAAGTAGTTCACATTCCACATACGATCCAAACCAGCTGGCGGTATCAGTTTTTTTTGTTATTTATATTTTTCCAAACTAATTTTCAGTTTAGCTATATTTTAAAAATTAATATTGTAGCAATATTTTAAAGTAGTAATGAAGACGACAAAAATTATCTCATTCGCACCCGAAAACAGATAATGACAAAATCCTATTTGATTTACCAGATATAAGTCAGTAAACGGACAAAAATTCATTTGAAAAACTCAACCTAATTAAGGTTTTTTCCGAAGCAAAATGGTTTTTAGAATGTCTAATGAAATCTACATTTTACGAAATAAAATATAAGCTCGTGGAAAGTACCCGGTCGCTAAAGGTAGCTACCAGAAGGGTGTATAGCAAAACATTTTAATTAAAGACTTGGACAGCCCACACTCAACAAAAGCTTTAAAGTGATTCTAACAAAAGCTGTTTGCCAATCTTTTCCATCTCTTGATGGTGGTCTAGTCTGGGTTGCAGCCAGACAGTCTTTTTTTTCTTTCTATCAATTCCACCAAACTCTTAAATTATTTTTGGTTTGTTACTTTTAACTCTTGAAAAGAATATAATATAATTTATTTATTTGAATAAATTTACAATTCAAGAAAACTTGCATTTTCAGTCGTTTTCATTACTTGGCGATCACTAGTCGTTTTCTGGCGTTCATAGTCTTAAAGTACATAATGTCTTGGAAATTTCTCACATGACTTACGTCGCACTCGTAGACAGTTCTAAATATAAATTGGAAATTGGAGTGTTTTAGATCAGCAAACGCTGTGGTGAGCGTTGGCATCTGCGCCCACCACAAGGGGAATAGAGTCCTTTTCGGCCGTTTCTATGGTTTTTCGTACGATGTTTGCGGGGACGGGCCCTATGTCGTCGTAGGCCATATATGCCGATGCTAGCCATATAGCTTTTCGTTGCTGCCTCTGTCTAGTTGTACACAGACAAAATCTAGATCGCTGAAATTAGGTATAAGACGAGCTTTTAAAGTTTTCTTTGCCAAGATGCATGATCTGCGTTTACCTTCGTTTTTCGTAAAGAGTAACGTGTAGTTTTTTGTCCTCAGTCCAAGTATGTGGCCTTTTTGGTTAACCCACGGTTCCTGGATAAGGCCGATGTCTTCTCCACCCGTTTGCAGGCGGAGCAATAAATTAGCCGAAGCTATTTTGGAGTGATGGAGGTTAATCTGTAATAGACGTAGCAGCATTGCTAACCGGTACAGACACCTCTATCACTGTCTTATTGCCATCCTCCGAATCAGATGATGGCTCGCTACTGACGTTTATTGTCAAGGGTTCCACGTTAGTCTTGGCGCCATCCGTAACAGCTGGCTGCCTGACTTCCGTCTGGCTGGTTTCTTTTTCCTGGGAGGAGGGTGAGGGACCATCAGGCCCGGCATCCAGGCCAAGTTCCCCTAGCGAGGATACCACACCCGACAGAATTCTCTCATCCTTCTCCTGAACTCTGAGTACTAACTCGTCCATGCCGTAAGAGAAGCGGTAACCCCTCCTACTAAGCAGGTCGAGAGATTCCTTGTTCATGAGAAAAGAAACCAGCCTTCCCTTCTCTTCCGGTTCACCGGCTTTAATAATTTTCCAGTTGTTCACTGGGAGATCAGGGTTCTGCAGACGAATTAGTCTTAGGATGTCTGCTTCCTTGGTGGGACCCGGGGGTAACCACACGCGTCCTTTTGGGCGAACTGGAATGTCGCTCCAGTGCAGAAGCTGCAATTTAGCATTTTTCCACAGGGGACTAATCTTTGGGATCGTTACTTTTAGGAAGTTGATCGCACTGCTATTTTTGCATTTTATTAGTTTTACCCCATTTGTGTAGTAACCACCATCCATGAAGGACGGTGGCTCTGCCGAAGGGTGTGAGTCCAAGAATTTGAGGACCTCTCCGGCTAGGGTCGCTTTGAGCAACATCCAGTTCTCCCCACTCATCTTGCCCTCGTCGTGACTGTTGTCGCAGATGCCGTAGAGCATATGGTCCTTGACGATCTCATTGAAGGGTCTGAGCGCCGCATTAGCATTCTTCGCCTTCTTTGAGGTCATCGGAGTTTCTTCCAAAGAAGTTGGCCTTGGTCTTTTGGACGTGAAGTCCTTCTTGGCAGCTGTCACAGAGGGTCCTCCCGTACCAGTAGGACTTCTCTGTTTGCTACGAACGTTCTGTGCTCCCGTAGCAGGTGCACTCGTCGTCGGTTTGTTTGTCGGGTCAGTTCTGTTGAGGGGGGGCCGTTGTACTTGTTTGTTGTCCGACGGTTGGTTGCGGCCACTGGTAGAGGAAGGAAGTCCTCCCGCAACAGGTTGACTTTCCTCCTCGTTTAGTATCGCTCCCGCCCATCGGATGGTCTCCCTATCCTTCTCATCCCAAGAACTGTCCGGCTTCGCCAGGACTTCCGCCAATTTGTGCCTAGCTGCGCGTTGCTGTTTGCACTTTTTTGCGCTGGGGGTGTACTTTTTTCCCCGTCTAGCAGATTTGGATTTAGTTCCAAATTCCGCGTCCGAAACAGACGCGGTGGATTTGGAATCCGAATCCGACGGGAGTAGGGATTCGTTATCGTCGATGTTTGTTGTCCTGTAGTTCGTTGTGTTAGTCGGTGCGTTGTCCTTTTCGTCGTCTATGTGTCCTGATTTTTGAAGTTGTTGTTTGTTTTTGTTTGATTTGTTTTGAAGATCCATGTAATTCCCACGAGTAAGCCGGTGAAGAAAGGTCCGCCCCAACATAGCCGGTTCTGCTGGGGTAAGGCGCTAAATACGACAGGCCCTGCCAAGGCACCTGAAGGAGCTCGTTAGTGACTGACTAAAACCCGCAGTCTTTCATCCCTCGGCACGGTTTGCATAAACGCTCACACCACCACTGGAGTTGGGTTGACTATCCTTTAGCTTCGGACTACCCTCCTCCGGAGACCTTACAGTATGGGAATACCTGCTGCAATCGCCCTCCGGTATCATTAGGTACCTACTAAGCATCCACACCACGGCAAGGTAAATAGTCGAAGAGGATGAAAAAGAGTAAACAAAAGTAAACATAACAAACAAACAAGGTATTGTACTGGTAATATTCTATTTTTAAAACTATAACAATTCAGTCGAATAAAATATACCCTTAAAAAACATTAAACGTAAAATTAATTCAATAACATAACAAATCAATTCATTAAGCAGTGCAAGTTCTAATCCAAAATCTTCTGAATCATTTCCGACCGCTCTGACCCCGATTCTGAAATTGAAGGCGTCGCATTGCTCGTTGAAGGAATGGACTTCGCCAGATCAAAGGCCACTGTAGTGCCCCATCCAAGTTCTCTAGTAAAGGCACTTACCATTCTTACAGGAACAAATTCAGGATGTTTTCACTCACTTAGATGATGGTCATTAAAATTATGAAGCACTTCCAGCCACCCTAGAATGGTGAAATTTGGCAAAATGCTAGATTCTGTAGTGCATACACTGGGAAAAGTCCAAAAGTTGACATTTTCCCTTCATTCCATTTTTTTACATTTAACCTTTTAAACTAAGAACTTGGCGTACATTTAGATCTCATTACTTTTCGTGGTTGACTAGTTACATACTTTTTTTTACATAACAGAGCTTGGCTGTTCCGAATTGTGAAAAATCATAAAATTTTAGAAAAGTGGTATCATTGTGCCAAGGTGATAAAAAAAGTGCCAAATTGCAACTTTAGTCGCACAACGGTCACGCTGAGGCTGCATGCCTATGGCACAGACAGACATACGGACGGACAGAATTGCGAGACCCGATTTTTTTTTAGTTCCCCCTACATATCATTGCGAGAAAGTTAAAAAATAAACAGAATTTTAATTTTGGTACTTACATTATACATATATAAAATTATGGAATACAGAATAACGCCCCGCTTCCTTTGGTACTACTGTCATTTTTTGCATCTTCATAATTTTCATGTCATAAATTTCATCTGACAGAAATATTCTTTTGGAGACAACACCTTTTAGTGTTTGTCTTATAAATATTTCCCCAGAAAAGGTGGTGCGAACGAGCGATTACTCGTTATTTTGCAAAATTGCTTATTTTTTGGTAATTTTTGATGAGACTTTTTGCGATTACGATCAGTATAAATCTAGTCCACGAATGGATCAATTTATTTACTTCTTGTTGGACATACTATTCACATTCGAAGTGAAAGAAAGAAACATCGAGTCTATCTCACACTAAGCTGGACTTTGATTTATAAAATAATTAGGCAATTCATTTTGCTGAATCTAGCTAATCATCAGCCCTCCACTATATATACACAGGATATACATAAGTCGATTGAGAATGGAGAAGCACATCTCCCGGTACAATCGCTATGATTTTTGATGGAAGTTTCCTTTTCCGTATTTATCCATTATGAGCGAGTTTTGATAAATCGATGTCGGAACTTTGCACAATGCAAATGCAGCCTTCTTATTCTACCACCGGCAAACCAATTATAGAAATGGACTGACTCCTAGGGAATAGCTTACTAAAATTGATGACTGCGTGCGCGTATACGGACCAAACAGCGCTCTGTGTGTGGTTTTGACTCTTTGGCGAGGAAATTCTATTTGAATACGATTAGAGAACGATGCGGGAGGAGCAGGAGGATGAGTTAGGAGCAACTATTGCAAAGCTCTACTGCCCAAACGACGACGACTGAATGTCGTCCGACTGTTTCTGAAGATTGATGATAATAGTTACGTTATTAGATTTTTCAATGCATTCATTATTCATTCTCGTCGGGTGTATAGAGAGCGAAAATAGAATTTATTCTAACCAAAGACTGCGATGCGATGCATTCCAAAAGGAGGAGGTTGTTGCCTAGCCTGATGGAATACCGCTTGCGTCCATTTGAAAAGGATATAATTTATTACTCAGGTCTGCTGGAGGGTCAACGCACTAATGCGGATGGATATACGAGTTGGTATGCGGTTTGATGTATTGAAATATGAGAATTATTATATAATACGCACAATTTAATGGGACACTGATGATTTATAGGCACACACTGATTCGTAGCATCTTTGGGAGACAATAGCTTCCTAGTTGACTGCAAAATGTAGGCTGTTGCTATTCGCACGACACGACTACGTAACGAAATGTCAAAGTTTATATTGCGTCAAGTTGGGAGGATTCTAAACTCCAGTATAATCATTTTCGGACATTATGCCGTACGTTTTGGATCCAACTTTTCTATTTATAAAGAGTTTTGAATGAAAATAGGATTACGTTACGTTGATTACGTAGTCGTGTCCCGAAAATCGGTAAACGTCAGTTCAGTACAAAATCTGTCAAAATGAACGTGCGAATAGCCACTTCGCCAAATGTATTGCAGTTGGGAACTGGTCCTGATGGGAGATAAATTTTGTTATATCTACTTAAAACCCAGAAGTGGCGTAACAATGGCGACTTCTTCGTCGGCTAAAATGATACCTACAGTTAACGTCTTCAATATTGGCGAATTTAGCTCCTTGAGTTTTTAGTCGGAAAAATCTGACTCAAGAAAGCTTCTTACTTCACATGTCCTACTCCTATAGCCATCTTAGTCGACTAATACGCACTTTTCTGACTAAGTCGGTGTCGCTGTACAGCTCGTAAAGTTCGCTGTTAAAACTCTTCCTCCAAAGCCCGTCATCGTAAACGGGACCGAAAATCACTCGAAGAATATTGCGTTCGAAACGACCAAGAAGATCTTCATCCGCCTTTGTTAAGGTCCATGCTTCTGCGCCATAGAGGAGGAATGGGAGGATGAGGGTCTCCCTACTGATTTTCTTGACAAGCCCTTACTAGTCAGTTACCTTTTTAGGCCAAAGAAACAGCGGTTTTCATGTGTAACTCTTCGTTTGATTTCTGTTGTGGTGTCGTTCGTTGTGAGTTTATAGCGGAGCCGAGATAACCACCTCAAAGTTGTATAGCTGTCTATCGTGACATTTTGTCCGAATCATCGATGAAGAAGGGACACACTTCTTGTGTGTGACAGCACGAATTTTGTTTTGCCCTCATTAACCACTAAACCGCAATTTTTGCCGCCTCTGTACTGATACTTGCAAACGCACCAGTGACAGCTCGCTGCGTTCTGTCAATGATGTCAATGTCGTCAGCGTATGCAAGTATAGTTGCACAGACTTTTGGAAAATTGTGCCACTGTTGTTGACTTCGACGAGTTTCGCACAATATTTTCAAGTATAATGTTGAAAAAGTCACATGACAGCGCATCACCTTTTCTAAATCCTTTTTTGACATCAAAGGTCTCGGTGAGATTGTTTCCGACCTTTATATAGCAGCGAGCATTCTCCATCGTCATTCTGCATAATCTGACAAGTTTGGCAGCGATAAAAAATTTAGACATGGCTCTGTTTAGCTCGTCTCTTAAAATGCTGTCATAAGCGGTCTGAAAATCAATGAATAGATGGTGAGAATCGATTTGGACTTCTGGGTTTTCTTCAGGACTCTGGCATATCAAGAATATTTGGTCGGTTACCGTGCCTAAAACTATACTGAGAGGGACCAGTCAGTTCGTTGACGAATGGTTTCACAGTACATCAGATAGGTTCTTATATGCGATGCTGAGGAAACTGATGCCTCTATAGTTGGCGCAGTTTAGAGCGTCTCCTTTCTTGTTGATGACAGAATATGGCTACAATTATGTAGATGGCGTCTTAATTCAAATACCATAACGGACTCTTAGAACAAAGTAATGCACACATTTCAATGCCCGTCCTATAATACAGTCTTCAGCTAATTAAAAAGGTAACATTCTTCGACAACAATGTCACTTCAAACGTATACACATTGCACGCCCTCCCTCAGTCAAATAACTGGTATATCAATATCAGAGCCGCATTCCTGTGACAAACATTCCAATTACGTCGATTCAAAAGAATCTCCACGCTATTAACACCTTCCTAATGCACTCTAGCGGGGAAATTTAACTTCTCTTTCTATACTTATACCACTGACACAGCATCAATGTTGCTAGCAAATGAATTAAGATTAAGACAAAACCACCTCGGGGACATTAGCAGCACGACGACCATGACGACGACTATGACGACGACGAGGTGCGAGGATGCATTTCAATCTGGTCCGGGAGAGTTTATGCGCGAGCATCATGCATATTTTTTTGCCGTTTTCGCACCCACAGGCGTCACCTTTACCGCACTCGCGTCGTCGTGCATTTAACTGCCGTGCTATACCGAGTGTATAGAGCGACAAAAACTGGACACCGATTGCAGATGCAGTTGCTTCGCCTTGGACTCTCAAAGTGTGTTACATGCCAAAGGCAGGGCATCATTTCGAATATTATCCGCTCTATGGTAGGTATATGGAAAAGTTGGAACCAAAAAGTCTGCCAAGTTGGCTGGGCCAAGGAACAATGAAGTGCCATATAGATTCATAGAGTTCCCGGTTATCGGTTCGGCTATGTTTGGTCACATCTGTACTCTTACTATGAGAATCCGCCAGAAGTCACAATTTTTTGTCTGGCTTTTCACCGCAACTACCATCATCGTCAGTTCATCAATTGTTCTGCGGAACTGCTGTAATGGCCGAGACCCAACTGCATCGAGAGTTCAAATGTTGGAATTCCAGAGAAAAGCAAATCCTTGGAGCAGGCGAGCGTTCTTCGCGCTCTACTCAGTGTGATCGTGTTTCGCGCAAAATGATTTCGTTATGGATGGGGACCATGGCGGATCATCGATTTGCCCAGGGATGGCTGCATACAGTAAGGGTCGACCTTTGTTGGTTGTGCTTGTAACCTGCGGGCGTTGTTGCTGATTTTTTTTTTTTTCGTTTTTGGCCAATTCCAAGAGCATGACACTACTTCTCTGGTCTGGTCGCGCTTGGTAAGGAGGTGGTGACGATGATTTTCAATTTTATTATCAGGCGAGGAAAGGTTTTGGTGTTTGGTGTTTTTTTATTATTATTTTTTTTTCGTTGGGTGATGTTGCCCCGGGGACAGAAATGGTTATGCCGGGATAGGGTCTCGATGGATGTTAATGGGTTGGACTTTATGACATTGACTAGGGAGGAGTATGCCCTCTACACAGTTGTCGGTTGTGTTGTCTAGCAGCTGGTTTTCTTGGGGATATGTTATTTATTTGTGTGATTTATTACACATAAGTGTAGAGAAAATGGGCGCATCAAAAGTGGAATTTTATAGAAATATCACAGGAAAATATTTTTAAAAAATATCCACTAAGGCAAGGTTTTTATTTAACAATGGTTTTTGAAAATAATGATTTTCATATGATACGATACCTAAGCCAACAATTGTACAAGACTTGTATGAAAAGGTAGCTATTGAAAGCTCATTAAATTTTAAGTTGGCACTAAAAATTCTTATTCAAGGTGGTATTAATTAAAAAAAAAATTCAAAGCGCACTAAAAAGTTTAAAATACTTATCTACTTCAAAAGGAGTGAATGGGCTTTTAAAAGTAAGCGTGCTTTAAATAAAATAATTTATTTCGTTGAGCCAGTTTTTGAACTTGTTGATCTACAATTATTTATCTGATCCCCAAGCAACAAGCCCCTATACAGTCAACTAGCTAGCTGCTTGCAGTTATGCACTCCATATTCGCTGAAGACGGTCTCCAATTTTGCATGCCACTTAAGACGGTTTCCTTTGATGGTTTGTCCCTTATAACGGTGGACTCGAGGACTCGTTGGACTGGTTGTATTTCAAGGTCATTAATCAGTTCTCTGTATACAGGGTGTCCTAGTTAAGCAGTATATTAAGGGAAGATTCCTGAAGTTCCGCCTAATAAATAATTGTAGGCAGGGGGTCTATTCTCACCATATTTCTCGTTATAGCCCTTCAAAGTAGCTGATCTCTAATGTGAAGGTGTTACCTTAAACGCTATAACCTCTGATTGCTTTTGATTATCAATAAAAATTTGTGAATATTTTTGCTTTTTAGTATTTATTTAAAAATTCGTATAAAAAATCCACACCACTGTTTTACTTAGAGCTGATAAAATATAATAAAAATCGGCGGCGTTTGAAGGCTGCGCCATATTATGTTGGTCGAAGACATCAGTGACAGGCAGTATACCACTGTGATATGGGTATACAGTGGCCATAGCGATCTCGAGCAAAGCCTGGCCTACAATAACATACAGCTACGGGCCTAGGCGGGAATGGGCCACATCTTATTCCTGGGCAAATTCCATTGCAAATAGGAATTTTATTTGGATAAATTGCAATTTCGTTCCTCTTGCATATTATAGGCCGTACAGAATCAGCCTCTTCATCCGCTTAAATGAAAATAAGAAAAAAAAGTTAGCACTATCATTTATTTATATTTATGGGAAAAGCAACGAAAATTCAGCATTTTATTCAACCAAACTTTAAACTTGAACTCACCCATAGCACCGGCAATTAAAAAAATACTGACAATCAAAAGTAGCTTATTCATGTTTCTTCTTGGCACTCTAGACTCTGAATTAACTTTTTGCATCTCATCATATCGAATTTATACTCTAAATTCAGCAGCTGAGTGCATTAAACTCTTATTTTTTTAAGATTAATTTTGTAATACACCAGCATTACGCAATGTATTTTTATCACACCATAAGCTCTTAGATAAACTGAATCCATCTACCCTACGAGTTCCAAGCAAATATTGCCGCCTTAAATATTTAATTGTTAAGCAATTAATGTGTATAAATGTTTACTTCAATGAAGATAAATAAATAAACTTTAATGTTTGCGATGGAAAAGGAAACTATGGGCCTAAATAGCTCGAAAATGGTATTTCATTATGGTTTTCATATTTTTTGTTTAAACCGCTTAGAATTTTTAAGCAAACTCGTATATTAACCTCTATTCCCGTTAGGGTTTGTCGAAAACGCCGAATATTTCATTTCGGTTTTAAAAGTCAGTGTTGGTAACAAACGATTCGAAATTACAGTGAGCACATAGAAAAAGAGGCAAAAACGTTGGGTAACAAAAGTTAATAAAATGTATTATATCGTTTTTACAACGACATGACACATGCGTCGTCTAGGATAAACGCCAACGGAATTAAGGGTGATTACTGATTATATTGATATTCGTGGGTGGACTCATTATCTCGATGGTTAGTGTTCTGGACTACTGATTGAGGGGTCTGATTCTCGTCAACGCCTGATAAACAGCCGGGAGTACCTATTGGTATAATTGTACTGAGAAAGCTTCTCTATTTAGCCGTTTTGATTCGGCATACCTACATTTAAGTATAGGTCTCATAGGTCTCTTCCATACTCGCAGGAAAAATAAATCCCAAACAGACGATTCGTTGTTATAAGCTAGGCCTTTAGTTCAAGAACATTTAAGTACAGCCCTTTCCTTTTTAATTAAATTTGATCTACTAAAATTTACGAAAAACTGCTTGAAGCGAAACGAAATTCTGCCCAAGCAATTCTTATGGCTCCATATCTACCTACTTTGTAAGACAAAATATATTTTTGGAGATTAATTTAATGAACTTTATAACCTGCAAAATATTAAAGGACTATTCACATGAGAGCTACAACTACCTACGGACGAACGGAATATTCGCGAGTTTTGACAGTCCGTTCACAAGAACACTTCATGGTCGCGGCGCGACAGTTTGCGAATTACAGATATCAGTTTATACGAGCAATTTTTAATTTGAGGTTAAGTTCGAGCGAATGATTTATTCGCTAGTTTGTGGAACATGGCTTGATATTGTGGATTGCGAATAAACTTTGACAATCCGCGTTCGTGTTTTCGTTCGCGGCAAAAAGTTTCGGAATTCCGAATTTCGTGATTTAAACTGTTTTAAAACTTGGTTGGAACCAAAATAACAAATCAGTCATGTACTACTTCAACACTATGTAAGATTTATTACAAAAGAAGACTTACCCACATTTTTCTCACTACTTTTTCATTCATATTGTATACGACGTATACGACGCGAGATACAGATTGCTAAAGCCATCTGTTGGAAAAATAACGTGACGTACCTACTCGTACATCGCAAGGAGCAATCGTAACAAATTATATCTACACAATAAAACTCTGGGGATTATTCCCAAATGCGCGGTGGATCGCTTATCCATCATGGCGGATTTGTATTTTTGTAGTTCCAAAAGCGATTCGATCCAATCAAAAGCAGCGGATTGCTGGCGGATTTATTGCGGATAAAAAAACTAAAATAAATTCTTGTGACGGGAAAAAGCTGACAAACTTTTGGGAAAAAAAAACGGAAAATTGGAAGTCTATAGGTAATTGAAAAAAAAACTATAAAACACAGTTCACATTTGAGAATAAGCAAAAGCGAAGATGGTCGAAATCGAAGTATCGCTTTCAATACGATCCGCCGCGCATTTGGGAATAACCCCCCTCGTTAGTACAGAACTTCGGTTTAACAAAAATGACTTGTCAATTTGACCATCTAAAGTGGTTATTAGTGATGCACTTAATCACAATTATCTTCATCAAATTATGTGCAGCATTGGTAGATGCAAGAAAACTAACCACAAGTCCAAGCCTCTTTGTTTATCTCCCACTTTAAGCCATCATCAGTAAAATAGCAACTCATTTAAAATTCAAGTTTCTTTCACAAATAAAACACTATATAGACATTTTAATTTTTAAACAAAAATTTTTGTTCACATTTTATTGGAATAACTACCAAATTTACTTTATAATTTGTTTACATTTACAAATCTACTTAAATTTTGTTTATGCATCAATCATGGACATCATGATGAATTCACATAAAACACTTGTTGGTTCACACTATATATTTTGTTATATATAATAAACTATTTATCCTAAAAAAATAATAATTAAATAAGCAAAAGAAAGGAAACCTCAAAAATATGTGACTTCAAAAATAAAATAAAAAAATAATATAGAAATTAAAAAAAAAATAAAACTAAAGCTAAATATGTTTAAAAGGCAGTATATTATGAATACGAAACGTTTTCAGATAATTATATAAATGTTTCTTTCTTTTTTTGAAAAAAATTATATTGAGTATATATTTTTAAAGAGAAAACATGTTTTTTTCTTTTTTATTTAACCATAAAATTAAAATCACAATAAAATAGACTTGAAAACTTAATTAATTCTTATAAACAAAAACAAATGTAAATTAAACATATATACTCAAAGGGGTGTTGTTCATCATTCGGGGTCTGGTTTTTCTTCTTTTGTATTTTGATTAAAATTAATATTTTATTTTAACTTAAAACCTTTGATGTTTTAAATTTATGACGAATATTTTATGGAATATTTCAAAGCAAAAATGAGTACGCATTTTTAATTAATGCAACAACGATGTCTAAATGATGGAACATGAAATGCACAGAAAGCTGATGATGATAACGATGAGTCATGAGTGATGACAATATCTATAATCTTAAATGAACAAATTCAAGCCATAGTCGAACTATTTGAAAACGACCCAAAATTTATATATGTAGTAGATACAGAACGGAAGTGTAGATATTTTTACATTTCTCTCTTTCTAAAAAGAGTCTAAATGATATTAGACTCTATTTGAAGAAAATTTCGTTACATTAGTAATTAGAAGGTAATAATTCGCTTAAAAATACGATTTTCTTTTATTCATAAAATTTCTTTCGATTTTGTTCCAAGAAAATCATACAGTTAGCGAAACGTCGAATAGAAAATTAAAAAAAAAATGTTTTTTTTCATTTTTAAAATTAAATTTAACCCTGAATGCTATTATATGGCTACGAAAGATCAATGATATATTTTTATTTTTATTTTTACTAAGCTTTCCTACGAAAATTTGGTATAGTGTCCGAGGGGATGAGGGAAACAGTCGGTTGGTTGGTTGCAGGGTTTTGAGTTTTCACGAATTTGTTGTCAGCTAAGCAGTGATGATGAAGAGATTTCCTTTTGCGCCAATTACCCTTAGAAGCAGCGCTAACAACACAATAGGCATCTCTAGAGGACTATGATGGGATGGCCTATATTTTAATTGGGAATACTGATGTCGGTGAGAGAGCGCTGCCACAAATTGATGGAGGGTTATGCTGGTGGGACATTCGAGTGCACTTATTGGGTATTGTCGGCTGGGTGCACCTAAATAATGGTGGTATCTGGTGAATTGTGCGCGGGGGAAATTGCACTTCGTGTCGTGGTTTTCCTTTCTTATAGAGATTGTGCCGGATGATGATTTCTGTTTTTTTTTTGTTGTATTTTCGTTCATGTTGTCGTTGTAGTTGTCTGTCGTGTTCATAGCGATGAAGGAGGAAGCTGTAAATATACAAGAAGAAACGAAATGACTTAATTAAAACTGTCTAATGGATAAATTTATAGGTGGGATAAAAGGAAATTATATTTGTAAGAATTTTTTTTGGAAATAACCTCAATTCGGCGGATAAAAAAGATTGTGTAGGTACAGGACGGAAAAGGATGCCAATTAGCTGGCAAAGTGTGTGCGAGTATTCAAATTTAATTAGCTTCCTTGTGGAGATGTAGTGTATTCATAGAGTATTCATAGAGTCGCTGTTAATTTGCTGAAGTAAATATTTCTGGGGTTATATTTAGTCATTCAAAATCTGCAGTACCTATTGGATTGTAATTGCAGATTTAAAAGAGATTAAACTGCCTTCAATGCAGGCTTAAATATTCCTAAGAGGAGAAGGATGACGCAAAGAAGCGTTCTACGATCTTCTCCAGAAGACGTACGACAAGTGGCCTTGGCGACTTTAACGCCAGGAACGGAAAGGAGGGAATCTTCGGCTCTATAGTCGGAAAGCACAGCCTGCACGACAACACCTCCGGAAACGGATTCAGGCTTACCGACTTTTGCTGCGAGGCGAAACATTGTCATCACCAGCATACATTTCCACATCTCAATATACACAAGGGGACATGGTGGCGGTCTCCAGACCCGGCATGCCTCCAAGTGTCTTGGATGTCCGAACGTTCCAAGCGGCCAACATAGACTCGGACCACTATAGCTGGTATTAGCCAAAGTACGGATGCGGATATCCACTGCGTAACAACACTCGATGGAGGCTGTTAAAAGATTTGACGTCACAAGGCTACAATCGCAAAAGACCGCCAGCAGAACCTTTGCCGGCCACGTCTCCCTTAACCTCTCAGTAAACGCACCTCAATGCGCCATCAGATCTGCCGCCATCTGCTGGATTTCATTAAGCGACCACAATGAAACCCCTGGTTCGATGAGGAGTGCCGGATAGCACATGCAGCCAAGACCGCAGCCTATCAGTAGATGCTGCAAATCAAAACCAGAGCTGTTTCGAAGGCTGCCCGCGAGCTCTACGGGCAAAAAAGAAGGGAAGAGCATCAACTTCTAAGAAGGAAAAAGAAAGAGCACGAGAAGCAAGCGGTGGAGTCTATTAATTGAGGGAAGTTATTCCCGGAGCAATGTTCGGATATTTTACCAGAGGGTAAAAAGATCTGCCAAGGATACGAGGCCCGAACAGAGAAGCCTGCAGAGATGAGCATGGGAATACGGTGGTGCATCCACAGTCGGTGCTGAGGATTTAGAAATACCACTTCTGCAGATTGTTAAACGTCGAAGACGACCAAAATTCCGCTGTCAGGCAGAACGATCTATTCATGATGATAGCCAAAATTTACGTCCACCCGGCCAAAATAAGGTAAGGACAGCGACATTCAAACTTAAGTCCAATAAGGCTGCTGGAGCAGATGAACTTTCGGCCGAGCTGTTTAAAGCGACGGGAGTTGACTTGGTAAGGAGCATGCACCAAATTACTTGCAAGATTTCGTCGGAAGAAAGTATGCCCGATGAATGGAACCTCAGCACTGTGAGCCCCATCCGCAAAGAAGGGAGATATACTCTGAACTGCGCCAATTACAGAGGAATAATCCCCCTGAATGTTGCGTATATATGATCCTGTCGGCTATACTGTGTGAACGCCTAAAACCTTTCGCAAATAACCTGATCGGCCCATATCAGTGCGGTTTTAGACCCGTAAAATCAACCATCAACCAAATCTTCACACTCCGGCAGTGTGTCACAAATTGGCTAGCAACAGCAGAAAAAGTGCGTATAAGAGGGCTATCTTCATTCTGGGTAAGATTGCCAAGAACAACGAGGCCGGTACGGCATCATCAGCTACCGGCAAGTGTGGCGGTTTGAAAAAGCCAAAATAGCACCATGCGCCGTTTTGTTACCAATACTCATTTGACCTAGTAAGTTTGTCGAAGTGGAGAGTTTAAATCCAGAATTAAAAAGGTTATCAGTTCTTTAATACATACTAATCTTTGAGACTTCCTCGAGGGAGTCGAAGAAGGGTTTTCACAGAGATTGCCTTCTGGTTCTAGTTAGTGCCGAACAGGAGCGTAGATAGTGAGTGAGCTCTGTAATAGAAGATTTACAGTGACATTGATACGTTAAAAAAAATTCTAACAAAGTGTCTAAAAAACTTAGACATGTACATAAAATTAACAACAATGTTCCGGCCGAACAATTATTGATTCCAACCTGGAAAGACAAAGCAGAAAACTTGCCTAAGGTGCCAGACAGTATGGGGATCTCAATCAACTTGGAATTGGCTCGCCAATAGGAGTCAGTTAGCCAGAGACGTCTTCATATTCTCAAAATGCGGTTTTTTTTTAACACTAGCCAAAAACTCCACACCAAGTCAATGCATTTCCCAATTTCAACTGACAAGCTTGACAGGCTTCCACAACAATCACTTGTGTCTATTTGATGTCAATACACCCGATAAAATCAATTACATTCGAAAGGCCTTCCCATCCTCCAGATGTTTACTGCAGAAAGCAGAACTTGTAGATCGACTTTCATAATATGAGAACAAAAAGAGAGAGAGAGAGAGAGAAAAAAATACCAATTTCAAGGATCCGCTCTTAAGTAATTTAATCAATAGCACCAGCAGCAACAGAACCAAAAGGTTGACCACCTTGAGAAGATAACGCAACACAGAACCACGCAATTACCCGAAATTACATAACGATAGCTGCGCAACAATCGAGCGCACGTTCATTTTTAACCAGTGTTGACAATAATCTTGTGCACTGGTTAAAGGAAGATCGCTGCTGTCCCTCAATCCTTTGAATCAGTAACCAGTTCCATTCTCCGAGAAGCGTTTGCTATTTTTCATCAAGAACAGCATAAATCTCGTCCGGCAGGTTTGGTTTTCTTTTTATTATTTTTTTTTGGATTTTTTTATTTTTTGTGCGCTTAACTCCTTTAAAGAGTGGATCGACTGTCCTAGGTTGAGGTTTGTACGTAGGTGCAAACACCACCGCTATATACACACAGAACAACTATAATATTCCTTCGATGTTACCTGTTGTTGGTTGATGATGATGATGATGATGATGGGGCCATGGCCAAGAAGCAGCGAATCTCTTTTGGTTTATGCAATGAGTGTATACGCTAGGAGGGAACACTATATATATCTACAACAACAGCTACAATAAGGGTTCAATACCTGGCGCAGAGTTCACTCACTCAGTGTATGAGTATGGTTGTGGTTGTACGAGTATGCTGCGCGCTCTGCGTTGGTCGTTTACCCATTTTTGCCCCCAAACAGCCGGGCATATTCAATTTATCTGGAATTTTAGTTGTTGCCCCCTCTCTCTCGTCGCCGGCCGACCGTCGCGTCGCTACCTACTCCCATTTCCACCACAGCATCTCTTCTCCGATGACCGGCTTCGTGTTCATTAGGAAAAAGAAACACTGACATGAGCTAAAAATAGCTTCTACGGGAAATAGCACAACAAATGGCGCATACCTAAAAGGAATATATTGTATTGCTAAAGTCAAGCCATGATCGGGTCACAACACGACACGACTAACGACAAGGAGGATCCATCAGATACTCTCTGTACTGGTACTCACCTTAGGAATTATTTCCATTTATCCTACAGATACAATGTCGCCTGTTGGCGATGATCGAAGTGATGAATGTATAATTTCTTTTTGGACTTCTCTTTGGATGGCCTCAAGTCCCAAACTAAATTCGATAGACTGCGCGGTCGCGACAGGCGTCTGGTCTTCTTCTCGGGTAATTTGGAATCGCCCGATGTTCGGCCGCCGCTGCGAGACGAATCTAAGGTACCTTCACGAGCACCACCCGTACTTGCACTTTTTGATAATAGCTGATTGTTGTTGTTGTTGTTGTTGTTATTGGTGTTGTTGCATTTGACGACATCCTGTTGTTGTTGCTGTATTTGTTGGGGTCCTTTGGGAGTTGTTGAGATCGGAGTTGTGGAATTACTGTCTGGAGTTAGTTGTAAACTGCTAAGACTTTTGTATCTGAAAGAAAAAGGAATTTCAATTAATCTTAGATATAGGGAAGAGGGAGTTTTTTTCTACGCATGTAGGTATGTGTGGAAGGATCTACAATGAATTTATAATTTTAAAAACCAACTTCTAATCTTAGAATAAAAGGTGAATCTTATCTTGAAGAAACTACTAAGTCTAGAAAAACCGATGTTAATGGATAGTTTTTCTGACAAAATGGTTTACCAATTTCGCATAGCAATTCGTCACTTGGGAACGTTGATTTTGATATTTTAGCGAAGCTTATGAAGAACTCTAAAATTCGGTCGAACGGAATTTCTAATTTCGAAGTAGTTTTTGAAATATTCGAGTTTGAAAAGTTAAACTTTTATTCAGATTTGCTTGGTGAATGCCGCAAGAGGTTTACTCTAACGCGGTAAAACCATTTAACGACTGACTTGGCTTTTATAGTCCTTCCTAAGTTCTACACTTCAGATACATAAAAAAAGCACCCAAGATGATCTAAGATTCTAAGATACCAACATTTTAACTCTTAATTTGTTACAACCCATAGCGATACTAACCTTATATGAAACAGCGGACTCTGCGGCTCCAGACCGCAGTCCTTTCCATTAATGGCAGCGTTAATTGGTGAATTACCGTTTACTAAATTTGGTGAATTACTTAAAACCTTAGAATGATGACTACTGCTCGACGAGTTATTCTTCACATAGAGCTTTGGTAGTGTTGGCCGTTGTCGCTTCTCTGGCAGTTTCTTACCAGGAATTGTCTCAATTGGCGGTGGCACGGGCTTGATGTCCTCCTGAATATGGCTGTGGTTGTAGTGGGCTTGCAGATGTATTATTTGCGGTTGCGGGTGTTGTTGCTGTTGTTGTTGTTGTTGTGACTGATTGTGATTGTTGTTGTTGTTGTTGCTGTTATTACTACTGCTACTGTTGTGGTTATGGTGCTGCTGGTGCTGCTGCGATGAATGATGATGGTGATGGTGATTATTGATATTGCTCGAATGATGATTATGATGATGATGATTACTGCTACTATGATGACTACTGTTGTGTTTATTCGACTCTAGACTGCTATAATTGTTGTTGTTGTTGTTGTTATTAGTGCTAATGTTGTTGTTATTGTGGCTATTGCTCGTGCTGCTGACACGTATCAGACTGCAGTAGTTGCCACTGTCGGTTGTTGCCTGTGACTTAAGTGTCGGTGACTCACAGATCGGTTCAAATCGTGTCAAACCCTTCGACAGTGGTGTCAATCCACGTACATAATCGTAGATGTGATCGATTTCGTTGTATTCATCGGCGATCTGTGTTGTCGAGTGAATCTGTTGTTTGCTGTACGAGTCCAGACTGGCACTCTTTCGCAGGACATAGCCATTCTCAAGAACACCCGCCGATGATGCTGTCAATACCATGGGCAGCTTGTTTCGACTGCTAAACTTTGAGTCTTTCTTTTCCTTCTCGGATAGCTTCATGTCGACAATTTGGAGGCGATCACGCGCATCCGACAACAATCGCTGGGCTTTGTCCAGAAAGCGGGAGTACTCGATGAAATGCTCCAGCTGCTCCATGTTCTTTGAACGCTGTAGCTTGATTTTCGCATTCAGCGGTACTGGCACTAAGTCGGTATCCTTCTGCAGGGGCAGTGCGAATACCCGATCGATTTCCACACAGCCTAGCAGACGAAGCTCCGGCACAAAGGGTTGCTTCAAACCTTTCGGGGCGCTACCATGGACTAATCTGTAAGAAAAAAACATTCGTTACAACGTAAAAAAAAACCTGAACCGCCCATAAGTACACTTACCTAACAATAACTGGCATACGTTTGAGTAATAAATTTTTCACCGAATGCACACCACTGATGCTATCCTCCTTGGCGATGGGTGAAAACTTTGCTTTGGTTTCGAGTGGCAAATTGACAATCTCATCCTTGATCGTTCGACACTGCAGATACTTGCCGTTGTCATTCATTGTGGTCAGCAGTTCACCAGCATGGATGGTCTTGTTCATTTGGGTGCAGCGGAATGTTTCGCGCACAAGGACACGCAGATTCCGTCGTTTCGACAACTCCATCACCGAATCAATGCATCGCGTCGAACGACCATCCTCGCTGAGTAACTCAAAGTAGCCCGGATACGTTTCGGGTATTAGCACCTTAGCGCCGACATTTGTTGGCTTGCGTCCCTCCTTGATTTTGATCGGTTGAGCGAGAATTTGATACTTCTTGCCAGCGCTAAGGAATAGGGCCGTACTCTGCAAGGAGGGATTCGATAAAGTCGGAACGCCCAAATTCTGGTGCTGACCCTTGACAATCTTCGCTACGGCGGGTAGCTGCTGCTTGGAAAAGTCGCGCAGGTAAACTGGTATTGTATCCCCGAAACGGGACGCAGCCAATATTATTTGGCCATCGGTAGCGGCCATCGCTTCTTTCTGAAATAATGATAACACCTTGATTCGCGCGAAGTTAACATTAATCAAGTGTGTTTTTCATTGAGTGATAGTTGGCGGTAGCGGCGGTGTCGATGGTGCTGCTGGGGTGCTAACCGATGCAGATGGGGGATAGTGTAGAGGTGAATGTTGGTTGTTGGTGGTGTTGGCGGGATGCGAGGATGCGGCCAATTGGGGAGAAGTTCTTGTCGTTGCGCCGTTTACTTGCATTCGGTAGAGTTGGGGTAAAATCTAAAACCATAGAGAGAAGAAATAGGTTAGAAAGAAAGAAAAAATTGTAAATGGACTGTGAAAAGTTGAACCAAACAAGTAGCAAAGTGTTAATGACCCCTTTTTTTTTGGTCTTATAAGATTCTCAAAGATAAATGTTTAAAATATAATTTTTCTTTCACTCAGACCGGTATCTATCAAATGAATCATCTTGAGCCACTATGAGTGGCTCTTCCTGTAAGAAATTATTTGCAAAATAAGAACACGGAAAGGCTTTAAATTACCTCAAACCATGTACGCAGCCTTTCCCCGATGAAATTGAAATTTTAAATGATTTTTAATTACACGTTCTAGCGAACGCACTCCTACAGGTTTAAAGAGCGCCCTGTCCGTCAGTCATAAATCTTGTTTTTCCAACTACTGGTTGGTTGTAAATTTTCCGATTTTTATTTTAATATATTCCCGGCAAAAGTTATTGCTATAGCAGAATGTTGCAAATAGCAAAAAAAAAAAAGAGAGAAAAAGGATGTCTATATGCTTCACGTCTTCTCGGATATATAGAAGTCAGGATGAGCTCGAGACTAATTTCCATTTTTATGAACTTTTCTTTGCAACAGCAGCAGCACCATGCGATTGTAGTAGCGCTCCACGATGCAATCGTAGAGTGGACGCATTTTTATTAAATTTATAGAGCCACACATAAAAACCAGAGTCACAGAGTGGAAGGATTGCTTTTTTTTGTATGTATTACAATTTCTAGGTCCTCGTCGACTACAAAGGAATCGCTATGAGTTCCATGATCCACAATCTTGAAGGAGTGTTTTTTTTTTTGTTGCTCGGTTTGTGTCTTTTATCTGATGATGACAATGATGTGGCTTTTCATATGAGACGATTGGTTATCTCAATCAAAAGAAGACGACTAAAAACAAAAACATGATGTAAGTAGGAAACGGGAGAACACAAACAGAGAAAAAAGTGAAGAATTCCCATTTGGACGACAGAAACAAGACGACGACAAAGAAGAAGAAGAATCCTTTTTTTTATTGTTATTATTATTCTGCATTTGTAATTCTCTAGGGATAGATAGAAAGTGGCGGAAATTATGGAAAATAAAATCAGATTTGATCAGAGCTCTTGGGGAGGACGTTTTTGTGATGCGCAAGAGACCAAAAAAATCAAGCTCTCTCTTCAAAAAGTGTCACATGCCGTTGTCAAACTGCGTCAGTAGGTGCGTATATGAAGCTATACCTCTCCGCATATATTTGTCATACAAAGACGAAGACCTATATTTTGCGGAATTGATATGTAAATTGCTATAGAGCAATTGCTGCAAATATTTGCTATCCAAAAGGGATTTTCAACTTTGAATACTGAAATGAACAAGTTAACAATTGAGCCCTAACCGCAATTTTATCGTAAGCGACATGTTGAATTTTACAGGAGTCAATTTTTTTCTGTACATTATAAGGAATGGAGCCAGATTTCTGCATTCAATCGCATGTAAAATATCTTTGCGCTAAAATTTGTATGTGGCTCGATGTTATGTTATGTTATCTGTCGAATTGCATCATAAACTCGGTTCCGGAAAAATTGTAGCTTACGATAAACTTGCGGATAGGGCTCGGTTTCATTGTTACTTTTAGTAGGACACTGACGGCGGTCTTAACCTTCCATTCTACTGATCCAGCTCTACAATTACTACCCGGAACTTATAAATCCACAAAGGTAACGAGACGTTACATTTTCGTTACATCTTCCACTTTAACTATTTCAGCCGTTCGGATGAGACATAAAATCGTAGGTCACTCTCATCCGTCCCTAAAATAAAAACTCACAGGAAGAAATTATTGAGAAATGCTAGGCCTAGGGTAAGGGTCCTGTTTCATCGATTTTAAGGCTGCCTACGACAGCTATACAGAGCTATGTCTAGTTTTGGCATCCCTGCCAAACTCGTCCGTTTGTGCATACACGTTGCTCCTGCTCTATCAAGGTGTGTAAAGAACTCACCGAGAACTTCGATGTCAAAAAAAGATTTAGACAAAGTGATGCGCTGTCATGTTACTTCTTAAACATCGTTCTTGAAAGAATGGTGCAAAACTCAAACACTAACAGAAGAGTCCGTCCGCCTACGCCAACGACATGATTTCACTGTCGGGTTTATGAGTATTGAAGCAAAATCGGGGAAGAAGTGTGGCATTCAATGAGGGCAAGACAATGTATATGCTACCAACCAGAAAGGACATCCATTACCGACGTCGCGGACAGAATGTTACTATAAACAGATATAACTTTGAGGTTGTTAAGGACTTTGCTTACCTAGGCTCCGCTATGAACTCAGGCAAAGATACCAGCGCTGAGATTAAACGAAGAATAACTCTTGCCAATCGCTGCTTCTCCGGGCTAAGAAAGCAATCGAAGGTAGCTAAGCCCTCCCTCAAACAACTGGAATGACCCTTTAAAAGACCCTAATCATCCCAGTCCTTTTCTATGGTGTAGAGGCATGGACTCTATCAAAAGCGAATGAGGTTATACTCTTGGTTGTTTTGAGAGGAAAATTCATCGAGTAATTTACGGTCCCGTCTGCATAGATGGTGAATGAAGGAGGAGATACAATGACGAACTTCACGGGCTGTACAGCGACATTGACTTAGACAGAAGTATGAAGGTCCAACGACTGAGGTGGGTCATGTAGTGCGAATGGACGCGAATCCTCCGGCTTGGAAGATCTTCGAATCCACACCCGAGGGATGGCGCAGTAGAGGAAAACCGAGACTCAGGTAGCGCACGAGACATTAACGAACTTAGCGTGCGAAACTGGATACCGCTGGCCAAAGATCGTACTGGCTGGTGACAGGTGACTCTTGTTGGTTTGAGGCCCAAGTCCACCCCGGCCTGTAGCGCCACTTTATGTAGGTAACTAAAATCTGGCCTTTATTTTTTTATGACTGACCTATATCAATATCTGCAGCGAATTACGGAGTTGCCGTGAGTCTTCAATATTAAAGTCATAATATTTGTAAGACCTTCTTCAAAATACGTCTTCTTAAGCATAATGCTTTACCAAGCAACCGGAAGTCAATAAACTGGAACCCTAATCCATTCGCAAAGAAAATCCCTACACAAAGTCACAACATCAAACTCGTACGGGTAAAAGGATACTCAAGTATCGATGTTTATCTTCTTTTCGTCTTTGCCTGCATAAGAAATCTGAAAGGATGATTAATGAATGACGTATTCATAAGAATTCCTTAAGAGCCAAAGACTCCATTCAATGCCACTTAGTTTAGAAAGGAAACGCAAAAAAAAAAAAAAACCATTTCATGTTTGCTTGGAAGAACCTCCATGAATTTGGTTAGTTGGATCCATCTATACACACACACTCACAAAAAAAAGACAAACTTTATCAAAGGTATACCTGGCAAAGGGAAAATCCTCAATGACCTTTTGACATCCTAGTTGAAGTTGAAGTTGTTCGTCTTTTGAAATCCCCACACCATATGTCTTTCACAGAACCTTCTACGTCTTGATGAGTAGTTCATTCTTTGGGCTATAGAATTTATATAGAAATTCCAATTCAAAGTTTATCCGCAACTAGGTACCTACCTATGGCACCTAGCTAGCGCATCTTTTCCTGTTTGCCGATGCCCATTTGGTTATTGTATATCCTCTCTCGCTTATACTGTCTGGCAGAAGGACTTAAGGGCATTCTTTGTGCCGAGTGACGTATGGCTGGGGTTAATTAAAATTCGTTGAACCTATCATTTGTTAGATGATTTCACGTGGCGGTGGAGAAGAAATGATAAATCGAAACGACATACACTTGGTATTCCATTGATGTCAATTTATTCATGGTCATCGTATATACCTAATTTGAATAATAACCGATATTTTATACATTTACTCGTTTGTACTCCACCCGAATGAAACTGAACATTCCTCGCAAATGACACTTAAATAAAATGGAAAGCGAATCTCACTCGATATGTGAATTGAGGCGTCAACAAGTCGTCGTCGGTGGATTTTGTATAAATGCCAAAGAAATTTTCAATGAAATCGAAATTTTTATTAAAGACTGCAGATCCCAAAGGCTCATTCAATATGCGTGAATACACAAACTGTCAACTTATTATGCGCGACGCTATATAAATGTAATTCGCCTCTGTGTAAATGTAAAAAAATATTCCTCGAGCGATTTTACCACTTAATAGGACGATTAAATTCCATCTTCATGTTTCATGTGTATGTACAGTACATGGATATGGACAAATGGGCATGTATAGATAATATTTTCGTTGACAACATGACGTGGTGTTAATCTGACAGTTTCACATGAATTAAATGACAAATTGAAGCGACATTGGAATTTTGCATTTGATATAAAAGTGTCACGATCGGCCGTCCAAATGGGATTTTTTTTTTGAATGAATTCAAACCGCAGAGGAATTTTGTTTGAGTCAATCATCGGAAGTTTAAAATGGCGGTGAAAGATTACAAAAAAACACTATAAGTAGATAGGAAAAACGTCAATATAAAAATGTAGACAGTACTTTAAAATGTTTATAAACAGAAAAATACGGGTGGGCCATCTAGTGGTTTATTTTTAAATCATAGGTTATTTTGACACTGACAGCTGTTTCCTGCTCGAAATCTTGACAGAAAGTCAGTATCATAACTCCGCGGAACGAAATGAGTCGCTTTATGCTTGAACAACGTTGGGAAATATTGAAAACTTATTTTCAAAGTGAGTGCTGTGTAGCCCAAACAGTGCGCTTTGTTGAAAAGAAGTTTTGGTCGAAATAAAGCACCCACCGCGCCTACACGCAAGTATTTGCGCTTTTTCATCTCGGCGGATACGTTGACAAACGAAATTGCCGCATCTGGGACTCGGATTGTCGAGAAGCCAATGCATCTACAGAGAATGACAGTTTGGTGCGGTGCGGATTGTGGAGTATGGTGGCATCATTGGACCATTTTTCTTCGAAAATGAGGCTGGGAACAACGTTTCGGTCAATGGTGGGTGGTACAGAGCCATGTTAACGGACTTTTTTTTTTACTGAAATTGAAGACATGGATTTGGACGACCTCTGGTTCATGCAGGATGGCGCGCCATGACACACATGTCCAAATCGATCTTTTGCGCACAAAATTTCCAAATCGCGTTATCAGCTGTCTTAGCGATTTCATTTGGCCGCCTCGGAGCTGCGAATTGACTTTCTTTTTGTGTATAACTGTGAAAGCCCGATGTTAAGTCAACAATCCGGAAACAAGCACTTAAGGTCAATATCATCCAAGTAATCCGTGAGCTACAGGCCGAAACCATCAACAAGGACTTGGAAAATTGAAGTGACAAAATGCGCTACTGCAAAGCCAGCCGAGGCAGCTACTTGAACGACGTTGTCTTCCATAATTAATGGGAATGTTTGCTCTTACTAATGAAGCCATAATACATGGACACAATTTAATATTGTTAATTTTATTGCATTTTTATAAAGAAGCTTGTATTTGGCCCACCCTTTATATGTAAAATAATTGTGCAAAGCGCCGGCTTGTTTTTGTAAGAGTTGCTGACAAGATGCTGACAATCTGACATCGGAAAAATAAAATACATATGTGAATCGTTAGCGCAACAAGTATAAATATACGTAGGACCATAAGCAATGGAATTAAGCGATTTAGAATTTTCTGCCAGTTCCGAGCAGCTTTCTAAGAAAAATGCAGGAATAAAATATTAAGCATTAATTTGGATTTTTTTTTTTTTGGGTTGAAACGGAACCTCGTATAGTATAGTCCAATCAACTGACATTAAAATGGTTGCAAAATTGTGTGGCGTGGGGAAAGTAGGACAATTTAAGACGAATGGAAAGGAGACCCGCCTTAACGCAAAAAAAAAAAAAAAGTTCAATACTCATTACTCAGCACGTTCTTGGCAAAAGGGATACCCAATAAAAAATTGTAGGTACCTACCATTCGATAACTCTTGCTTGAATTCTGTTAACGAAGCTTCGACATTCATCTGTAATATTTATTGATAAATCAAATATGAAAAATATTTTGGCTATTATCTACATTCAAATGCAGCTGGTAATACAATAAATATTGACTTTCATTCATTGGAATGCTTCATGCGATACTGTTTGCACAGTTCCAATTTAGCTTTGAACTTGACTCTATAAGCAATAAAATTACAGGTCAAAGAATTAATTTTTCGAAATATTAATGAAAAGAGTAGGTACCTACCTATTCAAAGGGTGTCATTAACTCATGCTGAATTCACACAAATGCCTTTAACAGAAATCGGACTATAAATTGGGTGACAGAAAATTTAAAAATGTCAAGTCAGAGTCAGGAAAGACTACAAGAAACATGTACAAGTTCCTTTTCGTTGTGAGCATTATAATCATAGCTGGTGTTGTTGGTAAATATAGATTGACAGTTATATTAATAAAACCTTTTTTTTTGCATTTATTGATCTGAATAAACCAATTTTAGCCGAGCATATCACTATCAGGCCTATAATCTGTGGCAAGAACGAAATTTACCTCCAAAAAGGACAAGCGCCTAACTGCGATGCTGAATGTAAGGATATAGGAACAAAATGTCTAAAAATTCATATACAGCAACCATACGGATGTTACTGCCTTCCTAATCATGCCAGAGATAAGAATGGTAACTGTGTATTAATCTCAGATTGTCAGATTGTGTGCTACCAATGTGACCAAAGGAAGTGTTGTCATAAATAGGTGGGGCAATATACGTTATATGTATTTTCAAAGTACATACACATTTTAAAAATTATGAAAACTAATTTTTAAATTTATAAAATGTTCGTATGTCATTTGAAAATGTATATACTATACATATTCAGTTTTTTTTTGTGTTTATATCAACTTAAGAAATAAAATATTTAATCTGTCAATAATATCTTTACGTTTAAATTTGAAAGTTTATTCTCTGTATCTACCGCCGGCCGATAACAACTGTCAGATTGTATTGACTATCGACTTGACACAATATCATTTACTTTCGAAGTAAAAATGAAAAAAAAGACAGTTAAGATGACAGTGGTGGGGATGAATTCTTTCACAGTGAGGGAACGCTTTTATAAGGCGTATTTTTTTGAGGATCTATAGCTAGCTCACTTTTACTTTTACATGCAAAACTTTTATACTCACTTTTGGTTTTGTTATAAGCACTTTTGGTTTTACATGCAAAATTATTATACTCACTTTTGGTTGGTTTTGTTATACTCACTTCCCAAAAAAATACGCCTATAGTAATCAATGAAAAATGACAGATGCATTTTGTTTTTCCTTAAATTACAGTAGAAGAAATAAAAACACAAAATGGTAATAGAAATTGCACGCATTATGCTGAAGTGTCAAATATATCGACAAATTTCAAATCGGCTGCTGTCTATTGTCAAGTGACTGACAGCTTTTTCAATTCTTATACTATAAGAAATTTGTTGTGTAAAAAGTAGTAAGATTCTAAGTGGAGGCGTGGATGGATAATATCTTGTTCTCTCGAAGACTCTCTTTTACGAATTTTTTTCGAGTTAAGGAACGGCATTGAGTAAAAATTAGTAAAAAAAATCGTAAACTTTTAAAGGAAAGGAAAATATCTAATGCGGTCTACAAATCTGTGATTGTAACTAGAAATTGACAGCTGAAATTCAACAAAAAAGAAACAGTTTGCCTTAATAAAAGTCAACATTTGTCAATATTCAGAATCTCAGATCACCAACTATAGTAATCGTCTTTCGCCTTCCACTAGTTCCTTTACTTTTTGTTCAAGTCCACCATTTTCATTTATCTCTTAATTCCCACGTGTGTGAAATGGCTGACTAAACATTTTACTATAATTATTAAATTATTTAGTGGAATGTAAATTTTGACGTCTCGTTAGAGCTGTGTTAACGAATTTTCATTTTGACGCGGAATTAATTGAACTAATTTTTGACAAATGCGCCACCTTTCGCGAACGTCTGACAAACATCCGAGAGTGTAGTAACTGTCCCGGAAAAGCTTCTCATATGGCTGTTTGGACTCATAAAATTGTATGTCATTCGTCTATGTCATATTCAGCTCTGTCTCAGCATGACAATGCGTCAATGCGATCATTATACACGCCTATCGCGAATAATATTTGCCCCGAAATTTTTCCCATTCAGCAATTTGATTTGCACCTCCTGACAAGGGAAACATTTCCGTCGGAATTTATTCACGATACCTGGACATTGGGACATAATGACCTAATGACCCCACGAATGACAAGGAAATGACTGCAACTCCGTGATACGACGTGCAAAATTTTCTCATGACCAAAACCTACGACAAAAAATACTTCACTGTCCCAGTGGTAGTAAACAGTTTTGGTCTTTTGTGAAAAATATTAAGAACTCCACCACGTCGTCAATTCCCACACTCGTTTATAATGACACTCCAGCTGTCAGCTCTTTGGACAAAGCAAATCTGCTGGCTGCGCAGTTCGCCGCAAGCTCCAACATTCCAGATTGCTTCATGTCTCCACCTGTGCTCGAGGGCGTCGAATACTTCATGGGACAAATACATTTTCGCACTCGCACAGTAGCAAGAGTATTAAAAGATCTTAACATTCACAAATCCGCTGGTCCAGATGGTATATCCCCCATAATTCTGAAGAGGTGTTCTTCAACGCTGGCAAAACCACTGCGTAAACTTTTCCACTTGTCCTACTCTTCTGGACTCTTTCCGAGTAAATGGAAAATTGCATTTGTCCAGCCCGTTCCAAAAAAAGGCGATTCTTCTTTACCCACCAACTACCGACCCATTGCACTTACGTCCATTCTTTCCAAGGTCATGGAAACGCTGATAAACCGTCAGCTTATGAAATATCTTGAATCACGAAAACTTCTCAATGACCGGCAATACGGTTTTCGTGGCAGCAGGTCCACTGGTGATTTGATGACTTATCTCACCGAAAAGTGGAACCAATCTCTCCACCACTCTGGTGAAACGAAGATTGTTGCGCTTGATATTTCGAAAGCATTTGACAGAGTTTGGCACCAAGCTCTTTTGTCGAAAATGCGTGCATATGGGATCGACGCGTCTCTTCTTCAATGGATTAGAAACTACCTTTCTGGCCGTTCAATTCAAGTTGTTTTGGACGGTTTCAAGTCTGCAATTCACCATGTAAATGCTGGTGTTCCCCAAGGCTCTGTTTTGTCTCCGACACTGTTTCTCATATTCATCAATGATCTCTTATCTGTTACTTCTAATCCAATACATTCTTTCGCTGATGATAGCACCCTCAGTTTTTCATATTCGTTCCCTGACTCACGTCCCTGCTCTTCGGCCGTGGAACAGGAACGGCAACGTATGCTAAACACATTAAATTCCGATCTTGACAGCATTATAAAATGGGGTACAATCAATAGAGTGGAATTTAATGCTTCCAAAACACAATGCTGCCTTCTATCATTAAAGCGAAACCTGAACCCTCACCCATTATCCATGAATGGGACTTGCATCGACGAAACCGAACGACTTTCCATACTTGGTATGTGTGTTACCGACAAACTCCGTTGGAATGACAACATATACGAAGTCGCCAAAAACGCTGCGAAATGTCTAGGTTTCTTAAATCGGTGTAAGAAATACTTTACACCCTCTGACTTAGCTTCAATATACAAGGCTTTTATTCGGCCTAAGCTTGAGTATAACGCTCATATCTGGTCAGGTGCACCAAAAACTTCATTGCACCTACTAGACAGAATCCAAAAGCGCGCGATAAGACTTATAGGTGATAGAAATATAGCGGAGTCTATTGACCCGCTCGAACATCGCAGAAATGTTTCTTGCCTTTCCTTATTTTATCGATATTTTCACCACCGATGCTCTGATGAAATAGCTAACTGCATTCCGCCCCTTCAACAATTCACTCGCAACACCCGTCACACATCGAATGCACATCAGTTTACCCTTAAGCCTACCTTCGGACGTACTGTAAAATATAGAGATTCTTTTGTAAGTCGAACAACACGCATGTGGAATGCATTGCCTCACACGGTTTTCCCCTCTCATTACAACCCACAATTGTTTAAAACCAATGTGCACCAGTACCTCTTCTCTATCCTCCCTATTAACCCTTCCACTCGTGCTGTGCATTAGCATTTTAAGGGAACAAAAACCCCTTGAGCACTAGTGAATTATAAAAAAAAAAAAAAAAAAAAAAAAAATCTGATGAGTCAATTTTTGTGACTTTTGCACTCAGCATGTCAAAAATTGACACATTTCGTGACATGTGTAAACGTAGACTAACTAAAAAACTAAAACACAAACTAACGTGTGGTTATAACTAGCTTCATAGGTCCTATATGGATTTATTTTTTACTATGTTGTGATAGTGTTCAATTTTATTAAGGTTAGCCTCTGACTAAAATTTTACTGATAAAGTAAAACGTCATAATACTATCCACTTAAAAAAAATCATTACAAAACACTTCCCCCTACCAGTAGGAATTTAAACCTCAAGATGAAAACTCTTTAGTATATACTACACTCAATATCCAGGCCAATGAGTTTGTGTGTTAGTGCATCCTCATCATCATACATAGTATGCAAATATACCCTACTATGCCTGCTGCTGCATCCTGCTGTACTTTAAATCCTGTACATCGGAACGTCGTCAACGCAAATTGTATCCGTCAAAAGAGGGGCCTTTTTATTGCGCCATAAACAACACCTCATGAGATGAATACCCCGAGATATACTTTCAGCAAAAAAAAAAAAAAATCCATACCTTTAAGGATTTTATGTTGGCAACTTTTTAAAGTATACGCGTATCTTTCTATCAGAAAAGTAAGACGGCGATTTCATCCACATTTGCATGTTCTCGACCAGTGCAATAGGCAGGTTGTTACCTCGGGCTATGAATACAAAAAAGGATTCTCTGCATATGCATCTATGCTGATTCCAATTGTCCCTTACTGTATGTATTTCACGTTAGCGGTCATCAACAGTAACAACCAATAGGCTGGCGCATCTATAAAATGATAAAAAATGATCTAATCGATGCGAGGAGGGAGAAACATAAAAATCTGCACAGCCTAGACATCGGATGCGTAGACATGAATATGGTTGTTAGTGCCCCTGGCCATGGGATGGTAATAAACTCGACATCCTTTCTGCGTGCCCGCAATTGAGAATCTCTGTGTGATGTCACGTCATATGCGGGATCCCAAATGGGAAAGAATTCACTTAGCCGGACCACAGATGAAAACTATAAAACTGCCTTGCAGAGCGGGATCGCTTTCGTCAATTAAAGAAATGCAATCGTAAAAGTTTACCATTTGCAGCAATTAAAGTGTCAGTATGAGTGGGATTGCGATGGGAAAATCAAGGAGAAGTTACATTCACATTGACTTTGGACATTTGAAAGGCTTTATAGTAAAAAATTGTATTTTCGCAGACAGATATGACGCTTGCGCCATAGGGGAGCAAATCATTTAATGGACATTAGAGTGGTTGAAATGGTCTTCAGAATGGCACTGATGATAGTGAAAAGTTCTAGAATGAAATAAAATCTTTTGTAGATGTCTGAGAAATGATTTATGGAGTGGAATTGTTATGCAGATAGTTGGTTGGATGGTGGTATATGGGCGCACATCCGTAGGAAGATAATATTTTAGTAGTTAAAGAGACTCAGTGTGCGGGAAGTTTTACAACCGCGAAGTCTATGATCTGTACTGTACCAAAATGTGTGTTTAAAACAAGGCGACTACATTGGCTTGGTTATTTCAAGCGAGTGTACAATACTACCACAGCCAAAAGAATCTTTAAATCTCAACCAATCTCAATCTCTGTACAGATGGATCTCTTCTCTTCGTACTTGAGAGACCTTACTTGACATCCTGTTTTATTGGACAATAAAGGAAATCTTATATCTTAGCTAAAAGAAACGTGATATCAGACATGTGTCTAGCTACAAAAAAGATTTGGCCAAAGCTAGATCTTAAATGTTCTAAGAAATTGACCCCTTTTGACAATAAGCATAAGAAGCCACGATAATTGTCTTCACGGGACACTGGCTCATACGCAGGCATCCAACAAGGATGTAGAATTTTTGTAGAAGTTGTTTGGACGAGAAGGAAGAAGAGACCATTCTCCACTTTCTCTGTACTTGTCTGGCTCTCGTCCAAAAAACGGAGACTTCATTTGAGAGCCTTTTACTACAATCTAACAAACTTAGACATTCGAAGTCTCCTACGCCTTATTAGAAGCTCAAACTGATTCAGCGAGTAGGACGAAACTTCTTTCCTGATTCTTGTGTTGGCCTTTTGTCGCCAGGCACTTCAACCTAACCTAACCTAACCTAACCTATGACTAAGATGGCAGAGAATGGGGAAGGCTTCAATGTCTTTTCACGAGTCGGTGATAGGTACGTTAAGTTAATAAGACATTTATGTCAAAACTGCGTTCAAAAGACAGGAATTTCATTTAAGATTGCTCGGATGTTTTTTTTTTCTAAAAGATGAAAAAAGTAATTTAATTTAATTTTGAAAATTTCCACAAATTGATTTTCTGTTTCCCACTTTACGGTATGTAGAAGTTTGATAAATCCGAAAATATTTATATCATTAGGAAGGCAGACGACCAAAGAACAATCTCATCGGCTTTGAATTAAGAATATCGTCTTGTATTCAAAATTAGCTCGGTTCAAAAGTCGAAGTTCTTCCAAAATGCAAATTTCAGATTTTTTTGTTAAATTGAAACTATGTCCCAAGAATGTTTTTTCTCAACAGCAATGGATCAATTGCTTGTAGTAATAGCCTTGTAAAAGCACTGTAAAGAAGGTTTCTATCTGAACAACGAATTCTATTCAAAGAACAGCTCAAAATATCGATTAAAATCCGAATTTTAGCATACCTACCTTTGTATCGGTACCATGGCGGTAAAAAATTTAAGAATTTTAAGGAAGGGGTTCCATGTGCAGTGCACCCTCCACTGTAATTTTCGTTCAATTTTATCAATGTTGCTAAAAGTCATCGTTATTTTCCGAACAGCCACGTAAATCCTTGTATAAAAATGTATGCCAACAAATTCTATTCAAATAACCAGCTAAAATCTGTCCTAATATGCCACCCCTTATGAATGTCTGACAAACATTTGAGAGTACCTACAAATAGTTCTTAATTAAGTCGTTCGGATACGGCACAATATTGTCGATGGCTTTCACTTATTACCAAAAATTAAATACAAGAATGCGTGGTTTGAGGAGGCCTATAGCCTTTATTGACCCGTTGCTCCAAATAGTTCTTGGTGACAACTTTGGCTACTAAACTTGTGAATTTAATATCATTTCACAATATTACGCATGGCATACATTATACGTAAGTAGTTTCACCATATTTCAAAATATTGGTAGCCCACGCACTATGTAAAAACCGTTAAAACTCTTACCTCCAATCCACTTTGTATTCACCGCCAGTTAAAGAATGCCAAACAAATATTTGTATATCCCCAAACGACACTGTCACAGAAATTCTTTTCAAAAATGCTCACTTTATTGACATACACTGCTTGACTATTTTTATTTTTATTTTTTTGGTTAACACTTAAAAAATGCACCTGTGCATCAATTAGTCAAAACTGTGATTTTCTAAGATCTTGTCTCAGTCGCTCTTATTCAATTTGCACTAATCACCTTGCGCGATATAAAATTGGCACATCCAATCGAAAGTGTTCTTTACCGACTACTAAAACGCTTAATGAAGTAATTCTTCGCGTTACAACCGCCAACACCATCTCATCATACCAGAGGACCAGCACAGACGTTCAGTCAGAGGCAGACCAAGACCAAACGATCGACCGGTTCAGTTGGTTAAAAGTTTGGATTTTCTTACGAACCAAGACAAAACAAAAGCTGTGGATTGGAAACCACCATCCCACAGTAGTTGTTGTTGTTGTTGGCCTTTTTCTGTGTTAACCATTAAAGCCAAAGTTGAATCATCCGCATACTTGACAGGTAGACACACTGATATGACAATGATTAGTCCGAGTTTGTGTGTTGCTTTGTGACGAATGGACAATGAGCAGTGTTTTGCTTTTTGTTTTCATCATAAATAGAAATTTGAATTTATTGACGGTTACATGGAACGTCACTTTATCGACCATGTCGCTCTCATTAAACAGCTCATCTGCCATCGTGCTGTCAATCATGACGGAGCACGGCACGGGTATCTTTATAGATACGAATATCTGTATATTGTTTGACGTTGTTTCCAATGTCTCACTGAGGTGTCAATTATCCGTGTGCGTATTTATTATTTGACAAGCAGAAAACCGTCTGTCAAGTCGCTTAAGTGATTCATTGACATTTGATGCACGTTGGTGCGGAGCGGCTGAGTATAATAATAAAGCGGTTTTACGACTTTTCAAATTTACGCGTTAATTGACGACAGATTAAATTTGGATTAAGTGTTAGAGCTGTTAAATCTCAAATGTTTACCGGCAGCAAATAATAGGAAATAAAAATAAAATTTTATTTGACATAGCGAGAGATAGGCGCCGACCGATCGACGCGACGCGCCGCTCTGTATATGAATGGTTTTTATTTGAATAAGCATTTTTGGTTTTGTTGTTGACAATGGCAGTAGATATATGAACTTTGTTAGGGGTTATTCGAATTGTTCACATAGATATAGGAGCATTGTAGATTTTTATGATATGTGTGGTTATGAAATGTTTATTTACCAACTGGTTGAATAGAATAGGTAGGTATAGGATTCCAAAGAAAGTCGCTGCTAAGCATGCTTTTCTTATCTGATTGTGGAAGGAACTGATTTCGGTTCATCACTTAATGCACTTTCACCTATATACAAAGTTCTTTATGGAAGTCAATTCAAAAAACATGCCTATTGAACATTGAAGCGGCCTCTGTTGCGAAATGCGTTTCGCCTCGATTTGGTGGGTGGACTTATCAGTAGACGTACCACGACATCTGCCTAGAAGCACTGTTTACTCGATGTTTATAGAGACTATATGAAATCACAATGACAAAGTGACTGTGGCTATAACGTAACACGGGTCTTTCGTCAAACGTAATTTCGTCTGAATATGTAGTTCACAATAGCGAGTGTCAAATTAACTTGCATATTGTTTTGCCGTTTTTTTCGTAATTTTCCTTACGCAGAGTTTTGACTTGCATAAAGATTAGAACTTATGACTGACAGTTGACATTTTTAGTACTTTATGTTTATAGGTTATTTTGCATTCGTGGTTATAACCACAAACCACATAGAACTAGACCGTCGACTCCTCCCACATAACGCACCATTAACGCACTCATACTTGAAAAATCCTATAGGCCCATGGTATAGCATGGAAAATCATTGCCGCCATTGATTTTGACATTTCTCACGTATTCACAGACAGGGGAACTAATTCCGGGGAGAATCGGGTAGGTGCACGGACGACGGCGGTCTACATATTTCTATGTGGTTTGTGGTTATAACAAACTATTTCCAACAACTACCAACTTTTGCCGGTAGGTGCTCAGTAAATTTTCCACCGACGTTGTTTATGAATCGACGGTTTTTGCATTTTATAGCGTAGAACAGTTGCAGTGAGTATATTTTATTTAATTGATCACACAATAACAGCAAGCTGATCGTACGTCAAAATCCCGTATTCGCAAAATGTATTTTCCCACAAACAAACAAAACTTGTCACAGCGTTTCGAGAAATCTTGCATCTATTTTCCGGAATACGTGACGCAGTAGTGCTTATGTTTATATTGCGTTATTCATTCGAATAAAGTTTCTCCCTAATTCATTTAGTACACTCGGTATCGGTACGATACTTTGACAGTTGTGCGCCGGTTAAGTAGAGTCATGATGAAAGACAAATCCACGATATCAAGTGAATTATTTATAAGGCTATATGTACTAGTTATTATTTAATAATATTTTAATTTTTCAGGTAGTATATGATAAATAAAGAGAAAATATAAAAACTCAATAAATATGAAAATTCACCGAGTAATGAGGGCGTTCAAGAATCTAGTGTAGTAAGTTTGACAGCTCTCTAACTTCATGTTGCTGAACTGGTCACGTGAACAGTTTTCTCTGTTGCCGTTTAGGTATGTCCGCAACACCGACAAATCAAGTCAAGAATTTCTCGACTTACTACTAAATTGACGTCTATTTGTGTCAACATTTGTCTGGAGAACTTAGTTTTAAAATTTGTATTGGGTTATCGAAGAGCAGCGTGACATTTCGATTGCCCTGACACAGAGGACTAGTCAGAACCCCTTGAAAAAAAAAAAAAAAAATACAATGGACAAGAAGTGAGATACGGACAATTCAAGATTGTTTTGCGTTCAGGTAAATTTGAGTATAGATTTAAGTCGACTTAAGATGAATTGCGAATGCGGCCAATCAATTTTCAGTACTTGAACCAAAGATTCGTCTTGACTCTTGAGGTATGATTCACAATCATTAGTCAAAACGCATTTTTAAAGTAGAGGCCAACTCAAATGTAAAAATGTTCAGTACTGTTTGTTTGTACTGAATGATGTGCTGAGTTTCCGGTGTGTTCGTCGTATTTTGTGCGATGACAGCGATAGCTTGAACATGTACATTATGTTAAATCTCCCTAAATATCGTCTCGTCAGTGCAAACAGGATATTAACCATGAGTTTCCTTTGCAGATGGTTGTACTGACCCCCATTTATGAAGTACTGATTGCATGAAGAATCATTTTCTATCTGCCAGCTGTTAATTTTTTTTTCAAGAAAAATCATTATAATACGTGTCTAAATATGGGAAATTTGTTTCCATTCAAATGACATCCTCCCACATTCACACGCAGTTCATAAACAACATCCTCCATATCTCCCGCAAAAAATCACAATAATTTGAAATTCAAAACCTTACCCCAATCTACGTGATCGCTGGCTGGTGACCTCCTTTCTTTCGCGCATCCTTCCTTATCCTTAAATTTTAATCATTCCCATTGAGAATCAAAAGCCCGTTATTTGTATTTCATAACCCACACAAAAAGACCGCCCAAATCAGCCCACTCAAACTAAACACGTTTATGGCTGTGACCAAAGCGAAAAAGTTCATACGAGTTCAAATGCTGCTTCTCGTCAAAGAATCATTATGTCCCAGAGAATGTTACAAAAAAAAAAAAACCGTCATTATTAACGTCATGCACACTGATGTCAGTCCCTGGGGAAATAATTACCAACAGGTTACCCTTATGCAACAATCAAAATGCATTCGTTTCTTTGAAATTGAACAAAAAAGATCGTCAATCATTGGAATTTATTTTCGTAAAAAAGGAACTGTTACTCGGATTTAAAAGGAACGGAAGCGTTAAAAATGTATACACACCAAAATCGGTGTGATTTTTGTTTATAACGTAATTTGGGATGAGTGTGCGATAATTTTGTTGTTGTTTTTTTTTTGTAAATTAGCCTTTCATTGGAAACTGAAGCAGAAATTATGGCTGTAAGAACTTTGATTTAAGTAGAATCGAATTTGATGACGGGGCTGTAAATTTGAGGAGAAGAGGAGTGCCGCCATCTGTTGAGGAGTTGAGCAGTTGATACTTTAGTGGCTAATAGTAATAGTGACAAGTTTGTTTCATTATGCACAGATTTATACTAATATTAGGCTGATTTAAGGAAAATTGTTCCCAATGTAGTCTAAAATACCAAAGTAGAAACTTCAGTATGAAAGTACCAGAACTACACTTGACACTACTTGTCAAATTGACGTTATGTTTATCCCTAGTAGGAGTGATTTGGGAGCAATAATCAATTGTAGGCATTGACATACTATGAACTGCTAGCAGCAAAATTTTCGTTAAAATAAACATAAGCACTAGCTCCTTTGGTGTACGGTGGAGAGAAGCGGAAACACTCAAATGTCATCGAGCAATTCGTGCGATTTTGTTTGAATGCCATCTGTTGTAGAAAGTTTGAAATGAACTAAATAAATCGTTATTTTGCGCAGTTACAATGTTTCTCGCCGCGCTAAACCAAAAGTTCATTTTTCCTTGCAGGTTTGTATGAAACTGACATTTTAATAGCAGTCCATGTATAGTATGTCAATGGCCGCATTCAAGAATCTAGTTATCGTAAGTCGACTTTAATTATCTGGACTCAAATTTACCTGAACGCGAAAACTTACTTGAATAGTCGGTATATCACTTAATGACAATTGTATTTTTTATTCTCCTCGGTTCTGAGTTTTGGATTGATGCTTTACACGTCAGGACTCAGCGCAATCGAAATGTCAAACTGCGCTCTCTCATGCTCTCCAATGGCCCAATAGAAATGTTAAAAATGAGTTCTCCGGACACTTGTTGGCACAAATAAATGTCAACTTATGTCGATTTCCATTGGCCAAGAAAAATCACTTTTTTCAGATCCAGTTAAGTTTCGCCGCTCTACACAAATTGCATTTAAAAAATAGCTGACTGTAATTAAGTAATCTCATTTCATGTTCCATTGGGGGAGAAAAATTCTGAGATCTGAGAGCAAAACGATAAAAGCCCAATTGAAATCGACATTTTCGTCGAGAAACTCTTGTCGGTGTTGCGGACATAGACGTCAACTGAGAAAACTCTTTACGTGACCAGTTCGGCCCAATGAAAGCTCAGCAACATGAAGTTAGAGAGCGGTCAGACTTACTAAACTACATTCTTGAACGCCCTCAATGCCTTTAGGTATTGAAAAGTCAATGCGATAGTCAGAGTTCTAAAGCGCCATCTGTTGATGTAATAGGCATATTAAGTAGTTGAGGGCTTTCTAGGTAGTTTCTGGTTTATATGGATGTAAAAGTTCAACTACTTTTCAACATTCCTTGCTTTCTTAGACCGAAAAAAAAATTGGCAAGAGTGATTTTCCGGTTGATCTCTGCTCTGATGTAATTTTGCAAAAATGACGCGCTATAACTTAACTTCTTTCACACAATTCTTGAAGCAATTGTGAATTGGGAAAAATGTCAAAACGGGTAGATATACCTCACTTCGACGTATGACTACCTTGCCTCGCAAAATGATCTTACCATCTGCCCTTGCAAAATTCGATTCTCACACAGTGTCTGTGCATGCGTGTGTGTCTGACATGATGTGAATGTGATCCCCTTTCTGACAACTTAGAATTCCCATCATGTTCCTCACTCGCTGACCTTGAAATTCATGCAACAACACATGGGATCTTTCCTCGAAATCCGATCGTAATAAATTAGAAAAGGTCTCCTTTCGGTGGTCAACTCTTTTTGTCTTTATTTTTTTTTCTCCGTCGTTTTTTAAGAATCCTCCATTTAAGATGTGCAGATAAACCAAAAGACCGCTTTTAGGCAGTCAGCGGATCTGATCATCAAGCAAACATTTTTCGGTACCATCAATCAATTTGTGACAGACGGATACCTCTGGCGTGTGTTAAAATTTGTCGTATAGGGCTCACGAAAATGTTTTCAAAGCTTTTTTTTTTTTTTTATTGGTTCTCAGCCTTGTATAGCAAGGATTTCGAATGTTTCGTTTAAATGTAGATAGTGAAACAAGCATGTGGTGGGGTTTCGCGTTACAGATACCTTGGGTATAATAAATTAGAGAGGAGCATTCGGTCTTGGGTTAATTTGTATCTTGTGCGTTATAATTGTCAACCATGTGACAGGATACAATCAAAATGATTAATTTGTGAGACCAAAAGTAAGTTTTACAGACAAAAAATGAGTACAAATCGAAGTTGTAACCTTCGTGCGAACATTCGTTCCAATTCCAGGTCTTTAACAAAAGCGCACTTTTGTAGATCAATAAATGAAATTTTGTTGGAGTTTGTATAGTTTTTATGTTTTTAAATGATTAGTAGGTATCGATATGCACTAGAAGGTACCATGAACCTAGCATGGACATCGTCCTGAATTTTCTAAACCTCTATGGGAAAACAATTTTATTTTGAATTTTTGTCACATTTTTGCCAATTGGTTTTGTTTTCCAAGCGATCTTTCAAAATTCAAGATCCAAAGTTCCCTTCGCCTGAATCTCATTTCTATATTCATCCTAACACTTTATAGCCGCAAATAATCTGCGTTCACACGGTCTCATTTGCATGACTTAAGAGGTCAGTCTTTCCGGGCAACTTAACAACTTCCAAAGTGATGTTAGATACATAAGGACGCCCGTCAGTCGGCTTCATAAAATGAAATAAAATGCCTTCCACAAGAGATTACCCCCGTCCAACCATTCAAAGTCCAGCTCGCTGCGCACTATTGAACATCCCCATTGACTTGCCCTATAAAAAAATAATTCTATCCAAACAATAAAATCTAATTTATGTCATAAATGTCTGTACGTGCGCTGCCAGAATGCAATTCCTATTCAAAACTGATTCCATTTTCATGCAAACGTGCTCCAGCATTCCCAGTCAGCATTAGATTGTGTCAAAGGAAATATGAAATTTCCCTTTTATCCCATCAGGAGCAGTCGCTGCTCAAGGCAAACATTCCTCATGGTCTTCGTCTTTGGTTGGTTTTCTTCGGTGCCGGCCGATTGCCTTTGTGGCATCCTCTTTGCCCCAGCTTTGTTTATGACCAATGAAAAGGAAAAGCAACTTTTAATCAGATTTTTTCCGCTCCACTGTCTGTGCCATGTTCTTATCCTTTATCCCCACCGCAGTCATGGGCTATTGGTCTGCTTAAATGTTCACATGCTGTCCCGCAGTCGACATGTACCTGCAGAATCGTTTTCAATTGACAAAAAGGAATTATACAAGAGTATCCGTTCCGTATTGCCGTATACTAGTGGTCGTATCGCATCTATCGATTGGATTAAATGCTGAATCAAGCAGAATACTCGTGCACTTGAAACAAGCGTGTCGTTGACGACAAAGAAAGGGACAAGCAACGACAGACCGGGCTTACTAGATAGGTAGGTGGAATAGGAGTATCATTTTAATGGTCGCGCTTCCACCCCCTTTTTGCAATCGATGTCATCGCTTCGGCCTCACTGGGTTTCATGTTGCAATTGCGAATTTTAAAAGCTACACACGACTACACCTACTCTAACCTGATGCGGTTGTGTGCACTAAATTGCATGGAATACTTAGTCTCGATTGGGTTTTGATTTTTCCATAGATCGGGGTCAATTGTTTTGGGGGAAGGTTTGACGCTGCACAATGCACTCGATGAAAAGTGAATTCCATTATAACTTTTTGTGTATCTAGATACTATACCGCGCGCCGTTGTATAGAGTATAGTGCGGAGAAAGTGCTTTTATTTTTGTGCTCCTCCAGTTTCGTTGCTTCTCAATGAGCTTCGCTGGCCTGGCATATCTTCTAGTTGGCTGGTTTATTAAGACCAAACGAATTGAGTTTATGAGTCCAAGACCATTCGTGCAATAAATGTTGGGACGAAGATGGTATATACCGACTGCCTGTTTGGATGCAATAAAAAGGGAAAATTGTGTCTCATGGTGGTTGGGTTTTGCGTTTTGGTATTTTAAGTACGTGCTTAATGATGGTTGCGAATTTTTTCTTGCTCTAGAGAGTCGGTTAAAAAAATAAAAAAAAAATGTAAATAAAAACTGAGAGTGGATTTGTGGGAGTTGCAACGGCCTAAGTGGCAATTAAATTTTGGTTAAGATATCCCGGAAGAACATTGAACCGTAACCTGATAGTACTAGTTAAGTGTGAAAGTGCTAAAATAATTGAGAGTATTATTATGTTCCTTCTACCTACCAAACTATAGGTGTTATAGAGGCTTTTAATGATCTTTATGCCACTTTCTATACTTATGGAGGTAATTAATATTGCATGATGGGTCTTCAGGTGATTTTTATGGTCCATGATTGCCTCTGATAGAGCTAATGGAGAAAAATACAATCACTGAGGGTGAGTTTTTGTAATAAAGCTGTCAGTAGCAGCTATGCAAATTTTTAGCATGGCTGAAGATAGTAGCCCCTCGCATTTTACTTGTCGTACCAATGGAACATTATACAACAAATTTTACTATACTTCGAGTAGGGTACGGCAACCCCGCCAATGTTGCACTTGATTCCTGGCGATGTTTCTCAATTTTATATACTCTGAAGATGTGCGTGACATATTGCTTGTTACTGCCCAGCACTTTGCCACAACAGAAATAAAATCCACGGAAGGCATTTCTTTCAGGAGTTAGAAGAACTTTCTGACAAGTTTTCTATACAGGACTTGCAAAAATTCGACAAAAACACTCGAAGTAACAACTCTACTGTCGAAAATTCTAAAACGCTACGGGATTGCTGAACAGAAATAGGATTTCGCAGCTTCATTGTATGGGACTTGTAATGCCTAGGGTAACCCTATGGATTAGTTTGAAGTGCGATGGGTGCAAAAACTACCTTGTCCCGCCAGCCCTTAAAATAACCTAACTTAATCGTCAAAATTTGCAGCTATCTTATGAGACGGAATGCGCCACTTCCACTAAATATAAATTTGACCTTCTCACTTTTCTGGTATAGCTCTGCAGTTACAGCTTAAATTCCTGGGCTCACAGAGCTCTACTTGTATCAACCTTGAAAACATCGCATCCAACAAAATGCGAAGCTGTCACGTTAACTCTATAAATCTTCGACTTATAAGCATATTTTTGCTCAAAACTCTAAAAGTATTGATTGATACCTAATTATGCTCCAAGATCAATAGGAAAATGTCATCAACGTTCCATCTTGCCTACTACCTACTAAATCTGGTCATACTTTGGCTCGCATTTTTATGAGCTGCGGAATATAGCAAGATTGAGTTTTATCTCCTCTTGCATGGATTACAGCGGCTTGAAGGTTGCTATAAATCAAGAAATAGAGCTTACTGGACAACTAGCAGTTTTGGGTTTGATTGATACTACATCTCTATCCACTTTATATCTTTCGCTTACAACTGGCTGTCAAGGCAGCTTTTAGCCTAGCCTAAGCCTAGAACTTTATAATTTAACCTTCTCCTATGCTGGACACCTGATCGGTTACAGTTAAGGGAACCATGGTCTGCCTTATCTCACAGAAGTAGGCTTCTTCTTCATGCTAGTCATTTTCCTTTGGGAATGTTGACAGTTTTGGCAATCAAAAAATCCTATTGCCACTGAAGCTCAAGTAATGGTACGTAGCGTTTTATATAGGCAGGCACTCAGTAGAATAACCGGTTTTGGCTGACAGATGAATTCCAATCCCTTCTAATATATAAAGTATGACAACTTAAGAATTCTCTTGATCTTGATCGGAAGGTTGACTTTTTCTAAGGTCTTGAACCTTTCTAAGGTTCGACAGCCTACTAAGGGTGATTTTCTACATACGCTATCTTCGGTAGTAAGCCTTTTCCGACTATAGACCTACAGACAGACCAATCTAGTTTGCCCGATCGTGCGTCGGAAAGAATTCCACCAAATTCTTGTTGTCACTAGCGATACTAAAATTGGTTTAACTTTCTCCCGAAGTTGCTAAAAGACTAACAACTGCCGTCAAATGCATTAATGGTTAAGAGCGAATTTTTTGTAAGAATACTTTAGGCGGTGGCCGTGATTTGCTGGTGACTCTAGCGGTGGTGGACAGCAATACACAGCCGCTGGCCATCAAGGAAATTTTATCTGTTTGGTGGTACAACGGGCCAAAACTCAAGTCTGTGTGCTCCAGAATTTGGAATTCCTTCTAAAAACCCACCACCATAGATCTAAAAATCGCCCCGTGGTTGCTTTCGGCTAAATCTTCGACATAAGTCAATCGAAACCAAAAGAATATTATGACAGACCTTGCAATCATAATAGAACCAGATTACAGAAATCCCCATGGCAACCAAACTCAAAAGGGACATAGGACCTCGACAATGAGATTAAATGAAAACTTACCTAAGTTTAAAGACAATTTCTAAGGTTTTCAAAATAAAACAAAATTCTCTCTAAAGATACAATATCACCTCAAATATAAAATATTCAAGTCCCTCAATTATTTTCATTCAATTAAATTCAGCAAAGTCCTTCTGTCTGCATCTGTATTAGGCATATTATATCCTCCAACTGACCAACTCACTTTTGGACATTTCGGTTAGTTAAAAAGTGCCGATGTCACAGTATAAATGCAGTGTCATCTGTCCCGCTGGCCTTATACCAATAGAAACAATCTCGTTCCGTTTATGTCCGCATAAATTCGCAAAAACTGCGCCCGCAAAACCCTTAAGCCTATTTCGTATAGCCACAGAGGATGATTCTTATCCTAGATACCGTCTAAACTATAACACACAATGAGCCACGGTCTACGCAAATAGGGATTCGATTCAGTTTCAGTCATCTGCTCCTCTATATATTTGCATCCCAAAAGGAGTAGCTGCACTGTCAACCAAAGATGACCGCATAAACAATTCTTCCTGCGGTTGCATCTCATTCCCATCAGTATTCCATTTGCGCAGTATGTGCCCATACAATGGGGGAAAGGATGACGACAATGCCACTTTGCATACTCGGTTGGTTAAAATAACGATCGCCACACAATAGCCTGAAGTGAGCTAGAGTTAGTATCTACGGCAGCGCAGATGCATGTATAATTTCAACAATAGACCATGTTAGTGAGGAGCTAAAGATGATGACGGCGGCGCGCACGCATTGCTAGCTATAGAGTGCCAAACCTCTTTTGCATGCCACCATACTAAAGCGTCGTCGGCCCGAACATTTGGCGGCAGTTTAATGAACGACACGACCAATGTTTGCATAGAATTTCAAATGAATTCCAAGACAGCTGAACTCTGTTGGGTGATGTACGTGTCTTTTGTCCAAATTTGCTTCACCGAATAATTATAAAAAAAAATAGAAAACCGCCACCACCATCCGATCGCGGCTGTAAGACCAAGTTCAAGGCCAACAGATGAAAATAGCAATGCGGACAACATGATTACAAGTCGAAGACTATGGTGTGTATCTATTGATGGATCGATTGACAGATGTGATGGGATTTATTGTTGATCGGATCTGTTTATTTTTGTAACGATTATTCATGTTCGTTGTTCGCCTGTATATAAGGAGCAACGCCAATTAGTACCGCATAACCACAAACACTTGAAAAGTTCAAAAATATTATTATTATTTTTTTTTTTTGTAAAAATGACTCATTTACAGCAATTAACCGAATTGGAGTGTGAAGATTTTTTTTTTGTTTTTAATAATTAAGCAAATTATGAATTTTTTTGTTTGTGAAGTTCTTGGAAGTGGTTATAAGCCATAAAGTTGTATCTACGTACCATTGAACTTGAATGATTCTGACGATCTTCGTCTTGAGTACGTCCTTTGTACGGTCGCAAGATGCGCAATTAGATTCGTGTGATCATTGAATGAGTTGTATAGGTTTCGTAAATCATAAACAATGTTACTCATTCAGGTGTACCTACATTTTTCGAGATTTTTTATTAACGCATTTGTGTCGAGTAACCCATCCTTTGGCTCAACTCACTCCCATCGAGTGTTAAAATGACCTCCCTAAAGCGGACACAAACAAGTCACAACTTTCAAAGCAACTCCAGACTTCCGCGTTAGGTTAAACAGTAGGTACCTTACAAGTTCCGGAAACATGAACTAAATGTTGAATGAAACAAAAATACCCTATAGGGTGATATTTCTATCATTCGCAGGACAGTCTGTTTCTCAAAATGTGTTCAATTGTGTGTTGAATACAGACCCGCTTCGGACAGTACCTACCACCATCAAAAGTTATGGATAAGTTCAATTTTTGTGTCTGGAAATCGAAGCGCATATAGGCATGATTAGTGATTTGAATAATAATAATGAAAGCATTGTCAATAAGTTCATCGTTATCGCCATAATTTTTAAAGTGCCCCGTCTCCCATTATAAGGGTTGCGTTTTTGCCACCGACTCAAAATCATTTAAAAAATCGAAGAGGACAAACATAAATTGCAGCAAAAATTGTTGTCGAATTCGGCAGCAACTTTGGAATACATGGTAAGGAAGACTTACCAATGAAACAGTGTTTCATTGCCTCAGAGTGACAGGGGGAAAAAGCTAATTATTTTTCGAATCATAATCTTTAAACTCTGGTTTTCAGTTGTACGATTAATACTTTTGTGGACAAATGTTTGGCACCGCATCTATCCATCGTACCCTAGGTTAGATTTGGGTTTGGTGGCTATTGTCCAGAAAACAATTCGAAATAGTTCCCTCAGACCAAGTGAATTGAATCCGGCTATGCCCACTAGGTCTCGGAACCATTTTGTAATTTTTAAAAATTTCCGTATTTCACTGGCTTTGGTGCATGCAATTTGCGAGTTTTTCGAAGAAGTATTTTTGTAGAATGATCTAAAAAACAACTGTCCGCTTTAGGGAAGTTTCACTATAATTGGTCGGCTAAAAAAACTACATAATGGTAGGTAGAGTTCTGATTTTTGAAAGCAATGCAAATGTGTCAGTTTTAAACTAAAGTACAAGCGATTTAGATCAGCGAGCAGGGCCCAATTTTGTAAACATTGACAGGTGACAATTCTACAAATTTGTCACACTTGTCTAACAAATTTCAATTTCATAAAATATTGACAGGTGCCATAATTGTCAGTTAAATACAACGACCAATTGGTCCTGACAATTTTGTCATATTATTATATATATATTGACAAATTTGTCGTGGATCTTAGCATCAAGAGAGTAAATAGGTTTGCTCTAGATGTCTACCAATTTTTTAACAAAATATACCTCGTTCCTGTTCTCCGGACATGACATTTTTCCTTAAATTTGATATCACTTAATGAAATAAAATTATTATGCATGTATTTACTCTTTCTTTAAAGTTGTCGAGTGCATCGGCTTGAAAAAATAATAATATTTAGCATTTTAAATCCTACTTTTCACTCCACTATCAATACTTGACCGAAACTCAAACGTCTGTGGGAATTGTCAATTATATACCTACTGACAGAATTTTAAATTGTAAAATTTTGTGTGTCCCATAAAAAATTTGAAAGAAAATTCTCCGAAAATTAATTTTTTATCCAACCAATCACCTGTCACCTAAAGCTATTGTCAATTTGTATGAAATAGGGTCCAGGCGTCCCCCATAACGTATTTTTTAACTTGATGCTTATATAATGATCAGTCCTTACACAGGCATCAATACAATGATCGATATATCTATACTCGTTGGTCCAATCACTGATCCTTGCGGAACTCGACCAGATCTGCGATATTTTTGGACTTCAATATCGGTGTTGTATATAAGTCATACTTTGCTAAAAATTTAATTTGGTATCCCGGTGGTAACATTGTTTTGATGGACCGTATATTGCAGTACCAGTTTGTAGTGCTGAAGATATTTAAGACGCCGATTACCAATGCTGCTTTCTTCACCGCGTCTTATGGCGCCATCTATTGAGTGAGTTCCTTAGAAACATGATAATTCTCTTAGTTCAAAAGTTTAAAATTTTTCACGCATTAAAAGTGTTCTGCATTAATCGTATTCTGCATGCAAACTCGTAAAGTTAAATTTTATGAATCTCTTACACTCTCGAGTGTGATACCTTGAACTGAAATTTCAGCCTTGGTGTTGTATGAATAGGGCGATTGTCATCAATCTGACAATGCCCAGTGTCGTGGGTAAATTCATTATTAAATTGACAACTCCTGATGGCAGATACATTACGTGAGCTACTTTGACATATTTGAAGCTTAGGCTAGTGAGAATTTTTCAAGACTATAGTAAGGATGCTGACAAAAAAATAAATGGCGGCAAATAAAACCTTTATAGGCCGAAGGAAGGCATCACATTCCCGACGAATCCGTTCTTCCATCCGATCCAGTATAGAATAAGTTGGCTTAACTATACAAAAAAGCTAAAGAACAACAAGGCTGTCATTTTTGGCTAACCTGCGAAACTCTTTAAATAAAGAAGTAATATTTTGGTGGACCGCAAGTCCAAGTACTGAACTATCTGCTGCAAATGCTACATCCACAAGAAAGGTGATCATTAAGTGTACCTAAAAAAATTTAGAGCACGGCATGTGTCAACACGGAAGGCACGTATGCGGGCTTTATTGACCAAGATCGGTCGCTCAAAGCGAGTCATAATAGAGGCTTTCACTGCGATTAAAGTATAAGCGCTTAACGTTTACGAGGACATGACTAAATCTATACTTTCAATAAAAAAACAACTATCTACAGAACACCACTACTGACTTAAGGGTATAGTTAATGGGTTTATTCACCTTGGAGTGCAGAAAAATTCAACGAATGACATCTTACCCTAGATAGGATCCGGCGAAGAATTAAGAAGGAAACCCTCAATGCTACTTCGGTTTGGCAGAACAGATGTTTTTAATGTTGCTAATTCAAAGGACAAAATGTACACTGCACAAAACACTTACTTACTATTTGCTTCTTTGCACCTAGTGCTAGACGATAAACAGGAAGGGTGAACTGTTACAGATTTTGGAAAAAAAGATGTCCGCGGTCGGTCTGCGAGGAGCGGAGCTGTATACAAATAAGTTGTATATAGTATAGTCAAAGAAGGTAACTCACTTCAATATACTTTGGCTCGGCCACATCGAACGAATCGACAACAACACTTCAGTCAATGGGATGTTTTAAACCCTGCTCCCGGGTATAGGACGACAAAGGAGATCGAATCTGTATTCCTATGGTCATAAATTCGCATGTATAATTGCACTATCTAGTCCCCAGGTTACGGATTGATACATGTATGCGACAGGAAGGACTATAATGTTAATGGGTACGGGTACACTAGGTGAATTTTTCATTTGGGCAATATCGTCGGATTCAAAATAAGTAAGGGCGTTCAAAAATTTGGTTTAGTAAATCTGACAGCTCGCTAACTTTATGTTGCTGAGTTTTCATTGTGCTGAACTAGTCACGTGAACAGTTTTCTCAGTTGACGTTTATGTCCACAACTCCTACAAATCATGTCAAGGAATTTTCGACTTACCTATAAGTCTATTTATGTCAACATGTGCCTGGACTGGAGTAGGGACTGTATTTTGACATTTCTATTGGGTTATCGGAGAGCATGGGGGAGCGCAGTTTGTCATTTCGATTGTCCTGACGTAGAGCACCAGTCAGAACCCCTTGGAAAAAAACATACAATAGTAAAAAAGTGACATATCGACAATTCAAGTTAGTTTTTGCGTTGAGGTAAATTTGATTCCAGACAATTTAAGTCGACTTACGATGACTAGATTCTTAAATGCGGCCATTAACACAGTTTTGTATACTATGACAACTGCAAATCCATGAGTAATACTGAATACATTATACACTTACACACTCCACATCTGCAAATTAACTTTCTTCATGGCCGACGGTAACATACCTGAAAATATAAAAAAAAGACCACAAAATTGTTAATTAAAAATTACTCGTTGGTATCTAATAAGAATTTTTTTATTGTAATAAGCAGAATAATAAAATTTGATCACTCATGCTGAAACCCTAAATTATTTGCAAAAAATGTTCCTTATTACAAAAACGCCATTGAACTTGTTCATAAAAAAAAAGAATATTAAAATTAATTAAACGAAAAATGTATATAGCGATTCATTTTATTACATGTGCATATATCTGACAGCTGATATGGTATTCAACGACAAATACATAGGCAGAACTACGAGTATATGGAATAGAGGAATTTTTTTAATAATTATTTCCATCGGCATTTTTATATGCAAATGTAGCAATTTAATTACTATATATGCAAGACATAAAATAAATATTTGTCCCGTCAAAATATGCACATCACGAGCATTACGGCGACATGTGCTGTTCTGCATACTAAGCTCTTTCTAATGATAGGTTAGGCGATTATTTATTATCTACTGGTTAGCATAATCGACTGTGTATCTAGAACAGCTGGACTTTGAAATGTCAAAATGTGTGCAAGTGAATTGGGTCGTTTTGAAGGATGGAACCTTGATTTTCCCAAAGGTAACCGTCAACTTGTACGAGTACGAGTAGGTACTCGCGTAAGCCAGATAAATTGAGGAAACTGTTATTCGTCCAGCATACTATGTATAGGGGGAAGCAAACTACTTGCGGTTGGGATGGAAAAACATTTCATTAAGTCATTTTGCTTACAAGTTTAATGCTAGCACGCGAAACTAATTTATTGTAATTATGTTGTACGAAAGTTAAATTGCACACTCGGCTAAGAGTGGTAACTCAACCAGCAGTGGTAGCGGAAAACTCCGAAGAAACAATCAGCAGCGGCGACGACTACGACGACGATGACGACGACGACAAAACTGCCTACCTGCAGGGTGAATGGCTCCAAGCCCACTGTACTGACATTCTGCAAACTGCAATATCCGCAGTGCGGTATCTGTAAACTAACCAAAGTGTCCTATACTCCTACCTCCCCCTGCGTGTGTATATTTGTGTAATGCATACGAAATGAAGGTCTAATGCAATTTTAAAATTCATTACCAATGTCGCTGCGGTGTATAGTAGTAGTACACGCTCGGCTTCGCCCTCACTCCTACCGCGAGATTCTCAAGTGCAATGCACTTTTGGCGAAGATACACGGCTGTATACACACCGAGAGCGGATTACGTGCACTATACAAGTACACCCGTTCTAATGTCCAACGGGTGGCGACGGCGGACCTAAGACAGTGAGTAAGTATCTTCTACTCGGCCTGGTATCGAATGGATATACCTTCGGTAAAAGTTCATCGCACACATAATAAGCCACCACCAGGCAGTGGCCCCGCACTGATACGGATACGGATTACAGAGTCGTATGGAGTAACAATGATATCATCTACTCTACTCCTACCATTGGTATTCTATATGGTTCGAGAGCTATTATACCAGAGTTCGAATTCAATTTGCTACACCGGGAAGACAATACCTGTGCTCTACTTCCACCGCGGCGCAAAAAAAACAAAAAAAGGAGGAAGATTCGCCCATTCCCATCGGTTATACACCGATACATTCGATCGAGCACTACGGGTGCAAATGCAAGTAGCAACATTGTTGCCTGGGATTATTGTGGTTATTTCAATAATTTCCCATAATCACACTTAATGGAGTTGGCCTTATGAGGACGTGAAGGAGGCGAAATCCCTGCTGGCGTTTCAAAGTGATTGTCAGTTCCGTATGTGACGAGTTGGGCGAGATCTCCCTGTGGTACCGGTTCTTTATGAACCTTCGATAAAGTTGTACATCGTCGCGGAACGTTGTAAAATGCTGATGTGAACATCACTCTTGGGAAAATCCAACTTATACAACTGATTTTGCGAGTCAGTTTGGACTTACAATATCGACAACTTCATCTATTTAGAATGTAGATATAGATATACCCGCATCCATATATGTAAAGGTAAGCTGGAAAATGTGGCCCGTGTGTATTTATTTTTATGGTCAGTAGTTCTGACTAGTATAGTTCTGTCAGCAGTTTCCGCAGTTTGCTATCCAACTCTTTTCTATTGAGTGTATTTGATGTCACGTGACTTTTCGTTCGATGAATAGTATTTTTATGGAGTGGAAGAAGCTTAAGCGCTGATCTACAAAAAAGCTTTTAGTTTTACAAAGTTAGGGCTTCTGTATTCGTTCCACATCAAATCCGTCAGTTCTCTGTACTTATGTAGCCGCTGAACGACTTCATATCGAAACGGAAAGTTTGGAAGTCTTGATAATAAGATGTCACAATTTACGACCGTTGTTTTGAAGCAAGTCTAAATGTCAAAACATACAGAGTACAAATTTTTTATCAGCTGTCAAACTGACTGTCACATTAAAAAAGTGTTGTCAATTTAAAAACATGACCTCGAAAAACATATCCGGCCATTACTATTATAAATAACCATTTTGGCTATACGCATTCGGCATTCCGCTTAAAACCAAAGGAAACATGGTAAGTGGCAAGGGCAACTCTAAAATCGAAAGAAATTCTTTTCATAAATGATTAACACAGACGTTCGCGGGAAGATGGCGTACATAGTTCAGAGACCCAATATTTCATAGTCGATTGCTTTATATTTTTCTATCAATTGACTTCTATTTTCCGTATTTTTATTTTATAAGTGCGACTTTATTTTCATTGTTTTACATTTTATATAGTCAAGTGTTGGCATCGCACAGTGCCGATACTACACATAGTTTTGATAAATACGGGAACAAATGTGCTTTCAAAAAATTGTTTTACTTATTTAAGTGGATTTTCGGACGTTTTTGCCATAGCTTAAGACCACACAATCCAATATTATGGCTGAAAATTTGGCAGCACTAAATATTATGAAACATCAACTTGTATGAAATTTCATTGTGTCTGTCAGTTGCTTATTTAGGGTTACCGTTGTATGATTATAAATAAGAGAAATCATTTAATTTATAGGTAGCAATTGCAAAAACAAATGTTCTCGTCTAATTTGCTGTCACTATTGTGGTGAGTATGAGTAATGAGTTGCCACATCATTTAATTCGCGTTCCACAAACTAGCGAATAAAACATTCGTTCGAATTTAGGTAACCTCAGCCTAGACATTGTGGGTAGAAAAGAAACTGATGACTGAAATTCGCGAACAGCCGCGACCTAGAAAACCGACTGTCAAAACTTGCGAATATTCATTCATTCGTAGTAGGTTGTCGCTCTCATGTGAATTGTCCTTAAGGGAGTAAAATACTGTTGGCTGATATTACATTCCTGCTTGCTTGCAAGATGAAGACCATTTTTATTGAACTGCTGTACGAGTATATGCAAGGCGTAAGAGCATTTAGATGTTTTAAAAACGTTACTTTAAAATGTTGGATATTTGTGTAGACTAGGAAACCAGCGGTCAACATTTTTGCGAATGTATCTACTGCTACCGAATAATCGGCCCTAGCGAGGTATCAGTCGGAACGGAGAATTCTCCGCAACGCATACTCCGTCGGAGACTCAAATTACATTCAAGGTATCCGCCTTCGGAAAGAATAATTAAAATTCGACGACGCATTGATTTGACAGGATGTTGTTTCGTGGTACATCGGGGTTTTCCTATTTAGTGATTGTTTTTTCGATTGTTTTTGCCCTGGAAACACAAATTTAAACAACAAATACAACCAACTACTTGGTAAAAGTTTTTTCCTTTATAGCTCTCATTTATCAACATTTCACTGCAAATCGTAACCAAATTCCGCAACAAATTCCTGTCGGAGCATATCGGAAGAAAATTCGTATGAAGTTGTCAAAAATATCAGTAAAAACGCACTAGATCGCACTGAAACGCTAAGCTGATCGGAAGTATACCTCAAAGCAAAAATCCTCCGATTCGTAGGAAATCGGAGAATTTTCCGTTCCGACGGATAATTCGCTAGGGCCGAATATTACGTCAAATTAGCCTATAAATATGCAACTCCATCTTTCATTGTATTGTATAGATATTTATAAATCAACAATTCGGCGTTTTGCTAATTTTTATTGCGTTTGTGATATGCGAAAAATCGGAAATTTACCCTTCATTTGGTCCATATTTCATAAAATTTGGTTTTTGAAATAACGCCGTAGGCAGTACGACAAAAAAAGTACATCGCCTATTAATATAATTAATTAGTTGGTGACATAACCTGGACTGTCAGTCACACAATCAAAATTTCAACTTAGTACTCAGTTGAGAAATTCTTGACTAAATTTGTCAGCTTCCTCCTATAAACGTCAACTGAAAAATACTTGTCACGCGTGATCAATCGAGGCCAATAAAAGCTCAAAAACGTCAAGTCAGGCTTATTTAACTAGAGTTTTGAACGTTCTCATTGTAAACGGCATACTAGACTAAATCTATTTCCGTGGAATGACATTTCTGTGATCAGTGATCAAGTTTCTCGACACTAACTTGAATTCAACTTCAACTGCAAGTTAATTGCTTTAATGTTCGCTATTTACACTTTTGGGAAAACGCTAAAACCACTTTAAAGAGCCTCATTCAAATTCTCATTTCGATTACAAATTGTACTTGCATAATCATAACAAATAAGCCATCAACTGCAATTAAGTCTAGGTACGTACAGTTTCATACTAAATGCGAAACCAAAAGTTGTATAACTCCGCTGACTGCCCATCAAATTCACTTTTAAAACCGATTTTACCCATCAATTATGTTGCTTTAACGTCCGCTAAATACTGCTCATCATGTAACATCTCGTTTGTATGAAGTTAGCAATTAATTGAATAATAGTTACCAACCATTAGAGGTTGAAAAGAGCACTAATACTTCTTTCATAGTTGAACTATAGCCTAATCGATCAAACAATAAACAGTACTTTGCGAAGAATCCGAATCTGTAATTGAAATTGAAATTGAGATGAGACCTATACCTATGTAATATAATAGAAGCGGGCCACCTTTCCTAATCCTAATCATAAAAGCCTGATAAATTGTTTGCAGCAGAGGTCCCCTTTCGTTTAAATCATTTATTTTCCAACTCCGTGTTTTTTTTTTTTTTCTTATTTAAACACGACGCGACGCCCAGGAGCGATTTCTGATTGCAACAATTGTTCAAAGGTGGACCATTACGACAGCATCTTGCTGCTGCAATAGCTATAGCTGCCTCTTTAGTCTAGGCACGCGAGGAACAGTCAATTTTCCCTTTCAATTAAACCAACAATACGTTAATCCACCTGAAAACAATAAAGGGCTGCCACTGTTGAAGAACAATCAAACATTTTACTAAATGCTTTCACTTTTATACCATACACCATGAAGTTGGATGGAGTTTGTAAATTTGTTTTCTGATTGCAACGTTAATAACTTTCATTTCGATTCAAATAATGTATGGCAGTATTGATTGTACTATGAATGTGATTGTTATCATTGGGAAGAATTGAGGAAGTTTTTTACACTCCAATCTATATCCTGTTGTGTTAATTATGATCTAAATTAATGTTGGTACTGTTTGTGTAAACATTAGACAAAGAAAGGCTGTTAGTCTGTCAAAAATAACCATTATCACTTTATTTTTGGTAAAACTTGATAGATGGTAGGTCGGAATCGATTTAATTTATAGAACCCAAATTCGATTTACCAAATTTGAGATTCCCTGCGTTACAAGTTGATAGCCCTTCAGTTAGAAGAAGTCCAATTTCGCTGCACAATATTACGTCAACAAAAGTTCCTTTGTGATAGCAAGACGTTAGAAATGTCATAGATTGCGAATTAGTCTGTCATCAGTCGATCACGATTTACACTTAGATTACTAAGAAAATCTTGCTTCCAAGGCAGCTGAAAAATAAGTTTTCCACATGAAAATTATCCGACGATTTAATACTTAGGGCAATTGGCACATGGCCTACATATAAAATAAAAACCGTAAGGAATGTACGAATAAACTTTGTTGTTGACTGAAGTTATCGGTTGTCAAAATCCAAGGAGAAATATTCCCAATTATAAGCGAAAGAAAATAACGAGCAAATAATCATTGCCAGTTGAAAAAAAAACTGACAAGTATCTACCTAAAGGGGATCTTTTCGTTGTTTACCTTTTCAGGCTGATTTTTTTGACAGTTCACACCTGATTCGTGACACGTGTCAAAGTAAAAAATGCTCAGTTAGCATTGCCATTTCAGCATTTATAGACTTACGCCCGAACAACGTTTGCAAATTATTGAATTTTATTAGCAAAAACCGTGCGCTCAATAAAAAGTGTTAAGAGCATTTCGTCCATTTTACGGTCGTCATCATAATCGGCCTACTGAGCATTTAAACCATTATTGTGACCAAATTTCGTACTAATTTCACTTTATAGGTTTAGTGTGGTTTATGGGCCGGTGGCGTCATTGGGCCGATTTCTTCAAAGATTACGATGGCAACAACTTTATGGTCAATGGTGCTCGCCATTGTTCAATGATTTCTGACTTTTTTTTCCCTAAAATAGAAGAGCTGCGATTGTTCGACAAGTGCTTTCAACAGGACGGCGCGGCACGCGGTACACACAGCACGCGAATCCATGGACATGGACATATTGCGAGTCGAATTTGGTGAGCAATTCATCTCACGTTTTGGACCTGTGAATTGGGCGCCTAGATCGTGTGATTTGACGCCGCTGGACTATTTTTTGTGGGGATATGTGAAGTCTCTCATCTATACGGATAAGTCATTTCTAACTATTGTCATCTTGACAACATAACTCGTGTTATTGGTAAGACGCCAGTCGATTTGTTGGAAAAAGGATGCCAAAATTGGACATTCCGGATGGTCGCGGTCAACAGGAAATCAAAAGACAAATGCAAATAGTCGTTACACGCGTATTCCAAATAGGATTCAATTTATCTGTCAATTTTTAGGCGAATGACAGTCGTTTTAATTTTTACTCAAAGAAATTTGTTGAGTAAGATTCTCAGTGGAGGGGTAATATATCTTGCTCTCTTGAAGCCGCTTTCTTTTATGAATTTTTCAAGTTAAGGGACGATATTGAGTAAAAATGCGTAGAAATTCGTAAGATTTAAAAGAACAGGACCTAATAAATTATATCTAAGGAAGAATGTTAATTTTTTGACGTTTACCTACTTTTTCCTGGGATTTGCTAAAATGTTGGAAAAGAACTAAAACCCTGAATTGCAGCTGGTAAAAGAATGGAAATAGAAAAATCTCTGTTATATGTTTGGAGTAGAAACGAGATAATTGCAGCCAGAGGTAAGGTAGTCTCTCTTTATTTTGACAATAATGTTCAGGGTGGCCCAAAATGAATGAACCAATTTAATTCCGCCAAAAAGTCTACATAGTTATTTAGAGGAGTTTTTTTTTTTTTTGATTCTGTATAGATACTGGTTGGCTTAGCATCAGAAAAGTCTGGAAAATTCGTTCTTATTTTTGTTCTGTTTGCAAAAAAAAGACATAAGTACCTATGTCTCAGAGCTAGCTCAATATCAATTGTCGTCGAGAGTTCTATAGAAACGTACTATCACTATGTATTTATAAATGTACCTAATCACCTTTGAAGACTTCGCGATTTACAGGGACTTTCTTAAGTTAGGTATATAAATTTTCAAAGTACATCTTTTTTAAATCTGCGAATTAATTGTTTCTTTTGTGATTTGTTAAAGAAGAAAATCTCACAGAGATTTATTAATCATCACCCACTCATCTGTCCAACTCTGGCAAAGCTGTACCCAATTGTAATACCAGCTATGCCGTATTAAGGTCACAAACCGACAATAAACAAAAAAACATATCGTCTTCAACTGAAAACGAAAATAGCCTTACATAAGACAGGGAGTACCTACCTACCTTACCTACCAATCTTTTTAAATCTTTATCGTAATATTGATGGCTGGTGGTGGTTTGTACATATTGTGGGTGCCATCATCATCATCGAAAGTAAAGAGTTTAATTATAATCAGATTATTGTTTTTTTTTTTTTTGAGATTTACTTTGTATGATCTGACATTAGAAATGAACCAAACTAGGAGAAGACTACGAGTATATGTGTGATGAACGAAGATCAGGTCGTATAGTATTTGGCAACATCTGATGGAACGAATTTTACAAAATCAGATCGTGTAAAGCTTGAAAAACTGCTTAGGTCATTGATTTTAACAATTAACTGATGAGGAGGGTGAGATACTTTTATTCCGCAAAATTTCGTCTATACTTTTGAGCGAGTAATTTCAAGGAACTTGTGTGTGTGTGTTGTAAAGAAATATGTTGTTGATTTTTCAGCACAAACAAAAATTGATTGCTTCATTTTGAATTGAATTGGATTTTGGGTCTTAAAAGACACTTGTATACCTAGTTTTTGGGATTCAATTGCAGACCTCGTTCATTGTAAATCAATTTTGTTTCTTCAGTAAAATTGGATAGTATTTATGGAAGCTTTTTGGTAAATATGGGCACATACCGCCTGTTAAAAACATTTTATAAAATTGGATAAAGAACAAAGAAGCTATTTCTAAGAGACAGGAACAAATATAAGTATACATATTTGAGAATGATTGTTCCAAAAGACGTGGCTATAAACGTCATAGCCTAAAACCATCTCACAGTCTTAAGAAATATTTAAGAAAAGTTTCATTGAAATCTGTCCAGTAGTTTTTGCGCTTTGAGGTTACAGAGAAAATTCTTACAGTTTTATAAAAGGGTGATTTTTAAAGCGCTTGGTTTTTAAAATTGCAAAAAAAAACAATGAAAATTTGCAAAAATGAGTGAAACATTTATTAGGGTCGATAAATCAATTTTTGCCATTTACTTTTTCAATATTATTTCGTGTAAATGTTGACCGCCTCAAGTGGTCCATCTGAAATGCCCAATTTTGACATACTTTTTCCAACATATCGACTGGTGGTATCTCACCAATAACACGGGTTATGTTGTCTTCCAAGGCAATAGATGCTGGCTTATCTTTATAGACGAAAGACTTCACATATCCTCACAAAAAATAGTCCAGCGGCATCAAATCACACGATCTAGGCGGCCAATGCGAAGGTCCAAAACGTGAGATGAATTGCTCACCAAATTCGCCTCGCAATATGCCCATGGATTCGCGTTCTGTGTGGCATATCGCGCCGCGCCATCCTGTTGAAACCACATGTCGACCAAACCCAGCCTTTACATTTTAGGCAAAAAAAGTCCGAAATCATCGAAAGATAATGAGCACCATTAACCGTAACGTTGTGGCCATCATCATCTTTAAAGATGCCACCGGCCTATAAACCATACAAAACGTTACATTTTTGTGGATGCATCAGCAGTTCTTGCAATGCTTCTAATTGCTCAGCAGACCGAATTGTTATCTTGAATACCCACGATCGACGATTACGACGACCATAAAATGAACGAAGTGCTCTAAACGCATTTTTTACTGAGTACGATTTTGGCTAATAAAATTCAATAATTTGCAAACGTTGTTCGGGCGTAGATCTATAAATAGTGAAATGGCAACGCTAACTGAGCTTTACTTTGACACCAGTCACAAATCACGCGTGAACTGTCAAAAAAAATCAGGCTGAAAAATCAAACAGCAAAAAATCACCATTTATAAAGAAGATATGGAGCAGATTGTTATTTCCATAAAGTCTGCTGAGTTAAAAAGTGTTCCACCTGCTCCCACACTTCTTGACAAGTCCATTCAATTTTGTGAAATGTTTGAGATGTGAAACTCTGCTAAAATGACCAAACATCCCACAAGTAGTTTCTGTCATTATGCCATTAGGTTTTAAATGAATGATGTCGTAGGTGATGGCGAAAAATACTCGAACATTTTTTAAAAGTGTTTTTAAGCTAAAATGAATAAATTGTTCGACTGTAAAATAAGTTTGACTATGAGTTCAGGCGCATAGGATCACATATACGCAAACAGCTGAATATCAGTTGAGAGTCTGATTTTCTATGTGGAAATAATGACATCAACGCTTCTTACAAAAACAAAGACAGTTGTATCTACGAAAAGACGAATGTATAAATTTAAGTGTACAATATAAGAAGATAGGGCCTAGTACTCAAAAAACTGGGAAGGCTTCTCGAACAGAATATCACATTCCTATTAATGCTCATTTTTTGCAAAAAAAGCCAACCACGATGAGTTGTTTCATTACGCACGACACTGATGATCTGAAGAAAACGTTCCAACTCCTGTACAATTGTTGATTCGTATTATTTCTAGTCACCGCGGCAGTGAGACGAGATTGACTCTATTACCCCGATAAGGATTTGATGTCATGTAACAGTCTAATGACGATCGCCCAAAAACCGATATAACGTGTTTTCGACACAGACTGACAGCAGAATTGATGTCCATAACGCAACAAAACGTAACTTAATTGGTTAACATTTTCTAACCACAATTATGCAGCTATACGGGTGGGACCAAAGTCACTTATATTCGTGGTACACCCTGTATGACGTCTAAAACAAATCCATTTGACAGTCAATATTGTAGGCGAAAAATACACCAATCAAGTTGTTAAATCTACCTCTATCTGCACTCGATAATTGGCCTAAAATCACATATATCCGTCAAAAACCAACTATGTACTTCCCTATTGGCCGCAGGTGGTTAAAAAAACCGTTGATTTGTGAAAACATGCCCAACATGTGATTAGGAAACTCATCAACACGTAGAGAATTTAATTAGACCCAACTATAACTATGCTGACAAGCCCGGCCCCAGAGAAGAACCTATTCTAACCCACTCTCTCACACACACAGATCCCAATCAGTGCAACGTATCCAAGTATCACATTCCCCGAATAACTATTACACTGGTAACTGGTACTACTACTGCTGCTCCTTTCTGATCCACAACGTGAGATAACGTCAACCGCATCCAGCTGACCTCTGATGGCAGTTAGTCGTCGTTGGAGACACAACAACTTTCTTCCCAACCACGTTATACTACAACAACAGTTGGCTGTCATCTTCATCATCTAATCACATGCTGGTCATCTAACACTGTAACATGCCAACTATATATACGTCTAACAGTAGAGGTAGCACGTTTCAATTATGAATCCATAAAAGTAATTATCCGCTACCATGTAACTGTGCGCGCGGTGGATATAGGTACACGTTCGCGCAGATGCGAAGCAGAGTAATACGTTCTAACTTTATCGCCAGTACGTGCTGAAGTTCTATGGGATGTGGCGTAGCCATTTTTCTAACCGTTTCCAGAAAAGATTCAAATTAATTTATGCAAAAATTCAATTAGAGGAATTTTCTTCCCATAGTGATGCACTCCGCGTCTATTTTCTGTTGGAGGTTTCATTGAACCCTGGTGTGGACGGGGGTTCGATGCCACCATCACCACCACCACCCACTCCTTGTGTCTTCCTTGTTTGACGCCCGCATAAAAATAAATGGAATGGCAGTAACCCGACAGTTTCCATTCAATTGTCTTGTGTGTGGATTTTCCTTTCGCTTTTCCCTGTTCCTCGTGTTCTTTTGTATATATGTTGTGTTCCGATCCGACTATGGCTGCTTCTATTCTAAAAGGTAAATAACCGCGAAATGATTCTCTCGATCGGGCGCGCGCTCGCGGTAACAAGGCACGCAGCAGACAAAACAAAGCAAAAAGAATGGTCTTCCTGTTCCGATGTGTTCGCGTAGATAGGGCCTACCAATAGATAGATAGACCGTAGACCTCTACCGTCTACCTATTGCTGCGACTTGCCTATTCGACTTGGACTTGGACTTGGACTTGACGTTGAAATTGAGAGTGGCAGTGAGTGGTTCCGCCGGGGAAGGGAAATCGTGGATAATTTGTTGCACTCCTACACGAATTTTGTGTACGGACATTAGGCATTAAAAAAACTATAAAAAAAAATGAAAAGCAACCAACACTTGGATTTGCTGAAGATAGGCAAGAAGAATGTATACCTATAGAGTTGGTGCTCTGAGATGGAATTGCGCGCCTTGACCTGACATTGACTTGTGGTTCTATTGATAAATCTGCAATAGTCCAGCCAGCGCAGCGGTGGGAGAAGCGATTTTTTATGCGATTAAAACGCAGAATCTGGAATCTTTTCAAGAGTTCTAGGAAGTGAAACAAGACAAGTCGTTTATTACACACCCGCAGACAGACAACAACTATCAGAGGGTTCAATGGAGTGATCGCGACCGTATTGCCAGCAATTGGTCAAGTCGGCTATGGTATACAGTACACAACTACTTCGGTGTTGGGAATTTTCTTTGACAGACTAATCTGTTTGTGCCGAAGGTTGTTTCTCCCCAGAACAACGCGACAAACTTTAATTCCATTTTATTGTTATTGCACCTATACATGGTTGAGTGTCGGATAGTCGTAACTATACCATAAACACGAATTGTGTTTATTTTATTTACTAGTGGTAACCACCCCATATCGGCCACTCGTTTAACTTTTTAAGCTTAGGTATAAGTGCGAGTAATGAGCAGGAAGAAATAACAACACCAGAATGCTCTGTCGAAAATGATTGCAGAAGCAGAAGTCTGGCATGAGGCTCTCAGATGGAGGACGTGCGATGGTTACCTTACTTGAGCTATAGGTATACTCATCAGACATGAAAAATTGTAATATTTTTTGAGGTGTCTTCAGCACTGAACTGTACAGGGACACTGCCTATTTGACTGCGAATTTGTAAGAAGCGGCAAATTGAGACAAGAAATTTTGAGCTTATGACACATTTGTAAACGTCTTAAGACAATACGCTTCAAGGCGTCGGTCGGTCGATCGCCTTGTCTCTACGATCTTCTGGCGAAACATAGAGCAATGTTCTATCCTAAGTATGACGTTAAAATCGACCTTTGTGCTTTTACTGCTAGGTTCCACATTTCAATTTCACTCGAAATGAAATCGGAAATGAATTTTTGTTTTTACATCTCACTGTATTCGATTTCGATTTCAAAATTTTCGGAATTGAGACAAAGTGAAATTGTGATTTCGAAAAATTTCGAAGTTTCCGAATCGCTCGAAATGCAGAACATTGAAAACAAATTCACTCGATTTGCAATTTCGATTTCACTCGATTTCTGGATCCTAGCTGTTAGAGCTACATTTCTAGGTAAAGAGGACATTTTTGAAAGTACTTAGGTACAATCGGAAAGCAAAGTCTAAATGACCCCACGTCTGGAAACGGACTTGAATTTGCTGCAGGAGGTAACGTCTTTATAGCTGTTACACGTTCTTCACCTCAACGTGCATAAACGAACACGGCTCTCACCAGATCATCAAATTGCCAGACAAATTGATCGCTGTTAGGCAATTTTCTATATATTTTAGATATCCGAAGTTTCCGAGCTGCCAAAAGCCTCTGAGTTTTAGTTTGTTATAACCAAGGTACAATTGCGGATATCTCAAATGCCACAACCTGATATGGAGATATTTCGCATTTGAACCGGCTGTAATTATCCACCGGCGAAAACCAGTTGCATAAATGCCAAGAATCCATCAGAAACGCCGCAATTGCGGTGCTCACTTTCACTCTGAAGCCTACGAAATTCTTCCCATTGCTTGCCCAGCAAGCAAATTTAGCAAAATAACTTGGATACAATTCGGCGCTGTAAAGGAGGACTAGAGTGGCTCATAAGCTGTACGAGAATATGAGGAGCGAACGATGAGGCTCATAAGCTGTACGAGAAAATGAGGAGTGAACAACAACGGTTTCGCCGGAGGAAACAAAAGAGTGCTAGAATCGCACGATCAAGACAGTGCTACTCGAGGAACAATGGCCCCTATTGTGAGTATCGATAGTTGATCGTTGGTCGACAACTGTCTGGTCGATGCTTTCTCTTGGAATTGAAAACAAATTTTTGCGTACGATTAACAAAAATCAATCGACACAATCGACAATTGTCGTGACGATCGCTGATCGACAATCACAGTAAGGGCCAATGTTCTGAAGATTTAGTTTTAAGAAAACAAGATTTGCAGAGTTAAAGAAAGAGCCTTGAAGTATAGTCGAGTATAACGTCGACAAAGATTGCCTGAACAGGGCCATTCAATTTTGTCGAGTGAATGAATGCCAGATGAATTGAATCTCAGCAACTTCAGAAGCATCACTCTGTTTAAATCGCGTAAAAGATCCTCCTATTCGCTACATTATGTGAACGCCTAAAGACCTTCGTCTATAACTTGACTTGTATATCAGTGCGAACCACAGATCAAATCTTCAAGCTTAGACTTATCGTGGATGAAAAATCTAAGAAATTGATACAAATCCGTTTCACCATCTTTCCATCGATATCAAAGACGCCATAATGATAGCATCTGTAGAAGCGAGCTATGTAGAACCTTGTGTAGCTTTGACATCCCTGCCAAACTTGCCCCTATGATAAGTTCAATGATAATGGAGAGAGCTCTCTGCTGTACCATGGTAAAGACGTTACCGATACCTTTTATGTCAAAAAAGGATATAGACAATAGACAACGAGGCAAAACTGTCAACCCAATACACGAGGTACGATTTTGCAAAGGTTTTCACAAATTTGTGCGGGCAAAATAAAGCGAGGTGGTGCACAAACTTCTTAACTGTGTTAAGCGGTTAACGAGGGTAAATGGGAACATTTAACTTGTTTCCAGTGAATACTACTGTTCCAACACATTTTTCTGAAGATTCAAGGACGCTCTTGGATGTCTTTTTTGTAAGCGATATTAGTGGGGTACTTTTTAAAGATCAGCTTTCAGCACCAGGGTTTTCGAAGCATGATCTTATTTATATTACATTTGATTTTGATATTTAGAGTTTAGATGTTTCGTTTAAACATAGGGATTTTAAGCGAATTGACTATGCTGCTTTGGAACAAAGTGTTCGAAACGTCGATTGGGACTTCATTTATTATTTACCTTCCACGAATGATCAAATTACCTACATTAATTGTGAAATATTATCGCTTTTTAACACTCATGTGCCACTGATTACAAAAACGCGTAAACATTACCAACGGCCATGGTTTACACATCAGCTTCATCAACTTATAAAACAACGAAATCGAGCGTTTGATAATTGGAAACGTTATAGAATTGAGGAATATAAAGAAAACTATCGAAGCCTACGTAACCTAGTTACAAATAAAATACGATCCGAAAAAAATTGTTTTACTCTCACCATTTAAGCCAATCTTTGAGTGGGCGGCAGTTGTGGAATAATCTACGAGAGATAGGAGTCGCAAAGAAAAAGGGCTCAGAAAATGTTGATGATGTAGATGGTAATGATCTTAATCAACAATTTGTTACTCTACCTTTCCCCCCGCTGTCTATAGCGTCTCCCTTTCGTGAAAATGAGGTTTCCGATTTGCAAAGTGAATTGGTCAATACGTTTTCCTTCTCTAGAGTAGAGAGCACAGATGTTGTGGAAAGTTTTTTGTCAATTAAGTCAAAAGCGGTTGGAATAGATGGCATATACCCAACGTTCATCATGGCAATTTTGCCTATTTTACTGCCATATATCACGCACATTTTCAATACTATTTTAACAACAGGTGTTTTTCCTGATCAGTGGAAAATGGCAAAGATAATACCGATTGCTAAAAGCTCAAGTAGTACTGATTTCAGACCCATTTCAATACTACCATTTTTATCAAAGGTATTTCAAAAGCAGATTAATTGTTTTATCCAAACGGGTAGTATTTTATCACCGAAGCAATCTGGATTTAGGAAAAAACACAGCTGTTCTACAGCACTTATAAATGTTATTGAAGATATAAGAGGAGCCTTAGATGATGGAAATGTAACATTTTTAGTACTACTGGACTTTTCGAAAGCTTTTGACACCGTTGACCATGAAAATCTTTGTAAAAAGCTGTCAAGGTTGTATAATTTTTCATATTCCGCCACTAAATTGATGAACTCATACCTTATTGGCAGAAAGCAAGCTGTAATGGTGAACGGAAACCTTTCTAATTTCCTTCCTACCTACAGAGGCGTTCCACAAGGCTCAATTCTTGGCCCACTTTTATTTTCTCTTTATATAAATGAACTTCCTCTAACTGTATCATCTGAAACATCCATTCAAATGTATGCAGATGATGTTCAAATGTACAAAAGTTGTCCTCTTGGACTAATTGAAGACTGTGTCGTTGATATAAATGAGGACTTAAGAAAAATTTTATTGTTCGCTCAAGGTAATGGGCTCTTCTTAAACCCAAGTAAGTCTAAGTGTCTTATTATTTCAAAAAAACCGGTAGATTCTTCATACTTTCCAACAATCATACTTGACGGTGCTCCACTTGAATATGTTGAGACCGCAAAAAACTTAGGAATGGAATCTTACCTGGAATTCTCACATTAATTCAGTTGTAGGGAAAGTTTATGGAGTGCTCCGTTCGTTGTGGCCAGCGCAATATTATACTCCCCAAAAAACCAGACTATTGCTTGCAAAAACACTCTTAATACCTATATTGATATATGGATGTGAGATATATTGCAATTGCGACTCTAATAGTAGGCGAAAACTCAACGTTGCATACAACAGCATCGCTAGATATATATACGGCCTAAAAAGATATGACCGGATCTCATATTTTTCAAAAACTATATATAATCTTACATTTGATAATCTCATCCGATATCGAACCTTAGTTTTATTATTTAGAATAATGGATTCACATCAACTTTGTTATCTCTTCATTAGATTGCAAATGTCCTCATCAAGTAGATCGCAACAAATTACTCAATTTCGATTCTCGAGCTTAACCTCTGAACGTCAGTTTTTTGTAAATGCCACTCGGTTATGGAACTGCCTACCGCGTCATATTAGGCGAATTGGGGACCTCGGGTGTTTTAAGAAACAACTGGCGGCACATTTATCCCTGAATTAATTTTTGTTAAATGGGTTTTGCTTTTTCCTTGATATCCGTGGTTTTAACCAAAGCAAAATATATAAATATATAAAAATATTATAAATATGTAATGCAGGTAAATGTAATACAGTAAATGCAAAAAATCGTAGAGTAAAATTGTTTATAGAAATAAAACGTAAATTTGCAATAAAGCATTATTAAAGAAAAATGATTTTAAAAATTATTTGATAAGCTAAATTATAATGTATTTGAATTTTTTATCTAAAGTAGCTTATAATTGTTTTAATACTGAAGCTTGTATTAGCTATAAGATATTGTATCTTATAATGCAAGCCTACAAATAAATAAATAAATAAAATAAAATAAAATAAAAAAAAATAAAATAAATCCAGCCCTCTAAAGCGTTCCTATTCCTACCTATCGTATCGTCAACACCTTATGGCACATTTTAAAGGAAAGGACGCCCAGCCCATTATTTTGTTCCCCCCCTTGCCAAACTATTACTCCATCAGAACTATTCCTAATTATATACGAATTCAATAAAACCATTCATTTGTATTTAAATTTTCATAAAAATCCTTACTTATCCCATTTGTACTTGCTTTGCGTGCTACTCAGCCGTTTGAGCCATTTTCGCCCATTTTCATAAAAATAAAGAAACCAGCCTTAACACTTATATGTTCAAATGACATGCAAATTGTAGCCCTCTTCTATCCCGACCATCTTGACAGGTATTAAGTGTTAAATTTGCATGCAAATTCGCCACTCTCCGTGGAAATTCTTTTACGATATGTAAGTCATTCAGCAGGCGTCTAAACTTCGCATGCGATTAGTTCTTAGCGCTCATTACACTTGATTTGTGCGGTAACCGCGAGGATAGTATTTTTAGAACGTATAGCCATAGTCTTTCGCCGCGGATCACCATCACACATCTTGTGGGTCAAAAAGGAAAAGGGCACTTAAAAAAAACCAAGGAGAAGAAGAAGAAAATTGATATTGCCTCATTACTACCGCCAGGCAGAGTCTAGCTCAGTCAAGCTCAGTTCATCATGGTTGCTAATTTAATTTTAGACATTTCTACCTGTTGATGGGCAGATATTAGCCATCATTACTACAACAGCTGGTGTGTTGTTAGATTACACCTTTGTGGCGCCATATTAAGCAAACATAACTGTCAGCAGGTGTGCATGTGAGGGTAAATGCATTGGCATGGTATTTTACACGCTTAAAGGCAAGGTAGTAAGTGCTCTTAACGGATCACTATAAGCCTTTAAAGGTGAAAAAAAAAATAATAATGGCATTTAGCAACAGCAAATGAACTGGAAAAATACACCACCTGAATCGAAATGATTAAATACTGCAGTCACAGTTAAATCGATCAACAAAGAGCAGTTAAGCATGGACTAGTTATTAGAATGAAGAAGCAACCACCGATCGATTTGTTTCTGTACGGTGGTAGAACGTATATTCTTGTGAGTGATCAATTTTGCTTTTCAATTAAGATGACGAAAGGAGTGAGGTTGGGTTGAGATTATCTTGCCGTTCAGAGAGATACCTACGAATGAGATGTGATTGAGATTGAAAAGTGTATACTTAGCGACATACGTTTTAATGGGCCACATTAGGCCTCGAGGTTGTTATTGTCTTCATTGGGGCTTACCATTTAAAGAACTTAATAAAGTAGTTTAGAGGTTAATCCCTCAAGGAATAGGCATTCCAAAGCTAAGAGCATATCACGTGAGTAAGGAAATTCCTTCAGAATTCAAAATGGCTCCAAGCTCCCGACTCTCCTCGTGATATTACATTGACCCTAACTTGGTCTAAGTGAATTACTCCGTATGTATAACAGATAATTGTCACCTAATCCATCCTAATCTCACATGGTTTCTATTATATTCGCAAGCTTTACCCAGAGTCTTATTCAATTTATCCATTAGGGAGCTTCTGCATCTATCTAGGAATACAATTCGGAAAAAACGAACCAAATTCTATAGCGATTCTTTCCGCCTTATGGGGTCCTTAAATAAATCTGAAAGAAGAAGACTTTTGAGAGCAATTACCATATATTTACAAATTTTTAAACTTAACCCAACTTTTCAAAACATTTCCTCATATTTCAGCATCACCTCCAAATCAATGTCGTCATGGATGTTTCTTGGGATGATTTTGGTGACCCACGATAAGTTTGAAAGAAGTTCACCACATTTTTGAATTATATTTTGACTAGATTATAATTAAATCCCTTTCAGGAGAATCTTAATGTAATTTTATGAGAGTGGTCTAGCTTAAGGCAAATAATCTAGTTAAAGCCAAGGTGCAATTACATTTGAATTAAATATCGTGACCGTAATTTAAATATGTAGTGGGAAATTATTTACTTTCTACGTTTGACAGTACAGTACTTAAGTGGATTATCGTACATATTTGACACTAGCTTAAGTCGACATAATCCTATTATGGTTGATCCTTTCGGACTATCACAGATATCCACATTTTTGAAATTGCCTCAGGGCCAAATTTCAGTTAGAATGTCAATGGCCAAAAATATATAATGATTATCGAGTCTGTCAAGTGTCAATCACTAACGTGTCTATATTTGTAGCAAAAAGCCGTTTGTATATACATATTTCCACTCTTTATAAGTGATCATCGGACTGTACTATGCTCTAGTTAGAGTCTACACTACACACCTGCGGCTGACTTTATGAATTATTAATTAGAATTGTATGGTATAGTAATCCAGCTTAAGCCAAAGCCCGATTACACTAATATTGAGTTACCCTAATGCGATCAGTTTGATTGAATCAAATAACCACATAATTCTGTATAAAAAGTTCTGTACCTTTTTTTTGACATTAGGTTAAGTTCACATAATTCTGTATAAGTTCTGAACCTATTTGCGTCGTCGACTTTTTATTAATTCCGACTTAAAGTTCAACAGCAATAGGATTTCGCGGTCTTAAGCTGCTGCCAGGTAGAGGAAAAAATCCTTTAAACATCCATACGATTTTGATGGCAACATACTTTGGCTTAAGTCAGATTACTTCCTAGTAATCATAATTATGGTTGTCGATTTGATTTTTATTGCGCTTCAATGTTTTGCCTTATTTTAGGTTAGATGACCATACTAGGGAGCTGAATTGGTGACGGTTTTCACTTCAGCTTCCCGATTCGTGAGTCAGAGTAGAAATGTATCGTCTATCGAAGAGGGCATAGGATTCACAGCAACTCTTCTGATATTGTTTACGTTTTTTAGGGCTGTAGCATGGTGGCAAAAATGTATAGTAATTCATAAATTGAGAACGGCTGGGCCAATTTGGCTCAAATTTTTCTTCAGTTGTTCGTAATTGCCAGGAGAAGGTTCTTTTGAAAGAAAATTTTTGGAAACCTCTCCGGAAAAGTCGAGAAATTGGAAAAATAGAAAATTGAGAACGGCTGGGCCAATTTGGCTCAATTTTTTCTTTAGTTGTTCGTAATTGCCAGGAGAAGGTTCTTCTGAAAAAAAGTTTTGGGAAAACCCTCCAAAAAGTCGGGAAACTGGAAAAATCGAAAATGTATTTTTTTTGTATGGAATTTTGCATGCTATTGTTCCGGAATGGCTTTTCAAATGGAAAAATAGAAAATTCTTAGTGGAAAACTAGGAAAACTTGGAAAATTCCGGAAAAAAGCGAAAAATTTGATGCATTTTATCGCATAATTTGATGATTTTGGACGATGTAAAGGTGGAAAATCCTTAAATCTTCGTCTTTGTGGCGGCATGTCAAGGGGTTGAAATTGATTACGAACATTAGAGTCGCGTTGCAGAACGACCCATCTGCTCCTGAATTCAACTGCTGGCGCTTGGTAATAGTCAAATTGCCGTTAATGTTTCGACTGGATTGATATCGTTCCCGGAAAATTTTTGCGAGTTCACATCGTTGAAGGACCAAAGTGTCCCCCGGACTCCGGCATTGCACAAAATTATAAAAATCTCGATTGGATTAGGTAGTGAACGGGCAATACTAGCAGCGAAGAATAACGACGTCGATAGCTTGAATTTCATTATTCAAAGTCAAATCGCTGGAGAACTGCATTCGTAAAAACTACAAATCCGTTAAGAACGTGACCGACGAGGATGAAGCGACCAACTATCCGACGGAATTTTTGAATTGATGAGACACCGCATAATTTACAGCTGATCGATCATAATCATGATGCGGAATCTGAATCATCCGAAATTATGCAACGGTACGCGGTTGTCCGTCAAGAAACTGATGAGCAAAGTGATTCAAGCGACACGATCATCAAGGGCAAATTCAAAGGAGGGGGAAGTCCTTATTAAACGAATTCCGATTATTCCAACTGATCTTCCATTCCATTTCAAGCAAATTCAGCCCCCCGTTCGATTGGCTTTTGCGATGACAATCAAAAAAATCCCAGGCCAATCGTTGGAAGTCTCTGGGGTTAATCTTGAATTATTCCCTGTTCTTCGCACGGTCAAGTCAACTCTACGTTGCCCGTACGCGTGTTGGCAAAAAGTCTTCGTTGTTCGTTTTTGCGCCGGTAAACAAATCGAAAAGCATTATTTATCACATCGCTCTCTACTGATTTCGATTTCATTCAAATAAATCACATTGAAATTTTGACTACATGTGTTTTATTATCACTCTGGAGTTTATCTAAAGGCGTTAAATTGGGGCGAGATGAAGTCCGCCGGCATGAGTATAGCTTTTGGTTTTTTGGTGGATACTGGTCGTCGATCTAATAACCGTCGTACTAATGGTATCACGTCAGTCGGACGAGATTGAAAATATTTTGTAGCTATTTTATTGATAAAATAAAGATCTGGTTTTAAAAACTAAGAGCGGAATGCAAGCAATCTTGTTTAGTATATTTGTTCCCTAGGTACTCAAAATGTGCTGAATATAGGCCCAATTTGTTGATTTAAGTCAGCCATGACGAACATTACTGCTAATAAGAAGATCGTGCATATAGAAAAAGAAGGCTCACGCATTTTTCCAGCTTAATCCGGAGGTTTTGTAAAAAAGCTAATCAGCTGTCTGCTGAGTTTAAGTCTGGAATACACGCTCTTTGAAACTGCGAAGGATGACTAGCTTTCCCAAGCTACAGAGAGTATAAAACGTGTTTAAAAGCCGAAATCATTTCCAGTTAAAGAAGAACTAATTCAACTACCCAATATAGAAAAGTCTATTCAAAAAACCGCCTGCTCTGATGGATACCAGTGGAGCTCTTCAAACGCGGAACTGATGATATTTTGGTATGGCATAATCCTGAATCATATTGGCACTAGTAAAAGAAACTAGCCCAAGGACTGAACTCTATAAGTTGTATCTACAAAAAAATGTATTCTTTTTTTCACAGGAGCTATCAACTCGTATTGTAGTCACATCCCTGGCCACCAAACGAATAAACTTACCCCAGATTTGGCAGGCAAAGGCAACCGATTAAAATTCGCTGTCACCCTCTGTTGTGTGAAAATTTAAGCACTTCTAGGTCGACTTTAAATAACACAAGATTAACTAACTGAATGCAAATTAGCTTAGAATTTTCAATACAGATGATAGGAAAGATAAACCCGTATAGGTACCTATTCTGGTAATTATCTAATTAGTATGTGTGTGACTAAGCCAATTCATAATTATATTCTCAAACTTACGACATGATCATCTTTTCAACTCAAAAATCATCTGATCCAACAATAAGAAACCAGTATTAATGCAAAAATCACACATTTGCATGATGTGGCGCTAGTGACCTTCCCAATAATGACAATAATGACGAGCTGATTCCCAATCAGCTGATAAAGTGTGCCGCTGTGTTGGCTCCAGTATACAATTTCGTGCCCGCGTACACGCGTATTCGCGTATCAAAATCAATTTAATTACACAGCGACGATTGAAATTATTTTAAAACATCAATCAGAGATACTACTCGATACACCGCCCCCATATTAATATGTGTTTTGTCATTGAAAGTTCATCATTACAATAAATCGTGTGTACTCTATGGTTTATAACTATACAGCCTTGCTAGTCGGACACTATAAGATGCCTTGACATTGTCGACCATCATCGGCTGATTGATTGAATCACGTTTGGGTTAAACGCATCTTATGTTACGCAATCGCCATCAATGATGATGATGATGTTGATGATGAATCGAAATTGCTGCTATGATTTGGTTTTAATTGAATGATGGTTGTATACCGAGGGGATAGAGGTTTTATTTTTGTGTATCTTTTCCCACTTATAACTGACATAATAATTTGTGTTTGTAGTATTTTGTGGCAAATAAGATGTTGGGTCGAGGTTCAAAAAAAGTGTCTAGAAGATCCAGGGGGTACATTCGGTTTGAAATGAGGCGCGATTGAAGACAATTTGCGGTCAAGTGCAAGTGGATGGTTGTGGATAGTTTTTTTTTTGTTTTGGACATCTGCGAAGTCTTTTATTCGCCTTCCCTTACTTCTAGTCCCACTCCTATCCATATACATCCTAGCTATTCCTCTGATTCCATTTTATTTCCCCCTGGGCTGGATAAATGCGTTGTACGACCACTGCCGAGTATCCACCCAGTTTTAAAACAAATCTCAGTCGCTATCGAAGTATCCGGATACATGGTGACCTCTGGACCAGCTTTGTCTATGTAGTGCGGATCTCTGCACAGATGGATATTTTTAGATCTCTTTCCCGCTACTCGTGGGTCCAAATATGAACAAAAAACTAAAAAGAATAAAAAAAACAGAAATATTTCAGAGGCCGGTGTTCTCAAACTACCAGCTGGAAGTACTGCCTCTGAGCTTGCTTCCAGTACTAGCGCTCCTGCAACGATCGCACCTAAGAATTTGGCCACCAAACCTGGTCTTACCCTCGTGGAGAGCGCTCAACGCAACAACCCGCGGCTGTATGTCATACTACTTGGAGCTCGCAGCATGCAAGCCGTTCTAATAGGCAATATAGAAACTTTTGGAGCATTTAAAGGACTTCCACCAAGATCAGCTCTCTAAAAGCAGAAACAATTCACTCTTCTGGACAATGAAAGTCGTCAAGAGGAGGCCCAATAGACTACCATTATAAGGCACACAAAACCGCATCAAAGACTTGTATTTCTGGATCTATCCGAAGCGATACAGCTGAAGAGCCTATGACTAACACCCGTCCACATATTTGAACATAGTATGTATAGAAAAATGCAGTTTAGCTATATAGCTAAAGAGTTAAACCTTATTAACCACCCAAAGCTAATGGCGGCGCTATGTTCTCTGAATTTTCCGAACTAGACATGATCTTCGCGGGTTAAGACCACCTTTTCGGCGCAGATTTCAAACCGAGAAGCATGGTTAGGAATAACCCTAAAACCTATCAAGCGACGGCCTTAAGTGACATATGGAAAAACGTTCACTCGCGAAAGCTATTTTTCTCAGAACCAACCGCAACGTTTCCATACCAATCGGGGAAAGACTCAAATATTTTTCAGACTAAGCTAAGCTAAGCCGTTCAGGAATGCGAACATCATATTTCCAACTTTGATATTAATGGCGTTCGTCCACATCTTAATATCAACGGACGTTCAAGCAATTCAGTTTCAACTGATTCCAAATCAGTATTGTGCTTCTAAAAACCTTAAAAATATTCAACTCTAAGAGCGTAATAAATAATTTTGGTGGATTCCTGGCCTATGGCGTCTTTAACGGTTACCAAAAGACCGATGAAGTGACTAGAAGATGTTCAAGATCCCCCCTTTACGGATCTAAACTCTATGACTCATAAATAAATTCAGCTCTAAAAAGCTTTGAAAATAATAAGTAGGTACGTCTAACGTTGAGAGAACATCACAGGCAGCTATTATAAGAAGCCATTCAGCCCTTAAGAAACGAAGCTAAAAAATCCCAAAATTTAAGCAGGTACGATATCAGTAAATTATTACGATATCTTAAAGGTCATCACACAATAGAACACACGCGTGCTCACGACCAGAAAGGTGCCAATGTGGTCATATCTATTGAATTTCTGGTATGTCGTGGGCTTATACTCCATCTGAAAATATGGACGCTCTGCTTTGAATGTGGAATCTTTATCGCAGTCTTCTGGGTAAAACGTGAGTACGGGAACGCGCGTCTATTTCAATTCAGGGTAAAAGCCTTTCAAGGGAAGATTGACCGCAACACACTTTTATGAACCCTCAGCTTTATGACTGGATAAGCGATTCCGATTCCGTAATAACATTTTGAGTAAAAAATCTGCAGGGGTTTAAAAATATTTTCAAATCCACTTAAAACAGATACGCAACGAGGGCGACACAAAGTTACTGTCATCTGTAACCACCACACTACTCGACCTGCATTAATTATAGTCCCTTTCTTTGCACACTTCATACTTGGACTGGCTTTGTTACATTATATGAACAAAGAAACAAATCTGTTTGCAAAGTTCCTGGAAAACTTGCAATGCAAGCCTTAATTTCATATTCCTTGCACAAGTCACAACAAACCAGTGCAGACTGCAGACGCTTGTTGCTTTTATTTATTTTTTCTGCAAAGAAACGCACAAAGCCACAATTTATGCACTCCCTATGGGTCTTAAGTCTTATAGTCTCTCACAGGCAACCTAAAAGATAATAAAACAACGTGTGGGCAGACCCTTCCTTGTGTGTGCTAAAATGAAGATGAATTTCGAAATCACATTCAAAGAGTTATTACCCGCATGCACCCACTTCTGACTCACTTACCCAGTTGTGCGGCATATACCTACTGTTGTTCATGCAGATAATGACAAAGAGACACTGTCTTACTGACAAAGGGCAGAAGTTAGCTTTAACTTTAACTTATTCCTGTCTACAGTATTGTGCAATCTATACCATAATCCATTTATCCAGAGCCAGAGCATATGATACGCCCTAATTTCGAGAAAAGACAAAAAAAAAAAAAAGTGTGCACCACCTTGCGTGCACCTACGGTACATAAATTATAGCAAATCACCTCTTTGATTGACAAGACAGCTATGACTGCACCCTTGTAGATGGTTTATACTATTCGATTGAAACTGTAGATTTTCAAAGTGATTTATTACTTTTGATTGAAGAACTGAGTGAATGATTGATTCCGGGGGAGGTTTTACGCCCATAATAGTATTTTTTTTTTGTTTTAAACGAGGAATGAAGAAATTAGGTGGCTACCTCGGGTACTATGGCGATTAAGTGGAGTCTTTGAGAGCATACTTATGCTGAATCTGAATGGCATCCGATGATCTATTGCTAATAAATTATAAGGCCATTGTGCTCCGCGATTTTCTTAATATTACAGCACCCAGGGTAGGGTACAATAAAGCTATCGATCTGTCAAAAGTCGAGAAATGTAGGTATTGGACTTGGACATATCTATTGCTGTTTCATAGATTATATGTAAAAGTCTGGAAATTTAAATCCAAATGGGGTTTTGAACCCAGTGTTGCGCCTGCAAAAAAAGTCTGCGTTATTCTTTTTCGGGCCATCGATATTGGTTAATAACCTTAGAAGAGCACTATTAGTTTTCGACGGTTTTTTGAATGCATATTTTAAACGAGCTTCAATAATTACATACACCGAAAAACGGTTGGAAAACCCTCTGACTCGGTTTTTCGCACTCATTCACATGGTCATCCACGAAAAACTTGAAGTACAGATCAACTTATTCAGATAGAAATGTTGTGCGTGGTACTAATAATACATTTTTAGGGACCAGTGGCCTATTTCACCAACTTACAAATTTGTATTTAGATGCATTTTTGGACAATCTTGTTAGAAAAAGAGAGAAATTCTGTTTCACCACAATTATTTTGGTTAAATAGGCCACAGGCTAAGTTTTACGATTTCAAAGTAACGATATTTTCCAATTAAAAATAATTATTAAATGTCCATTATTCATTTTGAATTGTTGCATATAGCTGCTGTAGGCTTCTTAAGCACAAATTTGGGTCCTGTAGAGACCCAATATTTCATAGCCGATTGCTCAATATTTTTCTATCAATTGACTTCTATTTTCCGTATTTTTATTTTATAAATGCGACTTTATTTTCATTGGTTTACATTTTATATAGTCAAGTGTTGGCATCGCACAGTGCCGATACTACAGGTCCTAGTCAGGCTGATCGGTCGGCGGCGTACAAAAAATGATAATACTTAAGTTTAATAAATTTTTCGTAAGGAAAGCAACTCGCTCCTCCCACAAAAATAAAGTGAATGAAATGCCTAAAATATGAGTTCGTCTAAAGTTCTTCTTCTTAATAGATGAATTGTTTGGGTTTTTGTTGGCCGTGGGTGAATTGTTTAAAGGTGAGCCATTCAATACCTGACCACAATCAAGTATAAATATTATCGGTTGTAGAACTGCTTATCTGCTGTAGTTCTATAATCGACGAGTTGCAAACTGGTGCTAGATAGCCAACGACGAACGGTTGCAACGGTTGGACGACAGAAACAGAACAGATAGACAAAAAATTAATTTCCATTTTCGAAAAAGGAAATTCGTAATTTTAATATGGTGGCCTCCATAAAATTACACATCACGCAGGACTGACATTTTTTTTATTGTGAACATAGCTTAATATAGTCGAAATATTCACTGCGAAAGTAACTCTGTCTGTCTGTTTGTTATCTTTTCACGACTCTGAAACAATCGTAATGTAATTTGACATAGAGATAGTCTGGGACCTGAACAAGAATAGGGGACTTTTTATTGGTACCTACTGAATATTTACGTGGAAAGAGACTGCAGAAAAGGTTTTGTCAATTTTCGTCAAATTTTTTTTTTGGGAATCGAATTTCAAACAAAAATTCACAACGGAATTATTTTTTCCCTTTTCACGGAAGATGAGTGTCTTAAGCATTTTAAGCAAGTTCTAAAACCAGTATGGATGGACCTACGGGCTCCAGTTGTGGCCTTGTGGGCATGCTAAGACAAAGAAAAGTAGATAATATTTCCAATCGTCGATAGTCTGGCCGCACTGGAATTGGAATCTACGAACATCAATTCTGAAATAGTCAGGAACTGTCGCACAATGCTCAATGTATTATGCAGTCAAAACCGAGTGAGACTGTGTAACGAGCAAGCTGATGAGCTTGTGAGAAGAGGCGGTGAATTGTTAGGAGGAAATGAGCTGGATATTAAATAATAATAGATAACCTTCATGCATCACAAAGGACGCTTTTAGGAATTAAATGACAAAGGAAGCCAACCGAAAGTGGTCAGGTCAGTCCTTTCCAGACATGCAGTATCCAAGACACTTTGGCTTCATAATTTGATCGTAAAAGATTTAGGAAAATTCTCACCCTCGACAGGGCAACTCAGGATACTGGTCGGTCTGAAGGGAGATTTGGTAAGAATAGACCGTCGACTCCTCCCACATAACGGACTTTGCCTACAAGCTGCCGGCGAGCCCAGGATTTTTCATGTATTGGTGCTGTACAAAATCAAAGGAGCACCATTAACGCACGCATACTTCTTGAAAAATCCTAGGCCCATGGTATAGCATGGAAAATCATTGCCGCCATTAATTTTGACATTTACACGTATTCACAGACAGGGTATTTTTTTCCGGGGAGAATCGGGTAGGTGTACCGTGTACGGGAAGTCGGCGGCATAGTTCTTACTTGTTTCTGACTCAAATGCTGAAAGTAAGGTAATAATAGCCCTCATTCCGAGTGGGGTTTACGCCAATTAGAATTTAGAATTATGATTAACGTTTTTTCGTCGTTGAACGCCAGTTGTCGTTAAACGACTTGTGGATCCCATTAGTGGACGAGACGAACGTCATGTGTGAGAAATTTCACTGTCACTCCTTGAATGCCACAAAACGACAAGAAAAAGGACGATTTTTGTCGTTAACAAATTAGTAAACGCCAAGTAATGAAAAACGACTGTAACTTTTCTTGAATTGTTAATTTATTCAAATAATTAAAATAAATTTGATTTTGTTTAAGGGTTAAACATAGAGAAAAACACTTCGTTGGCAAACAGGAGTTTTAAAAGGGGAGTCTTAAATATTGACGATAAGATCGAATGGACTATATATAGTTATAAACCAGCCTTTACCACCATGGAAGAGATGGAAAAGATTGGGAGACAGTTTTTGTTAGCATCACTTTAAAGCTGTGGGCTGTGATAGGAAAAATATAAACGACAAAAAAACTGATATAACCATTTACCTGTCAGCGCTGTAGATCAGCTAGTTTGGATCGTATGTGGAATGTGAACTACTTACCGACGACGTCGTTCTCTGTCGTCGAAGTTATGGAATAAAGGTGCTAGTACACGATATGTAGCACGCCTCATATATATGTAGCACTGACGTCATTTTGACGTCTAAAAATTGTTCCCTTAAAATTTTATAAAGTGTCCGGTTTTTTATTTAAAATCTGGTAAAAATCTCTCTCTATTCCATTTACATTTCACAGCATAATCTCTCTCAATCTATTTCGTCATAATCCATAGTGTGTTGAAACGCTCTAAACCCAGTCACTTCCAAGCACAAGTTTCCCCACTATAGTCTACATTTCTACAAGTTGTCATTTAGTAAAACTGTTTTTGATACTTTTTTTGGCGCATTAAGGGAACAAATTTATTTGTCATTTATACCTACATATTACTTATAGAATGTTTAAAACGATCACGTTATTTAAATTCAAGTTTCATTTAGAGTATGTTACATTAAATTAATTTGCAACAATAATAGCTCCCAAAAGAGTAAGAAAGTGATATCACATGTTGTAGTTGGTATTTTTAACCTACAAATTCAGCACCCTAATTCCTTTTGGCGTTTTTATGCGAATTTTACGGCTTTATCAAGCATACACTAGGTATAATGAAAACGTTCATACATACTCTACTCAGTAATAAATTACAGGAATTGCGTGATGATTAGTGTTCATTACCTGGAAGTAGAAATAAAAAGAAAGGACATTAAACGGAATTCGTTGTTTACGACATTACAAACATTATTGAACAAAATCCATTAATTATAAAAATAAAATCCAAAATATGTACGTGGTGACCCACTTTCGCTGTATATATACAAAAACAAATGCCACAAGGAATACAATCCTCCTCCAGCTATATACCAATAACCAAGTCAAGTTCGTTGTGTTGCAATTTCATGGAACCCAGAAACATTCAAAAAACTGATCTCCCTCAAGCCACAACCCCATGACACATATGCGCGATCGCGATCGCGACACGTATTCAATGATATTTATGTATTAATTTTCAATTTAACGCTTGCTTGCAATTATCACCACTTAAGCTGCGGTGGTAGCTGGCATACCGCCATACAGTAATGATAATGACCATGACTGTGATGTCATTCCGCTTGGGACTGACAAAAACAAGGTGATCAGTTAATCGGTGATCTCTTCGGTGTTAGATTAAAAAAAAAAGTGCACTCCAGTCAAGTTGACACTTTCAGATTCAGGCTGTCAGTGACTTTCTTTTATTCGGTATTTAGCAACACAATAGATAGACACTATCTCCATCGCGCAATCTCCCTTCTCGAATGACTAACCAGTTAAACTTGCTCCTTTGGTGAAACTAATATACACACACAGAATCCCAATCTGGCCAGGGGTCCAGCAACACCGCTGAGACCGCATTTTGCGCGGTTGACACAATTTCTGGAGTCGACTTGTTCTGTATGTCGCTGGCAAATTTTCGTTGACCATTTGATTTGAACCATGGTCCATGGATCAGAGGAGATACCAAAGTTTTTCGTTAGATTATTGCAGGAGTTGGGCGCAAAATTCATGTTGTCCTTGATTACATTTTATATGCTCCGTGGACCCAGTTATTTGGCCAATTAATCATAAATTAAAAATATTCAATCCCCAGACGCCGAAAAGTTGGGTGTGTACGTGCGGCGACAAAAAGTTGCCGGTGGGCGGTCAAATATTACACGTACAATGGAGTGATGCTGTTTGAAAGCAGACACGCGCTGTGTTGTGTTGTGAGATATGAATTTGTTTGTTCATTCCCATCTGTCATGATGGTGGAGTGGTATAGGTACTTGAAGGTGAAACATATGACAACAGATGTTGTTTGAAAGCGCAACATTTCGTTGCTGAATTGAATTTGATACGCTTGCAGATTGAATCTGTGCAATAAAATATTATGTAGATGAAATCCGAGGCGAAGTGACGACATTGACAAGAAGTATTGTAAGCGAAACGAAGCTGCGGATGATAAAAGCAATTTGTATGGGTATACTGTCAAAATAGAAGAGAGAAACAATTGTCAATTCGAATAATGCGGGAATTAGACAGAATTCAAGATCATATTGGATCAGATCAGCATAATATGTCGTTGTATGGACAGACAAAAGTCAAGCCATCCGTGGCCATGTAACACTTATCCATAGCCTATGCAACGAGATAACTGATCGACGAAGGCTAACCCATCAATGGACAATTTCACATTTATAGGTTTTGTTTTTTTTTGCGGATAGAAATCTTGATAATGTATATAATTTTGGATCATGGAATGTCAATCGGCGCACTAAATTAAATGGTAGGTAGAGCGGAATACGTTTAAGTTTTGGGAAAACTTTTTTGATTCCAGAGAATAATCGTCTGGACGATAGCAATACCAAGACCAACTGAGATGAATGCTGCTCTAAAACATTCAACGTTAGCACTCATTTAGTATTGGAGGTAAATCGATTCGACCATATTGCCGTGGTTACGTAATCAGGCTGGAGTCGATGGAAACTAAGTGCGAAGAGGACATGGACATGAAAGATGTGGTCAGAGTACAACAAAAGCAGGACCAACAAACTTCTGCAATACGACAGAATATCGTTGTCTAAGATCGTTGGCACCCTCACTGGTCACAACCTTCTAAGAAGCCATAAAATGAAACTAAATCTCAAGAATAACGACATTTGTAGAGGCTGCGGTGATGAAGAAACCCACGAGCACACCCCTCTCTCTCTCTGTAACTTGAGGAAGTTACTACTTCCAGGATATCCAAGAACTCTCTAACGTCTCAATATCTAATCTTTACAGGTTTCTGAGGACAACGAGATGGATGGACAAAGTCGACCTAACCTTACCAATCTTAAATAGATATCAAGCCTTCAGATAGCCATAGACAGCAGCTTTTCGGGGTTATACAACTTAAGTTAAAGGCGACATCATGAAGGTTGATTAGAAACGAGCGAAATCAAGCCTATGAAAATACTAGGGTGAAAATATGGAAACAAGTTGTATATTCGACTTGTAAAATTTGCTATTACAGCTCTGACAAGCTCTTCCTATTCCTTAATGTCAGTTTCCTTCATTTTGAGTTTGACAACGCTAGTATCCCGTTTCAGAGACAAAAGATAGCACTGTATATTTGACGCATTGAATTGAACTCGGATTATTTTCACCCCAATCAGAGTTGACTTCAGTTAACATTCGTGTGAGTGCCAACTCGCGAGGAGTCGACAAAACATATGAAATGTCAAGGATTCTGTCACTTGGCTTCTCTTCAGTGTCAAATAAATCTTTCGCCTTTTACTAAAGATTTCCGTGGAGAGGAGGACTCTAATGAGTCTAAAATAGAATTGTTTGTAATGGCCTGAAAAAAAGGAATGGATCGGATTTCAAATCGAAAGGAAGAAAGAAAGGTCATTCGTAAAAATTAGAAAAAAAGTCGGAAAGAGGACTGAGCCTTTGGGTAAGCCAACAACCATCATGTTCATCTAGGTAAATAAGAACAATTAATTATTAAAGCAATAAGAAGCAATCGCTTTAGCTACAGACAGAGGGAACTCTGTTTTACCAAACGCAGTAGCTATTGCAGGTACTTTCATTAAGTTGCTGCAACTTTATTGTCCCTTTGTACAAATATTCGAGGTAGGAGCTGCTGGGCAACAAGTTCAAGAAAGTTCAATATAAGCAGAAACAAATATCTTTATCTTTGACAACATCCTTTTGTTGGCAATAATGTTTAAGTCTTAAAAATGTTTTGCATTTTATTTGCTAAATATAAAAAACCAGCATTTATCCGCAGCTTCACTCCCTTCACACTTGATGAGATGAAAAGAATGTTCGCCATACAAACTGAATCCTCCCTTTTCCAGCTGCTAATAACTCATGGTCCAAGCTAAATTTCCAAAATCTTTACTTCTTATATAGAGCACAAAAACCGAGATTGAAGTCGATGGAGTGAAAAATAAGAACTTTCCGATACAACATTTTGACCCCGCTTTACCCTCTTTTGGAGTTTGAATTTCCCCAAATCGCTTCTAAGTGCACACTTTGACGTAAAAGGATTTTTGTTTTCAAACTGTCAGCTTTCTAGCTCTTACCGTTTGTGCCCGCGTTGATCTCCAAACCCCAATCAGTCATAAAAAACTGTTTTATGAGATAACTGCTTATATTCAGAATCTGTTTAATTTTTTTTCTCTTTGGTTCCCACAAACTAAGGAGGAAATAAGAAAGTTTTACTCGCTTGGAACAACTCAAATAGAAGGAGTTAGATGGCGGCAAGGTATTTTCTGCATTTCAGATACTCTTTCTTGATACATAATCGAAAAATGACAATCGGCTGTATCCGTTCTGAAAGAAAAAATTCTCCGATTTTGTGAGAACATTTCTCTGAACATCAACATTTTCTGGAATGCACACCGGCAGTATACCTTTCATTGCGATGTGATGCATTTTTTACATCTGTTTTTGACAGCCATACGTCAATTTTCCTCTGATGGTCTCCGAAATCTTTTCCTCGGAGAAATGAACAAAATCCGTATTGATGCACGTTCGGAAAACGGATACTATGAACGTAAATTCAGTTTCCCAATGGAGAAAATTACTCTCCAAACAGATACCATGATAGGGCGAAATATATTTTACTTAAGAAAATCAGTTTTATTTAAGAAAAAAATATGTATCTTGATTTAAGAAAATAATAATTTTTGTAAGAACATGTTAGAAAATCTTGGCGGCTTAGAAAGACAAAGATCAGCTTTCTAATTCTTCTTAACTTTTCTCATTATTAGATGAACAATAAATTTACGAAATTTTTAGCTTTCAAGAAGGTCCTTAGGTATATACCTATGACACGTTTTATTTCATCGGTTTTTGAACTTATTCCCTATATCTGTACATTTTTATATTAAGAAGTATAATTTAGTAAAATTTCTTTCACTTTCCGGTCACCTTATTAGGTCTGTTCCAGTTGTTGTCTCAACCAAAATATGACTGTTGACATAACCTACAAAACTTTTTATCAACCATATGGATTAGTTTTTGAGAAAAATCCATCAACGAACAAAAAACAACTACACATCTTTTTCAATCATCTTACCCCATATCCACAGTGCACTCCTTGAAACCCATTTAATTGAAGTCTAAACCTATATCACTGTCATTATCCTTTCCAAATATATTTTAGTTCTTTCACAAATCTCATCACATTGTCGGCCAAAAAATTGTCACTTTCACAGCATAACCAATTCGTTAACACTCCTTTTCCCGACGAGACCAAAACAAGCACTAAACTTGTCTGCTCACAAACGGTAAATATCCTGTTGTTAACATTAAAAAAGGACACAAAAACCTTTTAGCTTAATCACATATTAATTTCTTTTCCTGTTCATTCCTTTATTTTGGCAGGTAACACGATGTAGATAAAAAAAAATGTCACTCCCAACCCACCACACTGAGTCTCTATCTCGGTTCGGTTGATTGGAGGACAGTCACAGAACACTTCGTCTAAAACCAGCTGGGGTCGGACCCCCTTCGATGCAGTGACCGATATCTATCGTGGCAATGAAATAAATTAGATAAAGTGGCCCTTGGTGGAAATAAACCCTGCCCCTAATCATGTCCAAAATTCGCTTTTTAATTGCATACAAAGCGTGCGACGTCACTGCCACCACCGTTGTACGTGTACCGAACCGACTTGACGCCTGAACTGGGATTGGGTTTGGGATGTGTATGTGTGACTGGCAAGGGTAACTGACGAATGACAATATTATTTTCAAGGGGAAACAATTAGAGAGAGAGCGAGAGTGAAAATACCACAGGGAGACACAACACAACACACAAGACAACAAGACATGACGACATTTCCTTTTTTTTTTAATCTAATTAAATCCTTACACGCACAAAGGATATACACTACAACACCACCCAGCACAAGAGTAAACAAACAAGAAATTGGCAAAACACAAAACGAGCGCGCCACCTCGACGTGGCCAACGCCAAGGACGACGACACACATGACATCCTCTTCCTCTCCGTATAGTTGGCGGATTTAAGCGTCTTTCAATGTCAAGTGTGTATATAGGCGCAGTTTAAATTCAACGCTAATTGGATTTATAGTGCAATAGAATTTCAATTGGAACTCGCGAGTCCTTCTGACCAAAACGGCCACAGCTGCCACACTGTCGAACCAAATTTAGACAGATTTGGAAAATTTTAATTGGCAACCGGTGTATGCATGAAATTCGTGACTCCTCTCTATTTGGACATCACACGCAGCAGGACTAGTGTACAGGTATAGTTCGGTCGGGCCAACACTGATTTCGAAATGGATTTCCTTTCGGTTCCAAAAGGGAAACGTGAAAGAACGCCGCCACCGTCCATCTCTGGACCTGGCACATCCTGTGTGCGGGGCCGGGGACTCCGAGTCCGAGTTCCGACCTCCAACCACCGCAACCACCACATACATACATCAATAAAGTCATATTTATAGCAGTAATACCAACATTGGTAGACATTAATCCTGTATATTACCATTTTTATATCACTCTCGTCTCGATTACTCTCGGCACTTGTAAAAACAATATGCGCATAAATTTCTGTATAGAGCCGAAGGGAGACCTGGACGAGTGGACGTGTTGTGCGGAAGGAAACTCCAAGCTGGCAGGACAGGATATGAATACAAATACGATGTGTGCATAGCAAGTGGTGAAACAGCAACAACAACGAACAAAAAAAATTGAAACACAGAAATGACACAACTGAAATGGAAACCTGAACAAGTCGTGAGAGACCATCTGCGTCGGTCGACAAGATGCGGTTATGTTGCTTGTTGTGCCTTGTTAAACTCTGGGAGTGCCATTGCGATAGCTATTGGGGGGCTAGAAAAGATACAGCTCCCTGTCCCTATATAAGCGGTAAGCGGATGAAGGAGAAAAGAAAAAAGACCAAAGACAACTTGGCATGATCGTTGACAGGATTCAAGAATCCAATGGAAGTTATGAGGATCGTGTTCGAATTAACATCAGGTAAATAAATATCCATGAGGTCTTGTGGTGGCTGGTTTTGGTTCTCCTGCGTACATTTGCGGTCCCGGCTGCTGGCTATGAATTTGATATTTTCTCGAGAGCAGGTGGTGGTGCGAGAGATTATTATTATTCTCTAGAGACGACATTGTGTGGTTGAATGTTGAGGGTTCTTAGCAGGGATATCTCAAGATGATGGGGGGCTCTATATTAGGGATGCTGTAGTCGATAGTATAAGGCTTCCTTAAAGATCTTGTGTTGGTGTGGCTTTAGGGATATTGTATTTTCTTTTGTTTAAGTGTCGGTCGACTGTGAAGTGATCATGAAGTGTTTTGATCTAGAATAACTCGTATAATTAAGGAGCCTTTTGTAACTGACTGTTGATGATCGTTTCCTTGATGTTTTGTATCAGTCCTTTAGTTTGTTGCAAATCATAAAGCACTAAAACTCAAATGGAATACCTACCGTGCAATTGTAAAAACTCTGCAATCTACTTTGGCCTGATTACAGCACCACATTTCCACCGCCAATTTTGAGGTCGAAGGGGTGATTTTAAAAGTGGTGAGCATACTTTCGGATTTATTTTGGGTAGCTTCGTGGTCTTCTACGCAGGGCACTTTAGAGCGCAACTTTGGGGAATACTTTTGCTGACATATTATAGTGAGCAAATGCAAATACGTCCAAGACTTTTCGAAACTGAATGCCTTCAAGCAGATTGTTCATTAAAATGTTTCATAATTTCATCGGAGAATGCCAGATTCTTGTGGCCCAAAAGACTCATCGCTAAGTATGACACATTTGGATTCAGAGTCACAACCTAGTCAAGTCCAGCCTTTGAACTTTTATTAAGAACTGACCTGAAATAATTATTTGGTTTTAAATAGTTGACAGAGTCCAAACGCTTATATTTGATGCCAACAAGGTGCTAGAAAATTGAAGAAGGAACTTAGCCACGCCCATATTTTGGGGGCGTTTCTTTTTGACAATTAAACACATGGATGAAGGTTAAGATCCAGATGATCTGCTTTCTACATATCGTCCAAACGAGGAACAGGGAAATATGTACTTGGTTCCAGCTTTCAGTAAATTTTCTCATTTCAACAACTCTTTTCAACATTTTGTCAATTGTTTCCACACATCACAATCTCGCAGCGATGTCTACGAATAATAGAGGTACCAGACGACAAGCGCAGTAGCGCAGTGGTTAGTGTGCTGGACTACTATGCGAAGGATCCCAGGTTCGATCCCCGGAAAAACACAAATTACATCTTAAAGTTTTTTCTACTGCGCCATCTCTCGCTAACGTCTGACAAACATCCGAGAGTATGATTGTCATGAAAAAGCTTCTCAATTCAGCCGTTCGGACTCGACATAAAAATGTAGGTCCCTACCATTCGTCCCAAAAATAGAAACTCACACAAAACGAATGGTTGCGAGAAACTAGGTCTAGGGTGTCTACCCGCCTGTTGCGCCACTCATTTATTTTTTTTATTTTGACGACAAGCTATGTTTTGGAGACAGTTTTCAAATGTAGTAGAGGACATCTTAAAAATGTTCACAAGGTATCCCTACCGTCAAAACCTCGCTATGAGCAATATTCTGGGGCCAATTTTCCTTAGAGTGTATTAAAAGTCATCAAATGGCTTATTTTGTCTTTAGTACTAGTTATGTACATCAATTGGGGTCTTCTTATTACTTGACTTCTGTCTGACGTTTATATTTTATCTCCTGAATTCTGTTTTTTTTACTCCTGTCTATTGTCTTTCGTCTTCTGTCTTTCTGTCGAAGGGACACCCAGCATCGTAGAATTGGACAAAACGTTTCGATCGACAGCTATAACTTTAAGGTAGTAAAGGACTTTGTCTACCTCAGCTCTGCTATAAATTCTGACAAGAACATCGCAGACGAAATTAAATGAAGAATAACTCTTGTCAACCGCTGTTTCTTTGGGCTAAGTAGGCAATTTAGTAGTAGAGCCCTATCCCGAACAACTAAGGAGATTCTGTATAATACCTTGATCATTTCAGCCATGGCGGGTTATTCCCAAATGCGCGGTGGATCGTATTGAAAGCGATACCTCCATTTCGACTCTCTTCGGTTTTGGTTATTCTCAAATGCGAACGATGGCGAAAATGATATTTCCAGTGCTTTCCAGTTTTTTCCATTCTGAGTTGCAATTTTCCATTTATTTTTCCAGCACTTTGACAGCTTTTTCCCGCCACAGGAATTTAGTTTATTTTTTATCCGCAAACAATCCGTCACCTATACAGCTATCGCTTTTGATGCGATCAAATCGCTTTTGGAAATACAAAAATACAAATCCAAATCTTGGACTCTATCTAAACCGGATGAAGATATCCTCGGTCGTTTCGAGAGAAAGATTTTTCTTAACATTTTCGGTCCCGTTTGCGTTGACGGGCTTTGGAGAAGGAGATTCAACGACGAACTATACGAGCTGTACAGCGACATCGACTTGGTCAAAAAACTGCGAGTAAGTCATTTAAGATGGCTAGGACATGTAGAGCGGATGGAAATAAATGATTCGGCCCGTAGAGTCTTCTTGTCTAACCCGGAGGGACAACGCAGTAGAGGAAGAGCTCGCCTTAAGTGGCGCGCAAGTCGAAGGCGACCTCAACCAACTAGGAGTGCTCAGCTGGAGGCAGTTAGCTAAAGACCGGTCTAACTGGAGAGGCTCCTTAGTTGAGGTCTTGGTTCACATCGAATTGTAGAGCCGCCCATAAGTAAGTAAGTGCATTTTTCTGTCGTCTGTTTATCTGTCTTCTGTCTTTCTGCCTTGCTGGCTTCTGTCTTTCTGTCTTCTGTCTTTCTGTGTCTGTGTCTTTCCGCCTTCTGTCTTTCTGTCTTTCCGCCTTCTGTTTTCCTGCATCTCTGTCTTTCTGCCTTTCTGTCTTTCTGTCGTCTGGCTTTCTGTCTCTGTCTTTCTGTGTCTCTGTCTTCTGTCTTTCTGTCTTTCCGCCTTCTGCCTTTTGTCTTTCTGTTGTTGCTCTGATGTCTATCTGCCTCTTTGTCTTTCTGTCTTTCTGTGTCTATGTCTTATATTATATGTCTTTTTGCCTTTTGTCTTTTTGTTTTTTGTTTCGTCTGTCTATTTGTCTTGCCTTTCTGTCTTGTGTTGTCTGTTATTCTATCGTTAATCATCAGTCTTCATAATAATCATTATCAGTCTTTAGCCTAACCTAACCTTAAGCCTTCTAGATCAGTCGTCTTACATCTGTATTGAGTTTTAACGCGTCTTTGATTCCATAAGAGGTTTTACCAATAGAGGTAACATCCAGCGGACAATGGGGAAGCTTCCAAGTAACAACTATGCTTAAACAAAAATATCACCCACCCAACTAACCCTCATATTCAAAAATAAAAAAATAGAAAAGATCAGCACTATATCAACTAGTAGAAGCCTTTCAAAAGTATATTAATAAGTACACGCAGGTGTCATTGCACTAGCCACCTAATCAATGCATGTCAGGCCCCACATGCTGAAAATTCAAACCCTATGAACATAAATTTAGACAACAACTCACAACTCGCTTCAAACTATGTCACAAGCTCAGGTACATTTCTAAACCTACGGGAACATGAAATTGTTGGTTCTTTTTTTTTCTTATTTTGTAGACAAAAAGTAAAACCACTGCACGCCTCCTCTCGGCTTTTGTTATCCCAACATCGCGCATGGAATTCCGTAAAAGAATACAAAAATTCAGCATTAAAAGTGTTACAAGTGGGACTTCTATAAGAACCGGATTCAAAAACGAAACCTCAGCAAGCCTTCTCTACTCACACGCATCCCACACGCAAACACACTCTATACCTACCTCGCAGTTAATTTTAGACTTCTTTTGACAAGTCAGACGAAAACGGTCCACGAAACCAGTCAACCTTTCGATTTCGCCAGCAATTACATGTCATGTGTACCAATTCAATTGTCCGTGTCCCGCATTTGACAAATTAGCCTGGCCGCACATCCATCCATCCATATGTCCGTTGACTGACAAATTAACGTCAAGTACCCCACTGACCCAAAGAATGCGAAAGGAAATCTGGTTTTTGAGGTCGACCACGTCAGAACCATCCGAATTTTCATCTTGTGTGTTTGTGTGTACCTACAATGTATGTAATTTGTTTGCAATTTCATTTGACGTCTTCATCTCTGTCCAAAATGCCGAAATGTAATTTGGCCAATTTCTTTCTGTGTTAATTTTGTTTTTGCGTACTTCCTGCAATTGTGGTTTAACCCAAATTTCGGTTTTATTCTGAGGGCGGGGTTGGACCGCAAATAATAGTGTTAATCAATTTTATCAGAAAATTTTATTATTATAGTTAGATTAATAGGAGTACTTGTTCTGGTAATGGTGGCAATTAATTGTACGCACCGATTGACCTTAAACACCACCTAATGGGCGGTGGCAAATGCCACAGAACTTATTAACTTAAACAGTGGCGAGGCGATGGCGACTACCGGGAGTGAATTTGATTTTGTCGAACATGGTGATGTAAGTCGCCTGGTGGAATTGGTTGTGCGGCAATCACTTCCTTGATAAATAATGACTTTCACTGTACATTTAATATGCTGGCTTAAGTAAACATTTTACATGGGTGTATACTGTATAAGCGGTGAATACAGAAAAACCGCAGGATGTACATTTTGTGGTGTGTCGTAGTGTAACATAATATTTTGTATACTAAAAGGTAATTTAACCGTGAATAAAATGTTGCAGATCCGGAATTCTGTTTTTTTTTTCGTGTTAATATTTTCATAAAATTTTTTACTACCTACGACTTCTAAAGTTGGACACTTGATACCTACCTACCGACAAAATCTGTGAAAGTTATTGTCACCTATGTAGTCCGTCTACTGTTTGAAGTTCATTTTTTAAAGTCACCATAGTTCATGGTAAAAGAATCGGGATAGGTTGCCTTGAGGTAGGCTGCTCTTTATAAAAAAATGTCTTCCTATGGAAATTTAAATTTCGCGCCAGTATGTGTTTCTTCATTTATTCGCTGTAAAATGTAGTAGCGCCTGTAGCCATTGAAGTTAAGTTGGCTACTGTCACAGTCACAGTCCATATCTAACGTCTAATGCTGGGTTTTTCACTTATCGAGTTGAAATTGACAATTGACTTATTTTAATGCCAATTAAATAATTGGCAAGTGGAAATAGCGAAAAATGGCTTGTCAATGAATTGACTAACAGCGTTTGTCAATAACTGACAAAGAAACCACTGGACAAGTGGAAATAGCTGAATTGTCAAACAAAATGTCACTTTGTCTATAATTGACAGTGAAAATTAATTGTCATCGAGTTCATAAGTTGGTCAATCCACTGACAAACGCTTTTTTGCCAATAATTGATATAAGTGGAAATGAACTGACGTAGGTGTCGTTCAGTGACATAAACGCGAGATTTGTCAAACTTTGTCAATCAACCGACATGTGGAAACCCATCTTAAGACTTCGCTAGATTGGTAAATTTCCTCTTGGATGATATCTCGCCCGATTGACACTTACCTTCTTGCGGCATACTTCTCCGAGAAAGCGAGTGTGAATGATAATAATGAAAATAATAAAGCATACTGAAGGCGGGAACACAAATGCTGAATGGTGTGTACCGGTACCGGTTGAAACATGTAAAGTTTTAGAAAGAGGAATGCTTCATGACTTTGCCTTAAAGAAAAGTCCAGGTCCAGGGCAATATTTCATTAACATTGACAGGTTACAATTCTGCAGATTTGTCGCACTTGGTGAATCTGACAAATGTAAATTTAATAAATATTGACAGGTGACATAATGGTCATTTAAATACAAATCGCCTGTCAGAATTGTCAATTACATTATGTACCTAGACCTACTGACAAAATTGTAAAAAATTATCAGTACAAACTTGTCCAACATTTCATGACAATTCTAGGACAATTTTTTATGAAACGAAAACTTGACAATTGTTGGTTATTTTCCGACAATTCTACCAAATTGTCTAGTTATTTATGAAACAGAAATTTGCAATTATCCAGTTGTCAGTTTACATTAGCTACTTGTCGCAATTGTCAAGTTTTATGAAATAGGGCCCAGGTGCGTCTCACCAAACTTACGAAGCGGCCATTTGAAGCGGACTTGATTGAATGTAACAATTTAGCTTATTTATCGATGATTTTGAGTCAAAAATGGGCTCTATCACTGGGAATGCGTTTGAGGACGAAATGGAGATCCTTTTGGTATTATTTTTAGGATCTTTAATTAGTGAAATGATTTTGAACTAGATTTGCAATGCACTGTGACCAAGCGGCCTTGAAGAACAGATATAAACTGCGAACTTAGCTCAATACGCCTGCGAGGTACACTAAGACTTCCGTGCTCGATGAGCCTTTGCCTACTTTACAGGGTATCAAAACTGTGGTGGGTTTATCTCTTGGTTTAAAGCTATATCTAAAAGGTGTCCCATAATTCATGCAAAATTTGAATTTTGCGCCATTTAATAGTAAAGTGATGCCAACGGGGAAATATTTATAACAATGTGACAGCTGTCAGTTTGGGGTTAGTAAAAATGGAGGCAATACGAAAGAACAAAAGTATTTTTATTGTATAGCAATATTTTAAAAATAATGAAGGTTTGTCAGCTACAGTCCGCAATTTTCGGACAAAATCATCTTCAGTGATTGATAACTTCGTTAATCCTGAAAATTGTCGCATTTGGGGTTCAGAAAACCCAACAGTAATTGTTGAGAAACAAATGCATCCACAACGCGTGACTGTTTGCCGTTTGGTGCGGATTTTGGACTCGTGGAATTATCGGACCATTATTCTTCGAAAATTCGGCTGGTCAGGTAGTAACAATTATCGTTCGTTATCGTGACATGATAGCCCAATTTTTAGTGCCTAAATTACAAGATATGGATGTGATCAACATGAGGTTTCAACAAGACGTGCCACATGCCATACAGCCAGAGAAACAATTCAATTAGGTACTATTGATTCTTATTTTTAAAGGCTTTTACTTAACTTCGTAAACAATTTTTTGTGTCAAATTTCTGGACAAGCAAGGCGACCGCAAATTTTAGTAAGTGCACGAAAAGTTGAATAGGAAACGAAGAACAACAACGATTCTCGCTAATTGGGTTTTGCCCTGACAATTTTCCTTAGAATTTCTGTAGACAAATTATTGCCGAGTTTTACCAACCGAACTTTGAAAATGTTGCTTAAATGCATTCTTGATCGAAGAGTCTACCTGATCAAGTGGCATGTAGCAAACTGCAGCTAACTTCGAGCATATCTGAGAAGTTCCATTGCAAAAATTGTGCGATTCAATTGAAAATTGCCGAGAAACTTTTCCCCTTCTTTGGCAAAGGTTCAGTATTGTACTTTAACATTGAAAAGGGATTCCACAAGAAGCATTTTAAAACAATTCGATTGCTAGATTTCACACGAAATGGATCAATAAACGGCAGCAAATTATAGTTCTTCTTTTGCATCCAAGGCAATTAGTGTTGTTGTGAAGCCCGGTGTTTTTTATATCAATCAATGGCCTGAAATTGAGCGGAAACTTACCGAATGTTTTATGTAAGACTTATTTGAAAAGGGGCTCGCAGCTTTCCTTATGGTTCTAAACCCCCGGCAGTATATGCATGCAGTTATATCCAGGCGTATATCTGAGGAACCTTTAGACTTAGTTTCAAATACCTTTAGTTAAGTAAGGGCACATTTTAAAGAAACACCATTTCTGGATCGCTTGACTCAATTTATAACATCGCTTGCCATTAGTTTAGATTGATTTCGACTTCCTCTTTTCGCCATGTCTACCCACGGCCGTCTTGCGTAGAGACCACCCTCCGACACAAGCAATATAGCAATAAATCTGCAACTCCTTTACGAAACTTCATCGCATTCAATCTAAAGTAGGCTTTATTGAGGAAGCAGACTATTCATTGTCAGCTAAAGCCTCACTCAACCCTCATATATCCTCTTGACACCCCAAAAAAAAAAAATGGACAAAAAAAACTTCAACGGATAAGAAAGGAAAATCCCCGCAGATTTGACACAAAGTCGGCGGCAATCTATTGTTGCAATTCGGTTATGCAATTTTATGCGTGGAGGTGTTTTTCATAGCGCAACACTAGACTTATAGATACATTATGTAGATACAGTCGTCTGATCCGCATGTTGTAACAGAGATCGAAAAGGTTACTGGCGCACATAATGCACACGGATCACACTGTAAACTGAACACTGAACTAGCATATATGCGATTTTTATCTGAAGCTTATGCAAAACCAACTCGATTGCAAAGCGCGCCAACCCAGTTGATAATATCTCGAATCTCCTGTTAGACTGAAGTTGCATTGTGCAGCTCATATTTGGGGGGTGATCATTTTATAGAACGTCATTTATTTAATGTGAGACTTCCGCCCCTAAACAACTGTAAATGGAACGTGCTACTCACAACGTCACCCATAAATATCACCATTAGCACAACGGAAGTGCGGACACTGTCTACTTTTTTTGGAAGTAGAATTTTGTATCTTTGTCCTCACGCACCAACAACGAGAGACAAAGTTATAAATTTACTTCCACACGGTAGAACAGAGTCAAAACACCTGGGAAATTGGTTTGGTTTGGCTGCTGCCTACTGTTTGTGACCAATATCGTAATGGCCGTAGACCTTTGACGCCGGCCGTCCATAAAGTTCGTCCACCTGGGCCATTGTGCCCAATAGATTACCCAACATACGTGACGTGCTGTACATGTACGCAACGCAAGTCGCACACATTCTTTTTCTGTTCGGGAACAAATAGGGGTTTCTTTGTTGTGAATTATTAATCAGCGAGAGAATAGATAGTTTTTTTTTATGCGAGTATCTATAGTAAGACGGCAGATTTGTCAGCTGACATTTTAGTATTGATTTCTTCAATTGAAATTTGAAAAAATGGTTGGGGGAGCAGTAAAACTACTGTTGGAAGTGAAATGAAATTTAATGGGAAGTCAGGGTGCTCAATCGAGCGGAAATTATGACGAGAAAAAGTTGGTAGTCTCTGTAGTTTGTTTCAATTATTAGATTCGTGACGGAAGGATACTTTTTAAGGTGAAAATTATGCAAACATCATTTTATTGGTTGTATTAAGAGTCTAGCGAGGGTCAATACGATACATTCAGACCATTATAAACTCTAATGAAGCGTAGGAGACTTTTTATGTCTGAAGTTTTTAAATCCTTAATATCATTATAGATAGAAAGCTTCAGATGGAGTTTTTGTACTTGTCAGAAAGACGGGCAAGTGGAAAATGGTTTCCTGCTCTCCCTCGTCTATGTATATTCTGCATAAATCGTTTGAATATATACCAAACCTTGTTGCCATGATATTGATTATTATTATAAGACATTAAGGTGGCGTCGTGAGTGATCAAGATCTAAGAGCGTTTTAGAACGAGCTTTGGCCCAGTCTGCTTTGTTACTAGTGATTGGAGGTACCTGGGTGCAACTTTATCTGGTAGAATGGATTATTTGGCGGGTTTTTAAGCCTTCCAATTCCCTGTAATGATTGTTTGCACTAGCATCTAGCAAAGGTGTCCAAGAGATAGACGACAAACAGAAGACATCACCAGGACCACCTACCTTTTCCATAGTTGTTAATCCAAAGAAGTGGATCGATCCATGGAAACCGATCCATTTTAGGCTTCCAGTTTAACTTTCTGTTTAAGATCCGAGTATTAACTTCAAATGCTAAGCTTGTGCTATTGACTTAATAAAAATAAATATGTAAATAAATAGGTGGCGCAACAGATGGGTGACACTCAAGGCCTAGCTTCTTGCAACCATTCGTTTTGTTTGAGTTTCTATTTTTGGGACGAATGGAAGGACCTACAATTTTATGCCGAGTCCGAACGGCTGAATTAAGAAGCTTTTTCATGACAGTCATACTCTCAGTAGAAAAAAATTAATTAAATCTTCAAGAGAGCTATCTACACATTCAGCGGCCTGACCGTCTGCAGCTGAGACGATATGTTTAAAAGCTCCTTTTTATGATGACGGGAATCCTCGACGGTACAGAATTTAATGTAATGCAGAACCCTTTTCACCGGCTCAATATTACATTAAGTTGAATGATATGCAAACACATTTGCGTGGTTTGAAGCTATGGAGAGCCCAAGTAATGTACCTATCTTTCGAGCCAGATCTGGGAGGCTAATAAGATGGGGGCTTCATGAAAAATGGTTGTCGAAATTTATTTTAATCTTTTGTTCGATACTTTTGTAGTTCTTTTGGATTGATTCCGAAAAGCTCCGCACTTCCGCAGCATTTATCGGTATTTATCTTAACTGCCTTTAGTTGCTCACTCCAAGTCGGTTCAGCACCTCTTGCTCTTCCACTTTTGCGTGTCACCTCATGCGAGGTTCTACTGCGTCTTCCCTCCGAATTAGAATAGATGATTGTTTTCAAAGGGTCCGAATTCTGAAGCCCACCAGTACGATTTTTTCTTACCTCTTGGAAGAATAAAGAACAAAGGTTAAAGACAAAGATTTATTAAAAGGCACGCAAAAGTTAGATTCTTAAACTTACCGCTTATGAAGCTCATTGGTGTTACTGGCTTGAAAGTTCTCGATGTGATTTCTAATAAGTTAAAGATTAAATTGGATGTCTGGCTTAATTCTGTGAACCTATAGCCAGTTCACGGATGGGCAGATTCGCATACAGACAGCGGATTATATGTGAAGTCGAGAATGTTATTAAATTAATCCCACAACACAGCGTTTCGTATCCACTGCTTTGGTACATGATGGTCTCTAGTTTTTACGAGTAGGCTAATAATTTCTCAATACTGCCTGTCGACTACCGAGCGCTTGCGCGAAATCGCAGCCGGCGCTATACACTTGATAGATGATTGGTTTTTCCGGAATATTTCGGTAAATCCGCTTCAGACTGAGGTTGCTATATCTTCACGAGGAGTTCAGACCAGTCAGCATTAATCAGATAACTTCAAAATGCATGCAGAACTTTCTTCTATTTATGTAATAAAATGAGTATAATTGAAACAACAGCTCTATAGAGGACCCTATGTCTAGCTTTTCTAGAGCTATTCTTTTGTGGATTTTTTTTACCGTATACCTAAGGTAGATAAATTGCAAAGGTCTTGTAACCTTTTAGTCAAGAAATGCATTTTGATATCCTACGTAGATATATAAAGGGATATTGAGCTTCAATGCCGCCTCGAACAAACGCTCTTTTCAATCCATGAGTACGAATACTGGTTGAATTTCAGAAAAAAAAAAAAATCCTCGTCATCATACCACAAAGGTATTTCTATATTATGCGGATCCGTTGCAGAAGTGCATTCAGCTTCAAAAGACAGTTGCAACTCGAAATGCCTACATCCTTCTTTCATACCCAAAACCATCCCCGAATACCAATACCACATCATCATTATTTGTCGTGTCGAGCCTTTCTTTACCACTATACATTTTTGAGGAAATCCCTCATGGTAATCCCATCATTCGGTTACGGTACTCCTCTACCTTAAAGGGAATACAATAAATGCACTTTTGCCTCAATTCCCAAACCAAGTCAGTTCAATTCATTCACCGATACCATCACCCCACTTCCTTCAATCGGCTTGTTCCACTGTCCTACCCACTACTGGTTACTTACAATTTTCTCTGTGTCATCATATGTATCGGGCGGTTCTCACACATAGATTCTCAGATCCCGGTTTGAATAAATTTCCATTAAAATACAAATATGTATAAATATATATTCATTCTTGTTAGAGGACACTTGTTATATTCAAACGGTTCTTCAGTGTTTTTTGTACGACACATAACTCTGCAGACTGAGAACCACGGAAGTACCCACACACCAGATCAATATGGCACCCATAAGTATAAACAACAACAAAAACAATCAAACACACGAAGAATAATAATAAATGTTCCGCAGAACCAAAGCAACATAGAGTGACACCAAACTAGGAACAGCCATATACACCGCAATGGTTTGACACCATAAAAGCGACAAGAGTCCTCTGCCCATTTGTGGTGCAAAGACAACCACAACCAGCAAAACAAACACACACAGCTCGAATAGTCGTATATCAAAAATCCCCATGGGGAGACAAGTAATTTTTCATAAAAATGGTTGTAAATTCTAATCTAACCATAAATAGATAAACAATTCCCTTCGAGTTATAGATACTTCGTCTATGCATGCCTGCGGTCTGCCGGCCTATACAATTCCAAGGTGGAGTTGAGCGTTGAGGACTCTGTCATACATATATGTGCACGGATGATTCTCTTATGCAACATGTGGCATGGCATGACTGTGCCCAAATAGAGAGTACTAAGCCAGTGAACGGTTTTTTGATCGCCCTTTAGTCGGTTTTGTTTTTTTTTTTTTTTTTGTTTTGTCTTAGACATTCGTGACAAAGAAATGGAATTGCACATTTCCGCTGAATAAATATCCGTCACCCAGAATGGATCGAATGCTGCATGTGTGTATGTAGTCGAAGGGTATACCCATCCTTCGTATAGGTACGTGGGATATCGTTGCTTTGAGTTTTTTGATCTATTACCATAGGAAAATGGAGAACAAGGGTAAATGCTGATGATGATGACGATGTAGATGATACTGTTCCGAGAGAATAGATTTTCCGTTGACATTTGTGTCAATGAGCAAAAGGTCACTCTGGTGGATGATATCGCACGAAGTCACTCTTCACAAAGCATCAGCTTTTACCATATGTATATTGACCTTAATAAGGGAGAATCATGCTTACTTAGCTGATAATTAGAATGGCAATCGAACAAAGTAGCAGAAGGCACTTGTGGCGATGTTTATCCTTGTAAGGGGAGATGGTTTGCATTTTTTTTTCATCTAAAGATTTGTTGATTCTTTTTATTTTGAAGTAGGTTTTGTCCATGGTCACGATGCATCTACATACATCTATTTTTATTGAAGAGGTATTTGCGAAACAATTTGGTGGACTTTGTTTTTTGGTGCCGGATTTTATTCGAGACCCCACGTTGGGCGCCAATTCTGTAAATCACTATTTCTGGTAAGTCTATCGCGACGAAGTGAACCGAGATACGACTGCTCCACTGTCAAACCTGTTGACAAAGTGTTCTAAGTATCAGTAATAGCTAACAATAAAATCGTCGACACATTTTTTGACTTCGGAAATAGTGTGACAAACATTTTTTTTATTTTAAATCCCCTTTATCCCACCCACTTTATACGGTTTAGCAAGGATACGTAGCCGGCGGCGCCACAAGTTCATAGGACCCTACTAGGCACTGCTACTCAAAATGGAATGGACAAATGGAAGGGATCTACAATTTTAAGCAGAATTCGAACGCCTGAATTAAGAGGCTATCTTGGGACAGTTAGAGCCAGTTTCAAAGGTTCCGGATAAGGTTTCGGATAGTAAGCCGACACATAACGCTATCCACCGGTTTAAAGCTGCTAATATTATTTTTTGTGTTTCAACGTCAAAGTTTCTGGTAAACTAACTGGGGCCACAACCAGGCTGTCCTATCGGCACGGGTCGTATGACACCTTCGTCCAGGTCAGCGGAAAGCAGTATAGAAATTTTTTGATAGGAATAGGAGAAGATGGGGGAAGTAGATAAGCTCTTCAGGCCTATCGAGCACTCTAATTAAAGAGTTTTTGGGCAGTTCTTAGTTCGTTGTTCACAAAACAACCTGTCTATTATGGGTGACTCTACTGGCGAGCGACTAAAGCCGCCGACAGCATAGTCTGTTGAATCATTACAACTTAAGCATCCACACAAATAAAGTCCGGAAAAGGACGCAACGGCAAGGTGAAAGTTTAGGAGAAAAGTAATTAAAATGTTTCACTGTCGCGTTTTCTGAAACCTTCATAGTCGAGCGTTTGAAAATAATTTGGCCTTGGCGAAATACTCTGTTCCTACGGGACCGTGTCATATGATCGTAATATTCTTCAAATTCGTCTTCTAAAAATTCAAACAAATCCATGTTAGGATACCTGTGACTGCTGTCTACGCTCTTCAACGAAAGAATGCTCTGAAAATATATTTTTTCCAGTCACTTCAAACAAATATTTTGTTTATCTTCCGGATAAATGATTTAAGAGCCACTTGAGCCGGCTGATATTCTATCCGAGACTATATATGTCAGATAGACCTATCCGAAATCTTATTGGGGGTTGAACCGGGGAGTGATACAGCACACTAACAGGGTTGTCAGATGTGGCGATTTATCGCCAAACAGGCGATTTGAAATTTCATTTGGCGACACGAAAAACGTTCAATCCGAAACCTTTAAAACTGGCCCTAAGCATAAGGAAATTTGCAAATCCTGTAAAGAAAGCACCGAAAAATCCCCTTTACTTTTATCCTTCTTTGTAGGTGATGGATCTGTGGAGCTGATAGTCTCTTCGACAAACAAAGAAATTTGAGTTAAAGACAAACATCTTTCTGGTAGTACATTTGACCAATAGTTGTGTCTGCGTGCTCTAGTTGGTTAACAGAAACCTTCCATCTCCATCTCCATCTAATGCTAATCGCTGTCACTAAAAACTCACAAGAGGCTCAGAAAAATTTCCACAAATCAATTTTTAGAGATATGTAATTATCACCACCACTCAAAGTTCTATCTAACTAAAAGTGGGTGTTGAGGCATTGAATGGTCCCCTTGTTGACCAATAGCATTGCCACCTTCACGCCTTGAATTCTTCATCCAAAACTTAGCATTAGTTGGTGTTTATCCACCCTGAGACAACTAATTGCCCAGTCTTTGGTTTTAGCATACTAAACTCCAGCCCACGAAAACAGAAACAGTAATTATCACACCCAACGTACGTTTGGGCTTTGCGTGAGTATACCTCTACAATTCTAACGGTAACGGTTATTATTTAAAAGTTCATTAACACGAAGTGTAACACACGATCGCATAGTGTAAATTGATTTCGATTTTTCTCAATCCAAGTCGGCTCAAAAAACACTTATAAACCATTAATATAGGTACACGATCAGAACAAAAAAAAAATAAAGAACTTTGACAGCTATTGTCATGTCAAAAATTGATTGCTCACGAACCGAACCAGCAGTCGTTCAGTGTCAGTCTCAGTGTCCACTGGCGATTTGTTCCACTTTCGTGGGTATCTCCTCTCTCGTCTCCATCACCAGTCTCGTCTCGACGAGGATGGGCTTTTTGTTTTTCTCAGTCTCACCCACATTGGCGCACAGCGACAGCACATTAACAGTCAACCCTCCCTCTGAGGCTCTGACAGTTTGACCGATTTGAATTGAATGAATTTAGAGCTCTTAATTTGCAATTCATCTTCCACTTCCCAAGTCCTAACACATACACACTGTGTGACCGACGACCAAACTGTGTTTGTCCATCTGTCAGTTGTCGATAGCTTACAGCGCACAAATCGATAACAATATAAAAAAAATAAAAAATGCTGCGATCCGACCTCGAACCGGAATGGTTATCCAAGGGGAATGAAAAGTAAATTCGATTTGGAATGAGGTAAAAAAAAATTGGGTCACTCAATGCAGACGAGTGTTCCTCGCCATGGCACATGTGTTCATTCTCAAACGATTCGAATCGAAGAAGAAGTAACTTAAAATGCGCGATCCGGTTTAACAGCCTACATTGATCGCGTATCTAAATCGCAATCATTATCGCTACGAACGAAAATTTATCTGGAATTGTGTTATATACATTTATATTAAGTTTATGGCAATACGACCGTGTTTGGGATGCGATGCAGCCTGCGGTTATATCGACCACTTGGCAGATGGAATGCTCTGTTCGCGTTCTTTTAATGAAGTCCTCTGCGTTCTTGGGAACTTGTCCAAAAACCACGGTTAGAAGATGAATCGCATGATGAGACGGCTGTTATAGGGTAGCATCATTGCTTAAGTTGGGGAATTTTAAATGTGGGCTTGGTTACGGTTAGAAATAGATTATTGGCGTTTAAATTCGATATGATAGCCGCAAGGAAAAGCTGCGAGTTGTTGAAGAAGTCACTACTTTGAGATGAAAATGTGATATCTGTGGAGGTCTCTGGTCGTATGGGCCAAAATTAGACCAATCACATTTAAATAACCAGCTAGTGGATTTTAGTGCGTTAGACTACAACCATTCGCTTTTGTATCAATTTTTTTGTTTCCGATGAATGGAAGAGTGGGCGCAGTAGCGCAGTGGTCAGTGTGCTGTGCTGGACTACTGTGCGAGGGATTGCAGGTTCGATCCCCGGAAAAACACAAATTACATCTTAAAGTTTTTTCTACTGCGCCACCTCTAGCGAACGTCTGACAAAAATCCGAGAGTATGACTGTCCTGAAAAAGCTTCTCAATTCAGCCGTTCGGACTCGGTTTAAAATTGTAGGTCCCTTCCATTCGTCCAAAAAATAGAAACTCACACAAAACGAATGGTTGCGAGAAGCAGGGTGTCTACCGTCTGTTGCGCCAAATAAATATTTTGTTTTTTTTAATGGAAGAGATCTTAAATTGTATGCCGACTCCGAATGGCTAAGTTTTCTTAGGGCCGGTATACTCTGGATTCTTTATTAGAAGTTAGGGAGAGGCTTAGCGGGGAAAACAATTGGACGTAATTTGTGTTAAGCCTGAGTTCCAGCTCACTAACCATTGAGCTACTGCGTCCAGTTAGGTTTACTTTTTGAAATCCTATACATTTTCACGTGTGCCTCGGTTAGAGTACTGCGTTAGATCGAGCTAATACAATCCGGAATCTCTTTAATAGCTATCTGATGGTATATTCTTTATGTTAGCCCGAAACATTTTGAGACCCAATAACCTTAACTCTTGTGCAGTGTTGTGTAGCTATGAGCGGACTGCGTGACGCTCGAAGGACCAAATTGTTTGTGTCAATTTCACAAACAAATTCAGGCATGAATTACTCGTTTATGGCTGCGGTAATTCGGCCCAAATATGTCGTTATCATATCTTTAGTCTGCATATGTAATTTTCTAGAAGATCCATTACATTTTTATAAGAAGCTTCAGTGTTCCCCATTGCATGCGCATATGATTTTTTTTTCTGTTTGAAACCACAAATTTAGCACCATTTTAACTGTTCTACATTTTTCGAAACTCTTTTTTGACTACAGTTGTCGGTGTTTAATCGTGGCCCAATTTTCATTTAAGCTGCTTATCATTCGTCTACAAAGTGGACAAAATGATTCCGTACCAAAAAAAAAGTTCGAGCCTTATCCCTGGAACCAAAGACTCCTATGTTAATAGACAGCGAAACGAATCCATAAGAATAGCAGGTTCGAAGGGTATAAATTAAAGGCCGATGGACCTATGGTCTTATCCTATACTACTTTGAACAAGGACTAGACGGAAACATAGTGAAGTTGACTTCTTACTCTACGCAACGCAGCTACCAAGTGGGTATAGAAGTTTTCGTGCATTTAGGAGCTAGAAGTCCGGGCTTAGTTTTGTCTTTGGAAGATTACCACCCATCATGCAAAAGTAAGCTTATAATGATCCACACATTTGTTAGAAATTGAACAGGGTGCGTCATTTAAACATTCGGCATCTGGCAACCCTGCAACTTTTTCTTTTGTTTTGATATCGATTTATGACATCCGGCGTTCGAAGTGTCAGTCAATTCTGACTGTGGACAACTTTTTATTCCAACAGGACTGTCGGCGCTACAGCTCTCAGATTTCGAGCCATAATCGTTTTATTGCGTTCTTTGTTGCTCGATTGCCTAATTTCAAAAAATGGTAATTATGTCTGGCCTCCGCGATCGCCCAACTTATCCCCTCGAGACTTCTTCCTGTGAAGTTATTTGAAGTCCAAAGTTTAGATATATGAAGACACGAATCCTGAAAGCCTTGAAAGACAATATTCGACATGGAATGACAGCTATTTAGGAAAAACAAGCAAATTGCGCCATTTACCCTGGCGGCAACCATTTTCGCGATATCTAACGCATGCAGCAAAGCTATCATCTCGGCTTGATATAGGCACTTAGGTTTCCGTACATAGATTCAATAAGGCTACACGTATAGCTAGCAGTTGCTGTACCATCCATCAAGAACCAATTTGTGGAGATGCGACTTGGCATTTCTCCCTCACATCTGAATATGGAACAGCTCAAACTTCTTCTGTATACTTTGATCAGTTTTATATTTTGTTCTTCCCCTAGTGGATTCCAGAGCCTCTTCTACGCATTGCAACTTCTTCCTCAACTCTCTTCATCCCTGCACCCGATACCGCCTTGAATATTTAAAATTAAAACCATTTAACTGCTGGTTTTGGTTTCATTTCCACTTTCCATCGCGATATGGTAATAAAAATACAATAAACCGACTTCAATGACGTGCACTCGTTTCTCGCTCTAAAAAATAACCGTAACAATTCTTCGATTCGATTTGACATTGAGATCAGCTCAAAATTGATCAGGCTAATATGTGCTATCTAAAATCTAAATGTCACAACTAGTTTTACTGTATAGAACTGTCGCTTTCATATGCGAGACAATGACCAATCTCTGCATCACTATCGGCGCCGCCAAAAATATTAATCCTCAGGTTTAACCGGATTAAGGTTTTGCAATAATTTTAATTGATCGCTAATTTAATTGTTTTCTTGCGACTTTTTTTTTCGTTTTGATTGCGACGATAGGTATAGATTTTGCTGCCGGTTAGGGCAAAGACCCGGAACTATTTTTCATCTGGTTATTTATAGAATTATCGATATAATTGGATTGGTAATTCATCTTATATGTGGAACGATAAATAAAAAAAAGTATCTATAGAGAGGAAAAGATTCTATTGGCGGGCGTTGAGAGAAGTCACTATAAATCATCGAAATCCCATTCCTACTTCCTTATTGATGCGGTGCGGGACAAATAAATTGACAACGAGGGAGCAATCGTGGGTATTCCTGGGAACGTGAACAGTTAACTTCGTGCTCCACACCATATTTTAGAACCAAAAAAAAAAAGGAAAATAAATGAATACCTAACTGTTCTTGAATGCACGAATATCGGCAAAAGAGATAGCTACTTGTACATGTGGATGATGTGTGATATGTCATGTAGGCACTTCTGGTTCGTAAAAGTGTTGCACGAACCTAAAGTTCAAATATTTTAACCACAATGTACATATAACAATGTAACAAAGAAGGGACGTAAGTATGATACCAACGAAATCTTTTAACTTGGCTTGGCGCTGGGTATGGATGAAATGTAGTTTGAAGTAAAAGAAAAAATGTATCGATAGCGGGTATGGAATATGTCATCGAAATTGAATTGTTTTTGGGGATGTCTATCTAAAATGTTTTTGACAAACAAAGTCGGTTCTATGATAATGGAGATTGTGGCCAAGTTGTATGGCGGCTATAAAATATATATTGAACCCATGGTGTATCGCAAGCAACATAATCGAGGCTGATGAGATTATTCCCCATATACGGGGACAGAAAAGGGCGATTTGTTGGTGGTTTTTTGTTTTTTTTTTTAATCCATACGACTTTATAAAATGCAACGTCCATCTGTTCGTCCCTCCATAACTCGAGAACCATTCGTCCGATTTTCATGATTTTTCATCTGATTTATAGATGTGTCGTCCAATTAAGCCATAGGGTGGGTGAGAATTGTTGAGGAGTAAAGGGGTCGCGGGGAATAAGGGGGGGGTCTCATGAAACATTAGCCGTATGAGTTTGAAAGTTTGTACGTTTATAGATAAGTCAACATGATCTCATGCCTCATTCATTCCTATAACTATTGGAAAAAAGGGGGTGAAAACATTTCCATTTCGACTTTAATACGCTCAACTTGCCATTATACTTATTAATCTATGTAGAAATGCTTTTAATTGTTTGGCCAGGGGTTCCAAAACTTTTTCATACTGCGACTCCCTAGAGAGGTTGAAATATTTTTGCGACGCCCTTCTAAAAGCACAGATATGTGAAGCTGATCTTACTAAAGATTCACTAAAGGGGTTTTCAATAAAGACTGGTAAACGTTGAAATATCGGCGCAGGGACATAAGGCCCAGGGACATAAAGCCCAACTTTTATTTTTGGGGCTTATGTCCCACTTGGGTGGGACATAACGCCGAAATTCAATTTGGGCCTTAAGTCCCACCCAAATGGGACTTAAGTCCCATACATTTCTTTTGGGATTTATGTCCCACTCAACCTATTTCTTTAGATAAGCTTAGATAATTTACATAGATAGAAGAGCACGTACTAAATAAGTATAACGAGTACAACAGATTTTTGGCTCTGTTGTCTTGGTAAAGTTTTAAAAATGATTTATATTTACAACTAAAATACAGTTAATAGCAGTTTGCGAAAAGTAATGCAAACGAAAACCGCCACGAAGTCTTTTGGAAATAAAGGAATCATTTGCAAACGAAAACGTTTTGTTAAACTACGGCATGTCGAGGTATGATAAAAAAATTGTTTTACTTAAGAACACGATTTTAGAAAGCCAATTTGGATACACCATAATTCCTGGCATCTAAAATCGCTGAGTAAATTGAAACATTGCCTCAATCAGAACGACATTTTAAGTTGGTAGCATATTTAATGTTCGTCCATCCTGTGAATGCAGGCAATTATTAATTGTGGTGTATAATATATCCCATGCGGAACATGTAATGTAAGTAGCTACTTTTTAGTTTTATTTTCTAGAAAAGGAAATAAACTTATAAAATTCTAGTCTTTGAGAATTTGAGAAAATAAAACTAACAAAATCGCGCGATTTTTTTAGTTTTATTTTCTCAAATTCTCAAAAACTAGAAGAGAAAACAAACTTATAAAATTCTAGAAAAGAAAATTTGAGAAAATAAAATTAAAAAAATTCTCTTCTCAAACAATAACCTGCGGTATTTGTTTCGAGAGTCATAGAAACATATTACTTCAACCCTACAACCGTTGCAAGATCTGTAGTTGTAGCTGTTTTGCGAAGATAAACGAAGAAGCAATCGCTAATAAGAATAAATTAATATGTCCATTTGGCCGGCAGATAATTAAAAACATATCTTTTGTTTACTTTTAAAGTTTGTTTGTTCAAAGACTAATTGAAATCCAGAATGTCTTGCTAAATAGTATTTCTTCGAAAATTTGGGAGTTATGTCCCATCTCCGACAAAAAAATGTTGGAACTTATGTCCCACTTGGGTGGGACTTAAGGCCCAAATTCAATTTCGGCCTTATGTCCCACTCAAGTTGGACATAAGGCCCAAAAATAAAAATTGGGCTTTATGTCCCTGGGCCTTATGTCCCTGCACCTGATCGTCGTCGCATATTTGTGGAAATTTTTCTTATTCACATCCGCATTGGCATTCATCTAAAAATGCGCCTCGTCGGGTCGGTAGATAATTTTTCGGCTAAATTTAAGGTCCTCTTCCAAACGCTCCGAAGCCAAGTCAGAGAACAAACGGCTTTAGCTACGTTCATTAACTTTGAGCTCCTAGATTAGTTGGACTTTGTACTGGAGTAAGCCCATCAAGTCCCGACGCAAAATTCGCCAAGTTGGATTCTGCGAAAGGCCGATTTCGCACGTCGAATTGACTGCCTCAAGTTGTCCTGTAGTATACACTCTCTTGGACCACGGCAATGCTCCCGATGAATCTGGCTGGCAATGATACATATCAATTGAAAAACCCTTATTTAATTTTGAGTGTAAGGCAAAGTCGAGTGACAGCCACGAAGCAAGTCTGACCGGAAATGCGGGCAAAATAAACGCGCTTAATCTACGACGATTGGACTTCGCTTGGACCTAGCTCTTAGTATTCGTAAAGAGAATCGTAATTCATTTGTTCGAAATTTTGCAGCAGTGAAAAAATAAAACTTGCGACGCCCTTAGAACAGCGCTACGCTAGGGAACTCCTGTGTTAGGCAATAGGTACTTCACCGAGTATTTTGAGCTAACATTCATCTTTCTGGTCCATCCAGAGGGGGAGATGTAATATAAAAAAGATCGATTTTGGACAGGTTATACGTAAAAACAATTAAATTTGCTGTTTAGTGCACTTTACTTTAACTCTTGGTAAAAATGCAATACAACATCATATTTAGAATTATTGCGCCGTCCACGCAGAAACGTTAATGTCGGCTGAAATGTGATGAGATGTGATGAGATGTCTCTTGTTCGATGTCCTCTGGTTCTAGAATTTGTCTTGTGAATGAACATTATAAATATACGGTGGAGATGTGTGAGCTGGCGGTGAATATAGAGAGCTCTGTGAGTATGGGGCTTAATTAAGGTCAGTTGTACGAAATCTATACACGAATTATTGATCTGAACCGATTCCTACAACTTTTATCGATTATAGCTACAAAATATTTCATTTTCAGCCTGGTTAATAGATTTAACTGGAAATGCTGCAACATTTTACTGAGAAAAATTACCTCATGTACCGAATATTACGTTACAAGCATATCCAATATCCGTACCTGCAAAAAAAAGAATAAAATCAAAAAATTAGCACTGTATAATAAATAAAATAGTTTATTATATTTCTAGATACCGCATATATTCAGCTTTAAATAAAATTTCGAAAGTATTCAAAACTACCAACTAATAACGGCGAGGTCATTGCAGAATCACATCTAAACCATAACCGACTTATCTAAGCTCTTTAGAATAAATTACAACTGCAAAAGACATTAATGCCAGCAAGTTCTTCGAAATTTGTTTTTGCATTTACTGATTTACCACCAACATCTATGCCGAAACCATTTATCTTAGTCGTAACTTGTAAGTTACCGTCTTACAAGGAAGAACTATTAGCACAGCATAACCATCTAGGCACACTTCATATAGACTTACCATGGTGTTAAATCAGAGACTGATGGTAAAAAAAATACTTAACTATCAACTCATTTGCTAGATAATTATATTACCAATTAAAATGGTTCGCCTTGATTTATGACTTCAATTTCAATTGCATGCCAACACACACCAAAACAACAGCACATTTTGAAGAGATTATTGCAAACAAATCTCTTTGCCACTTGATACAGATTGAGATTGACTTGGATTGCTCTCAAGGCTGTACGATAAATTTGAAAGTAATAATAAAAAAAACTTAAGAAATAGAAATGCAATTAAATTGTGCATAGTCTATCAATTTACTAAAGAATTGCAATGAAAATAAATTTGACTTTGAAAATTAGAGTTGACTAAACCAGTTCGTCGGTCAACTCTTTTGTTTTGATTTTTTTTTTTGTTATATTTAGGTACTAATTCTGCAAATTATGTTGTTGGGTAATATCCGCATTAGCAACTAATTAAGATGAGTTTAGTTTATAGATTTTCAACCAAAGAATGACGTTTGTCTTCGAATTTAATTAGCGTACAATGTTTGCAGTCTCAACTATAGCGCAAACTATTGAATTCGGGAAGGATGATGTAATTTGGTTAAATTTTTCACCGATGAATGATGGTAAATGGTGGAAATATCTAATATTACGTTGAAAACAACCACACTGTGTTTTCAGTAAAAGTACAGAGAGCCCCGTCTGTATAGGGTAGACAAATAATGATTGTAGACCTAAATGGTGAAGAATGTTCATTTGATGGGATTGCAATATTCCAATGAGGTCAAATGGGATACGTAAGGCGGCTCTAAGATCGAGGCAACAAGCAATAAGCAACTGGCAATAGGAAACACGCAATACTATCGCTCACAATTATTTTACTTTAAATTAAATGGGGTCTCACATCAAAGCAACTAAATATCGCTCGAGTGAAAAATGTTGCTGATTGTTTATTGGCAGTTGCTATAGCAACTAAGCAACTAGCAACTGTCAATAAGCAATTTTATTCTAACCTATTCTCACTTCGAAGCAACAGATTGCCTGAAATATCTAGCTATCAGGGATATTTTTCCAAAACTTTGTAGAATGTAGTATGCGCAAATGTGTCAATGATCACAAATGTTGCCACTAGGAAGCAGTATTGTGTTGCATGCGCTGTGTATCGCTAGCGATAATTATTATCGCAATCAGCAACATTTTTCGTTCAAGCGATATTCAGTTGCTTTGATGTGAGACCTCTAATTCAATTCAAAGTAAAATAACTGTGAGGGGTGATATTGCGGGTTTCCCATTGCCAGTTGCTTATTGAATGTTGCCTCAATGTGAGAGCCGACTAAGGTACATTCAGCGCCGATATTGACGATCAGGTTTTCTAAATTTTCAGGACATATCAAAATTATTCGTGATGAAAAATTCAAAATGTTAGAAAGTTGAATCGAAAGTGTCGGTTCATAAATAGAGCCCTAGTCCAATTTATGGTCAACGAAATCGACGTATATAGTTGAGTTGAATCGGTGCGACTACCGACAAATTTTGGCCAACTTTTATCCTCATGATGTTGGCTAAAGAAAAAAAACACACTGGAGAAAATATAGGCGCAACTAGTAAGTGCAGCTATGGGACCCAAATTGGTCTGGTTTTTCGAAGAACCCAGGAAGTTGCCATTGTCCGATTGCAGATTTAATTTTATATGTTGCTGAAAATGCAGATCTAGCAATACTATTGCCCTTTGATGCAGGTGTGAGATCGCTTTATATACACTTCTATAACCGAATCTTTGGTAAAACCGAAAGCGAAGGTCCTGTAAGACCGAACCCGAATATGTAGCTGCAGATGAAATACAGAGGCTAGCATGTGTAGGTACAACAGTGGGATGGAAATAGTCCTTAACATGCTAGGTTAGGTTAGGATAGGTTTGGTTGTATAGGATGTGAGTTCACCACATTGCACTAGGCACTATATTGGACCCATCGCCATCTCTGGGGAACCTTGACGGTCAAAACCTAAACCAATTCGCTCAAGTAATTAATTTCCATACAGAACCTAAAAATTGTCTCAACTTTGTTTGTGAGGCTTACCTCCTCCAAATTCTCAAAGAAGTACCTTCCAATGTGTTTCTTCCTGTACCAAGCAATAGCTTGACATTCGCATGCACTTGTCCGCATATTTTTGATATGCTGAGTTTTAATATTTCTACAGATTTTTTCCGATCTAATTTAGGCCACAGAGCCTTTGAGACCCTGGGACCTACTATATCCGATCAACCTTGGTCTGATTTTCTCGAGAATAATTCTGTTGGCCATTGGCTATTGGTGGTCTTATGCTCTCAATAGTTTCAATTTGTGGAAGCTCCGTTCCGTTTTTGGCCAGAATGTCAGCCCTTTCGTTACCCTCAATGTTACAGTGTCCGGGTATCCAACAAAATCTGACATGCCCTGAATATTGTGCGGCAGCTGCTGACTAGTTCAGATTTGATGATGAAGGACTTTAGCGCCCTTTGCGCAGCCTTGTTGTGTATTGATCCCATATCAAGAAGTTGAGCACGGCAAGAACCTCCGCTTTAACATGCTACTGTTAGATCTGTACAGTACGTCGCCTGCCGACTTGAACAAAAACCTGGAAGGGCATATTCAGATTCTAAGGAACCCCTTTGGCGAAGATGTAAATAGCAACTACACATCACCAATCACCCACCATACATCGACTTTGATAAGCCATTCTCTTGATTTTTTTAGGTGTGGGGCAGAGCAAGCCAATGAATTAACAAAAGACAATAAGACCTCTGTCCATAAAAATAACTATAAAAATACACAGCTTGATCAGATTCCCTGACTACAGCAGTGCCTTTGTAGCAGAAGTCTTGGCAGGGACAAAGACAGCCAATTAAGTATATGGTATCAATGATGGCAATACTACGAGATGATATCACCAATTTTATTGACGGTCATTCGGCCATTAAATAAATGTTTGCTAAAGAAATCACCTCCAAGCTAGAACGACGCTGTCGCGAAGGACTAAAGATTCATAGTTTCTAAAGAGAATAAAAAATCATTGCTCGGTGGCTCTTCACAAAGATATAACCGTGAATGAGATAGCTGATGGAATTACAAAAGAATTTGATCAATGGATCAATCCTCCATTCTCTAACGAATCGAACGCAAGATCACAAAAATAGCTAAAAATGGGTGCGGGAATCGTTTCCTTCCGACGAAGCCAGGACCAAAAAACTCTAAAATGATAGAAAATCGCTGTCAATGTTTGTAGATCCACTGACTGAGCATTATATTCTAAAAATCACACAATTAAACAAAGATGCGATGATCCTACACATCACTCCCTGTGTCACTGAACAAACCTATATGTCATTTGAGGAACGGAATACTGCTTCCATTACCTACACTTAGCTTTCTCATATCTGACTTTTCAACATCTCCAGGTTTCTGAGGACATAACAATGGTCGCAGATCCTATTCACCAATGAGCAGTAAAAGGAAGCAACTGGGAATAAGCCCAGAACAAGAACTGGGCATTACAATGAGTTCACAGTAATGTAAGCATGAAAAAAGTGGAGCTATTCTCACCCACCCTATTCATACCTACCTTGCTGTGTATATCAACTGATTTCGCCCATAGATGCCTTCCATTCGCCCTCGAGATCGTGCGATTTGAGGACATATAACTTTTAAGGAATACCTACCCAAAAGACGTGGTTTACAACAAAGCGACGGTCTCTAAAAATGATATCGACCGAATGTGCTTCATTAGAGATGCCAGAACTTTAACATTTTTTAATAGCCGAGCTCAGTTAAAGTACCTTTCGAAGAGAGATAGGTTCTAGACCGAATATAGCCATTTATTGAGTTTATATGTTTTCCCTCCCTGTACCAACTGAATTTTTGAAACCTTTTCGAATACAAATCTGAAGATAAAATTTTTTTCCGTCCGGAACGGGTACCTAAAAAAAAATAAATAAATAGGTGGCGCAACAGGCGTGTAGACACCCAAGGCCTAGCTTCTCGCAACCATTCGTTTTGTGTGAGTTTCTATTTTTTGGGACGAATGGAAGGGACCTACAATTTTATGCCGAGTCCGAACGGCTGAATTGAGAAGCTTTTTCATGACAGTCATACTCTCGGATGTTTGTCAGACTTTCGCGAGAGGTGGCGCAGTAGAAAAAACTTTAAGATGTAATTTGTGTTTTTCCGGGGATCGAACCTGGGAACGAGTACCTACCATTTAAAAAAAACACACAAAAAGGAGAAAAACCAATAGTCCGTCAAACCCTTTTAAACAACAAAAAAATGTTGCACTGCGGTTGTCATTCTCTCTGTTTTATTCAATAATTGATTGTGTGTGGTAGGTATTAGTAAAAAAACCAAGGAATTAGATCTTAATTGTGTTTAGCATAGGGCTTTAAAATAAGCGGTTAGGATGTCGATGTTTGACGAGAAGTGATCAGGCATTTAGTATGGCAGTCCAATTTATGAATTCCAAACAAATAAATGCTAGATCTTTGGGCAATTAATTTCAGCAAAACATTCTCAAGCCGCCATAATGACATTCATTTCCTATTACACTACATCATAGGATTAGATGTAAAAAAAAACATATCAGTCCAGTAGACAAGTGACACTATAGTAACACTGATTGACTTAAAGATATTCGTAACGTTCAATCTCCAAAGTGGCACAGTCACACAAAGGTTGCCTTTTTCTCTCTATGATCTGCGATCATTACTTATTCATTTATTCATTCATTCATCTATCATAATAGCCCATCTGAAGTTCGTTCACCCACACAAAAAAAAAAAAAAATAGAACCAAAATAAAAACAAAGCCACCGTCGCGATCGCTCTGACGAAAGAGGAACCTACCAAGCCCATCAGTTGAACCGTTGGTGTCATGTTCCACATTCGAATGTTATCAATCAACACTGCGCAGCGCGCATGAGAAATCTTTTGACCCAACAGACCACGATTGGAATTACCATAAATTCATTAGGCAATTCGATGAGAAATGCGAGAACCTTTCGGCGGTCAAATCGAGGCACCCAACCTAGTGCGGTAATTAATCGATTCTCGGGGAGACTATATCTGGTCATATATCTGCTCGTCCATTTCCGCTGGAATATGTTAAACTCTTCAAGACTAATTTTTTTAATTAGTTCGATGATTTGTCCCACTTTGAAAATTGATTGCCAATCGGCCATTGCCACAGCAGCTCCCGATCGCCAGTTCAATTTTCAAACTCCGTATTGAAGCCAATAAATTTTGCTAATAAAATTCTTAAGTGTCATGTTCCGTGTCAGTCACACCCAACTGATTGGCGGATTCCACTGACCAGTTGTTGCCTTTTACCAATATTTATTTTTTTTTTTCTATCTGCTCTAGATTTGGCCAAACCACCTGAAATATTATGAATTGCACCAAATGCTGCTGCACGATCAATCTGTCTGGCTGTCTACTAGAGCGGTATTATATACGAATGTGATCCCAGTCCCACTTGGTCCGGATTCAGTGAATTATTTTCGAAAATTAATGAATTAATCTGAGAGAAAAAAAAAAATCTCTGTTTCTTTTTTTTTACTCGATTCGGATAGTATACAATTGGTCTATGGAACGTGCTATAAAACCTGCAGCGCCAGTAGATTATTCAACGATAGAGACAGGTCTAACGGCGAAAACCTGCATACAGTTCACAATCTTGTTGGTGATTTTTACTTTTTGTTAAATGATATGTATTAAACGAGTGATTAGCGGTGGTGTTGCATTTGTGGTTGTTTTTCCTCGGACATAATTTGCAGAATAAAACGAGCAAAATAAACAAAAGAGTTGAATAGCGAACTGGTCTTGAATGGTGGTGGCAACCTTGAAAATGAGTTATCATGACTGTGGATTTCGAAGAAGTTTCAGACCACATTTTGGTGCTAATCAAATTGAATACATATTTGTGGAGTTTTGTGCGAAATTATGTAAACATTCAGATCAGTGTTGTTAATAATGAAATAAATGCATGTTATTCAAGGTTTACGATTGTGAACTGTTTTATTAGATTAGCGTTCATTTTGAAAGAGAAAACATAATGAGAGGGATCAATAAATAATAATCGTTGCTTAATTTCACCTCATGGCGCTGAAGAGGATTTTTTCCATAAGAGAAGAAGAGGCTGATTCCATGTGAAAGGATTCATTTCGTTCTGTTGGACCTGAGCCTTTGATATAAATAGAGACATGAGTTGTGTTTTTATGAAACCTCGCCAGCCAGTAGTTGCCAGTAGTTGGCATTTGAGGCACATTTCACGTGCTAATTAAAACAACAACCTGCTGGCAACTGCTGGCAACAACTCTTGATTTTCTCCCCAGCCGGAGAGCTGCTGGCTGGCAGCTGCCTAAATTCAATTCACAATGAACAAACAGGTGGCGCTGAAAGCAACAAGTCGCTTAGAATTTCCGTACAATTTGTTTAAATCATAATGGCGTTCTTATCTCGTGCACACACAACATTCCAGAGGAAAATGTCAGAATTTATCTAATATTTCTACCAAATGCATAATTTTATACGAAATGCTGGTATGCTTTTAGGCTTATTGCCTAAATTCATTCGGCTGGCTTCATCTTGCTGGCAATTGTGCTGGCAACTGTCCAAATGAACGGCTGTCTGGCGAGGTTTCAAAAAAACATGCCTATGGTTGAAAATCAGTACAGAATTTCGTTGTGGGGTCCGTCAACGATAGTCCTGAGAAAGTTTCTCAATTCTGCAGTTCGGAATTTGGCGTAAAAATTGTAGGACCCTTTAATTCGTTCAAAAACTTAAAATCCACAAAAAGGCTTATGCTATAGCGAGAAGCCTATAGGGTAGGGTCCCATTATGATCACGTTGCACCAACAATTTTAAGCGTTTTTTCTTATGCAGGGATTTTCTCTGAATTTCTTCAAAGTTTCTCCCGTACCTCGGGTCTTTGCGCTAGTTCTAGATTCTGTTTAAGCGTATTCTGGTTCATTCCTTGATAAATCTTTTACCACTTAATATTCTTACTCTTCTGTTGACAAGTGCTGGGCATTGGCTCTTTATATTTACAGCCATCTCCAGGACTTCAAGGTGTAGTCTGCTGGCGTAATCCTCGAGAAGTCCCATCATCTTACATAAGATGATGCCTAAAATAACCATATCCTATGAGGATCTTTAGTATATTTGTATGTTCCCGACTTTATGCTTATAACTTCTCCATACTCTGAAAGTAGGATTTTTAACGCCATTTCGCTTTGCCTAACATTTTTTCACTTCTGATCACCTTTTCTGGTGGTTCATCAGTGTCTCAATTTCAGATCCAGCTATCCACCTTTACCCTTTCCAAGCCAAGTTAATCATTCGAGATCATGTTCCGTAAGAATGTCTGCCTTTCGATTTACTTTTAAACCGGCTTGGTTTTTTTCAGCTATGCCAATATAAGCTCATTCTGAGCCGCACATTTTATAGGCACTTGAACACAAGATTTTATGTTGGTCTTGATCTGGTGATATAACCGCTTGATTGTCCAGCCTTGTAGGAATGTTTTTCCCATCTTTCTACTAATACTCTTCTAAGTAATCCAGTCCATTCAGCAGAACTTTCATTTGTGGTTTGGCACATTGAGGTTTTCGTTCCTAAGATGGCTAAACGACTTATGAGATATTAACTTCCACATAAATTCATATAAGCATTCAAGTCAAAATTAAATCGTTATAAGTCGTATCAGCAAACGGTCCTTAATACCCCTGACCTGGTATGCAGTTTTTATGCGATAGCAGGACCGAGTTAGGAAGTACGATGTCAAAAGACATTTTGACTGATTGGTCGATGTTGCATACCCTTCTTGGGCTTGACCTTCGTTCACCATCCAAAAATTACTTTAGCCATTTCCGCAGCACACCGTTTTCCTTCCAATATGCACATGCGAGTAATAGGACATACTTTTGGAAGATATTGGCATGTGAGTCCCACTTAAACCTTTTATGTAGCGTATATTACAGAAGTCACGTGAAAACGCGTCACACATGTCTAAAGGTTTAATGCAGCTCGCCTCTATAAATACTGCCATTTGCGGTCCTATACGTATCGATGAAAAGTTAAAGCACCCAGTTATAGCTCCCACCTTTTTTCCAGGACCTGTAATAATGCCAAAACGTGGCAGATTGCGGACTCACAGCATCTTGGTGAAAGAAATCAAAATATTGACGAATCATGCTATCGATGCTGAGGAGACTGTTACTACTCTAATTGGCTCAGTTCAGAGTGTCTCCTTTCTTGTAGACCGAGCAAATCTATCTGAGATTCCATTCATTTTGCGATCAAATTTTGCAGAAGATTTGGAGTGTGCAGATTTGGACCATGATAGATCTCAAGCCCTCCAAAAAAAGATCCATTATAACCACATTAGTAGGTGGTCATTACAGGACACTGCATTGTTTGCAGGCACATGCTCTCAGGCTGAGCATTCCTGCCAACGATTTCTGTAGAAGCTGCATATGGATGAGGAGAAGGAAGAGACTATTCTTCATCTGCTATTCGCGTTTCCAGTCCTCTTATCTCGGAGAAAACTACACCTCGGAGAGTACTTCTTCGAAAATCTCGGCGAACTCGCTAATAAAGGGTGATTTATTTGCTTTTTGGTTTTTAGGCCTGATTTTTTTGATAATTCACGCGTGATTTGTGACACGTGTCAAAATAAAAAATGCTCGGTTAAAATTGCCATTTTACCATAGATAGACTTACGCCCGAACAACGTTTGCAAATTACTGAATTTTATTACCAAAAATCGTGATAAGTAAAAAATGTGTCGCGAATTCATGGACATATTGCAAGGCGAATTTGGTGAGCAATTCATCTAACGTTTTGGACCTGTGAATTGGCCCCCTGGATCGTGCAATTTGACGCCGCTGGACTATTTTTTGTCAAGTCTCTGGTCTATATGAATAATCCAGCAACTATTGCCGCCTTGGAAGACAACATAACTCGTGTTATTGGTAAGATACAAGTCGATATGTTGGAAAAAGTATGTCCTCAAAATTGGACATTCCGGATGGACCAACTGAAGCGTAGTCGCGGTCAACATATACACGAAATAATATTCAAAAAGTAAATGGCAGGAATTGGTTTGTCGATGCTAATAAAACTGTCACCAAATTTTGCAAATTTTCCTTGTTTTTTTTCATTTTAAGAAACAAACTCTTAAAAAATCACCCATTATTATGTAACCATAAGCAAACTGCCTCCAGCGCTTTATTCTTAGCTTCTGTTGGTTAAACGGGTAGTTGTGAGATCAGTCGATTTTGGGGTAACACAATGGGTCTTCTCTGGCCTAAGTGAGGCTGCGCACTCCTAAATTAATCTAATCTGGAGTGTGCTATTTACCAAATCGTCTCCCGCTTCCTTTAAATAGCCCGTCAGGTGCATCTGCCTTATTGGGTGTGAATGTGTGAGCTACTACTTTCTATTTATTGTTAATTTATCAGTGAATTGGTTTGGTTGGTTTTTCATCATCCATGTCCAATGATGACGGTTTTTTTGGCAACAAGCTGCCAAAATGAAATTTCTTCGTTGTGTCGCAGGCGTGATTCGTTCGTATGAGGAACGTCAGTAAATATGTCGAATAGCTACTTCTGAGACGCAGCGGCAGCAGTTTTGCATACCTAACCTTTGAGATAGTGCCTTGCCATAATAACATCTCTACAGTACCGATGTATGTATTTTTTTTTAAATACTTCTCCCGTGAAAGGCGAACCTATAACGCTTCATCAGCGCCCCAAGATGCTCGCAGATGTATGTTTGTTCTGCACTTAAATTGCTGCAAATGGAAGTCTTCTGGAAATATATCCCCAGGAAGCGAGTTCCAAAATTTGCTTGTCCTGCGACAGAAGGAGTTTTGGAAAATTGATGTCATGACTATGCGCATTAGATGTCTGTCTTGTGGGGCGCCGAAAAGTTGCATTTCGAGGGATAATGTCTTTGAGTTCCTCATACCTATAGAACAAGCAAAGGTCAGCGACTTGTCTTCTCTGCACCATCGGCTGTAGATTCGATGAGAGCGTAGGATCTCCAATAAGACGAACTGCTCGTCTCTGTATGCTGTCAAGTAGGTTAAGTGAATGTTTTGGGACCGAGCTCCAAATATATGGGAACAATATTCCAGGCCTGGTCTAACCTGTGCTTTATAGAGAAGGAGAAGTTGCTTAGGGTTAAAGTACCTCTTTGCCCAAATAAGAAGTTCAACTTAGCGGACGCTGATCTTGCGATATAGGATATGTGGTCCTGCTATGTGATTCCTGAATTGACTGTGACTCCTAGAAGATGCATTGAGTCCTCAGGATGGATTGGAAGGTCATCCATTTGGATCTGAGGAACTGTTGATGCATTTTTCCTAGAAAAAGTTGTGAGCTGTGTCTTGTCTGCATTAAATACAATCAAGTTGTCTTTTGGCCACTTCAATATTGCGATGCTAAAACCAAAACATCCAGACGATCTGTTTAAATGTATATGCTATATCCTTTGACTATTTAAAGTTAGTTTCGCTGATGGAATCTAAAAACCCCAGGTGTCTGTATACAGCTATAATTTCCGAGTTGATCTACTGAAACTACAGATGCTAAAGTGAAAGCAGATAAAAAAATACGTTTACCTAACACATCCCGCACTAAGATTGATTGCCAAGAAACTAGCGCATTGCGGGTGTCAGCATTCAGCAATATCAGTAGATTCCCCTCGGTTCTTGCGACAATAACTTAAAGTTTAGTCCATTTCACCGCTGGTCATTCGACTTCCTTCATTTCTATGTAAATTCACAGAAATACCCGCACTCAAGAAACCCTAATCAATTGTTAGTATACAGAAACCCGTAATTAATAAACCATCTATCTTCGAAAAATCCCATGCAAACAGAACTGGCACCTAAGCTGTCCCCTGCGGCAACCCATCATCTCCATTTGTTTATCTGTTATCTAGGAATTTCTCCTCTTTCGTTTGTCGTTCTAATGATTGTATCTTTTAAATTAATTTCCAGTTACTATTCCTTTTTGCATAGTTTGCATGAAAATAAAAGTTAATCTGCACAAGAGAGGCGCAAACGTCAACAAAGCTCTATAAGGAACCAATTTGATTTCACTAAGTATAACCGTGGAATTGAAGTGTATACGCGTATCTTTTGTTATACTATTATGCAATAGAACTACTGCTCACCCACGTGAATGAATAATTCACTCAATTTGTAGATGAGACCATGCAGAAACTTTAGAAACAGAAATATTCTAACTGTCACTTCAGAAAACCCAACAAGCCGTGCCTTAGATGCGATCATGATGATGAACAGTCATTTCATTGTGTTAAGTTTTTTTTTTCTCTTTTTGCTGTTCTTCTAATATATTAAGTCTTGTAAACGACGAACGCAGACAATTATATTGTATTTGTACAGTACTTTTGCTCTCATGGGTTATTCTGCAAACGTTTTATAGATGTGCAGAGCAGTTCTTTTTTTTTCTATGTCGCACTCTGATCCGAACGAAAGAAAGATTTTCTTCGCTAGCCAACCATGATGATGGCTCCACACAGTCCACACAGTGCGGGAGATGAAGATGGTGGTGATGGTGGGCTGCGCTAACTATATTCAGATACTTTACTTCAATTACAGAGTTTTTCTCTAAGTGATGTCTGGGAATTTTACAAATTATATATCAAACGATCGCATAGGCTGGTTGGTGTATAAGCTTCGTATTCTTCTATTCCATGTCTATGTGTGCGGTGGAGTTCTGTTCTGATGGGCATTATCCATTTGCTTTAGGGGGGATGCATAATTTGCATAAACGCTAGTGGATGGGAAATTACTGAAAGTCAATTCATTAGACGCCTTCTTGACCATAAGGAATGATGGCTGAAAAGAATCGTGAAAACGTTCTTCCTCGTCGTATAGTCAAGTCGCTTAATTTCAATTACGTACTAGAGGTTGTTTGCCGTTAGATAGGTATATTGTATAGAGAGGAAAGATGTGTGTGTGTGTGAGTGACAATTTGTAGAGGAGTAGGTAACGCTGCACATCGGTGATCGGTCATTGAATTTCGAAGTCTTGTCTCTGACATGATGGGAACTTAACCAAGATCGGCTTGGCTAAATGAAGACATACTCTTGCAATTGTACTTATATATCAATTGGTTGGCGAAAACTTGTTATTTCCGCAAGACTAATGAATGACTTTGCGCAATGGGAAAAAGTGTAACTTGGGCCAATTTTAATGCGGGGTGCTCTGGCAGTGACTGCGTGAAAACAGGAAATGCTTTAAAGACAGATAATGATGGAAGAGACTGAAGATAGTTGTTGTTTGACAAAAGAAGGTGATTTGTCATTTTGGAAAAGAGAATGAGGTGCATGCGAATAGTGCACTCATACGCGTATGCATTATATTTGCAAGGTGGCGCAAAAGTTATCACCCGATGTTCTTTGCCTGTAATTTTCTGGTCCTGCTTTTGGATTATGTTTATTTGATGTCTTAAATTAGTTTCCATTAAGCAGGAAAAATGATATGGACTAAGTGGCCGCCGGCCGGTGGAGTTGATGACATTTTCCATCACTCTTGCCAGAACTTCCGGCGGTAGGTCCTCGCATTCTTGGCGGATATTCTCATTGACGGCGGATATTCTCAGAGACGAGCAGTTCTACTTATTGGAGACCCTACACTCACATCGAATCTACAACCGTTGGTGCACAGAAGACAAGTCGCTGACCTTTGCTTGTTCTATAGGTACGAGGAACTCAAAGACATTATCCCTCGAAATGCAACTTTTCGGCGCCCCACAAGACAGACATCTAATGCTCATAGTCATGACATCAATTTTTCAAAACTCCTTCTGTCGCAGGACAAGCAAATTTTGGAACTCGCTTTCTGGGGATATATTTCCAGAAGACTACAATTTGCAGCAACTTAAGTGCAGAACAAACATATACATCTACAAACATCTCGGGGCGCTGATGAAGCGTTATTGGTTCGCCTTTCCCGGAAGAAGTATAAAAAAAAAAAAACGAACTGAGGGCTTTGTGTCTGAGGTTTGTTGGCATACACTCATTCATGACTTTAAAAGACCCCACAAAAGGAAGTCTGAAACGGTGTTAAATCAGGCGATCTTGCCGGCCACTGCAAATGGATAAAACGAGAGACTTAGGCGACCCAGAAATGCATCCCCCAGAGTTTCAGCTGTGGCTCGTGCGTCGTGCAGTATGCGCTTAGCGGCAGCTGATTAACTTTCTGCACTTTGTAAGGAAACATCTTACAGTGCATTGATCATGATTGGACTACTATTTGCCAACGTCTTGCAGTCTTGGGCGCAGTAGCGCAGTGGTTAGTGTGTTGGACTACTGTGCGAGGGATCCCAGGTTCGATCCCCGGAAAAACCCAAATTACATCTTAAAGTTTTTTTATACTGCGCCACCTCTCGCGAACGTCTGACAAACATCCGAGAGTATAACTGTCATGAAAAAGCTTCTCAATTGAGCCGTTCGGACTCGGCATAAAATTGTAGGTCCCTTCCATTCGTCCCAAAAATAGAAACTCACACAAAACGAATGGTTGCGAGAAGCTAGGCCTTGGGTGTCACCCGCCTGTTGCGCCTCCTATTTATTTTATTTATTTATTTATTTTATTTATAACGTCTTGCAGACGTACAAAATTAGCTGTCAAAAATAATCATATCTATCACAGAATCCATCGTATTCGGAATTTTGTTACGAACTCCGAAAGAACTATCACTGAAGCCGTCGTAGTTGAAATTTTTGCTAGGAATTTCGAAATGCGTATTCGTATTAGTATTCTTCTTCGAAATTCGTAGCAAAAATTTCTTCTTTCTGTTATAGTTCTTTCGTGGTTCGTAGCAAAATTCCGAATACGACGGATTCTGTGATAGACATGAATATATGTCATAATTTTATATGACATTTTGTGACACTTTGTCTTTCCCATTATATTTATATACTTTGCGCTAACATGAAATCAAATTGAAATGTACAACAACAGAAAATAATTATGAAAGTGCTCAAATATTATATTCAGTCCTTTACTAGACACATTTTACGTTCGCTGCTTTGTATATTGTGGAACGTGGTGGTAAAAATGTTTCCTATTCCGCGCCATCTAATGGTTTCATTTTAAATTACATATTTCTTTGACACTGACACTGTGACATGACACATTTGTCATTGTAAAAAATCCCTTCACCATACGAAGAATTCTGCGCACTCTATTGTGATGACAATGAAAAAGAAAGCGCAATTGAGTGACGACGTGTGCGCATGCGCACATTGGCACATCCATTCGTAATGACATTTCTGTTTTCTTTGCTCTTAATTACCAAGAATCTGCTCTTCATTTCTTTATCCATCATTGTGACTGTCATTGTCACATTAATTTACATGTATATATATTTTTTTTTTCTTTTATTTTTTTCTTTCAAAAGAAAATAACTCGACGCAGGTGTTAATTACTCACTCACAGTACGTACGCAGATCGTTGTTGTCTTTATGAATAGAAAAACATTATTCGTTTACCTTTCTTTGTGAGAAACTGAACGATCGCCCTCTAACTCTACGACGGGCTGGTGCTTTTCTTTGGAATCCCAGCACCGCACTCTACGTATAATGACGTCTAATTAAGTTTAATTAAGTTGATAAGTGTTGCCGGCGCGCGATGAGCTTAGATGTCTTCTATATGGTAGTGGTGAAATTAAATGATCTTTAGATGTAATCACAACGGTATCATACCATGGGTGGTCACTGGTCAGTCATAAATAAGAAGATGGGATGCGGTCACCCCTGTTTTTTTTTTTGTGAGAACACACCATGGAGCTGGACGTGATTTATTGTGGGTTCAGGTGACAGTTGTTCCTGTTTTATTTTCCCTGCATACATCAGTTTGAGTGTTGTAATGGAGGGGAGATTCGATTCTTGGAAGAGATTATGCGACTTGTTTTGGAACTCTAATAACAATAAATTTAAATGGAAATCTATTTTACCAGATTTTATGGTTGAAGTTTACGAGCTATTGATAAAGAGAAACGGGAAGTGGACTTTACATCTATGAGGGCCGTGGTAAACGAAATGGATTTAGCTTTTTTTTTAGGGTGTGGGTTCATTCATTCATTCATTTTCAATGGCCCGCTTAGCCATTAAGTGGGGCGCGAATTAAAACACTTGTTTCTTACTTTTAAAATTAAACAATATTTATTTGGAACTATGTCCTTTATTATTGAAATACTTTTTACTAATTCTAAAAGGAGCTTAAGGCTACTATGTAGTTACAATAAGACTATCGATAAATTCATCATACAGTCGTATTTATATATTTTTCTTATCTATCTACAAGGAGACCCAAGCGTACAATCGTCTTGCTTGATAATGAAGAAGAGATAATATTCCAACATTGTATACAAACGATATTATCTCTTGTACATATGTTATCATTGTAGCGTTGTGTGCAAGACTGTACTAGAGGCTAAAGATATCATTGAATACAAATAATGTTATCTTTTTTCTCAATATGTTTTGCTATGGATACTTAACTCCCCCCCTTGTTAAACGAAATCGTCCCGATTTTTCGACGCTATTTTTAACATTTCTCTTTCATAAGTTTTGTTATATGCGTCAATCTTTTTTTGTTTTTGACGATCTGTTATACATTGTATAGTTTTTATCATTACGTACGTAAATGCTAGAATAACAATCAGTGTTACAATTGTGTATATAGTTGATAATATCGGTTTTTCTTCAAAAGGAATAATTAGTTTTTTTAAAGTATCTATGTTATCGAATTTGTACATTGTATCTTCTTTAATTATTTGGTCGATGTAAGACTCTGAATTATGATTTCTTAATATAACTTCTTTAATTTGCTTATGCATGTTTTTGTATATTTTATCGTCTAGATTTATAGTATTTTCATAAGTAACTAAGTTTATACCATTAATTGTTTGATTATTTAACTTATGCTTACCGCTTAATAACATAACACCGGATTCAATTTCTAAGTCGTAATCGTATTCTTGTTTAATGTTGCATTTTGAAGTTATATTCTTTAAAAGTGGAATAAGACAATTTTCTTCTTCAAAGTTAATTTCACAAATGTTTTTACTTAGATGATTTTGACAATTTCTTGTTCTTAAATAAGTTTGGTTACATAAGGCAATTGTTTTATCTGTAATGATTTTTCCATGTTTTGAATTTAAAGGTGTTACTTTATACAATTTACATGATTTAATTAGAACTGGATATTTATATATTGTGATGAAGAATTCATCAGTTCTAGCTAAAAATATTTTAGAGTACTCAAGTATATTTATTATGGGTACTTGAATTATTTCATGTTGAATAATATTTTTAATGTCATCTAAGTCTAGGCTTTCTGATAAATATTCATTATTTTTTGCTGCATTAATTGTTCTGGTCAATAATAATAATTGTTCGTACACTTGTTCTATTACTAAATGTTCTTTAAGGCTCTGACCTTCGAATTGTTGCAAAATTTGTTCAAATCTAGAATTTATAGTTTTTTGTTTATTATTGTTTTCTATGAGATTATTTATACTCGTTTCTATGTTAACTAAGTCATAATGGTCAGGATTACCAAACACATATTTGAAAGCTGTTCCTAAAAAGTTAATTGATCTAGTATGCCTAGTATGTTCTTGTAATTGGTCTGCTAATGCGTCAGCTACAAGATTTAGGTTTCCTGGTTTATAAACTAATTTTGCTCCAAAGTCTTCAATGATTCCCTTCCAACGTTTCAGCTTTGTGTTGGGATTTTTTTCTGATACAGAATATATAAGGCTCTGGTGATCGGTATATATGGTTAAGTCTGCTATACCATATATGTAGTTTCTGAGTTTTTGTAAGGACCATATGATCGCTAATAGCTCTTTCTCGTTTGTGCTATAGTTCTCTTCTGTCTTACTCAGTGTTCTTGACAAGAAGTGTATAGGTTGCTTATTCTGACTTAGTACGGCTCCAATAGCTATGTTGGATGCATCAGTAGTAAGCTCGAATGGTTTACTATAATCCGGTTGAAAAAGTTCGACTTGTTCTTTCAAATAATTTTTTAAAATTCTAATCGCTTCTAATGCTGAATCATTCAGATTTAACTTAATATTTTTACTTTGTTTTTTGTTTACTTTACCGTTATCTCCTCGTAAATATAATGTCAGGGGCTTGGCTATGCTTGCGTATCCCTTTATAAACTTACGATAGTAACCTGTAAGACCTAAAAATCCTCTCAAATCCTTTACCGTTTGTGGGACTGGAAAATTTTCTATAGCTGCTATTTTCTCAGGGTTCGTAGTGATTCTACCATGTCTGATTATGTGACCTAAGTATTCTACTTCTTCTTGAAAAAACTTACTTTTCTCATCAGATATTTTTAATGTGGCTTTATTGAGTACGTCGAATACTTGACTTATGTGCTGTATATGTTCTTCCTCAGATGAAGAATATATCAATACGTCATCAATGTAAACGTGTACGAATTTACCTACAAAGTCTCTCAAAATGTCGTCCACGCATCTCTGAAATATGCTTGGTGCATTTTTGAGCCCGAAAGGCATTCGTTTAAATTGATATTTTGCGCCATTTATAGCAAAAGCTGTTTTTTCTTTATCATCTGTTTTGATTTTAATTTGGTGGAAACCTGACTCCAAATCTAACGTTGTAAAGTACTTGGCTTTACCTAAATTTTGAATTGTCATGTTGACATCCGGAATGGGGTATCTGTCTGTTACAGTGTGAGCGTTAAGTTTTTGGAAATCAACAACCATGCGCCGTTTTGGTTTTCCTTTTTCGTCCAAACCTTTTTTAGGTACTGTCCATATGGGACTGTTATAAGGACTATGGCTTTTTTCTATTATATCGTCATGTAAGAGTTTCTGTATTTCTTTGTTTACGAATTCGTTATCTGCTATGGGATATGGATATTGTTTAACATAAACCGGATTATCATTGGTCGTCCTAATGCTTGCTTCTATAGTATCTGTAAAGGGTAACGGTCCTATGCTGTTATTAATCTTCATCAGTCTATCTATGTCTGCTTTATAAATATTATTTTCCCCAATTATGTAATTAATTTTCTGAATAGATTCGACACTGCTTATGGTAGTTAGAGTCATATTACTGAAATTTATTTCCGCGTTTAGAACTTTAAGTCCTTCATATCCTAATATCATATCAAAAGACTGAATATCCTCTAATTCAAAAAATGTTATATTTTTCTTTAATATCCTAACTACTTTCTTTGTATCTACCATAGAATAACCATGCATTGTTTTTATTTTTATAGGTTTAATTTTAATTTTTTCGCTAGAATCGCATTTTCTATTAATGTAATTATGGGTTGCACCAGTATCAATAAGAATTTTGTAAATTTTCTTATGAATAGTACTAGTTAAATTTAAGCAGGGCAACCCGTCTACTAGTTTAAATGATCTATTCTTATGTTATTATTTACCATACATTCCGTTTCATCTGCTTCTGCATATGTACTGCTGGCATCGTCTCTGCGTTGTTGTCGGGAGTTATTTACTCTCTGCTGCTTGAAGTTCTGCTGATAAGATCGTTGCGGTCTGTTGTGTGTGTTGAAACTCCCGCTGTGTTCACGTTTCGCTGGTGGATTATATACATCGGGTTTGCATTGATTCCAATTTTGTCGCTGTGCATGTACAATTTGTCTCGAGTTTATCTCCATCGGCTGTGGTCCTTGATTGTGTTGCTGCATATTATCGTATTGCTTCTGGGGTTGATAATTCGTTGTTTGGCTCGAATAATTTGGTCTTCTTTCGTTTCTGCGTTCATGTGGCATATTTTTGTGGTGCTTATCTTGAGTGAGATGTAAATGCCTGTGCACATTATCATGTTCTATTCTGCGAGCAATTGCGAATGCGTGTTCTAGATCATTTATTGTAGCTGAATATAATGATCCTCTTGTAAAGTTGTCACTCATACCATCAATGAATATACGAACTGCGTCGTCGTTAGCATTTTTAATTAGTCTGTCGATTATATTCGGCGGATCACCTGACATAGTGATTTTTGATATTATTAAATTGAGATTTTTATTTATCTCGTCGTGGTATTCAGACAGTGTGCTTCTTTTTTGCGTGATGGCTTTCATCATGTCTTGTAGCACGTATAGAGGTTCTTGATTAGAGTACGTATAATCTAATCTGTTACGTATCGCTGTGTGTTTTGAAGTTTTTAATGCTGTCCATTAATCTGGATGCTTCTTCGCGCCACGACCGATAATTTGATTGATCGCCGTTGAAAATAGGTAGGCTTTTAAATGCGTCTAACTGTATTTCACTACCATCTGTATATGTGGTTCTTATTTCCTCTAGCACAGGTATGTTTGGTACTATGCCTAATCCAGATTTTACTTGCATTCTCTGTGCGTGTGTGCTCTAGGGTTTGTGTTACTGTGTTGCACCTGGTTTCTAAAGCTTCTAATCTTGCCATTAATACTGCGAGTTGTTCCATTTTGAACTCGTGTCTGTTGTCGTCGAATTTGTGTGTTTTTTTCCTCCACATATACACTTTCACTGAATTGCTTAGCTGCTTCGTATGAAGAAGCTATATTTGTACCTGCTATGCTAGGTAATTCTTGTAACCGGTAACGCGAGTGTTCTGTTTATACTAGATTTCACTACTTGTTCCCGAGGTCCGCTCGATTGAAGTTAAAAAGTATATTTAACCTCCTGGCAGGATCGCCAATTAAAACACTTGTTTCTTACTTTTAAAATTAAACAATATTTATTTGGAACTATGTCCTTTATTATTGAAATACTTTTTACTAATTCTAAAAGGAGCTTAAGGCTACTATGTAGTTACAATAAGACTATCGATAAATTCATCATACAGTCGTATTTATATATTTTTCTTATCTATCTACAAGGAGACCCAAGCGTACAATCGTCTTGCTTGATAATGAAGAAGAGATAATATTCCAACATTGTATACAAACGATATTATCTCTTGTACATATGTTATCATTGTAGCGTTGTGTGCAAGACTGTACTAGAGGCTAAAGATATCATTGAATACAAATAATGTTATCTTTTTTCTCAATATGTTTTGCTATGGATACTTAACTCGCGCTCAAGTGGACCCGCCATAGCTCTCGATTCACCGCCATCGACTGTAAATCATCAAGGGCAATCCCCATACGGGTAGAGGAGAGACTACGGACTTGATCTAACCATCTCATCCTGGGTCTACCTAGATGACGCCTGTCTGATGGTACGGATTCCATAGCTTGTCGTGAGATCCTAGTTTGGGACATGCGTTTAACATGACCTCTCCGTCCGGAGAAGTAGCTGCTCGACAGATAGTCAAGTGAGTTTTATTCAAGAAGTTTACGGGGAATATTTGTTATTTTTAAAATGATGGTTGGAAAGCGTTACATAAATTGTAACCATTTAAACTGCGAACTACTCTGGATCCAATGAACTGGGAAAGTTCACATTAATTATGACGTTATTCTTACAGTTTCGTCTAAAGAGTTAATACCGAGGACAAATTTATCAGCGTCAGCGTTACATAGGTTACATTTACATTATATGTGTAACGACATTTTGGGAATGTCTTGAATTCCCTACGTACATACTTATAGGAGTTACATTACACGAAATGTTAAGCAATGTATTTTGTGCATCTCTAAGATAGCTGAAGGAGGAAGGATGAACCTGCTTACTTCTAGCATAGCTTGTGTTGGAGTTTTTATAGAAGGCGATGATAGATAAGCTTAAGGAATTCTAAGCGCTCAAAAAAGGTACTACCTAGACCTACGTATCTCAACTACATAAGTGATGAGTTGCGCTAAAATAAAATACGATTCCGCTCGATTTATAACAAGACTTTATTAGAATATGTAATTCAGTAAAAGGAAAAAGACAAAGTGACAGACGGAATGTGGATTGTGGAACTGGATGTGTTCAGTGAAACTTTGCTTCACATTACTCACCCAACAATAAATGACCGTAACATAGAGATTCTTAGATTCTTATTTGACAAGTACACTTTTGTGGTTTTATTATTTGAGGCTATTTATTTTATGGTCTAATTTTTAATATGCAGATAGTCAAATCAAATTTAGTGTCGTAAATCTTTAAATGAGATCACGGGTAGGTGCACGTTAGTGCTGTGCCGGATCCTCCTGGTCAACAGACGAACGAGCAAAAAACGGCATACAAATTGAACTATTTACTGGTAAAGGGGAACCCCATGTGCCAATTAAGTGTAAGATACAACACTAGCGCTGCAACAGACTAACGAGAGATGGCGTGATCTTGACACCCGCAACCATGCAAACCAGACCTGGCCATGGATAAGTCAACGCAGGACAAAGATCCTGTTAAATGTCAGTAGATCACACATCGTACCTTTTGTCAGAGTACTAACAGGCCATTGTAGGAAGACATGCCCGAAGGCTTGAAATCACCGTTAACAATCACATGAGAGCGACCAGCTACCTACCAACAAACGAATATCCGTGAGATTTGACAGTCCGTTCACATGCCCAATTCGTTCGTTCGCTCTCATGTGAATGGTCCTTTAATGTCTTTTGTCGCAGTTGCATGGATGAGGAGGAGGAGGAAACACCCTTCCACCTACTATCTAACTGCCCGTGGCTATATCATCGCTTAGAAAGCAAGCTCTGGGAGGGTATTTTTTCGGGGAGCTTGCGGATATTGCCGAATCAGCAAAATACGGAAATTTCTCCAAAATTCAAAATGGTTCCAAGAATAGCGGAAATAACCGACTCGGCTTGTAGTATCATAATGGACCCTATTTTAACTAAGTGAATTACTCCGTATATAACGGATAACTACCATCAAACCTAAGCTAAAACCTATATGGGAAATAGATCCGAATTGGACCGGCAGCGTTGTACAACCGGCAGTTCGTAAAAGCCCAATTGATTCAGATATTGAGAGCCTTCAGGCTCTAGATCCGCTCCAAACATGTGTGTTTTAAGATCCCAATCCAGTAGGCCAACAATAATGTTAGAAACACGGAGCCCGGTGTTGCAGGTATAAAAGATGGGACTTCAAAAAAAATCGATTTGTTCGGAAATGTTGATTACATTTAACTATGTATATATCCATTACAAAATATATGGGCAGCATTTTAAGCTTGTGCCAAAAGTTCGACTCCACTGCATGTTCAGCAAGTTTTGCACACGTTTTTGGTTAAGTTAGAAACTCCATATAGAATGAGAAAGGTGGTGTAAGTAGAACAGGTTGGTGCAGTGACTAAGGGATCGAAGAATCTCGGGGCAACTTAAAATATAGGTACGACCACAATCGTCCCTGGCCTAAGAACGCCACTTTATTAAGTTTCTTCTGATGAAATATTTTGTCTACTTTCTCAGTAGGGATACAAACAAAATGGTGTGTCTGAAAAAACTAGACGATAGAGCTAAAATGTTAACATAGGATTATCACCCTAGGTCCGTCCGTTTCCTGTCGCTCTTTCGTCTCATCGGCGATCGAAAGTACTGCCCAACAAGCCATATAAGAATTTTCACTTCAATTCTGTCGCTTTTTCGTTTCATAGGAGTTCGAAATCACTCCTCAACAAATAAGTTGTTTCTTACTTTACAGAGCTGGAACTGTATAGTTCACGAACGTAACATTTGTATTGACGGGCTAACTAATTGAACTGTTGGTTTTATTTTATTTTATTTTATTTAGTTGCTAATTTTCAGTAACGACTGGAGGGCGAGGGACCTACAATTTTATCATTTCTCAGCAAAATTAAAGGATGTTTGTCGGACCTTCGCGAGACCTAAGACTCGCTCATTAGTTTAGCACAATAATTGGCTCATTGCCATTTAAAAACAAAAGGCTTTGAAATTTATATTTTTATGTCAATATGTTTGCAACAAATATTAATGTTGGCTCACCTTATATTTTTTAAAATTGTTAGCACTCCAAATGTTCGTCTGCAACCTGAAAAAAAGAGAAAAAAAGAAAAATGTTACTGCAAGCCTTGAAATTTTAAGTTAAAAAAAGATAGGTCAAGGAAACTTCAAAGCGGCACCTATCTCTAAAAAAAAAACAATAGCTCAGTCCTAAAGCCACCAATAAATTGCAGTTCCATTCTTTTGAGTCAGTATAGTCCTACATTCCTCTGATCATAAATAACATGCACAAAGGACTTTCCCATCTGCAAACGCTATTGTGTTTTTTTTTATGTATAAAAATTCAACTAAAGAACGAATATAAAATGTCATGACAATTTCCCAGAATCCCATATTTAGAGCGAAAAATTGTACTTTACGTGCACCTAAGAAGAACCACTTACCAACCACACGGGTAAATCCCTTACCACAGACTCACAATGAATATCATCTTATAAATGACTTTGGGCACTACCACTACCCGAACCGACACTCAACGTAGATGAAAACAGAACAGAAATCACAATTTTGTGTATCGAATGTGCAGCTGATTTGCAGCTGTAAAGAGAGGTACGAAGAAAAAAAAAAACATACCAAACAAAAACCACTCCACTAAGCCACGAAGGAATGTAACACCTGAGAGCCAACAGCGAAAAAGCCAGTCAAACACACAGATACAAATATTTGCACAAACCATAAAATGCAAATGTGAGATACACCGCACATACTGGGATAGCAGTTCTAGAATTTCTTTTGTGGTTATTTGCCAAAGCAACTGCGCGCTCCTCCGCAGTGTCTGCTTGGCGTATACAATACGATGATCTCGTAGTCAGCCCCCTATACCTATAACTTTGCAGATCGATAACCCCTTGGAGGCCCTCAAAGGCTGAGAGCGAAAAAAAAAAAAAAGTTAAATAAACTCGGCTAACAAAACCCATATCTCTATGTACTGACACCAGGACCGGCACCTAGAGCGCCCGCTCTCGTATACACCTAACAAAGTGTCTTAGCCATGGCCAAGAGTGAAAATCAGTAGCCAACGAGTGCCAGTGCATATATTTATTGATGGCCCTCCTTCATGCAATCGCACCACGGCGACGCGATCGACAGTGGTACTGTGGTACTGTGGTCGCTCATCGTATGGGTACTTATACCTGCATGCCCGAAGGGACGGAAATGTCCTTTATAGACGATTTAGCATGCATGCCAATGAGCTAGCGGCCGGCGGCTGGTCGCGTATCTCTCATAGATGAGTGTGAGCTGCAAACCAAATAGGTGGCCATTAACATACGAATATGGTGTAAATGAAAGGAATTTGTGGACACACGAGACATGAGCTGAGCAGCAAAAAATAACCAACCACTTGGCCAAGTTGGAAGTCGCAAAGAATTGGCATAAAGCAATTACTACTATAACACAGCAGTGTACGGCCTGTGAGAGTGAAGGAGATTCAAGAAGTTCATGTTGCAACATAAATAAGTTGCATTAAGTTGATCAAATATTGACACTCCTGCTGCTGCTGCTGAGGACTATGGTGAATTTAAATAGAGTTCGTCTGTCGTTGTCGTTAACGTCATTGTCATCGTGGTCGTCGTCGTCGTCGTCGTTGAGCATGACAGGTGGTTTTAATGCCTTTTAAGTGGGGCTCCTGATGAGTGGCGGAATGTCGAACGAAAGTCTTTAATTGCAGACTCATGCAAGAGTGTTTGTTAAGTGGTTAGAATCTATACACAAATAACATTTGATTGATTCAAACTGTGATGTTTGATAAGACCTTAGTAATTGGAAAAGAATTTGATGAAAGCGAAACAGAGGTCAAGCGAGGGCAAAGATTAATGGATAGTCAGCGCAAAGATTCTCATGACATACATAAGACGTTTGAATTTAGAAATTGAAAACGTGATAAATTTGATTAATGTCTTCAATCGAACAGTTCGCTTGAAGGTAAACAAAAAAAAAATAGCCCATGAAATGAAAATGGAAATCGAAAACAAAAGAGTTGACGTGCGAACTGATTTTCACCCAAAAGTCAACAAAAAAATGCTTTTGTGCTCCGAAAATGTTCTAAATAGCTTCTGGGGTTGCGCAGAATCGATTGTGACCAAGAATAAGTTAAAATTAACTAGTAGCTCTGTTCATGAATTTCTATGAAATACTTTAATTTTCAAAAAGATTTAAAGACAAATGCCAAAAATTTTATCCGTGGTGAAAATTAACAAAATCCCCATTATCTCTGAAACTCAGTTGATTAAGAACGGCTTGGGCGCCAATTTTCTGGGACTTTGTTTGTGAGCCAACGAAAATTTCACCTGAAGACTTAGATAATCTATAAAAGGAGCCCTTTCTTACTTATACATTACACTTACTTGTAAGTGCTCAAAAAAGCTTTAAAATTGGTTTCGTTAAAGCCGATAAAGGGTGGACTATTTGGAGACCGCTTAGGTTAGGAGGGCAGTTTGAGCTATGCGAAATTTTCACACAGAAAAGGGCTGCTCCACAGATTTTCGTGGCTTCAGCTTCTGATAAAGTCATTTGTATAGATGCCTAACCTTTTCAGAGCCGCATCTGACCAGCTTATATTATTTATTTTATTTCTATCAGTGCCGAAAGGCCTTCGCTTAAAATGAATAAATAGTTGGCGCAACAGGTCCGTATAGGCACCCTACGCCTACCATCTCACAACCATTCGTTTGTGTGTTTTTATTTTAGATGCAAATGGAGGGGACCTTGAATTTTATGCCGAGTTCGAACGGCTGAATTAAGAAGTTTTTCCACGACAATCATACTCTCGGATATTTGTCAGACGTTGGCGATAGGTGGGAACATCTTTGGCCGCAATGCCCTTAATGTATATATAGATATTTCGATGGGTTGTAGTTGTAGTTTGACTAAAGTTGCTAGGCCGAGTTGTGCTGTGAATTTAGTGATCTCTACCTTGAGGTAGTATTTTGTGTTAACCGTCTCCCAGAGAACATCTGAACTATAGGTTAGAATAGGCCTTACAAGTCCGATGTACAATTATTCCACTATGCTCGGTTACAAACCCACTTGTTTCCGAAAGGCTTCTTACAGCCCTTAAAAAGCATTCAAATCTTTTTTTAATTGTTCTGATTCCAGTTTAATTTGGAGTTGATCAAGACACTTGGCTTCGAATAAGAGGTTAAGATTGAATACCTGATTTTTTTGGGTTCCATTTTGGCATCTTATCTTTCCTGGTAAACAAGAGTTCGGAATTTTTGGGTTGGCCTCCGTCTTCGCAGATTCCATGACTTCGCTAGGAGTAGAAATATGTTTTCCTGATACGGGAACACCACTTTCATCGACAAAAAAAAAACTCGAATCGACAAAATGTCGAAAAAGATATCGAGATTTTGGGAAAATCACCAAAAAAAAGGTCATCGAAAAAAAAATTCTCGAAAGCACAAAATGTTCAAAACGGCGTTAGGTCTTATCGCCCAAGGTCATAACGCCCAAATTAAAAAATGTCATAACGCCCAAAACATTGCTAGGCAATTCGTTGCTGTAAAATTTACGTAAATTTGGTTGATGTGACATTGATTTTGGGCGTAATGGCATTATTTTTACCAACGCCCAAAAAACGCATAACGCCCAAAAACAAACAAACAAAATACGTATGCAACCCCCTGCTTCTTGGGTTTACTGTCAAGATTTGGGGTGTATGCATTACTTTGGGCGATATGTCATTCTATTTGGGCTTTGCGACGCTTTTTTTCTTTAAATTTTGGGCGATGTGGTGTTTTTTGGGCGTTATGACATTTTTAATTTGGGCGTTATGACCTTGGGCGATAAGACCAAACGCCGTTGAAAACCAAAATCTCGAAAGAAAATTGTCTGAAAGAGGTCCAGAATTTTCGAGATTTTGGAAAAAAATTTTATTTTGGTTAAATCGCTTTCAAATTCCTTAAAATATTATTTAATCGCCCTTAAATGGACGGCATTAAGCAGTGCTTGTGATAGGAACCTACGGACGGTTATGTAACTCAGGAGTATCGATGCGATTTTATTATAAGTCCACTTCCTTAGTCTCCTATATGTTCAATTGTTCACTTCTCTCTTAGGGAATCGTTTTAAGCCTGATCAACATTTCTAACGCGGAGTTCTGTGTCGCTATCACTGCTAAGTATTTCATATTGTGTAGGAACATTTTTGTCTCGTGTACCTATTGTGTCGCAGTGTAGTGTGCTGTGTCCAAAGCCTTCATAGTCCGATTTGGCCATACTACTGTATGGCAACACACCACACGTTACAAGCCTGGGCCTGACTTTAGGTATTTAAAACTGTGAGAATCAAGAAAATGTCCCTTCTCCGTGATTCTCATGAATTCGCAAACCTTATTTAATGAAACAAATATTTTTTTTTTAATATTTTTCTCTTAAAATACCCAAAATTCTTGAAAGTACCGAAAGACAAAATCTCGAAAATACCTGAAAAAAATTAGTTTTGGTGTTCAAAATCGCGGCGATTTTATCTTTTGAGATTTTTTTTTCGACATTTTGTTTTCGAGATTTTGAATTCGATATTTTGGCCAACCCTTCTACATACTAGCATAACTGTCTTCTTGTTGACTGCATAACAAAAAGGTGTGCCCTTTGTAGGTGCCCAATGTTGGCGCCACTCTAATTCCTTAGCATAATATCGTTGCCTTATTACTAGAGACTTTCAGAAAGGGTTTCTAAATTGTCCATGTTTGACATGAATGCAAACATTTAAAAGACTGACAGTACATGTATTAAAACGCGTCTGTACTATAAAACGTTACAAAATGCATCTACTGGTTGTAATTTGAATTTCCTGAACGTGATATTTTCCCTCCCATTAAAATGTAAATTCATCTTCATTTGCTTACATCAATAAACCAGGATAACATTGAGTCGAATGAGTAATAAACTTGATTTTAATGATCAAAAGTATGAGCGCATTAAAAAAGAAGTAGAAATTCACAAGAGTGTGTGCACGGTGTATCTGCTTACAATATAAATGTACCTGACACATTTAATCAATTCCCAGCGCATTTAACTGTTAAGTGCTCTTCAAACCAAACCGACTGACCGCTGGCTGAACAGACCATCAATACTACCGCTTATACCATCTAAATAAGCAAGTTGAGGTACCCCCACCTTGTATACTTGTATCTTGCCGAACAACGGGGTGGATACGAATACGACGACGACGACGACGCGACGTATACGTAATATCCAGAGCGAGCATGTGAGTCATTTTAGATACTTTTTTGTTTCAATTTTATTAAGTGTTCGATGTTGTTGTTAACTTTTTCTCGCCAAGTTGTATAGTATAAAAACTCGTTAAACGAGACACCGTTAGTTTGCGAAATGACATTGACCATAAAAATGGACGTGCGATTAAATCAAGTACTATATACAGTATCTCAACATTTTTGGGGATACTGGCCCAGAACATATCTCTAGAATTCCGTTGAAATGTCTTTATCTTGGTATTTGTTGGATCTTGGATGTTAATTAGCCAGATACACCACAAAGACCTTGTACTGGCAGCAAACATTGACCTCTGCGTAATTAATGCATCTCTAGTTTGAGATAAAGAATATTGCGCGACTGATTTCGAAGCGGATACACATATTGAATGATCGATTCCTTTATTGATGTAAACAGAGCGCGGCGATGTTGTGCGGTTTAGCAATTTGTTGACAACTGTTGTGTGACTTGACTATGGAATGATGTACGTAGATGGAATCTAGCCATGGTAATGAAATGACACTCGTTGCGGAATGTTGTTGCGACATTTATGTTCCTATAACAATGTAATATGCTTCGAAATGGTTTGGGAATGCTATTCCCAGAGATGACAAAGGCTCCGAACGATTTTAACAAGCAAATGCTATACTCAGCCAGAACTGAGAACCACTCAAATTTACTTTCACACCCTGTTATCCGTTATACTTACTTGTTACGTTAGAAATTCCCTGTCTATCCTCACGCATAAACTCAATCCAATTGACAAACAAACAATCAAAACAAATGCATTTCCAATGAAGAAATAAATTCACAACACACATGCGGTTACTTTACATGTACATGTAAAAAAAAAAACATAGGTACTCGACCCATGTCGACTGTATTTTACACCCACAATAGTTTTCTGCATTCTTCAAGTTGAGTGTATAGATTTTATTTACAAGTCAATGACGCATAGATACAATTTTTCTCACTCTAAGTTTGTGTTTTGTGATTTTTTCTAAACCACCTCCGTTATCGTTGGCTTCAATTGACAACAATGGGTCCGCATGCTGAAAGAGTATATGCCAAGAGCCAGACAAAGGAACATATCACATTCGGTGGTAGGTATACTACAATTAAATTGCGCTTATCCGCCACTCGAAACCACCATCCAGTCTGAGATAGATATCTGGCAGTGGCAGAGCACGAGCCTCAATATGACTCTCGTATGGTAGAACTACTCGTATATATTGCAAAAAAAATGGGGTAAGAAAAAAACACCACTCGAGTCCAAGTCCCGAGATAGCTAGTTAGATGGACGGATTTATTTCAGATGAAACGCCTCTGCCACCGATCCGCATCGGTAACTGTTTAGAAAAAAATACAAAATATTCTGGATAGTCGAAAAAAATTTAAGCGAAATGCAAATTCGTATTCGACGCAAAAATCTTGTTTGTGGGTAGTCTTTAGTGCTAGTTAGTATGAGCAAAATGCTAATTGATCAATGGGTAGATATGATATTTACTACTAGCTTGCAATTTGTCCTAGATCAATGAGAGAAAAAAAACTATTGATTGGACGGGTTTTGGCCGTCGACGAATTCAATGTTTTCCTTTAGTTGCATAATGATCTCTTCAAATGATGGCTCTAGTTGGACGAGGAGTAAGAATGTAATGAATTAATAGGTAATCCATCAGTTGCACTAGTTTTCAATACCATTCAAATGGACTATTTCTAGAATGATCTTCAGTTCGCACAGCAACTCTTTTGTTTTCATCGGACTGGTTCCATTGATTTTGATTGACTGATCAAAAAAGCTGGTAGGGGAGACAGAGTCCTTCAGCTTGTATCCGAAGAAACTTGAATTGAATGAAAGGTATATAGCTTCTAGTCCATTGAAGAAAAGACGCATCGATCCCCGCATTTTCAACTAGCCTTGATTCTACATTCAGTCCAATGCCTCAGATATATCGACTGGAAAAGTCTGCATTTCACTGAAATGATGGTCAGATTGGTTTTACCAGCCGGCGAGAAAGCCATCAAATTCCTAGTGGACGTGCTTCCACAAATAATACCGATCATTGAATGTGTACGTCGTGATTCAAGGTGACAATTTTACACCGTTCTCATGACCTACTAAGGAATGGACGTACAACTGTTATGGAAGAGTTTTCTACGTTCCAGGACAAATATAGTTTTTTTACATATTCAGAAAAAGTAAAGACATATTGGACAGATAGAAATTCTTGAGCCATTTTTGGTCTTGCCAGGGTGGAACTGACTGTATGAGGGCGCTCTCATCGATCTCGTCGATCTTTACGTGCAACGAGCCAAAAGTCACTACACGTATGCAACATTCCCATTAAGACAGTCCTTGACTAGTGTATAACAATAAACATGTCTATAAATCCCCATAAGGCTGTCATTTCGTTCACAAAAAGAAGGAGTTCAGCTAGTTTAGTACAAGCAAGAGAGATAGGTCTCAGTGACTACCCGCAATTAGCGAATATGTTCTCTGAGCTTCCAGAACTTGAAATGATATGCGCGGTCATAGACTGCTTCAAAAAAAAAAACTGATATACGGATGGTTATAAAATGGAATCGGTTGTGGAGCTGGCATTTACGGACCAAACCAAAAGATCTCAATCTTTCAATACCTATGGGTTATTTTAGGGAGAGCTCCACACCATTCAAGTATGCGTCAATCACATCCCAAAAATTGTCATCAATGGCGTTCACATCCAAATATTCACGGACAGTCAAGCAGCTATAAAGGCCCTTAGCTATCCTATCCTATCCTATCATTGCCTCAAATCAGTATTACACTGTTTCAACATCCTTCAAAGTCTTAGCCTCAGAAACAGAACTAAACTATTGTGGGTTCCTGCCGTTCCTGGCAATTAAGGCTTCGAAGAAAACAAAAAAAGCCGACGAATTGATGAGAATAGGCTCAGAAACGCCTTTCACGGGACCGAAACCTTTCTGCCAAACCACCAAATCGATTAGTATAAACTTTGTCATAAAAAGCTCGGAACACAGAAAAAGGTATCTCAGTATGGGAGAACATCGGCGGTCTAAGACAGGCCAAATGAGCTATCCAGCGTTTCAATCACAATGCCAGCAGGATCTTAAGCCTGAGCAGGCATGATATGAAAGGATCATTAACTTTATAAAAAAAATTAGAGAACCTACTAGCCTAAGCCCTGTTTCTGATGTATGATAGAATAGATCTCAATTTAGGTTGACACGTGCCGCATGTATTGCTTAGGCCATAAGTTCAACAAAAAGAAAAAAAGTGCCCCTTCTTACCATAACAGTAAAATTTGGCTAAAATTAATAGTAAGGCTCGTTTGTTAAAATAACTTATATATAAATAACTTATGAAAAATTTTCGAATCGATGTAATGCTAACATGCTGTTTGTCGTTTTACTATAAAGCTTATATCAGAAGTTTGGTGTCAAAATCAGCCTTCTATGTCAATGGATTTTTGAGATGACCTAGGAACAAAATTGGTCTTAATGGGTTCAGATGGGCGGACGGTTTTTTTGCTGATATCACAGCAAACATCAGGCTTTCAAACTTATACTCTCGAAAATGTATTCCTTTTCATTCGAGAGAATACTCGCGAACGCCTGACAAATATCTGAGAGTATAACTGTCCTGAAAAAGCTTTTCAATTAAGCCGTACGGGATCGGCATAAAATTGTAGGTCCCTTCGTAGGTGGCCATGGTGTAATGGTTAGAGTCATTGCTTGTGACCCGAGCGGCGTTGGTTCGAGCCCCATCGGGGGACAGCAATACTCTGCCACCGACCATAAAGAGAAACGAATAATATCAGAGTTTCTCCACCACTACACCAAAAAAGGAGTTTCTGCTTGGTAGTACAATGGACCGAGATTCGTCTGAGTGCTCCAAGGCTTGGAATCCCCTTTTTACAAAAAAAAAGTTGGTCCTTCCATTCGTCCCAAAAAACAAAAACACACAAACGAATGGTTGTAAGAAGCTAGGCCTTGGGTTTCTATGAATGACCTGTTGCGCCAACTATTTATTTTAATTTTTTTTTTTTTTAGTTTGGCCACATTCTTCTGTATATGATACAGTTGACAGCCTCCTCCATCTAAGGAGATTTCTACTTTGACTGCTCCGAACGAAATGACTCAACCTTCCTTGGACAGTTCGTCTACTTGTTCGTTTCCAAAAAAAAATCAGGGTAACCTTGAACTGATTAAGTGAAGTCACCTCCTTTCGATATTCCAGTACTATAGTTTTGATCTTATACTGACTGAGGAGACGATAGCCTTCATGCCAGATTGACTGTCAATGAATATGTCAATCTTTTGCCTTGGAACTATGTTTGAGTGCAGTTTGATTTGATGGCAGGCCTCTCGGATAACAAGTGGTTCCGCCTGAAATACACTGACCGTATCCGGAAGCCTAAAGGATTTTGAGATGTTAAAGAACTCAGAACATATACCCAGACCTATACCGCAGTTCATTTTTGAACCGTCCGTGTACATTGTTAAATTCAAGTCCCTATTCTCCCATCCGTCTTTCCAGTCTAATCTTGAAATGAGTTCTACTGCGAAATGTTTTGTGAAAAGGGTTATGGGAGTAATGTAATCTGTTGAGGCTGGTACGAGTTCTCTTAAAAGAGAAAGAAGAGTGCTCTTATGGTCGTAGAGCCTATCAGACCAGAATCCCTACTTTCTGCGCTATGTACTGTGATTTTTGTAATGTGAATTTCCAAAGGTAAAAGATGAAGAAGTAACTTGTGGACCTCAAGAAAGTTTCGTGCTGTCTACCTATATTTTCCTGCAGATAGAAAATAATTTAGAGGCAGATAATACAACTCGTTATCCATGGTTACAAAGCACACACTTTTCCATGTCTGCGAATTGAACAAGAATGGTACTCTCAATAGACCACTTAGTACCTTGAATCGGATCTATTTGCACAGTCGATTTGGCACCTCCTAGTACCACCTTTATATAGGTTAGGTACTATAACTTTTCAATCCAATTTTTGTCTTTAAAAAAAAATTAACAAAAATCGCGCAGCCTCTGTCTAAAAAAAAAAACCAACAGATTAATCAAAGTTCTTTCACTGAAATGTTAAAATTTTTTTCATCACATACCAGTTCCTTACACCATTTTTTCCAGGCCATTTCAATCGAAATATATTAAAGTCCAGATTACCACGATTGACAGTGACTGGTATTTAAAAACTCCCATAGAACGACATATTGCAAAATGTATATTACTGGTCGATATATTTCATGCAGCCAACAAGACCATGTGCCACTTCTTATAGACTTGTGTAACCTGCTCAACTTGACACCTATGTAATCGTTCATCAGTAATCTGCGCGTCCTCACTTTCGGTGCAATAAAATTTCGATTTATCGAAATTGAGAGGCTTAAAGTGTGAAGCAACATCAATCGTTGATCGTAAAAATCGTTACATGATGTACGAGTATTTTTGTTAAAATTTTATTACAGATACGGATACCATTTAGGAAGCTTTTCGGTTTTAGTATAAATACCGTCAAAATACGCTTTCACATGGTAATGAAATTTGAAATATTCACCCCTATTCCCGTTGGCGTTTGTCGTATACGACTCATGTTTCGTGTCGTTGTAAAACGATGTGCAGATTTTTGTTTTAACTTTTGTTAACAGTTTTGTTTTGTTTTCTATGTGTTCACCATTATTTCAATTCATTTGTTTAAAAAATGTTACAAAAATCGACTAAAAAATGAAGTGAAATACGAGTCGATTATGACAAACGCCAACGGGAATAGGGGTGATTGTGTTGTGATAGCCTAATGACATGGGGACTTTTGGGTTTGGGTATAATTTCGTCTTTTTAATTTCAACAAGTTTCAGACATTATGTTGGTCAATTTCGCTGCTGCTGTTGCATCAAGTCAGCCACTTCTTGTCTAGCATTTATCTGCCTAAGGATTGCCATTGCCACTGATGAATAAGAGTCAATGGCAAAAGATCTGTAGTTAAGGAAGTTTCGCTTGAGCATCCTACAACACTGTGTGGCGCTTGTAGTGCGGATAGGTGAAACATTTAAATTGATGGCGAATATCTTCGGCTAATAGAGTGATCTTGATTGCAATGACACACGATTTATGCGAAATGTTATTAAATATGGCTTTAAAGAGACAAGGAAGTAGAAGAATAACCTGGCCTCTGTCTCATCATCCATGTCAGATTGAAGCTGAATCACTGTTTGCATTATTGTACATCGATGTCATTCCACAAAAAGTCATAATCGCTTGCGACCACATCCAAATTTAAGCCACAAAAAATTATTAATCTTATATATGATCCCATCTCTAACGGACTTGTCCTAACGCCACTTCATTCAACTTACATAACCAATTTTTTTAATTAAATTCGTCAAAAGTCAACAACAGTGCAATTTGCTCATTCATTTGACGTTTATTTTAAGTTCCCATTCAATTAGACGAGTCGTACAAAACTGCCGACATTCATTGTTTATTCAGTCTTTTGTTTATTTGTCGAATCCAATCTTGCGCAATCCACCAAATATTTGACAAGAATCCCGTGTTCGTGTAGGTATCTCGGTTAAGTTTTGCAAATTTCTTATTTATTTGCATTTCTTTCGTTTAACATACGTGTATGTGAATGTGACCCACATTTGAATGCAAATTTTGGCATGTATAGAATTTTCGATTAGAAAACCCAAAAAAAAAAAAATTAAACGGGAACATCACAAAGAACTGGTACAAATAAATAAACGTCACCTCTTAAGCCGACATTTCATATAGTGATTTGCGCAGTTGGCCGCGCCGCTGACCACAGCTCATTGAAAAAATGCGGCCCATACGAGTGTATGTAAATTTATACAGTGCAGATACATACATCACTCAAAAATATTACCCTTCAATGTGTCATATTACAGGTAGGTATAGGTACTGCACTGCAAGTCCTTTGTTACTTATAGCCTATATGGTGCACCATGCTCAAGACAAAGAAGCCTAATCGAACAAGCACTATGAATAAATCAATGTAAGATACTCGTACTGATCATGTGGAAATACTTGAGTTGTTTCCTTTTTTTTTTGTTGGCAACATTCCTCAGCTGTCGCTGGTAACACGTGTTTGGTCTTCCGCACAAATTGCGCCACCCACCCGCTGTTGTTGTCTATTGAGCAACAAAAAAAAATGACATAAAATAGCCAACCTCTGATCAATCTGCACTTATTCACCTATGTAATGTATCTAATGCAATATTGAATGCATCAGGTTTGCTGCGGGCTGGACCAAAGAGAGAAAATGAGATATTCTCTGGTAGATCGTAAATACATTACACCTTCGCTCACCTCCGATGGCAGTAGGACCGGCTGAACAACAAACGCGCGCGACATGGTTTGGTGCGCTTGTGCCGCAAGCGTATAGTTGTATCTAAACGTATATGGCACTGTCCACCAGTTTAACTGAACTCTGTATTTCTATAGGTATTCTAACGTTATTTGATTTTTATTTATTTTTTCCTAATAAAAATACCGGTAACTATCGCGTGCTGTCTGTTGAACTATTTGTGCAGACAAAGAATGGTGTACCTACCGCCAACACTCCTTATGAACAATAAAAGGAGGGATACTTTTAGTATGGTAACGTTCATTTAATAATCAGTCACTGATTACACTGGCAGAAATATATAAATAAATTTAACTAGTTTGAATGGCCAGAGATGTGGGAAAGACGAAACTGAAAAAAAAAAAGTTAAATCATATAGAGCCGGGTTCCCCAAAGTGTGCTCCGTAATAAATATCCAAGTGCTCCGCGGAAAGATGGGATAAAATAAGAAAATTGTATCAGACTGTAGTTAATTTTGCCCTTCTGAAACTTAAGTTCGCAGCAATGAAATGTGTACGAAAATGGGTAAAAATAAGTCTTGAACTCCAGAACTTTAAAGCTATCAAAACGTAAACGAATCAATGGCGTTGATAGAGAAAAGATTTGATTGTTCGACGAAGTCTTTTCGGCACTATACAAGTTTCTAAGAAGACCGGATATTTTGAGATTGGACGCAAAATTTACTCAAAGGAAGACACTCAGCTCACATTTGCCAGGCATGTAGAGCCTAGCCAACCCAGTTTTCATGTTCATTCAAATTAGAGAGATGTTTGCACCTAAAATCTCGCAAAACTGCACTACCAAAACCATTGCAATTTTTGGAAAAAAAATTGTTTGGAGTGACGAATCCAAAATTAATTTATTTGCATCCGATGGAAAACTACACGCGCCTGCACGGTGCGTTCAATTGGCTATATAAGGGTCGACTCTTGATCAACACGCTTATGAAAGGATAGAGAAAAACCCTTATTTTTTCATATATGCCTCTAACATATGATTTCCAACATAACAACGATCATCAGCATACTCCTCGGATAGTGAAGCAATGGCTTACGGATAACAAAATTAACGTTTTCAATTGGCCCGCGCAAAGTCCCGACTTTAACCCAATTTGAAAAGTTGTGAGCCGAAGTCGAAAGAGTTTTAAAAGCTTAAAAATCAAGAAATGCCGAAGATCTTTTTGGAAACATTAAGGGCCGATTTTACAGTGAAAGTTTAAACTCAGGTTTAGTTTAACTCGCAAGCAAGTTTAAACCAAGTATCTACTTAAACCGTGAGTGTATTACAGTGGAATTTGAACGAACCTTTAAGGCTCCCTTAAACAGAGCGCGTTTTAACGCCGCCTTTCACCGCTGCGTTTTATTGCCGCGTTGGAATATACTGCGATTCATATCCCCTGTCATACAGAGCGCGTTTTCAACGCGGCGTTGAACTCCCAACAGCGTTTAAACACGGCAGTGAAACGCGCTCTTGTGAAAAATTACAGATTATTCTCTGACGCGGAGCGGTGTGAGTCATTTTTGTAGTTTCAAATGGGAAAATTAATCGAATTTGTAAGAAATTACTCATGTCTTTACGATATGGGTAATGAAATTTATAAAAAACGTTGTTTGAAAGGGTGATATGGGAGACAATTGCAAATTAAATGAGAACGGTATTCTTCGACTTCTTCTCTCTTTTCATTTATGTCGTGTTCGTGCACATTCTTTTTTTTTTCGAATTTCGTAGCACTGTTTCTGTTTGACGTCGTTTAGCGCGGCGTTGAGACCGTCTCGTCAAAATAAACTTAGCGCCGCGTAAAATAATCTAACCGCGGCGTAATAAAGCGTTCTGTTTGACGAAACCTTTAGTTAGACTTCCGTTTAACTTTTCTCGTCTGTTTTGTACGCTACTGTAAACGTAGATCTCATGTGTATGTATTTGAAATTTTCATGAGTTTTGTTTATTGTGTTAGTTTGGCAATTAAAAAAGTGAAATATGTAGTTAATAGGAATAAAACCAACATGCCTCCGCTAGCAAAAAAACGTCAGCAGAAACAGAGACACCTCGGACTCTTCTTCAACTCTTAAGAAGAAGGTAAGCTAACTCATCGTCTGCAAGTGCTAAGCAAACCACAATGCATCTTTCTATAGGTTTGGAATAAGCTCCAAGTGGACCTAAAAACCAACGCCGATAGAGTGGCCGTTTGGAAGAACTACTTCTTGCAGACTCTTGCTGGAGAGAAACTTATCAGCAAGCTGGTAAACTGCTTACACAAATAGTTTCATTTTGACCTAAAGCCCACTATAGCCCAACAATTTATAAATACAAAGGTCACATAATATACATGTACCTACATAAAACAAAATCGGAAAATATTTACATTTGTATTTTTCCATAACTGCAAAGAATATGGCATACGGACATCGAATTGCTCCGCGAGGAATTTCTCTCCTGAAAAGTGCTCTGCGACCAAAAAATATTGGAGAACCGCTGCTAGAGCTTCATTCAAGTAGGTAACCCCTTCTGGATCAACCTACATTTTATTCCGCTTTTTTTCAACGCACAAGCATATATCATAGTTCATAGAGGATCAAAAATTACAATCAAATTCTGAAGGCAAACGTGCACCCTGACCTCAATTACAGCAATAGACTCGAACTGTAACTGACCACTTGGCACCCTGTACAAACAAAATTCCCGGCAATTGCATATTTCCGCTTTAAGCCAAAACAACGTAAAACAAAATTCCACAACGTGTGCATTTTCCGCACCGACCGACACTATCTAACCTGATGCGCAACGAAAGCGGAAAATGTATCTAAATTCGAATCGCAGACGCCCAAACATGATATAACTCGATAAGAGTGTACCCCAGTTCCGGACGGACTACGTTGCCGGAACTCGACAAAGTGAATTCTTTGCAACTTTCAATTTTAGGTTTATATATTTTTTTTGCAGATTTTTATTTGTTTACAAAGCGTTTTTTTTTGCGGCTTGTTGACCAAACCGCGAAAAACGGTCTTTCATAATTGAACGCAATTAGTTTACATAGCGGTACTCACTCTCCATCGGATGTGAGATACATAATGGACAGTGAATGAAGTGAATGAATTGAATTGCGTCGTGATTTTTTGGCAGCGATAGGCTTTGTTCACGTTGGAAAGCATGACGGATTCAGTAGTAGATATTCGCATAGTGCATACGAGTTATACGCGATGGCAATAACAACAGCAATGTGCTCGTTGGTGGAATGATAAACACCTAGTGTTACCTATGTTTGCTTCAGGTGTCGCTACTGGTGGTAGATTGCTTTCTCTGGGGCGAGATCTTTCGTTTGATCAATCGATTACTTTTGATAGGAGAAAATAATCGCTTTATTCGATATGTAACCTACGCAGTTGGCATGGCAATTGAATTGCCAATGATCGGCGAGAGGAGGTATATAGATAGAGTAATCCACTTCCTTGTATGTGAATTGGATGAGCCTTTTGTTTTAGCAAATTCACGATTATTACGATTGAGTATAGTCTTGAAGATTTTGAGTGGCTTTTATGTTACTCTAGACTAGACAGGCTTTGAAATGGAAAGAGACATTACTGGTGTTAAACCGCACTTGGCGTTTATGATAAGCAATTCAGCAACTGTGAAGTGTTGAAGATTTAAATGAGTATATGACGTTGTTTAGAAAATCCTCTAAAATGATCAATTTTGGAAAAAAATCACAATCGACCAGTTATGCACTCTTATACCCTATTCACAGCGCATTGAAAACCGAGTTTTCGACAAAAAGTTTACGGAAATTTGACGATGCACCTTCCATAACTCGAACTTCTTTACGAATTTCTCTATCGAGGTTTTATCGAGAACTCTGCGTTTTCAACTTTCCATAACTCGAATTTATTTTCTTTCATTTGGAGAGTTCGAGTTATGGAAGCACGAAAGCACATAAACTGAATTGGCTTTTTAAGCGAATGATTTAATGCTTCAGCCAAGAAGATCTTCGAATCCAAGTCCACAGGCTCGAGATTACAAGAAAGATAATTCCTAGATTTCAAAGGACAAGCCATTGCGGTAGCCAGAGGTCTAGGTTTGGGTAACTGGAAGAAATCCGACCCGGATCGTTGAGGATTCCCATATTTCAGCGGCACTCTATTGAAATAGTTGGGGAAGTTTAAGGCGGCGACTGCCAATAAACAGTCAGCACAGCAACATTTTTCGTTCGAGCGATATTTAGTTGCTTTGATGTGAGACCTCTAATTTAATTCAAAGTAAAATAATTGTGAGCGTGTTTCCTATTGCCAGTTGCTTATTGAATGTTGCCTCAATGTGAGAGCTGACTAAGGATTTTGGGGGTATTATCCAAGGGCGATGGATGGAACAAAGCTCAGTTTTCCTATGGTCAAGTTGAGTTGATATTGAGACACCAAGGACATCCTATTATTAGGAAAACTGAACTTGATGCCAAAGCAACGTTATCGCACTTTAACTCGGTGTTTGCTTAAACTCTTACCTACAGGCCATGCGATTATGTACTGACCGAAAGAATAAGCTCGCGAATACAAGCTGGTAAAGAGATAGTTTGAGGAAGACTAAAGGTAGATCGGTGCTTCGATGGTGTGGTTGCGTTAAATGTAGGTATACTTACAACCAAGCTTCCCTTCCAAGCCGTGCCATGGAATTTTGTGCCATCAGATAGCTTTTTCTCGCCTGAACTGACAGTTCATAAGCATGCACCATAGTCTTGTTTAGAGATAGGTATGGCCGAATTTGCGGGAGGGACAATCTTACAAGTAAGAGAAAAACACATAGATTTTGGGAGTATCTACAATGTTAAGATGAACTCCAAAGTAGCTGATATGGTACCACGTCATATCTTTAAGAAATCGGAGATGAAATAAATAATAGTCAAAGAATTGTGTCTGTATCTATGGCTCTAAGATGAACGCGAATGTAACTATCCCATATACAAAGTAAACAAAGAACTGCAAAGAACTATCCGAAAAAAATCAACACTCTTTCTAAACCATTGTCGCTGTCAAAACTCGCCTTGTCTGGTGCCGCACTCTAAATTCATCGATTCTAATCAATTTCCACGACAATTTCTGAGTGAAATCTGAATAATTTCCACCCAAACACAAAATTAACATTCTTATTCGACAAGCCCGATGCCGTGCCCATCAAATTCCACCCGTGAACTCTCACTTAAGTATATTGGGAAAAAGAAAGCCACTCCGACGACCATCAATCTTGGTCTAATCAATAAAATCTTTTGTCAGGGACATCCAGATACTTGCAACGCACCACCCCCACCCCATCGCACCAAAAGAAGCGACCGTAACTAACTTCTTCTTGACTTGGGACAAAATCTCAAAAGATTCAAGTTACAGCGGGCTACATCTCATGTTTGCGACCCAATTTTAGCCGACACGGCACCCAAGCATTCAAGCCGTTTCCATCCAAGTCATCTCTATCTCGCTCAGCTGTTTGTTATGTTTTCCACATGCTCAGCTCTGACGAACAAACGATTAAATGCAACATTGTGCTACCGCAAGACCGCACTAATCGCGCATACAATACGAGCGGTCCTTGTTTGTGTGTGTGTGTGATTATTTGTTTCACCATAGATACACGTAGATTGTTGTTTAGGACGACTGCGGCTGCCATCATGTGGTCCACATTCGAGGTGAGAATCGCGCCGCACCGGCCGGTCCTATATAGACCGAGTTATGATGTATCTAACGTGGGCTACGGTAAATAAGTCACTAAATCGGGCTCACGTCCAAGAGATTTGTGCAGCTCGCTGGCTCTTCGTGTTGCATGCAATCGAAATTGAATAGCAGCAGCAGCAGCGGATTGTTGGAATCTCCATCTTCTTCCGGTGCGGTGGGCTTATGTATACAAATGTCGCTCTCATGCGCTAGCGCTAGAGACGTAACACACAGACACTGACACGGTATCGTCACGTATCCATAGTGGACTAAAACTGAATGGTAGACGGGTATCTAAGTGGCATGTTGCCAGTCATTGCAAGTCGGCTACTGTCGTCGTCGTCGTGGTGCAGCAGTGAGATTATGCCTGAGCGTCGTCTCCGTCGTCGTCGTCCAACTTCGACTTCGTCTATGGCAGCTGAACTCGTGTAATTACAAGTTAAACTAACGGTTAAGTAATTAGATTCCATTTGTAATGGAGTATATAGATGCTGCGGCTGGCTGCTGCTCTTTACAGATTTGTTTTTCTTTTTTTTTTCTTTGCTTGGTAATGCCGTGTCGTTGCGGCAGCATACTGTGACTATAGTTGTTGTTGCTAGATTTATTGGATGCAGCTCGTTTGGGTGGCGTTTTATTCGTTTGGGGGCCAATTTGCATATTTGCATTTGAAACCGCAGGATGAATTAGGTAGACCGGGGGCTATACCGCACCGATTCCCTTCCCTTCCCCCAGGGACGATGATCTTTGACTGCGCGGTTTGACATATTGTCAGTGGGTCATGGGGGCTGCATGTTGCGGATTTCAATGAAATTTATGTTAATGCCCGTACTTTGGGTAGATAGATATACGAAGTTGACTAAGCGATAAGGATGCCTGCGGTTTGCGCAGATGCCTGGCATTTGCACTGAAGATGCAGTAAATACATCATTCACTGACAGATTGATGTTTAATGGGGAAGCGTTTTGCTTTTGACTCAACTGTGTACAGAAGAGACCAAATGGTGAATGCCAGCCATATAATAGTTGCCATGACTTACTTGCGACGGTTTTAGGAATATATATTCGCAAGTGGTTGGAGGAAGTTTTTTTTTATGGGACTGGAGGTCAGGCGAGGCAGAATGTTGTGTTGGGGAACAGCCTTCAGATAGGTCTTTGTGGGTGATGCTCTACAGAGATGAAAACATTGTAGTTTGGTAGCTTTAAACATGAGACAACAGTCGGTACATGATATACAAAATGCCGCCATGATGAGTTTAGCTGGAAGACTTTGCCAGCCATCAGCAGATTAGCTGTTGGCCCATATTCAGCAGAATGCTTCTAAACAAAGCAGGAGTCTTGAAAATCATGCTGAGTTATTGAAACAATGGCAGTGCATTTTTTGGGGCCACAATATATTGCCTCCCTTTCGACTTTGGGACGAATGGCAGGGACCTACAATTTTATACCGAGTCAGAACGGCTTGATTGAGAAACTTTTTCAGAACAGTCATACTCTCGGATGATTGTCTGAGCTTCGTAAGAGGTGGAAAAAACCTTAAGACGAAATTTTTGATTTTTGAACCTGGGACCCCTTGTACAGTAGTCCAGCACACTAAACTGTAACCACTGAGTCACTACACCCCATGATTTTTTTTATGTTGGACTTGGAAGTTAAAACATCTAAGAATGAGAAAATTGACAGAAAAGAGCAATTCAGGTAACATCGTTAGCAATGGTCATATTTGATAACTTTGAGCGAGATTTTTCCTCAGCGTCTTTTGGTCCTTATAAGTGTTCATAACCAAGACAGAGCTTCATTTTTGCGGTATTCAAAATAGAGAGTTCGGCGTTTGAGTTCTTTTTTATGGGAACTACTGGTTCAATGATCAAATGTATAGACTCCATTCCTTTCCAAGCCAGGAGTTAACAAATGGGCTCAACGACGATTGGTTGAGACTTTAAGGTGTGTAAGAAGGACAAACAAAAAAATTTGCTTTCACATTAACATCAATTCTATATTAGTACCTACGCAAAATTTTTGTTTGTCGTACCAATTGCTGCGCTATTTCAAACTCGAATTTTATGAAATATGGACCAAATTAAATCTGAATTTGCATAGATGATCTTTCGCATGTATATGAGACCATTCAAAGAAGAATATTCTCGAAAAATAATCTCGTGTAAATGTTATGGATAGTCCATACTCTGGGTCCAATTTTCGGGCCCTCTCTCGAGCTTATCGGCCAATATTTCGTTAATAACGTGAGTTATGTTCGCTTCCAAGGCATCAATCGATCTACATACCGAAACAAGTGATAAGTCGTCCCAATACCTACTATTTCACATATCCCCAAAACAAAAAAAAAAATAATCCAGCGGAGTCCGATCACATGATCTTGAAGACCAGTACTCACAGGTTCATTTCTTTAGATAATATTTTTCAGTACAAGTTTTCTCTAAGTACTTGGATGTAGCACTGATTTTGGTAAATTTTCACAATTTGTAAACGTTGTTCAGACGTGAGTCTATTCATGATGAAATGTCATTTAATACTAAACAGAAATGTCCAATGGACTGGACATGACATTTGTCGTGCGTGCTATGCCCGTTAATTTATCTTCAGTGGTGCTCTTTTAGAGCATTGTTTACGAGCGTTTTTGAACAGTCGATGAACAAGCACAAACCTCGCACGGTATTTGTATCTAATACTTTATGCGCCTTGGAAAATGGTATTGAAGTGGATGTCGTGTCTACTGATTTCAGCAAAGCATTTTGATAAAACCAAGGTTTATTTCCTGGATTAAGTCCTATTTAGAAATAGAACATCGTCGGTATAGTGTACTTTTCAGATTTTTCGTCTCTAACTCAGTCATAGCGTCCTCTGGTTTACCACAGGGGAGTCATCTAGGACCCTTGATCTTTAAGTTAACAATAAACCATGTATTTCGTGTTACTTTACACTATGATCTAGAGATTTACGCAGATGATATGAGATTATCCATGCAAATATCTTCCACTGCTGACTCCCTCGCACTATACAAGCGACCCTGAACCACTTCTACAGCAAAATCGTTTAGAGCTTAACGTGAAATAATGTCAAGCTATTACCTTCTCTTGCAAAGGTCATCTACTACTTGAAAGATCTTATTACTTTAACAACGAGCTTGTCTTCTCTGATTCCTCAATTCGTGATCTTGGAATTATCTGCGACGCCCAACTTAACTTCCGCCCTCACATCGACAACTCTTTTAGCAGAGCTAACTTAACACTCGGCTTTATTGAACGTTGGTCGAAGGAGTTTTCTAACCCCAACGTCACTAAATGCCTTTATATGACGTTCTTCATACCTATGAGAATCGCTCAGGACTCGTCGGATATAGTTTTTGTTCATCAGTTTTTATTTGGAAACATAGATTCCCCTTATCTACTTCATCAGATCTCTTCGAATACAAATTTTCATAGCTTAAGATCAGTAACCCTATATTCCGCCTAGCCCCTCACGGTAATAGGTACTGACTACGGCCAGCATGAACCTTTAATAAGAATGCTCTGCAAAGCAAACATGCTTCCGAATATATTTGACATAAACTGCAGAAAATAAACTCTGAAACATGCTTTTCATAACTACCTCAATCCTTGACTTGAAATAAATGTCAAAATATGCCATTATTTTCATCCAAACTCTTGGAGTAAGTACATAGGTAGGAGGGTCACATACAGCACCCAAAAACCCATGTATAGCACTATTAGGAATGTATGTTTTTGTTCTTTAATGCTACTCTTCGAGACCTCCTCAAGGGAGGCCAAGAATGGCTTAAAAGTGATGTCAAGCCATTAGACACCTTTTTTTTTTTCAAATCTACTGCAACTATTCTACTTTAAGTGGGAACTTAAAAGGGGCTCTCCCTATATACGATTACATGCAAGTAATCTAGCACAAAGGCCAATACGTGATTACATTGGAAATGCTCGTCGTGATCATAAGTCGCTCATTTCAAGAGTTCGGCAATTTTTTTGTTAAAACAATGATATGACAGCTATACATGTAAAGGGTGGGCCAAATACAAGTTTCTTTTTAAAAATGCAATAAAACTAGCAAAACTAAATTGTTTCCATGAACTATGGCTTTATTAGTAAGAGCAAACATTTCCATTAATTATGGAATACAACGTCTTTCAAGTGGCTTTCTCGGCTGGCTTCGTATTAGCGCATTCTGTTACTCCAATTTCCCAAGACCTTGTTGATGGTTTCGGGCTGTAGTTTAGGGATTGCTTGGATGATATTGGCCTTATGTGCTTGAATCGTTTCCGGATTGTTGACATAATATTGAGCTTTCACAGTTCCCCACAAACGAAAGTCCAAAGGGGTAAAATCGCAGCTCCGTGGCGGCCAATTGACATCGCCAAGACGGCTGATAATACGATTTGGGAATTTGGTGCGCAAAAGGTAGATTTTGGCATGGGCTGTGTGGCATGGCGCGCCATCCTGCATGAACCAGAGGTCGTCCAATTCCATGTTTTCAATTTCAGTAAAAAAAAAAAGTCGGTTAACATGGCTCTGTAACGCACACCGTTGACCGAAACGTTGTTCCCAGCCTTATTTTGTAGAAAAGAAAAAATGACCCACAATCCGCACCAAACTGTCACTCTCAGTGGATGCACTGGCTTCTCGACAATAACGACGCGACGACGGGGACCATGAGTGTTGTCCACTAGCATACCAGTCTCATGAACATTTTGCACAAACTTGCGTACAGCGGTAGCGGTGGGTGCTTCATTTTAGCCAAAACTTCTTTTCAAAAAATGCACTGTTTGGGCTACACAGCACTCACATTAGAAATAAGTTTTCAATATTTCCCAACGTTGTTCAAGCGTAAAGCGACTCATTTCGTTCTGCGGAGGTATAATACTGACTTTCAGTCAAGATTTCGAGAGGGAAACAGTTGTCAGTGTCAAAATAACCTATGATTTAAAAAGAAACTACTAGATGGCCCACCCTGTATTTGAAGGGGCACCACCAACTCTAACTTTCTAATACATAGATACTCCCTTTGTTTGTATAGTCTTAGTCTCCTAAGGAAGGGCTCGTAATAAGGGTAATTTATTTATGGTCTCTTCTATAATACCTACTATCTCATGAGACATAAAGCCAAGCCACATACATACCTTCATTTTCATATAATAATTATTGCAACTCTTTTTATGAATGTCCAAATTATTATTTAACTCACCTGAAACGAAAGAAAAAAAAAACTAAAATTTAAAAAACATCACACAAAGAGCAAGAATAAATTAAAAAAAAATATATATTAGCTAACACAGTAAGACTTGAGCACGACCTTACAATAAAGCTTAAACGATCTTTAACTTTTAACATTAAACAATATAAGCCTGCTCACATAAGATACAGCAAAAGACCGCGTGCCATACATACTCGAGAAAGGTCAAGAAGGTTTTTTTTTTACTGTTCATCTTATAAAATGTAAATTACTACCTAAAATGATGTGAAAGATGAACACATCGACCGCATCCGTGTGGACCACTCTCTCGAAAGGTTAAGCCAATGCACTCGACAATTCACTGACATTAACCATATATAAGTTAATTGGATTTAAGCCGAGAGCGCGACTGTGTATATGACGTGACACACACGACACACCAATATCGTGTTCAAAGAACAATTTAATCTGCACGCGGGGGTAGGTATGTGTGATAGTGGTATGCGCACGCCGCCGCCGCGCGTTGGCCGTATCAAAGAATTTTACTTGACCGGTGCAAGAATTTACGTGGGCTGCGAAAAATAACTCATACAAAGCTTCATACTCCCGGTGACCCACATTGGATGGAAATCAGTGCACAAACAAGACGAAGACACATGAACACTGGTAGGTTAGGTAGCCTTCTTAAATAATGTAAGCCGCTCACCAGTCTGAACGCCGCTAATAAGTTGTAAATGTTTGTGGGGTGATTTAGGCACTTATGACCAATTTGAAGGCCGACCAGAGAAAAGAAATTGTAACAGAAAGTGTCGGTCTTTTACACAAACAGATGCGAGAGATACTTTTTTTTTGCGTATTGTTTGCCATTCCAGTTAGAGTAGGTGCGTTCCGTTCTTGTGGCCTTTAGATACACCGCAAAGGTTCTTTAGAGTGAGTTTTCGAAACCAATTAGATGTCATTTCACAGCAAAAAGAAATAACGCCTTACCGACCGTCCGACCGACAGTTAAACAGGTTAAACATTTCTGAAGAGAGTACTCGTACTTTTGTATCTTTTGTTAGATAACGCAACATTCGCTTTGATTTTTTGACCCAAATATCTTACTTAAGTACGAAGTAAACATCAGACGTCTTTACTCAAACACAGATTCGATAACACATTACGTACCGAATGTGAAAGAAGACCCGCCAAACAAGAGGAGAGCCTCTAAACTCTAAACGGGGAAGCTAGGTAATTAATAATATAATTTACCTCGTTATTTTGCGACCGAGTACTCGAGTATTATTGGCGTTTTCTCTTTGCCGCGCAACTGGCAAGACGACACAAAAGTATTTCTGATGAGAGGTGAAATGCAATCTGTATCGGGACAGCGGATTGCAATTTGAGTAAAATGAAACTTTATTTTTATTTTTTATTCGCTATGTCTATTTGTTAGCAAAGAGGTAGCTATTGCTCGTGTGTACTCATACTCGTACTAGTACTCGTAGTTGTATCTATGAATAGAACTCAATGGTCTTGAAGATGTTCTACTTCACAGATTGATGAAGATGATGATGATAGAAAGCCTCCGCATGCGGATAACCTATTCGGTTAACCTGAGAGATTTTTCTGCTGACATATTGAAAACTTGAATTATGAGATAATCGGAACGTTTATTGAAGGAAAGCAAACGATCGTTGTGAAGTTCATATATGTGGGTTTGTATGTGTGAGGATGTGGCAGATGTGGAGTGCGGCGTCCAGTGATTTGCTATGGATAACCTGATTCCCATGGGAAAATAGCTATCGATATCAGAAACGTTTTGGTTAGTCAATGTATATAGTTAGTTGGTTGTGGGTTAATAGAGTTTGGGTTTGCTTTCAAGCACAAAGTGGAGCAGTCCTTCCTGCGTTTTAAATTGGATGATGTTGGATATTTGCTCCGCATTTTGTGTCACTGATGTCGTTTGCTGGATATAGATAGATAGATGGGAGCAGCGGCAAGGATCAGCTTGAGAATTGGCACAAAGGAAAAATGAGAGAAATGTTATTTTGCCGGAAAGGCGAGTAGTTCATGTCATTTTAAAATTGGATTTTATTCTAGAATCGACCGAGAAAGTTGTATCTATGTAAATGTATTTGGTTTCCGGTGTAAAGAAAATCACTATATGGGCCGCACGTTGGGCGCCAGTTTGGCTAGTTTGGTTAGACTGTTAATACCTATAGACTGTGTAATGATAGAAGACTGCTGGATTGTCATACAGTCAGAGGCTTATACGGTATCCTTTCCTAAATAAGCCTGTAATTGAATCTCTATTCAAGGTGATTTTCGAAGGCCCTTAAGTACTTGCTCAGTTTCGCGTGTGCTCTTTGGAGTGTCAAAGTTGGTAACTGGTTATTGTCATAGTAAATATATAAGTGTTATCGCATTTTCCTCCAAATGTCCTCCTAAAACGGAAGAGGTGCTACCATTCGAGGATCCATTTCAACTATAGTTGAATATATAGCAAAAGTTATCACACTACAATATTTGAATTTTCCTGCTGATGGTATCGTGCCAATTTTCAACTCAATAAGGCCTACTGTCCGCGTAGCTGCGCTTTATACGCACTCTTTCGTCATTTGCAGCTTGTAGTACGCTTGTTTGCAGCTTCCTAGATGCATATAAACAAACGAAGCTCTGTACACGTATGAAGGACAGTAGGCCTAAGTCATTTACTAAGTTTTTCATAAACTGCTTACAATTAGCTACCTTGCAATTTAATGAATAATTTTGTTTGAAAAATGGTGCCCCCCATAGAAAGATCATCCATCACAAGAAATCACAAAATTGGTGTCGAAACATTTTTATTGTGACTACTGTGTCAAGCTCTAAGTTCGGAAGAGATTTTCTTCGACTACTGTTGAATTCTTAAGTTGCCCCCTTGTTGGGGGTCATATTTTAAAGTCTACCTGTCCAAGTGTCTAATTTGTATTTGCTTTTCGCCGAAGTAATAGCAAACTCTTGTTGATCTCATTCGGGTGCTATCGCATTTTTAAAAGAGATTACAAAATGTCCACCGGGCCTGATCAAACTAAATTTACCTTTTTTGCCCCTTTTGGAGGGGTCATTACAAAAAAGTCGTATATGTTATATTTTTACACAAGTTTCAAGTCCGTACAAGTGTTTGTTAAACGTAATTGAAAGGCTTATCAATGCTTAAATTCAGAAAACGAACAGCCTCCAAATTGTTTTGCAGTTTTCGATTGCAAAGGATCTAAAATCAAACGATTGGTTGCGGATTTTCATTTATTTTTCTGGTTTTTCTTTTTGAATAGCTCTGAGATCAGACTTGCATGGAATTTAGAAAGCAAGCAATGGCAGTGTATTTTTGATTAACAACACATCTTTCACCTTAACAAGTTCTTGTGGGAAATTATAGTCGAATTCCATATTGCAATCGGCTTTGTTCAACATAATACTTATATGATTACTGATCAAGTATTTCTCTATATAAATTTTTTGATAGAAGGAACTTGATTTTATTGTTCGTCTTTTGTATGACAAATACTGCTTCTTCGGAGTGGAAAATAAAACAAAAAGTTTTTTCCCCAAAGCGTCAGGAAGGGTCTTAAGCTAGTAGATTATCAACAAGTTCTAGTCAAATATGGCTACAGCATTCCTGCTAACAGCAGGTGTACCTATTCACTGAACCAGAATAAAGATATCCGGTTGAGCCCCCAAATTGTTATTTAAATATTAAATTAATTAACTATAACATGGTGACTAGTTCTTAGAGTTCATTTTGTCATGAAATGATTTTAATTCTGTCCTCATCGAACCAGAGTTAGGTCACCTAATGAACCCCCAAATTGTGTGTAGGCCGTGGGATTTAAAAGCATTACAATAGTTTGCAAATTGATTACGATCTGTATAGAACCGTGCATGTTCTCATTCAGGTAATGTTATTTCTATATTGAGTTGATTGAACCATGCGGTTGAACCCCCAAAGCTGTGTAAAAGCCTTACACTGATGTACAATAATAATAGTCTCGGTTGGTTAGGAATATGTGCGTTTTCGCATGAATTCCTTGTCGTATCTATTCTTATCGAGACAGGGTAAGATCACCTGGTTCAACCCCCAAGTTGAGTGTGGTGCTATTTAAATAAATATCGACTCCGAAAGGAGATGTGCGTTTTCTCATTTACTCCAATTTTGTTTCTATTTTCATAGAACCAGACGTCTAAATACCTATGGACTGATTCCACTCGGTTGAGCCTCCAAGTTCTGAGGTGTTACATTATTTTGCTAATATTTATTAATGCGAAGGCAACTCGCTAAAAAATTAGTGAATATTTTTTCTAAGAAAATTTTCTTTCTATTCTCATCAAAAACGAATGCCGGTTGAACCGCCAATTCGGTTGAAAAACTTTACTTTAATTTTCTGCCTCTCAGATTGATTAAATAAGGTCAACTGGTTCAACCCCCAAATTGGGTGTGCGGAACTCTTTTAAATTAAGAAATACTTCCACCAAAATTCAAACGAATTGAAATGCCTTTTCTTACTACCCTACAAAGCACAGTAGAATCACAATAAAGCGCCTTTGAACTGCAAGCCTCGTCAGGTCTTTTTAAATAAATTGCATGCGCACACTGTGATTACTCTTTAAGAAATCACCAGCAAGGAGCAGAGAAAAAAAACGACCAAAACGAGTTCAATTTACCAGAATGCAACAGCGCACCGGCTTCCCAAAGAATCAAGTCTCCACAGGGATCTGGGACCATATCCTCCCAAAAGAAAGAATGGCTAAAATATATAACAAAGTCAGTCGTGTTTTTTTTTTCGCTTTTCGTCTTCTTCAACAACGTCTCCCTTGCAAGCGAAAAAGCAAAGAATAAAAAAAGCCCACCAAAAACGCAGCAGTCATCAAAAGCCCCTAAGGGGGTAGTTATACTTCGTATAACTGAATGACTCTTATGGCATGGAATTGCATTTTCAGTTGAAGCGGGACTTCTTCGCCCTGCCGCGCCCGAGGGCTTTTGTTAGCGATTTTGCTGCTCTTGTGGGCCTCTTCACAACATTTCAACAAATTGAAAAATCCTTCAAGAGTCAGTAAGCCTTGTCCATACCACCCCTACGCCCTATACCTCTCTGTGTGCGCCTCTTTGATTATAATTATTTATTTCAGATTTTGAAACCAAGACCACAGTACAGCATATAGAGTCAACAAATGAATGGGTGGTACCCCCATCATGGGAATTTGTAATTACATCCTTAGGGATCCTGTGTGATTTCGTTTTTGCTGAAATTCCACAAACAAGATGCCCGCTTCTCCACCACCCCCTTTTGTATATATGAAATATAAATTGAAATGAATTCGAATTGGAATTGGAATCGTTTGTGGTGCACACAAAAATGTGGTTTCCTTGGTTTTTTTTTATCTAAATAGTTTTCCACAAGAAAAGAAAAAAAAAACAGAAAGAAAAAGATGAAAAATCTCATTAAAGGGACTCGAACGTTGGCAGTGCAGTTGTTGCAATGGGTGAATTGTGCAAACTTCTATTAATAAATGGCGCTGATGATACCTCAAGGTCTCTTTGGGGTCTAAAAATAGCACAGAGACATATATTTAGCTGAACATTGTCGGCTGGATGCCGGAGACGGGCGTTGCTGCGCAGTTGTCTTTGGCCACCTTTTGCTTCGAAGATATAGTGGTGCTGATGATGACGACGGACGACGAGGATGAGAAATCGCTTACGATTGCTCGTGTGTGTCTGTTTGCGTTGGTTTATTTGTTTTGTTGTTCATTTGCTGGCTTTAATGGTGAACTCTGTCAAATTATGCGTTGGCTAGACATGTCTAGTGGGTTTCGAGTATCTGATAACTACCTCCTGAAGTGCCAGTAAATTATATATATACATTTTTTTTTTCAACTGATGTCTGTTTTGTTAAATGTTAAGCGATTATCTGGGTGGAATTATCTGTCATTCCGGGCAGATGGTAATAATTTATTACAATTTTAAATTTATTGCTATTTATTTACCTAATGTGATGTTTGATGTGGAATATTGTGGCAGGATATCTAATTGAGCAATGCTTCTCATTAATGGTTGTCCAGTGTCAATATTCTTACCACAGAATGTATGGCAATGAAAGCGATTTTAAGGGTCAAACACAATTCAATTTTGTGAACTTAAGCTAGTGTCAAATAATTTATCTTTCATACTTAATAGTTGCCATAACTTTGTAGTGACCAGACGTCTTGGCTTTTCAAGTCGTCGTTATACAGATGTCAACTTTGAAGATAAGTCTTTATGTGGTTGCCACAATCAAAAGGTATTGCTTTCTGCAACAATAAGGTACAACGGCTTGCTCTTCTGAAGCCATATGCGTACCTGTCCCACGACGGCTAGAAGCCTTAAGAGGACTAACACCTCTCTTCTAAGTGTTTTTCTCACTGAGAGCCACTCTAAACTAACTAACACGTAACAACCCTCAACAATTATATCAAAAAAGTAGCAATACGCATCTCAGCAAGTTTGATAAAAGCGAAAGAGTTAAATATAAGCGAATATCCAGATCTAACGAAACTACTTTCGGAACTTGACATGATCTGTGCAGATACAAATTTTGTCAACGGAGATCACAAACAGAGAGGCATGATTAGCAATAACTCACCTAACTGGCAATTTGGTCTAAATTGGTATACAGATGGTTCCAAAATGAACTATAGGGTGTGGCTGCAGGTATTCGTGAAGCATGAACCAAACCGAAATGTCTCAACACCTATGGGGAATAGCCCCAGTATATTTCTGGCAGAGCTCCATGCGCAAACCTTATCTGCAATGCAGTTATTCAAGGCGTTATCATTTATATATTCACGGACAGTCAATCCGTGGGTTTGGGAACACCTCTTATAGGACCTGAACCTTTCAGGGCAATCCCCAAATCAGCTATAAATTTGGCTGGGAATACAAAAAGTGTATTTGTCATATTGGGAGGACTTTCCAGATCTCAGACAGGGCAAAAAAGCTATTCAGCCTTTCAAAAACGATGCCTAAAAGATACTAAATCTACGAAGGCACGAGCTGCGGATCTACCGTGTTATGAAATCACCAAAAGGGCTGTCGTTCCACAAATTGAAACTATTGAGGGCATAAGACCACCAATTGGCCAAGAAAATTATTCTCGAGAAAATTCAAAATAGGGCAGACCAAAAATGGTCGGATATAGTAGGTCACATGGTCTCAAAGGCTCTGTGCCCTAAGCTAGATCGGAAAAAGTCTGTAGAATTGTTAAAGCTCAGCAGATCAAAGCTACGAATGGCAATAGGAATACTCTCCGCGTATTGTCTTCTAAGGAAGCACGCTACGAGACTAGGCTGTATTGTGAAGACTTACATGTCACAGAGGATATTACTCATCTCCTCTGTGAATGTCAAGCTATATATTGCTCGGTACAGGAGGGAAACACCTTGGAACTTCTTCACAAACAAAATTGAAACAAATTTTAGGTTTTGCAGGGAAATTAATTGCTTGGGCGAATTGGGGGATACCTTACATAATACCCAAGTGCAAAATCCCCAAACCTCCAAATCCCTACATTTTGAAAAATACCCGTATTGACTATGCCCAAACTCAAAATCCACCAAATAAAAAATTCACAATATTTAAAGAAATTTTCGTATACCTACTCCAAATTCAACAGTGACCCAAAGCAGGGGGGTTGCATACCTATTTTACTGTTAAAGCATTGTGAATACACTCGAAATCTATTTGGGTATTTTGGTTTTTGGGATTTTGGATTTGGGGATTTTGGATTTGGGGAAATTGACTTGGGGTTTTCAGTTTGGGGATTTTAATTTTGGAGTTTTCGTAACCAACCCGGCGAATTGGTTTAGGTTTTTGATCGATAAGGTTCACCAGGGATGGCGATGGGTATTAGAAGGAAATCATTTTTCAAGGGAATAATAACTAACCAAGAATTAAGGATATATTCGGCTGAATACCTATATCATCAGCTACATTAGGAAAGTAGAGATAGAGAGACTTCAAACCTAAGCATAAGTCTGACACTTTAAGCACAATATATCTTTTAGGTCGCCGTCAATTATATCCCTCTGGCGAGTCAGAAAAAATAGTACTTTCTGCAATGTACTCGAAAAACTCGTGCGGAATATTCGAGTCAACAAATTAGGCACAATAATTCACCTCTTCGGAAACTGTTAGCAAAAAGTCTTTAAATAAGCGAAAAGATGTATTGGATCTTTCAATGACACTACAGTGCGGATAATAAAACTCGCCAGCCTATTTACCATGAGATGACAGTTCATAAGAAAGACCCCACAAATTTAAGCTGCAGTTATCGATGGTTAAAAAAATCAGATAATCATACCGCAGAGCCCAACTCGTTCGCAAAAGCAGTGGTAGATGCTTACGTTTTTCAAAAAAAAAGAAGATCTGAACCCAACCTTCGTCTGACCCCTCTTAAAAAGGGTGTCCCATAATTCACGAAAGATGTAGCTAATTTTAATAGAAAATGCAGATTTTTAATTAGAAAGCTTACAGTTTTTATTGATTCATAGATTAGGTACACGTACAGATTGAGGTTATGTATGGAATAGCACATGGGATAAATGGTCGCCACGGCTGACAAGTACGTACTTTTTTTTCGCATAAATGTGGCTGAATTTTATTAATACACCTTCCAATTTCCTCTTTCAAGGCGTTTGTGGTCGTGGGCTTGTTTGCGTAGACCTTCGACTTCAAAAAAAAAAAAACCCAAAGAAAAGAGTCCAATGGCGTTAAATCGGAAGATCTGGATGGCCAATTTTGATAGCAAAAACGGCCGATTACACGATTAGAAAATGACTGATGCAGTAATTGAATTGTTTCTCTGCCTGTACGGCATGTGGTATCGTCTTGTTGAAACAACATGTTGGTCACTGGATGCACTGGATTCTTGCACTTTAGGCACTAAAAACTGGGTTGTTACTCTCTGATCAGCCGCATTTTCGAAGAAGAATGGTCCAGAAATGCCGCCAGCCAAAAATCCTCACCCACCAAACAGTCACGCGTTGTGGATGCATGTGTCTCTCTACAATTACTCGTGGGTTTTCTGAACCCCATCAAGATGAAAATGAGCTTCACTACTGAAGATGATTTTGTTCGAAAATTGCGGACTGTAGCTGACAAACCTCCATTATTTTTAAAATATTTCTCAGCAATGAAAATGCGTTGTTCTTTCGTATTGCCCTCCATTTTTACTAACACCGAACTGTCAGCTGTCACATTGTTATTTTTTTTCCGTTGGCATCACTGTACTATTTATTGGCGCAAAATTCAAATTTTGCGTAAATTATGGGACACCATTTAGTTCCACATGAAACGTGTACGTGTACAAGTTAAATAAATTATTTTCTGATTTATTTTCGACTGCCGAAATTCATGATTTGTTTGCTAATATCATCGATTTGTGGGTGCGCTCCCGCTTATAAGCCAAATTGTCGTCTTCGCAAACAACAAATCGAATATAGGGTAAGCGAACTTGTTGATTGAAGGCGTTGACATAAGCCATAGATATATAACATTTCAACCCCCACAATTGTAGGGTTTAGCACACCTAACCAAATAAGCCCATCAGCACTGACTATACCTTTCACCTAGGTAAACATGCCTTAACCAGAGCTAGTCGCAGTCATAGTACCTAAACACCCACCCCCCAAGAGGTGTTTATTTAATCGATGCTAGATAAAAGTTCCACTCCCAGAACCATTTAGGTCATACCCACAACACCCAACCTTAAGTGTTCTAATTGAACAATCATCGTGTGCGCGCACCAGATTGTTGTATGCTGAACGAGAGGTAAGGCCTGTGAATCGAAATTATTATTAAATACTTGGAAAGAATTTCGCGTGAAGTTACTCACTGAATTGTAGCGAAAACGGAAAGAAAAAAAATTAAAATAAGAAATTTCCATGCAAATTGTTTGGTCGTGCACTAATAAGCGGTAGAATTTTCGGTAGCATGCGAGAAAAAGTTATGCGCACCGAAATTGGTTTCACACATTAATCACATTTCATTTTAAATGTAGTTTCGGTATGGGGATAAGGTTCTCGAATGTAATTTGCACGAAGAGCGTGAAATACTGGTGTAGATTATCCGATTCCATATATAGGTACGAGTACTCGTATATATGAGGATGACAAGAATGCGACCTTAAAACCAGTCCAAAACTCACAAAGCCTTATTCGCCACAAGACTATCTCTATATCCCTGTTGCATTAAATCAAACCATTCGCCTGGATGTCATAAACTTTTTGCTGGCCTTGTAGCCTCTTCCATAAAAGCCATTGTTTGTTCGCCAGCATCATCCCATCCATAAACATTTTTACAAAGCGCGCAACCACCAAAAACTTAAAAGTACCTATACTTGGCGTATAAAGTTCTATCCCATTTCATCTTCCCATGGCGGCTGTTGCTGCATGTAACCCTGCATCGAAGACTTGAATTATTCCGCAACACAGCGCATACAGCAGATACTTGTACTTGTACTTTGCATTATCCAAAATCATTTCACATAAAATTATGAATGCCAGATACAGAGATACACACATGTGTGTACTCCAAAGTGCAAACCGCACAGACAATGCACTCTTTACATGAGCAGCGTTATGTTTTTTTTTTCCCTCAACTGTATGAATATGTATGCTCTGTACCGAGAAGAACAGCGCAGCGACATACTCGTTTCACAGAAGGAAAATGATAAACAGAACAATTTTTTGTTAAACTTTCAAAGGACGTCCCTCCATTCCATAGGATAGTGCTTTTGAGAAGCACATTCCTTTGTGAAAAGTACTCGTGTTAATGACACATTAAATTTAAGCCCGACCATCACCCGAGTACCCTCATTTATGACAATAGATACCGTGTATCTATGCACTATCTAATGCATGTGCACACTTTTGTAGATGATGATTCCATTTCCATAAGCAAACGGACAAGCAATGCAAACGCTCAAAGGTGTTAGATGCGCCAGAGAGTGAAATAACTCCTGTGCAGTAGGGCAGAAATGAAATGCCCCAGCTATAAGAGCTGTATATGGCAGTGATGTGATGTGTAATGTAAGTCGAGTTGTAGAGGCCTTGACTTGAGAGTTTCACGTTCAAAAAAGATTCATCGTCATCGTTGTCGTTTAGTTTATATGTTGATTGTTGGTGCTTCAGTCAGCTTAGTGGGGTATGGCTATTAGAGCGATATAAAGTTTTAAAGACGACATTGACGATGTACTAAATTATAGGATTTTAATAGAGCTACCTACTACAGTTAAGTTAGTTATATTCATCATAATTCACAAATTTAGTAAGTTTAAACATGAGTTGCTATAATTTTGGAGGTTTAGCGTTTCAAAGATACTCTAAAGAGTCCAAATTGTTCACGTCAAATGAATTTTATAGAGCGAATAAAAATGTTTAGCTAAAGAACACGACTGAGTCGCATAAAACTTGCTCGTTCTTTTTTACCTAAATCTTAAGTACCTACCTAAAAGTTCAGAAGTAATACTGATACACGATAAAATAAGGCTTACTTAAATATAGCTATAGTGTTAAATAAAGTTTTCATCAGTAAATTGTTATAGTGACCATTTCAATATGGATGACATTTCGGGATTTGGGTCATTACAGGAAATGCTTATGGAGACCATTTCAAGATGGATAACAATTCGAGATTTTTGGTCATTACAAGTTTCTCTTATATAAAATCCCATTTAGATAAAATGACAATTTTGTCCTTTCGTTGCAAAAGAGAGTGAATAAAAATGGTCCAATAATTGAACCCTATGCTACTCCAGTTGGATTACTAAGAAAGTTTAAAAAATTTGCCATTTTTTTTAGCCACATTTCGTCTGAGTAGATCCGGACTCCACTGATAATTAAAAATTGCAGTTTTTTATGCAGAATTTTCTTTGCTGCACGGGTGCTTTCCCGAGTACACGCCGGTCTCTGCTCTAGATCACAAACCAAATAGAACTAGACCGCCGACTTCCGTATCGTGCACCCACACGATTCTCCCCGGAATTAATTCCCCTGTCTGTGAATACGTGCGAAATGTCAAAATCAATGACGGAATTGATTTTCCATGCTATATCATGGGCGTAGGATTTTTCAAGTATGCGTGGGTTAATGGCGCTCCTTTGATTTTGTACAGCACCAATGAATGAAAAATCCTGGGCCCGCAGGCAGCTTGTAGGCAAAGTCCATTATGTGGGAGAAGTCGACGGTCTAGTTCTATGTGGTTTGTGCTCTAGATGCTCTACTTGATTTATCTCCCCTTGTTACCTTTATCATGGGTTCTACTATCAAAACAATCTACCGTCTGAGGCGGGTTAGATTTTGGTATTATCCACACTGGAGTTTCGATAACCTTGCGCGATACTTATCCTACGACTCTAGACCCTAGTTCCATGAATATACCGGCTGATGCAATATGATACCGGAACTTCGGCTGTTGTGTAAAAATGTAAAGTCAACTTTCCTTGAACTGGCTTCAGCTAGAGTCTGAGCCTGGTTTGGAATGTAATCAAATTTTTAAGGGATGGCTCCAAAACTAGTCAAGGGTCCGGTGCTGGAAATCTACAAACATTAAGCTTCAATACTCATTAGTCAAACATGCCTCTGTTTTTCAAGCGGAGATCTACCCATGCTATCCTAATGGCTGCCGAATATATTGTTAGGAATAGGTATGGCGGGGTCGAAGTATCTGCATCTGTAGTTATAGTCAGATTTCGCTTAAGGCCTTGCTTAACTCTGCGTTATATGTTTCAAAATAGTTCGGGAATGCAAGAACTCTTTAAACTCAGTCGTAAGGCTGAACTCTTTGACTCTTGTTTGGGTCTCAGGTCACACTGGGATTGTTGAAATTGAGATAGCCGATGAGATTGCTAAGCAAGGCTCAAAGGATAACTTCTCGGGACCAGAAGGTGTGTTAGGTCTTCCTGCGTCATCGGTCAGCGCCTCCATTGACGATTGGGTTTCTAACGGACACAATTGTTTATGACAATGCTCTCTTCTTAGGGGACACTTCGCTTTTGCTAAGCATCTTAGTGCAGAGTATATCCATTAATGAGTAGGGACACTCTCCACGTGTTACTTATCAGTTTACAATTTGCAGTACACATACACGAGAAATAGACGGCACTAAAAGTGCTCTAGTAAAAGAGGGATGGAAGAGTAGTCGAACTATTTCAAAATGTGGTACAGGGTGTGACGTAAAAAAAAGCAAAATCAATTTGTAATATTTCTTATTGAACATTTTATATCTAATATATATTCACATGTGTGCTACACTTAAATATTTTTGTTTGTTGGTACATTTTTTGTTATTTTTATTGAACTGTTTTAGAATAAAGTAAACCCGTACTCGGACGTAAAATTTGATAAGAAATTCCTTATTTTGATTTTTGCAACAGTTGTAATGAAATTCATTTTTCAAAAGTTAAAAAGATTCCCCTCAAAATTATTTAGGTAGTACATATTTGGAAAACAAGAAATACATTTTTGTTCAAGATTCTCTAACGAGTCTAAAAATTCTTGATTGGGCCGTGTCAATTTCGCATCTTCATATTCTTTAAAATCTGTAAAAAGGGAGGAAACGTTAAGTTGCGGACTCAATTTTAACTCACACTTGTGGTTTAGGCGGTATTTTTTTAAAATATAACCTGCGAAATAGTAGAATGCATTATCAATACCAAAGTCCACAGTTTTATAGTCAGGTTCAGTTTTGAAAGCGTAAACCAAATTGTCCTTATTTTGTTTTTGTGGTTCCATCTGCACTTCAATGTCTGGAAGTTCCAGGTTAGCAGTTGGCTCACAGTTTCCACGTGTAATATCTTCCATATACTTTGCCGGAAAAGATCTTTTAGATGAACAGATGAATTGAAATGGAGTCAGCAACTTGTTATTTCCCCCTCGGTTACGTAAAACAGCAAAAGTGTTTTCCAAGCAATCTTGATTAAGATTTCTTGTTAAAAGAAACTTAATACCGTCATCTTTTATTTCTGTAAAAATGCCAATTAAGGCATTTATATTCTGTTGCCATCCTTTTATAAAACGCATTTTTTTAGTTACATTTCTAGAATTTTCATGAAAAGTCATATTTTCAAAAAATAAATTCATTTCATGCAAAAAAAGCAATTTGTTCCGCTTAATTAAAATTAAGAAATACAACACAGATTTATATTCATTCTTCCCCGATCTATAACTTATATTGCTTACCTCTCACTATTATCCGTTATTTTGAAATATTTAACTCCAAAATTTTCTTTCTGCTCTCGCCCACACGCCAAACATTTAACATAATGTTTTCCCATTATTTTATTTAAAGTTCTTAAACTATGCAAACTTGCACTTCAACTTTTAATTTTAACTATTTTTAATTGTTTGCCACACGCACTGAACACCCTTTACTTCGTCAATTGATGGTAATGAACGACTGATAACAATCCAACTCCAGCTCGCCTTTAAAAATACGTGCGAAAAAAATGTAAACAATCCCCTCTACAACCAACCTAAGTAATTAGTATGACCATCTGCTGTGAATTATATTACCTAAAAAGTGCTGGCAATAAAACTTAAAATCGTAAAATATGGTAATTAACGAAGTCGTAGCAAGGCAAAAGGGTTGAATTTCGTGATAGAGAATGAAACATTTCTTTTTCATGTCCATAACAAAGACCATTTAATCAATAACCAATGGGAAAAACTACAAAATTTGTTTTTTTTATTAGCAATTCTACGAAAGCAAAGCTGGTTACCTGATCAACCTGAATGGTTGAGAGAAAATACTAATATACTGACATCACTTCAGCTCGCCTTTAAAAATGCTTTATGAAAAAACCCACAATCGTTTGTCGTACGCAGCAAGCCCTATGTAGTGGTACAGGCAAAATGTGTTGTGTACCCTTTTTTTCTCAAGCAGTCGTTGTATGCAGGTAAAAAGTATTCTTTCGACCTGCTTCCACTTATTGTACGATTTTTTCTGCATTTTGCTTTGTGGTAGTAGGAAATGCATATGTGGAGAGAGTGTCCCTACTCATTAATGGATATACTCTGTCTTAGTGTGCTAGGCTTAAGTAATAACGGGGTTTTCAACAGGAACGCTACAAAAGTAGAGTGACAGGGATAGCAAACGAAACGACCGACGCCGAATTTCTTGCCGCTCTTTGGACATTTCTCTTCAGTAAGGTTTGCCATTTCATGATGGAAAGATATACGAGCCAACAACGAGTCGAAATTATTAAAATTTACTACCGAAATTCGGAGTCAGTGGCCTCAACGTTAAGAGCGCTACGTCCAATTTATGGTCGTCATAATTGTCCTAGCAGATCAACAATTGAGCGTCTAGTGGAAAAATTCATCCACAGGCACAGTACAAAATGTTTCCGTGCCAGTGAGACAAAGAAGTGCCCGTAGTGTCGAGAATATTGCTGCCGCTGAGGCTTCAGTGGAAGAAAGCCCAAATGTATATCTCACACGTCGTTCTCAAGCGTTGGGCATCTCTGTGACGTCGTTGTGACGAATTTTGCGAAAAGATCTTGGCCTACATCCTTATAAGATTAAATTGACGGAAGAACTGAAGCCGCTTGGCCAACAGAAGCGTCGTATATTCGTGAATTGGGCTGAGCAACAACTTGAAAATGATTCGGATTTTCATCGAAAAATCATCTTCAGCGATGAGGCTTAATTTGAATTTCAACCGTTTTAGTTGGCAAATTCACCCAATAGGTGTCTCTGTCATTCTATAGATAAATCCAAGATGGTTGTCATTTTGTTTCACTTACTTTTCGATTGGAACAACGAGCGCTAGTTATGTTGGCGTCATTTTCTGGGCAGAGATTGTATGGATATGACATTTTACCAGCAGTATTTTACTGACTGATATCTTATCTGGAATTGAAGGTAGGTGTAGGTAAATGGGTGCTCTTATATTGAAACTTTACGTAGACCATTAGTTGAATATATTATGTCCATTGTGGGAACCGTCCGCACTAGAGGCAGAAATCCGCTTTTAAGCCCTCAAGATCTACATAAATCTCAAGGGCTATTAAAAGCTCTTTTTTGTCCAGATTTTCCAGTGAGTCCTAGAGCCAGGATTAAAGCTACGATTACACGGCCATTTTTTCGAGTCATTTAAATGGCGCTCTGACGTAAAAATTGCGTCACAAAGCAGTAATTTAAATGTCATTCTGTGTGATCGCCATTTTTGGGATAACATTTTCGTCGTCATTTAAATGATTAGAAAAATATCGGACCAAATGACATGTATTTAGTGCCATTTAAATCATTAGGCATCATTGAAGAGCGATCACACGACCATTTTTTCCGCCATTTAAATGGCATCCCAACGGAAAATTCTAAATGACTCGCAGTGTCCGTCATTTGATTTTAGGACACAAATGACGATGATAGTCATTTCGTGTGATCGCCATTTTTCCAATGACGAATCGGAGCTTAAATGTCGCTCTTATGCGACATTTTTTCCTGATGTCACAGTGCCATTTAAATGACTCAAAAAATGGCCGTGTAGTCGTAGCTTAACTGATGAAATGAAGACAGTTTATTTGTCACAACCACATAGATTTGAGTATGAAATTCAGGAGTTCTTTAAGTAGATCCACGTTCTCCAGATCATCAAGTGCATCAAAAGAAGTAGCTGTTGAGAATATTCTGTCTGTTCAGTAGGTGACGAACAGATTCTATTTCTTCGCATTCCATTCGGCTTTCTGCAATAATCGTTAGGCATATGTAGTATGCCCATCAGCACAGTGTCCAGTAATGTCCCCCGTAATGTATGCAAATGTCTTTGCGACTCATTTCGATCATGAATTTAGATCTTTTCGCTCACCTCTGTCCATATTTCCTTTGTGTGAATGGTATATTGAGCCTGATCCAGCGTAGGTTGGTTCTACTTAATGATTCAATGTTAATTCACCTTGCAAGTGTATTCTGCAGAGTTCTTTCTTACAGAATTTTGGGCCAAAGATGAGAGCATTTTTCACCAATTTCTTGCAAGCACGTCCGCCTTTTCATCACTCGGAATCTCCATTGCCCAGCATAGGGCTACCGCGTATTTCTTGCATTGTTTTTCTGCCCTAGATTTCGCCACAACTGACTCAATTTTTGGCCACTTGGCTCTCAATTAGTACATGGTGATGTTTTCATCGTCATAATAGTAGCGTCTCTTCAAATCCTTCCCAACTTGGGTTATAGCAGCTACCCCTGCCTGAAAAGCCACTGCAGTCATCGCTAATTCTAAATAATTCTAGCAGATCCAGAGTTTCCATCATGAAACCGCATTCTCTTCGCAGTATAATTTACTTTGATCTCCCATTCGCTTCCGTTGAAAACTCCAGAAGTGAATCTCCTTTCCAAACCCACTGATTACTACCAACCATAAGATAAGTCTCTGACAAACCAAAATGATAACCTAAATACGTCAAAGGTTTTCATTTCAATTTGATAGCCAGTATACCTGCGGTCAATAAAACACCATTTATATACCGTCAACTTTCTAATTTCAATTAAATTAAGCTGGATTCACATGCATTCCGTTCATATGGTAAGATTCTTATCGCAAATTGTCTACCATAAGTGGCCAAAAAGACAGAAAAAAAAGTGAAATTTCTCTCTCCCCTCCCGAGACCTGATGCCACTCGACAAGAACAAGAACCTCGTCTGGATTTGATAAACTAGATCTGGCTGTGTTGCTTTCGCTGTTCATTTTCATAAGGCACTAGGCACCTCTTATACGAGTGGCACTCTGCCAATACTTATGAAGCGCATTTTTATGCTGACGAGAGCGCCCCTTCTTACAGCGACCTTGTTACTAATAACCTCATTTTCACACTCACTGCAGGCAGAGGCAGCATTTTATAATGCTCGATGAATTCCCTAGAACTTTTTAATTTTTTTTTTTAATTTGTGATTCGATGTGTGCTTTGTTGCCCATGCACTATGACGAACGGATACAAATTAACAACACCAACAGAACATTAAACATAAAATGATGTTCGAGGCGAAATTTCTCTGAATCTCGACAAAATGTAGATCTTTAAACCTATGGAGCTATTTATGAGTTAGATTAAGAACCAGAAATGGTTCCACTTGGCAGAGTTGAAGTGTCTGGCTGTCAGTATGGGATTTTCTTTCCCTTTTCACTAGTTCAGCGGGATAATTATATGCAGATTAGTATAGAGTTTTCTTGGAAATTTTGGCGTCTTCTTTAAGTGAATTTATTTTTGGTTAATTACTATTTATAGCCAGAGTTGTGCTGGTCCTCCTATTTTTTTTTTATAATTTCCGCTTCTTTGACAAGCTCGTAATAGACGTGGAGTTGAAATGGTGTGATAATTAATTGTTGGAACTAAGTGATTGTGTGTTTGTGGGGAGTTTTTTTTTTATTCGTAAAAACCTCATAAATTGCGTCAACGGTAGAAATTTACCATTTTATAAATGAAATGTCAAAGAAAGAATAGTTTATGCAGACAGATTTAAGCCGGACATCAACCGCGGAAAGTTACGCAAACTCACAAATGTCAAGTGTTGGAAATAATGACAGGCAGTTGTGTGAATATATTGCTTTGCATATTTCAGGAGTTTTTGAGAAATATTCTATAATGAAAGTAAAAATATAAGTAAATAATATTTGATTGATTGGACCTGAAAATGTTTGTGATTTGCAGGAAAATGACTGCCACGGCTGGCTTGACAGTAGCCAATCCTGTCAACCAAATTTTTTAATACATTTTGAATGGTTTTGATTTCGGGCTGTAAGTATTATTGAGCGAGAATGGTCAGTGAAATTTCAAAAAAAAAAAAACGTTCTACTTAACGTAGATTTCTTCTATATTCCAGTTTCCAGCTCCAGCTCCAGCCCTCCAGGTCGATTTTGTGTTGCCGCCATTTCGGGCTTTAGATGACACGACAGTTGGCATTATGGCATCGTATAGAGAGTGGTCAATAGCAATTGATTATGGAATGGATTAGCTATTGTCGAAATAGTATGTTGATTATTAAAAATCTTATTCACCCCTACCCTATGGCGAATAATATTTCCCCCGGAATGTTTCCCATTCAGCAATTTGATTTACATTGCTGACAAGGGAAAAAATTCCATCGGAATTTAATAGAAAATACGTGACTTTGTACGAAATCATCTCTAAAAGACTAGAATTAGAAAATGTCGATGCGTCCTTTCCATATGACTTTAGTCGGTAAAAAACAATCTGTAGGTGAACTTGCACTGGAAATTGATTGCATGATTGCAGGCCTTGAGAGACTTCCTCATTTTTAGACTGGAATTATTATGTAACTTTGAAAACGAAAGGAGTTATCATTTGCACGAAACACCCAACAACCTGATGGTCCCATATCAGTGCGGTTTTAGGCCAGACCAAACCATCGACCAAATTTTCACACTCCGACAGATCTTAGAAAGAACCCACCAGGAATTTCAGATCGATACACACCGTATTTTTATGGACTTTAAAGTCGCCTATGATATAGCGTGTGTATAGGGACGTGCTATACGTAGCCATGTCACGTTTAGGCATTCCTGCCAAATGCGTTCTTCTGTGCAGGATGTTGATGGAGAAATCTCGCTCGGCATAAACATCACCGAGCCCTTTGATGTTGAAAAAAGTTTAAAAGAAGGCGATGCGCTATCATGTAACTTTTTTAACACATCATCCTTCAAGTAATTGTACGAAACTCACAAGCCAACGTTAGAGGAACCATTTTCCAGAAATCTGTTCAACAACTCACATAATATTATGCTGACGATATTGATATTATCGAAAGATCGCAGAGAGCTGTCATATAGTGGCGCATTTGCTAGTATTGAAACGGAGGCGGCAAAGATGGGTGTGGCTGTGAATGGGGACAAAACAAAGTATATGCTGTCAACGAGAAAATACTCTCAACATCGGCGACTTGGACAAAACGTCACGATGGACAGATACAACTTCGAAGTAGGTAAAGACTTTGTCTACCTGGGCTCCGCTATCACCTCGCAAAATGACAGCAGCGGTGAGATTAAACGAAGAATCACTCTTGCCAATCGCTGTTTCTTCGGGATAAGAAGGTATCTAAGAAATAAAGCCCTCTACCATAGAACCAAGGAGATATTAACACCCTAATCATCCCGGTCATGCTGTATGGTGGAGAAGCATGGACTCTGTCGAAATCGGATGAATACCTTGAGAAAAAGATTCTTCGGACGATATTCGATCCAGTTTTTATCGAAGGAGTTTGGAGGAGAAGATTTAACGACGAGCTTTGTGGCCTATACAGCGGCGTTGACCTGGTGAAAAAGCTGGAGATACAACGGCTGAGAAGGCTGGTGCACGTGGAGCGTATGGACAGCAATGCAACAGCCCGACGAGTCTTTGAGTCCACCCCTGAGGGACAACGTAACAGAGGAAGACCAAACCTTAGGTGGCAAGCACAATTGGAGGGCGACCTCAACCAACTTGGTGTGTGTAACATGAGGCAGCTTGCTAGGGACTAAGCTGGCTGGAGGGGCTTGTTGGTTGAGGCCGTAGTCACACCCGGACTCTTCTTACCGCCCCCAAAAGTAAGTAAGTATGTATTTCTAACATTTAGGCTGCGGTTCCGGTGAAAGCGAATTTTACTCGCGCGAACTTAGCGAATAAAAATCGCGCACTTCACAACATAGGAAATCTGTACTTTTGAATGATTTAAGCGAACTTTGCGAACTCGCGCGAGTCATATTCACTTACATTCGCTGGCGCCGGAACCGCAGCCTTTAAGGTGTCAAATTAGAGCTAAATTCTCGTTTAAATCTTGAGTTTCAAGAAACAGTCCGTAAAATGCCGATTATTGTCGATCACAAAGTTACAAACGACACTGAAATGACTCGAATCAAAAATACGTCAACAGTCGTTTAATACTATAAACGCCACAGAATAAGATTGAATAATAATAGATATAGAATTAGTCAAAAACGAACTGGGAAAATCCTAAAACTACAAAATTTCAAGAATCAAGACCTACAGAGGGTCCACTTGATCAACTTACACCCGCGGCCCACTTAATTGATAACCGGGCCATAGAAAATTAATGATGAATGAATGCTTCTTAAAGGTTTGCGAATAAGAAGATAAAAGCGAAAGGCTTTTCATGAAACATGAAGCACGTTTTCGTTTTCGTATGATTTTTCGTTTTTAAAAAGCGAAAGTGATTTTCGTTTCGTTTTTTTTTACAGAATCGCACCCCTGATTTGTTCAAAAAACATATTTAGGCGGTAGGTTTATCGGAAATGTTGAGCAATTCCCTGTGAATAAATTTACTCATCCAAAATGGCATTTTCTTTTGTTGCTTGTTGGTTTTTCAAATTTTTTTTTAAATTGTTTCCCTGTAGTTTATTATTGATTTTTTTGTTTAGAAATACGAAAGTCATTAATTGTCGAAAAATTGTAAAAGTCAAACGACCAGAAACTTGTCGTGTACAAGTACAAGTTGAAATAAACTTGAAATGCCTTACTATTACTATAGAGTCAGTTGGCAAAGAACCGGGCTAACGACAGAGGCTGGTTAGTTGAGAAAGGCCCTGGGTTTACACCAAAATGTAGTCTTCTTTTTCTAAGATTACTTTCTGTGATGAGAGTTCTCTGTCTCTAGAAAACAAATTTTTAATGACACAACCTAGAGTATAGCTATCGCGAGAAAGCTTCCTGGAAACCTTATAAAATGCGATAAAGCCCTTACCCTAGGTTTTCAATTTTCCATTCGTTTCAAAGGCAAAATCAGCATCAAAGAAAAATTGCAAGAATTTGAACTTAGCTTCCGTTTGCACGCGACGGATTTATATAAACACATCATGAAACTTTCATACCTTACAATGGTAGGTAGGTACAAGGTAGGTACTTCTTGAAAAGGATCCCTCAACTAAAAAGTGAATCTCAAAATGCCGCAGTTGATTTATAGGCACTTATGTTTTCCCTTTCGTATATAAAGAATCGTGAAAGTCGTTCAAACCATTGCATGTTGTGGGCAAAGATGTGCCACTTCACGCAACGAATTCCAAAAGGGGCCACCTTCTTCTTAGCATTTCATTCAAACATGACATCCTAAGAGCTGAGCTCACCATGTTATACAGACCATGCCCTCTATATACACTTCTGTGTCTGGTCCTTATCCTAATGGATCGGCCATATGTTGTATGCTTAGCGCATGCGTGCACCCCAGACACGGGATCCCATTGTCGGAGATCGCCTTCTCTCATGGTAATGCAGTTTTTTTTTTTATAACAAAATGTTGCTCTTTTCCCTTGTTGCGGTTTTTGCAATTCATACACTTCTGCCAGACATAATTATGCAGAATAGCGAGGATTATTACAAGCAAAGTACTTGTAATGGATAAGAGGTGCAAAAGGAGAAACAAAAGTCTCTAACTTTCAAGTCAGCAGCCACTACACCGACGATGGTGATGGTGGTGGGGTTGTCGCGCTAGGGTTCTTCTCGATCTTCGTATAGCTGCAAAGATTCTATAGATATGCACACGCATGAAGGTATACCTGGTACTACCTGAGTTTTTCATGAGCAGCATAATTATTATGAGCATTGACAGCTGATGTCGTCTTGTCCAAGGTTATATGCCGGGCTTATGTTGGAAGTGATGTGCGTTGGCCCGTTCCTATATATAGTAGTTTAGTTTTTTTTTCCAGTCTTCGTTTGGCTCTAGATATAAGTTGGACTTAAGGTGCATACACATAGAACGACTCTGGTGTGCTGGAATATTAAATTACAACGAGGGAGAAGGGGACCTAACCTAATAGAGTGACCAGGTTCGGTGTGCGTGTATGAGTAGTGTGCCTGCGCCTGGCAATATTGAGTTTCCATTATCATCAAGTTTTGTGTAAATTATAGGATTGAATAAAAACCGCTGCATTATGTATTTTTAAATGTGGGTAGATTATACTAAGCTAAGCAGTAGGTTAGGTATACATGCGGTGAACCTATTCTATAGCTGGTGTGAATAATTTACGATGTAGAGTTAAAGTTGTTTAAATTTTTGTTTGTGGAACTTAATTGCGGATGGTGGGCGAGAAATTGGAACAAGCAACAAGTTTGTCGTAGGTCAGTGTGGTGACTAGACCGCTTTTGTTGGCATATGTCAAGATATAAGAACTTAAATTGCATTTCTAGCTAATTGAGGGCACAACGTGAACATAATGTGGGAAGGCAATTATTCAAAACACCGCACCGTAGTAAATTTTAAAGAAATTTAGGGGCAAGTGATTTGTAACTTCTTCTGAAGTCGTTGGGTCATTATTGAGAATTATTTCTTTAACCTTCACCTTTAATTTTTGCATGGAAAATGTCGCCATTGTAGGCTCATAAAATTTAAACTGATCAATAAAAATGACAACTGGGATTACGTTTGCCTGTCGCGGGGTGCTTTTGCTTTTCTGACAATAATGGCCTTAAAATTATAGTCGGATAAAGTATCTAGACTTTAAATTATTTTAGTACGGGACAGAGTTCGTAGTAGTCTTTTGTTAATTATAGCCAACATAAAATTCAGTTTATCGTTGTCAAAGTAAATTTTATCTCTTATAGTATCTACGGACTCAAGAATATGTCATCTGTCACTTTGAAGAGAAAACTAAAATTTTTTTTAGAGATTTTGTTCATTCATTCATTCATTTTCGATGACCTGTGTTGCGTATTCATTAAAGGGCCATTCACATGGGAGCGAACGAACGAATTGATGAAATGCGAATAAACCACTTTTTATGCATTTATAAACAGAAAATTCCAAATTTTATTTTTCCAAGATATCCTCCTCTTGGAATAAGGTTAAGTTCGAACGAATTTTTTATTCGCTACTTTGTGGAACGCGATTTAAATGATGTGGATTGTGAATAGACTGACAATTCGCGACAGGGTGTTTTCGTTCGCGACAAAAATTTTGGATTTCGAAATTTCGTTATTTAAACTGTTAATAAACTTGTTTTCTTAATAAATTTTGATGGAATAATTAATTATCCTCATCTTGGAGTAGTAAAATGTGCAATTTTCTGTTTATAAATGCATAAAAAGTGGTTTGTTCGCATTTCATCAATTCGTTCGTTCGCTCCCATGTGAATGGTCCTTAAGTGGGTCGCGGGTGTAGGTTGCTCAAGTGGACCCTTCATAGCTCTCAGTTCTCTAGATTTTATTTTAAAGAATTTTAACAGGAAATTTAACGAAATGTTTTCCAAGGATTAAGTTTCCTTTATCAAGTGTAGAATACAACGAAACAAAACAAGTTTTTTTTTAGAATCGCTAGGGTTATAGGGGAATATGTTGCAAATGGATTCCATAAACTGTGTTTGGTTTCTCAAACTGTCAATTTGTGTGCCTTTTTTAACGAAAGTTTGTATACGGTATACTCTAAAGTAAGGCGCGCATTGAAGTTCTGTTTAAGTGGCGTGGCAAGTGACAGGTGGCATGGGAATGGCGACAATGAGGTATGAAAATAATTAAACGCGCACTGAAGTGACAAAAAACGCATAGTCCCACCGATTCATCAGTTTTAAAATGTCGTTCTATGTTCAATTCCTTATAGTCTCGCATGTTTTTAGTACAAAAGTCCAACGACGACACAAGCCTTTACAAATTGATATGCCTTTACATGCGATATGCCTATATACAAATCCCAGTCATTACCACCCGCTTGCCACTGGAAAATTAAATTTTTCGAGATAAGTGGCATCAAACTGGCATCACGCCACCTGAAAAAGGTCACAGCGGCGCGGCGGCACCCCAACTTCGCTTTAATGCACGCTTCTACATTTGTATACATAGCGACTCCACCTGCCATTTGGTCATCACGCCACTGCCACATCACTTGGGTGCGCGCCTTGCTTAAGGTTAGTACTAATTGCAGTTTGGTTAAAAAGCATCTAAAAAATTAAATAAAGAGTTAAAATTAAATAAACAGTTCTGAAGTTAGAGTGCTGCTACTAAGTGTCTTCTTCTTCCGAATTCTCCCGGTGTCTTTCAGAGACCCTTCAGTAGTAGCGATTAGACAGTCTTGCCAGATATTCCGTCGCAACCCTATACAAACAGAAAAAATATAAAAATCTTCATTGATAACCAGCAGCAGTCCATTTAAGCACCTCACTCTCTTAACTGTTAACACAAAGCAAGGAAGAAATATTTGGAGTCACAAGCAGTTATAAAAACATCGCCTCATCTGAGTTACCGCTCATAGTGACATACGAAGGAAACGAAAAAGCAAATGTGCTAGCGTTTTAGCCACAACACAATTACCACTTGTTCTCTATGCCGAACTCTAGGAAAAAATCCCTAAGTAACTGTGTCATGTCCTCCTATGTGGTCTCATTTGACAGTCGTGATTCTAAAGCTTTGATTCCTTGCAGGTCAGTCGCAATCATTTGTTACAACAGGGAGGAGTGTGCTTTTTTCGCTGAGGCCTGCTTTTCGAACGGATGTTCTGTGAACGCAACCCAGCGGCCTTGTTGCCCCGTTGGGCTCTGCTCTGTTCCAGACTGGAAATACAAGGGTCTAAACCGCGATTGTACAAAGACGAAGAAAAGAAGTCTCTTGGTCCATCAGATCAACTGAAAATATTGAGGCAGTGAGAGCTTCAGCCTAATGCCCTTGGACGGCTGCTTCTTGATGAATTTTACTTAGGGAACATTTTTTCCAATCCGTAGGTGTGGGATTAATAAAACCCTAGGGCATCACAACGGATCTACATTAATCTAAGTGTGGGACCACTAACCTAACCTAACCTAACTTAGGAAACATTGAGTTCTAACACTACGGAGCAACGACTGATTTTCGGTCCCGTTTGCGTTGACTGGCCTTGGAGGAGGAAATTGAGCAGCGAACTCTACTAGCTGTACAGAGTACAGCGACACCGACTTGGTCAGTACATATCGCACAACTATAAGATGGCTAAGACATATAGAGCGAATGGACTCCAACGCTCCGGCCCGAAATGGCTTCGAATTCAATCCGAAGGAACAATGCAGTAGAGGAAGACCTCGCCTTAAGTGGTACAAGTGGAAGGGGACGAAAACTTGGATTTCGTAATTGGAGGGAGTTAGCCAAATATCGGGCTAACTCGAGAGGCCAGGTCCACCGCCCGGACTATAGTGCCATCGAATCGAATCTACTACGGAAAAACATCTTACACCTTAAGGGCATTTATGACTGATTTGGGGACACTTCCTGAAGCTACTCATCTCAGTAGGGGGCGATTTGTAGTGGCCAAATCGGCGGAGCGGGTATTTTGGCAATTTCTGCCTGGATGTTGGTCTCTAGGTCTTGTAGGGTCCTTGATTGACATAAGCGCAGCGTTAAAAAAAAAGAAGACCTACAATACCTAGGCCAACATTCGAGGATAAATTGCCAACATACTCGCTGGTAAGGGTCATTCATAACAATGGTCAACGTTAAAAATCGACTTATTCAGTGTATAGGCAATGGGGGCCGTCATCTACCTGATATGATTTTCAAAACTATGTAAAACAAAACTTGCGGTATAGATGTGCCTTTATTATATGTTTTGAAAAAAGGAAGTTACCTGTACCGCCGTGTGGTTCTTAGCTCTTAGCTGGTAGTTGAGCTGCTGAAAAAAATTGATTCTGATCTGTCATACTGAACTTTAAGCGCGAGTTGCCATCAACCACGTGCGGATAATAGTTTAAGCTTGATTTTTTTAAAAGTCCAACATTCAAAAATGAACATCCTCCACTAAATTCCCCAACTTCACTAAGCTGCTTTATCTTCGCCCATCATTATAACAATCAATTTCAGCCCATAAATCGCCGAAAGTAAGACTTTCCATCAGCAATTACTTCACACATCAACCAAAGTCTACCAAATTTTAAGAGTGAAAACGATCATTAGGTGAGGACTTGCAGTCGGGCTAAGTAATCACTCTCTAGGCTAAATAATCGATATTTAACAATAAATCTTTGTTAAGAAAAAAGGCGAGTTGATATTTTGTATCCGTGTATAGTAAGCTTGGAGCAATTTACTTTTTTGACAGCGAAACGAAAATTATGAAATATGACTAAATCGCATTTACATATAGACACCACCACCACGATCATCATCATCATGCCAGAAAGGTTTTTAAATCCGTTTTTGTTTTTATAATTTTCTTTGCGAACATAATTAGAAGGAAAAGAGCAAAAGTTTAAAAGTTATTAACCATCAGCCGCCGGCCACCGCTAGCACTTGGTAAGACCAATGATCTTCATCCATGGAATGTACCAGTACTCGCGTATGTATACGAAAATGCGTTCCTCTGCTGGGGGTAATATTTAGAATCCAACAACAACAAAATTAGAGTACAATGTCTGAAGAAGAATAAGAAGGATACAATAAACTTTGCTTAATTGAGCATGTTGTTGTTGGCAGATGAGGGGAATATTAAGATATTTATTATGGCATAAGCAGCAGCAACAAAGAAGACATGGGTTAAAAAATAAAGAAGAACAATTTTGACTCTTCAAAGCTGATTACAATTTTTTTTTTTAATTTTTTCGTTAAAGAGATGAGCACAGTGAGTGAACTTTTAAGTACACGAGACGCTTAATGAGCGCTAAGATTTCATTTGACTTGGGAAAGATTTTAAATTGATGTAGTGATGTATACGTCATTCGAAAAAGATAATACTACTTGTACTTATGACAGATATTTGATCTTTGAGTGGATTAAATTTTTGAAGTGTTGTTAGGATGATCGGATAGGGTTGCCCTTTTTCCACTAGATCCATCCAATAGGAAAGCCCAATCTCGGTGCCATGAAATTAAGTCTTATGCAAAAAGGTCCAAACGTAATTTTGGACTTTATTGCAATTTTTGGACTTTATTTCATTTTCAAAAGTGCAATAAAGTCCAAATCGAAGTGGAAATAAAATCCACAATGCATAACCAGTAGAATATGTATGGGGACAGGAGGCGTGCTGCCCCCTGCAACCCCCCTGCTCGACTTTCTTTTAAATAACTGAGTGGCAATAATGTCTAATGGTTTTATTGCAATTTCAAAAATGAAACAAAGTCCAAAAATCGTTTTGGATTTTATTGCAATTTCAAAAGTGCAATAAAGTCCAAAAAAAGTCAAAAATTACGTTTTGGACCTTTTTGCATAAGATTTTATTTCATGGCACCCCAATCCCATCTATGAAAGACAAAAACTGGAGGTTAACTCATTCAGGGATATTTCTCCCAAAAATAGACCTTAAACCAAAATTATAGGCGAATGACAGTTGAGTTGGCCCAAAAGATCAGTTGCGTCGTATATGAGTTGTCTTGGTATGATGAGATGGCCATGGATGGGTTGTATGAAAAGTTCTACCATCAATCCAGTAGTGAGATTGATTTCGGTCAAGGTTTTAAAATACGTTCTACGAATCTGACAAGTTTGACACTCAATAGAAGATATTTTGGGACGACTTTCAGTTTGTTGGATGTTCGACAAGTTTGACTGGGCTGAGACTAGATGTGGCTTTTCTGACAATTTATGCCTTTTGTAGAGGTTTTAATTTGATGGTCGATAACAAATATCGAAATCAGTTTCTTAATGGTAACTCTGAATATTTTTGAATTTTACTTCGTGTAAATGTTGACCACGACTACGCTTGAAGCGGTCCATCCTGAATGACCAATTTTGTCAAACTTTTTCCAATATATCGGCTGGTATCTCACCAATAACACGACTTATATTGTTTTCCAAGGCGGCAATAGTTGCTGATGGCTTATCCAAATAGACCAGAGACTTCACATATCCCCACAAAAAATAGTCCAGCGGCATCAAATCGCACGATATAGGCGTGAATTGGCACAAGTCCAAAACATGAGATAAATCGCTCGCCAAATTCGCCTTGCATGGGCATAATTCATGAATTCGCGACACATTTTTTAACTGAGAACGATTTCTGGTAATAAAATTTAATAATTTGCAAACGTTCTTTTGGCGTAAGTCTATCCATGGTGAAATGGCAATGCCAACTGAGCATTTTTTATTTTGACACATGTCACGAATCACGCGTGAACTGTCAAAAAAATCAGGCTTAAAAACCAAACACCAATTGTAACTTACATATTTAAATTGACATCAAACCATGAAAATATTCTGCCTTCAAGCTGCAAGCCTACAATTTTTAAATCTTGAGTTAGGGCCAGAATCAGAAGTTTTAGTCAATATTTTTAAAAGACTGTAAAACATGGACTGTGAGTGAGATAAGCTTACAAAGGTGTTAATTCCACATTTGTTAATTCCTCATTTTTGGAAGGCTCAAGTAGCAAGCTTGCGAAAGTTCAGTATGTTCAGTTCATCTATGCATTGCATATACTATAAACGGTTCTCCAATATAGGAACGGATAGATTTTGACAGTTCATGGCGGCCATGTTGCTTTATCTCTTGTTAGTTTTTCTGTTGTTTTTTTTTGCTGGCTTTTCAATCACTAAAGACAAATCACCATGTCAATGTATAAACCCTTGAAAATGTATTATCAAAATGGGTTTTCGCTTGTGGCAACGGTACCAAAAACTGTAGGTCTGTGAAAACATTGCCACTGTCCGTGATAGTTTGCAAAATACCCCCGATGCGGTGAACTCGGTACTGAGCTCAAGAACTCGACCGTTAGCAAACATGGATGCGATCGAACGACATGTGGTTTCAACAGCCATAATGGACATTCTGCACGAGCGATTTGAGGTCTGAATATTTTTATTATCTGATTATCTCACGCATCAGAGGCAATGTGAAAAAGCCATGCGAATTAACCCTTTCAGACTTCTTCTTGTATAGGGTTTCCTCAAGATTGCAATAAGCCGCAAACGACCGTGCGTCAGTCGCCAAAGACAATATTTTTCGTGCCGTCATCGCTCAAATTCAGCCTGACCTATGCGCCAAAGTTGTCGAAAATTGGACCTCTCGGATGTGCGCCTGAAAGCGAAGCTGCGGCGGCCATTTGTACGGCTTCATATTCCACGCAAATTGCCCTTTTTCATAGCATGAAAGTTCAAGTCTTCGATTGCATGTAGTTAGCTATACATTTAATGGACTTTTTTGATAAGTTGAGTTGAGAACTTCTTGGTACTTGAGTTAGTTGAATCAGCTGTCAGACTATCCAAATAAATTAGTCGTTCTTGTGTTTTTCAAAGAACAGTGAAAATACAAATCACATGTTGCCAAGTCGTATTACTTATGCGGAATGTTTTTTTTTTTTGTTGTCAATACTTCTTCTGGGAAAGGCGAACACTTTCTTGAGTTGCTGTTGTAAGTTGAAGTCCTTTTAGTGGGCGCAATGGCTCTGTTGTTAGTGTGCCACCCTTCTAAGCGAAGGATCTCCAGTTCGATCCACGGAAAACACAAATTACACAGTTCTTTCCACTGGGCCACCTCTAGCAAAAGTCTGGCAAACATCCGAGAGTATAACTGTTCTGAGAAAGGTCCCCTTCTCAATGTAGCCGTTCGGACTCGTCATAAAATGTTAGGGCCTTCCGTTTGTCCTAAAAATAAATCCTCAATACAAATGAATGGATGTGAGAAGCTAGGCATAAGGAGTCTTCCAACAAATACTTCTTCCAAATGGATTTCGTATCCCATTTTGAGCTATTGTCATCAATTAGTCGCGTTCCAGATCAGTGATCAGTTGATTGATGGCGATTCGCGAAATTGCATTTACCTAAAAAATGGTAAGGGAAATAAACCAACTTTTTAGCTCCCGGAAAACTTTGAGTTGAAGTTATCCGGGAACAAACTTACTTCATTCGGGTCTAACATTTTTAAAATACTTGCTGATTTCATACTTTCTACAGTCATCGCTTTTAAGGCTCCTATACTCCTATAACAGTGATAAAAGCTTGCCAATAAAACCTTTATTTAGTGATAGTTCATTTAATACCCTTGACTCTGAGAATCTATGTATATTTTTAGAACTGCATGAGGCATTCGCATTCGCATTCGCATTCTCCATGCGATTACCTTCAAAATTTAATTGCCACCTTAAACCTTACAATTATGATCAATCATTGTACAGCCTGATGTCATCATTACACCATCAATAATTAGGAATTCATGAAATCCCGTCAAAGGAATAAACAATACTTGTCAATATCGCATTTTCAACTCTTATGCCCAGGTGTCCATGTCCACTTCATCATCATCATCATCATCGCCGTTGACTGCGCGGAATCATACTTCATTGTGACTAAAGAAATAACATTTCTGTTCCGTCATCACAATGGCATAAGCGTCAAACTACGAGTACTACTAAAAATAACAATAGAACCCACTTCATCCATATTACCATAGGAGTGAGTACCCGTAGCAGCAATCGCATGCATATACCGGTACATAAGACAACACTGCCAATTAAAATGCTCGCTAGCGTAGTAAATTGACGATTAACAGCTCGCCAACTGACACATAATTACGCCCAGATGACAGACAGACAGAAAGACAGACAGACAAATGCACAGCAATCAAAATTGGTCGTGAAAATTTGCAATTTATTCGTGGTTATAAATAAATCATTTTCTAATCGATTTTCTCAGTCCTATAGTCAATTAAAATTAAAACCAACCCGCAAACCCCCTCTCTTGCTACTTCCACGCACGCATCTCATTAGAAGACCACAGCCAGACCGATGCGGTTGCCTTCAAAAGGTACCGCCTCAAACTCCAAGGATTCGAATTCGAATTTAGATTCAAAGAAAATCAATTAAAAGGCGAGATAGTTTTTTTTATGCGTCTCTCTATAGCAAAAGGGAATCATTCGCCTCTAATGAGACATTCGTGTGTCACGATTGAGAAAGGTTTCGCCGATTAAAAGGTTGACTACTTTCAGTACTAAAAATAAAATTGCAATAAAGTTGTTTGTAAGTGGATACAATTTTGGCTTCGTTTTTTTTATCTTCAGTTTTATAAATGGCTAATGGTGACATCTGGGATATCTATGAAATGTCACTTGATGAGGGCAATTTAATTTGGTTTCCAATTTGACAACAAACTTGTGAGTGTTTGAAAGTGAAATTGTTGCAAGGGTTCGTTTACAATGTAGTCCTTATATTTTTGATGGACGTGTTTGATAAGTTGAGGCAGGTTTCTTGTCTTTTCAATTAAAAAAAAAAAAAATATTTTAATGAGTTGAGTGAAACTTGTCCGAGTTGAGGAGGGTTATGAATAGGTACTAGGCTTATTCGGATAAATAATTTTGAAGAAGTTCTTAAATAGTCATTCACGAGCAGAATTATGGTCATCTTGAGATATCTCAAGATAAGTTCAACAATGCGGTATTGAATTGATCACAGTAAAAAAAAAAGTTTAAAAACTTTTCGTATCGAGGGAGGTTTTAACAAAGTTAAACCAAAGGCAATTGCAATTGTTGGCGCACTAACGAGATTTGGAATTGAGAGACGATTGGCAATTGGGTGAATCAGTTGCTCACCAACAGGTTCATCAATTCAAAGCTGGGCGAAGCATCGGCTCAGAGGTTCGTCAGTAGGGGTACGTCACAAGGCGGTTATTGCGATCTCAGTTCTTCTTTGGAATCTAGTGGTGAATGAACTATACTTCTACTACCGGAAGGGAAAGGGTGCAAAGTAATTGCCTATGCAGATGACGTTGCTATCGCTGGGATCTTATGCAGAATGCCCTCTATAGGCTCTTGAAATGCACCAAAGAATGCGGGCGTCAATCCCCAGAAAACTGAACAAACTGAATTGGTTTTCTCCCAAGATTTAAATTGTACGATCTCATTCCGTCTTTCTAATCACTGTAGCGTGTTCCAGGCAGAAATCATGGCGATCAAGGAGGCGCTGTCGTGGCTACGGTATAATGTAATAATCGTAATTTTTACCGATAGTCAACCCGCGATTAAATCCTTGGGCTCTATTACCTTTAAGCCCAAAACCGCCCTGAATTGCTGCTTATCTCTCAACTAGATGGTGGAACTATTCAAAATTCACCTTATATGGGTGCCGGGCCATAGGAACATTTCAAGGAACTGCAAGGCCGACGAACTCGCTAATCGCTAGGCACGGCACAACTTTGTCGATTCTAACCTGAAAAAGAGAATCTCTATATGCCTCTCGCTACGTGTAAACTTTTAAATAAAATGCGATAAGCGCCACCAATTGAAAGTGGTAAAACTGCATCACAAAACAGATCTGGCCCATACTGAATCTCAAACGTTCTAACAATCTTGTAACACTAAAAAGACTGAATATAATCACATTAGTAGGTGTCATCACGGGACATTATTATTATTGGGAGTCATTCTCTCATGCTGGGCCTACCTTCCATTTTCCAACGATTTTTTTAGAAGCTGCATTGGACGAGGAGGAGGAAGAGATTATTCTTCACCTCCCATGCACGTGCCCAGCTCTCTGAGGTCGTAGAAAACTACATCTCGGAGAATACTTCTTCGACAATCTCGGCGAACTCGCTACAAGTAAGCATAAGTTGTCTCCAAAGCTTCATTCTCAGCTCCTTCTGGTTCAACGGGTAGTTGTGAGATCATTAGATACTGTGGTACCACAATGGGCCTCCTCTAGCCTACATAAGTGAAGCTGCACTTGTTGTGGCCTGCCACCCTAACCTAACCTAACCTTTAGTAAAAAATCTAATCTGTATATTCTATAAGACTTTTCCGTGTCCTGGATCGAGATGACATATTTCCGTTTCGCTTTGTAGTTTATTTTCCATTGTGAGAGACACTTTACCAGAACTAATACTTGACCGACATAGCCCATTTTCAATACCAACCTGACGACGATAAAAAATAAGTCCTCTGACAAAATTTGTGTTTTCAACAGATAGACAGACAGACGGACATGGCTAAATCGATTCAGAATGTGATCCTGATTCAGAATATATATACTTTATGGGGTCTCCGGTGACTCCTTCTTGGCGTTACAAATGTAATGACAAAGTGAATATACCTTCCTGTGAAGGGTATAAAAAAATAGTGGGACTGCAAGACTGTATGTTTCGCATACTTAATTAAAATGGTTTCAAACTCAAAACGTGACTTTTTTTCTTATAAAAGTATCTACAGATAAACGTCATATCTTTACGAATTTTTGGCACTACATCTACGTGATCATTTGGAAGAAATACTTCCGAGATCAACTCTTATCAAAAGAAGTGAGTCTATGCCGTCAAAATGTATCTCATTTAGCTATCTATCGGCATAACTTCCACCTCGCCTATTCCCATGTTCTAAGTAGGTAAATATTTCCGCAAAGATAATAATTCTAGACGTTCTTTTTGACCAACTTTTATCGACATAGATATCTTTATCTACCTATTATACATTATGTAAAAAAAACATTGGAAACGCTTTTCATTGGGAGCCTAAGTTTGCAAAATTTGGAACACTGCTATGTATTGTCCTGACAAGAATATACCTATTGGCAATAAAATTCCTGGGCACGAGCAAGGCTAAGCGGTTAGCGGCTAGTATTCTATAAATCTTTTGGAAATGTCGAGAACTTGGGGCTTATTCCCAAATGCGCTGCGGATCGCTTTTCATGGCGGATTCGATCCATTCAAAAGCGATAGCTATTGTGAGGATTGCTGGCAATAAATCCGCCAGCAATCGCTGTCAAAAGCGATAGCTATTCAGGTGACGGATTGCTGGCGGATTTATTGCCAGCAATCCTCACAATAGCTATCGCTTTTGAATGGATCGAATCCGCCTTCGCTTTTGACAGCTTTTGGAAATACAAAAATATCAATCCACCATGAAAAGCGATCCGCCGCGCACTTGGGAATAAGCCCCCTGACAGCTAAAAACCGTACAAAGATGTGATGGTCATCTATTGACGAGCCCACCCACCAACTTTTTGCAGATAAAGTAATTTTTATACATTTTTGACAATTTTTTAAGTGTTTTGTAAGATGACTTGCGCAGTAGCGCAGTGGTTAGTGTGTTGGACTACTGTGCGAGGGATCCCAGGTTCGATCCCCGGAAAAACCCAAATTACATCTTAAAGTTTTTTTCTACTGCGCCACCTCTCGCGAACGTCTGACAAACATCCGAGAGTATGCCTGTCATGAAAAAGCTTCTCAATTGAGCCGTTCGGACTCGGCATAAAATTGTAGGTCCCTTCCATTCGTCCCAAAAATAGAAACTCACACAAAACGAATGGTTGCGAGAAGCTAGGCCTTGGGTGTCACCCGCCTGTTGCGCCACCTATTTATTTATTTATTTATTTATTTTTTTTTTGTAAGATGACTTACAATTCTTTGAAACACAAATAAGTCACCTGCTTGTTATAAGTTCTTTGTTTAACCAAACTTCTATATTATTGCTCTACTTCAAACAAACAAAAAAAAACAAAAACAGATCAACTTCACTCTTGACATAAAAAAATAATATTACTTCCACTGCAGTAAAAGCCAAGAACATTTTATTGGTATTCTTACAACTTGTCTACATCTAAGGCAGCGCATCTTTTAATTCAATCTTTTGTTCCACTTTTAATTACATGGACACAAACCATAAACTAAAAGCAAAACAATTTCGCAAGTGCTTCCCATCTCCATCATCATCGCAAATAATATAAACTAGGTACTTAAATGTGATTGTTCTTCTAACCTACTTTTCGAGTTTATTTTTGAGGACAGTTTTCACTTTTTCTTATAAAATTAATTGTAAAATTTCTTATAGGGAAAATTTTTTACAAACAAGACTTTCTCTTGTTCATGTGTGTATAGCCACATGCGGTCCATAAATGGAGACATTCTTAAAAAAAAAACAAAAACCAAATCCAATCACAAAAACATTAATTAGCAGGAAAACCGAAATTTTTTTTTTTGACTGTGGGGTGGCAGTATTAGCGACGACGACGACCCCTTATATGGCATGTTAATCAATTAGAACGGTTAAGTCATTCTCGACATATCAAAATACGAGTTAGAAAAATCAGTTTTGCAATAAATTTGCATACATAATGAAAATAAAAATAAAAAGAACACGAGTTTATAAAAATAGACTGTGCGCGCATACAGAAACATGTTTTGTGTCAAAAGATACAATCACACCTTCAGGTGGTGTATTAACCTTTTCCATTGCTGGCCAAAGTATTATAAGCTAAGAAATTCTAAATAAATTACGACCTTACGTATCGCGTCATACACGAGGTGAATTTTATTACCGACTTTTGTTTCTATAGTCTAATAAGATTTAGGTGATATGCTTATTTTTAGGCAGTCATTTTTTTTCTTGTCTGCTGTAATAATGACACAAATGCATGAGTATGGAATTTATCTAAATGAGTTAACGAGACAAATGGTTTTTAGTATGCGTCTTAAATTGGCAGCGACATTAATAACAATTAGCAATACGTTACAAATTTGGTTCCAATATTAGTCAAACTTTTAACTAATAGCGGATGCTTCATAGACCTGCACATCTACAAAAACTGATGAAGAGCTTAGAACTAATTTAAGATGGCGCCACATACCTGAAATGAGAACAAAAATAAATAAATAATTAGTGATGGGTATAGGTACATTTTTCGTAAACAAAAACTAACTTAATTATGCAAAACTTAGAACACAGATATATAATTTATTGAGAGACGTATTTTAAGATCGGTGTTTAAAAGTTACACAAGCTATGTGTAAATTGAAGACAATTTACATACAAGAAGCTTAAGAGCTGGAAAAGTGATTTAGTTTTAAAATCTCGTTCCGGTAAGCAGCAGAATGTTGCGAGGGATAAATGAACTCAGACCCGGTCAATCGCTGACCTTCACATGAAAGGTTGCGGGAACGCAACTGGGATAACTGAAAGTTCTGACAGAACGATCGATTAAAAGTGACAAAGCAAAAATGTTTAGGATTCTGCTAGGGAGATCGGGGGCCAGGGCCAGATCACGTAAGGAAAACAGTCGAACGATGTCGTTTCCACAACAGCAGTCTCTGTCTATTGCCACAGATATGAGAGAGACAGGTTTAGCGAAAACGATATCGTTCGATCGTTTTCATTTTATGTGATCGTGGTTGTCATTAAATGTACTTTGGCTGTCATTTTTTTTAACTTTCTCGTATACGTAGTAAGAGAAAGATATTGTTTTCGTACAAAATTTCGAACTCGAGATTTAGATCAATTCTGATATTACGATGATACTCAAAAAAGTGGGTCTCGCAATTCTGTCCGTCCGTATGTCTGTCTGTCCCACCCCTGGGGAATCTAAACGCTTGGACGGATTTGCTTCAAACTTCGTATTTAGAGTTTTTGGGTTTTTTTTATGCTAGTCCTAATATTAACGGTACCTCCCATATAAAAATTTTACGAAAAATGACAAAATATGTCTAAATTTAGATTTTTTCGAAAACGGCTCTAACGATTTGAAAAATTGATAGCTGAGTTAATGTGGGCATGCTTAACATGACTGCATACCCAGTTTTTCGCTAAAAAGTCCAGCAACGGCAGTTTTGAAAATTGGCTTTTTCTCGAAAAGGGTAAAAATTAAAAAAAAAAATATTTTTAAGGTACTATTGTCATTCTTAACTTGATAGCAAACTCAGTTTTTCCCTAAAAAGACTGCGTCCTTTGATATCCACCCAAATCTCTAATAATATTATGTACTTTAAAAAACTGCTCATAAATGGCCGCCGCCGCCAGAATTTATAACCCGATTATTTTTTTTTTAAATACTTCTCCCGGGAAAGGCGAACCTATAACGCTTCATCAGCGCCCCGAGATGATTGCAGATGTATGTTAGTTCTGCACTTAAATTGCTGCAAATTGTAGTCCAGAAATATACCCCCAGGACGCTTGTCATGTAATAGTTTTGGAAAATTGATGTCCTTGCGGTTGTCAAGTGTAGTGTAAGGTCATGTGAATTAACTGCATGTCTTGTGGCATTTTCCAACATATGTCCTCGCTTTTTTGACGGATATTCTCTTTGAGGGCTTCAAGAGTCTGAGGCTTTTTAACATAGACTTATGAGTTGAAAAAACACCCACAAAAATAAGTCTGGAACAGTTTTCTGGTCGATCCTTCGGAGTCCTCTGCGATATTTTTAGCCACAGCTGCGATATCGGAGTCACCCAGATTTGGCAGCATCTATAGTATTGTTTTATACTCTTCTAGGCGAGCGGCTAAAAGTCATAGTATTTGCCCAGTTGGTGTTGGACGATCATAAAATATTAGCGAAGAGATTTTTGAAAAAAATTGTTTGCAGTCACTATTAGAATTGTATGAAGAAACTTTTTGCATTAAAATATATTTCTTTTTTTTTTGACCTAGGAAAAAAATAAAAAAAGTAGACTTTTACAAAAATTCGAAATTTTTGATGGGTACTTAATGGGTTAAGGAAAGTTTTGTATCATTCAAACGGAATTTGAATGACCTTTCCATTGATGTCAAAATTTACATGAAGTAATTTTAAATTATGAGTAGAATTAACTTTAGTTTTGTCAAAATACTTATGGCCACCATTGTAGAACAGACGGTATTTTGGCACATACCAAATTTTAGGCAGACAGAATTGCGAAGTGGAAAGCGGGAATGAGTAAAAGTGGTGTTCAATGGCTATTTTTGCAAAATTTTAGGCTGTATAATGTTGTCAGCGGTGGCGACAATTTTGACCCGGACGTAAGTTGCTTACTTGCCTTGATTTGGGCTTCGAAAAAATTAGGGCGCTGACATAAAGATGTTTTGACAACTATACAGATAATTTTTTTATTAAAAGGAATACATATATTTTAAGGCTCTTGATTTGATTGCAAACTTTTGACCACGAATTGACTTGTACCATGAACCACCCTCCTTACAAGCGTTCTGTCAGAGGCTACCAGCGGGGGTTTAGGAGACTGCTTCGGTCACCCCTTCGAAGCGAGCTTCGATTCGATTTTAAAAAGGGCTGTCGGCATCGTCAGGCAATGTTAGGTATTGGCCCAGGATTGTTCCTGTTAAGATTGGTCAAAATTTGCCACACCCCTTGTGGCGCCTCCCATACAAAAAAAAAACATTGAAAATCTTATATCTCGAAGACCACTGAACCGATTGAGCTAAGAAAATTGGTCGAAATTGGACAAAGGAGCGTTTCCGATTTTTATGCAGTTGGCAAGTTCCTAAAATAAGTCCGAATTTAATGAAAGTCACGGCTCGAACCCCTGTCTTCGTTATACAGTTCCTGAAGCTCCATCTCATATCCATTACATAAACTTGCACAAATTCTACTCCCATTTTGATTGCTTTCCCTTCCTAATGAATTGGGATAGGAAAAAAAACCAAAAACCACACAAAAAGTGCGCAACAAGTAACAAAAATTATAATCCTCTTACAATTGGATCGTAGAAATTGTTTTCCTTCTTCCAAATCACTTAATGGCATGTCCCCCTATTTCATTGCGATTGAGTCACATTTAAACCGATTAGCCCCAAAGTCGGCTCCTTAGATACTTTTAAGCAATCAATATTCCAATCCAACGGCGGCGGCGTCGTAATGTCACAGCGTATACTCTACGATTCCACCATTCCAATAGAGCACTGTTTGAGCGTAAGCACTCCCCTCCTGATGGACACAATAATAAATACGCAACTTAATTTCCTATTTCTCCTCCTGCCGCATGTCAAAGGCCATAGAAAACCAATTAAGCGGTGAACAATATACCCGCCACTGCACACAGACGTCAGTATCCAAAAAGCCGCCGAAAAAGAAAAAAAACTAAGCGCCCAAGCCGCCATCGGCTCAGACTCTTCGGCTATTAAAAGTTTCTTACGCAATCCTTTTTGGTTGGAGTGAAGTGAAACTCGATGGTGGCAGTCTCTGTTGACACAATATAAAGCACCCCAGGCGCGGTCTAATAAAATAAAATCGATTTCGACCACCTCCACGATGGCAAGAGAGAAAAGCCAAAACTTTCTGAAGATGCAGATTCAAAAATCTCGCAGCTAAAAAGTGGTCTAGTGGTCGTTTGTTGGAGGCACTCGTTCAGCATGTGAGTGGAATTGATCATCGCGAGCGCATTTTCTGGAGCAACGTACATAAAATACAAATGATCTCGATTGGAGGTTATGGCGAAGAGCTCTTACGTAGACGTTTGCTTTTTTTTTTTTTGTTGCTATCGACGTAGGTGGTGGCGGTCTTCATTATTTGAAGTCGTATATGCAACCGGTCCATGAGTAAGTGGCCGCGGCCAGCATTTTTTTGGTACATTAACCGCTTTTGGCAGCAGAAAATTAAAAAAAAACAACTACGATGATGTGGATAGATAAAGAGGATTTAGATACTTGTTACAGTGGATATGGTCTCAAGTCTGCAAGCGCGGAAACTGAAGAGTGAGCGTGATGAGGAACGATATGTCAGAGGTTAGTTGTGGGTCAATGGGGCAGTTAGATACTGTATTGCCAATTGGCTTTGTCGCTCAGAAGGAAGTCGTTCCGAAAATTAACTTTCCATTCATTTTATGTGAGGGCAGTAAAATTGTATTGCGAACTGGATTGGATAGATGTGGCCTCTGCAAGATGGGTTTGGGGCAAGTTTGAATCAAGTTTGGCAAATACTTTTAGGTATTATGTATGTAGTTTGGATACTCTTGCTGGGTTTATAATTGCATATTTTGTATTACATTGATCTTTGTGCTGAATCCTTTCAAAGGTCGTTATTGTATCACATTTGTAGGTATGCTATCTATTATGATGTAAGTGGTTTGCAAATTTGGCTATAGTTTCTATATAGTGACCTATACTCAAGACTGTGACAAAGAGACGGAGAGGAACCCCCAAGATTCACTACAATTATATCAAATCTGAGCTCCTCAGAGTAGAATTTTTTTCCAAAGGTTCAGAGCATCAAGGCTTCAAAAACATAATATAGTAAATTGACATCTCGTATATAAGACAGCTTGTCCTAACTGATACCAACGCCTCCCCCAAACGGTAAAATCTATGAAACTGACATTTGGAAACAAAATTTCCTTTTATGGTCAAAGTGAGCACTTACATAGAAGCGATTTGGAAAAATTTGGGCTACAAAAGGGGGAGGTCAAATTTTGTATGGGTTATATTTTTCGTTCATACTATGGAGCGCGTAGCGAAACACCCTAGGTACTTCTGTAACAGGAGCGAAACCGCAGATAAATAGTAGATACTTTTTTTTAAGAATCTCTCTATATCAATAAAAATTTTTGTGAGAAACTGAACATACATTTTGAGTAGCTACCAGAGAAGATCGACCGTAATAAAGTCTTCTAAGAATTGAAGACATATGACAGCATTTATAGAGACGAGCTATACAGAGCCATGTCTAGTTTTGGCATCCCTGCCAAACTTGTCAGATTGTGCAAAATGACGATGGAGAACGCTCGCTGCTCCGTAAAGGTAGGAAACAATCTCACCGAGACCTTTGATGTCAAAAAAGGATTTAGACAAGGTGATGCGCTGTCATGTGACTTTTTCAACATCATTCTTGAGAAAATTGTGCGAAACTCGCAAGCCAACACCAGGGGCACAATTTTCCAAAAGTCCGTGCAACTACTTGCATACGCTGCCGACATCGACATCATTGGCAGAACACAGCGAGCTGTCACTGGTGCGTTTGCAAGTATCAGTACAGAGGCGGCAAAAATGGGTTTAGTGGTGAATGAGGGCAAAACGAAATATATGCTGTCAACAAGAAGGGACACACAAGATCGACGAATCGGACAGAACGTCACGATAGACAGCTATAACTTTGAGGTAGTTCGGGACTTTGTCTACCTCGGCTCCGCTATTAATTCTGAAAATGACATCACATCAGAAATCAAGCGAAGAATTACACTTGCCAACCGCTGTTACTTTGGCCTAGGTAAGGTGGCTGTCCCGAAGGGGACACACTTAGACCAGAATTTTGGTCCATTGTGATAGTTACTTTGGCCTAAGAAGGCAATTGATTAGTAAGGCCTTGTCGAGAAACACCAAGGAGACTCTATATAAGACCCTCAGCATCCCAGTCCTGCTTTATGGCGTAGAATCATGGACGTTGTCACAAGCGGATGAAGATCTCCTTGGGCGCTTCGAACGCAAAATTCTTCGAGTGATTTTCGGTCCCGTTTGTGTTGACGGGCTTTGGAGGAGGAGATTTAACAGCGAACTCTACGAGCTGTACAGCGACATCGACTTGGTCAGAAAAGTACGTATCAGTCGACTAAGATGGCTAGGACATGTAGAGACACCAACGCTCCGGCCAATCCGGAGGGACAACGCAGTAGAGGAAGCCCTCGCCTTAGGTGGCGCGCACAAGTGGAAGGGGACCTCAACCAACTTGGAGTGCGCAACTGGAGGCAGTTAGCCAAAGATCGTGCTAACTGGAGAGGCGTGTTGGTTGAGGCCCAGGTCCACCCCGGACTGTAGCGCCATCTAAGTAAGAATTGATTTTTGAAAATTTGACCTTAAACGGTTGAAAAGGGTGGATGCGAAGTTTTTTTTCCTTGAATTTGTATTGCAAATGCACCAGAATTATGTAGTTGCACAGACTTTTGGAAAATTGTGCCCCTGGTGTTGGCTTGCGAATTTCGCACAATTTTCTCAAGTATGGCCTACTGTCCACGTAGCTGCACTTCATACGCACGCTTTCGTCATTTGCATCTTGGTGTACGCTTGCTTGCAGCTTCCTTGCAGCTGGCATATAAACAAACGAAGCTCTGTCCACGGAGCGGAAAAAAGCGCTTGTCGTCATTTGCAGCTTGCATTGCCGCTTCGTGGACAGTGGTTCGTTTGTTTATATCGAAGCTGCAGCAAGCGTACAAGAAGATGCAAATGACGAAAGCGTGCGTATGAAGTGCAGCTACGTGGACAGTAGGCCTATGATGTTTAAAAAATCACATGACAGTGCAAAACTTTGTCTAAAAATCTAAACAAATACGAAGGACACAGTTCAGCCTAAACGGCCAGACTTAGAAGCTTCAAATTTTTATGGTATTTTGCTGAACTCTCAAGTTGCTCATTATTAATGGATTTTGAAATATTCATCATAAGGGGCTGAGAAAAAGGTGCAAACTTTTTTTTCCTTACTTTACTTTACACACAGAAAAAAACCAATGTAAAATCAAAAAAAATAAATATAATTCAACATTTTTCAAATACGATTTTGCTTCATAGCTGTTTCTTGTTATTTTAAAATGTTTTTGTTACATCTCAAACGCAAACAATTATCATGTCAAAACAACAAGAAATGTATTTGAATTGAAAATATGCTCATGTTAAAATGAAACGACGATACCTGTTGAATCATATTGATCCTCATGTTAAAACAACATGATGATTCCTGTTGAATCATACTAATCCTCATGTTAAAACAACACGACGATTCCTTTTGAATCATATTGGTCCTCAAGTTAAATCAAAACGACGATTCCTGTTGAATCATATTGATCCTCATATTAAAACAACACGACGATTCCTGTTGAATCATATTGATGCTCCTGTTGATATAACTTGAAAAATCTACATTTTGTATTAATACGAACTTTTGGTTTGTTTTTAAAAAGTTTTATTTTATTTATAATACAGATATGTATGTAAGATCACAATGATTAATAAATGATTAGAATATAAATAAGTATAAAAGTAGGTAAATAAGTATAAATAATTATGCTGATCTAGAACACAGCGCTTTTACGTACCTTAGACAGCTGCGAACCTCCAACTGCTGTTGAAAAAGTAGATGTGAACGTTGAAGTTGAGGCAAAACTTGATTGGCTTTGCAGCCAAGAAACAACTTTGTTGGCAATTGAAGAAGACAACGTTTCGTCATCAATACCGAACTGTTTTATAATAAGAGAATTAAATTATTATAATTAAAAAAAAAACCCTCGAAGTACACACTTACCTCACTTTTTCTCCAACTAAATAATTTTTCCCGAAAATGTGCCCGAAGACCAATAGGTGGTATAGTTTCCTGAATATCTTCCTTAGACAAGTATTTTAAGCTCTCATAAGTAATAGCATCCTCTATACAAGAAAAATATAATTTTGTTAATAATGCTGAAATAAAAAAAATTATACGAGAAAAACTTAACAAGATTTTATTTAACAAAACATTTGTATTTCTGTCGTTTTTTATGAGGCAGTAGTCGTTCGATATTAAACAGAAAATTGTAGGTTTGATACAAGTAAATCTTATTTTGGGTACAAATTTTCAAATATTGCCCAATGCAATATAATAATTGCTCTAATTAAAAAAAAAGTGCGCGAGATTTCTTGAGATTTAAGCCATGTTTGTAGTTGTTATGTATTATATTATTTAAGTGTAAACTACGCAAACATGGCTTCCTCTAAGCCCCTTCCTGGATAAAAAAATTGTTTGGTTATTTATTTTTTTTACTTCTTAGTGCAGTATCTTTATAGGTATTAGTTTTCTTTATTTTTCATAGGGAGTACACAAACGAAGTTTGAAGTCAATCTGATGAAAAATAAAAATTTTCCAATACAAACATTGACCCCACTTGTACCCCTTTCAGGGTTGAATTTCCAAAATCGAAGAAATTTCGAAAAATCCTTCCTTAGTGGTTGTATACATCATAAAGGGCACCTCTGTGCAAAATTTCAGCTTTCTAGAGCAAAGGGTTTAGGCTGGGCGTTGATGATGAGTCAGTCGGAATCTTCATTTTTATATAATATGTATAGGTATAGAAAGATTACTTTATTTTTGAAAATGTTCGTAATAGTCCGTAATAGTATCATTATTGGCAATTTCAGTGGAAAACAGAGCACAGAGTTATTTCGAAAATACACATTATTTATTCCAAGTATCTATGGATTAATAAAAATCGTTGTGTAAAACCACATTAGCTTAATTGAAAATGTTTGTAAGTCTTTTGCACCATAGTACACTTATATGCATATTTAGCGAAAAACTGTTTATTCATGCCTTAAGAACAGATGCATAAAATTGCGATACTATTTTTTTAGTTCACTTAGGTACCTAGCATAGAGTAAGAAATTTTGGAAAAAAACAATATATTTCTCTAACAATGTAACAATTGCATACGAGGAAGTAAAAAATGTATAACCTATGCCTATCTCATCAGAAACGACAGTATACAAAAGTCTGTTTTAATATAATCCGATTTTGATTATAACAAAACGTTTTTCTTTAAATCATTTAATTAAAAACAATATCTACTTACTTGTTAAATAATATTTCACGTCCGGCATTTAAATTATTGTTGTTTGGCTCAGCCATTTTTTCAATATAATAATATATAAATAAATCTAAACAAACGTTCACTTTTACAACGACGTTCCGTTCACCAATTTCTACGTTCCACCGATATTGACTGTGACGATTTAATAAATGAAAATATTGAATGAACAATAGGTAAGGTACCCAATTACACGAATTTAACGCGAATCAACGTTATTTTAACTTTAAGTAAAAGTAAACACACCAATATTTACAATGATCAATTTTATTTTAACATTTTTTCATATTGAATGTAAAGGAACCAATTTTGTTTTCAACCTTATTCCATATAAACCGAAAACATACCGTTAGGACGTCTGGTATGGTATGGATTGTGGTTGTCATGCACAGGCACAGCTGCTGTCTGGGATTACTATAGTATAGGTACAGTTGAATATCAACACGTGACAAAAAGTAGGTTCTCTGTCGTCAATATTGAAGAATGTATGATTGGTGTATGAAAACTAATGTTGACACAGGTCGATGTTGTTTTAAGTCGATTCAATGTTAATTATATGGGAAAAGGTTGACATAAGTAGTTAAATGTTAATTTAAATATGTTCAATTTTATTTTAAAATGAACTTAATGATGATTTATTTTGTACGATATAAAATGTTAAAATAATTATCTTTCGTTTAAAACCAATAATTTAAAATATCAGTTCAAAACTAAAATAATTTCAAATCAAAGTGAAATGAATGAACTAAGATGAAATTGAACTATTTGTAATCAACAATGTTTCATTTTAATTTTACAATGCAATATTTTTCTGTGTGTATACAACTTGCCATTTTATTCAGAAATCTAAATCAAGAAAGCTTGAAACTGTTTCTAGGCAATACTTTCTTCTCCGCCCAGAGCGTGAGCTACATTAAATTTCAAACAGATTTTATTTGATGAAATGCGGAAAGTTTAAAATTCGAATGATTCCAATAGCTGTTCCGCTTTGGGGTGCTTTGCGCCCATAGAAAGATACAAATATTTGTTATTCTGTCGGTTCGTAGATTGGCTCGCGGACAGTAAGCTTTATCGGCTGCGAGTTGCGGCCGGCGGCCTCAATTCTACGGAGGCAAGTCAAGCGGTGGAGGTACTCCATAGAAATTTGGGGTTTTCCTTCTCTCGACAATAAATTTATAAATGAGGCTTAAAGATAGTCACTGAACATAGCTGGACCGATTATACTCGTATATAAACTACTGGAATGTATGTTGCTATAAAATTAGCAACCAAAGTAAACTATATAAACTCGATTCTTTAAGGGCGGAATTTTAGTTGTTTTATAACAAAATCCTTAAGCAATGGGCGGGTCTGCTAGTAGCTTATGAACGGGTGGCGCGACGTGGCAAGAGATGTAAATACTCATCGACTATGATAGCTTGTCCCCCTATAAAATAACTTGCTGTGCATTTTTTGCCGTATACAAACTGTAGGTATACACTCCTTTAAAGAAAGAGTCTTATGACTAAGTCGAGTCATTCAGATTTTCGACCCCTCAATAGAAGTCACATGGATCTACCATTCAGAGACAAATTCCCAAGCTGTATTTTTCTGTCCCAACTACCATCTAAGCTTGATCTTTAGAAACCAAATAAAATAAAATCTGTCAATCGACAACTTCCAAACTCAATCCTCATCTACTACTCAGAAGCAGTGACACTCCCTCTCTCATCTTGTTGCACACATCTCTGTCGTGTTGACTTTTAATGAACGGTTCTGATTTCATGCTACAGCATACTTCTTCTTAGCATAGTTCGATCACCTTTAATTGCGTAATTATGTTCGAAATCCTCACCGATAATGCAGAGTTGTGCGCACGACTTTGCTTCGAAATTTTACTTTGTATTTGTACGTATCTTTCGTGTCAATGCATATTGACGTTTTCGATGTTGATGTCGGTTAACATGAACATTTTCAATTTTAATTTCATAATCGACAATCGTGAGTAGAAGCATCTTCTGACAGTCAAGTCGTAGGTATAGACAAATCCTTTACGCTCAAGTCTATATTCATTTCCACCATCATTTTGTGTGGAGGTAAATTTTCCACAACATTGTGTTCAGAAAATTTAAGGTTTCAATGCATCACGTAGCTTCAACTCCCACGGGATATGTATCTTTTATTTCTAGAATCTTGATCACCAAACCGTGATTCCATCAGAAGGTACGTATCCATTGGATACAATATAAATGTTTAAAAAAAAAAGAACCGGGTAACATCTTTATGCACAATAGCCGACCGCAACGAACATAGTGTGGAATAGATTAAGTGCCCCATCAACAGTTGGTGGGATGAATACAAAAAAAAAAAGGCGACCCTTTTGAGGGTCGTCTTCCAATGTTTTTTGTTGTCACCGTGGTAATTATGCTAATGCAGATTGAGTGGGAACCTTTATGGGAGGTATATATAGGTACAGGCAGACGAAAATGTGTGCAACGGTTGACAGGTGAATGTCAAGGCGAATCCAAACATACGGGTACAATGTGTGAACTTGTTGCCATTAACTTCAAATGATGATGTGTAGGAAGTTCAAAATTATGATATTAAGAAGTGGAATTCAGCAGATGGGAATATTTTCGCAGCTTGTCGTTGATAATGAGGGCTGAGGTGTTCAAAGCATTTGTCGGTAAGTGTTTGTATCGATTTGTTCGGTATACCTATACAAAGAAGGGACTGTGGATGCCCGAGGGCCCGAGGGACAAAATATTAAAACATTTCGTTAGGCTTTCAATATTCTTTTTGTTATACCATTGATTATCTAAACAGTTGATTGTCTACAACTCTTAATTAAAAAGTCTGATTAAGTACAGACACGACACTTAGATTTCCACAAGATTTGTTAGGTGAACTTCAGAACGAGTGTAACAAAGTTCTGACTGGCCTAGGCGGTGAAAGGTACTTCGACCAAGAAAGTAATCTGCTGCATGTGACAAAATGTAACAAAGTATCGTATCAGCCTCTACTTGCCAGAGCCCCTAAGTCCCTCTCCGGATGCAGCTGAGAATTAAATTCTTTTGACGAGGAGAAGGAAAACAAATTTTGTTGACATGATAGGGTCTAATGTGCCTCAGAAGTTATAACAAAAAGCAATACGGACAAATATTTATCAATTTTTCTTCTCTTAAGAATGGTCGCACGCCGCTAAATACAAGTCCAAAAGACCAGAGGTTGGTAGAGCTTCCAGAAGAAAATACTTGAAGCGCAGGATAAAGCCGATAGAATGTCTTCCCGAGAATTACGTTCAAAAGTTATACCAAGGTAAAAAGGAAGATGTTAAGGCTACAAAGCCAAAGTTCGAAAGAAAGGACAAGTGAACTTTGTATTCGAGTCGCAGTCAAAACTAAATATGATAATCCTCTTGCCATTTAACACTCAGCATTGACAATAACAAGAATCCCGTCAACCTGACTAAAATTAAGTGGGGGAAACCTATATCTAAACTCAAATCCAACAAAGATAAGGGAATTTATGGCCTGGAGCTTAAGTTTTTGAAGCTATTAAAGATGTATGAAGGTAAGAGGTAATTTTAATCTATGCTCAATGCATAGAGTCATAAGTGCCCTTAAAATCGATAAGATAAGGTTTTTGTCTGTGATAATCTGTACACGGCATAAGTCGATAACAGGGGTCGAGTCCCCAAGTCTTTGAACGAGAATAAGGTCACGAAATTAAGATCGATTTTATATCAGAAACAAAAACAAGTTTCGTGACGTTCATATTGGTCTGTCACAGTCACAGATGACGCAATTCGGCAGTAATTGCAATTTTATTCCGGAAAGTCAACGATTGACCAAATATCCATAGAACAGCATAACTTTTCAAAATACCTTATAATTTCAAGGCGACACTAACCGCCTATCCATTGAGTTTAAGATTGTCTTTGGTAGGTTATATAATGACACAATCGAACGCTTCTAACAAGGGTAACTCTCAGGGGCGTAGCAAGGGTTCGAACCGTGGGAGGGTTACTTTCATTGAAATGCCGTCTTATTAAGGAACTTGCTGTATAGAAATCATGAAAATCGGCCCAGTGGTTATCGAGTTATAACGTCATCAAGTTTGACCTCATAGAAGATGTTTTTTGTATGAAAGGTGCCACGCCCCTTTGTCCAATTTTGACCAATTTTCACAGGAAATATCCCGGGCCAATACCTAAGATTGCTTGAAAGTTTGAGATCAATCGGTTCAGTGGTTTTTGGGATATATGATTTTGAATGTTTTTTGTATGGGAGGAGCCACGCCCCTTTGTCCAATTTTGACCAATATTCACAGGAAATATCCCGGGCCAATAACTAAGATTGCCTGATAGTTTGAGATCAATCGGTTCAGTGGTTTTCGAGATATATGATTTTGAATGTTTTTTGTATGTGAGGAGCCACGCCCATTTGTCAAATTTTGACCAATTTTCACAGGAAATATCCCGGGCCAATACCTAAGATTGCCTGACAATGCCGACCGTCCTTTTTAAAATCGAAAATCGGAGAAGGTACATAAAGATAAACAAATATAAATTGGCGTTTCCGAAAGGTGGAACCTTTAAAAATACCGACTTGTAAATGTTTACCTACAAGTTTGTAAACCTATACGTATTTATGTATATGTAATAGAGACATTAGCACAGGCCTCGGAGCGAACAAAAAAAAAAATTAGAAAATTTATTTTGTATGTCTTATTTATTTGACATAAAAAACCCGGATCAATCGTATACAAGTTTGAAAATCCATACGATTCATCCATCCATTGAAAATTTTTTCCACACAAATTTTTGAAAATTGGTCGTTTTTCCCGATTTTTTTTTGTGCTCAAGCTAAATGTAGCTTCCTTGAAATTGGTGGGCGGTTCCTGCATTTCCAGCATTTGCAATAGCTCAGATTTCAGGTGAAGATCTACTCTCTTTGACAATTTCTGTTTCTTTGGGCTTAAAATGCTTTGAGTAGAATAGTCCTTTTATAACTAAGCAGACGCATTGTAAATGTATAGACCATCATCCCCATCCTGCTCAAACCATAAAAAATATATCCTTCTGCATCCTGTTAACGAAAGGAATCCTACATAATTATACAAATTCAAAACCCGCAGCCATCGTGAACCAATTACCATTAAAATGTCATCGGCCTTTGCTTCTGTCTTTTCGCCAGACCAAGACCGGCATTTGCAACTGACGAATAAGCCGTGAGAAATACATTTAACAAAAAAAAAATTAATTACATGCGCTGCTGATGATGATGATGCCACCATAACCAAGTAGATGCCAAAACACAAGTTTAAGGTCATGAAAACAGACCATCTTTCGTTTTTGCACACCAGATATCTTGTATAGCTCTCGGTTACCTTTCCAAGGCCGTCAAACAGATAGAAATCAACACCTGGAGGCAGTTCTACATACACATACACTCGCTATACAACGCATATGAAAGACCGAGTGATAATGGCACACAAAGATAGTTAAGTTAAGTAATGATGCAGCTGAGATCGGCAGTAGTGCATATAGTAGTAGGTGTAAGAAACGAATGCCATTAATAGGGTTTCCTATTTCCTGCCCTTTGATCGGTGTGCAATGTGCATTCATCCGGTAATAGGTTGGCAATGAAAATATCTCACACGAAGTGCAAAATTCACACATAACCAATTGTTTTCGTTTTAGCTGTATACGGTGCAGTTATCAATTTTAATTAAATTGAACTTAAAAAAATATTCTTTAGAGACTACGTCTCTCTTTATTGAAGTCGCTTAATACTATGAGATACATTTTTGTTCTGTGGGTTATTTATAAGGAAGAAATGCATGGGTTGCATTTCTTAGCTATCATATCTGTTGGGAGGAATTATCTTTATGCCGCGGCATATTACAGTTTGATATCTTCTACTGAAATAACATTTGTGGCATCTTAGCTTATCTGTTGTATATGTGGGAGGAATTATCTGTATGCCGTAGCATATTGCAATTCGATATCTCGTGCTGAAATAACATTGGTTGTATCTTAACTTATCTGTTGTGTATGTGAGAGGAATGCCGTAGCATTTTACAATGTGCTGACTTAACATTAGTTGTATCTTAACTCTCCCCTCTTTAAATATCTACGTCTCGTAGATCACTTGTTTTTATTTTCTTGTTTTTTTTTAAAATTTTGCATTTATTGGATTGAGATCATCGAGTCTCCTGTCTTCTAACATTGTAGTATTTAATGTGGTTAATGGTATTATATTGACATTATTTGGGGTTTTTACATTTTTCTTTTGTTTACAATAGTATATAATAATAATTATACTTATGACAATTATTACAAGAATGATTATATCTGATAATATTGATACTTTAACATTTGTATCAAATTCTTTAATTTTTTCTATGTTTCCTTGATGGAGACTATGTATATATTCTAAATTTAGTCTTATATTTTTTCTAGTAACATTATTTTGAAGGATAGGGGGTAAGGGTTGATATATTAATGTTTCTTTGCTGGAAAACTTTTGGCCATTTATTTCAATTGTTTCATTCGTAAATTGTATGACGAAGCTACCTTTTAGGTGTTGGCTTGTTTTTTCATGTATGAGAGTACCATTTAGGTTTGTTACATAAATGGTATTATCATTTATGTTTTCGATAATTGGAAGATAATTGTATTCATAATCGCATTTCGCATTTTGGCCTTTTATTAGTTGAGTAATACAATGTGTATTAGAAATTGGTTTTAGTTGATGATTTCGACAGATTAATATAAAGTTTATGGAATCGCATTTATTTATTATGCCAAATTGTTGGTACTGATTTACTAATAATGCTTCATATTCCAAATGTACCTGTTGTGAATTTGTTACGGTAGAACGAATAAGAATATGATTATATTCATTATTACTAGTTTTGGGTAGCGAAATTATGTATAATAAAATAGAGTCTTTGCGTATAACAGTGGGTTCGGCGTATTCCAATGCCTCAATTTCGTTGGTGTAGGGTAGGGTTTCTATTTGAGAGATTGCAAGATTGATTTCGGTGCGATCTAAAAGATTTGTGTTTATTATTCCTTTTTTTGCTAATTGGGAAGCTAGTACAATTTCATTTATTTCATCTTTAATTATTGTTAGTTTATTAAAGAGCATTTGCTCGAATTGTTCGTTTGTTTGCATGTCTAATTTTGAGAGGATGTGGTTATAGCTTGTGATAAGGTTATTTGCTGTGTCAATAATTTTACTATTTATTTTATATTGTTTATTGTTATTTTCAACAATTCTGTTTTGGCTTGCTAGAATTTGATCCCAGTCGGTTGCATCTGGATTTCCTGCAATCCATTTCCATGCAGATCCGATCCAGTTTATTGATCTTCGTGGCCTTGGAGATCTGTTTAATTGATGTAGTAAGTTGTCTATTCGGTGTAAAAGATGAATTAATTGGGGTTTCAGTATGCTTGATATGTTTATTTGGTGGCGTATGTCTAATGATATTTCGTTAACAAGTATTTCATATTTTGTTATATTTATTATATGAACTATTTTGAAGGTTCCGTCTATTATTTTTCCTTCTCCTTGTTTTATAGTCACTATAGGGCTATGGTATTCATACACGCTTAGTGTGGCGAGCGCAAGGCTCAAAATTGACCTGAAATTGGAGAAGATTGATTTATGTTACTCTTGTATATTTTTTATGTGGGATTTATGAATTCGTTTCCCGCTTGTAGTTGTGATTGTAACTTTATTGTCTTTTGCAACTATTTCTTTATTAAAGGGTGGCTTATTTTTTCCGTCTCTTCTTTTATTTGATGCGTAAATAACTTGACCTTCTTTGTAGGCTTGTGGTTTATTTCTTTTGTAATTTTCCAGGTTAATTTTCTTTTTCTGGTTTCTCTTAATCAATTCAGTCAAATCTTCGTTTACTTTATTTTGGAAATCTATTAAATTTTGATAGTTTATTTTCTGTATTCTGCCAAAGAAAATATCGCTCGGTTTTTTCTTTGTTACGGAGTGTATGCTATTGTTATAACGATCTACTGATATAAGGATTATTTCTTTTAAGGAAAGGTCGGTGTATTCTTTTTGCAGACATCTCATTAGTTCTAGTATGGTAGAATGGACTCTTTCAACTGTTCCATTCACTTCGCTTTTATTTGGAGGAGTGAGATATAGTTCTATTCCAATTGCTTTTATGTAATTGGAAATAATTGGACTGATGAAACTGGATTCATTATCGGAAACTAATATTCTAGGCACAGTAAAATAGTGCAATATTTTTATTATTTTCTTCCTGAGATATAATGCAGATTTTTCTTTTATGTGGAAGAATTTAGTAAATTTTGAAAATTTGTCAACGCATGTTATAAATTTTTCATGGTTTATTTCCATGATGTCTATATGAAGTATTTCGGATGGGTATTTGGGAATAGGGGTTTCTTGAAGATAAGGTTTATGAGGATGCCTATCATATTTGCTACTGTTACAAATTTCGCAATTTTTTGTATATTTCTTAATGAGTTTAGTCATTTGTGGAAAATAGTATTTTTCTAAGATTTGTTCTTTATTTTCTAGATGGTTTCTGTGAGCTCTTTTATGTTCTTTTTGAATAATGATGCATTTATTATCTTCGTTAGCTATATCTTCTACTACTCTTTGTGTTATTCGGATTCTGAATTTACTGAAATGCTCCCTGTATACATCTTGAAGTAACTGAATAAAATGTTCTGGAATTTTGATTCCATTTATAAGATTGGGGTTTAATTTTTCTTTTAATACCTGAATAAGTTTTTCTTTGTTAATATCCTGTATTCCAATATATTGTCGATAATAACCTGTATGAGGTTCCTCAAAAGCACTTGTTTCTCGTTGGCTGATAATGAGTTGATTTCTGAATACGTTTATTGGTGCTTCAACGTGTGGGATAAGGTCTGTACTGTCTTCTTCTGCGCTATGCATGGTTTCTGATGAGTTAGAGGTTAAGGTATTTATTTCAGTTTTTAATCTAGATAATGCATCTGCTACTACATTTGTTCTTCCAGGTTTATAAATAAGCTCGCAATTATATTCTTCGATTCTAGCTTTCCATCTTTTTAATTTTGAATTTGTGTTTCTATTGCTTAATGCATAGGTTAGTGGTTGGTGATCTGTTAAAATTTTAATTTTTCTTGCTCCATACAAATAGTTTCTTAAATTGTCTAGTGACCAAACTATTGCCAACATTTCCTTTTCGTTAGTGGCATAATTTTCTTCAGTTTTATTTAGTGATCTGGATATATATGTTATTGGTTTATCTTTGCCTATCTCTCCTTGTGAAAGTACTGCACCTAATGCTTGGTTAGAAGCATCTGTGGTTAATATAAAAGGACTGCTAAAGTCGGGAAATATCAAAATTTCTGAAGATATAAGTAATTCTTTTAAATTATTAAACGCCTGAAGTTCTTTATTGGTTATTTTGATTGGTATATTTCGGGACTGATTTGCTTTCGCTTTTGAGTTTTCTCCTCTTGTCAGATTAGTCAGTGGTTTTGCAATTTTCGCAAAATCTTTTATAAAACGTCTGTAATATGAAGTTAGTCCAAGGAAGCTTTTTAATTCTTTCAAGTTTGTAGGTGGACTAATTGTTTTTATTGCCTGCACCTTCTTTGGGTCAGGTTTAATACCATCGCTGGATATCAGGTATCCTAGAAATTCTGTTTCTTCCTTCATAAACTCAGTTTTATCTATGTTTATTCTTAGATTGGCTTTCTCCAATTTATTAAATATTGCCTCAATATTGTTTAAGTGTTCTTGCACCGTTTTTCCGAAAATTATTATGTCATCTATGTAAACATAACAAATTTTACCAATGTATTCTTGTAATACATCATCTATCATTCGTTGGAATATTCCTGGAGCATTTTTTAACCCAAATGGTAGTCGTGTAAACTCATATTTTCCATTCATAGTGGAAAAGGCTGTTTTTGGTATGTGAGATTCCTTCATCTTAATTTGATGGAATCCAGACGTTAAGTCAATGGTCGTGAAATATTTGGAGTTACCCAAGCTAGCTAATGTATTTGAAATGTCTGGTATTGGATAAGTGTCTGATATTGTAATAGCATTAAGTTTTCGATAGTCTATTACTATCCTATGTTTGCGTGTGCCTGAGGCATCTGTTTTCTTTGGGACAACCCACATAGGTGAGTTGTATGGGCTTTTTGATGGTCGTATGATTCCATCGGCTAAGAGTTTTGTGATTTGAGTTTGAACTTCATCTCTCATACTAAAAGGGTAAGGATAGGATTTAGTATATACTGGCTCATCTGTTGATGTGTTAATTTCTGCTTTTATAGTGGTGCCTATTGTCTCATTATCGTTTATTGGTCCGAAAATCTTTTTGTATTTATTGATTACTTTCCTAATCTGTTCTTTTGTCTCGTAATTTAGATGGTCGTCTCTAATTTCCATATTATTGACCTGTTTTGATGCCTTTCCTTTTAAAGGAATTTTTTTGTCTGTAAATCCAAATGTTAGAATATTGTTTTTTCTATCTATAACGGCTTCTAATTCTTTTAGTGTGTCATCACCGATAATTCCATCAAAGGATGTAAGGTTGGGTAAAATAAAAAAGTCAATTGTGTCATTATTGCCTATGCATTTAAAGAATTTAGCACTAAATTTTTTGTTGATGGGGATTTCTCCTCCAGCGGATTGGATTTTAAAGGGGGTTTGGACTGGTTTTGGATTTGTTGCAATTTCTGATTTAATAAAATTTTTGTTAGCTCCGGTATCAATTAAAAATTTCAATATCTTACCGTCGCGGGTTATATATTCTATGTAAGGTATGCTAGAGAGGCTTCTGTCGTAAAATTTGCCTGTGAAGGTTCTTCTGTGTTTTCTTGATAATCGTTATTGTGGTCGTCATATTCTTGCGTATATTCATCGAAATACTCTTCTTCTTCTGTTTCGATATTGTACATTTTTTGATACTTTTGTTGGGTGTGTCCTGGATTGTGTTGCATATTTTGCTTAAATGCTGGGTTACTATCTTGTTGTTGATAGCGCTGTTGATTATAGTTTTGTTTTTGATAAAACTGTGGATTGTAATTTGGGCGGTTCATATAGTTGGCATGTCTTGATTGGATGGATTGGTCGGTTTCCATCGGAATTGGAGGCTTTGGTTGCGTTGGCCTTGGTGGTGGAGGATAGTTAATTTGTCGAGGGGGATATTGATTCCTCTGGTATTGGTGAATATTATATGCCAAATTTCTCTGTTGTACAGGAAGTGGCTTAGTTGCTTGCATTTGTTTTCCTTTATATGGATTATATATTTGGTTTATGGGGGTAGTTATTTGATTAGAGAAATCTTTTTTATGTAAAGAAATATTTCTATAATTTAGGTTTTGAACTTCGAGACATGTTGCGTATGCCTCTGGGAGAGTCTGGGGTTTTTGGATTATTAGAATCCTTGAGAGTTCATCATTTAGTCCTCGTATGAAGACATCGAGAGCTCTGTTTCGATAGCTTTCAACTAATGCGGTTATAGTTTCTACAGAATAATCTTCTGTTTTTATTTTATTAATTAGGAGTGAGAACTGATGGTTGACACTTGCGTAAAACTCATCAATTGATGAATTTCTTTGTACCATTGAATTTAGTTGGTGTTCTAATGTTCGGATATCTCTTTTATCTGCATAATGCAGTGAGAGACACTTTTTTATAGCATTCCAATCTTCATTGAAGATGTTGTAGGAAATGAGAGCTGTATCTGCATGTCCCCGAATCTTTTGCCTGATACTTTGTAGAATGGCCCTATATAGAGGTTTGGACTTAACTATGTCATAGTCCCTTAGTATGGTTTCAACTGTATGAATCCATGAAATGTATTCTACAGGGTTTCCATCGAAAACCTGTAGCTCCTTAACGCAATCGGGAAGCTTGGCGATATCTTTAAGATCGTCTTCTGTTCGAGGGACTGGTAAACCAGTTTCAACTACCGATTCTGGGGCTGATAGCTTATTTTCCCAAAATGAAATTCTTTGGTCTAACTTTTTTATGTAATCTATTTGAGCATTTACTGCTCCAGTTAGGTTAAGTACTGTGGCTTTAAGTTCTTCCATTTTGTATATATATGTGTGGAAATAGGGAATTAAGGTAGATAAGGATAATGTCAATTATTAAAAATTTATTTAGGGATCTTGTAGAATATGTTTAAATAGATTTGTATAATATTTGGAAAACTTATTTCTTAATAATTGTTTATATTGTGTATGTATGTGTATGTAGGAATCTTATAGATAGGTATATTTAAATATATTGTATATATATATTGGTCAATTCTTGTATTGTATTTTAGTTATATCTGTTATTTAGTTTTTTTGTATGTATTCAATTATATTTCATTTAGATATATAGGTAAGGTAGGTATAGTACTTTTATTTAATAATTTTTTATTTATTATTTTTTTTTTTTAAATATTTTTAAGAAAAAACTTTAGTTTCTTACGTAAAAACGCCAATCCTCATATTTAACTTTCTCGTTTTGATGAGCTGCGGGGCAACGCAGGAGATTGAGACCCTTCTGGTGTTCTAGTCTGATGAGTGCGCTTAGTCCGGGTTAATGGGCACACTTGGACCGGCAGTGTATTTTTCGGCAATTTTTCTCGAGCAGTTCGAAGTTTTCCTCTTTGGATAACGGCGTTGAATTTGCCCGCTTCCTACTAATGGTTCTGGCTGCTACACAAATATTTTGTCGAATTTCACACTTTTTAAGCTAAATTCTTTTCAACAGTAACCCCTTACCTCTGGTGGGGGGAAGCTACTGAGAATTTATTATCACTTAACCGGTCCCTGCTCGGGCGCCAGTTATCAATTTTAATTAAATTGAACTTAAAAAAATATTCTTTAGAGACTACGTCTCTCTTTATTGAAGTCGCTTAATACTATGAGATACATTTTTGTTCTGTGGGTTATTTATAAGGAAGAAATGCATGGGTTGCATTTCTTAGCTATCATATCTGTTGGGAGGAATTATCTTTATGCCGCGGCATATTACAGTTTGATATCTTCTACTGAAATAACATTTGTGGCATCTTAGCTTATCTGTTGTATATGTGGGAGGAATTATCTGTATGCCGTAGCATATTGCAATTCGATATCTCGTGCTGAAATAACATTGGTTGTATCTTAACTTATCTGTTGTGTATGTGAGAGGAATGCCGTAGCATTTTACAATGTGCTGACTTAACATTAGTTGTATCTTAACTGTGCGGATAGGTTTGTGGAAAATTTACAATCATAATTGGTAATGGCGATGTAACGTCGCAAAATAAATTAAATTAATATTCACATTAACACTAATGCAAAGAGAATTGGAGAATTTATAAATTTATATCACTGTGTGGGTGCGTGTGACTTCCTCAGATGATGTTGTATCCGTACACATGACTTTATTGGGATGCAGCAAGTGGTGTGCTCTAAAGCTGCACCGCTTAAAGCAGGCCCCGAACAACTTCTGATAGTCTCAAAAACAGTTTGGACAACATTTTATATTTGAATTTTCGTGGGTATGTCCAACATTCTACAAAAATCATCACCCTGTTAATATGTATCTCAAACAAAACTGTCAACGGGTTTTGAAGGCAGAATTTGATGCGGTAGACCAACGAATGCTCTTTTGACAAGCTATACAATTTTTGGCGACTGTTATCGACGTTTATCGACGTTTGGAAAAGTTTTCCTAACCATTGATCGGATTTATCGAACCGAGTAAAAATCTCGAATTAGTTTGAAACTTTGAAAGACAAGGGTGTAATTTAAGGCCAAGGGCTACTTTTTTCCGCAGTCCTACTGCGACTAGGTAGGACATAGACGTAAGTACATAGAACTCTGAGTGGAAGTGGAATACAGTTCTGAACCATGATCCAATTACTATAGATTTACGCATTGTGCATGTTTTCCATTTTTAACGTGACGTCACGTGTTTGAGTGTCATACCAATACAGAAAAAACATTGGACACCAGCTTTCATAGCTTCTCAAAGCAATAAACTGCGCTGTACCTACTAAACCCAAAACTGCACTCATTCTCGAAATCCCATTAAACCCAAAAACTGCAAGAGTTTTGAGTTTGTAATCTGTATTTCCTAAAAGAGGAAATGCCGTCAATGACCATGAATTAAAACTATTTTGCATACAAAATGGAAAAAATATCATCTTGTTTCATTTCCATAATAAGGCTGATACACTTCTTGAATCATAACAAAATATTTATCGCATAATTACGAATAAAACAAATTAAGCATTTTAAGCATATCCATTCATAATTAACTCAAAACAAATGAAAACAAAACTTCACTTTCTAATACTCTCACCATTATCTCTAACTGTCAAAATGCATTCTGCGCTCAAATGACGTAGGTGCGCACTGCGCAGAACGAAAGAAACTGAACATCACCATTGCGCTATCTGTAGTATTTGTATCATGGTTCTGAACTATTAAATCTAAGGCGATGCGCGCTGCTATTTTTAGAAGTATTAAGTATTTATAAAGTATATTCGAAGCGGTCGCAGAACATTATTAGGATATTAAGCTGTCGAAAAGCTATTAGGTACAACACTTTGTTTAATGATGCCTTAGTCTTCCAAAAATAACCCAAATTTCATGATCATCATCATCGGAACGGGATTATAACCACCGTTTGTGAAATCACTTAAGATACGTGTGGACTGTTGAGTTAAAGTTGTCCACAAACCACAAGCCAGAAGAAATCTTACTAAAGAAGTTGGCACAATATGCCATCAACAGTCAACACCAAAAGCCTATTATAGTAGGTATAGGAAATATAAAGGCAAGCGAACCATGCCGGCGACGACTTCTAGTTAATAAAAGGCGGAAGAATCTTAGGCTCTCCTTTATATGAGCTGGGTCCAAATTTGACAACCACTTTAAACCTTCCAATTTTTTAAATTATCTTTACAAATTTCTATACATATCACATATTTGCAAAGTGGAAATTATTATTTTTTGGAAAAGTTACAAAATGTTGTTCTTACAGGGTGGCGGAGAATTTTTTTCAGAATTTGCAAAAAAAAATTGGATTGGCAGAAAAGGCAATCACTTTTCAAACGTAATCTTTTACATTTAGGATTATCTATTAAAATTATTCACTTGTGTAAGTAGCGCATTATAGAAAAAAAAAATTATAATTTGCCATGAAATAAAAAAGTTATAACAAATTCGAATGGAAAAGAAGGCATTTTTCAAAATGGCTTCTTTTCTTTTTGAGGGGGTAATTTATTGAACAATTTTTTCTTAAACACGATGACTGACGAACGGAACCGTAGATATGTGGCATTTTGAAACTTTACACTTTGATAGAGAAGACAAAATTTAGACAGTTCTTTTGTCAAAAGTAAGCCCCGCTAGGATAGTTTTGATTGTGAATGACAGTAAAAAAAAGTCGATAAAAAGAAACTTAGAGCATCAACGACACGAACAGAGTGTCAAAATATACAACTTTAACTTTTTAGCTAGATAATTTGTCTACCTCGGCTCCGTCATAAACGTATAAATATACACACTTTGACAACAACATCATCAGGAATCAGCGAAAGTGTCACTTGCTGTAAAGGTGCTAGTACTCGATATGTAGCACGCCACATATATATGTGGCTCTGACGTCAACAGAGAGTGCACAAAGAGAGTTTGTACACGGCATGTACCTATTGGGACCATTCGCTGACGTCAAAATGACGTCAGTGCTACATATATATGAGGCGTGCTACATATCGTGTACCTTAAGGTGCCTGCCCATTTGGGAGTACTTTCGCTAGTAAACTCTCGAGAGTTACTCTCGGGTGGCTGTCCATTTAAGAGTAATAATTTTAAGATTTTAATCTCGCGAGTTCTTTGATAACATTTTGAGAGTAGATTCCCTGAGAGTACTCTCATAACATAACCGTGTCCACTTGATATATTTCGTCTGCTAGTTACCTTACCAGTTAAAATGTATTCTTTCTTACAAGCAAAAGGTTGCCGCTGCGTTAAAAATTATTAGGACTGTTCTTAACGAAAATAATGAAGCAAAAAAGAAATGCTGGATTAAACCATGGATAGATCGTCGTCGGCAAGTCGGTGAAGAGTCTGCTCTTGCAAGAGAGCTTCAAATTGAAGATGCTCATCAGGAGTTCAGGGATTTTAAAAAGTAATAATATTTCAATATTAATTCAATCTGTTGGGCCAAATATTTTTAAAAAGGATACCAAGTTAAGGGAAGCCCTGGTATTGCTTGTGGTTGTGAGTGTTTACTGGTAATACTATGAGTTGATTTATTTTCTCCGATACCCATTGTTTTGCTATGCCAACTCTCGACAGCTGCTCCCAAAATACGAACCATGTTGGAATTTTGCGAGCTAATCTCCGATAGTGATCAGAACATGTGTCCACTTGCGAGTTGCGACTGCGAGTGAGAGTTGAGAGTAAAAAGTTAACTCTCCGCGAACTACTCTCAAGACTATGTCCACTTGCTCTCGAGAGCTGGGCCCTGTTTCATAAAAATTGACAATGCGACAAGTGACAGGTGACAATTTGTAAACTGACAATCCGACAATTGCCAAATTTTTGTTTCATAAATAATTAGACAATTTTGTAGAATTGTCGCAAAATAGCCGACAATTGTCAAGTTTTGGTTTCATAAAAAAATTGTCATGACAATGAATTGTCAAGAATTTTTCGAGAATTGTCATGAATTCTCTGACAAATTTGTCGTGACAATTTTTGTATGGGACAGATGAAATCATACAATGAACAATTTTGTCAGTATGTAATTGACAATTCCGACGGGCGTTTGAGTCTCGGTCAAGAATTGAAAGTAAAGTGGCAAGTGTACGATTTAAAATGCTTAGGTAATATTTTTTCTTGAAATGAAGGCGATGAAGAATGTAATGCAATTGCGTTTAGTACGCAATCTACATTTTAAAGAAAGTACATATAAATAATGATTTTGTTGCGTTAAGTGTGTTCAAATGTGAACACTCAGTAATAGCTGCATATGTTAACGGATTTAAATTGAGGTCAAAAATTATTGTTATTGTTATATAACTAATATACGTTTGATTGTTATCCAATACAGATCAATCATATGGGATAATAAAACACAGTTAATACTGCGTAGGTATGTCACGACAAATTTATCAACAGTTTGACAATTACGAAAATGACAAAAAAGTCATGACAAATTTGTCGTGGTATTTAACTGACAATTATGTCACCTGTCTATATTTTATGAAATGAAAATTTGTAGAATTGTCACCTGTCATTGTTTATGAAATAGGGCCCTGCTTGAGAGCTGCTCGCAGCATTTTTACTCTCAAATGGACAGGCACCTTAAGAACATTATCATCCTAATCCTATTCAAAGGCCTAGAAGCCGAGACATTAGCAAAAGCATGAAAATATTTTGTTGAACGTTTTAAACACAAAATTCCGCGAGTAATTTATGCTCCCGTTTGTGACTAGCTTTACAGCAAATCGACATGGGATAGATAGAGTGCAAAAAGGCCAAACATTATGGGTAGGATAAAAATAAATAAATAGGTGGCGCAACAGGCGGGTAGACACCCTAGGCCTAGCTTCTCGCAGCCATTGGTTTGTGTGAGTTTCTATTTTTGGGACGAATGTAATCTTGTAATCTCGGAAGGATTTGTATGACGAATTGACAGCAAGTAGTGTGATTGTTGCCAAACTTTTGCGGCAGCTTTTATAACCCCTAAAATCACAAAGAATAATCAAATAAAGTTTATTTCTCTTGCTTAGAGCGATAGATTTTGACACAAATTGTCTCAACAATAGATGTTTCTATATGAACTGCCTATACCAGGGGTTCCCAATCTTTTTCATACTGCAACTCCCTATAGACAAGGCTGACTTTATGCGACTAAAGTTACATTTTTCCCCTTTTTTTCTTCTTTCTATCCCCACTTTTCCAAAATTGTGCATATTCGCCCCTTTTCTGTATTTCGTTGATAGTTCTTTCCATATTGAAAACAAAAACACATTTTTGTATGAAATTCGAAATGTGACATAATAAATATTTTTTTCGGGATTTGAATGCGTCCTTTTTCTTTCAGCCAGAGGTATCAGCTATCAGCTATTTATGTCCTATTGTCATAAGTTTAGGCATTAACAATTTAGCTATAACCATGTTCAAAGTAACAATAAGATAGAACGTTTTTTTTTTTTGTGCCATTTGTGGGCAGATTAGTATTGCCCCTTTTTGTACGCAAATCACCTTTTGTTTGCGACTTCTTCAAAATCTTCGAAGTCAGCCCTGCCTATAGAGAGGTTGAAATTTTTTTTTCGACGCCCTTCTAAAAGCAAGGATATTATGTCAAGTTTATCTTACTAAAGATTCACCAAAGGGTTTTTCAATAAGGACTGGTAAACATTGAAATATCGTCGTCCCATATTTATGTCAATTTTGCTTGTTCACATACCCGCATTCATCAAAAATGCGCCTAGTCGGTAAAGATGATTTTTCGGCCAAAATTGATGTTCTCTTCCAAACGATCCGAAGCCAAGTCAGCGAACAAACGGCTTTGTCTATGTTCGTTAACTTTGAGCTTCTGGATTATGTAGTTGGATTTTGTACTGGCGTAAGCCTAAGTCCCGATTCAAAATTCGCCAAGTTGGAATCTGCGAAAGGCCGATTTCTTATGCACATACGAATTGACTGCCTCGAGTTCTCCTGTACACTCTCATGGACTACGGCAATCCTCCCAAAGAATCTGGCTGGCAACGACCCATACCAATTGAAAAACCCTTATTTAATTTTAAGCCCCAGGCAAATACGAGTAACAGCCACGAAGCAAGTCTGACGGGAAATGCGGGAAACACAAACGCGCTTAATATTCGACTATTGGATTTCGCTTCGAACTTGCTCTTAGTATTCGTAAAGAGAAAGTCTCTAAGTCCCTTAGAATAGAACCCCTCCTGGCCTATACGCAATCTATATTTTTTGCTTACAACTGATATGACATATGAATAAAAGGAAGATGCAGTGTATTTTGGTCAACAAGGTCATTGATATTTTTCTCATTACCCCCTTCCCCCCTTTATCCGAATATGACTACTCAATAAAAATATCGAACTCATCATATTTTCTATTTCCATTTGGTTAATCCCATCTCGCCTACGGATCGCTCAGAGAAAGACTTGTTGAAATCTTCACTGAAGAGCCTCCCAACAATGACTAGTCTTTGAATATTTTAATATTTGCACGCGTCATCATCAGTCACCCACCCCTGAAAATGAGCATCTTATTGCCAAGCCCACTGTCAAAATCCGGTGATACAGGCCATAGACATTAAGAACCCGCAATAAGTTGACTTCGATTAATCTTCAGGAAATGAGACAACGACAACACTTCAGCCGAAATGAAACATTTCATTGTTTTGATAAAAAAAAACACTTAATAGTGGGTGTCAAAGTGTTCCGTTAACTTTTGCGTGTGTACTTCTCTCTGAAGAATTGAATTCAGAGAGAAAATTTAAATTTCTTGACGTCATGTGCACCGGAAAATTGTGCGCGCAAAAAACAACACAACACAACTCAAATTAAACATTATTAAGACTTCAATGATTAATTAACTCCGTAAATAATGATTAAATCATTTTTATGAATGTAAATTGTTAATTGTCTACCATGTCAATGTTTTTTTTTTTTTTTGTCCACGCACAAGAGTGAGAGAGAGAGAGAGGGGTAAAAAAAAATACACAATTTAGGTGAAGGCGTCAATTTTGATTTTCTGTCGGGCCTCGCTGAATATAGTGGATTTGAATTGATCACTCGGTGTTAGCCATGAAGGCTGCCATCATCGTGACCCTTTCTAAACAATCGCACTATACAAATTCAAGACTATTTTTATAAATCCCCCTGATGGACAGTCGAAATGCCGGTTAATTGAAATTGGCTATGCTATGTTTATATAACTACAGACTTGAGGGTTATGATGTGTAAAAATAATTGTCCTTTGTTGATAAATATAAATTGCGTGGCTAATCGAATCCTATGTTGAAGGTTGTCATTCAAAAGGTGATGACGATGATGACAGTTTTGTATAAAATAAATGGACGTTGGTTAATCGAACTCGCTCACTGCTTACGATGAGAATAACGATCCATTAACCCATTCTGAGGAATTTTAAATTGCAATGTACCTATTTTCAAATTATAAAAATTCGTTGGTGTGGATAAATTGAAATGGATAAATTGGTGGAATGTATGAAAGTCATCAGCAAATTTTAAATTTGAGTCGCGTCTACTCCAAAAATGTGTTTCGCCACGATGTGGTGCGGTTGGGCTCTAGGCTTATCAGTAGACGACCACAACATCTGATCTAGACGCACTGTTTGCTCGATTTTCACTGAGAATTATGATTTTCGAATCAACAATTGACTATGAATCATACCTCAAGACGAATCTTTGGTTCAAACTCGACTATCGCCGAGAGGATTTGTTTTGTTGCACAGGACCTAATTTTCATTTTCCTTGCTTCCTAGAACTTAGTATGTAGGAGCCGTCACCTTCAGCAGCCTTGTTGGGCTTGAGTTTGGATATTGCTATAGGTACTATAGGCATGTTTTTTTGAAACATCGCCAGCCAGCCGTTCATTTGGACAGTTGCCACCAAAATTGCCAGCAAGATGAAGCCAGCCGAATGAATTAAGGCAATAAGCCTAAAAGCATACTAGCATTTTGTATAAAATTATGCATGTGGTAGAAATATTTGATAAATTCTGACATTTTTCTCTGGAATGTTGTGTGCATGAGATAAGAACGCCATTATGATTTAAGCCGCTCTCCGGCTGGGGAGAAAATCAAGAGTTGTTGCCAGCAGGTTTTAATTAGCATGTGAAATTTGCCTCAACTGCCAACTACTGGCAACTACTGGCTGGGGAAGTTCCATAAGTTCGAATAGGAATCTCGGATTTCATCGTATATAGGTTGAATAGTTCGTTCTTAGAAGACAGCAGAACTTGGGTAGTCTTCGGCGTCTATTCTATCTTGATAAGTTCTTTTTACTTTATGATAAAACTTTGCTCCTGAAGTATTACCTCGCCTTTCTCACGATAGTTTCTTTTACTTTCAAAAACGATAATGTTCTATCGTCCTATTCTCTTCGGAGAGATCACGGGGCGTTCTCGTCCTTCAGTATATTGTCGCTTTGTATATACCAACTTTTTTTTCTACATGTCGTTTTAGGCTCATTAAACTTGGCTAAAGAACTATGGAACAACACTTCCAGTTCTACTATAACTCGCAGCTTGTGGCCCGCAATTGACTCTATAAAGGGTTATAGATCCTAATATCTCTTATCTTCTCTTCTCTATCTCTTTTCTATATATATATAAAACAAAGTGGAAAAAACGGTTTCCCTCTGTCGTTCGTAATTTTCAACCAATTTTGTTGATTTTTTTTGTAAATGTCGGTAATTACGGTGATTGGGTGATAGGCTAAACAAATTCAAAATCGGACAAAGGGGCGTGGCAACGCTCATACACAAAAAAAACATTCAAAATCGTATATTTCGAAAACCACGGAAGCGATTGAGATCAAACTTACAGATAATCAAAGGTATTGGTAGTGGAGTGTTCTTGTGAAGATAGGTCAAAATCGGACAAAGGGGCGTGGCACCTCCCATACAAAAAAAATTCAAAGTCGTATATTTCGAAAACCACAGAAGCGATTAAGATCAAACTTACAGATAATCTTAGGTATTGGCCCTAGAGTGCTTCTGTGAAGATTTGTCAAAGTTGGATAAAGGGGCGTGGTACCTCCAATACAAAAAAATTAAAACATTGTCACCCGAAAATAAATAAAAAAAAAAATTAAAATAGCAACAAAAGGTTTTGGTGAAGCTGGCGGGGGTTCAGCTAGTATTTTTATAGAAACCAAGTCCATTCGGGGTAATAACTGCATCATTAAAAACATGGCCAGGTATCTTTACAAATAACTTCTGCAGAAGTTGCAGAGAGGAAGATGAAATAGAATCTGTGAAACATCTCCTGTGGCACTGCTATCCGCTACTCTTGTGTCGGAGCACGGTTCTTCGACGATTTAAGAAGAATCATCCGAATGGTTTTGTTAGTTGCATTGCCTATCATGTACAATAAAAGGGTAATCTCATGGAGCCTTAATGGCTTCTGGATGAAAATTGCATTTATTGCAAGCTGCCCCATCTATCTTAACCTAACCTAACCTATATAGGCTCTTTTCACCAAGCAAAGGATTTCGTTTACACCGAGTCTCTATGGAATTAATTCAATCGAGAATTTCGACATATAAAAGTACAGTTCACGTAGTAGAAATAAAATATGTCCCTTAGGCCTCAGTTATAGCTATCAGTGAAATGCATCCGTAAAAACACGAAACAGAACAAAACTGAAACATTTAACCATAGCATATCATAGGAATTCAGTGGAATACTTCGTGAAACTGGTTGAGAAGTTGAACAGAAAAAGTTTTTCGTACGGAAAAATAAGGAAATTCTTTTTTTAGAAAATTTAAAGATCAATTGCTTATTTTTTTTTTTTTTGACGAATTAGTTTTATAATTCAAAAGCAAAATTTTAAGACCAAGATTGAGTTCAAGGATTAAGTTAAAGTGCTTCAAAAAAGTGAAGCAATTTTTTTACGGATGCATTTTACTGATTGCTATAATAGACGCCTTACAAGAAAAACAACCCACAGACTACCTTGGTCTCAATAATTGAAATAATTGGTAGGTACATAAAGATTACAAATAACTCAAATGGGAGTAATAATTCCGAAGCAAAATGGGTGACCGCATTGTATCAGTCCTTATCTTCTCCACCCGCAAAAGGGCAGCAAAAATTATTTGTCAAACTAGCTCCCAATAGCTAAACGTTCAACTTGAATCAAGCTCTTTGAAACCAATGTCCATAACTCACTGTACCTATTCCCACAGTAAATCGATATTTCCCTCACAATACGACGATTTCTTAAGGATTAGACCCATATCGAAGCTAATTTACCTTCTCTCTGGATATTTTTGGTTTTTCTCTGGATAAGATCATATTAAGAGGAATGTTAAGGCCCTAGTTATAGCTATCATTGAAATGCGTCATTGAAAATTTTGTTTTCCGATTTTAAGACGATTAATCAAACAATATTGGCTTTAGTTGGTATTAAAATAAAGGTAATCAGTTGTGGAATTTTTTTACGAAACAAATTACTTAATTCTGACTAAAACTCTTCTTTAAATTCAATTTTATTATTTCACTGATCGAAATCTATTTCAATGAACAGCTGATTCTCGTTTCTCCAATTTGGAACACAATCGTTTCACTGATGTGTTCGATTCTCTTTCTATTCTCAGCTGTCAGTTTTGCTTTCAATGATCAAGTCTAACCTCAAAGCCTAGACTCGTTTGTTGAAAAGTCACTGACTGGTTCTTTCACTGACAGGAATTTTTCAATGATTGCTATAACCGACTTGTCAAAAAAATGAAACCACCATTCCACTGATTTGTTCCAATGATGCATTTCAATGATAGCTATAACTAGGGCCTAATAAAGGGTTCACTTCAGGGTACAGGTACCTATTCAGTTTTTGATCCCATATTGTTGCTGTTATTTCTACGTTAAACTTATAGTTTGGCAGCACGTTTCATTTCCTACTGTCAAACTGAAATTTAACTTAAAATGGAAAATAATAGTCTTGCTCTCGTCCTCCTTTGCATTTTGCACAACCACGAGGCAAGTCGCATTCTATCAATAATTAATTATAAGGAACTAATAAATAAAATTTAGAAGTTTCCAAATTGTTTAATTTTCCTCCCGATCAAACCTTCAAAAGTTGCCAACTTGGGGATTCCTCAAGGCAGTCACATCGGTTCACTTATTTTTATCTTAACTTATATTACGATACAAAAAAATATGTCAAGATAATAATACCCTAGCTGATTTTCTTTTACTACAAAACTACCTCTGAACTCGTTCTAAACTTGGCGTAAAAAAAAACTATTTTAGACCTTCATTTCAGTAAATGTCAAGCCGTAACTTTTTCTCATAAATGCTTTCCCCCACCGTATATATTATTTTTGTAACAAACCTATCGTCTTGGTTTCAGAACGTGATGTTTGTATAAACAGCATCCTATTGGCTGGTAACTTTAATCTGCACCCTATAAAGATCGGTTTAGACTGATTAATTCACTAACCTTTAAAAACTTCTCCAACTTTATGCCCAGTAACTATCGGTGTATTTCCATTGAAGGAAAGTATGTGCACTTTTCATGTATAAACAGCAAAAATAAAGTTATAGACTCTGCAGTTGGTACATATAAAATATTATTCCAAGTTTGTACATATTATTATAGCAATTAAAAAAATTCCCTACTCAATTAACCAAATAATTATGAATGTGTACTCACTTCGTATGATTTTAAGAACCAATATTCAGAATTTAAGTATCTGCACCGCACTTGAAGTATTCACAATATTATGCTGATTGATAATAATATTGATGTAGTGGCATTAAGTCATTTAGCCAATTAGTTAAGCAAAAAATTATAAACACCTGGCAATCACAAATCATATTCAATCTCATCATCATAATTTTTTTTTTTTAGTAAAATCTATTCAGAAAATATGTGCTGTTCTTTTTGTTCATTTATCTCTCGTAATTAATTAAATTCTATAGCTTTGAGAATATTCACAAATATTTACGCACTTAAATTGCTTATGGAATACTCCCATCATTGGTCAGAGATAATAGATACCTGGCAATGACAATGATCCCATATATAATTATTAAGGCGCGCTGTGGTGATTCGATTCCCTAGGCTACTTCAAAATGATGATGGTGAGCTTTTGAACATGTCAAATGGTCATGATGGACAGATTTATTTTCATGCCAAAGGGAACAAACTAATTACGTAGATTTTTATAAGGAGCTGACTTCAATCGAAAAAAAATAAAATCATCTTTATAACCAATTACTCAATCACATGTTCATTAAACGGTTAAAGACCTTGTTATGTTTAAATTTCAATTTATCACATTTTTTTGTTTTCGTATATGCCAAGTATTTTTTGGGGTTTCGCAATTTGCTTTTTTTATTGATACGTTATAAAAAATCTGTATATAAAGTCGATCACAGTAAAATAAAAATAAAAAAAAATAGAAAAATGTTTTTATCTCTACAGCTTTAGGCGTCAATATTTCACTTCCTTACTAAACAGAGAAAAACAACTAAGCATGTGCTTCACACCTGAGCGAATGTGCGCGAGATACTTTTAATTGACTGCAATTGCTGCCTTGGTAGCTGGAAGCACTTAAAAGCCAACTCAGCTGTGAAATATGAACGCGAATTATGTTGGCGGCATCAAAACGTTGGTTCGTGTGCTCGGACCAGACACTAATTGTGCAGATATTTCTCTTACTGTTTCTAAATTCAAATGCAGTAGGTAATTGTTTCTATGGCTCTGGTGCAGAGAAGTAGGTGGTATTGTATCTATGAGTGTGGTAGGTATGCACTTTATGGATATTTGTTATGAGATAAAGTGCGATAATTTTAATATCTTTATTTCGTAGTTGCTTTTGATTTTTTTTGTAACAAGGGCGTGGCGCAGAGTATGACTTGTAGCCTTAGGTATTGAAATTTGAAAGGTTTTTTTTGTGCTATATAATTTTCTGGACATTAAATCAATTTGATTGCGAAGAAAGTTAGTTCGGAGGGTTCAATTCGGTAGCAGTGGAAAATGGAAATACCTGCTACATATTTGTCGCATATGAGCAGAGCTTCTGGCATCATTTTTCTATGCATCTTGCATCTAATGCTTCCCATTGGCCCATGGCTAGTGTCGGCCTTAAAGTTCTCGGAAAAATTGATATAATGACATTTCAGTTTTGCACAGAAGCCATTCGAAAATCTATGGCGTGTTTGGTGGGTTGATGGGTTCAGAACTACAGAGTGTCCGGATTTATGTTTTCAAATGCGAATTTCTCAAAAAGTTGGAAATGTTTTGGAGGAAGGGTCGGGCTCGGGCGTTGTGTCACTTAATAAACGAAAGTATGCGGGGTAGTTAGTCACAATGCCGCAGTGGTCCGGAGATCATCGGGCGGTCGCTATCGAGGCGATTTTTAAAAGTGGTGATTCTTACGTGAGTGCTTATCGGGCTCCCGACCCGTGAAGAGTCTCTGCCTGAGAGCCTTCCATCCTCTACGATCCCGGGCAAGCTGCTTCCAATTGTCCAGACCAAGCGCTGTGGCATCCGCGATGGCTTGGTCTTTGAAACGGAGGTTCGGTCTTCCTTGTCTTCTCGAACCTGGGGGCTGGGATTCGAAGATCCTCTTAGCTGGAGCATTATTGTCCATTCGCTCGATGTGGCCGAGCCAATGTAGTCGACGTGTTTTGGCTTTTTGGACTACATCCACATCTTGGTACAGCTCATAGAGTTCGCGGTTGTATCTTCTACTCCATTCGCCCTCCTCGCACACAGGACCAAAAATCTTACGTGAGTGCACGCCTAAAATTTTTTTTACGTTACATCGTTCGGGGATTGGATTGGGAGATAGACTCAAGTGTAAATCTGATTCGGTCGTGGGTGCAAAGATTCCGTTAAACTTCTTCAGCTTTAAAGACTTATTCGCCAGGCTCAGCAGAACATCAGGGACCACCGCTTTATCGGCGAACGAAATCATCGGTCCATATATAATATATATTTTTTTAATTCCAGAGAACAGCGTGCAAATTCTGGTGCCATGATCACCGATTTTTTCTTACCAAATTTGTGAGCACATCTATCTTACTCGTCACACACGCGGATTGGAGCGACTCCCCATATTGCCAGAATCTCCATTTAATTTTCTCCGTGAACATTTCCCACGAAAGCTTAGACATCCCATTGCCACAAAGGTCACCAGACTTAACCCCTGTGGACTTTTTTCTATGTGGGTATACCTCAAGAGTAAAGTCTATGGTAATAACCCGCAGTCTGTCACGGAGCTGAAGGAATATATTCGCAGTGAAATTCGCGATATCCAGCCTATACTGCGACGCGTTGCACAAAATAATAAGTGGAATTTTATAAACAGTGGAATATGTATACCTATGGGGGGGGGTTGGTTAGGAGTAGATGCAAGTTTGGGTGTATGCAATATTTATTTAAACATGTTTCTCACGTACAGCATATAGACCTTGCATATAGCCAATTTCGGATATACTCCAAATGCAACAGTGACCCCAAACAAGGGAGGGTCGCAGGGGGCAAATTGCCTTTTATACATATTAAACTGCAAATGCTTTTTGGGCTTCATATCCATCTGGTCGTGTGATTTTGTTTGAGTGTGCCATCTGTTATAGAACTTTTTAATTAATTTGAATAAGTCGATATTTTTGCGCAGTTGCAATGTTTCTACAGTACATAGATGGCACTGTGTTCTATGTAAAAAATAGCAATTTCGAGCAGAGGTTCAAACCTCTTTCCTACATTCGCCGCACTGAACCAAAAGGGCTAGTATTTATCTTTGCTTCATTTTTCCTCGCAGGTTTGTATGAAACTGATATTTCACTAGCAGTCCATGTATAGTATTAGTATGTCAATGATTGAAAGTATTAAGCTCGTTAACACGACACTGCGACAATTCTGGCATCATTTTAACAGTAGGGTCATTTCCGACAGAATTTGTTTCCCCCAATTCCTGCATTGTATTAAAGCTCTCAGTTTAAAAATAAATAAAATATCTACAGTTTAAAATTGTATTCAATCTTCAATTATTTGGAAGGTCGTAACGTATAACCACTTCTATAATTTAGTAGTCGATTTTTATGGTCACAATACAATTAAACGATTGTTAAATTGGATGATCGATTAATTGTAACTCAGATAATAATCAATCACCAACAGACTATTGCGTGATGAACTTAAAAAGAAAATTCTACAAATTCATAAATTTCAGTAAGTTATTCTACTACTTTTCTGATGAGTATTATTTTTTAAGTTTTAGGTAACTACTCAAATTAAGGTTCTTTCTTAGAAGTAATAGTAAAGTTCATAACTATAATTATATACAGGAGGTATTTAGCTGAAGTCAATGCACGCCCCTTCAACAGATTAATGGAAAATGTTTAAAGCGGATCTATCTTACAATATTTCATTTTTTGAAACTCACCTCAAGCAGTCCAGAGTACTAAGGATGACCTTTTATAATTTCGCAAACTAGGGTTTCAAAAAAACAACAACGTCAATAAGAATGAAAGTGCTTTTATTCAAAAGGGTATAAGACGACTGCTTCTATCAGGAACAATGCAAAACTGTAGTGCAGCTGCGGTAGAAATAATAAAATAGGAAAAATACAGTCAGCCAAGAGGTCAATATATTTAAGGAATATATTCCTAAATGGTTGTTTTTTTTTATTTTATTTGGTGGATCCGTTCTCTGAACTTCCGGAGCAGTACGTGTTCGGCGCGGTTATAGGCCACCTTCGGAATACTATGTGCTTCAATTCAGCAGAAGGTTCTTAAAGCGCTCAGAGCGACAAAAGATAAAGAGCCTCATATTGTATGCGGGTTAATCTGAAATATAGGGAAATATAGGGAAAACCCATGAATATTTCGGGTAGAGCTGCATGCCATTCAAGACAATGAGAACTTTATATTTAATGCATCATCATAGTAAAGCAGCTATAAACGCCATCAGCTCAGCTTCACTTAACTCCAAATCAGTGAGATTCTGCTTCAACTTCGTACTAAAATGTAGCTCTAGTACCATAGTTACATTTTGTGGACACCTTAATTTGAGAGGTCAGATAAGAGATCCAAAATCAACATTACAGAAAAATCCCAGCAGCACTCTTAAATTTGCAATAATTTTAGTTTTTAACAACTGGGAACACAAGAAGTATAGATCTCATATTTCGACAATGCACTTAAGACTAAACCAGGCCTAACGAGTCGGTCAGCTCTTTAAAAATAATACCAAGAAATCGATTAAGGCAGATATTAACTATAAGAGAAGTACCTACGTTTTAGGCTTTCGAAAGTCATATCATAAGTAAAGGATTAGAATGAAATAGTCTATATCTACCTACTTGTGAAAAATCTGCATAAACGACCGAGAAAATTCCGTAGTGGAATATAAAACTTCTATTAAGCTAGGAAATTCATATAGCTTTTGGATAGCTGTAGGATTTTGTCTTCGGTTTAGACTCCAAGACGTACCAAGGAGTTCGTGTCAGGATTTCTCTGTGTAGGTTAGTTTACTAAAGTTCGTCATCTCTCCACTGCCCCGTATAGGGATAGATAGTTCTTAATGTTTCAAGAAAGTGGCATAAAATCGGGGATATGGAGGGTCCTTTTGAATATCCTACACCAGTGACTCTTGTATAATTCATAGGCGAGACATTGACAACGATACTAATTCTGCCGGCATAAAACCGATTTAGTAGGCGAGGGGACTGAAGTGAGGGGAAACAAACGGAATAAAATTTTCTGCCGAGTTTTAGCGGTTGAACAAGGCATAAAACTAATACATGCACAACTTTAAAAATATTTCAATTGTGAAAATAATACTACACAATGAAAAGGGGTTCATATATATAATTTTTCTGCCGGCTGAAATCATCCCGTGTGCGCTCGAAGTATGGTATAAAAACGGTTTTCTGCCGGCAGAATTAATCTCGTGTGCGAAGGGGAAGGCCCAATGTGATGATGTGTAATAATTTAACATGTGCTTTCGGTTGAAATATTCTCTTCATTTGCTAAATTGCTCTTTGGTAATGAATACTGAAATATGTCGTTTATAGTATGTAACATGTTACATAGTGACCATCAATGTTACATTTATGCAATAGCTTAAAACTATAGTTGGTGCTATCGGTCCGTATAGAACCCAAGACCTGGCTTTTTATCACCATTAATCTGTTTTTATTTTTAAGGCGAATGGAAGGGACTTAAAATTATAGGCCAAGTCCGAAATCCAGCCTCTGGCTTATTCCAAAAGCGATTAGCTCCATTCAAAAGCGATATCTGTTTAGTTATCGAATTGTTTGCTAATAAAAAATAAACTAATTTTATCGTGCGCATAAGTTTCAGTAATTTTGATGATTAAATAAATAAATAAATAGGTGGACACCCTAGGCCTAGCTTCTCGCAACCATTCGCTAGAGACTATTTATATTTTTGGGACGAATGGAAGGGACCTGCAATTTGTATGCCGAGTCCGAACGACTGAATTGAGAAGCTTTTTCAGGACAGTCATACTCTCGGATGTTTATTAGACGTTCGCGAGAGGTGGCGCAGTAGAAAAAACCTTAAGACATAATTTGTGTTTTTCCGGGGATCGAGCCTGAGATCCCTCGCACAATAGTCCAGCACACTAACCACTGCGCTACTGCGCCCAAAATTTTGATGATTACTTTGATTAAATGGACTTGCGACTTTTTTTCTTAGTAGGCACGAACAAAAGGGCTTAAAACTTTAATAAAAAGGATGGTAACCGTAACCCCTCCCTATTGCCGTCTTCAAGCAGAGAGACTATGGTGCGTAAAGGAAACGGGTGATTGAACCAATCTACTTTGCTACTTGACACCGAAAGTCAGTGTGACGGATTGTCTTCTAGAAAAAGACAAAGGGTAACTGTTGCACTCTGCCCCCGGTTTCTTTTTGACAAACCCATCCACAAGAGAGAGACTGGTGCGGAGCAGAAAAGCTTGATTTAAGCAATTCACCCTACTGCTTTGTGCTGAAAAGGGGGTCGCCGTTTGCCTTCGGAGGAAAAGACCTAGGGTAACCAAAACAGTCTAGCCCCCCGTTAGTAGCCCCTGATAGTCCGCTTGTAAGGAGGTTAGCTGGTACACCATCGTATGAAACTAATCAAAAATGTCACATAGGCAGAAAATATAGCCAAATGGGATTTTTTAACATAATAAATGACAGATAAGCCTTTATTAATTAGCAATGGACTATAGAGTCTAAGCATGGTAGACGGGCTTATTAGCTTTGCTGATTTTGAGCCATTTGCAGTTCGAAATGTGTCCTTTAAGCTTCATACAAAAATAAGGCAGAGGTTTCGCGAATACAAATATGTCGCTAACTATTTGGCGTTTGGTGCCTTTTTTTTCTTAAGACGGCAGACAATCTCGAAAGTAGACATATCTGAAGATTCGGAAGTCTAAAGAAGTGTTTTTTTTTTTAAATTTAGATTTCTCTCAAAAATGGTTAAATTGTATTATTATGACAAATAGAATGTTAATTCTCCACTTGAATGGTAAAATGATTATAGTCGGTAGTAGGTACCTACTCTAAAGCTTATTTTAGGAACCAAGTTTAAGAGCTGATTCTATGACAAAAAGAGGATTAAAATGATTATGTCAACGCGATTGTCAAAGTGTATATTGTGAAGTGATGTTGTTGCCAGTTTTTTTTTTAAATACTTCTCCCGGAAAAGGCGAACTTATAACGCTTAATCAGCCCCCAGAGATGCTCGCAGATGTATGTTTGTTCTGCACTTAAATTGCCGCAAATTGTAGTCTTCTAGTTATGTATGACACAAATTAAGGAAAAGTTTTTAAATTCCTTGGAAAATTAAATTACCGATGATAAATTTATCACAGCCAGCAGTAGGTAGAGTAGGAGCAACTTCGGGTTTGCTGGGCTGGGCGTATTGAACTGACTTTTAATAACTGCTATGTTTATCTTAAACATAGTCTGTCAGTAAAGTACACTCTATCTACAAAGCCTTTAAGACGAACGTCGACAAAAAATTTCATCTCTAAAAGCATATATGTAGTGCTAAAACCTCGTCAAAGTCTCTACCATTTCCGATAAATATGGTAAATTTTTTAAATTATTGAAAATAAATCGTCTTGAATAATACCCTAACCTGATCGCTAAAGTTTTGAAAATGACGTCGTTCGACTGTCCGTCGTCAGATGCAATATCCCCCATATACCTACCTATTTAACTATAAGGTTTTAAGGACTAAACCTTAGGTAGTCTTCCATAATTATGGTAGCTGCCTGCAGTTTTGTGTGATCAATTGCTGTCGATTTTAATCATAACTACTAAACAAATAAAGCGAAAGCCGTCAACTGTTTAAAACACAATCAAAATCTAATTTCATCAAGCCAATTCCATCTATTTGCAATTGTTATTTATATACAAATGACGACATAATTAAAAATGACCTCGAGAAAGCAAGCCAAAAGGAAGTCTTAAATAAGTAGGCAATTAAAATTAATCTCTTATGCAAAAAGTGTAAACACAACTGAATTGCTAATATTGTTTACAGTTGGCTAAGCGTATTGTTATCGAACCAAAAATAGAACCTCTAACGGTGTTCCAAAACGTCGTTATTTTGGACTTGAATTACATATAAGCTAAGCAAAGCACCCATAACAAGGAAAGAGAGAAAAACAAAACTAGAATTTAGAACAGAACTCCATATTCGAACCAATACGTCACACACTCCCGCATTCCATACCCAACCGCTACAAGTATGTAAATTTAAGTGTCACACAAAGCCCCCCTCTATACATGGACTTCCTACCTACACCGGTTTCATTTAAACAAAAATAAATATTAATTAATATCACATCGACAGACATGTATCTGCGACAAATTCATTCACTTTCATCAACGACAAGCCCTTAGGTAAATATTTTCAATACACAAACAATTGGTTGAACAGACAGAAAGCAAAAAAAAATATTAAATAAACAAAAACATTTGCAAATTTGAAATTCCCAATTTCCAACCTACCTTTCAGATACTCTTGCAGAGGCTGGTCAGGCGAATTCATCTACTGATCCAGTGAGCTGAGCACGCTGGCTGTTGTTGACTTATTTGCAGTCTTTAACGGCGAAATCGACAAACGTTACAAATTTAGGTGACCGAATTTTATCAATCTCTTCTTTCTGTTTGGGGGGGGGCTTTCCGTTAATCCTTTCTTCACCGATACTTTTTGTATCTTTTATTCACTGCTTGATTTATTTTGGATTTTATTTTCTTGCTTGCAACTCACTTAAGTGCTAATTTATCTCCCACTTCATACGTTATTCGAAACGACGCGAATCAACGGTGAAACGGTTTACAGAAAAGACACACAATGCATATGAAATTTTCAAAAAAAAAAATTTAATTTTTATTTAACATTTATTCTTTCGCCACGGACAAACGGACACGAGAAGGAAAAGCAGAAAATTTCTTTCTCCTTGGCAGACACAACTAACTTAACTAGTCGACTCTTGATCAATTAATTTATTTTTCTTTCGTTTTGTTTCATTTTTTTGACTTATTTTTTAACCGGTTTACTTATGTTTTTCGCGCACAGTAGGATTTTGAGAAACAGACAAAAAACAATGTATACGAAACACAAATAATTTGTTTTATTTTTTGTTTGGATACAAAATAACTAATCACTTGCATACATGTATGGTAATTGGATACCGTTGAGAATTCTTTTGTATTTCAGATTGTAGCTGTATTCAGATTCTTTGCAAAACTATCTAGCATTCAAGAACTCGAAGATGAAATCTGGTAGCGTATGATATGCTCTATCGGTGACTGAAACAGAAGCGCTCTCTCTATCCAACGTAACGCGTACACATCCGACGAATGGAAAAGCTCGACTGAGTTAGGCCCCAATCGGCGGGCACAACTAGTAGTGTAGTGCAACAAATGTCTTCAGCGAGCGCAGTGTTGGATTTTTTACCAGTTGCCTTGCAGAGCAGTAGTAGAGATAGAGATACAAAAGTATCTATTGTATATAGCGATGGGGGCAACTTTGACTAACGGCAGTGTGTTAAATGGATAGCAGTGGAGAGTTTTTGTTTTATTTGGCGTTCTTCTCACAAATACTTTGAATTGGAATGGGGAATAGATGGAGAGAGAGAGAGTGAGTGAACGCGAATGGTACAAGGAAACAGAAAAAAAACACACACAAAACAAACTCTTGGTCTTGCTGTGATGGCTCGGTAATCGACTATCATCATCAGCATCATCATCATCAGCTTCAGCATCGCCATCATCATTAAGAGTGCACGTAGCGTTGTTGTCTTTTAATGGTAAGGTGACCAACAAACACCGGTTTTGATGACGATGGACTATGGTAACATACGGGCCCATGGCATAGTGGAACAAGAATAAGCCAGCAATAGAATTCTCCAAGAGCGGAAGACGTGTTGCTTGCTTTTTTTTGCTAGTACTTGTTAGTAGTGAAAAAAGACAACAAATTGAGTGTTGCTGCGGTACTAAGAAAGTACGTATAGCAATTGACAATAATTTCGTAGAGTAAAAGAAAATTGTATTAACTTAAGGTACAGCATCCCGACATAACGTTAACTAATGCTGTTGCTGATTTTCTGCAAATTGTACGGGAGTCAGTTAAATCTGGAATTAGTTGCATATACGCCTCCGCATATACAATTTGGTTATATGGCTAAAATTGCGTTTGGAAAATCTTCTTGTTAGCGACATCTAAGCGTTAGTGTGCTGAACCAATGCAATAATGACGTGTTAGCGCCTAACAACTCCGAAGATAATTCGCATGCGATGTGCGGCGCATTCTCTTGCTGTTACAGTTTCACTTTCAATTCTTTTATCGTAATCATAAATCTTGAAATAAAAAAAGTCTAATTTAATATTTGTTATCCTTTAAAATAGTTCACAATATTTAAAATAAACTAAGGAATTGTTAAACCTTGGATCAGATTAGGGTGGCTGGCCGCAGCACATGCAGTCTCACTTAGGCCAAAGAATTTCCATTAAGATACCACAGGATCAAATGATCTCTGAACTACCTGTTGAACCAGAAGGAGAAGCGTTAAAGGCAGCTAACGCGTATGTTAGCGAAAGCGAGTTTACCTAGATTGTCGAAGAAATATGCTCCGAGATGTAGTTTTCTGCGACATGCAAGAATAGTCCCTTCCTCCTCCTCGCCCATGCAGCTTCTACAGAAATTGTTGGAAGGATGGCCCAGCCTGGGAGCATGTCTCCCAATAACTACTAATGTGCTTGTAATGGATCTTTTTAGTGTAACAAGATTGGTGGAGCGTTTGAGATGCAGTATGAGCCAGATCTGTTTCGTAATGAAGCACGTGGTGCATTTTGTTTAATTAAAAGTTTACACGTATAGAGAGGCATATAGAGATTCTCCTTTTCCGGTAGAATCGACGAAGTTATGGCATGCCTAGCAAGTTAAGTTCATCTGCCTTGCAATTCCCTGGAATGTCCTTATGGCCCGGCACCAATATAAGGTAAAATTTGAATTGTTCCGCCATATCGCTAAGAGATACTTACTTACTTATCGGGCTCCCGACCCGTGAAAAGTCTCTGCCTGAGACGCTGCAGCCTTCCATCCATCGGCATCCGCGATGGCTTGGTCTTTGAAACGGAGGTTCGGTCTTCCTTGTCTTCTCGAAGCTGATGGGGCCTGGGACTCGAAGATCCTCTTAGCTGGAGCATTATTGTCCATTCGCTCGATGTGGCCGAGTCAATGTAGTCGGCGTGTTTTGTAATCCGAGTAATTCTTTGCCGGATCTCCACTAGGGTGTCATTCGTGGAGTTTACGTTTACTCCGAGGTAGGTGAACTCCTTAACTACTTCGAAATTGTTGCTATCAATAGTAACGTTTTGTCCTATGCGGTGGACAGATGCTTGTTTGTTTGTTGTTGAGGGCATGTACTTAGTTTTGTCCTCATTTACTTTCGCCTGTTCTTCAATCGCCGTGAACAATCGCGGCACATTGGGAGCGACCGATGATGTCAATATCGTCCGCATAGACAAGCAGCTGGACGGACCTGTTGAAGATAGCGCTTTCAGTGTTTTGACACCTGCCCTGCGCACTATCTCCTCTAGTAGGAGATATCTGCTCGCTAAGAGATAAGCGACAATTAAGGGCAGTTCTGGACTTGAAGATGACCGAGTCCAGGCATTTAATCGCAGCTTAAATGTCGGTAAAAATGTTGATATCCCTTGCGGATATTACAATCCATGACAGGGCCTCCTTGATCGCCATGATTTCCGTCTGGAACACGCGCTACAGTGATTGGGAAGACGGAAACACATACACTCATGCATATAGGCAAAGTACGAAATATTTACCCATTACTCCTTTTGTGTAAAATGTTTCATTTGATCAACCCACCTCAATGGCAACTCTCAACAACGCAAGAAGTCTCCACTTTTCCATTTAAAGTTGGTGGGCGAATGTTTGTATTTCGATTTCAATCAACAGCAAAGCCACTAAATCGACTTTGCCAGCATAAAGTCTTTTACTCCATCCAACATCCGTCCTCCAGCTCCAACTCCACTACAAACCAAATACTCCAGTTCTCCCTCCAGTAGGATTTATTTTTTTTGTTTCTACCTCTCTTTGTGTTCCTCTTTCATCACATTTATGCCGCTCTATGTCTCTATCTCTCTCTCTTAGTTAAATGCACTTGTATGAGTGTTAAATCCAGTTGAATTGGATACCGCCAACCATCGAAGGCATTGGGGGTGTTTGGGTATTTAAAAAGCCGGTTTTGCCACAACAGGAGGAAACAATAACAAAAAAGATTAAACAAGAAGCAACCAACAAAAAAAGACAAGAAAAACATTTTGTTAGAGTTAGACGAATGAAAGAGTAAATGAAGAACAGACAAAAAAGAGAAAATGAACAAAAAAAAATTACACGGGAGAACAACTAACAACATTGCAGCGATGCGGCGAGTGTGTGGGACGATGGTAGTTAGAAACGAACGAAAGCAGGACGTAGGACGAGCAAGAACTAAACGCACTACTATAATAGTGGTGGTGGTGGAGCGTGGAGCTGTTGCAGTTCCTGCAATCTGCATGATGAAGCTGAAGACAACAAACAATGCGAGTTTGATGAACTGCAGTATTGGGCTGCTGTTAGAAATGTTAGGAGACGGTAGCCCTAGACCCCAGTATAACAGTTGGAAAAGAGCAGATTTGTTCGATTCGAACAAGTATGAAATAAAGTAGAGAGAATCATTAGCCATTACCATTACCATTCGCCGGCCGCCCCGTAGGTACTGATACGGTGTGCGTGTGATGGCTCCAATTCGAATAATAAACAAATTTGTCTGCGAATTGGATAGGAAGGCGAAGGATACCTAATTATGGGAATAGAACGGTATGGTACTTATGGGCTAGAAAAAAATTAAGGTATGTGTACAACGATGTCAATTATTTTATTTGGTAGAGATATTTCCAAAAGAATATTTTGCGCGTATTGCAAATATAGAACGTTGGTCTGGCAACTGTTAATGGGGCCAAAGCGAAATGTAATACATAATTTGTGTACTGTCTTTTAGAATGGGCTCCTAAGTCCTAAAACCGAAGCCTCATGCGAAACGCCACAATTGACCAGATACAAGTTAGAAGTAGCTAAAGCCATTGGGTCGTATGAATAAAAACTAGCATTTGCTTTGAGTAAAAGGTTGTAGCAAAGTAAAAGCACTGAGCAATTGCTTTAAATCGGTATGAATAAAAACTACTTTGCTAAAGTAAGTTCGAAGTTTCGAACAAAGCATTTACTTCACTGCATGTGTCCTTCCCTTGCAGTTTCTGTCACAATTTGTCGTTAATTTTTTGAATTTGAATTTAGAATCAGGAAAACGATTTTTGGAAAAAAGCTAAATTAATTTAATAAAAAAACGATACGGTTGGTTAAAGTTGTGATCTTAACCAATTCGTCTTTGCTTATAGTACCTACTGTTTTTTTTTTACGAACGTTAACAACAGTAGTTAAAACAGGTTTAATGTGCCAATCAAACAAAGAAACATTAATTTAACTATTTATACAAACAAAAAACACCGAAAACTCAAAAGAAAATACTGTTTTTGTAAAGAAATATGGGCGCAAAATATTTAGCAAATGCTCTGAGTCAACAAAATAGCAGACTTGGAATTTGCGTAGCAATTGCTTTGTCTTCCACGTTTTATTCATACCAATCTGAGTAAAAGGTCGGTGGCGCCGCTTTTCGAAGATGTCAAAAGTTGGAGTCAACTCAAATCAGTTTTTATTCATACGAAGCTTAGCAATTGCTTCGATTTTGACATTTATTTTGAGTAAAAGCAATTGCTAGGTTTTATTCATACCACCCATTGTCTATACCTGGGCCCCCTATAATGATAACCTTTAAAATTGCATAGGACCAGAGATCAGTAGAAGAATTAGTCTTCCCAATCATTGTTTCTTCAAAGGCACGTCCTAAGAGCTTGCTTAGATGCGGTAAGCCCCCTCTCAATGAACCAAACCAAGGAGGTATTGTTCTATGCAAGATCCTTAGTCATCCCGGTTCTAATACGACAAGTATGAGCTTTGCCGAGAGTGGATGAAAACCTCTTGGAATGTTTTGAGAGAAAAAGTCTTGGGGTGATATTCGGTCTAGTTTTCATTGATGGAGCGTTGAGGATCATTTTTCGGCAAGTTTTTGAACTCGTTCTTTGGAGCGTCTTTCTAGTCCATTTTAGGGCGGGTTTTCGGGAGGTTTCCTGCGGGCACATTTAGGCAGTTTGCACGGTATTTTTTCCGACCCATTTTTTGAGCCGTTTTCGATGAGTTTTTGAGGTGCTTTTCAGAGGGTTTTAGGGCAGTATCTTGGGCGTTTTTCGGTGTGTGTGTTTTTTTTATGTCTTTGTTTCAAGTTATTGGAATATTTAAACCATTTTCCTGGATTCAGCCTCTTCTGAAATGGTCTCCGCCGACGCGACGCGTAATTTTTATTGATGGAGCCTTGAGGAGCAATTTTCGAAAAGTTTTTCAGTTCGTTTTTTGGAGCGTTTTTCGAGTTGATTTTAGATAATTTTTCATGGTATTTTTCCGACCTATTTTTTAAGCCATTTTTGATGCTTTGAGGTGCTTTTAGGGCAGTACTTTGGTGCATTTTTCAGTGTATTTTGATATTTTTGAGGGTTCGTTACCAAAGGGATAAAACGGTCTATCTCAAGAAATAATTGACGTAGAAGGCTGAAATTTGCACACAACACCTGGAATTACCTCTAGTTAAACGACACATACAAATGATATCGATACATTGACTGAAAGAAAAGAAATCAAGTGTGTAACTAGTCAGCCACAAAAAGTAATGAGATCTAAATGTACGCCAAAATCTTAGCTTAAAAAGGTTCAATGTTAAACAAATTGGTAAGTGCACTGGTCAATTTTTCAAATTATGAAATTAAATTTTTAACGAAAAATTTGTCAAGTAAATCTATCATCACTTTGACCTTCTTTCTTATAAACTATTCATTAAAATGGCATTCAGCAGGTAGATACATTTCTTTTCATATTTTAAGTGGGCAAACTCCAAGCCCCTTAAATGGAAAATTTATATTTTTGACATTTTGCCTTTCTATATACTACAAGTTCTACCGCTCCACCAAATTTCAACTTTCTACGTTAATCGGAAGTGGCCCAAATAAATAATAACCGATTTTGAAAAGTGATCGCATACCACGCCCCCTGAATAGAAAATCTTAAGTTTTCGACTTTTCCCAGTATTCTGCCAAATTTCACGATTCTAGGATGGTCGGAACTGCTTCATAATTTTGATAATCATCATCTAAATGAGTGGGTGATTGCGTCAGTTACGCGTTTTTGTGGTATTTTAAATCGTGTATGTTGAGAACCACTAATGCTACATAAGGCGTATTTTTTTGAGAATCTATAGCTAGCTCACTTTTACTTTTACATGCAAAACTTTTATACTCACTTTTGGTTTTGTTATATTCACTTTTTGTTTTACATGCAAAATTGTTTTACTTACTTTTGGTTTTGTTATACACTCACTTCCCAAAAAAATACGCCTATAGATGGAATTTTGGTGAGGTGGACCTTTTTAGAGTGAGGTCGAAAACAGCCTGAGTTTGTTCCTGTAAAAAGGGTGTGTGCCCTTACTAGAGAACTATTGGCTGGAGCACTACCATGCCCATTAATATGCCAAAAGGTCTAATTTCAGCGTCAGCTATACTTGTTAACAAACACTTCGGTTGGAATTTAACTACATTATTTCACTTAACTGAATTCACTATCAAACTCCTTTAAGTAATTACAGTTCATTTCTGACAGTCAATTTTGAATTTATTCAAACAAATTATAACATCTGTTCATATTCCCCCCCAATTCTGAATGACAAAAATACGAAGCGGAAAACTACAAGCCAGAATTCAGTGACTCGGTTGTCTGGCTGCCTCAATCTCCACTTTGAAAAAAAAATCTTCACATCGATCTTGCTGATCAGTTCCGATTCTGATCGATCGTGAATGGAGGATTTTACCGGCAACAACGCCACATTATCATAAATTACAAATCGGTTTCGTAATAATGCATCCGGCCATAAAACAAATTTGAAACAGAAGCTCTTAAGAGGATTTGTTTCTTTGGCTATTACATTGGAACTGGATTTTACGTGTGATGGTAAATAACTTTCTAATCTTTCGTGGAAACGCATTGACAGAATTCCAAGGTGGACCAAGAGAGTTGTCACTAACGTCATTAAAAAATGGCAACAATTGTTTAGCCATATACATATCAGCACAGCTAACACTCCTTGCTCTATGACAGGAGAGGAGGATACACATCCAAAGCCACGTCAAATCAAGTAACAGATTTTAAGGTTTATAATCATAATGATCATCATTTGCATCATCACTATATATCAACAAAAAGACGGATTTTAAACAAAGCCAATTGAGTTCCTTTTCGACAAAATGTTGTAAGGTCATCCTAGACTATCCATTCAAAGTAGGTAAGGGTTCAATAAACCAATTTTCCTTGATGTATTTATGACAGCATTGCACCACAGCAACTCCAATACTCAAAAACAAACTTCACTTTACTACGATCTTTAAAATTCGAATGCCAAAAACATAATCTCGTGGCATTGAAGCCACACTGGGTATATGACACGTCAATAAACGTTAACCCCATTGCAGCGAAAAATGTCAACCATCCACATAGTGGTGATCTATTGATCGCGCCAACACTACTTCTGCGATTGTAAACACCATTATTCCCAAAAACACTTCATAAGTCAATTTGGCTTCTATTACACGGGGAAGATCTTCGTAGCCATGGATCATGGTATAGTTCGTTACAACCTCCTCCATGGTAATCACGACTTTTGCGTTTTATATCTTTCTCGCGGGTTCACCAAAGAATCGAACCTTTAGCCGTTTTCATTTGACATTTGGAAATTTGGGAAAATCAACAGAAAATCTGTCGATGAGTTCGACGTCTCTGATGTTGGTGTCGTCGTTATGCCCGTTGCAAGTTAGTGTGATGATGACACGACTTCTCTGAATGCTAGAGTGCAAAGCGTTACAATGGCGAGTATATAACTGACGATCCTTTTCTTGTTTTAGTGCGCGCCATCGATTTGTACATCAGTAGGTACGAGTATATATGCAAATGTCTAAAGACGCTTTGTCTCCCGCAAGCCCATAAACAAATGGAGTGGCGGCAAGATGATCCTACTGATCAGATATATTTAACTAATGTTTGCCTGTGGGCCTTTTATTTTTATACGTTACGATTTTTCATTTTCCTTGGGGATCCATCAAAGTGTCGGGTAAAAGTAAAGAAGAGCTAGATGGCGGTATATACGAGAAAAGTGAATTTGATGAGAGTTATGCGTTGAGGATCAAAGGTTGTATTTCACTTTTGGTTTTAATTAATTGTTTGGCAATTAATTTCAGTTTAACAGATGGCTTGGTAAATGGATCCAGCAAAAACAGATGAGCGGATAATAAGAGGAGTACGTTATATAAATGAGCTTTCTATTTCAGATATTAAGACAGGATAAACAATAGTTGTGCTCATTTCCTTTATTTTGGCTTGAGATTGTTCTTATTATGTTGACAGTAACATATTTCTTAGTCGAATTCGCTTTTTAATATTAATTCGTTATAGGTCGCATTCAAGATGAAGTTTTTCTCAATTATTTCTTCGTGTTTGTTAATGAAATTGAGTGGATTTATGCCATAATGACATAAGTAATGACCACAATATTTCTCTTAAATACGCCTAATAACTGTCGTCTACTACGTGCGCAACTCACTTTTTAGTTGATCAAACTAATTTTCAAGCTTGTATACAAGGGCACAAACGAGTTTCTTATGTTGATCTATGCAATTCCAACTAAAATTGTTGAACGAGCTCAGGGCCCCGTACAGATGTACATAAGTTGTGTTTTTATGAAACCTCACCAGCCAGTAGTTGCCAGTAGTTGGCAGTTGAGGCACATTTCACATGCCAATTAAAACAACAACCTGCTGGCGGGCAGCTGGCTAAATTCAATTCACAATGAACAAACAGGTGGTGCTGAAAGCAACAAGTGGCTTAGAATTTTCGTACAATTTGCTTAAATCATAATGGCGTTCTTATCAAATCAAATATTTCTACCAAATGCATATTTTTATACGAAATGCTAGTATGCTTAGGCTTATTGCCTAAATTCTTTCGCCTGGCTTCATCTTGCTGGCAATTGTGCTAACAAATGAACGGCTGGCTGTCGAGGTTTCAAAAAAAATATGCCTATTATAGTTGACCAATTCATTCAACGAACGATTCCGTACACTTAGTTGATTAAAAATGTCTGATTTTGGAAAAAAAAAGTCCCTTGAGTTGGGCAGTTGCTCAAAGAGTAGATGCAAATCCTTTTGATACCCTCGCTCACTTAACAAGGCATTATTGCTAGAGGCTAGAGCAACTTGAAAAAGTCGAATTTTCCCAATTTTCGGGATCGAAACTATTTTACACATATTTGTGCACGTTTTATCGCATTTTCCATAACTTTCTGCTAGATTTCCGGTGATAACTGTTCGCATTCCTGACGAATATTCTCCTTAAGGGCTGCGATTGTCTGAGGCTTGTTGGTATAAACCCGCGACTTCAAGTAGCCCCAAAGGAAGAAGTCTGGGAGGGTTAAATCGGGCGATCTTGCTGGTCATGCCAAATCGCCAAAACGGGAGATTACGTGACCAAGAAACGCTTCCATTGTGGCTCGTGCTGTGCGTGCAGTTGCACCGTCTTGTTGAAACCTCATGTTCACCAAGCTCCGCTCATCCAATTCCGGCAGTAAGAAGTCGTTTATCATGGCCTTGTAGCGGTCGCCAGTAACAGTGACGGTATTGCCGATGGCGTCCTCAAAAAAATACGGCCCAATCACTCCTCCCGCATGAACTGAACGCCGCACCACACAGTGGCTTTGAGTGGATGTAATGACTCATCGAGCATCACACGCCGATTTTCAGTGGCCTCGAAAAAAAAACTTTGCTTATTGACGTAACCGCTTAAGTGGAAATGCGCCTCGTCGCTCATGATGATTTTCGACAAAAAATCGTCCTCTTAGTTGTTGAGATTGAGGATGGCTTGACAGTAATTCACACGCGACTGACATGCCGGTTAGCAGGCATTAACTGATGCACTGTTTGCACTTTGTACGGGAACATGTGTAAGTCTTCCACTGAAATGCGCTGTAGGGTCCTTCTGGTGATGCCCAATTGCGTGGCCCGTCGCGTCGTCTGGTTGATGTTTTTTTTGTTCTCAGCGACATCAGCCAAACGACCAGTCCGATGGCGTCCACGCCCTACATGGTCTCCTGTAGTTTGAGTCAAGTAACTAAGCGCCGGAATGTTTGCCCAGTTGGCGCGAAACGATTAGAAAATTGACGCCGAAATTCACGCTGCGCTAGCTCCACCGACCGACCAATTATTACTCAAAAAATCGACATAATTATTTTACGTTCTTCCGGAGTAATAGCACTCCATTGCTTGTCTGTTTGTATATTGCAGCTGTCTAGTTCACAAATGTCAAATATGATTGACGTACGACGCATTTGCAAAAATTATGACATCTTCTGATAGGGTGATTCGTTTTGAATGAACAAACGCCGAAGACTTAGGTCTGACACCAAGTTTAGTCCTACAGAATGACCAAGCTGTCTCAAAAGTGGCCCAGCATAACCAATTCTACAGGAAAATTCAGCACTGCTCATTTCATTCATTTCATTTCATTTACCCGAACACAGCTTGTAGAACTTGTGTAAAGAGATTCAATGGCTCTCAAGAAGAACAGTCAATTCCAAACTCCTGGTAGGTAATACACTCCGGATTTTAACTCTAGGGACTTGGTCGTATGCCTTCTCTAGAAGCATTTGTAAACAGGTGTGCCATACTGCCAAGCCTTCTCGAATACCATTCTGACAGTGAATAACTGATTATGCTTCTGCCGGAGAGAAAATCGTGACCTGTATAATCCTTCAAAACTGGATCCCGGATCAGATGAAGGAAATTTAACAAAATAAGTCTTAATAAGTTCTAAGCAGCTGCTGAAATGTTCGACATATATCACTAAAGTTTTGGAAAGTTTTTTCGTATACGATTACAAACGGCGACATCTTTAGGTAGCGGTAAGAAATATGTAATTGCATTGACAATAATTGATTCAGGCCAAGTGAGTTTCTGCCAAAGATTGATTCAGATCAAACCATGAGAACAATGAAATACAAACACCCTAATAGCTTCATAAATATATGTCAAAGAAAGTCAACACTACATTACAAAAACTCTTAAAAAATGTGAACAGAAATTGTGTAAAAAAATACTTAAAATATGCATTAATAGGGTTGCAAGAAAGAAAGCGGTCCGAAACAAGACCCAAGGCTCTAGGGCGTCAAAACGTTAAAAATAAAAGTAGATATACGCGACAATGATTATTTCAGAATATTTATTAGCGGCAACGACCAAGATCCGCCACCTACTGACAGATAGTGGAACCAATTAGTCATCCACTGACAAGAAACCCGCCAAAATCGCAGCAAAATTACACAAACTTAACAAAGCTGCAAATATAGCAGAAAATGAGGCTCTAAACGGAAGAGAGTGCCAGAGTTTCTTTGGCACCAAGGACCAGATCTCTGACACTTTTTGAAAGATCATTGTATTCTCATATTTTTACCATCCCGTGGGCCAAATAGTTTTCTAAAATTGCCCATTATTGTCACATGCCCCAGCACCGCTTGATTAGGCTTGATCCTATTCTAGTTGCTGATCCTAACACCCTCGAATCGAATATTTTAAAGCAATTATGTACACATAGCAAACTTCACTCATCAAGCTGTCAGAAATGTTGACAAATGTCGCACCCCTGCAAGCTAAACAAAAAAAATTCCTTACTGAACCACTTTCTGAATTGATTCGCCGCCAATTACGAAAACAATTCATTTCAATGAAGTAATCCCAACCGTACCATAACCTCTATTCGAGTCATAAATCTCTTCAACAGCCCCAGAGAATTCCCTGACCCAAACTTCCAATTCTCAAATAGATTGGCTGTGGCTCCCCAATCGAAGGCGGCAGCCTGCGAAACCTCACTGCAATTGACCGATTACATCATACAGCAACTGCATCGTTTATCTACCAGAGCTCTCCACAGAATTATTTTATTTAATAAGCTCCCACTACTCGGATTTTTTTTTTTGAAAGATATTTCTGAGGTTTCCATCTCGCGATGTCGATGCCACTACACTGTGGCCTAGCCTGGCAGCAGAATCTCGCATGAGTTAGCTTCCAATTCGAATTTCAGGTTCACTGAGCAGCACAGTACCATATACCAGCGCATAGATGAGGACCTGAAAATTGGCACACAGTAAATTTTCATTCGTTGCGCTGATTGAATAAATTGGCCCCAAAGGTGGTGACCCAAACACAACGGACCATGCCTTACTGCTATGCGGAATTCGGATGAATCCGGCAGATACCTTCATTCGGGGACCCCTTTCTGGCACACGCATACGAGGAGCAGCCCGCAAATGGCTAACAAGATCGCACGCTGACCGTGTGGTTTGCTGCTATGACCTCGCTCCGAGGTATGCGCATCAGAATCCCATCAGAGCCAGGGATCATCTCCAAAGTGGATTTGGACGACGACGCGACGCGCCGATTATGACGAAGATGACGAAGACCGTTGTTGGTCATGTGTACAAGATAAATAGGCAAAAAATGGGGAAACAATTTCTGTTTAATCAGCGTCCAAGTAGGAAGGAATCACCGCGAGGAGCGGGCGACGCGTCGACGACTCTAACGAGACAAGAATGGCATATAGTAGTGCGCTTGTATATAGAGGCTGTTCCGAGGAGTCAGTGTGTGGTGGTGACTCTTATCCACATGACCATGGCGGGAACAATTCAATTGTCCAATCACACAGGCTGTGCCTTTGGTATCTGTTTGAAATGTTGAATCAATTTTGTTAATTTGGAAAACGTGACGGAATGTTACAGTGATTTTGTTGCGCTCAAAGAAATGCTTTATGGATTTTGAATGGATGCGGATGGAGCGGGTGTGCATATGCCTTTTTTTCAAAATTGTCCACCATGAGTTCGTATATAGACAATGAACCGATGGATGGGAAATTGCATTTGATTGCTTTTAATTTCAAAGCACCTAGGACGTATTCTGTTTGTGACTGATGGTGGTAAGCCCAAGACGAATGCAGCGGTGATATTTGCGTCATTAGTCATGGAGGTCGATGCAATTTGTTATGTTACACATGAGTTTGTTGGTTAATGGCTGAAGGTTTTCCAGCACGAAGGTCAGTTGTGTGGAGAAGTCGGTGTGATAGACGAGACAGGCACTTTCAGGGGAAATAATTTGACAGACAACAACGACTACGGCAATGTCTCTGCTGTGTAAGGAAGGATAATGCTCCTCCATCTTTTGCAATCGTACAGTATGAGTTGATATTCGCGCTTATGCTTCTTGGCTCTTTTCATTGGTCTTACGATGTAAGTTCATTATCCTACGACATATATAGTAGCCGAACGTTCATTCATCCTTTTTTTTTTCATTCATTTTCAATGGTCCGCTTGTCCATTAAGTGGGTCGCGGGTGTAGGTTGCTCAAGTGGACCCTCCATAGCTCTCGATCATCAGCCATCGACTCTAAATCATCAAGGGCAATCCCCATACGGGTAGAGGAGAGATTATGAATTTGATCTAACCATCTCATCCTGGGTCTACCTAGGGGACGCCTGCCCGATGGTACGGATTCCATAGCACGTCGTGGAATCCTGGTCGGAGACATGCGTTTAACATCACCAAACCACCGAAGCATGGATCGCTCCGTCCGGAGAAGTAGCAGCTCGACATTGAGTTCCTCACGTATTCTAGTATTTCTAATGCGATCTCTACGGGTCACACCAGCAATAGAACGGAGAAATCTCATTTCGGCAGCTTGTATTCGCGATCTTATTCTTTCGGTCATTACCCAAACCTCATGACCATAGGTAAGAGTTGGAACAAACGTCATTGGTTAAATGTTGAAGGCATCCCGGCTTCCAGGAGTATTCCAAAAAGCACCACAAGAAAAAGTAGAAGAGATAGCACACAACCTTGTGGGACACCGTTTGCAGCGGAAAGTTATGTTGTATTAAGCTGGCCTCCCACAAGGTTGTATATTGTCATCATTACTTTAAGGACTATGAGAGCGAACGAACGAATTGATTAAATGCGAAAAAACGTCTTTTAATGGAATTATAAACAGAAAATTGCGCATTTTACAATTCCCAAGAGTAGGATAATTAACTAATTATCCCATCAAAATCCCACGTTTATAAACAGTTAAAATAAGGAAATTTCGAATTTCAAACTTTTTGCCGCGAACGAAAAGACCATTGCATTGGTGCAAATTGTCAAAATTTATTCGCAATCCACATCATTTAATTCGCGTTCCACAAACTAGCGAATAAAACATTCGTTCGAGCTTAACCTCAAACTAGACATTGCGGATAAAAACTGATGGCTGAAATTCGAGAACTCCCACGACCTAGAAAGGTGTTAATATAAACGGACTGTCAAAACTTGCGATTATTCGTTCGTTCGTAGGTAGTTGGTCGCTCTCCTGTGAATATTCCTTCAGTGATCAAATTTCATGTTTACAGAATCAAGTCGAAACTAAAACAAAAAAGGCGTTTCGATCCAATATTATCTTCAAGTTTTCGAACTCTGTTAAATGACCCTTTGTCAAAGACATATTAGGTACATCTTAACTTTTTTTTCCACTGTGCGACCTCTTGAATTAAAATTAAAACTCACAAAAACGAATGGTTGTGAGAAGCTAGATCTACAGACTTGTTGCGCAAACTTTTTTTTGAGCTTTTAACATTGACCGATTATGAGGATAGGTAGCTACAGAATATCCGGTTTACATGACACCGATATTCGGCTTCGGGATCATCTTTGTCAGAGCAGTGTTCGCATTTGCTGCGTTCTCGAAGAATGTAATCTGTTCATCTAGCCCAGGGCCCAGATTCCGTAAAATGAAAACTATCGGACGATATCGTTTTCACTAAACCTGTCTCTATCATATCTGTGGCAATAGACAGAGAGTGCTATTGTCGAAACGATATCGTTCGATCGTTTTCATTTTACGGAATCTGGCCCCAGATGACTAGCCCAAAATACTTTCTTCCGGTTAGGTTAGGTTAGGTTAGGTGGCAATTATACGTTAATACGGAGTAATTCACTTAGACCAAGTAAGGTCCATTGTGATACCACATGCAGAGTCAGTTATTTCCGTTACTCTTGGAACCATTTCGAATTTTGGAGAAATTTCCGTATTTTGTTGATATCCGTTTCGGCAATATCAGCAAGCTCCCCGAAGAAGTACTCTCCTAGAGTCTGCTTTCTAATCGAGGATAGCGCCGGGCAGTCACATAGTAGGTGGAACGGAGTTTCCTCCTCCTCCTCATCCATGCAACTGTGACAGAAGTCATTAGCGATAACTCCGAGACTTGCGGCATGTCTTCCTAGTATACAGTGGCCTGTTAGTACTCCGACAAGAGTTCCGATATGTGTTCTACCGACGTTTAACAGGACCTTTGTCCTGCGCCGATTTATTCGTGGCCAGGTCTGTTTTGCATGGTTGCAGGTGTCAAGTTCCCGCCATCTCTCACTAGCCTGTTGCAGTTGCTCCTCAAAGTGTAGGCCCATAATCCATATCCACCCTGACAGCTTAGATACTAAAATCATGCAGCAAATCGTCAAGGATTTTTAATCGGCATTAGCGTAAATATCAGTTTTCAAATTGACCTTAAATTCAGCATCAAGTGCTGAAGACCAGTGGCATCGATGTCAAGTAGCCATGAGAAACGCCGCAACTGATGTGCTTCACCCGACCGGCGACCACCACTATACGAAACTCCTAGTTGTGCCGGCAAGCACATGCAGCAAATCAACTCGCCTACAAAGCGGCGCTGCATAAAGAAGGACTAAGGCAGCTCGCGAGCTCTATAAGCAAAAGAGGAGGGAAGAACACCGGCTTTTCCCGAAGAAAAAAAAAACAGTATGAGAAGCGGGCGATCGAGGAAATAGATAAGTGTTACACCAGGAATGTTCGGAAGTTTTACCAAAAGTTAAAAGAACTTGTCTTGACAAAAGACCTGAGCAAAGACCTGTGGAGACGAACATTGAAACCAAATCGTAGAGTCACAGACACAGTCGGTGCTGAGGAGATGAAAAACCATTTCTGCAGACTGTTAAACGGCGAAGACGGCACAAATTTCGCTGTCAGGCAGAATGAACTACTCAACCTGGGCGATGAAAGAAAAGACTTCCGAAATCCAACAAGGCTGCTGGACCGGACGGCTTAACTGCCGAGCTTTTCAAGGCAGCGGAGATGGCTCGGTAGAGAGTATATACACCAACTCGTCTCCAATATTTAGTCAGAGAAAAGTATGCCTGATGAATGGAGCCTCAACATTGTTTTTCCGATCCAGCAGAAAGGAGGCCCTCTAAACTCCGCCAACTATAGGGGCATCAGTCTCCTTAACTTCGCTTACAAGATCCTGTCCGCTGTACCTAATGTGTGTACCCCTAAAACTATTTGTCAACGAGCTGATTGGAACCTATTAGTGCGGTTTTAGGCCCGGTAAGTCTACAACCGACCAAATATTCACACTACGGCAGATCCGGGAGGAATCTCAAGAACTCCAAATCGATACCCAGCACCTGCTTATCGACTTTATTCTGAACTGAACTGCCCAAAGCTTTCTACCAACCTCCCTTCCCTTAACTGAATTAATAATAGATTCGACAACTACCCAGAAGGCAGATTATACAGTAGTCTATAGTTTCTAAAGTAAAAAAATAAATGTAATCATATAAACAACGAAAAATACAAAGAGCTGACAATTAACGAGGATCGCAGTCTACGATTTTCGAATCCTACCAGGAAGATCTTAGCTGTCAGTTTATTTTATTACTCAATCCGACAACTGAGCTTGTGTCAAAGATCCGCAGACATATTAGGGAATGTATTAAGTTCTACCACTAAATCTAATCAAATGGGGCCAAGTCTTGAAAAACAAGGGTAACTAAGGCGAAAAAAAATGCAGGCGAATAAATCGGGAATATACTATAAGGATTTTCTGGTAACCTCACAAGAACTTCACCATTAATGGCCATTTTAACCGTTTCGAAGCAGTGGACTCCGTTAATCCAAGGCGAAAGAAATGAATGTACATTACAGGTACATCTACATTGTGTTGTGTATATAGGACAACTGGACTTAAGATCCACGAGGAGAAACAGGATATTGTGTAGGTATTTTCGCATCCCTCTGATTTCCTGGAGATCAAGTCTGAATAGAATGGAATGGAGCTAGTTGCCGAACAATAATAGTTGGAGTTCTAATCTCATTATACGCATCTTAAATAAGCCAATCAACCGTACATCATTTAAAACAAATTGACTTGTCTTTCTATCCGTTCAGAAACCCTATGTCATTCGACTTCCCTCTGAAATGCAGTTAGCGCCACCATCCGATGCGAAAGAATACGCAATTACTTCCATTGTAGTACCAGTTACAACATATCTAAACACAAAAGTATCAGTGTACTCAGTAACATCAAGCGAAATGAACCGTTAAAGTGATATTTTACAATTTACAGTACCCCCTAAGATACATTGTTAGGGACACAAACAAGCTAATGGTAGAACATGACCATAGGTAACTCATGGGAAAACCAATGAGACCCTCCACCCTATTCCAAAGAGACAACGACAACGACACGATGACACAGGCCAATTGGCAATCAACGATCCCAAGCACATGTACAATAAAGAGTTCCATAGTTACGTATATCCAAAGCAATTGGCATGGGATTCTATTGCGTCTCCTATTCCTATACTGAAACTGAACTGATACTCCTTGCGGTCGTTTTTGTGGCTCGTCCGAGTTGCGTACTTACCCGTACTCGCATGTAATAATTATCTACCCGCAATGAGTTCCACCACACAAGAGTGTGGCGACCATGTTTTCTGCTGCCCATTTGCTGGCTACATTTGTAGTCAAAGAACGCCAACAACGACGACAACGACATGCAAATCGATTTGCATTTCCGTTTTTTTTTTTTTTCTTAGTACATACTGCAAAAGTATCTTTTATTTGTCTCTCTGTCGTTAGTTTGTTTTACTTTGCAAAGGAAAATAAATAAAAAGCCAGAAATTGCTAAAGTCTAAATACCGGAAGTCTAACATGCTAAAGACCCTTAGAATGGAAACATTTGCCTGTAACGAGCAAATGATGGAATTTGTATTTGCCCATAGGAAAGAGTTGCAGTTGCAGACACTCTTTTTGTCCGCCGTCGTCGTCGTCGGCGAAATGAAGGTGTCTGGAAAGTTTACCAACTCCATGGGTATTTGGTAAAACTTCAAGTGGCAGCAAGGTGCTAATAACAGTTTGTTTAGCGGTTGCGATTTTATTTCCGCAAAAGGGAACTATGCAAGAAACTTTACTTTGAAAACTTTTTAGGGGATATGTCGAAAAGAACTTTGACGTTAACACAATGAGACAATAAGTTCACAAACTCCCAGTTGAAAACAAATCGTAGAGGTCGGAAAATAAACAGTGACATATGAGAAGGTGTTCAGTTTGAAGGTTCCCTTGGGTATGCCCGACTGATACCTCGATTTAGCGACCTGTCATTCTAAAATCTTCTTGGTCGGAACACATACTTTTATGAGTGCATCTTCTTCATAGCGCTCTTGGCTCTACCATACTTTATTAGCTTTCTCCTTTGACCAGAGACTATGAGACCTTTTCGCCTTCCTTGCAACTCTATAGTGAAACAAGCATTTTGTAGAAAATGATTGTATTTTTATGAATTAAAATGATAGGAGGTGTGTGTTTTCTGAAACCTCGCCAGCCAGTAGTTGCCAGATGAGGCACATTTCACATTTTAAATAAAAACAACAACCTGCTGGTAACTGCTGGCTTTAACTCTTGATCTTCTCCCCAGCGGAAGAGCTGCTGGCTGGCAGCTGGCTAGAAATTCACAAACAGGTGGCGCAATAAGCAACAAGTGGCTTAGAAAGCAGTTTGTGACAGTACGAAATTTCACTGACACTTGCACAATGAAAAACAACGCATAAAGTGCATGGACACACGGTCTTGGCCATGACTTTCATTACCATGAACTATTTGGAAAACAAACGAAATTTTGGCGGGGGATAGGGTTTATCTATTTTATTGGTGAATAGCTTATAACAAAGTGCGAAATACAAATTGGAAACATAGTAGAATTAAAATTTAGTGTTGTGCTGTTATTTTGTTTTTGTTTTTTTTTTTCTCAATCTCTATTGCAATGAAATAAAATTTGGCAGGTAAGGGAGTATTGAAAATGAAAACACAAACAAATTCTATAGTAAAGTCGAAGCGGACGCAAATATCAAATGAAGATTTCTTTTGAAAGCGCAATGATGCGGAAAAGAACCTTCATGACCATGCAAGAATTATTTCTGAAAGTGGATTTTCGTTGAATTTTCTATGCCACCCTCTTAATCCTTTTACTCACTCAAAATCGATACCATTCTCATGGGAAGGCACAACTGCACAGTGCAAAGTTTACTATTCCTGTACCTGCCAAATTTTATTTCATTGAAATGACGCCTTGTTTTTGTGTGTAGCCAAATCGTTCATGGAAATGCAAGTCATGCAAATGATCGTGTGTCCATGCACAAAGGAAATCATGTGTACCAACTTGGTGATATAAAAGTTCGGCTGGCTTCAGCTTTCTAGCCAATTGTCCAAATGAACTACTGGCTGGTGAGGTTTCAGAAAAGCACGCCTAGGGTAACTGAAAAAAATGTCGCGCTGGTCTCCAAGAACCCTCAATATTTCGTCGCCATTACGTTGATATAGTAGGTGCACACTAGTAACACTTTTGTTGAGCACCGACCCCGCTCTGAAACTGCCTGCATTGCATAGATATAGATAACTATGGGTTACAAGGAGCACTGATTGTTGCTTCAAAACAGTGTTCGTAAGTCGTGAGAAATTTACCTTTTCGTAGGAATTTTGAGGGTCAAAAACAATCACACGGAAAAAATGGGGAAAAAATCAGCTCCAGTACAATTACGTGGGAAATTTGGTCAACACAAAGAAGAACCTATATTCATATAAATTTCAACCCCAGAATATAACAAATTATCTACATTTAAACATTTTTGTTTTAAATAATAAGAACAGAAATTGTGTTTGCTTTAAAATTGATTTTCATTGTGAAAACTGCGGAGATATGGCGTTTTCAGCAGTTTTGATGAAGCGCATATTATTATTTACTGTCAGTCAAATTTTGGGACATTCATTGGAGAATTTGGGGCTTCATTTCCCCAATATTGCGGTGAATATAAGCTCCCAAGCCCTGAATAGTTCGCAGTTTAACAGAAATGTGACTTTATATAGCACCCAAGAAGTATTCGAATGGCCTCAACTTGCATGATCTTTGTGCCAATTCACTGAACCTTCTTCTGATACAATGTTATAATTTATTCGAGCCCTTAGAAAATCAACGGTTTCGTGGGCACTACATTACCTAACGACATATGTACATTAAAAGAACGCTTCCAAACTTCAAAAATGACGTCAACAACAACGCTTGGTCAAAAGTAGTCATAAAGAAATAAGAAACCCAAGAGCCAAGATGCAGAAAAAGTGGACCCATTCAGCTGAGTACGCCAGCCGATGCAATTGTGGTGGTAGCCAAAATCCAATGCCGATAGACGAAAAATCAAAAGATTGTCTGAAACTTCTGAATGACTGCTGGCCATTTCAATACGTAAGCTATACGAAATGGACCGCCCTGCTGGTAATAATCCAAGGGCCTAAGCTCTCTTCGAAGATTTCGCAGTAGAATATGGCACAAACAATGCCACAAACGAAATGTTCTGGCAAGCAAAGGGGTATCTCCAGTAGAGGCGATTTAAACAAACAGGGCTGACGTTAACCTTGCCCCACCAACTAATGCAAGCGATCACCAATGCCTAGAAATTCCAAACCCAATACGCCAGAAGGATCCTACTATTCAGAGTGGTCCTCCTATAAACGCCCCCAGTTTCGCCCTATATGGCATTTGCTAGGTCTATTTATTTGGTGCATAAATTCTAGGGCAATCCAATTCAGGACTCACCCAAAAGGTGGGAAGTTTCCCAAAAAAGTTTCTATCGTCGTTTCATCCACAGGTATATCAGCTGTACCAGTGTGACCACAAATAACTTGTTGCCCCGAACCCATAAATCGAGTGATAAGAATGCCAGCTTATGTGACATGGCCTAATGCACTACCATTACCAATATCTGAAATTCAGCAACTACCGGTCATGATGTAACAAAACGCCATAGCCTTATCAAAACTCCCATTCCCAGCCGAGTCTCTTCACTGCTGCGCATGCTTATGCAATCGGCAATTCGCCACAATTTGCTATATGTGAACGCGATGATTTAACCAATTACTCCTGCAGGCCTTGTGACAGTGAACGGACGGCGACGTGTTTCCGTATTTCATGTTTCCTTCAACATCCACTTCGTCGGCCAATTGACTCTCGTTTCCATTGCACACTGCATCTTCGTCGCGATAACGCGAGTTGAAGAACCCCACCTCAATGTGTAATCCATCTTGAACCAAACAGCCAACTATAGCCATCCGCGCCACCACCACCACCGCCGCCGCCAACAACAACTCGCGATTGTTCCCCCAGCACTTAACATGCACGAAGCAATTCTTCAGTTCGCTCTGCGAGCACGCTTTCATTCCGTTTGCATCGGTGCGGCTGCGGCAGCGATGGATAGATCGAAAAGTGGTCTTTGGCGGTTCAGTGAACTTTTTTGGCCACCATCGCACTCGCACTGGTCTGGTCGCATGATGCATCTGTGCTGGGCGCATCTGATCGCTACAGCTCACTTACGCACCACACTTCTTCTAGGCAATATAGGCATTCGCATTTGGAGTACCAACGGTATTCTTATACCAAGACCCACCCGTGCCGCTGCCGCATGCGGTGTCGTCGACAGACAAATCACCTGTCCCGGACAATTCAGTGTGTGCGATCAATTGCGCGGCGGGAAGGGGTGGCCTAGGCCTTCCTCGCTACATGGTCGATGGTGCGCGCTGACTGAGTGTTAGATGGCTAATTTGTATGATGGTCGCACGTTGTCGGTTATTAATTGCGTTCGCTTTATATGAATATCGCACATCCGCCCACAGATTTTCTGGGAACTTCATGTGCCCGGCCCGGGCATTATGCAACGGACATTGACTGCCGAGGCTCCCATGCAGGCGACAGTGGGCTGGGACACGTTCTCCATGGAACGTTAGTGTTGATTGTCGAAATGCTTTGATGTTTCCAACGTTAATAGTGCTCGGGCCATTCTTTGGTGAGTGCTCCTTTGATGGCTGAGAATTTGGTGTTGTTTTGAAAGATTCTTTTCGGGATTCGGCACGTAGTTTCGGCCAAAGAAGCGTGGTATATACCGCTGTTGAGTAACGACAAAAGAACGCATTTCACATTATACACAATTGAGGACAGCGACCCAAAAATGTTGGAGGTCGCTATGAGCGTTTTTGGAAATGACAGTTATTTTAGAACTTTAAAGAGCAAAACAAGTCGACGTGTTTTTTTTTTCGATTTGGGTGGTCTTTCACTAATTAGTGGTGGAGGAGGAGGGGTGAGTTCAATGTATTAAATTGGGGTTCTAAGAAAATTGTTTGCAGTTGTATTGGAAATTCAAACGACACTTTAAGACTAGGTATCGATTGATGAATTCAGGAAAATATTGTATTTTGGGTATGCGTATGAATTTCCTTTCGATACGTTTTTTTGAACAACAACTTGTCTGTAAAAAAAACATTTTTGTTTGAACAGTGGAATTCTGACAGTTTCATAATGCATTCTCTAAAAGACACATCATTGTTTTTCGCCTGTCAGAAAGTGAATCTTCGCCACGCTATCAATTGACCAAAAGCACCAATTGAGTACGAGGATAAGGATGAGATGACAAACGATTTTTTTTGGTACCTCCTTCAGTGAAAGTTACTGACATAAGCGTCGCCGCCGCGTCTTACAATTCTGGCATAAATGACAGCCTAGTGCTAGGTTTCCACTTGTCATTTTGAAAATTGGCAATTGGAAATAGCGAAAAATTGCTTGTCAACGAATTGACTAACAGCGCTTGCCAATAGCGATTCATATTTTTTTTAAATTGTTCATTTGATTTTAAAAAAAGAAAATGTTAAATTTGTTTTATGTACCTAATGTACCTAACCTACAAATGTATTTGCTCATGTGTGCCACTTGTCAAAATTTTATTGGGAATAAACTGATAAATGATTTTTAGACAATAATTGACATAAGTGGAAATGAACTGACAGAGGTGTCGTTCAATGACATAAACGAGATCTGTCAAACTTTGTCAATCAAACGACACTCGGAAACCCATCTTAAAAGCACCAAGTCACAATGAACAGAAAAGAAACAGAAACTGAACAGGTATTGAGAAATGGAGGGCAATAATTTGAACCCTTCTAGATACACAAATTTGACAGATCAGCAGAAGATATACGGAAGATAAGCGCCATTAAATAATTAAATATTGTGAAAAATAAATACATTTGTTAAGTAAAAACTTAAAAATAGATTAGTAACTATACACAAAACTGGAACAGATACAGAAAAACATGGCTACCATCTACAGCCGTATTAATAATATCTGCGCAACTTCGCGCTACCCGTAACTAATCACTAACACATTGGTCAAACCCAAATTCCTATTAATAAACATTTTTAGAAGATAACTTAGCTTTCTTAACTTCTACATAACTAACTCACGGTGGTTAGGTGTGTTAGCGATTTGTTAGCTTTGCAAAACTTTGTTCCCGCGCAAAATGTCAAATGGTGTTTCGTTTTTAATTTCGTTTGATTGATATAAATATAAAGGATGATAAATAATTGAATAATTTCGCAAATTTTTTTGGAGTCCGTACCATCGGGCAGGCCAGGATGAGATGGTTAGATCAAATTCATAATCTCTCCTTTCCCCGTATGGGGATTGCCCTTTATGATTTGGATTGGAGTCGATAGCGGAGGATCGAGAGCTATGGAGGTTCCACTTAAGCAACCTACACCTGCAAATCACTTAATGGATAAGCGGCCCATTGAAAATGTATGTATGCATGTAATTTTGCAAAATTGTGGAGTAAAATGGTTTACAGTTTTTCAGTGTTTTTGGATAATTTGAATATGCTAGAAGCTAAAGGATGAATGATTCGGTTATCATGACTGCACCATCATGAAAAAAAGTAAACTTAAAGCTATACAAAAGATAAATCAAAAGTTTAACAACAAGATGTCTGTATGTCCTTTATAGAATCGTAAACTATGCATTTGATCATGTGATGACCTTTAGAGAAGTTGTTGTGCATGAGCCCTCGAAGGTTTCTGAGTTGGTACGGTCAAAATTGGATAAAGGGATGTGGCACCTCCCATACAAAAATGCATTCAAAATCTTATATCTCGAAAACCAGCGAATCGATTGAGCTCAATCTTACAGATAATCTTAGGTATTGGCACCGGACAAAGAGGCGTGGTGTGACAGTTTTCAGTACAATTTGGGGAAGTATTGCCATCGCAAACATACGATAATAGGAAACACGTCAATTAGTTAATGCATGGGTTATATTTCTTTATTAATAAGTCAAATTTTTAACTACCAATTACGCAACACACGGGTTAGCATGGCTTGAGATCTTTTATTGTCTGGTCTTCGGTTTCGCAATAATAAAACCGAAGGTAGGGCGATGCAGAACAAATAAATACGAATTCAAATCCAAACAGAAAACAATGGCTGATGGCTCCAACGATAGATTGACGTTTCTGTCTCTGGCATGACAGCAACAGAAACACAATCAATATATGTATGTTGTTAACGTTCTATCGCCAGACAGCAATTTTCGCCCGCTAATTTCTGTTGTTGAAAAAAAGTATTCTGTTTCTGATTCTATTTCCGTTACAAATGTATGGATTCCTAGTGTATGTTCCTGTTTCTGTTCTTTGTCCCTTGGTGCCTTGCATTCCACAAATTTGTGCAATTTCTTGTATGCGCGGATAACATTAACGTTCACCCCTACTCCCGTTGATGGCGTTTGTCGTAAACGCCTAATATTTCATTTCGGTTTTAAATTAGAGTGAACACATAGAAAAGAAGCAAAATCATTAACAAAAGATCGAAAAAAAACTAGAATATCGTTTTTACAACGACACGACACACGAGTCGTATACGACAAACGCCGAGGGGAATAAGGGTGATTATAAGCAGCATTCGGCGAGCTAAAACTGACGCGATTGCAAATATGTATTGGAACAGAAGCGGCAAAAATGCGATCAGTAGTGAACGAGCATAAAACCAAGTAGGGGCACAAAAAATCGACGAATCGGGCGGAACGTCATATCATAACCTACAATACTATAACACTTTGAGGTAATATGCGCGACTTTCTGAAATAACATCGATTTTCTACTTGGGTCACATTAGAAATGAAGGGAAGCATTGCGTTTATCAATCGCTGTTCCTTTGGTCTAAGAACCCAAAACTGAGTAGAACTAGAACATAGAACTATACCGTCGACTTTTGTGGCATTGTCAAAAAAACACGAATATCCGGTTTCACCAGTGTCCACTTAAGGAATGATTCTACCTTAAAATGGTCGCTGTCTTTTATGCTGCGCAATTTTCGGTCCCGTTTGCATTGACGAAATTTCGAAAAGGATATTAACTCTACGATCTGTAGTCAGAATGGTGTGAACCAGTCATAAAGGATGGCTAGAACATGTAGAGCGATCGAACCGGTCCGAAGAGTCTTCGATTCCAACCCAGAGGGACAACGCAGTCGAAGGAGACCTCAACCAAAAGTATATCTTTAACAAATATTTGATGTGCCTATCCTAGTCCTCAATTGATTGCAAATGCACTCTGTGGACTAAATGAAGCCAGTATACAATTTCATCAAAATGAAGAAGCTATCGAATGAATCACTGAATTAAGACGAACAAATTGCTAATTCCCACCAACGTTCCACAGCAGGAATTAATGTTCAGTTTCCGTCTGTATAAGATAGTTTCTCTTCACGACTTTATTCTGATGCTTACCTCATTCGAATAAGTAGGTAAAGGCATGTAACTTGATCTTTATTTCAATAACCTTCTTAATAGACCTCTATTTGTTCGCTGTCCCCATGTGGTTAATGCCATTTTGTTGCCAATTTTATTAATTAAATTGCGATTTCGATCCGCCCCTATATGCATATGTACAATGTACCCGCTGCGAATCGCTTAGAGTAATATTCTTTTGCACTCGGCATTGGTCATAAATTCATAGACGATGATGACAGAAACAACCGCGTTTTGCCAAAAAAGGATCCACCAACATTTCGTGCCAGAACCTAAAATGCAATCATCGCACGAATAGGTGTATACAGGAGGGAGGAATACGAATGCGAATTTAAAAGCAAAAAACAATTTTAAAATGTATATAATCGAACCTTTTGCGGTCTTCGGTTGATGATGCCGCTCGGAAGTCCTCCGCGACTAACGCAATTTACGGTTATTGCGATTTGCCATTTGTGTCCCGCATATATAGGTGTATACGTTCCCGTATAATGAAAGCCACATGGATTACAATTGTAAAGTCTTTAAGTCGATTGATAACGATGCCATTGTAGCCGTCACCCGCAGATGCCGCACCACCACCACCACTACAGACCGGCCGGCGAGCGCGAGGCGATCATGTTCACGATCACTTGTGATATTTGCTTTAGCTAAATGAATCGCTTATTACTGTTACATGGATGTGGATGTGCGATCATCCTCTCCGCTTACGTGAGTAGGGGGAAGCAATTTGCCTGTGATTTCGATTAAATTTCCTTTTAACGGTTCTCTCGCCTTCTGCACGCCCATGATCGTACATTACCTTCTCTGGTCATGATCGGTCGATCACTTGTGCAGTACAACTACTAGTTGGCTTAATATTCATTGTTTTACCAGCAATTTGAACGGTTCCACCATGATGATTGCGAACGGGATAGGATTTCGTGCACCGCCGCCGCATGTTTACATGCGCGATTGAGGGAAGCCTACCGCAATCGATAGATGGAGCACTAGCACTTGCATCCTGCGTGTGCTCGTCCAACATTATTACGTTTATGTCGAAAGGTGCATCTGTATACTCTCTGCGGGTTGATAGAGCCATATAAATCGCTTATCGAAAGGGGGTAACCAAATTTGCCTACACCACCACCTCTTGAGTAGCAAACTGGTTACTAATGCTGCAAGTCACTTGCACTCACGGTGTATACGAGTATACGAGTTTTATGGCCCTAGGAAAGCTATTAATAAACCAATAAAGGCACAGATTAATCTTAATGGATTTCGATCCAAAAACGGATGCTTCCATGTTGATGTTGCTGCTGCATGAGAGTGTTTACATAATATTCGTGGTGAATCTGGAAATAGCTATGAAGATCAATTTGGTTTGAAGGAATCAATTCTTTGCCGTGGCCATTTATCACATATACAGTGGGTCTGACAAGAGCCGGAGTATTTGCTGAGGTTTGTAGCTTTAAAAAGCCGATGGATGTGACAAAATTAAGTCCGGATGCATAGTTTCTAGAATACGATGTTCCGTATCTGCTTATGCACTGGGTTATGAATTGAAATTTGACAGATAGAGGCGTAGGCCAACCTGAACTTGCCTACTAGGTAAATGCCTTAGACAATCCGAAAGTGCAGTTGTTGAACATAGGTATAGAGTTTTGTCAAATTAAAGTAAATAAATGTAGGTCTCACTCCCTCACTGTAGTGCATATTTCTTTTCCTTTTCCATGAACACACACACACACACACATACCAATATATTGTAAGTTCTTTTGTTCATTCTGTCAACGGCTTCGTTTCAGTTTAGACGTATCACGTGAAATAAAGTTTTCTTTTGTCTTTTATAAACTAAAACGCATTGTGTGTTATTCTTAGTTCTTTTTACTTTAACAGATATTTACAAGTGGTAAACGTATAAAAACAACAGCAATCAAGCTTTATTATTTCAAAGAAATCCTTACGTAGCACAGCTTTCAAACAGACCTGAGATATCATCTTTAAAACTAAAAATCTTTGTCAAGTGCATTTTTTGAACACTGTCGCTGTTAGTGCGAGGTATATATTGATGAAGAAGAGGAGGAAACTGTTCACCTTCTTTGCTCCTGTCCAGCTCTCTGCTGTAGAAGGAAGCTTCACTTGGAAGCCTTCCATTAAAACGGCTTAAATGATCTGACAGACATTAAAAGCCTTTTACGAGTTATAAGAAGTTGAAAATGCTTCAACGAGTAGGGGGAGACAAATTTTCTTCAATGATTCATTTCTCGAGGTAGGTGTCAAAATGAACCTATACTGGTCTAAATGTGTTGACTTTTCCTTTCAACCAACCAAACGAATACCCGGTATTAGTCAGTCATTCAATTTTGTTTTTGAATTACTTTTTTACAAAATAAAAATGATTTCGAGTGATGGAAATCTTTATTTGGACCTTTACAAAAGATGACAGCCTACAAGTGGCTGCCGCCAGTGTTGATACACATTTTTTGTGCCCGTTGCATTTTCCGTAACTGTTCGCATTCCTGTCGAATATTCCCCTTTTAGAACTGCGATTGTCTGAGGCTTGCTGGAATAATCTCGCGACTTCAAGTAGCCACAAAGAAAGAAGTCTGAGATGGTTAAATCGGGCGGCAATCTTGCTGGCCATTCCAAATCGACAAAACGGGAGATTATGCGACCAAGAAACGCTTTCTTCCCAATATCGATTGTGGCTCGTGTTGTGTTTTCGGTTGCACCGTCCTAAAAAAATACGGCCCAATCACTCCGGCCGAGTGAACGCCGCTCCACACAGTGGCTTTAAGTGGATGTAATGAATCATCGTGCTGCGGAAGCCAAGAGACAAAAAGTGAGTTCAAGAATCTAGTTTCTGACAGCTCGCTCCCTAACTTCATGTTGCTGAGTTTTCATTGCGCCGAACTGGTCACGTGAAGAGTTTTCTCAGTTGACGTTTATGTCCGCAACACCGACAAATCAAGTCAAGATTTTCTCGACTTGCTACTAAGATGACATTATATTTCCGCCAACATGTGTCCGGAGAATTCAGTTTTGACATTTCTATTAGGTCATTGGATAGCATGAGAGAGCGCAGTTTGACATTTCGATTGCCCTGACGCGTGTTGATCACCAGTCAGAAACTCAGAACATAGGAGGAAAAAATTACAATTATTGTCAATAAGTGACATACCGACAATTCAAGTTAGTTCCCGCGTTCAGGTAGATTTACGGCGAATGCGTTAAGGGCACGGAAAAATGTACGCGATCTGATAACTTCCGAATTTGATTCTTCGCTATGATTCGGGTCTAGATTTGAGTTTTTCTTTTAAGTCTGGCAATTCGCGGATTTGATTTAATCCCTAAAGATCTGTCATTTCAAAATATGTTAGTCTTACAACCGTCGGAACTTACAATTTTGTCTGCCAATATTAGGCCTGTTTTATTGGCAATCTATTTCAGTGAAGTAAAGTAAAGTAGAGAACAGTTGCAAGCAATTACAGTAACTACATAGAGTCTCGAAAGTGTCAAACAGTGTGTAGTTGTTGTATTTGCGTGATAATGATTCTACTTTACTTTACTTCACTGAGATAGATTACCAATAAAACAGGCCTATTGTCAGAAAAGTCAATATCATCTCATTGTCAGACAGCCATTAGTCTGACTATGAAATTGTAGGGTTTCTGTCAATCATCTAAATCTAGCTCAACACACGCAATTACAGCTGGAAAATCAGTTTTGACTTTAATATTGTTGGTTGGGCTTCTCGCAAATTTAGTAGGTAGGTATATCCATTGTAATCTCTTCCGATTGCAACTACTTTCGCTAACTGTTGGAGAGATATCTAATTCAAAACTTTGCAGCGCTGCAAACCCCTTTTAACGAACGTTCTGACTGTGGCTCATGACCCAAGTTATCTTCATACCCAAATTACTTAGAGAAAGTGTGAAAGAGCACACCCATTTAAATCTGACCATTTTAAGACAATTTTCCGCAGCTTTACCATATTCGCAGTTGCGCGACGATTTTGCCCCTAATAACCCTTAACAATCGCAAAAGCCACTCCACGTATGAGTAGTACATACTCGTATGTTACAATTACTGTCCTCAGCGTCGCGTCGCGTCGCGTCGTTGGCCGCATCTTCTTTTCCAACTCTAATGGGTATTTAATTGCTTTAAAATGACTCCGGAGGGCTCTTTAACACCGCCCACTGTAATTTTTCGTCTGACTGCTGTGGTGACATGTCAAAGAATTGTAGGTCAGCATTTAACTGTCATACTGTCACACTGAACGCACTAATTTCTATTAAATTTCCAACCAGCCATGTTAGTGTGTTAATGTGTCAAAAAAATCGCTAACACATACTAGGGTGCCATTTGAGCCATTTTTAGGTCAAAAACGTGACCAACGCCAACCAATGTATATAGCTCTATTCGACTGAGCCCCGTGTGGCGTGACAGTGATGCGCAACTTCCTAAAATGGTGGCAATTACTTTTTGGCAAAAGTGTAATTATATCCAACTAACGGTCGTTCTTTGTGCGTATATATGTGGCAGATACTATACTCTCCCATGGACGAGGGAATTATCTCGTTAGATACTCGTACTCCATTCGTTTCTTTTGCGCGTTCGTTCAATCGGGATTGAGGTAGCACAGGTAGCACACCCGGAAGATGGGGGAATAGCATTTGAAGTGTTTTGTTAAGTCATCGTATACAGAAAAACACCACGTCCGACAAATACGTTATTTCATCGCTATAGACAGAAGGATGAGTGGCTGTGGCGATGATGATGATGCATCAATATCACCATATTTGACGTGCTTGTTGGCTACTTTTTCCCTTCATACTACAGGTACCTAACTACAACTACTGTGACCTTGTTGGGCAGCAAGGAGGCAAAAACATTGATAATCACTAATTAGGTGTCTGTTTGTGGTGATTACACACAAAACAAGTCGTGATTAGATTTTCTTGTAGTCCCCCCTTTATCCGAGCTGTCAATCTTCGCTATAGAGATGCGTTTTGTTGAGGTGTCATCGCACGACCGAGACGGATAATTTTGCTGATCCATGGGCTGAGATACGTATAATAATTTGTTATTACAGCACGTACCGCACCACCTTCAAGGTGGGGTAACCTTGAGAGAATTTGCGCCTAATTTTGTACGGCCAATTATTTCATAACTCACCATCATCTCTCTCAGGAACAAAGTGGGCGAGGTTGCTCTTTTATGTTGATATACTAATACGACGATGGCAATAAAATGTATCTTTTACGAGTCAAAATATTTTCGTTTGATTAGATGCCGAGAATAGATGTCTGGAGATGCGGAAGACTGAGACTGCAGGGGCCAAGGTCAGCATTATATTATGACTGATGATGTGAGCCAGTGTTCTGGAGGTAAGAAGATCAATGCTACACGCAGAGGTAATGTTTTAAAAACAAAAAAATTGTAATTACCCGCAAAGATAACAACCACAACATACACTTTGGAGTGATTACATAGGAAAAGCACGTGTGTATAGCTTTGAAGGGGAACGCTAATTGAATTTGATTTATGTGTTTAATTGTGTCTTACGACGTTCTTCTGTGGTGTTCTTTTGAAGGGGCGTGTGCGCAGCGGTCACATTTATCATTACTAGAAATTATGTGCTTCCGGATTAGCTGCTAAGGATTACCCATGGAAACTAATGACTTTGGCGTCTTTGGTATCTGCCATATGTGAAGTACAAATTAACGAATAACGTGATATTGTCAGAACAAGTTGCTGAGTATGGATGGCATCTTTAGCTTGACACATATTTTGCATGGAGTGGAAAGTTGTGCTTGCAACCTCGGTTTACTATAGTCCGACAAAGCAACATCGACTACCTACATAGCAACTGTTCAAAGTCCATCCTTTTCAACCGTGAGCAGGTAGTTCGATTGGCGAGTATTATTATCCATAAACGTTTTCTTTAGCGGCAGAGTGTTGGGAGATTTATATCTATAACCAAATTGAAGTAAGTTTATGTTCATCGTATGGCAGCAGAGATCCGACTGTTCACTGCTAATATTCGAAAATATTACATCAACACCAAATTGGGCAGTTATAACATCTGGAGAGGAATATCATCCGTCAACAATTAACAAAGGCAATGAAAATAACCCAGCAAACCAAGCCATTCGCATATCGTTCGCTTCCTGTTTTCCAGGAGAAGATTTCGTTCGCTAGCGAATTCATTAGAGAATTCTAAGCGATACGCATGTTTCGTGTGAAATGATTGACGTCGCTGTGAATGTCTGTGGAAGAATCGCTTGCGATTGCTTAAGACCTCCGCGGAAGAACAAAATACAAACACCTGGAAGAATCTGGTGCAAATATACATTCAGGATCACCGCGCAAGCTACCTAATAAAATATATGAAGATGGGTATATATGAGGATGATACTTGTAAACTATGCCTGGCAGGAATCTGAGACAGCGGGACATATACTGTGTCAATGTCTGGCTTTGGCTGGCAGAAGAAAGAGGATCTTGGGACAACATTGGGTCGAGACCTATTGTATGAAACAGATGTCACATAAACAGATGCTAGCGTTAACACTATAGGAATCGAACCCACGGAAGGGGCAGAGAGACGAAAAGAGACCCGACAAATGGTGGTCTGATTCGAATATCTCTTGAAATTTTGGATCTCTTTCTTAGATATCTTAGAAAACGTGTCGATCGGAAAGTGATCAGTTTACAACATTGCGCGACTTTCTTTATTTGGTCACGCCATTTCAGAAAGCTGTGTCTTGTTGGCAATGCCATCCAATTTGGGTGTTCAAACATCAAAGTAGGGGAGAGGGGGGCAAGAAGAACCACTTAAGCTTTTTACATTCATAAATTTCCTAGCATTCATAGGAATCGATCAAAACTCTTTGCAAATTAAATCATAATCCTTGAACGTTATCATAGCAAAGGATCAAAAGAGGTTAAGAATGATGTATCTTATGTATGTCTTAATTTCGTATTCTGGAGCTCTATTCGAGGAGCTCCTACACCTCTTCTCCGAGGTGGCGCTGCAATATGATGGACAGTTTCTCTGTTCGATATTCCCATGAAAGAAATCTCTCGAGAAATCTACTGATCTACTTACTACGGCCATTACTCCAATCACAATTTTTCATCGAAATAGACGACAACCACTTGCATAATTGGATGCTGGAGGTCAATTCACTTGGCTGAGCTGTGCTGCATCCTGACTGTGTTGTGTAGTGTATGTATAATGGTGGATGCGGCAGCGTGAATAGCGGCAGTTTATTTATTGTTCGCCTTGCTATTATACTTCTTCTTCGATTATCCTACGATCAATGCTTTTCCTGTTCTATGCGGGAACAGTCATCGATCTACAATTGCACGCTGATCAATCAAACGATAACAATGCGAGCAAGACAAACAGAGACGATCACTGGCTGATGATGGCTGGCCGATGTTGTACACCAAGAAGAAGAAAAAGAAGAAGTCGCATGCAGTTGTAATATGCAAATACAAATAATTTCGATTGATTTTTCTTTGGATTGGTTTATGTGAATTTGTTTGTGACGATCAAACCGTTGCAGGTTTTTGTTCTTCCTCAATCTTTATATTTTTTTTTTTCTTCTTTTTTTAATCTTCGACGTTTTTTTTAAAGCTATTGTTTTAGTTAAACATTTTTCAATTTGACTAGCTTCTGTCACTTTTTGGATAAGAAAAGAAACGGCTGTCAAAATAACAGATCAATTATAATGGAATTATGAATACGCAAATGTCGTAACATTTTATTTGAAATTAGAAAGAGTAGGAAAGCACTCTTCTTTTTTTTCTTTAACCTGCCTGTCACCTCTTTCCTTACATTTTCGGAGTGAGAGCGAAAAAGAGAATTTCGTCTGTTGTGCTGTATCAGCAATCTCAATTGAATTGAATTGTCATTATGTTAAGGTGGGTTTCCACATGTCGATTGATTGACAATGTTTAACAGCTCTCGTGATTATGTCATTAAACGAAACCACCGTCAGTTAATTTCCACTTATGCCAATTATTGGCAAAAAATCGTTTGTCAGTTGATTGACTAACTTATGAACTCGATGCCAAGTAATTTTCACTGTCAATTATAGACAAAGTGACATTTTGTTTGACAATTCAGCTATTTCCACTTATCCCGTGGTTTCTTTGTAAGTTATTGACAAACGCTGTTAGTTAATTCATTGACAAGCAATTTTTCGCTATTTCCGCTTGCGAATTTTTTAAATGGCATAAAAATACGTCAATTGTCAATTTCAAATCGACAAGTGGAAACCCAGCATTACTTATTTATAATAGTTTATTTTTTCTTTTCTTTTTTTTGCTTACGTGTTCTGAGTTTCTGATTGATGCTTTCCACGTCAGGGAAAAAGAAATGACAAACTGCGCTCTCGCATGCTCTCCGATAACCCAATAGAAATGTCAAAACTGAGTTCCCCAGACAAATGTTGTCACAAATTGACGTCAACTTAGTAGTAAGTCGAAATATGTTTGACTTGATTCGTCGGTGTTGCCAACATAAACGTCATCTGAGAAATCTGTTACGTGACCAGTTCGGCGCAATGAAAACTCAGCAACATGAAGTTAGAGAGCTGTCAGACTTACTAAACTAGAATCTTGAACGCCCAAATTGGAAAAAATACATAGTGAAATTTGGCAACTTAGAAACTGTACTGTGCTGTGTGTTTTGAACGACGATAATGACTAAGAGATGGAATGAAATTAATTTTATTGATTTATTAATAAGTTCGCATTACTATTTAGTTTTGGCGAATCGCAGCCGAATCTATCATCGGCAATCGTCACGACGCACGTCTAAAATTTTACAAAAAATATGTATCGCCTGGGATTCTCAGATAAACTCGCCGGCGAACGAAATCTTCTTCCGGGAACTCGAAGCGAACGAAATGCACATCATAATGAGAATACTGGAAACTGCTCAAGCTTTTTGCAAGATTTCGACTAAATATCAGAATGCATTTCTCATTCTTAAAGAATTATTAGAATATTTCTCGAAGAGTAGATAAGTCAGTGGTACGTCAGTCAATTTATTTCGCCCGTGGAGATTGCGTCAATAATTGTTCTACCTGCCACCTATGACAGTAAAACGAATCCACCAACCATACTCATCTTCACGTACCTAATTCAACTACTAACACAATTCGGACATTAAGTAAATACCAACTGGTGGCTGTAGCCACCGCCGAAAGTTCGACAGTATATAAGGAGTGTCATAGAAGGATAGAACTATCCAATCCAATCCACATAGAACTTCGCGCGCGTGTAAATTTTTCACAAAGTCCTACAGCCATTATAAATTTCAAACAATCTTGTAAACAAAGTAAACAAATTTACAAACACAACTCAGGTATCAATTTCCTCGCCAAGCAATATAAATCATTTGGCAGCCGAAACGATCCTCAAAGACATCCAATATACCTACACACACGTGCCTCCAGAAACAGAGAGCCTCACCTTATTTCGTGCGTGAATGATTGAACAAAAACGACAACAGAAATCTCACGCCAGCTTCCCCATGAATATGGCTGTAGTTTTTTTCTTTCAAATGATTTGAATTTTGACACTCCTCTGCGATGCCGTTATAGATATTAGATAATAATGTCAAGCCAAAAGGAAGACAGCCAACCGCATTCGAAGGAGAGATGCCTCATGTCTTCCTCTATATAGCATTTCGGGTATACACGAATAAAAGAGTGCATACAAGTCTTTAGCACGTTCCTATATCACAGTCACAGCCGCACTCCACTTTTGGCACCTGGGCTTCTTTCACAGAGAAATTGAAGAAATCGCAAAGATTAAGGCTGCTCGATCGATGATACGACATTTTATTGCCAAATTAAGGTGTAAGCCGAATGCAGCAAAAAGGCATTTAATAGAAATGTACGAAGGCGGATACCCTCTCTTGTGTCAGATTGCTTGTCATGCTTCCCTGTTGTGCATTTTGGTGCTGGAGTAGCCAAATCACGAAGGCAAAGGCACCTATACAATGGAATACAATGGAGAAAGCGCTGCTGGTGCTGCACCTCCTCGCACTCTGATGCGCGGCAAGCCCAAATATAATATTTTTTTTTTTGTTGTACCTTTTTTCATCATCAGTCATCAGAAATGGAAGGATGTGCCATCTGATACAACAGTCGATATGTATAATTGTATACCCACTTCAGGGAGATTAAATCATTCGAAGGGAAAATTTGTCGTTTGTCAGATACACTGAAATGAACGAACAATCGCTGGAGGCCATGTGATAGTTTCGGGAGGGAAAAGGTCGGCCATTATCGCAAATGATTTCAATTAATCTGTAGATGGCCCTTTTTTTCGGTAAATCGCGTGTAGAAACGTACTTAACTGCACTTGAGGAAGTGAAAGTGTTTATACCTATTAACAACTAAGATGACATTTTGACAAATCACATAGGTAGAGATATTTTGGGCCCCGAAAGAGTGAGATGATACCAAGTTTATGTAATTAAATTTAGACTTGGAAAGGTACTTGGCTTCTAAACTAGTATGTACCTATCATTATCTTCGCTTAAGCTGCCAAGTGACAAACAACAGAAACAGGAACAGAATTCCATACATTTACAACAGAAACAGAAACAGAATACATTTTTTTCAGCAACATAATTTAGCTACAGAAAATTTCCGTCTGGCGTCAGATCAGAACGTTGATAAGTCATTGGCCGCGTTCCATCGACCGCTAGATGACTAGCATCAATCAAACTTCATATAAAAAAAACTGACATTTCAGGATTTGCTCCAGAGCTCCAGCACATTATTGTGAAATATACTTTACAGAGGAAATTTCCAATCTAGCGCAAAATTAATTGATTCTGCTGTTCTGTCAGCTACAGACATGTCAATTTATCGTAGATTTTTTTATTCGAAGTTGCTATTCGCACGTTCATTTTGACAGATTTTGTACTGCACTGACGTTTACCGATTTTTGGGACACGACTACGTAATCAACGTAATCCTATTTTCATTAAAAACTCTTTATAAATATAAAAGTTGGATCCTAAACGTACGGCATAATGTCCGAAAATGATTATACTGGAGTTTAGAGTCCTTGTCGCGATCGTACCGAGCCACATACCCCAACTTCACGCAATACAAACTTTGACATTTCGTTACGTAGTCGTGTCCCGAACAACGTGCGAATAGCAACAGCCTTTTTTATTCGAATGATCTGTCATCTGGCTAACGGTTTTAGGTATAGGTTTGCGTTGCGAATTCGAATAAGTACTAGACGAAAAAAAAGATGGCTTAAGTGGACATTATTTCGTGTTTGACAGAATAAACGGCAGCAATGTTTTTCTAGATCTGTTCCAGTTTTGTGTAGCTGAACGAGTAACGTAAATAAAAATAGAAATTACCTACTACAGATAGAAAGGGCTTTCTATTGTGTTTCGCTTCTGTTCTTTGTGACTTGATGCTTTCAGGTAGGTAGCCAATGCCCAGCACCAAGATTTCGCTACCTGACACGAGCAAAGACAGAACTATAAGGGAGGTGTTGAGCATAGCGAGCTTTAAAACAACTTCCAATAAGTTGTGTGCCTAGTAACATGTGAGGACACTTGAAATGGTGTGCAAGGCTTAATTGAAATGCAATTTGTATACAAACGCGGGCCGCACTACCTCATTCTGTCACCATTAGCATGGACATTTTTGTCTAACAATTTCTGTAAATTCCTTACAACTGACGCGACGTGACGAGTGTCCATAAATTCCGTTCGAATTCTCGGTCAGAAAAGCCAAAAGTATTTAGAACGAAGTTCTGTGAATGATTTACAAATATTTTTCCTTTGCTATATCATAGGCGACTTTAAAGTCGATAAATAGATGGTGTGTATCGATCTGAAAGTCCTGGGTTGATGGTTGACTTTCCTGGTCTAAAACCACACAGATATGGGCCGATCAGATTGTTGGCGAAAGGTTTCACACAATACAGCCGACAAGATTACCCGACATTCAGGAGACTTATTCCTCTGTAGTTGGCGCAGTTCAGAGTATCTCCTTCTTGTGGATGGGGCACACGATGGTGAGGTTCCATTCGTCGGGCATGCTCTCATCCGACCAAATTTTACAGATGAGTTGGAGCATGCTCCTTATACCAAGAAGCCATTTCCCGCTGCTTTGAAAAGCTCGGCCGGGAGAGAGGCCATCCGCCCAAGCAACTTTGTTGGACTCACTTCGTCTAGGTCAGGTGGACGAAAGTTTTGGCTATCAATATCCAAGCTGAACAGATCATTCTGCCTGACAGCGTGATGTTGGCGATCTCCGTCATTTAACAGTCTGCAGAAGTGTTCTTTCCAAATCCTCAGCACCGACTGTGAATCTACTATTCCCATGCTCATCTCTGCAGGCTTCAATTCGGGCCTTGTATCCTTAGGTGGATCGTTTTACCTTTTGGTAGAACTTTCGAACATTGCCTCTGCAGTAGCGTCCCTCAATTGATTCGACCACTCGCTTCTCGTGCTCTTTCTTTTTCCATCTGAGAAGTCGGCGTTCCTCCCTTCTTTTTTGCACGTAGAGCTCGCGAGCGTCTTTCTCAGCCGCTCTGGTTCTTGTCTGCAGCATTAATTAATAGGCCTCATTCTTGGCTGCAGTGGTAGCACTGGCACTTCGGTAGCGCTGGCAGTGCTACTACTGTTCCTCTGTACTTGATGCTGGTAAAACTGAGGATGGCTTGCTGAGACGTGGTCGGCGATAATAGCCTTGCAACGTCAAATCTTTTTACAGTATCCTCTCGGAGTTGTGGAATATTGGATATCCGCATCCGTATTTTGGCTACTACCATGGGCCGAGTCTATGTTGGCCGCTCGAAACGTTTGGACATCCAAGATACTGGAGGCATGTCTGGCCTCGAATTTTACTTCTGTGGGTAAATATTTATTTTCAGATAGTTACTACTGTATCTACCACTTTAACGTTTGTAATTCAACTGATTTTGTATCACTCTTAAAACACTTAACTACAGTACAATTACATACGCATATCTCAACCTATGCTTAAATTGTTTGTGAAATCAAACTTCAACTCGACTCCAAAATAAAGCCCAGCTCTTTTGTACAGACCACAACTGACATTGTTTTGTCTATTAATAGTACCGCATCTCTTGTCAGTAGTAGTTGTCATCATTCGCTGCAACAACTGATGCATTTGTAATCGATCAACAAGAACAAGACAATAAATTCGACTGATTCCTCATTTCCTTTTATCGATAACAATGGAAATTCACAAACTCGATAGAAAATCGCTGGTCGCCCCCTCTTTTGGCCATGCATCGCATCGGTACTTTGTTTTATTGCATTTAGACAAATTGAACCGTTATTGCCCCCACATATTGGCCTAGTGTTGTTGCGCGTCCTCCAACGAGAAACCTTATAACCTACAAAACTCCGCACAGCTGTAGCTAGAAAATAATTAAACTTTTTGCACATCTGTCCATCCAAGTGGCATTGTGCATCGTGCAGTGACTACCACGTACATAGGAGTTGGGAGTTTGATTTCCATCAGTGCGCGCGCAGATTGGAAAATTGGTACCGCTTTCGTGCTCCGACGATTTATGAGTGAAACCATTCTTCGCGTTTCGGGGATGGGTATGACTATGTGACTGGTTGTCTTTGGATCTGGGCAAAAGATCTTCCCCATTTTGAGTTTGATGATGGGACTCGATCGCTGATGAGGAGTTTGCCAGAGATTGCGTGGGAAACGAAAGCCCCGGGGATTTTCCTCCGCTTTTTAAGCATTTTTTTTTTCCTTCATTCTGTTCAGAGGTTTTCCCTCGAACACTTGATGATGAAGCCAGCTTCAAACAAGCAGCGCTGACAAATGAGTCAATAAATATGGCATCAGTTAAATTGTCGACTTCAATATTATACGGCGCCGATCTTCGTGGATTTGCATTGATTGGATTGCGATGCGCAACTATAGGGTTCTGGCTCTGGTAGACTCTTATAGCTGGGGGAATTACCTGGCAATTTATGACCCACTGCCGGTTTGTATTTGAATTTGAGTTTAGCTTAAAGTGCGAATAGATTACGTTTGGGCACACCTTTAGGCGGAGGCAGTTAAAAAGGTCAATATGTATAGTTGCTTTCAAATGGATATGGAGGCTGTGCACTTGAACTGACTTGGTCATTTGATTATCATATAATTATAGGACCTCGCAAGTCACAATAGGCTCCTTTTAGAGAGGCCGCAGTTCCAGACCCTAATAAAGGCCCTCCCGATATTATCTACCTAATCTAATCGTCAGGATCTCGACGAAAATCAGTTTAAAAATATAGAAAAAAAACAAGGCTATTAAATGTGGATACTACTTACCGAGGTGGCTTTACAGTTTTCGGTGAACCAAGGCTTCAGTAAAGAAGCATCTACAGTTAGCACTATCATTAGCTAACTTCGCCTAGTTGCGTGGTTGAGTTCCTCTTCGAAGTGTGTTCCTATTCCTCTAGTTCGATCGATATATCATAGTAAAGCGCTTAAAACTCTTAAACGCTGTCACAATGTTTCGCTTTGTTACGTGTCGCCATGTTTTATCACCTATATTCTTCGCATGGCATTTAATCGCATGGTCACACGTTTTGTTGCGTTTCGTTGCAGCACTGAGTTACTTGTAGGTATGATTTACGTTGCGTTTTATTGTTTTTGTAGTATTCCCTTGTCTTCGATGCATTTTTAAAAATTTGTCCCGCTTCATCGATTCATTTTTCATTACGTTGCGCTAATTTTTGTTTGACTTGATATTCTGTTGCGTTTGTAGCTTTTGTTTTAATCTTTCCGTTTTTTATTGCGTTGCGTTGCACTTTTTGTTGCGTTTTTTCGCTTTACTTTTCATTCTGTTGCATTTTTATTTTCTTATCTTGATCTTTTGTTGCGTTTGCGGCATTTGTCAATTAACTTGGTGTAGCGTGAATCTAATGACCTCTAATTTAATTCAAAGTAAAATAATTGTGAGCGATAATATTGCGTGTTTCCTATTTCCAGTTGCTTATTGAATGTTGCCTCAATGTGAGAGCCGACTAAGCTAAAACCCTAGATACATTTTGCGTTTCGGACATAAGTGTCTCACAAAAATCAACTGTTCGTTGAGAAAAACTTCCTTCAAAAATTCATCAACGTGAAAAATGTTTTATTTTTTTGCACTTTCTTATTTCTTTGACTGATCTTTGATCTCATATTCTTCACTTTCAAGTTATTCCTCATCGAGTTATTCATTTTGAAAGAACTCATCCTTATTAATATTTTCGCAACACAAAAACACAACAGAAGCGAACAAACTGTCAAAATTTAGCTAGAGAAAAGTACCGAGCCATTAATGGGCGCGTCAAATTTTGACAGATATATGAAGTACATACTTACAGCCTGAAATCAAAATTTGATTTCTTAGTTGAATCAGCGTGCCGTACCGCTCGGCTAAATGGATTCGCTTATTTAGCTCAGCTAAATTTTGGAGTGAATTTTGTATGGGAGCTAAAATTAATTTAGTTCGAACAGCGTACTAAGTTTTACGTTACACATTTCAGCGTTTCTTTTTTATGTATCGTGATATTTTGTTGTGTTTCATCTATTTGCTTGTTTTCTTTGTCTAGTCTTGCTATTTTGCTCCATTTGTAGCATTTAATTGAGTCTTGCAGGTTTTTTTAGCGTTTCATTCCATTTGAAAGGGTTTGATATTATAATATTGTCGCGCGTTTCGCTTGCTTTGACATTTTGTTGCGTTTTGTAGCAGTTTGTTGCTTTTCATCGCATTTTTTTAATAGATTTTGGGGATTGCTATTCGGCCGGGTTTCGGTACACGACTACGCAACGGAATGTCAGTTTATATTACGTCAAGTTGGTGCATGTGGCTCGCTTTGCTTGCGACAAGGGTTTTAAAACCCAGTATATCTTTCTAAATAGTTTTTAATGAAAAGATGATTAAAATAACGTAGTCATATCCCGAACATCGGTAAACGTCAGTCAGTACAAAATCAACCGTCGAATAGACATTCCGATAGACTTTTTATAGTTGTTGGGTAATTATGTTAGCATTAGAAAAACGCCACACAGTTCAGACCTGTTCCATTTCTCTTTCTGGTTCCTCATACAACATCCTGATTTGAAACTTTGTGCAAGTCCGATAATTTATCCCAGCTACATAGGTAAGTCATAAACTGATACCAGCTATAGACGTTCATCATTCTAATTGGCTTATTAGATCTAACCCCACTCAGGAACAACAAATATACAAATGATACCTCTCTTTGTAATTGCTCATGGAGCTGCTCTGCCCTACCCTGCCCTGCCCTCGTCCTAACAAATACGTTTTGCACAATCCAAATCATACTCGTAACAAAGTGATTATCTGCTAACGACAAACAACATAGAATCACCAACTCATCTCTTCATATGCAAACTATGACAAGACACAGAGATGCTCATTGTAGCAATCACACGAACCCGATACAATAAGAAGCAGTATACGCCCAACCAAACAACCCTGTGGCCTGGCGCTGTCTTCCCCTTCTCATCGTTGCGCTTCGTCCAAAACGTACACAAATTATGAAATTGCTTATGTGTAATCTAGTTGCATTAAGTAACGTCCAAAGATATTTACTTGGATACACGCTCTAACTAACGCTGATTACGCCAATCCGAACGTCATTAATTTGTCTTCATTTCGTATTGTGTGCGCGCCTGCTGCCTAGTTGTGTGCCTGATTCCTGAAAATTGAAAGCAATTGATCACGTTTTCTGGTGTTTTCTTTGTTTTTTTTTGTTCGTTTTGAATCCATTAGTGTGACTCGAGCTCGAGCTGCAGGGTGCATTCCATGGGTATACCCAGACCAGACCCACTGAGGGTAATCAGTATTTTTTTATGGAATTACCCTCTTTGGGGGCAAATCACGCAGTAAAAGAAAATTTTCTGTTTGTGCTGCTCAGGGAAATGGTCGAGAGAGAGAGAGAGTCCTTGATCGGTTTTTAATTAGATACTACGACTTGGTGGGTTGATGACGATGACTTAGGTGCGGTCACGATGGAACACTGGTAGTACCTTCCTGCCATTGGGAAATTACCATATGATGGGCTTTTTTATGAGGAGGGCGTATACTTGTCATTTTCACAAAATGTTATACTCGCCTGATGAAAAAACTACGCAAGTGTCTTCTAATGACAAATGTCATGGAATCAAGGTGGACACTAGTTGAGTAAGCTGCAGTTACTAAAACTCGATAGTAAACTTCACCCCCATGTTGATGAATTGATGGACAATCAAAGTTTTGTTTGACTTTTCAAATGTCAGTGAGAAGCAAAGTTGAGTTATTTTGACAGCGTTACGGATTCGCAAGACTGTCCTGATGCACTATTCAGATAGCAAAATTGAGCGTCAGCGTTGCTATCCTGTTTATGTAAGCCCAAAAGGAGGTTATCTGAGGCTGTAAGTTCGCTGAATGTGAACGCGAATTTACCGACTATACGAAATATTTCAGCAACACTTGGTAACACTTGTTGGGTCAGTGGAGGTTATTTAAGAGTCTTATTACACATAAGCCAGAGCTACGAGCAAAGTCTTTATATATAAAAATTAAGCCTGCCTACTGTGGGCGCAGTAGCGCAGTGGTTAGTGTGCTGGACTACTGTGCGAGGGATCTCAGGTTCGATCCACTTCAGCCGTTCGGACTCGGCATAAAATTGTAGGTCCCTTCCATTCGTCATAAAAAAAAATAGAAACTCACACAAAACGAATAGTTGCGAGAAGCTAGGCCTAGGGTGTCTACCCGCCTGTTGCGCCACCTATTTATTTATTTATTTTTTAAGCCTACTACTACCTATGTTGTTAAACTCGAAAACCACCAATCCGGTTGAGCTCAAATTTGTTGGCAATCTAAAGTATTGAACCGGAAGTTTGGTCAAAATTGGACAAAGGGGCACAAAAACATTAAAAATATTATTAAAATATTATATATTCAAAACCACGCGAATGTGAGGAAAAGTGTGAGGTATTGCCCCAGAAGTTTTCCCAGGAAGTTTGGTTAAAATTTGACAAAGAGGCGTGGCACCTACAATACAAAAGGAAAATTATTTCAAATGACTTTTCCCGACACCTATAGAAAACTAGTCGGTGAATTAAACTGAAACTTACTCAATATTGTATCTGTTATAAAGTAAAGTGCACGTAAGTCCGATAGATGGCGCTGAACACCAAACTCTTAAAATTACACTGTACGATATGTATCTTGATAGACCTCTTTTGCCTGTTGAAAGTATTTAATAAAATGCGCGGATCGGACAAAAGTGCTTGGCAACTCCCATACAAAAAATAAAAAATAAAATGAATTATATTGCATATAATATTTTTGTTCTGATGAGAAGATGAGACGTCCGTTGAGTTCGATTGCCAATGTAGAACAGGAGAGCGAGTTGTTTCGTGCCTTCCTTTTATGAACTCTGCATCTGTGAAGTGTTGCCGAGGCATGCCGGCGACTGTGGCTATTTGATAGTAGACTTAGTAGTTGTACTTACATACTTTAATTAACGGGTCGGAAGCCGTGAAGCGAGTCTCTGTCTGTAGCTTACTTTCATCCTCTGCAATTCCAGGCACGCTGCTTTTAGTTGTATTTTGGCTTTTTATACTACATCCACATCTTGGTACCTACAGTTCGTAGAGTTCGCGGTTCCATTCTTGCTTATCGTCCAGTCTGATTCCTCAAGTCTAGTGGTTAGTTTATCAAGATTATTTTGGACTACATCCTCCAGTTCATAATACTCAGACAGATTGTACCCATGCTGGGTTGGGTCTTTCGCGTGATAATTTTCCAACTCCGTCCAGTATACTTCTTAAGGATATTCACGTTACAAAATGTTAAGGTTCATGCGTTTGCTGGCGGTGGGCGGTCGGTGGTTTTCTGTCTTCGAATAATTCGGACTCTCTGAACTCTAGGAGAATTGTAACACTGTTTGCTCTTCTTTCCTGGTGATCTGGAGGTGTGTTGGTTGAGGCTGAGGTCCATCCTGTAGCGCCATCTAAGTAAGAAATAAGCAACTCATCTATTAGGCAACTACCTATATAGATGTTAGGCAATTATTCAGAAAGCCTGTTGGGGAAAATATGTTGATTCATTTAGGCCCAATGCACACAGAGCAACTGAAAAAAAATAAACCGGTTTGCAACTCCGGTTACAGACCAGTTACGGACTTAGTGGTGACTTGACTCCACACACGAGGAAACAGTCATCACACAATACCAATCAAAATCTCTAGTTCGTTCAGGGTCGTCATGTTTTTCAACCTCCCCCACTAGCAACAGGTCGGTCTGTTTTTCACTTATTTTCGAAAAACTAGGCAACCCGACATGCAAATTAACAGACAACTGTTTACAAACTGGTTTTAGTGAATTGCAAACGAGTTCTCAACCAGTCCTCTGCGTCGGTCGTCCCATTTGATTACACAGGGACAGGGTATGCGTTGACTCAAAGCAAACTAGTTGCCAATTCGAATCGCTGATCAGTTTTTTTCCAGTTGCTCCGTGTACATTGGGCCTTAGGGTGGCATCATGTCAAAGTTTCCAATTCAAATTCAGATTTTTGGGAATTTTGCATCACTGTGTCAAGTGTCAAGTCATGTCACTGTCAAGTGTATTCACCACAAAACGTTATCTAATAGTATGAGGCTCGGCTATTTTTTTAACTGCGGCTCCCCAAAAGTCCCCTTACCAATGCAAGCCACTTTGAAAAGTGACTCAAATGAGCCGATCAGTCGTCCGACAGTTACGACAATCGATAAACATTGTCTTAGTCTCTAATCTGTTTACCTTCTCCCATCGTTTATTTTATAATTAAGTCTGTTAGTTTTTTTTTTATTATTCAAAGTTATTTGCAATTAGCAAAATTTTTGAATTCAACTTTGAATACAATTGATAACCCAAAAGTATAAATACCAAATCTAAATTTTGAATGTTATCAGTCGATTAGGAGAAGTCAAGATGAACGGAATTTTGTGTATTCTATTAGTTTGTGTGGGAATTGCTGCCGCTATTCCTCGTGTGCATAATATTAAATTTTTAGACACTACGGTATATAACATTATATAGCTGAGTTCCATTTTGTGTTGGCCCTAATGTGTTTTGTTTTTTACTTCGTAGGACCAACTCGATTCAGAGATTACGCTAGTTCGCGAGAAACGTCAATTCAATGCTCAAGGAGGTGGTTCCCGATCACAAGGATTCGGTCTGAATGCCAACGCCCGTGCTCCAGTTTGGCAAAGTGATAATCAACGCCATTCGGTGCATGGTACAACTGGCTATTCTCAACATGTGGGTGGACCATACGGCAGCAGCAAACCTGACTATCGTGGTGGAGTTGAATACTCTTATAAGTTTTAAAATTTTGTGAATAAAAATAATCGTTTACGAGATATTAAAAAAATAAAAACAGGCAAAAACTTTGGATTTTTATGTCGGTTTCTTTGGATTTAACACAAATGCCCTCAAAGGCTGCACCACAAGAACTCTCATTTGTTCAAGTTTTCACAGATATTGGATTCCTCAGGGAAACCCAGTTCCCGTCTACAATTATAATGAGTTAAGTTCTTATCACACCTCGAAAAGTACAACCATATAGCTTTATATACACAAAGGGTATCCATACGGCCCTGCATGTATACCTATATGAAAGAACGAACCCTAGTGCTTTCTTTCACATATCCGTCGTCGCGTCGTCTTATTGACGGAAACCAACGAGTTGGAGAATAATAATTAAGAAGAAACACCAACGCCTTATGCACACATCCATTATCCTTCTGCGGGATAAGAAAGTGTGCTACTCCTCAACTCTTTATAATGGCTTTATAATACATCTGGCCTAGTTGGTGCGGACAAAGGGTTGATCTGGTTTCAAGCTCCTTTTGACACACATACTTGTAGGTGAGAAGTTTGTGTTTGAGTTTCTGGAAATTGGTTCTGGTGTAAAGGGGTTTTAAAAAGGGTGACGCGGTTTCAAAGGAGGTCCGCAATTCGTTGACTTTGCCTATACTTGGAACTATAGTACATACGAAAATATGTAAAGACATTCAGGGAATCGCACTTTCTACATAATATAGAGACAGACCTTAAAAATAACGTTGAAAGTATTTTTTTTTCTTGGGTAACCAAAACAATGCCTAATTGATTAAACAAATTGATTTATATGGCGCCTGATGTAACCGTAACGCCAGGAGTAATGCACCCTTTAAAGAGGGTTAGATATAATATCTATCTAACATGAAGGCAGTTTGTGATATTGTGTTTCTTGATAGATTCACACACGGCAGGCTTTCATTAGGTGTTGTAAAAACGCAATTATTCAGCAGCCCGTTCATCGTAGCATAATGCACAACGTAAATTGATTAAGTAATAGAAATGGGATAGTTGAGGTCTCATACGAGAACCTCAGTCAAGGTTAATGATAAATGGGGACAATTTGCGCGAGCCCCTTGTGTATTGCGTTGGATTTTAGTAAACCAAATCAAAGGAGAGGTTGTTTTCCTCGAAACGGATTCTACTAAGTAAAAAAATTATAGACTATATAAAGCAGTCCGTCAAGGGTACTTTATGGATCTGTATTGTTTCGAATGTACGGGTTATGAAAGAGTCTCTATATTTCATAGTACGGCCGAAGATAGGCTGGATGGTAAACTGATGGCCATTCCCAGAATGGCGAATATTGCGGTTGAATTGCTGAAGGGGAGGAATGCAGCTGGCAATTTGTTTAAGCACTGTTTGTTAAAAAAAGCGATAAAACAGTGCGAGACACGTAACATTTCTGCAATGTTCAAGCGAATTAATAGAATTCTCGATAGTCGTTTCTCCGAGTAGATTCAACGCACGATTTTGGATCCTATCCAGTAGGTGCAATATGGTTTTCGGCGCACTAGACCAAAAATGAGAATTGTACTGAAGTTTGGGACTAATAAACGCATTAATACTTATTTCAGCCAGATCAGAAGGGGTAAAATATTTCTTGCACCGTTTGAGAAAACCTCTCGGATAGGACCTCTCTGTAGATTCGAATTTCGCTTTATAGACAGCAGACAGAATTGTGTTTTTGAAGCATTAAATTCCATTCTATTGGCTAAACGCTATTTTAAAATGCTGTCAAGGTGAGCTTACTATATGCTGCCGTTCCAGTTCAACGGCCGAAGGGCTGAGACGTGAGTTCTGAAAATTAGAATTAGATTAGAAGTTGCAGACAAGTAGATTTTTATGAAAATGAGAGAGTCGGAGACAGACTTGAAACCATCAAAACCAACTTAAATCGAAGTTTCTAATCCATTGAATAAGAGACTTATCGATCCTATAGGCACGCATTTTCGACAAAATAACTTGATGCCAAACTCTGTCAAATTCCTTTGAAATATCAAGCGCAACAATCTTCAAATCACCAAAGTGACGGATAGATTGGTTCCACTTCTCGGTGAGATAAGTCATCAAATCACCAGTGGATCTGTTGCCACGAAAACGTACCTACTGCCGGTCATTGAGATTTTTCGTGATTCAAGATATTTCATAAGCTGAAGATTTATATCAGCGTTTCCATGACTTAGAAAGAATGGACGTAAGTGCTATTATCCGTAGAGCAAGTTAAGATTTTATTTAATTCATTTATTAGGTAGATTGTTTTACCTTTTTTACGATGCTGAGTGCTGACTGCTCTCGTGTCGATATTGTTCACAATTCAAAATTAACTTGGAAAGTCGGCGCCCGGCTTTGGAAAGCAATTAAAGGCATCAAAATGTTTGGGTTGTAATTATGAACGAACAATAAATCAATAAAACAATCCCTCAGGAAAATCATATTTTTCAACCCTAATGGGATATTCTAATACCACAAACCAATAATACTTGTTATTTAGAATTTAGAAAAATCTTCTCGTTTTCGAACTCGTTATCTTTGTAAACAGTTTTTAATGAAAATATGATAACGTTACGTTGATTACGGAGCAGTGTTCTAATATCGAGGGATTTATCCCTTTTTGTGGGATTTTCAAGGGATTTTGGATGTCCGAAAAGCCTTCCGTGGGATAAAGGAAAAAAGCACCAAAATCGTGGGAATTTCGGGAAACTGACAAAACATTGTGTTAAAATCAAATTTTTGTGAAATTTCATCAAACCTATTTCAATTCCCAATATTTATCAGCACAAATAAAAAGCAAAAAATTCTAGTACAAAAACAATCTGACGGCGCAGCGGCAGAGCATGTATTAGACCTCAAGCGCCAGCGAAAAAGTGACATTGGGATTGGAATAGAACCAGTTTGAATTTTTATTACTTTACCTTCATGAGCATCAAAAATGTATTTTGTGCCATAATGTATCATGTGAGAAGCTAGACCTAGGGTGATACGGACCTATTCATTTATGTATTCAGTTAATTTTGCGCTAGATTGAAACATTACGCAGAAAAGGATAATTTAACAATATGTGCTAGAGATCTAGTAAAAATGCTGAAATGTCAGTTTTTCTATATGGAGTGTGGCATGCCACTAGTCATCTAGCGATCAATGCAACGCGGCCATTGTGGTTTTTTTTTAACATAATAAAAATGAATTAAACTATTTTTTTCAATTTATTGTATCGTGGGATTTTGGTGGGAATTTGAGTTCGGTGAAAAGGGAAAAAAGGGGAAAATGAAGAGAGAGACCTAACAACACTGTTACGGAGCCGAGTCCCGAACATCATCGATAAGACGATAAACGTCAGTCAAGTCAGTACAAAATCGACGACCGAATAGACACTTCGTTACATTTTCTCAATATATGAATTGAATACGTCGCAATAAAAGTTCCCACAAGTTGTCAAATTGTTGCAGCAGAAATATTGTATTTCTTCGACTCATACGTCTGACTATTGCGCTAAGATGCATACGATTTCCTATATTTTAAAGCTACGATTACAATGGCGCTCTGACGTAAAAATCGCGACACAATTTTAATGTCGTTCTGTTTGATCGCCATTTTTGGGATAACATTTTCGGCGTCATTTAAATGACTAGGAAAATGGCGGACCAAATGACATGAATTTTGTGCCATTAAAATAACGGACAAAAATGGCCGTGTGATCGTATTTTAATGACGTCTAGGATAAATGACTAAACTTTTAGGCTGTTGCGTCATTTAAATGGCAGCCACCAACAAATGAAATGGCAGGCACCAAAATATGACAAGGCACGAAGTTCATGCCATGCCATTTTTCTACGCAAATGGCAAATGGACTTTTGTCTCAAGGACGTGTAAATTTATAAACTGATTTTTTTTTTGTATTGTTCGGTACCTACCTATTGAGATAAATGGAATACGAACTGTCGTCGCCGACAATTTCGACTATTCAGTTGTGAATGTTGTTGTGAATTTGAATAGTCCACAAGTTGTACCTTGTGTCGAAGTCGAAAATATTACTCAAAACGCAGAAAGCTGTAGTGAATCGGAATCGACGAAGAGGAATCGCATTTGATTGTGGCGGTGCAAACGCAACGGGCGCTTTGGGATAGCTCCGTTTCAGAATACAAACTTCAGCAAGTCAAAACCGATTCTTGGGAAATACTAGAGCTGGCCATCGACGCAGTTGATTTAACCGAAGTCAGAAAGAAATGGAGTATCATGCACAGCAACTTCAAGGCGTTTGTGACGAAACTACGCAAGACAAATACTCCGCTTTCGTCGCGAGAGAAAAACACTAAATGAAAGTAGCTATATTTTTCTCATAGGTCATTACCGTCTGATAACAGATAAATGACGCGAAATCGAAATAATAGGGAAGGTGACATTTGTCATTTTGATGAGGCAAGTCATTAGCATGTGACAATCATTTTTTCGCTCGTCATTTAATGGCATTCCAACGGAAAATTCTAAATAATTCGCAGTGTCCGTCATTTGATTTTGGGACAAAAATGACAATGATTTCGTGTGATCGCCATTTTTTCGCAAATGACGAATCGTAGCTTGAATGTCACTCTAATGCGACATTTTATTCCTAACGTCACAGCACCATTTAAAATGGTCGTGTAATCGTACCTTAAGTATTGCGATTTAGACGTAATTCTTTGTTGTATTTGACATGTAAATGGTTTGAGGTATGTTTCTTATTCCCAGGATAGTGGAGCGTGCCTTATATTGATACGAGAGTATAACTCCCCTGACACCTGAAAAATCAGCCGTTCGGGTAAGGTATAACCATTTACATAAGACTGCCAGTAGATGTCTTCGCGTTGGTTCCAACATAACCACTAGCTCTCTTGGTTCGGAGCGGAATAAATTGGAAACTCGCACTTTTTTTTGATGTACCATCTATTGTTTATGATTCATTTCAATGATAGCTATAACTAGGGCCTTAACAGTGCGCAACAATTAAAATTTCACACTTTTAACCTGGTAAATAGTAAATTCACTCACACCCAATCGGTGTCTCTAGCATTCTATGGAGAAATCCAAGACGGTTGTCATTTTGTTTTACTTATTTTTCGCTCCGAACCAAGAGCGCTGGAAATATTTGACTTCTGCACTTTCACTTTTGTTTTGACAGTTCGTTATGTTTTTCAATCTAGCAGTCCATTTTGCGCTAGATTGAAAATTTTCCCAGAAAAGGATATTTCACAATATGCGCTAGATCTCTAGCGCAAATGCTGAAATGTCAGGTTTTTTTATATGGAGCTTGGCATGCCGCTAGTCATCTAGCGGTCAATGGAACGCGGCCAATGGGTATAACAATAATTAAATATTTCGATGACATTTAAAGCCATATTTATAGCTATCAATTTCTAATGCTGTGATTTTTTGAAAGTTAAAATAAGAAAAATTGAAACTGATAACAGCAGTCGATTTTTGTTTTCACACTTTATGGGAATCACATCAATGGCTGCCTTGCGAAATGCACATCTTTTGAATTGACCTAAGAGCAAAAAATATGATTGCATAAGAATCTGGAAAGGTCAAACTGATCGTTCGTCTCTATATTCATATAAATACGTACAACGCTGAAAATACGTATAGTACGAGTCTCGGAGGGAACTTTGGTTCCACTAAGATCCCAATGGAACAATTGCATTTGAATAAGTGTATCTAGACTCAGTATAGATACCAATTACTAATTATTAGTGAGTGTTGAACTGTTCACCTTTAATGCTGCTGAACGGTTTTGTTAAAGTGATTTATTGGACAGCCAGACGAATGCGCTTTTCGTGATGTATCCGTACCGTACTGACAGTAAGTACAGTGGTTAGGTGATGATTGATAGCAGGCAATGTTTATTTCTTTGGCAACACTTTTGGTTTCAATTTTGTTTGCCGGCTTTTATCGCCTGGAATATAAGAAACAATGTTAATTGGATTAAAATTTTTCGTAATTACTTTGAGAGTTGGTTGCAATGTTACTTAAAGAGGTCTCCTTTAACTTTTTTAATATCTTCTAAATTTATACCATAATATGAATCGCACATTTCTTAAATAAATATTTTTATTATAAACCAACAACTTCCATAAAAATCTAATACAAATATTTTGCACTTTGATTTTTACAATAATAATAATTTAAAAACGATGTGTAAAAATAAGTCCACCACCAAAATTGGGAGGACTACTGCCATATGGACCACCGAGATGCTGGGAGTACGACGCTGTTCCGTCCAATGAGTTTCGTTTATTATCACTTTGCCAAATGGGGAAGCGAGAATTCAAGCCCAGACCAAATCCTTGACCAGGTGAGCCACCACCACCTCCTTGAAGTTGGACCTGACGTCTAGCTCTTTGTAATTCGAAATTGCTTTGAGTTGGTTCCTATTAAGAAAAGAATGCATCAAATACTACTGTACAAAAAAATAATAATCAAATAAAAGTGATTTGTACCTCTTGGTATGACAGCTCATCGAATTCACCGTATTGCTCAGCAGGATATGCCAGAACAGCGCTGATACAAAAGACGAGAATAATAATCTTAGCGTACATTTTGTTTAGGATCTGTACTAAGTGGCGTTTTGTGACAGATGAAACAAGTACTCTGTAAGAATTGAATGCTCACTGATAACGACAAGGGTAAAGCTTTTGGTATTTATACTTTACTAATTGATAATTGTTTGTTTTCGAGATCGGGGAATTACAATGGCTTGGGATTTTTAGACATCAAACTAAGTGATAACAACATTCAATTGGGATTCACCTATGAAAGCGATAGTGAGATAATTTTGTAACGCACTTAGAATTCTATGTTTCAATATGGAAAGTTGCGAAATATGCGAAATATGCGACCACTGGATAGAAGGTCTTTTAGCTTTGATGCTATACTGATTTTAATTTGGCGAATTATTTAAACCCGAATTTTACCTAGTTTGCCCAAGGTAAGTACAAGGTGGCGCAAAAGTTGTTGAACCCGCGAAAAGAAGCCTGGAACGGTGAAATCTTGCCAGCCAGTGCGAATAGATAAAACGATAGATTAGCTTAGAGATGGATTAAGCGTATGTTACACGCACTTGTCGGTCAACAGCTAACAGCTGATGCACTGTCTGCACTTTGTCTTTCACCAAAACTCTCTGTAAAGACTGCTGATTTATGCCCAATTTCGTGGCATGTCGTTCAGTGTACTCTGCGATATCTTCAGTCACAACTGCGATATTCTCAGCAGGACGTCTGCTCGGGAGCCGGCCAGACCTGTCACTGATCCCGTACTCTTCTATAGGCGAGTAGCTAAATGTCGTAGATAGTGTTTGGCGAGCTGCTGTCGGATGATCGGGAAATCTGCGCCGAAATTCACCCTGCGTCAAAACCACCGACGAATTAATCCGCAAAAAAATCGAAACTGTTATTTCGCGTTCTTTAGGAGTATCTATAGCGATTGATGTGTTGTTTATCTGTTTACTTTACAAGTTTTAAAGTAAAATTGACATTTGCCGCCATTTGCAAAAATGTTATCATCTTCCGATATGTATTCGGGAGATATGCACTAAACGTTATTGCTTTTGAATTATGGAGATACCTTCAGAAAACAGAACCTCACTAACATGCATTCCTACAGGTTTTTGTGGATTTACACTGAAGTGACGATTTATCAGTTCTTCACAATCACAATCGAAACATATCTAAGAACACTGGCAAACAAAATACCATAACGCAAATTTACTATATTAGCTTTGCCACTGCCAGGCAGCAATAAAAGCCATAACAGCTCCAGAAATAAAATCGAAGCTTGTGAAGTAGGTACCTAGTGTTGTCGCCAAGCAAGGTATCGCTCTGCTGGGTTCCGGGGCATGACGGCTTTCCAAGCAATGAGAAAGCAGATAAGGTTCGACAGCTATTTCAGAACAAGCTGATCCCTCTGCGAACATCCCGCCTTGCACTTACTCAAGCTTGGAGCAGGGAGATAACCCACAAGAGAGGCGAACGGTAGATACTTGCAATACCACAAGAATGCTATGGCCGTCCTTCAATGAAAACAAAACCGAGAATATAATACGGGAGGATAGGAAACCCCTGTCCACCCTCCACCACATGAAGAAAATGGGCTTATCGGAAGAAGAACTCTGTAGAGGCTGCGGTGATGAGGGAGCTCTTGAGGACACAAACCAATTCCTATGTCACTGCCCAGGTCTCCAACACACCAGGTATAAATTCCTAGGGAGTCACTTCTTCAACGAGTTTTTATTTTTGGGACGAATGGAAAGGACCTACAATTTTATGCCGAGTCCAAAACGTCTGAACTGAGAAGCTTTTTCAGGACAGATATACTCTCGGATGTTTGTAAGACGTTCGCGAGAGGTGGCCCAGTAAAAAAAAAAATCCCTTAACCCTAGAAGGCGTAATCTTCGTCGATTCGACGAACATAAATAAACTTCGATCTTTATTCCGATCGCATCTTCTCTCCGTGTCACACCAGCTATCTCTAAGGTCTTCTAGTTTGTGGAATTTCGTCGAAAAAACTCTTTAGATAAGTCTTGTTTTTATCGAAAAATGGCGCCAATGTTAGTCGAAACGACGAAGATTACCTTCTACGTAACTTTTAGTGTTCGATTCGACCTTATTTAAAAAAAAAATTCCACCAAAATTAACGAACAAATAAGAGAGGACAACGTAGATGCAATAAAAGTAAAGAAAAGGGAAAATTTTTACATATTGTCCTTAAAAATGTTTTTTTTTTTTTTAATTTTTTCCTTAAAAAAAGAAATGGTCTGTTAATATTAACTATTAAAATATTAACAAGCATTTTGTGCAGACTTTTCGTAAAAATTGGAGTCCAATATTACTTCGTCGATTCGACGAATGATTACCTTTAATGTAGTAAAAAACATGATTACCTCTCTAGGGTTAAGATAATCAAATCATATGCGCAAACGACACTATTTTTCCAAACAAATAATACGATTATGTCGTGCAAAACTTTTATCCTTCAATTCAATCTTAAGAGGCCTCTACCCAGAAATCGAGGAAAAGTGCGAAAAATGGCATTTTGTTTCCCTCCTAGGGAAGTCAATACTGAAGCGATCGAAATGATATTGGATGCATTGGAAAGAACAGAATATGTCCTTTGAAAGCTTTGAAGCATTTTTTTTAAGCGACATCTCGTTTATCTTTTATTGAAAGAATTCCCAGATGTGTTTGGGAAAATTGGCATAAAACCGACTTTTTGTTTGCCAACGCATGATATGATAGAGTTCGAAACAGTCTAAGATAACTTGTCCATCTTAAAGGTCATATGCAAAACACAAATGAGTTTAAAATAAATCTTAAAATTTCATCCTGGTTTTAAAAAAACAGGTGTTTTAAAACAAACAATTTTTTGAATTAAAGAACAACGTTTTTCCTGTATATATTGATTTATACTTGATGCAATTTTTACTCAAAACAACAAAGTATCATACCAGCTATCGGATGCAAAAAAAAAATTATGTATTTACATGTATTTTGTTGCAAAATACTGAGTTTAAATTTTATATATTTTTCAAGAAAAATACACTGCATGTGTCATAGTTGTTGCACATTCTCAGAAAAAATTTCCAAGTTTCTCATTTAGATGGCGGTAGTTCTGACGTCTGATTTGATTAGCCAATCAGAATGACACCCAAGTTAAAAGGGATAAATGTGTAGTTTGTCAACTGCATTGAGAGGTGTGTTATAAATGAAACAGGTTTGGCGTGAAGTGTGATCGAAATGGAATCAAGGATGCGTGTGTTGATATGTGTGTAAGCAGATGGGGATTCTTTATTCAAAGTGATTTTTCCTTCATGGGGATTCAAAGTAATTTTTGCTTCTTGAATAAAAATGAAAATGAGAGAGGGGAAGCACTTTTCAATATGTTGCTATATTTAATAAATTCTTATTGAAAATGCATTTATTTGTTTAAACAAAATTGCTTAAACTTCATAACAAAAATTATAAATAAATTTAAACGATGAATGTACTCAGATTTTTAGAAATTCTATATATTTTATGTATAGCAAATTTGTATCTTGAAAAGTGCTTGCCGGTCACACCGTGATCAGGTGTAAAGCAGATAATGGTTTGGTTTGTGTTGGTAGGAAAAGAGACGAAACGGAGAGGGTGAAACGGTGGGTTAGGCTGAAAGAGATATAATTGAAAGCAAATTGTATTATGCACCAGCAGCATTGCGCTGTTGCCATTTACAAGGAAATATTATGCAATTTTGTTAGCGCTGTTGCCATTATCTTACCTTTTATGAGCTATGGTAGGGTAGGTGTTTGGTTTTTCGTATGAAGAGGGGGACAGAGGAAAGAATTTGCAACATTATGAAGATCACCAAGATAAGTAGCAAAAGCTACACCAGGATTGTGAGAGGGGATGATGCAAGGGGTATTCAAGTGGGGCTTAGTTGGGAAGGAATTGTGGGTTCTGCTAAAGAGAATATTACTGAATGCAAAATTATACATATACCTGTGCACATTCACTCGATAATATGCAGGATCCAATAAAAGGATTTATGTGTATTGGGGGTTTGTTGACTTGTGGGAACGATTTTATTTTCTACCCGCCATTACTTAACCCAATATGTAGTACATTTACTACCTCACCTGCTCCCCTTATACCATTAAAATCTTAAAACTACTCTTTAAAAAACTCAATGGATCACAGAAATACAAAATACATACCTACCTAATGCAAAATATCCGATCTGCATTTTCACATTCTTTCTCTTCACGTTGTTATCCTTTATCATCATCAACCTTGCCATGCTGAAAATACCCTACCGCACACACCATCTATATATATATATGCGAAGAATACCTACCCCATCGTTGGTTTAATTTTCCCTTGCACATTCAAAGTCATTATACCTATGTAATGTAATCAGTGGAGAATGGATTCTTTGTCTTATGCTTATCTACATTTTCCTCTCACTCCAACATTCATTTGGATGCAATTCTCAGCAAGAAAAATAAAACATCCCCCACACACGATCAATAAATGACACAAAACCAGTTTTCATATCCAAGTATTATATAATATCCCACCAATTTTGCAATCCAAAAATAAGTTCCGCCTCCTGAATTGATTTCAAAAGTGAAATGAATGACGAGAAGTGGTTTCACACCATGATAAGAGCTTCGCAAATCAAAAATAGATGGCGTTTTGAGTTCCACTTTATGTTCTACAATATGGGTAGAGGCCTCTTAATAAAATTTTCTTCATAGAAATCGAATTCCTCATTTCGCTGCATACTTTTAGACATTCTCCAAAAGTCCATACACAAACCACGTAAACAGCAATTTTTAAAATTTCGCATTGATTTGTTCATTAATTTTATTGATCGTAAAGGACCATAAAATAATTTACTAGATATTTTCTGAAAGTTCACTGAACTAACTGCCAGGAAGGATTTAAATGCCATTTGTGTGACAGAGCAATTTCACGTAAATCATGCAATTTAAGGCTCGAAATCTGAAACAAAAACGCAAAACACTTCTGTGTGTGTAATTGCGGGTAGCACGCGACGAAATAGTAGGCACTATATTAGACCTCTTCAGTGAACCTAAATGAAAAAGTTAAATTAAAACCGCACATGGGCTGAACTGAAACTCTCCTGGAATGCCATTAGCTCCTGGTAATTATATTAACTGCGGCAGTGCAATGGTGCAACCGGAACAGCTCATAGGTATTGGTAAGTACCCACTCCTGTGGGTTATATCGGTCATGGTGTTATTGAAGTTTAGTGGGAAAGTAACAAGCGTGTCGAAGTGCTGTTTATTAGAAGCTCACAGAAAAGTTACTTTTATTATAATCGCAACTTTGGTGTGTGTACTATAATTGTTGAGCGAAGTCAATAGATGAACGTGTGCCTAATGAGAATTAGTTTCGGTGAAATACATTATCGGCCATATTCACTCACATTAATCCGGGTTAAAGTTTACACCCCGATTTAAGTTAGATTAATCCAAAAATTAAGTCCAAGAAAATAAAGTCGTTTTTTTTTTAACTTGTCAGTGTTTAATACGATTGAATTCAAACTGAAGTCCGGATTTCAGTTAAAGTAAATTAACTCGGACTAAAAGTCAATTTCATAATATTGGCTCGTTTATATTATGTTTTTGAAATTTCTTCGCTTGTAGGAGGCAGAAAATGACCGCGTTCGATTGACCGCTAGTTGACTAGCGGCATGCCAAACTCCATAACTGACATTTCAGAATTTGCGCTAGAGCTCTAGCAGAAATGCTGAAATGTCAGTTTTTTTATATAGAGTTTGGCATGCCGCTAGTCATCTAGCGGTCAACGCGGCCAATGTGAATGTGAAGTGAAACAAAACATAAAAAGCAGCAGGAAGTTATTATTGGCATCATTTTACCGCGAGGAGTATGTATTTATATTATGCATATGTGCAAATTTGCTTTGCTTGATTTTATTGTCATTCACAGAGCGAAGCATTTTCAAATCTGAAGATTTTTTATCAGGTTATTGAATTCATGTAAAAAAGGAAAAATTAAAATCTCGCTCATTCGCTTCGAACGTCAGGTCGTCGTCCTCTGATTTATCGCGACATTGTACGAAGACCTTTGTCCTTTTGAACAAATCAAATCAATTTCTGTGACAAACAACAAAAAACAAATGTCACTCTATGAGGTAGGTTTAAAAAGGATTAAAATCGGTTAAAACAGTTTTAAATCCGTTTTTAATTTATTTGCGGGTTTAATGCAGGTTTTTAAGTGAATATAATGGACATAGGTTTAAATTGTTGGGTGTGAAACTTTCTTAAACCTAATTTAAATACGAAGTCGATAATATAGCTGTATATCCAAAATTAGATCTAACTAAAGTATAGGCACCTATAATCGCAAAAAAAGGGGTTTTTAAATATATATACATATACATACTTGTAGAGTTTATAAAAACAAGTTCAGGCACGTGTAGTCCATAAACATATAAGTAATAATTGAAGCCAAAGGTCATCAACACATTAAGACCCCATCACCTTCTAATCTTTTAAATCAGCTACTCCTACTATATCAGCTTTTATCTCTTAACTTTTGATAAGATAACTACTGCATAAAGGGGCTTCGCTTTAAGAACTTTTTCTGTAATGCAACAGTATAATGATTACCTACAATACTATCTATACTTTACACTCTTGTACAGTTCCAAAGTGCAGGCAGTAAAGCAATCGCGGGTAAATAATTTTGCAGGTTTAAACTAATGTATGTTCTACAACAATTTTTAAATCTCCATTTTTATGATATGACGTTTTTATTAATTTCGATTTCACAATATTTTTCGGTTTTACAATTGAATTTTTGTCATGTACTAGTTTGGGTACTGAATATTAATCTTACTTGACTATTTCGTAGCTTGTGAACATTCTTAACTGTCCCTATGACCCGACATCAAAGAGAGGTGCATTTTTTTAATTTTTCCACCGATTCGTTGAGACTGGTAGCGTACCAATATAATTAAGTGCCAATCAGATTATCTCCTCGTACAGAAATTGATTGAGATTAATAGATACCCGCAGAATATTTTTTTTCCGCTAAATTTTCTATTGGAAATTGGCTTTAATTCGACAGCGTACTTCTTCCCGACCTGCCCATTCAGCGGTGTCACTCTGGAATATTTGCCACACATTCGCGATAGATGACATAACTACGTCAACATTTTCGTAGTCAGTGTCACTTTCAATCTGAAGTTGATCTTACTAAACCAAAACTTCATCTCCTAAGTGTAGGTATAATCATTCAAATTCCAGCTTTAAGAAAAAATACAAACACGAACATAAAATGAATGCACTTCAAAGTAGAAATATAATGAATAATTTAATGCACACGTTCCATTGACCGGTAGATAACAAACGACCGACAAATCAAACGAACGTCAAAATTCGTACACAAAGTACAAAAAAATAAATGTCAGTGTCCCTTTCCATATACTGCTAGATGGCTAGCGACAAGTCAAACAAAATGTCAATTTTTATAGAAAAAGAAATTTACATTTAACCATCTGCACTAGAGTTCTCATAATACGTGCTATAGTCGCTATAGAGTTTGACGTCTCGCAGTTGTCTAGCGGGATAAATAGAATGTTATTTTTAATACAAATTCCGCGGTACTAATAATCATTTTTAGTGTCCAGGGGTCCAGGCTAACTTTTACGAAGTCACAATGGCTAAAAATTTCCATATAAAATTATCCACTGTGACCGTCAAAATATTTAAGCTGAAGATTAAAAATTATTATTGGTAAGGCCCATTTAGGTACTTTAATTTGACGTATCGCTTATCATTTAGTACCAATTGGAACGCTGGCAATGCTTTCATTTCTATGTTGATTAGACTTTCACAATTAATTATTGTAAACAATGTTTAAACTAAGAACGATAACTTGGAATCTGATAACGAATTTAGAATGACTTTGCCAATTTTATGATTAACTACAATGTTTCTCTGTCTGCTAAGAAACATTGTAGTAAAGTTCGATTTCGATCGAAATTACCACTCACTCATAGTGTGAGCTACTTGTGATTGTGACCCTTATCCTTTCCTTTCCAAAAAGGTTAATTAGTATATCGATGGACTGTATAGTGCAACGCTAAACACCGTTGTCATAGTGTACCCAAAGCTTTCGGCACCTGCGGAGAGGATGATATGATTAGCATTCATGTCATATTGTTGTTGATTAGCATTCAAGTCATTGTTGTTGTTTTAGACCCCACAATTAGTATATTAATTCAGTACCGTATGAAGAATTGAAGAAGAACAACAACAACACATAAGCGTCGCGATGATAATGGGCGTTAAAGCTCTCCATGCTTGCACAGTCCACAGCCACAATCAGAAGCGTTCCAGTCGTCTCACTGAAAGGTGCGAATGGGCTCAGTCTCAGTGCATAGCACAGTTTTACGTTTGTCATAATATTTTAATTAATTTTCTATTACATATATTTTATAGACGATCGCGCTAAGAGTAACCGTAATCATGAATCTTAAAATAGCTCTGGCAATATCAGTGGCGGTTCTGTCTTTTGTCAGTTATCGACTTATTACCAAAACGTTCCCGATTCCAGAATTGGACACGAAAAAGTACTTTGGACCCGGCGATGCAAGTAAATATGTAGAGGATGTGTCAATTAAGCCTTTTAAAATTGATTTTGGACAAGAGGTATGTACGAAATAAATGCGTAAAAGAATAAAGTAGCTTAGCCTTCTCTAACATAGGTTATCGATGATTTGAAAAGCATCCTTGATCGGCCATTAAGATTACAAGATCCACTTGAAGGCGCTGGTTTTACATACGGTTTCAATAGCAAGCAAATGACATCGTTTGTCGATTATTGGCGAAATGTCTACTTGCCCAAATGGAATACCAGGCAAGAGTATCTTAATAAATTCAAACAATACACAACACAAATTAATGGGTAATATTCATGATTGTCATATTATTTAAATCGAATGTGATTCTAATAATAATTTTCATTTGCTTTAGCTTGACTATTCATTTTATTCATGCAAAACCAACCGAAAAGGCTACAGCAGACAATTACATTCGGATACCACTACTTTTGCTGCATGGATGGCCGGGTTCGGTGCGAGAGTTTTACGAATTCATACCAAAACTCACCAGCTATTCGAAGAACCATCGATTTGTTTTCGATGTTGTGGTACCAAGTTTGGTTGGATACGGATTTTCATCGGTAAGTTGCTGTGAATTTATTTTTAGGCGGTTATAGTGTTGTGTTTTGAATTACGGTAGTAGATTTTCGATTCCATTACTCTCTCCCTCGTGAGTTCCCTCTTCTACGACATTTTGACATGCGAGGAAAAGGGGTTTTCACCAAATCACGTCAAATTTCGTAGTACAATTTGGTTAGGTGATGACAGCACTAAGATCGAGTTCTTAGCGATTTCCTCTTGCACGATTATTCACAATGTCATGCCTCTCTGAGTGTAAATACTACGTCTTAAAAATTTTAGGTTCGTTTGTGCACTTTCAGCATAGAAAAATTAAAAATGTCAAATCTTAAAAATCGAGAGAGAAATCTCTTAATTTAAAGAGAAGTGGGTACCTGACAGGTTTTCTTACAAAAAGTTTAAGAAATTCCATTTTGACTAAAATAACGGCAGTATCTACAAAAAATAAGTTGGAATTGCATTTTTTATAAGCTATAAAGACCTATTAAACATACCATTTTGAATGCGCTGATATGTTCTATTCTAGACCTTGTAGATGGAGATATTCAATTACAACTTCTTCCTCCAACATCGTTGAAGACGAAAGACGAAAGACGAAAACAAATAGAGTTTTATTTGTCAAACTTTTGAGCTGTCACTTATGTCGTTTTCCATTGGGCAAAAAGAAGCATCCGGGAGCGTCCGGAATCAAGAAAATCACTTCTGAAACCGTTCCATTGGCGCAAACAATATTCTTCTGTTGATTCTGAGGAGAGAAATTCGCTTCTTGATTTCAAGTCAGAATCCACTCAAGAAGCACTTACACAAGTGAATTTTATGTATTTTATACAAGCCAGCTGGCAGCATCCATACAATAATTTTTGACGTTTACCAATAGGTACGTGAGTGTAGTCGGCCAGAAGCAGTTTTCTTGTTCCATTGGATTTCGGAATGAGTGAATCTCCGAGTAAAACCAATGGAAAACGACATTAGTTGTCAGTTTTCATTTGGCATTTTTCAATAAGTCGAAATTCGGCGAGTAAAAAAATTACGAAAAAATTAAAAAATTAAAAGAGAGGGAATGGATTTCTATCTCTTTTTTTCCAATTTACTCAGCACCTACATTCGCATAGTTTCTTAGCAAATTTGTAAACATTTTACTTTTAATTGGTGCACCTTTTGCGCCTTTGTTCCCATTGATATTTTGTCGTACTATGCGGCAAAAAATTTGTGTAATTTTGCAACACTTAAGTCACCAAGTGGCAAAGAATAGAAACTGAAACAGAAATGAAAGCTTTGTCGTTCTGTAGTAAATTCTGGTTATGTTTACGTTGCTCGCTCAGCAACACAAAACTGAAACAGATCCGGAAAAACATGGCTGCCGTCTATTCTGTCAAACCCTATCATGAATTTGTGTCCACTAAAAACAACAGTCTTAGTTGATTTTGCAACTCAAGCTACCTTAAAAACCTCCCATTCACGATAGTTTGGAATTTCTGTCGCTGGCAACAACAGAAACAATCAGTGTAGACATGTCAAACAGCCATTTTTCTGCCGTTAAATTCTTTTGCAGAAAACTAATTTTCTGTTCTTAATTCTGTTTCTTTTGCAAATGTATGGGATTCTGTTTCTGTTCTTTGTCACTTGGTGCATTTACTATTTCTAATTGCAATCTTCTCAACAACTACTAAAGTACAACCGTACAGCTAAATGAAACATAAAATACGAGATCCCTACGTTATCCCCTTTTCGAAAATCCCTTATTGGACATAATCTCTCATTTTTTTCTTCTTTTTTTCCGAAATCTCGCGGGACGAAATTCCCTATGCCGAAATCTCCTACAAGCAAACTAAACTTTGCATATACCCAAATTTGCACCTACTCCAAGTCCTACAGTGACCATAAGCGGGGGGTTACAGGGGGCCAGCATGCCCTCCCATACGTATCTCACTTTTTAACACCATTTTTAGGTGTCGCGGCGACAGAATTAATGACACCAAATGTAAAAATGGGGGATTTCCGCTTAGGGTCTTTTGGAGTAAGGGATTTCACCACAGGGGATTTTGGAAATGCCTATTTCTTTCATACAAACACTTTCTTAGGTTTGCGTCTGTACTAAAAAATATATTCATTTTTATTTCTTTGTAGGCCTCTGCTAAACAAGGATTCTGTGTCTATGAAATGGCCACCGTTATGCGCAATCTCATGCTTCGTTTGGGCTATGATAAATTTTTAATTCAAGGCGGTGATTGGGGTTCAATTATTGGCAGCCAACTGGCAACTCTATTCCCCGATAATGTTATTGGCTATCACTCGAACTTGTGTATGGTACAATCCCCATTGGCGCTAGTCAAAAGTCTCATCGCCAGTATCTACCCACCACTGTTCGTCAAGAAGGAACATCAAAGTTATCATTTTCCTTTGTGGGAAAAGTTCTCTGGCTTAATATTAGAAACAGGGTATTACCATATCCAAGCCACGAAGCCAGACACAATAGGTATTGCGTTAGCCTCAAATCCTATTGGATTGGCTGCATACATTTTAGAAAAATTCTCCACCGGAACAAATATAAACCATCGAGAACAAGAAGACGGTGGACTAAGTAACCCTGTAATAGATAATGATGCTCTACTCGATAACATAATGATTTACTATTTGAACAACAAAATAACATCCAGTGTACGTTTGTATGCCGAGGCGATGTCGAAACATCAAAAGAAGATACCAGTCGAGAGGATCACTTCGTATGTACCCATGGGATGCGTTCGCTTTAAACATGATCTAACACCTGCTATCGACTGGATGTTAAGGGATAAATTCCCTAATTTGCTGCACAGCACGTATATCGATGAGGGTGGTCATTTTGCAGCGATGGAAGTGCCTGACATACTTTATAGGGAATTTATTGAATTTGTTACAAAGATCTATGCAGACAAGTAATTTGCCAGTTGGGAACTTTTCATATGTTAATTCAGCTCAGGAATTTTAAATGCGATTCGTTATAATTTAAATTGAAAAATAAATGTTTTCTTTATGTAAGGTTAAAAGCCTTTTTTTTTTCTTAGAAAAATTTTGCAATAATTTGAACAAATAAGTTGTCCTTTTAGGGTCTAGCCATAGATATGTAGCCCAGAACAGGGATTAAGGTCTGCCATGGTAGTACTTACAGAACAGGCATGGTGACGCAGGTGAAATGTTCGAACCCTGAACAGACCGCCTGCAGCCGAACAATTAGCAGAGGCCCTAGACTGGTACAATGCAGATCTCCTACCATCCAGGAAGTGTGGTGGGATGGGCTCGGCAAAAGAACGATGAAAAACTATGACATATACTATGGTGATTGCTGCAGAGAACAGAAGCAACGTCTTTTTGGATGTGGACTCGTTGCTCACGCTCACGAGAAGATAAAGATGATGCTACCAAAGAATATTTCTACGAGCTCCTCGAGAAACCAGCACGACGTCGTCTTAGGTAAGTAGGAAAGTAGGACAATCGGAAAGCACAGCCTACACACCACGTATGGAAACGGACTTGGCTAATTGATATTGCGTAATGTAATGTTACTATAGCTAGAACACGGTTTCCTCACCTCAATATTCACAAAAAAACATGGCGGTCACCAGATCAAAAAACCGTCAATCAAATTAACAATGTTGCGATCGACGCAAGGCACTCCTCCAATATTCTAGGCGTCCGAATTTTCCGAGCGGCCAACATAGACTCCGATCACTACCTCGTTGTAGCCAAGGTACGTATGCGGATATCCCAGACACCACAACAGCGAGCAAATACTGTGAGGAGATTCAACTTTGAACGGCTACAAATGCAACAAACCGCCAGAACTTTTCCCGATCGCGCCTCCCTCAACCTCTCGAGAAGTCCTGTGCAGCCAGCATAAAATGCTGAAGACCAGTGGCATCGATGCCAAGAAGCCATCAGAAAAGTCGCAACTGATATGCTAGGTTTCACCCGATCACCACCACCAACCCTTGGTTTGATGAAGAGTGCCGGAGAGCACATGCAGCAAAGCAACTGACCTACAAAGCGGCACTGCAGAGAAGGACGAGAGCAGCTTGCGAGCTCTACGAGAAAAAGAGGAGGGAAGAACACCGGCTTTTTCGGGAGAATAGAAGGAACATTAGAACCTCGCGATCGAGGAAATAAAGAATTGTTACTCCAGGAACAATGTTCGGAAGTTTTACTCCAAATCGATACCCTCTACCTCGGCTCCGCTATTAGCTCTGAAAATGACATCACATCAGAAATCAATCGAAAAATTTCACTTGCCAACCGCTTTTACTTCCGCCTAAGAAGGCAATTGATTAATAAGGTGTTGTCGAGAAATTCCAAGGAGAATAAAAGACCCTCATCATACCAGTCCTGCTTTATGGCGCAGAATCATGAACGTTATCAAAGGCGGATGAAAATCTCCTTGGTCGCTTCGAACGAAAAATTCTTCGAGTGATTTTCAGTCCCGTCAGCGTTGACGTCTAGTGAACTCTACGAACAGCATCAGGGACATCGACCTGATCAGAAATGTACGCATCAGTCGTCTAAGATGGCTAGTGTAGACACCAACGCTCCAGCCCGAACAGTGTTCCAACCCGGAGGGGCAACGCAGTAGAGGAACACATAGCCTTAGGTGGCGCGCACAAGGAGAAGGGGTATCCCCACCTAAGTAACTAAGTAAGTATCACTTTGAAGTAAAAATTAATAACAATTCGTAATTATAATCAATGGTACAAAAAATCATTTATTACTAGTAATTATTTGGCTAAATTTCTGACTGAATTACAAAACTTTTTTACGTAATTAGAAAACTTTTTTGAAACAATAATGCAGGCAAACATTGTCACACAAACATTACATGAATTCAAAAACACTTATAGGTATGTTAACTGGAAAGAATTTTTCCAACAAATTTAACAAAATCTTCATACAGCACATTTGGCAGTTCCAATGCAGCAAAATGACCACCATCGGTGTGATGAGTGCTTGTCACCAGATTTGTATACTTTTCCTTCAACTGCCAATCAGTGCTGTGCATCAAATCGTATCTAAATCGTGCACAGCCAGTGGGTACATTTGTTGGTACCCGATCCAATTGCAATGCCATTTGTGCCTTGCTAAGCGTCTCAGCGTACAATCTCTGCGATGTAGTGATGGAGTTTGACAAGTAATAAATCATTACATTGTCCAAAAGGGCATCCAAATTGAATTTCTTCTCAATACCGCCATCTTTCAATTGCCTGAAACCCGGATTTGTCCAAGTTGAGAATTTCTCCAAAATGTAAGCGGCCAATCCAACAGGATTTCCAGTTAAAGCTGTCCCAATTGTATCAGGCTTAGTGGCTTGGATGTGGCTATAACCAGATTCTTCTAAAATGAAGAACACAGAGTTCATGGCAGGCAAATAAAATGGCTCGTGCTCCTTTTCTATGAAATATGATGGGAAGTTGCTGGAAATGATCTGCTTTATTATCGACATTGGAGTCTGACTTATGCACATATTCGAGTGATAGCCGATACTGTTGTCTGGGAAAAGCGTAGCAATATTGCTGCCGATAAATGAACCCCAATCGCCGCCTTGAATTAGGAATTTCTCGTGACCAACACGAAGCATCAAGTTACGTAGAACCACAGCAAGTTGTGCTGCGCCGAAACCCTTTTTCGATGCACCCTGAAAAGAAGTTTGTATTCGAAAAATATTTTACGGAACATTTAGAAAAAATCGTATACCTGTGACCAACCATAACCTGGCAGACTTGGGGCAATAACTTCAAAAACGTAGTCGCTCTTCTTGTTTGGTGTCGTCAAAAGTGGAATCAGTTCGTAGAACTCGCGAATTGATCCGGGCCAACCGTGCATTAGAAGAAGTGGGACGACTTTCTTTGTGCCTGGTTTTGATGGCTTCACATGTAGGTAGTGTATATTCAGTCTGGAATGAAAAGGTGGATTTATTAAGAACTTAACATCCTAAATTCGTCATTTAACCATAATGAGTTGGATTCCCCCTAGCGCAAATCCCAGACATACCTACCGTTTGCTGATACATACGACTCATAACGACTTAAGTTCTAGTTCAATTCTTATGGGATACTTTTTATAAGGCATAAACTCTGTCACATAAGCGTTTATGTGGAACTTAAATTTCTATAAGTCGTATTAGAAGCCCATTACTAAGTCAAAAAACCCACCAATATAAACAGAGACATCTGAAATTTGCACAGAGTTTGGGGTATGTCTAGAAATGACAAACGAACAGATAACTCCATGTGCACTCAACGTTATCCTTGTTTAAAGTCAACGAAAGAAGTAAAAAAAATGCTCATTAAAACAAGGTCAATTATAAAATGATTGGCATTTCTTTTTTTGTTTAAATAAAAACAAGATAACACACGAACCGAGATATTTATAAATTATAAATTTGAAAAACAACACACCAACTAAATAATTAATAATTGATTTGATTTAATCAGCTACAGCTTGTTTAGATAATAGCTTAAGATAATATTATTTTCCGCCTATAAAGTTTGACCCCGGCCATTTTACATCTTCAATTCTTATTAACCAATTGAAGAGTCATTTAATGTCCCGTGTGTTTATTTTTCTATTAGCATTACAAATTATGTTAAAATCCTATATCCTACTCACGTGAATTTTCAAACAATTATAGGCCTCCCAGAGGACCAGAGCTACCAACTTAGTGCTAAAATGAATCCACAACTGTAATAAAGTCAAAAGCCCATCGAAATAAATCACCTGCAAAATAGCTCATTATGGTCATTAAAAATTCGAAAACAATTATCTTCCAGGCAATTATCGTCATACTTAACGAACTCACTCTTTTGGCCATTAGTTACATTAACGTCATTATTGAGTTTAATAAAGTTTCAAGAACATTCTTAATTTTAATCTCTAGTTTTTCATTGCGTAATGAAATTCCAACGTAATTATCCAAATAAACGGTTTAATTTGACAGATAGCCATTGAGTTACAAAATGCATGTTCCAAATGAATAAATACATTCCACACTCAATTATTCAGGAGCAAATCATTTGCCATAAGTCATTCATTCTTTGATAAAAAAAAAACATTTTGCATCTACAAAAACAAAAGGCTCACTCTGCACCTATTTATCAACAAGTTATTTTGAAACAAACAGCAATGTATAAGTAAATACATCTGTTTGCTATATCTGTCATTACATATAACACTTTGCGATGCACTTACCCCTGAATCTGTGTCGTATAGTGTGGAAACTTGTTCAGAAACTGTTCGCGTTCACTCCATCGTGTCAGATAGTTGTCCCTCCAATAAGAGATAACTTTTTCCAACGCCTTGCTATTGAATCCATATTCAAAACCGGCATCCTCCAATGGTGCATGTAGTTTTAGAGGACGAGCCAGTTGCTGCTTAAGTTCAGCAACTGCTTCCTCGTATTTTACTGTAAATGGCTTAATTGATGAATCCTCCTTGTAGCTGCCCTTTGATCCTGGTCCCCAATATTCATTCACATCAAGTTTAGGAACAGGAAGTGGCCGCGAAAGGTTCTTGTAATTTTGATAGAGAGCTGCTGCCGCCAGAGACAGTATGACCAAAGAGACCCTCGTTCCAAACCCCATTTTATAATGTAACCAGGGATAACTCGACAATCAAAACCACAGCACGCCACACGATCGTTTCACTGAAAAGCGAGATACAAACTAAATCCGAAACTGAGAACCTGCAACGAGCTTGCAGCAATTAAAATACGATACGCCGACGCGTGGAGTGAGTATATCTGAAAGTTTTAGAGGTCTTATCGCCTAACATTGGTATTGTGTTGATATTGATGACTGCTAATGGAAGCTTTGGTCAAAAGCTAGAAATATTTTTGTGTATAGATAAATAAAATATGTATACTTAAGTACAACGACCAGAGAAGACGCGTGTTTACTTATGCAAGTCATCAATTTTGTAACGTAATGCCGACGTATTATTATCTACGCATTAAAATAATTTTAATTAAAAATAAACGTGGTGAAATTAGCTTGAGATCAAAATCAAGCTTTATGTTCTACGAAAAACCATGAGAAGTATTCTGAGAGATCAACATATCGTTTAGTCAGCGTTAACCAGTCCGATCTCACATAGAGGAAAATCAATTGACAGAGTCCCTCATAGAAAAGGTCCCGAATAAGGCAACTGAGAAAACTAGCGAAGAGCACAAGATTAAGTTAAATCATTATGTAAATTACGTACTTACTTTACTGCTCAATCAACATACCCCCTCCAGTCAGCTTGGTCCTTAGCTAGCTGCCTCCAGTTACGCACACCAAGTTGGTTGAGATGACTCTTCAATTGTGCGCGCTGCCTGAGGTAGGGTCTTCCTCTGCTTCGTTGTCACTCAGGGGTGGACTCAAAAACTCGTCGTTTTCCATACGCTTCAACTGACCCAGCCATCTCAGTCGCTGTATTTGGTGCTTTTTGACTAGGTCAACGTCGCTATATAGCCCGTAAATTTCGTCGTTGAATCTCCTTCTCTACACTCCGTCGATACAAACTGGATCGAAAATCACTCGAAGAATCTGAAGCGTGTCAAGAGGTTTTCATCAGCTTTCGATAAGGTCCATGCTTCTGCACCATACAGCAGGACCAGGATGATTAAGGTTTTGTACAATATTTCCTTGGTTGCGGTTCTGCGAGAGAGGGCTTTACTCTTAGATGCCTTCTCAGCCCGAAAAAACAGCGATATTGGCAAGAGTGATTCTTCGTTTGATCTTTGCGCTGATGTCATTGTGCGAGGTAATAGTGAAGCCCCAGGTAGACAAAGTTTTAAACTACTTCGAAGTTATATCTGAAGTTTTTACTGCGTTGCCGATGTTGAGAGTCCTTACTCGACGACAGTTCATACTTGTTGACTTCAGTATTAGTAGCTGGACCCATCTTCGCCGCCTCCATTTCAATGCTTGCAAACGCGCCGTTGACAGTTTGCTGAGTTCTCCCAATAATGTCAATATCATCTGCATATGCAAGTAGTTGAAGGGACTTTTAAAAAATTGTACCTCTGATGTTGGCTTGCGAGTTTCGTACAATTGTTTCAAGAATAATGTTAAAGAAGTTACATGATAGCGCGTCACCTTGTCTGAAATCTTTTTCGACATCAAACGATTCCGTGGTGTTCTTTCCCACTTTGAGGCATTCACACAATATAGCCGATAGCCGACATGATCTTATACGCAAGATTCAGGAGGCTTATTCCTCTATAATTGGACTCCCATCCCATCTTAGGCGTCTGATATAGCTATCAGTAAAATGCATCCGTAAAAAAATTGTTTCACTTTTTTTGGAGCACTTAAACTTAATCGCTGAACTGAATCTTGGTCTTAAAATATTGCATTTGAATTATAAAACTAATTTCTCAAAAAAAATTAAGCAATTGATCTTTAAATTTGCTAGAAAAAGAATTTCTTTATTTTTCCCTACGAAAAACTTTTTCTGTTCAACTACTTCTCAACCAGTTTCACGAAGTATTCCACTGAATTCCTATGATATGCTATGGTTAAATGTTTCAGTTTTGTTTTGTTGCGTGTTTTTACGGATGGACTTTTCTGATAGCTATAACTGCAGCCTTATGGATGGGAGGCACGATGCTGAGTTCCATTCATCGGGCATACTTCCTTTCGACCAAAATTTGCAGATAAGTTGGTTCTTGCTCCGTACCAAGTCATCTCCAGCCGATTTAAACAGCCCGAGCTGTTGGTAAATCACGTAAGTTTCCAAAATCTTTAAATCTAACGATTTATTTTAAATCTGTCTTCGTCTGTATCTGTCATCGAGAGCCACTGCACAAAATAATCTGGAACCAAAATGAAATCCATCATGTTACTGAGAACAGTGAAAAAAAAATTTAATCAAGGTCTAATTTGTATCTTTCGGGAGGAGAACCGGTGACCCTACAGGCCGCGCGTCATGAGTGTAGAACACACGACAACCATCAAAATGTTGGTGCTGTCAGTTCTTTTGGCTTTGTGGTATATTCGTGGCGCGCAACGAAGTGGAGGCGGAAAAAAGCCAGCTCATGTGACACTGGTCTTAATGTGCCTACTATTTCACCTGCACATTATGTGCTTCATCCTAAATCTACACATATTTTCATAGTAAAGCCCTAAGACTGCTTCCCAGGGCTTCGACCACGTATTCAAATTGGGGCAAAATTATCAATGAAAAAATGGAATAGCTGTTTCAATACCTATTCGCATTCAAAAATAAAGACCGATTAGCCCAAACTGATCACTACAGAAGAAAAACGAACTTGGTCAATAGAAAAATTTTATCAAAATTATCATTATCAACATTCTTAACTCAACCGTCACAATATTTTGTTAAGGCTTAAAACAAGTTGGGTCTAGCCTCAGTGAGTTAACCCCTATGCGTTGTCAAATATTATACAACTATTATTTTTTTAACAATTGGCCCTTACTTTTATTGCCTTGACTAAGCTTCGGAGCGATTTCAAATCTGACGTCATTCTGATAGTCTTCATAACTCATAATCAACCGCATACCACCTAAGCAGGTAACCCACAAAATTGATAAAGCTAAATTCATATGCCGGCAAATGCATAGGTACACTCGAGCATAATATGGATGAGAATCAAATACATTTTTATTCTATGAGGGTCTGATTGTGGAACAAAAATGAATGACTACGTATAACTACCATACTCACAGATATACAGTGAGCGTAAAATGTTAGTATAAACACTGATGCTTTTCAATTTTCTTTAGGAGCTTGAAAAAGTTCTTAAAAACCAGAAATTTATAAAAGGTTTGATAACGAAATAACAATAACAAAACGTATTTCATTTTGACAGGCTAAAATAATTTATAGATATTAAAAAAAAAATGTTTCTTAACTCTAAAGACAAATGAAAACATCACTCATTTTTGACGCTCACTGTACCTACAACGAAAGCTTTTTTCAAACACAAACAATCCCAAACCATTGTTTAGCGATAATAGATTCAGATATAAAATTCATCCATTAATACTCGGGTAAGATTTGCCGGTTCATACACGTTCAGTTTGTATCTAGGGCTTCAGAATATCGATCGTGCGTTGTTGAATGTTGATCATTCCACAAAATGGGTTTCGGAATAAAAGTATTTTTTCTTTTACTCTCACTGACGATAGCTGTTCTTTATCACAATTACAAGAACTTTTCGCCTCCTGCTCCTAAACTCGATGTGAATGAATACTGGGGACCAGGACCGAGAACTTCCTACAAGGAGGATCCATCAATAAAGCCGTTCACAGTAAAATACGAAGAAGCAGTTGCTGAACTTAAGCAGCAACTGGCTCGTCCTCTAAAATTGCATGCACCTTTAGAAGATATCGGTTTTGAATATGGATTCAATAGCAAAGCGTTGGAGAAGATCATCTCTTATTGGAGAGACAACTATTTGGCGCGATGGCATGAGCGCCAACAGTTTTTGAACAAGTTCCCACACTACAAGACACAGATTCAGGGGTAAGTTTGGGTATACTGATGGGAAGAACTGTATATAACATTTCAATATTATGTTGTATCAATAGACTGTTTTGATTCTGATATTTGGACGGGACGCATTTTGTATTATGTGTGCGTGCGTACTGTAGGTAGCTCTAAACTACGCACTCAATAATAGGTACAAAAAAATGGTTATATTGCTTGTTAGCTAAATTTTATAAACCCTCGGTTATATGACCTACAAAATATTTAAGTTGAAGGTTAAAAATGATTATAAGTATAAGGTCCATTGTTTATAATTTACATTCGATTTAGTAGGTAGGTACCTAATTTTTCCTTGAAATAGAACATTTGGGAAGTAAAAGTTATCTAGTACCTATTACCTGTTAAAATTAGATTCTGATTCCGCATTCGAGCGTTTTTGTTACCGGGTTCACACGCAACGCTTACCTCATTCACCTTATTTGAAATAATTGCCCTGAACTCACCAATAAAAAATAAATAAATAAATAGGTGGCGCAACAGGTGGGTGACACCCAAGGCTTAGCTTCTCGCAACCATTCGTTTTGTGTGGTTTCTATTTTTGGGACGAATGGAAGGGACCTACAATTTTATGCCGAGTCCGAACGGCTGAATTAAGAAGCTTTTTCATGACAGTCATACTCTCGGATGTTTAGCCGTTTTTTATTATCAACTGTGATCCATATAGATCATCGATTTACATGCACTAACAACAACAACATGTGATCCTACTTTTCATCGAGATCACGAAATATGATCTGAAAATTAATTCAACTATTTCTCGTTGTTGTTTCGTGGCGTTGTTTATTTCATTCACTAAATGTTGGTGTCCCTGTAAATTATAGCCATACAGTAATGTTGCCAGACCAAAATATGGAACAAAATTAACAACACATAAAACCATTAGCATTTTTCCAAATTCGAATAAGTCACTACTCCGACTTTCGAGATGTTTTGTTTCGCTATATAGCACAGAAATATAAATGGAAATATTACCAGTACAATACGGTTAATTATGATGCGTATTTGAACATAACATTTGAGCATAGTTTTCCACAAAAAAATATTGAGTGCAAAATGTATGCAGATTTGTGTTCATATGGTAACACCCCCGACACAACAGCGAAATGTCAAACTCAAATATGAGCAAGTGCAATGGAGAAATCATCGTGTTGTGACGTCACATTGTACCGAGTGGCTGCAATATGGCGGTGGCAATACAAAGTTTGTCATAATTGGTACTGGATTTTATATGTGAAAAACAACTGTTGCCACAACTTAAATATAAAATCCTTCAATGATCCAGTTTGTTTTAGTTTCATGATCTGATCCGGATCAGATCACACTGATAATAAAAAACGGCTTTTGTCAGACGTTCGCGAGAGGTAGTGCAGTGGAAAAAACTTTAAGATGTAATTTGTGTTTTTCCGGGGATCGAACCTGGCTACTGCGCCCACCACCAATAGGCTTGCTAAATATTAGATTGAAATGTTTGTTGTAGTTGTTGTTATTGTTGTTTTTTTTTCTTAATTTGATCCTAAAACATAAAATTAAATAATAAAATGTAGATAAATAAATTAAATGCACATACTTTTATTTTGTCCATAAAAATCAACATATTTAATTAATGCAAAAACCAAATAAATTTAGCAACAAGGTCTACCTACCACTATTGCGAAAGTGATTTTCGGGATTTCATAGAATAGAACAATTCTGAATTTTTAGGGGTAATTCTTTAGGATGTTCAATGGAAGACTTTATTTGCTGATGTCGATTTCGATTAGGCTTTTACCGTTTTGCTCTCAGATCTCAGATTTTTCATGTAATGAGATCACTTTTTTGCATTTGTGTTGGTGTGTTATTTGACAGTCGGCTATTTTTAAATTGTAATCAGGGTTTTGTGTTTACAAATGTCAATTATTAGTGCAAATATGTGTGAAACCCGCCCTCGAATTGAGATTCGCAAAAGTAATCTGAATCTGAAAAAAGTGTTTCTTTTTCCGCCCAATGGAAAACGAAATTGACAGACAGCTGATTTCGAGAGCAGAAAAACTGTTCTGAATCTGAAAAGTGCTCTTTCTTGCCCAATGGAAATCAACATGAGTTGAATATTTTAAGTCAGCCAGCCGAAATCTGGGTGTGTTCATCGATTAATTTATCAGTCATAAGCTATGAGTACACGACATGCCAAACACAACATGACAAACACGACATACGCATGCCACTCTGACGTCAGAATATGTCACAAAAGGGTGCATGTCGTGTACTCGGCATATTATTGACGCTGACATATACGTTGGCATGCGTCTGTCACCCATATGTCCGATTCAGAATGGCATGTAAATTTCGGAGAATACAAAAAAATATCGTTTGCTATGAAGATTTCCCAAAATATGGTTCGTCTTCTTTCTATCAAGCCATAAAGTAACAAATTCCATCAAAGGATAGCTACGATGTCAATGGATTAAAAAACGTCCAAGAAATCTTCAATTGAGTAGATTTTTTGCCAGTCACCGTCGACATACGAAAATGCCAACTATGAGACAAAACGTGCATGCCGTGTACTCGGCATACTTTTCGCACATGCCACAATATAATAAAACGTGACATATTCTACAATATGTCGAGTAATTATGGTGACGTCAGAGTGGCATGCGTATGTCGTGTTTGGCATGTCGTGTACTCATAGCTTTATATAGGCATTATTTGGGCTCATCACTATTAACTCGATATTAAAGTAATGGCGAGGGGGTTTTTCAAACATATTCTGAAGCTCTTTTAGATATAAATATTAATAACGATCCCATATTTTTATTCCAGACTGGATATACATTACCTACATGTAAAGCCATCAAAACCAGGCACAAAGAAAGTCGTCCCGCTTCTTCTACTGCACGGATGGCCTGGATCAATCCGCGAGTTCTACGAACTTATCCCACTTTTAACTACACCCAACAAGAAGAGCGACTATACGTTTTTGAAGTTATTGTTCCAAGTCTGCCAGGTTATGGTTGGTCACAGGTATTGAAACTTATTTCTATTCCTTCGCATTTCGAAAACCTTAAATATTTTATTTTTAGGCTACATCGAAAAAGGGTCTTGGCCCAGCACAAATTGCAGTGATCTTTCGCAATTTAATGCTTCGTTTGGGTCATCAGAAATTCTTAATTCAAGGCGGCGATTGGGGCTCAGCTATCGGCAGCAGTATTGCAACGCTTTTCCCAGCAAATAGCATTGGTTTTCACTCAAACGCCTGCCTTAGCCTGACGGGTGTGTCCTTTTTAAAACAGATCATTGCTAGTAATTTTCCATCATATTTCATTGAAAAGGAACACGAGGAGTTCTTTTTGCCTGGCTTGAATATTTTGTCATTTTCTTTAGAAGAATCTGGTTATTGCACTCTTCAAGCCACTAAGCCAGACACTATTGGCACAGTTTTAACTGGAAATCCCGTTGGATTAGCCGCTTACATTTTGGAGAAATTCTCAACTTGGACAAATTCGGGTTTCAAACAATTGAAAGACGGAGGTCTTGAAAAGAAATTCAATTTGTATGCTCTTTTGGACAATGTAATGATTTATTACTTGTCAAACTCCATCACCACATCTCAGCGATTATATGCCGAAGCGTTTGGCAAAGCACAAATGGGACTGAAGTTAGCTGGGGTACCAACAACCGTACCAACTGGCTGTGCTCGGTTCAGACATGATTTGACGCATCACACCGATTGGCAATTGAAAGACAAGTACATAAATTTGGTGACCAGCACTTTTCACAAAGATGGTGGACATTTTCCTGCATTGGAACTTCCAAATGTGCTGTATGAAGATTTTGTAGAATTCGTTGGAAAGGTTGTTTCTAGTTCAACGGTTTTAGAAGCTTAGAAGTTTTTGGTATTGTGATAGAATATAGGTTAAACTGTCAAAGGAAGTTAAAACAATTGCGAAAAATTATATAGAAAAGGAAACAATTTGTCCATGTTCCATTGACCTGGTAGATTTTTCATCATGTCAAACTCTATAATATAACAAAATGTATAAGTAATGTAGTACCTAATGATTATAGAAATCGAACGCAAATATTTTTATGTAAGTCGGTATTTTTTTATGTTTGTATAACTTGCCATGTTAAGATTTGTATAAATAAAATGAGTTTATCGTCATGACAGATGTGCAATATATGTATTACATTCGACATGTCTCGCCCGACACGACTTCCATTGGAAGGTGTGTGTCCGATCGCGATGGATGAATGAAATTTTGTGAGAGGACTTCATTTTATGCGGTTGTCAGGTTGGTATAAAAAATTGTCTATGTTGGTCAAGAACTTCTGGTTCCTCCAATACAAAGCCAATATTAGGCCCATGCATGTACAGTACCTACGAACTCGCATATGCAGTGGAAGGTATCAAAGCATCATCCAGGCCGATGATAAAACTTTTACTTGTTTATCTTTGCATTATTCGATTTGACTCTATACTGCTCTATATTCGATTGTTTGATCATCATAAATCAACGTGATTTCCCTTTCAATTTATTATAAAATGATAAAGTATCTAATCATATCAGCGATTAGTGACAGTGACAAAATTTACTGTAGTGGACATTCATTTGCAAGAATGAAACAAAAATACAGAAAAGCTCCGATCACTGCGGTACTTGACACCGAATTAAACAATTAAGTCAAATATTTTCATATATATCACTATTCACGTATCATCTATAAACACACCAAGAAATTTTGACAATACACCGTTCCATTATGATGACTTGCAAAAGTCACTACGCCACAGCTACCATCGCAACGCAAACTTGTTGATTGTTTATATTTTAGTTAAATTAAACAAAAATAGACTTAAGCTTTTTGAGTAAGCTCTCGTTGACACCAAGAAGACCTGATGTCTAGACTAGAGTACTAAACTCAGAGCTAGACCGATAAGAACTCACAGATGTTCTCTTCCCTCTTTTTTGTGTACTGATCAGCGTTCCCACTTTCACTACGATCGTAATTTTTCACTACAATTTTGCCTTAGTTCGGCAAAATCATTACATCACTACGAAAAATTTTAAAACACTACGATTTGCCGTTCGACTTCGTATCCATATATTTCTTGTATAAGATTCCTTCAGTAAGTAATAACATTGATTTCTAAAATCTGTTCCCTTGGAAAAGTTGTCTGAACGCATTCACAACAGGGCGATTAATTGAACACATTCACTTTTCAGCCCAATAATGGTGGTTAAAATGTCGATTTCCGTTCTGTGATAGTGTGAACGTGAAGTGATAAATAATTTAATTCAATTTTCAACTTTTCAGGTCTATTTATTTACAAGGTAGAATATACTTTTCATTGGCCATTCTGCAGATATTCGATTAAATACATATCTTGGGTTTCTGCCCGCGCTTATAAAAAAAAATTATCAAATGAACCGAGAATCGAATTCAGCCCGAACTTGTGAAAACTCTTTTCACTTCATAGTATCATAGAACGAGAATCGACCCCCAAGTTCAGTGTATTGCATCGTATATTCGTACTATAGGCTTAAAACTAAAAAATTATGGGGATTGCAATTATTTTTCATATTTCACTACGATTTAGCTCGAAACACTACGTTTCTTCATCTCGGCACTACGCTTTCGTAAATTTGAAGTGGGAACGCTGGTACTGATGTCGATAAAGTTATTCCGGTTTCAACATTTCCAGTTATAATATAGTACAGATTTAGTTTTTGTTTAGCTCTTCGGTAAAACAGTCGCGTGTCGTCGTGAAATGTCTTTCGGAACGAGAGTATTTTTTGTGGTCCTAGCACTGGGAGCGGCAGCGCTCTATCAAAATTATAAAACTATTTCGCAGCCAATACCAGTGCCGCAAATCGATGTAAACGAATACTGGGGACCAGGATCGAAGTCCTCCTATAAGGAAGATACATCAATCAAGGCGTTCGCTTTGAAATACGAAGAAGCAGCTGCTGATCTTAAGCAACAATTGGCTCGTCCTCTAAAGTTGCATGCACCACTGGAAAATGTTGGTTTCGAATATGGATTCAATAGTAAAGCGCTGGAAAAAGTTATCACATATTGGCGGGATGATTATCTACCGCGATGGGGAGAGCGTGAGAAGTTCCTCAATAAATTTCCACACTTTACAACACAAATTCAGGGGTAAGAGTGGAGTAGCATTTAATATCTACATAGCTATATGTATTGTATCACAAAAGATCATCATGTATGTCTAGTGTAAATAGCTTATCTGTATTCATAGGTATGAATATGTCACACCGTATATACGAGTATTTGAAATTAGAGATTAGATTACATTCAAAACTACCACCAAAATGAATTGCCATTGGGCCAAAGAAATAATTTTTTTTTATTTGGATTCCCCTATTTCATTAATTTTCCTCAAATTTTCTAAATTTGGTAAGCTCTTTTTCTAAAAGAATGTTACTTCCAAAAACAAAAATTTTTAAGTTGTTGAAAATAAGTTTCATTCCAACCGAATTTACTTTTTTGGTAGAGTGTTTGCGGCGCTCTTTGCAATGACATTCTTGTCAATTTTAATAGTTTAAATGTCGCTTTTTAAAAATGATTAACCACTATTGCTTTATGCTCTTACTTTTACAACTTTGAAATAGTAAACTTAAAATGTAAAAGTTTATCAACTAATTTTAATTTAAAAATGACCACTGCAAAATATTTAATTAAATAATAAAATGTTGAGTGTTCTAATACTTATCGGATGGCGGCCTCCTAATGACGCAACTTTCAGAAATTTGGCAACACTTTACATTTGGCATTGACCACAGACCACATAGAACTAGACCGCGCGCCGATTTCCGTGCACCTACCCGATTCTCCCCGGAATGAGTTCCCCTGTCTGTGAATACGTGTGAAATGTCAAAATCAATGGCGGCAATGATTTTTCATTTAAAAAATAAATAAATAAATAAATAGGTGGCGCAACAGGCGCCTAGCTTCTCGCAACCATTCGTTCTGTGTGAGTTTTTATTTTTGGGACGAATGGATGGGACCTACAATTTTATGCCGAGTCCGAACGGCTAGATTGAGAAGCCTTTTCATGACAGTCATACTCCCGGATGTTTGTCAGACGTTCGCGAGAGGTGGGGCGCAGTAGAAAAAACTTTTTTTTTAAGATGTAATTTTTGTTTTTCCGGGGATCATTTTACTATTTCATTTTCATGAATACAAGTAAATAGAAAACCAAAAGAAAAAGAAATTTCACAATGGCTGCCACAGAAACGTCAAATAAAATTGATTCAATTTCGTTGAGAACCACTTACTAATAACTCGAGGCCTCAAAACTGAGCAATTTTAAGCTTCGTAATCATATGTAATTATCTTAAATAGTTTTCTCATAGCATTTAAATAAATTGATACTATACATCTTCTTCCAATTGCAATTGAAAGATGCTTATAACACTTTAACACAAATTAGTGTGAAATCAAAACTATTGTAATGAATGACAAAATGATAGTAGGCAATGAATACGTAAATATAAATTATAAATGTAAACGTCTGACATGCGAACATATTTAAACCAGTTCAAAATTACACAATATATAGACCAATTAGCGGCACGAATGTGTTTTAGATTGCATCCCACGAATTTCAAAGCGTATATGTAGATACTTTCGTGGTACTAATAATAATTTTTAGTTTACTAAACTCCAAATTTAAACCAGAGATTTCTCTATTTACGCTTTTAATCAACTGAAATTCAGTTTTTATACCCTCCACAGGAAGGTATATTTGCTTTGTCATTACATTTGTAACGCCAAGAAGGAGTCACCGGAGACCCCATTAAGTATGTAGGTACATACACTGGTCGGCATAAGTATTTTGACAAAACTAAAGTTAATTCTGCTCATAACTTGAAACTTACTTCATGTAAATTTTGGCATCAATGGAAAGGTCATTTAAATTCCGTTTGAATGATAAAAAACTTTCCTTAAACCATTAAGTACCCATTTAAAAATTTTAGAATTTAAAATTTTTGTGAAGGTCTACTTTTTTGACTTTTTTGCTAGGTATCAAAAAGAAATGTTTGAATGCAAAACGTTTGTCTAAACAATTCTAATAGTGACCGCAAAAGAAATTTTTCAAAAATCTCTTCGCTAATATTTTTTATGATTTTTTGAAAATTGCTAAAAATGACTATTTTAGTCACTTTTTCCTCCTTTTCATACAAAATTTTTCTGAGATCATCCCATTCAAAAAATCATAAAATATATTAGCGAATAGATTTTTGAAAAATCTTTTTATATCGTCAAGTTGATAATGTTGGTCAAGTAGTTCTGATACCTCCCGTACGAAACTAATATTAGACCCACTTTCAACTTAGTGAAAATTATACAAAGATTTAATAAAACATGCACCATTTTTATTTTTTCATTACAAACAATTTATTCGCAATTTCTACCGCCGAGCTGTCACAAAGAGAATGCTGGAAACCATCATACCATAACCAACATGACCGATTCGTCTCGTCTCTTGTAACACTACATGATCATAGATAGCGCTGCGGTGACATAATTTATTATTTGTCTTCTTTAGGTTGCTTTAACATTTAAGTGTATTACTTACTCAAGTAGTTCTGGCATTTCCCAAATAAAACCAATATTAGACCCATGCGCCTGTACAGTACATACTAAGACTAAAGGTGCTAGTACACGATATGTAGCACGCCACATATATATGACACAAACTGAAATGCTGAAATTACATTCAACAGACACTCGACATTATGTAGCGTACAGACACAAATCGTGTGTGCTAGGGTAGTACACGAAATGCCGAAAAGCCACACACGAGTGCCTCATATCGTGCCTCATACATATGAGTACCTTATGTGTGTGTCACAAAGAGAGCTAGTACACGGTATGTAGCCATTGGCTTCATACGCTGACGTCAAAATTGCGTCAGAGCCACATATATATGAGGCGTGCTACATATCGTTTACTAGCACCTTAACTCACATGGCAAACCCTTTGCATGACTTGTATGAACTGGAAGGTAGCAAAGCATCATCGGCCAAACCGATAATAACACTTTTACTTGTTTTAGTTATTGGCATTAATAGAATGGTAGAATGCTCTGCATTTAATACAAAAATTATAAGTTTTCTATTCAGTTTGAAATAGTTTTGATTTGGGAAAATTACTGCTTTAGCTAAAAGTAGTGTGCTTTTTGTGTGGATACCTGGTACCTACATGTGATAATTTTCCTCAATTTGTTTAATTTGACAGCTTTTTACTACTTCGTCGGCTGAGTTCTATCTTGTCCAATAAACCATTTTTGGCGAAATTGAGTTAGGTATGCAGTCTTACTAATTTGGTGAAATCCGATTTGTTCTATTTCCTTCAGTTTTCAAGTTATAGAGATCTAGTGTGTTCAATAAGCACTAAACTAAGAAGACTTTTTGTTCAATAGTACTATTAGTTACATTGTTTTCATAGTTTCGTTTTCTTTATTTCTATCTTGTTCAATATAACTTTTTTTTGTTCAATTTCATACATTATGTGAACTAACTTTTACTCATCCCATACATCATTGTTCAATACCCAAAACGACTTAATGGTACATTTTGATTTTTATTTTAATTCTCAGATACTTTAAGTACAAAAATGTAATATTCATTATACGAGCCCAAACGCAAAATAGTTGGCCTAGTATTGTATTTTTCATTGCATACATTTGTCAATGTTTTGTTACTATGCAGAATTAATAAAAAATGATTTTCTTTTTCTTAATATAATTCATAAACATGTGCTCTTTACAAAGCAGTTAATAATTTAAAAGAAAAAATGTCAGTTGCCACAAATTTGTACCGTTAACCCAATTTTCTCATAGCAAAATAGTTGGCCTGTTAGTTTTTCGCGGTAAAATAGTTGGCCCAAGCCGGATAATGCCTTTCTCTGACATGTACCGTTTATTTTTGCGTTATTTAGGTATGGATGTCTCAAGTAAGTCATGCACTGTTTGCAGTTGCAATCAAAGTTCACTATGGCGCGTGGCAAGTGCTTATCGGAAGACATGCGTAACTTAATAATAAAAGAGTACAAAAAAAACGTTTCGGCATATAAAATCGCAAAAAAATTGGAAATATCAAGGTCTTCAGTGAGAAATATAATAAATTTATTCAAGAAGACAGGAAATGTGAACCCATTGAAGAAAACTGGAAGGCCATCGATAGCTTCCGATCGTAACAGAAGGGCTTTGAGAAAAATTCTCAAAAAATATCGTCGTGCTACAACTGCAAATATCACTTTAGAGTGGAAAAATGTGATTAAAAAGCAAGTTTCAAGAGACACTTGCATTCGAGAAATGAAGAAAATGGGATACAAATTATATAAAGTAATTTTTACCCAAATTTGTTTTTGCTTGATTCTCTTAGAAAAAAATGTTTTCTAACAATCCGTCACGTAGGCAAAAGAAAAACCACTTTTAACTCCTTTGCAAAAAAAGAAGCGCTTAAGGTGGACTCGTGATCATCAAAACTGGACGTTAAGGCAATTGAGGAGTGTAATATGGAGCGATGAGTCTCGATTCGAACTTTGTGTTGGAGACTCGCGATCAAGAGTTTTAAGAATGCCAGCTGAAGCATTTCACCCAGACTGCTTTCGAAGAAAAACTAAATTTACCTCTTCAGTAATGGTATGGGGATGTATGTCAGCACAAGGAGTGGGCAACCTTCGCTTCATCGACGGCACTGTGAATGCCAATAGGTACCAAGATATCCTAGAGCACCAACTTTTACCCTCAATTCCAAGACTGCAAACAGAAGATGGCAGTTTTACATTCCAGCAAGATGTCGCATCATGTCATACAGCCAAGCGAAATATGGACTGGCTTCGAGAACACGCCATTCCAGTTTTAACGTGGCCTCCAAATAGCCCCGACCTGTCTCCAATTGAGACTTTATGGGGAAAAATGAAAAAGGAATTGAGAACAAATCCGGCTAAAAACTTAATTGAATTGAAAGACAAGATCCAAGAAGCTTGGGATGGCATAACCCCTGAGTGCTGCTTTAATTTAGTGGAAACTCTCCCAAGTCGAATTACGGCCGTTATTAAAAACAAAGCTGACGTCACTTAGTGGTAAAAGCCAGTTATTTGTACTGGGCCAACTTTTTTGCGTCGATAAAAGAGTGGGCCAACTATTTTGCGTAATATAAGTTTCAATAATTTCGTTTATTCACTTATTAAATGAACTGTTATTATTTTATAAAGAATTTTTTTTAAATGTACATATATTGTGTCTAACACACAATATCCAAATAAATTTTGAATTAAATTGTTTACTTCGGAATGCCGATCTTTTATTCGAATTTTGTAAGAAGTAAAGTTAATGGGCCAACTATTTTGCGTTTGAGTCGTATATGAAATATTCTGAGCTTTCATAAAAAAATTGCTTTAGGACAAAAATCAGGGTTAATGAATAAAAACTTTGAACCTGAACTTTAAAAATCGATTTCCCAACAACTTAAAAAATGGACATTGGACAAGATAGAACTCAGCCGACGACTTGTTTAGAAAAAAATGCGCAAACGAGGGCCTATTATTATCAGTCATTGTTTTTAATTGGTTTTACTTGAACTCATTCTGAAATCGAATGGAACTTGCAAATTGCTTCTGGTCGACTCTGATCATGTGTTTTGGTAAAATGTCAAAAATCAATCTTTGACTATTGGTAGATAGCTTCTATAAAATATATAAATTACACTTGCATAAAGCTAAGATTAGACTGCAAAACATTTTTGGATCCGAAAGAGAACAAGCAAATGACCAGATTACCAATTAAATGACCAAAAATAACTGCATTTTCAAAGAAAAAATACAACAAAAAAACGTACAAAACAAAATATGGCAAAAAATTTATTAACAAATATAAATCGCAAAAGAGAAAAAAGATTCCATTACACTATTTGCTATTTTGTAATTTGTATCTGCCGAAATCAGCATCGTCATTTGTCGTCATTTAGCGCCCGCTAATGGAATTAGTTATACAAAAAACCATTTGAATCTAGAAATTAAATTCATATTCATTCTTAGATAGATAATGAAATAATCTAATTTAACTTTGGCCAGTAGTTACCGCAACTGATAAGACTCAGATTCATAAATACCATTTATTGCATACTCACCGATCTGTTCCCAAGGCATATGAATAGTTCATCTCATTTCAAATTTATTTTTGCAACACACATATCTATCAATTATTTTGTTTGTTTGTTCAGTTTTGCATTTCCATTTTAAACCGCTTAAATATAAATTATTGTTTACATGGAAAATCACCCGCTCATATGTCAGCTGGATGACTTTATTGATAAATCTTGGAATGCAGAGCAAAGAAAATAAACAGTGCGGTTGCAAAGTTGTGTTGGTCTTTCCAGAATATTTAATTATTTACTTAGATGAAGCTTGTTTTCTCTCTCCTAATGTTACAGTCTGTTCGAGAAGTAAAGTGGTACTTACAATGTTTTTTCTTACCTGTTGCATTTGTGATTACTTCCTAGACGTGTGATCTGCATGACAAATTCCTCCGAATTTTCCACTTAAATTGGAGATTTCCTCGAAATTCCAAAGATGGGATTTTATTTGACTGACTCATTTGATCGTAAATAATATTTAATAAATTTTGCTGACACCTTCCAAGTACTATTGGAGCGAACAGTACGTTAGTTCCGACGTCCGAAGACAATCCAAACTTATTAGGATTTTCAAACACGTTCGTGTAAAAGGTTTTCAGTTTTTACGAAGGAAGATACTCGTTTTTCATGAATTACAATAACGTTTTACTAATAATATTATTGTAAACGAAATTTTGTAAGACAGAGCACAATCTTTGTCTCAAATGTGGATGCAATTCATTGCGTGTAACTGAAAATGTTACGTATACGACACAGTACACACTACACGCAGTATGCGCTTGAATATTAGCAGATTAATGTCGATTTTAATAACAGTAATAGAAAATTGAACTACATACATAATTCAAATTGAAATCCTAGCCATCTTAGACGACTGACGCATACTTTTCTGACCAGGTCGATGTCACTATACAGCTCGTAGAGTTCGCTGTGAAATATCCTCCTCCAAAGTCTGTCAACGCAAACGAGACCAAAAATCACTCAAAAAATTTTGCGATCGAAGCGACCAAGGAGATCTTTATCCGCCTTTGATACTGCCCATGATTCTGCGCCATAAAGCAGGAATGGGATGATAAGGGTCTTATATATAGTCTCCTTTTCTCGACAAGGCCTTACTAAGCAATTGCCTTCTTAGGCGGAAGTAACAGCGGTTGGCAAGTGAAATTCTTCGCTTGATTTCTGAAGTGATGTCATTTTCAGAGTTAATAGCGGATCCGTGGTAGACAAAGTCCCGAACTACATCAACCTTTTAGCTGTCTATCGTGACGTTCTGTCGGATTCGTCGATGTTATGTGTTCCTTCTTGTTGACAGCATATATTTAGTTTTCCCTCATTCACCACTAAACCCATTTTTTCCGCTTCTGTGCTAATACTTGCAAACACACCAGTGACAGCTCACTGTGTTCTGGCAAGATGACAAAGTCGTCAGCGTATGCAAGTAGTTGCACAGACTTTTGGAAAATTGCACCCCTGGTGTTGGCTTGCGAGTTTCGCACAATTTTCTCAAGAATGATGTTGAAAAAGTCACATGACGACAGCGTCTCGGTGAGATTGTTTCCGACCGTTACGGAGCAGCGAGCGTTCTCCATCGTTATTCTGCACAATCTGATAAGTTTTCCAAGGATGACAAAACTAGACATGGCTCTGTATAGCTCGTCTCTATAAATGCTGTCATATGCGGCCTTAAAATCAATAAATAGATTGTGAGTATCGATTTGGACTTTTTGGATTTTCTCCAAAATCTGCCGTACTGTAAGTTCGTTGACAAATGATTTCAGGCATTCACACAGTACGGCAGACAGGATCTTGTAAGCGATATTAAGGAGACGCCTCTCTGTAGTTGGCGCAGCTAAGAGAATCTCCTTTCTTATTAATTGAAAATAATAAAGAACAAAAATTATGTGGCACAACATGTCCGTATAGGAACCCTAGGCCTAGCTTCTTACAACGATTCGTTTGTGTGAGTTTTTATTTTTTGGGACGAATGGAAGGGACCTTCAATTTTAAACTGAGTTCGGACGGCTGAATTGAGCAGCTTTTCCATGACATATAATAATACTCTCGGGTAGAACACATGTTGGATGTATTGAATTTGTCCGGCGATCCAACCTGGAATCAGAGTGATCAACTGCGCCCACATTTCAAAAATTAATACGAATATTTTTTCTTTCTTATATTGAGTAGCAAACTCGCATTATTTATATAATGAATTTTTTTTTAATTTTCAGACTAAATATCCACTTTCTGCACATAAAGCCTAAAAATCCCGGTACCAAAACAGTTGTTCCTCTACTATTGATTCATGGTTGGCCAGGATCCATTCGGGAATTTTATGAACTAATTCCGTTGCTGACAACTCCCTCAAATGACCACGATTTTGTATTCGAAGTTATCGCTCCAAGTTTGGTTGGCTATGGCTGGTCTCAGGTTTGTATTTAACCACAAAACTTGCCTCACACTTTAATGTAATGAGATTTGTTTTTATTTTTAGGCATCTGCCAAGAAAAATATGGGCCCCACAAAAATGTCGGTCGTATTTAGGAATTTAATGCTTCGTCTCGGTCACAATCGATTTTTAATTCAAGGCGGTGACTGGGGAAGTGTAATTGGAAGCAGTCTGGCAACATTATTCCCAGAGAACACAATTGGATACCACTCAAATATGTGCTTTACCAATTCTTTACTAGCAAATATTAAACTCTTCATATCAAGCTTATATCCGTCGGCATTCTATGAGAAGCATCAAGAGAAGTTCCATCTACCAGCAAGTGAGAAATTTTTAAATCTGATTGAAGAGTCGGGTTATTTCCACATCCAGGCAACTAAACCAGACACTATTGGAACTGCGTTGCTTAATAACCCAGTTGGTTTAGCAGCATATATACTTGAGAAGTTCTCTACCTGGACCAATGCTGCTTACAGGAAACTTCCCGATGGTGGTATTGGCAAGAAATACACGTGGGATTCACTTTTGGATAACGTTATGATTTACTATTTGACAAATTCAATAACCACCTCACAGAGGTTATATGCAGAGGCATATGCCAAGGCGGAACGGGACTTACAAATGCAACGAGTACAATCGCCAACACCTTATGGATGTGCTAGATTCAGGAATGATATACTTCTTGCCAGTGATTGGCAGCTTAAAGAAAAATGGCTAAATTTGGTTCATAGCACTTATCATGAAGATGGCGGACATTTTATTGCACTCGAGTCGCCCAATGTGCTGTACAAGGATTTCGTTGAATTTGTTAAGAAAGTTGTTGTATAAGATGTAGACTTAAGTTTTGAAATAAAAATCACAAATCAGTTACCTATCAGGTTACAGGGGCGTTGGTTAACCAGATTGGAAATATGTTGGTATTTTTTTTGTTCAACTGTTGTTTGGAATTCAAAAGCTGTCATTCATCCTCACCGCCTGTTTTGCAATTCCACCTATGTCGCAGTCTGCCTAGAGAGCCCTTGGTTGCAATTCTGAGCGCAGATAAAGTTAGTTAATTCCTATGATAAGGTAGAAGCTATCGATGGCTTCCGCTGAGGGTCTTGGCCACCACCAAAAAGAGAGTTTACATACCACTTACTCATCGGTCAGCTGCTACTATAGCCTAGCCAGGCCCTACAAGAATTTGCGAGTTTAACGATTTTTGTACGACAGCCGGCAATCCTTTCAAGCGTTTTTGTGGTTGCTTCCATTTAAATGTACGTTAATTCTCCGGACAGACAGTATGTTTCCTGTGTGTATTTTCATTACTACCCAAACGCCAGAAGATCTAATTAGATCTCGATCACTGTGTTAAATAAAAATTCCTTATTCAGTAACAGTTAACATTTTATTTTTTTATGTATTTCTGTGCCTTTATGACAAAATCAATAAAATCTTTGTACACCAAATTGGGTCGTTCTAAGGCCGCAAAATGTCCACCCTTCTGATAGTAGGTACTTTGAATTAAATTCTTGTACTTATCCTTCAATTGAAAGTCCATAGTAAAACGATGTGGCAAACCTTGCTTAAAGCGTGCACATGCTGTCGGAACAGATGTTGGCACTCGATCTAAATTTAAGGCAAGTTGTTCCTTCGACATTGCTTCTGTAAAGAAGCGGTTTGAGGTTGTGATCGAATTGGTAAGGTAATATATCATGACATTGTCAATTAGTGTGTCCAATTTGTAGCGTTTAGTTAGCCCGCCATCGGGAAGCATCTTAAACGTACTATTTGTCCACGTTGAGAATTTTTCCAGGATGTATGCAGCTAGACCAACTGGATTATTGGCGAGAGCAACCCCAATTGTGTCGGGCTTGGTAGCCTGAAGGTGTAAGTAACCACTTTCTTCTATGAAGCTAGTTAGCGTTTTCGAAAGTGGAAAGAAAAAGTCTCTGTTTTCACTATCAACAAAGAAAGATGGCGCTAAACTAGCCACGGCATGCTTAACCCTTGCTAAGGGTGTGGATATCGCGCACATGCTTGAATGAAAACCTAGGACATTTTCTGGAAACAAAGTTGCTATATGTGAGCCAATAACTGATCCCCAGTCACTGCCGTGAATGAAAAACTTCTTGTAGCCAATGCGGACCATTAAATTTCTAAGAATGACCGCTGCTTGTGCTGGACCCATGCCTTTTTTAGCGGAACCCTAGTGGAAATACAACAAATTAAAAAATAAACTGAATATAATATATGAGGCGTATAATTTATACCTGTGACCATCCAAAGCCCGGCAAACTTGGTATTACTATGTCGAAGACATAGTTACTGTCTGCATTTCCTTCGTAAAGCTTTGGAGCAAGATTATAAAATTCTCTAACTGAACTGGGCCATCCATGCAAGATTAGTAATGGATACATTTGTTTTGTCTCCTTGACGTCCTCGTAGACCATAAGGTGCAAGTAGTGCATGCGGAGCCTAAAATAAAGTCAAACAATCGTTTATTCCATATCCAGATCTCTCTGCAGGTACTTACCCCTGAATGAAAGTCGTGTAATGAGAAAACTGCCAAATTTTAATCTCTCGCTCTCTCCATCGTTGCAAATAGTCGTCCCTCCAATACGTTATCACCTCCTTTAAATAGTTGCTATTAAACCCATATTCAAAGTTCGTATTCTCAAGCGGTTCGGTTAGTGAAATATTTTTTCCCAAACGTTCTATCAGGTCGTCGATAACCTGGAAGAAGAATATCAACTTAGCAAACACGTTAGCACTTTTTATATAGATCCGGTCTAACGCTGTCTTGATAATAAGGCCGCACCAACTGGAGCTCTGCAGAATTATTATAGTTTGCTGGTATCTCGCCTTCACCCCAGTACTGATCAAGAGGAAGCTCGGGTCGTGCAACTGATCCAAAATATTCGTTTATATTCTTGTATATTATTGCCAATCCTACGGATAGGAAAATTATCAGAATTTTCTCTCTCATCGCCATAGCGCTGACTCGATTCTAGGCACAACACTGATTGCTCGTGCAGTAAAAAAACACGTCAATTGTCATTCCAGTGCGACTATCGAACGGGGTTATGCTTCTTCGATATGATGGGTAATAGATAACGTGCTTAGTCTTAAGTGGATGATAAGCTCTTAGATATGACACTCAATGTAAATGGCTTATTAAAATTAAATAACTGATTTGGTTTAAAAAAAAAATCATTGCTTGAATTTAGATTTATAATAATCGCGTGTACCGTTATCAGTCTGATAAACCCCATTTGTTTATGTACCTACGCTGGACATGGACAATACCTAAGTCGACGCTTCTAGCTGAAAGAAGTTGCAACTGTTCTTATATTTAGATATCTATTAGCAGTTTGATTTGTAAATCTGCTGCAGTTTCTCAGAGTGAGCTTTCCTTCTACGTTTAAAAAAATATGTTGCATACAATTAGGATTAAATATAATATTTATTTGGCTTCATAATGAGCGCATGGCTACGGATTTGCATGAGCGTGCAAACTCTGCGAAGAAACGATACATGGATTACAATTTAAGAAATAGTCATCCACACGTTACATATTATTGTATGTATAGGTTATTTATACAGTCACCGTTTCATCGTCATTCGTTGGCTGTCGAGGTTGGCAGAAAAAGTAGGTCCTTTCATTCATCAACATTTATTACAATAAAAATGCATAAAAACTCGCTTTAAAGCCTTGTGAAATAATACAAATAAATTAATGCAGTAGCAAATAAATCCCAATTTCATCAGAGGGCTACAAAAAAGATTATGAAAACTAGAATGTTGATTCCACGGGTTCTCCACTGTCTCTCTCATAAAGAACCGTAAGCACCTTATTGGCAACGTCCACGTATTCACCGTTCTTTACACTATCATTGCATCTGCAAAAGAGAAAACAAAACTATTTGAACACATCAAGTCATGGCTAGATCTCTTACATGATTTCTATTTGTTGCAGTCTATGGAAGTAGTAGTTTCTCTCTTGCTCCATATCGCCAATCTATAAACAATATAATAATCTTAACAGAAGCCCTTGGCCACAACTTTGTTGGAACTTACGCTTTCCCGCAGTTGGTTTACTGTTTCATTTAATACCGCCAAACTGGAAGGTGACACAGGACGACTAGGTTGCGAAGATGTCGGCGTAAGGTGGCTAGTAGATGACGATTTTACACGCAGAGACTTTGAACTCGGAGCAGATGTTGGAGTTGTCTTCTTTGCAGTCACAGTTGTACTACCTGCAAGTCATAAACAATTATCACACGTATAAGAACACTACACAAAACTAACAAGCTGCCTTTAAATTCGAAGTACTGATGGCCTTCCGGATTGGCTTAACAACAGGCATATTTGGAGATTTGGAATTTTCTTTATTACCAGAGTGCATATCGTAGAACTTCTTAAACCATTGCAAGAACTCGAAATTGTCTTGGAAGCGACCTTTGACCAGTCGATCAATGGGAACACTCTGAAGGGAATACACCTTTTAAAGAGCACTAACACGAATGTGAGCCACAACAATACCTTATCAAATTTCAACTTTACGAACGCCCCTTGAAACAACTTCAAATTGGATGCGAATTCGTGCTCCAGCTTCGCAGTGGTTTTCACCTTCTTAATTCCAATGCAATTGGGAAACAGAATCTCCATTAGTTGGCAATAAGCAACACCTGAAAAACTCCTTAAATCGATACAATTTGTTTAGTGAAATATTGCATTCGAAAATTACCAGAGCAAAGTTCCTCGATTTTATTGTACTTGGTTGAGAGAGTGGTATTTACCCACTGCAGCATCTCGTGGCGAGACATGTTTTCTACCGTGGAACCACTTAATGCTAAGGATTTTAGATCCGGCATTTTTACAACTAATTTATTTATTTTAAAAGGTTTATTTAAAGAAATTAAAACAATTTTAATTTGCTAGTTTTTCGCGGTTTAACTTTGGTAACGGACCAAAAAAAAATGTGCAAATGGTATAAATAATTCAAATGTCAGATTTGAGTAATGGTCGAAAGGGAATGGTTGCATTCAAGGTAATTTTAGTCGTAGTGACGTCAGGTAAATACGTTACAATCTCGAATTTAAATGACTGAACAATTTTTGCAATAAAAATAATTGCAAAAAATAGCTTCGAATATCGTAAAGTAGCCTACAGCCTTTAAAGTAAAGTAAAAGTCGATAGCACTTTTGCGAATCTAGATTTTTTCTCAGAGACGCTCGAGATTTACCAATACACTTTCATTATGATGAAAAAAAAATCTTCACAACAAAAAAGGTAAACAACTTTTGGCAGGCACACCACCAACACCAACAAAGAACAGCGCAGTATATTTCTTTTTGTTCGATTGGCCAGACGAAATCTAGAGAAATCTTAAGAAATCTCAGATTGCCAATCGAATTCAACATAAATCAGTTTTTTTATATAGAGTTTGGCATGCCGCTAGTCATCTAGCGGTCAATGGAACGCGGCCATTGTTAAGCTTAGAAAAAATAGTTGTAATGGGTATTTAAAATAAAAGCTTTTTTTAGTCACATTTTTCCTAATGTGGAAACATAGCCAAACGAAACTAGCATTACGAGAGGGTAATTTGTCGTATAATTAATTTCATGGATAGTTTGTGGGTTGGTTGTCAAAATTGACAACTGAACTTTCATTTAGCAAATAAATATTCACCCCTATCATGGAATCCGCCGGGGGGAATTATTCACGGAAAAGAATATTTTGGTATCGTCGAATTCGCAAATAAAACAGTTATTATGTCATATAGGTAGGTATATACATAATATTAACACATATTATTGGTAGGGTGTGGTTTTTTTGCAGATTTCTGTTCATTTTTCGGATTCGACGATACCAAAATATTATTTTCCGTGAACAATTCCCCCCGGCGGATTCCATGATAGGGGTGATTGAATTCGTCCATAAAAGGATATGCGATTGGATTTACAAAAAGGTTATTGGCGACTTGGTATCAACTTCGACTTCAAGTTTGAGAGACAGACTGTAAGAACTAAGTATGAAACTATGAATAGCAATAGTTCTCAATTTATATAAAAATTTTACCCGATAGATTATAAACAGGAATATAAAATTATAAAACAAAAGTGTTTATAGAGTTCTTAGAAAAAAATTAGAATAAAGTGAATGTAAGGGTTAAAGTATAATATATTATCTCATGGGAATTAAGTTTATATTTTGCGTGAAAGAAACATAAGTAAATCAAAATATTATGCGATAGTTATCTCTAGTAATCAAATGGACATGCAACCCTTCATATTTAATAATAAGCGTGTTTTATTGAACATATCTTAATTATCAACTACACTCTGCTTGATACTCCCGAAACTCACACTTGGCTTTTATCACCTGACAGTAAATTTCTTATTGACAACTTTTTGGTAGATGGTTCATGACGATGCTGGTAAACTCCTTCAAGTGCAATTTTTCTTATCGAGCAGACACTAGGAGAACATTAAATCAAACTAAAAGCCAAAACATACAACAAAAATATAAAATGGTTAAACCACTTAAAACCACACTTTATCATAAAACTCACTCTAAACGGTTTTATTGAGCATTTGTCTACTTTATTTTGCTTTGCATATGGGTGTTCAATAAAGAACGCCTAATATTGTGAAGAGGTTTGTAGGTTAAGGACTTTAGTTTAAGCTTTAGTAATACCAATCAATTGTGCGATCCATATTTTTAACTAATTGCCTAAATACTACAGCCTGTATGTATAAAAAAGATGTAACCCATAGAAATGTAGGTATTGGCAGCCCTGATGAATTTTCTGAAGCGAGTAAGAAAATATCGGTTTCCCACGAATTTATCATTATCGCTGGATGTACAGGGCATACTTACAATATAACAATAAAAATAGTTTGCGTGTCTATATGCTGAAAAGACAATAGACCAAATTGTGTTTGTAATCGTTTCACATAGTCCCACAACAGGCTGTAGTATTAGTCCACATTCTGACGATCATTCTTATCTATGTATTTAAAACGTTTTTTTTTTTAACTAAAAATTATTATAATTTATAATTCGCTATTCGGCCGTCATTCGAGACACGACTACGTAAATGTCAAAGTTTATATTGCGTTAAGTTGAGATATGTGCTTCGCTTCGCTCGCGGTAAGGGCTTTACACTTTAGTATATAATTTTGTAATGAAAATATGATTACGTTACGTTGATAGCGCAGTTAATACAAAATCATCGGACGAATAGACACTTCATAAAAACAAACAGGGAACTTTATTGGTATCTCGGAAAATACTCCAAATCTTTCGAAAAGAAGCTTTTTTTATATAAGCAAGACACAATATCTTATACAACTGGGGTTGTATCTACCAGTGAAACTAACCCAAATACCTTACAAACTTTTCAAAATGAAGTGATAAGGTCATTCGTCCTTCGTCAATACACCATGGTACAGCAGAAACTAAATCTATATAGAATCTGGAAACTCTCACGGTTTCCACGGCGTACCTGCGCCTAAGCATTGAAACCAATTAGTAGAACATGCCAGCTCAACCTTCCGATAGGCTAAACGATAGTTATCACCCACGACGAAAATTGCGGAACTGCCAGGAACTATCGCCGGAAAATTGCCTGCCAAACGTTTTGTCAAAAAAAAAAACTGCTTAATAAGTCATAACTTAGCTGTATCAAAAAATGTCAATGCTACGCAATACCCTTGGACATCCTCCCATTGTTGTATGATAAAATGAAATGCGTCCGTTTGTCCTTCATTTAATTTCATTGGTTCGATCACCTCATTAAGAATCGTATATTGCAGCTGACCTTAAAAATCAATAATGCATATATACCGACTCCTGCCATCACTTAACGCATTGATGACTGATAAGGTTTAATGATCGTACATCTGTTGTATTTCTCTCAACAATGTATAGGAAATAGGCTTACGAATGACCCTTGCTCGGTATCTGCAAACATTCTCCTCCTATCTGACATCAATGCTATCACCCGATCTAACCTCAGATCGCATCACATTTTATTCTGTTTCTATTTTCCAACAAAACGCTCAACTGGGAAAAAATGAACCCCAAAACAAAATAAAAACTAAAATACGAGATTTGCATTCGACAATACTAAATACCTGATAAGCGGCCACAATATAGATAAGCAACACCGTATAAGACGCTTCCGAGACCCTAGCTCAGATTCAGTTAGTTCGCAAGTATCAATCCCAAAGCATATACAAGTTCTAATTTGAATTTAGTTTAGCTCGCAATTACTGTGATATTGAGTTAAGCAGTTTTCTAGAAAAGTTCGTAACCGCGAAAGTAACCGAGATTACCAGACATCACTGCCACTATCGTGGCATATAAAAGGAGCCCAGGCCATCGAAATTAAATTTAGTATTCACTAAGTCTGAGTTAAGCGTGCAAGTAAAGAGCAAAATGGAAATTCCACCACCAATAGTGCTGAAGCGCCAGCTAATGGTACCCAATAAGACCCTGATGGGACCAGGACCATCAAACTGCTCACAGCGTGTTTTGGAGGCCATGAGTAACCCAGTTCTTGGTCACTTGCATCCCGAGTGCTTACAGGTCAGTACAAAGATTATATTGCAGCCTCGTCTGGTAATTAAATAGACGCATACCCAGTGATAACGTTCATTTCTGAGACGCATGATTGCGATTGACTAGGCATTCCATGGTGACATCTCTTAAGAGAAATAGCTGTTGGCATTCATTGATATTGCATCCAATAATGGAATGAACTTTGATCAGACAGATACTTTAATACAATCTACATCTGGGCGAGTGATGGATGGGTTCATTTGAAATGGCTGGCGTGCTTATTTCAGATTACAGTAGATAGATTATGATTTGTTTTGCACGATTCTTATCAGGTCTGAAATAGTAAAGTTTGATTACATTACAACTTATTTCGCACTGAGAGCTGATCTACTGCTTTCATTCTCAAATCTTAATTAGGCATAATATTTCACAAAATTGTGTAAAATAAGTTAGATAATGGGTTGTGAGTTGTGACTGTGAGTTATGACGAAAGCTGAACTTACATTCGAAAACAAGTTCGAGTACAAATGACTGCGTTCCATTGACCGCTAGACGTCTATCCCTGATGGAGGAACCCTGCCGCTAGATCTCCAGCCCCAGCGGCAAAGTGACATTTAAACCAGTTTGAATTTTTATTATATGTACTTCGTCTTCATGAACAGCAAAAATGTATTTTGTGCTGTCTTGTATTATTTCGTGCCGCATAGAAGTTTAAATTCCCATTTGACTTACCTTATTTCCAATTTGACTTCTACACTTCCACTTTAGCTTATTTGTTATTATAATTTAATTATAAATATTAAATCTATAATTTTGTAATAGATTTGGTTTGGCAGAAGGTTTTTTTTCAATTTAGCAGTTCATTTTGCACTTGATTAAAAAATATGTCACAAAAAGCATATTTTACAATTATGTGCAATTACAATTAGAGCTTTAACGCAAGTGCTGAAATGTCAGTTTATTTTTTATGGAGTTATTGACATGTCGCTTTTTTTCAAATGTTCGTAGGTACGTTTTGGCATTGTTTGGCCAATGTTTTTAACGGATTTTAGTTATTACGAAACCCCTTCTTTCTAATTTTGAATTTTACTAGCAAACAGCTTGAAGTTGGCATTTTAACGTCTGTTTGACGTATTCAATATAGCACTGAATACGGTGTTCGGGGTAGACACTGATACAGCGGCACCCTAGTTGTGAACTGAGCTAACTCTGCAAGTAGTATCATAAAGCCATATTTGGACGATCATTTCATTTTCAGTTTCAGTTGAGCTATTAGTTAAGCTTTCAGTTAAACTAATGTCTAAATGTAAAAATGTAAGCGTTTAACTGAAACTGAGACTGAAACTGATGAAATTCCTATAAGTTTTCAGTTCAATGGTCAGTTTTAGTAGATTATATCTTTTAATACTCGGCTGATCACGAGTAAAATGAAAGCTCAACTGAATATCGGACTGACGTCTAAATGCACTGTCATTTTTAACTGAACTGATAATTATTGAACTGACAACTGATCTTCTAAATGGTGCTTAATAGCATTGCATGAAAGTAATTTATCTTGTACCAAGGTGTGAGATATACCGTAAGGCGGATATAGGACCGGTCAACCGTTAGGCAGAACTTAACTAGAACTTTGTTTTTCGTATTCCAGATGTCCTTGTTGTAAATTTTCAACTTAATTAATTGAAATGATAATACAAAGACTTTAATCGCATTAATTATGCGGACTTACAAAAATAAGATAAGAATATAGCGTGAAATCACAATCCTATTAAAAAAAATAAAACATTTACGACTCGAACTCTATAATTCAACAGAACTTATATACCTTTTACAGATAATGGATGAAATCAAAGAGGGCATTAAGTATGCCTTCCAAACCAAAAACGAAGCCACAATGTGTATCAGTGCCTCAGGTCATGGAGGCATGGAAGCCGTAATGTGCAATCTCATAGACGAGGGCGATATAGTTCTATTCGGCGTCACTGGAATGTGGGCGCATCGTGCAGCTGATATGGCCAAGCGATATGGAGCTGATGTACGATTTGTTGAAGCTCGTTTTGGTCACTCGTTGACAATGGATGAAATTGAATTTGCCATGGAAGGACACAAGCCACAAGTGTTCTTTATAGCCCAAGGTGATTCTTCAACTGGCATATTACAATCAAACATTGATAAAATCGGAGCACTATGTCAGCGCTACGATTGTCTATTGGCAGTTGATACAGTTGCCTCTTTGGGAGGCACAGAATTTTACATGGATGAGTGGAAAGTTGATGTTGCGTATACAGGGTCACAGAAAGTCTTAGCTGCTCCTCCTGGCTTATCACCAATTTCGTTCAATAAGAGAGCAATGACTCGTATTACGACACGAATGTCAAAAATCAAGGTATACTACTGGGATGTAACATTACTCGGTCAATACTGGAACTGTTTTGGTGGATCAAGAATCTATCATCATACAATCTCGTCGACTTTGTTGTATGGACTTAGGGAAGCTTTGTCTATATTTTGTTCCATGGGGTTGAAGTCGGTAATAAGAAGACATGTGGAATGCTCATATAGGTTACAAAAGGGCATCGAAGATATGGGTTTGGAATTGCTTGTTCCTGTGCAAGATGATCGATTGTCAACAGTGAATGCAGTTAAAGTACCTAAGGGAGTCGACTGGAGACAAGTCTCCGAATACGCAATGAAGAAGTAAGCATATATTGCAAAATGTAAATAACCTCGTAATGTTGGCTAATTTTATTTTCTTTTGTAGATATTTTCTTGAGATCAGTGGAGGCTTGGGACCAACAGCTGATCAGATCTTTCGAATCGGTTTGATGGGTGAAAATGCTACATTTGAAAAAGTTGACTTGATGTTGACTATCTTTCGCGAGGCTATTCAGAATACTTCTAATATAACACTCAATGAAAAATCCAAAATGTAACAAAATGGGGGAATATAGACTAGAATATTTTTAATGATATACGGTATATTTGACTAGAGTAAATAAAGATAATAATTACTTAATTTCATATATTATGTTAATGCAAACATTAAGTTGGCGTTAGCCTTTTATTTGCTTTCTTTCCATATACCTACTTATATATGGACTCCTATTCTAGGCAACTACCAATTTTACACAACAAAACTGCGAATAAAGTGGTTCCATATTCAGAACAACCGAAGCGCTAACAACAATAGGCCTGTTTTATTGGCAATCTATCTTAGTTAAGTTAAGTAAAGTTGAATCTTTAAAACGCAATTAAAACAACTCCATACTACTGTTTGACACTTTTGACACTCTTATATATTTGTTGTAATTGCGTGCTGAAGATTATACTTTACTTTACTTCACTGAGATAGATTGCCAATAAAACAGGACTAATATCAATTTTTCCCATAGAAAGTAGTAGTGTGTGTCTGTATAAATCTTTTGGCTACTATTTACAAATTCTAGCCACGTAAATTTCTGTGGACTTGGTAGTTTGGATAAATGGCCTTTTTTGATTATAGACACTTTTTGTTGGTTCAGAGCTTCTCTTTACCTCGCACTGAAAGAAATATTGAACTAATTTTATTAGAAAAGTTCGATAATTTGCTTATACTATTAAAAACCAGCATTTTCTTTCTGTTTACGAAAGTGTTTATTCCATACTGTCGATTTTACCCCTAGTTTCACAGGGAAAGTTTAAACTAATATTCAACTGAACCTGAAATTAATTTTGAAATTCAACTCGTCCGATCGCACAATATAATCTGAATTCCAGTTCAATTGAACTCAGTTTAACTTAATTGAATGAAATTTGGCAGTATTGTAGAGTACTTAGCTTTTATACGAGTTTTCGAATATCTCTCTCTGTCTTTTCTTTCAAAGAACATGCAAAACAACGTCAAATAATTGTGTTTTTGACAATCGGTAGCTTTGAAATTGAAATGTTACTGTTTCAAGTGATCTCAAGTTTAAATGGCAGAGTACTGTCGTTAAACTTAAACTATATGTAGAATGAACTCTGTTCAAGATTTAAACGAAACTGAAATCGAAATATTGTTAAACTGAGTTTAAACTAAAAGTGTAGTCTAAAATTAATAAAAAAAAGTCAGTATAGTTCGTATATTGACAGCATTCCGGTAGATGGTTTATGAATGACACTTCTGGTAAACTGCTTTCAGCGTCGAACCAAAAGATGATACATGCAATAAAAATGTATATTAGTTTTACCTTTTGTTTTATTGAGCCTTCGTCTACCTACTATACTTTGCTGAGAAAAATGATAAACTGGCCTTATATAAGAAGTCTGCTTCTATAAATAGGTACCTAATTGCAATTGTGCATGGACACTCAGGCCTTCCGATGAAAGTCTTTTTAGGCGAAACAGATAAATTTTTAGGGCTCACTGTTTCACAATTTTACACTATCATCAAAGTATAACATTCACCTTAAGTAAGTAGAAATCCTTTAATCAACTTCAGCGCCCTCACACCGCATGTCAGATTTGTCCGAGCACTTCCTATTTTTTCTACGTCAAGAAACTGTCAAGAGCATTTGTCATCGCCTAGTAGAAAAAAGGTTTGTCTGCGTTTATGTAATTTTTTTTTTGTTTTTAAATTGAAAAACTATTTAACAAATACAAATAGTTGACCTAAATTCTATTCTATTTAAAAGTACTAAGCAAATTCAATTACAATTTGTCACCCATACATTGTGATAACACCTAATTAATCGGCCAGACATCTTCCGAACAAAAACAATTTTCCCATCACAGTGTGCAGTGGTTGTTCTTTGCTAGAAATGTCAAAATTTTCCGACCGAAGCGTATCGAAAAAAACGACCCTCCACATATCTCCTGCGAAGATCTTCCAAACAACAATCCTTTAAAAGCAACCCCTGCAAAGATTTGATTTTGTTTGTTTCGTTTGAACTTTGTTCGGTCCATCATCGATTACACGACATCGTACAGAAAATTGTGTGTGCGATTAATTCGATGTGAAAATCGAATTCTATTTCTAGTTTTCCGGCTTTTCTGTACTGTATTTGCAATAAACTATTGTATTTCTCTTGTCGGTTACCACACATGAGGGTGGTGGTAATCGCAAATAGAACGAGAGGACTTGTCTCGTTATTTTTTTAGTTCGCTGTTAAAGATACTGTAACTTTTCTACTCTTTCATTTGCAGTGACCCAATAAAATATTAGAATTGAACTGTGAGCGCACTAGTACTCAACAACGCGCCTTGTGTGTGTGATTGATTGATTAAAATTTAAATAAACAGAAACGGCTGAGATATGGTCGCTTGGAATGCGACTCGTCGAAATGTTCGCATCCTTCTTGTGGGGGATCAGGGCGTCGGCAAAACTTCACTAATCCTATCGCTGGTCAGTGAAGAGTTTCCCGAAGATGTACCCGCCAAAGCTGAAGAGATCACAATTCCCGCAAACGTAACACCCGAACAGGTTCCAACCAACATTGTTGACTATTCATGTAAGTTATAGTGAAATGTACACCATCAGCTATGTTAAGATTTTGTTTCTCTTTAGGTATCGAACAGACCGACGAGGTACTTCAGGAGGAAATTCAAAAAGCGCATGTTGTGTGTATTGTTTATGCGGTCGATGACGATGAAACGCTGGACCGTATCACTTCGCATTGGCTTCCATTTATTCGCAACTCATGCGACAAAGATCAACAACAGCTGAGGAAACCGGTTGTATTAGTGGGAAACAAAGTCGATTTAGTGGAATACTCGACAATTGATGTTAGTTGGCTCGTTAGTTGGTTCTCTAATTGACTTATAAACTGTCTTATATTTGCAGAGTGTTCTAACCGTCATGGAAGACTTTCCAGAGATAGAGAGCTGTGTGGAATGCTCGGCAAAGACTTTACACAACATTTCGGAAATGTTCTATTACGCACAAAAAGCGGTACTGCACCCGACATCACCACTATACATAATGGAGGAACAAGATGTAAGTACAAATTGTGTAATCGAATTGCCATGATTTAGGAAGAACTAAGGGCCTATTTGAATTTTGATAATAGCCTTATTTCGCACTGAGGGGAATTTTTAAACATTAACACACCTTCGTCATTCTTATCACGTGTTTCTTTTAAAGCAAACTGACGTTAATGTTATTTTATTTATTAATGTGATAATGACGCTTCTTATTGTACTAGTGCAAGTTTTAGCGATTATTTAACAATGAGCGAGGACAAAAGAAATCTAATTGGCAGAGTATTTGCCTGCTTCCCGAGCGGTATATGTTTGAGGTGAATGTAAAGATATGTCAGACTTCACTCAATTAGAGCTTATATCGCGTTTTGATACTACAACTATCACCGCCTTGCATCGGTGCAAGCAATACGTCAGTTGGTAGTTCAAGTTTACGTTTGCATCTCATGATGGCTCCAATTTCAAATAAATAAGTCTAGATTATCTTAAAGGGCAGTAACGTAGTTTATGTTTTGCTCATTTCCACCTTCACACTGTTCATAAAAATCTCTTTCAATTGCAGCTAACCCCGGCTTGTAAAAAGTCTCTAGTGCGAATCTTTAAAATTTGCGACATTGACGGTGACAACTTGCTCAATGATTACGAACTCAATCTATTCCAAAGACGATGCTTCAACACACCCCTCCAGCCGCAGATACTTGACGAAGTGAAAGCCGTAATTTTAAAGAACATACCCGACGGTATCTTTAACGATGCAGTCACCCTGAAAGGATTCCTATACCTACACTGCCTGTTTGTACAAAGAGGACGCAACGAAACCACGTGGGCAGTATTGCGTCGCTTCGGCTACAATGAGAACTTGGAAATGTGCAAGGAATACCTGCAACCACCAATTAAAATACCTCCCGGCAGCAGTACCGAACTCTCCCATCGCGGCCAACAGTTTTTAATCGCTCTGTTTGAGCGTTACGACAAAGACGGAGACGGCGCATTGTCTCCCGATGAACACAAACTTTTATTCAGCACCTGCCCCTCATCGCCGTGGTCATATTCCACAGATATACGCAAATCATGCCCAGTCAACGACAGGGGTTGGGTAACCCTACACGGCTGGCTGTGCCGCTGGACTCTGATGACTCTTATTGATCTGCCAAAAACGCTGGAGTACTTGGGCTATCTGGGATTCAATGTCCATGAAAATGAATCACAGTTGGCGGCGATTCATGTCACGCGCGAGCGTAGAATCGACTTGGCAAAGAGACAAAGCAGCAGATCGGTGTATATGTGTCATGTAATCGGTCCCAAAGGAGCCGGTAAAACGGGCTTGTGTCGTGGCATTCTAGTCGAAGATATGAAGAGTCTAATCGGAAAGGACTTCAAGACAAATGTGGTGTACTGTGTGAACGCAGTTCAGGTATACGGCCAGGAGAAGCATCTCATCCTGAGGGATATCGAAGTGAAACAAGTACTGGATCCACTTCTGCCACAGGAGGTCAATTGTGATGTGGCGTGTCTGGTGTATGACACATCCAATCCACGTTCGTTTGAGTACGTTGCTCGCATATATATCAAGTACTATGCAGAGAGTAAGATTCCAGTGATGATTGTCGGCACAAAGGGAGATCTGAGTGAGAATCGACAGGACTATCTGCTGCAACCGGCGGAGTTTTGTGAGAAATACAAGCTCCTGCCACCGCATATGTTCACGCTGAAGAACAATAAAAAGGAACTCTATATCAAGTTAGCAACTATGGCTGCCTTCCCGTGAGTATTCAGTTGTTTTCTATGATTTCTCACTGTAAAATTTCATTTGGATGATGATGCAATGCGCGTTTAACATTTTAACATTTTGATAAAGAGATCCATTAATCATATTAACACGTGTATGTGTGTTTGCGAGTGACATTTTTTTTTTAATTTTTGTTGTTGATATCGCGTGAGAGAGAATACGAATTATTGTTGTTCATCTAGGAGAGCTTGGGGCTTGTGCCACCTCATTGTATTACGCATAAGAATCTTTGTTTTTCCATTTTGGCTATGTAATACGGGTGATTGTTTTTATTTAGAGTATTTGTAGATCCCAGTCTTTGAAACAGTATTAATTGGTTTATGGACTAGAGTGCTAGAAGATGTTTTTGCTGCTGCTCTTTATCAAAGCATGTACTACTTACTGAAAAAGGCAGATGATTTCAATCAAAGCACTTGCAAGCTATCTTGCACTTCGAAGGTTTGAACACTTGTGCTGTAGGTTAATAATAATGAAACCTTTTCGACCCCACTTAACTCTAAATGGTGGGAATTATTGAGGAATCAATTAGGTGTACCTGGGCCAGATCACATAAAATGAATGCGATCGAACGATATCGTTTGTACTAAACCTGTCTCTATCATATCTGTGGTCGCAACAACATTGTTGGATCGTTTTCATTTTACGTGATCTGGCTCCTTTTTTCTTTTGTTTTTCTTCCTCCAATTTAGCTCTTTATTTAGTACTGGCCTGAGGAAGTTTTGCATATTCGGATTTTTTTTTTACAAGCTCCTCGTTGTTTATTTTCCAGACCCCAGGTCGGACGTCGTCGTGGAAATTGCGTTTAATGCTGTGATTTATGGGAACCTCGACTGTGATTTTCCGTTTTTAAAATTGATTTTGAGTTGACCCCTCTAACGAAGTACTACATAACCCCTCATTGTACTGTAAGTCGAGTATTCAAATGCCTGAAATCCGGTATTTCTAGCATGCCCACAAACTAATAATAGAGGAGTGAGTTGTAGAGGAAGGCTGTGATGCGGTTGAGCGGCTGTAATGATCTCTTTGTGTCTCCCATCATAAGGCATGCAATGTCAGCATCGCTTGCCTGTCATGTTGTTTTTAGTTTTGGCTCAATTGTTCTGCATCAAATAAGGAATCTCCGACATGGCAGGAACCATTCTGTTTTTGGTTTCCTTTCAATTTAAACTGAGAACCAAACTCATCACTATCACTTGGGTGGGTAATGGATGCATTTGTGGCAGTTGTCACAGCTTTACTTAGACCACCAGTTGGGTCCATTGTGCCTATCATTTTCATCATTTAGAAAGAATTAATCTGCATGCCCCTTAACTATTATGTATGTTTCCTATTGAAAACTACTGAAATGTTTTCAATGAAACTTTTTCTATATTAAGGTTTTAGGCTATGTCTTTCATTGACACGCTCTGTGACCTGCTTTCTGTCTACACTGCTCACCTTCCAATTTCTTCTTTCAAGGCGTTGTTGGTGGTAGTTGGTTGGGCTTGTTTGCATTAAAAAAACTTCAAAAAACTCTAAAGAAAAATGTCCAATGGCGTTAAATCGCAAGATCTGGATGGCCAATTCTGATCGCAAAAACACGGTTGGGAAATGACTCATGCAGTAATTGAATTGTTTCTCTGGCTGTATGGCATGTGGCACCATCTTGTTGGTCACATCCATATCTTGTAATCTAGGCACTAAAAACTGGGTTATGATGTCACGATAACGAACACCATTAATTGTTACTGCCTGACCAGCCGCATTTTCGAAGAAGAATGATGCGATAATGCATACGGCCCAAAATCTGCACCAAACAGTCACGCGTTGTGGATTTTCTGAACCACAAATGCGACAATTTTGACAATTAACGAGGCCATCAAGATGAAAATGAGTTTGTTCAAACAAACCTTTATTATTTTTAAAATATTGCTCAACAATGAAAATGCGTTGTTCTTTCGTATAGCGCGTTTTTGCGTTGGCATCACTTTACTATTAAATGGCGCAGAATTCAAGTTTTGCGTGCATTGAAAGTACATTCTCTAAAACAAACATTGTTCAGTTTGCTCTGATTAGCGGAACGAAAGAGAAGTACGCGACGTTCATTTGAATATAATTAACAGCGACGATGTGCGCAGATTGTATTTTATTTAGTAAAATTACGGTTTAAGCCATAAAATTGCATCTTCAAAAAGTTTAACTGCCGCTTTTTGCAAAATATATCAGAAGCTCAAGCTGTATCGATCGGTATTCTACTAGTTACATTTTCTTATAATTTTTAATTTTGCATACAAAAAAAATTGAAAGCTTCTCTTAACCAAAACACGCATTGCATCAACCACTCCAAAAGATATTTCTATTTTTTTTTCAACAAGCTCGGGTATTTTCTATTAAAACTATTAAAACTCGTTATAAAATTGTTCACCTTTCTTTCAAAAACTTTTGTCCCATTTTTTACTATATGTGGTGGTGGCGTGCGGTTGGAATTTGTTCGTAAATTGTAGTCGTTTCCAAGCCGCTTGGATATTGTTTTACAAGCACAGGTTGGTACAGCTGTGGGAGTCAGCGTAAGTGTGAATTTTATTGCTGAATTAATAAAACTAAAACAAACATTTTTTTTCATTTCTTTCTGTCTGCTGTTAGAAAAACAAATGAATTTTTCGAAAAGATACCATTGAGTCATTAAATAGACATTCCACATTTTATTTGACCCTATCTGTCTGTTGTTTTATTGTTTGTGTGTTTATTTATTTATTTTGAATTTGTTTAATAGTAAAAGTGTAAGGTGAGGAGTTTTTTTGAGCTCTAACAACACTAATAAGCATATAAATCAAAGAAATATATTTACTCTAACATTGCATGCTTTTTTTACATAAGATATTTGTAGTCAACGTTTTCTAATATTTTGTAGACGTAGCACATTTATTATTATGTCCCATGATGTTGAGAATAATGCCTTGCAAGCACAAGCATTTTGTAAAGAACTTAAATCGCTGTACCTATGTCGTGTCATCCAAATATGGTGGTGTACCCTGTTGTCAGTGCAAATTACTGTTCAGTTTTTTAGGGAACGGTTGCAAATGAACAAGCACTTAACAATTTAGATAAATAAAAGTGTTCATAATGTTCTGGTAGAAGAATGAAACAATATGGGTACTGATGAGTCCAACCACCACATCGGGGCGAAACGCATTTTTGAAGTAGAGGCCAACTCAAATTTTAAAAAAATTCAAATGACTATCATACGCTGCACCAATTTATTTACTTCATAAATATGCTTATGATCTAAACCGGTGGAAGAGAGCCTCGTATCTCTTAACGAGATAGCTGAACAGTACAACATTACCCTTCCTGATGACTGTGACATACTCGGCCCTAGCGAAGTATCCTTCCAAACGGAAAATTCTTTGATTTCATACGAATCGAAAGACTTTTGCCTAGAGGTATTCTTCTGAACAGCTTTTCGGAACTTTGTTCCGACAAATGTGAAGCAATTTGTCTGACATCCCAGGGAACTGTAGAGCAGGCAAACTAGAAAGACAAGGCTCCTCTGGCGGGGTCAAATAAATCTACACAACGTGTATGCAATTCCTACGTTAAAAAAATAATAATAAAAATGCCGCATGCAAAGCAAGTCACAGATGAAATATCTCGGATACTGCTAGACTTACATGGCCAACTCTGGATAAAAAAAAAAGATGCAAGGAGCTCCTGCGACTTAAAAGATCTATCGTCTCGAAAGTATTAGGCAGACAAAGGCTTGATCTATGACTTCTGAAGAAACTCCAGAGATGAAGAGGACGATAAGTCCATCACTCACTTACTTTGTAGTTGCCCTGCCCTAGCCAATTTAAGAAAGGCCTACTTAGGAAACTATTTTCTCAAAGTTCTCAATGATCTAGGTAACACCAGCGCCGTAAGGGAATCATTCTTCAAATCCCAATGGTATGCATAATGGGGCCGACTAACGTACTAAGTCCTTCACTCACCGAGAGCCACTTAAAACAAACGGCGATATTTTTAAACATTAATTTCTGAGTATGTGACCCATTGACATACTAATCATGAACTGCTAGTAGCCAATTTTTCGTTGAACCACTAGCTCTTTTGGTTCACGGCGGAGAGAAACGAAAACACTCAAATGTCATCGAGCAATTCATGCGATTTTGTTTGAGTGCTGAGTGTGCCATCTGTTATAGAACGTTCGAAATAATTTGAATAAATCGTTAGTTTGCGCAGTTGCATTGTTTCTACAATGGATGGCACTGTGTTGGTGTTCTATGCACAAAATAGCAATGGCGCTCAGAGGTTTCTTACTTTCGCCGCACTGAACGAAAAGGGCTAGTGCTTTTGTTTGCTTCATTTTTCCTCGCAGGTTTGTATGAAACTGACATTTCACTAGCAGTCCATGTATGTCAATCATGTGACCACTTTGATTATCAGTCTTGTTATTCGCTAGAAGGTATGACAAAATAGAGATATTCCTACAGCATACATCGTAACAGTTAACCTACTGCTTTGCCTCAGTAGTTCGCTATAAATCACAACCTCAACTTGATTTGGGACATAAAATGTAAAATGTGTGTAATTTGATCCCTCCTAACTTATTATTTCTTATAGTTGGTATGGTATGTTCTCCCGTATGAATAAAAAAAAACACTTTACATAATATTTTGTTTTTTTTTCTTAGAAAAATTGTGCATTTGCCGCATGTAACAATGAAAATCTTACCTCGATTTGTATTCTAATTGAAACTTTCTATTTCCTTCTACATAGACATCTCCGTCAATTTGGCTTAGCAACTGAGGATCCCACTGTATGGTGGAAAGCTGGCATTGGTATTGCAGCAGCAACACTTCTTGGATTCCTAGTGATGAAGGCTTTCCACGGAACCACTGGACCACATTCAAAATAATCAATTTTAGTCTTTAACATTCAACAAAATCACAAAAACAAATTAAATATTTTTCTATTTAAACCTAAAAAAAAAAACCAAACAATATTCTGTAAAGAACTTGAGGAACCCCTGGGATTGTATAATACACAATAGGATATTCATATTATAATGGTTTTCTTTCCCTAAACAATGTATACTTTCATACTCAATCATATAAGCAATATTGATTATACGCTCTTATAAAAGAATTAAAGAAAACAAAACTCTTACTTTTAGTTTCTCCACAACACACTAAAGCACACAAAATGTTTGTGTGTGTGTGAGTACTCGTCTAAGTCAAATGCCTAAATGCATTGTCCGTTGTTCACTGTTTTGTAAATAAATATTTTGTTACCTAAGATCCTTGTTTATGTAATGACACGTTGTTGGTATCTTTCTGTATGAATAGCTGACTACGAACGGTAGTTCACACAGCTGGATACTTGCAACAAATATTACTTTTATATTTTTTGAGAACTCTAAACTATACCTACTCTTATTATAATATGTAACTGTATCTACTATCAAATATGAAATTTTGTATTTAAGTTTTTTTCTTTGTTTTAAATATGATTATACATCCATGAGGTGTAAAGCTTTATGTTGAGTAAACAATTTAATTTCTTCCAAAATATAAGTATCTTAGAAGTAAAATAAGAAACGTTCAATTTGGACTGGACACAGGTATCTGTGTAATCCTAGTGTTTCCGGTCGAGTTTCATGAAGTCGGGTCTTAGATGAAACTCTAATAAATTAAATTGATTAATAAATATGTATAACGGTTTTATTATATCTATAAACTATCATACGATCTATATATTTTTAGTCAGGGAGATGTATGTAAATAATTAGTGCAATAAAAATAAACTCTTTAATCTTTTTTGAGAAAAAAAAAGCGAAAAACTTTTGCGTTTTTATGTTTTCTTCAAGAAGTGTTGGTAATTTTATGTTCAACTTGAAAATATGTCCAACCAGCTTCGACTTTATTACTAATATAAATGTATAGCAGTCCCGCCTGGCTTGGCTTGAGTATTTTATTATAAAGGGTGTCCCATAATTCACGCAAAATTTGAATTTTAATAGTACAGTGATGCCAACGCGAAATAAAAATAACAATGTGACAGCTGACAGTTCGAGGTTAGTAGAAATGAAGCGCTATACGCATTTTCATTGTTGAGCAATATTTGAAAAATAATGAAGGTTTGTCAGCTACAGCTCAGCTCTCGCGAACGTCTGACAAACATCCGAGAGTATGACTGTCATGAAAAAGCTTCTCAATTCAGCCGTTCGGACTCGGCATAAAATTGTAGGTCCCTTCCATTCGTCCCAAAAATAGAAACTCACACAAAACGAATGGTTGCGAGAAGCTAGGCCTTGGATGTCACCCGCCTGTTGCGCCACCTATTTATTTATTTATTTTTTTTTTTTTTTTTTTGTCAGCTACAGTCCGCAATTTTTAAACAAAATCATCTTCAGTGATGAAGCTCATTTTCATCTTGTTGGCTTCGTTAATCGTCAAAATTGTCGCATTTGGGGTTCAGAAAACCAACGAGTAATTGTTGAGAAACAAATGGATCCACAACGCGTGACTGTTTGATATTTTAGGCTGGAGGCATTATCGGGCCATTCTTCTTCGGAAATGCGGCTGGTGGCTGGTCAGGCAGTAACAATTAATGGTGTTCATTATCGGGGCATGATAGCCCAGTTTAAGTGCCTAAATTACAAGATATGGATGTGCCCAACCCGTGGTTTCAGCAAGACGGTGCCAAATGCCATACAGCCAGAGTAATTGAATTTACTGCAGGAGTCGTTTTATCATTGGACTTTTATGTTTTGTGGTTTTGCAAATAAGCCCACAACCACCAACGCCTTGAAAGAGGAAATTGGGAGGTGTATTAATGAAATTCAGCCACATTTAAGCGAAACGGTCATAGAAAATTTCAATAAAAGCCGTGGCGGCCATTTATCCGATGTGCTATTCCATACATAACCCCAATCTGTATACTCTATGAATCAATACAAAATGTAAGCTTTCTAATTAAAAAATCTGGATCTATTTCTATGAAAATTACATTTTGCTTGAATTATGGGACACCCTTTATAAAATAATATAAAGCCAAAATTTTATTGTGTTTATATAATTTCTTTTGCTTGCCTGTTTCTTTAATGTTGTTTTTCTGGAGAAAGCCACTCTGATCATAGAGGAAACATTCATCCCAACAGTTTATATACAATGACCACAAACAAAGCAAAACAGAGATTGAAATTTATACTGTGGCAATTTGAATGAAAAAATAAGGAAGGAAAACAAGTTTGCCGCTAGTTTGTGGGCTAGGGTGTATCGTGTAGATTTTCTACTTTCTATTGTATATTACAGAATATCGAGAACCGAATTCCCGAACCCGTGAACAAGTACTAAAAAAATACAGTCCATTACCTTTGGAGAAACATTGGTCCTTCGAGCCGGAGCCAGCGACGACTATGTAATTTCTGTGTTTCCGTGTATCGAACTTCTGATACCTCTCGCGCAATATATAAGTTATATTTTTATAGGCTTATGGAGTATTTAAGTACTATCAAACAAAATGGTTTCCGGAATAGCCGGATAGCAACGCAGTGAATTAAATTAAATAGACTTGGCAGCATCGAATTTTTAAATGCAGCTCCGATGCATACGAGGAAGATTTTTCGATCTTTTACTACTTCTTACTCATTTTTATTCATTGTCGTTCCTTAACTTAGAAAAGAGAGCGGCTTCAAGAGATACCCCTCCACACTGAGAATCCTACTAGTTTTTACTCAACAAGTTTCTTGAAGTAAGCTGATTTATGAAAAAACAAAATGCATCTGCCATTTTTCATAAATTACTACCAAAGCGTTCCCTAACGTTTTCGTAAATTTTTCTCTTTGATAGAGAATTTATCTCCACCAGACTGCCATTTTTAAAGTCTTTTTAAATTTTTACTACAAAATTAAAGAAACGCCTAAATAGTTTGCTTATTTCGTTGAATTTATTAACGAGTGATTAGTAAAGTTTACGGAAACTAATTACTAAATTGTATATGGTATGTTCTCAACTAGGTTTGCAGTGCTGATGCACATTTGAAACCATTGACATAGTATACATGGACTGCTGGTGAAATGTCAGTTTCATACAAACCTGCGAGGAAAAATGAAGCAAACATAAGCACTAGCCCTTTTGGTTCAGTGCGGCGAAAGTAGGAAAGAGATTTCAATATCTGCGCGCCTTTGCCATTTTGTTTACATAGAACACAGTGCCATCCATTGTAGAAACATTGCAACTGCGCAAAAATAACGACTTATTCAAATTATTTCAAACGGTCTATAACAGATGGCAGTATGGCACACTCAGCACATAAACCTCGACACAAACCAAATCGCACGAATTGCTCGATGACATTTGAGTGTTTTCGTTTCTCTCCGCCGTGAACCAAAAGAGCTAGTGCTTATTTTTGCTTCAACGAAAAATTGGCTGCTAGCAGTCCATGTATAGTATGTCAATGTTTGAAACATTTTATTCGCAATCGAAAACCACAAAAATAACGCTCACTTAAAATTTCAAAATGTCGTCGCACCAAGGTTCTTACCCATCAACATCCGTTCAAAAGTCACAGAAAGCTTTTTGAACTGATAACAAACTGTCATAAGTGACAACTGACAACTGTTAAAACTCAAATAAAATCAGCCAAGCTGTGGTAACTTGTGAAATCGGAGCAAACCGGAGGTTTGTGGACAGCTCCTATTGAAAACAGAAATGTTTGCCGTAAATAGTGTTATAAAACAAAATAGATTTAATTTAATTCGAACAATATGTAAGTTTAGTACAAGTGCTATACCGGCAGCTAGAAAAAAAGTGTGTATAGTCGGTGCTGGTCCGGCCGGATTCTATGCCGCTCAATACATTTTAAAGCGAATTCCCGATTGTGATGTTGATGTTTTGGAGAAACTACCTGTTCCATTTGGACTAGTTCGGTGAGTGAGATTACACTTTCTAGCCAAAGATGACTGAACGTATTATGTTAGATAGATAGCCTGTAAAGTTGAATTTATTTTAATAAATTATACAAAATTCTTTAGGATTCGTTCATACTTCCAATAGATTCTAAGCTTAATGTAGGTCTACAATCAACAAATTGCAAGAGTACCAAAACCACTAAAATTAAGAACTGTGCACTGCTTAACTGAAGAGCCATTTTGGGGAACTGTGCACTTACAGTACGTAAACCTAAATGACGATTGTTTATCTGGCTCTCATATATATAGGTCAATATTCTAATTGCTCTTGCAATTTGTTGTTAGCTCATTAGAAGATAATAAACAAATTAGCATAATTCGTTTAACTAATCTTGGTGACAATGGAATATCACTGTGACTATAGGACTTCATTACGAAACCGACTTCATGGGAAACATTGTTCAATTTGCGCCAGTAGCGTTTTGTCTTAGTTTTGTTTTCTTTTTATTTCACAACTTCCTCATGTATTAAAATGCATGGTGCTCTCATTCGAATGCTTAAAGGGTACCGACCATATTGATTATTCACTTTATTTATTGGTATTTCGATAGCAAATGAAAACTCGTCGTATATACCAACCACGTTGTTATCAGCTGAAGTGAACATACTATCTCCTTGATAACTTCAAGACAACAGGCTGTTATGGCTTCATTTCTTATTGGTTTCAATTGTTACCATAAGATCACAGTGCACTAAATGTCAAGTTATTTCGTTTATTACTTTCAGAGTAAGCTTATTGCCCACACATGTCGATACAATAAATTAAGTTCTATTCTTCTTCTATTTTTTAAATGGGTAGATAGTAATACTCTTTTTATGTAGATGGATATTATTTATGCATTCTTTAGTCGTTAGAGCTTCAACTCAGTTTGCAATTTTACTGGGCGTTGGGTTGGCTAGAACTATGACCTTTTGGCGCAAAGACCGACGAAATCATTGGATCAACCACATCGTGGCAGAATGATCTCCGTTCCCCAGTCGCCAGTGTATACTCTATAATAATAGAAGCTAGAAGAATCACAAAAAAAATTGAAAGTCAGTATTCAGTATAGACACTGGGGTTCACCGCGTTTGTCTGTTTCTGATTTACATATTTGTGTCGCAATGGCGTCGAACGCCTATACCAAAAGACGAGCCAAATACAGTTATGAAACCGTATGCATAAAGAAGGTACACCCTTCATATTTTATTATATTCTTCAAAGAAGCAATTGAAATTCGCCATCATAGTTTTCAAAGTCAACTGCCCTGTCCGAACAAATGCAAACATTTCTATTAAAATTACAGCCGCTGTGTTGAAACCGCCTCACAGTACAAAACCGCTGACAGTCTGCCAAGTCACTTGATATGTGGATGCATTTTCCTCTAAAAACTTGCAGGGTAGCTGCAATATATAGAATTTAAAATAGATTTCAAATCAATGTCTATGTTTACCTACGTGCAACGCGTCGTGAAAATCTACTATGTATTGATTGATCGAATTTGTCGGGCATAATAGTTCCTCCAAATGTTAAACTTAACAAAGAAAAACAAATTAAAACTGCAAAAGCACTGGGATATTCCATATTCGTATGTAGTCTTGGTCTGTACTCTGTATACTCCACTTAGCGTCTTAGAATGAACTGAATTCTTTGATGAAACAAATTAATTATTACTGGGTAGCTATGTCTAGGTATTTTATTATAAAAACCCCCCTCGGGGAGAATTTCTTATCTTAAGAGATTGATGTGTACATTCGTATTGCCAAATAGACATGTCCACTCATGAATCACGCAAAAAGCTTAAGTTTCAAAGAATTCTGCGGACTTCAATCTAGAATTGTATGGTATTTGTTCAGCCGCACAAACGTATGATGCTAATTTGTGAGCGCAGCGTTGCTCTATGCTTGTGGAACTCAACTAGTGCCATTTCTGAAGTCAGTTATTTTTACATATTTAAAAACTTTTTGAATTAACTGCAGACTAGTTTACTATATCAAACAAATTGCGGGGTTAGGTTACAAATTACCAAGTCAAAAACTCTCCCACTTGAATTTAATCGCCTGGCTTATATTGCCATCCAGATTCGTAAGCAAATTCCGCAAGTGGGTATATTTAACTGCTATAGTTAAACAATTTAATTTGTTCGAAATCCAAGGCAAAGATTTCGAATCTCCCACTTCAATCCCGGAAGTAAGAGCAATATGATTTACATTTTGTTTGCTATCCTAGTTTAGATAAGGACTCACAAGACAAAAGTTCGTTGTGGGTCCAACCTTGGGTGGATTGAACAACACCGTCATTTTCGAATGCTCAGATGCTAACTCGGCCAAGGATAAAAGGTAGCATGCTTATTTTCTGTGAAGGTTTCGTCTCCTGGTAATTTAAATGGATCCGTAATAATGGTTATGTTTCGCAGTGAAATTTTGTCGTCATTATTGTATGAAAATCGCATCGCATCCTAACAAAGCCGAGAGCCTACTTGTATGTAAAATTAAATTTTTGGCATTTCTTTCCACAAAAGCTTTCAGCGGAATTTTTAATGAAAATTATTTTAAAGAGTATGTACTGTACACATTACCCAAAAAGTACCTTTAGCCGCTTTACTGCACCCATACGCTACTGCGCCCCTCATAGCGCAGCCTAGAACATCGCTTTATAAACCGAATCGCTAAGTAATCCGCTCCATCATGTAGTAAACTAATTAATATTATTATTTGCATCATGCGCTTATTTTATGCGAGCACTTTCGGCTCTAAACTAATTGTAAAAAAAAAAAAAACTAATTACAGCTTCGGTGTAGCACCAGATCATCCCGAGGTGAAAAACGTAATCAACACATTTACAAAAACCGCAGAGAATCCCCGCTTTAATTTCCTTGGAAATCTAAGGCTTGGCGGAGACTTTAGTCTGCAGCAGTTGCGGGACAACTATCATGCGGTTCTACTAACCTATGGCGCAGACGAGGACCGTTGCATGAATATTCCCAACGAAGACTGCGGAAAACTGATATCGGCACGAAAGTTTGTCGCTTGGTACAACGGACTGCCGGGGTCAGAAGATCTTAATCCAGACCTATCCGGGGACACTGTAACGTTAGTCGGACAGGGCAATGTCGCAGTCGATGTTGCCAGAATGATTCTCTCGCCTGTGGATGCCTTAAAGGTAAGGTATGTTGGTTGATTCGTTTTGTGTGGCTTTATCAACTTTTAAGTCCTTTACAAGTCGACGGATACCACTGACTACGCGTTAGAGACACTGGCTAATAGTAAAATTAAAAACGTGTATTTAGTTGGCCGCCGCGGACCCCTTCAGGCTGCTTTTACTATAAAAGAGCTCAGGGAAATGTTGAAGCTACCAAATGTCGCAACTGTTTGGCGAAAGTCCGATTTCAATGGTAAGGGTAACCTTTGTGATGCACCAAGCCTAGTTAATGTACTATTTTGCGTTTAGACATTCCAGAGATAGTCAACTCTTTGGCACGTCCGCGTAAGCGCCTCACAGAACTCATGCTGAAAAGCCTGAACGAGCAGACAGCTTCGGGGCAGACGAGTAAAAAATTTCTCCCAGTATTTCAAAGATCCCCGAAAGCCATACATGATGATTCCATTGAATTCACTGTGACCCAGGTGAAGGATAATACAGCTATTCCAACGGATGTGTCGGAAAAGTTTCAGACTGATTTGATTTTGCGAAGTATTGGCTACAAGTCAAAACCTGTCGATGAAACTATACATTTTGACGATCAGCGAGGATATGTTATCAACAAAGAAGGTATTGTTATTTATTTGCAAAATGTTTTTAATGTAACACGTGTTATTTGAAAGGTCGCGTTCTTCGAAAAGACTCAGCTGGGGACATTATCGACAAAGGACTTTACGTAGCCGGCTGGCTTGGAACTGGTCCAACTGGAGTCATTCTAACGACAATGAATGGTGCGTTCGCTGTTGCGAAATCAATTTGCGATGATATCGAGAGCAATACAATTGACTCGTCGACTCCCAAACTTGGACTGGATGTCAGTGGCAAACCTGTGGTAACATGGGATGGTTGGAAGGCAATTGATAAGTTCGAAATTGAAGCTGGTAATGCCAAGGGAAAACCAAGAGAGAAAATTGTAAATATCGAGAAGATGCTACAAATTGCTGGTGTATAGTTGAATTTTTTAATTTTTGTATTATATTTAGATAAGAATAAAAACATGTATTTTTTATTTTGTTTAATTGTTGTTCTTTTGTGAACTTTAGTTTGCTTACCGTGGTTTTTATGTGTTAGATGTTCCCATCGCCCTTTCTTACTAGTTTGTCTCTGTTTCTACTGAGCTTTGGAGAAACTTAAAAATAAACTGTACTGTCTCTGTCTCACATCCATCAGATCAGAAATTAAAACGATTTCCTTCGAACTAATTATAAAATGAAATCCGAAAAAGTATTGCACAAAACTTAAATCTTTAAAATATTCCTATACAAAATTTGAAGTAAGTAAACATTATGGAGCTAGTCTCAACGCCAGAACCACATTACATCCCCGGGTAAGACTGATTTTAGTTTTTTGTTCAAGCTCAATATTGATTGGTGGGCCCTTTTTTTGCAGATACACTGGATATTGCCCACAGTATCTTTATCGTATTTGTAAAACTTATGGAAGTCTAACACATAAACTACTCGTAGATCCTTGCGTTAGGCACTCACCGAAAATATTAATCACTGGTCCAAACGAGAACAAAATTGCCGAAGATAGACCGAGCCCCAAAGAAATTGATCTTATTAAGACCCACGAACGGGAAGGTGATGCGGTCTACAAGTATCCGATAGTGCCAGGTTACGACGGCTTTATACCAAAAATAAGATCAAAAATTGGCGATCGATTTTTAGCCGCAGCGACAGCAGGTGTAGCTGAACATGAGCAATACATGCAACAGTTGAAATGTGAACGAAGAAATCTTCAACATAGGACTTTACTACAGAATGGGCAGGGGATTTTTACAAGAAATTTGGGCGAACGATCAGTAAGATCTAAATAGTTAAATGAAAATCATGTTATCTAACTTGACTTTTGGGTAGATGCAAGGCACTAGTTATCAACTACCGCTGATACCAGTTCGTCCGGAAGCAGAAGGTTTAATCAGATCGAGAGATATTCCTTATGAAGTGAAGGTTCCATATTCAAAAGATACACCACCGCATTTTATGGTGGATAATGATCCAGAAAAATTCGTCATAAAAGGTAGGACAAAAAAATATACCTATATACACTTACGTGTAAGAAATGAGCAATGATACTCATGATTACTATGGTCACGACATCCGATTTCAATGAAATCGCACATTAGCTTAAGCTGCATTGCTCTAATGACATTTTTTAGACACTTGCATTTAATAGAATGGCGCCCAGCGTCGGAGTTGAAATCAATTTCTTCTGGATAGTATAAAGCATTGACATATTACAACATGTACTGCTAGTGAAATGTCAGTTTTATACAAACCTGCAACGAAATTAAGCAAACATAAGCACTAGCCCTTGTGGTTCAGTGCGGCGAAGGTATGAAACCTCCGAGCGCCATTGATATTTTTTACATAGAACTCAGTGCCATCCATTGTAGAAACATTGCAACTGCGCAAAATAACAACTTATTCAAATTATTTTGAACGTTCTATAACAGATGGCACACTCAGCACTCAATCGCATGAATTGCAAGTTAGCTGTCAATATATTTTCGAATGTCAAAATTTGACCGTGATATAGCATTTCGCTTAGCACATCTCTTTTACAGATATGTTAATTTTTTTTTACTAACGTCAACAAACTTGTAGGAAGACAGATTGAAACTCTAGTGTCGTTCATGCTAACTTACTGTCCCCTAATTTTAGAAATCGAAAAAGCAATCGGATTTTTCGATAAAAAAAATATTTTGTAGTTGCTGTTGCAAATTCGTAAGAAATTTTATTGTGTGTTGTAATTTTACACAGGATACAGTGGTCACATTCCAATGGCCTTTAATCGTTTCGGGCAAAACAACAAGGATCTGACAACCAGCGCCCTATGTGAGTTTTCGAACAACTATCATCATAGACGCAGTGCAGAATGGGTGCCGATGGAAACTACAGGGATTGGCACATCCTTACCTACGAGTGAACCATTCAAAATTTATCAACGTACCACCGGAATGATACCGAACTATGCTGGTCATGTGCCTGGGGAGATCTTTAAATTCGGCAGCACATATGGCAAGAATACCGTTGATGCAAAGCGGTGGCTGGATGAGAATTTATAAATTTATTGTGAATATTTTGGAAATACAATTATAGAAATTAAAAGACAAATTTAAGTTCATTTAATCAGTCAGTTAAGTAATGCAGCTTTTAAACGCTTGTAGCCAAGAACATAATATCTGTGAAGCAGAAGTAATACACGCATGTGTCCCGCCACAGCTTAATATATAACATTTGCGACTTGCTCCCGCCTCGTTAACGTTTTTGACAGCAGTTAAGGACCATTTACAAGAGAGCGACCAACTCCCTACGAACGACCGAATATTAGCAAGTTTTGACAGTCCGTTCACATGAACACTTACTAGGTCGCTGCAGTTCGCGAATTTCAGCCATCATTTTCTACCCGCAATGATTAATTTGATGTGAATTAAATAACGTGGATTGCGAATCAACTTTGTCAATTCGCGCCGATGCTGTTTTCGTTCGCGGCAAAAAGTATGGAATTCGAAATTTCGTTGTTTAAACAGTTTTTAAACTTGTTTTCTTAATACATTTTAATGCAATAATTACTTATCCTTGGAATAGTAAAATGTGCTATTTTCTGTTTATAAATGCATCAAAAGTGGTTTGTTCGCATTTCATCAATTCGTTCGTTCGCTCTCATGTGAATAGTCCTTAATTCGCATTGACGAGCGCCTATTCGCCCAATATATTTTTTGCAAACCAAGCCAATTTCAATGAAAGTACCTCATTCGCAGTCATTTTCTGAACACTTCCCAGGCGAACTTTCGTTAAAGAATGCATCATAAAATCTCTCACCATTATTTTCACCACACACATCTCCCACATCGCAGAAAATTTTTGTACCCAGCCAGCGCATAGCAAAAGAAAAAAACACAACACAAAAGGCAGATTGGAAAAGTTCTCTGAATCGCGGAGTAGTGTGTGAATATCTCGGATATCGGGAAAAAAGGAGCGCAATCGAATTTTCGCCACATAACTGATGAAAAACTGTGAAATGATCTTTGAAAATATAAACCGTCGTCAATACAGTGCCCCAAAAGTGATTTTGTAAAAGAATTCGACGAAAATTTTCCACTCGAAGATTCAAGTGAAACTTTTTCGCACTCTTGTCCATTTTCTTTTCTTAGTTCATTTGATTTTTTTGTATGGTGTTTACTCGGAAAAAAAAAGAAACCAAGTTTATGTGATGTGATGACCTAAAAATGCACTCTGTCTCATTTTAACATGCACTTGTTTACATGATAACCCCCTGTGTATGCATCGCGTAAGCATAGTGTCGACCCTTTCATACTATGAAATTGTTGCTAATTCTCTTGACGTGAAATGATTCTTGTGGCTTACGAGCTCGAGTGCAAGGGAGTCGAATACAATCGTTCACTTCATCTAACTACATCTTCGTTAGTGGAATTTTGTTGCGACTTTTAAAGAAAACTCACCACCAGTGTTAAATCTTCGTTAAAAAAAATCAAAATTTCGATATACACCTTATTTTCGTTTTTTTCTTCAATTCGTCGTGTTCGCTAGTATCTATCCTCTTAAAAGATTATTTTTCTTATCTCTACCAATTGGAAAGGTGAGCAGTAAAAATAAACAAATTTACTAGGTGGTGGAAAAGTGAAAACAAACTTTTGAAAACGAAAAACAAAGTGAAACGAAAATAGAAGTTCTTAAATGGTTGGCACATTACAACAATTATTCTTTTCATCACCGTCCCGCAGTGTTGTGTTTACAATTATTTATGACATATGAGAAAGAGACAGCTAACTCTCGATTGTTCGCAAACGGCAAACTATTTCGTTCGACTCCAGTTTTTGTTGTGTATTTTGATAAAACAGGTGAGTGTAGTGCGCATGTTCGAATGGCAATGTTCAGTACTTTGATAATAAAAATATAAATAATAATAAATTGGTGTGTGATAGGGATGTCAATTGAGTTATTGATGGGATGGCATTCAAAATAGAGTGAGAGATACTTAGACGTATTATACTTTTAAAAGGGTTGTGGTTGTGGTATAGGGTTTATCTTTCTCTGTCTTTCGCACTATTAGACAATTTAGAAATTTATGTAATTGCCGGCGGGATTTGATCTGATTGCATCTTTCTAGATTATAAAAAAAATGTGTATTGTGTGTGATAAAATTATTATAGGGAAAAGGTGAAACAAATATATACACTATACACACATAAAATAGGGTTTCTATTTCTGTCAATATTTCGGGGTAATTTCTAAGAACGAAGGGAAAGGTCGGTGATGCTTTGTTTATGTTTTTCTATCGTTCGTTACAGCCACAGTCGAGAGTGCAAACAATTTTTTCTTGTGCTTGGTGTTTCTAAATTGAAATCGAAGTGTGGCTCATTCTGTTGCATTGCAATGCGTTGCTGTGTTTCTTATAACAAGGCTTGATGGAGCGCAGGGGTGAAATTTCTTATTTGCAATCTTGCGTATACGTGATTTGAATCACGCGTTGGTATTCCAAAAGGAACATGATTTTACCTGCCAACATACATATTTTCTAATAGAAAGTTACGTTTTAACTATACATATGTATATTCATATTAAATACTTGATCAAATTGATTTGTGGTTAGTAGGTCCTCATCCTGCAACTACGCTAGTTTTTACTACGTAGTTACATGACCGTTAAGGGGTATGGACGGTTTTCGTATAGCGTAAGTAGGTACCTACTCAACAAATTTATATATTTCTTGCCCAAACTGAGTCCTCGCTGTAAAACCACTTTTCAAACATATGCCGCTAGCTAATGATACGAAGGAGGGCAAACCCAAACACCACGAAACTGGCAAGAAGACTTTTCAACGAACAAGTTGTCAAAAAGTGGATAAACCTAAAATATAAAAGAGTTCTTCAAAAGGGACGTGTAGATGTTAAAATTTAATAAAACAAGTTGTGGGTGAGTTACCTAACAACGAATGGTTTATTTTATTTGAAAGCCTTATCAATGAAAATGTGGATTATGACATCGTTCGGCGCGTATCCGAGAAGTTCAATTTTCAATGACTCTGATGGTGATTTGAGTGATAGAATGAGTTATGTTGATGTCGAGGGCACTGTTCGTTTGCGTAGACTTAAGACTTTGGGATAACTTATAAGCAAAAAGCAGCCAAAGCGCACGATCTCGGTGGCTAGTTCACGTCGCCTCTGTGTAACATGGCCATGCCCACAAATCACTCGTGAAGAAGTCCATTGTGGCATCAGATGTGATACAACGTTCTATTTGAACCTCATGTCGTTAAAAATCTTATTTGCGAACGGATAAGTTCTTGTACGCGGTACGGAATTGACTGCCTCGGGTTATCCTTTTTCTGCACAGCTCCGTTGTTTGCCACTTAACCGGTCGACTCGAATTCTGCTAATAATTTAATTATTGACTGAAAAGAGTGACAATGTAAACGCGCGGATCGCAGACTATCGACAACACCCATTTTTATAAAGTTGCTCGACATCGTAACTTGTCATGGTAATTTGTCTTTAGATATTGTCTGTAAAATAAAAAAATGTGCACGACTATGTCGCCGTCGCACGTATCTCGTTAATTGCGAATCTCGCAGAAGCTCAAAGTCATTTCACCAAATTTTACGTTAAAAATCTTTCCCACTCAAGATGTAGGTAGGTACTCGGGTTTAGTAACTGAACCCTTGTTAATTAACAACGTAATACATTACTACATAAACATATCTACGTATTAACTAACATCAACATTTTATTAATTTTAAATTTCACCTCGACTTACACGTGAAGGAGGGAAGTAGGTGATGAATTTAGAATTATATTTCTACTAAAGTTCTAGCCTTTACAAAAATATACATACCTACCCTTGTGTGAATACAGATCGGGTCTTGGGTAGTCATTTTTGAGAAATATTCATAAAACGGTTATATTCCAGTTTTCTGAGATCTTATTATACCTACCTAGTTGTTTGATATATGTACAGTAAAATCTCCCAATTGTGACACCTTCCAATCGGGACTCCCATTTTGCCACCCTTGAGAGTTTTTACGCATACACCCCCTGTAATCGGGACACCTCTGCACAATCCGGTCAAACCTGCTAATTGGGACATTTTACAAAAAAAATCCAGCAATTGTGACTTCTCTAATCGGGACAATAAAATTCCACTTAACATTTTTCAAAAGCTACTACATCAAGACAAACAACAACGGAGCAGCGTTTTACTGTCATTCCAACTTAGATATTGGCCGAAGACATGCCAAACTCCATACAAAAAAAACTGACATTTCACAATAGGTCTGTTCCTTTACTTTTAAATCTTACGAGTTTTTACTAATTCTTACGAATTTTTACACAATGTCGTTCCCTAACTTGAAAAATTCGTAAAAGAGAGCGGCATCGAGAGAGCAAGATATTACCCCTCCATTGCGAATCTTACTAGTTTTTACTCAACAAATTTCTTTGCGTAAGAATTGAAACAACTGTCCTGTCAGTCGCCTGAAAATTGACAGAGATTTGAAATTTGATTTGAACCGCGTGTAACGACTATTTGCATTTGTCTTTTGATTTTCTGCGATATGAGAAATAAATTGGTATGAAAATGGTATCAGAAGGCGGAAAAATAGTGTAGCTTTTTTTCTCTTTTCGAATGCATGTAGTTCAGTTAGTAAAAACGCTTCCACATACTTGGATTCATACTCACATGAAATTTATTGAAAACAAGATGCATCTGCCATTTTTCATGATTACTACAAAAGCGTTCCCTAACTTTTTCGTAAGTTTGTCTCTTTGAGAGAGACTTCATCCCCACCACTGCCATTTTGACAGTCTTTTCCATTTTTACTACAAAAGTAAAGGAACAGACCTAATATGTGCTAGAATTCTAGCCCAGTTAGGTATCAAAAAAAGTGTTAGCCTTGCATCTCCCCTACTCTGCAGCTATTTGATTTTTTTTAATAAAAAACGGTATCTTTATCACACACCTATTGTACCTATAGGATAGAAAATACATACATATCTCCTAACAATATCTTCCTACTTTTATGCAGTAAAACAAATGTAGCCTATTCATCGCAAACTTATCAACAAAAAATTCTTAACAAATAAACACAGACACACAGTATGGAATCTTCTGAAAACAATTCATTAGAAAATCTAGCAGTCTTACTGCAATCAGGTATTAACAAAGAGGAGATCAGCAATACTTCCGAATTTGACGAGCAAAACAATGCATCAGAAAATAAAACAAAAAAGGACTCACTACCAAGTGTATCACCGAAAGATGTAGATCGTAAAACACACGAACACAGATCACAAGAAGACTCAGTTCCAGATTATAGCAATAGTTTCGAAAAGAACGACGAAATGGATGAAGAAAAGTACAACAGTAATCAACCACAAGGTCCAGAAACAATCGATAATGTCTCTCAGGAGTCGTCGATACCAGAAAATATTCTATCGCCTCCAAAGTCTGAAACTCAAACAGATGAAACAAATACGGCGACATCATCGCCAGCCTCTGATTCACAACTCTCACCCACAGTGGGAGCCACTGGTGGTGTCTTAGGTGTAGGTGCTGCGACTGCAACAGCCACCTCAGCACAATCTGATGGTTCATCAGCGGTTTCACCAGCGTCAGGAAGTGGCGATCAATCGCCAAGAGTGGTCCAACCAATTAATATTGTCGCCAATGGAACGATTCCAAAGTCTGGCAAGCCCTTAATGTTGGCGATAAATAAGAAACTAAGCAAACCAAAGTCCAGAAGAAGTCAAAAGAAATCAAAAGCTATGGTTGCAATGTATGAGAGTGAGGTAAGTTGTTTTGTGGTCTCAATTTGATTCATATTTTTTCACGTGTTTGGTGATGTCCCTTTAGATTAGTGACAATAAAATTGGCATAAAGCTGTGTATTAAAAAATCAGAGAGTAGCACAACACCCACAAAAACCAAGCCTAGTCGGAAGAGATCCCGCAAGTCCAAGACCCGCGTGGATAGTGATGACTCGGAATACGAAACCGCAAAGCGCCGACGAGAGCGACCTACAAATAACAATTCTGACAGGCCGAAGCGGGGTGGTGGTGATGCAGCGGCGTTTAAAGAACCCGTACAGCAAAGTGCCTGGGGCTCAACATTGCCCGAAAATGTGCTCTTTAAGGTAGGCAATTGTTAGAATTGAAATTAAATATTCACGAATTTTCTTGTGATTTTGTAGATTTTTCATCATGTCGTGGAGAAAGAGGGCGCCTTACCCACCCTCTTTAAATTGGGTCGAGTTTGTGCGCTGTGGCGGCAAGTCTCGCTTTCCTCGTCACTATGGCGTTCGATGGATTTGAGCACATGGGTTAAAGAAAAATATCGCACAGAATTGAAGCTCAAATGGTTTATCGAAAATCGGGGCAGAGGATGCACCGATTTGAATGTCTGTAAGTACATAGTTAGAATAAGTATATGTACATTTTTTGTTTGAAGTGCTTGCAAATAGCGATACAACACTCAATTGCAAAAACAACAAGCAGGCAAGCCGGATGTAGTTGTTTTAATGAGATCATACATACTTTACTTTGTTGAGATAGATGTTCAATTGCACACTAGTGTAAGAGCTGCATCGACCAAAAGTTATTGACCGCCTTGATCGAGAAGAAGTTGATGACTTTTGGGAGTCATGTCTGTGACAAGTTAAGTTGTGTTCAGCTCAGAGACCTTCTAATAACTCCAAAGTTTAAATATACTTTGGTCGTCCTTCTTTTACTGCCTCTTTCTTCAGTGGTCGCCATAACATGTTAAAATGTGGCTGCCTCGTCAAAAATTGTGCAACCAACAAGATTCGTTGTCATATCACTATTGCAGCCTTTATACTGATCAGAGATCAGCGTTCCCCTTTCCTAAACACAAAGTGCTGCGACTAACATGCTTTTTAGTTTTTGTTTACAACTAAACTTATTCCCTCAATTATTTCCAAATCAAATTTAATTGCTTTTATCTTTCCCCCTCTAGCCAACTGGAAAGTGACGGACATTTCGTGTTTTCTCTCCAAATTATCAGTTGGATGTCCCAATCTAACTGGCATTACACTCAAGGGATGGAAAGGTTTTACTTCGGATCATTTAACGTTCTTAGTTGACAATATACCAAAACTAGAACGATTGGATTTGAGTTCGATAAATGTAAGATGAAGCGCTTGTTTGAAATTAAAAACCGATTTAACCTTTTTGCTTCTTCTCAACAGGTGGAAATGAATGCAAGCAGAAGTGCTGTTGGCCTACAATCCTTGTGCAATTCATTACAAACAATCAACGGTCGATTAACCCATTTGCATTTGGCGCACAATCGACTGGCAGGCATTCCACAAATTGTAACAATATTAGCAGTAAGTCGTAGGCTATTATTCGCATGTTTGTATTTTAAAACTGTTCTTGTTTGTTTATGTCCATAGGCACATTGTCCCAATTTGGTGCTTCTGGATCTCTCGAATGTGCGCACCGCAGCTACGTCGCACGGTGTATTGCATATAGAGAAACTCCAAAACGGTTGTCAAAAATTAAAAGTTCTGCGCGTTACCAATTCACATGTAACTCTCAGTCAAGCCACACTCCAAGAGGCGGTAAGAATGGCAAATGCATTTTGTAGTAGTGATTCTGAAAATGCACCTTCTCTATTTAGATGGACTCAAGCGGTTTTCCTGATTTGGAGGAATTGTCTGTGGCAGCGCTTACCGATGAATCTCGACTAATTGGCGACGATCATTTGCAGCGAATTCTAAAGTGCAGCTCCAAGCTAAAGCTGCTCGATGTCAGAGGATGTACGCGTTTAACGCACGAAAGCCTGATTCGGTTGCCGGCCTGGGATATTAAGCATTTGTTTTTATCTGGATGTTCTGTCACGAGAGATGTGGGGTAAGTAAAGTTCTTTGATTTATTTTTGCCGGAGATTTTATGATTTTGTTTGCGTAGGTCCGGTCTGGAGTTGATAGCTTCGAAATGGGCGCACAGTTTAATCGAAATTGATTTGGCCTGGGCGAATGTGCAACAGCCGCTGGACAATGCTCTAAGAGCGCTGGCGGAAAAGGGCAGTGAATCACCATTAACGTAAGTATATTGAAGCGATTTCTATCGCACTAGAACACACAACTTTCAATGTAAACGAGTGGTACAGGACTACCTAGCTTTTGTAATGAAAGTAAGACACGCTTCAATCAACCACAATTAATTATAACGAATCAGAAAACGAATTGGATCAACGACATGCGTCTTAAGACCATATTCTAAGTCTAAGGCATACGATAATTCCTATCACCTTCGGTTTTCACCGCATTACGGTAGCATTTTGGCCAGACTTTTCAGCACAAGAAATATTTATACCTCATGATAGTCAATAACGCACTGTCAACTTTAGAATTTAACATACATCGTCGCCTACGAAGGGTATGCACTAATGCAAAACTTGATTTGGCCATTCGAATTTTTGGTTCTGAAAACTACGGCCCACATTTCAAATCGCACCTATGGCAGTTTCCATCTTAACAAGATTTTCCTATAAATACCTACTGTGGAAAGCTTTGATTGATTCTTAAGGAACAAAAAAATCTTGTGATTGCCACCGTCCACAGCTTGTGTGGCAACATAAGGTGAACCGATAATATCGCTTCCTCGTTTGTAAGTGTGTACATACAACCAGTAACACTACTGACTCGTCGTTTGGTTGATTCTCTGTGAAATCCGATTATAACTTCCGAACACAAATTCTCGGCTACTTCACTGAATTCCCCATATATGTACTTCATTGTTCCTTCTTACATTCAAACAAGCATAAAGATTTTATTAATGTACAGAGAAAAAAAAACCGTTTTATTTTGTCACCCAACAGCCATGTTAACCTGTGTGGATCGTCGGTTTCAGAGGATGCAGTCAAGGAGATTCTAGCAAATTGCGCTCACATGAACTCAATTAACTTGTCATCGTGCCGCGGCCTGCCGCGTGGTGTAAAACGTCTTATGCATGGTCCAACCGAAATCCAAGAACTTCGCGATGTCTTAAAGGTGCAAATGAAAGTCAAACTACCTACACCGGTGAGTCAGCAGGTCGTCAAAAAGGATGATGCAGTCGAAAATTGATGCCACGAACCAATCTAGAGAAGTATCAATTTTAGAACAGGCAGTCATCGTAGAAATAGTTATAAACGTAGTTTAAATTTTAACAAAAAGAAAATCTACAATTTCACAATTTTTACACCCCCGATACCATCCACTCACTAACAAACGCAGCACACTAAATCACCAGCCAGAGATAATTCGCTGCTGGCAAGCGTTAATATTTCTGAGAAATTTCCCACTAAAATATATCACTACTCCTCCTTCACCTCCTCCTCCTCGTCCTCACATACACTACGCATTCTGATGTCATTTTCTGTCGCTTCTGTCTCTATAAAACCCTGAATGAAGGAACATGAGTTGTTTTTTTGTGTCAACACAATAAGGACAAGATCTGTACTCCTTCCTTGTTGTGATCTTTTATTCCTTCATTCATGATCTCTTTCAGTATGTGTGTAAAAATCGGGCAACTTAAATATTTTATTTTTAAGGAATATTCGTTGCGATCCATAAGTATGATTAACACTTCTTTATTCTAGTACGAGTAAATAGTTTTTATACACATATTTTAGTTTTAAATTCAATTTTAAATTGGATAGCGATTTATTAAGTAGTTTTTTTTTTGTTTTTTTTTTTTGTATTTTGAGTGAATGTTGCGCAAACCGTTTAAGAAAATCAAATTTATTACACTTAATCGACACATTTTTTTATAAACGAAAGTTTTAGTAGTTTAAGTTATCCATAAAGAAATAACTGTTTTATTTTCGTTTTTAGTTTAACATATGAATTATATATACATACAAAAGAAACGATTAAAAAAAAAAATCTTATTAACGACTGTTTTGTGATAAGTTGTTGACATTTGTGCAAAAGAATGTATTTATTTCTTATATTAAAATTGCAAATGAATATCATAAAGGTTTAAGTTTAGTTTCCATTTCTATCTTAATTATTTCTTATCACGGTCTATAAGGTATTGTGTTAAATATTGCGATTTGAAAGCTAACAATTTTCGTGTGCTTCCATTTGTACGAAAACTAAATGAACCCACACATGAATGGTTTGTGGGTTAAATGTTGTAACGCGTACACGATCCGCGTTCCCTTCCGCTCCCAAAATGAAAGTCCCCGAAATCTATAACAATTAGGCCTATTCGGCAAAATCTTTATTCTGTTATGAATCATCTCGAAAGATCTCGACCTTAAAAGATCTTTTATAAATCGTATTCAGGGTTTCGAACTTTTATGAAACTCTGTTATGGAACTTCGAAAAATTGAAAATCTGTTACGAAGCTGTCAAAACAAACCGCAGAGTTTTTTTATACATAGTCGGTAGGCACCTGATTAAATTTGAGGAAAAAACATATTAAAATGCAGGCTGAAAAGACGAAATAATTGTGTAATAAATACTAGAAAATTTGTTTAGGAAAAAAACAAAAAAAAAAAAACCACAATAGAGAAAAAGGAAATATATTGCTCTTTTATGAAGCAAAATCTAATTAGAAAACTCTATTTAATTCAGTAACCAACTGAATCGATCTCGATGTACTCGGCTGGGATAAACCAAAAATGTGGTTGCTTGCTATTGACGCCTGATATGAACTGTATCCGTAAAAATGTAGTGTCGCGAGGAACTTGAAATATAAATCCAGCTTTACAACTGAATTTAAAATGAAATGGCCGTACGTATTCGTGTTTTGCGGTCATAAGAATTCAAGCATTCACCTTATCCAATACAAAGAGCTGAATAAAACACACATCAGGAAGATCAAGACATACTAGGTCTGTTCCTTTACTTTTGTAGTAAAAATGGAAAAGACTGTCAAAATGGCAGTGGTGGGGATGAAGTCTCTCTCAAAGAGACAAACTTAGGAAAAAGTTAGGGAACGCTTTTGTAGTAATCATGAAAAATGGCAGATGCATCTTGTTTTCAATAAATTTCATGTGAGTATGAATCCAAGTATGTGGAAGTGTTTTTACTAACTGAACTACATGCATTCGAAAAGAGAAAAAAAGCTACACTATTTTTCCGCCTTCTGATACCATTTTCATACCAATTTGTTTCTCATATCGCAGAAAATCAAAAGACAAATGCAAATAGTCGTTACACGCGGTTCAAATCAAATTTCAAATCTCTGTCAATTTTCAGGCGACTGACAGTTGTTTCAATTCTTACGCAAAGGAATTTGTTGAGTAAAAACTAGTAAGATTCGCAATGGAGGGGTAATATCTTGCTCTCTCGATGCCACTCTCTTTTACGAATTTTTCAAGTTAGGGAACGACATTGAGTAAAAATTCGTAAGAATTAGTAAAAACTCGTAAGATTTAAAAGTAAAGGAACAGACCTACTATTTAATATTAGTTCCAGCAAAAGTGATCGGTGTCTTCGTCTAAACTAAAAATAAAAATTTCTAAATTATTTTCAATTACATACCCACCCACTTGTTTATGCACATTTCTTATAAGTCCAGAAATCGAGTGAAATCGAAATTGCAAATCGAGCGAATTCGTTTTCAGTGTTCTGCATTTCGAGCGATTCGGAAATTCCGAAATTTTAGATATCCTAGATATCCATTTCAATCCAAAACTTTCTAATTAATAAAAATCTTTTATGATAAAAGTCACAAAATTCTTTCTTTTATTCTGTTATGAATTCATAAAAGATATTTGCACGTAGAATACCAATTCTAGAGATCGTAAAAGATTTGTTGACAGTTCGAACTTTTGTATGGAAATTCATAGCAGAATAACAGGAAAAATGGTTAAAAGATTTTGCCGAATAGGCCTGAATTTCATGTAATTTCTGTTGGGTCTCTTTAACTTTTCAATTGTTAGTATGTAGTTTAATAAAGTAAAACACCAAGAAAATCTATTCATTCATTCATTTTCAATTGCACACTTATTAATTAAGTGGCTCGCGTTTGCTCAAGTGGGCCCTCCATAACTTTTGATTCTCCGCCATCGACTCTAAATCATCAAAGGCAATATGGCATGCCATACAATTTATCGATGAAAAAGGTTTTTGACTTGGACCCAGAATTTAGTGCCAATCATAACAGACAATAGAATTTTAACAGATAGGTGAAGGTAAAGTTTTTATTTCAAGCAGTGTAAAGAGTTTTTCAAAAAATCATCCCTATTCCCGTTGGCGTTTGTCGTAAACGCCTAATACATATTTCATTTCGGTTTTAAGTCACTGTACCCTATTGTGAGTGTCGATAGTTGATCGTTGATCGACAACTGTCGATCGATCTACAACTGTGATTGTCGATTGCGATTGATATTTGTCGATTTGACAGTCGCTTGTAGTCGATTACAAATGTCTGGTCGATGCTTTCTCTTGGAAGTAGCTTAAAATTTAAATCAATCGACGCAATCGACAATTGTCGTGACGATCGCTGATCGACAATAACAATAAGGGCCAATGTTTGTAACTTTTTTGAGACAAACTATTTGAAATTACAGTGAACACAAAAAAAGAAGCAAAATCGTTCACAAAAGTTCGAAAAAAAAACCTGAATGTCGTTTTTACAACGACACTACACATGACAAACGCCAACGGGAATCAGGGTGAATATTTAATGCTAAACGAAAACTTAAAATTAGTCAAGCAGTATAATAATTATGATTAATTAATGTGAAGATATCGGACATAAATATCAAATTTGAGGAAAGTGTTTTTGATTTTAAACGTTTGGCGTGGAGACAAACAGTGTTATCATAGTTTTACAAACTATGTTTCTCAATTCAATCGTAGATCCCTTCAAATGATTTCAGCTTTGAATGTGAAATAAATTTAAAGCAAGTAAAAGTGTTATTATCAGCCTGGCCTATGCTTTGACACCTTCCACTACACACAAGTCATGGAAAATGTTAGGCATGTGGGTTAGGGCTCAGGCTCAGGCTCAGTTATAGAAATACGTAAAACACAGCACTTAAACTTAATGGTTGACCTCAATGTTGGTCCTAAAATGTTGCTTACAAATTAAAAAGTTAGTTCATCAAGAAAAAAATTAAGCAATTCAACATTCTCTAGAAAAAGAATTTATTAATTATGCCGTACGAAAAACTTTTTCTGTTTAACTTCTCAGTCACAACATGTGTCGCAGAATTCCTATGAAATGCTTGGGTTAAATGTTTCAGTTTTGTTTCGTGGTTTTTTCTGGCCTTTGGTTTTTAATGGGAGGTACCAGAACCAACTTGGTGACGCGACGTTAAAAAGAAGTTTTCTCACACATTTTGAACAGACAGACGGGCATGACATGGCTAAATCGTTCCAGAATATATACTTTATGGGGTCTCGGGTGACTCTTTCTTGCCGTTACAAATGAAATGATAAAGTGAATATGTGTACCTTTTTGGAGAGGGTCGAAAAAAGGATACAAGGCAATAGATACTTTTTATTATAACTTGCAACCAATTTCATTTTGGGTTGGGTAACCATAGTTTTTTTTTTTAATTTTGACAGATCATGAGACAAATCTTCTATCGTTTGAATTGGGCTTTTATTGTATCTTTCAGGAAATCTATTCTTGTTGTCTTGTATAATTTGTTGATTTCGTTAAAATCTGTTTCTCCAAAGCTCTTCAACGCAACTTGTCCGAAAATAACTCACAAGGATATCTGCCTTTGCCTTTTCTAACGTCCATACTTATGCATAAAGTGACCAACTGTATAGTTTTTCGCTGTATACTACAGTTTTTCAGTCAGTCGATACAGCGCCAAATTGTCAAAAAAACATATACAGCGAAACCAAGAAAATACAGCATTTATACAGTTTTTCCGCATGAAAAAAATATTAGGTAGGTACCTAACGAATCCACTCCACGAGTGCGGTTTATGCAATGTAGGTTGTTGCATGTTGTGCAACGTATTTAGAAAACGCAGCGAATTTTACATTTATTTACCGAATTTACCGAAAACACATACATGTTCATTGTACATATACAAATAAATTCGTTTCCTTTACTCCATCACTGTTCTGAAATATACTTTCATTAGTGAACAGGATCCACTGTTTTCATATAACTATCTTTTTCTTTGAATTTAAATTTGTATTTTGTGTTTTGGTTTCGGCGAGTATTATAAGACAAGGCGCGCATCGAAGTGGGGTGGTGTCCAAGTGGCAGGTGTTGAGGCTGGTTACGAGGTGGATTTTGGCATTACAACTGCTTATTTTTGTTAACCCGGAAACTAAAAAATGCGAAACGACCAAGAATTTAACATATGACGACATTTTATAAGAACTGATGAATCGGTAGCACCATACGTTGATTGTCTCTTTAGTGTGCGTCAAATCAGTTTCATACCACTTCCCCGCCATTTAATCGGCACATCACTCCTATGCCACCTCCACGCCATTGCCACACTACTTCGGTGCGCGCCTTGTCTTAGAAATGTTATTTGAATAGTTAAAAAAAAACATATAATTCGCTGTTAAAATGGTACAGTTTTTATACAGTTTTTTTGGTCTCGGTTTTACAGCGCTGATCTGTCAAAGAGTTGGTCACGTTACTTATGCACCATAGACTAATGAACAGGGATTGGCCAGTGTTTGGGATGTGTGATGTGTCTGGGATATCATTTGTGGAGCTTATAGCGGAACCGATGTAGATAAAGTCCCCAACTAACTAACTTACAAGTTATGACTTTCCCTCCGAATTGCTAATGTTGTGAATCCCCTCTTGGTTTTCCTATCATTCACAACTAAATCTATTTTTTCCTGTAACACCACGTCTTCCACAAAATTGCAAACGCGGTGCTTTTTGTACCTTAAAATCAACATATCTATTCTTGCGCCGTCCCTGGGGTGTGGACTCTGATCTTTCGGGGCGAGCATTCGCCTCCATTCGCTATACATGACCCCAGGGGGCTTATTTCCAAATGCGCGACTGATCGAATTGAAAGAGGTACCTCAATTTCGACCGTCTTCGCTTTTGATTATTCTCAAATGCGAACGAAGACGAATATTATATTTTCAGTGCTTTCCAGTTTTTTTGCATTCTGGGTTCCAATTTTGCATTTATTTTTTCAAAACTTTGACAAAACAAAAACTTCGTCACAGCCATTTAGTTTTTTTTTATCCGCATAAACAATCCGCAAGCAATCCGTCACCTAAACAGCTATCGGTTTTGAAAAGAGCAAATAGCTTTTGGAAATAAAAAATATAAATCCGCCATCAAAAACTATCCGCCACGCTTTTGGGAACAAGCCCCCAGTCGTTGGACCTTCACTCTTCCGGCTAGGTCGATGTCGCTGTACAACCCGCACAGTTCGTCGTTGTATCTCCTCCTCCATTCTTCGTCTATGCAGACGGGACCGAAAGTTACTCGAAGAATTTTCCTCTCACAACAACCATACGTGTGTGGCTTGCTATATGCCGTGTCCTAGCACCTGAAGAGAAATTCTTCGGCGGATCTTCAATAGGGTATTACTGATTGATTGAATTGATGTTTACTTTACTCCAAGATAGATGAACTCCTTAACTATGGATCTTGAAGTAACGACAATCGTAAGGTACCTTGATTTAAACATCACCAATATCAGGATAGTGATTCCGTGGGGAGCGCAAAGACCTACTCATGTTGCAGTGCTGCGCTTAATACATTCTAATTGAAGCAATCAGCCCACCCACCCCCACTCTCGACGTTAACGCTTCTATACGCACACTTGGAGCGGCCGATCATATTAAAATTACCCGCATACTGTGCATCCCTATTCTTTGAAATAATAAATAATAAAATAATAATAAAAAAATAAAAAAAAAAAAAAAAGCTATTTTAGATTTATTTTTTTGGTCGTCGAAATGTCAAATTGCAGTTTGCTTACATTGTTCTACTACAAAATCAATACTGACAGTACGCACAAAACAATCACCTTCCTACCGCCAAGTTATAACAAACAGGTTTGTTGCTTTAACAGCGAACTTGATGTAAATTTAAAAAAAATTATTGACCTAATTGACATTTGCTTTTAATAATTCCTTAATGATACTTTCCCCGAGGGCTTAGAAATAACATACGTTCTAAATCAAATTAACATTAATCAGAAAAGTCAAATTGATTATTTTGTGACAAAATTGTAAATACTACTGCATTCGATTTATACTATAATTTAGAAAAACTCAATTTCAACCCGCAATTGCATGAACAAAACAAAAACCAAACCGAGCCTTATCCCTCCTTCCAGCATCCCAGACAAAGTATGTGTGTATGTATTACAAAGTTCAAAACAAAGCTTATTACGATTTCATTTAAAGAAATATTCATAATTACCAATTAAAATCCGGTGGAAAACAATTTTACAGTTTTTCACCAATCTTGATAATATCTACTAAATATTTATGGAAAATAAAACAAATTCTTTTTGTAAATACTAAATAATGAAATGTTGTTTTGGCCTCTAAAATATTTTTACCAAAATTTATACAAAAATCTTATATATTTTGTAAAAAATAACAAAATTGATAAATGAAAACATAACGATTTTTTGACAAAAGCGATTTACATTCAACAACAGAAACTAAGATAAATCTAATCCCGCGTCTTTTAAGATCCAAAATGAACATTCTCCCATAAATGTTGTTATTAAACATAACAAATAAAATAGAAAATACATAATACAACCGTGCAAATAGAAGAAATCACACTTTTAATTACACAACACAATGATGCAATATAATCGATTGAAACAAAGAAACTAATTAAAGACAACTCTAAATAACTAGATAAAGCAAATCTTTGTTTTTGTTTTGTTGTTTGTTTTTTTGTAGAGAACAATAATTTTGTTTTTGAATCTACAAATAAATATATAGAATTTTGAATTGCTAAATGATTTACAAAACAAGAGTTTTGCTACCTGTTGTGTTTTTCGCTGTGTAAATATGTTTTCTTATAGAAGTAAAAGAGGGAATTAAAAAAAAAAGAATTTCAAGAAAATTATTAATTATATATAAGTTCGTTTCATGTATGTCGTTAGAACGACACAAAAGAAGAAAACAAAAAAAGCAAAGAAAAACAAACTTTAAATCAACCAACTTAGTGGCAATTACATCAGTTCTAAATTAATTATAAATATATTAACAGTTTAACAAAAAAAAAAAAACAATTATGTACTTTTAAGTGAACAAAAAAAAATAATATGTAAAACATGTGTAAGTCAAGAATATACAGAAAACAAAAGAAATTATAAAATTCATTATAAGAAGAAAAAGAATAAAACAAAATTAATAAAAAGTTGTTTGTGTATACTACTATTTTTGAATTTCAAACACCATTCTCGTATGTAAAAGTTTTTCAACCCCGAGATGGTCATAGGACCTGTCTCGCCCGACACAACTTTCACAGCAGGGCCCGCATTACCACATCTGCGACTTGACTTTTACTTTATTATGCTGCTTGGGCATATGCACAACGATTTTGTCGGCGGCAAATAGTCGAGTAAAAAAAAGTTCAAATGCCGCGAGTGCAGGGTGTCACTACATTATAAAATTAATTTTTTGCTTACAATACTTATACCTACAGTTTATCTTTCTTAAGTCAAGGATACGTCTAATATTCTTCGACCGCTGATGGGATCTTCGTTCTACAAACGATATTTATGGTACATTTACAACGTCACACAAACCTATCACGAATAGCAGTGATGTGATGATAAATACTAAAGAGTCAGGTAGCAGCCAACTTCAAGTGGGTGCAAATGTAAGCACTAGCTCTTGTGGTTCACTGTGGAGAAAATTAGAAGCACTCAAATGTTATCAAGCGATTGACAAATGTAAAAGTTGGCCTGCGATATCTGGTGGCGAGGAAAAGAACCCTCTCAGATACACAGGAATCTGTCATCGGTGTATTTTTGTACAGTAGCGCATTGGTTAGTGTGCTGGACTACTGTGCGAGGGATCCCAGGTCCCAGGTTCGATCGCCGGAAAAATACAAATTAAATCTTAAGGTTTTTTCTACTGCGCCACCTCTCGCGAATGTCTGACAAACATCCGAGAGTATGACTGTCTTGAAAAATCGTTTAAAAGTTGAAAGAAAAATTTGTGTTGGTTTCGTGTAAACAATTTGTTTAAAGTTCCTTAAATTATTGTTAATATTCCAGTTATTGTGCAGCATTATTCCAAATACCAACTAACCAAGATTTATCTTAGACTTTGTCGATAACCATCTGCGATGTTGTCGAATATTTTAGCGTCATAAATCGCTCCATTCGCGAAGGGGAAGAGCTCGTCAAGGCTGGTTGGGTCTATGCTATAGGTGTGATACCAGATTCAGCAAACAGTGATGTAACTGGCCTGGTCATTAATGTATCCTCGATGACTTCAAAACCCCACGAAATCAAACTAAGACATCTTACAAAGTCTTGGAAGTTTTGGATTTGTATAAATGATCCGAAACTCGATCCGAAACTTTCTGCTAGGTTCCACATTTCACTTTCACTCGAAATGAAATCGGAAATGAATTTTTGTGTTCTACATTTCACTGTATTCGATTTCTATTTCAAAATTTTCGGAATTGAGACAAAGTGAAATAGTGATGTCGAAAAAATGTCGGAATTTCCGAATCGCTCGAAATGCAGAACACTGAAAACGAATTCAATCGATTTGCAATTTCGATTTCACTCGATTTCTGGAACCTAGCTGTTTTTCTTTATTTTCCATTGGTATTAGTCAAATGTATTAATTTTTCACAATATTTAATTATTTAATGTCGCTTAGCTGCTTTTCCGTATATTTTTTCGCTTATCTGTCAAATTTGAGTGTCTAGTAGGGTTCAAATTATCGCCGCTAGGGTACACGCTCCATTTCTCAATTCGTGCGCGCTTTGTTTTATTGTATTTTGATGTTAAAAAGTGACGTATTGGAATTGGTACTAATAAAAACTATTTCGGTGACAACTATAAAACAAATTTATAATGATCATTATCATTATTGTGTCTTTCTTTGTCAACATTTTCATTTATTGGCTTCACATCCCGCAGTAACCAGGCAATTTACATTTCGTTCATGTCTAAGCTACCTACTACATATTGCATAATGTCAAAAATCGTGTCCTTAACACGCAGACGTCAATATGACGACCGATTTTATTCTTACGGTGTTATCTGACGTCAACATGTCAAAAATTGACACGGTTTCTGACATTTGTAATAACTTTCTTCCTGGTAAAAGATTTTCTGTAGATGATCACATTGTTGTGATTACGTTTTTGAGGCTAACCGCACTCAACCCTTTCAACAGCTATACCACAGTTTATTACTGTGTAACTAAACGTATCGGCCATGCAATGAGATCAACTCAATAAGAATCAGCAGTTAATGGCACATATTCATGTACAAACAAAAAAATAACCTGTCTACTCTATAGTCTAAACCGCAGGTGATCATCGTTTTGAATACCCTACATTATGTTCAAATTACAAAAAAAAAACAAAATGTTAGCTCATCTATATGCTGATTTAGTCACAATTCTGACGATGATCAATCGAAGAAGAAATAACGGCAGAAACTGCTATTACGATGGCCACCTTCCGCTCCCAGTTACAAATCACACTGCATTCGTTAAACACTAAAATGGCGTCCGGAAGTGCGAGTAAATTCAATATTGCTTTGCAGCAAATCATCGATGATATAGTATTGGTATAAATAAATATAATTTAATTGAAATAAAAGTTAAACAACTTATTCCCTTCAGCGCGAAAACAAAAGTTCAGATGCAGACATAGAAGCAATTGAAGAAGAAAACGCACAACTATATCAGAAAAAAATCGATTTGATGGCGAAATGGGACCAACGTTTGACAGTTAACAAATCCATAGTTTCCGTTAAAGATATGCTTTCGCGATTAAAATCTTTTAATCGATCTCGATTTGAATTAAAGGAACTTGTCGAGATGAGAAATAAAGAACGTTTACGTGAAGTATCTGAATTAACGGCTTCAAGTAAACACAAAATTCAAGAAGTGGACCATTTAATGGAATTGGTAAATATTATTTTCGATTGGAATACATTTTTACTAAGTGTAAATTATCAAATTATCTTTAGCCGTATAATGAAGTGCAAGAGAAACTTTCAGAAATGGAGAAGAAAATCATTGCTAATCGTACAAAGATAAACGATTTAACTCGGCAACATGCTGAACTCAGCAAATACTATCATGAAGAATCTGAAAATGTTTTAAATTTAATGGTTCTGAAATCCATTGAGGAAGAGCAGACGTGTGTTTATTTAGAATGGTTGCGTTTTATATAATTTACTTTTTTTTTTAATTTTAGGAAATTATTAGAGAACCTCAAATAGGATACAGCGCTGAAAGCAGCAAATTTCCATTAGCGAAGACAAGAATTTACTTAAGTTTAATGTGAATTTCAAAAATAAAATGTTAAATTCAATAAACGTGCAAAATACCTTTTTTTGTATTCGTTTTCTATTGATTAACTGTTTAAGTATTTAAGTGTGTACCACCATTGTTTATTCCGGTGTCTGCACTCTTGAAATTGAATTGAAAGAAATGCAAAATTACTATTTAGTACAGGAACGGAAGGAACAACAAATTATCGAAATCGTCAGTTCATTTGCTCCATGTGACCGATTACGAAAACTTGTAAAAATGTCTTGGGCTTTATTGTACCCAGCGTCTGTGCAGAGAGCGGCCAACGTAGCAATAATAGATGCCCTTCGCAGCACCCCTACGGCAGCGCTGGACCACTTCCTCACCACACGCCACTTGACTTGCATGTTAAGCAACTTGTGGGAATCAGAGCGCTTCGGCTCACAACCCTGGGCTACTTTAGAGAGGGCAATTTTGGGCACTGTACATTGAGTAGCGGAGCTACTCCCGGGGGTACAGGTGCAAACTGATAAAATTCACCCTCTGGTCGACTTATACACTCCGTATCGAGGTATCATACCCGGAAAGATATGAGTGCAAAGGGATAAAGTAATTAAACATTGCGAAATAGCAGCCTACACAGTCTGCAATCTACTCCGTAGATCCAGACCTAAAAGTGTCTATACGACTACCGGATACAAGCAGTGTCTTCCCCTGGGGGCAGATCACGTAAAATGGAAACGATCGAACGCAGGGAACAACTCTGCGGTATATTATCAGGGCACTGTCTTTTTACAAAACATGCCAAAAGGCTCAGGCTGGCAGACTCGGACACTTACTGATTCTGCAGTGACCTGCAAGCCGAAGAGGACATAACTACTGTGCGAATGTGAGGCAATATGTCGCAGTAGAAGGAAATTTCTGGGCAGGTACTTCCTCTAACATCTAGAGGAGATAGACAATACCAACTATAAGGGGCTACTTGGTTTTTGCAAGGAAATAGGGGCTTCCTCAAGGGCAAGTGTTTAGGTGTTTTTCCATTGTATGAAACATCTCTCTCGTACGCATACCCCTTTTAAACTAACCTAACCTTGTACCCAACATTTTGTACATTACGTATATTGAATGGTGGCACTGGTTCTTCATTTACTGGACGTGGGTTATCTTCGTGTCTCATTACTTTCGCTCACGCCAGGGGTCTATCTTCCCTCCCCTCTCTCCTTTAGTAACAAGTGCTTGTATTACGTCGTCCTACAAAAATCCGCTATTATTTTGCAGCTCGGAAGTTAAGTTTTTGAATTGATTGCGGCACCAAGAAAAACGTCTGTCTGCCTTAACAACCCAATGATTGGAAGTTGTTTTCGAGGTGTTTTCATCGAAAACTACTTTTAACAACAAGTTTTGAAAACTAAAATATGTATGGAAAAACTTCTGTATTCGATGAAGCTTTAGAGCGTTTTCGCCAGGACCCAGTTTTCGGCTCGGTGTGTAACACGTGCAATTTCAGCTTGTTCAAAAGACAACAACAAATTTTCTTCACAATAATTAACTTTATTTAACATAAAAAAAAATTCAGAAAGGTAAAAATATGCTTTAAAATATATAAATGTATATGTATAATAAATCGTAAATGTTTATGTCCCGTTTTAAGCATGTGAACACCTTATGATATGTGTTGCAACTTTAATCGTTATTGTTAATCGTTATTATTAATCGTTTATATTAATTGCAACTGTTATACAGTGTCAATGTAACTTGCCCATTACTTCTTGTTTTTATTTATATCTAATGTCAAGTCAAATAATTGTCAATTATTGTATGTAATTGTCACTTTTATTGTCAACTATTAAATGTAAAAATCAGACATTCCATCTCCAACCATCAGCCGAATAAAACATAATTATAACGTTTAAAGAAAATTAAGTCTTTGATTTCTTCAATACAACATTTGGTCCTTCGAGCCGGATTTATACGAAAACGCATACAGTCATTTTTGCGAGTGATTTTTCTTAATTTTTTGTCTGCCGAATTGTGCTGATTGCTGTTGGAGTATCATCAATTGGAGTTTTTCGTCGTTGGATTTTCATCCCGTTGCAGTTGCAGTATCGTCCCGCTACGTTGGATCTGTGCATTTGGTGTTGTAATCCTGTTCTTTTGGAATTGATATCCAAGTTGAGTTTCGTCCAAGTGGAGTCCGAGTACCTAACAAAGGAACAATATTCATGTGAGTACGTCGTTAATGTTCAATGCATACGTAATAATCGTCATATATATCTACGTTATTGGCCGCGTACTTACGTCGTTTGGAATCTCGTCCCGTTGGAATACCGTCCCGTTGGAATATCGTCCCGTTGGATTCACGCACCGTTCATCATCATCATTGGAGTCTTGTACCGTTGAAGTTTGCCGTTGTCTTGCACCGTTGATGTTCATACAGTTCCAGTCCGTTGCAGTTTTGAGTGTCGTCATTGTGCCATTGGTGTCCACAGTACCTGAAAACAGAAATCAACGATAAATCAAAGGAATTTCAAAGTGAGTGCAATTTTACTTACATTTTATTGCTCGTCCATATAATTTCAATATAATTCATCGAAAATGAGTGCGATTTCGCTAAAAATATTTAAAAAATTGTGCAATTTAATTGGAAAGGAAAGCATAAGCTTTGGGAAAGTGAGTGCTGATATTAAAACCAAAAACTATCTGATTAGTAGATTGAACTCTTTAGAAGATAATTTAAGGAAGGTTTGTGATCATTATGATGAAATGAATTCAGAGGATAATGAAGATATTTCAAAGGAAAGTGAGGAATTATACGATGAAGTTATGGAAACTTATTTTATGTATAAAACAGTGCTTTTGAATGAACTAGATAGGATAGAAGGTGTTCAGGAAAATTCGCGAGTTGAGAAAACAGGGAAAAATCAGGAATCTAATTCAAGCAGTGCCGCTAAATCGTCATATAGCCATGAAATTAGACTTCCATCCATTACTCCTCCAATTTTCTCCGGTGATTATAATAATTGGCGTCCGTTTCATGATCTTTTCGTCTCATTGATCCATGATAATTCGTCATTATCTAAAATCGAGAAGTTGACATATTTAAAATCGTGTTTAAAGGGTAATGCTGCGTCATTGTTAGATTACCTAGAGGTCAACAATGACAATTATGATCAAGCATGGTCAATACTAACTACACGTTATGATCACAAGCGCATTTTGGTTAGTACGCAGTTGAAAACATTTTTCGAACAACCAACAATCCATTTAGAAACCGCAGATTCAATTAAGGGTTTGCTGGATAAATCTACAGAGGTGCTGCATTCGTTGAAGGGTCTAGGTGTTCCAATCGATAAGTGGGATACCATCATCATCTTCATACTTCTTCAAAAGTTACCGGCGTCTACGCAACAAATGTGGGAAGAAAAGTTAGGGATGAGTAAGGAATTGCCTACATTCAAGGAATTTTCGGTCTTTTTGGAAACCCGTTTTCGCTCTTTGGAAGTTGTGTGTCAACAAAGGGTCAACGCAAAGACATCTTTCCAAAAGGATCAAAACAAGGTAAAGAGGGTCATGCATGTCAACTCTATTACCCAGGAAAGGCACAATTGTTCTGTGTGTCGTAAGGGTCAACATTCGCTTCGCTCTTGCTATATTTTTTTGAAATTGGATGTTAGTGCTAGGATCAATATGGTAGATCGGCTGGGTGTTTGCGAAAATTGTTTGGCTTACAACCATAAAACACAACAATGCCCAAGTCAGAATCGATGTTATCACTGCAAACAAAAACATCATTCGCTCCTACACTACTCCAATAAACAAAATCCTGATACATATAGTAAAAACACTAAGCCTAACCGAGTACCACAAACAAATTCACATTCACATTCTGATGCCATCCAATCACACTCCGATTTTAATCAACAATCTTCTGGACCCAACTCTTTTAACCAGTCATACCAGGTCTCAACTCAAGTGAACCCAAGCGCTCCACCATTTAATCCATCATATGACCAAGCTAGTACGAGTTCGTCTGCTCGCAACTACCACATTTCAAACCACACAAACACACAAATATTACTAGCTACAGCCATTGTGATGATAAAATCTTCAACCGGAGACTATCTCAAATTAAGGGCGTTAATAGACCCAGGGTCAGAGGCCACATTTATCACCGAAGCAGCTGCACAACAACTAAGATTACAAAAATGTCGCACCTTTACTGAAGTGACTGGGTTGGGCAATACCAAAAACGGGTCATGTCAGAACTATGTGCACTTAACGCTAAAATCAGCACAAACCGATTTTGTCACCGAAGTTAGAGCGCTAATTTTCAAGACTTTGACAGGTCTACTACCAAACAAGGAATTGATTCCCAACAAATGGAATCACATTCAGGGCTTGAAATTAGCTGATCCCTTGTTTTATAAACCTGGCCATGTGGATTTGCTTCTAGGTAACGATGTTTTTTGCGATGTAGTTTTACCGGAAATCGTTAGGGCAAATGAATCTGTAGCTCCCATTGCCCAAAACACTCAACTCGGGTGGATTGTTCTAGGTAGGGCCCCGATGGAAACTTGTCGAGTTCATCTGCAAACTCTTGATGTGGACACACAGATCCGCAAATTTTGGGAGATCGAGGAGTCCCCGTTTAAAGAACCTGATACGAAGGAAAACGCTGCATGTGAACAACACTTTCAGTCACACACTAGACGTCTACCAGGAGGACGATTTGAAGTTTCCCTACCATTCAAAGACGGTATTCACCCAGCACTAGGAGCAAGTCAGCAGGGAGCGTTGCGAAGATTTTACCAACTAGAAAGAAGATTTACAAATAATCCAGCGCTACACACGGAATATAAGAATTGTATGGCGGAATACTTACAGTTGGGTCAGATGATTGAAGTAGATGTCAGCCGAGATGAAGTTCTAAACTCACCATTCCATTACGTTGTACCACACCATGCTGTATTTAAGGAGTCCAGTACGACAACTAAACTGCGGGTGGTTTTCGATGCTGCTTTTAAAACCATGGACGGGACTTCCTTAAACGAACATCTTATGGTTGGACCTAAAACACAATCGAATATAATGGACATCATCTTAAAATGGAGGAGATACAAGATTACCTTAACAGCTGACATTGAAAAAATGTATCGGCAAATCAAGATCAGTCAAGCAGATTCTTACTATCAGCTGATTTTCTGGCGTGAGAGCAAGATGGATTCCATAAAGATGTATCGGTTAAACACGGTGACTTTCGGAACAGCTTCTGCCCCATATTTAGCAACTCGCACACTGAAGAAGCTAGCTGATGATGAAAAGGAGACTTATCCATCTGCAGCAAAGATGATATGCGAGGATATGTATGTCGACGACTTGGTCAGTGGAGCAGACACAATACGGGAAGCCAAACAGAAGTTAACTGAAATCAGCAAACTACTTTCATCAGCTGGTTTTAATTTACGCAAATGGGGAAGCAACTGCGAAGAAGTTTTAAGTCTCGTCGCACCCCAAGAACGCGAAGTTGAATTTTCGCTGCCATTTGAGTCTTCCAAACATATTAAAACTTTAGGCATAAAATGGCTTCCTTCTAGCGATTCATTTTCCTTTCAGTGGAGTCATACCGAGACGTTTGATGTAACAAGGCGTTCTATCCTTTCAACGATTGCCAAACTCTTTGATCCACTAGGTTGGATATCTCCTTGCGTGATTTCGGCAAAAATTTTCATGCAAAAATTGTGGTTAAAGGGTCTGACATGGGATGCACCAGTTCCAGTTGAGCTCCAGAGGGAGTGGCTATCACTGCGATCACAGCTACCATCATTGGAAAAGATCAGTATACCTCGTTGGATTTTCACTGAAAGGGGAAACAAGGCATTGCAGTTACATGGGTTTAGTGATGCTTCTATGAAGGCATATGGGGCTGCGGTGTACTTAAGGGTTTTAGATAGTCAAAATGTAACTCACACGCATCTCATAATATCTAAGACTAGGGTCGCGCCTCTGAACACCGTCTCACTTCCTCGGCTTGAGCTCTGTGGTGCTGTTATGCTAGCTCGCCTTTTGAATTATGTTGTTGAGGTTTTGCAGTTAGGCGACATCGAAACATTCGCTTGGACTGATTCTGCTATTACGCTATGTTGGATAACAGCGCCACCATCTAAATGGAAAACCTTCATTAGTAATAGAGTCGCAGAAATTCAAAGGTTAACTAATATCAACATCTGGAGGCACGTTCCTACCCAACACAATCCAGCGGATTTGGCCTCTCGAGGAGCATCACCATGTGACTTGCTGAACAACAATCTTTGGTGGAAGGGACCGGAATACCTACAGACAACTTGGACATTTTCTATTCCAAATCAACCATCTACATTGGAAACGGAAGAAGAGATACGTGCTGTTGAAACACACACACACTGCATAGCTGAAAATAAGAACGAGGTAGTTAAACAAATCTACAAGCAATCAAATCTACAGAAATTGCTCAGAATTATTTCATACTGTCGTCGAATTGCACTAATATGTCTCAAAAAAGTTCCCAAAAATCAATTTTCATTACCACTTACTCCTTCGGACTTACAGGCTTCAACTCTGATTTGCATTAGGCTGGTTCAAAGGGAGATGTTTTCCAAGGAAATTGCAGAATTAGCTAAACAACCATCGTCGACAAAACACTTTGGATCCCTTAATCCATTTATCGACGGTCAGGGCATTTTAAGAGTTGGAGGCAGATTACAAAATTCGAATCTACAATATGATCAACAACACCCGATCATCCTCAAGCCGGAACATCATTTCTCTCAACTACTTATCCGACATGCTCATGATAGGACCTTCCACGGAGGAATCCAGCAAATGCTTGTATATCTACGTATGAAATACTGGATTTTTAACATCAAGCGGAGCATTAAAAAATGCATCCATCATTGCGTCATCTGCTACCGATACAAGGCGAAACCCATGCAACAACAGATGGGCAACTTACCTGCACCTCGCGTAAGAATATCGAGACCGTTTACGCACACAGGGGTAGATTACGCTGGACCGATTGAAGTCAAGGCTTGGAAGGGACGAGGAGGTAAAATATACAAGGGCTATTTTGCGATATTTGTGTGCTTGGCGACAAAGGCCATTCACCTTGAAGCTGTTAGTGACATGACCACTAAGGCATTCTTGGCAGCTTTCCGGAGATTCATCGCACGTAGAGGAGTTTGTTCGGAGATCTACAGCGACTGCGGAAAAAACTTTGTGGGAGCAAACACCGAGCTGCAGAAGATGCTAAAGGCCGCAAACATCGACTGGGCTGAAATAGCAACGACAACAACATGCATCGGAACAAAATGGAATTTTATTCCTCCTGCTTCTCCCCATTTTGGAGGACTATGGGAAGCAGGAGTGAAGTCCGTCAAATTTCATTTGAAAAGAATCGTCAACAACGAAACGCTGACTTTCGAGGAGCTCAGCACTCTTCTAGCTCAGATAGAAGCGTGTCTTAATTCGAGACCTCTATGTCCGCTTACCGATAACTTCGATGATTTTTCAGCCCTAACACCAGCACATTTTTTAATAGGCACCTCAGCTCAACTCATACCACAAGCAGATCAATCAACAGACAACGCATCACACATAGACAGGTGGAAGAGGATTCAATCGGCCGTTCATATTTTTTGGAAGCAGTGGAGCGGAGAATATTTGGCTCGATTACAACAACGACCGAAATGGTTAAAAACTGAGCCTCATCCCAAGATCGGTGACTTAGTTCTACTAAAAGATGAACGCTTACCACCCTCAAAATGGTTACTCGGGCGTATCACTGTATTGTACCCAGGAGCGGACAACCTTATTCGCGTTGTAAAAATTAGAACACAAACAGGAGAATTTAAGAGACCCATTACCAAGATATGTCGCTTACCATCTAACACAAGCACTGTAGAACACTCAACTATTTAACAATCACCAAATATCTAGCATTCATTCAACAAACAAAATCAATTCAATGCACTCTTACCGACAAAATCATTCACAACCATCTTCAACTGACACCTTCACAAACGCACTCAATACTACATTTATTATAACCAAAACTCACTCTATTACATCACACTATACTTAGCGAAAACATAATCAAGCACTTAAATGATATCACACTACACACATTACAACGTTCACTCAAGCACACGAAACATATCATAATTGATTTTATCAACGCTTACTTAAGCAATCAAACGATATTACATTACCTACCTTTAACCAAAGCTCACTCAAGCATTCAAATGGTATCGTACTCAAAATGACTCACTTGGCATCATGATCATACTTTAAACATTCAACGATGTCATAATTATACAAACGCATTCAACATTGCAATTCAAATCATAATTATACATCAAACACACTCGCATTCACTACAGAAACTATTTTTATGCGATCAAAAACCATATGATATTTTTAACAATCACTCAACTTTTATTCTTCAACTCAACACTCAACACAAAAATTAAAAACACCTTGCACCAACTATTTAATCACAATACCTTTTCATCAAACAACATTTAATTAGCAACATGCATCAAACCAACAAATACTCGCAAATACAACAAAAATATACACGTCATACAGTCCACTAATCAAAAACAAAAATCGAAGAACAACACACAGCAGAAATTGCACACACAATTACCCCGCACCACCCGCGACATCAACATTCAAATCGATCAACAAGAAGAAACGCGAAACAGAGGAGACAACATAAACATGAAATACCCATTGATAAATGGACACACACACAAACCAATGTAATCAAATGGGAAATTTCAACAAATTTAAAACACAATATTTTTGTATAAAAACTCAATATTATGATAAAAACTCACCTGAATTTTACTCAGCACACTCAAAACATTAATTCTAATAAATTTAATCACAATTTTCGGCACTTTAAACAAAATAAAAAACCGAATTAATTCACCGACGGATTGAAATTGTCGACGTCAACAAATCTCAAATTTACTACGAACAACGCAGTTAATGAAGCGAGGCACTTATGTCAGCGATTGTGTGCTATGGGAGGAAAAGAGATGAATGTACAGTTTGTTATTCTCGTTAATTTAGTCTCCGTAATCAGTCTCAGTCATTGTCATTTACATGTTTCAATTCCAGTATTATAATGTTTTCTCTTTTCCATGTGAGTTGGAGAAATAAACAGACGCTACAAGATGAACATTGTGTATGCTGAAGATAAACCCAGGACTGGTATTGAGGCGAACAACTTCGCGTGACGTCATTGAAGCCTAATTGTGAACATGCCGTTCACAGGCGGGGAGAATGTTGCAACTTTAATCGTTATTGTTAATCGTTATTATTAATCGTTTATATTAATTGCAACTGTTATACAGTGTCAATGTAACTTGCCCATTACTTCTTGTTTTTATTTATATCTAATGTCAAGTCAAATAATTGTCAATTATTGTATGTAATTGTCACTTTTATTGTCAACTATTAAATGTAAAAATCAGACATTCCATCTCCAACCATCAGCCGAATAAAACATAATTATAACGTTTAAAGAAAATTAAGTCTTTGATTTCTTCAATACAACAATATGAAAAAGAAATGTCAAACACAAACATGCACAAGTAAATTCTGTTTAATAAAAATGACAAAAATGACAAACAATAATAAAACAATCTTTCTCTTACAGATACAGTTTTTATTCAAACTGTACGTAAAGTGTCTTCGTAGCACTGGCTATGTAAAATGCACACTCCCGCACTTCCTTCATATATGCCTCTATAGCTGGAGAATCTGCAGTATTAACCGCATTCTGCAAATGTTCACATTCCCGCTGAATTCGCACATTACACAGATTAAGCTGTTGCAGCGCATCGCGAATCGCTTCATTGTAGTTGGGCTGAAATGGTAAAAAACGTTGATTTATTGAAATTTGTACAAAGTTTACCCTTTCATCCAATCCATGCTCATCATTTTACTTACAGTTCTAAAAATGGCTGTCAATTCATCGACAGCCACCCGAATGCGTTCGGCACATGGTACAAATGCGTCCTTTGTCGATGTATCTAGCATGGCGTTCCATAATTCTTTTAGGCGTCGCGTTACCAAGTCGGTTCGATGTTTTACTTCCTCGCCAAAGGGTTTATCGCCCGCCATTTGATACATACTTGTCGTGGTACGACAATCTGGTGGTTTTGTATACGTAACTAATCGCCTTTCATACATGCTAGCTGGTCTTTTAGCTGTCGATTGATTACTACTCGAAGAGCCATCTAAGACGGGTTCATTTTCTGTTTCGGCTCCATTCAAATCGATGCGCCTAAGAAGCGTTAAACAACAACAACAACGAAAAATAATAAAGAAAAACATAAACAAAATCAAAAAGTAAATAAAAATCTCACAATGGTTCATCGTAAATATTAAAATTAGCTCCGGGGATTTTCGATTTCAATTGGGAATTTTCGGTCGAAAGCTTTTCGACAACCGTCTTCAATTGATTGATTTCGGACTCGTATTCGTTGAGCTTTTTACGCAATGTTTGCATTTCATGAACGTCAGCTGGATGTGTACCAAGCATTGACGAATGGTGATTCTATAGGAGAGTTTAAAAATAATAAATAAACAAAAAAAAAATCATAGGAAACGAAACTAAGAACAAAATAAATTACTACAAACTAACAAAACTAAAATTAACTGTATTAACTACATGTTAAACTAAACATTTACCCTTTCGGTTAGTTTTTTGTATATAAGTTATATATTTCACATAAATGACTCGCTTGAAATAACAATGTTATTGTGGTATCACATCACATGTAATGCTTACAGTATTATTTTCTTTATAAATAAATATAAATATTTGTTTTCTTAATGATAACAATACAAGTTGTCTATATAAATACTATTTCTAATTAGGTTAAATTATTGTAAACAAAAATCGTGAACAAAAAGTCGTTTGAACACATTTAGTAAGCTGTTTCTACTGTTGTATATTTATGCTATAAACTAATGATCTAACCTTTCGCAGAAGGAATATAAAACTTATTGATTAATGTAGATACTTAAATTGAATGGTGCAACGACTGTATAAACCAATCTGCAAATCAGTCGCTTGCAACTCTTAAAATCATTTTCAAGTTACAGCGTTTGTTTAAAGACGAAATGCAGGAGTTCTAACGACTGATTTTTAACAGAGCCTAATGTTGGGCGCCATTTTGTAAACCTTTTATTTCAAATTTATTGAGACGAAACAGCGATGCACTTTGCGATCGTGTACATACGCAAAGTGGATTAACGACAGAAGTAGCAACTGCTTTTTTGCATTTTCTTCTGTTTTAAGCTATTATAAATGACAGCACTCGTATAGAAGAATGATAGCCACAATGCTTGCGTACATTTGACTGAAACAATTGCAGATTGTAATAGTGAAAAGCCCTTTGGAGTAATGAAGTCCAAGAATAGGGCTTACAGTACATTTTCGAAGCGATCGAACTATTAAAAATAAGAAACGTATCGGTACAATACACATAGACTCCGCTTTGTTCTTTTTTTGCCCATTAGTTTAGAGTACAGATTGACCTAAGATATATAAAAAAGTCATTCACCGATAACGAATGACGGCTAAAGTCGAACTTTTGTGATAGAAACCAGCATATCATTGGTTGTATGTAGTTATGCTGTTCAGGTTCTATTCGATTATAGACACGTCTCTCTCATAAGAATGCACTTTAAACGAAAGAGCATGATGACAAAATCTGTCCAATATCAACCGCAATCATAATCACTAGGATAATGCGCGAGGTTATACTTTTCGGTGGGATCAGTGCTTCCTGTGCTGTTAATCTAATCACTTGATCAAATATATCAAAGATTTTACTGTTTCCACGACCTTATGTATGTATGTAACTGAACTGAAATGAGTAACGCATAATTCTGCGAACGAATATCAGAGAATAACACAGACCTTATTACTTCACAAATCTATACCAAGCTGACTATGTTTTGCTTTCTTTTAAAAAGAACACAGAACTAAGACGCCGAGCCAAATATAAATACAGGAAGAACAGTCGCTCAATTTAGTACAGCACGGAGAGAACGCCGACCTTTTATTTCTCTAGAAATTTAGAAATCGAGTTGAAAATGTCTTTTTACACTGGCAATCCTTTTAAAGCCGACGGATGAAAATAATCACCTAAAATAGGAAGGCAATAACATTCAGAGCGGAATGCATCTAAGTTGACAACGTCATCTAGAAGACCGATAACGAACAACTACTTAAACAAGAACACGACATTTTGTAATTCTTTCAGCTATTTTTCTACTTACAGTAGTCAATATTAAAATAAAAACAAAACGAATTGAATAAATGGAAAAACATCTATTTTCCTCCAAAGGAATTCACAAATTTGCCGCTAAAACATGTTTTCTAGGTTAATTTAAAATAATTCTATAAATACATTAATCTATTACATATACTATATAAACAACAAAATATGCAAAACTATTCCTTTAACTGAATCAAATCCCATTGCTATCTGTTACAAACAGGAACACTGGAGTTTTAAGACTAAAACTTTTTAATTAGACATCTAACCAAAACTATTATTGAATTTTAGAATTTTCTGTCGCATGTGATTTACCTGTTGTACAATGGAAGCAACTGGTGCGTAGTCTTCATCTGATGCAACAGGATCGTAGATCGGTTCATCATCGGAGAGATTCGGGTCTTCACCGGATAGCGTCTGCTGTGGTTGGTTTAGGCTATCGAGTGGCCGCAGATTTGCCATGTTCTGACGGCGTCGTGCGTCTATGAGTACATCGGTCAGTAGTCCAGCGAATTCAAGTGGACTGAAGCGAGCTAGTTTTTGACGACCCTGCGTGAGTAAAATGTTGCATAAAAGGAATGGTAGGATAGGAATCTATTTTACCTGATTTCGTGTGGCACTTAGAAATGGATTTGCTGGCAGAAATGGAACTGCAACGTTTTCTGGATTCAATGCGGTAGTAGCCCAAATGGCTTCACTCTCTCTTCGGTCAACTTCATCGTACAGGTCCATGACAAGTTCCTCGAACATCTTATTTGGCACAAGTTGCAATCGACCGCGAGCAATCTTCAACTGTTCACTTATCTCCGAGTTATTTGAGTCAGGGATGATAATGTGCTTTCCGTTCTTTGAAAAATACAATCAATACATTTGCAAGCACAACGCTTCTGATAAAACTTACAGCATGATCTGGTTTCTTGCCTCCCAAGAACTGAGTTATACGATCGGTAACGTCGTACATAGCCTCTACAAGTCGCTCAGCTATAGTATTGTGATTATTTGCCTTTGCCACTTCATAAGGGGTGTTTCCATTCCCATCTAGTGCATTCAGATCGGCTCCATAAATAATGAGCAGCTCAATCTGAGAGGCCTGTCCAAATTTCGCAGCCACGTGCAATGGATTTGATTTCTTCTCCTACAAAAACCAAGGTTATTCTTTGCACCCAAAAACTTACTACTATCCATCTATACCTCATGAAAGAAATTGGGATCAGCCCCTTGAACTAATAAGCGAAGAGAGGTCTCCAGGTTACTTGTACGCACACTCGCATGTAATTGCTTGCTTAGTTCAGTTTCCAGATTCCCATTGAAGCTCTCATCGTCCTGGAGATTCGGTTTCAGCACAAAAGCCAAATTGACATGCTTCGCTTTTATGAAATCCGATTTAGTTGGATGCAGTGGATCTTTTGGTGAAGGTTTTCTTCGGGCAGTTGCTTTTCCAGTTGAATCTAACAAACAATGTTCCCACACGCTGTTTGCACCATGTGCATTGAGAGAATTAACAAAGTTCAAAACAGATGGACACCAAGTGCCTTGACGTAGAGATTTCACTACGGATATATGACGACCCAGACTGCGATGCACCGAACAGCAATCGGAACAGAGAAGTATTCCACGATTTACTGATGCCCATGATGGATCTAGAATAAATGGTATTTAAATGAACACTAATAAAGATTCTACTGAATTTAAGTACCAGACGCTCCACAGTCACCACAAATTTCCGCTTGCAAACGAGATTTGCCACGGGACATTCTGATAAATAAACGATCCTTGTTTGCAAAACACATTCACATCATTTTATACAACACATAGAGTAACCGAAAAACAACAATATTTATGATTTAAAATTAATTAATAAATAGAAAATAAAATAAATAAAAGTTTATTTATCAGAGACAATTTTTCGCTTTTTGACAGAGAGAGAAGTGGAGAGATTTCTGTGGGAATTGTCAAGATTATTTTATTCCGTTCCGTAGAGCTGGCAGTGCCGAGTTTTTTTCCATATAAGCACTGCCAGGCTAATCAACTTTTCGTATTTTGTAGGCACTGTTTACATTTTCAATGACGACTGGAGGTTGCAAATTCATCGCCAAATATGAGGAACTTAACTAGGTACTAGGTTCCACATTTCACTTTCATTTGAAATGATATCGGAAATGAATTTTTGTGTTCTACATTTCACTGTATTCGATTTCGATTTCAAAATTTACGGAATTGAGACAAAGTGAAATTGTGATTTCGAAAAAAATTCTGAGTTTCCGAATCGCTCGAAATGCAGAACTCTGAAAACGAATTCACTCGATTTGCAATTTCGATTTCACTCGATTTCTGGTAGCTGTAAATGAGACGTAGGAAAATCGGAGAATTTTCTAAATTATTAAGAGGATAGAAATCGACAGAATATTATAATTACAACAACTACATAGAGCCCCGAAAGTTCAATAAAACACGCCTAATACATCGTAAATATAATTTGCAGTATGTAAATAGCTAATAGATTATGGCTATGCTTAAACGATTTAAAAAAGAATAAAAAAGTGGATAGTCACCCCAATTCCCGTTGGCGTTTGTTGTAAACGACTCGTATTTCACTTCGTTTTTTAGTCAGTGTTTTTAAATTTTTTGAGACAAATGAATTACAATGATAGTGAACACCTAGAAAAGGAAATCAAATTGTTAACAATAGTTAAAAAAAACATCTGAACATCGTTTTAAAACGATACGAAACGTTAGTCGTTTACGACAAACGCAAACGGGAATAAATTATAAATCGAATTTATCTATCTAAATAAAGTGAGCATTATTTGTCGCTGACATAAGTTAATGATTGGGTGCAGATAGAATCGTGACAAATGTCACTTTCCTTTTTACCCGAGAGAATTTTCTCACAGCGGTGCAAAATGACCTAAAAGTACGGGAACACATACGTATTTTGGAAACGTATATTTTTCAAATACATGTCAGCAAAATAACGTGAAAATAATTCTTTCTTTTCTGTTATTTTTACATAATGTACTTGTCGGTGCTCCCCTTCCATTCGTTCCAAAAAACAAAAACGTAGGTACACAAACGATCAGTTGTAAAAAACTAGGCCTAGGGTCTATACAGACTTGTTGCGCCCACTATTTAATCTATTATTTACAATCTAAATTTGAATGCATTCCTTATAATGAAATCCCATAAATTCTAACCAAGTGATCATCGCCGCAGCTGGCCAGTTGCAGCCCTTTAATGTTGGGCCTAAAGTGTAGTTTCCTCACAGTCAAGTGATGGGCCTCACTGCAAAGAAAACGAATAAATATTTTCCAAATATGCTTCTTTTCTAACTTACTTCTTATTTATCGTGTGCAGCTTCTCCAAATTTCCATTAAACAAATACAAATGAATAATTCCAGTTTCAAGACCAAGTGCCATCAAATATTCTCCCTGCTTATTATTCCAAAATTTATGTTCGAATGCAACTGCCGTCACAGATTCGTTCTTCAATTCGAGCGTACGCACTGCGTACCAGTTTTTAAGACTTGTTTCGGTACAGGTTTCACCCTTTGTCCAGCAAATTACCTTTCCATCGCGCGATGATGTTACAAAATACTTGGAATCGTGTGACCAGTCACATGACCATATAATACGAGTATGGATGCCATTTGTGCTGTCTGATGAGGCGACTTGTGCGAAGGAAAACGTTTCAGGATGACCCGTGTCCTCAAAGAGCGTCCACCGTCTGTCTCGGGAGACAGAGAGTAGATACTTGCTATCGGGGGAGAATCGCATTTGTGTGACTGTTAGCTGGTGAGAGTGAAGTTTCTGACAGTACTTCCATGTCTTGGCGTCCCTAGAATTGAAAATATTATTCACACTTATGTAAGACTTTTTTGAAAGGCGATTAACCTACCAGACAATAATATCCGCATGCTTGGCGTTAGATGCCCTACAGGACGTAGACACCATCTTACTATTAGGCGATGGGGATAAGGCAAATATTTCATATCCATGTCCGTACGCCTTTTGAACCTCAGGCCAGAGGGTGTTTTGCATGAGAGTTTCTTCTAGAGGCGGTGTTATCAGTGTCACTGGAACAAAGTAGTTCTCTGGGAATTGGTCCTTCACAGACTTTTGTTGGGACGATTCCTCAAGCGAGTAGACCGCTTTGTTGGATAGACCCAGAGAAGGAACTGAAGCACCTTTCGGTAGATCTGAAATGAGAATATTTTAGACTACAGCTTGGGGTCGATGGGTGTTCTATTACCCTCTTTAATAGTGTCGCCTTCGAGGTCATCAGTGGTGTTGGTTATTCGGCGGAAGTTTTGAATAAAATTTTCCGTCGTTTGGAAGTATCGAACAATCTTCTCCTCAGCGGCGCTGGCAAATCTATAGCGCGACAGTACTGCTATAGCTTGCATATCATACCCATGCACCTGTGGACGAGCCAGTTCATGCCAGGTTACCTCACATACATCTGGCCGAACCCACGGGGCATGTACTCTAGTAGTTTGATCAGCCGAAACGGAAAATAACAGTGTGCCTTCTGGCTCCCACCCTATATCACGCACCTCTCCAAAATGCCCGCTACAAACAATGCTTGGCGTCCATATAGAATCATTATCATCCGACTGGTTCCATATATGGAAGCCACCTTGGAAACTGTGGCCGAGGATGGATCTGCCATTCTTGGAGAACTTTCCCCCAAAGAAACCCAAAGAATTACCACCAACTCCACCGACACGAACTTTCTCCATCCAAACGCCATCGTCAGTCGGTTGCCAAATTACGATAGACTTGTCGATGGACGCAGAAAGAAGTTGCAGACCCTTATTACTGCTATGCCAATGAACACCATAAACCCAACCTTCATGCCCATACAGCACTGATTCTAAACTCACGGCAAACCATTTATCTGTAGCCGCTTGGATAATCTTTTCCTCTACGCGAATCTCACCCTCAGTAATGTTTAAAATGTCAACTTTGTTGGCTTTCACTTCGTCTTCTGTTCTGGGAGAGATTCTCCACAACCGTATGAAATTATCTTGCGAGGAACTACTTAATAGTAGATCCCCCTCTTTGGTTTGAACAAAATCCAACCCTCGAACCCAGTCCTCGTGTCCTATTAGCTGATGGATTCTCTCCATAGATCTACCAGCCACATTTGTCCATAGTGCCACACTATTGTCATCAGAAGAGAACGCCAGTAGCAATTGATCCGAATTGGGGATTATTGTCAGTCGTATTGAGAAAGAGAAACCACTTCGAAGAAGTATAGTCTGATAACACTCAAACTCCGATGTCTCTGAATTCAGGGACCAGAGTTTGATGGTGGAATCTGAAGACGCTGTGGCAATGGTGAGTTTTTCGTTTACATACACACCGTCTAGGGCATTCACTCCACTCTCGTGACCTTTTAGAATGAAACTTGTTGTTGCTCGGGGATTTGAGATATCCCATAGAATGGCCAAGCCATCATCGGAACCAGAGAGAAATTCTGTTTCTATGCTACCTGCGGAGCGAGCGATCCATTTAACTGTTGTAACGCGTTTGGTATGTTGAACGAAGTTTTGAGTTATCTTCACTGATCCATTATGCTAAAGAAATCAAATTGCAATTGATAAAGTGTGAAATACAAATTTATGTAAACACAATAGTACTGTAAACTCACTTCGGGATCAAATATTGCGATTGAGTTGCATGCTGCAAAGATTATTAATCCGTTGTTACCCCAATCAGCACTTTCTGGAGTTCGGTTACATGCCACCGATGTGTAAATATTTTCAACTTCCATTTTTCTTCTAAAAAATATCCGAGAGTTTAGTAAATTTGTTTTGGAAACGAGACAATCGGCGTTTTTCGTAAACGAAAACTTCACGTGGATGATGAAATGTCAAAAACATATGTTTCACTTCGGACAAAATAGCGGCATCTACAGTGCAGTAGCCAAAGTAAGGAAGAATAATAAAAACAGAAGTGTATTTATAGGCACATGTGAAATCATTTTCACGCTTTGTCGATCAATTGCAAAAAATCGTTTCCGTTTAATTTTGAAATTGAAATGAATCGTTCTCGCTTTCTGTGTCGAATCTGAGTTGAAGCTGTAGGCAGAAGATGAAAAAAATGAATAGAACTGACTTCGAATTAAGTTTGAAAAGGTTTAAACCATTCATCGAAAAAAAATAAACATGCCTGCGAAAAGGGCCCTGTAAAAAGATTGGCCTCTTGTATATCAAATGTGTCTTTTGGTTGACAAACTCTTTGTCAGTTATTGGCAAACGCTGTTTGTAAATAAATCATTAACAATCAATTTTTCGCCAATTTTTTAGTTCGCATAAAAATACGTCAATTGTCAATTTCAAATCGACAAGTGGAAACATAGCATTAGGTGCCTAAGTGCGTAGCTATGAACGTCGTGTAGGGCACGATATGTAGATTTTTTGGTTAGTTGATAAAGAAGAAGGGTAGATTACACCGAAAATCGCTTCTTTTTCTACTCACTTAAAAACGATCTGTTCCGACACAACTTTCATGGCAAGGTATGTGCGGCCCTGACCTAACACAATACTTATGCATTTTAAATCGGTTAGGTTGGTACATCTTTGAGTTAATTTCGTTGTATTTGTTAAAAGTAAAAGCTTACAAATACAATACTTTCAGTTATAGTTATAGTTATAGTTATAGATAGGCCCTATCTGATTTCATGTTTGAATTCGTAAAAATTAAGATACGATCACTTATCGGTCTTAACATAGAGCTATTAACCAGAGCTATTTCCACCGACTTACCTTTAAGCATGTTGAGCAGTTAGATAGAAGTTCCGTCTCAATATTTTGCGTAGATGGAATTCGATCAATCGTTGTAAAGTTTTTAGGAGAAATGAAGACTAATAGGCCTATGAGATCCGCAGGTTTTAAAAACTCATTTTACTCTTCTCTACATAACAAAGGAATAAATAAAGGTATTTACTGTGTTCCAATATCCTGGAAATTGGTTAGTTGCATGATTGATCTGTTTGGATCTGAGTTTCTAGTACCACTCTTGAGCTCGCTGGGAAATGAATATCGGGCAGCAGATTAAGCTTTTTCAAACAGCTTGGCATTATTGGATTTGTTATGACTTATGAGTATATATCTGTCTAAATAAGTCTCCAAGAAGTAACTACGTTTGACTTTTCTCACACATATTTTTAGGGATTCCTTGTAGGAGTCCTAGTCGGTCGCTTTACTTTGTGTCTTTGGCAGGATTGAAAAGTTTTTTGCAGTTGATTTGAACAGTCCCATTTCTGAAGTCCACCAGAGTGGTTATTCTCTGAATGAGCAGAATACCGTGGTTGCCATTTGTTCACTTGTGTGGCAACCTCTACGCTTAATAACTAGAAATTCCCTGGGAGTTGAGAACTAAATTGTTTCACCGGGGGAAACACAAATAAGTCTTTCCACTTCTCGATCCACGTCTCTTATTAATGAAAACTTAAAGAATTCATTTGCGATTTCATTTATCAAAAACACTTTTTTTGTACCCGAAGGGCTGTATTTATTACCGCCTATATGTTAGGTGTCCGAACCTCTCCAAAATCACGAAGTTGGATGCTGACTCAATGTCCATCATACACATCTTTTCACAGCTCGAATTACAGATCTCTTGTACTCAACACTAGTTTACCACACCCACCGAGATAGACAAAGAGATAATTGTCTTATCAGCGCCGAAAATCGAAAATTATTTCTATTTATTTTTACAATTTATAGATTAAAATAAAATTACTTCTCAGACAATGTGCGTATACAAATGTATAATCATCCGCGAAGCTATATCGGTGGTAAACCGATGCCAGATCACAGGTCAATTCCACTTATCGCATGCTGTGACTTAGAATGTAGCCTAAACCTAAAATACATTATCTATACTAAGGAGCACAGAAAAGCTTACATTTGTGGAACTGCCTTTGGATCCGATTCAGTTCTAAGTGACTCTCCATTGGATTTACACACAATATAAATTAAGAACAGAGAAAAAAACGAACAATGTGGAAGTTGAGTAGAAACATACTACCGCGTCGTTCTCCATTACAAAGTGTTCGTTTCAATTCAAAGGAAGTGCAAGTCCCATCCTCAGCCGATGTGGTAATTATAGGTGGTGGCTCTGCCGGGTGTCATACGCTCTATCACTTGGCTAAACGCGGTGTACGAGCAGTACTACTGGAACGTGCTAAACTCACAGCTGGAACCACCTGGCATACGGCCGGTTTGGTATGGAGGCTTCGTCCCAACGATGTGGATATTCAACTGCTGGCGAATTCTCGGAATATGTTGATGGGTTTGGAGAAAGAAACCGGACTCGATCCTGGCTGGATACAGAACGGTGGAATATTTATTGCACATTCAGATGTAAGACGGAAGTTTGTCCGGTCATTGGTAGCCATTTGTCATTCCCAAGTTCCTTTTATTTTAGACACGCCTGGACGAGTATAAGCGGCTGTCATCGGTTGGAAATTCCCTGGGAATCGAGAACTACATTCTTTCGCCAGAAGAAACACAAAAAGTATTTCCACTTCTCGATCCGAAGGCTTTTACGGGCGCACTCTATTCACCAGGCGATGGAGTTGTGGATCCGGCGATGTTGTGTGCTGCCTTGACTAGAGCGGCTACGAAGAATGGGGCGAAAGTGATAGAGGGTTGTCCAGTTGATGATTTGCTGGTGGACAGTTCCTTGACTGGTAAAAAAATAGTTGGAGTTCAAACACCCTTTGGGGTAATTAAGACTGATACAGTAGTGAATGCAACCGGAGTGTGGGGCAAGGATTTGATCGAGAAACACGGATCGATGTTACCTCTGGTGCCCATGAAACACGCGTATATTGTCTCGGAGTCGATTCCTGGTGTGCGAGGACTACCGAACATTCGAGATCATGATTACTCGACCTACTTCCGGATACAAGGTGATGCTATATGTATGGGGGGATACGAACCGAATCCCATATTGCTGGACCCTGTTGAAAAAGATTTTCATTTCGGACTTTATGACCTCGATTGGAGTGTATTCGATGCGCACATAAAAGGCGCAGTAAAGCTCTGTCCAACCTATGCACAGTATGGAGTGAAGAGCACTGTATGCGGGCCAGAATCTTTCACGCCCGATCATAAGCCACTCATGGGACCAGACACCAACATCAATGGTCTCTTTCACAACTGCGGATTTAACTCAGCCGGAATGATGTTTGGCGGAGGATGCGGGGAGCAGACCGCTCTGTGGATCATAAATGGTCAACCAGATCTACCAATGTTCAGCTTTGATTTGCGACGCTTCACTGATGCCCAGAATCGCCACACCGAGTGGACGAAGGAAAAGTCCCACGAGAGCTATGTCAAGAACTACAGTATGGTTTTTAAACACGATCAGCCACTTGCTGGAAGAAATTTCCAGACAGATCCTCTGCATGCTGACATGTTGTCTTACAACGCATTTATGGAAGAGAAACAGGGGTGGGAGCGTCCTGGCTTTTTTGTATTAAATCAAAGAGCCGATGCGCTTCCCTACGACTGGTATGGCAGCTATGAGTACAAGCGAATTGAGGATTCTGCATACGAGAAAGTGCTCGATGGGGATCTCAAGTATGGAAGCTTCTCGGATCATCATGCCTTGGTTAGTCAGATTTTCATACGGCAATACCATGTAATTGAACATTTTGTTTTGTTTATTTTCATTCTTGCGTGCACGCTGCTGACAGATCGGAGAAGAGGCACTTGCTTGTAGAAACAACGCGGCTGTGTTCAACATGAGCTATTTTTGTAAATTGTTTTTGGAGGGTCCACAGGCTACGGAGGCTGCCGATTGGATATTCACGGCCAATACTAATCGGGATGTGAAAAAGTGAGTATGGGTGGGGACTTTAAGCGAGAGACATAATTATATGCTTATGGAGTAGGTGACAGTTGGAAAATGTCTGTAATTTTCTATAGTGGAGTGCTAATTGTCATCAATTGGCTGTGGAACATTGACTTCTTTTGCATTAATTTGTAGAGTCAGATTTATCATAAATACAATCTCTAGACATGGACCGGTCAGCTAATGGCCTCCTCCAAAGATTATAATGTTCATTTTTAATGTCCGGAAATCTTTTTTATTTCTCAGAACTGTATACACATGCGCTTTAAATGATCGCGGCGGTGTTGAAGCAGACGTAACTATATCCCGCTTGGAATCCGGTACTGGTGAAGTACATAATCCCAAATTTGATGGACAAGGCTACTACATTGTTGCTGGAGGTGCCTCAGCATACTACACATACACATCTATTCTGTCGGAAATTCGCAAAAGAGGTCTTAACGCCACTGTACGCGATATTACGGCAGATTTGGGAGTCATTTCAATTCAAGGTCCAAAAAGTCGAGAAATCCTCCAAAGAATCATAGACTGTGATTTATCTGACAGTGAAGTACCATTCAACAGTACACTGCTGGCGAAAGTACGCGGAATAAATGGGAAAGACACGCACAATGTGCGATTGATGCGGGTAAGTTTCGTAGGAGAGCTCGGCTATGAGTTGCACGTTCCAAAGGAGTACTGCTCAGAGGTATATAGATCCGTTATGAATGCTGGGGCATCCAACGACCTAAAGAACGCTGGTTATCGAGCATTGTACTCTTTAAGTAGCGAAAAAGGATTCCATCTCTGGAGTTTTGACTTGCGTCCAGATGACACACCAATTGAAGCAAATCTGGGCTTCACCTGCCGCAAACAAGGAGAATACAAAGGCAAGGAGGCTATTGATAAACAGCGCAAGGAGGGAATCAACCGACGATTGGCGTACTTTACATTAAAAGACCAAGTTCCAATTTGGGGATTGGAGGGAGTCTATCGAAACGGCGAGCCCATTGGATTCCTGCGGCGCGCGGAATATGCGTATTCTCTGGAGAAGTCTTTGGGGCAAGCGTATGTCACTCGAAAAGATGGACAACCCATCACTGCTGAGTATATTAAAACGGGAAAATATCAAATAGACATTATGGGTAAAATGCACGACGCGGACTGTCATCTCCGAAGTCCTTTTGATCCCGAGAGCAAACGAATTTTCGGAATTTATGAATAAACGGTTCATTTTTTTTTTGTAAATAAAAGGAGAACAAATTTATTTTAATAGTTTCATATTCTAGGAACCTCCTTTCACCATTGACTTTCATCGCACACATTCGGTGAGACTGGAGTGTGGTTATACTTCAAGTGGTTGTTTACGGGTTTCGTGTACACATTGGTCAACCTCTTTAGTTTCCCACTGGAATCCCGGACACTTGCTCAATTCCAAATTCATATGATAAATTATGAGTGCAGCCACAGGAGGGATTGTGACCGAGAGGGTGTCAATATTTCACTTTCATATCTTTGTGCGTTTGAACGGCCTACGCACTGCGGGTTACTATTGTGCAATATAAGTTCGGTACTGATGGCAGAATTGTTGTTTAGTAATTAGAGTACAGCAGTAGTTCGTGTTAATGAAGCAATTTATTATAAATCTCTAGTTCTGAGAAGCCATTCTGGACAGAGTAGACAGACTGTCGCCTTGCAGTGCTCAGACTGCGAGGAGCTAGACAAATTGAGATACATATTTGAAAATTGAATGGCAGTTATGATCACACGACACTCGAGTAATACAAAAAAATAAAGTAAAATATTTCTTGCACCGTTTGAAGAAACCTAGACATTTTGCAGCATTCTTGACAACTTCGTGTATATGATCGTTGTAGCGAAGATCTTCATGAACGCACCTACCTAGAATGCATTCTTTCGGTTTCTGTGAGGAGGAAGAAATAAAAGATTAAAGCCTTTGCTAAGGTATAAAATTGTATTCCACAGCGGTTAGTTACAAACTAACCTTAAAACTGAGAAACTGTCTCTCTCACTCTACTAACTCCTGAGTCCTGAATTCAGCAATGCTTATAATTATTATATGGCCGTATATAACAAAGGTTTTGATTTCGATTTAGAGACAGTATTGCAGTCTCCTTTCATTCATTCATTATTTCAATGGCCCGCTTATCCATTCAGTGGGTCGCAGGTATAGATCTCAATTCTCCGCCATCGACACTCAATCATCAACAGCAATCCCCACACGTGTAGAGAAAAGATTATGAACTTGATCTAAACATTTCATCCTGGGTCTACCTACAGAGGACGCCTGCCTGATGATACGGATTCCATAGCACGTTTTGGAATCCTGGTTAGGGACATGCATTCAACATGACCAAACCACCGAAGCAAGGATCGCTTCGTCTGGAAAAGTAGCTGCTCGACATTGAGTTCCTTACGTATTCTGGTGTTTCTAATACGATCTCTACGGGTCACAACGGAAACATTTCATTTCGGCAGCTAGTAACGCGCTATCTAATTTTTTCGATCATACCCAAACCTCATGACCATAGGTAAGATTTGGAACAAACACCGAATTAAAGACTGACAACATACCAAGTTCAGTCCCTATAACAGAATGACCGAGACCCCGAGATACTTAAACTTCTCCACCTGTTTCAATAGGACTCCACTATCATGCAGAGTGCATTGAACAGGTGTTTGGAGACGAGCATCACTTCAGATTTGTTGATGTTTTTTTTCATCTCAGCTTTAACACAGACGGCTGCAAACCGATCGAGTTTCGAGTGCGCGTTGAAGTTCAGTCTGAGGGGAACCTCATCTCCTAATCGTATTGCAGTATTGTAATAAAAGAGAAGTGCCCGTGGGATAAAAACAAAGTCACGAACACGCGCCGTTGGGTCGCTGTGACCGCGCTATGAATTTGGCCCTATGACGCTTGGCCTTATGTCACGGCACCGCCCACACACCAAAACACGCTGATTTTGACAAATAAGTGTCTACATGTGACAGTGGCAAGTGCAAGATCTGCCCCTGCACTTATTCCTTGGCCAATATTGACTGTAGGTATTATATTTTTAATTACAGCTTTACTTCCTAAAAAACAATTACAAAAATATATGAATGAAGCTATCAGCCATATGAAACAAGAAGTAAAAGAGCTTCAGACATGTTTTGTTCTCATTAAAAGCAGTAACGTAAAATAGATCATCAGGAAGGCATTCTCTAGGGAGACCCAGGGATGAGATGATTAGATCAAGTCCATAATCTCTCCTTTACCCGTATGGGTTCTTTGATTATTTAGAATCAATGGCGGAGAATCGAGAGTTATGGAGAGTCTCTGAATGAATGAATGAACTTAAAATATATTTTCTTGGAGCTTCTAAATATAAGTTTTGTGTCCTGATCACATGCTATAGAGACGTCTGTGTATTGATCACGGTATTTAAAAAGTACCAAAATGTGTCTTAGAATAATATATGCAACCATTGTATATGTTTCGCCCGCAATTATTATCAAGACTGGCTAAACAAAATAGCGGTTGCTTATTTATCTTTCTATCCAACATGTGATCGCACTTTGAAACAAAAAATTATAAAATGAACAACCATTCACTTTGAGATTGTTTATTCCACAACGAAATACATTCCCAGCCCTTTTACATGACATAATTCCTCATCTTAAATGGTATATCCTATTGTTATCTGCTATTGATATCCTAGAAAGCAAATCCTCAACAAATAAATACGCACGAACCATTTCGTTTGTAAAAACATGCAAACAAAGAATCACGGTAATTTATTTGATTAGGAAAACTTATGTGTTTACATCTTTGTCTTGAACCAAAAGAGTTTCCCACTTAGCGAAGGCGTGTGCTATGAACGGAAAAAAAATAAACATTGGAACTCTGCCTGTTGTCGGAATGGACCAATGAAAATTCAGAATCCGGAAAAATTACCGCCTACATTTGCTAAAAATAGTTCTAGTCTAAAAAGTAGAATATCTCAAGTAAAAACTCTTGAACTAGACGACAAATGGTTCAGATGCTACTTATAAGCGATCCTGTCCGTGCGATAGATACCTACCTACAGTTCGTGTGCGTCGAAGTGTGACAAGTTGTTGAAAAAGACAAGCGGCTGTTTAAAACTAAAATTTTATGCGCTTACAAACGAAATTACAAACTCAAAAAATACGTGTGTTAATCAAGTGAAAAAGGAATAGATTATAGTGTTGTAAAAAAGTTTTAAAAATAATACCCGCTATTAAGGGAATTAAAAAAACATGCCAAAAATAAAACGTGCGGCTAGTCCATTCGATGTTTTCGATGATGACTACGACGAGGATGCCAGTTCAAGCAGTAAGTACCTACCTAATCAGTAGCAATAAGAATGGTGGGCCGTAGTGCCTGTGGTTAGTGTGTTGGACTGCCGAACGACTGTTCCGCAGGTTCAACTGCTGGAAGAACACAAGTTTAGGTTATTTACACTGGGGTCGGCAACTCTCGCAAATGTCTGTCAAACATCCGAGAGCATAATTTGTCCTCAGAAAATCTATAATCCTGACATGTTGTTGAAACTGTTTATCTATTTGTTATTTACCTATGGAGGTGCGCCTATAAGAATTAAGTAGATATTCTGTCATTTTGTAAACATTTCATTTATGGTTTCTGTCTGTCAAAGTAGAATGCCCTTTCCGGAAGTTGAATGTGCAATGACACATCCGACTGGTTTTATCATCAGACCCTAAAAAAATAATAGTAGTGAAACCCAACAACAGAAGAAGCTGACTTGGTGACCTTCCAAAATTAATAACCCGCAATACCTATTTTTCCTCAATGCAATCCCTTTTAAAATTTAAATGTGATCAGTACCTTAAATACAAATATAAAGATTAGTAAAAAATCAAATCGTGAACAATTTTTTCATCCGGGACAAAATAACTAAAATTGACGTTAGCTAGCGGTTTAACAAACAATTTACGAAATTTTAGTTTTCCATGCGACGTAAAAATGCAAACGTTTGGGCAAATATTTCTCCATTCATTCTTTCACTCATATTCAATGACCCGCGCCTATCCATTAAAAGTTCCTCAGTTGTAGGTTGCAATGTTACCAACAGAAATGTTTTGGGTTAAAATTCGTAACATTAGTTTTCGGGGGAAATAAAATTGGCCGCTTCCCTATCTACTTTTTCTTTTACGGTATTTTGCATGAATTCGAATAGGTCTTAGTAAAAATACGTTAATTTTCGAATACAAATCTAACAATTGGCATAAGCAATCTTTGTCATTCTATTATTAAGAATCAATCGCCGGATTTAACAATCCGTAATTTTTAGAATTTAAATAAATTTCCTATCTTTTAAATTTTACTAAATGAAAGTGGACCGAGGCCTCAAGTAGGTAACAATTAACAGTTAGTCTTGTTATTAGCTTGACGCCTCCAGTTGCGGAAACCAAGTCTGTTGATTTCCCCCTTCTACTTATTTATGTCACTTAAAGTGCTGTCTTTCTTCACAGCACTGTCCCTCCGAATTAGACTAGCAGACTTTATGGGCCGGAGAATATGTCCATCCGCTCTAGATATTCTATATCCACCTTAGACAACTGATGTTCAATTTCTTGACCAGGTCGGTATTGCTCTACACCTTCCATCGATCGTCTTTCTCCTCCGAAGTCCATCAATGTAAACTGGACCAACAATTTTATGAAAAATCGTTCCCTCAAAGCGACCGAGGATATACTCATCCGCTTTATAGATTCAGTTTAAGTTTCAGTACCATATATAAAGCAGGCGACTGAAATTATTAAGGTTTTATACAGAATCTTCTTAGATTGACAAGAGCTATTTTTTTTTGTTTACATTCAGCTGAGATGTTATTCTCAGAGTTGATATAGCAGAGCCTAGATATAGGTTTGATGGTTTGTCCTATTCGTCGATGCTAGGTGTGCCTTTTTGTTGATAGCATAAGGTACCTACTTGGTTTTGCCTTTATTAACCACTTAACTCATTTTAGTCGCTTCCGCTTTTTTACTAGAAAACGTATACAAGTAGCTTTCTGTGTTCTACCAATTATGTCTATACGGGTCATCAAATAAGTAATTGAGCTTTTGAAATATCGTTTCTTGGACGTGTAGTTGGCCTGTGCGTCATCTTTTAAGTATGATGTTAAAAAAGACACAGCTTTGTTAGTCTTTAGCTTGGATATTTTACTATCTACAACCCCAAACCTGGAGGACCAGTTTCATATACTATACGTATTCCCCTTGGACAAAGGGTCAGCCCCAACTTAAACAGTCGATGCCAATACTTCTCCCGGGAAAGGCGAACGTATAACGCTTCGTCAGCGCCCCGAGATGCTCGCGGACGTATGTTTGTTCTGCACTTAAATTGCTGCAAATTGTAGTCTTCTGGAAATATGTCTACAGGAAGCGAGCTCCAAAGTTTGCTTGTCATGTAACAGAAGGAGCTTTGGAAAATTGATGTCTTCGCGGTTGTTTATGTCCTTTAGCTGCCTGTCTTGTGGGGCGTCCAAAAGGTGGTAAGACTATCACCAACGTGGAGGTGAGAGTTGGAGGTGATAATGAGAGGATGGTTAGAACGTTTCTATTTTCATAAAATCGCATGGCTACTTTTTGACGACCTAAGAAGTTGATTTAAAATAGAGTTAGAGATGTCGAATATAAACTAACCTAAACCCTTGATAAATTCGGATTTCATACAGGATTATGGAAAATCTTCGAATTACAGAAGTTTTTTAATTAGAATACAAAGTTTTCAGGCCACCATAAGGGGCGACAATCTCTTTAGATTAAACAAAAAAAAAACTTTTGCAGAAGCACAACCGACCAGTTATTCACTCTCAGAATGGTACTTGAGAAGGCTTGGGAGTATGCTATACCTGTTTACGCTTGCTTCGTAGATTTGGAGAAAGCATATGACCGAGTCCCTCGAGGGAAACTCTGGAGTGTATTACAGGAGTATGGAATTGATGGTTCTCTCTTGAGAGCCATTCAATCTCTTTACACAAACTGTAAAAGCTGTGTTCGGGTAAACGGCGTTAAATCAATACCTTTCACCGTGGGCGTTGGACTTCGTCAGGGGTGCGTCTTGTCTCCTCTCCTTTTCATTACTTATATGGACTGGATGTTACAGCGCAGTCTTGGCGAGGAACGTTTCGAATTGGGAGATCTGAGGATAAGTCATTTGCTCTTCGCTGATGACTTGGTCATCCTTGGGTCCTCTCAGACTGAACTTCAGCGCGCACTCGATCGGTTTGTAGCCGTTTGTGTTGAAGCTGAGATGAAGGTAAATGTGAACAAATCTGAAGTGATGGTCGTCTCCAGAACGCCTGTTCAATGCACTCTGCATGTTAGTGGAGTCCCATTGAAACAGGTGGAGAAGTTTAAGTATCTCGGGGTCTTATTCACGAGTGATGGAAGGAGCAATGCCGAGTTTTCCTGTAGGATTGGTCAGGCTGGGTCAATTTTGAGACAGCTTGGTCATTCTGTTATTAGGAGGACTGAACTTGGTGTCAAAGCTAAGTTGTCAGTCTTTAATTCGGTGTTTGTTCCAACTCTCACCTATGGTCATGAGGTTTGGGTAATGACCGAAAGAATAAGATCGCGGATACAAGCTGCCGAAATGAGATTTCTCCGTAGTATTGCTGGTGTGACCCGTAGAGGTCGCATCAGAAATACCAGAATACGGGAGGAACTCAATGTCGAGCAGCTACTTCTCCGGACGGAGCGATCCATGCTTCGGTGGTTTGGTCATGTTAAACGCATGTCCCCGACCAGGATTCCACGACGTGCTATGGAATCCGTACCATCGGGTAGGCGTCCTCTAGGTAGACCAAGGATGAGATGGTTAGATCAAGTCCATAATCTCTCCTATACCCGTATGGGGATTGCCCTTGATGATTTAGAGTCGATGGCGGAGGATCGAGAGCTATGGAGGGTCCACTTGAGCAACCTACACCCGCGACCCACTTAATGGACAAGCGGACCATTGAAAATGAATGAATGAATGAAAAAAAACTTTTTAAATCAGATCTAATAACAGTTTCATCTATTTGCAGGCTCAAAGAATGGCAATCCACCAATTCAACGAAATGCAGCGAACGCCCGTGAACGTGCACGCATGCGTGTTCTGTCCAGTGCATTTGGCCGGCTAAAAACAAAACTTCCAAACATTCCACCAGATACAAAACTTTCCAAATTAGATACCTTAAGACTAGCTACGATATATATCAAACAATTAAAAACACTTCTCGAAGGTGGCGACGAGCCAATGGACATTGAACCCTTCACCTTCCATCACACGCCACAGAGTATGGTAAGTACAAGTTTTTGTTTTTGTTTCGGTTTTTTTTAACCTACATAATGTACATATTAAACGCATGCTGAATATTTTGGCATACATGTACCAAAAACCGCGTACGAACGTTTTCGTTTTACAGGTCGTCGACGTTTTTCTTTTTGAGACAGTACGCTCACTGTAAAGTCCCGCACCCTCACTGAATCCCAGGTGGACTATGTCAGAAAAATGTTTTGGGAAGATGCCCGAAACTAGTGCATGTACCAAGCCATACGAATGAATGAATGAGAATGTTTTATTTTTGGACCATACCGCATTTAAACGCAAAAAGGTCTTTAAAAATCAATAAATTTGTCTTAACGGAAATAAATGACGTTAATGCAGTAGATAGGTATATAGAACAGGAAGAGGATTAGTATTTGTCGATTAGAGATGTCGTCGATAATGGCCTTGACTTTCAGCACTAATCCACTGCTAATCCACCCCCAATGCTATCTCAATTACACGCACATTTGAATCTACATCAAAGCAATCGCTCTGGACCAGTGTCTCTGTGGCTTGTGAAAATCCAATTTATGCAAGGAACATAATGGTGCTGTGGTGGTGTTGCTTCAACTAGAAAAAATAATAAAAAGAGAAAATTTCCTGGTAATCGGATATGTTTGTCTGATTGAAGAGCAGCACTTTTGCTTGATGAAGAGCCCATACAGAGTGGGATCCCCGCCGATTGAGTGACAACTCACTAATAACATTATTGCGGGGTGTATACGAGTATTCTCATCATCATATATGACCGCCTCGTGTAGACGTATTAAATATCGTTTTTCTTATTTTCCCAGGTCTTAGGTACGTTAGAAAAACAAGCAAATCTTTGACGAGCGTGTCGGGGAAAATATTTAAGGACATCTTCGTGTAGTTGAATTGTCGCCAATGTGGCGCAACACAATTCTATTTGCAGAGGGAGACTATAGTTTTCAAATGAATATCAATAACAGTGTCAACAAATGTTTATTAAGAAATTCCAATGATTTATATTGTATACAAATTAATAAAAGTTTAATTTTGTTGGAGCAATTTGCACGTTTATTTCGAATCCGTTTGAAAGTTAGAATTTGAGTGCCAAAATGTATCTTACGTTAGGTTAGGTTAGGTTGTATAGGGTGTGAGTTCATCGCAGTAAACTAGGCACAATATTGAGCTCATCGTCATCCCTTGGGGACATTCACGGTCAAAACCTAAACCAATTCGAGCAAAACACTTATTTCCCTACAGAACCTAAAAATGGTTCCATATTGTCAAAGAAATACCTTCCAAGGTGTTTCCATTCTATTCCGAGCAATAGCTCGACATGGGCGCAGTAGCGCAGTGGTTAGCGTGCTGGACTACTGTGCGAGGGATCCCAGGTTCGATCCCCGGAAAAACACAAATTACATCTTAAAGTTTTTTCTACTGCGCCACCTCTCGCGAACGTCTGACAAAACATCCGAGAGTATGACTGTCATGAAAAAGCTTCTCAATTCAGCCGTTCGGACTCGGCATAAAATTGTAGGTCCCTTCCATTTGTCCCAAAAATAGAAACTCACACAAAACGAATGGTTGCGGAAGCTAGGCCTTAGGGTGTCACCCGCCTGTTGCGCCACCTATTTATTTTTTGTATTTATTAGCTCGACATCACAGAGCATTGAGTAATAACCTCTGCGACATGTAAGTCCTCTCAATAACATCAAGGATCCGTATTTGTTAAACCTAATCTCCTAGAGTGTTTCGTAAGGAAGCAGTGCTCATCACCATTTATTTTTTAAATTGCTGATCTTTAAAAATTCTACATATTTTTTCCGATCTAGCTAAGGCCCAGGCCATCCATAACAAAGGCCCTTTCGTTACACCCAACACAATTTGGCATGACCCTGCGCTTAAAAATGCTCTGAACGTAGTGCGGCAGCTCCTGATGAATAGTTTCATGATTTAAGTCTCTAGCGCCCTTAGCGCACCCTGACTATCAATGTAGATAGCGATATTCTTGTTGGACATTGATCCCATTTCAAGTAGATCCGCAGCTTTGAGTACAGATCGTGCATTTGCGTATATAATGCTTAAACAAACTGCCGATTCACCTTGATAGCATCTACTAATTTTGGAATGTCTATATTAAGCAGAGTCCATTACATATAAGTACATGCGTAGATATTCTTAAAATTACCTCTGTCTTTAATTTGGAGAATGAATTAAGACTTCATTCGTGGACACACTGACAACCAGCAATTAATTTTAAGATCACGTCGCCGCCATAATGGATAATTACATCAAAGTCCAATATCGCAATCATCCTGCCAATTTTAAAATGTAAATTTAAACAGCTGACTTAAAACACTTACAAAAACATTTCACTGTTCCCAAACATTTATCTCTCTTCTTTTGTACGCAGATAATAGGCAATTATCACTTCCACACGGTAGATGATGTACGGTGGCATCCGAAAGGATAAGAACCATTTGTTCAGTGGCGGAACAAAACAAAAACAGCATAAAATGATGGAAAATCACACTTCAACAGATTTGATGTCTAAACAAAAGGAAGGCAGACATGGACCATACTTTTGCACACTCTTATGCTAGCTGGTGCTACTGGTCCCGCGGGGCTTTGTTGTGTTTACATTGGAACCGAGTGCGAGTACCACTCCAAACATATTCTAAGCGAAATTAAAAAAAGAGAGATAACAAATTGGGGGCCAGGGCCTGACAGATGTATCATTGTGTAAACAAATCTGGGGAAATTGCCCTCATTAAGAGACACACTCGTGAATATGAATTCAATTCGTCCTTCTCTCTGCTTTTTTTTCTGAATCTTAATGTTATACATATGTATATATCGTATGAGGAAATCAGAGCAATTAAAGATATTTGATTGCCTAGAGTGGTTTTCCGATGATGATGTGTTTGCGGATGATAAATATTAAATGAAACGTATGGTGCCATTCTGTATACTCGACTTTGAATCTATTTTTGTTGTGAGTATCCCTATTGGAAGGAAGCTGCGGGTGGAATGTGTATCCTTAAATGATCGTGGTCGTTCAGTGAATTGAAGGGGAAATGCGTTTTTTTTTATTATACGTGTTTGTTTAGTTTTGCATTATTTACATTTGCGTTTACAATTACCCTTTAACACATAGTAATCTATCGTGGCCATTTTTTTGGTAGATACCTACCTATGTGCACGATTAGGATCGGACAAACATTAAACAAATTAGCTTCGTGCTTTGTTTTGAGCACTAAGAAGGTGAAATTTATTTAGCATAAAATATGACTTAGTAGCGATGATACTCATCGCCAGGATTGACGAATCAATATCATTTATAACTATGGTGGCAACCAACTTGAAGTGGTTTAAAACTTAGTTTGCGATAACCTGCTCGTCTTTCTGTTCTGTACAGCTATACACATTAGGTATTCGTATTAAAAATTATTTCTTATTTGTCTTAAATTAATCGAAATGGAGATCTATGATTCATCATGCGGCTACTAAAGACGCTGCACACACTTGAATTAAGCTCGTTCTCCAAATTCCTTGGAACATAAAAATAGCTTACTTCCATGGAGAGTCTCTGTCTAAGACACTGTAGCCTTCCGTTTTCTACGGAAGTTGTCTGGCATCCGCGATGGCTTGGTCTTTGAAACGACCGACGGTTCGGTTTTCCTTGTCTTCTCGAACCTGGGGGCTGGGATTCGAATATCCTCTTAACTGGACCATTATTGCCCATTTGCTTGTCGACGTGTTTTGGCTTTTTTGTGTCTAGCTTTAAGCTCCATTACAAAGATAAACAAATTGCAAATGTGTTTTAGCAGACAGTATGCGCCTCGCATTAAATTTTAACAATATTCTTTTTGAACTAAATACGCAATACATTTTCATAAACAAACCTAACCTAAATTTAACTACAGTGAGTTAAGTAAGTGAAGACCAAAAGCCGAACACCAACTGAGTTTGGACACAATTTGTTTCTTAAATATTTCTAAAGTAGTTGGTGGCATTTATCCGGCGCTTCGCTCCCGTTACAGTGCTACGCGCTTGATAGGATGAGAGAAATATTCTCCAAAAAAACTGAATCACCCTTTTCTCGGGTCCACACAAAATTTTAAAAATCTGAGAAACTGATTTTCTCTATTTCGTGTATACGATGAAAAATAAGTATTTCCCCATTCAAACTTTGATCGCACTTTTCAGTTTTAATTTTCCCAAAACGCTTATAAATGCTCCCTTGTCACTTTGGAAAACAAAAGGGAAATTTGTTTCAAAATACATATCAGTTTCCCAGAAATTACCAGCCCAGGGCGTTGATCATCAATCCGTCAGGACAAACTGTTTTATAAAGGGTGATGTTTTAAGCGTTTGGTTTTTAAAATTGAAAAAAAAGAAAACAAAGAAAATTTGCAAAATTTAGTAAAATTTGTTAGAAGGATAAATCAATTCTTGCCATTTACTTTTTAAATATTATTTTGTGTAAATGTTGACCGCGACTACGTCTCAAGTGGTCCATTAGGAATCTCCAATTTTGGCATATTATTTCCAACATCGACTGGGGTTTCACCAATAACACCAAGTTATGTTGTTTTCCAAGGCGGCAATAGTTGTTGGCTTATCCGCATATAGGAGGGATTTCACCATCCCCATAAAAATAGTCCAGCGGCGTCAAATCGCACGATTTAGGCGGCCAATTCTCAGGTCCAAAACGTGAGATGAATTGCTCACAAAATCCGTCTCTGATTATGGCCATGGGTTCACGTGCTGTGTGGCATGTCGCGCCGTGTTGATACCACAAGTCGACAAACCATAGACCAAACCCAGTTCTTCCATTTTTGGCAAAAAAAAAGTTTAAAAACATCGAACGATAGCGAGCACCATTGACCGTAATGTTGTTGTCATCATCATCTTTCAAGAACTACGGCCCAATGATGCCACCGGCATTTTCTGTTATTTCGAAATTAGTGCGAAATTTGGTCACAGTGGCTCAGTAGGGCGATTATGATGAATGACCATAAAATGGACGAAATATTCTAAGCCCCTTTTTTACTTTATCATGGTTTTTGGTAATAAAATTCAATAATTTACATTGTTCGGGCGTAGTCTGTTCATGCTAAATTGGCAATGCTAACTGATACTGAGCATTTTTTACTTTGACACATGTCACGAATCACGCGTTAACTGTCAAACAAATCAGGCTTAAAACCCAAACAGCAAAAAAATCACCCTTTATATGAGATTTTATGCTGTCGAAATGAAATGAAATACGTTTTGTTTTTGTTATTTCGTTATCAGACGGTTTCTTTTAACTGTGGCACTAAAGACAGCTTCTAAAAGCATATGTGTAGACACTTACTTTTGTATTTAAGTTCAATGCATGTATTTCAGTTCGATTCGCATTACCAAATGATGCATATATTTAAGTATTAACAGGATTAAGTAAGTTATAAACACAACAATTAAGGTCCGCTCAAACGAACGCGAAAATCCAAGACCGGGATCGAATTTCGCCCGGGGAACCGTGGAATATACCGACATCACCATGTATTTAATTCCCGCTCCCGCTTTCACGTTTCGCGTTGGTTTGAGCAGACCTTTCTTAAGCAACCTCGAAGAGAGAAAATTCATAGTTAAGCTTCATTTAATTGTAGCTTGAGTAGCCAAATGGTTTGTCACTGGAATACTGTTGCCAATTCGGAAAACTTACCTTAAATAACACCTTACACAACTTTCGATAGATTCGAATATTCCAAGATCACTTAAAACGCGGTACCAGTCCTCTATAACCCGCAAATGAAATGCATATATTTTACATCCAGTTCAAAGTTCTCTTAGGTGCCACCTGCAAAAAAAGTGAATGATGTTGACAACAGTTTACCCTTTTTTTTTATTCTCGTTTAGCTTATCATTTTCTGAATTATTTTTATTACTTTATTTCAGACTTGGCCCTTCACTTTTCAACACATCCAGTCGAGCAGACAATTAACATCACATTACACACCAATAGAGTGGACGCAACCAGAAAAGTACTCAAACGACATCTACCGGAATCACAATCTACTTACGAACAACAATAACAACAGTATTATAAACAACAACAGCAGCAACATTATCAACAATAATAACAACAGTCATGGAATGCAAACGCATAGTAGTTGCCTATTTGAACATCACAATAATCACGGGCATGTGATTCATTAATCGATTCGATTAGATTTAGTTATAAAACTTTAATTATAAGAATATGTATTTTTTTTTTAAGTTTTAATCAAAGCCAAATATAGTATTTAATTTTTAAATAAATTATACACAAATAATTCAAGTGAACAATTAGAATTTTTTAAATAGATTAGCGATCATGTTGGTGAATTTTTTAAGACTGAGGCTTCTTTCCCGATCCTAGGGCAGGTGTTGGCAGACTTGATGCGTCCACAGAGTCTGGTTCCAGTTTAATAGGCTTCTGTGGCTTTTCACCCTTCATTGGTGGATTGGAGATGATCTTTTCGATTTTGTTAACAATTTTGTTGCCAATATTTTCCTCTGACTCGGGTTCGGAATCAACAACCTCCTCAGGCTTTTCGCCCTTTTTGCCAGGCCTTGGCTTGGTCTGCTCTTTGTGGTGTGGTTTTTTATTAACTGGAGATGGTTTTTCTTTTTCGATTGGCTCTTCTTCAGTTGACTCTTCTTGAGCTAATTCCAATTCAGAAAGTGAATCTTCGTGGTTATCTTTTTTAATTTCGACATTGACGTCGAATTTGGCCGCAAAGGCCACTGAAGCGAAAACCGCCAAGAGAACGAACAAAAGTGTAGAACGTTGCATTTTGAGGAGACTGCGAAATGAACATGATTTTGCTGCTCGGGTCGGGCCTTTTTATACGTTTCGAATTTGCTGATATCGGCTTGGAAGTTTTTCAACTGATAAAAGCTGTCTTATCAAACAACAAGAAGTTGAATTTTTAATTACTTTTACCATCACCTGGGTAGTAAATGAACTGCAATATCTGAAGATGAAATCTGTGTTTTAGCAATCGGTGCAACTTGTGGAAGATAAACAGGTAGCAAACTTGTAATTAGAATCGATAGTTTCGATGGCACCTATGCATATCATGTTCTTAATCATAAGTACAAACATACTATTAAAAGGTATCAACAAAAAAAAAATAATTCAAAAATTGGATGATTGTACGTGTTAATGTATTAAGTAACTGCTGTTTTATAACAGTGCTTCGAAAATGGATTCTTGTAAGCGATTAATCAGAACTATGAGATACTGCTATTGTATAGTAGGTTTTTTTTACGAATCGGAAATTAATACGAATTCGCGTAGGTAGATACTTACTTAGGTATTGAGATATTAGAAGACTCAACCTTGAACTTTGTGATAAACGTTTGAGTTTAACTTGTATCTCAGACGTAGTAACTTTACGGTGTATTATTTTGGTTTTTTTTTATCATTCATTCTCAATGGAGGCGTTCCATTGAATTGTAGACGTCAATAGAATATTATTTTATCCCATATAGAGGAACGGCCGCTAGAGCTGTAACGCCAGTGCAATAAATATTATGGCGGACCCTACTTTGTCGAAAACCATCTGTGATATTGCAGAATATTTTTGCGGCATTAAACGATCCATTCGCGAAGGGGGAGAGCTCGTCAAGGCTGATTGGGTCTATGCTATAGATGTGATACCAGATTCAGCAAACATTGATGTAACTGGTCTGGGTCATAAATGAATCCTCGATGACTTCAAAACCACACGAAATCAAACTAAGACATCTTGTACATGGTTATAGCATTTTGTCTATATGACAAAATAAGACGATCGATGCAAAACTTTATCTTAATTCTTCCTTTAGGGATTATTTTTTATGTTTTTACTTAACAAATGCATTTATTTTTCACAATATTTAATTATTTAATGTCGCCTATCTTCTTTTTTCGCTGATCTGTCAATTTTGTGTATATAGAAGGGTTACACCCACTGAACGTCGCTGGGGTACACCCTCCCTTTCTGAATGGAACATGGAATGAGATCCCATTTTTTGCATATGTGTTGGTGCGCCATTTGACAGTCAGCTGATTTTAAATTGCTATATTTGTGGCTATAAAATTACAAGTATTTCATTCTGTGGAAGAAAGGTCAATGTTAATTGTTTTGGTGTTAGTGAAAGTATGTGTGAATCGCTCTCGAATCGAGATTCGCAAAAGTGATCTAAATCTGAAATAAGTGAGTTTTCTTTCCCAATGGAAATTGATTTAAGACAATCATTTGGCCAAATCTTAGAAATGAGATTGTGTGCTCCATATCAAGTCATATCAGTCAGGTCATTCTTGCTGCGAACTTTAGCTTTGATCTAATGATATATCTTTAATTTGTTTTTTTCTATTTACACGCGGGGGAGGGGAAGAGGAGTATATTTTCGAAAAACTCGTGAATATAATATATATATATTCGAAATAGAATTATACTCGTCCTGCCTAATAGCAGGCTGATCAGGATGATGTACTGCCGGGATGAAGGGGTGGGGTGAAGCTTCCAAACTGGCTCCTTGGATTTCACCAACGAAGCTAATTTTTTTTTTGCAGACGATTTTCCTACACTTGGAGCTGGTTTCGCTGCAAATATTCTTCTTCATGAAGCTGCTCAATTTCTTCAAAATGCAAATAAGTACTCAACATTTTTTACTTCGTAGAGTCGCATTTTTACAAAAATCAACTAACTGCAAACAAAAATTTCGAAGTTTCGCAAGCAATAAAAATATGTGCGAAAAAGAGTGAATACATTTTTACCTAGTAGGTACATAATCTCTTACAATTAGGGCCGATTTTTCAATAGTCAGATAAATCGTCTGATAGCTAACTAACGATTAAATTTATTTCACTCTGCTAGATAAAAATTTTCAGCGGTATTAATAAAAAGCCCTATTCGCTCTTTAATCCATCTGATAGCTAGCAGACGGATAGTGGACTTGTTCGTTTGATAACTTTTATTATTTAATTTTATGTTATATTCTTCGAATAGCTGCTATTCGTCTATTGAAAAATGGGCTTATGTCTTATCTGACAGTTTACCCCTATCTGATTGGCTATCTGACTATTGAAAAATCGGCCCTTAGTGAATTAAACTTTATTTTGCTGTTTAGTATTGTACCTGAAAACGAAAAGGAGAATTAAATTTACTAAGTAGGCATTCAACAGCATTTACTTGATTGTGCCCTCATTCACAACTTAACCGAAAACGTTGTTCGCGGCCGCCGCGACTTTGCTGGCAAGTACGTATTCTTTTATTATTTTCTAAGACCGTTTCGCATAAATGTGGCTGAATTTCATTAATACACCTCCCAATTTCCTCTTTTAAGGCGTTGGTGGTCGTGCGGAGTCCATTGGCGTTAAATCGCAAGATCTGGATGGCCAATTCTGATCGCAAAAACCGGCCGATTATACGATTAGGAAATGACTCATGCAGTATTTGAATTGTGTCTATGGCTGTATGGCATGTGGCATTGTCTTGTTGAAACCACATGTTGGCCACATCCATGATCCATTATCTTGTAATTTAGGCACTAAAATTCAAATTTTGCGATTATTACTTTTCAAAATTGCCGTTTAAGTTGAGCCTAAGGGTATGCAACAGAAATTATTTCGCCGAATATACGAATCCTGAAATTATGTTTTAAGGTTTCCTTCAGCTGCTAAACTTACGAGAGATGTCGCTTTCTACTTCAAAAACAATTTTATGTTATAAATTTCTAATTTAAATTCTAGTTGCGTATTCCGGTTTCAATTTGCCAAAAAGAATCATCCGTGAGCATCGGAATACACTCAAGAAACACTTATTCAAGTAAATGGAATTTTATGTATTTTATACAATACATAATTGTTGACCTATCTATTATATTATAATACATAGACAAGTGGAGTCCGACCATGTGCAGTGAAATGAGGTGGTAACCAGAAGCTGCCATCATTTTTATGACGACCAGCAAACGTTGAAAAATGAAGTCAATCTTTGATTCTCATGTGAACAGAATAGACAAGGTAATAACACTGAAACTAATAATTCATATTCAATCTATCAATTATATGTACCAATACCACTAACAAAATAAGTGATATCCATATTACTGGGTTCATGCAACAAAAAAAACAACGAGTTGTACGTTATATTGGTCGCATGCATGACTTTTAACACATCGAAATGGTCGAGTTGATGACCGCTTTTAACTTAAATAATTATCGTGTAACATTTACTTTAAAAAGTATTTATTTATTAAAAACTCTTGTCCGCCATATACATAATATGAACAACATTTATCGTTTGTTTAAATGCTAATAAAAATAAGGTGTTTTACCATTCAGTTTCTTATACTTTGTTCTTTTTATTTTATAAACAAAAAGTTACAGAAATCAAAAAAATATTTGTATAAAAAAATATAAAATATAGCAACTTTAAGGCTATATCACTAGGTTTTTTTTTGTTTTGTTTTAAACGAAAAGCTTGTTGTGTGCTCTTTTCAACTGTTATTCGTTTAAAAGAATATCCTGTCAACCAAAATTAAACTAAAAGCAAGCAACTCTGCTCTGCACAGATTAAAAGAATCTATATCCAAACAACAATAAACATTGCCTTGATTTGAGTTATTTTATATTTTCATCTTAATTTCAGTATAAAAAGAAAAACCAGTGTGCTAACAAAATTTTGTTTTTGATTTCAATTCAATGGAAGTATTGAACAAGTTATACATGCAAACAGACATAGGAATGGGTGTTAACAATATTTAATCTAAAAAATGTACAAGACTTATTTATTGTGTGCTTGAAAAGAAGAACTTGTAGACCAGAGTAGCGACCAGACCGAGCACCAAGGGTAGCAGCCATGATTTCATTGAAGCTTCATTTTCTCGTGGATCTTTTGTCCATGTTGGTTCGGATTTTTCAGCAACAGTTTTACGCTCCGCTTCGACTAGTTCACCGATTTTGAATTTTTTCATCATTTCACGGGCATCGGAACTGTGGCCAACGTCTTCAAAGTTTTCGGTACCATCCTTACCGGCTTGTTCGAGGAGGACTTCCTCACCACCAGGATGCTGCAAAGGGAATACAAATAAAACAAATTAAAAAGGAAGATAATTAGAAAAGTAATAAAGCAAACGACACGATAATGTTGCTCTTCTAAATTTGGAGACTGTTGAATGTTTTTTGTTCAAAATAAAAGGACGGATACTCTTTTATTTACTTGCCAATATGATAATGAAAGTGAAATTCTCTTGTCGCTACCCATCATGGTTAAATTTCATTGAAAAAGGTCAAAGTCAAACCAAACTATGTTTGAATTTTAACACAAAGCCCGAATATTTTAATCTACCAACAGAATTGGACATGCAAATAATTTATTAGGTGAGACAGAAACGCTTTACGTTAAATCATGTTCAATTATTTATGAGACGAATAGGAGACTTTACTTTCCCGTCGCGATATTTACCTATATTAGCATGAAGAACATGGTTAGTAGGTGATGATGCGATCTCCTCGAATAGTTATTTAAATTTATTATTAAACAAAAAAATACTAAATCATGTTAATATTTTGGAGTTTGATCGGCTGGTAAAAATGTAACAGAGTGTTCTAAAGGAGACGACATGTCATAGCACTGTACAACTAAGTTTCGAATGGCTCGTCATGCTTATCAGTTGACTGATACAATAAAAACAAGAAGAACAGAATCCAGAAGTACATACTATAAAATTGTACTGTGTTGTATGTATTCCAGAGAAAGATCGAGAAATGCTTAATTTGTTAACTCATCAAAACATCAGTTGGATAGAGGTAACAAATAAAAAAGAAACTATATCAGCAACACACTTCGACGTACTCTCGGTGCTGGATGTATCACGAATGAATGCGATCGAAAGTTGTAAGCTAAAAATATGGTCTGTGTTTACTGTGTTACATGTTTAGAATAACATTCTTTGCGTTTTAAGATGAGAGTGAAATCGAGAGTCACTGTTGAAGAATTTTAAGAGAATGAAAGAATGCAAAATAATAACAAATAGGGTGCTAACGGCAATTCATTGATAACTTGTGGAAAATATTCGAAAATAACTGTAGAAAATACTATCAACTAATCGCAGATTCGATTTGTGATTTGTTTATTTAAGTAGGTACCAAACAAGATCAAGTTGTACATTGCAATGCGAAGCTTTAAATAGGCGTGCTGCTTAGACTTTAAATTATTCGAAAAGTATCCGTCAAAGAAGCAATACTTCTAAAAAAGTACGAACTCAACAAAACGGTGTTTGGTATTTTTTCCTCGTTGGTTTGGATTCGAATTGCTAATTTGGGTTGTCGCTCCACTCGGTCATACATATCACTATAATAATCATTTTTATTGTCGAGGCTACACATTTTACGAAGTCACGATGGCGGCAATTTCCATATAAAATTATCTATTGTGACCGTCGAAATATTCAAGTTGAAGGTTAAGAATGGTAATTGGTAACGCTCTACACCTTAGACAGTTGCTATCAAAGCTAAAAGCATCTCTGTTATCTACAGTTTGACTTCAAGAAGAAATGAAACACAATCCATGCAATACGAACAGTGTGGGAAGTAGCGCAGCAAATGCGCGCAGCAATTGCCGGAAAAACTATACTCTATATATTTAATAGCTAACTACTTCGAAGATAGCACCATCTACAATAATTCGGACGAGGAACAAAAAAAAATACAAAATTACGTGAGGAGCTTTTTGGTCCTTGCAATATTTGTTTTTGTTTTTTTAGTATTGGTGTTGGTTGCGTTTGTTTTAGTAACCTCTATTTCGCTCCGAAAGTCAATCCTATTCGAAATTGCTTTTCGTTGCGTTTTTGATTGATACTCTGTAACACTTTCGAAATGCAAGAAATATTACTAAATACTTTGTTTTTCCTGATCTGTCAAATCAACAAACCAGGGTATTTCTAAACCCAGCCGTTGTCGTAATTGTTGTAGAATCAGATTTTCCGTATTTCAATGCTTTTTACATTTGGAGATTCATCATTTCGCGTTCCAAATAGAGAGTACTAAATATTCGAGTTCCGAATCGCTTTGAATATTAAACTTTGTACCTAGTGATGACGGTGTCCGGGAATCGTTCATAATGGCGGCCAATGTCGGGGCAAAAAAGTATGTCTCCCACAAGTAATGCAGAAATATAGATCCGAAAGGGTGTTATTAATAAAATTATTCTTCTCACTATTGAGCATCGTAATCTTGGTCTGCACATGTAACTCCGTAAATGATAACTTAATCCTATCAAAGGTACCTACGACCCTTTCAATTTCTTATCAATCAATAAGATAATGTATAATCTGGCCAGTCGTAGTCATTTCTTTAGTTTCACGTTCTTAAAACTCTTGTTACACAAAAATCGAAAGTTCGTATGACAAACAAGTGTTTGTTATCTAATACAGCAGAATTGCAAAGTCATGGCGATTTCACAAAGCCAACTCTAAGAACTACTATTTTAGAATTAATTTTAAACCCTTGGGACTAAGTTTCCGTATTTCGACAGCTGAAATAGGGCTGATTATATATAGCAAACGTCAGACGTACGTGCTGTGTAACCGGCAGATAATTCAAACAGCGTTATTAATATTGGGCGAAGTACGTAACTGCTATTAAACTTACGAGCAACAGTAATCTGACCTTGACAACGTCACGCAATGATGTTAGTAAGCACGTTTACCTTCAAAACAAAACAATTTAAACAAATTCTTACTTAAAGTGGCAGCTCTATGACTTGTTGTTTTACCTGTTGATTGATGATATAGAGTCACAATCTCACTTTCAACAAAAATGTACTATTCATGATTTTTTTTTGCAATATATAAATAAAATTGAACAGCTTTTAAATTTGGAATTGAAATTATGAAATATATTCAAGTCGTTGGCGGAAAATAACATATAAATGCCTAGTCACAATCTCTTTTGTGGAGATTCGAAAATATCTTATCATTAGATAGTGATATCAGGAATCAAGTTAAATTGTTGTGTATTCAACAATTGTGTAGTGTACTTGTGTTGTTATTGCATAATATAAAAAACAAACAAGTGTGCTCAAAACATTTTCTCTAAAATATCTGATATTAACATTTAGTTAACTACATACAAACATTTATATAACCCGTAATACCCGAACCAAACGCACGAAGAAAGTTACATGCGTGTAACAGAATGCTTTCACGCGATACATATTTTTACGAAGAGTTGTTAGCTTAGCGTAACACTGCACAATGCATCTCGTGAAAGGAATCAGGTGGCTTAAGTACCTAGTTCGTATCTGATCTTGAAGGGTGCTTGGCGAGCTCACACATTGCAATTAAAATGTAGTTATCAAGCGTTGCAGCAGACAAGCATGGTTCTTTGACGGCTTAAAAGATCTAGCAACGATACCTCTACCAGATTTAAAATAGAAGATTCATCAACAAATCCGAATGTTTTTGTTAGTTGCATGTCCTAAAAAAAGGGTAATCACAATGGGCCTCTGGAAAATTGCATATAAGTATGGAGCGATGTTACCAGTATTTTCTGTGGCCAGAACGTATTGAAGAGAAGTGATCACAATAAAACGGCTCTACATGCGATGCAGATAACGATCGATTTGGTGAAGAATGAGTCGGCTACCTGCTAACAGTTAAATGCTAAAATCGCAGCTTCACTTATAAAAGGGAACCTAACCTAAGAGTTGTGTGATCACTGCTGGATAGTAGTAATTTTAATTGCTATCAGGTTGAGTTGAGAGCAACTTCAGTTATTTTAATATAAGATTATACATATACATATAGCTTTTGTATACGTAATATGTATATTGTTTTTTGTACTCATGACGAAACTGAATCCTTCGAACAGGGTCATACGACAGAGTTTGGTCACAAGCATCAATATTGGCGTCGTAGGTAGTCGATTTGGAAAATATGCACCCACTGTAGTTTATTCATGAAAATTGTTATATTTAGGCAGTCTTTTCATTTTTATAATAGGCCTAAATGGATGCGATTTCAACTGCTACGATTGAAAAAATGTCATCAAACATCTCTTTCAACGCGCAATTAATCTGAGCTTAGTCTAACACTTCTACTATAATAACTTTATAATTACTATCTCTCTACATTCAATTAGTGTGGTTGTGCGTGTGCCTAGTTGTAGATACGTTCCTCTACGCATATAAAATGTTCTATCAAATTTCACGATAAGACACTTTCTTCTCGATCGAAGAGTGTAAACTCAAAGCTAATTATGTACATTTCTTAATACACAGCTGAGACCTCTCAAGAAAAAAACTTTAAAACGTTATGAACACACGCTTTTAGGGCACTGTTGTGTAATGACGACAGAAAGCTGTGCCCATGTGCTAGATGCATACTAAATGCGAGCAGTGGTTCCAAATGGGTCACCACCGGCTAACAACAACAAACGCATAACCCAAGTATGACCCCTTTTTTGTTCGTAACTACTTAACTATTCGGTTCAATGGTTAGTATTCGCAATTATTCACTTTGGAAAAAAAATTAAATGCTTTTCCGAAATCAAATCTATGCGTAAACTACTGTTTCCATTTTCGAATTAATTTCTATTCACGCGAACAAAGTTCAGACAATAGAAAACCAGCAACAGCAACCAGAGAGCAGCGCGGTGGACAGGGAACATAGCAAAATTATCAGAAGTGAATTGGCAAAATCGAATCCGCACGTTCATTAGAAAATTCTCGACTAGCACTAGGCTCACCTAATCAACGGACTGTTTGCAATAACAGCACATAAATCTAGGTGTGCTTAAAGTATGTTATTAATAATGTTTTCAATGGACTCGACTTAAAACGCAATACATATCAAAACTATGAGATAATTCAATGACAATGATGACTGGGCGCTGCTTTTTCCAGTTGGATGATGTGTAGATTTTGATAATGATGAATTTGTGCTGTCTCACCTCGTTCAAAAATGCTGTAACATCATAGATGTTGTTGTGGATAATCAGCCAAGTATCTTTGTTGGAATTGTGTTTGCTAACTTCAGCACGTGTGTACAATTTTACAGACATGTTTTCTTAAATTTGGTTATTTACTATTTAACAAATAGAATATAGTATGATACTATTATTTAGTATATCGCGTTCCTATTCAAAGGGAATTTCTTCGAAAACTGAAGTGTTTCAACTTTCCGCAGTTCAGTTTTCTGTTGGCTGAAAATAGATTATTCACACGGGGTAATCGGGAAGGAGTAGACAAATGGCGTGTCAAAATTGATAATCTTTCGTTGAGTTCGATGAAATCCATGAATTGAAGTTTCGAAGTGCCTATGGACTGTTTGCTTAGGAAATTGCGGTTGCGCTCGGTAAACCACAACCTTTAAGGACCATTCACATGGGAGCGAACGAACAGAAAATTGAACATTTTACTACTCCAAGATGAGGATAATTAATTATTCCATCAAAATTTATTAAGAAAACAAGTTTATTAACAGTTTAAATAACGAAATTTCGAAATCCAAAATTTTTGCCGCGAACGAAAACACCCTGGCGCGAATTGTCAGTCTATTCACAATCCACATCATTTAAATCGCGTTCCACAAAGTAGCGAATAAAAAATTCGTTCAAACTTAACCCTATTCCAAGAGGAGGATATCTTGGAATAATAAAATGTGGAATTTTCTGTTTATAAATGCATAAAAAGTGGTTTATTCGCATTTCATCAATTCGTTAGTTCGCTCCCATGTGAATGGTCCTTTAGACGTTTTTCTTATTATGAGCGCGGTCTGAACCGAGCATGCTCAGCGCGTTCTGATTTGTTTATGAAACGCACTTGAGACATAGCTGTCATATGGTTATTTATGAATTGTTATTAATTAAAAATTTTGTTTATCTTCTGGCCCAGAACAACATGGCTCGTCCGCCATTTCAACCACTTTTTTGTCTATCCTGTTTTTTTCTGTCAAATGTGACTGTACGTTCGTAATCAGCTTTTTACTCTGTCAAATTATTCTGAGCTCATAGAGCGCGCTCTGAACCTGCTCTGAACATTCTCTGAGCGAAAAAAGAAACACAAAATCTGAGCGATGTCTCTGAGATAAAAATGAAAAACGAACTTTTTTTGACAGTTCAGGCTCGCTCTGAACTAAAAAAGAAAAACACCTTTTATGTTCAGTCGTTTTATTTCAGAGTCGGACTATTAGTATATTTTTACACCACACCTAAATTCAACATTAGCATTTGTTGAGCATTCCCACTGAAACTTCAACATTTTAAATGACAGATAATGTCAGAATTAATTACTGCTGTTTTTTGCTATTTTTACTGTTGTCACGGAGCTCACGTATTCTCTCCTCCCAAAGCGCAACAAAAAATTCTTCATCGGTATCCATCTACTTCTTTCTTTTTTCTGTAGGTAGCTTGATAGTTCTCATTTTAAAACATTTTTGACAGTTGTTTTTTTGTTTTTCTTTGATTTTTTATCAAATAGTTCTTCGCAAGCATTCATGATTTCGTTTTCTGCATTTGCTCGAAATTATGGATGGTCAAGCGGGCCACTTGCAAATTAATGAATTTATGAATTTGCGTCAAATTAATAGATTTTATGGACTATCAAGAGGATCAGCGGATGTACACTTTACATATCAATATATATAAAATATGCCTTATTTTATTCTCTTTAACAAATAGGTATATTAGATAACATTTTTATATTTTATTATTATTTGATTATAACACCCAATACCTACATATTAATAAAGGATTCAAATAGACGAAAATGATAAGTGTTCCGCAAATTCGATTGCAACTAAATGCCTCGTTTCATTTTAAATTTGATAGTTACCACAAGAAACTGTTAAAAAAAAAATAATGGAATCGAGTCTTGCTAAACTTACAAATTTCTTGAAAATTTTATTTTCAATTTCAACTTGGCATGGTTTATTTAAATCATGTTTAATTTATTTATTTCTGAACATAGCTTAACTTAACGAAATAAATTTCCATTTCCACCTTCAATAGAGTGACAGAACAGCACACTGCACAGAAGTGGAATTTTTGTTTGTTTTGTGCGGTAGTTTTTGTTTATGAAACATTATCCAATTTTTTGTATTCAAAAACAATAACTATTTTCTTTAAGTGCGTAAATAAACGTGTCAAGAATCTCGACGCAATATGTTTTCCTTTAATTTGCCTAATATTCAAGGAACGAGTGCCTACTACAGTCCCGAAGGTGACTTAAGATTCAATCCGCCAGTATATGAGCAACGATATGCAACTGTTATCCAAATCCTGGAACACCCCGATTTTGATTCACAAATCAAAAAGGTTTATTGAACCCTATTTCAATTTAATTATCCTAAAAGACTGACATATTTTTCTTGCAGGTTGTTGATTTTGGATGTGCTGAAATGCAATTACTAACATTATTAAGGAGAACAAATGGAATTGAACACATTATGGAGGTAAGACCTACAGCTGACAGTTTTACTATGCTTCCATTAGGAAATACATACATTTTTCCGAGCAAAGTCTGGAGCTAATTGGAATTCTCAAATACGAGGTGGTTTTGTTTTCATGTACCTGCTTAGAAAATGTGTACATCAGTTTCGACATTTATTTACTTCCTTTTGGCCTGTAGGTAAATTCTGTATTAAACTGTTTGAAATGCTCGCCCAAGCTGATTTGTTATCGCTATCCCGATGCCATATTTCAATTAAAATACATAAATAGTTAAAGTAATAGACCCAGCTTCTTAAGGTCATTCCTTTCAAAAACACATTTATTGAACCCTACTGGCGCTTGTTATGTTTTCATTCTTTTTGCCCACTTTTTTCATTTCTGCTTCTATTGTTGGTATATATTGGGTTGTGTTACAGCTTTCGACTACGCTATAGATTCCCCAAAGTTAACCGGGTATGGAATAGGTATCGATCAGTCAAATTAAAATTTGTAGAGCATTTTAAACGCTTGACTAAACTTAAGCCGATCTCCACGTGACGTCTAGTACGAACCTATTATCTCAGATAGAGGAACGTCTGGTAGAGCTCTAGCGCTAGTGGAACAAACATGACGTCATTTTACATTGTGCATATTGTGAAATATCTTTTTCGGTTCTAGCTAGCACCAATTGTGAAATGACACTTTTTTTATGGAGTTTGACATTTCTCTGGTAATTTAGCGGCGAATGGAAACTGCCATAGAGCATGCTATGAGAATTGCTCGTGAAGACTGGAAACCACAAATAGCATTACATAGGTACATAATAAAAAAATTACATCTATATATTGCTCAGCTAATAGCATGCTATGGATAGTATTCTATGGGCTGTATTTTTTTGTCATAAGTTTGTGTTTTTTGGGATGGCTATGGAAATAGTGTTAAATAAATAAATGCCCACCTCATGTTAAATAAGAAATAATTATTGTTGCGACTTTTCGATAATATTTAAAGCAATGATATTTTGCTACCACAGTTTTTATCGGGCAGAGTACGATAACTACGGCGCCAAAAAATTATAACCGTGTTTTGTAAAGGGGTTAAATAAAAACACTTTTTTACCATGGGAGGGGGGTCTATCTCGCTCCGGTTAGTCGGGAGGGGTAATTTAAAAAAATATACATAAAATTAACACAACAAAGAACTATAGTATTTTTCAAAGCCAGGAATCTGTTCTAAATTGTCTTAAATGCAAATCCACAAAATTTTGCCTACCAATGTGAAATCCAGAGACTGTAGCTGAAGAAAGTTGTTGACATTAAAGAAAGTTTGCATATACTCAGCCTTGCACCCATCCAAAAATCCAACAGTGACTCCAAGCAGGGGATTGCAGGATGCAGCATGCCTTCCCATACACATTTCAAGGCGCAAGGATAATAATTTGAAAGAACAGATTCCTGGCATCCAAAAATCCTAAAGTCCTTTATGCCATTGTTTTTTTTTTTTTTTTATTATTTATTATGTACTAGTTAGTTGTACCCGCTTCGCTGGGTATGCAAAGTAATATTTGATAAACAAATTGACTTGCAACTCTTGATCGTGATAAAGCCACATACAGTTGGAAAATACTCCGGTCTTCAAATGTATGCCAACGTGACCAAATGACTGATCTTGAGCCTTGTTTACTGTTATAGCGTACGCTAGAATTTATCGGAAATGGAATCATTGTGATTGCATGTCGAAATAATTCTTGCTCTTATCAAATTTCGTTCAGGCTCTTCCACAATCAATCGACTTCCATTGCAGTCCTTTTTTAGGGTTCAAGTTTCTCAGCAACATGATGATGACACGTTGCTTAAGCACATGAGGTGGCTTGCTGCATGGAGTTTGCTGATTGAGAAATTCAACAGGGAAATTTGGTGCATCATTTGGATCTTCAGTCTTCACTGACAACAGAATCGGCGCTAAAATAGATTTAGGAGTTATTACCAATTAAGTCGATTATCTTCCTATTCATCTCTAATGTCTGCGCATTTGTCAGACTCATTTTGAAAGTTCCTGCATTGACATTTGCAGCAAATCTCTAAAAATTGTCTTAATCAAGTCTCCGGTTGATATAATTTCCGTGGGAATTTCAACAACGTCTTCTTCATACATTTCTGCTACCCGGGCAATAATGAGAAAACCCAAATTTTAAAAGCCTTCAGGATTTTGTCAACAGAGATTCCTTCACGATCAGTTCGTTTCCTCTTTTGTATTTAATTATCGCGAAATAAATCTTCCTATTAAAGTACCTCAGCAGCAGTTAGTAGGTCAGTGATGAAGTCGATCGGGTGAAAAATAAAAATGTACCCGTACAAACTTTGACCCCCCATTAAGGTTTGAATCTTGAAATATCCTTCCTTAGTGCTTGTACCTATACATTTTAGAGGAAACCTCTGTGCAAAATTTCAGGTTTCTAGGGCAAATGGTTGGTTTTATTTGCCAATTATTGCCTTTTGAAAACACTTGCCGAGCATTAGTATCGTTGAGTTTGAACCATGAAGAAAATTTCAATATCTGAAAAGTAGGCTCCATTTCATTTGAATAATGAGAAAATTCAAATTTTGAAAATTTATTCAAATACCCACCGCCTACTTTTATTTAAAATGAGAAAAATAAGAAAAGTATGGAGCGTTACAGAATCAGTAAGGGTAAATATATATATGATTAGTATTATTTTTTTTAAATTGCCCCTCCCGCCTAAATGAAGCCAGATAAACCCCCCTCCCATAGTAAAAAATGTTGGTATTTAACCCCTCTACAAAATACAGTTATCAATTTTTGGCGCCGTAGTTATCGTACTCGTACCGGGCTAAGGTATAAGTTCGGATAATTATCCGGGCTAATGCATTCTCTATAGGATTGGGTTAGTATAAAATTTATTTCCTAATCCCATACAGAACAGCAAAGAAAAACACGCCCAATATAACCCCAATTTTTATTTTGTGTTCAAGAAAATTTTAGATTAGATTAAATAAGTTTATTCTTCAATTAAAATACGTATACAGCTAGGTGGGCGCAGTAGCGCAGTGGTTAGTGTGTTGGACTACTGTGCGAGGGATCCCAGGTTCGATCCCCGGAAAAACCCAAATCATCTACATCTTAAAGTTTTTTCTACTGCGCCACCTCTCGCGAACGTCTGACAAACATCCGAGAGTATGACTGTCATGAAAAAGCTTCTCAATTCAGCCGTTCGGACTCGGCATAAAATTGTAGGTCCCTTCCATTCGTCCCAAAAATAGAAACTCACACAAAACGAATGGTTGCGAGAAGCTAGGCCTTGGGTGTCACCCGCCTGTTGCGCCACCTATTTATTTATTTTTTTTATACAGCTAGGTTCCAGAAATCGAGTGAAATCGAAATTGCAAATCGAGTGAATTCGTTTTCAGTGTTCTGCATTTCGAGCGAATCGGAAACTCCGAAATTTTTTCGAAATCACAATTTTCCTTTCCCTAAATTCCGAAAATTTTGAAATCAAAATCGAATACAGTGAAATGTAGAACATAAAAATTCATTTCCGATTTCATTTCGAGTGAAAATGAAATGTGGAACCTAGCAGATATTAAATACCTACATTTTACAAATTCATGAATAATTATAATAGGCATGAACATGACAAATAACTGTCGTCTGCCAGAGTGGCAATATTGCTCTAAAATTCATTAATTCATCATTCATTTTTGGTAATTCAAAAAAAAAATAAATAAATTATATAAATCTTAGCACGACAAATTATTAAGGCTTAATTTCTCTTTACAATTTAAAGGACGTTTAGTTTAGTTAAAACAAATTAATTAGTCAAATTGGCTACGCATTAAAAGTTTTCACTGTTGATTCTCGATCTATAGTATAAATAACGCTTCCTTGCAGTATTCATACAGTATGCGTATTTTTTGAGAATCTAGCCAGCTCACTTTGACTTTAACATGCAAAACTTTTATACTCACTTTTAGTTTTACATGCAAAATTGGTATACCTACTCACTTTTGGTTTTGTTATACTCACTTCCAAAAAAAAATACGCCAAGTATAAGCCAATCTGCTCCATTTAAGTAGCTAGCATCCTCTTCCCAACGCAACGTATTTTTGCCGAAATAGAGCCGCACTGATTTTCACTCACTTTTGACGCTCACTGTGCATAATACACACTATGAATATTTGATCTTGGTAACAAAATGTTCTTTAAATTGGATTAAGCTTTTAAATATATGTATTATTTTTAAATATATTAAAATATTCACCCCTATTCCCGTTGGCGTTTGTCGTAAACGCCTGATATTTCATTTCGGTTTTAAGGCAGTGTTTGTAACTTTTTTTAAACAAACGATTTGAAATTACAGTGAACACTTGAAAAAGAAGCAAAATCTTTAACAAAAGTTCGGAAAAAAATCGGAATATCGTGTTTAAAACGACACGACAAATGAGTCGTATACGACAAACGCCAACGGGAATAAGGGTCATTAAGTATATATAAACCATTATACAGCTAACTATTTTTGTGCAAACCTAGTTCTCAATGTTTGAAGCCTTATGTCGATTCAGTTTTTTTACATTATATAGGTACATATCATGAACATGGGCAATTTATTATAATATATTGGTAACAGGCCTTTTTTTCATTTTGAATACAAAAATCAACACATTCAGTGCACTTAACTAACCAAACTAAAACATTTAACACACATTTCTGTCAATATACCAGAGCTACATAATTCTACCCATTTTCCGAATTGCCGCCACTCATACTTTAATGCGCTGCACTTTGATTTTCTCTGTCCGAATAATAATAGTATCGGCTTTTTTTTTTTCTTAGCGTAATTTTAGCGAAATCTTAATATGTACAATGTACATAATATTCAAAAATACTGACAGTCGATGTTTACATAAAAACAGCAATATTTAAAAATACAAAAAAATGTCTTTTAAAATATTCCCTCTTAAGGACCATTCACATGAGAGCGAACGAACGAAATGATGAAATGCGAACCAACCACTTTTTAAGCATTTATAAACAGAAAATTTCACATTTTATTATTCCAAGAGTAAGATAATTAATTATCCCATCAAAATGCACTAAGAAAACAAGTTTGTAAATAGTTTAAATAACTAAATTGCTAATTCCAAACTTTTTACTGCGAACGAAAATACCCTTGGTGCGAATTGTCAAAGATTATTCGCGGTCAACAACATTAAAACGCGTTCTACAAACGAGCGAATAAAACATTCGTTCGAACTTAACCTCAAATTAAAAAATGTTTACTATAAACTGATGGCTGAAATTCGCGAGCTGCGGCGACCAAGAGAATTGTTTATGTGAATAAACTGTCAGAACTTGCGAAGATTCGTTTGTGCCTAGGTAGTTGGTCGCTCTCATGTGAATAGTCCTTTACTACTGCATCACTGCTTTACTGGAGCACAACGTTTTTTACGTGTGATACTGCTCACTATCACCAAGTCTTTGCCATCGACTGAATTATATGAGTTATTTGCTTAGCGTAAATTGGTAACATAGTAACCTTTGTTTTTTTGGTGTATTTACCCAACCCAGTGTTCTACCTATAAATTTTATTATGCAACTGAATACACCCATCATCATTGGCTTTTGAACGCACCCTTTGGAAGATATTTTTTTCGAGTTCGATTCGAACAAAATCTGACATAACCTCGCCGCGGCACGGCTTTGGAATAAACGTTTGTGGTTATTTTGTGATACACATTATTTTAAATTTAATTCAATTCGTTCAATTAAGATGTTTGTGAATAAAATAAAAATGCATACTAAAACGGAAACTCCAAACTGATTTAGTAAATCGTAATAAATACAATTGGAATCGAAAATACGCGCAACAACAAACTGCACAACACTGTCTAATATCAACATAAAATTATGGAAGACCAATACAGCTTCGACATAAATCTTGATTTTTTCGATTCCTCTAGCTCAAATATCAAACCAATTGTAGGAAATACTGCGCTATATCAGCATGACCAAGTGCAACCCGATTTGGATATTGAATCACTTGCCATCCGAATTGCTTCTGTCAATGAACTGGCCATTCAGCTGAAGGCAACAAAACGTGAACATGCCAAACTTCAGAAGCAAATGCAAGATCTTAGCGATTCAGCTATGTCTATCCGGAACATGTATGAACGAGAGAAGACCGAAAAGACTAAGTATGCGATTTTATCCAAAGAGTTGAAAGAAAAATGTGCCCTAGCTGAGTCTCAGTTGACTAATAAAACTCTTCACTTTGAGCAGTTGACTTCGCAGTTTGAGCAGTCGGTACCAAAGGGGCCAATCTCATATAACGAACTCGCTCTGAGATATCAACGGCTGGCTCTCCTGCTGGACGAGGACAAACAGCTTAATTCCAAGGAGAAAATAATGCTACAACAGATTCAAGAGTATATGGAATATAAGAAGTTGACTGCATTACCAGCGTTTAAGAAGAGGAGTAACCTAAAAGCAGAAACAGTGGCAACTTGTCCAATTGTATTGCCCGCGAAAACAGAAATGCATACACAGGGAACACAGTACACAAGATATACCACAACTAGGGGTACCAATACTCCAGCTAAAAGTCCCCAGAAGGATTATCGGACACAAGGCACTCAGTATATATCATCTATGACCACCCGAGGAACCAGCACGTCTACGTTTATTAAGCAACACTCTATTGGAACCAACTTCCCAGAAGTGGTACCGGTTTCTATCGACGATATCTTTAAAGAAATGATTTGTGATGTGTCGCCTTTAAGTCCAATGCATCCAAGTCCTCCGGCAGTGACGGAAATTGAATTCCCGCGTGTGAAGAAGGTTGAAATGAAGTCTGTAAGCACAAATACTGGCCTAAAGAATGTTCGCAAACAAATAGACTACGTCCCAGCCAACATTAAATACTCGGATTCGAGGCCACCGTCAAGGAATATGAACGATCGGGTGAAGAGCGAATCGCCATTCATGGGTATGCCAACAATGAATCCATTCTCCGGGTTGGGCATAAGTCCGACGCCGATGCACAGCACCGTCGCAGAGCTCTGGAGTATGTTAGGACACACGATATTTGCACTCTTGCAGAATGGAAATAGTCAACTTAATTCCATCCACGCGAATGCGGTCAATGATAGACTGAGGAATATTAGTGCTGACATGAACAGAAGGAGGGAGCAGCCCAGAGCCAACGATGAACGGATGCGCGAAGGAAGCGACTACTTCGGCGAGGAAAGGGGTAAGTTAAACACAAAGCTCCGTACAGACGCTCTTAACATATTTACTTGTATTTTAGATTATCCACCTTGCACCAAAAATACGGCAACAAGCCCAATGATGGATTTAGGAAATAGGCAAGATTTCAGGTTTAATGGAGCCTACATGAATTCTGAACTGCCGTCGCCCGCTTTTGCCTCAGTGGAAAGCAATTTAAAAAAGGATAACCCACCGGTCGAAATACAGAAAATTTTGCTCAACAAGAATGTTCAAACTATTGCAGCAAGTGGGAAGAAACCATCGCGAGTAGACGATATCCTACAGCTGTTTCCGCAAGACACCCGCTCCCTAGAGAATCGTAAGGCCATTAAAAGGCTTCTAAAGGCGTCCAAAATCAACCGGAAATCTAAGAAAACATCGTTCGGTAGCAGTGAAGAGGGCGAAATTTCTCCGGTTTTAATTCAAACCAATTGGGATCTATTTGGCACATCAGGCGACGAATCTAAGGAATCTAGTCTGAGCTCAAATTCCCAATGCCGCAGTACTGCTCACACCTTGTCTCCCAACGTAGATAGCTCGCAAGGGGGTTCATCGGTCATCAGTGAAATGTCATATGAGCCACCGGAGGATGATGTTTTTCTTGGATTTGACGAGGATTCGGACAACTTGTTTTGCAAACCATTTGTACTACCAAAACAAAGCCGGGCACCAATGGCTAACAATCAAAAGCAACTACGCGAAAGAAAAACGATTCAAAAGTTGATTGGCGGAGAAGAGGAAAACACACACAGCTCTATTAATCCGATTCCTTTGAGAGAAAACGCGTCGAAGGCCAAGCGAAAGCGCCGGGCAAGTAAATCAGCCGCAAAACGGGCTAACAAATTGCTCAAAGCGAATGCAAACTGTAGTGATGCGAATTTAGTGGTGCCATCAATAATAAAAAGCGTTGAAACAGCTTCATTTTTCGATCTCCAGTTCCAAAGGTCATCGAATTTTAGTAGAATCGTAGCCCCGCAGAGAAAACAGCCATCTTCTTTGAATTTGAATGACCCAACAGTTCAATGGCATCAGAACTCTGAGGAAACTCGGCAGGTATCTTCTCCGCTATTAAATCAATTTACAGAACCAATGCAAAGAAGACCTCACAATGACCAAGACCCTTCGAATTTCAGTGAAACTACAACACTGGGGAAACGAAAGCCAGCACCAATCACGATCCACGAACCAGTGCGCCAAGGGAAGTCGAATTTGATTCAATTCGTTAAATCTGATTCTCAATTCTCACGAGATATGGCGTCACCAAACTCATCGGTATATAATGGGCTATCCTTGAGTCCAAGGGTGCAAAGTTTAAAAGCAACCACAGCGACCAGACAAGACAGGTCCCCACATTGTGAGGATCAACTGAATCGAGTGATTTTAAGTGAATCACAAGCACGAAGCGAGGAGAGCTCTATTCCATACGCAAAAAGGATTTCACATTTCATAAAACATAAAGCAGAAGTAGAGAAAAATACACTCATTTCGAAAAGACCCTCCTGGGATACTAACAGTGACAGTGGGGTGGCAGAAAGCGAGTCGAATACCAGCGAATCTAGCGAAGAGAAGACCCTTCAGTTGGCATTGCGCGCCGAACTCGCAGCATCAAGAGAAGGTACGCTTAGTTTTCTCGACCGAAATATCTCAAATTCACCCAGCCTGTCAGCAGTAGACCAGAATCACTTGATTTTCGATGGATTCAAAGTGCCAGAACATGAGGAACCCCCACCGACTGCACCTTGCAACGAAGCGATAACAGACTCAGCAATGAAGTCGCCGTGCTGGGACAGTGAGGAGGAGACATCAAATCCTGCGTTTAAAGACCGTTTTAATGAAATCGAGAAAATCAAATCGCTGGAAGAGGAGGACACAAAAAAAATAGTTGTGCACAATCGAATGGGGTCAAGTTCATGTGAGCTCGAGACCCCTGTTTGGGACACAGTTGATCGTGATGAAACTGATAACACTCCACTAAACATAACGATTCCAGATCAAGCACAAAATCAAAGTCCTATACCTATTGACAAATTCAGTGGATCGACGATCCCTAAGGAGGAGAAACCCTCAATTGTTCCGCTTCAAGATGGCAATATATTCGACTCACACGAACTCAACGCTGACATCTCGTCATGTGGCAGTTCCGCAGATTTATCGATCGATTGTCCACCATCACCGCAACCACATGACACTTTATCACTTGATCTGTCGTTACTTCTTAAGACCCCAGAAAAGAAAAGTCCAACGCCCCAAATTGAAAGTCCGCCAGAAAGCGACAATCGAAATACCTCCCTCCTCAACAAAGTCCTCACAAGTTCAACAGAGAATCTCGTCGAAGATTTTCTGAACGAGAACTCGGGAAGGGTTGAGCCCAAATTCCAAATGTTCCTTAGCAAAATAATGGATGAAGTGGCCCCACCGCTTAGCCCGATATCTGTGATGGCAACAAGTGAAAATCCACCCCACAGTGGAACCGAGAGTTCTTGCGAGGAGGACGGCTTCAAACAACCACGAAGACACAAGGTGAATCGACCAGCTACTGCAGCAATTGCTGTAAAGCGTTCGGCGAGGCTGAAAGCTAAAATCGACACGGATACCAGAAAAAGTTTACCGCTGCTGAATATACCCGGGATAGAGTTGGGCAAATACACCAAGAGGAAAAGTAACCAGAGGACCCCGCTAAAAAAACCGAAAGCAGAACTCAAGAAGGAGAAAGCCGAAAATAAGGTCGACATCATTGATAATATTCGTTTGGGATTCTTCAAGGATTTGATGGAGGAGCATGATTCGGCCACAGAGAGGCTGGTGAACGAAGAAGCTAAGCCGGCGGCGGAGCAGATTTTCCAGAATGTAATTTATCAGCAAGCGGCATACGGTAACGCGTCTCCGCCTATTGTTCTGGAATCGGTTACGAGCCAAAATTTAGAGAATAAACCAAAGCACGAACCCATTTGCAAACAAACACCTGAAATAATTAACCTCGAAATTGCTGTCAACAGTGAAAGACTGTCTGAGTTGGATTCATATCAAGATGAGCCATCGGCGAGCAGCTATGCACTGCAGGCGGGACCCCACGCCCCACTATTTGTTGGTCAAATACTGGAGCGAACCAAAGAGGGATCTTGGCAGCCCCAGACATCCGATCCCATCTGCTTCGACGAGTGCCCTGCTTCACCACCACCAGAAGACCAGACGCCCGACGAATCACACGTCACCAGGCAGTGTGCCGAATCCGCGCCATTGTTGGAAACACCTACCAGCAATCTATCCGTGTTATCGCACATTATAGCTAATTACAATCCGAATTACCAGAAATTGGTAAAGCCGCCCTATCAAACGAAAACATTCAATGAACTTCAGTCGGTTGTAATTAACTACATAAATGGATTGTGCTTAATTTCGGACACTGTTCGCACAGCCGATACCCTATCACGCATGACCACAAGTAAAAAGCTAGTCGCAGACGCGCTCGTTTCCATTGCAAAAACTGCACCACGTCCAGAAACGGAAATGCCACCTCCAGTTCCTGATCAATGCATCAGCCAAACGCTAAACAAACTTCTCTGCCTTGTCGAACAACTTCACCTGCAATTGCCGGGTATACGAAACAGCATTCAAGTCGCCATAGAACAGTCACTCTTCTCATTCGCCAAAGATATAATACCTCTCGAATTCCTGATGAACCTAACCCAGTTCTACCTAGCAATCATAGGAGCTGATCCTAGGGCAACCACCAACCCAGCAAGGCTCTTCATCTGTAAGTGTCTGTACTTCTACAATCAAAAGGCTACCCCTTTGATCTATCAAACGCTGTGCGTGTTTCCATCTGTGCTGCCGAAAAGGGATGACGCCACGTACGACCGTTCTGATGCTCTCATCAGTGCTATACAATGCGTCCTAATGAGCACCTTCTACGACCTAGAGAAAACGGACCTCAAAACAAAGCAGATGCTAAACAAATTGCGCAACTTCTACAACTACGAGAGCTTCAAGCCACCACGCGACGAATTTCTTGAAAATCTGATAGCTAAGATTCGCGCGGGTCGAATCAAAAATGTCTCCTACTCCTTCGCGTTAATCTGCAAACGCATGGATCAGAGAAACACAGAGAAAGCAGTCCTAGCCGAAAGACTTTTGCCTCTGGCAAATGAGTACTATGAAGCGATTGGTCAAACCCGCGAGAATGATCCGAAGATAGCCTGCATTCTCGAGTCCATTTCGTTTATAATCAAACCCTTTACCGTGGAAACGGATATTTCAACGTATATCAACCTGTTTGGGCGATTTTTGAATGCCTCTGATCGGCAAATTATACAGGAAGCTGCCTTGGCAGCTGTACTACGCACCATACGCTTTGGGTATGTGAATTGTTTTAATGCTATTTATAACTTCAGGCCCAGCTATGAGCTGACCGATGAGACTAAAGCCATGCTTCGATCGTTTGTATATAAGAAGACCTTGTTTTTCCTGAAGAGACTGGAGCACCAGGCGCACATGTTGGCGCCTACATAATTCTAAAAATGTTTAAATTCTATTTATTTTTTTTTTTTGTTTATTGAATTTATGTAAATATAGTTACTATTAGTGATAAGGTTTTAGTTATGTAGTCTTAAAAAGAAATTATTTTGTAAACGATTGAAGTTGAAATTGATATTTTGTAAAGGTAAATACAAAAACAATGAAATGATGGACCCTTTGTGTTCTTTCTAAACACTTTTACAGGTGCACAGTATTGAATCATTTACAATTATTATCATGTGTAGCTTTAGCCTTGGAACGTCAAGTTGAACTCCATGTAAGTGGTATTGAAGGAGCGGACAGTATAAACAAATCTAGAAGATCAGCAAGTATGTAGATGTACGTATATGAATCCGACAGATGACTTTCTATCTCTTGCATCAAACATTTTTTTATTATTTGAATAAACAGCCGATTCGTAAAAGAAAACCGAGACAGGGACTTCCACTGACAGAACCTTTTTTAATGATTGCTATTATAACTGACTTGTCAAAAAGAATGAAAACACCATCCGATTGATTTGTTTCAATGATGTATTTGATTGATAGATATTTAATGATCCGTAAAAACTGTCAGAACTGCTCCGTATTCCATTATAGCCTATTCATGAAAACTGATGTCGTTTTCAGTTGGTCGTCCAGAACGCTCCTGAAAGCGTTCGATTGGCACTCAACTGACAGTTCTTCTCCTGAAAAGAAGAGAAATTTGCTTCTGGATTTGAATTCAGAATCGCGGAGAGTTCTTCCGGACGGTTCTGGACCACCAGCTGAAAACGACATGACATTTCGACAAAAAGTTTACGAAAACTCGTCGGCCGTCGATGCATTCACACCAAACACCAAATAGTTTTCGTTAGGCGTTTCAATTAGCTGTGAAATTAGCTATGAAATGTTCGTGGCGACTAGACCTTTATGGACCTATATAAAAACAAATTTCATTAAGCTAGGTACTTGATAATCATTAATTTATAATTGAATTCATAATATAAACGACGATCAAAATCGAAACATCAGAAAATAACTATGTATGTATTTAGTTGTTAGAGGTAGTGTTGCCGTTCTAAAATTCAAGAAAAACTGAATATTTCCAATTCCACATCTACAATCAAAAAAACAGTAGGAACGACAGCACTGACTGAGATTGAAAGTCGTTTTCGTGGTGTTTTCATGGAAAACGACTTCAAACAACTCGTTTTGAAAACTGCAATACCTATGAATGGGAGAACTTCTGTTTTCAATTAAGTTTTCGAGCGTTTTCACGAAAACACAGGGGGCTTATTCCCAAATGCGCGGCGGATCGCTTTTCATGGCGGATTGGTATTTTTGTACTTCCAAAAGCTGTCAAAAGCGATAGCTATTGAGGTGACGGATTGCTGGCGGATTTATTGCCAGCAACCCTCATAATAGTTATCGCTTTTGAATGGATCGAATCGCTTTTGGAAATTTAAAAATACCAATCCGCCATGAAAAGCGATCCGCCGCGCATTTGGGAATAAGCCCCCTGTGTTTTCGTGAAAACGCTCGAAAACTTAATTGAAAACAGAAGTTCTCCCATTCATAGGTATTGCAGTTTTCAAAACGAGTTGTTTGAAGTCGTTTTCCATGAAAACACCACGAAAACGACTTTCAATCTCAGTCAGTGCTGTCGTTCCTACTGTTTTTTTGATTGTAGATGTGGAATTGGAAATATTCAGTTTTTCTTGAATTTTAGAACGGCAACACTACCTCTAACAACTAAATACATACATAGTTATTTTCTGATGTTTCGATTTTGATCGTCGTTTATATTATGAATTCAATTATAAATTAATGATTATCAAGTACCTAGCTTAATGAAATTTGTTTTTATATAGGTCCATAAAGGTCTAGTCGCCACGAACATTTCATAGCTAATTTCACAGCTAATTGAAACGCCTAACGAAAACTATTTGGTGTTTGGTGTGAATGCATCGACGGCCGACGAGTTTTCGTAAACTTTTTGTCGAAATGTCATGTCGTTTTCAGCTGGTGGTCCAGAACCGTCCGGAAGAACTCTCCGCGATTCTGAATTCAAATCCAGAAGCAAATTTCTCTTCTTTTCAGGAGAAGAACTGTCAGTTGAGTGCCAATCGAACGCTTTCAGGAAAATCAACTGATGAACTGAACTAATGACCTACCTCAGAAGTTGGTGCAGAAAATCGTGTACTTAGAGAATTCAGAACAGTATACTGAAACAATAAGTGTAACATTTTTTTCAAACAGGATTTATACTTATGGAATGCTAAAAACCCATATTTTAAGCACAACTGCACTCCTTGCCACTTGAATAGAACATCATGTAAACTGTCTGTACAATTGCTCATATCTCCAATAATGGTATTTTTGGGTAAATCTTCTTCTTTCTCTGTGACAAATTGTAAGTTCTGGAAAAGAGTCGTATTTTTACGCCACTTGAGTAGAACATTCATTTGATCGTATTTTTTTTGTTAATTTCGACTATTTAATTAAAAAAAAGAAGATAGATTGAGAAAAAAGCCTTAACAGAGGCGGAAAAAGTACAAATCAAAGCTTAAAGACCCTTGTCTCCTTGTTGCCAAATTATCTAGAAATCGAGAGGAGCCAACCCCAACACATTATATGCATATTTTTAATTAATCAGTCTAACAATGGGAAAAAAGCTTAAAAGGCCTGACACACTGTGTGCTTGCCAATGCAGAAAGGTGACTTATAAAGGGTGTCCCATAATTCACGCAAAATTTGAACTTTGCGCCATTTAATAGTACAGTGCTGCCAACGCAAAAAGATAACAATAGGCCTGTTTTATTGGCAATCTATCTCAGTGAAGTAAAGTAAAGTAGAATCTTCAGCACGCAATTACAACAACTATATAAAGTCTCGAAAGTGTCAAACAGTGTGTAGTTTTTGTGTTTGCGTGATAAAAATTCTACTTTACTTTCTTCACTGAAATAGATTGCCAATGAAACAGGTCTAATGTGATAGCTGTTCGGGGTTAGTAAAAATGGAGCGCTAAACGAAAAACAACGAATTTTCCTTGTTGAGCAATATTTTAAAAATAATGAAGGTTTGTCAGCTACAGTCCGCAATTTTCGAAGAAAATCATCTTCAGTGATGGAGTTCATTTTCATCTTGATGGCTTCATTAATCGTCAAAATGTTCGCATTTGGGGTTCAGAAAACCAACGAGTAATTGTTAAGAAACAATTGAATCAATAACAAATTTAAGCTTTCTAATTAAAAATCTTTATTTTCTATTAAATCTACATTTTGCGTGAATTATGGAACAAAAAAAGGTCCAATTCTCACAACTCTTTGGCAACAATCAGGGAAAGATGTTATATCAAATCAAGTCTCACAACTATGCGTCGTATTATTTCGAATGCCAAAGGTGCTAGTACACGATATGTAGCACGCCACATTTATATGTGGCTCTGACGTCAACAGAGAGTGCACAAAGAGAGTTTGTACACGGCATGTACCTATTGGGACTGTTAAAAATTATAGTTCAAAATTATTACAGCGGCTCTGGCAGTGGCATGAGATTTTATCTTGAAAGAAACAGATCTAAAACTGACGTTTACATTTCCGCTGAACGAAGCCATCATTGAAAACGACGACCATTTTGCAAAAATAATTTCCGCTGTCAAACTTGTAAAACGAACTGCAACCCATGTATCTGCCACGAGTCCGCTAAAAAATAATAATAAACGCTACCACTAATACTTTGAAAAAGGGTGCGTTTTATTAAGCGATAGACTCGCTGAGTTGCAGTTTTCGATCGTCCCGCCTGGACACTTGACGCCGCTGCGTTACAACTTTATTATTATTTTTTACCTTTTTGGCAAAGAAATATTAACGAGAGTCGCCGCCCGCGACATACAACTTGCTGCCGTGCACACGTTGATGTCAGAATCGCCGCCTGCGAGAGAAAACTTGTTGCAGTATTCACGTTGCCATCGAGAGTCGCCGCCCGCGACAATAAATTTGCTGCCGTGCACTCGTTGGTACTAGTACCAGAGCCGCCATCTGCTATTCGGAATCTGTTCCCGAGCTCTCATCAGTCGTCATCAGCGCCTGCAACCTCCTGTAGAGCCATTGAGCACGTAATTTCAATCGCTACGCACGTGTTAAGGAATTTGCTGAAGTGCATTGGTCATTAACGATAGTCGCCGCCCGCGACAAACTGTGGAGCATTTGTCCACATAGTTTGCAAGCCGCCGTCTGCAACAAGCTGTGGAGCTATCGTCCACATAATTTGTGAGTCGCCGCCAGCGACAAACTCATCGTCCACTAAATCCGCAGTTGTCTGCTAAAACAGACGATCATCGAGAAAAGTCGCTATAGGCGACATATCTGTGAAAAATATTCCACTACAAATATTGCTCTGTTTTAGAAAGCCAAATTACATCGTCTATGTCGGACGACCAAGGACTACGAAGAAGTTCTCGCATAGCATCAGTGAAGTTATCCACTCAAGCAAGAGACACTGCACCTTCTGCCGAAGTTATCAGCAATCTGGAAGAGAGCGATCTGGAGGACAACGACTACATCGACTGTGATACAGAAATGAACCGAACTGTTGTTCAAGGTGAGTCAGTGGCAACGATGGAAGAAATAAACGAACAATTACTGGAGCTACGCGCGCAACTGGAGGCTGCCACAAACAATGCAGCAATGGAGAAAGCCGAACGCCAACGTCTACAGGAGCTTTTACATCAGAAACAAAACGATAACGTCAGTGAATCATCAGTCACAGACACTTCTACGTGTACCACCACTAGCGCAAAGGAGAGTATCCACTCTGGAGGTTCCGTGCCAATGTTTTCGAACGCCAACATATATACAAGTGCAACCAATACTACCATGTGCCCGTCAGTTGTACCAACGCAGTTTATGCCGATTTCCAGTAGTATGTTCATGCCGCCACAACAACAACAATCAACAATGACTGCGAATTTGGCACAAGCAACGACATCCACATACGTCCAAAGAGTGCCAACTTTCATGTCCCCTATAAATACACTTTCGCCACCACTCATGCAGGAAAGCTTTATTCCACCACCACCGCCGACGCAGACGTCATCATTTTCTGCATTGAGTCAGAGTGTATATCAGCAGAGTGCAATGGGTAGTCGAAAGCTATTTGACTTGCCCGAATTCACAGGCAGACCCGAGGGATGGCCGATTTTTGTTACTTCGTTTTTAGAGTCAACGTCGATGATGAATTACACGAAGGTCGAAAATATGTTTCGGCTGCAAAAGTGCCTCAAAGGCGAAGCAAGAGAGGTGGTCGAGTCACTTCTTATACACCCAAACAACGTGGAACGAGTGATGTCAGCGTTGGAATTTCGCTTTGGTCGCCCCGAATGTTTAGTTAGAAGCCAGCTAATGAAAATACGTGAAATTCAACCGATCCCGGAAGGAAAACTGGAACTACTCATACCGCTGGCCACCAAGGTGCAAAACCTCACGACATTCTTTGAAGCTAGTGGAATGTATCAGCACATGGCCAATCCCACGTTGTTAGACGAACTCATTACCAAGCTGCCGATGAGCAAGAGAATGGATTGGGCCCAACGAAGCGTTCTTATACAACCGTATCCGTCTATCAGACACTTCGAAGAATGGTTGAGTGGAGTTGCTAGATTAGTTTGCCTCGTTGCACCGTCCGCTATGTTGCCACCTGCTAATCCTGAACAGAAATCAAAGCCGAAGAATGTCCTGCATGTCGTGGAACGAGTCAAGCCGAACAAAGCCAGCAGTAAGATATGCCGATATTGTGGTAAGGAGTCACATCCAGTCGTTGAGTGCCAATCCTTTGACAAGTTGGACGTTGCAGATAGGTGGATATTTGTGAAAAAGAATAAGCTATGCTTCTCATGTCTGAGGTATGGCCATCGTTCGCGTTCTTGCAAGAGTCAAAGGAAGTGTGCATCCAGTGGCTGTACCAAAACGCATCACACGTCGCTCCATGATGAGAGTCATCCTTCGACATCAGCATCCTCTCAAAACTCGGAGTCAGAGAAGGAAGTTAATGAGGAAAAACGGTTGCTTAGCTGCAATGTCAACAAGAAGGAGAATATTTTATTCAGAGTCGTACCAGTGAGACTCTATGGGAAAAACGGTGTCATAAAGGAATACGCGCTGCTGGACGAGGGCTCTGCAGTAACAATAATGAGCTCAGATATAGCTCAACGGCTGGGCTTAAGCGGTGAGGAGAAGAAGCTGAAACTTCAATGGTTTGGTAGAGAAACTGTGTCAAAGAAGTCATACGTTGTGGACGTTGAAATCAGCGCAGACAAGGAGAACGCTGAGAAATACAAAATGAGCTCAGTACAGACGATCGACGAACTGAACCTACCGACCCAAACACTGAGTGGCGTCGACTTGCAGCCACTGCGTCATCAATTGGGTTCGTGTACATTTGCTGAGTACCAAAATGCAAAGCCGCAGATATTGATCGGTCTTGACTATTGTCATTTGGGTGCACCTGTCCGTATCATTGAATCTTCAAACGAAGGACCAATCTTTGCAGAAACAAGGCTCGGTTGGGTGGCGTATGGCAAGTCGGCGACCTGCGCTGACGAGGATTCCTACGACAATTTTGTTCTTCACAATAGCCAAGTCTATGACGACGACATTAAACGACTGGAAGCTGTCGTTGACGAATATCTGTGCCAGGAGAACTTTGGCGTGAAGAAACCAATAAAATTCCCGATATCTGCTGCTGACAAAAGGGCTTTGGAAATGCTATCTTCCACAACAAAGAAAATCAACGGTCGTTACCAGACAGGTCTTCTTCTGAAGGATGATGCTTTCAGCGTTCCAGAAAGCTATGAGATGGCCAAAGGACGACTTCACAGTTTGGAGAACAAGTTCATGAGGGATCTGGAGTTTGCGGCCAACTATCGAGAAGTACTCGCAGTGTATTTGAAGAAGGGCTATGCCAGAAAGCTGTCTAGTGCCGAAGCTGAAATTCAAACTTCAAGGACTTGGTATATTCCACATTTCGGGGTTAAAAACCCAAATAAGCCCAACAAAATACGATTGGTGTTTGACGCAGCCGCTAAAGTAAACAACGTATCTCTGAACACATTCCTGATGAAAGGTCCCGATGATCGCCCACCATTAGTAGCTGTTTTATTCAATTTCCGGATGCGGCCTATAGCAGTTTCAGCTGATATACAAGAGATGTACCACCAGGTTCTCATTCGTCCTGAAGATCAGAATCTGCAGCGCTTCCTCTGGCGGGAGAGTAGGGATAAACCAATAGAAGTTTTTGTCATGCAAGCGATGACGTTCGGTGCTAGCTGCTCGCCATGTTCAGCCGAATTTGTCAAAAACCTAAATGCGTCAAAATTTTCCAAAAGCCATCCAAGAGCTTTCGAGGCGATCGTTAAACACCATTACGTGGATGACTATGTTGACAGCTTCAACAGCGTGGAAGAAGCAATCCAAGTCACTAAAACCGTCGTTGCCATTCATGCCGAGGGTGGCTTCAACCTACGCGATTTCAAATCAAATTCTGCCGACGTATTGCGAAGTGTGGCCGGTTCAAAAGGTGAAAATCAACAAGTCAAACAGACGGTAGATATGAACATCGATAGTGTGATGGAAAGAGTCCTTGGCATGTGCTGGAGTCCGGAGGAAGATGTTTTCGTATTTCGATTGAAGTTCCCGCGCGTCAGCCGAGACGTCATGGAGGACGACAGGTGTCCAACAAAACGAGAACTATTATGCATGACGATGTCCATCTTCGATCCGTTTGGAATGATAGCCAACTTTAGCGTCTACGCTAAGCTTCTCTTACAATCGGTTTGGAAATGTGCAGTTGGATGGGATGATAAAATTCCCCATAAAATCTATTTACGATGGAAGCAGTGGAAAGCGGACTTCCCCGCCTTAAGTCAGTTCCGAGTGCCAAGGTGCCATCCGCGTCTGTCGATGCCAGGCAAAATATTTCTTCACATTTTCGTCGATGCCAGTGAAGAGGCGTATAGTGCGGTTGCTTATCTAAGGATTGATTCTGGTGATGGAGTGTTTGTGTCGTTTGTCTGCGGGAGAGTGAAATGTGCGCCTAAGAAATTAATGTCAATCCCGCGTCTTGAGCTATCTGCTGCAGTTCTGGGCGTTAGACTTTCCAACTCTATCGTCGAGTGGCACGGACTACGATTGGATGGCCGAGTATTCTGGAGCGACTCAAAAACAGTAATCAACCAGATCCGATCAGAGCCGCGCCATCACAAACCATTTGTAGCGTTTCGGATTGCAGAGATCCTTGAGAGCAGCGACCTAAACCTGTGGCGTTGGGTACCCTCAAAGCTTAATCCCGCAGACGAAGCTACGAGAGCACGATATCCGCCAAAGTACCATGCCGATAACAAATGGATAAATGGTCCATCATTCCTTCGGTGTCCTGAAGAAGAGTGGCCATCGCAGCCGGATGACATCAGTAGCTACACGTGCAAAGAAGAGATGCGCTCAAAGTTCATCCTACATTTGAACACGGTGAGTAACCCGAGCTTTAATATATTGAGATTTTCTAAGTATTCGAAGATGAAGAGAGCTATCGGCTGGGTACTTCGATTTGTGAAGCTGAGTAGGCGCCAATCATCGCGCAGAGGAGAGCTCTCGACCGACGAGCTTGATGAAGCTGAGAGGGTGTTGTGCCGCCAGGCGCAAGGTGATAGTTACGCTGAAGAGATTTGCCAACTAAAACAAAATCTTCCGGTTGAGAAAAATAGCAGCCTTTTTCGGCTAACCCCATATCTGGATGATGATGGCCTCCTACGCGTATACGGTCGCATCGACATGGCAACAAGCATACCTTTCAGCACGAGACGTCCAATTATAATGCCAAAAGATCACCGAATCACCAAATTACTTGTGGATCACTTTCATCGCCTACTGCGTCACCAGAACGACGACACAATTACCAACGAGATTAGACAGAAGTTTTGGGTGCCACATCTGCGACCTGCCGTCCGAAGATCTAGGAGAGAGTGTCCGTATTGCCGTGTTAGAGATGCCAAGCCGTCTCCTCCGTTAATGGGACAGCTTCCGAGGGACCGTCTTACCCCTTTTGTGAGGCCATTTAGCTATACAGGCCTCGATTACTTCGGCCCCGTCTACGTAGCCGTTGGACGTCGCAAGGAAAAGCGCTGGATCGCGCTCTTTACGTGCATGACGGTAAGAGCGGTGCACCTGGAGATCGCCGCTGATCTGTCAACGGACGCCTGCATCCTATGTATCCGAAACTTTGTCAACAGACGTGGAGTTCCAGTGCGAATGAGGAGCGATAATGGCACAAATTTCATCGGAGCGAAGAACGAGCTAGCGACTGCAGAAATCTTCGATAACGACTCCATCAAGGCCGAACTATCCTCCCGCGGTATTGACTGGGTCTTCAATTGCCCTCTTAACCCACATGCTGGTGGGTGCTGGGAGAGGCTCGTGAGAACCATAAAGCGAGTGTTGAAGTGCTCACTAAGTGAAGTCACACCAAAATTGGAAACTCTGCAGAGTGCGCTCATCGAGGCGGAAAATATCGTGAATTCTCGTCCGCTCACTCACCTGCCCGTGTCAACTGAGGAGGAAGAACCCCTAACTCCAAATCATTTCATTTTGGGTGGAAAAAACTCAACCCAGACTCCTGGTCCGATCGACGGGAGAGCGTTATGTCTTCGCAAACAATGGCGGGTGAGCCAGCAGATTAAGGACCGTTTCTGGAGGAGGTGGGTGAGGGAATACCTACCAGTTCTCACCAGGCGCTGCAAGTGGTTTCAGCGAGTTCCACCACTCAAAGAGGGGGACTTAGTTCTCATCTGCGACGCTGACGTTCCAAGGAGCAAATGGCAACGGGGCAGAATCACGAGGGTATTTCCAGGAAGTGACAACCAGATCCGTTCAGCCGAGGTCAAAACCAGCGCAGGAGTTCTACGGAGACCCGCTGTTAAACTGGCGCTGCTAGATGTTAGTGATGCTTTGGTTCAGGACCAGGGCGCCTCACGGGGGGTGGGATGTTAAAAATTATAGTTCAAAATTATTACAGCGGCTCTGGCAGTGGCATGAGATTTTATCTTGAAAGAAACAGATCTAAAACTGACGTTTACATTTCCGCTGAACGAAGCCATCATTGAAAACGACGACCATTTTGCAAAAATAATTTCCGCTGTCAAACTTGTAAAACGAACTGCAACCCATGCATCTGCCACGAGTCCGCTAAAAAATAATAATAAACGCTACCACTAATACTTTGAAAAAGGGTGCGTTTTATTAAGCGATAGACTCGCTGAGTTGCAGTTTTCGATCGTCCCGCCTGGACACTTGACGCCGCTGCGTTACAGGGACCATTCTACATATATATTAGGCGTGCTACATATCGTGTACTATCACCTTAAGAATATAAAAAGGACTAAATTAACCCCTTAACCTGGTTCGAAACGTAACGCGCAACGCCTCTTTTCAGACGAAAAAGATTTAATTTGGAAACTCATAATTTTTGACTATATCTAAACTAACCCAAGACATCAAATTAGCTTGGAGCTCGATTTGACTAAATTATTTTGTATTATTTTTGTATGCAGCCTTTTCAAACCGGATGTGTGAATTTTGGAGCAAAAGTTGGCTTAAAACGCAATATTGAACAATTTTTTTAATCTAAAATACTCCAATTATCTTAAATTTAACTAATGTTTGTGTGAAAAAGAAGCAGAATTCTCTAAAATAATTTTTTTCGTTTAAGTGTTCTATTCAAGTGGCCCAAAATTAGGACTCTACATTTTGCCAGTTTTTAGTTAATAATTTATTTGTTAATACTTAAAGCTTTAGTTTTAAATCTTCCTTCTGGTCAAATCACAACAACTAAAAGAACTTTAATTTAAAAACAAATTAAATAGCTAAATATATTCCAAACAGACTATACAAACAATAAAGAGAACAATTCGGGTTTTTGCGTTTAATTGGACGCAAGAAATCTGAGATCTAAACGACTGCATAATATGTTCTCGGAAACCAAAGCGATATAAGAAATTAAAAAAGAAATCAAAATCAATGGAGGAACGACTGCTAGAGCTCCAGAAAAATGACATTTGGTCTTGTTTTCACCCCAAGAATAAATTTATTTTTCATGAAAAAGTATGATTGAAGCCTTTAATTAATTTCAAATAGAATTTTATCGACACAGTTGGTGTTCAATTAATTGAATATTGTTTGATGTTTAAATGATATGAGCGCCGCCTTTTCGATGTTCGTCATTAGACTACTTCAATTGTCTTGGGGACATCAGGAGCAGGATGTAGGTCTCTCAGTTTGTCTTTAATTCAATTCAATGCTCAAAAAATTATAAAAGGTTTAGTACGTACACGTATACATAAATTTAAATAATGTTAAACATTCGTTATTTTACAAAGTACTTTTCAAAAACATGCAGTATTTTAACTTACCCAACCATCACTTGCAGGTTGACATAGATGAGGCGCTCCTTCACAGTTACCAAGGACGCGCAGTTCCTTTAATATCAGATCATCTCATCCAGCGTTCAACTCCACTGCGGGTTGAAGTCTTTAAGGGAAGCATTGATGCATCTGTAGAATGCCTAAGAAACACCGACGCCGTCATTGCCATAGAAATGTAATTTTGTTTTACCCATTGATTCATAGACGCTCGAATCTTGAACTTAATTTTTCCTAGAATCGAACACCTATATCCGGATGTGCTGGAAAATATACCATACAACATCTTTGGGTTCATCCAACCAAAGCTAGCAATATTCTCGACACCAAATTCGGACTACAATGTCCTGTTCACTCCTCTGGAGAATGGCTTTCGCCATTATGATCACAAATTTGAATGGTCACAGGAACAATTTAAGGATTGGTAAGTTTCCGCAGTGATATCTTCAAAACACACAATTTTTGGTAACTAAACTATATGTACAGGGCTCTAAATATGTGTGAACGTTTCCCCAATTATCGCGTTGCTATATTTGGCGTTGGAGAAGCTCCTCAAGACACTCCCGATCTTGGTCCTGTAAGTCAGTTCGCACTGTTTGTTCGAAAAGATATTCTAGACATGCCGCTGGATACTGATTTGGAAGTAACTCCTGCCGACACCTCCCCCGATAAACAATACAAGGAAATCTACGCCGTTGACTTTCCCATGTATCGGGATGAACGCACACTGGAACAGAAGATTTTCGACGAAGCCAGTTTCTACATCAATCAGTACAGGACCGTTGAATTGTATCACAATCCAGAGAGGCTAATCTACCAGATTCCATTCGAAAGGATTTTAGAAGGTATACGACCAGTTACAGAGTCAGCTGATGACTTGAGACGTATACTGCTGGACAAAGGCCATGTAATTGAGGATGGGTTTGTTATACTTCCGGAGGACGATCCTAATAGAATGGAGAGACGTTGGTCAGATGATGATGATTCCAACTATGATTTCGATATCTACGAAGACAACGAAGAGGAAGAAGAGGCCAACTCGAGTAATTTGACAAACGGGTTTGGCCATGAATACGAAGATGAGGAGGAAAAAGAAGAAGAATGTTGGGACTAAGAAGAGCACAAAAATCAATCTCATTTGTACAAAGCATTTGTCATAATATTTCATTTTCATGCAAGTAATGCATATTTTTTGTTCTCGACGTGAATCATTTAATAAAATTTGATAAATTTATTCCCGGAAAGGGAATGACGAATACCTACCTACACATTCATAGTTTTTTTCCGTTAAGACAATTTGACAAAAACACAAAATGCTCTACAATTCCAATAAGGCAATTGATGTGTATTTAAATAGGGGGGTTGGAGAATACGATGACTATCGAAAAATATCATCTTCACTCCAGTCTCCCTTCTAACAGTGTGATAATTTTATAAGGGTTGCTATGTGCTCGGTGAATGCTTTCCTTTCATTTAAGCTACATAGATCAATAGGTGAACACATAACAGAATTGAATTGTGGGTGGAAGCCGGGTAAAGACTAAGCGTCGTCGTGCTGGTTAGATGACTACGTTATGATTGCCTCGATTCGTATGTGGGTTTCTTATTTACGGTTCACTTAAGGATGTCCACTCCACAAGACAAATGTAAGCAAAACATTTCATAAATAAAATACACAGTTAAGATTTGATGTTAGATCAGAACATCTGCAATATTTGAGTTCTCCACGTCGTATCCTTGGCATTCAAATCTCCATTTGTTGCTGTGTTTTTTTTAGTTGTTCTTGCTCGAATTTTAACTCTTTTGGTTCATTAAATTTAGTTTGCTTAAATAATTAAGGGTCACCTATCTAAAAAAAACTATATTTCTTTCGAAGATACAGCTAATAAATAAAATTTTGAAGAAAAATGTGAGGAAAAACGGCATAGGTATGTTTATTGTCACAGAGAAAATAGATACCATCGCAATGCCATTTAGAGAGCCATCTACAATATAGGTTAGTATGTTGTTTATGGTGGCTGCTTGGTTACTTAAAATTGTTTTCTACTACAAAAAAAAAACCATCTTCGAATGCAAACTTGTATAAAAATATGTTTATTCAGTACAAATATTTACACAACACGCACACACGCATAGCTGTACACACAATTCCAAGGTATAGTTTATTGTAAGTCGGTTTAAAAATAATTCACCAAGGAAACAAACAATCTTAATCTGTATCTATCGATCAAACTGTATTCCAAACTGTATCCGTGGTGCTGGGAAAAACTGTCAATTTGAAATGTTTGCATCTACGAATATAATTCAACAACTACCTCTTTCCAATTGAATTTCCAGACTTATGATTAATTTACGGACGGTTTAACAACGTGCATTAATTTGGTCATCTTTCGAGCAATCATATGAACGGTATACGCGCTCATTAAAACAATACAATTAAAACTACTACATCGTTTAAGAGGCGTTCTCATGAGCACTTCCACACAACTATAGCCAAATTGCCACCGAAAAATAAATACAAAATATTTTTCGTCTCGTATGACACTTCAAAGCCAAAACCCTCGCCCACCACTACGTGCCAATAGGTCCCGAACTTTTTATCCATAGTTTCCTTGATAACCTTTGCCGCCGTCTAAATCACAAAATGCAATACATTATTCAAAATAGGTAGTCTTTGTGTCTGACTTCAGCGATTTCTTACCTCATAGTTGGATGCATATTTCTCACAGGCAGTAATTGTCAATTCGATAGTCTCGTTTCGCATTTCCTCCAACATGTCCGTGTGCTGTAAAATTCAGGAAGTTCATGTTTCAAGTCAACAAATTTAAATGTAATGCCTACCTTGACAAGCGGATATACGTGAACGATTTTCTTTTCGCCTGCTTCTTCCGGTTTACCACCCTCCTCGGCCATTTTTTATGCGACCGTTCGAGGTAACCCAAAAGGAGGAGTCACGGAACACACGAATGTCTCAAGATTTGTTTGCAAAATATACAAAAAAGAAATCCGAACTCAAAACAATTGACAGATAAAAAAATGAAATTAGGGGGAATAAATAAGAGAAAATCCTTCCGTCTGCCGCTTGCCAAAGGATACTCGTCGATTGCGAGGATATGAGTCAAACTGAAAGCAAATTACGATTTACGGCCAGCCGGAGTGCATCAGTTTTAGATGGAAACTTCGTCAATCAACAGTTAACAAAGCGCATGCGGTAAGTGGCAGCATATTTTGAAAACAAATTGCATGTGGCCGGCGCGGCAGAGCACCCCCTTTCCAAATCTACGACAAATGCTTCTCTTTTTGTGAGGAACTTTTCCCATAACTATACAATATGACTATGGAGAGTGGTGGTAGTTTGCGAGGGATGAATGATTACTGTGCATGGCTTACTCCCTTTGGTCATTAGTATCACCCTCTGTGCCAAGTTGACTGATGAATCCCACAAAAGATGGGCAGAAAGGCAGGGGTAGAATTGCAACAGTGCGAAATGGTGTGCTTATATATGGACGGTACTTAGTTGTACAACCCCTTTTTAAATCAAATTTCAAAGACGCATTTTAATTGTGTGTTGTCGAACTGTTAATAAGCGTAGGGGATTTGAGTGTCGTCGCATTTAAGGATTGATTTTCAAAGTTGGGTATAAGAGGTTATAACATCGTGTGTAAGTATAGATATAAACTATAGAGGGGAAACTTAAGCTCAGAATTGCATTACAAAGGAAAGGGAAAACATGGTTTACTCTCTATAGCTTATAATTATATGTTCAAATTATCTTGTTGCTTCGCCGTACACAAACTGCCCTGTCGAAATTATCGAAGCTTTATATACTAAATTTGGACATAGCTAACACAAACTTACGATTACATAATCGAACTTTCATACAACTCAACTATTATGGCCCCATCAACGGATGTTTCATCAACCATCGTTTTCTTGATGGATGGCTCGCTTAGCGCGCAGCAAAGTTTTTTTTAAACTGTAATAATGGTTGAATGAAATGTACATGGATGAGTTGTCCCAAAAGACAGTTATCTGTATCAAACTTCATAAAGGGGTATCATGAAATAGACCAAGAGCCCGCAGTAAATTTTGGACGTGAGAGGAGACCAGATGAATTTTACATTTTGTATGTTGCTCTGATGCCCAAGATTTCAAATATGCCCGTCTGATGGCAGCGCGAAAAAGCAGCTAAAAGGTGTAATTGCATATTAAAAATCCGGTATGATTCAAAACAGGATTAATTGGTGGTTGCAACCGCTTCAATCAACTACCAAATAGTAGAGTATGATCCCCTTAGTACAAATACATAATGTATAAAAGACGTTTTAGAGGTGTACCCAAAGCCGTGCCAGGAGCAGCGGAAGTGCGTTTAAAATACCAATTTTGAATAATTAATGCAACCGCACCAATTTCTCCAAAAAGGTATGATAATAAAACGTGAATAAAAAGATCCAATGCTTTTTGAATAAAGCAACAATCAAAATCAAACAAATCTGAAAGTAGGTATCTACCCTTTAGTTGTGGCAGGTAGTGCTGCCGTTCTAAAATTCTAGAAAAACTAAATAATTTGCTGTTTACGATGCAAAGATAACAAGAGATTCCACATTTCTACACAAAAAAACTAGAAGAAACGACAGCACTGACTGAGAGCTATATGCTGTCAGTAGTTTTGCTGAACTCGCTGAATGTTTGAAAAGATGTGTCTGCCTCTGCTTCAACAACCGATTGGAAGTCGTTTTCGTGGCGTTTTCATGGAAAACGAGTTGATTTCAAACAACTCGTTTTGAAAACTGCAATCAGGGGTATCGTGAATAAATTCCGATGGAAATATTTCCCTTGTCAGCAATGTAAATCAAATTGCTGAATGGGAAACATTCTGGGGGAAATATTATTCGCGATAGGGGTGAATATACATACATACATACATTACATACATACTTTTTCAATGGCCCGCTTATCCATTAAGTGGGTCGCGGGTGTAGGTTACTTAAGTGGACCTTCCATAGCTCTCGATCCTCCGCCATCGACTCCAAATCATCAAGAACAATCCCCATAGCGCGTCGTGGGATTCTGGTCGGGGACATACGTTTAACATGACCAAACCCCCGAAGCATGGACCGCTCCGTCCGGAGAAGTAGCCGCTCGACATTGAGTTCCTCACGTATTCTGGTGTTTCGAATACGATCTCTACGGGTCACACCAGCAATACCACGGAGAAATCTCATTTCGGCGGCTTGTACCTATCCGCGATCTTATTCTTTCAGTTATTACCCAAACCTCATGACCATATGTAAGAGTTGGAACAAACACCGAATTAAAGACTGACAACTTAGCTTTGACACCAAGTTCAGTCCTTCTGATAACAGTATGACCAAGTTGTCTCAAAATCGATCCAGCCTGACCAATCCTACAGGAAAACTCGGCATTGATCCTTCCATCACTGCTGAATAAAACCCCGAGGTACTTAAACTTCTCAACCTGTTTCGATGGGACTCCACTAACATGCAAAGTGCATTGAACAGGCGTTCTAGAGACGACCATCACTTCAGATTTGTTCACATTTACTTTCATCTCAGCTTCAACACAAACTGCTACAAACCGATCGAGTGCGCGCTGAAGTTCAGTCTGAGAGGACCCAAAGGATGACCAAGTCATCAGCGAAGAGCAAATGACTTATCCTCAGATCTCCCAATTCGAAACGTTCTTCGCCAAGACTGCGCTGTAACATCCAGTCCATATAAGTAATGAAAAGGAGAGGAGACAAAACGCATGCACAAGGGGTGAATATGTATGGGAAAACTTTTGTTTTCAATGAAGTTTTCGAGTATTTTCGCAAAAACCGAGTTTTCGACTCGGTGTGAATAGGGTAGGTATAACCTTAGAATGCGTCTGGAAGGGACTTGGGCTATTACCAAAAATATCGCACTTAACATGTCATTCAGGTACTTGCCCAGTGTTTCATCAGACACTCCCCAAAGTATGTTCAATGGATTGGAGACGTCGAATGGTTTTTAAACGAATTAAATTTTTGTCAAACAAGTCAAACTAAAATACAATTACTTTTATTTATTATTTTTATCCTTTTTTTGACTTTCTGAACAGCATTTTTTGGGCATTTCACTTGAACGAACTTCTTTTATAATGAATTAATTAGCGCGGGAAAAGCATTGCGAAACGATAAATTTGCAAGATGATTTAAACATCAAAAGAATTTTAGAACCCGACATTCATTCGCCAACGAGTATCACATAATTTGAGTCACTTCCAAAAGGGAACCTGTTGCTCCCAATTTATTATTATTAGTGACATGGGATTTGATACCATTTTCCAACGTACAAATCAATAAACGAAGAGGAAAGCAAAGTGAAATGTTAAAAGACTGCACAGACAAAAATAGTAGTAGATTAGAACTCGGGAAAACGATTTCTATCGCCGGCTGACCGTTTCCTTATTTTCAAGTTAACGTTTAACCATGAATCATACCAGCAGCCCTTATCACTTTTCTTATTAATTCGCTTATTATTTTATTGCTGAGTGTTTTTTCCACATACGTAAGAAGAAACGTAACAGGGAAACAGTTTGTAGGGAGACATTCCAGAAAAGAAGCTCCTGCTCCATTGGGTTTATGCTATAGATAACTTGTGTCAAGTCAAGTGACTGTCTATCCATCTAATTAACAAACCACACTCTTATCTTTCTTAATCTCATGCGTCACACTTTATAGTGATTTGAAACTCAACAATTTTGGCGGTTAAATTATACCACCTACCTACATACTTTGTTTGAATAAACCAAAAAGCTACCTAACCGTAGAAACAGTGTTAACTCGGCCTTAGGAAACGAAACTTCTTTATCGACTCTAATGAATGAGCACATCATCACATCATGACTAATCACACTTCCTCGCACCTCACAACCAACCTCCGGCCATCTTCATTTCATATATACAGACTCACGCGCATCTTCCTCTCATATAACGAAAATGAAACCTGGAGAAAATTAATGCCCATAGTCACACTACCACATCCAGATTCGATGTCACACACAGCGTGTGGTGTACGTCGCTGTCGCATGATATCATGTGAAATGGAACATGTTACGTGAACGAAGCATGGCTATGTACTCGTAGTACCTACATAATGTTTTTATTTTCAGTGCAGTAGCAGACCAAGACCAATTCGTTGTTGAAGTGAAGTCTGGTGGTCGGTGGTGGATTCTGTGGAATTTTTCATAGATTTGCAATTGCAGCTATGGAGAGAATTCTAATTAAAAAAGTTAAGGAAAACGATGTTCTTTATAATACGAAATCAACCTATTATCGAGATTCAGATGTGCGGCAGCAAACATGGCAGAAAATCGGAAAGGAATTGAATATGAGAGGTAAGCAAATTTAGATTTTAGATTGAGTTGAGATAAATCAAGTGGTATAAACGCTGCGTCATAGGTACACGGTTCATTTTATTTATATATGTAGGTACCTACATAATGTTTGTTCCTGTTATTTAATTTAGTGTGGTTGTACGGTTTGGTTAGGTATTTTGATGTGATTTGATTTGTTTTTGTTTGTTTACTAGGCAGTCTCTTCTATGTTTACTTGTTATAAATCAAAGGTGCGCATAATAGGAATGGAAAGAGTTTGTAACTTGGTAGGTACCTACATAGCTGACGTTTAAAATGCTAAAATCAAATCTGTAGGTACTTATGTGTTATGCTATTTTGTAAATATGTACATAATTGAATCTGCTGATTGCTGAAACAATGAAGTGCTATTTTTTAGAGGATCTGGTAACGCTACTGTAGAACTGAAAAAAGTCAAGAAACCGTTGGTTGGAAGCTTTTCCCCAAGGTTTGGGGATACAAATGAAAATTCTGTACCCACTGCAACATGTGTCTATTTCTAAATCCACTGTGAATTAAATTAAATAGACTTGGCAGCATCGAATTTTTATATTCAGCTACTGATGCATACGAGGAAAAGAGAGACGGGAATTATTTGTTGTCTGTATTGCACTCTCGTATTTTTCCCTGCATTTACAGCAACCGATGCAAATTGAATTCTACACATCTGTTTCATCTGCAGTACTGCTTGCAGTGAAGCGTTCAGAATTTCTGCACATGTGTTTTGGGCATAACGTTTACATATTTGAATTCGATTCCCATTAACAAGTAATGTACGAATCTATTTAAACATTAACCTAAATTAATTAATGTACACTCTAATCCTACACAAAAACTTATCAGTCATTGCGCAAACTCGTGGAGAGAAAACTAGCATTTAGAGTAGGTTAGCTTAATTTTAGCTCAAACTGCGTACTAGTCTTTAGGTTTGAGATATCAATGTTGCTGTGATGTGATAGGTGTCATACATTACATAACATAACCATAAGTCACCATCAAAAACTGTTTGTCCTTGTGACTGTCAAAGTGTCAAAGTTGCTGTTGAGAGTTGATTTCGTTATGGGAACAATCTTGTTTCTCGCATAAATTTAGGACGTGTGTCAGTCAATTGGGCTAAATAATATTATCCTCGGATAATTTTCTGACAATATCGTGGTGGAAAACGAATTTTCAGCTTTAGTTTTTCTAGAATGTTGAAGAGGAAATAAAACAGAATTTCAATTAATTAATAGCGTAAAATTCGATAAATCTCTGTTAAAATTGGAGTTTGGTGAACTTCTCATTCACGTTCATAAGTGTCAAAAAATTATCCGAGGATAATTATTTAGTCCAATTGACACGCGGCCGAAAGTTTGCTCAATTTTAGCCCGAACTTCGTACTGGGAAGAACTAGGCTTTAGGTCTAAGACGTCAATATTGCTAAGATCTGCATGTGATGATGTGTCATAACATAAGTCACCAATAAAACGCTGCAGCAGCGTTACCACATGGATCAAAAAATAAAAAGTAATACAACTTAACTATTTTTATAAACTATTTATTTGGAAATTAAGATTTCCAGAATTGTTTTCTTTATACATATATATACAATATACATTTGTCAAATTGTACAATCCTGCAATTATTTTCTATTTTAGCCAATGAAGCTAGATCCCTATGGGACAGGTTGAGAAGATGTTTCATTAATGCCCGCAATAGGCGTCGCATTAAAGAACATGAATCCGGTGTCACGATTCATCCTTGGAAATATGAACGGGATATGGCATTCCTTTGGCCATTTATAGAAAGGAACCGAAGGACTGTTGACTTTACCAGACCCGACGGTACTACATCATATGATAACGTCGATTCAGAAACAGAAGATGTCGATACGTTTTCTGTATTTGAAAATAATCCTAATGATAGTTCAGACAATGTTAAGCTCAAAATCGAAGATGTTAAGGGATACAATAGTCCAGATCCAGAACCTTTATCATATAATGGAATGGATGATATACATACTCCAATGGTAGAGACAATGCTGGGAAGTCAAAAAGAATATCACCAATACGATGATATATCTGAGAGAATAGATTGCAAGACAAAACGTGTGGTACAGAACAATTCATTTTTAGAAATGGACGAAAGTGATTTATTCTTCATGAGCATGTCGAAAATGGCTAAAAATCTCCCAGTCCGTGAGCGGGCAAAAGTTAAACTTGCTGTAAGCAATGCTGTACTGCAAGCTGTGATCACATTTCACGAAAATGTAAATCCTTCTTAATTTTTAAATAAACAGTATTTGAATAAAGAAAATTGATGTTTGTTTTTATTTAAAGTAAACGGATACCTAATTTGTTTTACTAGTGTTAAATACATATATGTGCAATTAATTCACTAATTTTACAATAAATATAAAACGATGAAATACCTACAATTTTTGTAAAAAAAAAGTCAAATTCTATTTAGGCAAAAAGTTTAATTTTTAGAAATTTATTAAAACAGTATTCGAGTATTGTATTCTACGGTGGCTAGAACAAAGGACAGCGCCAGCGCTACAGCCCGAAGAGTTTTAGACTCCAGCTAAGAGGGACAATGCAGTAGAGGCAACGCATAAGTAAATAAAGACCTCGTCCTAGGACAGCACGGACAAGTAAAAGAGGACCTCAACAAACTTGGAGTGTGCAACTAGAGGCGGCAGGTAGCTCCATATAAGTAATCGCGTTTCTGCTTGCAAAGCTTAAAATTTCGTAAATTTGTGGTTTAAATAATTGCCCTTATTTTAGTGATTTTCTTCTTGTCTCCACTGTTTTTATTATCTTTCAATCTTTCATCGACCATAAATAACCATAGTTGACAGAATGGTGGTCGAATGGTGTCTGAAACACTATCAATTTGTGACAATTTGTCTTCGGAAAAGACGAAGGGTTGCCCACATAATAAAAAAAAATTTAAATGGCAATAGGATTGATAAATAAAAAAATAAAAAAAAACTTTGTCAGAAGTGGGATTCGAACCCACGCCCTCAGAGAGGACCAGAACGCTCAGTCACCTATTTCTATAGGCAAGATTGCTCTTGAGTCTGGCGCCTTAGACCGCTCGGCCATCCTGACATATGAAAAGCGTTGGTTAAAATTGTATTACATACCTAATTAGTAATCAAAATATTTGTTTGTAATTTTGTATGTAAATTGGTATAAAAAAAAAAGATATTTTCGTACTGAAATTATTCACCAAATTTTTATGTTAAATACCCTACCTACGGTAATATTTACATGTCTGTCACATCTACCTACAACGCGAGTATTTTTAGTACAGAAGAAAAGTTGATCGAAATGTCCCAGAGCTTGTCAACTTTTCCGAAAAGTCAACTTTTCTGGACACTTCAATATCTGTAGAAAATCAGTAGGTATTTTGTTCCATTGTGCCATTCTTTTGCCAAAATTTAATTAATTACCGGATAGGAAATAAAATTAATTGTGCGAATGGACAATACACGTAAGAAAAAGTCGGTTATAATCTAAATTAACTGTAACTGGCACGCAGCTGCCATGGAAACATACATTTCTTCGGAATGCGTAGCTGGAGCTGCTGTGTTATTTTTTTTACATCGTTTATTTAAATTTGATATATAAAAAACCGAATGGAAGTAAAAAAAAGAGTCACGCTCTAAAAAGTTGACTAATAGGGCCCATACACGACACAGACACGTCGCTGCAGACCAAAATATTTTGTTGTTGTGCTCATGTCTTCGCAGATTGTCTGTGTTGTGTGTATCCATGTCGACTGTTTGCAGCGACCGTCTGCGTGAATTCAAAATGTTTTGAATTTTTTGAATTTTCTTGGTCTGCAACGACATGTCTGTGTCGTGTATGGTGAATTTAGCACAGACGAGCGAGACAATTCACGGCGTAAACATAATTGAAAGCCTCTCGCTTGGAGAAATCGGTTCCCTCAATCAAGTTTTTTGTTTAGTTTTTATAATGGATTCATTTTTTCATTAAATTTTCTTCATCCATTCGGCAATTCGGCATTTAAGAAGTCGGATCGGCTAGCAGTATCCGCCATTTTTCTGACCCGACGACCACGACGATATGATACAAACTAATGTCTGCGCAGATTATCTGCACCGTGTGTGGCGAAGGCATGTTTGCACAGACTTAAGGTCTGCAGCGACGTGTCTGTGTCGTGTATGGGCCCTCTAAAAAGTCAACTAGTTGACTAAAAAGTCAACTTTTTAAGGTAACGTATGGCACAAACCACAGAGAACTAGACCGCCGACTTTCCGTACACCTACCCGATTCTCCCCGTACTCCCCGTAGGTACTGTTTACATTTTAGATAAAATCATATTGCAAGTTGCTAGACGGCTGGTTGGAATGATTTAAACTTAATTTTGAGCGAAAGAAATTCATCGCAACAACAAATCACCCGCGAATAAAAGAGAGGTAGGGATTAGTGAATGAAAAAAAATCGCTGGCGATCGCTGGCGATTTATTTTACGTTCCAGCAAATTTATTAAAATTGCTACCAACTAAAGGACCATTCACATGGGAGCGAACGAATGAATTGAAAAAAATCTGGATTGCGAAATTTCGTTATTTAAACTGTTAATAAACTTGTTTTCTTAATAAATTTTGATGGAATAATTAACTATCCTCATCTTGGAGTAGTAAAATGTGCAATTTTCTGTTTATAAATGCATAAAAAGTGGTTTGTTCGCATTTCATCAATTCTTTCGTTCGCTCCCATGTGAATGGTCCTTAAGGGATAACTTTTGGAATTGTGGTTTAGTTTAACACGAGAACATTATCTTACAATTACCTTTGGCATCACCATAAATTATTATACTGCTTTCTCTGTCTTACAGCTCATTTCGAATAAACGCCCGCGTATTTTTTCTTTTCAGCGAGTTGTGTTTTATTCTTGTCTCCGAAACACTTTGGGCCTTACCAATAATCATTTTTAATCTTCAACTTAAATATTTTGAAAGTCACAATGTATACTTTTATATGAAAATGTTCGCCATTGTGACTTCGTAAAAGTTAGCCTCTAGACACTAAAAATGATTATTAGTACCGCGGTTTAACTTTTTCAGCATTTATTCATCAATATGCCTGGTTTATTGCACATTTATAAAGTAGGGGTATTTATGCAACGTCGTAACGAACGTGGTAAATGAACTGTCAAAATTTTGTATGGAAAATCACACAAGATGTTAAAAAAACCGAGACGGTAAACTTACGACGAGGTCAATGTGACATTTCACACTTGAAATAAAGGCGCGAAATCAGGAAAAAAATACTTTGCATGCATTTATAATACTTTTGATGTTTAAACAGAAATTGCACATTCTACTATTCCAAGTATAGGATAAATTATTAATCCATCAAATTGTATTAAGAAAACAAGTTTTAAAAGAGTTTAAATAACGACATTTTCAATTCCAAACAAAGTATGTTTTCGTTCACGGCAAAAAGTTTGGAATTGAAAATTTCGTTATGTAAACCCTTTCAAAACTTGTTTTCTTAATACAATTTGATAGAATAACTAATTATTTTTTGAGGCGGTGGCCATGGTGTAGTGGTTAGAGTCATTGCTTGTGATCCGAGCGGCGTACAATGGACCGTGATTCGTCTGAGTGCTCCAGGATTTGGAATCCCCTTTTTAAAAATAAAAAAAAAAAAAAAAAAAAAAAAATTATTCTACAGTAGGAATATTAAAATGTGCAATTTTCTCTTTACGCGAATGGTAAACTTACGACGTTGCATGAATACCCTTAGTGTCAAACAGTGTGTAGTTGTTGTAATTGCGTGCTAAAATTTCTACTTTTCTTTACTTTACTGAGATAGATGTGCAATAAAACAGTTCTAATAACAAAATCAAAATAACAAATAAAGGATAACCTCGTGAATAAACCAAAGTAAAAAATAAATCACAAACAGAGTTTCATTTTAACACTTTGTTTTGACTGTCAATTCCTGAAGCTTTTCATTCCAAAGTTCCAGGAGCAAGTCTTTTCCGGACCAATTTTGTTTTTTTTGCAGTCATGAAAATGTATAATAGTAATAGATCACGAAATTAATAACATCATTTTAGCTAAATTAAGTGAATTTAGCTAAATCACGTTGGTGGGAACATATGGTATAAGTGAAAAGAATATTATCACATGTTTTGACAGTCCATTCACATGAACACTTTTATTTGTCGCAACAGTTCGCCAAGTTCAAACATCAATTTCTACTATTTAACAATCTTTGCTTTAAGTTTACATAAGTTCGAACGAATTTTGTATTTGATAGTTTGTGGAGCGGGTTTTAATGTCGTGGATTTTGAATAAACTGGTGAAAATTCGCAAAGTGTGTTTTCCTTCGAGGCAAACATTTTTAGTTCGAAATTTCGTTGTTTAAATTCTTTCAAACTTGTTTTTCCCATATTTTGATGCATTAATTTATTATTCTATGTAATCTTGCAATAGTAAAATGAGCAATTGTTTGTTATATAAATGCATCAAAAGTGGTTTGTTCGCATATTATTATCAATTCGTTTGTTCATTCTCATGTGAATATTCCTTTACATCGCCAATTTTAATTGATATCAACAGTTTGAACAAATTAACATTTCCTAAATTTAAACTGTGATGTGAACGAAGTGTAACTGGAAAAAAAGAAGAAACCTTCAGAACACAGCCCCACTGCCATAAACCACTGCCAGGTGCAACTGCCATAGGATTTTACTAAGTATGCGTGTGCCGTAATTTCTTCCCTTTGATTTATACAGGCCCAACACATAAATAAATCCTATGGTGCCAACAGCTTGTAGGCAAAGTCCGTTATGTGGGAGGAGTCGACGGTCTATTTCTTACTGGTTTGTGACGTATGGTAGCTAAAATTTGGTCAACTTTTCTGCATAGTAAACTTTTCTGAGAGTCAACATTTCCGAACTTCTACTTTACAGATAGAAAGCCGAACTGCACGTTTCTGTTCTGTATTGTATACCTTACCTATGTGGTTTTCCATTGAAACAAACTATTTTTTTGCATGCTAAATCACTCGGTATTCGTATTGTATTCCTTCCATTGGGTAGGTTAGGCTAGGTTAACTGGCTGTCCCTCAAGCACACACAGGCCAGAAAAACTATGGGCTGGACATTACAGATGGGAACCCTCTTGCTATCTGCCAATTTCTTTAGTAAGAGATATATATGTGTATCTTTCCTAGGACCTCTTAGGTCCTGTTGGTAATGAAGCAGTCAACTCAATTGGTTATAAATTTATTTCTGACAGTCCCTCAATAAGGAGGGAGACTGATGGTGTGTGTCAGAAATGGCTGATTGAATTAATTCGGTTTGCTGCTTGAAAAGTCAATGGACGGATTAACTTATGGCAAAGGACGGAGGGTAACCGTAGTGGTCTGCCCTGCTTTAATTTTTTGTTGACAACCTGTCCACAAGACAGAAATTGACGCTGAGAAGAATAGCTTGATCGAAGGTTGGTAGCGAAACGCGGTTTGCCTTCTGTCCGAACCACTCTAACCGCCCGCCTATTGTCTTTGAACAAATGATCGAAGTGTCGAAATGAAGTTGACTGATGTAGTCCAGGTGGCGGTTAGTCTTCATGAAAGGGAAGGGACTGGCCGAAACAGTCTAATCCCCCGCTGCTAGCTTCTAACCATCCGCTTGTAAGTAGTGTGGCTGGTATAGATCGGAGACGGATGTTTGGAGCAATCTGCTCTACGGCTTGACGTCGAAAAGGGTTACAATTCGTCCTCGGAAAAGACGAAGGGTAACCGAAAAAGTTCTCCCCCCGCCTGTTGTCGTTATAACAGTTAGTCTGTAAGGAGAGATACTGGTGTTAAACACTTTCCATTTGGTAAACAAGTTAATCTTTCTTTCTGTTCGCAAAAGAGGTTTGTGTTATTGAGAAAATACAAAACTTTCAAATCCCAATTTTTCGATAACTTGTTTCTTTTAAATTGATGTGGTAATTTAGATAAAAGAATAAGTTCTTTCGAGATACTATACAGTGTTTTCTTTGCTATATAAAGCAACTTATCCAAAAATGTAAACTGTTTAGTATTTATTACTGCTTAAATGGGAAAATATTTTATTAATTAATTCCGTAATTTCCTATTTTATCTATCGGACCGGACCTTGCATTTTCTCCTCCATCACCATGCTTTTTCGTTGATTTGAAGGCGAAATGTTGAAAACTATTCGATCCTTTAAAATTTCAAATGGATTCGTCAGAAAATAATACAGTCTTCCATTTAGACATTGTCCAAATCGATGTGATCATTGGAAATTTTGCCTTTCTGTTCTTGACCGAAATAAAAGGTTTCTTTAGAACCTTTGGACAAGAAAGACCTGCATCAAGAGCTCTCTCGTCTGCTTCAGTTCAATTATTTTTTTAAAGGAAATGAAATGGTCTTTCTTGAGTACCCTCACGTTGAATTTATCTTTTCGGTATGTTTATGTTGAGACTCGGCTTCCACCTAGGTGATTCGAATGGAATTATGCGAGTTATAAAATTCAATTAAACATCACACTCACACCGCTGGCTGATTTGGGACCACAATGGGCGTGTAATAATACGTAAACCGAACCGACGCTTTCAATGTTTTAAACAAGACTCTCCGAATTATTCAAGACCTACCTGGAACTTCGCTTGGATCAATTTGGGAAAAAGCATTTGTTAGCATAACCTACTGAACCATTGTCAGATATATTCAAGAAATCGAGTGAAATCGAAATTGCAAATCGAGTGAATTCGTTTTCATTGCTCTGCATTTCGAGCGATTCGGAAACTCCGAAATTTTTTCGAAATCACAATTTCACTTTGTCTCAATTCCGAAAATGTTGAAATCGAAATCGAATACAGTGAAATATAGAACGAAAAAATTCATTTTCGATTTCATTTCGAGTGAAAGTGAAATGTGGAACCTAGCGATTATTTACTATGGGTTGTGCTGTCGCTGCAGTGGAGTGCCAGTGGAATTGGGTCATGTTATTACAATTCCACTGTGAAACCATATTACTGGCGCAGCTATGATTCAGTTGGCCAAATGTGCATATTTGGGGTATAACAGGCGAATGTATTTATTAAGGCTTTAATATCCATCAGTTGAATAATAAAAATCAAAACATTTTATTTTTGAATATAATGTATTATGTATAGTATGTATTTTGTTTTAATTAATAATAATTTACCTTTAAGATATTTAATGAATTTCGCTCGGTTACATTGTTATACTTATTTTTGTTCTATTGTTTTGTTTAATTTTAGTTAGTTTTTTTTTTTTTTTTTTTGTTAAATATCGTAGAAAATTCCGAATATCAAATGCTTATAGTGTGTAGGCATCGATTAAAACTGTTCTTTGTCTACTATATATTTTGTATATCTACTTAAAATTATGAAAAACCGACCAAACATTGTTAATTGTAGCGAAACAGTATAATATAAAGAAAAAAAACTAAAAACACTTCTAGTCACACGAATCGCTAAAAACAAAAATGAAACAACTATTAAAATTATTTATTGCAATTTGATCACTATATGTACAATACAAGTATATGATTATAATAATAGATTTGTTTTTCTTCCTACCTAATAATTAATAACATGGATTAATTAAATTAATACAGTAATAATAATAAAAATGCAATAAATACATAGAAAATACAACTCTCCAAGCAATTGCATCTGCTTAAATTTTTTTTTCTTTTAGTATCTCGCCAATGTACTATGATGAAGAACTTTGCGTAGTTTTAAATTAAGGTACATTTTCTTTTGTTTACTTTACATTTTCTCTGTCACAATAGTTATACATAAGTAAGCAATTCCAAATACATTTACAAACAAAATATTTTTGTCTAAACATTTCAACAAATTTTGTGTAAGAATTTTTTTCCTTTAACAATTTATGTGTTACCAAACGCCATATGAATCCATCTCCTGCTATAGCAAATTGTTTATATGCCCAAGCTGAAAAGAGGAAATAAAAGTATTGTTTCGTTTAAGAACTTAAATACATGCAAAAGCTTATTTCAGGATGACACGAAATTTTCGGATAGATGGGCAAGCAATGCAACCAATCAGTATTTCATATTTTCGCAATTTTCACTGCCTCCTGGGACCAGCATAAAATGAGGAGGCAAGTTCGTCACCAGGAAACCATCATTAGCTGTCTCATAAGAACCCATGGTTTGATAAAAAGTGTTGGTAAAGAGAGACGACAAAAAAGAAGCTGATAACATTTACGGGAAGAAAAGAAGAGGACATCCCAGCCAAACTCGCCTACTTGTGTAGGATGACGTTAGAGAACTCTCGCTGCTCCATAATAGACGCTTAAAACACCACCAATGTGGCAAGTCATCAAATGCCATGTCTAGCTGTGATTAAATGAACCTGTATTCTGTCTCCGGACACAAATTCATTTTGTTAATAAGTAAGTTAAACCCTTTTTTCATTTACTGCACAAACTCAATTCTCAGCTCATTAAGCTTCTTCGTAATTCTTTTCTCTGCATAATTAAGAAAGGGCAACTCGAAATTACTACTTACTAATGATCTTCTCTGGTGTTCCTTTTCGAGCGCCACTTGCGTCTGTTGCGGTGTGAATTTTAACACGGCAGATATAACTTTAACCAGAGTCTCATTGTTGCCATTCATCGTTCCGGTCAAGTACTGAAAAGAGAAGAATTTTTAAGGTTCCGCCTCGCACATTTAGATTTCTATTTTCCTACCTGGAACATGATGTTCTTTAAGTATTCAAACTCTGTGTTTGCTGTTATACCTTCGTTATGCTGCATGGATACCTAAAAAAATTTAAATTGTTCAAAACCATTTTTAAAAACTACTCAGATGACACAAAAATACTGCCACCCAATCAATGTGCTCCTACTCACCAATGTTTCATCCAATTGGCGCGACAACTTTTCATTTTGTGACTTTAGCCGCTCGTTGGACTGTTCCAAGATTAAATAATTCTCGCATTTTTGCTCCAAGAAGAGATTCCGATTGGAGACATCCTGCACGTCGTGCATTATAGTTTTCAACTTTGATTCGAGCTCATTTTTCTCCTGTTGAATTCGTTCGGAGTCTACCGCTTCAGATGGTGGTGGAGGATCTGCAGAACTGGTTCGTTCATTTAACTTCTCACTCATGTGTTTGGCATTCGCCAGCAAATCGTCAATCTCCTCTGTGAGGTTAGCTATCTCCGCTCGGGACTTGTATTGGAGATCCTCCAATTCCGTCTGCAGCTGCTCGTTAATTTTTCTCAAATTCTCCGACTCTTGTTGGCTGGCTTTGGCTGTTTCAGTAGACGATTCAACCTTAACTGGGACGGCTCTTTCTGCAAGTTCCACTTTCAAACCCTCAATCTGCTTGAGCAGCTCGTTCTTTTCGTCCTTCATGGTGTCCACCTTCTCGATCTCCTTATTCAGATCATCAACTTCTTTATTCAGGGTCTCCACGGTGCTGCCACTCCGTTCTAGTTCAACACGCAAACTTTCCAACTGCTGCTGGCTTAAGGCCTCCGCGGTGGCTAGTTGATCGATAAGTTTTAACTTCTCTGTGGTTACTTCTTCAAAGGAAGATTTAACTTCGCGCAGCTCCTTCTCTGCATCGGCAAACTGTTGCTGGCAGTGGAGTAACTCCTTTTGAATGCTGTCGTTTTGCTCGGTAATAAAGTTCGCATGGTCTGTCTGGCGGGTCAGTTCTGCACGCTCTTTTTCCAAAGTTTCTGTCATCTTCTCCAATTGCTCTTGGGTTTTGAGGATCTCCTTGCACTTGACAGCCAACTCGTTTGCGTGCTTCTCCTGATTCTCGTTAAGTACGTATAGCTCGCATTGCTGGGAGTTGATTTTCTCTCTTAAGCCGGCGATTTCTAGTGCCACATTGGCACGGTCTTCACTCTGCTTTCGGATGTCGGCTTGTAGTTGCTGGGTTAGGGTGTTTAGGTATTCGTTTTCCAGCTGAAGCTGTTCGTAGTTTTGCAGCTTCTTTTCGAGGTCGGTTGCGTTACGGGCGGTTTGTTGAAGATTTTGATTCTCGCTGCTTGTCTGCTGGAGTCGCGATTCCAGTTCGGCGAGGCGTGATTGGTTGTTGTTCTCTAGAGTGTCGAGTTCGGCTTGAAGGATTTTATTGGATTCTGTGAGTTTGGTCACATTCTCCTGAGCCTTTTTCAATTCAGCAGTCAAAGTTGATATCTGCGACTCACTTGTAGACAGTTTATCACTCAACACTTGTTGATGACTGCTTTCTGCTTCTTCGATTTGACTCCTTGCTTCATGGAGCTGCTGTTGATGCTCGTGAAGCTTTTCTCTCAACTGGGACAGCTCCTCGTTTGCCGCCTGAAGCTCTGCTGATTCTTTGTTTTCGGATTGTTGAAGTTCCATCACTTCGTCTTCGTAAAGCTTCACCCTCTTCCTAGCCGCAGCAAATTGATTTTCCAAATCTTCAAGTTTTTTATTGAGTTCGTTTGCCTGATCATCAGAGAGTTTAGACTTTTCTTCCGATTCAGCCAATTGCTTGCGCAAGCTATCAACCAACAGCTTGTTCTCTTCCAGAGCTCCACTAACTGTTGTGTCACTTCGCAAGCTGACAATTTCTTCTTTAACCAATTTTAACTCCTCATTAAGGTGGTCCTTTGCTTTGACGACATTTTGCAGTTCACTACATACCTTCTCGTTCTTTTGCTCTTCGACTCGCACCTTCTCAAGGGCGTCACTTAAATCCCCGCGGAGGTTATTTAGAATCTCACTTAGGTTGTTGTTCTCCCTCGTTAAACTGTCAATCTCCTCTTTGAAGGCTGTAGTCTCATCCTCCAGGCACTTGTTTGAGTCCAAAACACAAAGCTTCTCCTTCTCCTTTGATTCACATTGATCCTGTAGCGATCTGTACTCATGCTCCATCAACTCCTTGGCGTTGTGTAATCTTGAATTCTCATCCAACACTTGAGACATCTTTTCGTTCATCTTCTGAATGTTGCCCTCTGCCGTTTCACACTGCTGCTTCAAATGGCTCAATTCAATTTCTGTCTCATTGCGCTGGCGTTCATGCTCCGCAATGATCTTTTCAAGCCGATTGGACTTCTCCTCCAATAGGCAGTTCTTCTCAGCCAACTGAGAGTTCTCACTCTCAACATTTTGCAACTTTTGCTCAACGATTTTCAGCTTGTCTTGAGCTTCATTCAGTTGCTCGATCCAGTGTTGGGTTCCATCGACAGCTTCTTGGCTCTGCTTTGTCATGTTCTCGATCTTCTGCTCTAGCGAGCGCTTCTCTGCATCCAGATCTGTGTGGGATGCACGCACCACACGCATCTCTTCTTCCATTGTACTGATTTCCTGTAGAATATTTGCCACTTGTGCCTTAAGCTCAGACTTCTCGCGTTCTGTCTTTTCCTCTTGCTTTTGATGATCGCGCTGCATCTGTGACAGATTCGCCTCATATTCGGTTATGCTTAACCTAAGGCGTTCAATTTCCTTGCCATTGGCCTCCTGGGCCTCCAGTTGTTTCTTTAGCTTGCTAAATTTGTTGTTTGACGATTTCAATTCCTTCTCCTTGGCGGTAAGTGCCTCCTTTGCCTCCTTCAGCTGATCGTTCATCTCTGAAGTGGCTTTGTGCAAAGCCTCTTTCAGAGCGACAATCGTTTCAGATTCTGTATTCTCGCTCTGTTCGTTTAGAATCTTTATTTCGGACTCAAGTTGCTTCACCCGAGTTTCGTTCTCCTCCTTTTCTCTGCGCACTTGATCGAGTTCTTTGGAGAGCTCTTCAAATTGCTTCCTAGACTCTTCATGTAATCCGCCCAGATTTTCTTTCTCTCGCTGCGCCTCATCCAACTGCTTTTGCTTGCCGTCGATTTCGGATTGGATTTCCTGCACTCTGCGCTGGGTCTCTTCGATTGTCGCTCGTAGACTGTTGTTTTCGGTCTTGGTTCGGTTCAATTCGTTGTCAATCTCCGCTAGAGCAATCTCTGATGTCTGATACTGCCGAATCATTCCACTAAGTTCATCGTTCTGCTGCCGTATGTCCTTTAGTTGTTCCTCGTGTTCTTTCGATAAATTCTGGAGTCGCTCCTCAAGACCTGCTATGGCTTTCTCCTTGAGCACTAGTTGCTGTTTGGTCTCGCTTTGCATGTGCATGGAGGAAATCACTTTAGCCTCGGCTTCCTGTTTCGCCAATGCAATAGCCTTCAGTTTTTCCTTTAATTCAGCTAATTCAGCGACCTGGCCAGACAACTGACCATTCTCCTTTGAAGTCTGTTGGTATTTACCTTCAACCTCGCTGAGATTCGTTTTCAATCGATTAACCTGAGTCTCCTTGCTCTCCAGCTCAGAGTAGATGGCTTGCTTTGTCTGCGCCAGTGAGATGGCATTCTCCTCCTCTTGTTTCTTTAGCAAATCAATTGTGCTGGTGGCTTCTTGGAGCCTTTGGTTTAGCTCTTCGATTTGGTTTTGTTGCTCGGCCAGTTGGTTTTTCAAACTTGTGACCTTGTCATCGGTCTCGATGTGCTGGTGGCTGTTTTCTGTGTCAAGATTGATGAGGTTATTTGAATCGGTGGTGGAGTTGGTATTACTATTGAGCTGTATAAGAGGCTCGCTTTTGGTAAGTGCGATAATGTTCTCGGGATTCTCTCCAAGGAGTGTGAGTTTTGTTTGGTAGGCCTGCATCTTGCACTGCATATCATCCATTTCCACCCGAAGAGCCTCTTCCAGGTGTGCCTTGGCTTGTTGTTCTAATGAGCATTGTTCTCGAAGTTCGTTAATACGACGGATGGCCTTTTCTTGAGTTTCCACTAGCACAGACTAAAAGATAAAACAGAAAATTGAGCTAAGTGTTTAGAAAATAAGGAAAATAATAATTTAAAAAAGTTGGGATTCAGTTCAGAAATATGTGGAGGATATGACCAAATACGGCATTCTGTCAGTCGTCTATGCATTGATTCAGTGCTGGCTCTATAAAAAATAATTTGCTGGCAACAAAATTGCCCTTGATGTCATTTTTATCCAATATCATGAGTAGCTTATCCACTCCCGCTTAAAAAGTCAAAATCAATGTGTACGCCTACGTTTCTTATCAAAGCGAAAATGAATCAACTATTACCTAACCAAGGTAAACAGCATTTTTATCAGCGACATAACTATTAGTCAAGACAGACAACTGTATACGAAATTGGTACAAAGATAAGATATCCAATATCCATCTTTAGATGGGAACAATTATTAACATTAACCCACCCTAGCTTTGGTGCTATCTCTCTCCAAGTCCTTGTATTTCTTAGCCAGATCTGTATATCTCGATCGGTATTTTTGATATCTATCCAATGCCTTCTTGTACGCATCATACAGTTGTTCTTTGTTTATAAGATCGAGTCGAGCCGTTGGACCAGAATCTTCCACTTCACTCGCCGAAACATCAAGATCCGATTGAAGATGATAGACCTTAAAAAAACAAAAGCAAAGAACCAAGTCACAAGTTGTTACAAATTTATAGTTTCCGAATTTTACTCACAGCTGCAGACTCATAAGAAGGCAAACGAAATGACACATCACTTGCCACCGATGAGTTGGACAATTTTCTTGTTCTCGGTATTGCACCATTATTCGATTGTGGGGAGATATTTGGTCCCTTTGCCCGGGCAGTGCCAAGAGGCAGTTTTAATGGTTTATTTGGAGAATTCTGTGGTGTGTCTGCAAAGAGCACGCCAAACATATTATTTCGCCCAATAATATACACTTAAACTGAAGTATGTACTTACCCTCCTCAGTGATGCTGAAAAAGTTTTCATTTCCCGACACCGATTCAGAACCGGACGGTGTAGTAGATGATGACGACACTGCTGCCTAAGAATAACAAAACAGAGAAACACAAAAACAAACACCCAATTAGTTATTAGTTAGGTACCAGGATATGTAGAAATTTGTTCACTTATTTGTATTGTGTTAGCCACAACTAATCAAATTAGACTAGATTTGTGCCAGTTAGTAGGTCGATAGTTGGTTATAGATTAGAATGAACTTTCATTTCACAAATATAAGTATTACTATAAGTATGCTTATAGTTACTTGTTTTTATTAGATGAGTTATTTTTGTTGCAAATAGGACAAAAAACTGATAAACATAATTTGCATTTGTTAATGGAATTCACCTGTGCAGCATTGGCGAATTGTTGAAATTTTGATGGTGATGCCTTTACTTCTTCGATGAGTTTATTTTTCAGATTGGCAAACATATTTTAGAAATATTTTAGCAGATGGATTTTAAAGAAATAAATAAAACAAGATTCACATCGATACGTGTAATTTTCACTGAATTGACATTTCATGAAATATTTTGTAAAGTGAATTTGTCAGACGATGAAATTCGGAGTTAAGGGTGGGCATGCAATGGAGAGTCAAATATTTATTATTCGATCGGGCAAAGTAATATGCACTTTGTAGAAATAATATACTAATTCATTTAGGAAATTCCGAACAATTCTTAAGCAATATGTACGTCAATTGCGCTAAATAATTATCCTCAGCTAATATTCTGACACTTATAACAGTGGGCCTATTTAATTGCATCTATCTCAGTGAAGTAAAGTAAAGTAGAATCTTCAGCACGCAATTACAACTACTATACAGAGTCTCGAAAATGTCAAGCAGTGTGTAGTTGTTGTAAGTGCGTGTTAAATATTATATTTTACACTTTACTTTACTACATTGTTATAGATTGCCAATAAAACAGGCCTAGTGCTAAAAAGAGAAGTTCACCAAACTCCAACCGGGCTGTCAATTAATTTAAATTCAGTGTTTTAGTTCCTTTTCAGCATTCTAGCAGAACTAAAAGAGCATGGGAATGCCTTTTCTTCCCACTAACGACTTGGCTGCACATGAAACAAGACGTCATTGAAATGAAGAACAATTTGGAATATAAAGAGGATAGTGATATTATAAGCACAAAAATATTCTATAGTAAACTCGAAGGGAATGACTCAATAAACGTACCTATTGTCACAATCGGGCTGGGATCCCCCATTCTGTTAATTTATCTTTAAATAACTTAAATATAGAGTACGTGACTCTCGTATTAATAAAAGCTTTGTTAAAGTTGTCAACCGGCTACATGACAGCAGTTACGTGAAAGTTTTGTATGCTATCTGACGTCTGACAGCTCTTACGAGTGCAAATTTGTTTATTAATACGTGTCTCGCCCGACATGACTTTCGTGAGAATGGCTGTGTGTCCATGCACATTATAGTGTCCGCTTAACACCGCGTCTCCACGAGCAATATTTCATAGCTTGCCATCTGTCATTTCTCATAGAAAGAAATAACGATAGTATGCAATAAAATGTAGGGTGGGCATTTCATATCTTACTATTTCCATAGCCATCACACGAAAACACATGCGGCACAACAAAAAAGTACACCCCATAGAATACTATCGATAGCAAGCTATGAGCTGAGCAATAGATGAAATACCATTTTTCATAGAATACTATTTGTGGTCTCCACGAGCAATTTTTATAGAATACTATATGGCAAGCTATGAAATATTGCTCGTGGAGACTCGGTGTAAGGTTGGTATAGTATTGAAAATTTATTTAATTTTTTTTTTAGTGCGAGCAGGATACTGGGCTTTTCGAAACTAAACAATTTTTTAATTGAATATTTCATGGAATACTTGATAATCGATGTAAGTGAGTAAAAAAGTGAAAAAATAACAAAAATCAAAATACATGTGGCTATAAAATATGGGTGTGTGTCCTCTCTATATCGTGTACAACGAATTTAGCGAGCATTTATCTGTGCTGTGGAGAGAAAAGCGCTCGCTAAAATTAAGCGCAAGCAGGATACTAGACTTATGGTGGATTTACATTACCACGCCACGCAATTTTGCACGACTTTAAAGAGAGAGATCCGTTTGCTACAGTTAAGGCTAATGATCTGTAAGAGTGAGACCACAAACCTCCATAAAAAAGTTATGGCGGCCTAAATTCAACTGTTAGGCTTGTGCTCTCACTCTTACACATCATTAGTCCGGACTGTGGAAAAACGGACCTCTCTCTCTAAAGTCATGCAAAAATGCGTGGCGTGGTAATGTAAATCCACCATTAAGGTTGGTTTTCATGAGGTTTTCTGTTTTTCTATTAGGTTGCGATCCTTTCTTCTTGGATTTCGGGGGTTTCTATGTAGAATGATTCACTTTAATATTTGTACGTACATACATATTTAAATTCTTAGATTATGTTTAATTTCCCGAAAGCTGTTCTTTTAATTTTAATTCTAGTTTCCATTTAAAATGTTTTTATCTAAACGGCAACCAAAATATTTGGGTTGTTTTTCACAATTTGCTGACGAAAAAATTATCACAGACTTGGCTGCACCTTGATATGCTGTCAGATAAAGTTTAGTACACTTTTTTCGTGTGGCAATTCTCAAAAATGTCCGCCATAGCGAAAATTGAAAACGTTTTACCACGGCGGCTTTGTTAATTCTCGTTGAAAATCCTTAAAAATAATAAAATTTTACTAAAAATAAGTGCAAAATAATTACTTAAACCACATTCGTAAAGGTAAAATATAGAAATTACATTCTTTTGTTAAGATACCTCATAATATGGCTCATACACATCTGCAGCCACATTTTGGTTATATCTATTGATTTTTGTTTTCCATTTTTGTAAATCTTATTTCGCATAAAACACTTTTAAATACTTTCTTCGTCTTCTAAACATAAAAACAAAACCAAATACAATTTGAAAATAGCTATGAAAAAGTTTTTCAACATTTTTGAATATTTTCCAATTTTTACGCGATCTATATTTCATAGCAGTGTGCTAAATCGTTTTTAGAACTAAAGTAGCAAACTCTTGCGCCGAATTGTAAATATACCGGGCAGGACTACCACGGCCGAAAGACATAATTTCAAAATATTTTCCTCTTTTCTTTCGCAGAAAAAAAAAAGAAAAACTACAATGGCGATACCGCCATATATGTTACCACCAGCTCCATGGGCTGCACAAATCATGGCTCAGCAGCAAGCGTTTGCCGCTGCACAAGCCCAACAGCAAGCGCAACTGCACGCCCACCAGATGGCAAATCAAATCCAACAAATTCCACCACCAGGTGCACCTCTACCACCGTCCGCATCACAACTTGGACATATTCCAACTCCGAAACCCGAAATAATCACCGAAGAGAAACTCCAAGAGAAAGGTTTGCCATTAGTTAAAATATTCAGTACATACATGATTCTATTTCTATATCACTTTTCAGCTCAAAAGTGGGCGCAATTGCAATCGAAAAGATTCGCCGAGAAGCGAAAATTTGGCTTTGTTGATGCCCAGAAGGAGGATATGCCACCAGAGCATATTCGTAAGATTATCCGTGATCATGGTGACATGACTAGTCGCAAGTATCGCCATGATAAACGTGTATATTTGGGTGCATTGAAGTACATGCCACATGCAGTGCTCAAGCTTTTGGAAAATATGCCAATGCCTTGGGAACAGATACGGGATGTTCAGGTTTTGTATCACATAACTGGCGCTATTACATTTGTCAATGAGATTCCTTGGGTAGTGGAACCTGTGTACATTGCGCAATGGGGGTAGGTTTGTTCAATGCATCCACGATGCCTTGTGTTTTGAAGAATAATTAACTTTCAGCACCATGTGGATTATGATGCGTCGAGAGAAACGTGATCGTCGTCATTTCAAACGAATGCGTTTCCCTCCCTTTGATGATGAGGAACCCCCACTAGATTATGCGGACAACGTGCTGGACGTTGAACCTCTAGAAGCAATTCAGATTGATTTGGATTCGGACGAAGACGGAAGTGTACACAAATGGTTTTATGAACATAGACCATTAGTGGGAACACCGTAAGTTCTTAACTGGTAAATTTATATTGGAAAATGTCGGCCTAATATACCGCTCTTGTTTTAGTTACGTAAATGGGTCAACATACAGAAAGTGGAACTTGACGCTTCCACAATTGGCAACTCTCTACCGTTTGGCGAATCAGCTTTTAACTGATCTTGTTGATAACAACTTCTTCTATCTCTTCGATCCGAAAAGTTTCTTTACGGCTAAAGCTTTGAATATGGCCATTCCTGGTGGCCCTAAATTTGAACCGTTGATTAAGGATCATAATGTTGGGTAAGTTACTATTTTTTTTTTCTTTATGTCTTGCTCTGGTAAAGATGATTGGGGAGAGGGGTAAACATTGACTGTTTTTTTTATACATAATTCACTTTGCGGATTCGATGATACCAAAATATTCTTTTACGTGAATAATTCCCCCCGGCGGATTCCACGATAGGGGTGACTAATCTTGATACATCAAAAAATATACATATGTATATTTTGGTACCTTTTTTCTAATGGACGTATGAACATATATCCATCTATCAAATAAAATGAGGACAAAAAAACGTTTAAAACGCTTGTGGTAATTGAAGTTACCAAAATTTAGAACACAGAAATTTAGTGAATCCCACTGGTCCGCCTGTGTTTTTCGCCTTGAAGAGTATCTCCATTCCTCCCGGTTTCGTATGACTTCGTCACTGAGGCCACGCAAATGCTGCTGTTTTTGCATTGTGTAATCCAAGCATTTTTTTTACCTGTCTTTCTTCCGCGCTTGTAAAGAAACGTTGATTGTCATTGCCTTCTTGGCAAAGTTCCTTGGATCTTCGGTTGGATCCCGTTTCCAGAATGGTTCTTTGGCGTCTTCCTATCAAGCTGTGTTACTCCTGCGATGCATTTTCATTTCAACTGCCATTATTTTGCTCTCATACTTTACATTGCCCAGCATTGCGAACCATATGTGAGCGCCGGACGAGCAACTGTGGTGTGGAGGCGTCCTTTCAGCTTAGGGCCCATCTTTCGGTCACAGAAGATGGCAGAGTTTTCTGCCACTTCATCCACCCTACGTGATGTCGTCATCAATAGTTGCTTCACTATTGATCACAGATCCCAGATACTAGACTTTTCCCACTTGAGAATCACTTTTCCATTCAAATAAATGTCTGGATGAAGTCGGTGTGTATCAGAGAATAGGCAGTACAGGTACTCTGTCGTTTTTGGGCTAATTCGATACCCATTTCCCTCCACACGCACATTGGCGTCCTTCACTTTTCCTTCAAGCAGATAATCTGGAACCGAAATAAATAACAAACAAAGACGCTTTTTTGGTGCACACCAACTCTTTGGTGACTTCGGCGGGGCATCTTACTCTTGTCCTTACTCTGTCATATCATGACGTCATGATCGTACGTAGGGTTCTAGAACTCCTCTATGTCTTAACGCCACATTAGATCTCTTGGTTCCCTATAGAATGCTTTTTCAAAATCAACAACACCAGTGGCCTATTTAATTTTTCACATTTTTTGTATGAAAAGTGTCAAATTCGGTTTTATAAAATTTATGGTGACCAAATTTGCAATTTTTCACAAATTCTGAGGTTTTTTTCTTTTTTAATTGGGACGGGTTGATATTGGCAATCAATTGCGGCCATGTTGTTTTGGTGGTGTCTTGTATTTATTATTCAGTCACTGATGCCAAATCACCATCGCAAGTTATACGTTTGATTAGCAGGTTGTGCGCGTTGCCCTCTTTTTATCGCAGACGTGGTAGCCCTTCAAAGTCGACTCTGCAACGTTTTGGTGTCCAAATTCGAGACAACTAGTTTGGTGTACAATAAGCTAACACAGGTGCGTCAAGGGAACGCGGCAGCGGCCGTTGGCTGTAGTGGTGTACAGGAGAAAGCGAGGCAGTCAATTTCTCGTCGGTGGAAACTATCCTTGAAAACATGATCAGTAATTGTTCGAAATCTGCTTATAACGTGAATTTTTAGCGCTTTTATACTTAGAAAATCTACGTGACTCTTGAATTTCACTTTGGATGGGGTTTCCGCTTTTTTTTGTTGCCTTTGGGTAAGATGCACAAGTCGAACTGGTGGTCAAATAATGTAAATGTCTTGGCTGTTCCGTTGTAAGCTACTCTTACTCGTACGTCGCTTCTGATCATCATGCCATTAAACATGACTGCCAAAGAATTTGTCTTTCTATTTTAGTTCGGCTTGTTTAAACCGTTTATTGGTAACCTAGGCTGCACTGCAGAGGGAGCGGTCTCAGGTTTGATCTCAAATCATAACTTAAGTAATTCGACTCTGCGCGCCACCAAGAAATTTAACAAGCAAGGTGGATTTATAGAGGTTTCGCAAAAGTTATTTACAGCGTTAGGAACAACTTCTGCTAGTTAAAAAAGTTTCAGTTACTTTAGCCTCTGCATTTAAAATCATCGAAAATCCAAATCCATATTTCAATGTGTTAATTATGTACTCTTATTTTTAGCGATGAAGATTGGAATGAATTCAACGACATCAACAAGGTCATCATCAGGCAGCCGATTCGAACAGAATACAGAATCGCCTTCCCCTATCTGTACAACAATATGCCACATTTCGTCCATCTATCATGGTAAGTTCTCATCTACTTGTGATCTCCTTAACTTTAAGTGTCCACGCAAACAACGATCAAAGCCAATATACTTAAGCTTTGATCAGAAACCCCAAGGCGTGGTATAAAAAACCAGCCAAATAAGAAAATTTACTACAACCATGCGATTTCATTCACAATGAAAACAAATTCAAAAAAATTTTCATTTTGGTGTGACCAGCGTTAATTGTAAAGACGAGACACTTTTGCGATTGCTGATGGTCACTGACAAACGTACTCACCTTTCACGACATTCGGTTTAGTAGGAAATTGTTTCTAACTAGAGCTGTCTTGAATCAATTGCAGGTATCATACCCCCAATGTGGTATACATCAAAACAGAGGATCCCGATTTACCGGCATTCTACTTTGATCCTCTTATCAATCCGATTTCGCATCGTCACTCTGTGAAGGTAATAGTCGCTGATTGATCGATTTAGTGAATTCTTACAGTTAGTTTGCGTTTCAATAGATTCCCGAACCAATGCCAGATGACGATGAGGATTTTAGTTTGCCCGATGAAGTGCAGCCCTTTCTGCAAGACACACCATTGTACACTGACAATACGGCGAATGGAATATCGCTGCTCTGGGCACCACGTCCGTTTAATTTGCGTTCAGGTCGTTCACGCAGAGCCATAGATATTCCCCTAGTGAAGGCTTGGTACAAGGAGCACTGCCCACCTGGTCATCCTGTCAAAGTTCGTGTCAGCTATCAAAAGCTTTTGAAGTATTACGTTCTAAATGCTCTGAAGCACAGAAAACCAAAGCCACAAAAGAAGAGGTAAAGACGTGAGCTGCTTGGGGGAGGATAAATTATGAAAATATTTTCTTGCAGATACCTCTTCCGTTCGTTTAAGGCCACAAAGTTTTTCCAAACAACAACACTGGATTGGGTTGAGGCGGGGTTGCAAGTATGTCGGCAAGGCTACAACATGCTGAACCTTCTGATACATCGAAAGAACTTAAACTACCTGCATTTGGATTATAATTTCAACTTGAAGCCGGTCAAAACTCTGACCACCAAGGAGCGAAAGAAATCACGTTTCGGAAATGGTGAGTGCTGGGAATCCAATTGATTATGGGTTACCTTTGTAATTCAATTCATTTTTCTGGGCAAACTGTTATCGTACATCTGTGTGAAGTTGTTTCAATTATTTTCTTGCAGCTTTCCATTTGTGCCGTGAGATCTTGCGTCTGACAAAGCTAATCATTGACTCGCACGTTCAGTATCGACTAAACAACGTGGACGCCTTTCAATTGGCCGATGGTCTACAGTACATCTTTGCCCATGTGGGCCAACTGACGGGAATGTATCGATACAAATACAAACTGATGCGACAGATTCGGATGTGCAAAGATCTGAAACATTTGATCTACTATCGTTTCAACACAGTAAGTTCCACTGAACACAGAAAATTGTTCAACAGTTGAATAGATTTGTTTCCTCTTAGGGACCGGTTGGTAAAGGCCCCGGCTGTGGCTTCTGGGCCCCCGGTTGGCGTGTGTGGCTTTTCTTCATGCGAGGAATAACCCCACTCCTCGAACGTTGGTTGGGTAACTTGCTCTCCCGTCAATTTGAAGGCCGTCACTCGAAAGGTGTCGCCAAGACAGTCACCAAGCAACGTGTCGAGTCTCACTTTGACTTGGAATTGAGGGCATCCGTTATGCACGACATTGTCGACATGATGCCCGAAGGCATAAAACAGAACAAAGCGCGTACTATTCTGCAGCATTTGTCCGAGGCATGGCGTTGTTGGAAGGCCAACATTCCTTGGAAAGTCCCTGGCTTGCCGATTCCCATCGAAAACATGATTTTACGTTACGTCAAAATGAAGGCCGATTGGTGGACCAACACCGCCCATTACAATCGCGAGCGAATCCGTCGTGGCGCTACCGTAGACAAGACCGTTTGTAAAAAGAACTTGGGAAGATTGACGCGACTATACTTGAAAGCAGAACAAGAGCGCCAGCATAATTATTTGAAGGATGGTCCATACATTTCGCCCGAGGAAGCTGTGGCAATTTACACCACCACAGTGCATTGGCTGGAATCGCGACGATTTGCGCCAATACCTTTCCCGCCGCTCTCATACAAGCACGACACAAAGTTGCTTATTCTTGCGTTGGAGCGCTTGAAGGAGGCATACAGTGTAAAGTCACGATTGAATCAGAGCCAGCGCGAGGAGTTGGGTTTGATTGAACAGGCCTATGACAATCCTCATGAGGCTTTGTCACGTATTAAGCGTCATTTGCTGACACAACGTGCATTCAAGGAGGTTTGTCTAACTGAGCCCAAAATTGACGAATGTGCATTTTAAAAAATGTTATTTTCTCGCTTGACAGGTTGGAATCGAATTCATGGACTTGTACAGTCACTTGATTCCGGTGTATGACGTGGAGCCACTGGAGAAAATCACAGACGCATATCTTGATCAGTATTTGTGGTATGAAGCGGACAAAAGGCGCTTATTCCCGCCGTGGATTAAACCAAGTGACACAGAACCACCACCGCTGTTGGTCTACAAGTGGTGTCAAGGTAAATTTTTCTGTTGCTTACATTGTGTGTCAAGGTTGCTTATTTATTGGTGGAGTCGTCATTCCTGGTGTGTGATTTGTAGCAAAGTGATTTGTAATTGAAATCCCCTTGTTGCAAACCTCACGCTTGTGGTGATTGAAGTTCAACGGTGGATTGTTTATTTCTAAAAATGTTGGAAAAAGTTCTACTGTCAATTATAATTACAGCAGTTCGAATAGGGGCGTCCAAATTATAAGAAAGACCACTAACTTTCCAGCTGACAATATTTTAAAAGTCCAACCCGTCATCTACTACTCGTTTTAGGTATAAACAATCTGCAAGACGTGTGGGATGTCTCCGAGGGAGAATGTAACGTCCTGCTCGAGTCTCGTTTCGAGAAGCTCTACGAAAAAATCGATTTGACGCTTCTGAATCGTTTGCTGCGTCTCATCGTTGATCACAACATCGCCGATTACATGACTGCCAAGAACAACGTGGTAATCAACTACAAGGACATGAATCACACCAACAGTTACGGCATCATTCGGGGTCTACAATTCGCCTCGTTCATTACGCAGTACTATGGCCTCGTTTTGGATTTACTTGTCCTCGGTCTGCATCGGGCTAGTGAAATGGCTGGGCCACCACAAATGCCAAACGATTTTCTTACGTTCCAAGACACGCCCACAGAAACAGCCCATCCAATTCGACTATATTGCCGATATGTTGATAGGATTCATCTGTTCTTCCGGTTCTCGGCAGAGGATGCCAGAGATTTGATTCAGCGATACCTCACCGAGCACCCGGATCCCAACAATGAGAATATTGTTGGTTACAATAATAAAAAGTGTTGGCCACGCGACGCCAGGATGAGACTTATGAAGCATGATGTCAACTTGTAAGCTTTACCAGGAGTATGAGTTGGATGGTAACCTTGTTGATGGTTTTGTTTCCTTGTTTTAGGGGTCGAGCAGTCTTTTGGGACATTAAAAACCGACTTCCTCGCTCGGTGACGACTATAAATTGGGAGTGCACCTTTGTTTCGGTGTACTCCAAGGATAATCCCAATCTGTTGTTCAACATGAGCGGATTCGAATGCAGAATATTGCCAAAGGTTCCTTTCTTTTTATGCAGTGACATAGGAATAGATTTGAGAATGCTTTTGGTTTTTTTTCTTTCAGTGTCGAACGCAGCATGAGGAGTTCACACATCGCGACGGTGTGTGGAACTTGCAAAACGAAGTCACTAAGGAGCGTACCGCGCAATGTTTCTTGCGAGTGGATGATGAGTCGTTGGGTCGATTCCACAATCGAGTAAGACAGATTCTGATGGCTTCTGGATCGACTACTTTCACAAAGGTGAGTGCGGTTGTATAAAGAGAGCACCTTACTATAAATGTCGTCCCACAGATTGTAAACAAATGGAACACGGCACTGATTGGTTTGATGACATACTTCCGCGAGGCAGTCGTCAACACGCAAGAGCTTCTCGACTTGTTGGTCAAGTGTGAGAACAAGATCCAAACGCGCATTAAGATTGGTCTCAACTCGAAGATGCCTTCGCGTTTCCCGCCCGTTGTCTTCTACACACCGAAGGAACTAGGTGGCTTGGGTATGTTGAGTATGGGTCACGTACTCATCCCGCAGTCGGACTTGCGGTGGTCCAAACAGACAGATGTCGGCATTACACATTTCCGCTCAGGTTTGTTTGAAAAGCATCGCGACAGATGGGAAACATGCTAATCATTTGTTTTAGGTATGTCCCATGACGAGGATCAGTTGATTCCGAACTTGTACCGGTACATCCAGCCCTGGGAGAGTGAATTCATTGACTCGCAGCGTGTCTGGGCTGAGTATGCCCTCAAGAGGCAGGAAGCGAACGCCCAAAACCGGCGCCTAACACTGGAAGATTTGGAAGACAGTTGGGACCGAGGTATTCCTCGAATCAACACGCTCTTCCAGAAGGACAGACACACCCTAGCCTACGACAAGGGCTGGCGCATTCGTACAGAGTTCAAGCAGTATCAGGTGCTGAAGCAGAATCCCTTCTGGTGGACTCATCAGCGTCACGACGGTAAGCTGTGGAATTTGAATAACTATCGTACAGATATGATCCAAGCTCTGGGCGGTGTGGAGGGTATTCTGGAGCACACGCTCTTCAAGGGAACGTACTTCCCCACGTGGGAGGGTCTTTTCTGGGAGAAGGCGTCAGGCTTCGAAGAGTCTATGAAATACAAGAAGCTGACAAACGCTCAGCGCTCCGGTTTGAACCAGATTCCGAATCGTCGATTCACCCTCTGGTGGTCGCCGACCATCAACCGTGCGAATGTGTACGTTGGTTTCCAGGTGCAATTGGATTTGACGGGTATTTTCATGCACGGTAAGATTCCGACGCTGAAGATCTCCCTGATTCAGATCTTCCGTGCTCATTTGTGGCAGAAGATTCACGAATCGATTGTTATGGATCTGTGTCAAGTGTTCGATCAGGAGCTGGATGCACTTGAGATTGAGACTGTCCAGAAGGAGACCATCCATCCGCGTAAGTCGTACAAAATGAACTCGTCGTGCGCTGATATTCTACTGTTCCCTGCATACAAGTGGAATGTTTCGCGACCGTCACTGTTGGCTGATACGAAGGACACAATGGACAACACAACAACGCAAAAGTACTGGTTGGACATTCAGCTGAGATGGGGTGATTACGATTCGCACGACGTGGAGCGGTATGCACGAGCGAAATTCCTCGATTACACCACGGACAACATGTCCATTTACCCCTCCCCAACGGGAGTGCTGATTGCCATCGATTTGGCTTATAATCTGCACTCGGCATATGGCAACTGGTTCCCAGGTTGCAAAACACTCATTCAACAGGCAATGGCGAAGATTATGAAGGCAAATCCAGCGCTGTACGTGTTGCGGGAGCGCATCAGAAAGGCGCTGCAATTGTACAGCTCTGAGCCGACGGAACCATATCTGTCGTCACAGAATTATGGTGAGCTGTTCTCGAATCAAATCATTTGGTTTGTGGACGACACAAATGTGTACCGCGTCACGATCCACAAGACATTTGAGGGCAACTTGACGACGAAGCCGATAAACGGAGCGATTTTCATTTTCAACCCGCGAACTGGTCAGCTCTTCTTGAAAATCATCCACACGTCTGTGTGGGCCGGGCAGAAGCGTTTGGGTCAGTTGGCCAAATGGAAGACCGCCGAAGAAGTTGCGGCGTTGATTCGGTCACTGCCAGTTGAAGAGCAGCCGAAGCAGATCATTGTGACGCGCAAGGGAATGTTGGATCCATTGGAGGTGCATTTGCTTGATTTCCCGAACATTGTGATCAAGGGTTCAGAGCTGCAACTGCCCTTCCAGGCGTGTCTGAAAGTGGAGAAGTTTGGCGACTTGATTCTGAAGGCAACAGAGCCTCAGATGGTACTGTTCAACCTGTATGACGATTGGTTGAAGACGATTTCATCGTACACAGCCTTCAGTCGACTGATTTTGATCCTGAGAGCGCTGCATGTGAACACCGAGCGAACAAAGATCATCCTGAAACCGGACAAGACAACTATCACGGAAGCGCATCACATCTGGCCCACACTTACCGACGAGGAATGGATAAAGGTTGAAGTGCAGCTGAAGGATTTGATTCTGGCCGACTACGGCAAGAAGAACAACGTGAACGTCGCCTCCTTGACGCAGTCCGAAATTCGTGATATCATCCTCGGCATGGAGATATCTGCGCCGTCAGCACAACGTCAACAAATCGCCGAAATCGAAAAACAGACCAAGGAACAGAATCAACTGACTGCAACGACGACGAGGACTACAAATAAGCACGGTGACGAGATAATCACCTCAACCACCTCCAACTACGAGACGCAGACATTCAGTTCGAAGACAGAATGGCGAGTCCGTGCGATATCGGCCACAAATCTGCACTTGCGTACCAACCACATCTACGTTAGCTCCGATGACATCAAAGAAACCGGTTACACGTACATTTTGCCCAAGAATATCCTCAAGAAGTTTGTTACCATCTCCGATTTGCGAGCCCAAATCGCAGGCTACCTCTATGGAGTCTCGCCTCCAGACAATCCGCAGGTCAAGGAAATCCGCTGCATAGTGATGCCCCCCCAATGGGGCACTCATCAAACCATTAACCTGCCAAATGTCCTTCCCACCCATCAGTACCTCAAGGACATGGAGCCACTCGGTTGGATTCACACACAACCGAACGAATTGCCGCAACTTTCACCGCAAGATATCACCACACACGCGAAAATAATGCAAGACAACACCGCATGGGACGGAGAGAAGACTATTGTCATCACTTGCTCCTTCACGCCTGGCTCGTGCTCGCTCACCGCTTACAAACTAACACCTTCCGGCTTCGAATGGGGCTCAAAGAACACGGACAAAGGAAACAATCCCAAGGGATACCTACCATCGCACTACGAACGAGTACAAATGTTGTTATCGAACAAATTCCTCGGATTCTTCATGGTTCCAGCGCAAGGAAGTTGGAACTACAATTTCATGGGCGTGCGGCACGATGCGAATATGAAGTACGAGCTGCAGCTGTCCAATCCGAAAGAATTCTACCACGAAATCCACAGGCCGTCGCATTTCCTGCTCTTCGCGAACCTAGAAGATGCTGGCGATGGCACCGGTGCCGATCGGGAGGACATGTTTGCGTAGAAGAAGAGTTTCACTTTTGTCGCCTGTGCATATTATTTAAGTTTATATTTTAGCATCAGTTTGTAAGAAATGTTATTTTTATATTTGAACAATATCGAGTCAAAAAATAAATAAAACGAATGTGAGTATATTGCGAGTGTAAAAGACTTTTGGCTTCCTAGGTTGAAAATGCAACTATTTTCGAAATTATATGGGTGAGTGACGTGTGGCTGTACTTTGACTACAACACAAGATCCAAAACTATGTGCCTTGTATATGTCGGATCCATTGGCATTTTATTCGTCGATTTGTTATTGATCGCTGATGTGCGTTTCAAATGCGATTGGGAAAGAAAATCCTAGTACATTTCACAGACACCCGTTAACGAACGTTTGTAGCTTTCTCATGATAGTGATTTTCCAAGAGCTGCACCCATATAGCATCACCGATTTTAAATTGGACATTTAAATCTCTCCTCTACCCGTATGGGGATTGCCCTTGATGATTTGGAGTCGATGGCGGAGGATCGAGTGCTATGGAGGGTCCACTTGAGCAACCTACACCCGCGACCCACTTAATGGATAAGCGGGATATTGAAAATGAATGAATGAATGCTGACGGATATAGTTTGGTGCTTAACCTAATTGCATTGCCATCAGAAGCATTTCCTTCTCCAGTAGTGATTAGTGGCTTTGCTTGAAATTATAGCTATTTTCATCATCATGACATATCTTCTGTTATACACAACCCGTGAAGCGACACAAGTTTTGCCAATTGAATAAGACGAGTCAGCGAACTAATAATCTGAGCAGAACATTCCCCTATGCATTTTTTAATAGACTTTGTGATTGGCGAGAAGATTCTCCATCGCCTTCCGGAATTATCAAGGAATTGATGTACGCAACGTGGAAAATGGTAACCGCTATTGCTAATCACACCGCTTATAAAAATGTGATCACGTGCTTAGATGGCGTTCCCGCCTTTTAAACTTGTACTGAAAAAGTCCAAAATATACACAAGCGACGCATAGCGCCACATCAGCGTGACAAAATAAATAAACTAGACAAACGATTATGTGTAACTTTCTTTATTTCATAAATTAAAACATAAATTTTACTGGTCAACTTCCAGCAAGTAGCTCATCGCGTAGGCAATCTGTAAAAGAAAAAAAAACACTTTAGTTAGACGAACACGCGCTTTCCCAAAATGAATATTGAATTAGAAAAATTTCAGAGTAAACATTCTCATCAATTAATGTGTATGACAGGGATAACTGTTACAAAAACTATTCATCATTTCATTTAGGTTAGAATAACTCAGTTTGAATAAAATAGCTTACCTATCATTTTTGTAAGTATGTAGCGTCCTGTTCAAACGTGCAGATGCATTATCTCATCTCCGTCCGACATTTCTAAAAACAAAAAAAAATCATTAGATCCACTAGTGATAGGATAGGTATGGTTAATGAAAAATTTAGTGGTTAACAAAATCAGACGAAAGTAATCAACAGAGAATATTCTGTTATATGCTTGTCTACTTTATATATCATCATGTAAATGCAATATAAGGTAGGTATACAATTTTTGAAATATTTACCTTATCAATCAGAACACGCGGTCTACAGCCATTTTTGGATATTCATCGCCACACTGGGCCAATAGTGTTGCTGCAAATAGAAAAGAATCCGATTTTAATTTTTGTTACACGAGGAATACTAACGACTATGAAATAAATTATATCAGAAATAAAAAAACCAATCGTCACAATTTATCCGACTGGGGCGGTACTAAGAAAGCATCATGGTAAAGATTCAAGACAAAATTTATACATATTATTAGGTATAGAATATAATTTACCTCATCAATCAGAACACGCGGTCTACAGCCATTTTTATTTGATATTCATCGCCGCATAGGGCCAATGGTGTTGCTGCAAATGGAAAAGAATCTAATTTTAATTTGTGTTACACGAGGAATACTAACTACTTTATGAAATAATTATATCAGATATAAAAAAACCAATCGTCACAATTTATCCGACTGGGGCGGTACTAAGATATAGCATCATGGTAAAGATTTACATTACATTATAATCAAGACAAAAATTAAACTCACCTTTCTTCACATATTACCAGATGTTTTGGTTTTGATTTTAATTTAGCTTATTCTTTTAGCCATCTGTAAAGTAAAATAAATAAAGCATTAGTTAGTCGGATGCTTAGGAAATATTGCACAATTTTACAAGGTAATGTTTTTCAGATTCAAATAACCTATCGACACAATCGTTAAGACTGGGGCGGTATACCAAGTCATCACATAATGGAATTTATTCTTTAAATTAATGTAAATTAACCTTACCTTTAACTATGTAGTATTTATTAACTTTTCTCGAAATGTAAATTTTACGAGCAAATGAACTTCTTCCCAAGAAGACAAATTTTTAAGTGAAAGATCGAAGGAAGTTGAACGTAGAGGAAGTCAATTTTTCCATTTTTTTCCCCGCCATTTATATTATCAGTGTGGTGCCAAACAGACGGAATTTTCATTCCAAATGGACTCGTCCAGAACGTCCAGTATTTCAGTTTTTGCAAAATGAATGATTTTGATGCTGTTATATGGTGTATTTTTTTGGGAAGTGAGTATAACAAAACCAAAAGTGAGTATAACAATTTTGCATGTAAAAGTAAAAGTGAGCCAGCTATAGATTCTCAAAAAAATACGCCTATAATAAACGACTGACGTATAACTATAACATAAACGATAGAGGTCGAAAACGTTAGCCGTGTTTTATTGAATATCTATTTCAGCAAAGCGAAGTAATATCTAATGGTTGAACACGCAATGTAATAAGCCTAAATGGGAGGATATAGAGGGAGCTAGGAGTTTGAAAAAATGACAGGAAGCAAGGATGTGGACGGGACCTTAGGATGGGATTAGAAAAGAAAGGGGGAAGAGTGCCGAGTGTGAGGAGCGCGGCATGCTTGTATAGCACGGCTCTGCTCGCCGGAATGGGGTGGTTCTTGTCCCCACAACTCGACCTAACCTACCACAAAAACATAAATCATGCCAAGACAAGGTACTTACATCTTACCTTCACCAAAGCGGACGGAACTTCACCACATCGAGGGGCGCTGTTGCTGGAATTCAGCGCTGGCCATTTCCCTCCCCACCTGGAAATCCGGTGGCAATATTTTTGGATTTCCCCAAAATGCGGATGTCGTCAGCAGCTCAAACCATTTGAATCACTTCTTTCGCACCCCCTGAAAGTCAAAGTCCTACCGCGCCATCAAACGATCATGCGTTTGAATGAAACAAGTAAAATTCTTCATTCTGAGGCGTGACTCACAATTTATTCATATATATATAAATATCTAAATTCGAATTAAAATTAAACTACTTATTAACCTATCCACACTAACAAACGAAGAACAACATTAAACATATGTATATCGATAAACATATTTGCCTAACTTAAATCTGGTTTTCGAGACACAACCCCGGGTTTCCGATTTCTTTCCGTTTCCTACCTAGATGGAGCTCAATATAGGTATCTTATCGACTATTTTCGAATCTCCCGGCAACTAATCAAATTTTCGAAAACTAAATTTATCACAAACAAAGGAACTATAAATTAAATATGCATTTAACAACAATGAAAAAGTTTTAAACATGTCACGCCGAACAGAGAAAATAAAATGAATTGTATACATCATAGACCAAGACAAAATATAGTAGCTTGCATACTCTCAGGGGACTTTGATTGAATATGCATAATTGCCTTTTTTTTTGTGTATATGTGCATATATGTGTTTTCTTTTTAGACGGACGACTTTAGTTTAAATTTTGCCGCTTTTTAATCATTTATGTATTAAGATATAGGTAGGTAGATTATGCATGTACTTTATAAATAATGCTTTCACTTATCCAATAATCTATTTGTATGTACATCGATGAATGTAATTTTTATTTTATAACGTTGACATCGCAAATCGGTAGGTAGGCAATCAAAAGCGATTTTGCGGCATTAGGTTTGGGCTCCGCTCGCTCAACTATTTTTGTTTTTGTTTTTGTTTTAATTTCACAATCACTTCCCAAACGAACATATCGACAAGATTCACTCACCTTAAGGATATATAAATTAAAGTTAAATTATCCAAACAAATCTCTACTGGACTATATATTTGGTTTGGTTTATTGACTTCACACTTGAATTTAAAGTCACGCACTTCCACACTACCGACCAAGATTTGCTGGTGTTGCTTCGTTAATGAACTATTTCAATTTGCTCGAGATCGTTGCCGACAAAAAAAAAAATCCCGCAACATCGCATATGAATCGGAAGGCCCGTTTATCCATCATCCGATTTAGCCACTGACAAGTATTTAAATTATTTATCTTCCTCTCCTTTTGCTAAAATACATCATGTAAATGAGAGTAGGTTCTACTTCTCTCAAATGGTTCTGAACTTGGGTAACTTCCAATTGGGCTATTTCTGCTCGATGACAGACACTAAAACGGCACAGTGATACCCATAAAAACAAACTTGCTGACAGATGACCGGTGACGGACATAACTTAAATCGACATACTACTCTTAACCATAAAAGTCATTTTAAGGCTGCCGTTACAGCAATTACAACAACTACACTCTACTTTACACTTCCAAGATTTACACTAGGATTTTCTAGGCCATTGACATACTATACAAGGACTGATAGTGAAATGCCAGTTTCATACATACCTGTGAGGAAAAATGAAGCAAATATAATCACTAGCCCTTTTGGCTCAGTTCGGCGAAAGCAGGAAAGAGTTTTTAACCTCTACGCGCCTTTGGTATTTTTTTTTACATAGAACACAGTGCCATCCATTGTAGAAACATTGCAACTGCGCAAAAATAACGACTTATTCAAATGATTTCAAACATTCTATAACAGATGGCGGTATGGCACACTCAGCACACAAACCTCGACACAAGCCAAATCGAACGAATTGCTCGATGACATTTGAGTGTTTTCGTTTCTCTCCGCCGTGAACCAAAAGAGCTAGTGCTTATTTTTGCTTCAACGAAAAATTGGCTGCTAGCAGTCCATGTATAGTATGTCAATGTTCTAGACTATTCCATAAACGGCATTATAAGCTTAGCCTTTGTGCTTATTGTCCGATTACACTACTTGCAATAGGCGTATTTTTTTGGGAAGTGAGTACAACAAAACCAAAAGTGAGTATAATAATTTTGCATGTAAAACCAAAAGACAATATGAGTGGCATAGACGAATGACACCTTGCCACATGAAAGTTTGTTTATTTCTTATTGAAACATAGTGCGTCTAGACAGATGTGGTGGTTCGCCTACTGTTGAGCCCACCCAACACATCAGGGCGAAACGAATTTGGTGTTTCAATATTTAATGCTTACTCCACTAACTTTATTCATTTCTTAAATTTATTCTTGACTTGAAAACTTTTTGTTTGTTTATTTCATTATTTGTTTCGCTCATTCTTGACAAAATACGTGACAATTTGAAGCCTTCTTCTGGACTGAATGCGATGGATACATTTTATGATCATTCAATGGAAACTATGTATTGTAAATTAAATCAAACACTCTAATTTGAAGTACCTACTTTTACTTTTTATTTATTTATTAATTCGTATCAAATACTTTTTGTTTTAGTACTCAAAAAATTTAAGCGTACGCAGATATTCTTCTGTCATCTTTTTCATCTCATTCTTCGTAAGCTATATTTTCTCCATCTTCATGCGCGCCCTCTATAGGTAAGGCAAGATCCATTCAGGCAGGGATGCTAATTTTATTTATATGTAGCGGTACTTTTTAATTCTTTACACTATGAAAACATTTCGGTATATATATTCAGTTCCCGCCAGGTTGAACGAACCATCGTTTTTTTTCCTCTTTAACTTTGCCTTTCTGCTGTGCCACATGCTGTTCCATGAAATTCGTGTCGGCCGAGATAGGTCAAGTTTAAGTTATTAGAAAAGAGAAAGGGTTTTCGGTGTAATCTACCCTTATTTTTACAACTAACCTTAAAATCTACTTGTCTCGTCCGACACGACTTTCATGGAAAGGCATGTGTGGCACAGCACTTTGTAAATTAGCTAAAAATATTATCGTATGGCCGTCTTCGTCGTCCAAAATCATTTTCATTATATTTTCACTACCAGAAAACTGGTAGGTATAAGCCCCTAGTTTTATCTGTAATTGAAATGCAACATTGAAAATTTAGATTTTCCATTTTAAGACGATTATTCAATTGTCAATTTCAAATCGACAAGTGGAGACCACCCAACATGAACCGTCAAAACCGAAATGGTATAAAACTTCGTCCGACTCTATTTATGCTAAATCGAACATACCATCAATTTGTCAACTCATGAAAGTCGCGAAATAAAACAAAGATAAGAAAGCTTTCACTTTTTCGATATTTTCTTCTATTATACCAGTCTAGTAGTCTCGTCTGGTATTGAATTTAGCAACTTTATTTTCTATTTACCGGCCGCACAGTAGGTGTTAATATTTCTCCAATAAAAGTTATTTCATACGGTACTATTGCAAACAAAGGGTATTTAGTCATCGTCCAATCAATACATTTTTCTTATATATCCGCAGCTTAATCCATCGAATTTGTGGGTAGTTGACCATGCTTAAGCTACTCGTATTTGTGTCTTGCCTACTGCTGGTGGCCAAGGCGGAGCTCCTTCGTGTTAAACTTAATAAATTCCAAACTGCACGCAGGCACTTTGAAGATGTTGGTACTGAGATTGAACAACTTCGTCTGAAATTTTCACGTAATCTCATTGAGGAGGGTCCTACGCCCGAGCCATTGTCTAACTACCTTGATGCTCAGTACTATGGTGCGATTTCAATCGGAACTCCGCCCCAGAACTTCAAGGTTGTCTTTGATACTGGATCGTCTAACCTTTGGGTGCCTTCAAAGCAGTGCCATTTCACCAACATTGCGTGTTTGATGCACAACAAGTACGATGCGAAGAAGTCTAATACCTACGTCAAAAATGGCACTGAATTCGCTATCCACTACGGCACTGGGTCATTGTCTGGATATCTTTCCACCGACACGGTCAACATTGGAGGGCTAAACATTAAAGATCAAACGTTCGCCGAAGCACTTAGCGAACCGGGACTAGTTTTTGTTGCTGCTAAATTTGATGGAATTCTCGGCTTGGCCTATAGTTCTATCTCCGTCGATGGAGTTGTACCTCCATTTTATAATCTCTATAACCAGGGTTTGATTCCAGCTCCAGTATTTTCATTCTACTTGAACCGAGATCCAAGTGCACCCGAAGGTGGTGAGATTATCTTTGGCGGATCCGACCCCAATCATTACAAGGGCGATTTCACCTACTTACCAGTAAACCGCGAGGCATATTGGCAAATCCAAATGGACTCTGGATCGATTGGTGATGTGAACTTCTGCCAAGGTGGTTGTCAAGTTATTGCCGATACCGGTACCAGTCTAATCGGCGGTCCAGTGAGTGAAAGTGCAGCAATTAACAAAGCAATTGGTGGCACCGCACTACCTGGTGGACAATATATGGTTAGTTGTGAGCTGATCCCCAATTTGCCAATCATCAAGTTTGTTTTGGGTGGTAAGACCTTTGAGCTCGAAGGTAAGGACTACATACTGCGCATTGCGCAAATGGGCAAGACAATTTGCTTGTCTGGCTTCATGGGAATCGATATTCCACCACCAAATGGACCACTCTGGATCCTTGGCGATGTTTTCATCGGCAAATACTACACTGAGTTCGATATGGGCAACAATCGTGTTGGCTTCGCCGAAGCAGCCTAAGCATTAGAAGTTAGCGTATGCGAAACTTGCTATCTATTTTTCGTTTGCAATAGTTTCAAAGCACGCATGCATGATGTCACTTGATTTCGGTATATTTTCCCGTAAAATAAAGTTTTGACTTATTACACCAAATAATGGTATGGTATCTATTATTTTGTTTGTTTGTTTTGTGTTAAGTGATTACCCCAAATTGTCTCCACTTTGCTAATTTGTCTTAATTAATGTTGATAACTTTGACTACGTGATTCATTGTTGGTTGCTATTGTTTTTACTGTTTTGATTATTTTTTTTTATAGAAATGCGGTGACCTGTGTACACAAACAATAAGCTCTTTGATAAGAATTTTTCATCGACATGTATATGTACGAATATTATTGATGCGATTACATTTAATTGATCACTTAAATGTTTTTGTTTTTAAAAAACCTAGCTCTGAATGAGCTATCCCTTACATCAGTTCAACATTGGGATATACATAGAAACATATAGAGCAGAGTCAAACCCATTGATATTTTTATTTTTAGACATGGTCGTCGTATTCACCACTACTTATTTAATTCTAATGGTTTTTAAAAAAAATCATTTCAACTTCATCCTCGCGAATATACACTACACATTCGTTGCGATTTCTTTGTTGTGCCTTCTTAGACTATCTTTTATGTATCTTCGATAAATATGACCATTAGAAGAAGGATACATTTGCTTAGCCTGATATCATAGACCAGCAATACTTTAAGCATCTTCTAGGTAGATATTGCAAACTCTGATCTAGTATTTACTACAATTATTGGTAGTAAGGTAGTAAGCTGAAAACCTGTTTTAATTATGATGGCATACTTTTAGGCTTGGGGAGCTAATTGATTTTATTATCCAACCATGATCAATCAAAATTAATGAACGGAAAATTGTCCTTAAAATATATATCCGCTAACGGTTTTGCGGAAACTTCTGCTTATTAAAAGTACTTTTCTAATGTGTTTAAAAAAATCAAAAAAAAAACAACAACATCTAATCATACCGAATAGAAGCCATTCAAGAAGGGTTCATTGTATACCAGTCACTGGTAAATGGTAAGACTTATGACGTAGGCATAGTCCACTCAATAAATATCATATAAACAATCTGACAAAGGGCAACTCGCTATTATGTGATTTTTTCAACATAGTGCGAAGCTCATACATCACACACTAGTGGTCTAGGTGCTGATCCTAAGCGTATGATGTACACCTTTTGGAATATTTACTTACCGTTTTTAAAATGTTAACTACCAGCCGACATATAAATTGCTTATATGATATTGAAAAGACTTTTGAATATTTTGCAACCGCAATTACTCAAAGAACTGGTACTTTTGTAATCCATGGTCTAACCTTGTTCAGACTGCTGCATATCGCAACCTACTGTCCAAAACTTCTTCTCTTCTTTCGGTTTTCTTCAATAGACATCTGGAACCTTTATTTACTTTACTTCGGGCTTTGGAGGATCGTTTTTTCCTTCTACCTCATAAGGTTTCCTGTTTCTCTATGAGGTTGTGGTGCTACGTTCTCTTCCTTCTTCTTTGTTTTGAGCATGATGATAATGATACTCGACCCTAGCTGTATTCAGTTACGATCATCATCTGATGTTTTTGGAGCTGATATAACATACATATCTCCGATTCCAGAGGCTGCCTTTCCGCAGTCTACATTCTAAGAAAGAATAAAGATGTTTACCAGTGAGTCGCCGTACTATGGCTTTGTTTTCCCTTTGTTCATTCAGTAACGTCTCTGATCAGGCCGGCGGTTCATCTATCTTTTGTTTTAGAGTTCCACTTTAGTTGGCTTAGATGTTCAGTGATGTGATGCTTTGTGATGTAGTGGCTCTAGCAGCTCGCTCGGAATTGCATTTAATATGGTTACAGAAAGTGAGTTTGGAATCCATAGTTAGCCCAAGATACTTTAGCGCGTTTTGCTTATTACTGGGCCTATAATGGAAATCAATTTGCGTCGGGATATGTTTGTTGGTCAGTAGAACAATCTCGGTCTTTTCCGACCCAAGATTAAGACCACGAGTTCCCAAACCAAATCTAGACATGTGTCATAACTGGGCTTAACTTCTTTTGTGCTTCTTACAATTTTAAGCCGCAATATAATTTTAATAAACAAATATTGGAATCAAGCAGAACGTAAAATCATCAAGTATGAATCAGTTCACATAATTACAGTAGTGTGTATGTATATTCATTTTTAATAGATACTTTTCTATTCTGTCTAAATATGTAATTAAAATACTGTCAGTATTACACCACAATGTGAAATTACGTATTCACTATTTTGTTGTTGTCACCAAATTGTATATGTTTCTGAAGAAGAACTACGCCGCTTTAAAAACTTTGATAAAATTAACTACACGAGGAATGTGTTGTATACCATTTTTGCTTATCGTTCTGCATAGATAAATTAATTGATTTAGTATACCACAACCAACGTTTAATCGATTAAGTCTATAGTTCACGATACTAGTGAATCATGCAAATGCCCTCGATATGAGTGTATACAGTGTAAGAAAATAACATTTTTATTTAAACAAATTACTAACGTTCTAACTAATATAACAAAGAATACTTCAATTATGTACATAAATATTAAGTGATCTTACAATACAATATGGTATTTCATCAGATAAGTAGGGCTATAGCCTACTTTCTCTTCAAATTTGGCTGCGCAACGTTCTCATGCTCGTCATCCGACTCCGTTGATTCTCTAATTTGATGACTTTTCTGTAACTGGGGTGAATCTGGAGTTTTCATCTTTTTGGTCGACTCGCAGGCCTCATTCACATACTTATTGAAAACATCAGGTTTGTCAGCATAAACATGGTGACCGGCACCAGTAACAACCTTTACATCAACCACACTGTTGGCTCTCTGTGATTTTATCTTCTCTCCTGAAGAGTTGTCAATCCAGGAACGCGAACCATAGATAAATGTGATTGGGATATCTTCATGGACGTCTTTGATACGTTTAATCATAGGATTCTTAGCCCATCCGAAACTCTCCATCATGGAGTGAAACGCACTCTCTCCAGTTGGGTTCTGAGCATTACATTGGTGAATGTACTGTGCCAGTAGGCCATTTTCCTCCTGTACTGCGGCAGAAAATTTTCGCATTATGTCTGGTCGTGCTTTCTCGATTACCCACTGTCCAAATGGCCCTGCTGCACGTAGAGCCCATAAGGGATTCAGTGGACTTAACGCATATGCGATAGCGCGTACAAAAAGCGGCATTGCATTTGTGGTGGTACTATCTGAGCTCGGTGGTTCGGGAAATCCCCATGGATCAGCTAGCACTAGATGTTTTACCCTTTTCGGATAAGACAAGGCATAACTGGACGCAATAAATCCACCCATGGAGTGGCCTAATAGGATCATCTCCTCGATGTTCATTTCACGACGCCACTCTTCAACTGATTTCACGAATTGCTTTTCACAAATAAACGCATCTTTTGAGAATTGCGGTCGGGAGCTACGACCAAAGCCAAGAATATCCATTGCATAAACGGGACGCTCTTCTGACAGCGTATCCAAATTCATCACCCACAGTCCAATTCCTGCTCCCAACCCATGCAGCATAACTAGAGGCGTTTCTTTTGATTCTCCATTCATTACGATCGTCCATATCTTGTCGGATTCACCAATCGCTGGGCCAATGTCCACGAAGAAGCTAAGATAGGGTTTCTTCAGAAACGAGAGTATTCTCTTCTCAACAGCGCGTAACATTTTTGGTGAGCTATGCGTCCAATTACATACACTTTTCCAAAGCCATGAGCCTTCTTCTTTGGTGTTATCCTAGTTTTGTTATGGAAGAAATTATTTACATAACTTGGAAATAACGACTACAATTAAAAGAATGCAAAAATAATCTCCGCAGTACCAACCTCTAGAGACATCACCGTCTGACAGCTATGCTCTGATGCCAATGTCATTTCTGTTGCTTCGTTTTCGTCAGAACAATTTCTAATCTTTATTATTTTTATGAATAAAAATACACTGCAAAAGCTTTAGGACGTCACTGCGTATGGTAGCAAACGTTTTTAAACTAACTTATTTCTGCACTACTTATTCAAAGTTAATATCACGAATGACTTGCTAAATTACATCAACCGTTTATTAGAACAATGCAATGACAATTAAAAAAAAACATGAAAGCAAAAAAATATAAATGATAAAAGTTATCAACTACTTGACCCCGCGATGTTATCAAACTGCGTCAACTTGCTTTGTGTTTGTTTAGTTTGTAAATTCCGTACACGGCCATGCGATGTTTTTCATTGAAATCTACGCTGGGCAAAATAGAAAATAAAATAGAACAAACCCTAATCTCTAGTACGCTTCTGCTGCGAAACGAAGTATCCCTTACAAAAGTGACACTCCGAAATCATTATAAAAATATCCGTTCTCCTTTTCGTTTTGCAGTACGCTGCTCCACAAAGAAATGGTGCTGAAGTGGGTAATTGTTAATAGATTACTGGATGGAAGGAAGAGGAGTTTACTATGTGGAAATTTCCACTCTTTTTTCGCACGCAATTTATCTTCCGGCTTCTGAAATGGCGACATATATCTTCTGTCAATGCCATTGAGCAAGAAAAAGAACTTTTTTCAGATTCAGAGCAGTTTTTCTGCTCTATAAATTAGCTGTCTGTCAATTTCATTTCCCATTGGACGAAAAAAAAAACACTTTCTTCAGATTTAGAGCACTTTGCGAATCTCTTCGATAGCGAGATTCACACATACTTTCACTAATCCATATAGTAGGTACCAAAAAAGTGGCATTATAGTATACGCTGGTTTAAGGGTAGTGATGCGATTATATGAGAACACAAGCGTTCCCACTCTAGCCTCTCACTATCAACTCCGACTCTCACCTCCACGTTGGTGACTGGTGGGTGCCTAGTACCTCGACTGGAGATGGGGTAACCAACCCCTGTGGAAGGTCGTTGGTGGCAGCGAACGAGAGAGGGGGGGAGGAGTGTCTACGCACTAAGACACTTCCTCTTGTTTCAGGCGGCAGCGGATGAATTCCCTAGATGGAATCAACGGTGGCGTCTACAGTTCCGGTCAGGTCGAACTAAAGTGTAATCCCTGTATGAGCTGCTTCGACATATTTGGATACCAGGTCTATGGGGATCTCCAATACTGAGCCAGGGTGTTGGAAAAGAGTTGGTGGCGGACGAACCCTAAACAGGTCAACGGCAGCGCTCATATCCCAAAATTGGGTTACTGACATCGGAATATCCGACCCGCTGTCCTAGGGTCAAAACAGGGCCTGGCCCTCCAGGTTGGGGGTTGTGCCGTCGGGGTAACTTCCCGACCATGGAAAAAACTAAATAGTTATGAGAGAGACGCAACCAGCCTCGGATAACGGAACTCCTCAAATGGCAACCAGACCCGGAACGTCAATGGACTATGATTTAAGAGTATGTACCTGGAATGTAAGAACACTCTACACCCCAGGTGCCACTCAAAAACTTGAGTCTGTCCTCATGCGGTACAAGGCAGACATTACCGCGATCCAGGAGATACGATGGATAGGATCAGGCATGATGAAAAGAAAAGATTGCGACATTTATTACAGCTGCAACAAAAGGCTGCATGTATTAGGATGCGGATTCGTCGTGGGAAATCGGCTTAGGACAAAAGTTATTGACTTCAAGCCGATAAGTGATCGCCTTTCTGTGATCCGCATCAAAGCTACTTTCCAAAACATAAGCCTAATATGTGCACACGCCCCTACCGACGAGGCTGAAGATCCCATCAAGGAGGAGTTTTATGACCTCCTGGATGGAGCCTACGGAGCCTGTCCGGAGTATGATGTAAAAGTTGTACTCGGGGATTTCAATGCTAAAGTCGGAAAGGAAAACATCTTTGGCGGGTTAGTTGGTAAGCACAGAATCCACGAAACGACAACAGACAACGGCTACCGACTAATCGATTTTGCAGCAGCTCGTAATACGGTGATAAGTAGCACTAGGTTTCCAAGGCTAAGGATCCACACAGCAACCTGGCGCTCTCCAGACGGTCGAACCGCCAACCAAATCGACCATGTGCTAATCGATGCGAGGCACGCATCCAACATCCTCGACGTGCACACATTCCGAGGGGCAAACGTCGACTCTGACCATTTTCTTGTTGCGGCTAAATTCAGAGCTCGACTGTCCAACGAAAAGAAGCTGCGAACTGCCCAGAAGAAGAAATTCGACGTTGGACGCCTTAGCACACCTGGAGTAGCCAGAGCCTACAGCGAGCGCCTGAGTATGAAACTCTCCTCTGTGCACTCACCTACCACAAACGCCAACAATCAGTGGTGCCAGTATCGCGACATCATCAAAGAGGTAGCCGAAACCACCGTAGGGTACCAGCCACCCCAGAGAAAGAGCCCGTGGTATGATGATGAATGCGTGTACAGGAAAAAGGTGACAGAAGATGCACACAAGAAAGCGCTGCAGCGCAAAACAAGGACAGCGAGAGAAGAGTATCGAGCCAGGAGAAGGGAGGAAAAGAAGATCCTGCGTAGAAAGAAGAGGGCTTACGCAGCTTCCCAGCTCAAGGAGATCGAAGAGTCGCGCGATCGTAATAACATCCGGAGGTTTTATAAAAAAGCTAAGCAACTGGCTGCTGGCTACAAAACCGGAACGCAGGCTCTTCGAGATAGCGAAGGGAACCTAGTCACCGAAGCGCAGGGAATAGTAGATGTGTTTAAGCAGCATTTCCAGCAGCTGCTTAATGGGCATCATGTAGAGAGAGTGATAGGGCAAGAAGAGAACCCACGTCCAGTCAATGAAGAACTAGTTCCACCACCTAGTATAGAAGAAGTTGGCTTAGCTATAAAAAAGCTTAAGAACAACAAGGCCGCAGGCTCTGATGGTCTACCAGCGGAGCTCTTTAAATACGGTGGTGATGTTTTGGTAGGGAGCATGCACCGAATCATCAACCAAGTATGGGTGGAAGAAAACATGCCCGATGACTGGACTATCAGCTCCATATGCCCCATCTACAAAAAAGGCGATCCTATGTCTTGCAAGAACTATCGAGGCATATCCTTGCTAAATGTCGCATACAAGATCCTATCCAACGTACTGTGTGAACGTCTAAAACCGTTCTGCAACACACTAATCGGCACGTACCAGTGTGGCTTCCGGCCCGGCAGATCGACTATAGACCAAATTTTCACACTGAGGCAAATCTTGGAAAAGACCAACGAATTTCAAGTCGAAACTCACCACCTATTCATCGACTTCAAAGCCGCGTATGATAGCATACATCGTCAGGAGCTCTATATGGCGATGGCCGAATTTGGAATCCCGGCAAAACTGATTCAGCTGTGTCGCGTGACGCTGGAAAACACGCGCTGCAACGTGCAGTTTGGAAGCAGCTCTTCCGAACTTTTTCAAACATGCACCGGATTTCGGCAAGGAGACGCTCTATCATGCGACTTCTTCAATCTCGTACTGGAGCAGATAGTGCGCAGGGCAGGTGTCAACACGGAAGGCACTATCTTCAACAGGTCCATCCAGCTGCTTGGCTATGCGGACGATATTGACATCATCGGTCGCTCCCAGCGTGCCGTGATAGAAGCGTTCACGGCGATTGAAGAACAGGCGAAATCCGTTGGACTTGTAGTAAATGAGGACAAGACTAAGTACATGCTATCAACAAACAAACAAGCATCTGTCCACCGCCTAGGACAAAACGTCACTATTGATAGCAACAATTTCGAGGTAGTTAAGGAGTTCACCTACCTCGGAGTAAACGTAAACTCCACGAATGACACCCTAGTGGAGATCCGGCGAAGAATTACCCTAGGAAACCGTTGCTACTTCGGTTTGGCAAAACAACTGGGTTCAAAACTCCTAACTCGAAGGACGAAATGTGTGCTCTACAAAACCCTTATCCTGCCAGTTCTGCTTTATGGCGCCGAATGCTGGACGATAAGCAAGAAGGGAGAGCTGATACTGGGCTCCTTCGAAAGAAAAATACTTCGGCGGATTTTTGGTCCTGTGTGCGAGGAGGGCGAATGGAGGAGAAGATACAACCGCGAACTCTATGAGCTGTACCAAGATGTGGATGTAGTCCAAAAAGCCAAAACACGTCGACTACATTGGCTCGGCCACATCGAGCGAATGGACAATAATGCTCCAGCCAAGAGGGTCTTCGAATCCCAGCCCCCAGGTTCGAGAAGACAAGGAAGACCGAACCTCCGTTTCAAAGACCAAGCCATCGCGGATGCCAGAGCGCTTGGTCTGGACAATTGGAAGCAGCGTGCCCGGGATCGTAGAGGATGGAAGGCTGCAGTGTCTCAGGCAGAGACTCTTCACGGGTCGGGAGCCCGATAAGTAAGTAAGTAGTATAGTATACACAAATTACAATTTAAAAATGGCTGACTGTCAAATAACATACCAATACTTAAATGCAAAAAGAAGTGCTGTCGTTTCATGCAGGAACAATTTGAGATCTGAGGGCAAAACGGAAATCGACATTATTTGGACATTATGACTGGACATTACAAAAATACGGGAAAATAAGGAAAAAAAAATTAGTATACGTCAGCTGGCTGTGTATATTAGGGGTTTTCAAGCAACGTCGTAAACTCTTCGTAAACTTGGCAAGTTCGGTCTGGAGACCTAAATTTTTGATCCCAGCAGCCGATCTATTTTTGATTATAACACTTCAGATTTGTCTACTTTTTTCCAAGATTGTTTGTATCTGTCTGAATTAAAAAATGTTACAGTTTGCAATTGTTTTCAATTGGAAAGCCACGAGCAACATTTTGTGAACAAAATTTTGTTTTATAACTTACAAAATACTGTAAGCGCTGCTTCTTTGGTTTGATTGGGGAACTCTAGGCTCGAATCAAAAAATTCATACAGTACAGAACTTTATGCTTTATAGCGGCGAGCGGGACAAATCATTTTTGCAACATCTTTTGGGTCGATTTTTCAGTAGCACCACTATTTTAGTATTACTTTGTGAAGGGTATACAATTCAGTAAAATACAAAAAAATATATGTACATAAAATTTAGATATATTGTTCCAGTAGAAAACACCGAATGCAGGAAGTGTCACAGAATCAAAAGTTTATACAATATTTATTATTTTTTAATTTCTAACTACGGAATTTTGCTTGATTTTCGCTCAGAGATATTTTAAAATTGAATGTAAAACAATCGATTTGGCGTTTCAGATTTCTACTGCCCAATTCATTTGTTTAGTGTTTATAATGTCTGAAATTGTGTGAGCACATTTCTTTTAACATAAATTATTATAAAACGGTTTACTAAACTAATATCAATCCATTTTTAAAAATTAACCCAAAAATTGTTTTGCCGCTTTAGATCAAACAAATTGCATTTTTTCCCAATCGAAAACGACTTTACATACCAGTCACTGAATGCATACCAAATGTCATACAAATTAACGAAACGCACTCTCTCGCAATGCTACCAATCTAATGTCACCAAGTATAAAAATCGAATTGCTGACTTTTCAATTGTCATTACTGTCATTTCGTTTAACAGATTCGGTTCGATACTAGTGGTCGTCCGTCGTCAAATATTTTCCTTTTATTTTTAACTTCCTCTCCATCAAGTGTAATCAACAATATAAAAATTAACAAAACAAAGACAACCCAATTCCATGGCACAAGCAAACTCCTTCTAATCATTCGGGAAATATTATTAAAATCGTGTTTAGTTTCGGCGACAAAAGTTCCTCACCCAGAACGAGAAAAAATATACACATTTTCCAAAACGCTTAAAAAATAGAAACAACAGTCAAATCACCACAAAATCAAAGAATTTAAATTCTTTATTATTCAAACGTTTGTGATAAATTCTTAAAGTTCAATCGAAGTCCGCAAATATGTCATCAAATCTCCGGCAAATTCCACTGACCTGCAGTGGTCACACTCGACCAGTTGTCCATTTGGATTTCAGCGATGTCTGTGACAGTGGATATTTTTTAATATCGGCATGCAAAGGTGAGTAACTCATATATTGTAATTGTGCCTTTAAATGGATCTGTGGTATACGCATTCTACTCTATAAAACGTTTTTATTTTTTTCTTCTCTCGAGAACACAATGGCACATACAAAAGCAACTGATCATTGACGAAGACAAAAAAAAAAAAAAAAAACGACCGAACAAATAAGTGACTACGACGACAACTACGAGCAAGACCTTGACCCACTTGGGAAAAGTGTTCGCAAAATGTTTGCGCTATTCGTGCTTGGGGTTTATACAGCTTTCTCGTCAAAGGAGTCTCGTGCACTATGCACTTGAATAAATAAAGACTCTGTTAGAAAATTGAATTTATTTGCGCTGAGAATAAAACGCGAATGTGTGCAATTCAAACGCAGCCACGCAATCAGGAAAAGGAAGCACCTTGACACACCGATCGCTCGTCGTAGCAGGAACCTGACAGGAAAGCGATATGAGAAACAAACAACAGAGTGGTTGTTGTGTTGACTGTTGTGAAGCGCAACTCATTAACCTGTTTGGTTTTCTTTTATCGCTCTCTGTACGACGATGTAAATTTATGTTGGAATTGGAAAATTGCGTGAATTCGGAGTTGCACTTTGCTTTGGGTGTAATTTTGCGATCAGGCTAGTAAATTCAGGGTCAAGATGCAATGCGCCTTTGGAAGGACGTATGATAATACACAATTCAAGTTTTGCAGTATTATTTTATTATTCCAATGGATAATAAGTAAACTGAGCGAACGTTAAGTGTTTATGTGCTTTGATTGTGTAAAATTACTCCAAACATAACTAAATATAAAATAGTATCCTATCGCGCAGCTCCGCCTCAGGGCCGTAGCCAGGATTTTGGTTCGGGGGGGGCTTGCTTCCAAGTCTTACGAAACAAAAAACTATGTATATTCCAATTCATTGATTTCTATTAGTCACATTTTTTCAAAGCAGAAAACGTCTTGATTTTTTTTTTTTGATATGAGATCAATGGGCCTCCGCACACGAGACTAATTCTGCCGGCAGAAAACTGTTTTTATACCATACTTCGAGCGCACACGGGATGATTTCTGCCGGCAGAAAAATTATATATATGAACCCCTTTTTATTGTGTAGTATTATTTTCACAATTGAAATATTTTGAAAGTTGTGTATGTATTAGTTTTATGCCTTGTTCAACCGCTCAAACTCGGCAGAACATTTTATTCTGTTTGTTTCCCCTCTCCTACGAAATCAGTTTTATGCCGGCAGAATTAGTCTCGTGTGCGGAGGCCCAATCACCTTATCTGGATTCACAATAGTATCCGAATGAACAGATATCATAGCAGAAGGAGAGGTTTCTGGATTGAAATGCGTTGTTTGTTTCAATGAAGTTCTTCAAATAAGTCCTCGGCAAGTAAGGATGCGGATTGAAAAGCCTCTCTGAAAAATCTTCGGCATTTTCTCTGATGTCCTTAAGAGAATTCAGAACTTCTTTTGTGAGGTCGATTGCAAAAACGAAATCTAAGGATTTGTTCTGTAGGGAAACTGATAAGGGTAGCGCTAAACTGAAAAGTTTTTCGTATACAATGAGGCTTACTAGGCAATCGCATTTTTGGACCACTGCCAAGAGTGTTGATACTTTCGAAGACATCACCCACGTTCTGCTAGTTATTTTTTCAATACTTATTGAGATGCATTTGAAAAGCTCTACAAAGGTACTAATACTGTCATTCCTTTCAATGAATTTCGTTTCACAAAGGCGCAGAAGTCAAGTTTTTCGGTTCTCTGGTGCGTGTTTTTTTATGACAGTTTTGAAAGTTACATAATATGCATTTGAAAGGTTGCGGAAGAAATAAGCTATTTCACTAACTACACTAAGGCAATTGCGAATTGCAGGAGTTGACATTTCAGAGCCAGGTTAAAGCTATGGCTTGCACAGTGTACATACCTAGCGTTTGAATACTGTATGCCTACCGGGATTATCTCCTTATTTTTATAGATTTGAATTTATATTAAGCCCCATTACGGTCATTTCAGTTTCAGTTGCAAACAAGACACAGTTCACAACATTTTCTAGAAAAAAATGTTTCAACAGTTCCTCAGATCCAAATGGATGACCTATCAACCCTATATCGCAAGATCGGCGTCCGGTAAGTTGAGCTACCTATTTAGAGCAAAGAGGTACTTTAGCCCCAAGCAACTTCTCCTGCTGTACAAAGCACAGGTTAGACCAGGCCTGGAATATTGCTCCCATATATGAAGCTCTTCCCCAAAACATTCACTTAACCTACTTGACAGCATACAGAGACGAGCAGTTCGACTTATTGGAAACCCATCACTCACATCGAATCTACAACCGTTGGTGCACAGAAGACAAGTCGCTGACCTCTGCTTGTTCTATAGGTAGAGGTACTTCCTTGGTAGATGTTCCGAGGAACTCAAAGAGGCTGCTAATGCTCATGAGCATACAGTACACTTGACAACCCCGAGGGCATAAACTTTCCAAAACTCCTTTTGTTACAGGACAAGCAAAATTTGAAACTAACAGACATCTGCAAGCATCTCGGGGCGCTGTTGAAGCGTTATAAGTCCGCCTTTCCCGGAAAAAAAGGTTGAGCTATCAGTTAGAAAATTTTAGTTTTTGCCTTTTGTTAAAGACTTTCGGGGGGGGCTTCAGCCCCTCAAGCCCCCCCCCTGGCTACGTGCCTGCTCCGCCTGCCAATTTTTAATAGGCAATCAATTTGCCGCAAATTAATGAAAATATTTACTTTGAATATAGCTGCTTGCTGCTTATCAAAATCATACCAAGCGCATCGCAAATTGCAATAGATTGAAATTGAACCGAATTGGGATTATCGGAATAAAAAAATAAATAGTTGGCGCAACAGGTTCGTTAGGCACTCTAGGCCTAGCTTTTCACAATCGTTCGTTTAATATTTTTTTTATTTTTCGGACGAATAGAAGGGACCTACAATTTTATCATTGGAATATGTTTGATATCCGTTCCTGTTAAAATTGCTGCTTTAATAGCACTTGGAAGACATTTCTATCTATTTCCAAGCTATTGTGGGTCCAAGTTCCAAGTTATTGGTATGGAAAGTTCTCTACTAAATTAAGGACTCTTTTAAATAGTTAACTATCGGCTCTTTGTCAATTAAATTTGTTTTTACTTGATAGTGATTAATGTACATTTTTAATGAATATGTACTTTTTCTCATTGTTGCAAATACTCGTATTACAAAAAATAAGATCTTAAACATAACTCTTATGTGACTTTCCAAACGAATAGCACTGTACAACAGTCAAACTTCATTATAACGAACGTCCAAGGTGACAATTTATGTAGTTTGTTTCTTTATGAAGAACAAATTTCCTTGTTCCTGTACTTTTGTAGTAAAAACAGACTATCCAAATGGCAGTGCTGGGGATGAATTTTTAGAGAGAGAAACTTACGAAAAAGATAGGGAACGCTTTTTATGAACTACATAATCTATAAAAAATGACATATGACAGATATATTATGGTGTGACCTTTTTGTTTGCCAATTATTGTGATAATTATGAAAATAAAAAAAAGTATTTAAAATGTCTGACAATAACGAAGAATTTGCTAATTTCTTAACAATATTAGCTGATTCATTTAGCGACGAAAGTGATTCGAATTTAGTCCACCTACTTTTGGATTAAATCCAAAATCAATTACGAATTTTTACGCATTTTTACTCAATGTCGTTCCTCAACTCGAAAAATTCGTAAAAGAGAGCAAGATATTATACCCCTCCACTGTGAATTTTGTTAGTTTTTACTCAATAAATTTCTTTGAGTAAGAATTGAAACAACTATCAGTCGAATGAAAATTTACAGATAATAGGTCTCCTTTACTTTTGTACCTAGTAAAAATTAAAAAAGACTGTCAAAATGACAATAATGGGGATGAATTCTCTCTCAAAGAGAAAAACTTGGGTCGTTTTCGGTTGGTCGTCCAGTGAATGTTTTGATGCCGAGCTCCATATATGGGAACAATATTTCAGGCCTGGTCTAACCTGGGCTTTGTAGAGAAAGAGAAGTTGCTTGGGGCTAAAGTACCTCTTTGGTCTAAATAGGTAGCTCAACTTAGCGGTCCTGCCTGATTCCTGAATTGACTGTGCCTTCTCGTAGGTGCAATGAGTCCTTAAAATTACACTACATTCTCTCGAAACCGCTCTCTTTTCCATATTTTTCGAGTTAGAAATTCGTAAAATTTTAAAGTAAAGGAGCAGACATTGATCCCTTTTGCGGTTCTCGCCCTCAACCAACAAATAAAAATTATGTCACCTATGAAAACCGACCGAACCCCGAAGAGAGTTTTTGTAGAGAAATTTATGACGAAGTAGCAACCAGAAGCAAGGTATACTGTAAAACGAAAAACTCAAAATTTCGGCAGATCAATGGCCAAAATTGATGTGCAGAAATTCTGAACGCTTCACTGCAAGCAGTACCAGTACTGCAGATGAAACAGATATGCAGAATTTAACTTGCATCGGTTGCTGTCAATGTGGGGAAAAATACGAGAGTGCAACACAGACGACAAATAATTCCCGTCCCGTCCCGTGAATTTAAAAATTCGGTGCTGCCAAATCTATTTAATTTAATTCACAGCTTTGCCATGCAGTGGATTTATGTTGATTTCGATTCGCCAAAAAAAAAAGCACTTTTCTTTCCTGTTGGTACGATTTGGTACCAACGCGGAAAACCTGTCGTTAACTTCCACGAAATGACAAACGTCCAGACCTCGTGGCCAAGTTACAACCTTTATTCAAACTAATACATATTCTATAATTCATTAATTAATATTAAATTATTCACTTACAATTGTTTTTCGTTTTACTATACAAATTATTATATATCCCGTGGTAAATTTTTTGGTGCTTGTGCTAGTGCTTGTGAGCGCGAGTGGAGTTTTAATTTTTTCTTTAATGGCTGCTGCAATCGAATTGAAGATGCCGGACGCGAATAAAACATATGGCGGCCTTTGCTGGTGCTCTAGTACGTTGGAAGGTACCTACCCGTGTACTAGATTAGCGTAGCGTTGCCAATATTTCCCGAGATCGTTCGTTTGGTACAAAAAAAAACAATCTTTTTCAGAGTCGAGAGCGAATCTAGATTTTTTCTCATGTTAATTTCGATTCGCCAGAAAAAAGCACTTATTCTTTCCCGAGATCACTTTTTTCGTTCGTTTGGTACAAAAAAAAGCAATCTTTTTCAGAGTCGAGAGCACTTTTGCGAATCTAGATTTTTTCTCAGAGACGCTCGAGATTTACCAATACACTTACATTATGATGAAAAAAAAATCTTCACAACAAAAAAGGTAAACAACTTTTGGCAGCCACACCACCAACACCAACAAAGAACAGCGCAGTATACTTCTTTTTGTTCGATTGGCCAGACGAAATCTACAGAAATCTTAAAAAATCTCAGATTGCCAATCGAATTCAACATCAGAGTCGCTCGAAATTTATCAATACACTTACATATGATTTGACATTTGTTTGTTTACGTTTTATGGAAGTCGGTCGAAAAAGTTAAAGCTACTGAAAAACCATAATAAAATAAATAATTTAAGCCAAAATTTGATAAATATGAAACAAATAATAGAGGCGTAAATTTCATCTTCATCATGTGGCACATCTTCTTCATCGGCGTCGTCGTCGTCCTCTTCGGATAATACTGGCTCGTCTTCGTCATACGAGCAATTTATGCAGTTGCAGTATTTGTTCTTTGCAAGGGAGAAAAATTATCGAGTTTGCAATTTTTTGCAGGACGTGGACCGTGGTGAACTCGGAATATTTATTATGCGATTTCTTTGAAAATGTATGGAAATCTTGGAAGTTGCAACCACTCTACGAAAAAAAAAATCTTCACAACAAAAAAGGTAAAGAACTTGTGGCAGGCACATCACCAACACCAACAAAGAACAGGTCATATAGTTTTTTTGTTCGATTGGCCAGACGAAATCTAGAGAAATCTGAGATTGCCAATCGAAATTAGCATTAGAAATAGAGACATGACGTTGCAGTGCTGCGGGGGGTGCAGAATTTACATTTGTATCACCACATAAGAACATGGTGTATTCTAATCTTGCTGCACAGTGAATTCTGCACGTGTGTTTTGGGCATAAGAGTTACTAGTCTATAAGCTATATTTCCTTACACGAAGATTAAGCGCCCTAGTATTTTTCGATATAAATTCGTATTCAAATTCTTTCGCACGTACGCACCGAATCTTTGCGTATTTCCCTAAACGCATAGGAAATTTTGGAGACAAATTAAAAAAATGCCTCTAAACGCATAGAAAATGTAAGGGACAAACATAGGAAATTTAATTTTTATCGCTACTCATCGAATTGGGCATGGGTTTCATTCGCGGACGGGTATGGGAGAATTTTGTTACAAAAAAGTTGAAATTATTGGTATTCTCTTTATATTTATTGAAGCTCATATGCAGAATAGATGCGTGCGTAATCTCCCGCACGGCGGTACAGCCTTGTACCTACAGAAACTATACATATTGCCTTATTCTCACATATTTAGATTTTGCATGTATCCCCAGATAGCTTGTAGAGGCAATGGCTCTTTTCTTGCTCCCAGCTGGCTGTCTATTTACATATTATAATTCAGCGAAACCGTTAAAAACACATATGCTTTATGAATGTTCAGTCCTTTTACAATTGCGAGGTATGTCTTCTCAAAGGAACAACCATGGCCTGGGTAGCCAAAGAATTCTTTCCAATAATAAGCCTCTCTACTCGTATGAATCTGTCGAAATCTCACAGCTTGCGAAAAAAGAGAGGAACAGACGAAGAAAACCCAAGAGAACGACAATAAACAAAAAAATCCTCGCAGCAACAACAACGCCCAGAGGTTGGTCTTCTCCTCCGTTCTAATCACCAGTTGGCGGGCTTGTACTCATCACTCAGTTGGCGCAAATGGTAGTCACTTGGTCAATTACAAAATGCAAGTTTCATTTCCTGAGAAGGGATAGCAGAATATCTTCCCAACTGGATTATATACGGAGAATTGACTGTCAGAATTCAAACTATTCAAACAATCACTTAAAAGGAGTCTGATGATGAATAATTAGTGGTGTAGTTCAAAATAGCTATCATTCCTACCAAAGTGACTGTGTCTACGAGTTGTTAATGTAATACCCTATTCACACCAAGCCGAAAACCGAGTTTTCGTCAAAAAAGTTTAGAAAACTCGTGGATGCATTAACACCGAACACCAATTAGCTGTGAAACTAGCTATGAAATGTTTGTGGCGACTAGACTTTTATTTTAGTTACTGAACTTCGCTCATATAGACATAATATACAAACAAAATTATTTAAGCTACTTGATAATCGTTAACTTATGGTTAAATGCATAAAATAATTAACGTAAGCAACATTCAAAATCAAAACATCTGAAAATACCATTTAGTTGTGGCAGGTAGTTTGCTCTTTATGGTGCAACGTGCAAGCAAAGATAACAAAAAAACTCTCACTCTCACTCAGCTTCTCACACCCTGTCAGCAATTTTGCTGAGCTCGCTGAATGTTGCAAAAGGTGTGTCTGCTTCAACAACCCAACGATTGTACTCGTTTTCGTGGCGTTTTCGTGGAAAACGACCTCAAACAACTCGTTTTGAAAACTGCAATATGTATGGGAAAACTTCTGTTTTCGATGAAGTTTTCGACTGTTTTCGCGAAAACCCAGTTTTCGGCTTGGTGTGAATAGGGTATAATTCTCTCAAACCATAATTCATAGACTGAAATTCGACAAAATTTCCCAACAGAAATTGTCAGGGTCAATCCCAAACAAGCGAGAATCGTTGTTACTACTTATTGTAAATTAAATCAAACACTCTAATTTGAAGTACTTTTACTTTTTATTTATTTATTAATTCGTATCAAATACTTTTTTTCCTGCCTAGATATAGTTCCACTCCACTTTAAACACAAGGGTTCATCTTCTCCTTGAAGTTCCAATTGATTAGCTATATCCTCTTTTAACAATGTACTAGATGATCCTTCATCCAAAAAGGCATAAGTTTTTGCCTCTTTTCCATTGTGAGATAGCAAAACTGGAAGAATTCTAAATCGGACTGAAGTAAACGATTGATGACTCATAATTGTTTCATTACTGATACTATTTGAATCATCTTGGATGTTGTGCAATAAAGGGTGATGTTTTTTGTTGCAATCCGTTTCTGAGCACGGCACTGGTGAATGACATTTATAATAATGTCTTTTAAGACACTGTTTACAGAGGTTTAGTTTCTTAACGAAATCCCAACGATCATTTACCGACATCTCTCTAAAACTTTTGCAATTTGAAACAGATTTACAATCCTCCTGGCAAACCTGACACTTCTTTTGGTGATAAACTGACTGATCTGGCTCTTTTTGCGACCCGTCATGAACATTTGAAACCTCTCTTTTTTCTTTTGTCTTAGATTGTATTTCATTTGGACGAAACCAGGAAGTTGATGGCATAACACTGCAAATATCTGTTATGATATCATTCAGCCAATCCCCAAATACGCAGATACTTTCCGAATCTACTTCTGCCCGTTTATGTGCTGCCCAATTTAACTTAAGTACTGGTGGTAACTTGTCGACGAGCTCTTTCATTAGCATTGGGTTACGCATGTGGTTCTGCAATTCAGATTGTTCAAAGGTTGCGCAAAGATTTTTCACAGCCACTGCATACTCTACTACTGTTTCCATTCGTCCCATTTTTGGCGACGTCATCTTACGAATTTTTGTAATGTAGTGGTCCATTATGAGCTCCGGTCTACCATAGAACAGCCTCAAAGTCTCCACTATTTGGGGAACACACGATGGTAAAGTTAGTTGTGCTTCTACCACTTCCCTGGCTTTGCCCTTCAGACAACGTTGTAGACGTATAAGATTTTCGCTTTTTGAAAACCCACACGCTGTTGTGGTTTGGTGAAAACTGCTTATAAATACGGGCCATTCGCCTGGATTGCCAGAAAAAATGGGAAGATCTTTTGCCACTACATGTCTGGTGGCCAATTGTTGTGATGATAATTCAAATGTATCTGCAATTGCTAGTGACTCGTATTTTGGAATAGGATTTGTTTCACCAAAATGTTTATTATTTGGCGATGGAATGCTTTGTAAATAATGTTTGACGATATCGTTAGGTTCGTTAAGCATTGACTTACCACAAGGTGGGTCCACAGGGTGTTCTTTAACTTTTTCGTAGACATTAACCTGTTGGACATATCCGACCCCAGCAACATTGTGAAGGGAATGGATCTCTAGCTCTTCGTCCGACATTTCATTTATTAGTGCTTTACGTTGTGCAAAAAATTTAAGCGTTCTTATTCACGTAGATATTCTTCTGTCATCTTTCATCTCCTTCTCAGTAAGCTATCTTTTCTCCATCTTCATGCGCGCCCTCTATAGGTAAGGCAAGATCCATTCAGGCAGGGATGTTAATTTTATTTATATGTAGGTACTTTTTAATTCTTTACACTACTCGCTTCCCCACTCAGTAGTGAAAAACTAATTCTGTTTGAAGCTAGAAAATCTGCTGCATTTTGAAATTGGCTGCCATTTCATCTAAAGGTGTAAAAGAAAAATACCATTATGACTTATTTATTCACTTTTGATGTAGCACCCTTTGAACAGCGATCTTGCAAAGAGTGGCGCCCAACGCTAGACCACATGTACCTACCGATGGTGCCTAAGCCTGAGCGCAACATTATAGTGTGGGAGTACCGGAAAAACGTTCACATACACTATGAACATATTAATTTTGGTATCCATTAGTGATTCACTCACCATTTTCAATGAACTTTTAGCACAAAGTGGCTATATAAACGGAAGCAAAGCAAGTCAATACCAAACTTCCAAATCTAAATACACAGCAGGTGCACTCCCAATTTCGAATTCCCCAGAAACACCAAATGGTCAGAAATGTATATCACTTAAATTTATTATTCAAAACAATTGACCATTGGCTACAACTACAAGGAACGCGGTAATCCCCCAGAGAAGGGGCGGTGGTGCAGGCACACACACTCAATTTATGGCCGCAAGCGTTCTCGTTCACCTTGATGCTGCCTCATGTGTAATACATTACACCGCTATAGTTAGTACTCGTAGAGTCTACACTCTAAATATCTGCTCTAGCCGTGCCGCTGCTGTTTCACTGCCGCCGCCGGCCGCTGCTGTTGTTGTAATTGTTGTTCAACGTTGAATTCATGATTATTTTTTCAATTTCAAGCTCATTGACGATCGGGTGACTTGTAATGGTGTGGAGTGGCTTTTATATGAGCATGTGCGTGCATATGCGTGCTTTCATTATAGCCGTAACAACCGCAGGAATTTCACTGTTCATTGTCAGAGCAAAGTTCCAGAACGAACGCGTTGTTTTGTTGTTATTATTATTATTATTATCGACAAATCGTGACGACGATGCAGACGGATATTGTAGTAGCGAGCTTGGTTTGACAGATAGAGAGAGAAAGGGAATAGACTCCGCTGGCGCTGTCTCACTTAAGTTTGCATATTTACTCAAAAAAAGAAAAAATGTTCAATGCGAGCGGAGCAAGCAACCTGTTTAATAACACCCAGTCAATTATTATTGTTGCCGCAGATCAAAATCGGAATGCAATTCCCGTCAGTGGTACATTACATATACACAGAGTGTTAAGTGTGTCGTGCAGTCTTTTTGTTCGATTGCTGTGCACAATGCACATAGCCACAGACTGACTTATAGTGCTGCAGCTTGGTGCCCGATTGTGGCAGGTCGTTGGCATTGGTGCAGTCATTGAGTCAAGGTTCCTTCCGCTTAAATGCAATCATGTGCATACAACTTGTTTTTGTTTTTTTCTTTGCTGTCTGTCTGTTTTGCTGTTTTAATAAAGATTTTTCTCTCACCGCTTCTGTCTTGAGGAAGCTCGTGTGTACTTTTTCTACTTTGTTAAAGGGGCTGCTGTATGTATTTGAAATTTCTATTTACATTTAATTGTAATTATTAACAGATGCAGATAAAGAGATAGGAATCAATAGCTTCCGCCTGCCGCCTTGCGGAAGTGTTTACTATAAATTGATTGGTGCTACATGAAGTAGGGGTGGGGGTTTCTAAATGGATTGTTGAATGCGTTGTTGAAACATTGCAATTATAATTCACTTAGTGAACTGATCGCAGGTGTGTAGGTATACACTACACACTTTCCAGCAGAATGTAATAGCTAGACAAACACCTCTAAAAACGATCATGACACATGACTTCGATTTGACTTCAAATCAAATGAATTAGCAAGAAAAGGATCCGCATCTCAATTCACGTTACCAAGACCATTACTTACTTACTTAGGCGGCTCTACAGTTCGGGGTGAACCGAGACCTCAGCTAACAAGCGTCTCCAGTTAGCCCGGTCCTTAGCTAACTGCCTCCAGTTGCACACTCCTAGTCGGTTGAGGTCGCCTTCGACTTGCGCGCGCCACTTAAGCTCAAAGTAATAGCTGTCGATCGTGATATTTTGTCCGATTCTACGATGTTGGGTGTCCATTCTTGTTGACTGCATATACTTGGTTTTGCCCTCGTTGACCGCTAGACCCATTTTAGCCGCTTCCGTTTCTATACTAGCAAACGTACCAGTGACATTCCGCTGTGTTCTACCAATTATGTCAATATATCATCGGCGTATGCAAGTAATTGGACGGACTTTTGAAAGATCGTGCCTTGTGTTTTGCAGGGATGCCTAAGCTAGACATGGCTCTGTATAGCTCGTCTCTATGGATGCTGTCGTACGGGGCTTTGAAATCGATGAAAAGATGGTGGGTATCGATTTGAACTTCTTGAGTTTTTTCCAGGATCTGCCTAAGTGTGAAAATTTGATTTGACGGTGGACTTTCCTGGCCTAAAACCGCTCTGATAGGGGCCAATCAGGTTATTTAAAAAGGGTTTAAGGCGTTCACACAATATGGCAGACAGGATCTTGTATGCGATGTTTAGGAGACTGATACCTCTGTAGTTGGCGCAGTTGAATGGGTCTCCTTCCTTGTGGACCGGGCAAACCGGGCAAACCATAACACACTTTAAAAATTAGTGTGAACTGTGAAAACTTGGCTGGAGGAAAAGAACCTCCATTTGTGGAAGGATACCGACGTACACAGGCAAGCTAAAAACTTTTGACTGGTCACATGTTTCCTAATAGGACACTGCCAACCAAAAAAACACTTGATAACCATGCAGATTATGCAATTGTAAGAACAGAAAAACAGCCCTAATTGGGGATATCACAATAGGCCCACCTGTGGCCGCAGTGGTCTGGGATTCAGTATACCACCTCTCCCCTACAAACTAATCTAATCAATCTGTGTAGTAATCTGACATCATGTTGACGTCATGTCTAAGTTTGACACGATTTTGAAATAAATGTAAGTTAATAAAATATGGAATCTCATCATCGTTTGCCCGATCCGCAAGAAAGATACGGAGACATTCCATAACCTAAAGCAGCTGTAACCTCTGCTCTCTACCAGACCCACTCCATAAGTATGGTTTTAATAACTTCGATGTGGAGACAGACTCGATTCAAGAGCAAGGCAATACCTAATCGGCCCTAGCAAGGTATCCGTCGGGACGGAGACAATGCATACTCCGTCGGAGGCTCAAATTACATCCGAAGTATCCGTCTTCGGAAAGAATAATTAAAATGCGATGACGCATTTATTTGACATGATGTTGTTTCGTGTCACATCGGGGTTTTCCTATTTACGGCTTGCTTTTTCGTTTTCTTTTGCCTTGTAAACACAAATCTAAGCAATAAATACAAAAAATTACTTGTACTCATTTCTTAGCATCCGCAAGGTGGGGTACAGTCAGCTTCCAGTTCACATGGACCGCATCATTAAGCCTAAACTATTTAGCTTCAGAAATTTCTTGGACGAAAATGTACAGTCAATTCTTTGGAGACGAGTTGTTTCGCTCTCTTCTGCCAAATTAAATTCGAAAACATAGTTTGACCAAAATTTTTGAATGCATTAGAGAGCTCTTTGCATACCACAAATGTCATCATCATTTTTCTTTCAAATTGCGAATGTTTTTAAAACTTCCTTTCTTTTGTCACTTTTTATTTAGATGGCAGTCCAATGCTTCGGCAAGGTGACACCGGCGATTGGATTGGTACATTCGAGGGTCACAAGGGTGCAGTATGGGGTGTGGCACTTAATAAGAGCGCCACTTTGGCTGCATCCGGTGCAGCCGATTTCACCGGAAAAGTATGGAATGCAGTAACTGGAGCCGAAATTCATAGTTTCCAACACAAGCACATTGTCAAGACGGTCGCATTCGATCAGACGTCTGAAAACATTGTCACCGGCAGTAATGAAAAACTGGTGCGAGTCTTCAGTTTGCAAAGCCCCACCGCTGATGCTGAACTATACACTGGCCATACGGGTGCAGTTAAGAGGGCACTCTTCTGCCGCGATGACAAGTGTATAATTAGTGCAGCCGAGGATAAGACTGTGCGACTGTGGGATCGCCTAACTGGCAACGAAATACAACGTTTAAACTTTCCAAATAACCCAAACAGTTTGGAGATCTCATCAGATAATCACATTCTAACGGTCACCCACGGATCCAGTATTAGTTTTTGGGAAGTTGATACTCTAAAGAAACTGAAGGAGATCAAAGTGCCCACCAATGTGGCGTCGGCCAGCTTGCATCCCGACAAGCATGTTTTTGTTTGTGGCGGCGAAGACTTTAAAATGTACAAGTTCGACTATATAACAGGAAATGAAATCGGTAAGTATTACGTTTAAATCAAATTGTATGTTTTACTAAAGTCTACCTGTTTTGTTGTAGAATCATTCAAAGGTCACTTTGGCCCAGTGCATTCGGTAAAATTCAGTCCGGACGGCGAGTTGTATGCGAGCGGATCTGAGGATGGTACACTGAGATTGTGGCAGACGACCGTTGGCAAAACATATGGCCTCTGGAAGTGCACAGAACCAGGCGAGTTAAACAACTCGATTAATTCACCACGGGAAGTTCATGCCAACTAAACAGACACACTTTATCTTTCTCTCTCCAACCTCTAATAAATACTGATCGTGCAAATGGCCACAGAGAACTTTATTGATTATCGAAGGGAAATTTATTATTAATTTAGAAAACAAAATCATTACGTATATATGAAAATTTTTGTTTATTTTCTATCTCATCTCATCTTATATATTTTTTTACATTTTTAATTGTTTTGATGTGTTCTCAAATCAATTAGCTGCCGCTCTCAATTTTCAAATTGTGACTTTATTAAGAATAAAAGATACTTAAGGATTTTTTTTTAAAGGATGTTATTTCGTATTTTGTTTGTTTGTTGTTTCTGTGGGCAAATGCAATGACATCCCGCTTGTGGTACTCATTGGATACATGCAGTCTAATTCATTAGAATTTCGTGAAGTTGATCGAACCTGTATCGTAGACTTAAGTATCATTTACACAACGAAAACAGGGGGCTAACTATGCACTTCGCCGCGAATCGCATAATTTGCTATTCATTCAGTTCGCTTCGCGGCGAATATGGCAACTATACAAAACGATCGCTTGGAATGTCGACCACAAACCACATAGAACTAGACCGTCGACTCCTCCCACATAACGGACTTTGCCTACAAGCTGCTTGCGGGCCCAGGATTTTTCATGTATTGGTGTTGTACAAAATCAAAGGAGCGCCATTAACGCACGCATACTTGAAAAATCCTACGCCCATGGTATAACATGGAAAAACATTGCTCCATTGATTTTGACATTTCACGCGTATTCACAGACAGGGGAATCAATTCCGGGAGAATCGGGTAGGTGCAGGGAAGTCGGCGCGCGGTCTAGTTCTATGTGGTTTGTGATGTCGACTTTAAAAGAAAATCACACTATTTCTCGCTGCCGTCTATTTTTGTTTACCTTGCAAATGCACCGCTGACAATTTTATTCGCCATCAATTTATATATTGCATTTCACGACGATAAAATGGCGTTCGCATTTACATAGTTGTGGAATAGTACCAAAATGCGAAATCGATACAAAATGCGCTTCGCGGCGAAGTTCAGAGTGGACTTGCAAAATCGAAATACATTTTTGAAATTTTTGGGCGTTAAGTGTAGGAGCTATGATTCTGATTACCATTTTCAAAACTGGCGCCCAACGGTAGATGTAGCTGCGCTAATCAACCAGACGTTGATATTAAATTTCATTCAAAATAAAAAGTGTTTCCTAAAGGTCACCGTGAATCACTGCAAATGCTGCGCCCTTCATGTACAATCTAACATAAAGCAGTGCCGAGTCAGTTGTATACTCCGGTTTATGCAGGCCTTTTATTACTCACTAAGTCCAGAAATGCTTAAGAGTTAATTTTGTTGGCGCTAAGCAATTTATCTACTAGACGCATTAATTTGTGTATACATACACAAATCTCTTCTGTGGTTCGCAAACAATAAAATAAAATTACACCATGCGCTGGACGCCGGCAATTGCTTACAAATCATAAGTCACCTACAATGCAATGAATGAATGAGCTCATCTTCCTCGAAGACAAACATACATAATTGAAAGCTTGTTAATAAAATTCCCCATTTCTTCCATATGATGATCAAATATCAAACCACCCATCATGTTGGTGACCTTTCGATATGGTTGTAAAAAGAATACCAACAAATTTCTTCCTTAAATTATTTTATTCGAATTCGAAATAAATTAAAGATGGGACAAGAAACAACATAATGTAACTCAAGCATTGAATTTTATCGCTTTTAATCCATAAATGCATTTGACATTTTGTGCTAATAAATCTACTTGTGAGTTCCGGTAGCCCAGCCATGAAGGTAGACGGTAGTAAAGTTAAGAATATCACTACCTAGGCTAACTTCCGGAATACGTTGCAAGTGGTCAAACCATCTAGAGAGGTTTAAGTAGTTTTCCTTTTCGATTGGCGAAAGTGATTTCTAAAAATAAAACAAAGTAATTATGTGGCAGTTTCGTATAATACGAGACCAAGCAAAGTGGGTAGATTATACTTACAATGAGATCATAAATGGCAAAGAACACAGCCAAGTCAGCTAAAGTTAGCGAATATCCCACTAAATAGGATCGAGTCAGGAAATAATTATTAAAATCCCTCAATAGGTGTTGTGACACATGTTTATCTTTAGAGCCGGGCGCTACGTACAGTGCTGCATATTCAATCCATTGCTGTACTTGAGCTTCAACTTCGGCTGATGAATTACTATTTTTTGCAGTCTCAGATTGACTTTCTTTGGCAAGCAACGAAAGAATGGTAGCAAATCCAGTTACTGTTTCGTTATTATTTGTTCTAGTAACGATCTAAAATAATAATCAAGTATGTAGGATGGTTCTTTGGACAGGTTAGGTATTAGTGGTTGCAATACTTTTTCATTATTGTAGGCGATTTTACCGGCGTTAACACCAAGGCAAGCAGCAATTCTATTAACTGTCTTAACGTCGCACATTTTGCAATAGTTAATAAATTAATAAACTAATGAAATCTTAGAATAAATTTAGCAATTTGCCAAGGGAATACTTCCGTGAATACGAACAGCAAAATACAATATTTTTGACAGTTCGTGAATGGGATCGAAGGTTACGTAACGTTAGGAATGAGCATGTGCATTACGTATTTCGATATACATATTACAGTACAAGAAGTAAAAAATGAACATCATATACCTAGGTAGGTATTATGTTTACGATACACTGAAATGAAGCGATGCCAAACATGAAAATGATTCAGAGCTAGAAAATGAAATTTCAGAGGTTGTTTAGGACTAAACGACTTTTGTACCTATCTACATTGTTTAGGCGTTTCTGATGTACAATATACATACTTAAATTAACTAAATTTTCACAGAAAAACAGTTTTTAAAAATACATATGGCTTGAAAATATAAATAAAAACCCAGTTAAATGCTAGATCGAATGAAAAGTGCTAGGATTTTATAACATCAAAGGCCAATTGAACCACTGAGTAGAAAAAGGTACACATTCCACAAATATGAGAAATGGAATAAACAGTGCCAAAGTTTTCATACTAGGTATTTGTGTAGCGCACCGACTGAGTCAAAAAAAGAAAATGTTCCCATATAAAGTAGGCGAATAAAATAAATCGAACAAAATTTCGGTTAGTGGAAAAAGGGAAATATTTCTTGAATGTTTTCTTTTTTCCACTAACTGACATTTTTTCGATGCATTGTAGGCGTCTACTTCAATAGGAAAATTTTCTTTTTTTGACTCAGTCGGTGCGCTACAGAAATATATACATTTTGACATTCTCAGTCTAATTTCTCATATTTGTGGAATGTGTACCTTTTTCTACTCAGTGGTTCAATTTTGGCTTAGGTTAGGCATCGCTGCTGAAATGCTTGGTTCATACACTTTATACGCATATCATACGCTTTCAGCAAATACTGCATTTTACACGCTTTTCTTGATTTTGGACGCAAAATTTAATAGTGTATTTACACATGAAGTCTTGTAGTCTGAAAAAAGTGACAGAATAGAATCAGGGCCCAATCCCGTAAGAGTGTCTTTTGATGTGTACACGAAAAATTGTGTTCACTATCTTGTTCCTTATCAGCAACCGTAAGATTAAATTTGTATGCCCTCTACATATATTCCATGGTTTTATTCTCCATTTTTTTCGTCTTAAAGAGGTTATGCATTTTTACAGTTTGGGCGCTGCTTCTTCCGCATCAAGATCAATTTCCATTTCGCTGTATCAGCAACCAAATTAGTAAGGAAGGACAGCTTCTCCTTGTTTAGGCACTCTTGTACACAAAAGATCAAAGAATGGTCCCAGGATACTGCCCTGTAATAAACCTACCATAATCTGTTAGCTGTTAAAAGTGGTTTGTGTCATTATTTTGGACTATTGCTTTTCATGTATTATACAGAAATATCTGCCTGTAACTGTAATATGATTTAAGACACCAACAGAACTTTCCATGGACATCCCTTTTCAATTTAATTCGATCCTTGGTAGTGGTGGTTGAGAAATAATTTTTTTTATTTCAGAATCACGGTGAGTCTTCAGCCACCTTTTACTGATATTCCTCAAGTTGATGAGAAAAAACGTTAGCGATTTCATGGGCGCGGCTCTTTTTCATTGGGTCCCTAAAGTTCTCTTAACCTTTTTCCGTTGGAAGCAGAGTATATCCATTAATGAGTAGGGGCACTCTCTCGTAAATAGGTTAGTTTGTTCAGTGGTCCATTACACAAGCGCGTGTTTCTAGCAATTCGTCAGCAAGTTTACATAACAATCCCAGGCGAATTCAGAAAAACGAATAGGTTTCTCTAATTTACGTTAAAAAACAGTTCGCGAGATTGGTTAACTGCCTGCATCCACTCGAAGTTGGTCAAAGCACTTTGCGGTCAAAACTGACAAAGGCAAAGGATATCTTATCAACAGCACTGACAAATCGTTGTTTTCAGTGATTTTAATATCAAAAGCTTTGGCTTTAAGTTGGATAAAATTTTGTAGGTATAGAAAATGAAACAAAAACAATAAATAAAACACAATTTAAATATATTTTGGTTTTTTCTTTTATTATTCACATCTAAAGCTGATCTTTTATTTGTTTTTTTTTGTATGTTTTAGTTCTTCTTACTTTAATTTTTTATAATATTATATTGATTTCAATTAAACCTAATTATGATTAATTTGTTTACCGATAGTATTTGATTTTATTATGCATAATAATTGTTTTCCTTTCTACTAGAAGAAATACTACTTTTAATAAAATGTTCAAATAGAGCTTGAACGTTTTTTTGCTCTTGAATTTTTTCTTGCTCTTATGTATGTGTAGGATGTAGGAATATTAAAAATTACTTTTTTTTTTTAACAAATTGACCAACTGAATGAAAGTATGGTATTTTATTATCAAACAAAGTGTACATTTCTAGCCGGCAGAAAAATACTTAACCAAATTTGTATAAGTTGGCTTTCAGTTTTCGAATATTATGTTTATTGTAAAATTAAATTATCATTTAACTGTCAACTATTGCAACTTTGACAACGTTGACGAAGCACGTTTCTGTTTTAAATGTGTTTGGGTTTGTGCCTGCCGCGATTAAATTAAATCACAGTAAATCGAGTAAGGCTAACCCACGACTTATGGTTTACAAACATTGTAAATTGGGGCCTGACGGACAGAAAGGTTGGGTAAATGTCAAATACAATATTGAATTTGAATCTTTTGGTCAAATTTGGGAAAACTCTGTTAGTGTGGGGCAGAAGGCAATCACAATAAGAGAGTACAACATTTCCCTGTTTTTAAACCAACAAAATATTTTTCGGGTAGATACGAGATAAATGTATCGTTTGAAATGGTTGACGTCCCCTTGTGATGTAAGAATCGACGACGATTCCCCAAAACCCACGAGAAAGAACAAAATACGAACATCTAGAGATAGGAAGTTTTTGTGAACGATATTCCAATTTTCCAGGTGGTTCTTGCGTTAAAGAAGTAGGTAACGACCGACGATCGCGAAATAGCGTCGATTCCATATTCGATTTAGCAATTTATGTCAATTCTTCGTAACTCGAAATTTACTATGTATGTAATTACGATGCATTTTTTTTTAAATCTTGAAAGTATTCCGTGTTTTGGCTCTGCTATAAAAAAAATATTTATTTTACAAACTAGGTACTTGAGCTAACGATTTTACGATTACTGTCAAACACATAATTTTTCTTTTAATTTTTCATTTTTGTTTGCAAACATTTTCGTCGTTAATCAGATAGCATTCGATAGAATAATGATTGGTGAATAATAAAAGAAAATCTCAGCCGATGGATAGCAGAATAGGGCTGATAATTTTCTATTATTCGATTAATAGCGTGTGTAAATTTGCAAGGACTGGTTGCAATTAAAAACTTACCATGCTGAGTTCTATTTTTTGTTTTCTAATTTTGATGAATACAGAAAAAAAAGTTATCGAATCACATTTTAAAATGGTGTATTCTATTCGATTGCTTCACCTCTATCACCAATTCCATCGCAATCGAAAATACGCTACGAATCTGAAAAAATATATCACGGAATCCATTCGTAGTAAATTCATACTTGAAAATCTGCAACGAATTTTGTCAAATTTGGTATTACTGAATCCGAAATTATGTCGGAAACGATGAGAAAAGGTTTTTTTGTAAAGCAATGTTGTAATTTGTATACAAATGTGCGTATTTACCATTTTTTTAAAGGTTTGAATAATATTTTATATTATGTGCTCCATGGACACAGATAATGATGCCTGGTAAATTCGCCTTTAAATCAAAAACAAGCCTCTTTTCGACAGACTTTTTTTTCCGACACGCTCATCGGTATTTTTATCCACAAAGAACAGACTTCTTTTCAGAATAACTTTTATAACTTTTGAGTTATTTTTCTCAGAATTTTCATACTTCGCTTTCGCCTGGAGGACCAGCAATGATTGAGAAGGCAATTGATTCAATTTTTAAACAATTTACATTTAATTTGTTCAAATTTTACTCAAAATGTATATTTCTTACGAGTTTTGACCAATTATAACGAATTTTTAATCATTAGGTCTGTTTTAAATCTTACGAAATTTTACTCAATGTCGTTCCTTAACTAGAAAAATTCGTAAAAGATTGCAGCTTCGAGAGAGCAAAATATTCGGCCCTATCATGGTTTGGAGAGTAATTTTCTCCGCAATTCGTTTTCCGAACGTGCAGCAACGCCTTTTGTTCACTAAAATTCACCCCTATTCCCGTTGGCGTTTGTCGTATACGACTCATGTTTCGTGTCGTTGTAAAACAATGTTCAGATTTTTTTAAAAACTTTTCTGTACCATTTTATTTCCTTTTCTTTGTGTTGACCATTATTTCAATTCATTTGTCTCAAAAAAGTTACAAACACCGGCTAAAAAACGATATGAAATACGAGTCGTTTACGACAAACGCCAACGGGAATAGGGGTGAATCGGCCCTAGCGAGGTATCCGTCGGAACGAAAATTTCTCCGATTTCATACGAATCGGAGGATTTTTGCTTCGAGGTATACTTCGGAAGACCTTTTCGGAACTTTTTTCCGATAAATATGCAACGCACACTGGCGTTTTGCGTTTCAGTGCGATCAAGTGCGTTTTTACTGATATTTTTTTTTTTTGACAGCTTCATACGAATTTTCTTCCGATATGCTCCGACAGGAATTGGTTGCGGAATTTGTTTACGATTTGCAGTGAAGCGTTGATAAATGAAAGCAATAAAGAAAAAAAACTTTTAACAAAGTAATTGGTTGTATTTGTTGCTTAAATTTGTGAAAACCCCGATGTACCTACCACGAAACAACATCATGTCAAATCAATGCGTCGTCGCATTTTAATCATTCTTTCCGAAGGCGGATACCTCGAATGTAATTTGAGTCTCCGACGTAATATGCGTTGCGGAGAATTCTCCGTTCCGACGGATACCTCGCTAGGGCCGATTATTTCCGCAACGAACAGAATGTCGGAGATCATCGGAGAGAAATTGACGTGTAGCTGTCAATGCAAAAAAGATGCAAAAAACGCAACCCATCGTAATGAAACGTAGACTGCTGGTCTGCGTTACGTTTCGTCGGAGAAAAAATGTTCCGAAAAGCTTATCGGAACGATTACCATGAAGCAAAATTCTCCGATTCCTACAAAATCGGAAAATTTTTCTTTCAGAAAGGATACCATGATAGATAGAGGGCCGATTACGTTTGGCCGAATCATGAGTCAAAAAACGGTTACTACTGTGGATTGCATTTGGATTTTGTAAAGTAAATTTCTCGTAGTTCATAGGATTTTTTACGAATGGGTTCTGCGATAAGGCAGATCTATTGCAATATTTTCGCCATTATTTTGGAGATTTTTACTTTTTTGTTTAAACGAAAATTGATTCTTTATACCTCCAGTCGATAATACAAGCAGCATTCAAGCCTGTCTTGACACAATCATCAGTACGACTACAGTTCTCCGAAAATTGCATGACACGTTTGATATTTCTGTTCAAATCAACTGAGAAAAACGTCAAATAAAAAGAAAATCATGGAAATTGTACATTTTTGTGTATTTTTTTTCTGTTGTTTTCTTGTAATTGTATCCATTTAATGTGATCTTTTACAAAAAGAAGAGCATATTTTCATATTTTCGCCTTATCAACATTATATTCTTCAATAGTAGTAGGTAGTACATAGTAGATGTAGAATTTAGTAATGTTCTCTTTTGTTTTTTCATTATACATACATATTTTTGTTTTTTTCTTTTAATAATATTCTCGCATTTTGTTTTTATCATAAATATATTTATATATATACGTGTTTGAAAATGAGAGAGAGAGAGAACGTAAATAAAAATAAAATAAAACCTTGATGTGTTTTTACATAATATAATATTATGTATTACCTATATATATTATAAGGAAAATGTAAATTCCTAATATTTGTCAATATATTCTAATTACTCGATAATATACTTTTATTTTGTATCAATTTACACGTGAGAACATTTTTCGTTATAGAAAAAAACAAATAAAAACGAACAACTTAAAGGGCGACTTGCTTTTTGAAACAAAACAAAACGATAATATTTAGTTAATTCATTGAAATTCTTATAGCAACTTATGTTGATATTAGCGCAATATTTCTGCTGTTTGTAAATAGTATTTTAGTTTAGCTATTAAATTGAATAATTTCTCAAATTTGTTTACAAAAATTAATTTATATATTCATTTCTTAAATAACTGCGTTTTGTTTTGTTTTAATTTACTCGTACGATTGCTGTGGTGGCGATCAATATTTTTGTTTATATAAAAAAATAATTACATATTTATATTTTGTTTGAATTGTTTTGCATTTTTTGTTTTTTGTTATATATATTTTATACACTTTGTTAAATTTGTTATTTTAATTTAAAATTAACCTTACTATATGCTTCTAAAAATTAACTTATCTTTTGTTCAATTTAAATATACAGTGTAGTTGTTGAATTAACCCTACGATACTAAATTAAATAACGATTTTAAAAAGGATACTCTACGACGTACTATATTTAAACTACTAGCATAGTTTTAATTTACTGTTTGTTTACTTGTTGCAATAACTCTTAGCGCGAATAGACAGGATCTCTCTTTTCTTATCAATTAGAGTTAGAATTATGTAATTACTATAATGAAATATTTACAAAGTTAATGTATAAAGTATTTTCTTTTTTAGTAAAACTATGTGCTATAGTTAAATGTTTTGTTGATTTTTTATTTATTTTTGTGTGGTTTTTGTTTAATAAAAATGAGGGAAGGGGGGGGGGTCAAACAGTTATTGTTGTATTTTAAGTGTATACATATATAAAGTTAAATTCCTACAACATTTATATGTATAGAATATGATTTGAATTTGAATATAAAGCTCTCTCCGAGGCAGAGTTTTTTTTTCTTTTCTTTCTTACAAAATAGTTGTTGTATTAATTATAATATTTATAATTACAGTCAATAGTTAAAAAGATTGAAAACAATTGAATACATTATCATCATCCATTATCCCAGTTGGAGTACCTTCTGTTGTTGCTATGTGGTTGTGTGTGTGTTGTTTTGTTATAGATCGCATGATAAAAACCCTCGATGAAGACGCAGTCGCCATTTAGCTAATGGCTGCCGTGTTGTGTTCTTACTTCATGTATGGATTCTTATCACTGAGCTGATCTCATTTGGTAGGTCCAGGCGGGAATGGGTTTATCACAGCTACGGCGGCAGCCTGTTGGCTAGCTAAAACGGCAGCTAGAAGAGTAAACAAATGAATACATAAAAAATGTGCATGGTTAGAGTCATTTGCAAGATGTCTACCAAAAGTTAGATCTAAGATAGCTATATACATATGAGTTGCGGTGAGTGAAATACTATTGAGAGCGAAATTCCAAGTTGCACCTCTCTTTGACGTCTGATAAACGTCCAAAAGTAAGAAAATTCACAGAGAAACCTTCTCAATTCAGTCGTTCTACCAAAATCTATCTACACACAGTTCAAACACGACGTTTTCGACTGGAAACTATTTACTTTGACTAGTCTACATGAAATGAAATTGTAAAGAAAAAATAAAACAACATACATAACGGTTCTGATGAGAGGGAGATACGAGTAACGAGAGCGCGCGCGTGCGCGTATCACACAATAGTGGCGTTTTCTTTCAGAGTGCAATTTAAAGCTAAAGCTCACCTCCATAGGGCGCCGGATACATAGGATAGCCAAGTCCCACGTGCGTATGATGGTGTGTGTGCACATGTCTCTGCGGTGGCGGACTTCGACTGTCGGCGGGATTGCCACCCCCACTTCCGGGTATACCGCCAACACCAACAACACCGCCAGGTCCTTGCTGCTGTTTACTCAGCAGCGGGTCAACCACCATCGATTTGTTGTTATCACCTTTTTGTGGCGGTCCCAGGCCACCACCACCACTCAGGCCTGGAGGCATTGAGTTTGAGGGTGGCTGCAGGTTTAATGGACCCGATGGATTTGACGATGGAATTCCATGTCCCGCATTGGGTCCACCCGTTACGGGATTATTGCCGGGCGCCGGGCCCATGTTTACTGGGCCTCCCGGGCCTCCGGGTGGTAGGCCACCACCCCCTCCGCCACTACCGACACCGCCGCCACCAACGCCCTGTTGCGACACATTCGGACTAGAGACAGAGACTTTGACATTGCCACTGGTTGGAGACTTCAGCGCACGCTCGCTCAGTTCGTGAATCTTGTGCGTTGTGTAATACTGGCTGGCGGCATGATGCAGCGCGTCTAATGCCTTCGTACCGGGATTGCGGGAGAGATCTTCTGGCGCGTGATATCGCGCCATCGGCAGGTGGTATGGTGGAGTGTTGTATGGCGTCGCTGACATCAGCACGTTGCGATACATTGGGTGGCTGGGGTCGAATCCGAATGGACCCGGACTGATGTACGATGGGTGTAGGAAGTACTGTGACGTTGGTGGCGGTGGAGGGCCTTGCGTTTCCATTGTCGGCTTTTGGCCCTCCTGCTTGATCTTGATGTCCTTTTCGTCCTTGGAAGAGTCTTTGATAAGGTTTGTCGGCTTCTGTCCCATCAAGCCGGAAGATGAGCTCGATTTGGAGCTCTTTTGCGATTGACTGCTCGAGTTTTGCTGTTGCTGCTGCTGTTGTTGTTGTTGTTGCTGTTGTTGATGTTGTTGCTGCTGCTGTTGCTGGTGCTGTTGTTGCTGCTGTTGTTGTTGTTGATGCTGTTGTTGTTGTTGATGTTGCTGCTGTTGTTGTTGCGCTTGCTGTTGAGCCTGCATTTGCTGCGATTGTTGGTGGTGCAATTGCTGCTGTTGTTGCGCTGACATAGCCATGTCATCGGGCTTCATTTGCGCACCTTGCTGCGGTTGAGGCATTCCAGACTGTGAGGGCTGCATGCCTGCGTTGTTGCGCCTCTGTTCGAAGATGTAGTACCTGTGAAGGAAAGTTTATTGATAAACTGTTGGCGATGGAATGTGTGAAAGTAGACGTACCTCCGAAGTTCCTCTTCCCGTGAGAGATGCTGGGAGTGTTGCTGCGACAAACCGAGTTGGTGGCGCTGGTACATACTTGGATAACCGCCCAAAGATTGAACGGGCAGATCTTTCGGGTGCATCGGGTGACTGCTGGGCTCTTGTTTGATCTCCTTCGACATGGGCTCGCTCTTGATCAGCTTGGATGGCATCTAGAAAAATATGAACAGGTCATAGGTGTCCTGAACAACAATCAAAACTTCACTTACCTGTGCCGATAGCTTGGCATTCTCGTGAGGACTCTGACTCTCCTTGATGCGGTCATCCTTTAGAGTTGGTGGAGGATTCTGCAGAGCATGGCCAAGCTTATTCTCATCGGACACCATCGACACCGGGCCGTAGTTCGGTTCCACGTTGTAGGGATATCCTGGCGACATGTAGCTGTAGATGGGAAGTAAAATAGAAATTAGGGCAAGCGTCGCTAAGCGAAGCTGAGTGTCGCCAACTTACTTGAAAGGATAGAAGTGCGACATTGGTTTAGCGGGCGAGGGATTTGGCAATGAACCTGGTCCACCACCTGGCACACTTGATACCGGGTTCGGTCCGCCACTGCTCATACCCATTTGGCCAACAGTTGACCCGAGGTCCTTGGTATTCTGCTCTTGCTGCTGCTGCTGTTGTTGTTGTTGTTGTTGTTGTTGTTGCTGCTGTGGCGAGGGCTTCGTCATCAGGTCCAACGGCGGGTCTTTATTCTTATTGTACTCGAGTTGCGGCGATTGCGGCATTGTTGCCGGCGGTTGACCTGGGGCTCCATGTGGGCCCTTCGCTTGCTGATGTTCCGACGGAACCATGTATTGCTGCTGCGAATAGAACTGGTACATGCCGTAGCCACTGAGCGGTGGAATCGGCGGCGGTGCACCTTCCTGAGGCTTTTTGATATCAACAACGTGCTTGGGAACTTGGGATTTATCTAAGAAATATGAAATCAGTAGCCGAACGGATGAAATTCGCACTTTGAGAGCTTACCAATCATCTCGGTGTCCACAACCGGCGTAGAATCATCGGAGATGTCACTGTACGCGGGGCTTTGTACATCGTCACGCGACACGGAGTTGTCAAAGTCGCCTGGCAGAGGTGATTTGCGATTCTTTTTCTGCTTGCCGAAGGGCTGGGCTTTGTTCAATGGAATGACTGAAAGAGACAAGCGTAACATGACGTCACTCGAAGGGGAAAAAATACTCTGATTGCTTACCTTGTTGAGATGCCTGTGGCGGTCCACCAGCATATCCCGGTTGATGGGCTGATTCTGGCGTACCTGAAGGTCCCGATTGCGGTGCCAGCGCGGCAGATGGCGTGGGTCTAAGAGGACTCTGGCCGGGTAACAGATTAGGGTTACCCTGAGCATTGTCTGTCTGTGGACCAAATCGGAGGACTCCTGGTTTAACTAAAATGGAAGGGACTAAAAATGAGTACGAGTTACAGCCGCATGCCACATCTCATCCTTACTTGGCCCAGAGTGCATCTGCTGCTGTTGTGGTGACTGCTGTTGCGGTTGACCAAGCTCGCCCATCATCTGGTTCACAATAGAATGCTGCTGGTGCTGCGACAGTGCTTGTCCCGAAATGCCAGCAGTTATGCTACCACCGGGAATTGCGTGCTGCAGTGGTAACTGTGACATAGTAGGCAGTCCTGTCAGTGGATGATTTTGCACTGACGGCGCTGATGTCTGTACAGCGTTGAGAATGCTACTGCCACTGATGCTCACCGAGACTACCGGCGATGGAACCGATGGAACGCTTATTATCGGTGGCTGTTGCGCTGCCACACTACTAGCAGTTGGAAGTGACACTGGTACAACTGGCAACGACGGCGCCTGCACTTGCGAGGCAGAGGGCGGCGTTGACGGCACCACTGCTGCTGGGGATGGCGGTGCCGCTGGTGTAGGATGAATGCTACCATTGGGGGTTGGCGGCGCCGTAATTGTCGGTGTCGTTGGAGTATCTGGGACTGCTGCGATCGCCGTTGGTGTTACTGGTGGCTGAGGGGTAGTAGCTGGTGCTGGCGATGGTGTTGTTGGTGGTGCAGAACGCACCGGTGACTCTGGCAATTGTGACGAGTCCTCATCCATGGAACCCGAGCCGTGCGCATGACTCTGATGGTAGCGCAGACCGTTGGCGTGCTTATACTTTTTGCTGCAGTCTTGTTCTGGACACTCGAGCAGCACCGGAGAGATCGCGCATGGCGATGCAGTCTTACATTTCTTCGTGGAGATTTGAACATTTAACCCGGTCACCGGATTGACGAGACTCTGTGGCTGCGCACCCACCACTATGCCCAAAGCGGGAATTTGAATTCCACTTGCGTTAGCTAGGATTGGAGTGCTGCCATTGCTGCTGGAGGTGCCACTGCCATTAGCACTACCACCACCAGCCGTACCAGACTCGCCATTCACTGGGGAAGGACTCTCGTCTTTGGATTTGAGCTTGTCTGGTCGTGGTGGCAGGAACGCGGTCGGTGAGGTCGATGGTGTGTTGGTGGAGTTAGCGTTCGATGACGTCGATGAAGACGATGACGAAGATGAGGACGCAGTGCTGTTGGTTGCCGTGTTGGTTGTTGTTGCTGAGCCAGCGGTTGTGACTGTGCGACCGCCACGACCCTTTGTACCGCCATTGCGAAGTTTGGAATGAACCTATGAATGAAAAAGAAGATGCACTGGTTAGTTAGAAAGAATTTTAGCGAGAAGCAGATGTTACTCAAGACTCACAGAGCTTCGGGTCTCGGTAAAATTGCTTAGATCCGGCGTGAGGGCGGCACTGCGTCCGCGCTTGCCGCGGCCCTTGGGGGTGCGGGAGTCAAGCTCTTCAGTTGGTGAATCACAGAATCTGCAAGGAAAGCGAGTATTTAGATGCCTGCATGCGCAAAACGGAGAGGAGTTACTTACCTTGGAGGAGCCCAATCATGCCTGGTGCAATCGAGCAGTGTGCCGACGTAGGTCTTGCCACGCCACGTCACATTAACCACCAGCACACCGCCTTCTGTCTCATGCCAGACGATACCTTCGAGTGTGACCGAGGTGCCTGGCTCACAGGGACCTAGGCAATCCGGCTCGGTGATAGTCCCCACCGAGGTACCCACGCAGATGTCTACCATGTCTTTGACGTCGCATTTGGCACGCTTCGCCGGTGGACTTTTGGTTCCATCTTCGGAAGCGGCAGCTGCCGCAGCTGCTGCCGAACTTGCCGGCACCGATATTGTATGATGAACTGTGGCTGAGATCAGGCCAGGCACCGACGTTGACTTGCCGTTAGCGCTGGGATTGACAGATGAGTTGCTGCCACAGTTTCCACTGGAATTTGTTTGTGCAGCTGAATTGCTATAGGATGACGCCCCCAACGCTGTCGAGCTGGAGTTCGTCAGTTGTGTACTGTTGTTGCCGCCTATTAGGGCCCCCGATGACATCTTTCCTCCGTCTTTCGGAGGACCAGGAGCGTTCGGCGTACCGCTGGTCACAGGTTGCGCACTGCCTGAGCCACTGTTTGACGACGGTGTAAAAACACCCGGGGGGATATTTGGATTAGAGTTGGGCCCTGCGCCACTACTAGAAGTAAGCGAGTTTCCACTACTACCCATTCTCTGTGACAGAGGCATCGGGTCCAAGCCACTTGTTCTGCTGCGGATGCAGGACAGATTTGTGCACGGACCCTGAATGCTGCCCATTTCGTGACAATTGCAGGATGTCGTTGAAGAACCACCGCTCGTAGAAGTGCCCCCTACTGCCGAAGAGTTAACTGTTGCAGGCTGACCGGACGCCGCTGTGGCGTTGGAGGAGCGATCATTCGACGAATTAATGTTATGAGAGCTGGACGAACTGGCGTTGGCATTGCTGTTGCCAGTGTTTCCACCACTGTTGCCCGATCCATGATCGGATTTGTCCCTCGAGTGGGGGACTTTGTCTTTCGTTTTCTCGCGACGATGACCACTACTGCCACGCTTGGTGCCCTGCTGTGCAGGACCCAGTTGAACGGCTGACGATTGATTGCTCTGGTTTTGGGATCCACTGCCACTACCTCCTCCGGATCCGCCGCTACCACCGCTGCTACTGTTTTGATTATTGCCACTGCCACCGCCGCTGTGCTTCTTGCCAGACGACGACGACGAGGAAGACGATGATGATGACGACGATGATGATGAGGATGACTGTGATGTGGAGTTATTGCCTGGGGATGCGTCTTCCAGACTTGATGAGTTGCCGTTCTGTTCGGCCTTAACGATCTCGTGTTTTGCCTCTGAGGTCTTTGTACCTGGTTTTGTTCGCTTGATTTTCATTTTTAATCCTTTGTCCAATGTAGCCTGATGGTCTATTGACATTTTCGTGGCTGATTTTCCAGCCCCTTGTCCACCGCTCGGCTGTGATGACATGCTGTTCGCTTGCGGCTGGAGGGATTGCGACGCAACAATCGATGTCGGCGTCAATAGCTGTTTGCTGCTACCGGCGCCACCAAATGTATTCGCTCCTGCTGCACCCCCAACTGACGACTGATTTACCAGATTCCCTCCCTTGGAGAATCCGGCAAATGTCGATGTGGCTAGCGAAGACGAACTTCCTCCGCCCGCGCCGCCGCCGCCGAGTGACTTACTGTTTAGCTGTGCCACCAGCGATGGTTGCTGCAGCTTCAGATTCTTGCTACCACCCGTGGACTTCTTCTCCTTGCCTGATCCAGAGATGAGTGTGTTTCGCAATTGAGACAGCGTAGTGTTTTGTTTTCCAAATTGCGGTGGAAACACCGACGATTGGGAGGACTGGGACGATGATGTGGACAACGTTGCGTTTGACGATGACGTTGGGTTTGATAATGACGAAGTGGTTGACGATAGAGCACTGGGTGCCTTCGTTGACGCATTTAAATTGCCTGCGGCTACTGTTGTTGTTGTTGCTGCTGCTATTGCTGCTGGTACGACCGTTGTTGACGCTAAATTGTTTGGTATTGCGGAAGCAGTGGTTTGTCCACTACTACCTGCACCACCACCACCCGAAGAAGTTGAAGTATTTACCGTTGATACTGCTGCTGCGGCTGCCGCTGACGACGATGATTTTTCAATGTCAGCGTCCAAGTCGATTAGTAACTCGGGAATGCCGCAAACGTCCCACTCGTCTTCGTACTCGAAATTGGTGTCTTTGGACTCACTGCTCGACGCTGATGACGATGCACCTGATGATATCGACGAAGTCGACGATGAGGCTGACGATGATGACGTCGATGACGACGATGAGGATGACGCCGATGACGAGGACGTTGTTGACGACGATTGCGAGCACAGCGATGCAATTTGTGCTCCCGCCTTTTGATTAACTGGTGTTGCTATTAAATTATTGCTTATCTTACTACCCGTTGTATTTGCTACACTATTCGTTTGTTTTATATTTGCTGCGTTGACAGCTGACGTTGCTGCTGCTGCAGAATTTTGCAGATTATAGTTCAGTTTATTTTTATTGTTTAATGGTGTTGAACCACTACCACTCGATTGTTTATTGCTTTCCGTTGCTAAGCTGTTAACGGCCACCTGAAATGAGAGACAACAACCATATGAAAAAATTTAATACACACATCAGGTCAAAATTAAAGGAAAATATATTTTTTAAATTTATGTGATGTCTTTGTGTCATCTATAAACAGACGTTTTCCTTTTCGATTAAAGTTAAGGTATAAGAACACCGAATTATACGGCGCGACTGGTACAAACAAATGAACTAGATACTGCCAGTACAAATAAAACTAATTGTTGCAAAGTTTTCAAATTAAATTTTGGTTTCTAAATGTACCCAGATTTGTCTGGTTTATTGAAGTGTACAATTAGACACTTACAAAATTCTTTCTGAACTGAGCTCTTGCCCTGACTAAATACCTTGCGTCAGCTGAGTGCTGAACTAGGGCGTCCTAGTCCTCACCTCGGACACAGGCTTTACATTTTTAGATCAAAGCCAAGTACCTACGAAATATCAGTCCAAATACACAAAAATGTCCTCTGTAAAAGATATTTATTCCTATTTGGCGGTGGAATTAAATATTGCTCATATTTTTATTATAACGTTTACAATAGAAATCTGTATTAATAAACAAAATAAGCAATCGTTGTACTTTTGGTTACAATAGTACTTATTTATTAATATGTACAATACATGAATATATAAGGTATTTATTCTGCATTAGCTAGTTAGTTAAAATTAGGTAAATTAAGTTGTGAATGCGACTATAAATCCAGGAAGGATTATGTAGCTTCTTCGGTTACAGGATGGGTTTGGTTGCTCTATTTATTCTGTCGCCCAACCCCATAATCTTCAAGCAGGTAGCTACATTCAAGTTTAAATTTGATGCAGTAACCGGGAATAACCATTTGAGCATTATTTATGTAAGCACTACTTGTAGCTAGCTGAAAGCTAACTGTTAGAGTTCAATTCGCGATAACCTTTAATGGACATGGACAACGAGATATCCACTTTCTGTCCCATGTATAACAAATGCATACTTACGACTAAATTGAAGCTATAAAGTGAAGCCAGAAATTTGTCACATTTTAATTTTATATCTACGATTTTTTTTCGATTTCAACTTTGTGCTCGAAATATGGATATAATGTACCTAATTAAATATGTATGTATATGCAAGATATATGCGTAAATATAGAGACTACCAAACTATACAAAATTATGAGCCAGTATACCTACTTGAACTCTTTCAATTCACGAACTTGAACTTGATGATGGAAACACTTAATTATTTACCTTTCTATTTTCCATTCGGAACACACAACCGATTTAATTTTTGTAATCTCAAGCATCACATTTGAAATAAATTCGTCAAAAACTTTTTTTTTTATAACAAAATCCAAACAGAATTATTATTCTTCTGCGATGGGAAAGAAACCCCCATTGTTTGGGAATATTTTATGTTTTCCTTTTTCTTTTTATTTTCTTCACCAAAACCAACCCAACAATTCGTGCGTTGCCGATGCTTGTATATTTTGTTTCGTCTCACTTTTTGTGAGTTTTGCCGCAGTACATTTAACTGTGCTATCCTCCGGCCATAGCCGGTTATTGTTGAAGAATATTCATATTCTTCGAATATCACGACTTGAGTATTAATTTATTTACACTGCCCACAACAGAAAACATTAAAAATTAAATAAATACACAACACACACGGTAAAATATTTGTTTCATCGTTTTATAATTGCAATTTCTACATGGCGTTGAACGAAGAAAACCATTCGGAATGATAATTTTCTCCAAAATGACGCATTTTTGACAGATGCGTGTTTCGCTTTGGGTTTGTTTCGTTTGTCAGCTGCTTGTGTACTCCATTTGGTTGTTTGTTCGTTAAAAATGGTGTGGTGGTGGATGAGAAAGAATCCTTGATTTTTATTCTACCATTATTATGAGTGGGATGTGTTCGGGAAGTAGATATTTTTATTTTGAATTCGTGAAAGTGAATTAGATAATTAAAATAAAAAATAATTAAAATGTATTATGTGTAGTGTAGTTTAAATGTTATGAGCGTATTGGGAGGAACGAGAAGAACGCTTTTTTTTTTATTGGGTTTTTAGGTAATTTTTTTATATAATTTTTATTTTTTTAAAGTCGTATAATGATCAGATTTTTTTTTGGTTCGATAGGTAATTTTGTTTTTGATTCCTACAAAAATGTTAAAATGTCTTCTGCCCTGACATTTTGCGAAAGTAAAGGAATTGACGATTGCAAATGCATAAAAAAATGAATTTTGGTCATATCTCATCTAAAAATGTCTCTCAAATCTTCGGCCATAATGAAATTTTTCGAAGAAAAATCTGTCCTATAAAAATATCCACCAATTTTCCGAAAAAGGTCTTGTTCATAAGATTTTATCTCGAAAACGATACACCAAGATTACTCTTAATGCTTAGTGTATAGATTGCAGCGAGAATTTTCAGCAAACACTACATCAAAATGCAAATATGTAGATATATATTTTTAATTGTCACAAATGCATAAAAAAAATTCTGTTATTCAAATCTCGGGCTTAACAATTGACAAACGACATTTCGGCGATTGAACATGAAGTGCAACTCTGAGCGAACAGAGCTGAAAATAAAAATATTTCCATCACTTGACTCTGTTTATATATCTTTGATGAGATGATTATTTTTAACATATTGAGGTCTTTCCTTTATGCGATGCCTTAAAACTAATGTAGAAGACACGAATGGCCTCTTTGTGTCTACCAGATGCCTACATTTATTTCAATTTTCATGAATTCTAAAATCCACATCTCACACTCACTATCACGGAGACTCCATTGTAATATTTGAAAAGAAACCTTTTTTTTTAGAATCTAGATTACATTTTCTGAAATTCGATTTATTTTCAGAGTTGTTCAAGATTTACCAATCCAAGTCCGTTTCAGTTTAGAAGCTTGTGGAGTTTATATACGTTTTAATAACATTTTAAGGCAGCATCGACGCACTTTGAATCGATTGTCTATATTTATATGTATATATACAAAATATATAAACAAGTGTTGACGGCTACACATATTTTAAACCCACAAATATCTACAATAAAGAGAACAATTTCGATTTTTATGTTCTATTAAGTGACATTAACCTAAGTCACAATTAACAGATCATACACAACCCTGTTTCTGCACCACGTACCTAATCTGTTTGATTAACTAAATAGGCATACCTACTTAAGGTGGGTTTCCACATGTCGGTTGATTGACAAAGTTTGACAGCCCTCGCGTTTATGTCATTGAACGACACCAACGTCAGTTCATTTCCACTTATGCCAATTATTGGCAAAAAATCGTTTGTCAGTTGATTGACCAACTTATGAACTCGATGCCAATTAAATTTTCTCTGTCTATTATAGACAAAGTGACATTTTGTTTAACAATTCAGCTATTTCCACTTGTCCAGTGGTTTCTTTGTCAATTATTGGCAAACGCTGTTAGTCAATTCATTGACAAGCAATTTTTCGCTATTTCCACTTGCCAATTGTTTAAATGGCATAAAAATACGTGAATTGTCAATTTCAAATCGACAAGTGGAAACCCAGCATTAGGCTATGTGTCAATTGCGCTAAATAGTTATCGTCTAATAATTTGACAGTACTAAGTACATATATACTACATTCTAAGAGACCCAAATAATCATGGACACATTCAGAAGTTTAGTCGTCTGTTGACGATTTGTTTAAACTACATTGCCTGAGAACATGACTAACCAAATTGCTATGCAATTGTAATTTCTGACATTTAGTAATTCAGAATTTTGTTTACTACACTGAGCGGATTAAATTGATCGGATCTAATGAATTTAGACTAATCGGATCGGAAGATGAAATTGTACCGTGCTGTCTGTATATTCATTATAATGCAATCTATCCGCAGACAAAAATATTATCTTTGTGGTCCTACTTACGTTTTATTTACCGCACAGGTATTTACATCTGATCTTATTAAATGTCAAAAAAATATTAAAGAGAAGATTGCTTTATCTAAGAAATACGTCGCAAGTTACTAGCAAATTGTTACGCAGATAAAACTTCCTGTTATGGTTATTAATTGGGTTCTAAGAAACTGTTTCAATTTCCGGAAAATACTGTGAAGTGTCCTTTTTCATTGAAAAAAAAAATATATATTTTTTTAAGCCACTTTATGTTATGTATGTACCCCTCGAATATCGTAGAAATTAGCGCGTTTCTCATTTTACCTGAACATGCTCGATTTGAACCATCCCTTAATATTTTCAATAAAACCATTGTCCTAGTTTTGTGCAATGAATTCTTGTTCAGAGTCCCCTGCTTTCTTGTTTTCACCCTATTTGGGTATTAAAACCACTTTAATGCAAAAAAAAAACCTTTTGTTTAAAAGTGTTTGGGAAAAATATACCAGTTTGAAGACTAAAAGGAAATTCAGTGTGCATGTCACTAGGCCACATGGCGAAGGGGTACCGAATTAGAGTAAAGTCTACATCAACAATTATTGTCACGTTCGGTTATCGAATCGCATACAAGATAAGGGGTGCGCTTATTTTTTTCTAGTTAACAAAGCAATAAAGATTAAATTACACAATCGCAATAAAACAGAAAAAGAACCGAACCTTTGCCATTTTAACCCCCATGAACTAAAAAAACGTTTCTAATAAAAATTTACCTAGGTACCTACTTAAATAGATGTTGCAATCGCATTTATAATGAAATAACAAATAATTCATATCATTCTATAGATGACTTTTATTTTTTATCTTTAGTTATGGGTGCAGAAATTATTTAAAAAAGCAGCTCTGCTAGTGGTTGAATATGAATAATTTTTTAAGACTCGGTTTACAGTGAGCTGTCACAATATGACAAAATATGAGTGTTTACTATTTTTTATAAAACTAGTGTTGTATGGCCTTCTTTCTGTGTGTAATTTTAGGTTCCACATGCTCTTCCCGTAGTATCAAACTAGTAACTTCTGTATACAAATGCACTATAAAAATGTCATTGTAAACTGATTACATATTTGAATTTCGTTTAGCTTTTGTTAGCTAGCCTAAAGTAATACAGTCGGTTATGTCTATTTTTCATCTCTATTATATTAGTCGCATTATCGCTCATAGAAGTCATAATGTGCATAATTCCAATTAAAACACTGGCTTCGCTTCAGAAGGAAGCTCTTCAAAGCTCTATTTCATAAGCACATACCTGCTATCGTACCGGTAAACAAAATCATAACCAAAATCAGAAATACATAATCAGCACCCACTATCTTTCAAATTAGTCCTCCTACACGCACCGATTTTCTTTTCAAACAAACATTATTGTGTACTAATGAGTTAGAGACTAGGTACTTTTCAGAATGACAGTAAAGTTCTTTTTATAAAAACATTACTTAATAGCCGCTTTTTATCAAGACATCAAGCAAATCTACCCTATACATACCTACTAGTAAAAACTGAGTCCAAAATATCAACATTTCGAATTTAAACAAAAAAATATATTAAAAAAAAAAGATTCATAAAGTACGTACTCTACTCTCACCATCGACGCGGACCGGCCAGCGGCGTGGGTTATTCACTTTAAAGCGCTTTACTGCAACTGACAGCGTTTAGCGGAACTTGAATTAAATTTCATTAAAATCAAATAAAAAAAACGCCTTTTATCAGTTGTTATTATGACTCAGACTCACTCAAATTAAGGTACAATCATCCATTTGAATGAGGGTAATTAATGTCAAACGCAACTGTCACCTGTGACAGCTTACAGTTGAAAACCGATTGTCACATTCCTCACTTCAGCCATAGTATGCAGAATTTTACCTAATCAATCGAAATAATCTCACATAAGATCCACTGTCAATTGTCATACACAAAATCAAACACAATTCACATTAAAAAAAGTGACAAAACATAAAGTGTAGGTAGACATTTTTATATTGAAACAAACATTTTTTTTCCATTTACTAACCTTATTCGGGTGGTGGCTACTATTCGCCTCACTGCGTCTCATTGACTCCATGCAGACGAAAAAGATGGGGCTGCCGCACAACGCGGGCCCACAAAACTCAACACTTCGTCGTCGTTGACTTCTAATTGCTCAGTGAAATAATCCAAACGTGTATTATTCTTTTTCAAGCGAAACAACAACAACGATACTAATTCAGCGCTATTAGCGATTAATGTACAAGCTGATGACGGCAATGATGACGACGACGAAAAAGTATTGTATAATTTTGATAAAATATGACGGCAGGCGATGTTTTGATTCGAAATGATGCTCTTGTAGCTTGATCCTAACAGGTGGCGGGAGACACAGGGCCCCGGCCCTTGGGCCAAACCGTTCATTTTAAAACTGTAACGAAAAAAAAAAAAATACAGAATCGCAATTAGTATAGGTATAGATACTTTGTTGTTAATACAAAATTTCTAAATTTAATTATCTTTCAAGTGCCACACCACTTATAGCTATCGCGATTAATTTGATAGCCCCCCACCACTATCTAAACAAAACATATATATATACAACACCACCTATTGAAAAGCCAAGTCAAGTCAGCCTGCCAGCCACTCTAAGTTAATTATTATCAATGGAGGGTAATCAAAACGCAATCCGCACAAATTGACACAAGTAGCACCTCGAGTAATTTGTTATACATATTTATTTATATACATTTACTCGTATCTTTGCATTCGTTTTTTTTTTGTTTTTATATTATTGCGGGGTTTCTTCGTTGTTTTTGGGTTTTTCTCTTTTTTTTTATTTTCATTTCTTGAACTTATCTTTGAACAATATAAAATAAGAATATAAAAAAGCAAAAATAGATTATACACTTGACAAATTGTTTGGTTTGTAAAATCAAGACAAATATGGTTGTTGCTTTTTTTCGCCTTGTTTTATTGGACAATAAAATGAAATGACAGACGAAAGACTCTTTAGATGAATATAGATTGATAAGTAAATAAAATGAAATTGAATAAAATAGATAAATATCTCAATTATATTTGAAAACTTTATTGTTTAGTGTTATATTTATTTAAACAGACATAACGTTTTATTAAATGTGTGGGTCGATATTCGGATATTATTTGACGTGTTGTGGGCGTTAGCACTGACAGATTTTTGTAATATTTTGATGAGTGACATACTGACATAGACATTTTGTTTAAAACGAAAACGATATATTTCTAATGAGAAAATCACACATCACTGTCTGATTTGATTTAAATATGGCAATAGAAAAATAACATTTCTAAAAATATCCAAATAAATGACAAAACCTTAACCAAAAAATTAGTACCTATACCTATACACTAAGTACCAGCGTGCTTATACTTTTAAATTGGGGGTAAGTTATAGACAGCATAGCAGGATTATGTAGGCTTAAGCTAGTGTCCAAAACTGAGGTTCTGTCTATTTGGATAATCGTAAAAATGTTATTTTCCTATTTAAATCAAATATCATCAGTCAGTGATGTGGGATTTTCTCAGTAAAAATAGATCATTTTTTTTTTTAAACAAAATGTCACTCATTAACATATTACAGCAAAAATGATAAAATAGGGATGACCACTAATACTAACTTTGTCACGTACTAAAAAAGTATTAAACTGCATTTTATCTGAAATCTGATAATAAGGTTTGATTTATATTCTGCTCAATGGATCAATCGTCAGGACCCTGGCTAATATGCAGATTGGGTTTGAGAATATTCTTTAAGAATGAACTTCATATACGAATCTAATACAATTCATTGATTTTATGTTTCAAAATTCGATGTTATTTTGATGTTTAATTACATAAAAAATATGTTAACAAAATGGTATCTAGTACACTCAATTGCTGAAATGAAACGTCATCGATCTATCGCAATCACACAATGTCTATGTCTATACACATTACACACGCATCATCAAACATTAATTCCAAACAAATGATTCGATCTTTGAGAGCTCTTTTCTTAATTTTATTCGAAGAAGTACAAAAATGAACCTACAAATATTTTTTATCCATCAATCACCATCATTTTCAATGTCCGGTCTATAGATTACAAGTGTCGCGAGTGTATAGGATAAGCAGTGAACCCTCCTCCGATTTCCCGCCACCGAAACTAAATCACTAGGGACGATCCCCAATGAGTAGGGGAGAGATGTCACACTTTATTCAACCATCTCCCTTCTTGGCTTAATTAGTCGAATCCGAGTGCGGAGACATTCGTTTAACGTGGAAAACCACAGAAAAGTGGACCGCTCTGTTCGGACAAGTAGCTGCTATAGGCATAGAGTATACACTTATTTTGGTGTTCCTTATATACCACAGCAATCCAACGAAGAAGGTATATAATATGACATATGTAATCCCTCTTATCCAATTTCTTGAAAAGAAATCAGATCACCCCGACCCCAGTTTGCCATGTGCCATCTGGTGCTTTGCCGCCGCAATCGGTTTCGCTTATTAGTCGTCAAAATAGATCACACTATTACAATTTTGTAGGCTGAACAATTGGTGAACTAATTTCCATATACTGCCCAGATAATGAACAAAATGCATCATATATAGCTATAGACAAACTCTGAGTTGATTTATGATAGACTAGCATTTGCCCGCGGCTTCGCTTCAGTTGCAGAAGTAACAAAACAAGAAATTTCAATTTCTTAGTACACAAACTGGACGTTAGGCAATAACGCCCAAGGAAATAACACCCAAATTGATTTGGAAATAACGCACACAAATAAAGAACAAGAAGGAAATAAAGCCCAAAAATAATTTGCAGTTAAAAACTATTCAACCGCAGGGGGGTTTACTGAAAGAACAAAATATAACCAAGAAATTTATTTCATCTGTCATACATACATAACTGCACTTTACAAGTGCCCAACAAAATGGGAACGTTCGAATTTCTAGTTTAATAATTGTGGCATGGCTGGCAGCAATCTGACAGATATATTGTCTCTCTTTTGACCAAATTCTCAATTGACGTCGATAGAGGGGTAGTCGACCAATTAAGTCATGAAAATTAACAAAAACTTTTTGAAATTATCAGCTAAAGGGGAAAGTTTCAAACCGCTGGAGAGTTGTATTACGCTTCGTTTTAACACATACAATGGTACTCACAATAAATTAGACGCCACACAAAAAATGGGTGGCATTAGTCAACAACGTGTCCCAAGTTCCCAAAAGTAGCTAAATGAATAAATTATTGTTTTTTATACCCTCCACAGGAAGGTATATTCACTTTGGCACCCTATAAAGAATATACATATATTCTGAATCAGGATCACATTCTTAATCGATTTAACCATGTCTGTCTGTCTGCCTGTCTGTTGAAAGCACGATAGCGTCCAAACGAATTGATCTAGGGTCTAGGCCAATGTAATTTTGTGAGAGGACTTCTTTTTACCGTCGTGAGGTTGGTATTGAAAATGGGCTATGTCGGTCAACTAGTTCCGATAATAACACTTTTATTTGTTTTTAGTTATCATTAAACAACGTGCAACGTGGCCTCTGTTGGCAAGTCGAGTTGACGCGTTCGTAAACATAGTCCAGACAAATCTAGTGGACGTACTAGGTCCTACATTAATAGTTATTCAAACGTCCCCCATTTTCTTCTTCCTCTCTCAAAATTGATTCCCATTTTTAACGAAACGTTATTATTCTAGGAAACAACTTTAAGCAATCTTTGAAAAGACTTAAGTTACTTGCAAACCTTGCTTTTGCAAGTCCAAGTCCGTTTACATTTATATACAAAGAAATAAGCTAATTGACAATATATATTACAGCAGACGTTGTAATATTTAATGCTAATGTTTTCAATTAAAAAGAGTCAATCGGGCAAGAAACACGTAATTGACCAATCAACAAAAAGCAACAAAAACCATTGTACGAGTTAATTGATCGACATCGAAGAGAGATGACAGTCACGTTTTCTTAATGGTTAATGAGTTTATTATAGTACAATCAATAAAAGTTAATTAAATGACACCGACCCCATATAGTAGTTACAGATCATTTGCGTCATGTTACAAATTGATAGAAAATAGAAAGATGTCAAAGGTCAGTGGTTAAAATTGAATATTGTTATAGATCAATATTATATGGACAGAATATTTTTACATGCAAATAATACCTATACTGTCTTTGACACATTTTTTCTTCGTGATGTCATTGGGGACAATTCGAACTGATTTTCATTGTGCATCCAGTAAGCTGTCACCAATCACTTAATTTCTAACTGACAGCAAAACCGATAATCGTCGGCTTATGAATCAACCTATTCGAATACATGCGCTTACGAAATAATAACCATTATGGGTCGGTAATCGGTATGCAGCCAAAATGCACACATTCATATTTTCCCTAACGGATTTGAATACGCTTACAAATTCGTTGACAAATTAACAAAACAAATAAGTATAACAACTCCATATATTTAACTTATCATTTATTGAACAAGTCGACCGTATCGCTGTGGTATTAAGGAATTAATTCCCATTTATTATTATGACGTTTAATATCTTAAAGGAAACGCGATGGTGCTGGGGCATGTTTCAAATCCAATTAATTTTCCATTACCTTAACATATTTATCGTTTTTTTTTTTTATTATTATGTTGGTTATGTCAGGTTTTTTTTTGTGTTTTGTTCGGGGTCGGCCGCGCTGTCAAACGCATTAAAATTGATTGACTAGATAATTATGCCAAGTAAAAGTTATACAGGGAGCCTGATAAATGAACAGAGTTTTTGTTTTCCGAATTTCACGTTAGATAAGTATACATGCGGTCGACGGTTTTTGTGTTTTGTTTTTGGTCATAATAACACATAAGGCGTGGCAAATTCGATTAATGGTAGATACGAGTACTCGTATACTACCTCAAAAGAAATGTGTGGATTTATTTTCATATACAGTGGCGCCATCATTTCTCGTCAGGCCAAAGTCCATGGCCTAAATCGCAAGAGTAGACCCGAGCCGTGTAGAGTACTGTCAAAGGGTGCAATGACAACGACACTGCATAGGTAGATATATGTACTTTTATCTATGTAGACGTCAAACAACACTAGTAGCCGGTTCTAAAGTAGACTTCAAATAATGATTAAGTTTTTTTTTATCTTTGGATTCAAATGGTAAATTTAACAAAAAAAAAGTACTAGACAAACGTGTTCTATCTTCTCGTTCCTCGTCCGTGTGGGTCTTCGAACAGAAATAAATTAAAAACAAATTATACCAATCAAACATACTCGAGTCAATTTAATAACTTGATATACGATAGAACGATCGTTTACCAGTGCTAATTCAACAACTCACTGATTGTGTGTTCCTCGTTACTGATTGCGCGCCATTGCTATCGTTGATTATTATGTAAACACACGTTTTCAGTTTCTCATGCTGGCTATGATGGAGAGAAAAAATGTTAACAAAAACGACACCAACACACCGCGCGCCTGTTTAAAATTATATTGTTGGGTAATAAATGGAATTTTGCTACTACATACTACTGGCGGCGTCAATTGAGCGATTAAGCAAGTGTTTTACGATTCTGAGAAGAAACAACAAAAACTTATATGATAACTACCTGTGTGCTTATATTTGATTACTTTGCAATGATTGACACATTTAAAAAAATGCAACCTTATTGCATATCAACAAACGTACAATCTTTTTGAAATGACAACACATCATTTTTGACAAATGGCATACGAAAGTGAATTTGATCTGGAGTTTGTCGGGTGTGACAGCAAATCAAAGTAAAGGATCATCTCACCATGTTCTTGGAATTTTGCCAACATATCTGGGCTAGGAAGTTGAGAGGTAAATTTAGCTCATTTGAATGTCTACGCAATTTAGTAGCAAAAATGAAAAAAATCGTCATAGGCTACAGTTGTTTCTAATTTGACGTTGATATGTACATATTGTCATCTTTGAATATCTTTTCGCTGGTATTTATGAACAAATTTTAAATCGCACTGAATAGATTTTTAAATAACTTGCCAAAACTTTTAGTCAAAATGTCAAATTTGTATAAAAAACAAACCGCAATCGTCTCATAAGAAGTTTGACAAAAACTTTTTTGACATGTACATATATGTTTGATTGATATTAATATGAGATGAGTTTCACAGTTTGTCAAATGTCATTACTCCATTAGATATTAATATTAAACAGAAATGTGAGCAGAATTCGTGACAAAATGATTGTGTCAAAACTCTGATCATGTGCCCAAACAATGCACTCTTAGAAAGTATTTTTGTATTAATTTATGTTTCACTATTTGTGTCATAGAATAAACAATATTATGCCTACGATCTTAACGTCTGACAAATTTTGTTTGCTGTCAAACAAGCAAATATTATATAACATAAAAAGGACCATTCACATGGGAGCGAACGAACGAACGAATTGATGAAATGCGAACAAACCACTCTTATGCATTTATAAACAGAAAATTGCACATTTTATAATTTCAAGAGGAGGATAATTAATTATCCCATCAAAATGTATTAAGAAAACAAGTTCATAAACAGTTTAAATAACAAAATTTCGAATTCCAAACTTTTTGCCGCGAACAAAAACGCGAATTGTCAAAGTTTATTCGAATATCATTTAATTCGCGTTCCACAACTTAGCCTCAAACTATAGACATTGCGGGTAGAAACTGATGGTTGAAATTCGCGAACTGCCGCTGTCAAGAAAAGTATCCATGTGAACGGACTGTCAAAACTTGCGAATATGCGTTCGCTTGTAGGTAGTTGGTCGCTCTCATGTGAATGGTCCTTAAGACTAATAGATTGTTGGGCAACATTTAGAAATAAAATCGTCATATAAGTATTTGCCAATCAAATTGTACAATACAATAGGATGAGATGGTTAGATCAAATTCATAATCTCTCCTCTACCCGTATGGAGATTGATGATTTGGAGTCGATGGCGGAGGATCGAGAGTTATGGACAGCGTTGCCGAAGTGGCACGATCGTGCTTTTTGGACACGCAAATTTATTTGTGGCACGGTGGCACGCAAAAATTGAAAATAGCACGTTTTCTTCATTTCTCTAACCTTACTTAAATAATTAAAGCTCAGTGTAATAGGGCCCATACACGACACAGACACGTCGCTGCAGACCAATATATTTTGTTGTTGTGCACATGTCCGCGCAGGCCGTCTGTGTAGTGTGTATCCATGTCGACTGTTTGCAGCGACCGTCTGCGTGAATTTTTTTAATTTTTCTTGGTCTGCAACGACATGTCTGTGTCGTGTGTGGTGAATTTTGCACAGACGAGCGAGAAAATTCACGGCGTAAACATAATTAAAAGCATCTCGCTTGGAGAAATCGGTCCCCTTATTCAAGATTTTTGTTTAGTTAATATTGGATTAATTTTTTGTAGCAGTTTCATTAAATATCTTTCATCCATTCTGCATTAATGAAGTCGGATCGGCTAGCAGTATCCGTCATTTTTCTGACCCGACGACCACGACGAAATGGTACAAACTAATGTTTGTGCAGATTATCTGCACCGTGTGTGGCGAAGGCACGTTTGCACAGACTTAAGGTCTGCAGCGACGTGTCTGTGTCGTGTATGGGCCCTATAAAGGATAATTCGCATGAGAGCGACCAACTACCTACGAACGAACGTATATTTGTTTTTGACAGTCCGTTCACATAACACAGATTTGGCTGGCAGAAGAATGAGTATCTTGGGACAACATGGGTCAAGACCAATTGGATGAAACAGATCTCACATAACAGATGCTAGCGTTAACACTAGGAATCGAACTCAGGCAAGCACTCTGGAGAAATCCGGAGAGCCTCACTGGGTAAGGTTTATAGTGGTAGGAAGACGAAAAGGGACCCGACAATGGTGGTCTGGTTCGAATATCTCTCGAAAATTTATATATACATAGTATATAGTGGAGCTCGAATTAAATGATGTGGATTGCAAACCTAAACTTTGACAATTCGCACCAAGGGTGTTTTCGTTCGCGCTAAAAATTTTGGAATTCGATATTTCGTTTTTTAATCTGTTTATAAACTTGTTTTCTTAATACAGTTTGGTGAAATAATTAATTATCCTTCTCTTAGTATAATAAAATGCGCAATTTTCTGTTTGTAAATACTTAAAACGCGGTTTGTTCGCATTTCAGCAATTCGTTCGTTTGCTCTCATGTGAATGGTCCTTAACTGTATCTTCGTTGTTTCTGTTTGGTGTTGGCTTGGCGGCGTAAATGTGAAAAAAAAACATATTTTTTCTTTGGACAAGCTAAAGGCACGCTCCTCTGAAAAAAGTGGCACGCTTTTTTTATTTTCGGCGGCAACGCTGGTTATGGAGGGTCCACTTGAGCAACCTACACCCGCGACCCACTTAATGTATAAGCGGGATATTGAAAATGAATGAATGAATGAAATGAATTGTACAATACAATTTGAAGATTTTTTAAAATCTGAAAATCTAAAAATTCGTTTTTCACGATAGTATCAAAAAATTATCCGAAGATAATAATTATTTTAGCCCAATTGATACACGGCCTACATACAAATTTGGTAGTCACCCATCGATGCGAGATGTTAGTCGGTGGCAATCGTAATCAGATTTTTAACTAAGAATCAGTCAATTCAAATGACAATCCACTTTATTGTACACTATTCACAAAGCCAACATAATAATTGAAACATGCCGTAAGTTAACGTTCAAAAATTGCAACACGCAGAATTAATATCAACGTCAAATGTCATTATTGAATTCTAAGAACTATAATTTGATCAGCCGTGTAACAAATTACTCCAATAGCGGGTTAACTATTTGGAAATTCCATCAGACAGCAGATGTCTCCTCCTTCGAAGGTCAAAATTGTTGATTTCATTCTTCCCGTATTTTCTTTAGAAGGGATTTTAACCACAACATTTATGACGTGTTAGTAAGAATTCGGGTTGACGATCGAATATAGAGCTAGGTAGTACATACAACATACCTATAACCAAACACCGAAACTGAAATAATATTTAATTGTCGCAATTACTGTAATGCGGAAAACCCGATAACCGACAACTATAATGATTGCTTTATTTTAGAATTGGCCATCATGTTTTTAATACCAAGCTATACATGACTTTAATTATAAACGCAAAATGGTACAATTAAAATATATATCAACATAGCTACACAGCAATAATACAAAAATACATTATGGCATCATAATAAACCACTTAAAACTGTACTAAACAAACATAAAAACAACCTACATATAATCAGCTTAAAGGCGGGTGTGCATTACACACAATCCACAAAAAAAACACATTTATTTTTCTGGCGCCAAACTATGTTGTACTCAATGAAAAAATAAAAACAAAGAAGAGGAATAAATTAGCAAATACCAAAGAGAAAACAGAAATACAAGCAAAACAAATTGTTAACTCTGTTCTGCCGTGAAAATTTATGCGATTATAATAGGCGACAACAATAATAGTTCCGTACGTAATAAAAATATGTACTCGTAATACAAAAATAAAAGGCTGAACGCAACCAAAATAAAAGCTTGTAAAAAAAGGCTTGTTGGCTTGCTGGATACTTGGAGTTGAATTGGCGACAATAATGTATTTAGGGAATTAAATGAGGGGACAACCCTCAGTAACACAAATTTAATTCATTGCAGATTTTAGTCGCTTAACATTAATACAAATATATTGTTAGATTTTATTGCATTATTGGTTGAGCTGTAGTTAATTCGATAGCCATTAATTCTAGCGGGCGGTTTTTATTGCATGATTTGTTTATATAAAAACACTTTTCGTTTTTATAGGTAATTTATGTAATTGTTAAAACAAAGTGTATAAATTTGTCAGAAATCTAGTGAAGTCCTACACTTCAGCATATAATTGCATCTGTCACGAACCCGTAAATGTCAGTTAACATTTCATTTAAATTTCTTTTCTTCATTGTTTAAAACAGGTTAATTAACTTTATCATTATCATATTTGTCATATTATCCCACCATCGTACTGACAAATTTACTAGCCACCGTAGAAAATACACATATCATATTTGACACTACTGCTGTGTATCCTATCCGGTTGATGACGTCTATATCCGGTCGTATGGTATATTGCGTAGGTGGTACCTTATCTATATAATTCTACTAGCAACAATTCAAACAAAAAATCTTTAAAAATGTACCGACATCTGATTTCTTCATTAAATGTCAAATTTTAGATTTTTTGCAACCCCAATTTAGTGGTAATCACATAATAAATAGTTGGGTGGGGTGTTCTGATTGTGTTTGCCAGCGCTTTGGTGTGAAAAATTTGAGTTTCTGTTTAAATAAAATCTAAAAGATAATTTTCAACCTTGAGGTATTACCAAACGCCGAATCTTATCTCAATTCTAAGAAGCTTCATATAAGGTATCTGTCAGATTACGAATATATTGTGCAAAACGAGAAGTAATGTGTATTTTTAAAAATAAAACAGCCTATAAATAATCTATTTGTTTAAAATTTAGATCTTAAGATGATAACATTTACGCGAGCGAAAACTTTATCATTGTCGCAGACATTTTTATACCACTTTAGTCATTAACTTGATAGGCAGGTAAGAGATGACACTGAATTCAACTTTTCAACTTTTGTAGTAGCAAGAATATACCTACTCTAATGACAGACAATTCCTGTTCAGTTATTAAGCCACATGCCAATGTCAGATTATGACTTGTGATGTCACTCACAAGAGTGACCAAACACATTCAGGGAACATGTACATGATACTAAAAATATTCATAAACTCGTTTGAAAAACAAGTCTTTGAGGGGGATCACCGCAACTAATCAATCACAAAAATGATTTGAAATAACAAGACAAATGATTTTTTTTTATTACTACACAGAAATGTGTCAAAATGTCACTTTGCCTATATTTGTCAGTTTAATTTGTCTTCTCGCATAAACTCTGCGAGCAGTCCCATAACTTCAATAATCCTGTTTTGCTTTATTTTCTTCTGTAACAGTTCCTCTTGATATATTTATCGCAGCACTTGTTATTTACATAAATAATTTATGGGCACACGAAGAGAGACCGACAAGAAACAATTTCACCTGAAAAGGTGTGCATAATTAATCCGACACAAGGTAAAAAAAAAGAGAAGTAGCTCGATGTGTCACGTCATGATGATGCTGAAGCTGAACTGAAATTATACTCGTTTTACATTAATTTACTTCTTTTATTTTATGATGATGATGAGTTCTACATTATTCGTTTCTTCGTGTTCGTTTTTCGTGTCTACTTTTCATATTTTATTATGTAAAAATTTTGCAATGAGGGAGAGATAATTTTAATCGTTGCACAGTAGACAAAGTGTGTGCGGAATAAGGTGCGTCTTTCCACGTTTATTTATTTTTATTTTTCGAGAAGAGATTTTTTTCTCCCATTTAGATAAGAGAATGTTCAGGGGCGATGTAATATTTAAATTGACGGGTGGAGTGGAAGTGCGATGAAAGTGATTACAACAAGGTGCTACCTGTCAGTAGGAGGAGTGCATGCATATTTATTTAACACTGATGCGAGGTTTATAAAAAGGGCGTGAATTTATATACATCGCAACACTGATGGGTGTGCGCACTCATTGTTGACAGATGGATCGCTATGCAGCATAATAAATGATTTTTATGACATTTGCTTATAGTTGTCACTGGAAATCTTTTACGTGAAGGAAATATATGGAATAATTTGGCAATTTGTTGGGAATATGTATACATTGCTTAATTATTAATTATTATGTAGGTACATTAAGTCAAGTTAGTTCAAACTTCACAGGTTGACGAAATTATGTCATCGAATAGATAGCATTAATTTAGTTTGATTGCGGAATGAGGATGATTTTTATTTGGTATAATTTTAATGAAAATCATTTTAAAATTTAAAAATTGTTGTTTATTTAGATGGATGTCATGGATGGATAATTCATGGATAATTCATGTGTCAAAATATTACTAGCCACGATCTTTTTTGTAAATAGGATAACAGACGTCTATTAAAACGGCTGACACTTCTATAACTTAACACAAAGTGTGAACCATTCAGTTGACAAATCTACAACTGTTGCGATTTATGAATAAATACATCGCACTGTCAAATTCGACATTGGCAACGCAATTTGTATGTCTAATTTTTGACTTGCGAGCATTTTACAAATTATATTTACTTAACAGTAATTCCGAATGCCAATTGAACAAGCAATGGTCGCCATCGCATTCAACAAATCAATAAAACGCATTTACCGCAAAGAATATCTAATCCACAACACTATCAAATAACGTGTAGGCTTTAATTAATTAGTACAGAAAAAAAAATCGCATAATATATGCGCATAGGATTAACTTATCCATTCGAAGGTAACATTTAAAACAAGATTATGTCTGTGTAGGATTTTTTTTCACAAACAGAAATTGATCAGATCAATTTATTATTTATTGCTCTTTAATGATTAACACGTATCGATTTAATTTAAATATTTATGGTTATCTTATTCAAGCGCCATTCCGACAAAAAAAATTTGTTAAGCCTAAAATTACTCAGACTTTTGTGGGTTTTATGTAACCAACGCCAACCTTTGGAACACCAAAGGTTAATAAAAATTAAATACTATTGGCTGTACTTTCCTGTATTGTGCCTTGGTCACCTTAAAGACATAGTGGTTTGACGAGTCTTAAGATTAAGTCTTTTTTTAATGGGGTGCTATAGCCACAGACGTAACATATTACTTATGCTCTGATTCATTCTCTTGTCATATAAGAAACTTGATTAAAATTACTTAAAAGATGGTGAAACAAGATCGTATTACCATAATTTTCCAGGTTGATACTGTTTGAAGTATGTACCTACCCTTTAAATAGGAAAAAAAAAACAATTTAATCTAATCTGGGCCATCTGATGACGGCTCAAGAGGCTCTGTGAGTAATTGCTTACCTGATTAAAATATAATCTTTATGTACGAAATTGCGAGTTGAGCGTGTATCTTGACAGTGGTTATTGAGATTATATATATCTTAAGGGTTTGCAATTGAAGACTGACGAGTGAACAAATTCTTAAAGGCTACGATGTTGAAGAATCAATGGTAGGTATAGGTACCTACTTTTGTATGATTTACACAACATCATTTCCTTCAACAATTTTTTAATTTTGTGATGTAACTGTGGCAGAGTGAGAGAAAATATATAGCACTCGTGGCCGAATCGTTAATGCAAGAAAACGTCAAGCACATGTTGTATCTTCCGATTATGTGTCTTCGTGCAAGCAAACATGCAAACAATATGTAAACCATTTCATCAGTCATACTTGACAGAGGAAGAAACCAGGTGGCGCGCACAATTGGAGAGCGACCTCAACAAACTTGGTGTGCGTAACTGGAGGCAGCTAGGTGGAGGGGGCTTGTTGGTTGAGAACGAGTATCACCCTAGACCATGAGCGCCATATAAAGTAAAGTAAGTCATGTTCAACAGATGATTCAAGTGTAACACTTCGCTACATATGGGTAAAAATATTGAAGCAGAATAGATATCAAAGTTTTCAAAGTTGTCAGTCTTCAAATAATATTTATTAAACGGTAATAGTTGACAGCTCTAACTGAATAGTCAAATCTCAGGTACATTTATTTCCTTTGACAGTTGAAAACAGACCCCTGGGGTGGGATTCTGTAAAATACGAAACGAAAAACGCTTTCGTTTTCACTAAACCTGTCTCTATCATATCTGTGGCAATAGACAGAGACAGCTATTGTCAAAACGATATCGTTCAATCGTTTTCATTTTACATAATCTGGCCCCAGTATTGTTGGTACAAAAACTGATCAGTTTTGCCTTATAAAAAAAATGTGAACCAAGCATTTCGCAATAATAACAAAAAAACTATCAAAATTTATTTACTACATATTTTCAAAATGTTATCAAAAACAAAAATTATCAAAACCATCATAATATTCCACCACATTTTATACTAGGTACTGTAAGACCTGTAGCAACAAATCGTTTTCAACCTACTCTACATAAATTCGTTGAACCACGATGAACATCGCACAAACGTATACCATCAGATTCTAGTTTCTATAATTATTTATTATGTACATATATAAAAAAAATCGCAGACATGTTTCTATGTATGAGTATGAGGGTATAATATTGCAATATTCATTTAAGTGGAATTTTAAAAACTTGACTAAGCAAACTATTAAAATTGCACAGTTCTCATTTTGAGATAACTTGACAGCTATTATTGTAAATACCACAATTAAGTTGCACAAAATAAAAAATACATCGAATGATACTTTAGCATTCAACTGTCAGTCATTAAAACAAATTGATGTCAACAGTAAAATAAAAGCACCAATAAAAATTAATTATAATTAAACAATTATAAAGGTGATTTGACTAAATACAAGAACAAAAAAAAATATTATAATAATTACTCATTTATGAGAACTTAAAAAAATAATAATAATAAATTATCTTTTATAATGAATTGAGAATGATTTTCAGTTTTGTTTTAATAATAGGCAACGAGTGATTAATTGCATTTAAAAATTCTTCTGTGATAAAACAAAATGACATTGATCACATGAAGATATACTGTACCTATAAATTAATTCATATAAAATGAACAACCATTTGACATGCCATTTTTGGACGCCATTATTCACTCGCGTTGACATGTAATTAGAATAATTTTTCTAAACAAAAATTAAATGCTTTCATCGCACACAAATACAGAACAAAAGAGAGGTAACCATTATTAAATCATATTATACATAATACACCTACAACAAGAGCTACATTAAGAAAACGTAGGTACTATTTTTAATTCCTAAAATGTTTTTTTTTTCTGACAACAGAGCAAAGTACTGACAAATGGTGTGTACACAGTAGGTAGAAGATATACATGATTTAATGTATTATATTTTTGACAGTGAAGAAGAATAATGAACATTTTTGGCATCGAAAGGAATCAGTTTTGTCGAATTTAAATATAATAACAAGAACAATTTAGAATTATTGTAGTTGAGGCGAAAGAAATCTTTATATTTATATAAAACTGTAGGTAGTCAATTTATATAAACGTTGACATTTTCGATATCAACGTATTGACAAAGCGAGTTAAAAATGATAAAATACGAATACATTGTGTCAAATTAACTTGTTTTTTTTTATTGATTTGACAGTTCAATTCAATAATATTGTTGGAAATAATGCGAATAACAATATGCTTGAGTATTAAAGTAGTTAACGTACGAAATATCGCTATTGACAGTTCAGGCAAATTTGCTGTGTGATTTGTGAATAATTTAAGAATGTTCTGAAAGGTTTCAATTATTTTGTATTTTAGGTACTATTTAAAATGTTGGGTATAGGACATTTATACAAATTTTAAATGTCAGAAATAATGTAATGCTATAAATGATGCCGCCTTTTGCAGACCGCTCTTGTGCTGATGCTTGTTCATGGCATTGGAAGCATGGTACTTAAGTGGATTAAAAATGCGTCGCACATCTACCTATACTTCGAAAATATTTTTGCAAATTGAGTGAATATTATGGAGACTCATTTAAACCTTGTGAAAATCTACTTAAACCGGTCGTCGGAGTGTGGTTTAAATCGAAGTGGTTTGTCTGGTAACAGGTTTAAAAGGTTTAACTCTATTGAATAATACGGAATTAATAAATTTTTATGATTTAAAAAGATTTAAAACACGATCTAAATTAAACCACTTTTTAAACCGAGTGAATATTAGGGCCGGTAAAGTTGATTGGGAGCAGTCCATATTATAACGCTGATGAAGCGTTATAGGTTTGCCTTTCCCGGGAGAAGTATTTAAAAAAAAAAAAAAAATAAGGAGTGCTCAAAAGTTTGTTTTTCCGAATTGGCAACACTTTGAAACAATTTGACAGCTCACGGCTGATTTATGCATATTTTGTTTTGCCATCATTTTATCATGAGTAGACTAAAAATACACGACCACAGCTGCTCGAAATACTACTCGAGATTTAGATGATCAGATTGCGCTTTATTCGATCCAGATGCTGCGAAATACATAAGTACTTTTAAAAAATGGCATCGTTCTAATAACATCAATATCACAAACCAGTAAGAATAGACCGCCGACTTCCCGTACACCTACCCGATTCCCCTCGGAAACAATTACCCTGTCTGTGAATACGTGTAAATGTCAAAATTAATGGCGGCAATGAATTTCCATGCTATACCATGGGCCTAGGATTTTTCAAGTATGCGTGCGTTAATGGCGCTCCTTTGATTTTGTACAGCACCAATACATGAAAAATCCTGGGCCCGCCAGCAGCTTGTAGGCAAAGTCCGTTATGTGGGAGTAGTCGACGGTTTATTCTTACTGGTTTGTGATCAATATAATTTTGAAACAAATCAAAAGTGGACTACTCCTCTAATATCGTTTTGTTAAATGTATTACTTTTAAAATTTGTATGATTAAGATCATTACTGTCTGAAAACCTAAATAAAAAGTTAAAAGAGGACATTTTCGATGTCAAAAACGACTTTTATAAACAATATTTATGTAGTTAGCGTTAGAGCTCGTCGAAAATTATACCGAAAGTTAACATTTTGAAAAATATTATCAAACCTCAATCACCAATATGGCGGCGAAAAAGAAAATACCTAAACCGAAGTCGATTGGAATGGAATGCGACCAAGTATGTGTGAAATCTTCAAAATACGCAAGCAACATTCACATTTTATCGCCATTTTCAGTGCTTAACAGAACTCTCAACGCAACCCACTTTTGCCACTTCAACAGGCACTCTGACAGCATAGTTAGAAAAATGCACATCCACTTCAGTTCAGTCACTTCCATTTTAAATTGCGACACAACCTTAACCGTTAATTAAACGATAAAATGCTGTAAATTATGCTAAACTTTGTGTGCAAAAGGTAAACGCTTTTCTAATTAAATTCCTTTAAAATATGTAAACACAAAATACCGTTCAATCACTGTAATGTCAACTTCCAGCGTGAACCTTTTAACTAGCATGCAATTTGAGAAGCATCTATGCCGTTCAGCTCAGAGACTTTAATTTGCTGAACTGAACTGACACCCATTTTCAGCACAAAATGTCCACTTTTATACAATGCCTCCCAGAATCCAGATCATTGTAATTATTTCCAATTACGTACCTACATATACGTGTTTGTATGTATTACGCGAGTAAGCCTTTGCGTTTTGTTAGGTCCGAGTCGTATCACAATTGATACGCCTGATTGCGTGATATGGTACTCCGTGCATCACACAGTAAATTGCTATACAAAATCGATTGCCATAGCAATTGATGCAACTTTGTTGCTGCTGCAGTAGCATGACACCAACACCACGCCAGGCAAATGGCTAACGAATTAAGAAATGAGTTATGGTCATTTCGATGTCGCCCCTTTTTTGTCGGCGCTTGTTTAATTTATTTGTGTTTTCCTTTATGTTGTGTCCAGTGGCACCGCACAAGTGGGATGGGGCAGGGGCAGTGTTGTTATGGGCATTTTCTTTCCCTTTTTTATACTTTTTATTAGTAGGTTAGGTACATACCTATATATTATGTAGATGTGTAGGTACTTGCAGACTATGTGTTCATTAATAATTTTCACCTGACGTGTTAATCAATTATTACACCTATGCGATTACATTTTAAACTGAAATGGTAGAATTGCGCGATTAACAAGCCGATATGGCGACAAAATGTTTGGCTTTTATTTTTTTTTGTTGCCTTGCTTGGATTTTATGAGAAGATGGTGTAGATGTAGAGTAAACGGGCACAAGTTGAAGGAAAGATTTATGACAATGGTATCAGTTAATGACGATGTCGAATTGGATAGTTTTTGCATGATTGCTGACACTCAGGTTGTTGTAGCCTGAGACAGTTGAACTGACAAATGTCATTCGAGTCATTTGCTATTGATAGCCTTAAGTGCGATTAAAAAGAAATAATAAATATGAAAAAAGGTAAAGAACGAAATTTGCAGCAGCAGCAGAACAAATCAAATTTTTCAGTTCACTTTGAGCTTGAAATTGCTCTTTAATATTATTAATATCTGTCATATGTGACTGTAAATGCGTAATCAGCTTTTTACTCAGTTTGCTCAGTCAATTTTTTATGAGCTCATAGAGCGGGCTCTGATCATTCTCTGAATGAAACACAAATTCTGAGCTAAAAAAGAAACACGAACTGTTTTTTGACAATTCAGGCTCTGCTCTGAACTAAAAAAGAAAAACGACTATTGAGTTTAGTTATCTACTCATTATCAAATGTCAATGAATGCTAACACAAATTTATTAATAAAAGAATAACAAGTTAGCAGATATGTTAGTACTAACTCACATGCTGCACGAGGCGTTTATTAATACAGAGTAGTTTTAAAATGTAAAAAAAAACAAACAATCGATAGTTTACCCTAAAATCGTATCATAAAAGCTGACATTTCACATACACGACGACAGGGATATGCCTTATCTGGTTTTATAAAACTTCTCGCAAACGCAATCAATCAAATCAGTAACAACATGAAAGAGTGCGGTCGAATTATTGACAGATTAGATTACAAAACAAAAATCAATAGCAATTGCTATAAATGTGTCTACAAAAAGAAAATCTAACAATGTCAATAGCCACCATTCATGGTGCTTCTCTAATCAACTATCTACAATCACGACTTTGCAATCGGAATATGCAAAATCACGAAACTTTGAATTTTCGTGAACTACTTCTTCATCGGTGGTGTCAACTTTCTGGATTTTTTTTTCATTTCTTTTATATACATTTGGCCCGTTATATTTGTTTAAATCGCAAAAAAAGAAAGAAAGAAAGGTTAAAGAACGTTTGCAAACAATAATCAAATCACGTTCATCGCAAACAGTAACATTTTTACTTTATCGTTACCATCGCTGTCACGATGATCAACTCTAAAAGCAAACACTTCTCTGTCTTTCCTCTCCTTGTTGTTTAAAAATTTCGTTGCCTTCTATTTATTTATGGACCTTTTCTTTTCTGATTGAAATTCAAATATTTTCACTTCATTTGTTGACCTCCGTATATGCATGTTCGTCGTACCTAATAATAAATGTGATTCTATGACAAAAAATGTCAAGCAAACTACATTCAATATCTGACATGTATAAATGTCAAACACGTAGCTGTCATAATTTCAATCGAATCACACTGCGGATGTGGATATCTGAATTTATTTAAACCCCCTTTCTAAAAAGGAAGACCAGTGACACGATCCACTTTGGGTAATTACAAGTCGTTGATCAATATCCGCATAAATCGTGTAATTCATTTAATTGATTCCGCAAATTCTAGTGTCCATGCAAAATATGATAACAAAAACATAATCATACAAATAATAATAATAAAAAAAAAAAAACAAATACAACCGCTACAGATAATGAAAAGCTAAGCGGCAAATAATTAAATTAAGACCCTGTTCACATTACTCTACATACAGATGATACACACACACACACAATATTAGCAAATTAAAAGTGCTTGTGAAAATAATTTATATTTATGATTCAGAAAAAGAGAAATAAGCCACAGTTAAAAATGATGGCGTTCTCTAAAGCAAGGGGAATTGTGGTGTGGGACGAAACAAAAAAAAAAAAACAAGAAAAAAAAACGGGAAAACAGCCAGAAGCCATGTTAATTGGCCCCTCTAATGGAATTATTCGGATCGCATTTGCATTTCAATTGAAAATGTAAACGAGCTGTTGTTATACAATGGTAAATAAAATATTATGGTAAATTGTTGCAGTTTACTGCTATTTTGTTCAATGATTATTATTGGAAAAAAGGGTTTTGTTATGCATATGTGCGCGACTTGGTTGTTGGTTGGTATAAATAATTGATAAATAGGCGTAATAATGGCTGTAAACTTTCTGTCAACTTTTCGAATAATGACTGTGCACACAAACTGTTGATGGGCGGTGAAAATTATGCATAATCAGTGAACCGAGTAGGTTGTTTAGGTTTTATTTAATTAAGCGAAAAGTATACAGATACTGAAAATGAATATTATTTACTGAGATTTTTTGCAACAAAACTTATTGACGGAACAATTTATGGGACATTCACATACATCATGTAAATCCTTCTATGAGATCAGAGAGAGATACGTTTTCCTGCAATCAGTGATAGAACAATCGTAATTCCCAAAATACATTATGCTGAATTTCTGAACGCAATATCGCGTGCAGTAGTGCAGTCAAGCAACACGAACAAAGCTTTTATTTGACGTGTTTGTATAGTGAATTCTGTCACACAATATACCTAAACGTCATTCTTTTTCTTACAGCTATTTCGTTTTGTGAAATTTTAGTGTGAATATACAATAATTGTTCAATGAACAAAGTCCGAAACATAATTTTGCTGTTATCTGCTTTCCAATCGTATTGGAAGTTTTTGCATCTGTGAAGCCTAGCGCAAAGAAGAAAAGTAAGCGTATTTGGACTAGGTTTATATATTTCCTCAACGATTTCTATTAACATTATTAACATTTTGTCAAAACACAATGATGCCAAATACGTTAATATGTAGTTTTTTGTTTGTGTTGTGGTTGCATTGTCTTTTACAGTGTATTAGAAATAGAGACAATATGCAGTTCTGTGACACATGTTGTATAAGAATGCGAACTTAAAACATTACCTTAACCATAATAATTATAGATAAATGGAACGGAGTGGCTCAGTGGTTAGTGTGCTGGACTACTGTGCGATGGGTCCCAGGTTCGATCCCCGGAAAACACAAATTACACGTTGTAAGGCTGCGTGCCAATTGGAAAAAATATTTATCCTCGAATAACTTTCTGACACTATCGTGGTAGAAAACGAATCTTTCAGCTGTCAAAAAATGACAGATGAACTAAATCTGTCAAATTTAAATAATTTATCCGAATAGGTAAAACTTAGTAAGCGAATGCCTTTACCCGAGCGTACGCAGCTTCGGATAAAACATAAAATTTTCACACTCTGTACTGCATGTACCTGTCAAAATGTTGTGCTATAGCTGAGTACTTTACCTCTCCGAGCAATCGTTGCACTCGGACTGATTGCGGTATATGCCGGAAGAAATTTCTGTGAACTGCTCGTTTTCGTTATTTTGATAATTTTCTATTTTTCTGTCATTTTTTATGACAGAAAACTTTGTGCGATTGCGATCGAGTTATATCAATTGCGTTCGATTTTAAACGCTTACGCGAATACACACCTATTGCTTTATAAATTTGCAGAGATAACACAAAGTCACTTAATAACAGACGGCCTTCTATATATTTGATTACTTCGACATTTATTGGTTTTAATCTTAACATAGTTTCAGAACAAATTGGATATCTAGGATTTTCAATATTTTTGTAAAATCTATCTCTGTATTATTCGCATATATTATAAATATTAAAAGCATAGGTATAAATAAAATAAACTGCATAAACAAATTTCACTGCGTGACAACCAAAACTGATGTTTATAGAAAATACCTTGTTAATTTGACAAATGTTACAGCTTTTGACAGTTCCATTTTAAAACCCCCAACAAGAAACATTATTTTCCCGATTTACACAAAATGTTGTTAACAAATTGTGTCGTTATGTATAAAACGGTTATAAATCGCATAAATCTGTAACTACCGGCGAGTTAATTCGTTTGTCTCCATTATCTCCAAGCGATAACGAGCAACCGACGCACATTCGTGTTTTTACTATATCTGCGCACGCAAAACCCCATTAAACTTATTCAATTTTCTCCCATTTAGCTGTTTTTGTATTTGCTCATGAGACAACACACTTTTCGAGCCGACACAACAGCAATTACATTTCCCACAATACAATAGTAATCGCCTGAACTAAAGTAGCACTGTTCGTTTGAGTATCTGTTTCTGGGTTGCGTGCAACTATAATACAAATTAAAAATCTCTCATTAGTAATTTCCATAATCGGATAATGGCACATGCATGACCTGTGCAATCATTACTTTAAAACAAAGGCAATAATACGATTCTAGATCCCATTAACAATAATGTTAATGCTATTCAAATTGATGCAAATTATTTTATGACGATAGTTATTTTTACTTTTAAAAGCTTAAACTTTATTCGTTTTTAATAATTTATGTAAATTGACAAACATTTCCCATCCTCCTACTTGCATCAGCATCAGTCAGTCAAAGTGATAAAAAAAATCGTTAAACAAAGCAAAACAAAATAATATAATAACTACTGTGCTGTGCGTCGCTTCAGCCTGTTTTTGCCGTGTATAGTTATTTTGAGGTCGTGCACACAATTTCCATTTCATTGCATCTGAATGCGCATCGAGGTACTCGAGAGCGCCATGTCCCAGCATAGCATAGCAGAGCGACCGCCGACCGGCACCCAGATGGATGAACATTACAATAATAATGATTCGAAATGAACCTAAACAAAAAAAAATATGTACACGAAACGAATTGAAACCCTCGTAAGAATAAGAAGCCATCTTCGTACAGTGTCAGTTGGTCTGTCCCGTTGTTGTGAAAATTTACAGCAACTATTGGGTTGTGGGACTCGCTAGACTCTGGGGGATACTCAGTACAAGAATCCACATAACCTCCAATATACAGCGTGTATAATGTGCTTATGTATGTACTCGCATTCGTTTCACATGTTTTAAAAGTTGTACTCTACTACTAACTATGGCAGCTCGTACCTGTAGCCTTCTCTATGCACTGTCCATTCTACAAAGTACCTACAGCTACAAACGGCTATGAGAACTCGCATAAAAATAACTCAAGAGTGCTGCTGCACGAAAGGCAGCGAAATAATTGCGTAAACATTTTTTGCAGCTCTTTTTTTCTACATATAACTTTGCCATTTTGTTTGGCTGATTCCGACGACTGTGTCGGCGTACAGCAGAACAGGAACCACACAATACTGAACGAGACGAGGGAGTCCTTCTACGGGGCGGTCGTCTGTATAGCTAGCAGTCCTTATGGCAGAGACTATGCAGCCATTTATTCAGTGTCGGTGTCGAGGATCGTTCTTTTAGCATGGTCAGATATTAAAAATGTTTTTTTTTTTTTAATCTTTTTCGATATTTTTATTTTTTAACATCTCTGCATACAATTTTATCACTCACAGTCTAGTGGAGGGCTGTGTTCGGTTATTATATGCCCGCGTAATGGGATGCAGTTAAGAGTTCTGTTCGACTTATTTTATTCTTTTTTTAAGCTGCTTCTTCTGGTTTTGAGGTTTTGTAAATGGACATGCCATTTTCAATTTCGATTCGAATTACTTAAGTGAAGGTGAATGGGTTCTTTTTGTCTGTTCTGATGTAGGAACCGAGTTGGCAGTTCTTTTGAATTGGTTATGGTAATACGAACGAGTTGAATGTTGTGGTTCGGGGAGTAAAATGGATTTAATGGCTGTCACATTAGTAGAACTTAACTTAATTTATGGAGTGCAGAGTTTTCGATAGTTTGTTATTGATTAATTTACCTGAAATAAAAACAGTGGTGGGTGTAGTCTTATAATCTAAGAAAGGTCTGTTGTGTAGCGACGTTGTAACGAACTCACCTGGAAATAAAAAATTAAAAACAATCGAATTAATTGTTTTGATGCGTTTTGTTATGTAAAATGAAAATATGTAGCGTCAACTTCAACACAATTCTATTTGAAAAGGCTTATAACAAATTTGACATATCTAAACTGAATCGTTACGCTGTTGTAACTTCTACCAAGTGTCATGTTTCAAATATGTTAATTAATTACTTTCATGAAATTGCGACCGAAAGGCTGATTGTTATGTTTAGCAATTTCACAAACGTATCTTTAAATATGTACACTTCTTTGAAAATGTTAATATGAATACATAGCGATTCCATTTAGATTTAAATATATTCAAATTAAATCATGACAAATCGCTTATTCTGTCACATTTACTAGCAATTTAAAGTTATAGTGCCCATAAAAATCGTAAATCTACAAGCACATACCTATCTCTGATGCATCTTCCTTGACATTTTAATAAATTCAATTAAATTTAACTGACATCGCTATAGATAGTATTACTCTAATAAAATTCAAGTAGTATGCACAGCACATTACTCATTCATTACGCTTATTAGCTTAATGCTACTATGTATAACAAATTGAAAATAAAGAAACCTCTCACTTAAGCTATAATTATACGCTAAATGATAATTTCCATATCCGCCTTAAGTTTCCGTAAGCAATGTCACTTTTAATATTAAAGGAGCTCAGACACCACATAGGTATGCGGTATTTACCGGCAGAGCGCGAAACGGTGTACCGATTGTGCACCACCAGGTACCGCTCTATTGTGTGAGCTCCTTAAACCCAAATTTTCCATGAGAACTTCTTTCGTATTCTGCTATTTGTCACTCTGAAATGACGGTAGGTACTTTTTTTTATTATCTCTTACCTGTTATATGTTAAAAGTTGATACTGTTTAGCTCATGTACACACAGAAAATAATCGGATTGATTAGACCACCGATGTGAAATATCTATTTTCAATTGTCCTGTGCAAATTAGTGTTCAGCTAATTTAATGCCGCTGTCAGTGTTGACACCGTTTTTGTCATTTAGCAGTGTTTTGCTTCGATTGATTGACGTTTGTTTGAAAGACTAAACCTTACCTCCAAAATTTGTTAATTTATATTAAAATAGAGAACAAAAAAAATATTTCAATTGACCGTATGTCAAATTGAAGAATGTACAATAGGTACATGTCATCAGTCATCTTTAGACTTGCGTTAACTACGCGAATTTTATCTTATACCATGTTCACTTCTTTCCCCCTTTCCTGTGTCGATTTTTTGATTCTTGTTTTGTGTGCCTATATGGGGGCCGACATGTACAGTGGCCGGCATAAGTATTTTGACAAAACTAAAGTTAATTCTGCTCATAATTTGAACTTACTTCATGTAAATTTTGGCATCAATGGAAAGGTCATTTAAATTCCGTTTGAATGATACAAAACTTTCCTTAACCGATTAAGTACCCATTGAAAATTTGGAACTTTTGTAAAAGTCTACTTTTTTGACTTTTTTCCTCGGTCCAAAAAAAAAAACTATTTTGATGCAAAAAGTTTCTTCAAACAATTCTAATAGTGACTGCAAAAATTTTTTTTCAAAAATCTCTTCGCTAATATTTTTTATGATTTTTTGAATGGGATGATCTCAGAAAAATTTTGTATGAAAAGGAGGAAAAAGTGACTAAAGTAGTCATTTTTAGCAATTTTCAAAAAATCATAAAAAATATTAGCGAAGAGATTTTTGAAAAAAAATTTTTGCAGTCACTATTAGAATTGCTTGGAGAAACTTTTTGCATCAAAACATTTTTTTTTGATACCGAGGAAAAAAAGTCAAAAAAGTAGACCTTGACAAAAATTCTAAATTCTAAAATTTTTAAATGGGTACTTAATGGGTTAAGGAAAGTTTTGTATCATTCAAACGGAATTTAAATGACCTTTTCATTGATGCCAAAATTTACATGAAGTAAGTTTTAAATTATGAGCAGAATTAACTTTAGTTTTGTCAAAATACTTATGCCGGCCACTGTATGTATTTGCGACGGACCATTACACAATAGGCGTGTTTTTTTTTGCAATCCTATATAGGCTTAGCAAGTTTTCCATACGAATCGTTAGCCCGGATAATCATCGGGGCTTATGCTTTAGCCCAGATAAAAACTGTGCTACCAATCTACGATTGCTATAAATATTATCGAAAGAGCTATCGAAAGTGCTATCGATTGTGTCATAAATGACGTTAGTTTGACAACCAAAATTATTAGGGGAGACTGGGGCACCTTTAATCCTGAGGCACATTTGAACATTCGTAATAAGACAACATTTAAAAAATATTTAAAATTACATATTAAACAAAATTTAAACTTTTTAGGTAGGTAATACTTGGAAGCGTGGAATTGCATATTTTAATTTTTCTATTTGTAAAGAATCATTCACATGGAAGTGAACGAACGAATTTATAAAATGCGAACAATCAACTTTTTATGGATTTATAAACAGAAAATTGCACATTTTATTATTCCAAGAGGAGGATAATTAATTATCCCACCAACAAATATTAATAAAACAAATTTATAAACATTTTAGATAACGAAATTTCGAATTCCAAACTTTTTGTCGCGAACAAAAACACCTTTGCCCCGAATTTTCCAAGCTTATTCGCAATCCACATCATTTAATTCGCATTCCCCAAAACTAGCGAATAAAACATTCGTTCGAGCTTAACCTTAATTCGCGAACTAGAAAAGTGTTCATGTGAACCGACTGTCAAAACTTGCGAATATTCGTTCGCAGGTAAATAGTTTGTCGCTCTCTTGTGAATGGTCCTTAAGAGTGTAAACATTTTGTGGCGATTTTTATGGATTTAAAATACATATATCTTTCAGGCACAACTTCATTTGAAACCACATTTTTTTTTGTCGCTTAACCTATTGGGGCAGGTTTGAACAAAACGCTACGGTACACGTTTGAACAAGTGGTCTTTAAGTGGCATTGAAATAAAGGCTAAGCTACCACCACCCATCAACACTCCGGGAACATCGAGAACACCCAAATTCCTGAACAGCTAACCCATTTTTGTTTTTATAGAGTTTTTTTTAGTCATTTGTAAAATATTTGTGAATTTCAGTTGGCTTCTGTTAAGTCGTTTTTGTTTTTTTTTATTGAAAAAATTAAGTTAATTTTTTTTATTAACAAATTACAAAGCTTGTAGTAGCTTATTAGCTGCCAAAAGCAATTTCAAATACTGCCGTTCAAAAGTGTCCGAGGCTAGTTGAAAATTGCTCAGCCCACCAGATCAAGGTTCCCCAGTCTCCCCTACAAAAAAGGAAAACAAACATCAGAAATCAAAATATGGACAAGAAAAATTGCAACTCAAAATTTGGGCTTAGGAAGAAACACTGGGACCAGACTGGGACTGCTGAAATGCTATAGTGCACGTAAGCAGTTGTGCACTGCCACTGATCCGCCGCTGGAACTTGAATCATCCTGAATCACTCGTTAAAAGTGCAGGCACATCCAATACGTCTTGCAATTCACTCTTACACCTGGAACTTGCTGTTGCTGCAGAGCTTGCCAACAATAAATAAACCATCTGAAACTAAATGTATTTCTCCTCATTTGTAAACTATTTTAATATGCCTACAGCTAACTTGTTCTCGTCATTTTTAATTTTAAAAACTAATTGACTCTGCAAATTTTTTTTTTGTGAAAAAAAAAAAAAAAACAGCTTAAAAGTCAAATGTCAACTAGCATAGTGATGCCAAGTCACAGTAAAGCGTTTTTGTTTGTGTTTTTATCTAAGCCTATATAGGATTGCAAAAAAAAAACACGCCAAATATCATTGTGGTTGTCGAAAACAATAGAAATACAAGATTTTGCGACTTCATAGAAACCGTGGTGTGGATGAAGCGATTAATTACATCTCAATCTTATTTCTTCTGTGTTTGGCAGTGCAAATGTGAGTCATTAAAGTGTTGCTGACTTTTCGTTTACACTTTTTGTGTGAACCACAACAATTGTATGACTGGTGTATAAGTATAAGTATATATGGCGGCTTCTCGTAATTGAATTTGATTTGTTTCGTTTTGGTTTATGATTTGCTTGGTGCGCTAGATAAGTTTTGTATTTTGTATTGTTGTCATTTAATATTATTACCACCTATATGAGCTTCCAGCGTTACGAATGCATTATAGTTTTAGACTTTAGATTAGTTTTGTGTAGTTATGATAGTTAATTTTCATTTTTATGACAGCTGTTACGAGCAAACGAGTAGAGTATCCACTTTTAGATGGATTTGATATAAAAAAAAATTAGATCTCATTTATGGAGTATATTTGGTATCGTTGGCTCAATTATGAAAGTAGGCTCGTGAGAAATACATAATCATAATTGACTGACTTCGTGAAATGTCTTTATTTTATTGGACTACATCAGGTTTTCTTTTATGTGTTTATGAAATTGTTAGGAGGTAACGTGAAATATTTGTTATTTCTTTTTTAATCTCGCATTGTTCTCTTCATTAACAACAGCAGCGGTTGTTATGTCAAACTGAATTTTAAACGTCTATTACAGCTGTAGTACTACTTACAGTGTATAGCATTATGAATTTCATGCTTTTGGGGTTATTCATGCTATTTCGAGCTTCCATGCAGAGGCTATTCTCACAAATTTTAGTAACTTGGCAGCACTGTTTGATATTCGTATGCTATGCGTATGCCCAAAATACATGTGCTGAATTTCTGAACACAGTAACGCGCGCAGCACAGTAAGCAAGAGACATGAACAGAAATTTTGTTTGACGTAATTGCAGTGAGTTCTGTCATACAATACCTAAACGTCATTCTTTTGTTAACAGCTATGGTGTTTTGTGAAATTTTAATTGGAATATAGCATTTTTCTATTAATTTTTCGTCCATTTCGTTAGTCAACTGGTATTATATATTTGTAAGCACAACATCAAAACGCAATGATGCCAAATACATCATTTTTTGTGTTGTGGTGGTATTGCCTTTTGCAGTGGATTTATAGAAATATAGACGACTTGCAGTACTGCGACACATGATGAATTTATATGTGTCTCACTTTTCGTTAGACGTCAGTTCTGGTTGCCACCGGCCAAGACAAAATGTTGTGTATCTACTCGTAACTATGATTTCTAGGAACATTATCTACTCGCAATATTTACAAGAAAAAAAAACAATCCAGACATTATAGAGAAACGCACCCAGAACTGAAAGCATTGTTTTTTTTTTCATTCACATTCATATGTGTTTATAATTACATTCCTACTTATATCTTCTATTAACATAACAAAATCTCTAAGCTAAATACACAATTAAAAACATTTAATAAACAAACGAAAGCGCCCCCCTTTTTCTGTCTCACAGTACAAGCTATTTAATTTACTTAATTCGTCGGCACGCTAAAACTCAATCAGCAAATAAATATTTATCACCTCAGCTAGTTAATCACCCATCGTAAGTATTTACTACACATCACTACTACACTGTGTGCGCGCGAGCGCGTTCGAATGTGTACTCGCAGTGAAATATACCCAGAGTAAGCCTTCAGTGCCAATTATTAAGATTTATTAGGCTCGCCTACTTGTCTCAAATATGGTAGCAATTAAACCAGATGAAAATAAAGCAATAAATATTCCTTCCTCTATATAAATATACACGTATACCTATGTACCCTATCCAGACACTAAGTAAACGTAAATAAGTGCACATTCATGACACAAAGAGGAGAGAAATGACAGAAAAAGAATTCCATTTCATTGAATTCGAAATGAATTCACTTAGATAGAGACTTCTTCTATATTTATTACACGTCGACGTTTATTAGCAAGTTTATGGCATTGGAATTATTTGATTTTTTGTAAACTAATAAAACGACATAACCCCACAAAAAAAGCACATTTGCATTTGAGTGCTGCCAAGTTAACATTTTTTTTTAATCCATAAAAATAATTGCAATGTATAACAACGGTATGAGCATAATTTAATCGCTTGTTTATGGCAACATACACAAATTATAGATTCCAATTTCGAACTCAATTCAAAGCCATTGATTCATCATCATCATCACATTGGCCATAAACAATCTATAAATTTTGATATAATCGAATCGAATCATGTAATCGCATTGAAAAGAAAAACAAGAAAACCCCTTTCCGTTGGATAGTGTCAGGTATTATAAGGCAGTCGATGTGTGTAGTTTGGCTATCAAAAAAAAAAATACAACTTGCATGGTACATGGAACTACTGCTTTGGCTGCTGTTGCCTGTTCCCTGTTGGTGCTGATGAAGCAGCATGCTTTATAGAGCGACATGGTATACGGTCAATGGTGTACTGTATACCATGTAGCGCGTTGTATATTTTATCGTTTAGTTCCAGATACTTTCATGCTCTCCATTTTTAGTGTCGAACTAACACGTATACGTACATGCTGTGAATTACTGCCGAACGCTGTATACGCTGGTATATCTGCAGTCGCTTTTGGCTATCATCACCATCTTGTGATGCATTTTTATGGCATTGGAATGGAATCGACATGGGGCAGTGTTGATGATGACTGCGCTTTGGGACTTGGACCAGACGAAGGAGGATCATGTGTTTTTTTTTTGCTTTACTGCAATCTGCACATCGCGGTTCAACATTCAATCAGAAGAGTTCTTTTTTGTGTAGATATTGACAGCCATGTTTGCAGGCAATGGAAAGAACAGTGTAGATAACAAGAGTGGGAATGATTTTTACCAAGATTAGTTGAAAACTTATCTTCTACAACGACTTTACAAGCAAACGCAGCTAATACACACAAAGCAAAACGTCAGATTATTATCAGTAGGTAACATCTTCTTTGTGGCTTCCTGTGTTAATAAGGTGTGTTTGTTTTTAAAACCAGCGATTTCAACAATATATTTTAGAAAAGTGAAAAAAAGATTTTCAATTTGGCAACTCTAAAAAAAAAAAACACTCGCACAAATTGAATGCCAATTTGTCTCGATACCTATTTTATTAAAAAAGAGAAATGTATAAAAATGTACGGACAAGTTAGATTTATGTCAGGTAATTATGTATGTCAATCAGCAACATCCACAATCCAATAGTGAATACTAATCAAATGCTAATTCGAATTGACTAATTACATCTGTCAGGAGACGATAAGATTATGCACATGTATACGAAGATAACATTGACATTGATAATAATGTGAATCAAAGAAAGCTGTCAGTGAGACCTTCTAGCCGCTAAAAAAAACAGGCACGACTTGTAACACGTTCACGTGGTAAGAAATTAACTTATTTTTTATTTTTTGACAGATGTCGCTTTGATCTGACAGAGATTGTAGAAACTGTATACGAAATTGTTAATTTACTGAGTTATATAAAGAAAAATTTATTGTGTAAGTTGATTGAAAAGACATTTGTGACAGACATGAATATAGCTGAATGTTTCCATTTTATGTAGTTGATCAATATTCGTTGTATGTTCAATGGGATGTAGCTCGATTTAGGTTATTGTAGTACAGTAAAGTTAAGCATATATAAAACTCAAATGAAGCAAAATGTTAAGCCTAATAAATCACTGGATGCGGTTAGCCAAAGATCGGGCTAACTGGAGAGGCGTGTTGGTTGAGGCCCATATCCCGGATCCGCCGGGACTGTAGTGCCATTTAAGTAAGCAATAAATCATTTATGCCGTGATGTTAGTACTTGGGCCTAAAACAGTGTCTAATTACCGCAAGCAATACGTCAGGGAGTGGGCGCAGTAGCGCAGTAGTCTGCTGGACTACTGAGCGAGGGGTCCCAGGTTTTTTTCTACTGCGTCAACTCTCGCGAACGTCTGACAAACATCTGAGAGTATGACTGTCTTCAAAAAGCTTCTCAATTCAGCCGTTCGGGATCGGCATAAAATTGTAGGTCCCTTCCATTCGTCCCAAAAACGACTAATAAAGCTTTGCTCTTTAAATATGTTCAGATGGGAAAAGAATTCAGGAACTAAAATTCTTGCAAAACACACACCCTTCCTTATTCTGGTGAAGTGATTTGCACTTTGATACAGCTAGGTTCCAGAAAACGAGTGAAATCGAAATTGCAAATCGAGTCAATTCATTTTAAGTGTTCTGCATTTCGAGCGATTCGGAAACTTCGAAATTTTTTCGAAATCACAATTTTACTTTGAATCAATTCCGAAAATTTTGAAATCATAATCGAATACAATGAAATGTAGTACACAAAAATTCATTTCCGATTTCATTTCGAGTGAAAGTGAAATGTGGAACCTGACAGATTGTACCTCTTTTCATGCTGTCGGCCAACAGATGGCGGTATAATGAAATACAAAAATTGGCTAAAGACACAACACATCGTTTATCTTACACTATGATCGTTTTCCAAGCAAATTCGAGGAAATAGCCGTCAAAGTTGTTGCTTAGATAAGTTTTATCCATTATTTAGTTATTTTGTCATTTTGGGAAAAAGAAAAGTTTCCAACTCTTAAAAGTTTCCTCTACTTGTTCCATCCACTGTACAGCTCTCACATCAATTACACCCAGCTTCAAGCCCAAAACAGAAACCAAGAGATGGTCACTGACGATGGCAAGTGATTAATTGCCTCTCGGTTGTCGGTTCCTAATAATATTCCTTATAAGTAGTGCCTTTGCTCTATCGTCAACGTTGTATGCACGTACAGCCTTCCTTGGCCGGACTTGGTTCGTCAAGTCGCTCTCATCGCACCGATGTGATGCTGGTGTGATGGTTCACTGAGGTGAATCGAACATTGCCTCAACATCAGCTGCTGGGTATTTGTTGCCATTGCAAGCCATTGTTGGAGTTGCTGCAAGCAATATGCAGTACCCTGCCTGACTGTTATTGATAATGCTGCACAGTATACCTACTTATTGTAGTTGGGTTGTGTGCTGCTTAAAGGTGGTTTCAGTTCAATGAAGATAATACCCACTTGGGCAACATAGTGGAAAACGTATCCAACGCCGCCACCGCCTTTCTTTCTAGTTTTCTGTTTAAAGATGAAGGCCCCTGCCCTGCTCTTGCTCATGCTTCCCAAAAGAAAACACTTCAATTGATTTTTGTGTAATGCTATCGAGTCATGGGTTCGTCCGTATTGAGTATTCGACAATCAATTGAATATATACGTATCTCTGGAGCGCAATATGGCATCAAATCCTCTTGATGTTTCCTCCTTCGCCATTGTAGAATGGAGGTACTTTATATCTATGAAATCACGTATTTATTTGTTTTTTTTTTTACTTTTTTTGAGCGCATTAAAAAGAATATCAAGCAGGATTATTACGGTGCTACGAATAAAGCAAGACGAACAGAAAGGAAGAACAATTCACAAATGGAAAATCAATTTTAATTAAACTGATACCGACGAAGGAGGAGACTTGGGTACTGGTTGTATACATTTGCGGCTGCTGTGTTCTTTGTGGCATACTCACAACTACGTTGGGTTGTTTCTTCTCCAAGTGGATTTTCGATTAGTTCTTTGGAATTACCAATACGGATGGTGGGGGATAAGATATGGAAAAGACTATAATCAGCCGAAGGACTTGATATAGACAATCTATAGAGAGAAAAGCTTCTCTATAGCTATGGAATTGGAATTGGAATTCATTTCACATTGTGTTTTGCTTTTGGATATGATTTCGAAATTAAATATCGAAACGGAGAGTCAGAGTAGGATGTAAGCGATTGTTGTCTAACAAGTTAGGATGGGAGATAATCAATAAGAGATTGATATAAGATATCAATCAATAAGAGAGTCATTTGTGTTTGCAGGATTTTTTTTTTATAAACTGTTGTTGAAGACGATAAAGTGTGATTTAAATTAGTAATGGATGAATTATTAAATATTAAAGTTGGAAGTAAAGGGAGATTTTTTTGCTGTTTGGTTTTTCAGCCTGATTTTTTGACAGTTCAAGTATGATTCGTGATCGTGACATGTGTCAAAGTAAAAAATATTCAGTTAGCATTGTCATTTCCCCATGGATAGACTTACAGCCGAACAGCGTTTGCAAATTATTGAATTTTATTGCCAAAAATCGTGCTCAGTAAAAAATGTGTCGCGAATCCATGGACATATTGCGAGGCGAATTCGGTGAGGAACTCATCTCACGTTTTGGACCTGTGTATTGGCCGCCTAGATGCGCCGCTCGACTTTGTTTTGTGGGAATATGTGAAGTCTCTCGTCTATACGGATAAACCAGCAACTAAAGCCGCCTCGAAAGACAAAATAACTCGTGTTATTGGAGAGATACCAGTTCCGGATGGACCCATTGAAGCTTAGTCGTGGTCAACATTTACACGAAATAATATTCAAAAAGTAAATGCGGCAAGAATTGATTTATCGACCCGAATAAAAATTTCACTCAATTTTCCAAAATTTTCGTTATTTATCTTTTCATTTAAAAAAATTAAAAAATCACCCATTAGAAGCTGCGATATTTGGAGTATATTCTTTGACGTTTCTTGCCTATAACAAACTTATTATACTATTTTGACCAGATACCTTCAAAAGTATGTAGTTTAAGAAATAATTCTTTATCGGTATCCGTCCACTTCTTTCTTTTTTTTTAGCTTTTACGATCCATCCATTTCTAGTTCCTTCTTATTTTAAAAATTTTGACATTTTTTTAAGAGCTCTTTTTTTGTTTGTCAGCGAGCTGAAAAGTCATCAAATGACGTGCGGAGTTCGTAAAGAGGTTTGTTCGATTTGACAAACTTACAAATGTAGCGATGAAATTCAACATTTCGATATGTTGGAAAATATATGCCGAAATGCTGAATTTAGTCGAAGTGATGAATTTAGGTACTGCTTAAACGTGGGGGCAGTAGCGCAGTGTTTAGTGTGCTGGACTACTGTGCGAGGGATCCCAGGTTCGATTCCCGGAAAAACACAAAATTACATCTTAAGGTTTTTTCTACTGCGCCACCTCTCGCGAACGTCTGACAAACATCAGAGATGATTGTCCTGAAAGAGCTTCTCAATTCAGACGTTCGGACTCGGCATATAATTCCGCCTGTTGCGAAATCTTTTTATAATTATTTTTTTAAACTTATACTATAAGAGTGAAATGTATTTTTTAGTCCAGAAATGTCACAGAAATGTACTGTGATGATTTAAAAGCCGGTATTTTCCCTGCTGGCATCGTTTATCATCGATAAATCTGATTTTCAGTTCGATGTAAACAAAAAATCGATGTTCTGTCGAAAGATATCGAAAATAAATTCTAACTGAGGCTATCGCTACAGCACTCCACTCAGTAAAATAGATTAGATATACAGTTACTTACAAATTTACAATAACAATCAACTTCTAGATTTGTCTTGTTCTATAAACTGACCTGCAAAAAAAAGAGAAAAAGAAAACGAATTAGTATTAATTACGAAAACAAGAACGTTACAATTAAAATCCATAATTTCTATTGATACTAATACAATATTTATTTCTCATGATCAAATCACTTAGGCAAGAATTATGAAAATAACCATGTCAATAATATATGACAACACCTCTCTTATCGCGCAAATGCCAATAATGATTAATGAATTATTCATAGTATACCTAATAAACTTTTACAACTGACATAAAAATATTGCCTTGGGAATTCTCCATGTTGCCAGCCGCACCGCAATAGATCATGTCTTTGCTAAAAAAAAAAAACAACAATAGAACATGAGTCCAACTCATGCAGAGATATCGACAAAACTCGCTCTCGATAACAAATCAAATTCAATTAAGACAGAATTGATTTTAATTGGGAGCGCGAGCATGTGTATCTGTATACCCAAACGTCAGTTGCTAACAAAATCTACCCTTTCTCACTATATCCTGACCCATTATTCTCCATTTGATTTTTTCCAAGAACTCAATTGAAAATAATGGATTTCGTAAAAATGACAACAACTGTCAGTTGTGTTTGTTTCCAAAGGCTGCTCTATTTACCTGCTTGAATTCGCCCATTAAAATCGAGGATTCACTAAAGGGCGCGCAGCGCTGCAGCGGTGTTACCATATTATCACGATTTAAAAAATTGAAATTCAATTCCACAGCGACCTGCACAGTAGCAGGTACAAAACGCGTAACTACACTGGTTACACATACACCGTGCCGTGTGTCCGCACTCTGTAAATTTATCTATGATTAAAGTTTTATAATAACTTTGTTAGTTGACGCTTGACGGTGTGTTATAGAGAGTTGGCTTCGTTGCGCTTGCACGCCATGTGTTGTGTTTTGTGTATACACTGTACAGTCGGGTATGCAGTGTATTAGCGACTATTAAGTGAAGTCGTGTCTGTTTTTTTTTTTACCCATGTTGTCTCTGGTGTTTTTTTGAAGTAATTTACGATATGGATAATTGCCGGCGGCAATAAAATAGCCTGTGGTAGTAATTTAATACGCCTTTCGAGTCAATGGTTTTCGACAATCATGATTGAGATTATAAGTGAGTGGATAAGAGAAGTGGTATATGTGTGTGTAGTATATGGGCGCACTCGAGTAGCTGAGAGTGTTGATAGACTGATGACTTTGGAAATTGATTTTTATGTTTTCGCTGACGAAAATAGACAATGTACATTTAGAATTGGTATGAGTAAAGTTGGAAATAAAAAGGTTACTTCATTTTAATTACAAAGTTTAGTTTTTGTTCAGTTGAAAGTAAAGTGACATTTGTCACTTTTGACATGATATTAGCAAGAACAAAAAGGTTAGGGTTTCATTTAAGATAGAATAGTTGACATTTTAGAGGCATTAAACATTGCATATATTATGAATGTTGGCTTAACTGCCTTAACGAAGCTCAAGTGTAGGTAAGGCAGTTTAATAGGATTATAGTGTTATACAAATTAAGTCCAGACACTTTACGGCTCAAATGTAACTTGTTGCACGAAATTAGAGAGACAGTTCCTGTTTTTGACGTAGGAATGTGATGGCAAATTACCACCTTAAAGTGTCATAAATTAGAAATTACTGGCTGGATGCACTCGGTGAAGTTTCAATCTGTCAAGAAATTGTTCAGTTTAGAAATTGTTGGCTGGATACAATCTTCATGTTTTCAAACATTAGCTAAATCCCTAGCTAAATTTTCACATGGAGTGCGTTGTGGATATAAGGGTCACAGAAAACAGCGGTTCACTAAAATAACTTCCCTCAAAAATTCATCGAAACAAAAAAGTGTTATATTTTCGTTGCGCTTTCTTTTTTTCTTGTCCGATATTCTTTAGTCTCAAATTGTTCACTTGTATAGGACTCATAATCAACGTATTCATTGAAAAAATTCAATCTTATTGAAGTACTCTTCCGCAACACAAAAACACAACAACAGATCTGTCAAAATTTATCTTGTGAAAATGTGCTTACCCATTAATGGGCGTGCTAAATTTTGACAAATTTATGAAGTACAGTCTGAAATGAAAATTAAATTTTTTAGCTGAATCAGCATACTGCTCGGCTGAATGGATTCGCTTTAATTTAGTTCGGCTAAATTTTGAAGAGAATTTTGTATGGCAGCTTAAATTTAGCTAAGCTTTACCCGAAACTATTTCCAGCATTTCATTTAGAATAAAACTAGAAATTAAATGGTCATCAAACTTCATCTGTGTTAGAGTTCCAGGGAATTTCTGCAAAAGTCAAATAAAAAGTTTTAGCCAGCTGAACTTTAAGCGCTTATTCCCTGATATATTGATAAAAAAGCGAAAATACAACTGAACTGTCCAAGACAAACACAATGGATGCGAAATTCATCGATAAATTTCGAAATAAAGTTAAACAGAAAGTTAGAGCTGTAATAATTTAGATTTAGATGAAGTGACATTTTTCAATCTGATTCAGACTTCAGTATAAGATTGAGATTAAGATTTGTAAGAAAATATTTGTCAAACGAATGCATGCAAATTATTCTGAAATTGTCAAAAATCTACCTGTGGAAACCAATTTCTGCTGTAACATAAACCCACCTCTTTTGATCTCATCCACAAGCATTCACATCTAAATTCATAAATATACCCTCCTTCAAATTCATTCCGGTTGGTAAATACTTGTAAAATCCCCACAGACAATAAATTAATAATAAAAAAAATGGCGCCCAACGTGAGACCACTTTAGTTTTAATTTCCCTAAAAGTGCATTCGTTCGGGACGTTAAAACTCATAACAAAATAATTAATGTAAACATCTTCCACCTCCTCCTGTCGAGAGCGAACAAAAAAAAAATCGCACTCACCTCCCCACCTCCCTTACACTCGACGATGTTTATCTTCAATCCTCATAATCCAAATGAACGCTTGGTGCATCTGACGAGGAAAAAAGAATAAAATGTACAGAAATCCGAGAAGAAAAGCCGCAACGAATACCAGCCCATACATAATTGCATGACGCGACACCTTCCTCTTTACGGAAAGATCCAAAGGAGCCATTCCAGCCCAACTTCGTGTTAAGCATCAATCCAAATACCAACCTCCAAGAGTGAAGTGAAGTGGAGAGAAAAATACTGCCTGCTTCTGGCACTGCCTGTCCGATCTGCATAATTAATGAATAGCAGAGTCCACTGTATCTTCATCAATGCCCGTAAACTACCAGAGCCAGAGGAGGAGATGCAAAGAAGGACAAAGCGAATGACTTCCACTTAAGCTAGATGGCATGGCAGCGCACAGTGTACTCGTACACTGTATACACTGGTGCTCTCCTCTGTACACCACCAACAACTTTTCGAACAAAGTTGAGTCTTGTTGGGGATATTACTTCGCTCAAGTTGGACTTTTCTACTTAAATATTATAGCACTGGTAGTGTGTCGGTCGGTCCTCTTGGAGGCTGCTGCTGCTGGTACTTCTGCTGCGGCCAAGGTAATGGTGGCACAGCAATGGTGATGGTTGAAAAGACATTAAAACTTGTACTTTGCCGTTTGGAATGTCTGCCAGAGAGTACAGGAAAGCAGTCAGGCCATGCCAGGCCAGGCACTTGATGTATTTCTCCTTCGTAATGTCGAAATGGAAGCACAAGAGCGAGAGGCGAGATGTCTTTGTCCCTTTCATTCGCATAATGGAACCCTTTTCAGCTCCCTTCTACTAGTTTGTTCATTCGTTTAAATTGACTCACATGTGTGTAGCTAGACGCATGTCGGATATAATGGATACAATATGGAGTAGGTACTACTGCAATCCTCCATACAGATGCTCCATAAGTATACCCAAGAGCGAGTGTGTCACTGTTTAGAATTTATTTACAATAAAATTCTCGTGAGGAATCAAAAGAGGACGACCATTGAAATTTGCCGTAGACATATGTACGTTGGGATTGCCATTGCGATTGCGACTGCTCCTGTTTCCATTTCAACTCGCTTAATAACCGGAAACTTAATCAAAGGAAACATCAAAGCCAAAACCACACTGAAAATGTTTAGGTGGTGAGGGCTTCAAGATTGCTCGAATGGGATGCAACTACTACTTTCATGTTGTGGTTGTCTTTGGCCAGGCAAGGAGTTTATTGTATATAGCTACAGCAAATCTATCTCTCAGGCCGTAGATGGATTCCAGTTCCCAGGGGAATGGTGTATAGTAGGTTCGTCTATGCTATGTCCTTCGTGTTTAATTTCCAAGTCAAGAGCATTCGCTGAGTTTATTATTTATTTCTTCGTCTTCTTGTTGTTGTTGTTTCGCCTCTTCTCGCCCGTTCGTACGGATGGGAATTATGAAGTTAAGTGAATCAACTTGAGGAGAGTTGAAACATTTTTTTTAGCCGAAGTGGATTTGGTTTCAAGTCTTGCAATGAAAGTATACGGCAAAGGCTGCGCTGAAGTTGGTGGTTATTTTTTTTGAGAGCACTGCTTGGAGGTTCTTTGTGGTTATGGGTTTTGTTATATTCTTTAATGACCGTTAATGAGGCACTAGGCAATTTTGACGTTATTATTATTAGTTGCAATGATTTTGCCGTTCTCGTTGAGTTTTAGTTGGGCGCCATTTTCGAAGAATATAGTTCAATTTGATCTCTTTTCAGATGATTGCTGCGCCATCTTTGCTTGAGGCGATTTTTTTTTCTTTCTACTATGGATCTCTATAAGTGGATTGTTTATGTTTTAATTTTGAATTTTTGTAACAGTGAATTTATAAAGAAAGACGTAGAACCTAATAGGTGGAGGCGGTATAGAAAATGAAAACAGCTGTCATAACAGTGCTGCCAGTATGAAAACTTGGCCCTACTTAAAAACTACATGAAAAGTGTCATATTGCAGAAGGTTTGCAGAATTAAACTTTTAGAAATTTACGTGAACAGTAACTACTTGTAGCTGTGACTACTGCGATGAATGAAGTTATAAACGAGCTTTCTTCTCTTGTGTTCACTTGGACAGGTGATATGAAAACCGGACACCTAGCTATAGCTTCTCTTTCCAGCTGTATTATAAAATTATGTCAACACCCGAGAGCTTAATGAGATTGCTTTGGTGATTCTTTTTTTTTTTTGTTCTAAACGTTCCTGGGATATGTGAAATAGAGCTTCCGATTATTTCTGAAAACTGCAAGTCAAATAAAACTGTGCACGAATGTAAGCGCGTTAAGTAGATAATTTGAAGCATACGGCTATAGCGCTGACAACTGACACAAATAGTCACTCCGTCGTTTTCGAAAAAGTACGGCCCATCACCAGACATCACCAGACAACGATGCACACTAAACATCCACTTTTTCCGGATGCGATGGTTTCTCTTCAATTACTTGTGGGTTTTTCGATCCAACAGATACGGCAATTTTGCTTCTTCACATATCCGCCGAAAGAGCCTAATCGCTAAAGAAGATTTTGCTCGACTGCTTTGACACGTTGGCTACGCAGAATCGTCATTTTTGTAAAAAAAAATTAACTATTCTAACACGTTGTTCGGTAGCTAAGCGATCCATAAAATGGCAAAGTTTTATCTAAACAAATCACAAGTTAGATGACATTCAAGTTTGACAGCTGTCAACATTACAAAACTAAATTTTCCGAACAAATGAATAACCGATTCGCATATTTGCATTTCCAACTACATCCGACTGAAGTGGCAGCACTGAATGACTTGACTTGAAATTAAATTTTTGACAGCCATACTGCAGAATATAGGTGCGTCTTGACAGTTGCATTAAATGGGTTTAGCGCACGATATTTAGAAAAAAAAATCTAAAGCAAAAATCTCGAATAAATATTAATTTTTGAGACAATGGTAACAATTTGCGCGCTACAAAATTAATAACACCAAATCTAAAAATGGTGTTAAAAAAGTGAGATACGTGAGATACGCCCCAGCTTGTAGTCACTGTAAGGATATCGAATTTACTTTTTATTTTCGTAATTTTTTCGATATTATTGTACATTCGAGATTAAAAAAAAACTTTTCTAGATTTTTGCCATTCAAGATTACGTCATGATCCCGCATTAAATTGCACGAAAATATGTGGTAAATTGTAATTGTTTAATTTTTTAGTACAGCATTGTGACGTACACAAAATTTCAACCTGTTTGCGGCATTTTTTCATCTGACAGCACAGAATTTTCACCTGAATTTGACAGATAAACTGCAATCATTCTAATAAGTGTCAGGTAGCACGCAATTTTCTCTACTTCCGCCTTGATTACCCAACTCTACTTTGTAAGTGCTGCCAAGTTTACCAACATAATCCTCAATTGAACCTTTGTTTATGCCTAAACAAAGTTTTAGAAACTTCTGAAAAACGTACTTGACTATTATTGTGTAAATCTTTTTAAATGGAAGATCAACACCACTAACTGCTTATAGCAGAAACAATGAGCCACATAGCAGAAATTATATTTTTCAAACGCGCTTATCGAGATACAGAAATAGCAACATTTTCTCATTAGGTCATTTCTTATCACAACATAATGTATAATGTTGCGGGTGTCTGGCAGTTGCTGTAGTTCCTTATATCATCAGCCACTTTTTTAGAAAACTGCTCTACTCTCTGTTCTAATGTGCCATATAGTGAAGGCGCAATCATAATCTATCTAACCATAAAATGTTGCTTTAGCTGGCTGTACAGGACACAATTTTAGCAAAAAAAAACGAGGTTGTCGTCGCAGAAGCGTTTTTTTTTTCTATTTATTTTCTCTTCCAATTTTGCAATGTAGTAGGTTTTTTGTTGTGCTATTCTCTGACATTTTTTTTCTGTTTACTATGTGGTTTTCTTTTGTAATGAATATAATCACATTAAAGCGCAAATCAGACAAGTCTGTGGTTCAGTTTTTTTATTTTTCTCCGTATTTTTCATTTCATTTTTGCGAAACGTCCACCGAATCGACCACAGCTAGTTTTTTTTTTGTATATTTTTATGTGAGCTGATGATGACGGGGCAAAGGGAGCATAACAAAACCGAAACGAAAAATTTATTCAGTCAGAGAATGATGTTGCTGCTATGGAATGCTTTGGATTGCTTCCCTACACACAGAAACGGGTCAATGGTCGAGGGGGAATAAATCTGGTTCTGGTATAGTCAGCAAATGAGATCTATACAGAGAAGATACACAGCAAAGATATAGAAACCAAGAAGAAAAAAAAATTAAAAAAAAAGAAATACGTACGAAGATGGTGATGATTTTATGCTACTTCCAAGCGAGTGGTGTTATCGTATCTTCCAGGTAGTTTTATATGAAACCACTTAGCGGGAATGAGAACACAAAATCTCTTTAATAAAGAAGATACAAAAAGTTTGAGATACTACTACTATGCCAAGTGGGAATAAGGTTGGGAGTCATTATGTCTCATCGTTGAGATACCCTCCTCGGTTTTTTTTTCGTTCATCACTTGGCGCACTGTGTATATATTAATAACAAAGCTAACAAGCGACAAGTTGTCGTTGTCGGAATAAATTTGAAATAAGTTATAGATTTATCTTTTGTTTCCACTTGAGATCAATAAATATGATTGTTTAAAGGCTGCTGTTAAATTAGTGATGAGGTAGCCGTGGCGTGTTACGCGAATTAATGGAGAGGTGGTTCAGGTTTGGTTGTTCTAACTTGGACTTGGACAATGGACATGGTGCAATTTTCACACAAATGGAGAGATTTTTTACACATTTTGAGCAAGCAAACTAGTTTCTCGTCTCGGACATCGGCGAAGCAAGGCATTTAAAAATTTGCGGACTCTAAAGGGTGTTTTGTAGAGGTTGGTTTTTTTTAAGTTGCCAACATTTCTATTAGCGACAACTAATTTGTCAACTGACAGCTGTTTTGTGTTCTTATTAGTTTGCCATTTCATCATGAGTAGATCTAAGATACACGGCCCTAGGTGCAAACAAGTCTAAAATTAGTAACCGAATAAATTTCATTTAATCGGTTACTAATTTTCATTTAAATGACTGTTTTTGAACTGGCAACACTTTTTCCAGCGACAGCCAATTTGAGAGCTAACAGGTGATTTGCGCTCATTTTGTTAGATTTAAGTTTGGCATTTTACTATGAGTACCTATAGAGTAACGATGCACGACAAAGGCTGTTCGAAAACTTAATTGAAAATTAGATTTCCAAATTGAGCTTTATTTGATTTAGGCAAACAAATAACTGGAAATGATCTCCACAAGTCGTTGATATTAAACTATGCACTTGCTATCAAATGTTATCAATTTTGGGCAAATTTAGCCTTGTCCCATGATATTTCTTGATCCGAATTTAGAAAAATGGCAGAATGCTTGCTGCACTTGCTGGATCCTTGCAATTTATTCTCTCCTTGTTTATGCTTTCCTTTTAGTAAAAATAAAATCTTGTGAAGTATATAGCTAAATACAGTATGAAGTCAGTTAAAAAATATATTGTTTTCTAGTCAATGAAAAAGTTATTGAAATGTCTAATCTGACACATCGTAGATTTACAATGTACATTACCTATTCTTAAAATTGTTTATTCAGCTCAGAGCGGATGAAATAAAAAAAAAATAGTCTCGCGTCTGTCATTTTGACAAACGTCATTGCTCTAGACAAACCCATATGAAGTATGTAAGTATACAAAACTTCTATGAAACAGTAGGTCTGTTTACTTTTAAATTTTACGAGTTTTTACAAATTCTTATATAGTACATTTACACCGCACCTAAATTCAACATTTCAGCAGACAAAATTTCGAAATCAAATTTTGCGTTCCCACTGTAACTTCAGCATTTCAAATGACAGCTAGTATTAGAATTGATTACCTACAGATGTTTTTTGTGTTTCGAAATCAAAAGAAGTTTGTACCTAAAGCCCAGTATCCTGTTCGCGCTAAAATTTAGCGAGCGCAATTCTCTCCACAGCACAGATAAACGCTCGCTAAATTCGTTGTACAGGATATAGATAGGACACACACCCATAGTTTATTGCCACATGTATTTTGATTTTTGTTATTTTTTCACTTTTTTCCTACTCACTTACATCGTTTATCAAGTATTCCACGAAATATTCAATTAAAAAATAGTTTTGTTTCGAAAATGTCAAAATTTATCGCCGATTTAATGTACCAGGCAATTCTTTCGCGAGCTAAATCAGTGGAGACATTTTCTTGGCCGAGTATAACAAAATTGTACGTAGTACGTATAACACTCAGTATTGTTATACCGGACTGACATTGAGTGTGTCCCATCTATATGAAAGTAAGAATTTAGCGTGCGGAACAGGATACTGCTTTGCTAAACTGCCTCGATAAATTTTATCTCTGTAGACATTTTTGTATGGAAGATAAAATTTAGCGCGAGCAGGATACTGGGCTTAAAGAATTAATTTGTTAGTTATATTAATCTTAAGCCTAGTATCCTGCTTGCGCTTAATTTTAGCGAGCGCTTTTCTCTCCACAGCACAGATAAATGCTCGCTAAATTCGTTGTACAGGATATAGAGAGGACACACGCCCATATTTTATTGCCATATGTATTTTGATTTTTGTTATTTTTTCACTTTTTTCCTACTCACTTACATCAATTATCAAGTATTCCATGAAATATTCAATTTTTTTGTTTCGAAAATGTCAAAATTTATCGCCGATTTAATGTACCAGGCAATTCTTTCGCGAGCTAAATCAGTGAAGACATTTTCTTGGCCGAGTATAACAAAATTGTACGTAGTACGTATAACACTCAATATTGTTATACCGGACTGACATTGGGTGTGTCCCATCTATATGAAAGTAAGAATTTAGCGTGCGGAACAGGATACTGCCTCGCTAAATTTTATCTCTGTAGACATTTTTGTATGGGAGATAAAATTTAGCACGAGCAGGATACTGGGCTTAAACATGAATACAACTGATAATTCACTATCCAGACATATTTTTCCTACTTCCTACTTTTTTAGCTTTTACAATCTAGTTTTACAGTGTTTTTTTTTTGTCAGTGAGCCCAAAAGTCACCAGAATTAGGTTTGTTCGATTTGACAAACTTACAAATTCAGCACTGAAATTCAACATTTCGCTGAAATCCAACATTTCGAAATGTTGGAAAATATATGGCAAAATGTTGAACATTTGGCCTGAAATGCTGAATTTAGCCGAAATGATGAATTTAGGTGCGGTGTAAACGTACTATTACAAACTCGTACTATCCTAAACTCGAAAAATTCGTAAAAGAGAGCGAGATCTTTCTTTCTTTTCTTTTTACTCAACAAGTTGCAGTAAGAATTGAAAAAGCTGTAGGTCGTTTGACAATATTGACAGCTGATTTGAAATTTGTAGACCTATTGGAATATTGATATTATTCGTGTATTATTCGTCATTTTAAAATGTGTATAACATTTTAGCTTGTAAGCGAAGAACTGTCCCTCAAAGTAATGATTTTGACTGATCAAGTCAACAAGTGACCTGTCAGTGCAATGTTCATAACAATGTGCTTGTCTTGAAATCTCAAAATTGTATTTGCGTACTAATTCATGTGATTATTCTCTTTCGACCTCATACTGTTCCGTTATAAATTTTCTGAAGCATCAATAACTATGGGCATCTAAGCTATGTGTCATGGGCTTGTTCGTTGATATGTCAAGACTTAATTAATGATGAAATTCTTAATTTGTGTTCTTCTCAAAGCTATTTATATAAACAAAATCAAAATGTCGACTGAATTCATTATTAAAAAAAAGAAATCTATTAATAAAAGAAAAATAAATTATAATAATAGCGCTAACAAAAACAAACGATTCCATTTGGATGCTATATGACTACATTGACCATTCAAAAACAACAATTAAGATAAAATATGAGAATACACCTCAATATACCGCAAATTAAATTATTTACCAAACACATAATGTCAAAGCGTGAGGAATTAATAAATTATTTACCAGATAAACAAAGTGCGACGTTCGCTGTTCAATAAGCCATTATTGACAGATTGTTGTTTTCAGTCATCTCTCTCGCTCTCATTCGCTGTTTTTTTTTTGCATTTTGATTTATTTTTTGTTTGTTTAAAATTAAATTAACATTCATTATCGAATGTCAATTCAAATTGAAAATTTGTCACTTATTTGCAGTGTGCGATTTTTTATTTGTTTATTTATTGTTTTCGCGTCAGTCCGGGTGGTCCGGGGAGGACCTGAGGAACTGTACAAATTTTTATATTTTCATTTTTAATTGCTAAAATGGAAATACTTACACAGTGCACGTTTGGCAATTTTCATAATTTTTAATTGCTCAATGTTCGATTAAGGTCGAGGTGAAAATAACATGAGAACAAAAAAAAATACAATTAATACACAACCATACATATGCATGGTTTAATCACCTCACGGAGTGTGTACATACATATAGCTATAAATAAGTACCCATAGCAGCAATGTTGTAAAAAAAAAAAACAAAAACACACAAAGCGGCGATAAATATTAAAGCTGAATAATTATTAATTCATGACTGCTCAAACATGCCGGCGTAATGTCATAAAAAATGTACACAATAAAACAAATAGCAAATTATGCAACGGAAATAAATAGCTAGTAATAAAATCAAGAGAGTACAAAAACAACGTTTCTATTGATTTTTTTTTTAATAAAATCAGTCAATTCAATAATGATACATGACGTGTACGCATATACAATTTGTTATCACTTAACAAGTGATTGGAGTAGGTATTTGCAAATGCTCAGCGACAATGTTATCGGGAATTACATTTAAATTTTCCGGTTGAATGTGGGAACGATGGAGAGAGTACAAAGTGTCATTTCGATGGAATGTCAATGGGCTTAAGTGAAGAAGGCTTGTCAAAAATTAAGTATGCAAATAGGTCTGTCAAAAATCAGTATCTTGGGGGTTAGAAGTTTTCTTAAGTGTTTTTTTTTTTTTTATATAATAGTTAGCAATCTGCCACAGGCAATTTTTGACGTTTGTGCAAAATTTATTGAAGCAAAAATTCGTATGAAACGAAAATGCGACAGGAAACAAATGTGAAGTAAAACTTTGTATGGTTCATTGGACAGTAATTCTAAGCTGAAATAAAATGAAAAAGCGACAAAGAAACGGGAGGTCGTGGGTACTGTGCGTGCTTAGGCAGCTCGGACAGAACCAACCATCAGAGAGTAACGAAAAGGCGACGGACTTGGACTAGGGAACATAAATAGAAAGATAAGCGCGTGAGGTGCGGTACTAGTAAGTTGGCGGAATGAGCGATAAGGTGCAAAAGGGGTGTCGTTGTCGTGTGTGAGTGCACAATGCACGCGAGGGATAGTGATGCTACCATCTCGAGTCCGTAGTATAAGCACAAAGCGTCATGGCTGGCGTCATATGAGTATAGCGAGTTCTCAGGAGAATTTACATGCACATGTCATGTCATCAGTCGTGCAAATTTTGTTTTTCATCGAGTTTATATGTTGTGCCGAAGTTTTTACTAAAATGTGCTAAAATTGGATTTATAAGGTGTACTTAAGAAGGGTCGTAGGTATGTAGAGTTGCCAGAAGTCTTTCAAAAAAGAAACCTTGTTCTTAAGATGGAAATTTCCGGATTTTTGGACAAAATAGATAACAAACAAGTGAACCCACAAAACTAGGAGCAAGATCCACGCACGATTTATTTAGAAAAAAAATGTCAGCTTGAAATATTTATTTATTTTTTATTTATTTATTTATTTCCAAAAACTAAACTTAGGGGTACAATAATTATTATAAGAAGACAATTTTTGTTTTTAGCAAGAAATAGCATAGTACGTTCTGTTGTCAAAATGACAAGAGGCGAAAGTACTTTTATTTTGAAAAAAAAAGGAAAAGTAATAAACTATATCATAGGTATATGTAAAGCTTTTTGCCACGCCTACTTTTAGGGGATATTTTTGACTCAAATTGTTGTTACAAAGGCAAAAAAGTAGCTACAGTTGCATTACATTGCTAAACCTTCAAATCAGAAGAAAAAATTGCCAATAAAATGTTCATTGTGACCATTTTGACACTTGGCAATTGAAAAGATCTGTTCGTTTCGAATTTCCTTCTCTGATTCCATCGCTGTTTATATTATGTCAAACATTTGTAGCTAAGATTTACCGCTGATAGCGTTGCAAAGCTCATTGGATGAGTTTAGGAGTATGAAATGGTCATGAATTGGTTGTCTATCGATTGACAGCACCCATGTCAACTGACATGCCATCAATAGCACTTCGCCTAGAAAAAAATAATAATCAATCAATGACACTGCGCATATTATCAAATCAAAGAGAATGCATGTTTTGTGTTGCCTCTCGCATATTAAGCTGATTAGCATAAGTCGAGTTGCTGACAAATAGCATTACCGAGAACATCATCGAGAAAGACCACAGCGAAGGAATAATAGCAACGCAGGAGGATGCGACCCGATGCGGGGACTTTGAGAAATATTCGCTTCACAGCTTGTGCAAATTGTGCATCTTCAGTATAGTATATATATGGACAATAACGACAACGACGACTGCGATGAAGACCGTGATAATAAAGATGACGACGACGAAGAAGAAGATGCAAACTTGTTTTCTTTCTGCAACCTCCCCACACAATAGCAATCACTTTCCGTGTGCACAACTATAAGGATGAGAGGTTATAAAAGTCTCAACCTTCTGTGTTCCTTTCCTATGCGGTGACGGTGTGGTCGGTGGCGGTAGTAGGTCGTGAAAGATGATGTCGAGTTTTTCACAAGCACTACCCCCGTCACCCTCACCCTCTTCCATCGCTGTCATCATGTACAGCATAAGCTAAGATTATGCAAAAGAAAGAGAAAAGTATCAGTTTATGCGCATGCATTTGCATGATGTACTTTGGCGAGGAAGATTTCCCATCGTCTTCCTGTGTGTGTGTGTGTGTGTTTTTTACTCTTCCCATTTTCTTGTAAATTGTTAATTCTTTTGTTGTAAGCGCACAGTTTTCTTTTTTTTTTTTTTATTTGTGTTTCATGAAAACATTTTCATAACGAAAAGCCATCAAAAGCAATTTGTTATGTGTTGTGCGCCGTTGTTGCGAGATGATGTAGGCACAGCTTAAGCTATTCATAAGCACAGTGTTACATGGTGAGGAAGAAGAAAAATAATGGCGTTCCGTTGAGGAGAGTATGGCGGGCAACATTCATAACATCACAACTTATGCTATAGAGTGAATAAATTCTTTATTTGGACTGCTGAATGCTGCGATGTTGATGCTGCTATATGTGAGCGATGTAGTTGAGGTTTTATTTTTTATGTTTTTAGTGGCTTATGGGCTTTTAATTGCAAGTCTCATGGACGCACAACAGAACGAGGTGGTAGAATTTAACCTATGTAGTGGCTAGTGGGTATTTAAGTATGCAGTTGCCACAGCAGGAGCACTTGATAAATGGTTGAAATAGGCGAGAAGACGACTGAATAAATGGTGTGACGGGGGGTTTTGAGAAAGACCGTTGACGGAATGTGGTGTGACTTTAAAATAACCCTATTTTTAAATAGTAAATATGAGTAACGAATTTTTGGAATTGTGGCAAGTCAAACAGATAATTTCAACAAAAAAAAAAAAAAAGAAAACAAATCCATCTTTCAACTGTCACCTTCAAGTCTGACATGGAATTGCCAAAACGGAAATCTCCAAGTACTTTACGTTAAGTTTTCTTATAAGCAAATTGTATTAACGTATTACGTGCAGTTAGGCCTCAGTTATAGCCATCAGTAAAATGTCCGTAAAAACATGAAACAGAACAAAACTGAAACATTTAACCATAGCATATCATAGGAATTCAAAATACTTCGTGAAACTGGTTGAGAAGTTGAACAAAAAAAGTTTTTCGTACGGAAAAATAAAGAAGATCATTATTTAGAAAATGTAAAGATCAATTGCTTAATTTGTTTGACGAATTAGTTTTATAATTCAGAAGCAACATTTTAAGACGAAGATTCAACGATTAAGTGCTCCAAAAAAGTGAAACAAATTTTTTACGGTTGCATTTTACTGATAGCTATAACTGCAGCCTTAGGAAAATTGCAAAATTTGAATAAAATCATTAAAAATAATGTTTTACAAAATGCCTAATTATACCACAACTACATTTACGAGAGTTAGTTTTGGGGCCGCAAATACGTACATATCTGGAGATTTAATATACAATTTTACATTTATTTACCCTAAAGAAAACGTAGAAAGAAATTATTAAAAGCGAGAGGGGTTAAATAAAATTACATTTAAGCGTTTATCTAAAAAAAAAACTTGTATCGAAAACTAAATAGAGCATATTGTTAAAAAGTTAGGCACATTTTGTAGGTAATTGATGATAAAACTGAATTACCTAACACTATTTAAGGCACCTAGTGACAGAAACAGAATTCCATACATTTTTAACAGAATTAACAGCCATTTTTTTTAGCAACAGAATTTAGCGCCAGAAAAATGACTGTTTGGCGACAGAACATAAGCAATTCTATATTGATTGTGTCTGTTGATACCAGTGACAGAAATGTCCATTTATCGGGGGAGGGAGTTTCTTTTTGTTTGCATTTTTCTGCGTCAGTCATCTGGTTGCCTGCTTTAGGTAGTTTAAGTTACAAATTCGACTACTAGACGAAAAAAAATGTTTTTAGTGGACATAATATCATAATAGCGCTTGACAGAATAGACAGCAGCCATGTTTTTCTGGATCTGTTTCAGTTTTGTGTGATTAAGCGAGCAACGTAAACAGAACCAAAATTTACTACAGAACGAGAAAGCTTTCTGTTCTGTTTCAGTTTCTGTTCTTTGTCACTTGGTGCCTTTAGTAGATACGAAAAATCAACTTGCGAATTTTGTCAGATATTATTTTCTATTTTGTAGAAAAATTACTCGAAATGCTCGAGTATAAAAATGAGGAAAATCGTCTGGCAACACTGATTGAAAACAAAAATAATTTCGCTGTAAAAAAAGTGCCTATTTAAAGGGGAAAGCACAGTTTTAAACTTTTTTTTGTGTTTTTTCCAATAAAAGTATATTTTTACAAATAACGTGATCATTAAAAATGCAAGCTGAACAAAGAATAGATATCGTTTGGTATTGCAATACTACCTACACCTACACAAATAAACGTCTCAATAGATTGCTCAAACTTAATACAAACTGATTCATTGATTCCGTTCATGTAAAAATTTCGACTAGCTTCAATCGCAGCTGTCAGATTGTGCATTAGAAGAACAAAAGAGGAGGCAGGCTATGTGGTGTGAAAGTTCTCTCCTCGCTGGGCTGTTCCATCACTAACGTCATAAATGCAATTTGATGGCATAATATCTCAATGCCACTGAACAAGTTAAGCTCATTTACCGCACACACCTGAAATCAATGAGCGACAAATTATGCAAATAATCTCCTGTTAAATTCAAACGTATTCCACTTGGAATCTCGGTATCAATCAATAGACGTAAATACTGCTGTCAAAAGCATTGTTCTAAGTAAATAATGCCAGCAAAACCAACAACTATGAGAGCATACGGAACTGTATGACGATGATGATACTCCAAGCTGGCTGCTGATGACGCTTTGCTCAATTCCAAGTAATTAACATTTTAATTAATTATTCAACAAAACTGGTAAGCATTTGCAAAGTTCTACACAAATACACTTTGATCTAAATTCTAATCCAATAATTCGTGCCAGCTCACTATTCCCCCAATGCAGTGCACATCCACATATGTATATGTGCACTGATGGAGGCGCACCATGCCGCCTGCCGCACAACTCCCTGGATGATGAAATTAATTACACAGGTAGACATATTTAACATGCCAGATAATACGAGTGAATGAACCCCGTCCCCGGTCGACCCCAAAACGCTTACCTAACTCAACTTTGTGCATAGCAAATGTGTACAACACCACTGTATAGGTGGGAGTGCGGGTTGACAAGGACACCGAACAAACCTCTGATCTGAACCACCTCCTTCCACTCCATACACTCGGTATATGCATTTGGCAGGAGACGAGGTAAACTCAATTACATCAGCTCGGCAAAGTCGGTCGGTGTATATGCACTCGCATGTATGGGAAGGTCTATGGGCTGCGCTGTGTATGACATCTAAAACAGCTCCTCTACACTAGGATACGAATCGATCCATTAGGTGTAGAGAATTTCATCAAAAGCAATTTTCCATCATCTATCATCGGGAGTAGGACATGCATGGGACTTTGTGTATGGTTGTGGCAACATGACAAATTATACATTAACATAGCAAAATGTGTCTTATACACTCACAGTCGCATGCACAACACATGCATATAACATGAACGTGAAAAGCATAATGAATTTCGAGAATATACGACTCGTTCGTATTTGAAATACTATGCGGCACATTGGTCGGCCGTTTCAATGAGGAACTACAATGTCAGTCGCCTTACCGCGCCCTCTTTTGGCAAACGACTCATAGCTGAATCGGAGAATACTTTTGTCATATTCCTGGATGACGATGAGGTAGGCGTAAAATTTGCCAACTTCCTCGAGAAACACTAAAAAGACAGCAACAAGAGCATTATAAATTTGGAAGCCAGCAAAAAAAAAGGATACAAATTGAGGCATTGTGTTTGTGCCAAAATCGAGATCTGTTTGTACCCATATATGTATATAGCGAGAAGTTGGACAGCATTTCGGTTACAATAAACAGAAGGAAATGAAGTTTTAGCTTCTGTTTTGGTTTATTTTGCAGTGTGAAGGTATGAGGTGTTGCAGTTTAAGGACTTTGTCTACGAAGTTGAGCTTTAGGGAAATGTATACTTATTTGAATGTCGGTTAAAGAACGTGACTTAAATGGAGAACTAAGAATACATTGTTGGTACATACTGACACTATACTGACAGGTCGATGACATTGCTTTGAAAACGTACTCAATTTATGTTAATTCAGAAGTTCACATGCAGAATAGAGTAGAATATGCAAGATTATTATGTCGTATTTGGTTAATAATTAGTAAAATTTTCCTACGTTTGACACCGCACTCCTACATTTTACAGAATCCTCGCAAACTGGCGCCCAACGATGGGACTGTTTGCTTCGCACATATCCCAGTCATATACAAATAAAATGGGTTTAAATATAAAAGGCTCTGAAATCCATTGGGATATAAAAAAAAAACTCTTAAACCAGATAACTTTTGACATTGCTACTAGACTCGTTTGATTGTATTGCATACGAAAGAAAAGTAGTTCGACGGATTTTTGGTCCTGTGTGCGAGGAGGGCGAATGGAGAAGAAGATACAACCGCAAACTCTATGAGCTGTATCAAGATGTGGATGTAGTCCAAAAGGCCAAAACGCGTCGGCTACATGGGCTCGGCCACATCGAGCGAATGGACAATAATGCTCCAGCTAAGAGGATCTTCGAATCCCAGCCCCCAGGTTCGAGAAGACAAGCTAAATTTATGAAGTAAGCATGCAAAAGCTGCTTCAAGTAGTACTTCGATTCGTCAATATTTTCATGTTCCCGCCTATAAGATGTAAACCTTGCATTTTTAGTTCAACGCGTTCCAATGGTTTTCGATTATTTTTCTGTCGTGGTGACAGAATTCTTCCGCACTGAGGGAAATATAATATTAAAGCAATATTGACTGCTGGTGTTATAACCATTTGTCGCGTGACTTACGGCATAGGAATTATTCACGTTTCGTGACAGCTGTCAATACATTTGTAACAATGATAGTGAACCTAAATAAATTTAAGGAGCAAATTGTTGTTGAGGAGAAGCTTTTTGGTTGAGCCCTTGGTCCACTCCGCACTGTGAGCGTGTCGTCTAAATTAAAGTAAGTAAATTGTTGATCATATTCAAAGAACTGTCAAAAGGAGAAGACTAGAGAGGCCCAACAAAAAACGTTGTAAGCAGCAACAAAAAATGCATTGCGGTTGTCAATTTTTTTTGTTCAATGATTAATGGCCTAGTTCTCATATTCACTTGACGCAAGTGATAGCGGCATGGCCAATAGACTGTAAATCAAGTTCACTTCCTAGTAGGGAAATACAACAACAAGAGGAATGCACACGGAAAATTGACTCTCAGAATTCAACTGTTCAAACAATCACCTCTAAAGGAATCTGCTAATGAATTTGTGCTGTAGTTCTGAATAGCTTTTGATTATTATTTAAACAGAAGTGTTTGTTAACAACTCAGCAGACTTTTCCCAACTGAAATTGGCAGGTCCTGCTCTACAATTTAAGCTGGGTGATTGATTCTTCTTTGGCTGCAATTTTTTTACGAATGAAAAACGTTGGTTCTGCTTTTGGATTATGTTTATTATTGATGTCTTAAAAAGTCTTTCCATTAAGTCGACAAAATGATATCGGCTAAGTGACCACCGCCAGATTTGATGACCATTCGGACCCGATTTATGGCAATTTCCCTCACCCTCACTCTTGTCAGAACTTCCGGCGATAGGTCCTCGCATTTTTGACGGATATTCTCGGTGAGGGGCTTCAACAGTCTGAGACTGTTTCACATAGACTTGTTATTTCAAAAAACCCACAAAAAGTAATCTCGAACGTATAAATCAGGCAATCTTGCCGGGCAGTGAAAACCCCCCAAAACGAGAGATTTGGCAACTCGGAAATGTCCAATTGCATGGCACATCGATAATCTGAGTTCACAATATTATTGCAGTCCAGGTGGTAGGTGAACAGACCATTGTTACAGCCAAGTAGGAGGACGTTCTCATCCATTTCGGCTTGAGCTTGTTCCTTGATTGCGTCCAGCATTTTCTTGTAATTGTCCATTTTCTCTTGGAAATGCTGGAACTCAGCTCCCCTGTGACATCTTCAGCCACAGCTGCGATATTGTCAGCATAACGGCTGCTCCGAAGCCTGCCAAACTTTGCAGCGTCTTGTGTTATCCCATACTGTTCTTTATAGGCGAGCGACTTAACGTCGTATTGTTCTCAGCGCCCACTTGCGACTAGAATTCGCTTGGGAAAGTCCTAATTTTTCTGCGTCAATACTACAGCCCCCAATCAACTGAATATTTCAATCCTCAAACTGGTTAAGCTAATAATGAGATCATGTGCATCACAAACGATAAATGTTCATCTGTAAATTCCTCAATGATGTGTGGTGGCACATTAATTCCATTTCTTAAAACAATGTATATCAAGGACTCTCCCCCCGAATATCAAATAAATCAAAAGTTAATACACGCAAATTCGTGTGTGTGGTGTAAAAACAAACAAAATCCCATACTGTAAACATTCATCGGAACGGAATCCACTCGTTCAAATATAAAATCATTCAAGTAACACACAAATTAGATTTCAGTCAAACAATAACAAATCCTCGAATTGCCACATCAAAATACCGTAAATAAACAACAGTCTCTTTCGTTCGCGATTCGGAGTGAAATATTCCTACTGGTCGGTGCGGGTAATCACAAAACAAATTATTCTCGTATATAAATCCTCTTGCTGATGTTAATACGATTTCCATTAATAATGTTCGCCTTTGATGTGATTACGTGCAAAATAACCCCACTGGATAAACACAGACAGATTCCAGATATACGACTACACATTTCGAAAATGATTTCCATACCTATTGTTGTTAACCCCTAACCTCCATGTGGTGGCGTTGTGTGTCCTTTGGCATCCTTGTTTATAGCCACGACCGACGACGACGAAGAAGCAGAGAGGATAACAATTTACGTGACAAAAACCAATCTGAATTAACTTTTTATGTTTGCTTCGTTTCACTTGCAAAACCGCTGTAGTAACAGAAATGTCAGTTCAATCTCAGTGACAGTGTATGTATATCTAGCTTTTTGTGAACACACATACAATCGCAGAGAAGCTAAACCAAAGTGTGTAGAGAAGCTTTTCAGAGAATCCTGTTTGTGTCATACACTCCTACTCAATGTGTCAATTCATTTCAGACACATCCATTTACGGTGTGTTTTTGTGTAGGTACATCCCTGCACTCTTGATATATTGTCTTATAATCAAAGGGCGAATTGTGAAACAATTTATATGGTACAATAAGGATTCTTGCGAATTCAAGAAGGTGAAATTGTATAAATAAAGATAAAATCTTATCCAAGAAGGAAGCAATAAAAATAATTTCGTTTTCTCACTTTAATCCAGGCACACAAGTTGGTGGTTAAAAAATTTTATTATCTTAGGCGATGTCGGCGAATTTTGTTTATGCCCATACCGCGCTTCGGTTATGTAGATCTCATAACACAAATTTATTTATTTTTTATTCTCAAAGAATTTATTACGTGGGATTAGTGGATTTGGTCTATAAAACTCTGAATTTTCATACACCATTTCGTTTGCATAGAATTTTATGTTCGCTCATGGATTTTATGAATTGGCGGGTTGGGAAACAAATTCCCAAATGTTTTTGTATAGTTAATTTCATTCCGACCATTCAATTGTAATCCGCAAAAATTGTCTGTGCTGCGTTAAAATGGAATTAAATATATTTTAACCACATAACCAACAAACTCGCTCAAATAGAATATGGCAGTGCGCACGTATCTATGTAATATCTAAAATTAGGTATTGACCACATAATCTTTTACTAATTCCAACAAATTATCTATCAATTATTAACAAAACACTGCGTGATATGTTTATAATTTCATGCTGTTCGTGTGGAATGAGAATCGATAGATTTTGAAATCTGTGCAGGAAATGCCGATTGGCGTCCGTACGCAAGCCATTCGGATCCAACTTAACACACACATACAAATTTTAGAGGGAGGATTTTTAAGTTATTAATATGTACCTAATTGACAAGGGATGAAATCAATTTTCGATTTCAGTTTTAAAATTCATTTGTCCAAAGCTTACGAATTCGCAATGGCGATAGTTTTAATAAAATATTCGTTATTGTGATCTATAAGCGATGATTACTAGTAAAGGTTCAAAATGGGTGCATTCAGCATTCATAAATTATTTGTGTGGCCGGAAAATCCATACGTTGGGCGTTTTTCTGTTTTAATTCAGAGCTGATCTGTGAATAGAGCTTGAGTATTTTAAGTGTGCTCTGGTTTACCTTCTGTGCCAGAATAAGAAGTCTCGTCCGCCATTTTAACTATAGGGGTATTTTTTGGGAATCTATAGCTAGCTCACTTTAACTTTTACACGCAAAGCTGCTATACTCACTTTTGGTTTTGTTGTTATACAAATTTTTGGTTTTGCATGTATAAGTAAAAGTGAGCTATCTATAGATTCCCAAAAAAATACGCCTTATGTATTTTTTTTCCTGTTTTTGTTTTTTTTTCTGTCAAATGTGACTGTAATCAGCTTTTTTTTATTCTGAGCTCTTAGAGAGCGCTCAGATCATTCTCTAAACGACAAAAGAAACACAAATTCTGAGCATGATGTTCTGAGTAAAAAAAGAAACACGAACTTTTTTTTGACAGTTCAGGCTCTGCTCTGCTGAACTAAAAAAGAAAATTTTCATTGTCAGTTAAATTAATTGTGTTTGCATTTTACTATGCATTTATGAAAGTTCCTGTGTCTAAATGTCAAGAGTTGTAATTTGCAAACTAACTCTTGGCTTTTAAATTCAGCCCTATCGAGGTATCGCACTTCGCCACATTGCGATATACCATTAACTTTTGACAGCTGTATCTTCCGAAGTTCTTGCTACGGAACATTTTGCAGTTATGGAAAAGTCAAATGAAGGCGTTTATATACTTTATTTATTTTGTTTCGAAGAGATTTGACTTTCGTTTCAGATTTTCTTCCGAACGAATACCTCGATAGGGCTGATTATTTTACGAGCACTGCAATCGAAATTTTAAATAAGAAAAGGGAAATCCTTGTATTGGCAATGATATGACTTGAATCGCGTCATTTCGTGACATACTGACGTGACTATGTCCTATTTTGTCCTAATCCCAAAACGAAATCGGCGGAGGTCTGTGTATAATTACTCGTTGAGCTACACGTCAACTTGCGCGCGCCACCTTTAGCGAAGTCTACAGCGCTATCTGTCCAGGTTTGAATCGACGACTCTTCGTTGATGTAAATTAATTTTGCAACTGATGAACAAATTTTCTTTTAAAGATTTGATATAATTTCATAGTCGCATTAACAAAATTATTGCCTTTAAAGGACCATTCACGTGAGAGCGAACGATCGAATTGCTGAAATGCGAACAAACCACTTTTGATGATTGATGGTTTTGATTTTATGAACAGAAAAGTTCACATTTTTCAATTCCGAAAGTAGAATAATTAATTATCCCATCAAAATGTATTCAGAAAACAAGTTTAAAAACAGTTTAATACCCTATTCACACCAAGCCGAAAACTGGGTTTTCGCGAAAACAGTCGAAAACTTCCTCGAAAACAGAAGTTTTCCCATACATATTGCAGTTTTCAAAACGAGTTGTTTGAGGTAGTTTTCCATGAAAACGTCACGAAAACGAGTACAATCGTTGAGTTGTTGAAGCAGACACACCTTTTGCAACATTCAGCGAGCTCAGCAAAACTGCTGAATGTGAGAGACCGAGTGAGAGTGAGTTTTTTTGTTATCTTTGCTTGCACCGTAGAGCAAACTACCTGCCATAACCAAATGGTATTTTCAGATGTTTTGATTTTGAATGTTGCTTATGTTAATTATTTTATGCATTTAACCATAAGTTAACGATTATCTAGTAGCTTAAATAATTTTGTTTTTATATTATGTCAATACGAGCGAACTTTAGTAACTAAAATAAAAGTCTAGTCGCCACAAACATTTCATAGCTAGTTTCAGAGCTAATTGAAACGTCAAACGAAAACGAGTTGGTGTTCGGTGTGAATGCATCTACGAGTTTTCTAAACTTTTTTTACGAAAACTCTGTTTTCGGCTTTGTGTGAATAGGGTATAAACAACAAAATTTCAACTTAAAAACATTTTTTTGCGAACGAAAACACCCACTGCACGAATTGTCAAAGTTTATCCGCAATCCACATCATTAAACCGCGTTCCACAAACTAGCGAATAAAAGATTCGTTTGATTTTAACCTCAAACTAAACATTGTTGGTAGAAACTAAAATTGGTGAACTGCCGCGACCAAAAAAGTGGTCATGTCAACGGGCTGTCAAAATTTGCGAATATTTTTCGTTCGTAGGTAGTTGGTCGCTCTCATGTGAATGGTCCTTAAGGCTACATACCTCATTTTGTCTTGAAGAATAAAATAAAGCCCAAATATAAAACTCGCCTTAAATTATTGTAATGGGAAATTACGTTTGTAAAATACAAATTTAATATATAACCACCTAAAACCAAATACTAAATTGTTCACCTAATTTTAAATCGAACTGTGACCGAAAAAGCATGGAATGATTAATTTTTCTACCCCAGTCCTATGCTCTTTATTGGATAAAAATGCCAAGCACGTATCTATACCTACCAAAAAAATATAAAATTCCATGCATACACGTGCACCGCGTGTCAACGTAAAGGATCTCCTCTGAGCAATAAAACGTAAAAAAAAGTCCTTGAATGCTTCCTGTTTGTGTGTTCCTTTATTTTTTGTATTTTTATTAAGGCTTTTCTTTTTTTCTTTTTTGTATGCCCTTCTTTCTGCTACCGTAGCCTGTTTTTTTCCTATATAACTTTTTCATTCTTGTGGAACAAAAGCCCAAACGAGAAAAAGGGAGATTCATACACATATTTGCATTTTACCCTCAAGAAACAAGATTCAAATGTACAATTGATGGAATTTCACGAAACTGAATAATAATGAAGATAACAAAAAAAAAGGAAACAACAAATATCTACAAAGAAACAAAAAGGCAAAAAAAAAAATGGAAAATTGAATAAAGTCAGGAAAAATGGGAGGAACAGGACATTGCAGCACATCTCCTTGTCGATCGATATTGTTGTTTTGGCAAAGTTCAAAGAAGACGTGTAGCTATCGGATCGCACATCTAATAAATGTTTATGAAGGGTGAGTGGAATGGGGTCCTTTCTACGAGTTAGTTTTGACATTGTTTCTTGTTTTTTTGTTTTTTTTTTTTGACAGGATGTGTACTGTGACAGACAAATAGGAGAATTATCTACTGTATCTACTCTATTTTGAGTTTCATTCTTTGGTGAATGAGAAAATTCATCTGTCATGGTTGGTTAGGTTTATCTGCCAATTTGGTGTAATAAACGTTGAAGGATTTGTATAAATTCCTGTAGTGAGCTGTTTAATAGGATTTTCGAAAGTTTATCTTTTCGTAGAGTTGGTATTTTGAAGGATAGCAGGCAAACGTATGCTTTATAAGTGGCCTTGTTCAGTTGATTCGAAAATGGAATTTTAGAGAACTTTAAAAAATATGTGTACTAGGTTGGTCAATGGGTGTCAGTTTGGGAAAATTAGCTCCTTCATGACTAGGAACCACCTATATCCTCTGGGTTAACCTTTGGTCGGCAGGTTTAATTATACATTTAAGGACACTGAGACTGAACTGAAATCCGCTTTTAAACCCTTGACTTTAGTACAAAAAAGTAGCTTGGTTTGAAAATCTAGTGCTTCAACGAAAATCGTTTAAAAAGTCACGTAATTGGGGCCCCGTTCCTAAACATTGAGGGCTCATGGATGGATACTGTCGCTTCAAACTTTGTGCAAGATGTATTACATATGTAGTTTCAGTCATACAGTCTGGGCTAAACATTTTTTAGCGTAACTGTTTACAAAGTCTTACAAATGTCAATTCTTATTTCATGACATTGAATTGGCAGATCACAATCCCAGCCATTTTTATTGGAAAAGGAGTTAAGTTGGTTACTGAAGTGGAACAGAGACTTTTTTAATGCTCAAGGTTTGGTGAATTTTATCGTCTTTTTGGTCTCTTTGACAAAAATTAAAACCTTTAACAGGCTGTTGTAACCCCTTATTTTCTTAGTTGAAAAGGCGCGCCACGGTTAGATGTGAAGCAGATCTTCAACCAACCAACCTCTACACTTCTACAGCCAGCCCGATCCTTAGCCAACGGCTTTCAGATGACCAGTTCAAGTTGGTTGCGAAATTTTGTAACTTGTGCGCGTCACTTGGGACACAATTTCCCAATATAAAATGTCAGGGAATGATCCTCGATTTAAGCGAAAGGCTTTGTTACTCCCAGCTTTTACCTGTAAAGGCCTTCTACTATCAAAAATACATTTTCCCCCAAACGCATTCATTTGTAAGCACTAGCGCCTGTCAAAAATTTAAACACACCCTGTCCATCATTGTTTGAAGAGCCTCAGCGAAAAATGTCAAATTACGAACGTGACATTCAGACCGCACTCTGTTTGATATAGCCTTAAACGTCACCATCAAATTGACACCCACACAATATAATTCCATTAATTCAAATCAAACAAAACGTCCACTTGTCATATTTGCTTAATTCTTCTTTTTTTTTCACTTATTTACTCTCATTGCTAACAATATTTTCGATATGACAAACAATGAATATATTCAGCAAATTCATTGTGCAATTTTTATCACATTGACAGAGGAATGTGTTTCGAAAGACTCATTCATCATTGAATTTAAAAAAAAAATCCTTCATCCGGATGTAAATTTGCATTATTTGTCCATCCATATGCATTCACATATACGCTGAATGCGGTCGTATGACAGTCTGCGGTACAAGTGAGGGCGATGGTGGGTGTCGTATACGTTTGCAGCCACCACAGAGGTAAATATTCAATTAAAAGTGACAGCCGGCAGAAGCAGCGGCGAAGAGCTATGAATGACAGTAGCACCACCACCAACAGTGATGATGATGATGATAAATTAAAAATTTCAAATTAATGCAAATATTTGCAGAAATATTTCGTTTTTAATTGAAATTTATTCGATTTATGGGATTTCTGTTTTTTTTCTGCTTTGGTTTTGGCATATCCAAACAGATTATTATCGTCGTTGTCAGCGGAAGGAATTAAATCAGTCTTTGGTGGGCGTTTACACTTTTTTTTTCTGGTGGTGGATGACATTTTTGCTCACAGTATCAACAAGGTAAGTTCTTGTTGTGGTTTTTAAGGTTAGACTTTTGTTATTTGAAGAAACGTATTTGTTCAGCAATGTTTGTCTGGATTTTGCAAAAGGGAATTAAAATTCAATGAGAAGTGTCTTACGATAATTTACTTAGTTTAGAACTGTCAATGTTAATGGGTTTTTGTATCGAATAATGTTTATGGCCTAAATTAATCTTGTGAAGAGTTTTTTTTTTTTAGGTAAACGAGATTTTTAGTCGAGCATTTCTCCACTAAATTTTCAGTTGACATTTGTTTTAAATTGTGCCGACCAATCTTGTGTTTGCTTTCAGACGAAATATAGTCGATTTACGTCAACTAGATTTGAAAATGTACCCGCGGAATTGCAATATGATAGCGTATAGACGAAGACGAATTACGAAATTCACATGACATTCGCTTTTCGATACCGAAATTTATATCTACTATACTGACAGTGACAATGAACAGAAACGGAAACAGAACAGAAAGCTTTTACGTTCTGTAGTAAATGCTGGTTCTGTTTACGTTGCTCGCTCAGCTACACAAAACTGAAACAGGTCAACTGTCGTCTATTCTGTCAAACGCTATCATGAAATTATGTCCACTTTTCGTTTAGTAGTCGAATTTGCAACTCAAACTCTTCCAGATAACAGATGCAGAAAAATGCAAAAAAAAAAAAACAAAAAACCTCCCTTCCCCGATAAATTGACATTTCTGTCACTGGCAGCTACTGAAGCAATCAGTATAGACTTGTTGTCGTCAAACAGCCATTTTTCTGTTGCTGAAAAAAAATGTTCTGTTCCTAATTCTGTTTCTGTTGCAATTGTATTCGATTCTGTTTCTGTTCCTGTAGAAATAATTTCTTTGTCACTTGGTGCCTTTATGAGCTTATATTGTGACGTATCTACTCATGGCGGAATTGTTAATACAAAACAACGTCATGCACATGTTTTCGCTGTTCCTTGTTGGCCACAAATTATGTATTTAACTTGCAATTGTAACGTAAAACGCGTCGGAAGCAGTTGCATGTCGAGAAAAGGAGCGTTGCTGCATTCTTCACAGACATGATGGAAACCAAATGACAGCATCGCTAAGAAGTGCTTTGAATGCAATTCTCAGGGTGCACAGCAGGTAGAAAGATTAAGAACAACGTGGGGATCAATAGTCTTAGCAAAAGCAACGACCCCAAGGAAAACGTGACCACAGTTGAGTTGAGACCGAGGAAAGTGTAAGTGTTGTCCCTCCCGTGGTGTTGAAGAAATATTATGATTGATGACTGCAGAAAACACTTAAGTAATGCCTTGCTCCTATCAGGCTACGTACATGTTTTAAGGAGTATCTTTATAAGAACAAGCATACACATACCGACTGTATTGTAAGGGAAGCGGGGCAGGTGCTAACCCAAGAAGCAACAATTATAACCTATTTGAAAGAGAAAATTAGCAACTCAGCGACTTCCAAAAGCTTAATCGGACATTTATACTGAACTCTGTGACTCTTGTGTCGGTCCCGGATCACACTGGTATTGCAGGAAATAAGATATCCAATGAGATTGCTAAGCAAGGCTCAGGGGATAATTTTTCGGGACCAGAACCTGTGTTCTCAGTCCTCCATTGACTATTGGGTTTTAACAATAGTGTATGGCAAGGCTCTGCAGGATACGGGCAGACTATACGCGCATAACCCCGAAAGTCAGTCAATAAGTCTGCAGCACTCCTGCAGTCACTCAGTCTCTCAACAGAAAATACTGTAGAAAACTTATAGGGCGTTCTTACTTTACTTTTGGTAGGCATTTTAGTGTCGCGATAACACGGTAACCAGCAGAGGCACTATCTTATAAAAGTCTCTCGCCTACGCCGACGACATCGAAATAAACGGCAGAAAGCAGCGGGATGCCACTGGCACGTTCGTGAGTATTGAGACGGAGGCGGCGAAGTAGGGTTTGGCGGTCAATAAGGACAAGACAAAGTATATGCTGTCATCAAGAAAGGACCCCCAACACCGACATGTCTCGGACAGAATTTCACTATAGACAAATATAACTTTGAGGTGGTTAAGAATTTTGTCTAGCTAGGCTCCGCTATGAACTCAGGTAATGAAGAGATTAAACGAAGAATAACTCATGCCAATCGCTGCTTCTTTGGACTAAGAAAGCAACTGATACTGAGCAGAAAAAGCCCGCTCTCGAACAACTAAAGTAACCCTTTATAAGACCTTAATCATCCCAGTTCTTCTTTTTGGTGCCAGAGGCATGGACTCTATCAAAAGCGGATGAGATTACTCTTGGTTGCATCGAGAGGAAAATTCTTCGAGTAATTTTCGGTCCCGTCTGCATAGACGGTAAATGGAGCACGAACTGTACGGGCTGTACAGCGACATCGACCTAGCCAGAAGAGTGAAGGTCCAACGACTGAGATGGCTGGGTCATGTAGAGCGAATGGACGCAAATGCTCCGGCCCGAAAGATCTTCGAATCCACACCCGAGGAACGGCGGCGCAGTAGAGGAAGACCGCGACTTAGGTGGTGCACGCAAGTGGAATGGGACCTTACTTAGCATGCGAAACTTAAGACAGCTGGCCAAAGATCGTGCTGGCTGGAGACGCTTGTTGTTTGAGGCCCGGGTCCATCCCGGACTGTGGCTCCACCTTAAGTAAATAAGTAAGATACCACGACGCTTGTATGGGTATTACGACGATACTTCGGAACATTCCCTTATCCGAATGACCTGCCTTTGCTCGGATCGGGTGGCAGATCTTTAGCACTGATGTACTGCTAGATTCCACATTTCACTTTCACTCGAAATGAAATCGGCAATGAATTTGTGTGCTCTAAATTTCACTGTATTCGATTTCGATTTCAGAATTTTCGGAATTGAGACAAAGTGAAATTGTGATTTCGAAAAAATTTCGGAGTTTCCGAATCGCCCGAAATGCAGAACATTGAAAACGAATTCACTCGATTTGCAATTTCGATTTCACTCGATTTCTGGAACCTAGCTGGTAGTGTTAACTCCTCTCCTCATCGCTGAAGTGCATTTTCGGCTTCCTCTGAAAGTCGAAGAAATTCCAATAAAGTGGGTAATACTGGATTTGCTTCCTGGTAGTATAGAATGGACCAATTGCGTCTGAGTACTTCAGTCGAGTGTTTCTCAACCCGACAAAAAAGGCATAGTTTGGCAGAGCTAGATTAAGCGACGAGACACGAAAAACCTATATCTATTGGGGATTAATAAGAAAGATATCAGAAACGGACCCTCTAAAGGAAAGTCTGGAAGACCGATGGGTGTAAAACGGCAGACTTTAGTGGAGGTGTTATGTAGCACGTAACCATACAAGAGAATAAAATCCCACATTCTTCGAGTATCGGAAAAGAGATTTCATCCCTCACACAAACTAGCAAATTTCAAATCCTCCATTTCCTCGAATTAATTCATCGAAATCCACCAAACATCGCCCACCAAAGCTATTCCCATTGAAAAAATTCCAAAACGCCTGCACTTTACCGCCAATTCCTTCCAAATTTATCTAGTCTATCTGGTTTATAATTATAAATTTACATCACGATTCCCATAATTTAACACTTTCTGCTCGAAATCAATTTAATGAACTGACAATTTACACTCGAGCGAGTTTGTTAAATCATCCGGCGAAGCCCAATAAACCATTAAAAGTATCACGAAAAAAACACACCGCCAAACAAGTAATAAAATTAATTTTAATTACCTATAATATATGACAGATATTAACTATTCTATTCGCAACACACGTACTGATGGCATTAAACATTTTCCCACACTGCTATAGTAGAGAATTTATTTAAATTCTCCCCCATCAAATAACTTTAAAATTTATAAAAGCAAAAAAATGCAAATAAATTAAGAAAAAAAATGTGAACAATAAAATTTAAAACAATGTAGCTCTATAAATTTTTGCAGATATATTTTCATTTGAAATAAATCCCCACAACCCGATTTCATGTGCAAAACTGCTCATTTGTACATTTTCGCCCCAAAAATTAAAAAAATACCTCCACCTCCATGTGTGTAAACAAATTAAAATGATGATTTATTTATTATTTCACCTCTTTTGTTTTATTGCATTTTACAAGTTTTAACGATTCCATTTGAATTAATTAAAACGAAAAATAATAATAAAGCCAGCATTTTGCAACTTTGTGGATGAAGCTCTCGGCCTCATTGACTTTTCTAGAGGCTACCTACCTACCAACGGACACAGTCCGGGGGGCTTTTAAAATTCAATTTACAAATGTGCTCTCCTCTCTCGGCCCTCTTTCCACATCAAAAATGGATCGCAAGAAGAAAACAAAATTTTTAAAGCAAATAAACTAAGAGGGAAAAAATCGGTGGTGGCGGGTATATAGAGAAAAGTAAAATCTAAAAATAAAATCATATTTCTTTCCCATCGTTCATGTCCATCCGTGTGTACCTCTCCATCTATCCCGTGCTTGTCCCGGATGAAGATTAATAACATCAAAGCGCTTGCCCCAATTAAAATTAAATTCATTGTAGCGAACGAATGAAAACGACCGACAAAAGGGTGCGAGGGTACCATCTCCTTCTCCACCCGAGTCAAGGATAATACAATTTTCTTCTGGTGTGTACTTTGTTAATTAAAAAAAACAAAAAAAGTTCTGATTGATTTTTTGTTCCTGTCTGTCGACACTGTTGGTGTTTTTTGTTAGCCTAATTGAAATGAAATTATCACTCGCGGAAATATTATACATAATTTTAAAAAGGATTTTTACTCAACCAGTCAGCCAACCATCGAGTTCAGGATTAATGGATGAAAGCACCGAAATTACCGAATTAGAATGTAATTAAAAGTTTCTCTCATTTTGAATGAGACAATAATTTTGGTTTGTATTTTAGTTGGACGAAAAATATTTTAATTTAGTTGTGGGAATTGGTTTTTTGATTTATCAAATAAATTATATTTTAGACAGGATTATAATCATTTAATTTGTATAGTTACAATCTTACCAAATGAATTATGATTACAGAATTTATTTGTCTGTAGCTTTACCTGAAAGTAAAGAGAAATAAATTAGATTTTATTTTACACCAATAATTCGCTAAATGTAATTACAAATTTTAGATAGGCGATAAATAAATAAATAAATAAATATACATTTTTGCATTTTGGTCTGTAGACTGTAGATACTAATTGGGAGAAAGTGTGAAGGGTTCAATTGACTCGCAATGGGTCCATTTTGAGTGTTGTATGAGGTGTCCGTTTGAACCCAACCTTACATAGTAATGGAAATCAGCGAATGAAAAATACATTTATTAGCTACATTTTAAACGAATGGAAAACCGAAGATCGCGGATACAAGCTGCCGAAATGAGATTTCTCCGTAGTATTGCTGGTGTGACCCGTAGAGATCGCATCAGAAATACCAGAATACGTGAGGAACTCAATGTCGAGCAGCTACTTCTCCGGACGGAGCGATCCATGCTTCGGTGGTTTGGTCATGTTAAACGCATGTCCCCGACCAGGATTCCACGACGTGCTATGGAATCCGTACCATCGGGTAGGCGTCCTCTAGGTAGACCAAGGATGAGATGGTTAGATCAAATTCATAATCTCTCCTATACCCGTATGGGGATTGCCCTTGATGATTTAGAGTCGATGGCGGAGGATCGAGAGCTATGGAGGGTCCACTTGAGCAACCTACACCCGCGACCCACTTAATGGACAAGCGGACCATTGAAAATGAATGAATGAATGAATGGAAAACCGAAGAAAAAGTAATCATTCGATAGGTATTCCAATAGTAATAAACAACCAGAGTATAGTATAGATTTCGATTGATATTACGTGCAACAAAGCACATGTCAAGGCCCTAAAGCCAGAACCGAAGCTTGTAACGACGAACAGTGAACAAACATCGTGGTAAAATCACAGTCGATGCTGCGAATTTTAAAGGACCACTTCTGTAGACTATTGAGCGGGGAAGATGACCAAGATTCCGCTATCAGGCAGTATCAGCCAATCAACTTTGATGATGATAGGCAAGAATCGCATCAACCTGACCAAAATGAAGTAAGGGTAGCCATGTCTAAACTTAAATCAAGCCTGCGGGCGCTGACGGCTTATCCGCTGAACAACTAAAGGAGATGATTTCGTAAGGAGGATAATAAAAAAAACTCATCTGTAAAATTTATTTGGATGAAAGTTCAAAGACCCAGGAATTTCAAATCGACACGCACCACCTCTTAATCGATTTTATGGTTGCTTTTGACAGCGTGCGTAAAGAGATGAACTATACAGAGCCATTTCTAGTTTGGGCATCCCCGCTAAATTCGTCCGTTTGTGCATTATGACGCAGGAGAACTCTCGCTGCTCCATTGAGGTTGGATGTCAAAAATATCAATATTTTTTCTTCGATGTCAGATTCGGTGGTCTTAGAGATAGTGACGCATTGCCATGTGATTTCTTTAACATTATAACTTAGAAGAATTGTACGAAACTCACAAGCCATCCCCGGTAGTACAATCTTTCAAAAGTATTGAAATTTTAAAGTTAACATTGGGTTGGGTACGTTTATGCCTTCAATCCAAAAGCCCGTAAAACAAAAGACCCTAATGGTATGGGGGGCATGCTGCCATCTGCCTGTGGTCAATGTACGCTTTGGAATGAGTGCAAGTCTGTAAAAAATACGGGCTTTTTGAAAATGTTCATTTATACGTGCTTCTTACAGGCTTTTATTTTATGGTCAACTTCGAAATGCTGTGTTTTTTTATATACGGGCTTCTGCGAATACGGGCTAAAGTTTTACGGTCAATCGTATTGTTCCGGATGACACTGACATAATCCAAAGGACTCAGCGGACTATCAGTGGTGCATTTTTGAGTATTGAAGCAAAATCGGCAAAAATTGAACTATCGGTGAATGAAGGCAAAACAATGTAGGTATATATGCTGTCCAGTCCATAATAAAGGACAATCAACATCGGCGCCTTTGATAGAACGTAAAAACGGACGGCCTTCTTTATGGCGCAGAAGTATGGACTATGTCAAGGGCGGATGAAAACACAATCAGTTGCTTTAAGTGAAATTTTTTCCGTGTGATCTTTGGTCCAGTTTGTATCGCAGAAGTCTGGAGAAGAAGGTATACAATGAAGAACTCTGCAAATAAAACTTGTCTTAATTAAATTCAAAGTCGTATCGCCCCTAAAAAATGGTCGCTTTAAAGGGTGTGTTTTTCGCTTTTCCCTATAGGTATGCGTGCTGGACTTAACTTTCGGATGTTTGTACGCCAGACATACGCAAAATGTGTGCCAGTGGTAGTCGAAATATATTGCAGATGTAATTTCTATTTCTAGGGGGCTCAACCGGGAACTCCACGCTCAGTAGTCAAAATCTCAAAACCGAAAATGTCGTAACTCTTCGTTGCAGCTCTGTTAGTCCACCAAGAATTTGACGAAACTAGGTCAACTAGGGCCCCAGGTTCTCGATCCCCGGAAAAACACAAATTACGTCGTAAGGTTTTTTCACTGCGCCGCACCTCTCTGACAAATATCCGGGAGTATAACTGTCCTGAAAAAGCTTTTCAATTCAGCCGTTCAGACTCGGCATAAAATTGTAGGTACCTTCCATTCGTCGAATTCAACGAATGGTTGTGAGAATCTAGGCCTAGGGTGCCTATAAGGACCTGTTGCGCTAATTATTTTATTTATTTATTTATTTACTTATTTTTGAAGAAAACTGCGAATCTAGGCCTCCAGTCATTCTCTGCGGATTAAATTCACAGAATACCTTCTGGAAAGATAGTACATAAGTGCAACATTAGACATTATCAACTACTAGATTTAAAAATCTTTAGGTCTGATTCCAAAGTCTCAGAGTGCATCTTTTAGGGTATTTGGTGCATTTTAAAAAGTAAAGGCCCCGACCCATAGAATCCGTCGCATCCGTTGCGTCGACGGATTGACGCATTCGAGGGATCGAACAGTCCCAGAGAATCCGTCGCATACTTTACGTTGACAGCCGATGACATCTGAGAGACAGTTTCTCTCATTATCTTATATTTCCACCAATGAAAATGCTTCCTCTCACGCTCTGCCAACTGTCAACAGATGCGACGGACAGAAAAGTAGAAACTAAACCTACTTTATCCGTCGCATTCGGCACGTGCGTTGCTCATGGGTCACCTTCCATAAGTGCTGTGTATTCTATCAACCTGTCAGTCGAATACGTTGCCGCAACGGATGCGACGGATTCTATGGGCGGGGCCTTAAATGTTTGGCAAAAGTTTTCAAACATCATATAAAGTCAACTATGAAAAAAAAATTAATCATCAACCATTTATCGAATGTAGTGGATGCGGAAAGATTGTATTCATAGCGAGATATTTTCACACAGTTTTACACAGTAAAATAAATTTATACCTACTACTAATTGTTTAGAAACTTGAATGCCCACATACAGAACAAATAAAAACCTCATCAATCATATAAATTGAAATTGAACTCATAAAATTCCCCGCACATCATCAGCACACTAATGCCCCCATAACATTTTATTTCTATATAACACAGTGCCAACTGCCAACATACTGACATGACAACATGATGTCAGCAAAAATAAAAAAATAAAAATTTAACACATCGACGATGAACAAACCAAATCATCAGCATTTTTTCAATTTGTCAACATACAAAGTACTTAGATACGCTGTTTGTATCTGGCACAATGCATTGTATTTGTATCTAGATAAACAACAGACCCATTCGATTAGTTCGACAGAGCAAACCCTCTTTGATTGTTTCCATGCCCTCAACATCGATCATTGAAATTTAGAACTGTGCCAGGGAAATAGAAGGATTCTACCCCCCTCCCTCCCCTCTTGGGTCATTGCCAATCAAGTAAAAAAAAAAGAAAGAAATAAACTATTTTTAAAAATATTTCTGCAATTCTTTTCGGTTTTTATGGGAGCAAACAAAATAATTAAAAATAGCTAAAACTAAAATTAAATCGTCAGAAATTCGAAAACTTTTTCGCACGTATATACAGTATAATTTTGCTAACCGGCAAAAACTGTGTGATGTGAATAATGAACTCAACGAAAGATAATAGCCACAGCGAGAGAGATGAATAGCGTTGGGAAATTTCGCCATAGTCTATATAATTTGAATGAAATGATAAGTTTTTTTTTGTTTTTGTTTTGTGGTAAAAGAAAGAGCCGACCGACCGAATTTATGGGCACGCCGGCACGTGTTGACAATTAATAGCTTTAGTGGTTGTTGGTTTCATTGTTTTAATACTTGGATTCCACACATTTTTTTTTTTTTCATTTTAAGAGGATTTTGTTTAGCCATAAACTAATTAACATTTCAGAGGAATTGGAGATTATTTGAAATATTTAAGTACCTATAAGGCTTATATTTGACGGAAATGGTAAGCCCTTCTTCGCTCAAGCCCTCAGTCAAATAGTACAACAAAAACAAGACTAGCTGTTATGTGAAATGATTAGCACGAATATTCACAAAAAGTGTTGAGTTGATTTGACATTTGATATCAATAGTGGAAAACCCATGATTTCGTTTTCAACGATTGCACTAGACTAGAATATAAGACAATGCTATTTAGTAAAGAATATTCCACCAGCAATTAAAAAAAAATACCTTTGTGGAACTTATTTTGAGAAGCGAAATACATACCTACAAAATTGGAAATTACTAACGATTTGGCATCACTTTGACATTGACACAAGAATAGCTGACCGTAAAAAAGAGAAAAACAAATAAACAATGAGTGGAAAAGAGATAGCCTATCGCTATCATCATCCAAAGTGCATTCGATGTCATAAAATTTATGTGAACGCTTTATCCTTAAAATACAACATTTTGACAGATTTGTATAGAGTAGGGATTGTGGCCGTTGCTGGGTGGCTATAGGAAAGATGTATCCGTATGACCTGTTCAGAATTAAAGGGTGTCCCATAATTCACTCAAAATTTAAATTTTGCGCCAACGAAAAAAATATAACAATGTGACAGCTGACAGTTTGGGGTTAATAAATATGAAGTGCTATACGAAAGAACAACGCATTTTCATTGTTAAGCAAGATTTTAAAAATAATGAAGGTTTGTCAGCTACAGTCCGCAGTTTTCGAACAAAATCATCTTCAGTGATTAAGCTCATTTTCATCTTGATGGCTTCGTTAATCGTCAAAATTGTCGCATATAGGGTTCAGAAAACCCACGAGTAATTATTGAGAAACAACAAATGCATCCACAACGCTTCACTGTCTGGTGCCGATTTTAGGCTGGAGGCATTTTCGGGCCATTCTTCTTCGAAAATGCGGGTTGCCAGGCAGTAACAATTAATGGTGTTCGTTATCGTGACATGCTAACCCAGTTTTTAGTGCCTAAATTACAAGATATGGATGTGACCAACATGTGGTTTCAACAAGACAGTGCCACATGCCATAAAATTACATTTTGTGTGAATTATGGGACACCCTTTAAGACTTGTAGGTGTGGGCTGTAGACTGTAGTTTTAATAAGCTTCTTTCTCTACCATTGCGAATAATTTTTGGTTTGGTTTGGAGTGAAAGCTAAAACACTATCGTTTTCGAAATTTGAACGATCCTTATCTGTATCAAAAAGAATGAAATGGTTGGTGTTCGTTGGTCACCACATCACTTGAGAACGGTTGCACCGATTTGGCTCATTTTTTCTTTTAAATGTTCCTAATAGTCCGAATAAGAAAGTTACGAAAATAAAAATTGGAAAAGTTGTCAACGTTAGCGTGGCACCTCCAATACAAAAACAAAAACATTCAAAATCAAAATCACATATCTCGAAAACTTGAGACAGATAAATCTGTCAAACCAATTGTCAGATTCAGTATTTTCTATTCTATGCCGTTTAAACCTCAGATCACTTGACATTTCAATTTGAAAGCTGCCGATTGTCAAAAACTCAAGTATTTGACGTTGTTTTGCGTGTTCTTTGAAAGAAAAGACAAGGAACGATTTAGTAGAAGTCGTATAAAAGCTGAGTTCACTTGAACTAAATTTTACATTAGGTTCGTTCGGTTACTTTTTTGCAAACGTAAAATTATTAAAAATTTGCTAAGAAACTGTGCGAATGCGACCACGTACTGAGTAAATTGAAAAAAAAAGAGAGATAAATCCATTTCCCCTATTTTCATTTTTTCGTAATTTTCTACTCGCCGAATTTCGACTTACTAAAAAATGAAAACTGTCATCTAAGTGACATCTCAAAAGTTTGGCAAATAAAACTCCATTTATTTTCGTCTTCAGCGATGTCGGAGGAAGAAGTTGTAATTGAATGTTCTCCTAGAACATATTAGCTCAATCGAAATGGTAGGTTTAATAGGTATTTTAGCTTATACAAAATTCAAATCCAACTTATTTTGTAGATTCTGCCGTTACCGTTTATTTTACGAATTTTGAAATGACAATTTTTAAACGTTTCGTAAGAAAACCGGTCAGGTACTTCTCTGGAAATTGAGAGATTTCTGTCTCGATTTTTGAGATTTGACATTTTTCATTTTTCTATGCTAAAAGTACACGAACGAACCTATTGTGAAACGTATATTTCAAATTTAAACTCAAGTTTACGTTCAACTTTAGTTTAAACTTCACTGTGAAAGGGGGGGGGGGCTAAGACTTGTCTTCGTTAAACGCAATTAAGCGAAGATTTTTGTAATTTTACTCCTAATTTAATTTACAAAGACCTCGCTGAAAATCTCCTTGTATCTCCTAGCCAGTGTTACCTATGGGCGACTTTTCTACTGTCGGGACGCGTGGCGACCACAATTCGAAATAAGCGTTTTTTGGACCCCTTTCACAAATACAGGCGACATTGGGACGCATTTTCAAAGCTTCAATTTCTTTCTCAATAAGGCCCAAAAATTTTGAAAAAAGAAGTATAGTATTTTGACCAAACTAAAGTTAATTCTACTCATAATTTGAACTTACTTCATGTAAATGTTGGCATCAATGGAAAGGTCATTTGAATTCCGTTTGAATGATACAAAATTTTCCTTAACCCATTAAGTATCTACCCATTGAAAATTTAAAATTTTTTGTGAGTCTTCTTTTTTGACTTTTTTCCTCGGTCTCAAAAAAAATGTTTTGATGCAGAAAGTTTCTTCAAACCATTCTAATAATGACTGCAAAAATTTTGTTTAAAAAATCTATTTGATTCAATATTTTTTTTGATTTTTTGAATGCGATGATCTCAGAAAAATTTTGTATGAAAAAGAGGAAAAAGTAACTAAAATAGTAATTTTTAGCAATTTTCAAAAAATCATAAAAAATATTAGCGAAGAGATTTTAGAAAAAAATTGTTTTCAGTCACTATTAGAATGGTTTGAAGAAACTTTTTGCATCAAAACATTTTGTTTTTTGATACCGAGGAAAAAAGTAAAAAAAGTAGACCTTCACAAAAATTCTAAATTCTAAAATTTTTAAATGGGTACTTAATGTGTTAAGGAAATTTTTACTAAATCTCACAGAAATATCTTCGAGCCAATAAACAAAGATTTTCTCAATATTTGAGCTCAATCTTTTCAGTGGTTTTTGAGATACACGACTTGGAAAGATTTTCTTAAAATTTGATATATTCTATGGATTTCAAGATATACTTAAGATTTTTAAGAATTTTTTGTATGGCAGGTGCCACTCCCCTTTGTCCAATTTTGACCAAACGTCACACAAACTGCTTTTTGCCAATAACAAAGATTCTCCCAATCGGTTTGGTGGTTTTGGAGCTTTCCGATCAGTGGTAGTGTACATTTATATTCCCATACAAAATGGAAATTTCGATTTTTCGGCTTTTCATTTGGAGTTTTCCGAATTTTCTAATCCACCGCTGATTCAAGACCAACGAAGCAAAAGAAGAATCATCTAAATTCTCTTTTATTTTTTTATTAATAAACTGTTTTTTTTTTCCGTTAAATTTTGTGGGACGCATTTTCTGGCTCGGGCGACCTTTTTTGGAGACATTTTCAAATTGTCCATCGGTAACACTGCTCCTAGCATCAAAAACTATGGGACATCTTTATCAATCTCATCACATGTATAGGTAATCAAATTAATTTGTTAGTTTAAAAATGCTGCTATGGGCGTTCGTATATCTCTGCATCTCTGATGTGATGTGTGCATCATCGCAGCGCGTAAACATGAAGAAATCATGTTAAATTAACATTTACCAATTGAAATTGCATACTGCAACTGCTGGTCGGTTGGTGCCATGAACGCTAGAGTGCATTTCAATCCGATTACATCGGGTACATGCGAATGCACTGTTGGTAGGTATTGCATGTATGTATAGGTATAGATACTTTTGGTTCAACGTTTTCTAGACGCAAACCTATACATCGCATCGGGTAGATACCGAGAGATATATAGTTTTTCAGGCTATTGCTGGCAGATATTTTCAAAACGTGTGTGTAACGCTCATATTCAATGAAAATTTAAATTCGAAAATGAAAATAAAAATAAAAATCGATTTGAAAGGCAAAATCAAGAGTCGGTCGGTGCAAGCAAAGCACCACGAACAGAAGCTGGTTCAGAGGGACCACCATACTGTGGGCCGTGCCTTGTTGCAGCAACAACAAGTTGAATTTATTATTTTTTTTTTTTTTTAGTTTCGTGATAAATGATGTAATGATAAATTGTATTATGATTACATCGGTTGTCTTTTTTTACTGAATAGGGGAATAATAATTGTTTTGTTTCCATAGTCGCGCGACGAATCGGTTGGCTTTCTGAAGTTGACCAAGTGAAGTGCCACAGCCGCACACACGCATTAGCGACCGCGCCGCACTCGACTAGTTTCATAGTTTCCTATCGGTGATATGGAGGATTTTTTTTTTGTTTAAATTAATATGCTGTAGTAGTTGAGGCTGTACCTGTACCTCTTGTAGCTACTTGAATGTATTAATTGCAAGAGATTAGATATTTAGACAAATGAACAAATAAGGAGAATACTTTGAAATGTATTTAAGCCTTTGCAGGTGGTAATTGGATTGTTGCGAGGCGAGTTTTTCTCGAAACTAGACAAATTAGCACACATGTGGTAAGATTGAGAAGGTAATGGATATAAATGTCAAATTCTTGAGTGCCTATATGGGGAGGCGTGGCACATTATGAAGCATTTTTTGAGACACCCATGGAATCTGTTTCAGAGAATTGACATGAGTCCTGCCTATGGACTCAGAACTTGGTAAGGCAGAAGAGCTCCTAAGAGCTGTTTTTTAATACACTCCTAGAAAGGGCGTCTTTTATCAAAACACGATAGAACACAACGCAAGACAATTATGGGCTCACAATTTAACATACATGACTTTGAGGGGCAGCATGCCCTCATAGTCCACTGTGCCTAATGGGAGATGAATGGGAGATCCATTTCCGTAGGCACAGTCCACAGTGATATATGTATGGGGGGCCATGCTGCCCCCTGTAACCCCCCTGCCCTGGGTCACTGTTGAATTTGGAGGTTGGGAGTAAGTTCATTTGGAACTTTGTTCATTCTTAGTTGGGTCTTAGTTCCTAAAAATCATGGGAGTTAGTTCAGATGAATTAAATCCCAAATTTTCTAGCACTTAGTTCGTTTTGGCTAGTGGGAGTTAGTTCCAGGTGGGACTTAGTTCGTAGAGCGAACTTCGAATCGGATGATGTTGGACTGACAAAAGTACATGTATACAGAGAGGAAGATTTCATGTAAGTAAAAATGAGAACCAATTTTGTTTTTGCAAACTACCCTTCTCTTTTTTACTCATTTAAAATCGACCTCCCTTGTTTTGATAGGATTCTTCACCTCATATGCACGTGGCCAGCCCTCTCATTTGGTAGAAAACTACATCTCGGAGAATACTGCTTCGACAATCTCGGCGAAATCGCTAATAAAGGGTGTCCCATAATTAGTTTTTTCAAAAACATTTTTCAGTAAAAAGGAGAATGATTTAAGTATATAAGCTGATCTGGCAACTCACTGTTTATCAAAAAAGGCGGCTCTCAGATTGAGGTAATAAGCAACTAGCAGCTGCAACATTTTTCGTTCGAGCGATATTTAGTTGCTTTGATGTGTGACCTCTAATTTAATTCAAAGTAAAATAATTGTGAGCGATAATAATTGCATGTTCCCTATTGTCGGTTGCTTATTGAATGTTGCATTTTTCTATTTTTTAAAAACGATTCACTCCATTCAAAAGCGATTTACCTATAGTTGTTTAGATGTCGGATTGCTGGCGGATTGTTTCATTTGACGAGAAACAGTTGTCAAACTTTTGGAAAAATAAATTAAAAATTGAAACTGGAAAGCGCACTGCAAATATCAGCTCAATTTTGACAATACCTACCTAAGGAAAAGATCAAAATTAAGGTATCGTTTTTAATACAATCCGCCGCGAATTTGCAAATAGCCCTCAGATCGATGTTTTTTTTTGTTTTAACTTTTTATAATTTACATTTTATTCATCGAATATATTATTGGTTTTAATTTGGCGTGAGCTCACATTTTTTATAACAATTTCGAAGACTTCTGGTGTTATTTTTGTCAATTTCAACGCGTTGTTGTGGCGTAAGATTGTCCATAATAAATTGTTATCGATCACTCTCTACGACTGTCAAATGCCATCCAAATCAAAATGGCGGCCAAACTAAATTGAGCTGGGACATAAACCCCTGAAGATTCTCTGATAGTGCGAATTTATGACGGAGGTCGAAGCTTTATATATTTAAATAACTTTTTATATGGCTGTAGTTTCTTACAATGTTAACTACAATCTTATATGTAGAACATTTACGCCGCACCTAAATTCAACATTTCAGCAGACAAAATTTCAAAATCCACTTTTGCGTTCCCACTGAAACTTCAACATTTCAAATGACAGCTACAGCTACAGCTACATTTCAAATGACAGCTTGATTACCTACAGATGTTTTTTGTGTTTCGAAATCAGAAGTGGTAATCTAAAAGTAATTTAAACATGAATACAAGTGATAATTCACTATTCAGACATATTTTTCCTACTTCCTACTTTTTTAGCTTTTACAACCTAATTTTACAGCGATTTTTATTTTTTCAGTGAGCTCAAAAGTTATCTGAATGAGGTTTGTTCGATTTGACAAACTTACAAATGCAGCGACGAAATTCAACATTTCGCTGAAATCCAACATTTCAAAGTACTGGAAAAATTCTGAACATTTGGCCTGAAATGCTGAATTCAGCCGACATGATGAATGTAGGTGCGGTGTAAACGTACTATTAGGCGAAGTTGATACAATTTCCGACAAATCAGCGAAGGAAACGTCTTTGACCAGTTATTTTCGAACCATACACTAAAGTTGTAACAACTCTGACAATCTCGGTGATTAGCTCTCCTCGCAGACTAGTACATATCTGTATAGAGTACCAGGATGAGAATGCTTAACTCAAATAAAAAAGAAGCAACTTGCCCGAAAAAATGAGTTTAATGCAAAAACACGAAGAAGAAAACAAACGTTTGACGAAAGACTCAAAGTTGAAGACTCGTTTCTATATAGAAACTCTCCAATTAATTTGGGTGGTAGCGGAAAAATATTTTAACATCTCAATTACCTATTCTACACATTTTAAAACACTCTCATAAATTATTCACAACCAAAATGCCAAGCGAAAAAAAAAACCCTTCAACTAATTGAACAACTTAAATGAAAACGTTAAAAACGAAAATCCGTCTGTACATATGTGTATAGTGTGTACTCTATAGCTTTACCCCCATCGAGCAGATGTAACACACAATAGACAAGATTTGCATGCCCGTTGTTACCCCTACGACAAAACGTTGCATTTAGACGTGTACGTACAGCGCATTGTACCATTAAAAAAAAACCAAAAGTGCATACACAACAAAACCATGAGTTTATTGTATTCCCAGCCCAGTGTACCTAACAACAAAACGAACTGAAAACACTCTCTAAATACTAAAATTAGCATACTTTACATGCTCGGTTGGGCACTGCACAGCACACTGTACAGGGTGCAATTGCCTCCGTTGTACATTTACCATTCACACTTATTGTCTGATGCTGACACTGTTGTTGTTGCTGTTGTTGTAATAATAATAATAGCCAAAGAACAACATTGCCTCTGTAACCACCGCTGAGCTTTATAGTAGAGGTAACAATGACTATATCTGTAACTAAATTAAAGAGTGGGCTGGTGGGAAATTTACAGGCGCTCAAATGTATCTACATATAGGTAGGTATCTAGGTAAGGTATACCTAGGTATAGAGAGAGAAAAATAAATATGCATTTCTTTTTTTTTTAATTAAGGCCAATTTGCATTGTGATATATTCTTGGGGTGCTGTTGCGCACACACAATTATTGCTAATGCGATTTACTTTGTCATCGACTTTGTAGATACTTTTCGCAAATGCATCTACCGAAACTGATTAAAGTGGATGTGTCCCGTGCAATTTGACATACCTTTGGATGCGAGGAATGCCGGAGACAGATAGACAGACAGCTGCACTGTGTTGCGATAATTTAATTTACTCTGTTCGTATGTTGATTGATGAGGTGGGTTAAGTGCGGTTTTGAGGAATTTACAACAAACATTGGCTCTTGAGGTGATTTTGATTTTCCTTTTAAATTTCAGTTGAAGAATTTTTAATTTAAGTGAATGTACTATCAGACTAAACTAAACTAAGCTGAGAGGTAACTTTTGAAATACGCTTATGAACCACAAAGCAGAGTTGATCAAAATGTTATGGTCCATTTTTTTCGGTAGGTACTTTCTGCAGCTGAGTTGTCATTATTGTCAGTATTAATTTTAAATAGACGATTTCGTCTTTTTTTATGAAACCCATCTTAAAATTATTGCAAAAGCAGATATAAGAATGAAAAGCAATTGTTTCGTCAATACTCAGCAATGCTCAGTTTTCCTGTAAGATTGGTCAGGCTGGATCAATTTTGAGACAGCTTGGTCATTCTGTTATTAAGAGGACTGAACTTGATGTCAAAGCTAGGCTGTCAGTCTTTAATTCAGTGTTTGTTCCAACTCTTACCAAGGGTCATGAGGTTTGGATAATGACCGAAAGAATAAAATCGCGGATACAACCTGCCGAAATGAGATTTCTCCGTTGTATTGCTGGTGTGACCCGTAGAGATAGCATTAGAAATACCAGAATACGTGAGGAAATCAATGTCGAACAGCTACTTCTCCGGACGGAGCGGTCCATGCTTCGGTGGTTTGGTCATGTTAAACGCATGTCCACGACGTGCTATGCAATCCGTACCATCAGCCAGGCGTCCTCTAGGTAGACCTAGGATGAGATGGTTAGATCGAGTCCATAATCTCTCCTCTACCCGTATGGGGATTGCCCTTGATGATTTGGAGTCAATGACAGAGAATTGAGAGCTATGGAGGGTCCACTTGAGCAACCTATACCCGCGACCCACTCAATGGCTAAGCGGGGAAACAAAAATGAATAAATGAATGAATGAACTTGTCTGTTGACAGTCAAAATGCTTTCAGATAAAAATTAGCGTCAAAATAAGTTCTCATCAAAAGTGACAGGAAAAGAGAAAATCAGCAAAATAACGAGCAGTTTCACTCTTGGCTCGAAACAACTCAAATTTTTTCCGGAATGTACTGATGAAATTATCAAAAGCAAAAAATCGACCGATAGACGAAATAAAAAGTGTTCATGTGAACGGACTATCAAAATTTGCGAATATTCATTCGTTCGTTCGAAGGTAGTTGTTCGCTCTCATGTGAATAGTGCTTTACTAAAGAGAATACTAAAATTATCTCCACATAAATAAAATTATGAATTTTCGCTGCAGTTTCAAACTTGAAATTTTGTTTAAATTGGTGTTTAGCTGAAAGTGACTCAAAGCCCTCAAGAATCTGAACAAGAAGGTAAAAAGAATTGCTTGCATAGCTATAACTGGTTCACTAAAATCTACACCTCAACTAGGTCCAGAAACATTGCTGAACCTACAACCCATCAAGCTATACACTAAGAACGTGGCAGCTAAAGGAGAAGACAATTTGGAAGCCCGAATCGTTCGGTCACTCACACATACTTCACATCTTGGGTCAGAGCGGATTCATACCACTCACAGACTACAAGAAACCGAGCTTTGACTTTGACAAGAAATTTACTACAGTCTGTAGGTTTGTTTGACGTGGACCCTAGGGCGCACTAGTGCGCACTGAGTTAGCCCTATCGCGTTCGATATAGCACTGAGATCGCACTGACACTGAAAACATGTGTTCGAGGTGAGCACTGGGGCGCCCTAGTTGAGCACTGAGCTGACCCTAGGTATTCACTCAGGGCAAGAGTTCAGTGCTGGATTTGGTTGTCAATCGTAGCTGTCATTTGTGTGAAAACAAATTTTTGTGAATTATTGGCTTGTAAATGTTAAAAGAAATGTGTTTTTCAACATTACAATCATTAATTAAACAAATTTAATGTTATTGCTGGTGTTAAATCTGTATATTAAAAAAAATTGTTTAGTGACAGGTCTCAGGGTAAACATTTCGTGTTCGACATGAAGCTGAATTTCTGGGGTTTCCTTGGGTTTTTGGCAGCCACGAAAATTCACTGACACTTCTCAGTGCGCACTAGGACGCAATAGGGCTGGCCACTTCGAACAAACCTTGTATTCGGAAAAGTACCCAATTCATACTAGTATATCTGTCAGAGGATATAATGACTGTCAATGTCAAATAATGTAGACGTTTGAATTGGGTTATCATTGGCTACATTCGAATACGTAGTTTGCTAATTGCATTTGCCACTTTTTTGGTTTGCCTAGGGTAGTCAAAAAATTCCTTGAGAGTCTATGTGTCACTGCACTCATTCACTGACAGTTTTAAAACGGAAAATTCAATCAAATTTGACACGTGAAGAATTCTTTTTCTGAATTTGTTAATACTACATATTTGTAGTTGACATCTGTCAAATGCCGGATAATACGTCAAACATATTATATCTATATGACAAATTTTATGCCATGAATATTGATTTTGTCCTGTGTCTGGTGTAATTGAAAAAAATGTTGGCTTGAAATAAATGCCTTTTGAGTCCTCTTCAAGTGCCAAAAACCTTGAATATTTTCCAATCAACCTGCGTAAAATGACAGATCACTGAAAAAATACATTTTCACTCTAATTGCGAATATGTAGAGATACATACGAGACTGCTGGTTCTGAGCTGCTTTCGTAAAATGCTTTTGTAATACATACCAGTAGGTAATACTAATTACCTTTAATGGCATTCCACTTAAATGTGAAACACCATCAAATTAGCACCTCTCTTTCTTTCATGTACAGATTAAACTGTCAATTCGCAATTAATCAGGATAAACAAATCAATTTTCTCATTTTCCTCACTCGTGTAATAGCTATAGCTACAGATACATATGTAGATTAATGATAATTAGCAATTTCCGGTTCATGATATCATTTAGATATATATGCCTAATTAATTTTACCAGACCCACAACTTTGCTACGGTGAATTGGACACCGAAAGAGAGAAAGAGAGGAATGGAAAAAAAAATATTAACCAGATCAAGCAGCAACAAAGCAGCACTTAGGTGTCATTTTATTCCACACTCGCTCATTTAAGCCATTTATCTTAACACATTCCGCAATTCGATATCATGCGAGGATTGCATGTTCCATGGTCAACAGCCATTGGACATGCCATGTCCCATGTTGGTTATGTTGGCTCTCCTGCGTTTGCGTTACTCTGTTCTTTTTTTATACATATTTTGTTGCTGTTTTTCCTGTTTGGGGTGATAAAAATGTAATTTCACTTGTACATCGTTGTTGTAGATGTTGCTAGAGTGTGCTTCTTTCTGCTCCTGCATTTGTGTGTTCATCTGAAATTTTCCACTTTGGGAAATTATACACATTACAAGGGACCCATAATTACCCTCGTGTAGCCTTTGGGTGTCCTTAGCTCACACTTTTGTTTTTCGAATTCGAACGTCGTCGTCGTGTCGGTCCGTCGGTTGGTCGGTCGCCCTCGCCCCCGTCATTAACATGAAGGGAATTAAATATCCTCATCCGCACCCTATTGCTTCGGACGGAGTCCTCCTATGGGTAGTTTTATCATTTTTCTGTGTGTACTGTGGTTGCACCTTCGTTGCTGTGTTTTTGTATTCCCTGTGTTCAGCCATCATCATCATCATTAACATAACATATAGCCTTCGTATGCGTAATGGCGAAGCCTTCCTTTTTCCTTAACAATTTGTGGACCAACAACGGGTGGCGGCAACAGGAGAACGGAAAATGTCCATAAATTAATTTTGTTTTTTCTTTACTTTATTGCTCGCTGTATCATCGTTTCGAGCATGAAAGCCATGAGTGGATGTGGTGGACGTGGAACAAGAAACTGGCCATCTAAAAACGAACCGATGGCGATGGCCAATACAAGCCTATAGGAGATCCGGAGGGATCTCAGAACCTGGGTAAAATGAAAAATGGTAGGTATGCTGATGCTTCCTTTTGGGCATTGTCGCACTGTTGTTGTTGTCCTTTTGTTGGTTGCATGGCGAGCGGCTATAAATCGCTACGGTTGTGTTCAGTCAAGGCTAAAATACCAGAGTGTGCTGTTTTGGTGATTTTCGTTTCTCTGTGGAGAGAGGACATTTGGCGACGGGGTGGAAGTGGAAGTGGAAGTGGCATTCAGGAGGGATTTACGTTACGTGTTGGTTGGTTTAGTGCTTTTTAGTATCGCAAAACAAATTAAGGTGTTGTTGGGAAATAAAAGCACACGAAACGCTGTCCCAGTAGGCAATGTCATATGCGCCTACATAATTATTAAATTTATCAATGATGTCCGTGTGTCAAATTAGGGTTATGCGATCTTATCGCAGCTGTTCGTAGATAGATATACCAAATGTGAATTGGTTTTATGATTAGATACTGGGAAATGGGTTGTCATTTCAGGAATATATCTCATAATAGAAGTTTATGACTATCGCCGTTCATCAACGACCAAAGATAACATTTAGCTGTCAGACTTTATATCTAATTTCAGTAGAAATGGTTAACTTAAATATAGTCACTTACGATGGACTTATAGACCAAAATTTGTAGGCAGACATTAATTACCTGAAAATAGAAAAATACAAGACTATTAGAGGTGGTGCTTGATATTTATTTTTTTCATTTTGTATAATAAAGGTAGACATTTTTAGAGAGTTACAAGGTTACAAATTTAAATAACACGAGTTAGTGAAGAAAAATCTTAATTGTTCGGAGGTAAATTCGCTTGCGCACACTTAATGTGCGCAACTGTTGTATTATGAACTCATATCAAAAGTAACTATATACATGACTGCCTGTTATATAATTGTCCAGGAATTGTTTTAGAGATCCCCTTACGCACAGAAATTGCTATTTTACATAGTTTTCATAGTATCAAAAGTTTAGCAACAAACAAAACAACCAAAAACGCACTGGAAATCAAATAAACAGAAATGATTTTAGCTCCAAAATCGAGAAATTTGTTTCCCGCATGTTAACTTTTTAACGCACATAATATGTAAGTTATCGCACATGATATATACGTTATCACACAACCTACCTATTTAACACGAATTATTATTAACCTAAAACTTCCCTGTATTTCATAGAAAATGGGGCTACATGACGAACAAGTCGAAGAATGTGAGAGAGTTTTCTCTTTTTTTTATATATATTAAAGATAACAAGATGAAAGAGTGCTTACCTCGTTTAAGTCGAATAGCATGTCAATTATGTAGACTTTCATCATTTACTTAACACTGCATACGATTATGTGCGATTGGCATTTTAGATAGCAAATAAATGTGCGTTTACGTCGAATAATACGTTATAGTCTTAAGGTTTACTTAATAACGCACGTGTTTATGTGCGATTACCATTTATCATCACAAATAGGTGTGCGCTTACATATACCATGGTAGTTAGGTACTTATGAGTTCTTTTTGTCATCAACTTTGAGGACCTTTTAAACTTTTACACGTACGAAAGGATGGAAAACGACGGATAAGAAAATGCCAGTATAATTCTTTTAGAGGTATTTCATCACAGTAGACATTGGAAATTATGTGCCTAACTGGAGACTACTAAGAAACTGGATAGGACAGTTTAATGGTTAAAACCGTGGTCCACCTATAGGACTATTCCAGAGCGACATCAGAAGTATAAGTACAAGGACATGGTATGATGGTATTCTGTAGATAAGGTGATAAGTCTAAATAACGCAAGCCTGCCAATTAAAACCATTAGGTACTTTTATTTTCTTATTTGAATTTAATTAAAAACCGTTCCAAATCGTTGACTTCTCACAGTCCAAATCCAACAGAAAAATAATTAATTCGAGTACCACAGGGTTGTTAAATTACTTTTAATTTTATGAAAACGTTTTCATCTATAATATTCTACCTTGTTGATGGCTTTTCTCAATTTGGCCTGTCCAAAAATGACAGATAACTAATGACAGATAACTTATGACCGAAATATTGTGTTGATGCTTTTTTGTGCGCCATGGCATTGTCGTCGTGCCTCAAAAATCGATTCAACAATCGTGGAAACTTTTCAACAGCAATTTATTCACATTCCGGCAGACTGCCAAAATCATGAACAATATTCTTCTACTTTTAAAAACAAAAAAAAAACACAGATTTGCCTTATAATTGGAACCCATTTGCAAATAATGAAATAAAGCGAAATTTCCTGCCAAGTGGATAAACTCGGTTCCATTTTGCCCGAGAGGAAAAAAAAGACGAAGAGAATTAATTATGACATCTCTCCAACTAGAAATATTTTCTCTTTATATCAGTGTTGCCCTCGTCTCTTGTGCACTCCTTTAATTGCAGTTCAGTTGGAGTGGAGTTGTCGAGGACATTTTTTTTTTCTCTTCTGTTTTTGCAATTATTATAAATTCACCTGCTACCCTAGGGAGGTTTTTACTTTTCCCTGAGATTTGTTCAGTTTAAGAAGAATTTTCCTTTCAGATAAAAACGGAAATTATCCAGGAAAAAAAAGAGACACCTGGGATGTGATTTTTTTCCTCCTTAATTTGTGCATAGAAGCTGAATATACATATCGTGTATCCAGTATTCATGAATCCTTGAGCGTACATTATAATTCAGTCATTAAGTGATGCTCGTAAATAGAAAGTCATAGGCGCGTTGGCTGTAATCCAATTTTTTATGAAGATTACACACTTAAACATGTGCGCACAAACGATAGATACTATAAAAGTAGAATTCTTATAAAGTCTGTATCCCCGTGTGTGTGTGTTGTGTCAAGTGCTGTAAAATGAAACCACCCCATTAAACTAATGACAATGTTAGCAGAAACATTTAGTTGAATGATTGCGATGCAATTAAAGAAAAATAAAACCATTCTCTGTCATATGTTGAGCGCGTTGACAAAAGGACGACATTTCACAGTACAAAAGGGGCAAAGGTCTAATGAGAGACAAGTTTCCCTATTTTGTGCACACACACTAACAACATTCTTAAATTAATTTTGATGAGGGTTGGGGGTTGATGGATGTTTCTCAAACTTAGATTTATAGTTTAGGGTATTTTGTTTGCTGCAAAGGGGACCTCAATTTACCATATATCGGATAGAGTTGACTCTCCAATGAAACCCCTTTTTAAAAAGGTCCCATTCACTTTATTTTCGTAAGGATATAATGCTTATACTACATATATGCATATAAAGGACACTCTGGTACACTTTATGAATCGCTTTTGCGTGTTATTTTTTCTTTCCTTTGGTGTGGTTAAATGTTTTTCCCTCGTGTTTGTCAGCTCCTTCTGCCATCCGCTGCTCGACGAAGGACTCCTACTCCTACTGCTGTTTGCGCTATTTGCTAGTATGTATGGGGTGGATATGGTGCCATGATGAATTTTAATTGGGGTTTTGTGTGCGAGGTGGTTTTAACACTCTTTGCATTTTGTTTTTGCTTTTATAAGGACATTATGTTCTAGAGAGCTTTTTAAGTTTTTATTTTTATTTTTTTTTATTTCACCTTCAATGTAGTTGGTTCTGGTTGGCATATAATTTTGTTGTTGTTGTTGTGGAGCGAAAAGCTATCATCCTCTTAAATTAAATTTTCCTTTTAATGATCTTTTAAGTGTGTGACGGTTTTTTTTTATGTTTTGCACGGGTTATTCTGTTAAGTTGCGTTATTAGGTCAGCGAGACATTTTTAATGAGAAAGTAAGCTATAAGGCTAACTATTGAGAGTTTTCTTATTTTCGAGGTTTTATAGTTCAACCGTTGAGAGTCATCGTTTTATGGGTGCATAAAGTGAGGGAGGTAGCACGAAATATAATAATAATGATATTTTATTTTAATTTGAGTGCGGAGAACTGAGAGAGAAATTAAGTGCTGCCATTGGGTATGTGGTTTTTTTTATGGGTATTTTTAATGGCCCGGGGAAGAAGCTTATACGCACGTCAATGTTACTATAATGATGAGAAGGTTTTGTTTTTAAGGGTTATACTGTGTTGCTGAACTTTCTTTCAAATCAAAAATAGTAAAAATGGAAAATACATACTGTCAAAATTGCAGTGATGGTGGGGATGAAATAAACTTACGAAAAAGTTAGGGAACGCTTTTGTAGTGATCTATGAAAAATGACAGATGCTTTTTGTTTTTCCATAAATAACAGTATGCAATGTGACTTTAGTTATTGAGTTGTGACAGAACAATTATTCATAAATTGCTGTAGTAACTAAAAAGGTCTTTAAAAATTGCTGATAAACGCGAAGAATTTTTGAGAATTTATTACCAGTATTAGCTGATTCATCCAGCTAAGTAAAGTAATTCGAGATTAATAGAACTTTAACACAAATGCGAATAGTAATTGCACTCATAATGCCAAAATGCCAAATCAGTCGACAAATTTTTGTCAATTGTCAAGTGTAACTCTCAGCTTTTAAATTTTTACTACATACAAGAAATTTTGTTGAGTAAAAAGTAGTAAGATTTTCAGTGGAGGGGTAATAATTTGATCCCTGGAAGACGATCTCTTTTATCGAAACGGTAAAAATTCGTTAAATTTAAAAGGAACAGACCTAATAAGAGTGTCACATAAGTCACGAAAGTTTTGAATTTTGCGCCATTTAATAGTAGGTACGGTGATGCCGACGGAAAAAAGATAACAACGTGACAGCTGACAGTTTGGGGTTAGTAAAAATGGAGCGCTATACGAAAGAACAACGCATTTTCATTGCTGAGCAATATTTTAAAAATAATGAAGGTTTGTCAGCTACAGTCCGCAATTTTCGAACAAAATCATATTCAGTTATGAAGCTCATTTTAATCTTGATGGCTTCGTTATTCGTCAAAATTTTGGCATTTCGGGTTCAGAAAATCCACGAGTAATTGTTGAGAAACAAATGCATCCACAACGCGTGACTGTTTGGTGCGGATTTTGGGCTGGAGGCATTATTGGACCATTCTTCTTCGAAAATGCGGCTTGCCAGGCAGTAACAATTAATGGTGTTCGTCATCGTGACATGATAACCCAGTTTTTAGTGCTTAAATTACAAAATATGGATGCGACCAATATGTGGTTTCAACAAGACGTCGCCACTTGCCATACAGCCAAAGAAACAATTCAATTATTGCATAAATCATTTCCTAATCGTGCAATCGGCTGTTTTTGCGATCAGAATTGGCCATCCAGATCTTGCTATTTAACGCCATTGGACTTATTTTCTTTGGGGTTTTTTGAAGTCAAAGGTCTATGCAAACAAGCCCACGACCACCAACGCCTTGAAAGAGGAAATTTGGAGGTGTGTTAATGAAATTCAGCCACATTTATGTGGAATGGTCATAGAAATTTTCAATAAAAGAGTACGTACTTGCCAACAATTTATTTGGATTATTTTTGAATACAACATCAGTCAAGTGCCCGCCTCTTTGTCCTTTTCGAGCATCTTGGGCGGTATAGCGATGATTTCGGCACGAATGTCTGGCTTGAGTTCCTCAATGGCCTGAGACTTGTTGGCGTACATTTTGCTTTTCAAATACCCGCACAAAAAGGGAGGAGATCTAGGTGGGCCACAATATTTTCGACAACATGCACAATATGAGTTAACACAACTGAACGACTATTTTCAATGTACATCGTCATTAGCGCGTTGCTTTGGTTAGAAAGCGATTTAGGGTTAAAATTGTAATTGACGTTTCAAAAACATTTCTACTCAAGTCAATCAGTTGATAAAATGTCAAAGATATTCAGTGTTTATATACCGACATAAAATATGGCGCACCCTTACAAGTCATGTCAAAACTCGTGTCAATTTATATGACATGCTTACGTCAATATGAAGTCGAATTTTGTCTACAAACAACTTTAAGACAAACTCTGACTTCGTATTGACGTCAGCATGACAAAAATTGACACAGTTTTTGACATGTGTAATAGTATCTTTAGGAGTTTGAAATTTTGCAGTCTGAATGCAATTTCAGTTTAAGTGCGTTTAAATTTCAGTGGAAAAATCAATCAATTTAATGACGAACATATTTTCAAACAGATTTCGAACGTCAGTCAGAAATACGTAATACATTGAACCACATAGCTGACCCTGGCTCCAACACATGCCACAACAAATCAATCAAAATAAATTTGCCTTAAATGCGTTTCACAATGATTTCACGCTCTGTCATCTTGTTTGTCGAACGCGACTATGTTCATATTGGAAACCCAACCAGACCAAAAAAAAAAAAACAACAACAAAAAAGATCAACGCCAATCTAATTGAATGGCAACGCGTAATCCATTTTACAACCGCAAAATATCTCACTTCTAAGAAAAAGACCCGCCAACCAGTTCTCCAAGCCATCCCAGCCAGACATTAATAAAGCATATTTGTTATCGTTAAACTGTCGTAATTTGTCAAATGGAATCCACTTAACCGCAAAGGAGAAGCATTCATAAAAGCCAACCACAGTCGTCCGGATCGGACCATCAAAAAGTTTCAAATACCCCAAATGATTTTTTTTATTTTATTTTATTTTTCATTTCGGGTTTCTTTGAGCTTGACAAAAAAAAAATAACAACAACAACAATACTGTCATCCTCCATTTGGCGCACATGGGTGTGGGACTGGTCGTAAATTTAAATAAATATAAAAACGAACACCAAAATCGTCGAACATCGTCGTCCATTCGATTGAGGGAAGGGAACTAATTTAATTTCGTAGAACGAAATTAAACCGAGATTTCACATTTTACGCACACCTTTTCGGGAGGGCGGGCCACCTATTAGAGTATCATCTTCGTGATAACTTCACCCTATTTCTTCAGAAAGCCATAAAGAAGAAAAAAAAAAACTCATGCAACCTCATTTTATTTGTGCAAAAGCCAACAATAACAACAGAAAAAGAAACTTAAACTGATTGACGGGCGATAAAAGTAATTTATACACATCTCCATATGGCCACCGCACAGATACGAGTCGAGTATTGTGAGTGATATTGCCACTTCGAAAAGTGCGGCTATAAATACACCTATATAGAGACGACTGTGAGTATCTATAGAATATATCTTTGAGAGAGCCACCACTAATCGAATCAAGGTAATTAAAGCTAATCGGATGTTTTGTTGGCAATCAACTGGCACCGAGTTTAAACTTGCCAATAAATAGATAGACAGAAACCAGATGAGAGTGCCGTGCTGACTGAGTGTTTGAAAGTTCGCACCTTTTATAATTTATTATGTGAAGTGCACCCACAGAAATACGTAGCTTTTACGTGCCGTGAATTTAATGAGATCTAGCTAGTAGCTATATTGGAGCAATGTGTTTTGGGCGAGTTTTTATTTTTTTCCATCTCTGTAGCAGGTTTTTGTATGTGCCATTATTAATGTCTGAACTGCATCAGTGAATTTCATTTTCTAATGCTATACGAAATTGGAGGAGTTTTCCGGTTCCGTTTTATGACGGAAGAGCTAACTTTTTCGGTTTGAATTTGAGCATAAAATGAAATAGTTCAGATTGATTTGTGAGAAATTTATTTTTAGCGAAATTGTTATTACAGAAAAGTCGAGGTATTTGCATCGTTAAAACTTGAGATTTCGACTTGTACATAGGTATTATCCAATGTTTTTTACGAGTGATGCTTTTACCAATGAAAATGCAGTTTTTTTTGTGCAATTAAATAACGAAAGTGAAATTTGTAAAAATTTAGTAAATATTTCTTAATTTCAGAAATTATTGACTGATTTTAAGATGTTGCAAATGATTCTTAAAAAAACCCTTTTTTACATCTGATCTGTCAGTTGTGGTGTGCATGTGCTCAGTGCTTAGTGTGCTGAACTACTGTGTAGTGCGCGAGGGGTCCCAGTTTCAATCCCCGGAAAATCACAAATTACTTCTTAAGATTTTTTTCCACTGCTAAAATCCGAGTGTATAACTGTCATGAAAAAGCTTTCCAATTCAGTTTTTCGAACTCTGCATAATTGTAGGTCTCTTCTATTCGTCCCAAATATAAAAACTCACACAAACGAATGGTTCTGAGAAGCTAGGCCTAGCGTGAATGTCTACATGCCTGTTGCGCCAACTATTTAAATATTTATGTATTTTTAAACGCGTCTGGACCGGTTTTGATTACATTTTTTTGGTGTCCAAAGATGGTTTAAAAGGCGTGGCACCTCCCATCGGTCGGAGATTCAGACTCAGTCCCTTCCGGACACATTGGGTTTAATAGAATGGCTGCAGAAGAATTAATTGATGGACAATGAAAAGGTACGAGCAGGCAAAACAACGCTTGCCCGTTTGCTAGTAGTCCAAGTCCAATAAAAGTCTCTGCGGCAACTACCACTTTGTCACTTTTTATCGCGTCGATCCATGCTTTTTACTTTGTTCTGCAGTCCTAGTCCTAGCCAGTACCTATTTTAATAGACTAAAATGTGAAATTATCTGTTCTTAAGCCGGCTCTCACACTGAGCCAATAAATTAATAAGCAACGTGCAATACGAAACACGTAATGTTATCGCTAACAAATATTTTATACATCAAAGCAACTTATTGCGGAAATAATTATTGCTACAAAGCAATACTAGTGACACGTCGCTAGACGTTTGCGCATAATAGATACGTTTTATTAATTTTGGAAAAAAAATGTTGGACTATCCAGTTTTTAATAGAAAGTTCATAGAAATAGTTAGCGAAAAAATATCCCTGATATCTAGACATTTCTGGCAATATTGTTACTTTAATGTGAGATAGGTACAAATAAAGTTGTGTACTGCTTATTGACAAAAATTGTCAATTGCTTTGTTGCTTGTTGCCTCAATGTGAGATCCGCCTAAAGAAGCACCGTTTACATTCTGTTTCCAAAGGCAATTTAATAATTGATAATTAATCGGTGTCATTAAATTGTCTTTATTTTTAATTAAAGTATTTGTATCTTTGAATACAAGTTTAGGGGATTTAAGTTTGTATTATTAGAACTCGTGGTATAGAAAAGCTGCACCAAAAAATATGCATTCCATTTATTAAACAAATGTAAATAAAAATCTAATTTCTTGAAAATAATGACATTAATAGTGATGGACGTAAATGACAAAAAAATCGGATATTTCTGATTTTACCATCACTCGTGATCTTGACAATATACTCAGATGAATATTGATCGTATAAAGTTGGTCTCTCATAATTAATCCGTTGGATGTATGGAATGGCATTCCTTCAAATACAATGACATTAATATTGATCTTGAAATGGTGAAAGTTAATGATGAAAATACAGATTTTCATTATTACTGGCAATACTGATATAAATAATGATCGTGTAAATTGTACCCATTAACACAATCGAAAAAAATCTGTTTTGGTTTTTTGGAGCACTTAAACTTGCATGTTTGAACTCAATCTTGGTCTTGAAATGTTGCTTATAATTTAAAGTTAGTTCATAAAAAAAGTACACAATTGATTTCTATATTTTCTAGAAAAGAATTTAATTATTTTACCGTACGAACAACTTTTTTCTTCTCAGTCAATTCCACAACAAGTTCCACTGAATTCCTATGAAATGTTTGTTTTAAACGTTTCAGTTTTGTCAGTTTCATGTTTTTACGGATGCATTTTCCTGATAGCTGTACCTTTACCTCTATAGCAAATCGTTCCACAGACATTTTTCACTTTTTTCTGTTTTTTATCCATGAATTCATAAAAGTTTTTCTGATGGATTTCAATCCGTAGAACATTTCTTGCAGTCGATTTTACTGACACATTTTTCTTTGACAGCTAAAAACGCTTTTCCGTAAAATGTTTCATTTTCCATTGTTTCGTGTTTCTGATAGCCATAACTTGTGCCCAAGATGGAGTCATCATAATTGAGCACTTGAATGTGCGGAATGCAAAAGTCCATTCTATGTCTTAGTCGATTTAGAAGCTTGGTATCAACACTGATGCACATGTCAATGAATGACTTAAACAATATTAATGTTCATGTTTTCACATCACAATCTGTCAATTACTTTCACTACTTCGCAACAGTGTCCTCTACTCTACGTCTTTGGTCAGAAAAATAATCAATAAACTTAATTAACAAATTTTAATTATCGTTCTCGATTCTCTTGCTATCAAGAACAAGCCACCAACCCCCACCACCAGCACCAAGTGTATAACGTAATTTGCAATCATGTCACGAATTATGAGAACAACTCTCGCCCAAAAGAAAACGATTATTTTTATGATTACGTTCCTTTTGCACAGCCCTGGGCGAAAATTAAAATTTCGTACGCGTTTTTATGGTCGCGTACACCAACAACAAACAAAAGGAAAAATGTTTTTTTTTTTTTTTTTTGCTGTACCTCAACTGTTGTGGCTTATATTTGATGGCGTCATAAATCAGTGTCATAAAGTATCTCTTGGTTATTTTTTGTATCTGCGTTTTTTTTTATTACATTCTACAAGCAGCAACTTAGTTGTGATTTTATGACGCTCATATGATGTATGTAGGACTTTATTATATTTTTAGTAATGTTTTGTTTAATGCACGAAAGTATAAGTCAAGGAAACGTGTATGCATATAGTTTATATATGGCCGCGTTAAAAGGGATGTTAAATTTTGTTTTTTTACGATGGATTATGTTATGCTACAACAAAATGTATTAAAGTGAATAAAAACATAAAATATGAATAAAAATATATGAGAAATGATATCGTAATCGCTTAGTAGATTTTTTTTTCATTTTGAGTACGAGTCTTATATTTGAGAATACTTTAAATGTACAGCTTCAGTTTGTAAAGATTTTTGGCCAAAATTATTGCTTTTTGTTGAATTAATTATTTTATAAAAAACAAATGTTGCTGGTAATATCGTTGTTTTTATAAGCACATGAATGAATGTAAAACCCTTAGTTAAAGTCACTTTGTGAAGCTGGTTAGGCTTTTAAAGTTCGTATTATTAACAGGAGCTGGATCCTTTGAAGAACACGTCTGACAGAATTAGTCTTGCGAAACATTTAACAAAAACCGAGATGTTTGCTTGGCTACTTCAACACTCGTTGCAAGATAAATGTTAAAGAGGTTGAAAAAATACTGAGAGATACAAGCAGGCTGTAAGTAATCAAGGGCATAGAGTTGATAGATGTCAACACATCACTCAATGTGCTCTAATTTGAATTGCAATTATTTTTCTCTAAATGAAGTATGTAGTCGCACTATTTTTCTGTTTGAATTCAGCCGTTCGAAGTCGGATAAATTTATAGGCATTTCCCACAAAATCATAATAGCAAATTTGATTTTTAGACTTATGGATTAAAGGTCCTAAAAGAGTCATAAATGTTCACTGGTCTGATTATTTTTTTTCTTTATCGTTATTATAATTATTATATTTTTTGAGCTCTCTTCTCTTATATACCTATATTTGAAAAGAACGTTAACAGTGCAGAGGCTATTCTGAATCATTTATACCGTGAAATTTTCCTTGTCAAAAATATAATATTTGGCTTTTCTGACAGACAGTTCAAAAAAGGCCTACTTTTCTCAAATGAAACTGGAAAATATTGTTACAGATTCAGAGCGAGTTCGAGAAATATTTGTAAAGAAATGTATAAGGGCAGTGAACTTGTTGGCCCATTTAGGCTACGAGTTAATAAAAACGACCTCTTCTTTAACAAGTTGCTGGTACATGACATTCATTCATTCATTCATTCATTCATTTTCAATGGTCCGCTTGTCCATTAAGTGGGTCGCGGGTGTAGGTTGCTCAAGTGGACCCTCCATAGCTCTCGATCCTCCGCCATCGACTCTAAATCATCAAGGGCAATCCCCATACGGGTATAGGAGAGATATGGACTTGATCTAACCATCTCATCCTTGGTCTACCTAGAGGACGCCTACCCGATGGTACGGATTCCATAGCACGTCGTGGAATCCTGGTCGGGGACATGCGTTTAACATGACCAAACCACCGAAGCATGGATCGCTCCGTCCGGAGAAGTAGCTGCTCGACATTGAGTTCCTCACGTATTCTGGTATTTCTGATGCGATCTCTACGGGTCACACCAGCAATACTACGGAGAAATCTCATTTCGGCAGCTTGTATCCGCGATCTTATTCTTTCGGTCATTACCCAAACCTCATGACCATAGGTGAGAGTTGGAACAAACACCGAATTAAAGACTGACAACTTAGCTTTGACACCAAGTTCAGTCCTCCTAATAACAGAATGACCAAGCTGTCTCAAAATCGATCCAGCCTGACCAATCCTACAAGAAAACTCGGCATTGCTCCTTCCATCACTCGTGAATAAGACCCCGAGATACTTAAACTTCTCCACCTGTTTCAATGGGACTCCACTAACATGCAGAGTGCATTGAACAGGCGTTCTGGAGACGACCATCACTTCAGATTTGTTCACGTTTACCTTCATCTCAGCTTCAACACAAACGGTTACAAACCGATCGAGTGCGCGCTGAAGTTCAGTCTGAGAGGATCCAAGGATGACCAAGTCATCAGCGAAGAGCAAATGACTTATCCTCAGATCTCCCAATTCGAAACGTTCCTCGCCAAGACTGCGCTGTAACATCCAGTCCATATAAGTAATGAAAAGGAGAGGAGACAAGACGCACCCCTGACGAAGTCCAACGCCCACGGTGAAAGGTATTGATTTAACGCCGTTTACCCGAACACAGCTTTTACAGTTTGTGTAAAGAGATTGAATGGCTCTCAAGAGAGAACCATCAATTCCATACTCCTGTAATACACTCCAGAGTTTCCCTCGAGGGACTCGGTCATATGCTTTCTCCAAATCTACGAAGCAAGCGTAAACAGGTGTAGCATACTCCCAAGCCTTCTCAAGTACCATTCTGAGAGTGAATAACTGGTCGGTTGTGCTTCTGCCGGGACGAAAGCCGCACTGCTCATCTCCTAATCGTACATGGTACATGACAACTTTTAATATTTGGGCGTTTCTGTATCTCTTTTATCTGACCTTAGATGGATGGCAAATGGTCGTAAACATCATATGCATTTTTAAAAGACTAGCCACCCTGCCCGCGGCTCCGCCAACAACACCGGCAAAACCCGAATATGTCCAGAGAAATCCCATATAACCGTTTGATGAATGAAATGATGAATGAGGCATTACTCCTCAAGAATTCTTAGCTACGGACTAATTTGGCCACAAATCTAAGATATTTTTTTTTTCTTTTTTTACATATGTACTTCTGCTCTTGTTAAATAATTTTGTATATGGATTCCATTCGATAGTAGAATCGCGTTACCGCTACCGCAACCTAAATCCAGTCTCAGTGTTTTAAGCGGATTAAAATGAACGACGCACATTTTTAAGGCAGCCATCGGATTGTGTCAAATGTCACTCATTTCGTTTTTTAAAGCTCGTAATTACGAATTCATTTATATTCCAATTTCATACATAATTTACATCATCAAATCGATGCCCTCTCCGCTGCTCTGAAAGAAAACCTAATCTCCTCAACAAAACCCAAGTTAATTAAAAAGGAAGAAAATCTGTCACTGCCATTGTAACCAATATAAAATCTAAATAAATACGCTCCTTTGTTTTACAACATTTCACTTCCACCCCTCAATTACACTTTGCCAGTCTGGAACTGAATGGCCCCCAGCATTCGTCCTTTATTTCTAAAGAAATGCTCAAAAATTCCATATACCCAGCAGGGCACCCTCTAATATCTGCCAACACTGCTCACTGACCTTCCACTGACATTTATCCCAAAAGACACTTTTCGCTGTAAATATACCTACATTAAGCATTTATACCATCTGTGTAATAAATCTAACGTTCGCTCTTTCTCTCTATACACATTACAACGTCAAAAACAACAACAACAACGAATGTATCTTGTGTGTGTTTGTGTGCGATTCGAATTAAAATGGAATCTTGGCAAAACTAAAGCCATTCTATATGTTAGCTTAAATCCACCGTCAGGCACCAAATCGTGCTATCACCCTGCTGCAAGCCATCCCTGTTTTTTTTTTCTATACAACTCCCAGCACACTGTCAGAAACACCCCATTTGCCCACAAATTGTATGAAATCCTCTCTACTACTCTGTGTATCCTGTGTGTGTCATCCGGATTTATATTTGAACAGTACCTAGAAAGAAGGAAGGAAAAAAACAGTAAAAAAAATTACCAACAAAAGAAAATAAACGGAAAAAAAGCGGCAAAAGAATCTTTCTTCTTCTGTTTTTCATCCCTGAAAGTTTATTTCCACCCTCACTCCCCCATTCTGTGTATACTTATCTTTGCACACATAAACTTTTCCAAGCATTATTTCGCTTGTAGAGACAGAGATTCGCTGCTATGCCGCCACCCCCATCTATACACAGTATACATCTCTGAAACACACCAGGGATGGAATGAGGCGGAGAGTATAGGCAAAAAGAAAACGACCGACAGTAAAGCGGCAAAATAGCAGAATAGCTGTTTGGAAGAAGAGAATACATTAAAATTTCTCGTCGTCCTTTATTTTTTTTTTGTCTTCCTTTTATTTTGTTTGGATTTTTTTTTGTATGTATTTCCTTTTGCTCTGTGCTGTGCTGTGTTGTCCTTTCTTTTCTGGTTGTTGAAAAGCAAAATGGCGTCAAGGAGCGAGATTTTGCTTTTTATGTAACATCTTTTCAGTGTTTTCCAAAGTTTTTCCTTTCACTCTACACCGGTCCTCCTGTGGGTGTGTATAAGTGGATGTGTATAAGGAAAATTGTAACATGTCACGTTTTCTAGATTGTGTCCTGTTATAAGGTTTTAGTTTTACCCTTCTTTAGTGAGTTAGCTATGCGCGCTGTTTCGGTTATATATGGTTAAAAGGAAAAGTTAAACAAGACTAACATATCTCAATACGCACACATACCAGCGAGACACTTAGTATTGAGAGCCCCAACAGCAGCAGCAAACAGCCCATAAAAAAGGACAATTCTCAAGATAGGGGCCGGGCGCGGGCGGTATGGGGTGAAATGAAGTTCTCTTGGAAGTTTTGCGGAACGTGACTTTCTAGTTTCTACACCGTTGGAGGAGAGGTTTCTGAATTGTTTGTTAGTTAGTTGAAGTTTTCTGTTATTGAATCAAATCCAGAGAATGGGTTTTGTTTTGTCGCCCATATGAGCGATGTGCGGTGGTGGCATTTCATTTTGTTCAAGCTTTCTATAAATTTTTGTACCTCGAACGAGGTAAAATTCTGTACAATTTTTTACTGGCTCTTGTCATTTGCAGACTCGTTTAAATGAAGGGTGAACTAGTAATTTGAATGGAAACTCTTGGAAAATGACGCTTTCTTTGTTCGAAATTGAAACAAAAGTAGAACCGTTGGACTTGTCGCATTTCCTGATGGTTTTAGTTGAGTACTGTATGCAATCATTTATAATGGAGTTGGGTAATTATCCCTTTTGTTATGGACTAATACGAGTTTTGGACTTAGTTATTTCACGCAAAATGTAATTTTGATAGAAAATAGTGATTTTTAATTAGAAAGCGTACATTTTGTATTATACAGATTAAGGTTATGTGTGGAATAGCACATCGGGCAAATGGCCGCCACGACTTTGCTGGCAAGTACGTACTCTTTCATTGAAAATTTCTTTGACCGTTTCGCATAAATGTGGCTGAATGTCATTAATGACCTTCTTCCAATTTCCTCTTTCAAGGTGTTGGCGGTCGTGGGCTTGTTTGCCTAGACCTTTGACTTAAAAAAACCCCAAAGAAAAAAAGTCCAAAGGCGTTAAATCGCAAGATCTGGATGGCCAATTCTGATCGCAAATACGGCCGATTAGACGATAAGGAAATGACTCATGAAGTAATGTTTCTTTGGCTGTATGGGCATGTGGCACCGCCTTGTGGAAACCACATGTAGTTCATATCATATCCATATCTTGTAATTTAGGCATGAAAAACTGGGTTACCATGTCGCGATAACGAACACCATTAATTCTTACTGCCTGACAAGTCGCGTTTTCAAAGAAGAATGGTCCGATAATGTCGCCAGCCCAAAATCCGCACTAAACAGTCACGCGTTGTTGATGAAATTTGTTTCTCAACAATTAGTCGTGGGTTTTCTGAACCCCGAATGAGACAATTTTGACGATTAACGAAGTCATCAAGATAAAAATGAGCTTCATAACTGAAGATGATTTTGTTCGAAAATTGCGGACTGTAACTGACAAACCTTCATTATTTTTAAAATATTGCTCAACAATGAAAATACGTTGTTCTTTCGTATAGCGCTCCATTTTTACTAACCCCAAACTGTCAGCTGTCACATTGCTATATTTTCTTCCGTTGGCATCACTGTACCTACTATTAAATGGCGCAAAATTCAAATTTGCGTGAATTATGGGACACTCTTTATATAGAATGTATGACGTGTCATTAAATAGACTGTTGCTAAGTGATGTCTTCACAATTTATTTGACAGCGCGGACTGTTATTTGTTTTTTGTTTGTACTTTTTATGTTATTGTAAATATTATTACACAGAACACGGAAGGTGTGAAAGCGCCAACAAATTTATGCTGTGGAGCTTCCAGTAGCTATATTTTTTAAATGCATAATTCGCCTTGGCGATACAAAGAAGTCTCTGTTATCCACTTTTCGCATGCCCCGAAAATTAGCATGTCAAACTATTAACAGGTGTCAAGTAAACAGCGAGCAGATAATACACAAAAAGAAATCACTCACAGCTTGAAAACTTGTCAAAGTCAATAAAAATCTACACAAAAAAAAATCTCTTTTACTGAAAAACCAAATAAAAAGTTTCAATGTTATACATACACCATCAATTTCATTGGTTCATTGCACCGCTAATATGTACAAAAAACAGAATACCGGCCACTCTGAAATGACCACTCGACCCAACGCAACCCCCTGCTGTAAAGGCTGTCAACCACTTATCTTCTCGAGCGAAGAGCCCAACCAATTCTAACAAAACAACGACGGACACTCTCTGACAGTAAATACTATTAAATATTTTGTTTTTTTCCTTCCTAACAGCATGTGATCCAAGTGGCATGGCAGTTAAACGAACAACAACCAAATAATACACTCGACATCTCCGAGTTGAGTACCATAAAGGGGATATCTAATAGATGGCTATATCTTTTGGCATTTTAGCCTGTACCCGTAACACACTCGGTTGGCAATTGGAAGCACTTGATGAACATTTTTATTGTTCACTGGCGTTCGTGTAATTCTCCACAAGAGATGCGTGTATATGTGTCTATGTCGAAAACGAATAATTAGATACTATTAAAATCTCACACTAAATGCCGAAACTATCTACAGCAGCAACAGCAGCAGCAGCACGCCACAATAACAACACAACACCATATAGCGACAACTAATTGGCTATCTATCATTGTCATCTTTTTGTGTCGCGCACGAGGGGTACAACTACAGATACTACACATGCAGAATGTCAGATAGATATCTCTATGTTACTTGTAGGTAAAGAATAGCTATCTAGTAGATAGATAGATACACCAAGAGACAATAATGATGATGATGACGATGTGGTGATGTGTATCTATCTTTAGGCAATGTTTGCGCGCGTTGAGTTTTAAGAGTCACTCTTGGGTTAACTTTAGGCATTATTAGAGACGGAAAGGTGTTCACGGTGTTCTCACAGAGAGTCCAAGTGTAAGCTTTTCGGGAGATTACCGCCGCCACAGTGTTGCGCGCGTTTTTGATTTATCGCCTACTAGCGACATTAGCCAGTAGTGCTGGCGATAGTTGTTTTTCGCATTTGTAATATGTTATGATTACCATTTAGAGTCGGCGACACGTATACTTTGTGAAAAGGCCGCCGGGTATTAGAAGACAAGGCTTTTTTGGCTGACTGCTTGTCAAGACAAATTATGTTTGTGCGGTTACAAAATGGGTAGTCGTAGTCGCGCTTGTTGCATTTGCAACATTGAATTAGGAGGGGCCAAGCTGGGGTTGCGTTTTGATTGTTTGTTTTAAAAATATAAGCCAAGCAGCGAACGGTAGTCGCCACGCCATATGGCTTAGCAATCAATATTGCGATTAATATAATCGGTTTTAAACATGATTGAGTAGTAGCTAAGTCATGGTCCGGAACAACTGTGAGTAAGATCCCCAGCAGTTAAGTACACATTGACGTATACTTGGACGTATACAGTGGACCGTTGAAATTCATTGTTCCTGTGTTTTGGGTACGGTCTTAGGGCTTTATTTTTAAGCTGTTATAATGTCGCTTGATTTTTCTAACCTACTTTACAGACCAACTTTCCATAAATGGAACTAGGGCAGAATCAAAACAAATGGTACGAGCTTGTCTGGTTGAGATTATGAACGAGTGAGCAGATTGATGCCAGATCTAATCCAGTTTAAGGCAATTATGGAAGTTGTGAGTAGCTTTAGTATTTATAAAGGCGAATATGTTGATATTCCCGAAAAAGTTTCGTCCAAAGGGAGAGCTCTTAGGTTAGGAAAGGTTAGAGGGGCAGTTTGTAGCAATTTTCACACAGAAGCTATTGAGATCCATTGTGATTACCCTTTTTTTACCCTTCATCCGATCTGTTGATGAATCTTCTTAAATCTGATAGAGGTATCGTTGCTAGATCTTCCAAGCCCTCGAAGAACCGTGCTCTCATACAAGAGAAGCGGCGTTCTTGATGGAGGACTGGGCAGTGACACAGGAGATATTCCACGGATTCTATTTCCACTTCACCTCTGCAACTTCTGCAGAAGTCATTTGTAAAGATACCTAGTCTTTGGGCCATGTTTCCAATGATGAAGTGTCCGTTAAAAATATGTTAGGATCTTTGAACTTTTAGTGTCAATTGCGGGCCACAAGCTACGAGTTATAGTACAACCGGAAGTTTTGTTCCATCGTTCTTTGGCCAAGTTTAATGTGGTATTGTCAATAACGCCCTTAGCTGCGTTGAAAGCTGGCAATACTTGTCTGACATAGTTCGTCCATTTCAGAGTCGCATCTGGCCAGTTTATCTGCTGCCTCGTTCCCTTTTACACCGACATGTAAAGGAAGCCAGAACAGCATTACTGTGTTTACCAGATTGGATGTCCACGCAGAAGGTAATTCCCATTGTGAGTAGTGCTAAGACAATTTGAGCTGCATTTTTAACCGCGTAGATCTCTCCTGGAAAACGCTCCACTGATCTGCAAGTCGTCGTTACGAATGGCTGATATTTAGTCCTTCTGAGAAGACGTCCGCTCCCGTTCCACTTTCCGTTCCACTTTCCGTCTTTGAGCCATTTGTGAAGATGGGTATACCTTTTACTACAGTACTCGGGGAGAAAAAGTTTCCCTCTTGTCCGGTATACAGACAGTAAATTTCTTGTCAAAGTCATACCTCGGTTTCTTGTTGTCTGTGAGTGGCATGAGTCCGCTCTGATCAAAGATGTTAAACAAACGAGCTTCCAAATTTCGTTCTCTCGTAGTCATGTAACACCTTTGGCTGCCACGTTCTTAGTGTATAGCTTGATGGGTTGTAGGTTCAGCAACGTTTCTAGACCTGGTTGAGGTGTAGATTTTAGTGAGCCCGTTATGCCTATGCCAGCAATTCTTTGTAGGTACCTTGTTCAGATTCTTGAGGTAGGATTTAGTGTTAACAGTCTCCCACCACATAACCGAGCCACAGGTCAGAATTGGTCTTCCGTTGTACACCCCACATCCAGTTCGGTTGTAAGTTCTTTAAATTTGTCATTTGAGGTCTATTAGACAGCTATAAATAACTATAAAGCTACGATTACACGGCCATTTTTTCGAGTCATTTAAATGTCGCTCTGAGGTAAAAATCCCGTCACAAAGCAGTAATTTAAATGTCGCTCTGTGTGATCACCATTTTTGGCAGCGTCATTTAAATGACAAGGAAAATGGCGCACCAAATGACATGAATTAAGTGCCATTTAAATGGCGGAAAAAAATGGCGTGTGATCGCTCTTCAATGACGCCTAGGACAATGGTATCCCAACGGAAAATTCTAAATGACTCGCAGTGTCCGTCATTTGATTTTGGGACATACAAAAGACGATGATAGTCATTTCGTGTGATCGCCATTTTTTCAATGACGAATCGTAGATTAAATGTCGCTCTAATGCGGCATTTTTCCTGACCTCACAGAGCCATTTAAATGACTAAAAAAAATGGCCGTGTAATCGTAGCTTAAGGAACGAGGAGCTTCCCCGGCGCTTCGTACAACAAAATAGCCATACAGGTTAGAATCCATTAATAATTTGGCACTTTCAGGTGCCCCTGTCAAAGGAATGCAACTCTCTCTCTGTTAAATATTGAACCACAACGCCAATTCAAATCATTTTTGTCTAACCCTCCCCCCGCACGACCGACAATCAATTAAAAACGAAACTTCCCCGCCCCCAAAACCTACATAATCATACTCAAGGCCTTCTGGCCAAAAATCCTTGCTCGTAAATATTGAATATAATCGTTTCATGTTCCGCACAAACTATTGCTGCCTCCGAAACCAATAAAATAATTTAAATTCCAATTATTCGTTTACAATTCACAATACGTTCTGCCATTGTTTACATAAAAACAGAAAACCATTCACAGCCAACAGAGACAAGCGAATAAAACAAACACACACCCTTCCAACACCGCAGGTCCGTAACCAAACTATATGCAAATATTTGCACATTCCCACCCGTGCCACGCCAGCCGAGCCAGCACCCTCGGAAAAATTCATAAATAAGCGGGACTATCAAAATGGAAAGCCAATTCCCAATTCTAAAACAAGACCAGAAACAATTTTCCAAGTGGGCAATAAATTTCGTTTAATGACTTCACTCAACCCCCGGAATGAAATGGTATATAGAAAAGAGCCGGGCAGAGGAAACGGGTGGCACATATTACCACAATGGGAATAGTGCAGCAGTATTATGCCACACAATCGGATGATGTATCTTCATAGATACCTACATATTGCACTGGCACAATGGTGGTGGCTTAACGTTGCCTGCATATAACAACATCGTTTGAATGGCCCTAGATACATGTATGCAGATACAGCTAGAAGTGGCAGGAGGCCAAAGCCATCCGTAATGAGACGAAACTCATAAACATTTCGCCTTTAAATATGAAGTATCTATAGTAAACAACACTCTGTTCGCGTATATAGGTTTATGAGCACGGAGAGGGTGAATTATGCTCGATAATACTCAAAAGTGGGTGGCTCGGTTGGCAGCCGAGCTTGCTGCACTATATAGTCATTAAAAAGCCCACCATAAGGGGGCAGGGGGCTGTTGTTTATTCCCACCGAAGGGGTGACCCCATTTCATAGGAGCTGATATTCACTTTAATTGAATAATTCACTTGCTGCGTACATGCAATCGTTGTTGTTGGCCGGTATCATCGCAAAAATGATGATGATTTATAGGATAGCATACATAATACTGACAGGTGTCAAGCGTTTGCGCTCTACCTCCATTAAAACCTCGTATTCGCTTCGCACTCATACCACCATCATCACTATATGAAATGCGAGAATTTAACTGACGTCTTAAGTGTCATCGATTGCGGTTTTTAATTAAAGTGTCATTAGGGCAATGTCAGACACATGGCAAACAAATATAAGATACGTTACGTACTCTTGTGTTAATTGGTAACAAAATTGAAAAATATTATTTATTCGATTGATTTAGCGAGTACCTATACCTTACCTCCTCGCTATCAATTTGCAAATGTAAATATTTAATTTTGCCTTTTTATTATTCGCCATACACACTCTTGGAAAGAGGTTAAGTAAGAGCTTACTTTGTCAGATGGATGGAAGGTGTTTTTTTTTTATGTCAGTTTTATCTCGAGTTAAATATTTGATACTTCAGTGAAGAGTGGAGTTTTTATGACTTTGATATTTGCTATTGTTATTTGAGTATTGATTGTTTGAAGATTATGTTGTTTATAGTTGAATTGAAATTTTGATTTAATATCTACTTGCCAACTGTCACATTTGGACGGTAGTGTGTGCTTGCTTACCTGGAAATGAAAAGAGAAAAGTGACAAATTAATTATGGGAATTGTTTAAATCATTAAGGTAGATATAGGACTTTCGAAATGCGATAATTTAATCATTTTAAATATGAGAATTCATTAATAATTCGGGTAGTTATCCATTAGGCAAATATTTTGAAAAACATTATCAGCATCAGGTTCCAGAAATCGAGTGAAATCGAAATTGCAAATCGAGTTAATTCGTTTTTCGAAAATGTCCGGAAAAAAACAAAAGCCAATGTCACTAATATTTTGGTGCCACTGTGTTGTGGACAGTATTTATTACTTTTACAAAAAAAAAATTAAAGAACTAACAAAAGCAATCTTTTCGCGAAACACTATTTGACACAAATAATTTGTAAAACTTTTTTGGTTTACAATTCTGTTCCCCAACGCGAGATATTTTACGAAATACTTTTACGATACCTATACATCCTTTTTTCTATAATGGGTTATTCATTATGTCCTGTTTTTTTTAAAATTTTAAATAAAACACATAACATTAATTTGGATGGTGAAAACTTTATTACGGCCTAAGAGAACAGTCTCTGACATTTACTTTTATAATAAAATATAATTTCGTGTAAATGTTGGCCGCCACTGCGCCGTACATGGTCCATTTTGGATCGTAGATGGCTCATCGGCGAAGACATAATACCAATGAAAAAAGTATAAAAAAAAGTCTATGTGGAGTGTTGACAGGGACACACAACATCGACGAATCGGACAGAACGTCACGATAGACAGCTATAACTTTGAGGTAGTTCGGGACTTTGTCTACCTCGGCTCTGCTATTAATTCTGAAAATGACATCACATCAGAAATCAAGCGAAGAATTACACTTGCCAACCGCTGTTACTTTGGCCTAAGAAGGCAATTGATTAGTAAGGCCTTGTCGAGAAACACCAAGGAGACTCTATATAAGACCCTCATCATCCCAGTCCTGCTTTATGGCGCAGAATCATGGACGTTGTCAAAAGCGGATGAAGATCTCCTTGGTCGCTTCGAACGCAAAATTCTTCGAGTGATTTTCGGTCCCGTTTGCGTTGACGGGCTTTGGAGGAGGAGATTTAACAGCGAACTCTACGAGCTGTACAGCGACATCGACCTTGTCAGAAAAGTACGTATCAGTCGACTAAGATGGCTAGGACATGTAGAGCGAATGAACACCAACGCTCCGGCCCGAAGAGTCTTCGATTCCAACCCGGAGGGACAACGCAGTAGAGGAAGACCTCGCCTTAGGTGGCGCGCACAAGTGGAAGGGGACCTTAACCAACTTGGAGTGCGCAACTGGAGGCAGTTAGCCAAAGATCGTGCTAACTGGAGAGGCGTGTTGGTTGAGGCCCAGGTCCACCCCGGACTGTAGCGCCATCTAAGAGTGTTGACAGGTCCGAAACGCGAAATTAGACGTCCACAAAAGTTATTTCGCAATAAAGCCATTGATTGTTTCGCGCGCATATTTTTGTAATACAGCTGAATAATTTAGAAACATTGTTGATGATTTTTTAAACAATATTGAATAAGAATAGCACGACACCATTAGCTCAGTTACCTTACCCGTGATCTGTGAAAAAAAAAAATGCAGTGTTCAGCCCGTTAGAGCTCGGATTCGAACATTTACCCGTTCATCTAATAAGCGAAAACTTTACCACAGCGCCACGGTTACTTTTACGAAATTTATGAATATTCTGATCCTGCGGTAAGTACCTCGAAATTATGCCGCCACTCTTTGAAATCTGAGGTGGGATTCTGTAAAATACGAAACGAAACCCGCTTTCGTTTTCACTCCACTGCATTTTTGTGATAGCTTAAATAAGGAAGCCAAATCCAAAATAGTACATAAAATGCAAACAGAATTACAAACCATTTTTGGAAACTGAGTTTTCCTGGCTTAAAATCAAAGGAAACTGTTTCAGCAAAATATGACTTTGAACAACAACAGGTCAAATTCAGACTTTGATTCTGAACAAATATTTTCTGGCTTGATGGGTTTTTTTTGTGCTGCGATTTTATATCGAGACTTGTGAACAGATAAAAAATCGTTTTAATGATGAAAGACTGAAACCTCTGAGGTACGTAGATACAAAGTTAGTACCTAGTGGAAGGCAGTATACCCTCGATATTGCCGATTTTAAACTTGTTTTCTTTTCATGATGATGACAAAGAAAAACTTTATAGCCAATGAAGATGAACAATATTCCATGTTCATTAATATTAATGCATTTTTCTGTTTTGTTTAAATACTCGTCTTTATTAATTTTGTATTGTTTATGTTATGTTTTGTAATTTACCTTGGTTTTGTTTGAAAAAAATTCTACTGCAAAAAAATTCAATCTACTGCATTTATTTAGAGAATCTACTGCGAAAAAAATAGGTCAACAGTGGCAACGCTGCGGCCATATATTCTACAAAAATTGCACTGAAGAAAAGTACGAGCACGGGCTATACAATATGAGTTCGAGTATTCTTAAAAGTTTGACACGACATAAATATATGACTTTGTATGGAAGATAATACAAAACTGCACTGTAACCTGATGGTTTAAAGAAAAAAACACAACCAGCATTCATGTCAGAATGGTTATATGTCAAAGATGTATACAGGTACTTATTGAAGTAATTGTTTGAACAGTTGAATTTTGGTGGCCCTCTGCATAATATATCCATCTTTGAAAGACGTTACCCTTTTACGTCTGTCATGAAGTGAACCTTGCACTATTCGCTTTACCGTGAAGTGCCTTAGGCACTCTTGTGACACTAATTTAGTATTGATTGTTACTTCTTTATTAATTGTTAAATAGAACAGAGAGGATGACAGCCATTAAGGAGTCAAGAGTTTGAACAAAAAATATTTACTATTGCTAGACATGAACTTTTGAAATAGCTTCGTGAATCTCCACATTTTGCCAACACAGGATGTAGGTACATACTTTAATGTATTTTAACAATTTGAGCCATAAACTCCTACGTTTCGTTTCCTTCCATCCACTCCACCAGCTATCTGCTTTTAAAATTTAAATATATTTCTAATGGCCAACAATTATTGTTGCCTCAATTCAAGTAGCAGCACATATCTATATTTAATTTCAGTATCTCTTTCAATATCTGAAATGTATCTCGAATAACAACGACAAATAAAAAATACATCCAAATCCAATCTACCACATGATTAACCAAGCAGCCTCGCACGGATAATAATATCTACAACCAAATTTATTAGTCAATTTATTTCGATTTAAATTATTCATTCATTAATCTAAAATGCTAAATAGTTTTCATTCAATTAACACGTCTATGGGGCATCATTAGTGGTATGGTTCCTATACTTTATCGCAGAGAGAAATACCAAAACAGATAAACATTCCCCACATTGTTTTCATATGCTAATTGGTTTAATATAGTTTTAGTTTTAAATTAACGAAATTATTTTTATTTTTTCATTCTACAATTAATTGAGATAGAAATTCAAACATTTCAACGCAAAACTGGTGCAAATAAAAAAAAACTGGTAATAAAATTTCATTTTATTTGCTTTTCATACCCAGAGGGGGTCAACCGTAAGTGGTTATCAGCGGGTGGGATCAAACGCTATATTCAATTTGTATTTTTGCTAATAAATTCGATGATTTTTATTTTCTCTGTTTGGTTAACGTTTTTTTTTTTTCTTTTTGTTTAAATAAACTCAATAAATTATCAAAAACAGGAACTGAAAAAAAATATTTATTGTGTATTTTATGATAATCAGAATTTGAAACGAATATACTCGTAGTTTGCTGATTTTTCTCACGGAGATAGCTGAAATTGAGTAGGAAGTAGGTACACCTACGGGCTACGACATAGTAGTATATAATTTCCATGTAAAATTGTTAAGAAAAACTGGCGGACAAATTTTATAGAAACTGAAAGTCAAAACGACATTGAAATTATAGCCTAACCTTAAAGTACTACTTTCTTTGACAAAGTAATCTACTACAATGATGATGATGAATTTATGTAAAAATGGAGTCAGTATTGTCGGGAATTTGAACCGTCGAAATAAAGTAGATAAATATTTAATTAACAAATGCCGCATTTTTATTTCGGACTCATTTTATTAATTTTTCCCTCAATGAACTTGTTTTGAATTTCGGGACTAAAACTTGTCTATGTATCGCCCTCACAAACTGACACAATTTTAGAAAATCAAACTAAGAGTGTTTTTCAGTGATAGATGAACAAAGATCCAGAAAAATGTATCCATCTATGAGCTCAAAAACTGACATTTTTAGTTAAACTCTTGAGCTATTACATGCGAGAAAAGGTTGACAGCAGAAGTTAAGAATTTGAAACCAGCATTCAGTTCAGTCTCTGCAAAAATAATAAAATTTGACAATACTCGAAAAAAATTCATCTAGAAAATAGCTTTCTGTGGTTGTAAAAATTTCGAAAATATACAGTGAGCGTCAAAAGTGAGTGAACACAGATGCTCTTCTAAGTTTTATTTGATGTCTTGAAACATGTATAAAACATATTTCATTTCGACAGCATAAAATACTTCATAGATATTAAAAAAAAAAAAAGATTTCTAAACTCCATAAGCAAATAAAAGCAGCATTGGTGTTGACTCACTTTTGACGCTCACTGTATGTTGGACTACCCGCAGGCAGGATGCCTCTATAGATAGACTGCGGCAGCGACAATGCTTTTGAGATGTCACTCAGAATACTGGGCAAAGGATAGAACCGAAAACACTTGGTCCGAAACTTGTCAATGAGTTACTGAACTTGATTCGAATATAACAAACGAAACGAAAAACTTAATTAGATCACTCTATATGACACACGAACAAAAGCACTTGTTTACTATATAAATTTTGTCAATACTGCAGTAGAACAAAAAATACTTAGATACGTCCTGACAGTCTTCTGGAAATGAACCCCCAAAAAAGGGGCAAAAGAGGTTTCCAGGAAATTGTATAAACTTAAAAAAAAGAAAGGCAAATCATGAACCAATTTATGAGTTATGACCCCATTGAAAAATGACACAGATTTTCCAAATATCGTCGAATATCAATTCTGTTTTGACATTTTTGTGAGGCAAGCCAAATTTTAATGTCTGTGAATTGCCAATGGAAGGCAATATGCAGAATATTCGTCACGATATATTTGATAAGCAATTTGACTGTGATTTTGGAGCAACGTGTAATTCGTGCCTGTTTTCCTGGCGACTCGGCTCTTATTGTTCATTCAATATGGCGTTTAGCCACTCAACTCTTAGAGACTGAAACAACATGGCACCGAGCCAACGCTAGAAGACCTCGCGCACCTATCGTTCGACTGAGAATACTACTGCTTTAAATGAAGATGTCGTAAGAGCGTAGAGGCTTCGTCGACACGTCGAAAAGACAATGTGCACCGCATTTGGCACGTCGTATTTTAATGAAAGACTTGAAGATATTTCCTTACAAAATTTAGACACTCCATCAGCTGATGATGAAGGAAAAAAAACAAGAGCACACAAATCGAGTTGAATTGACTTGCAACTTATTAGACCTTTTAAACGGAGGAGATACATATATATACGGGCTTGATGATTTTTAAAAGACGGTCTAGGTAAATTGAATTTCGATGAGAAACGAACAAGATCACTTATGTATGGGTTAGTGACTTGGGAAAGTTGTAATACAAATATGTGATGGCATCCTTGTCGACCTCTTTATCTCTACACCGTTTGCATAAATCATTGTCAAGCATATCTACATAAGAAGTAGTACCTGGTAATGACATTTACCACGTTAAGTCGTAATAGTTCCTTGAATCAGTCGACTAAGATGGCTAGGACATGTAGAGCGAATAAACACCAACGCTCCGGCCCGAAGAGTCTTCGATTCCGACCCAGAGGGACAACGCAGTAGACGAAGACCTCGCCTTAGGTGGCGCGCACGAGTGGAGGGGAACCTCAACCAACTTGCGCAATTGGAGCGGTTAGTCAAAGAGCGGGATAAATAGAGGGAGCGTGTTGGTTGAGACCCAGGTCGACCCCGAACGGTAGCGCCACTTAAGTAAGGAAGTAAGTTTCTTGAAATCAGGTGAGCCTAGCCTTTATTCAGTACACTAAACGTTTGCTTCTGCCTAAGGGTGCGTTTATGCGTTGGAGCAAAAGAGCGACAATTACATTAAAGCTTTGCTGTCTGCTTTTATGCGTGTTCATTTTGGAACCCCGATAAAGGCCAACATTGTTGTGATAATGTTGCGTCTTTTTGATCCCCCAATGCGGGTCTGACAAAAATTCCACTAATTAAAACTTCCGCGTTCATCGTCGATGAGAGCTGAGAACATATACAACCGAATAGGGTGTTGGTATCCGTTGTCCCGGATACGACTACGTAAGGATTTGTCAAAGTTTATATTGCGTCAAGTTGGGGGTATGTGACTCACTTCGCTCGCGGCAAAGACTTTAAACTCTTGTATATTTATTTTCGGACATAATGCTGTATAGCTTTAGGACCCAACTTTTATCTTTATAACAAGTTTTTAATGACAATGTGATTACGTTACGTTGATTACGTAGCCGTGTCCCGAACATGGATAAACGTCAGTCAGTACAAAATCCACGGTTGAATAGACACTTCGACCGAATTATCTCGCGTCAGCAGAATTGGTTGTTGAATGAATTTTACTGGCGCCGAAATCTCTAAAAATACATTTACACAAATGTCATTTCTAACTTCAAAGTTTGGAGATCTGCATATAAGAAGTTTGTGTAAATTGTATATTGTGCTGTTACAATCTTATGGAATGTAATTACCAAAAAATCGACGTCGATAAAACATAGGCTATTCGCCAGAGTTAGTTAGAGACAACGCTTTGAGACACGACTACGTAACGAAATGTCAGATAGAGCGACGTAAGTGTCATTATACTCAAAGGTTTATATATTTAAGTTGGAATGGGTGGCTCGCTTCGCTCGAGGCAATGGATTACGGCCCTGTCCCGAAACCTTCCTTATGTCATTTAGAGATACGTTAAAATGGATCGCTCACTTGATCACTAATCAGGGAGTTTTTATTGCAGAATCAGATTGATGACGAAACTATAGAAATCCTTGGACCATGTTGGTAGGTACATACACACTTCTTGTCTGCATCAGAAAAAAGCGCATTCAAACCGACGCACGGCAGGCAGACTTGTCACACGGTCAATTACAGTAGCTTATCCTAAAGCCGCATTATATCAATCGGCAAATTCCTACTTCGCTGTCCCAACTAATTGGTCATAAAAACCATAAAATAGCCTGGCAGTAGTTTTCATTTTCCGATAAGTTAGAAAATAATTATTAAAAACCAGTTCGTGATAAATCTAAACTCATTTAAATCCCATAAAACGTAGAGATAACTATACACAACACACCCTAAAGGAATCGTCGAGTCGCCTTCTTTACTTTTAGTGCGCGATGTGTGCGCGCGAAAAACCTGTCTGCAAATCCTCATTGAACTAGAATCATCATCTGCATGCAGCATGCATATACACACCGTGCGTCGTAACAAGTACTAGCACTAGGTAGTCATTTGTTCAACTCAATTAAATGGAATTTGCATTTGCAAATGAGCAACTACAACGGAACCGGCCATCTACTAAATTCCACTCATTATACTGCACATAAACACAGCGGAGACGCATTTACATGACAAGCGTTGGCCGGGACGGGACATTAAGTGAGTTATGTTGCGCGCCTTTGTTCGAAAAAAAAAAAAACACACACAATAACAACTGAAAGCCGCTCATCAGATAACATATAAAAGATACACGCGCGACAGACTAATGCCAATGCGAATGCGATGCGAAATTGCGTGCAACCAATATTAATGCATATAGATACATCATCCCCATCAATCTAGCAGCGAATCGAAATTACAGTTTTCCAAGCCGAGATGCACACACAAAAACCAGGCCAGCACATAGGAATTGGCCACCACAAATTGTTGGATACGACTCGATAGATGGCAGCGTGTATCACATGTAGTCAAGATACATTTGCATTTGGAGTGCGTTCTGTCTAACGAATTTCTGTCACGATATATAGACGGTGTACATGCAGTGGAACCGCATTAATTGAATGTGTGTGCCAGTTCCCCCCTTGTAGATACGAGCACAAAATAATATTGAAGCGAACCAAAACCAATTCCCCAGGATGTGTCAAGCCGAGCCGTGTCGGTCGTCATCGAACTATATATGCAATATGCATCTACGTATGCAGATTGCAGACACCGTGCGCTACTATTATTATGGTGATTGGCTTTGATTCGGGGGCACTTTGACAAATTATCGATCGCAGTCACCCGACCGAATGAGCGGCGGTGGCAGCGGGCGACGCGACGTACGTCTAGCAGCATGCGTATTTTATTTGACTACGTATCTGTGCATCTATTCATGTCTGCTTTGGTCTAACCATTGCACAAATTAATCGAATGCATTGTTGTACCACATGCAGCAGCAGTGTCTAGCAGTCCTCCGGCTATTCGCTGTTTTATGACTTATGCAATGCATATATGGCATGCCGACATGGCGCACTGTCACCAAAGTCATATTGTCGAGGGTGGGCTGGAGGACGACTGTCGCACTTTTTCATTTTTTTGTTTTGATTTTAGGATTTAATGTTCGTTTTGTTGGTCTGTTACTGTTGGCTGCTAGTTCGCTTTACAAAATTGGCGAAAGGCGGCGAATTCCCCCACAGCACACACAAAGAGTGACATTTTTTTTTGTTGCATAAAACTGAACGTTCTATACGAATTGCATAGACATATGTAGATGGTTGTGTTTCGTTTTTGTCTGTGACTACAAGTTGGACTGAGTGGGGGTGTGGTGCGAATGGCCCACCTTTGTAGCGAATGTAATTCGAAATAACGTTTTCCTAAAAAAAAAAAACTGTCATTTAATGACAGAATAATGTCATCTCTGGACATTTTTCAGGAATGTGAATCGATCCTTGACAAAATTATCCAAGTTTTTTTATGCCAACCGCTGTTTCTTTGACTTAAGAAGGCAACTGACTAGTAAGACATTGTCAAAAAGCAAAAAGAGGACTCTATACAATAACCTCATCATTCCAGTTCTTTGGCGCAGAAGCATGGGTGTTAACAAAGGCGGATAAAGATATCCTTGGTCGTTTCGAACGCAAAATTCTTCGAATGAATTTCGGGACTGGTTTGCGTAGACGAGCTCTGCAGGAAAAGATTTAACAGCGAGCTCAGAATATTGTTTCCATATATGAAGCTCGGCCCGAAAAGATTGACATAACCTACTTGACAGCGTTCAGCGACGAGCATTTCGTGATCCCATCACCATCGTAGCTCTCGATTTCCGTAAAGGTTGTATGTTTCAGGAACGTCTTACATCTCTTGGGCTCGTCTTCTTGTGTTTATCGTATGGCGTATAGGTTTCAGAAAACGCTGGTCGTTTATGTAGCGCAGCAATGCTGTCATCTAGAATATTGATTTGACATCTAAAACTTTAACAAGTAAACATGTTATCATCGGGCTGGACGATGCTTTAATACCCTCCACTGCATACAAGCCATGCAAATTGTTTTGCAGATATTGATTTTGCATGGGAGGTATTTTGTCTCAGGCCCGTATCTTCTGCGCGACTCAGCTAACGAGTAGTACACCTGTTTTTGCATTTCAAGATTTGATGATATCGCTTAAGATACACCATTTTAAAAATGGTGCACTTTAGCTGAAGACGCAGGACATATATATACTCTGGCCACAGAAAATGCTCGTCGATGGTTACTCCGATATATTTTATGCTTGTTACTAACTCAATTGATTCGCCGATAGCAGCCTGGACAGTTTCCGAACGCTTGGTTGGGTCACGTCACGTCACATATATGCATCACCTTTGTTTTGGAAGTTGACACCCAGCTGGCGCGTTGACACCCCACGGCGGCGCGGCGTTGAACTCGTTCTGCATAGTGTTGCCAGGCGAAAATGTTAAAATCCAGTCAAATTTGACTGTTTGACTGGATTTTTTCTCTCCGAATCCAGTCAAAAGAAACAGTCAAACATTAAAAACAAAAAATTCCAGTCAAAAAAACAGTCGAAAATGTAAACAGCTATTTTTTCGAAAACAAAAATAGGTGGGGCATCGTGGTTTCTTTTTAAATCATAGGTTATTTCAACACTGACACCGGCTTCCAGCTCGAAATCTTTACAGAAAGCCAGTATCATACCTGCGAGGAACGAAGTGAGTGACAGTGACAGTTTGGATCATTTTTCCCCAAAAACGAGGCTGAGAACAACGTTTCGGTCAACGGCGGACGTTACAGAGCCATGTTAACCGATTTTTTTTTAATGGAATTTAAGACGTGGATTTAGACTTCCTCTGATTCATGCAGGATTGCATGCCATTGCCATGCCACACAGCCCACGCTACAATCGATCTTTTGCGCACCAACTTCCCAAAACGTGTTATCAGCCGTCTCGGCTATGTCAATTGGCCTCCTTGGAGCTGAGATTTGACAATTCGCCCGAAACCACCAACAATGTCTTGGACAATTGGAGTGACAGAATACTCTACTGCGAAGCCAGCCGAGGCAGCAACTTGAACGACGTTGTATTCCGTAATTAATGGGAATGTTTGCTCTTACTAATAAAGCCATAATACATGGGAACAATTTTATTTTGTTCATTTTATTATATTTTTAAAAAGAAACTTGTATTTGGCCCACCCTTTATATTTTGATCTATAGTAGGTATTCTTTACAACTTTTTGTGTAACTTCTTCAAGTATTTCAAAATTTATACAACATTTTTTTTTATCTCGAAAATTAGGTATTTCTAATGGTCAAAATAGAGTTGTGTTTATATGTTGTTTCAAAAATCTGGAACAAACAGCAGTCATAACTCAAAACATGAACAACATACAACAAACCGAATTAAATGCAAAGGAAATCATTCAAAATTCTCAGAAACGCTGCGGAAACTGCAAGAAATATTAGATTCAATTTGACTTTCAGCGGCTTGCGGAAAATGGCTGTGTTCATTTCATTGCACTGCGCGAATCTCATATAGGTACACTAGGTTTACATTGGAGGTGCAATTTTTTTAAAAATTTTTTAGGAAAAAATTCCAGTCAAAAAAACAGTCGGCTGGATTTGATTTTTTTTTTCCAGTCAAATTTGACTGGAAAACAGTCAAACTGGCAACACTTTCTGCAATGTCTCCTCGGCAGAATTTAAATATGTACTTTTTTCTACGTGTTTTACCACGATTAAAAAGTTCCTAAATTTTTTAAATAATATCAAAAGCTCGTTAGTAAATTATAGTACGAACAGAATAGGGCTCAATTTGGAACCTTGTGGAACACCATTTTCGCTTGATTTTTCACTGCTCACTGTATCCGAAACCTTGACTTTCATTAGTGAGATAGCTTCTATTAAAATTAGCTAGTAATTTTCTTAAGCCATTTCTTCTAACACTTTCCAGTATATGTTTTCGTGTGTCAGAGTATCGAATGCTGTGAGTACCTACACTTAACAGCTGCGAGGGCATCACCGTTTCAAAACTCTTTTGACTATAGGACAAGTAAACTTTGGCACTCGCTTCCTATGGGGAGGGGACATATCATCAGAGGACTAAAACTTACAACAATTTAAGTGCAGAACTAACATCTATCTGCAAGCATACTGAGGAAGCCTTGGGGGCTTGGGCAAAAATCCTCAACTTGTTGTTCCCTCTCGCTGTCGCCCGCCTGAAAATGGCTAACCAGCTTGTCTGATTAGTGTCGGCCAAGGATTTATGCCTACGCTTTAATCGTATGTCGTGATTCATTAGTTTGAGGTTGGAGTAAACTGTAAAATCGTACCTGATGCCAGTAGAGTGAGCAAATAGTAAACCGTGCCGATGGATGCAAAGTCGAGGGTAAAACCGGCTTCTAACGAGCTTCCTCCGACGACTTGGTGAGGGTCTGTTATTTTTATTCTCGAGAAAATTACAAATAGGGCAGATGGTCTCAAAGGCTCTGTGGCCTAAGGTAGATCGAAAAAAATCTTTAGAATTATTAAAGCTCAGCAGATCAAAACTACGAATGACAATAGGGATACTTTCCGGGCACTGTCTTCTAAGGAAGCACGTTATGAGATTAGGTTTAATAGATACGGACACGAAGGTGTTGCGAAGACTTACATGTCGCAAAGGATATAACTTATCTCCTCTGTGAATGTCAAGCTATTGCTCGGTACAGGAGGAAATACTTTGGAAGGTACTTCTTCAACAATTTGTAGGAGGTTAGCCTCTCAAACAAAATTAAAACAGTTTTTAGGTTTTGTAGGGCTTGTTTGGGCGAAGTGGTTTAGGTTTTTTGACCGTTAAGGTTTCCCAGGGATTGCGATTGGTCCAATATGGTACCTAGTCCAATGTGATGAACTTACACCATATTCAACCTAAGCTCACCTATCCTGGGGAAACTGTTGAAGCGCTAAACAAAACTCGTACACTACTCTTTTTGTTAACCAACGATCTCCAACCCAACTTGTTGGAAAAACTTTCTTTACGGACATTTTATCGAAATTGTATTACATTTAGAATGGCATAGTCCAAACTTTTAACAATAGTAAACAAATGTCGTTTCAATCTTTTCAAGTCTTTTGTGTCATTTCAATTCAAAACCAGTGTTCTAAGTCGTGGGAAATTTACCTTTTTGACTAGAATTTCGAAAGAAAATATCCCACCTCTTGGGAAATGGTGAAAAATAGTTTCGCTGTGTAGTGTCGAGGGGAATTTGATTAATTTAAAAATAAATTGAATATTCACTCAATTTTTAAACTCCGATTTTCATGTTTACATATTTCAATATATTTCTACTAAGGTGATTTTTAAAAAGAGGAGTACATTATAAGACTGCTAAAAATGTAGGAATCTATAAATTTTCAACAAAACCGTATTGAAAGCACAAAATTTGGAGCCCTTCTCTAGACGAAAAATGAAAAAGAATTTGTTGTCGGTCTTTTAATTTCGTGCAATGGATGTACTTCCCATATAATGAAACATGGCTACTCATATCTCCATCTGTAGCTACTTAAAATTTGTCTTGCTTCATTTTTTCTATCAAAAATATCCCAAAGGGAGAATTATGGACATTTCAAATATGTTGGGAACAAAAATAAATGTCTATACGAACACTTAACGCAAAATGATGAATTTGTTACTCACTCAATCTAGTGTCAGTTAGGGACAATGACTTCTAAGTAATAGAGAAAGCTCCGCCATCGCTAAACTAAATTAACCTCAAACCAAAAACAATCTACAGATAAAAAAAAATAATTAAATTAATTGCCAATCACATCTTTTGTGCATTTCTCTTGCACCTTTCACCCTCCGCCTGCATCTAATGGCTTGTGCTAAAAAAAAAAAGACCAACTGACAAAAGAATACTCAAAGCGAATTGCAATCAGCGCCAATTAACAATCAAAGGCCATCATAGAACAAAAAGAATCACCAGCAGTTACAAAACAGAGGAGAAACATGTCCAATTTCTAAAGACAGATACTTATTGGCAAATCACGCGATATACCCAATCTATCCTTTAGCTCTTCCAAAGTAATTACCTAATTTCCCATGGGTTTCCGTGAAACACAACTCCCAGTCCCAGCAATCATCCAAAACGTTGTTTTTCCCTTGAGATTTGTTTTTATTTCTTCTCTTCATTGTGGCGTAAATTTTCATTCCATTCTCTTGTGGGACTGAATTGAACAACAGATGAAGGAAGTACACTCAAGGAGTTAAGTCAGCTTTTCCCCAGCTTCATCTTTGCCTTCTATCGCAATATCATCAGTCATTTAGACACGACCGACTCTGCTCACCCGCCATGGGGATCCTCCTTATGATGGCGTATATACCAAGTCAGTAGTTACACTCGAAATAGCTGACCTCAGCGATTGGCTTTTAATGACCGGAAATAGGAATTGTTCAAGTCTCTGTCCGCCACATCACACACAATAACCGCAGAACGGAGTCCACTCTTTCAATCTCTGGAACGATTATCACAGACAATCAGCGTTCTCATGCGAATTAAATTGTGCACACATTTCGGCCACTGTGTGTGGCACTGGCACTGGCACTCAGTACATGGTCTTTGTCGTTGCGTTGGCGTTTGTTTAACAAAAAAAACAAACCTCTGTGTCAACACCCACATAATGACGGGGGTCGACGCCGCCGCCGTCTCGAGCCCCCACAATCTGCGATCCCTCTAAAAAATTATTGCTATCCGCGTTATGTCATTCTGTCACTCTGTCACATCGTCTTGTGTGAACGAGTAATATGCCAAACGACGACGAATCGGTATTTTATTGTTCGCTCAGTGGGCGTTCTAAAAATCAGTAGGAATAGGTGTTGCCAAGGGGTTGAACTATAAAGCTACTCCAAACTAAACTCCGCCAGTCTCCATTTTCACCGTATACATATGTCATTAGTTTGACTTTTGTTTCTCTCTCTCTTGTGACTGTGGGAAACACTAAACGTCACTCCCAATCGCAGTCCACAATGTCACAATGTGCATGCAGCTAGTTGTGAAATCGATTTTTCTACACCTCAGCAATTGTTTCTTTGTTAAAGTGTTGTTTGTTTCCGTCGTTGTTGAACAATTTATTTAAAAATGAAGCAATTAGTTGACAGTTTGAAACTATAACACGTGTTGTTGGAAATGATAATGAGTTTGCGAGGGTTTTCTCCATTATTTTTTGTTTTACTTATCGATTTGAAAAGTGTTGTTGGTTTTTGGACAGCTGACATATTTTGTGTTTTTTTTTTCCACCACTATAAATTGACTCGATTTGTTGATTTTTGTTTTTGGCAAATTTAGATTGCATTGACCTTTGTTGGTAAGTGGTATTTGAATTGGATTACAGTTGATTTTATTTCTGAAAAAAAGAAACATTTGCTCGACAAAGAGGGCGACGATCCAAGATATTTGGCACTTAGCTGCGTGTTAATTTAATGCAAAGAGTTTTCGAATAGTTCTTGACGTTTTTTGGCAAGTCTTGTCAGACGATATTTCGAATGTGGTATGATTATGTTTTTAGTGTACATATTTCATATATGTGTATGCTTTTGGTCAATGGTTACGCCTAGAAATCGGGCATGTTGAGGAAAAAAGAGCGTAACGAAAAGTGAAACGCGATTCAAGAGCCCACCTCTTGACGCAGCAACTCTATAGTGCAGTGAAGTTTCAATATTCGTTACGCATTCACTCTTTTGTAAGCGTTGTTGGAGCGAAGATGCATTTCTAAGTTACACACTACTTCAATACGGACAGATTTTCAGCGATTAAAAAAATTACCGAACTATCGTGGTACGAAATGGATTGCTTTGCACTTGAACAACGTTTCGAAATATTGAAAACTTATCTCTGAAGTGGCTGTGGATTTGTGGTGTTGAAACAGCGCGAATTTTGAAAAGAAGCGTAACGAAAAGTGAAACGCCATTCAAGAGCCCACTTCTCAATACAGCCACCCTATAGCGCAGTGAAGTTTCAATATTCGTTGCATTTTTTCAAGAAATGCATCCTTGCTCCATTTCTAAGTTATAAATTGCAATTGGTATTTTAATATTGACGGATATTAAGCGCTTAAAAAAAACAATCGAACAACAGCGGTGTGAAATGGATTGCATTGCGCTCGAACAACTTTTCGAAATACATACTGCAAATTTATTTCTAAAGTGGCTGTGGATTTGTGGTAATGAAACAGCGCGAATTTTGAAAAGAAGCGTAACGAAACGCGATTGCATGTTGCACTCGTCACGGTTACCGCGTTTCAATATTCGTTACGCTCTCACTGTCAGGCAAGTGTTGGTGAAGTGACGCTGTTTTGATGTAACTTTTCGGTTTATTTTATAGAAAATAAACACAGCTCAATCATTTCAAAGGTTTGTTGCTTAATGGATCATAATTTTTTTCAAATGAAATGTTGAAATAAATTTATGATGTTTTGAAGCTCTATTTTACAAATAGCTCGACCAATACCTATTGTTCTCAGTGCCTGAAATGGTTGCTTAATTGTCGGCATATTATAGATCTTAAGCGGGGTCCACAAAAAGATGTCGAAAGGCATTAAAACGCAGCTTTCACGAATGATTTACTTCGAAAATAGTGGGTCGTTCATAAATACACCGGTAGCGAAAAAACATCGTCTTCAAAATACTGCAAGAATCTTTTTTAAAGGAGGTGTATTTTGAAAATGTATACTTTTAGTATCTACTCTTATTCCTGAAGTTATTTTCTTTATTTATTTATTTAGATTTCTTTTACAAAATGCATTTTCTCGACTTCTTTTTCTATTGCTCTAAAAAAGAGAACGAGTGAAGTCGTTTCCCATTGAGGTTTTCATTTTAGTGTACTCACATGGAATATAGAACAGTAACTGACGGCTAGAGTACATTAATGTCAGAAGTGTTGCAAAAAACATTTTATAAGAGTTTTCTTCAAAAATTTACAATCATGGTTCTTTGGATTTGCCGTCATTTGAACGAATGGGCGGGCAGTAAATCGGAGAAATAAAATGGATCAAGACGTCTGTTTGCACAGTTATTACAAAAATAAATGATATCGTCCTTCTCAAAGTTAAAGCCAGAAGACATCGTAGTTAAATCCACGACTTCTTGACAGATACACGTTCCAGGCATCCCAAGTTTCCGTCCAAAAAAACCGTATTAAGAACGCCCGTTTTTAAAAGACAGAAGTCAAGGTGAAAACGTGTCATAGGAGTCTTGAGACCAGCCTTTAATCTTAATGCGTTCTCCGCACGGGCATAAAAACAAACAGCTATATGACTTGGCTATTACGCAGTCCTAGCAATCGTGTGAAATTTTGCCCCCTGCCAAGTCATGAATTCCTAATTGCGTTTCTTTCCACTTGAAACATTTTCTTTATTGACTTGGCAGAGAGAGAGAAAGATACTTTATTTTACAACTCACACTGTCAATTGAATAAATTTATAGCCCTATTAACCTTGCCTGGGGAGTATACCATCAGTACACCCACGTTTCCACTTAAATATGACCTAAAACCCGACTTGTCTTCTGATTTATTTCCTTTACCCTTTCCGCATGCGAAATCAGTTTGTTTTGTGCGTTTGTGCAATTTTAATGAGCAAATTGCTAAATTTAATGATATATTTACAGCCCAATAAAAAAAATAAGAAAGCAAATCCAAGACAATGGTTTTTTTTCGTCATAAAACGCACAAGCACAAGCCGTTTGCGAGTGACTTCAAATTGGTCATCGCCTACCCTTTAGGATGGGCTTATAGTCACCACCATCAGGCAACAAACAACCCTTCGCTGTGATGAGACTTTGTGTCTTTTTTTTAGAGTTGTGAACAATTTTACGACCTCGTTTTGCCAAGCACCCTTTGAAAATCGAAGAAATGACTATGCCGTATTGAGTAACGACGTTTCCATCTTCCAAATTAGTCATTCTCATTCCCTTACAACCCCTCGAGCGTAAAATTTTCTTCTTCCAGGGGGAAAACAAAAAGAAGAATAATTCTCGCTCCCGTAGGAATGAATGGCTCTTCAATTTTACCCTTTGCTTGGTTGTCTGCAGTAAAAAGCGCTGGCGGCTTTTCTTTTTAAGGGACGCTCGACACAACATGCCTTTCTGTACTTTTATCGCACACCCAGATGGGGGGAGAGAGAGGGGAGTGAAGTGCGCGCGTTAGTGCGTGCTAAAAACATCGTAAACTGACTCTGGCAAAAGGGTACACGGAGTTTCCGAGGAAAAAAAAAACAAGGAAGAGAAATGGAAATTAATGATGCCCATCCGTCCCGTTGTCGTTTTATGGTAGAAGAGAGCCCTTCCTCTTTCCCTTTTCACCGAAGCTCGCAAGGAAAACAGTATTCCTTCTGATTAAAGAATTTTATTATCGCAGAGGAAATAGAGAAGCCTGCTCAGTCACAATGACGACTACAACGTTGAATAGCAAAGGAATACGTATACCGACGAGTACGGTTCGGCAGTCGGTGTAACGATGCAGAAATAATTCTTCAGCCAGAGCCCTTGCCAGTGTAATAAGCACACCATATGTCCGGCTAATGTCCCTTCGTCGTCGTCGTCGGTGAGTTTCCTCCTTCTATTGTTTCCAGCAGAGGGCTGGAGAGGGGAATATGCATGCACCACACTGATCAGACCGCCTATAGTGCTTCCTTGGTATTGCCCGGTTTCATTGAACGAAATTCTATTTCCCAACCGCCACTGGGTATATCATCATGATGGTGGTGACTGGTTTAACGTTTCCCTCAGCCGTGTGCATTATTGTTTCCAATTTGTGCCTCGTGTCCATTGTGTGTCAGACTGAAGGGAAATGGCTCATGGTATGCCGGCGCAACATTAACATGGTTCGTGTCCACTTTTGGGTTTCCATTCACGTTTATTGTTTCTTTACTTTTTTTTCGACACAGTCATGCTAGAGTGGCTTTCATTTTCGGAGGTAATTTAGACGTTTCTCTGTTGTTTCACTTTTTTTTTTGTCAGTGGCGAAAATTGATCTCTAACACAATGACAATGTGTCAGCATGTGCAGCTGTTAAATGTCACCCAGATGTGTTGCGTGCTGTATGTGTGTATCGACCCTATAAATGATGAAATTGAATCGGGTGAATGGTGGTGAATTAGAAACTAATACTGCGTTGCGACGCGATGATGGCGGCGGCAACGGCGATAGACCTTTGTGGTTTCATTTTATTACCGCAAATCGACGACGACAATGCCTCCGCACCAACATCGTCAGCGAAGAAACATGAAAATGTTAACGATAGGCACTAAATTTAAGTGCTGTACGTGCATGGTGCGCATGTGGGCGTGTCACAGCGTAAAGAAATAGGGGAGAGGTAATTTTTTGACATGTGTATATCACTGAAGTGTGGTTTATGTTATGTGTCACTGGACCTTAATTGCTTATTCATTTCGTGTTAGATGCAAAATACGAATTTAATTAAAACCGCAGCAATGTGTCAAATTAGTAGTGTTATGTTGCATGATATATTTGGGGGCAATATTTTGGCTGTGGTTTGGTCAGAGCATGCAAACGCACATGAGTGTGCGCTAAGGAAGTAGCTATATGACTGTGATGGGAAGAATGTGAAAACGCACATGAGTGTGCGCTACGAAGGAAGTGATGAAGGAAAGTGCCTTTCGTAATGAACTGACCAATTGAATAGTAAGGCCTTGTCAAAAGACACTAAGGGGACTCTAGGTCTATATTAGACCCTCATTATCCCAGTCTTGATAAGGCAAACGAAAATATCATTTAGAATGCAAAATTTCTCGAGTCATTTTTGGTCACGTAAGCGTTGACGGGATCTTTATTGGAGGAAATTTAACAATGAATTCTGCGAGCAGTAGTCATTTAAAGTGTGCGAGTGCGAGAAGCACACGCCTATTCAGTCGCAAAAAAATAGAACACATAATTTTCAATAAACGAATAAGTAAGTACTCATGACAAATACTACCCAACGCTTTCTCTTTGAAAGTAAGTGTAGTGACTGAATGGTTGCGCGATGGTAAACGTATGTGCGCGACTGGCGGAGGTCTACCGCAGTAGAGGAAAACCTGGGCTCAGATTCTGTAAAATGAAAACGATCGAACGATATCGTTTTCACTAAACCTGTCTCTATCATATCTGTGGCAATAGACAGAGACTGCTATTGTCGAAACGATATCGTTCGATAATTTTCATTTTACGGAATCTGGCCCCTGGCTTTCTATTTTGCGCACAAGTGGAAGGAGACCTCAAACAACTTGGAACAGGAGGCAGTTACCCCAAAAGACAAAGATAACTGTTGAGGCACTTCCAACTAAGATTGTAGTGCGATCTTAGATAATGTAATTCGATGCAAAGGCTTAAGATATATGTTATGCGCACATGCATTTCGAAATAGTTTTTACGGACTAATTTATTTCGAGAGACTAATGACGTTCTAATTCAAACCCAAAAGAAAACTAGTACACGAAGTGACTAAAAAATGCATTAGGTACGTTGTTATGCCATCAATAATTAAGAAATACAATAGTAACAAAAAGCATATTAAAAATAGAGTAGGTACAGCCAATAGTTTTTCCGCACATGCATTATTAGCAATTTCACATAAACGTCAAGAGTGTTTTATACGTTCCCCATTAGAAAAGTAACTCACTAGTGTCTGGCAACAAAAATCAACGCAAGCGCACACGATTTTATGAAAACGCACGCAAGTAAAAAAAAGCTATATGCACATGTGCGCTTGCGCATTTTATTGGTATTTGGAGTTTTTCAGATAAAATGAACCCTATATGAAGGGTTTCCATTAATAGATTGTGTTTCGAAATTTTGCGGCAGAATTGATTTATGTAGATAATGCACTTATATCGAAATGCGATATGAAACTCGTTTCCCAGGATGTGCATAAAACATTCACATGCTATGAGACTATACTCCATTCCGGTGAAAATATATTCTGGTCACATCGGAATACGTGTTTAAATGAAATCAAGTCATATTCTGACACAATATCTTGACAGCGACCACCGCCAAATCGAATACTCGTTTCAAATATGTTTTTTTCAAAACAAAACAAATATTGCTGTTTGACTTATTGGAAAGCTAATATAATTCAAACTGAGTACATACCACTAAAGTCTGAAACTGGCTTTCAAGTATTTATTTGACGAATGTATAGTCAATCAATTTACCTGAAAATAAAGAAGAAAAAAAAAACGGTTAGAATAAACGTATATACACAGTTTGTGATTTATTTTTGGTAAGATATCAAAAAATGTAATCAAAATGAATTTACTAAATACACTTTATTGGATATACAAGAAAATAGGTAATTGATTCGAAATTGAATTCGATACGACACACAAAGGGGGCTTTGACATATAGTTGTGACTTCCCTTCAATTATGGCATAACAATGAAAGAATTACCTTCATTCGCATTTCACTAATGGTGACAACAACAAACTACCGTCCTATGAGCCTTCGTTTCGCATGACAGAATGAAATACCATTCCTAACGACTTCAGAAGGGTCAATCCCACACCCCATTGTATTCGAGCTATTATCCATCAATACAATTATTTTTCCGTTATATATTGGGTACTAAAGATTCGAACCGACCATACAGGGGGGGAAATAAGTAAACACCGGCCGTGCGTACACCTCTAATTTGTCCATTTGTCTCGGCTATCTGCCTGCTGGTTTATATACCCATACTTATCTGTAGGTACCGCTCTACCATTGTTATAGAGCGACAAAACGATGGCCGAATAAATGGGACGAAGACGAGCAATTACTTAGTTTCCTTGTGGAAACTGGCTATACCAACAACTGCTGTCGAAGGCACAGGACAGGCACTTTCTTCCTTTATTATTTCGAATTTGGTATAGTTTTTGTGAATACAAGCAAAAATTCGTTCCGTATCTTTTACTGTATTTACTGGGATTTGAAGGACTGGTCGAAGGATCCTCTTATTTTTTTTTTTTTTTGAAGAAGATTGAGTACAGAGCGGCGGAAACATCTGCTATACAATTTGGTATTCTTTTGTTCGCGAGTAGTCATGAAGATATTCTTCCTCTTCAGTGCAGAAGATTGTTTTGCCCCAGATAAAGTATATAGTATTCACAAAAGTTGATGGTAGCGTTTTGGATAGCAGCTTTGAATTCTTGTTTTTTTTTATTATTATCATTTAGGTAGATTAAGAGATATAGATACATGAAATTCAAAATGAACTATAAAATGGAGATTATACGGACATACTTTGGTTCTGATCCTGATGGATAGAACCAAAGATAGAATGGGTATGGAAGTGATTTACATTTGTACTTAGCTGTTAACTGGAACAAATTGATGGATTAATAGGTCTTTGTGAAAAATATCTGTTGCCAGTTTTACAACGTTACAAAAATAAAATTGCCAAAATAACAACTATCAACCATATGTGTTGACTCCACTTCGGGTCATTTTTGTCATTTTTATGATAAATTTTTATACACAACCACCAAAAAGTAAAGATCGATTCTTATGCCCGATTTCGCAGTGCAGAGTTTAGTGTAACTTAGGTTTGAGTAGAGACAGATAAATGTCACTCATATATATTTTGCGCTTCGTAATACTGACAACTGACCGCAAATGCTAGAGAAAACTTGGCAGCTTTACGATTTTATTTGATTTGCAAACGTACAACCTCGTTTGAACTCGTAAAGCGAAAGTTAAAAAATGCAAATTAATAAAATTGGTCAAATCGTTGACAGTTGAATAGCTTGACTCCTGTCAATCAAATATGACATTATGAACCAAAAATCGACCATTGAGTGGAAATTGAGTGAGAATCGATACTTAGGTGGTCACTGTGCAACTGGGCATATTATCATTACTTTGTCGTTCTGAAGGCTGCATAAATGACAAGCGTTTATAGAGACGAGCTATACTGAGTCATGCCCTGGCCTGTTTTGGTATCAGAACTCGTCAGATTATGCAATAAATCTGATAGAGAACCTCAAAGAAAGCATTGGAATAGTACAAGGTGGCGCTAGAAGTATTTTTGCAAATGGCGGCAAATGTCAATTCTACTTGTAAACATATACAAAATATACGTCAACAAGACATGATTCGCTGTGGGAGTATAGGAGAACGCGGAATAATTCTGTGGTTTTTTTTTGAGTGAATTTCGGCGGCGATTTCCCGGTCGTCCGACAATAATTGGGCAAACATTATATACGACGTTTAGTCGCTCACCTATCGAAGAGTATGGGGCAGCACGAGATGCCCCGGAGTAGGTGAGAATATCGCAGCTGTGGCTAAAGATGTCACAGAAGACCCCAGAGTATCGACCAGAGAACTTGCCACGCAATTGGGCTTCAATCGGCGGTATTTATAAAAAATTTCTGTTGAAAGACGGTAAAATGTTCCCTTACAAAATACAGACAGTGCAGCCTGTAACCTACCCTCAAGCCATCCTGAATCTCGATCACGACGGAGACAACTTTTCATCGAAAATCATCATAAGCGACGAAACCCATTTCCTCCATCTCTGTGGATAGGTGAATTAGCAAAATTATCATCGCTTCTGGGGCACTAGAAATCCGCGTATAACCCACGAATATCCATCGAAGTTGCCTGGTGTGCTGTTTACGCTGGGTCGTCTTTTTTTTCGAATACGTCGCGGGTCCAACTACTACTGTGGACGACGAGCGCTAAAGAGCCATGCTCAATGATGTTCTCCTTTCTCCATTGGAAGAATTGGGATTGGAGAACATGTGGTTTCAACAGGATGGTGCAACGGCGCAAAATGCACGAGTAACAACTGAAATTTTGAGGGCCGGCTAACCAACCTCTCGTTTTGGTGATTTGCACTGACCGGCAAGATCGCCTTAATTTAACCATTCCAGACCTCTTTCTGTGGTGTTTTTAAAGTCACGAGTCTATGTCAACAAGCCTTAAACTCTTGAAGCCCTCAAAGAAAATATCTGTCAAGAATACGAGGGCCTATCGCAGGAAGCTCTGGCCTAATCTCAAGTTTTGGCTATTAGCACTGTTTGGCAAAAGATCGCCTCCGTTCCAGACTTCTTTCTGTGGTGTTTTTTGAAGCCACGAGTCTATGTCAACAAGCCTTAGACTCTTGAATGGTCATCAAATAACTTTTTCGACTTAATGGGCAGAACAATTTAAGACATCAAATAAACATAATCCAAAAAAAGCCAAAGTTTGTCATTCATAAAAAAAAATTACAGCCAAAGAACATCGGGTGACGACTTTTGGGCCACCTTGTATAAGGCCTTCTGAGTTATATCATAAGGACATACCTAAGGCCTTTCATCACCCTTGACCACAGTCCTGCTTTTTGGCGCAGAATTATGGACCTTAACAGAAGCCGTTCGTCGTTTTAGTAATAATTTTCGAGGCTGTTTACATTGACAAAACATTTAACAGCAAATTCTACAAGTTGTTCGACATCAACCTGATCCAAAAAATGTTCATCCGTCATCTAAGATACCAGAAATGGTATAAAGAGCTAATGACTGGACTGGACATCTTCGATTTATCAGACTCTTCGAGTTCAAACAATCAGAGCAACAACTCAGCAGAGGAAGAAAGACATCACCTTAAGTGGCGCACACAAGTGGAACCTCAACAAGCTTGGGAGCGAGGAACTGAAAAAGGTATCCCCAAAGGCCGGGTTAACAAAAAACACTCTTTGGTTGTGGTCTATATACGGAAACTGGTTGCACCTAAGTGCCTGGAAGCTTGCATGTCTAACATTTTTGCCAAAATGTAGGTATTAATTTAATTGACTAGGACCATCATGTGGACTTGGGATTCGTTTTCCTTCCTCTATTAATTAAAAAATATCTGTCTGTTCGGAATGACGGCCATTATAGTTCGGTGATATCGATGATGGCACTCATTAAAAACTAGCCCATCAGCTACAGTCTAAAACAATCTCCATTTGGAACATTTCAAGTGATACCAACTTATAAAACGTATCTTGTTTAATTAAACACACTTCATAGAACCTACCACAACAGCTCACAAGCTAATGGTTAATAAAAACAAGCAAACATAAAAAAAAGAATAATCTCTGCCATTCTGCATAAATAAATTTATTTTTTACACCCCACACATAAAATATTTGCGTTTACGTATACGAGTGAGACAATTATGTTCGAGATACATACATTCCCCTAAAGCTAAGTTTTGCTTGTTTTCAAAGTCAGAGCGGTCCTTTACGCTCTAACGTGTGTTTATACCTCTCAATTACGTTCATTGTTGGAATTTTATTATGGCTACGTCGAAGTATTTTTCTGTTCTCCTTCTATTTTTCTTTTCCTTTATGTGGTTCCACAATTTTATGGTGCGGTGTACAAGCATTATAACAAATTTTCAAGTACCTCGACAAACGTCGACTTTAACTATAAATTATGTGCAAATAGACATTCAGTGGATTTTTAACACTACTCCCTGTGGCGATTTTGTCTTCTACCAGAGGAGACCATTCACAGCGACCATGTGAATAGATACGTGCTGTGACGGCGAATTTCTTGTTGTAGATACGGAATGATCAAACTTGAAATCAGGGAGTCTACCCAGTCTACACCCGTCATAACTCCTTGAGATGTGAGATTTTCTTATTTTTGATTATGTCCTCCTTTTGTTTCGAATAGAGAGAGGGGAGGGCGTGTGAATAAAGAAAGGATTCCATTGCAAGTCCTTGGTATTTCAATCTCTTAGTGTATCTAGAACACCGAGAGGTTTAACACAAAAAGAATACAAATCATTATAAGTGAACCTTTTAGAGAATTTTCAACTTTTTGGGGGACGCAACGACAGCAGAAGACTGTACCAAGGACGGAATAATGAAACGAATCTGGTATTTCTTCCTTGCCCCTTCGCAAACAAGTAGGTACCTACAACCATATTACGTACTAAAAATTAAAAAAAAAAACAGCGCTTGCTATGTCGTCGGAACTCCGCGCTTGTTAAGAGCCAACTTAACAAAACAGGACGTCGAGTCGACATCGTCATCGAGGGCACCAGGAGGCACCAGCAAAATGCTTGTGAAAGACACTGCTGCAGAGTACACACATAAAGGAATCTATATCACTGCAAATGGCAATGGAGTCGCGAAGGAGCGAGTTTTCCATGCTTCGTCTTCAGTAATTCTTATAGCTGGCTTTGCTTGTTTGTAGTCCTTTGCTGGATGCTTCTTCTTTTTTTATGCGAGATACCAACACGAACACACATATTCAATGATGGGTACGTGATCATGTTACAAAAGTTCACACTCTTTAGTTATTGCTATATAATATGGCAGCAGCAGCAGGAGCAGCAGAATATTTGCTTCGCGTCGCGGTTTCTTTTGTTTCGTTGGTTGGTTTCGGATTTTTTTTTTAATTTAATGTTTGCTGTTCATTCTTTATTTTTTTTTTTTTGTTCTCAAGTTCTTACAGTTTTTTTTTTTCTTCTTTTATTACTTGCCTCGTGGTGGTTGGGGTTTAGTTCTTAACCTGATCTTCGCGTATAGGGCTTTTGCTTCGTTGGCTTTTAACTGCTTATTTGTGTAACGAACGATGAGCTCGCCTTCGAGGTTAATTTTTATAGCAGGATTTGGTTTTTTGTTTTTTTTTTTCTGTCTTAATGATGGGAAAATTTGGTAGATATTAATTTCAATAAATTTATTAGCGCATGACGTGATTTTGAATTTCAATTAGCTTAGTGCGATAAACTTGACAAGGGCTAATTGAATTCGAGAACGAATTATGTATGTGTGTCCCCTGTGGCAATAATTGAAACATTTACTTGTAGACTTTGACTTTGAGTTTGACTTTGACTCTGGAGCTGGAGAGTCTATTACCTATAATTTGACTTGGTATTCATTTTTGATTTAATGGAATTTCGTTGTTTGAAGGACAATGTTGGCAGCATTGATTTATTTTCTTTGATACAAACATAAGCACTAGCTCCTTTGGTGCACGGTGGCGAGAAGCGAAAACACTCAAATGTCATCGTCATCGAGCAATTCGTGGGATTTTTTTTAGTGCTGAGTGTGCGCCATCTGTTATAAGAAGTTCGAAATACTTTGAATCAATCGCTATTTTGCGCAGTTGCAATGTTTCTACAATAGATGGCATTGTATTCTATGTAAAAAAAATAGCAATGGCGCACAGAGGTTTCATACTTTCGCCGCACTGAACTGAACCATAAGGGCTAGTGCTTATGTTTGTTTCATATTCCACCAAAATAGAAAATTCGCATTTCGTTCGCATTTGAGTTCGCCGGTGAATTCGAGAATCCCTGGCGATACATGTATTGTGTGAAATGTTTGACGTGCGTCAACTAAAGCATGGCATTGAAAATGAAGGAATGAATGTTAAAGATAAAAGTTCAATAGAAAAAACTTTTTTAGTTGGTAAAAGTTTTGAGAAAAATGCATTTTAAGTAGGTAATCGAAAAAACAATTTTTCACAATTTTCGAGGTTAAGGAAACAATATCTATTTATGACTGAATTAAATTACGCAAAGTTTTTAACATTTTATGCCCTACTAAATTGTCTTTTAAATGTATGCAACACTGTTTTTGTAGCTATGAAAGCTCAGAGCTTATGGGCTATAAAAATAGACCCCCTTCCCTGCCAACGCTTATTTTCGCCGGAGCTTCAGGAATCTCAACTTAAAGGATTATACCTCTCAACTGGGACACCCTGTACAGTCTTGCTCTCTGGGCTGTATTAGTTCAGTCGTCATATTTATAGCTGTCTGAAATTTAAGAATTACCAAAAGTTATTAATTTTAATCATTGGGCAACTTCTTTAGGATATGTAATTGTATATTTCTAGTGAGGCGGTGACATGACATACACTTTCACAAGGCAACATAAAGCCCTATTCGAATGTATAGCCTTATGGCATTTTGCAAAAGCTTCGTAAGACCATTTTTTTTTGCCATAGGCCCATAGTTCCAGGGACTTATTATGCTCAGTTGAACTAAAATTTTCAACGATTAGGTTAGGTTAGGTTGAAGTGCCTACCGACAAAAGGCCGACACACTTAGACCATAATAAGGTCCCTTGTGATACCACATGTATCTAGAAGAAGTTTTGTCCTATACTCGTTTAACTAGTTTGAGCTTCAAATGAAGCATAGCCCACCTCCCTCCCTTAGAAGGAAGCTTCACTTGGAAGCCTCCCATTACAACGACTTGGGTGATCTGATAAACACAGAGATCAGAAGCTTCTCAAAATAGTTGAACTAGTAGGGAGGTCTTATATGATCCGTTTTTCGTGATATTACAATGGACCTATGCTGGTTTATTCCCAGCTGGCAGGCACTGTCAACCAACCAACCAACCAACCATAGGATACTACGAAAGTCCATGTTATTTTTCAGATCCTTTAGAAAAGTTTAAATCATTGTAATAGAAGGCTATCAAATGGAGGTTGCATTTTCGGGAAAGAGCGGAACAAGTGCAGAGAAAATTGATGAATGGTCTCCTCTTTCTCTTCGTCCAAACAACATCAACAAAAATCGTTTGAGAATACGTCAAGCCTGCATGCATGCCTGCCTAATAAGGTAGTGCCCCAGAATGGCACCTACCTTATTAGGCAGGCTGCTGATATGCCTTCTGTCAAGAGAGATCAAATTCTTAGAGAACGTTTAAGATCTAGCCTTGGCCAGATCTGTTTTGTCGCTAGACATGTCGTGCCACTTGTCTACCTAAGATTCTTCTTTCGATAGCATCCAGCTTTATTATGAGTTTACATATAGCAGTTGGGATAACTAAGGTACATTTGTTTGGTACGATAGGTAGTGAAGTTCCAAGTTTGGCAAGTTCATGACCGGCACCCAGCAGAGGTGGAAGTTGAACTGCTCCGCCATTTATCTGAGAGACGTGTGACAGTCTAGGGCTGTAGTAGAGTTAGTATAGAAAATGATTGCAGGCACTTAATCGGAGTTTGATTATACGGATACCTAGCTTTCTTTTAGCCAGGATAAGACTTACATTATTGCCATTATTTCCACCTGAAATACACTACAGTGATCTGGAAGACGGAAGGAGAGACACACCATCCGCCGATTTCCATCCATCTGTGAAGAATTGAACCGCTTCATCATCCAAGAATGCCCACTCCTCTCAGAATGACCTGGTAGGGATGGAGACTTGGAAGTTTTTATCGAATGTAGTTGTGGTATGGTACAGTCGATGTTTCTCGTTGCCAGTGTTTTTGCACTTTGATGTTTCTTTGAGACAAACGGCTGCAGATTCTGCCGCAAGTGAGCCAACAGTGAACACAAGTAGGAGGGTTGCAGGAGAGGGCAATATGACCCCCTTATATATTTCACGGCTTGTTATATGCATTCTTTCAAAAATGTAGGTTTAGGATAAATCGCTTTCTTCCGTTCGAAAAATATAACAACACGAGTGGATGCCAAGAGTTGAATCTAACTTGAAAGTGACATAAGGCCATCATAATGACAATACTGACCTTATGACAGATTAGCAAAGCGACATACAGGGCCATCTGTTCGAATGCTATAAACATTTGAGTTTCAATGAATAGCGTGGTTACAAATCACTTGATAAAAATTACATGAGAAAAAAATGGTCTCCTATAGAATTTCGCGTCAAGTGAATCAGAACGGACTACACATACTGACAGCGCCAACATGGGGTGTGATGACGTTAACTATTTAATAATGAATGGAAATAAGACTCGATTGACAGATACTAAGGTTGTCATTTTCGCTGTTGTATTCAATAAATGATGGCCTAGTAGCCTTAATTGGCGTTTGGTGTTTGCATCTGGTCAATTGATGGCGAAGCCATCCTGACAAGGGAAAGATTATCATAAAATGTTCTCTCTTTTGCAAGGGGATTTCTAATGGTCTATTATTGTCTATGAAGGTTTACTTTTTAAAAATGTATTCTATCCAATGTCGGCTCTGTACTGTTTTACAATTGCGACTACTTTAAGGTCTGCAAGTAGCTCGGTTCGTGAGTTATGGATATTTCTTAAAAAAATGATTTTTTTTTGTATTTTCGAAAAACTATGTAATAATTTTACATTGCTGCCCAAATTGCAAGTCCTTGGGAAAGTAGATTCGTAGAGGTATTTCATTAGAATTTAAAAAGAAAATTTCTCCTGGATCACCCTTTGTTCAATTTTAGTTGAATTGCTTAAATCTGCGTTGAAATTCAAGTCAATAAGTGGCTTCGGTTCGTGAGTTTTTCAAAAATTTACCTCAACTCAAAATTGTCTTCTCTATTATATTTCTGCATGACTTTGACAGACCAGTGACTTATATCATCCCCCGATTCGCTGCAAACTTTTTACATAAACAACAAGCAGTCACAAATTTTCCATATCTTTCCATCAAATGCTCCTCCGTTTTATAAATAAACAAAACAACAAACCACTTAAGCGATAAATTTTCCTAACGAATCTTCTAACAGATTCAGATACACCTCACCTCGCTTCCTCGCATCTTAATTATGTGTGCCCATACAATTGACAATATATCTACTCTCGAATGCGATTATAACGCACACACATACACACATTAATATTTCAGGCTTATAAAAGTCTAAAATCAACCGACAATTGAACTTTGCTTCTATATTTCGTTTATTGCCATCGTGTATACTCAACCAAATATTGACACTGGGGTTATTCAAAGCAAAATTCAATAAAAAAAAAAAAGTATCTCTGCAAATTCACCACACTACTTTAGACTTTACTCTGGCAGAAGTTTTATTTTCTTATTTTTGCTTTCTTTATTTTTTTTATACTCTTGTCAGTATCTTTTCTGCGTTGCCTTTGCGTAGCGCATAAAGATGGGAATTCTTTGAAGTAGGCGCTTCTATCTACAGACGAGTAGCCGAGGAGCGCAAACAGGGACAAATGCGGGACGGATACAGGCTACGAGCTAAAAGTGGAAGATTTTCTTTCTCGCCATTAAGCAAACATTTACAGTGGGTATAGCTACAGACGTATATATAAATTTTCTTTTTTCGATGATGGAGATGCGCCTCCAGAGTTGTACTCTGGTCTCTGGGAGGTATAACTCTGTATAACGAGAATATATTGGATGCGGATGAATGAAACCGAACAAATTCTAGGAAATTCATTTTCAACGAGAAGTAATATACATTTCTTGTGAATGCTTAATGCTGGGATACTCTTTGATTTTGTTATTGAAATAGCATTAAATAACATCATTAATATTATTAAGGACAATGGGATTTTTTTTTATTTAAAATTAAGCATTTAAAAGTGTATCGTTGGAAAAAGAATTTTTTTTTTCTGAATATTTGATGGGTGATGGTTGATGTTTTCGAATTAATTTCTAATTTATGACTTCGTTTGGAGAAGTGTGAAAAGCATTAACTGCAAAAATACACGATTGATTGAAATAATTAAAACGCGATTAGGTCTGAAGAATTCGGAATTAGGAAGGTGGAATGTTAGTCAATCAATCAATCAATTCATTTAAGACCCCCGAAATTGTTTCAAATTAGCTCCAAAACGAAATAATTTGTGGTTAGAACCGGAAGCTAAACCGAGAAATTTGCTAAAAAGGGGTAAGTTAAATCTTCAATTATTTACTCAATATTAATTAATGTATTTCTATAGAGAATAAACTTTCAACACAACTGCAGAAGTGTGTTTTGAAGTTCTATTCAGGAACAAAATCCCCTCCGAATGGATGTAGAATCCATTGGCAGTGGACGGAGTGACAGGTGGGTTGAATATGCTGCTCGAGGTAAATTTTAACTCCCATACAAAATTCTCTCCAAATTTTGTGAGCTAAAGGTGAGCTAAATTTAAGCAAATCTATTAATATATCTGTCAAAACGCGCCCGTTAATGGCTCAAGTCATTTTATTTTTTTTGACAGATCGTGTTGTTTTTTTTTTGTGTTGCGAAAAAAATAAGGATGAGTTTTTTCAATGAATAATACCTCGACGAGGAATACCTTGAAAGTGCAAAATTTTAGATCAAAGAATAGCAGACAAGGACAAAATAAAGAAATAAAAATAAAACGTTTTTTCGTGTCGATACATTTTTGAAGAAAGTTAGTTTTAACGAACAGCGTTTTTTCAGTGTCAAAATTTAGCTGGGGTTTTAGCTAAAGGCCCCGTTCAATGTGCTTAGGCACCTAAATATTTAGGTGACAGTTTTTCATACAATTAGGTAGAAAATATGTTGACTAGCTAGGCAAAAGCGTATTGAACGCGGCCAATGATTGGAGAGAAAAATTGGAGACCAACTAAAATCTATTTTTGGTCAAGCTCCACAGCTTACCCAACATCGGCATAAGAGATTTAAAAAAATTATTAAATCGTTGCATCTTATTGGGTTCTGCTGGCTCACATTGGATATGAGATATGATTAGATACCCACAAAAAATTGTTCCCAAGAAGTCTCAGTTCAGAGGAAAACTTCTCAAAAACGCTGAAGCTGAAGCTGGAAGGATTCCGATGATGATCATTTCGATTCTGAAAAGCACAACCCTCTGTAATATACAACCGACTATGCACATCAGGGAAGGCAGACATAACTTTCCAGCTCACTCTCACACACAATTACGCTTTGAAATCATCGACTACGATAGAGTCTAAGAAAGTAAGCTGCCCGTTGAAATGATTCACTAAAATGCAGCAGACATCAGTAGATTTATGAGATTTAGCTATATTTTGGACCATTAACATCTTAGGTATCACATATCCAAAAACAAAATAAAAAAAAAAATCCCGATAAATCTGTAGCACAAAACGATTTTAAGTAAACCCCTTTTATACGTTTAAAGTTAAAGTTTTGTTACGGTCAGAATATTACCAGAGCACTGTCGTCTTAGAAAGCACGCCAAGAGGCTCAGACTGGCAGACTCGAGAACTTGCAGATTCTGCAATCACCTACAAGCCGAGGAAGATACGTATGTATAACCCACAAACGAATTCGAGGCAATATGTCACAGTCTAAGGAATGGTACTTCTTTTAATATTTAGAGCAGATAGATCATACTAACTACAAAGGGCTGCTTGAAGTTTCTGTAGGGAAATTCGGTATTTCTCAAGGGTAATTGGTTTCCTTTAGCTATCGCGATGGGCCCTTGTGGTGCCTATATAGACATCTTTCTGAGACCCCTTGCTAATTTAGGTTTGATTAGGTTTGTGGGCTGGCAAGGAGTACTCCGTGCCACAGTAAGATCAATACTGACCCATTGTAATGCCCATAGGGAAAAGAGGTTGTCTCTTACCCATTGCTAATCTAACCTAACCCAATTTCTTTAAAATACGTTGGCGCTTTCTGTGGAACCAAAGCAAAATTTTATTTTTGACATTCCCGTAGTCATTTAACGAATTTTTAAACCCTAACTAAAAGATACAACAATACAAACCAATAGAAATATCTTAAGAGACTATGGTTTTTCCTATCTTCCTTTCATATTTCAGCATGCTCTATTTTATACCGCACATGTGCGCTTAGAAGCGCCTTAGAAATTGCATGTGCGGACATGGTGCGATAACTTGTGGATTCACTTTTAATACATTATCGCAAGCAAAAAGAGTCGTATGTACCAAAACCCCCAAAACTCAAATGTGCTTGATAACGCACACTTTGTGAAACTCATAGTTCCTAACAGACCTAATTTTCATCAATCGTTTCATAAGTTTTTTCATAATATTGTCACGAATTTTGAAAATTAAATTTTGAGAAATAAGATCAAACATATTGGCAGGGAAGTCTTTTTTATCACACACAACTTATAATCATCTTTTCATAATTGGCGCTTAGTACAATGTATTAAGAAGATGCCGTGACGTGGGGACAGATTATTAAGGCCTGGAGGCTTTAAAAGCACATGCTGATGAGGTATAAACAACTGTCTCACTTTTTGTCGAAATGTATCTAGTTCAAACTTCATCGACACGTAGATAAATAATCGAGAAGTCCAGAATCAAAAAACCCAAGTAAGTACATACTTGAAAAACTGTCCATAATAAGTACAAGACCAAATGAATACATTCTGGCTTAATTTATGCTCATGCTTCCTGCCGCTGATCACAATCGAAGCCAAACAAACCAATCTGCGATGCAGCATATACCAGTGACAAGACATAGAAAAATTGAGAGAGAAAGAGATAGAAAGGCGAATAATAACAATTTGCCAATGCAGGCAGCACAAGCGCATTCTTATCTACTGTACTTCATGCAAACCAAAATCCACAACCATTATACACCACCAGAGGGTACCATTGTTTTCCAGCCAACACTCGACAGCACCGCAGTTTTGTCTCCTTCCTCCGCCCTGTCTGCATGTTAATGCAATTTGGCTATATAGAGTTTGGTAGAGAGAAAATCTTTTTCTCTAAGTCCATTCACTCTATCGCCTTCTGCAGTCCGTTTGGCCCCAACAGCTAACCCCGTTTACACCTCAGGTTCTAAGGTAATCCTCCTCATCCAACCAACCGACTATAGTGCCGAATTATCGCTTTGAATATGTTATGCTATCGTATTGCAATATGGACACACAGAGACAAACTGCAAGCCTTATAGATACTGCCAAGTGCATAAGCAGGCTTTTAGCATAAGGCAAAGAACTGACGGACAATTGCGCACACCGCACATGGGAGGGTTTCGTTTCGAATTTCCCCCCCGGATTTGTAAGTATATCTCACACGTTGAATGTATCTAAATGTGAATCGATGTGTAGACCGAAACACACAAAAGAATGTATATACGTTTCGAGTTTCAATTTCAAGCCAGAGGCATATACATTTCTACGTAATTCACCTTTTGTTGATGTGGTATCCTCACGTTATGCTGTGTCGGTGTATTTTTTGTATCCTCCTCTGTTGTATTGCCTAATGGCATTCTAATGCCATGCTAATAGTGACAAGAAAATTATCAGGTACGTGAATACCTTGTATCTTCCCTAATCGCCTTACACTTCATTGCGGCCAGGCGCGTTGATTTTTCATAAACATTTTTTTTTTTCTTTCTCTCATATTCAATTTGTACACGTATCTTCTTACGTTTAGGTTCGTTTGCTATTATTGATTTTTTTTTTATAAACACATTGTGAATGTGATTATAAAGAAGGAAGCGTAGTTTTTTTTTTTTTTTGCCTTTTTGAGTAATCGCTTTTGGAAATAATAACCGGCTTGGGGTAAACACCTCGCATTTAACACTAATTTGGGTAGACGGCAAGAGGGAACGAAATAAGCAGTTTAAGGTGTTAAAATGATTTTATACATGTGTTGAACTATAAACTATTGATTTGAGATTTACTCCCGTATATCATCGCACATTTGGCTGATTGTGTCGGACAGTGAGCTAAAAAAATAATGCAAAAGTGGGGAGCGCAACAATAATCCGATTAAATGAGTCTGATAGGAAATGTTAGGTACGGGTCAAGGCTTATTGATTGGCTTAATGAAATGTGAGTCGAATCTATAATCTCTGGTGAACTTTTGATAGTTTAGTTTAGAATTAGATAGGTATTGATCAGCAGTTAGTTATGCCAGGCAATGGATTTTAAAGGCTATTCAAGAGAATTGTTGGAGCTTGGCAAAGTATGCGTCACTTGAAGAACTCTTAAATAAAGGAACATACTACTATTGCATACTTTAGTTACATGTACTCAAAATAAAAACATGGCAGGTTCGTCTTGTATCGCACGCCAATTGTGCGCAAATAACAAATAATAATTTAACACCGACGAATATTTAATTAAATGGGTAGTTAATGAACAATTGCTTCCTTACTTTATCCCTCAATTTTGAACAGAACTGTTGAAATTTGTGAGGCATGATATTAAATATCCAAGCGCACTCATATTAACCGGTAAGTTCGGTTTCGCACATAAATGTGCGCAATGAAAATGGGACTAACTTGAAGATGAATATGTACGTTCATCTTAAAGCGATTTTTGTTTATCACTTGGCAAACGTTGAGAGTCACGCACATCCTGACAAAGCATTTGCAACAACACAGCAATAAGGGCCAGCCAAACAATGAATAAAAATAAATAGTTAGCGCAACAGGCCCGTATAGGCAGTTCAGGCACAACAACAACCATTCATTTGTGTGAATTTTTTTTGGGACAAATGAAAGAGACCTAGAATTTTATGCCAAGTCCAAGAAAAAGCAATTACCGCATTGATTCGTTTACGCACATAAGTGAACTAAATAAATTAACTTGTATGTATGTGCGATTACTAAAATACCTAGTAATCGAACTAATAAATGATTAAAATAAAAAATAAACACAAGAAAAAGCAATTACCGCATTGATTCCTTTACGCACATAAGTGTGCGTTTACCTACAATATGATTTCTGGCTTGTTTAACTTGTTGCCGTCGTCATAATAGACAAAAATTAAAAATAGACACAAGAAAAAGCATTTCCCGCATTGATTCGTTTACGCACATAAGTGTGCGTTTACCTACAATATGATTTCTGGCTTGTTTAACATGTTGCAGTCGTCATAATCGATGAAAATATAAAATAAAAACAAGAAAAAGCATAATTACTTTACGCACATAAGTGTGCGTTTACCAACAATATGATTTCTGGCTTGTTTAATTTGTGCTTGTCTTCATAATCGATAAATATGAAAAATAAACAAATGGAAAAGCATGTCCCGTGTTGATTCGGTTACGCACAAAAGTGTGCGTTTACGTAGAACATTGGTTCTGGCATGATAAACTTGTTACCGTCTTCATTACAAGTATTTTGTCTTGCAAAAGCAACTTGTTCGCACATTTAGAAGCAGAAGTACAATGTCCTATGTCCTACTATTAGAAGCAAGAGTTGCGAAGCGCAATTAAAACAGCGTAAAATGTTTGTCAAAATGTCAATTACAATAATTAATTACCACTCCTAGCGATTGTTGCGCCACCTTTTCACAGCAATCGACCAAGATCAACCTCTCACTCTGGTGTCAAAGCCCACGGTAATGTATCTGACGCCAGTTAAACATATGCGAGCATCAGGTAAATGTTCCCCTACACTGCTCAGTTGCCCTTTGTAGCAAAAGCAATAACAGAGAGAGAGAAAAAAATAAGGAATCTCGTTAATTATTGCCTAAGAGCGGACCAGCTCCGGCGGACTCCATATCCGTATAGTGAGAAACTTCCAACAATCGTCAAACAACAAAAACTACTAACATTGCAATAATTCCACAAATCGGCAGCCAACTGAGATGCAGCGATACAGCGATACAGCGATACGAATAGGAGGAGATACAATATCCACGACAGAGAGATGGAATGAAAGACTATTTGCCCGCCATACCGATACCATGCAATCTTCCTTTTTGATGGCATGCCAGGGCACTGGCACTGGCACTGGCCTGGCACTCTTGTACAGCAAAGTATCTCTGCGATGCATGACTGAATGTTGATACTCCGCGCTACGGTTGCTGCTCGCTTTGATGGCTGTTGGCTTCTATACTAAACAGGTAGATACCAGTAGATAGATATTTTTACCCTTTTTCGTGCCTTCAACTTTGAGTGGGTAGTGGCTGAGTAATTAAATATCTTTCGTTGCTTTATAGTTTCGCTTCTGTTGTATAAATATTTTATCTGATATTTATTTTTTTTTTTTCGTTGTACGTTTGTAGATACTTTTTTGTTTGTTATAAGTCTCTCCACCTCTGACTTAATCCCGCATAGGTACCCGTACCTTTACCATATAGACAGCAATGAAGCGTCAAATAAAACAATTCGCTGATGAGTGTATCTTTTTTTTGTGTCAGAGATTGCCGGTGATGATATTTTATTTATCTACCTGTCTGTATACAAAAGAACGGCGAATAATTAAACTAATAATGATGTCGACTGCCAGTGGCAGCGCAGCGCTTTGCTGGTGGATTGTGAATTTACGCTTTGATGACTTTTACTCGGTTGCGTGAGTGATTATTTAAAATGCAGGCATATACAAACTACAAAGAGCGTGTGATGTTGCAATGACACCCATGAGAAGCCATAAAACAAAACAATAATTCGCTGAACATTTAGGTTTCACCTATAATGTATGACGGTGTGTTTAAGCTTGTAACCGGCCATTTATAGGGCTTAATGGGTGATTATTGCTTTCGCGCACACCATTATCGTTTTTTTTTTTTCTCCATTTCTATTCAATCAGTATAATGTGTGCAATTTGTTGAAGTGGCAAATATGCTATCATCTATCTGTCTGTTTATCTATCACAATCTAGATACACACATTCAGACGGGCGGCATGGGTTGCAATTGCTATTATTATTAGACTGTGCAATCTGAGTTATCGCACGTTTGCTGTGTGTAAATGTTTACTCGTTCTTGGTTGTAGACTTTGTTGCAATCGATAAATCGAACGCGCAATGTGCGGTCTTGTCGTTTTGTATACGTATATGTATAGTGGGTGGGCGCCTTCAAATGAAGACTTGCTCTATAAATTTACACAATTTATACGTTTACTTATGACGAGGTGACGATGGGTGGTTAGCAGGCGTGTTACTGTACATTTGGGGTTTCTTTTGGAATTTAGTTTGAATGGATATACATACATATTATTAGCGATAATGGTAGGTTAGAAATGATAATGGTAGGTTGGTGTTACCAACAGGAAAGCACGAATGGAATTAGTTAACAATTCTATCTGGCAGTCCCTCATACTATGTACTCATCGTCATCACGCATGACATCATATAGAAAACGCTTAAGACAGGGAAAAAATCGAACAATGGTGTGGACTATCAGTAACTGCCTTCAACAATTTTTGCTGGGAAATTTGGTCAAATGTCATTGAAAAGAAAAAAGTAGCAACTCATGCTAAATCCTCTGGGTCTGCCATTTCGGCTTTCCTAAGGCCTATACTGTCCACGTAGCTGCGCTTCATACGCACGCTTTCGTCATTTGCAGCTTTTTGTACGCTTGCTTGCAGCTTGTATATAAACGAACGAACTACGGACCTTTCGTAGTTGCAAATGCGACTTTGCCGTTCCGTGAACAGAGCTTGCAAGCAAGCGTACAAAAAGCTACAAATGACAAAAACGTGTGTTTGAAGCACAGCTACGTGGACAGTAGGACTTCGTCTTTCAAGTGTTCTGAATTCCTCAATTCGTGTACGCTCGTTATAAAGGAGCATACCTCCAACCAGTCATCTTCTGGACCTCAACATATGGCATATTAGACATTGAGGGTTTGACAAGTTCGCTCTTTACCCTGCAAAGCGTTTATAATGGAGTATTGCGTGTTCCGTATCTTCCTCTTCGTCTGTTCATTCGGGACAAAAAAGCGAGCTATCGTGATCAAAGCTGTGAAGGTATTTTCGATAGACGCCGTGTCCCGTTAAGAACTGCGTAAGGTTGCAGTTGCAGTCTTCGTTTGCGCTTTTTATCCAAACATTGATGGCGGGGTTCAGATCTGACTTTTGTTGTGTTATCCTACCTGGCTTGCCATAGTGCAATAGAAATGCTTCACTCTCCTTTACTTTTACCCTTCTATTAGGCGGCTCTCAGATTTAGGCAACAAGCAATAAGCAACTATAGTTGCTATAGCAACTGCTAATAAGCAATCAGCAACATTTTTCGTTCGAGCGATATTTAGTTGCTTTGATGTGCGACCTCTAATTTAATTCAAAGTAAAATAATTGTGAGCGATAATTTTGCGTGTTTCCTATTGACAGTTGCTTATTGATTGTTGCTTCAATGTGAGAGCCGACTAAGGTAGGTAGATCCTTTGCATCTCGCTGCCAAGAATGTCAATGGGGATCATTTTCGCGGGCTGCTTCGTCCGAAATTGTTCGAAATCCGCTTATAGTACTGACAAGAGCTTTCTCCTTGTTTCCTTTGCTTTTAAAGCCCGCCCAGACCGGTACAGCGTATATTGAGAAATATTGAGCTAACCACTCTAGATAGCAGAATCCTCTTAGTATGTTCAGGTCCATCGATGGTTGGAAGCGTCCGCAAAAGAGCTGCTTGCATTTGTGAGGCCTTTTTGCCGGCTAGCTGGATGTGCCTTTTTAAGTTTAGCCTGTTATCGAGCATTACTCCTACCTACAAACAAACCCATTACAACTTACTCTTACGTTGATACGAAATATCTATCTCATGACATTTCAAAAACATAAAACTGACCAAAAGCATTCCACTCTAATTACTACTCATCTATCTACTTATCGGCATATTAAACTGTGACGCAAACTAAACCTATCTGCACAAATATGTGAGTGAAAACTAAAATAGCTGAGCACAAAAAATTGCCTACCTTAATTACACACAAAATATCGCTTAATTAAGGCAACATAAAAATAAAATTCACCTGCAGCACAACCGTAACAAATGAACTATGTGCATGTGTATCTATAACACCTGCAAGTGGCGTCATATCAATTCAGTGCTACCAAAAACAACAGCAACTGAGTGTGAACTACATTCACATCTGCTCTACTCTCGTGCATTGTATACCGCACACATCATCAAAGACGAGAAAAACGCATCAACTTACTTGCAGTCGAAGCTAATTTCATTCACTTCACGTGTTGACGCACATTATCCGAACAATCACAGGAAGTAGATACACTCGTTCGTAAAACGTATCTACACACTCGTTCCGTACACACATCCCAGTAGTACTTATAGATACATTATTTTAATGCCATTCCATGGGGTTACAATCTACTACAAGACTATGCGCTACCATTTCGTGTACATACACACAAGCCACTTACCACTTAGCATTCTGCCATGAAATTCCATTTAAAACGCTTTAAGAGTTTTTTTTTCCGCTTCATAAATCAAATGAATGTGCCAGTCGCGCTCGCAAAGCGAACAAAAAATCCAACAAAACGAAGAATAAAATAATAATTTCTCAAGAAACTGTATTTTTACGACCCAAGAAGAGAAAACGTAAGAAACCACTTTTATGTCAATATTTGCCCTTGCATTTACCTATACATAAATTTATTACATGGATACAAGTTTTTTTTTTCAATTTTTGGTCGCTTTGCTCAAGGATCTCAAAGAGTGCGCACACTCTGTGCACACAAAAGGAATTCAATAAAAAAAATGAGTATAGCAAACAAGCAAAAGTAGATGTGACACAAGCGGCATTTTGTCAAGAGGTGCGAATTTAATATTTACACTGGCAATTCTTCCTTTAGTATAATTACACAGTCATTAATATATAGAGTTGACGAGGAATGGCGGATATTATAAAATAAAATTAATTTGTGTACCTATCTGAGCATGACTTCCCTCTTGTCAAGTAAAGTGACGTTTATATGTTCTGAATTAAAGCGATGATGATGACGATGATATAAAGATGATGTGATGTATGGTAGCTGATGATATCATGAGAATATAGATCACAGGCATTTTATGCATTCAGAGATTGAGATATATGAAGCTTCAATGGAAGATAAAAAGAAGTTGGCCGCATTCAAAAATCTAGTCATCGTAAGTCGACTTGAATGGGCGCAGTAGCGCAGTGGTTAGTGTGCTGGACTACTGTGCGAAAGATCCCAGGATCGATCATCTATAACATCTTAAGGTTTTTTTCTACTGCGCCACCTCTCGCGAACGTCTGACAAACATCCGAGAGTATGACTGTCCTGAAAAAAGCTTCTCAATTCAGCCGTTCGGACTCGGCATAAAATTCTAGGTCTCTTTCATTCGTCCAAATAGAAACTCACACAAACGAATGGTTGCGAGAAGCTAGGCCTACGGTGTCTACCGCCTGTTGCGCCACCTATTTTTTTTTTTTAAGTTGACTTGAATTGTCTGGACTTAAATTTACCGAAACTTGAATTGTCGGTATGTCACTTCTTGAAAATTGTATTTTTTTTTCTCAAAGGGTTCTGTTTCTGACTAGTGCTCTACGTCAGGGCAATCGAAATGTCAAACTCTCCGATGCTCTCCGATGATAACCCAATAGAAATGTCAAAACTGAATTCTTCGGACACACGCTGGCACAAACAGTGATGTCAACTTAGTAGTAAGTCGTGAAATTCTTGACTTGATTTGCAGACATAAACGTCAACTGAGAAAACTGTTCACGTGACCAGTTTAGCCTAGTGAACAGCCCTCAGCCTCAGCCCTCTGCAACATGAAGTTAGAGAGAGCTGTCTTAAAAAACTAGATTTTTGAACGGCCTCGTTCTAAAGGTTGGATTGTCATGGGTTACATTTTGACACTGAGTCCATTCTTCAATTAAATGCAAGTTCAGGTGGATAGATATAGCATGTGCGCTTTCAATGTCTTTATCTCTGCCAGTGCACTTATTTTGCGCACATGTGTGCGATTGTACTAGCTTATGCGAATTACACATTTTGATATTTCCATATATCCAGGTAAGGGGGGGCTACAATTGACACACAGTTCGTTATTCAATTATCTGCAAGTTCAAGCAACATGTGCCCCTTCTATTTTCGACAACGCTAGGCAAGTAATAACTTATTTTGCGCACATGTGTGCGCTTGTTCCATTTTTAACGATTTCCTTTCTTTTCAAGTTGGGAATAGTCGCCTTGTTCAGATTTATAAGTATTTAAGATTCATTCAACTTGCCAACCGCTGTTGCTTCGGCCTAAATCAATTGATTAGTAACGCCTTGTCGAGTAACACCAAGGAGACTCTATATAAGACCCTCATCATCCCAGTCCTGCTTTATGGCGCAGAATCAAGGCGAATGAAGATCTCCTTGTAATTTTCGGTCCCGTTTGCGTTGACGGGCTTTGGAGGAGGAGATCTAACAGCGAACTCTGCGAACGACATCGACCTGGTCAGAAAAGAACGCATCAGTCGTCTAAAATGGCTGGGACTAGTAGAGCGAATGGACATCAACGCTCCGGCCCGAAGAGTCTTCGATTCCAAATCGAAGGGACAGCGCAGTAGAGGAAGACCTCGCCTTAGGTGGCACGGTCAAGTGGAAGGAGACCATAATAAAAGGGGACCTTTACCAACTTCGAGTGCGCAACTGGATGCGATTAGCCAAAGATCGAGCTAACTGGAGAGGCGTGTTAGTTGATGCCCAGGTCCACCCCGAACTGTAGCGCCATCTACGTAAGTAAGTATTTTACATTCCTTCAACTAGACTGAAAGGGTTGTCATAAGGTGGCGCGACAACAGCTGGGATTGGTATTTGACATTTTAACAAAACATTTTACGCTGTTTTAATGGCACTTGCCAGCTCTTGTTTCTAATAAGAGAACATTGTATTATGTTGTGTGAAAGTGTCTATTATGTGTGAAACGAGTTTTTTTTTTAGAGACAAGGTAACTCGGTAAACTGGGCACGCATTAGGAGTTCGCTGGCCAGAATGGAAGCGCTGTACTACCCGCGGGAACATAGTTGCAAATTACTTTACCAATAGAAACCTAAGCTATCAGATTGACAAAGGAGTTAAGTACTAAAATGTTACAGCGCCAGCGGGAGTACCACAAGCAGTTGCCAGTATCGAACAAATTTCTACAGTCTGCCGACTTAGAACTAGCTGACCACAAGATCGAGACTGTCTTGACAACAAGCCGAAAGTCTGTGGAATTTGCTAATTTTCGGTTAATAATCGTTTTCAACTTAAATGTTGCTGTTGGTCAAAATAGCTTAATAGGAAATGATCGCCATTAAGAGATTTAAAAAAATGTTTATATGGACAACTTAAGGGTCGCTGTATTTTATGTTTTACCATTTATTCACATAGCTAACGAGCTTGAACCTACACAGCTAAAAAAAAAAAAAGGTCTACCATGAATAAACATATTTCCCACACCACTTCCCTGCATAGATGAAGTTGTTAAATTGTTCATAGCCCACACAAACACGATATTTCTCATAAAAATATTAAAGGCTGAATTAATTCATTCGACATTAACATATTTCGAATACACCATCAATTTATCTTCTGCGATGAGACAGTCAAAGACACTTTAGATAAAACACCAAATAATTCTCGTCTCTTTTAATTTTGAGTCTCAGTTGGTTTTAGTGATTTATAATGCAGCCTTTATCTGAATCTAAACATCACGTTTTGTGAGGTATATTTGAAAGCCCCCCAAAAAGCAAATAGCACTTTGAGTTATTTTTTTTCTAAAAATAAAGACGGACCAACATAAAAATCTATATGACATCAAATTAAAGAGAGGAAACAACAAACAGATAAACGCGACCCAGACACATTATTTTCGTGTTCTTGACGATGTCATCAGATTTTGTTCAAATTAAATTTATCTGAGAATATAAACCAGGAAAACATAATATTTTTTATTTGATGTTAAATTCTTTTTATTACTTTTCACTGACTACTTCCATAACGATGAATGATTATGTATTTTTTTACAATCATTCAAACGTGGGACAAGCCAAACACGTGTTTTCAAATTCGTTTCAATAATAATGCCATTTTCGAATATTTTTAAAAAGTTGCTTATTTTTTTTTCTCCCCTTGCTGTAAATTCTCAAAACCACCCATGAAGATATAGAAATTCCATTAGACACGACCAAAGCAAATTCAAATTTGTATCTTTCTTGATTACAGATAATAATGGTTACAAATGCGAACCATATCTGTGTCGCCTCGTGTTCGAAATTAGGTGTCAGAATAAATTAACATAATTTTCATGTGAGGGTCGTCGTCGTCATCGCACACACGTTGTGCGTCATACCTACTTTACAAAAAGAAAAAAAAATGTATCTTATATCTGCCGAACTTATTTCTATTCGGTCAAATAGTGTCTTGTATGAATGCCAAATGATTTTAGGTAATCTCAATGAATCGGGGGGAATCTATTAAAATATTCAACAGCCGTAGGCATTGAAGATAAAAAAAAATATTCGCACTTTCGTTGCCAACAACCTCGAGAAAGCAATTATACATATAGGTACCAGAAACGCAACTTTCATGCCCAATTGATGGCAATACGTTATTCAATATGCATATAGATACCGTCAATCGAAATTGAAATATGTATGTTAGTTTTGGCTATTCAAATTGTATATATCTCGATTTGATTGTGATTTAAGTTTTGTTAGAACCGTAAATGGGTAAATACTTACATTTCATTCGAAAAAAAAAAACAAATAAAATATTTAAGGGACTTTCGCTTGCTTAAAGGTATGGTTCGGACTCGGCATAAAATTGTAGGTCCCTTCCATTCGTCTCAAAAAATAGAAACTCACACAAAACGAATGGTTGCGAGAAGCTAGGCCTTGGGTGTCACCCGCCTGTTGCGCCACCTATTTATTTTTTTTTTTTAGGACCGTTGTGATATGATCTGTATCATAAATCTTCATACTTCTGAGCTTCTAATGAAACGTAGTAGACTCCTAATGTCAGTATTAATGCCCCTATTGTAGCACACAACTCAACTTAGTTGAGATGAGTTGTCTTCAATTCAACTCAACTCAACTTTCACACAACCCAAACTAACTACCAACTTATAGACAACCGCCGCCATTTTTGTTGTGTTTTGACAGACAAGTTTTCTATCAATGTTGTGTATGACAATACGGACTATACCGAATTTTGAATGACATAAAACTAAGAGACAACACATCTGTAGTTAGCATAAGACAAGACCGCCATGATCATTGAAGTTAAAAGCCCCCAAATGAAGTTTTCTTGTCTGAGAGAGAGAGAGAAGGACATTTGCAGAGAAGACGACGAACAGTATTTTTGCACTCCTCATCTCTGCTGCTTTTACAAAATAGTTTGAAGGTTCACCGAGAATGTTTTCCTTTTAGACCGTCTCCCATAGTGATGAAACCTATGATAGTCCTAATAAGCATATTTTTTTCCAACCAACACTTGAACGATTCGATCATTGAATTTGAACGATTGACACAGCTCTATACGAGAGCCAGACGATGACTGTGGTTGAACATTATTTGAAGATAAAAGTAAAGTTGAATACGAAAATGACAGCATACAGCGAATGCAAGTATACAAAAATTGTTGAAATTGCGACATATTTTGTGCAGACAAAATCTGCCGTGCAGATTTTTAATTTTTAAAAGTCTGCAACTGGGTTAAAAATCTGCAAAATGCAGACAAATCTGCACTTATGGCAACGCTGGTTAAGATCCCCTTGTATACTTGCGATCGGCAATTAGTTGCGGTGTTTCTCTACTGCGCTGTCTCTCTGGTATGGATTCGAAGAACTTCCGGGTCGGAGCATTGGCTCTATATGACACATCCAGCTCAGTCGTTGGACCTACACTCTTATGGCTAGGTCAATGTCGCTATATAGCGACGTTGTATTTCCTCCTCCATTCACCGTTTATGCGGACGGGACCGAAGATAACTCCAATAATTTTCGTCTAGGAGCAACCAAAGGTAACCTCATCCGTCTTTGATAGGGTTCATGCCTCTGCGTCAGAGAGAAGGACTAGGACGATTAGAGTCTTATAAAGGGTCACTTTAGTTGTTCGAGAGAATACTAGGCTAATGAATGGTACTACTACTGCCAGTTGCTTTCGTAGCTCAAATAGACGCCGATTGGCAAGATTTATTCTTCGTATTATTGTCTGAGTTCATAGCAGAGCCTATTAGGTAGACAAAGTCCCTAACCACTTCAAAGATATATCTGTCAAGTGTCAATGCTGTCATTCCGTCCGAGACGTCGTTGTTGGGTACTCTTTCTTATTGACAGCATACACTTTGTCTTGCCCTCATTGACCGCCGAAAACCAATATTCGCGTCCGTTTCACAAGAACGCGCCAGTGACATCCCGCTGCGTTCTACCGATTATGCCAATGTCATCGGCGGCGTAAGTGAGTAAATGGACGGACTTTTGAAAGATAATGCCTCGTTTGAGTGTTAGGCGGCTCTCAGATTGAGGCAACAAGCAATAAGCAACTATAGTTGCTATAGCAACTGCCAATAAACAATCAGCAACAATTTTCGTTCGAGCGATATTTAGTTGCTTTGATATGAGACCTCTGCTTTAATTCAAAGTAAAATAATTGCGAGAGGTAATATTGCGTGCTTCCTATTGCCAGTTGCTTATTGAATGTTGCCTCAATGTGAGAGCCGACTTAGCGTTTGAGTTTTGCACTTATTCTTTCAAGAACGATGTTGAAGAAATCGCATGACAGCGCATTGATAGAGCAGCATACATTTTTCATCGTCATCGTCAAATGGAAAAGTTTGGCAGGGATGCGAAAACTAGACATTGCTTTGTACAGCTCGTCCCTATAAATTCTATCATAGGGTCGTATGAATAAAAACTAGCATTTGCTTTGAGTAAAAGGTTGTAGCAAAGTAAAAGCACTGAGCAATTGCTTTAAATCGGTATGAATAAAAACTACTTTGCTAAAGTAAGTTCGAAGTTTCGAACAAAGCATTTACTTCACTGCATGTGTCCTTCCCTTGCAGTTTCTGTCACAATTTGTCGTTAATTTTTTGAATTTGAATTTAGAATCAGGAAAACGATTTTTGGAAAAAAGCTAAATTAATTTAATAAAAAAAACGATACGGTTGGTTAAAGTTGTGATCTTAACCAATTCGTCTTTGCTTATAGTACCTACTGTTTTTTTTTACAAACGTTAACAACAGTAGTTAAAACAGGTTTAATGTGCCAATCAAACAAAGAAAAATTAATTTAACTATTTATACAAACAAAAAACACCGAAAATTCATAAGAAAATACTGTTTTTGTAAAGAAATATGGGCGCAAAATATTTAGCAAATGCTCTGAGTCAGCAAAATAGCAGACTTTGAATTTTCGTAGCAATTGCTTTGTCTTCCACGTTTTATTCATACCAATCTGATAAAAGGTCGGTGGCGCCGCTTTTCGAAGATGTCAAAAGTTGGAGTCAACTCAAATCAGTTTTTATTCATACGAAGCTTAGCAATTGCTTCGATTTTGACATTTATTTTGAGTAAAAGCAATTGCTAGGTTTTATTCATACCACCCATAGGCGGCTTTAGAATCGATGAAAACGTGATAGGTATTGATTTAAAGTTCGTGAGTTTTCTCCAAGATCAGCCGCAGTGTGAATATTTGGTCGATGGTGGACTTTTTTGGCCTGCGATCAGGTTGTTGATGACAGGCTTTAGTCGTCCACACAACACGGCAGATTTGTAATTAAGAAGACTGATATCTCTGTAGCTGGAGCAGTTTACATTGACATTTTTGAGCCAATTTTTGTCACAGTAGATAGTTCTTGATTGGATATGATATGCGGCCAGATTTGTCAAAGGTTTAGTCTTAACGTTGGATACAAAGAGTCGTAACTCGATGTATGGAGAAGTTTTCTACGGAAAACCGGACTTTCTTCGCAGGATTTATATATTTTTTTATTATTTTTTCCTTCAGCTTATTATTCAAAACTAAAAAATAAAAAAATAAATAGGTGGCGCAACAGGCGGGTGACACCCAAGGCCTAGCTTCTCGCAACCATTCGTTTTGTGTGAGTTTCTATTTTTGGGACGAATGGAAGGGACCTACAATTTTATGCCGAGTCCGAACGGCTGAATTGAGAAGCTTTTTCATGACAGTCATACTCTCGGAAGATCATAGTCTTAGAGCTTTTCAAATGCAGCTTTGGGCAACTCTGTTTTGTTGCTTTAGACACGTTATGCCACTTGTAACCCTAAGATTTGGTCTCTCAGAAGCATCTAACTTTAATTTAAGTTCGCATGTAGCGATTGGTATACCCAAGGTAGCTTTATCTAGTGAAAAAGGTATAGTTCTTCAACGTCTGACGAGTTCATCGGGCCTTACTGTTGCCTGGAATATTCTTATGGCTCGGCACTTGTTTACAAGTACAAGTGAATATGAAACAGTTCTGCCTCCGTTTAGAAAAACCAACAGCAATTAAGAAATACTTTTAAATTGAAGAAGGATTCAAAGGACTTAATAGCTGGTTGACTATCTGCAAAAATTCGAATCTTTAATGGTTAGCAGGTTTTTCTTGAGCCAAGATAGGACTTTTTTAATCGCTATTATCCCCGCCTGGAGTGTGCTCCAGGTTTTGGATTTGGAAGACGAACGGAAAGACTGAGATTATATCTATCAGAGGAAACACCTCCAGCTACTCAATGGTCAGTCTTAATCCGTTGCGTTGGTATAAAAGTGAACCGACTTGTCTTCACGAAAAACCTCTCCCTCTCAAAATAAGCTGGAGGTTATGATTACCTGGAGGCTTTAGGGGTAATGTAGTCCGCGAGTTTTCCGAAACAATTTCGAAATAGTTCAGAATGGAGGAGGCGTGGGGAAACTTTTTACTAGCCCAAGTTTACCTATATATTCAGAAGATCAGAAGTGATCCTGACCAGTCTAATGGGAGCAGTAAAAAAAACTCTTTGTGGCATTCGTCACTACTCAAACTCCGGCATATCCTGGAGAAAACCCAAGAAGTCCAAATCGATACTCACGACTTTAAGACCTCATTTTTAGAGACGAGCTATACAGAGCCACTTCCAGTGTTGTCTCCCCTGCAGAATGACGATGGAGAACGCTCGCTGCTCCATAAAGGTCGAAAACAAGGGATCTAGACAATGTAATGCGCTGTCGTGTGACTTTTCCAACATCATACCTAAGTAAATTGTGCGAAACTCGCTAAACAACGCTAGGGGCACAATTTGCCAAAAGTCTGTGCAACTACTTTCATATATGCTGACGAAATTGGTATATAATTGGCAGAACGCATCGAGCTGTCACTGGTGCGTTTGGGAGTTTTAGCACCAGAAGCGGCAAATATGGGTTTAGTGGTGAATGAGGGCAACACAAAATATACATGCTGTCAACAAGAAGTGCCACACCACATCGAAGAATCAGAGAGAATTTCACGATAGACAGCTGCAACTTTTAGGTGCGGTTGCGGTCTACCTCAACTTTGCTGTAAACTCTAAAATAAAACGAAGAGCTACACTTGCCATCGCAAGGCCATTCTTTGGCCTAAGAAGAAGACCTTGTTAAGAAACACTAATGAGACTCTATATAAGACCTTCATCATCCCAGTCCTGCTCTATGGCGCAGAAGCATTACCAAAGACGAATGAAGATTTTCTTGGTCGTTTTCGAACGCAAAATTCTTCGAGTAACTTTTGTCCCGTTTTCGTTGCCAGGCTTTGGAGGAGGAGTTTTAACAGTGAGCCCTACGAACTTTATATCGACATTGACCTGGTCAGAAAATTACGTATCAGTCGACTAAGATGGCTAGGACATGTAGAGCGAATGGACATCAAAGTTCAGACCCGAAGAGTCTTCGATTCCAAACAACGTAGTCGAGGAAGACCTCGTCTTAGATGGCGCAGTCAAGTGGAAGGAGACCATAATCAACTTGGAGTGCACAATTGGAGGCAGTTAGCCAATCATCGGAATGACTGGAGAGGACCAGGTTCACCCTAGGCTTCTAGCTTCACCTATAAGTAAAGTAAAGAAAGCTCATCGAAGTCGTACGCGTTTTAGAGGTATCAGCATACAGAGACGAGTAATTCTGGTAATAGAAGATTTTTTACTTTATGAGCGGTGTATGTTCGGGCACAGGCGGGGGGTCAGCAATACCTATACTCTGTCACCGACCATAAAGAGAAACTGAATTATTTAAAAGGTTCTCCACAAACTACACCAAATAACCGGCCAATTGCGAGTATCACTTGCGCACCAGAGTTGGTGGCTTGAAAACATTAGTATGTCGGTTGTTCACTAAATTATAAATTACTCCAAAATCATTCAATGTATCGCTATCATTGGTATTTGTCGTTTAACGGATAATACCTGATGTTGCCTTCATTCAGCCTTCTACGTCAGTTAGTTCTTGAGATAGACCACAGAATTGCCTTAGTGGGTTCGGACAAACGGACAGAGATCGTAGCGAAAACAGAAAGGTTCCGTTATGACCCTATGGGAACAGAACCTTAAAAAGGGGATCCTATACTATACAAAGGACCAGGATTTGGGTTTGACGCACAAGACTATTCCTTGACCTATGTCTATTTTATTGGTTTATTACCGTGGCAGACATTTCGGCGAACTTAATGGAATTTTTTCTTGAAATTCGATATAAGAGCGTCCTAAAAAGCAGCCAACCGCGAGGACATTACTTTTTCCAAAACTTCTTTGGCTACAGCTTAATCAAGCTTTAATTGTTCCTTCACTTTGAGGTCTCGGATATATGGGATTTCCAGAAGTATCCTCGGAACGGAGTCGGAGCGCTGGCTGTATTAAAAGTTTGACTTTTCCAAAAAAAAAAAAGAAAACGGATAATTGGAGAAAATTTATCTCTCCCAACTCGGTTAAACCATTTTGAGTTTCTTATAAAGCGTAAGAGGTTTTTTATGGCTTTGCTTGTCACATCACCTAAGTCGTTGTAGAGAGGGATAGTTTCCGCCTCTTCTTCATCCATCTTCTGCAAAAGTTGATAATCCGACCATTAGTTCGCAAAGTGAGCTGTCGACATTCCGGTCTGATAGAGCATTTTGCTATCGCTGACGTTTTGACGTTGTTAAAAGCAACTTCTATGTCAAGGAAGGAAACCATCGTACAGTCCGTAAGGATCTTGGTTCATGTTTCATTTTTATTTATTAGGCAACATGAAATTTGAAAAGAAATTTATTTCCGAGTAAAAATTGAAGAAAAAGATACAAATCATCAGAATTTTTGTTTTTGCTATTTACCATCACTGCTTGTCAACATTCTCCATCGTATAACAGAACTGCTATCAAAAACGTAGGTACCTACATCAGAGCCAATAAATTCCCCAAATGAATTATGTTACTCAACAGTGTAATAAAAGAGACGTCTCGTTACTAGACTCTGTTTCTGCATATACAAACCGTCCAAACAGTCCAAAAACCGCCTCGGCGTCTCTCTCAATATCAAACAATAGAATTTCGAATAGGTCATTAAACATTTCCTATATTTTGCGTATAATAAATACTAAACCGCACCCAGTGAAACTTGCTCGTAAATCACTTTAGATACGATAAGCAGGACAACAACAAAAATTGATAAATCTCCTGTGCCCGCTCTCTTCGTTTTGCTGCGGTTGCTTTCATTAATTCATTATATTCCCCCCTCCTCCCATATGCCTTCGATTGCCCGTTTGTGGTATTATGCATTCACTCATGCTCATGCCACACCTTGTTCGATACACTCTAGAAAGGATTTCATTTCATTTCGTTGCACAGCGAAAAAAAAAATTACAAAGAAAAAGAAGAAAATCCGAATCCGCAACTCCAACCATCTTCTGTACATCTACAGCGAGTGGAAGTATAAAAAAAAACCAACCAGACAAACCAGAAGAAATGTATCTCAATCTCAACCAACATGGGGAGCCGAAGGAAGGTGGAAATGAAACGCCTCACAAAAAAAAAAGGAAAAATCAATCAATTGCCGCATGATTGACTGAGTTAACAGCGGAAAAATTAAATGTATCTCAAACTAAACCTGCGAGATACATGTACGTATGTACTATACACAGCATCTCTGTGTGAATCTCATCTATACCCCAACCCCTGTGCAAATTGAATACCACAACGAGCCATCATTTATGCTCTGTTTCTCCGGTTTGTGTCATATAAACACAAGCAGATACTTTTTCAAAGATACTTTTGCACGCATAGCGTTTTAATTTTTATCTCTGCATCTTTCGTTGTTCGTGGTGGGCAACCTAATGAGGTTGACTGCCTGTCATGATTACTTTTCTAACTACATTCAAAAATTGTATCTATATCTAAACACGTAAGTGTGTATCGCTACAATGAACTCTGTAACAAGTGCGTTCGCGTTGCCGCCGCTCACTGCTCTCGCTCTAAACGCATTCCATTCAATCAAAAGTGCAAATTAATTACCGCATTCAACTGCTTTTGCATTTATGGAAATTTTATTCTACATTTTCACCGGTCGTCGGTTGGTGGTGGGATAGACGCGAGCTGAGATGGATGAACGTGAGTGCGCCTTAGGCAAATTTAACGCTGAGCGAATTTCAACTTGGAAATGGGAGACAAAAAAAAAAACGTAAACCTGCCAACAATTTGACATTAATTAATATAATATCTGTGTTAGCGGTTTGCGAGTTTGTCGATACATTTTGTTACTGCTGTTGGGTATATCTGCGGCAATTCATTTGGCAATCTCTTAAACGGTGTTAATGGAAATTGATTGACTTTGGAGATGGCGATGTTGATGGCAAATTTAGGACATCCAGCTTGTCGTCTGCTAATTTGTTTATTGGCGCAGATAACCACGTTAATGGACAGCATTTGCTACAGTTACGCGTGACTGATTGCAGTCATTTAGTGGTCAAGTTGTATACATATTTGCGAAAGGAATATCGATCAAGTTTTGGTGGAATATAGCCACAGATATTCATGTATATAAGCAGGTCAAATGAAAAATTCAATCGCTTATTAATGTCCCATTCAAGGATTAAAAAAAAAATTAAGACCGCCTTTCGGCGTATTTTCGTGTCAATAGTTTTAAGATAAGAAACGCGATTCTAGTGTAGGTAGATACACTAAGAAAACAAATTTAAAAAGTATGGTTATCATACCGAAAAGCAAGTTTGCTGTGCCCATAACTTAGCAAGCTTACCCATACTTTGGGTTGGGTATCTTCAACAAATCGAGGCTATTGCAGATAACGAAGAGTCACCAATTACATACTTGAAATTGGTTGTGTTAGCAAAAAAATGTGATTATGACGGGATATACATATTTTGAGTGTGTTACGAATACCTATAAACGGAAGTTCGTGTACCTGTTACACTTTTTCACAACAAGTCACTCTACCTGGTCCTTTCACTACAACAACTGCCATACGGCTAAGATAGCCTTTTGTTATGTAGGTTAGGTACTACAGTTCTGCTTAGGGTAAGATTGCTCTGATTTAACTGCTTGTTAGCTGCGTTACCGGGTCTTGCAGGACAACGAATGCCATTCGACTATGATGCTCTTCCATAGGTACTGCAGTTCTGCTCAATGTCGCATATAAGATCCTATCCAGCGTACCTACTGTGTGAGCGTCTTAAACCGTTCTGCAACACACTAATCGGCACGTACAAGTGTGTCTTCCGGCCGGCCCGGCAGATAAACTATAGACCAAATTTTCACACTGAGGCAAATCCTCGAAAATACCATTCATCGACTTCAAAGCCGCGTATGATAGCATACATCGTCAGGAGCTCTATATGGCGATTGCCTAATTCGAACTTCTGGCAAAACTGATTCACCTGGCGTTGCGTGAAATTAGAAAATACGGTCTGCAACATGAAGTTTGGAACTAGCTCCTCTGAACAATTTAAAACATGCACCGGATTTCGGCAAGGAGACACGCTATTATGCGACTTCTTCAATCTCGTACCAGGAGCAGATAGTGCACAGGACAGGTGTCACCTTCTTGGATATGTGGACGATATTAGGCATGTTTTTTTTTAAACCTCGCCAGCCAGCCGTTCATTTGGACAGTTGCCAGCACAATTGCCAGCAAGATGAAGCCAGCCGAATGAATTTAGGCAATAAGCTTAAAAGCATACCAGCATTTCGTATAAAATTATGCATTTGGTAGAAATATTAGATAAATTCTGACATTTTTCTCTGGAATGTTGTGTGCATGAGATAAGTACGCCATTATGATTTAAGCAACTTGTTGCTTTCACCGCCACCTGTTTGGTAATTGTGAATTGAATTTAGTCAGCTGCCAGGCAGCAGCTCTCCGGCTGGAGAGAAAATCAAGAGTTGTTGCCAGCAGTTGCCAGCAGGTTGTTGTTTTAATTAGCATGTGAAATGTGCCTCAACTGCCAACTACTGGCAACTACTGGCTGGCGAGGTTTCATAAAAACACAACTATTGACACCATCGGTCGTTCCCAGCGTGTCGTGATAGAACCTTTCACGGCGAAGAACAAGCGAAAACCCTTGAAATGAATGAGGACAAGACTAAGTAAAGCATATTAACAAACAAAGAAGCATCTGCCCACTACCTACTATTGCTATAGCAATAATTTCGAGGTAATTAAGGAGTTCATGTCGGAGTAAACAATGCACTCAAGTCTCAAGAATGCCACCCTAGTGTCTAGCGAAGAATTAATCTAGCAAACAATTGGGTTCAAAATTCCAAATTCGAATGACGAAACGTGTGCTCTACAAAACCCTTTTCCTGTCAGTTCTACTTTATAGCACTGAGTTCTGGACGATCAACAAGAAGGGAGAGCTGATACTGAGCTCCTTCGAAAGAAATATATTTCGACGGATGTCAAAAATGTCCTGCAATGCAACATTTGTCCTCAGCAAGATCGAACGAAGCGGATCGTTGAACCTCTGTTTCAAAGACCAAGCGGATGAAAGAGCGCTTGATCTGAATAAATGGAAGCAGCGTCCCCGGAATAAAAAAATAAATAGGTGGCGCAACAGGCGGGTAGACACCCTAGGCCTAGCTTCTCGCAACCAATCGTTTTGTGTGAGTTTCTATATTTGGGACGAATGGAAGGGACCTACAATTTTATGCCGAGTTCGAACGGCTGAATTGAGAAGCTTTTTCATGACAGTCATACTCTCGAATGTTGGTCAGACGTTCGCGAGAGGTGGCGCAGTAGAAAAAACTTTAAGATGTAATTTGTGTTTTTCCGGGGATCGAACCTGGGATCCCTCGCACATTAGTCCAGCACACTAACCACTGCGCTACTGCGTCCCCGAGATAAAAGGCTACAGTATCTCAGGCAGAGACTCTTCACGGATCGAGAGCATTTTAAGTAAGTAAGCTTTTTCACATACTAAGATCGATATCGAAGTCTCAAAGGGGTGTTCTTTAAGCACATTCTCTCAAAACGCTCTTTGGTCAAGAAGATGTATTTTCCACAAAGAATTGTTATCCTCTCAGCCCCGGTTAAAGAATTCTGAAACAAAGTAGGCACTAAGAGCCGCATTGTCGACCCTAATATGGGTAATATGGTATACAAAAAGAAGACGTTTTCACCGAGAAGAAATTTCTATTTGTAAAAGCAAGGCATTCACTTGTAAATTGTAAAACCAACTGCAACTTGTGGAATAAAATCTGATAAAATGAACTTCCTCTATAAAATGAAAATCCATCAATTCTCGTATATTAGTAAGTGACTGTCCAGTGTCCAGTCTCCAGTGACCGCATTCATTTTTGTTAATTAAGCAAAACACAACAAAAACGAACAACAGCACAACACAAGAGGGTCACCAGTTACCCCACAAATATTCGATAATAATTTCATAATCAATCAACCAAACACCGCAACTATTTTGAAAACAAATCCAATTTCATTTCCAATTAATTTTCTACCCCATGTATAGGGAGGTCGGCCACATTCGGTATATCTACCTAATTACAGCCAAAATCAAATTCAATTATTTTCCAACCACCGCACCAGCAACAAAAGGAGGAGTTCCCTCCCAATTCTGTTTTCTCATGTTTTTGTATTTCTGTCAAGCAAATCCAATGGACAATGTGTTACAGTTAGCATTGGATAAATTCCAAAACAGAACAACACTATTACGTAGGTGGATATACAAAAATATCTGTATCTTTCGCCAAATATAATTACACTTCAATTAATTTATATTTGCCATCATTACCAGAGGCACTTTAACTACCCAAGGCACGCATGAAGTCATTTCTATCCTTATAGCGATGGCCTGGCCATATGTGTGTGATGGGAATTTCGAGACAATCAACCGAACCATGCAGATAATTCGCCACATTTTCAATTTCAGCGCGCATTTTATGATAATTTCAATTGAAATTCATTCCCTCGCACTCTTATGGGGCTGGGGTTTTAGTCGATGGATACATTGCCATTGCGATGCGATTGCTCATCTCCCATGAGAGGGATACAAAAAAAAAACACCACAGGAAAGGCAATCCTATATAGATACTGAGATAGGTACATGTGTTTTTCAGTGCCATCATCTCCCGTCGACTTCGACTCCACAACGCATGTGTACTACTACAAATTGCTATGGGTGCCTGCAAAGAGAGCGATGAATCGAAATCCACTGCTACTGTGTATAGAGTTTGACTGTCTATCTTCCTTAGCGTGGAGCAAGTGGAGCTCTGCTGGTGTGTTGTAGCTATAGAGAGTGATTCGCAGTGTGGTCGGGCGGCATTCGCTTTCATAGCGGTGGCAATGGCAATTCTTTGTGCTCTGCATCCGACGAACCCCAAATCGTTGCCATATTACTCCACCGTTGTTTTCCCGAGGTACATATACATGGATACATTTTGATGTGAGCGATTTTTCAAGTGGTAGCTCGTATCCACATATACATCGTCACACGGGGGTGTAGATACAGAATTTTCCTTTTTAGGATTTTTATATTTTTTTTTTTTTGTTTTTTTGTTTTTTGCACAGTTGAAGTTCACATGACAGACATGACCTCTGGAATGGAATTGTTTCCGCTTTTTAACTTGCGGTTTTGTATAACAATTTTCCAGGTATCTACCTATCTACCTTCGAAAAAAATAACAACAAACAAGATGAAATTGCCATCGACTATCGTTCTCTGTTGTTGTTGTTTTTTTTCGTATCTTTTTTTATGGTTATCTCTTCAGCGATTTATGTTATTGCCTGTTCAATTTGGATTCATTCTTCTATTCTTTTTTTTTCAAAGGAGGATTTATCTAGATACAAAGAGGAGAGAAGGAAAAAAAACAGAAACGAAATTAAATTCGCTTGGATTTGATTTTACGATGACGATAGAACAAGGGGGTGAGCTGAGCGGCAGTGGGCGGCGCGGTGGCGTATCGAGGAGGCAAGGCAATAATAATTGAGTGCTTTAGGAAAGTTGTTGAAACTTTATTATCGTATCGTAAATGATTATGATGATGATATGGAAATGACGAAAGCTGCTGGTGTTCGGGTGGATCCTAAAAAAAATATATGTATATATTATATAACTTGACAATGGTACAATTTGAATATTCATTGTGTTTGCTAAGAGAACGAAACGTGGATACATACCCTTGTTCTACAAGCTATTTAGATACTTAATGTGAATGTTGGTGATGCGGCTCAAGTTGCTCCAAAAGTAGCGGGGCGGTAGGTACTATAATATCTAATGAGAACATTTGCGACAGAGAATGAGAAGTCTTTAAGGCTAATGACGGGCATTAGATGGGCTTTTCATATACTTAATGGGGTGGGGGATAGATATGCAAATGGTGTTGGGGTTAATTTCATGAATCATCGATGGAATGGATATATCATTTGGGTAGGTATTAATTTCGAATTTAGGTTGTTATACCACTTTGTGGATCATGTACCTATTGAAAGAATAAATCTGCAGTTTTAAGGGTTTTTAAGGAAGCCAAGGGTTTTAAGGAGGAATCTATTCCATTTGCCATACAAATTTTTAAATCTTTTAATTGTACAGTTGAAATCGTTCGCTATATTCAATTATTATTACGGTCGGTTAAAATTTTGGTTCGATGACAAATGTCGGACCTGCAATATTTTATGAATGTCTGAAAAATGTCGTCAACAACCCGAAATGCGCTCTCAAGTATCAATTCGATTTTAAGTCAGAAAATCTTATCGTTTCTCAGATGTTTATACTTATAGACAGGTCTTAGAAACAAAAAGAAGCTCTACCTACCGCTCATCTGCAGAATAAGTCTATCTTTCACTTTATGTTAAAGGCTGAGAATAGGTGGACGTTTCTTACAAACTTCGTCATTTGCAGAAAGATGTGGACCAACTTACAATAGAGTTAGGACAACTAACGTCTTTTTTTCGGAACATGTGCAAACGTCCCTAGACTGAAGGCCATGAGTACGGACCACCGGCCTGTGCACGCATTCAGCCAAGCTTGGTTTTATCCATAATACCAAATGAAAGTGTAAAACATGTTTCGTTTTCAGGGCGCTTTGCCAAACAACCAACCATTGTGGAGGTTGCTGGGAGGTGATTCGAGAAACTGAAAGCCTGGTGATTCTCATCGAGTCAGTCTCAGGTGTTAGTTTGGCCTCCAAGGGTACCCCCTTGTTCCGAAACAGCTGTCAAACCTTGTCTTGCTAATTCGTTTGCTTTCTCATTGGGACAGAACGGTAGAACAGGCAACTCTAACAGCTCTTGAGGTAGTAAGGAACTTTGTCTACATTGGCCTTAGAAATCAGGCTTTAGTTACGTTTGCCCATAGCCATTTCTTAGATTTAAGAAGCTTATTGAGTAGTAAGGCTTTGCCTTCAGAAGACCCTCACCATTCCATTTGGGTTTTATGGCGCTGATGTTAGCGAATGTAAATGAAGATGTCCTTGGTCGTTTTGAACCCAAAAAACTTCGAGTGATCTTCGGTCCCGTTTGCATTGACAGACATTTAGCGGAGGATGTATAACTTCCAAGAACTGTGTCTGATAAGATATTTTTTAATAAAAACCAAGTTTTCACAGATCTATGGAGATGCCAATTCACAACAAATCGTTTTAAGCTACTGACGGACGTATTTTCACCAAAAAGCCATTCTTTCTCTTCAACAATTACAAGTCTTCTCTTTATTAATATGACTGTGACTGCGTATAAAATAAACAAACAAAAAATCTCATTACCAAAAAAAAATGCGACCAATAAAAACGAATACAAACTGAAACTGACCGATTATACCACATAAAGCCAGTTAAACCAAAATGGGGGAAAAAAATATGCAAGAAGGAAAATCGAATCGAAATGAAAGACTCAATACTCAAAGAAGAAAAAGTAATAATACATCCAAAGCCTCACCCTCCACAACCTCAAATAATATTGACAGCTCTGAGTCTCAAGAGAGCCGGCTTCATAGAATTACCAATTCATATTTAAAAAGATACAGCATACAAATGTAATAGATACACAAACCAAATGCCATATGCTCATTGTGATTTCCAAATAGAAAAGTTAAAAAAAATACAACTTCATTGAGATGAAAAGATTGAAAATGTGTAATCAAAAAATCTGCACACACATGAGAATTGAGGAACAGCGAACCGAATGCATACGTATACCAGTCCATACATAGTTACCAGTTACAATTACAATAGATAGCAGCATATAAGGTGGAAAAACTTTATTTCTTGTTTTATTTTTCACTTAATGGATGACTATGACTAGAGAGATGAGGGAGAGAAAGAATTGGTTTGTTGTAGTTTGCAGAGATGTAAACCGCAGACTCTTTTTCCGATATTTCTAACTAACCCTCGGTGGTGTTGCCAGAATGACAGACTTGTGTTGAATGATATTTGAGAAGACAACAATTTGTCAAATTATAGTTACATCTGTATTTCGAATAAAATCACTAAATCACCGGCCTCCTTTAAGTGATTTCCTGAACAGTTTAAAACTGACAACCATAATCTCTCTCAGCTCTCCCATCATCAGGATGTGAAACTTTTCGATGTCGTCAATGACCTTATCGGCTATCACCTGCGCAATGAGTACCTACTAGGTTATCAATTTATCGAATGCAACAGAGAGGATGAGAACTGCAAACGATTTTTTCTTATTTATCGCAAATTTAAAAAGGATTGCCGACATATGATTTTATCGCATTTTATGACATTATCGTGGTGAATTAATTTTTAGCTTTCAAAAAATGATCCTTTAGGCTGCAGTTATAGCTATCAGTAAAATGCATCCGTAAAAACACGAAACAGAACAAAACTGAAACATTTAAGCATAGCATATCATAGGAATTCAGTGGAATACTTCGTGGAACTGGTTGAGAAGTTGAACAGAAAAAGTTTTTCGTACGGAAAAATAAAGAAATTCTTCTTTTAGAAAATTTAAATATCAATTGCTTAATTTTTTTTGACGAATTAGCTTTATAATTCAAAAGCAACTATTTAATACCAAGATTAAGTTCAACGATTAAGTTCAAGTGCTCCAAAAAATGAAACAATTTTTTTACGGATGCATTTTACTGATAGCTATAACTGCAGCCTTAGGCTACTTTTTTCACCTTTTCGTGTGTTTGGGGTTTGAAAAGACCTGAAATTATAGAAATATCTTCTATTATCGAAGTTTGGTCAGGTTTTTACTGATGTAATTCGTCCCCAGATAGCCTTTGGGGCGACATGAGGGGTTAATTTATTACCTACTAAAATTAGTTTTACTAAAAGTTTTAGTTTTTAGTATTAGTTTTTTTAGTTGGCCTATACAGGATGGGTTTCTTTTTAAAGCATAGGTTATTTTGACACCGACAGCCGTTTCCCGCTCGAAATCTTGACAGAAAGTCAGTATCATACCTTAGCGGGACGAAATAAGTCGCTTGGAAATATTGTAAACTTATTTTCAAAGTGATTGCTGTGTAGCCCAAACAGTGAGTTTTTTTGAAAATAAGTTTTGGCCGGAATGAAGCACCCCGCCTGCTGTACGTAAGTTTGTGCATAAAGTTCGTGAGACTTGTATGCTATAGGACAACTCACATAGTCCCCGTGCCCGTCATGGCTGCTGTAGCCTATTGTGGAGTGGTGGCATCATTTGACCATTTTTCTTTGAAAATGAGGCTGGGGAACAACGTTTCGGTCAACGGTGGTGGCGTTACAGAGCCATGTTAACCGACTTTTTTTTTACTGAAATTAAAGACATGGATTTGGACGACGAGTGGTTCTTGCAAGATGGCGCGCCATGCCACACAGTACATGCCACAATCGATCTTTTGCGCAACAAATTCCCAAATCATGTTCTCAGGCGTCTTGGCGATTTTACCTCTTTTTTTGTGGGTAACCGTGAAGGACCGATGTTATGCCAACAATCCCGAAATGAAACCATTAACAATGTCTTGGAAAATTGGAGTGACAGAATGCGCTACTGCGAAGCCAGCCAAGGCGGCCACTTGAACGACGTTATTTTCCATAATTAATGGAAATTTTTGGGTTTGATCTTACTAATAAAGCCATAATACATGGAAAAATTTTAATTTTGTTCATTTTATTGCATTTTTAAAAATAAACTTGTGTTTGGCCCACCCTTTACATATTTTAAAGCTGTATGAACTGAGCACACCTGACAAAGCTGTTTTATTCCTGACCAATATAATGTGACTCTCAGTTCATAGTTTCAAAAGTGTGTCTGAATGAGAAGCTATCACCGTTCAAAAGATTTAGCCACTTAGCTGGGCGTGTCAGGTGTCAATCAGCAAATAAAATCCGCCAAGGAATACCACATAGCGACAGATTTTATACTCATAGAAAAATACTTTTGAGTTAAATCCTGGTAGGTACATTTTTCAGCTACCTTTTTTCATTAGAGGAAATATTTTTAAGAAGTCCTGGTGAGAGCAATAATTATAGTCCCTCCCGCTCCCATTCCGGTTCGGGCTGCTACTGCTACCTGATGATGATAATTATTAGGGTGTTGCTTTTTTTTCTGCTGATTCCGATCTACGTAAAAAATGTATGCTGTAGGTTCTACGTAATAATTGGAAATTTTAAGTGACCTTATGTATAGACTTGACAATCTGTACCATTTTGCGGGCTATAGGTCAAAGACAAGTTTTTTATAAGTTTTCTACATAATTTTTAACTGAAGTGGTAAGATGTTTACACGGTTTGTTCATTTGATATCATACGTGAAACTTCCATAACTCGAACTCTCAAAATGAAAGAGAATAAATTCGAGTTATGGAGGCCAAATGTTGATAAGTTGAAAACGCAGAGTTCTCAATAAAACTTTGAGTAACAGAGAAAATCGACTTAAAGAAGTTCGAGTTATGGAAGTTTGACTGTAACATTTAGTTAAAGTATATATTCACTGAATGAAGAACAATGAAGTCAATTCAAGCAGTAAGGTCTATTCTCAGAAAAGTTTTTATAACATTTTAGACTTGGACGAGTCTAACAGTACGTTTACAGCGCACCTAAATTCATCATTTCGGCTAAATTCAGCATTTCAGGCCAAATGTTCAGCATTTCGCCACATATTTTCCTAACATTTCGAAATGTTGGATTTCAGCGAAATGTTGAATTTCAACGCTGCATTTGCAAGTTGGTCAAATCGAACAAACCGAATTACGAATTCTGCACGTCATTTGATGACTTTTCAGCCGCCGACAAAAAAAAAACACGGCTGTCAAAAAATTTTCAAATTTTTGAAATGAAAACTAGATTGTAAAAGCTAAAAAAAAGTGGGAAGTAGGAAATATTCTTCTTCGGAATCCGTTCAACCGATGAAGAATTTTTTGTTGTATTTAATATTATTTATTTAAGATTGTATTTAATATGTCTGAATTATCAGTCTTGAATTCATGTTTAGATTAATATAGGTAGGTAACTAAAAAATGATCCTAATTCTTTAGGTTCAACAAACCACTTCTGATTTCGAAACACAAAAAACATCAATAGGTCATCAATTTTGATACTAGTTGTCATTTGAAATGTTGAAGTTTCAGTGGGATTTCGAAATTTTGTGCGGTGTAAATGTACTATAAGGGAAGACTTGATTTGCGAGATGCAAAATTACTGATACGGGAACGGTTTGAACAATAAATTTACCGAAAATCGAACGAATAACAACAGCCAAAATTATTTTACTCTCAAGAGAATGTGACTTAAAATTGGTACGGGGCAGCGTTACTGATGGCCAAATGATAAAGTCGCCAAAAAAGGTCGCCAAGAGTTTAAAAAGGGGCTTATACAAACAAAACTTAATACTCGATGCAGTATTTTCAACAAAACATGTTCATTAGGTTTTTCCTTTGCTTTTGTAGTGAAAATAGAAAAGACTGTTAAAATGTCAGTGGGGATAAAGTCTTTCTTAAGAAGAGAAACTTACTAAAAATTAAAGGAACGCTTTTGTAAAAATGAAAAATTACAGATGCATTTTGTTTTTCCGTAAATTGCAGTTTGTAATGTGACCTTTTTGTTTGTCAATTCATAAATTGCAGTGGTAAAAAGGTCTTTAAAATGTCTTATACAGGCAAATAATTTACTAATAGCTTATTCATCTACCGACGAAAGTGATTTGGAATTAATCGAACATAGTTTTGATGAAGTCAAACCACAAATGTGAATAGTAATTTCACGCATATGACAAATAGTACGAAAAATGTCTGTCCATTTGTGGCTGATAGCTTTTTCAGATCTTACTATGTACCGGAAATTCGTTGAATAAAAAGTTTGTAAGATTCTCAGTGGAGAGGTAATATTTTGTTCACTCGAGGCAGAGTAAACATTTTCACTACAAACCAATAAACATTTATAAAAATGGTTTTCCCATGCATTTCGGCATTTGGCCAATCTTAAACCAAAATTCTTTAACATTTGGTTCCTCAAAATAGTTTAAAAAGTGTTCGTCACTTGAAACTGTCTTCAGCAATTTTTATTCAGTGATGGTTTGCTCTGTGCATAATCAAAGATGCAACAATGGTGAAGCAGAGGTAATACAAAACATACTTACCTACTTGACAGTGAATTGATATTGGGAAGTGTTAATTATGGATACAGATTACGTTATATATTTTTTGAGTTGTTCAACAGCTTTTAGGATTTCTTTTATGGAAATAGTCGCCCGAAAGTCGCCAATGTTGTAAAAAGTCGCCAATGTTGTAAAAAGTGACCAAAACAGAGAATTTTTGAAAAGTCGTCGCCGGGGGCCCAGAGATCAAAAAAGTCGCCAAATGGCGACTAAAGTTGCCCATCGGTAACGCTGGTACGGGGTGTTGCTATTCGCACGTTGTTCGGGACACGGCTACGTAACGAAATGTCAAAGTTTATATTGCGTTAAGTTGGGGTATTGGACTCTAAACTCCAGTATAATCATTTTCGGACATTACGCCGTACGTTTAAAATCCAACTTTTTTATGTATTTATAAAGAGTTTTTTTATAAAAATAGGATTACGTTACGTTAATTACGCAGTCGTGTCCCGAACATCGATAAACGTCAGTTCAGTACAAAATCTGTCAAAATTAACGTGCGAATAGCCACTTCGTTTTACATTTCTTACCTTTGAAAAAATATATACATACTTATATTTTACACCTTATACATTCAATAATTTCTTAAAAATAAGTACATACCCACTAAAAAATATCGTAAGTATTGTTAGTTAGCAAAATTAATAATGTATATACCTGCAGATATGGCAACACTGTCCCTTTTTTTAAGCTCGTTTAAATCTTTTGAGTCTGCTTCTCCCCAATTATATGTAGGTAAGTACGTACATAAATTAATGGGGCTACTTGTGTGTTGGATAAAATAATCAAAGCAGAAATACATTTGCGAGTGTCATTTTCACATTATCCCTTGGGTGAATAGATGTCTTTTAAGGATTTTTTTATTCAAAATGTTAGTAGGTACCTACCTATGCAAATCTCTCTGCTTGTAAGAATTTAATCCAATAAGAATAATCCACAAAGTAAATACAAAATGTTCCTGTAAAAGATTTAGGTCTTTGCACAAACAACTTACCTTTTTAAATACGATAATTAATCGCAATTTATAATCCACATGCGAGAAATTTTAATCCTTTTCGGCGGGTTTTCATAGAAACATCCAATTTATATAAAATTTGTCTTCAAAATCTTTGTATCTATGTGAATCTGCTTGATCCCAGCAGAAGGGGTTGTATGAATAAATAATAAAAAAAAGTTTTCCCAAATAATCCACCGTTTAGAACTCCTTGTAATCACAGGGGCGCTCCAGATGAAGGGGTTAATGCAAAGGACGATTGTGCAAAGGGTGTGCGAAAAACCGAAAACCCTACTTGCGAGAGGGAGAGAAATGACTTCTCACGCTTTATCTCTCTTATTTAGTTGTGTGTATGTATAGAGAATTTTTTATTTAATCCAACGAACAAGGCGAGGAAAGAGAGCAACTCGACGACGACGACGATACGACAGCGACAACGATGACGATGACGACGACGACGAACGAAACGAAACGACGATTCCTCGCTCCGATTTGGATGATGATTTTCGATTTGTTTTTGTTGTTGTTTTTCGGGTATACTATTGTGTATTATTATTCCGAAACCGAATCCATACCCCAGTGGGTCTATTGGGTAATTGGTAGTGCGCAGCCACTGGCTGGCATATTATTTGCTTGTTGTTGTTGTTATACACGAATTGTAAAAGGCGGCGGATAAAACACACACTGAACACAAGAGAGGACACCAACAAGAATGAAAGAACTAAAAGAAAAAAAAAATAACGCAACACACCGCGAATTACAACGCAATGAGAATTTTTTTTTTCACACGGAAAATATAATTTTTTATTTCAAGATACAAATCTGAACACTTTTCATGGCTTTCGGTGCACGTTAAAAAACATATTTTTTGACACTCCTTATAATTTGCTTATTTGGAAGAAAATTTCCGTGAAAAAGATACACTTCCTTGCAGCAGATACTTTTTTCTCACTATCTATAGATACTCCTTTTACGCACTTTTTCCGATTGTATAAAAAATATTTTCTTTTCAATTTTGTCACACTGTGTATGGAACACTAGATACGTTTTGTATCCGTTTAAAAAAAATACACTATCTAGGTACATACATATATTCCAAGTGAATTTTATAAATCTTTTGTTGGCTCTGCGTGTGTAGCAAGCAGAGAAGAAATTTAGTTTTCGCTTTTGTGGGTTGATCAACAAAATGCTCTTGATTATAAATATTTTTTTTTTAATTTATATTTCTGTTTTTATAATATTTTTGTGGAAATTTTCCTTTTTTCGGGGAAACCGATAGAATTTTCTTTTTATCTTCGTTCGAACCGCATAACCGGGGAACGAACGTCAACGTACAGCGCGTACAGCGAACGAGCGAAGTTCTCCCGTATCTATACACAAAGCGACGCGGAATTTCTATGAAGCGAAAAATCTTGTAGATATTTCTCACAGATTCTCTCTAACCCATATATTGATGAATTCAAATGCGCGGCGCTCTCTTGCACACTTTGAAAATGCGCTCGCTCATTTCTATGCGAGTGTTGGTGTTTATTAATGGCGGAATTGTATACAGTTTGAGAGGAGCAGTTGAAAAGTATTGAAGTTCATGTGTTTGTGAACAGGTCATTGGCGGCCATGATGAATTTCGAAAGTGTGTCATCTCTTTCATTCGAAAAGTGGGCATTTGAGGTTGTTTCGCTTTTGATGTTTATTTGATGAGAGAGAGTTAGTTTCATTAGCTCTCAAACTGTGATAATCTGTTTGGTAAAGATTTTAATAAATTGTTGAGATAAATTAATTTTGCGGCTGGTTTCCTCTTTTATTATTATGTATATTTTTTGAGATTTTGTTTTTTTGCTAGGTAGCTTTAGTTTTAAGTTGATGTTATATTCTTTCATGTAATGAAATAATAATATGTGCATAAAACATAATTCATGGTATACTCCAATCAGTTGCCTTCAAAGTGTATAACCAAGAGTAATGCTTATCGTTTTTATCTACCGGCTTTTGTTGACAAACATACAAACTACTTCTCCCTCTGTAGTAGGTAGGTATATGTGTATGTAATTTGAATTGGATTAAAAAGGAATAGAGAATAGGAAAGAAATAGGATTAGGATATGCAAAAGGTTTTTCTTTGTGAAGAGGAAGAAAATAGAGCTCTGTTAAGGATTTGATATTCGAAATCCATAATGCTACCTATTTGAGAGAGATCCATTTACCCACAAGGAATTATGCAATTTAAACATGTAGTAATATTTTCTTAGCTCATTTTCATTGTTTTTGCCAAAGATTAGCTTTTGGAAATTGGACTAAATGGATTGGAATTGGAATTTGTGTAAGAAAATAACTTTATAGGAAGTGTGAATGTGAAGTAGTAGTAGGTAGGTACCTACCCACCAAGAAAGAATATTGAAATAAAAAGCGATTGTGAATTATGGGAGATTTGGATAGGTACTTACTTACCGTACCTACCTACCTATAGGATAGGTATGTATGCACCTACCTTACCTACTTTGTCAGAAATTTTGCAGTCATTGTGCCAAAATGACCTATAATACCACTATGACCAATGATGAGAATGACCACAAGCAATAATAAATCCCTAATGCATAGTTGCACAGTGAACACTTAAGTACCTATCCATTCCCCTTCAAATTCCACTCAAAATTCGATTTCTGTTTCATAGCGTCATATTTGATTATAAAACTTATACTTAAGTGCCCAATATCGGACACTTGTGTTACACGAGACAGGTGGCAAGCTATTGAGCTGTCAACGATTTGACATGTTCATTTGCTTTTTTTTCGCTTTACGAGTTCAATTAAGAAAATAACTATTTTTTTTTTCATAAAGTTCCCCTAACTTTTGTTTTTGTAATTAAGAGCCCATTTGGAAAATCGAATAAATTATTAAATATTGCAAAACAAAAATTTTTCTAAGTGCTGCCAAGTTTTTTGTACCATTTGAGGTGAGTATTAATGTGAATTGACCGTGAAACGCAAAATGCATGAGTGACACTTATCTGTTCGTCTCTAATGTCGTTTTCGGTTGGTCGTCCAGAACCGTCTGGAAGCAATCCGAACGCTTCTGAAAGCGTTCGATTGGCACTCAACTGACAGTTCTTCTACTGAAAAGAAGAGACTGGTGTAACTGGACGTAAATCTATCTCAGAAAGTTATTGTAGATCACAATAGCTAATTTTGTGCGGAAAATATCCACAGCAAATCCACAGGCACAAAAAACTTGGCAGCACTTAGAAAAAATTCTTCTACAGAATAATGATAATAATTTATTTGAATTTCAAATGGATTGTGATCGCCAAAGGATTCCTAATTTTAGTAAAAACGACGCAAACTACAAAGTATCTTTTGTCCAAGTTTCAGCTTCCTAGACATTTTTCTGTCAAAGAAAATAATTGAAAACCGAAAAACCGGTTTTCCTCCATTTTTTCGAAAAAAATTTGAGGTTAAGGTTAAAATGGTATACACGAAAGTTGTGTTTTTTTTCATTGTCAACCCCTAAAAATGCACCCATTGCACTCCTGATAGCTTCTTCTACAATATTCCGCTGTCAGAGTGATGTAACGAATTATTTATTTTTTTTCTCATTTGTATGCCTATTTCTACTGGACTATATCTATATTTTAAGAATTAAATCAACAAACACAAAATACCTAGATAGATTTTAATATTTTCCACAAAATTCAATATGTCAACTCGTTGACAGCTGAGTAGATGTAGACCATTAAGTGAAATTTAAGGGAGAATCGCCACATTAGTGGTCACTGTGAAACTGGGCATAAGTGTCACAAGAAACAGTGCTGTTCTTTGAAAATATGTAACTTTCCTTCAAAAATTAATCGACGTTAAAGAGTGTTTTACTTTCGTTGCCCTTTCGTTTTTTCCTTGTTCGCTTTAAGGACTTTTCTGCGATCTAAATTTTCTTATACCTTCTTTTAAGGTACCTACCTACCTATTCATTGAAAATATCGTCCTCATTTTCATAATCATAAAAACACAACAAAAAAACGTCACGATCTGCCAAAATTTAGCTTAAGAAAATGTAGCGAACCATTAATCGGCGCGCTAAATTTTGACAGCTATACATGCAGTACAGTTGCAATGAAAATTTGATTTTTTAGCTGGAGCTGCGTAGTGCGTATACCTTGGCTAAAGGGATTTGTAAGCTATCAGCCTTATTTATAAAATTTATACACTCTCTATAATAACTCTAAACGCAAAAATCTAATATATTTTTTTGCGTTTAGACCTATTATAGAGAGTGTATAAAGTTTATAAATAAGGCTGTAAATGTTGAAGAGAATTATTTTGAATGGAAGCTAAAATCTAGGTCGACGAGTGTAGGAAAGGTACTAAGCTTGAACTGTGTACCTTTGCCTTGCTAAATTTCGTCTTTGGAGACTTTTTGAAATTTTACAGTAATAGCGTAGATACCTACCCGACTCGGCTTAAAAAGTGGTAGCCAAAGTTTTAGTTAAATAGTTTTTTGTATAGATTTTTTTAAACACGTTCGTGCGTTGAAATTTTAAAAGTTCAGGTAGTACTAAATACACGGCTACAGTCAATAATGCGGCTAAAGTAGCAATTTGACAATTTTTCGAGGGCTTGGTGTCAACTTACCTAAAGATTTTTTCATTTACCCCTTTTTTCCATTTGAAAAATGTCTTCTTCCATTGATTTGCATTCAAAGTATACGTAGCTCGTTACAATGTCTCACAATTGTTGCCGTACCAAACCACCGTTTAGAAAGGTACCTTACCTAGATTATATTTATTTGGTACACAATCTGACAACAATTATAGTTGCCATTAAACTAAAGGTTACTGTCCAAAGTTTCATCCCTTCGTTTAGACATATTTTTCTTCTACATCCTATCTTCATATCTTATTGCTTACACCATCATTTACGACGATAAAACTAATTAAAACAGAGACTTTATCAAAACCCCCCTCTTCATCAATGTCCTAACTAAAGCTATAGCAATTTATGTATCTACATCCTCTAAATATGTCATGGACATAATACAATAGCCAACCCTGTAAACAACTCGACTATATTTAGCATATTTTCCCAGCCATTTGTGCCAACTATATCCAACCACAGCTTCAATCACCATTTGGTTATATTATTGCCAACTATGTTGACATTTCATTTATCCCATGTTCGTCCCTTGCAGAGGACAACTGTGCTTTATTCGATTTTACATCCCCAAAGCATATACCCAGTGTATGTTTATACACATTACACAAAGTATAGCGTCTTCTAGTCCCCCCCAATTGTCATTCAAAGGGCATCTCCATTCCATTTAATCTACACCCTCGCACCACTACCACCACCATCATCTGCACAGCACTTAACAGAACCATCAACTTGGCAGCAAAACGTATAAGCCAACAAAAGGATAACATCCACAAAACTACTCTGATCTCAGCAAGAAGAACACATTCCTTCACCCGAACATTTTGAGGTTAACAAATTTCCATTTAAAATACCAACTCACACAAAGGTCAAGTCAATAACGTTCATTAAATTTATATCCTTCAAGCAATTTTCAACTGCCATGCGAATGCCCACAACAACGTTTCTCTGCGACTCCTCTCGTACACTATGGACTATGGTATATGGTGTCCTGTGTCACAAATAACGTACTTTAAACTCCATAAATCCCATTGAAGTTGAAGACCCCAAAAAAGGATCCATCCATCCATCCATCGCAACAGAACAGAGTATAGAGATTGAAAAAAATATATAAAAAAAAAACAACGACGACAGAGGGAATGATGGGAAATCTCATGCATTTATATAATATTTTGTTTTTTATTCGTCCTTTTTTTTTTGAATACATATTCTTTTTTGTTAAAAATTCAATTCAATTTCTAATAACAATGCTGACGCGCATATTTCTTCACTCAATTTCATTTCTATTAGCTCAATAGATTCCCCGAGATATACCTAACAGCTATCGTTAGATACACAGATACATTATTATGTGGGTATGTGTTTTGTTCACTCGTAAATAGCAATCGAGATGAGAAATGATATTATTCCGGACGAGAAACGAAATAAGGACATCATGAAATTTGCTTCTTTCAAATTGTAGATTGAATGTTATTATGGCTTGGATATATTTGTCCTTGTATGCCCATGGGGTTGGTGCTGGTGTTCGTGTGGTGCTAAAAGAAATGTCCCTTCTTCATACTTTTATTCTGATTTGATTTTCCTCTCGTCTTCGTCGCTTTTTGTTCCATCATGACATCTCGCACATGTCCTTTGGTTGGGATTCCTTCTTCCCTATACACTGCCTTCCATCGAGGAAGGAATATTACCAGCGAATTTGGTTCTGCTCCCGTAATGTACACAAACGTTTGATGTCATCCTTTTGATAGAAACATAAATAATAATATAAAAAAAATACCCAAGGAAAAAGGACGTGTATGTAAAGAAGAAATTGTTGTTCTCTTGTGTAGAATGTTAAATCGTGGAAGCCCTTTATTTTGACATTATTTCTCAATCCTTGTTCCACACAGGAGTATTGGAATTTTTTTTATATAAAAATGTTCATATCGAAGTAGAAAGAAACAGCAAATACCGAGATGAGTCTCTTATTGTGTTGAACCTGCAATCTGTCAGGATATGACGCAATGTTCGAAATATCAAGAATACTTGGGTTTAGACACTCTCTTATCGAGTACGAGGACGAATATACACGAATATTGATCGAGTGTTCCTTAAGCACGTGCCCAATATCTGCGCCTCGGAGGGGTTTGGCTGGAAGGTAGAAAAAGTAATAGAAGCTTTTCGGATTGATGTCTCCTTTTTTAAGGGTAAAACAGGAAGTTAACAGATGACTGGATTAGAGTAAAACTTTTAAATTGGGTTGGACTAAGTTTGCATAGCAAAAAAAATATTTAACGAAGGTATATTGCAGGCGGGATAATTCAGGTTCTTTTGGAATGGAATTAACACCTGAGAGTTTTATCCATGCATAGTAAAACTACGCCTTTAAGGAGTTGACCAGGACCGATGGGCGCAGTAGCACAGTGGTTAGTGTGCTGGACTACTGTGCGAGGGATACCAGGTTCGATCCCCGGAAAAACACAAATTACCTACATCTTAAGGTTTTTTCTACTGCTCCACCTCTCGCGAACGTCTGACAAACTTCCGAGAGTACGACTGTCCTGAAAAAGCTTCTCAATTCAGCCGTTTGGAATCGGCATAAAATTGTAGGTCCCTTCCATTCGTCCCAAAAATAGAAACTCACACAAACGAATGGTTGCGAGAAGCTATGCCTTGGGTGTCTACCCGCCTGTTGCGCCACCTATTCATTCATTCAGTTGACCAGGATGCAGTAAGTTAGTAGCATAGCAATGCAAAGATGACAAGAGGAATTGTGACAGTATGAGATGGAGGTTATGTATTTTTTTTCTAATCACAGGCACAACAACCAACATTTCAGGAATATTCGGCATTAATTAGCCTTTTCCCTGTCAAACCATTAATATGTAGAATGGCATTCTCATAGGACATATTACAATACTGTCTCTATGATATATCCTTTAACATAATATTTTGTGGGATTACACTTGATGATTTACAGTACGTGGTGGAAAATCGAGACTTCTTGGCGTCCAACACACGCGACCCTTGGATGGTAAGACCTCGGATATTGAAAATGAATGAATTTTTGTAAAGTTCATATAAATTAAGGCCCCACAGTTATTTGTCCATTTGATATCTGGTTATATACACGGTGGCTGATCAAACACGCTACCAAATAAAAACGTTATAACTTTTTTCCTGTCCGCCGCTATCATGCCCTAGAATCCATAATTTTAGTACAAAGAGAGTTTAGACGGACTTTTGGCGGCACGCTACCCCAAGCAGATGGACTATTGTGAGGCTGGTTAACTCTTTTGCCGAACGTGGGACCGTTTTAAGAAAGCCTTAAGGTGGGTTGCCACATGTTCGGTTGATTGACAAAGTTTGACAGCCCTCGCGTTTATGTCATTGAACGACATCAACGTCAGTTCATTTCCACTTATACCATAATTATTGGCAAAAAATCGTTTGTCAGTTGATTGACCAACTTATGAACTCGGAGCCAATTAAATTTTCTCTGTCAATTATAGACAAAGTGACATTTTGTTTGACAATTCAGCTATTTCCACTTGTCCAGTGGTTTCTTTGTCAGTTATTGGCAAACGCTGTTAGTCAATTCATTGACAAGCAATTTTTCGCTGTTTACATTTTCCAATTGTTTAATTGTCATAAAAATACGTCAATTGTCAATTTCAAATCGACAAGTGGAAACCCAACATTATAATCGATATCCTTCAGTTAGGACACAGAAAATGATTGCTGCTATAGCTGCCGCCATACATAGCAATCCTGGAGTCTCAACGCGGAAATTATCTGCGAAAATGGGAATAAGCAGACAAACACTGAAGACAATTTTGCACAAGGATTTAAGCTTATTTCCATAAATATTAACAAGCAAATTGAACCCAGCAGACTTGCCGATTTGCCTGGAATTTTGCGAATTTGTATTTGGGATAACGCTGCACAATAAATGGAACAGTAAAATAAAGAACCTTAAACAGTTAAAAAAGAGTCTAATCCAAAAAACCAACACATGTTTTTCATTCCACTTTTAAACGATTTAAACATATTATTATATTTTTCATAAACAATACTAGAAGTTTAGACCAACAAGGCGTTTACATCCATTAAAATAATTTTTCATTTATAAAATAAATAAATTTCATGGACAAAAATACACGTTCCCATTGACATACTATACATGGACTGCTAGTGAAATGTCAGGTTCATACAAACCTGCGAGAAAAAGTGAAGCAAACATAAGCACTAACCAGCCCTTTTGGTTCAGTGCGGCGAAAGTATGAAACTTCTGCGCGCCATTGGTATTTTTTTTTACATAGAACGCAGTGCCATCCATTGTAGAAACATTGCAACTGCGTAAAATAACGACTTATTCAAATTAGTTTAAACGTTCTATATCAGATGGCATATTCAGCACTCAAACAAAATCACACCAACTGCTCGATGACATTTGAGTGTTTTTGTTTCTCTCCGCTATGAACCAAAAAAGCTAGTGTAGTATCTTGAAATACTGTATAAATTGTCAGAATTTTGAGTGTATGCTCACACTGTATAAAATGTCAGATTTAATAAAACAAAACTTACTTTATACGAGACTACAGAACCAGACTGATGTCATTTATTAAGGATACTACAGCTAGTGCTAATGTTTGCTTCAACGAACAATTGGCTGCTAGCAGTCCATGTATAGTATGTCAATGCACGTACCGCTTACAGATGACAGATTTCTGTGGATCTGAGAGGTTTCTTTTCCTCGCCACTAGATATCGCAGGCCAAATTGTACATTAGTCAATTGTCTATTAAACTGTTATTACAACTTGAAGTTTCCGATGCGCCGTTCAAACAGCCTTCGAAAGGCCTTTGCTAAGCATTTGTTATTTTAGCTGAATATTTTAGTTTCACTTTGACAATATCAAATACTCATATCAGAGACCATCTTTCTAAACACATGTCATCCTTTATCCAACTTTTTCCATGTAAGGTTTGTCATTTTACAATTTGGATCGTTAAGCCACCGAACAGCGTATACAATACATAATTGTAAAAGATTTTTAACAAAAACTTGACAGACTTGACTATAACTCCGTGACAGACATATTTTTAGCATTTGTAAAAATTGAACCTAACGCTACCTCTTTCTCAAATATTTGTGTCTCCAATATTGTTTAGATATCTATTTCTCAGAGCTATATAGACTCGAACTGCGTGTCTATCTATTGCCTTTCCACATGCTTGTTTTCATGAGCTTGTAAATATTTGGAATTGAGAACAAAATCATATTTCTAATGTCAAAAATGTCGAATGCTTTTCTTTTTTCAATTATCAGTTTTCAAAATTTCTTCTGACAGTTCCTAACATAACAGACGTGGAATGTGTTTAGTATTGTGTAAAGTGGTCTTTAGGTGCAGGAACTATATATTATAAATGTGCATGAAGTGGACACGTAAAGGCCTACACGCACGAAAATCGTGTCGGGCGAGTTATGTCGATTTTTAATTAGTAGAAAAGAGACGGGATGTCAGTGTAATCTAAGCTTCTTGCTCAATCTACCAAAATATCTGCCTGTCTCGCCTGAAATGACTTTCATGGAAAAGCCTTTGTGTCCATGCACAAAGCACAATGTGACTATATCAATAATCAAAAATTACATTAGCCGATTCCACCTAAGCTTGATGGTCTGTACCAGAATATTTAAAGTTGGTTTCTATTGGCTTCAAATAAAAGGTGACAACCTTCCATAGATAAGGTAAAATTGGTCTAGATCTAGATGCTTTTTTAAACTTGGACGAACTTCAGTAATCAATACAAGGAGGCACGAGGTTCTTTATAAAGTAGGTTGAAAACATTTATGTGTTCTATAAACTGTAGATCCTGACTAAAGAACACTTTATTGACGTTCCAAGAGGGCTATTGCAGAGGCTCCGCTCAAAAATGTTAAGAGTCGTGTCTAGTAAGTCAAAATGACGACAAAGGGAAGGTTAGTTTGGATTCCCCTATTCCTTTCAGCATTATGACTAGTAAGGTGTTGTTCTGAGAAATCAACACAAACACAAAATTTACACAAACACTCCGGTTGCAATTATAGCTATTTCGAAGCACACCACTCTAAGTAGGTATGTATCTTCTCAACGCCTTACCCTGCCGTTCGTTAGGCTATTGATTGATTACACCTGCTTTCTAGGACAGAACTCCAACAACTACTTACAACTTTGTGCTATCCTCAATTCGGTTTCGTATTTTCAATGATTTCACATGAATTTCATAAATTTGACCGCGGCGTCTTCCTTTTAACCGCACAATCGCAAAATCCCCTTGTTTTGAAATCTACACTTCCTCCCAGGTGAATGAATCAATCAGACACCTTTCTAGAGACTGACCGCAGTAATTCAATCTCATACTCGACCACAAATTAGTGCCCGGTATACATCAAATCCTCCGAAGCCACAAATCACTTATAAAGTTGCATTATACCTGCTTCCCATTATAACAAGCCATCATACACCATAGCCCAACTATTTGCAACACTTACCGACGTTTGAAGGCTACGTATATGTGCTTTTGCACTTGAGGTGTCGTTTCAACAATTAATTGCTCATTCCTTTCCATTTGCATGTGTGATGTGTATGTAAGAGTGCGCAGTTGGTGCAGGGCCCATTAACCCTAACGACTCCCATGTGAAAGTGCCAGGCAAACAAGAAAAAAAAAAAAAAACGAAGCATTCAAGTTAACGTCTTTAATAGGTTGCCATCCATGCATAAGCATGCCGCATGCACAACTTAATGCATTCAAATGAAAGATATCGAGGAATGGTGATGGTGAATCAAGCGACCACTCTGCACTGGAAGTTCTCTCGCCATTAATTGCTATTGGCTCCTATGGCCAGAATGCCAAAGGATGGGGACAACGACGACAAACGTGCATACACCGCATATTTGACAAAACGATTTACGGAGCAAATAGCTACGTAATTATCGTTCCCGCAAAGGGGACCAACAATCCTCTTCCAAGGATCGAATCGATTCAACAGAAGATGCTATGTGTACCGAGGGTAACACATGGATATGTATAAATCGCTGAACGTTTGTCCTATACATACACCATAAACTTTTTCACTGGGGAGCCGGTCGATCGGTCGGTCGGTCGGTGTCTGTATAGTAGGTACTTCCGATTTTATCTTGTACTCCTCCGAGTTAAATATCTATCAAGTGCACAAGGAGATAGGTTTCCAAAGTGGAGACCGAGCGCAGGATGAGGTATCAAGAAAATGGAATTCAATTTGGCAAACATACGTTTTGTGGGGGAGGTTTTACTTTTATGGCGCACTCTGCGGATGCTGTTGTTATCGGAAGGACTCAATCACTGAGAGCTCTGGTTGCTGCTTCTCTGTACTGTCTCTGCGCGTCTGTGTCTCTTATGAATATTTTAGTCCCCAGTATAGATGCCAGTACAGATGTACTCACATTCCGATAATTCTGTCGGTGATTGCGATACTCGAATGGAATGCTTGGTACGTCTTCCTTTGGGGCTTGGGGAGCATACACACGTATCTATACGTATAGGTTGGTACCTCGGTATAGTACTATACGATGTTTATTATTTCGCTTTGGTTGCTTCCATATTAAGGCTACGCATCCCATGTTATGTTGGGTGCAAATAAAATTAAGGACCCATTTGGTTCTGTGTGCCTTTCCCTTTGCTTTTGCTTGGGTATATGTGCAAGTATGCTTAGTGGCATGTGTTACGTGAATTATGAATAAATACTTAGATTTGATTGGTTTTCAGCTTTTGCTTATGGAACATTCTTGTGGGGATCCTTCTTTCCTTTTTTGTTTTGTTTTGGTATCCCTCTGTGGAATTGTTTTATATATCAGAGTGCAAAGGATGTCAGAAGCAGTCTTAAATGGGTCATTTAAGAACACACATATCTTTTAAGTCGGTGAGGGTGCCAAGGAATTTTATTTGCGTGAATGGCGGATGGGGACGGTATCCTTTAAAAGAAAATGTTATTACAACTAATAATCCGATTGTCTCTTACCATTATTGTTTCGGCTTGAGGATTCTTGAAGTTGACATCTGAATGTGGGAGGATTGTAGAAGGTTACCAATAATAATCCGATGGTGATCTGATAAATGTCAAAAAATGATTAAGGCCGCCAGATGTGATTTTATAGAGCGGCTTTGCCCGTGCCCTGGAATTGTTTTGCCTAAATATGTTCATTTTTATGAAGACAATGCACATCAATGTTCAAAATTTAAAACTTTAGGAACACGAGGGTTCAGAAATAACGTTTGCATTTTTTCTGATTGGGAGGCTGCCATTCCCCTTTGCCCAATCCCGCCCATATTTTATTAAACGCTTTATAAAGACAGTAAAAATGTATAATTAACAACGCTAAAACTGACATAAATGTCAAGATTTAGCTATAGTGAAATTATGAGATTTGGCTGTTCAGCGGCATCTATCGGAAAACTTGAGAACTTTTAATTAGCTTGCACTTTCCACTCCACTTCATAACGAATAAGAGGCTATTAAAACCTTTATCTGGAAGATAAGCAAACTATTAATTACAACTGGCTGAAAAAAATGTAGGTAGTTTCTACAAAAAAAAAAATAAAAAAAAAAAATAAAAATAAACAGGCGTGTAGGCACCATAGACCTACCAGCTTCGCCACAACCATTCGTTTTGTGTGAGTTTTTATTTTTGGGAAGTGACCTAAAACTTTATGCCGAGTACGAACGGCTGAATTGAGAAGGTTTTTCAGGACAATTTCACGCTCGGATGTTTGTCAGACGTTCGCGAGAGGTGGCGCTATGGAAAATCCATATTTTTCCACCAGTTAGCTTATCAGAGACTTTGACGGGAAACAGAAAATAATACCAGCAACCTTTATCGTTTGGATAGCGCTATTTATCGGATAACTATCCGAAGCTTTATCCGGCACCTCTCAAACTGGGCCTTAACTTCGCAGAAACACATTTGAAATGAATAAGCCTGCCTGAAAATTTGAGCTTAGCCGGATCGGTGGTTGATTTTGAGTTATGCGAGAACAAACATACACATGCTAAATTTTTATGTTGGTACTCCTCAGTTTTCAAAGAAGGTGTGCCTATGAATGTTGCCCTCCAAGTTCGAACTTTCGAAAAATATAAATACATAACGCCAAAATATGTAATGTCATTTTGTTTTGTCGTTCGGATACGGCATAAATTTGTTTGTTCCGTACCAAATAAATAAATATTTGAAGCTAGGCCTAAAGTCCCAAGCGGACCTGTTGCGCCGAATATTCTGTATATACAATAAATCTGGGTATTATTATAACGACGCACGGCGGACCATTGAACTTGGACGATGGTAGCCAAAATATCTGGCAACATGATCAAGAGCAACATCTAAGCTGAAGTCAAAGTCTTAGAAGCCTGCTGGCCATATAAAAAGCTAGAGATGGCTTTGTGGAGAGACTACCTCAGGCAACATTTACTCGGATCAATACATATATGGCTTGCAATGCAGAAGGTCTCTAAATGAAGTTCAAATGAAGTGCAATCGTGAAGTCCAATTTTCGACAACTGGGGTCGTATATCAGAAATAACGCAGCGAATTTTGACTTCCAAATCGTGCAACGTCTCTGGTTTATCGGCAAAGACTAGTGACTTTACATACCCCAATAGTAAGTAATCTAAAAGGTGTGAGATCATAGGATCGTGGCAATGCGCTCAGCAAATGTTTCCCGCAATAAATTGATGGTGTCACACTTCTTGCGCCATATTGTTGAAACCAAAGTTCTGTCACGTCAATGCCATTCAACTGAGGAACGAAAAAGTCAGAGATTATGCTTCCTATAGTGCAAAACGTACGAACCACAAATCAACATTCATTTCAACTGTCAAATACACAATTTGTAGAAACAGTGTTGCCAGTTTAAAAACCAAACCTCTAAAGAAAACACCCTTTAGAACTCCTTCTTTCAGTTGGTAATATTTCCCGACATTTCAGTTTAAATTGTATCCGCAAATCTCTAAAAGTTTTTGCAGTATTTTCGCCTCAATAAAATGGCTAAATAAGAATTTTGTAAATTTTTCGTCGTTCAGCGACATAATTTTTAAAATGTGGTCGAAATGGAGTTTCTTTGTTTCCGTAAATAAATGGGATAGACCCGTCAACCAACAGCATGTTTTTTTGGTGTACACTGTGGTAGTTTTAACAATTGTTTTTAAAAAGAGTCGGGCAAACTTCTCTACAGTATCGTATATAGCTTGTAACCCCATGCACTTGCGCCCCTTACAATATGATTGATTTGGAATTTGATCGATATGTGTTTGTCTTTCAGACAATTTTTCCAGGACATCTTTTCTTTAGTTTCTGGCATACACTCCTCCAAATTTTCTAAATACCATTTATTGACGCCACGACGCACGGTTTAATTAAAACGCACTCAAAAACCAAAAGTCAATGGCCGCATTTAAGAATATAGTTATCGATCGTTACGAAAGTCGACTTGAATTGTCTGGATTTAAATTTATCTGAACGAGAAAACTAACTTGAATTGTCGGTACATCATTTATTGACAATTGCATATTCTTTCTCCTGGGTTCCGAGTTTCTGAATGGAGCTCTACATGTCAGGGCAACTGAAATATCAAAACTGAGTTCTTCAGACACATGTTGACTCAAAAAGACGTCAACTTATTGATTATACCTAGTAAATCGAGCAATTCTTGACTTGATTTGTCGATGTTGCGGACATAGACGTCAACTGAGAAAACTGTTCACGTGACCAGTCTAGCCAAATGAAAACTCAGAAACATGAACATATAGAGCTGTCAGACATTGTTCACTCCTGGTAGCATCTTTTTAGCTGATTGATCATCCTTTGCAAACTCTCCGGTGAGTCTGCAAGCAACACCAAATCATCTTAAACTTTTATGAGGACCCTTCCGATACTTACACCTCCACAAAGATATTCAGTTTATGTCATCTATGAACATTATGATACTGCTTGAGGGCTAAAAATCCATCCCGTCACATATAGTTGCGAAAAAAATGTCCTCATTAAGGTTGGATCATATCTGCCACATTTTGTGAGAGACTACAACTTTTCGTCAAAAAATCGGAAGGATCCCATCAAGTCTATCTTAAGCTAGAAAAGTGAACCACATACCAAAAGTGTTTATAAGACTCTTACAATATCATGGGGAGGACAGAAGAAGTTCAGATCGATTCGAAACTCACAATCGTATCATCGATTTCATAGCCGCATTATGCGATAAGGCTTTACAACAAAAGATACATGCAAAATGCAATTATCGGTAAAATGTAAATGAGAATCACTTGCAGGAGACTAAACGCTCGATTTCCGTGTGTTGTAATGAAATCGACAAATTGCTGTGCATGTACGATTCGCGCATAGTAGAGCAATCCCCAAACAGATATATCGAATCCGATGAGATTGTGGTTCAAAATAAATTTCAAGTTAATTTATGTTCGTTTCGTGCGTTGCGTCGCGTCGCACCGTTACATTCCCAATGATCGATTGCATGAACTGCTGCACTCACCGTACGATGCAAGACAGATGAGCATAGATCATGGCATATGCAAATGCAATGCACAGCACTCGCACACGTCCTTTACGCAAATCAAGCCAAAGATGCTGTTGTTGCGTTGAAATGATTAATGAGTCGGTTAATTGCACTCATGATGACGCGATGCTTTGGCCGCTGCGCAGCAAATGTCTGAAATGTAGTTCACTTCGGTCTTGTCCCGCCATCACCGGATCACCATCACTCGTAACCGGATTGGTAATTTGAACCGACTGACCATTGCACATGCACTTGCACGTTGCACCGTACAATTAACTTGTCCAACATCTTCATCAGATTAATATCGCATTTCGCGTTGAGTTTCAACAACAGAATAAACGCATACGCTTCATGCGTCACCCCGCCATATGCCTATGCCAGCGTCAGCCCAGCAGTGCTAAAACTAAGCCAAGGATTACGCGAGTGCGAGAGCACTGGTAACAATAATTGCATGGGGTCAGCAACTCAGCACTCAGCCAGCGCAGAGACGTCACCCTTGGTGGGGTGGGGCCAGCAGGCATCGTATTGCAAATTGCTTCTTAACGCGTGTAATGCGATAGGCGCGAAATTACACACACAATCGATATGTGGATCTGTGGAGGTAGGCTGCTGCATAGCTAAATGGGGTGCGTAACTGTGAAGCTTTTTGTGCGATGGGGCTTTGCTTTTAAGTGCATCCAAATATGTATTCCAAATTGGGGTGTCCGGCCCGTGCCATTGATATTGAAAGTCAATTCAATAGGTTTGGGTGGGTTGATGTTTGGGCACACTGTCTGACATATTGTGCGGTCAACACTGGGTTAGCCATTTTGACCACGACCTTTTCATTTAATCTCCGTATTCAAGCAGGGAAGAGTACATACAGGAGGGTTTGAGATGTTATTACTTTGATGGTTCACAATAAAAGCAGTCTTCGTTTCTTCGTTTTAATAGTTTTCGCGCTGCTCTAAATGTAGGCGCGAAATAGATACAGAAAAGTGGGTGAACCCCCTAAGACGGGCTGACCATTAACGCAGTAATAATTTTAAAATTTCGAAAACAACGTCTTTTCGGAAGTCCATTATTCGAAGAAAAAATTTTGTTTGGGTTAACCATGACAAAGCTTCAAAGGATGACCTTTATTGGCCCCAGAGAGGCTACAGTTAATCTTAAACCCCTCCAGATCTTTTCGTACAGGAATCTGTTGCAAATAGCGTCCTTTGGTTAAGCCAGACCAAAAGCTGGAAACACAGCCTGACAAGTCATACACAAATAATGAGCAAGTATACACGGGCAACAAATGTATGCACGAAATACACTATTCCCCGCGCAAAATTTCACAAGACGATTTACCACGTGTTTCCCCGAATGGGACGAAGATCAACCGATATTCATCGGATCAACCATACGTCGGAAATCGGTTGGCGCGGGTTCTACTCCGAAAGTCTCGGACTATTCATCATTCATTCAATCATTCATTTTCAATGATCCGCTTGTCCATTAAGTGGGTCGCGGGTGTAGATGTGTCGCGGTCGCGGGTGTGTCTCGGACTATATCCAATTAAATCAGACTTCCTGACTACAGCAGCGTCTTCTAAGCTGAGGTACAACTGCTATGCAGATATTTCCATTTTCATCGACAGTCAAGCTCGATTCGATTTTAACTCTCTGCCGTTGAGTTGAAATCGAAGTTTGTAAGTCGCTGTCGGAGCTACGGGCTCTTCACAACGTTAGATTGTGCTGGGCTCCCGGGCACTCAGGTGTGTCTGAAAATGGAAATTCTGATGAGCTGGCAATAACTGGGTCCTCCCTTGATTTATAAGGAGCTCTTAAGGACACAACCCACTTCCCATGTCAATGCACAGATCTCCAACGTACCAGGTGTAAATTCCTAGCGAGACACAGACACCTCTTTCGCGACCTAGACGAGCTTTCAAAACAAGACACAAAGTACTCCTCGATATCCCACAAACCTAACCTAAACTAGGCTAGGGTCCTTTTCTTTTTTGTTTTATAAAATCTGAAAAGACTGTCTCAGTACAAAACTATATATCCAAGTTGCCATTAGTTTTGTGTGTATAAAAATAAAACTCAGCAAGGACCGTACCAGATGGAAAGTCTGTATTTTAATGAGACGATAAATGGACAATAATAACAGTCATCGAAAGGCGATTGTAAAAGCAATCTACTCAAAAATGATATCCGTTACTGTATTCACTTCCATACACATTATGGGACAAATATAATGCGTATATGTGTATATGTATATTTTTACATTAAACAGCCCATAAACCCCGAAAAGCCACAATCAAACTAATGGGCTCTTAATCTGCAATTGTTTTGTATCCCCCTCTAAAACACCACACACACGACACAGACGACAGACGTCCTCGACACACCAATGTACTTGAAATATTTATTAAAACCGTAGAGCAATTATTTTATTACAGAATTTATTGCCTGCACTTAACCGCAATATGGTCGTTTACAGGAATATCGATTTAATGTATACGGTCAAAACAGATTCGAAACTCATTCTACCAACCCAAACAATAATATTATGGCTTTCGTCCTTTGAAATGGGCTTTTTTTGGGGTTAAATTAATCAGCATTACCCTCACTTCGAGACGATTATGAAGTCGAGCAAGAAAGGACATCTTGCAAAAATTATTTATGTAGGTACGCTCGTTGTGTGCGAAAATGTGCACACAACTACAGACGAAGGTTTTCCTTATCGGCTATTCGGAGAGGGGGTTTCATTAAAAGGACTATAAGATGTGTCTCGGTGAATCTGAGGAAAAAAAAACGACTCAAGAAGATGATCTAATATCCATGTCTTGATTAATCTTGCTTAGTCGTCAATTTATGGGTTGTTAGGGTGATTTTTTTTTCCTGTTTTGCTTTTCATTGAATCTATAAAATAAATGTAGGGGGGGGGGGGGGGGAAGGCTTGGAAAGACTTGAATAAGAAAACCCTCCAGACAACTTTAAACGAAAACTTCAAGCCGAAGGTTTATCAATGTAATTCATGAAATGGGTAGAAACTTTTACAGTGCGGTCGGTCGAAAAGAAGGCACTCTCTATGTATGGACTTTGTCAACCCCTGTGTTAGGGGTTGCTATTATGCTATACGGTGTGTACAAAACGCGGCAAATACAACAACGTTTCCAAAGTTGTTTTTGCGGTGTCCTTCGTCTCTATCTGATGGTGGAGTGTCCTTTTCGCGACGGGGACCTCATTCGGGTTATTTATAGCGTTCTGATGACACAGCGCTAGCAATGGCTGTTTTATGCAATCGCATTTGAAATTAACCTAGCCCCTCTCTGATATGTGTGTGTGTGGGTTGGTTGTTGTATATATGTACTTCAAATGTGTGTTTGTGAATAGGTTGAAGGATATTGCATGGGACATGATTAAATTGATAAGTCCTTCGAGGGAGATTGTACTCTGTGGATAATCTAGAGAGGATTTGTTCGACAATATTTTTGCGTGGTGATGTTGGTTGTTAGTGTCTGAGCAAAAAGGACTTTGCTGGCATGTAACAACTAACAAGGGCGTTGCGCAGGTTATACCTACATACTGAAAGGTGTACACAAGTACATACGGATGTGTGTACAGCATTGTGTGCGAGTGCTATTAGGGGATTTGTGAGCGCATTAGAAAGATCATGTTGCAAGTTAACAAATTGATGGTGCGGTTAACGAATAGATTAAAGGGAGATTTATATCTATAGAGGGGGGTGCACTGTACACTTTATGTTGTTGCCGATAAATTGCTTTAAAAGGGAACGATTGTTGTAGCAAATCAATTATTCGATGCATGTAGAAGTTAAAACCTGGAAAATCACTAGTGAATAAAATATTAATGGACCTGAATAGATAGTCTTTTAATAAACACTTCGAATGTAAGAATAGCAGTGAGATATGTATCTCTGAAAGGACAGCGGCGAAGTCGTTGGTTCGTCGTCTGTCATACGTCTTGAACAGTGCAGATAGACTGAGGTACTCTATTGTACTGCATGCAGTCTGACTTTTCTATAACAAAGCCCTGGGACCGGCAATACGCTTTGCTATGGAGGAGTCTTCGCTGTAGCAGAGCTCGTTATAGAGGAGTCTGACGGTATAGGTAAGCTTAGACTGAGCGAACTGACCAAAGGAAGGCCAACGAGGTGACGAGCTCGATGACGAGTCCTCCTGGTTTACTCAAAGTTCGTTTGAAAAAAAAAAACCGCTTGCTATTTTTCTTTAAAATGTCGTTCTTGGTGGTGGAATAGAGGCTGAGGTGCTCTACCGCGCTCCTCACTTTACAGGTCCAACTTCGGTTGGAATTAAAGCAATTTCAAACTACTTACGAGTAGGTACATATATACATTAGACAGGCGAAGTAAAACTTTCGTTACGTTTCACCGTAAAACCTTAGCTCGTATTTAAAGAAGCCCGTAAATGAACATTTTCAAAAAGGACGTGCGGAATAGACATACAAATACGGCACCGGGAGGTATTACATTCTTTATCGACAAAGAGCAAGGTACATAAAAGTCATAACTGCACTAGAAGTAAGATCAAAGCTCGTTAAATGATGTCGTTAAGAGCTTAATGGTCTTGGAGTATAGTACAAAGTACGAATTAGCAAGACTAGACTCGAATTCGACAGTTGTTCAGAACAAGGTGAACTCTCTGTGGCTTTCCCGCCTTACACACCTAAGCCTGGAGCTGGGAAAAAACCATTAGACAAACGAACGTCACCACCATGGGTAGGTATACCATACCGGTAGGTACCATACAACCCTTTACTTACTTACTTAGGTGGCGCTACAAACCGGGGTGGACCTAGGCCTTAACCACCACGCCTCTCAACTCTCCAGTTATCACGATCTTTGGCTAAACACCTCCACCAGTTGCGCACTTTGACTTGGCTGAGGTCCCTCTCCACATGTGCGCGCCACCTAAGGCGAGGTCTTTCTCTACTGCGTTGTGTTCCTCCGGGTTGGAAACGAACACTCTTTGGGCCGGAGCGTTGGTGTTCATTTTCTCTATATGTCCCAGCTATCTTACTCGATTGATTTATTATTTTTTTTAAATACTTCTCCCGGGAAACGCATAACACTTCATCAGCGCCCCGAGATGCTTGCTGTAACAGAAGGAGTTTTGGAAAGATGATGTCCTCGCGGTTGTCAAGTGTACTGTATGGTCATGAGCATTAGCAGCCTGTCTTGTGGGGCGCCCAAAAGTTGCATTTCGAGGGATAATGTCCTTGAGTTCCTCGGAACATCTACCATGGAAGTACCTATAGAACAAGCATAGGTCAGCGACTTGTCTTCTGTGCACCAACGGTTGCAGATTCGATGTGAGTGTAGGGTCTCCAATAAGTCGAACTGCTCGTCTCTGTATGCAGTCAAGTAGGTTAAGTGAATGTTTTGGGGCCGAGCTCCGTATATGGGAGCAATATTCCAGGCCTAGTCTAACCTGTGCTTTGTAGAGAAGGAGAAGTTGCTTGGGGTTAAAGTACCTCTTGGCTCTAAATAGGTAGCTCAACTTAGGATATGTGGTCATGCCATGTGATTCCTGAATTGACTGTGACTCCTAGAAGGTGCATTGAGTCCTTGGGATGGATTGGATGCGTTCTTTTCTGAGCAAGTCGATGTCACTGTACAGCTCGTAGAGTTCGCTGTTAAATTTCCTCCTCCAAAGCCCGTCAACGCAAAGGGGACGAAAAATCACTCGAAGAATTTAGCTTTCGAAACGACCAAGAAGATCTTCATTCGCCTTTGCTATAGTTCATGCTTCTGCGCCATAGTGCAGGACTGGGATGATGAGGGTCTTATATAGAGTCTCCTAATAGTGTGTCTTGACAAGGCCTTACTAGTCAGTTGCCTTCTTAGGTCAAGAAAAATGCTTTTGGCAAGTGTAACTCTTCGTTTGATTTCTGCTGCGGTGAGGACACAACCCACTTCTAATATAGCTCTGTCCAGGTTTCCAACACAAATTCTGTGGGAGGTACTTCTTCCAAGATCTATAGACAAGCTTTCCAGCACATGATTTCATGAATTTTATCAAATCGACAGGACGGTCTTTATATATAAGGACATCATTTACACCATAGGGTTACTATGAGTATGCGGTATACCTATTCGTAAGGGACAACCTCCTTCCCCCAAAAGCCATCACAATGGGTCAATGAGTGTGGCACGGGTTACACCTCGCCAACCCAAAAAATATCTAAAACCTATATACCTTCCATCTAACAGGCATTAATGAACCTTTTAAAGTATCGTCGCGACGTCCGTTGGACTTCCTTTTTAATTCGTAAATCCAATCCTATTATAGGTCGACGGGATAAAAGACATCCCGGCCGAGATTATCATATTTCCCAGCAACAAAGGCCAGTTTGGCCTTTTGACTTGTTCGTATCTTCGTCTACTTCTGTCTGATTGATTACATTCCGCCCCAAAAGAATACCTAATACATCTTCATAGACGATTTACAAAGCCTTAATGAATTACCGGATCAAATTCACGTTCACGATTACGAAACACTTTCCGCTTCAATAACTCGTTCCGCCCAATGGGGCCCTTAAAAGCATAAAAATTATATTACTCACAGGACGGTGGAGAATACCGAACACGACGAAGCGAAGGGAACAACGAGTAAAAAACCGAAGCAAAGACGACGATGACGACGACGAAACACTTCATCTCATATTTATGGCGCACAATTCACACCATGTTCCTCCTCAGAAATTCATAATGCGCCATCTCCAGCTCGTGAGCCGTGAGGTTGGGGGCCTTTTCCTTGATGCCATCACCATCACGAACAAACTCATCATCTCCATACCGTCCCAGAGTCGATAACTTTTGCCCCCTCCCACCACCTCCGGACATACCAAGACCAACCATCTTACAGCCAAATGACTTTATAAACGACCGACACGGTCTCTCTTTGTTGTGTGCCTATATATGCGCGCCAGTGTAACCTTTAAGGCAAAAAAGCGTCGCACGGACTCCGCACTGATGCACTGGATGGGTGTACAAAGATCCAAAGATATGAAGTCGAAGGAACCCGAAGAAAAAGAGTCGAATGGCGGAACCTACCAATTAACCGGTAATTTGCTTCATTAATTATCGGCGAAGACGACGCGATGTTCGCGCACAGACGTGGACATGGCCCGATCCGGTTTTCGTCGGTCCGCACGTACACCGTTCGCGTTCATCATGAGTCCCTTGACGAGTGATTTCCCAACGGCAATACACTGTGCACAATGTTATCATTGGAATCGGGCCCGCAAAACAGAATGAATATTGATTTTTATTTATACTAAATCCGACTGCCACCCACAGGCCAAAAGGATGATGCCCGGGGTTCGGGAATTGACTGATGAGTTGTCGGGGCGTTTCGCATATACATTCGTGTCTGTGAGTGTGTGGAGATTAGCAATCGATTTAGGCTGAGAATCGAGAACGAGAACCTATCAAATTGAATTGCAATTAAGTGCAGATGCTACAGTACAGATGCGAGATGATGACGTTCAATGATTGATATTAACATCTGAAGGTATAGTCGGACAGGACTGGCGATTGGATCATTGCTAGGATATTGAGAGGCTTTTAGGCTTACAATGATGAGGATGAGTGGGTGTGAGTATGTATGCAATTTCTAATATCCTTGATTCGATACATGAAATAGGTTATCTCTTGGGCAATTATATTGAAAGAATTAAGATGCAAATCTTGTTGAGGGATGAGTAATGCACTTAATAAGTAAATGCGAGCTGACATCGTAGTGAAAGGGTTGCCGAATTATATTTAGTCTAAACTACTCTACTGTGTAGGTACTAACAGGACGATGATGTTTATTGATTTGAATATTTTAAAGTTCAAAAGGCAACCTTTTCCTTGTGATTAGGTGACAGTGACAACTGACAGTCTTATGGAGTTGTCATGAGTAGGAATATGACTAAAATGGAGGCGTAAAAGTGAGTGTTATTTGGATTTGTATTGCCACTGAAGTTTTGGGCTTTACAAAAATATACCGGGTGTGAATACCTACAGATCGGGATTTAGGTACCTAGTCATTTTTAAGAAATATTTTTAAAACTGCTTTATTTGATTTATTTATTTATTTTTTTTTTATTTTTTTTTTTTTTTTCAGAAAAACTAAGTATGTACGTTGTGTAGACCGGTGTTCGACACTAAATATATGTGTTCAGCTCCACATCTCAGAATCGATTGACTGAAGAAATGCGGAACAAGCTCTTATATAGAGAGACAACAGATGTTACTCTCTGGCACATAATTGACTTATGTGGTCATGTTCTATGGATAGGTCACCACATACGTGATCATGTTTAGAATGCTTATGTTGTCTTAAATATGTATTTAGGTAAAAATCGTTAGAGCGGTTTTTTTAAAATTATGCAGACCAATGTTACAACTACGGATTCGAAAAGCACTGTTCTTAAACTGTTTAGTTGAAAACTGAGTACAACGTATTTTTCAGGATATAAACATTACCTAGCAGTTACATTTTCAGCCAAATCGAAAATGGCGTTTTTGAGATATGAGCAGATTTTAAAGCACAATTATTGTTGCGGTGCAAATACTAAGAAGCCACAAGTGTATCAGTAGTGTGTGTAGTTAGTAGTAGCGGCACAAGCAAAAACATAGATTTATTTTATTGGTATAAAAATGTACATTTCTTTTGTTATCGCACATACTTATGTTCAATACACAAATGTGATATATTAATGATATCTTTCTACTGAAACATTAATGGACGTAAAATCGGCTCTTCTGAGAAAAATGCGTTTAGAGGAAAATACCAAAAAAAAACTCTAATTTAAGACAAAAAAAATAATAATAATATGTATTAATAATAAATTCAAGCATTAGTAAATGCAATGTATAGCATATGAATTAATTCAATTAAATTGTTATGTTAATAATTTAAAAATTATTTAATTGCCTTTATTTAATAAATAATTAAATAAAATAAGTAAACAAATAATAAAATTAATAAATAAAAAAATACATAAATAAATAAATAAGTTAAGAAATAAATAAACAAAAATTATATAAACAACAAATAACAATGAATCAGTAACACTTATTAAGATTAACATTTAAAAAAAAAAAAATGAGACATTGTTACTAAGCCAACTCGTTCATGAGAGGATTGTCTGCATAATCGCATCTCGTATTAATGCACTGGTAAGTTTTTGTATTCAATTGAAGACCAATTCAACATTGCCCTTAACATGGAGGTCAGCGGTTGAGTGATGCCATGGGAGATTTAGCATCATTTTTAGCAGTTTGTTTTGCTAAATCTGTAGTTTTTTAATAGCAATTCCAAACTGGACATCCATACATCATTATTGCTTCGAAAATTACTTATGTATTATTATCTTATTTTCTACCGATAATAGCGATTTCCTGTTAATAAAGGGATAAAGAAGCTTAAGGGCAATATTTACCTTCCTTGTAGTTTGTGTATTGTGTACATTAAAAGTCAATTTTGAGTCGAGATATATACCTAAATATTTTACTGAGGATTCCCACTCAACCTGAGTACCATTAACTATAAGTTGCTGGCTAGGAAGAAAACAAGTTTTCTTTCTTCTAGTGAAAAAGATTGCCTGATTTTTATCAGCATTCAACTTGATCTTCCACTTATTGTAATGTGTTTCTAATGTTTAGATTTGTCTCAATATTAAGACCAAATTCATGCGATGAAAATATTGCTCTATCATCAGCATAAATAGCGGCTTTACATAAAGGTAGTTGTGGGAAGTCTGAGATATATAGATTGTACAATATTGGACCAAGGACAGAACCTTGAGGAACACCAGAGTTAAAGAAATTAGAATTAGAAGAAAACTTTGCACTATTTTACATAATAACGAAGGAAAAGAATAGCGAAGTAATTTATAGATAAGACCGTTGTGCCACACAGAGTCAAATGCTTTTTCAATATCGAATAACAACATTCCTGTAGATTTTCCGATACTACGGTTTTGTTTAATGTGATTGCAGATTCTAAGCACCTGGTGAACAGTACTATGAAACCTCCTAAAGCCAAACTGCTCATCCGGATAAATATTTTTCTCCGAAACAATTTTTAATATTTTCTCTTTAAGGGCCGGTTTGTTCACAGCTGGTTAAATCTGTGGTTAGGTTATCATAGATTTAGTTTAACCCATGATTAAAAAACTGTGATAACCAAAAAGCGTTTGTTCACTTATTTTTCACTTTGGTCACCAAACCACAGATTTGCGACAAATCGTTCCAGTTTTCCAGTTTATTTGTCAATTCAGTTGTTAGATTTAATTAATAGTTAAAATTGTGACAACCGCAGCAATGCACGCAATTTTTTCCACACTGTCTTGCATTGTATTCATCTGCCAGTTGTTGAAAATGCGTCCACATAGCAGATACAACAACACACTATTTTTCTACTATTATTTATTAAATTAATTTTTATTTTTGGAAGAAAGTTGTTTTGTTTTTGACTGGTACGTCAAAGCTTGAACAAACAAAATTCCAGAATTTCCTTGGTTAATGTCGTTAATCGACCAAAATCGTCTGGTTATCGATTTCTGTGATTAACTAACCAAATCATGGATTCTCTGGTTAAAATTTGACTGAACAAACAGATTCTATGATTATCAGCTGGAATAACCATTAATTAGAGTTACCCACAGATGAACAAACCGGCCCTAATTATTTTTTCGTAAATTTTACTTAAATTACTAAGTAAGCTTATTGGCCTATAGCTTTCAGGCTTTCGGACGGTTTGCTAACTTTAAGTTTGGTTTGCTTGTGGGAGATTTTGGTATAGGGGATTTCGTCCCGGGAGATTTTGCAAAAAGAGAAGAAAAAAAAGAGAGATTATGTCCAATAAGAGATTTTGGAAAAGGGGATAACGTAGGGATGCCCTTCCAGATATGTTCGTAAGCCACATGATAAGCCTTTCCATCTGTGACAGCTCTCCAACATTCCTGTATTATTGAGCTGCTGATTGCTTCCATTCCTTACGAAAGGTGTTTTCTTAATTGTTGCCACTCTAAGGGATTTACAGCATTACAATGGGTCAGCATTGATATGAGTGCGACATGGAGTAGTCCTAGCCAGACCGCTAACCTAAGGGGTTAAAAGTAGGTAATTGAAATGGAATAACTTTCTGACAACAGACCTCACCGTTGAAGTTGATCCATGCATTTTATGTCGCGGGAAAAGGGATGAGTCGACTACGCTTCTTCTTAATCGGCACTGAACATACTCGATTCCACCAATTTTTTTCTAATTGCGACAACAACAACTCAAAACAGCATCCAGAGTGCTGTATTTACAGGGTGCTTACCAATTATTATAAAATGAAAGTTATTACCAGACTAGGTGCATATTTACGATTGCCATTGTGTATTTTTTTGAACAAAAGAAAAGATTTAAACAAAAAAACACGTTTTACGAATACCAGTTTTGAGATTTCAACCCTCAGCATCTAGAAAATGTTTAATATACTCGTATGCATGCAAAGTATACCTACCAACCCTTTATCTTTGGTAACAAAAGCACGACGGAACTCAATCCATGCCAAGCATCATTAACCATTCTTTTTGAATATACAAAAAAAAATATTCGTCCTAAGTATGATACCTACCGGAAATTGTTGTCCCTTTATTCGAATTCAAAATAAAAGTAATCGCCTAACCTAAAATACAACATTTCCATCTTGTTTAAGATGCAAACCAATAAAAAGGGATCCTGTTCCAGTAGACCTGCCATTGAATTACCCCGTTCAGTGTAAAAAAAAAAAAAAAAAAACAAAACTCAAAATACCATCCAAGGCAAACGCTCCAGCTCCAGTTCCACCTACACAAAAAGATTCATTGAATTTTTGGCAATTTAATCCCTTTCTCTCTTGTTGACTTTCTAACCACCAGCAAATCACCCCTTTTTTCAATCACATAATTCTTTTCTCTTCAGCCCTCCAAACCCCCCCACAATATACCTAGACATTTTCGCTGCCGAGAATATTCTTTCTTTCTCTGAATTTCTATATCGTTTTCGTAACATTTCGAAAGATTCTATACTGAATCACAGGATTGAGTGCCGCCAACAACAAGGACTGCACAAAGTGGAAGTTTCAAGCTTTTTTTTTTGCTTCAATAAAGTTTTTTTTTTATTGAATGGAAAGGTTTGTTAAAAAAAAAAATAAAAATACTAGCTGGATGGACATTTTTCTTTCATTTCATTGTCGTTGTCCTTGCCTTCGATATGCTGCTATATGCAGTAAGCAAACGGCGCAGGGAGAAAGACAATAAAATCAAGAAGACGAAGGGAAAATAGGAAAAACGAAATTGGCAGCTGAATTGAACCCTCGGAAAAGATCTTTGCTTAATTTGATAGAGAAATCAACCCCCGCCCAGAGGGACGACCGACAACAACGACGACAAGGACAAGACGTGCACTTTTGGCGTAAATGGATTTAGTGTATAGTATAGATGAACACAAGGGTGAAGGAACTTGTAAGAGTACATACTTTATGTCTGTTCAATGTATACCCTCTTATACAAAGGGTGTTTCTTTGGCCCCAAGGTAACTTTGACGCATATACTTATGATTTTAAGAAGACGGGCGTCATAATATAGTCAGGACATGAGGAGTGCTTTTGAATTAATGGTGTGGTAAATGTTTAGTGCTATAACATTTTATAAAAGGACAAGTTCTGACGTTCATACTTGTTAAGGACAGATTAAGTTTATATTCTTCTGTTGAATGCAGTTATCTTTTTGAGATACGGTATTTGATGGAAAAATATGTAAATTAAGACTAGGAGGACATAATTCGTTAACCACTATATCTATGTTTTTTATAGAACGAGACAAAATGTCAAGAGAACAAAATATATTGCCTGAATTTAGGCGCAGGTGTTTCAGATGCTAATTTAAGACATTAACATATATCGTAACACAGTACAGACCGGCCATTGGTCTTATAAACCATAACTTATCCAGGAAGTACGTAAAATGTAACAAGGAAGATGCATTAGCCAGCGGTGATCTTTTTAAAGGCTGAGGTAAGCTCATTGGAGCCCGGGTTGCCTCAAAGATACACCAAATCTTGTGGCTATATACAAATTACTTTATTCGTTTTAATGTTATTTCTACGGAGTTTATGTTACAGAATATAAGACTTATTAGTAGGTTCCTAAACAACAATTGGATAAGCTAAATTAGACTAACCTCAGGGTATACCTAGTGTAGGGTAGGTATGTGGCGGTTTAAAAAAGAACCCAAGTGGCACTAAGTGTTGTTTTGTTACCGCAACTCATTTGATCTGTTTAAGTTTGTCGAAAAGGAGAAAGGTTATCAGTTCTTTAATGCTACTTTTCGAGACCTCCTCGAGGGCTTTGAAGAAGGGTTTTCCCAGAGATCGCTGTATGGTCCTACCTTTCGCCGTACAGTCGCATAGGTATTGATTGCGGGTTTCTTTTTCGGTTGCGTCATTACAACTGCGACGGTGTGTATTATGTGGGATAGCAAATCTGACTGCATGGTTCCCTATAGGCTAGGGGCCTGTGGTGACCGCTGTTATTCTTGGTAGTTATATCTTTTCATGTTTTACTTAGAATGTGGGTTGTTTTTTCCGTGCTGTAATTTAGCCACAACCTTCTGGATGTGATGCAATTTGTCAGCATCCTCCTCCTCCTCTATCTGAGGTTGGTCTTCGATAGGAATTCTGAGAAAAAGTTTACTGTTTGAAATGTGGACCGATTCCGCAAGTGAGCTAGTTGAGGGCTGAACCTTGCCTGGCTATCTCGTCAGTATGTGCGTTTCCATAAACGTTATACTACGACTTGGAACTGTGGCTACACGAAGCCACCATACCGACGAACAAAAAAACACATCATCGAACAGAACCAATCGATGAACTAATCGAACATAACCAATCGAGGAAAAGACAAGGACAACAGCTGACACGGTAGGCGAGAATGAGAGCAAGCATTGACTTGCTGTCATTCCAAGTATTGCGCGTTTTTTCTTTCGGTTGGCATATAAAAAAAAGCATTCTTCGTTCAAACGTCTACGGTGGTGGTGACCTGCTCCTCAAGTAATTAAATTTTAGCGTAATTTAGTACATAAGTTTATTTCGAGTAATGTAATAAAGTTAAGAAAGTTTAACTCATTGTTTTCTTTCGAAGCGTAACGTGGTTCACGACCACAGAACGCAGATCCAGGGTAATCTTGAACCGATTAAGCGAGGCCAGCTCTTTTCGACATTTTGATACTAGTTTTGAGGTTATATAGAGTTTGACTGTCAATTAATATTTGCCTCGTAAATTTGTTTGTATTAGTTTGACTTTGCGGCAGGCCTCGCGAGATAGCAACTATTTCGGCCTGAAACACACTGTTGAGAGACTCAGAAAAAACACCCGCACCTACTCCACGGTCCATTTTTGAAACGTCCGGTTGTTGGTTGAGCCCCAGGTCCCAGGTCTTGAAGGGAATTTTGCTTCAAATTGTTTTGTAAAATTGCATTTTAGGAGGAATGTAATGTTTTGAGGGTGGTGCCAGTTCTCTTGATAGAGAAAGCTGAACGTTGCTATGGGCGTAGGGCCTTGCAGACCAGCAGCGCCCCCACTCTCTGATTCTGATCGCGCTATGTGCTGTGCGAAAAAAACTGTATGTACCGCTAAGTATCATACTGACTATAGCCATTGCATCCAAAGAAAGCCCGCAAAATAACAAAAAATACTCAACTGACAACTAACCAAAAATTTCCCAGGTTCAGTCTACGCCTACAGACTCTATAGCGATCGAATCTTTCATAATCGATTATTTTCTGTTAACAAAAAAATCTTTATTTTCTAATATGTAGCTAGGTGAGTATATTGTTTCCAGGACCTCCAGCCACTTATAGAATACCTAAAACTTTTCATGAAAAATATCCGCACAAACCCAAAAAATAAGACCACTCCTGGGATTCCTTCGGAACTCTATTCAATATCATCCCCTTGTGGTTTTTACTTCAACCTACCCTCACGCATCTTTCAAATGGTATCCTAATAACGCCGCCGGGAATTTCGTCAAACAAAACGTCGCGTCGTCACGTGCGTCGTCACGTCGTGAAATGGCAAAGATAAATAACTAAAACACGTTCACCTGGAAAACTTTTTAACAACAATTTGCCGTTAAAAATCCTCACCTAGACTACAAATCACTTTGGCAAAGAACTTTCAATTAGGATTAGAGGAGAATCCTCAATTTATCTATTCGATGTGATTTTTCATGAGCTCTCATGGACGGGCCTTCCCATCCCTTCCGCCACTCTTCATCTCCATTGCTGTGCTGTTGGTTCTGTTCTGTCATTAATTCCGGAAAAAGTTTTCACTCCTCTTCCGCACTCAAATTGCAAATCTCTTCGCAATAAATCAGAAGAAAAGAAACAGAACGAGCTCGAGCACTGAGAAAAGGGATCAACACCATATACCTACTGTATGATGATGATGGGAGGGGTTAAAGGAAACAAAGAATAAAGCAGTAGAACGACTAAGGGAGGATGCCCGTAGATATCCTTTTCAGTTTTGAATTTTAATAAAACTCAAGTATCTCCATTAAAATCTGCTGTAAGAGGGAACATTTTGTGGAAAATACTTTTGCATTCAGCTTGTTTTTTTCTTTCGTCTTTTCGTCCTTTAAGGACCTGCCACTTGGAAAAGTTTTTCCCATTCACCCATTCACCCATCCACCCGTGTATAGTACCACAACGACTTGAGTTTTTGTGGACTTGGGAAGCTACGTATAAATTCATTATCCTTACAAAGTGCTTCATGGTGGAATGGAGAGTATATTCCGGATGCCGGCGCGGTAGGTATATAGGCACTAGTCGAATAGATGATGTCAGTACAAGTGCCAATGTAAAGATAAAAGCCAGTTTTTGGTAGGGTTCTATACAGACAAGCAAGCGTCAACAGAAAATCCTTCGAAGAATAACACACATACACCAACAGCAGCAGCAGCGGCAGATAGAAAGACAAACTTCTTTAGAGAGAGATAGAAAAAAAGTGCCTTTACATTCAAGGAAGTAATTGATTCGATGGTATCAATAAATCAATTTTCTTGGAATTTTAAGGTTTATCCGAATAATGGCCATTGTTTCGTTAGCGTTACGCAATCAGAAGAAGTGGAAGGATAAACGTCGTGGTAGTCGTTCTACTTTTTGAAAAGGTTATACAGATTTGCCTTTATTCTTTATTTTGCGGAGGAAGGTTTTCTCATCGCTTTTGGGCATGGACTTTGTTCATCATGGTCATGGCAGACGTGTGATTTTTGTCTGTTTGAGGGAGATTTTCTATGAAGACAAAAGTTTAAGGAATGCCATGGATCGAGGGAGTTTCAAAGATTTTATAGCTGGGATTTTATTTTTTTTATTTTTTGAGAGTTTGCTGGGTGGACTTGGAAAAGTCCAATCTGAAGTTTGCTCATAGAGTGTGAAATATTTATGCATAAGTTACCCGCAAGGGAAGAAACAATGGAGGACAAGTTTAGAGTGACAGAATGGGACTTTTGGAGAATGAAATATTTTAGCGAACAATTGATTTATTATAGCTATATGCTCACGAAAATTGTTTGGGTTTTGTGGAGTGGAAATTGGTTCAGGAACAAGTTTGATATAGGATTATAAAACTTTTACTGCTATTATTATAATTATGTCACTTTTACAATGTTAAACCTCGGATTGGGTACGAGTTTCACGCTCTGAAGAACTCGATTTGAATCGAACGCAATTCATTTGCTGCTGTTGCAACAGCACGCGATTTTCGATTGTATATTGATCTGCGGCAACTGACAGCGATCTCTTCGATCTGTACAACGACATTGATCTGGTCAGAAAAGTACGGTTAGCCAAAGATCGTGCTAACTGGAGAGTGGAGAGGCGTGTTGGTTGAGGCCCAGGTCCACCTCGCACTGTAGCGCCTACTAACTGTCACTCGATTCTTTTCTTGAGGCAGTGGCGTACTACTGCGACTAAATCTTCCTTATATTATTGCTCGTTTGTAAAAAGGGTCTCCCATCATCTCGATATTTTCAGAAAGCTGGAGAGATTGTTGTTAGGCGATGTAGTTGGAAGTAATATCTTCCTAGTTCTGTTTCTCAAGTAACATAGGCTTGGGCACTGACACATGTACTGAGGTGTATCCTTATATGAGACGCCTTACCGCCGCATCTTCTGATGCATATGTTTTTAAGGTTGATTTTGAGTTTCCCTTCCGGTCTCACTCGTGGAAACAACATCTATATAAACAGAAACTCTTTCTCATTTCCTCTGCGAATGTCCAGTACTAGTAAGAGCCCAGACTGCGCGCACTGAACCAACCATACTTTGACGACCTTAGCAACATCTTGGGCAACGGGATACAGGATCTTATCCGCTTTCTCAACTCCACAGGCTGGTTAAAGGTACAGAGCGGATCATATACTTACCAATCTTTAAAAAATATGTCACCCGAGTCGTGGTAACAAAACGGCAGATCTTAGTGCGAATTGGGTTCAAGCCTGAACCGCCACTTCTACCTATACCTACCGACCTTGAGTTTCATTGTGTGCAGTTTCTTATAGGAGATTGACAGCATTTACAGCGATTTCCTGTCCTTTTTTAGCAGTTTGTTGTGGTCGTTTGTGGCAATATATCTTCATTAATATATCACATATAGTATAGATAAACGATTTGACGATTTCCATTGTTATATTCGATTCGTTCTCTAAGGTTAGAGAGTTGAGGCTTAGGCCATGAATTTTCTTGATATTGGTACCCATTTCTTGCTAGCTCATCACCTATATTATTCCCAGCCTTGCGTCCTTGTTACCCAGAGATCATGTTGTGAGCGAAGAACCTTACCTAAGTTCTTTTTGACAGCGTAGGGCTAGCTTGAACTTGACTTCTATAGCTTTAATGGCCGCCTAAATGTCAATGAAAATGCTGCATACCACTGTTGTCACTGCCAAGATCTCTGCTTGAAAGACACAGGGAAGGGAGTCTGATTAAACTGTGTGTGTTTAGTTCGGCGCTCTTTCCTATATCTATCCATAATTGATCCGTCTGTGTAGATGGATATGTTCTTTTGATGGGTTCCTTAGTTTCCTATATACTTCTCTAAGTGCGTGAAGGAGAATGGTTTATTTATCACAGTCGATGTATAGTGACAAACGTGTAGTCGCTTTTTACGTATTCGCCTACATCTAGGATCGGTATATGCCAGAGGCTCGAGTTTGATTAGATGATCATCAACGCCCTCTTAGCGGCAGACTCCTGTTCCTGTACAGATTTAGCGGTAGCTTGTTAGGGATTGTTTCTATATCGGCCTTGTTCTCATCGAGCTGGTTGTGACTGTATATGCTGTAGCCCCTGTATTTTAGTCATTGCCTTAAGATTGGTTGCTTTGTCTGCAGTTCGCCACAAGGATACCTTCCATGTATCAGCATTATGGTCTTACAAACGCTGTATATGTTGTAATTATTTCGTTATGATGGGAGTTCCAGCACTAGTTAAGCCTTCTGCTATTGCCTTAACGTTTTTCTACTACATTTTGTTAATGCAATAATGACATCTGTCAATTTGGTATCTCCATGTACCTAATAATAAATGAGGGCTTCAATAATCTAGTTTAGTAAAGTCTGACAGCTCTCTAACTTCATGTGTTGCTGAAAAACATTTGCAAACATTTTTCTCAGTTGACGTTTATGGTCCGCAAATCAAGTCAAGAATTTCTTGAATCTCGAATTCCCACATACTATAAGTTCACATCTATTTGTGCCAACATGTCCGGAGAACTCAGTTTTGACATTTCTATTGGATGATCGGAGAGCGTAGTTTGAAATTTCGGTTGCTCTGACGTGTAGAGCACCAATCAGAGAACAATCTCAGAACACAAGAGAAAAAAAAGACAATATTGTCAATAAGTGAGATACCGAAGATTGACGTTAGTTTTTGCGTTCAGCTAAATTTGTTTTCAGACAATTCAAGTCGACTTACGATGGAATAAATTCTTGAATGCGGCCAATATCTCTCACTGAATTTCACTATCAAATCAATTGGACGTCTATTTATTACTTCGATTAAAATCTGCGCATCTGAGTGAATTCGATTTTTATAACATCAGTAAACATCCACAGAACTATCGGCCGAATATTCGGTCTCTTGCATCAACTTATCAGACAATATTGCTCAAAAATGCACAAAGACTCCACAGTATGGATAAAAAGACAACTAAAGGGTCCGCCATCTAACGTTTTTTTTCAACTAGTGCTTATTTCGCGAACGAATATGGTTGTGTATACGCTTGAACAACGCTGGGAAATATTGCGACATTACTTTGAAAATCATGGTAATGTTGCAGAATGTGTGCGAAAATTGCGTACGGATTTTGGAAGAAGAGAAGCACCGTCTGTTCGTTATCTTGTGAAAAAAGTGAAAGAAACTGGCATCCTCATCGATAAACCAAAGCGTGAAAAGCCAAAAACAGCCGATATACCCAAAACGAGTCCCTGTTTGGTGCGGATTTAGGTCCAGAGGCATAATTGGGCCATTTTTCTTCGAAAATGAGCAAGGAGTGGCCGTTACAGTCAATGGCGATCGTTATCGGGCCATATTGAACGAATTTTTGTTCACAAAAATTGAAGAGGAGGATATTGGCAACATTTGGTTTCAACAGGACGGCGCTACGTGCCACACAGCCGAAGCTACACTCGATGTTTTGCGCCCTGTTTTTGAAGATCGCATTATCAGCCGCAGTGCTGATGTCGTTTGGCCACCGCGGAGCTGCGATTTGACACCGTTGGACTATTATTTGTGGGGTGCCGTAAAAGATAAGTGTTACGCCGACATGCCAGAGACAATTGACGCTTTAAAGGACAAACGATAATGTGCTTAAAAATTGGACCGATCGTGTAGGCTACTACATGGCCAGCCGAGGCAGCCATTTGAATGAAATTATTTTCCATTATTAACCGGAAGGATTGTACTTTCAAATAAAAAAAGAAATTTGAGAAAATATTCAGAAGTTTTTTTTATAGCATTTTCAAAAAAAAAAAAAAGTTATTTGGCGGACCCTTTAGAATGAACTATAGGTACCTAGATCTACGCGAAAAAAGAGCATTCTGGGTTAAACCACCGAGAAGAAAAACGAACAATACCAGAGCTTTCCCAACCACTACACACCTAGTTCATGCTGTGTTCCATCAGAAAGTTTACTTTCCTTTAAACAGTTTCTCAATTAGTCAAAAATATCCAATTTACCATGAATTACATTTTTATAATCATCTTCTCATTGAAATAATCGTCCTTTGCCGTCAGCTCTTTCTACACATATTTACACTCACCAATGTTGTCAAATCAATTAAAATAACAGCGAAAAATGTCCTCTGCAGTGGCAAAATGAAAATTTCTAATACCAAAAGGACCAACAAAATGCAGACATAGCGCAAATAAAAATTCCACTTTGTCAAGAGTTCATTAAAAAATCAACGTTTCCTTCATATTTGCAAATCAAATGACTTTTATGTATTTAATTCCAACTACGTCATCTACCTCTCACTCTCCGTACATAGTCCTTGTCGTCCTTATTTAACATTTTAATTTAAATCCATTTGGCAAAGACATAGAGGATGCAGACTGTTCAACAAGGTGTAAGTTAGCATTGCTTCTCTCTCCTACATTCCGGCGGCTGCTGGCTGGCTTTGCGAAATGTCATTCGAAAATCCATAAAACTTTGTCCGAAAGTTATGCACTCTCTATGTGACTGGCCCTGTACACAGCAATGTGTATAAATAAATTCAGGAAAAAATAAAAGCGAACCAGGAAAAATGTGTAACAAAAAGTACGTGCAAACGGTCTGAATAAATCTAACATAAAATTGAAATTCAACGGTTGTCCCGAAGGAGGTGGATTCTATTTTGTTGTGAGCGTTAGTTTTTTTTTTATGCGAAATCAAATTCCAAAAACAAATAGGCAGGCAGACAAATGCCACCCTCTGTCCATGTTGGCTTGCAAAAAAAAAATATAAACAACATCTACCTACCACACCCACATGTAGTATAATCGCTGAACAGAAACAGACAGTGGTGCTTCGTTTGGTTGGAAAATTATTCCGTTTTTTTGACTCATCATCCAACTTTCACCAGTGCAGTGTCCTCTGCACAGCACACATGTAGGTATAGGTACTACCCTCGCATCTCTGCGCCAACAAAATGCACATACACAAATGAGTGCAGAAAAAGTTTTCCTCTTCTATACCACAGTGTGATACAGTATGTATAGTGGATGTGTGTGTGCCTTCCTGAATTTTACTACATACTGTACGTGCGATGTCCTGAATTGTCCCCCGGGGTTGTATTGGGTTGAAGTGAAGACAATGTACGGTTTCAAGGGAACAGGCAGAAGCATCAGCAATTATATCGTCACTAGCGAGTTGGAGCTCTTAGCGGTAAATATAAATGTATAGGTATGCACTTTGCTGCTGCAAGGGTGTATTACCCTTATACACAGTACCCTTGCTTTAGGTTGGGCTTTAAGGACCACGATCTATGGGGAAACATTTTATTTGCTCTTTTCTGTTGGCGCTTTTGTGCGCGCTTTTTCTCGTTCGTCCTTTTTATTTGTATCTGGTGTTGCTATAGCATCCAAACTAAATTGGAAAGGTTTGCCTAACTGACTGTATATATCTACACATATTGGTGTGTAAATATTTATACAGTTTTAGTGAAGTTAGAATTTTTGCATATAGGGTTGCCAGATGTTATTGCAATTGCATAGATGCAAATACTTGAGAAAGAGAAATACACACATCACGATTTATGATTTGTTGATGGCAAAAATGTCACTCGAGTTGTCACATTAATCCAAATATACATAAGTGATTGACTAGTGAGTGGTGACTCACAGGTGGCAATGGAAAAGGATACACTTTTGGCAGTAAATAAAAATGCATTCAAAGTTCTGAGACATACAATACCCAACGATTGGTTTCTTCTATATACAGAACAGAAAATATTGTCAGTCACCATTTTTGCTAGTGAGTGACGCGACTTAAAATTCCAAATACATAGTACCTAGGTATCTCGCGATAGATCGGCGACATACTGTTTGCAATAAATTCTAAGGCTGCACGACAGAACAAAACGTTTTTGGCCACCACAATGTGACCAGATGCGTCTCAAAAACTGCATCCGTTAGCTTAGTAGATTACACAGCTTGCAAAATTTAATTTTATCTGCTTTCCAATGTTTCTCTCCAAACATTAGCTAAAATCCTAGCTAAATTTTGACATAGAGGGCGCTGTTGATATAAGTGTCACAGAAAACAGCTGTTCGTTGAAAATAACTTCCTTCAAAAATTCATCGACTTTCTTTTTTCCTTGTCTGCTATTCCTAGATCTCAAATTTATCACTTTCAAAGGGTTCCTCATCGAGGTATTCATTGAAAAACCTTAGGTATCCTTTTTTATTTTTCCGCAACACAAAAACAAAACAGAAAAGAAAACCAATATGACCAAAATGTCAAAATTTAGCTTCAGAAAATGTGCCGAACCATTATAATGGGCGCGATCAATTTTGGCAGTTTTATGAAGTACGGATAAAATTTTTTTTTTAGCTGAAACAGCGTACCGCCCGGCTAAATGGAATCCCTTAAATTTAGCTCAGCTAAATTTTAGAGAGAATTTTGTATGTGAGCTAAAATTTAGCTCTAGCAGCGTACTAAGCTTAAAACTCTGAATTTGCGAACATTTTTTCGAGCTCAATGTAAGCTTCCAAGGCTGGAATCCCTGTTGATTTCTCCGTATTTACCAGCATCCTGTTGAAACCAAACAGTACATTTTTCAGGTTACATCAGTAGCTGATGGATCACCTTTGGATTTTCTTTGCTCTGCTTAAGGCACCAAGTCACTAAAGGCAACAAGTGACAAAGAACAGAAACAGGAACACAGACAGAAAGCCTTTTCGTTCTGTAAAAAATGCTGGTTCTGTTTATGTTGCTCGTTTAGCTACACAAAACTGGAACAGATCCAGAAAAACATGGCTGCCGTCTATTCTGTCAAATGGCATGGTTGTCGCAAAAGAACACAGGATTTACTTACTAATGTCGTTTTCGATTGGTCGTCCGGAAGCAATCCGAACGATTCTGAAAGCGTTCGAGTGGCATCCAACTGACAGTTCTTCTCCTGAAGAGAAGAGAAATTTGCTTCTGGATTTGAATTCGGAATCGCGGAGAGTTCTTTCGAACGGTTATGGACGACAAACCGAAAACGACATAAGATAGCGCGATGCGGAATTCCGAATGCGTTCTGTCACCAGGCGGCCATTTTCTCTGTCTAAATTCTGCTGCTGCAAAAAAAAAAATATTCTCTTCCTGATTCTGTTTCCGTTGTATGTCAATGTCAAAATGTATGGGATTATGTTTCTGTTCATGTTTATGTTCTTTGTCACTCTTGGGGCCTTTATACCATGATTGCTAATCGTCCGATGACTTACCATTAATCTGAGTATTGCCATATTGAAAAATAAAATAAAAAAATAGTTCCTTCAAAAGTAGGTACATATTTCTAAAATTTGCTACTGTCGTTCTGTCAGCGACAGTTTTGGACTTAAATGCTATATTTTTTCCAACTTGATGCCCTTCCATTAGTTCTTACCTAAGTTCCTTCGACTTGGCAGCCCTATTTATACTGGCTGTAACAAACCACTTTAGCACGGTAGTTCGACACAAGGCAACACGTCTGACTTTCTTTCTTGTATATACCCGTTCTTTTAGCTCCTCTTTCTCGCTATCTGGGCAACACGTTAGAAAAACGAAGAACCCAGCAAAACTCGTACTCGACTATTTGCTGTGAACACTAAATGAGATTATTTAGACAGAAAAAAAAATGCGACACTCTTTCTACCCCCACAAAGGAATTTCACAGGATGTGGATACAACAATTTTATTCTCTTATTTTTTTTTTCCTCCTGCCATTTGTGCTGAACACCAATGCCATTTTCCCCAATGTTGCGTGGGTGCAAGTCATCCTCTCAGACTCCATCTAACTGCATGTGTGACACTCTGTACACAGTTCCGTTTATCTTTGTGCAGATGATAAAATAGACTTTTGTAAAAGGTGAACACTTAAACATTGTTTTCTACACATTTGCCACATTCACCCATAGAGGAGGCGCGCCCTCTTGTACCTGTACTCGCTGTTTTTGTTGGTGTGTTTTGAATGAGGATTTGAGTATGCTTTAGTAACTGTACTTGAAATATTATGAGAATAATAAATCCACATTATTCCATAGCACAATGAGCTTAAGCACCATTGTTGTGTTGTGTTGGCATAGTCATCCCTTTTGGTCTTGTGGGTGAGTTTACATTCCAAGGGGGTAACTGCAAATCGGACTACATTTTATGGGTTGAATGGTAATTCCTTTCTTCATTCGTATAAATCTAAAACGAACCATAATGGTTGAATGGGAAGGGAATGGATGTTGGGGGGGGAACAACAAATTAACTGAAATATGCGAAATGGAATGGAATCTACTGTCATCACTTGCTTATGCAATTATAATTTAATTTGAATTGGATGTCATTATTTACAAACTTATTGGTGAGGTGGGTGGTTGGGTCTCCTTTAAACCCTTTACAAGTGGACCAGCTATACATTGACGCCAATGTGTCTGAGTGTTGTTTTTATGTTGTGGTGTAGTAGATTCCTTTAAAGACATGTAATAACTTCACCCGGAGGGTTAACATTTGAATGCCATTAAGGGTCAACAATTTAAATTATTTACTTCATTGGAGGTTGGGTTAGAAGTTCCTCTAACAGAGATACATAAATGTCATCGCCATTCCTAATTTATTATGGGCAAGGGAAATAGAAACGTTTTTGAATTGTTGGCCTGTAAAGCCACCATCTTGTGGTGTAGTTGCAAATACAGGTGTAGGTATTAACAGGGTGGCGCTAATTGGTTTGAATAATTCATAATCATAACTTTTTTGTTTACAAATATAAGTAAGGTAGGTGACCCAAATAAGGCCCACCTTATGGTTTTTCATTAATAACTTCCAAGCGCGTAAACATTTTTTACTAAATTGACATTAACATAAATCTTAGTTCAATTATCTATATAAAAACATAATATTTATTTCTTAAAAACGAAATTGAAATATATTTTTTTAACATTTTGAAAAACCTTACCTTGGGCCTTATTACGAACACCTGTTCCGAATAAGGCCCATGCATAATTTTTTCAATTTCTTTGGTTATCCTGCTAAAATAAGAAGTGCTTTGTCCTAAAACAAATAAAACAACGTAGTTTGTTATTTAATTATATATTATTTTATTATTTAATAATAAAAAAAAAAACAAATACAGCCTTCTTGATTAAAAAAAATATATATTAAAAAAAAATTTTACTTTAGTAAATTAATTTAAAATAAGGACGTATTATTAATTCAAAAAATAGTAACAAATTAAATTTTAAGTTTTGGTAGGCTCATCCACTAGGACAATCAAGTCCTTCGTCATCTTAGTTATTCCAAAACAAAGTTCGATATACCAAGCACCATAATATATTGACACTCTCTCTTGTCTTCCATCCGGTCTTTTTTATACACATGCCATTACCATGCTCCAGTCTTATTGCTTTTTTCCCAATTTACCCGCCTTTCACATTTTGCCTAAAAACAATGTAAAAATAAATTTAATTTTTCATATTCCTAATAAGGCCCGGTAATATTTTGGGTGGGCCTTTTTAAGAACATGAAAAACTTTTGTTAATAAAATTGTAAACAAAAATCTAAGAAAAGGATTAAAATGATACTTAAACCATATTAAACCTTTGTTTTATATGTAACATATTTGATGTAAAAACTAGACTTACCCAAATTATTATTTGCACTAAAACTAATAATAAAAACCACTTTTTTATAAATAACTCATGCTTGCACCCATGCTAACTTTTATCGACCGTAAGAAAAACCACGATTGCATCAGAAGGAAATTTCTATCGATTTTGGTGTGGATATAGGTGTCCACAAGCACATTTAAAATATAATTCCTGTTGCTCTTCGGTTATGCCACTTTTTGCGCACTGGGCCTTAATAGGTTCCGGGCCTTATTTGGTCCACCTACCTTACATACATATAACTAGATGTTACACTGGTCGTGTGCCCTTTATGTGAAAGCAAGTTTTGGCCTCAAAAGGATCAGCCCTATTTTGGAAGCATTTACATTTCTAAGGATTTTTGGCTAGGCTGTAGCGGTCGGATTTATTGTGCTCTTGCATAGATTTTGTCATCTGTGGACTGGTTAATTTGGTTATTGTGAATGTAACCTTAGAGACAAAGATCACAGCCACAGAAAAGTGTTTTCCTGTGAAGGATAAGCTGATGGAACCACAGTTTTGGATTCTCCCCAACGGATAGTCATGTTTTCCCATTGAAAGTCGTGCGAGATGTTGAAGGCGTTATGAAGATGGTAAGTTCCTTCAGGGGATGGGCTTTTCTTCAGGATCTATCGTAGTGTAAATATTTATAGCCATCCGTAAACTTACCGCATCTTAAAACTAACTAAAAACTGAACAAATTTCGGACGGTCATAAAATTGTATGTGTTAAGAATACATGAAATTAGGCGTTTAGTGATTTACCTAGAGCGTACATTTTGTTGATCAAGTTGCGAAAATTTGTGATTGTAGTGCCTGATTTTTGTCCGTTTAAGGTTAGCCTGTGAATTCTGACTTGCACCGGACAGTACATTATTATAAACACCACGGCTTTAAAAACCATGGTATACTTTCATCTTTTTGGCAGTTTTAGTAATGAATAAATAATAAAATGCTTGAAAGATCACTATCAATCTTTACAGGCCCGGAAACCTCCCGAAGCATTGTAAAGGGTGTTTGATGATGTTCGATCTTAATTTAAGGTAAAAGAACGGTTTGTCAACTAAGTTTTTGCTTTATTTTGAAGCTTTAGTAAAATTGTATATACATATACCTATTGTATTATAGCGTCTTCGACCCAAAATCATAGTGGACATCATGTTGTGCCAATCGCCACCCCTGAGCAACCTTCATGGTCAAAACTTGAAAAAATTCGCCCATACACTAAATTTCAAGGCAAATTGTCTTCCAAATTGTCGAAAAATTACCCTAAGGTGTTTCCTCCTATTCCAAGCAATAGATTGACATTGACCGATATTTGCTTCATCTTCATCGCAAGTTCGTTACAAAGTCCAACTGGCTTCACTGAAATGTCAACACGCAATTACGTATATTGAAACAAAATACCAATCCGTCTTTCCCGAAGACAAATTGTCAACCCTTTTCGACGTCAAGTTGCAGAGCAGATCTGTACCAGCCACCACCAATTTCTGCCATGCACCAGTCTCTCTCTCTCCTTAGTGATGTACTATCAGAGGCAATAGACAGGGGGTAGACCGTAGACTGCCACGGTTACTCTCTGTTCCTACCCGAAGACAAAGCGCCATCAGGAGATGCTAAATTCAAAAATGTTTAACAACCTGACTGTTGTGGCCAACATTATGACCTCCTAGCAAAGTAAGATGCACGGAGATACTTCGTTTTAAAAGAAATTCGCAGGTAGCAATGGAGTTCCCAACTCTAATGTCCATCCGGGCCATAATTTTTCTGGTCACTTGTGTGTCCTGTTTTTGAGACAGCCACCTAACCTAACCCAACTTAACCTTAAAAATTAAAAGAGAAGATGTTTACCTAATATCCTCAGCAACATATAGGTCCTCGCAATACCTGCACGTGTCCATATTTGTTAAGCCTAATCTGTTACCGTGCTTCCTAAGAAGGCAGTGCCCAGCTGTAACTATTTGTAACTTTGATCTGCTGCTTTGATCAGATTTGTTCCGATCTAGCTCAAGCTACAAGGGCTTTGGGATCATGTGGCTTTTTACGTTACTCCTACTTTAAATGGCGCTTACAGTCTGGAGGGGACCCTACCCCAATTACGCACAAACAGAGTTGAGGTCGCTCTTCAAATGCACATGCGCGCCATTTCATGCGGAGTTTTCTTCTGCTTCTTTGTTCCTCAGGTATCGACTCATTGACTCGATGGGCTTCGTATATAAGCTCCACGTTACATAGCGACCTGAGGAGTTTTTTTTTTTTAAGCTTTTTGAGCAACTCAACGTCGTCGCCGTAGAGCTCGTAAAGTTCCTCATTGAATCTTCTCCTCCACATACTCCATCGATACAAACTTGACCGAAAATCCCCCGAATTATGTTTTTTTCAAAGCGTCCCAAGAGGCTTTTATCCCCCTCTCGATTAGGTCCATTATTCTGTACCATTCAACATCAGAACTGGGATGATTAAGGTTCTATGAAAGAGGGCAACAACAGCACGTGGCATCTTGGCTCAATATTCTATAATTGCTTCGAGAGAGGGTGTGAATTTAAGTGGTTTTGAGATTTTTCGAATGAAACATTGACAAAGCCTTGGGAAGATTGTCCCCTTTTCTCTTCAAAAAAAAAAGAACTGACAGCTAGTTATTTATAACAAATCTACTAAATATGTCTTTACCATATCCACTTAAATCTGCGGCATATATGACTGAAAATTCCCATTAAACTCCTATACATTCGTCCTTTTTCAATTGCTTTTCATTTTTGTTCGTTGATAAAATTACCAGTGCCATAAAATTCACTGCATACTCGGGAAATTTAATAAAATTTCATTGACTCGACAAATAAAAACGAATCAGAATGTAAATACACAGGACAATGTACGAATCAAGTCAAGTAGTTATGCATGCAAGGATATACGAGTTGGTAGCTATATATACGGCTATGTGCATATACACAGTGTGTTTGCATGTCCGACGTCCGTTGATGATGTTTGTTCAATGTTCAATCCCCCTTTCGACCCGGCGAGTAGCACTGGCAATTGAAGTCAGCGCGCCATTGTGTCGAACCACCCCACCCCATAGACCAAGTTTCCACCCATCGGATAGAGGAGATGTTCGTAGCACCTCCATTACCACCACCACTCACCAGTCCTCCAAATAGTTGACATGGCTATAATCTCGTTTTGGTTAACTCATTTGCATTTCGGACTAATATTGTGTGGTTGCGCCTTGCGCTTCTCCATGTTGCATACCACGAAATAAAATTCTGAAGCTGAAGCCATGTGTAGTCGTAGTAGCAGCGAAATATTGAACATTGCCAACAGTAGTCGGAACAAGAATGCCAGGCAGGACTATATGAACACTCTTAATCAAATTGAAGGGTGCGTTTATTTTTAGCTGAATAAATTCTGTGGACACGTGGGTTGCGGGAATGGAAATTCGTCTGGCGTTCGCATGGGGCATGGCATCCCTTGAGAGTGTAATAATAATTATAATAACCGGGAACGCAATGCAGCGATGGACTTTAACCATTTTTGGAAATGGTGTGGGATGGCATCGGCATGGCATGCTGCGAAGATGGATGCTTGTGCGTCTGATGGTTTTGCATAATGATGGAATTATGGCCGGAATAATGGTATTCGTGATTTAACTCAAACTGTTTGGGGTGGATGATGTTGGGTGGCGGGAGGTTGACACGAATATGTGAAAACCGGTTCAGATGAAAAGCGTTAGGGAAACTGTAATTTGTAATTTGAGCTCAAACTATATAAGTTTGTACTAAATGCACTAAGGGTGAAGCCTTTAATCCGGGTTCTAAATTTCTAATAGTTTAGGGTGTGATTATCATGTTTAGGTACTTATTTTGATTAGAACTTTGTCTGTTAAAACTTTTGGGTTTCGTTTCGAACCTCTTTTACTGTAGGGGTAAGATGGCATTTCAGTATTCTATGTATAAAGGCTTAAATGTAGTTTTTGTTTCTTTTACTTACTTTCTAAAAAGATTAAAAAATTGGCTCATAAAATGGAGGTACCCATGGTTATAAAGGGTGTTGTTTCAAGAGCTGTAGAAATCTTTGATTTTTAAATAATAATGACAAAGATTGAGTTATGGTTCATGACATTATGTTATGACATTTGAAGAGGAAGTTAAATTGCTCTCTCGTGTCATTAAAGTGGCCTGGCGAATGCGGCAAAACTCCCAGCGATTGACAGATTGGGATGATTGTGACTCTTTTCAAAAAAGGGGATAAAAGAGATTACTCCAATTATAGGGATATATCGCACTTGTAAGTCTCCCGGAAAAAGTATTTGCCAATGAGCTGGAAACGCGTTGCAGGCTTTGGTCGAGTCACAATTAGGAGGGAGATGAGCAGTCGTTGTTTTTGTCCGAGCAGAAGCACAACCGATCAGTTATTCACTCTCACCTACCTACACCTGTTTACGCATGCTTCGTAGATTTGGAGAAAGCATATATGACCGAGTCCCTCGAGGAGGTAAACTTTGGAGTGTATTACAGGAGTATGGAATTGACGGGCCTCTCTTGAGAGCCATTCATTTAGCGTCAAATCAATACCTCGCCATGGGTGTGTCTTGTATCCTCTACTTTTCATTACTTATATGGATGATACAGCGCAGCCTTGGCGAAGAACGTTTCGAATTGGGAGATCTAAGAATAAGTCATTTGCTCTTCGCTGATAACTTGGTTATTCTTGGATCCTTTCAGACAGGTCTGCAATGCGCACTCGATCGGCTTGTAGCCATTTGTGCTGAAGCTAAAATGAAATCAATCATGAACAAATCTGAAGTGATGGTCGTCTCTAGAACGCCTGTTCAATGCACTCTTCATGTTAGTAGAGTCCCATTGAAACATGTGTAGGAGTTTAAGTATCTCGTCTCGAGGTCTTATTCACGAGTGATGGAAGGAGCAATGCTGAGTATTCTTGTAGGATTGGTCAGACTGGATCAATTTTGAAACAGCTTTGTCATTCTGAAGGACTGATCTTCGTGTCAAAGCTAAGTTTTCAGTATTCAATTCGATGTTTATTCCAACTCTTACTTCTGGTCTTGAGATTTGGGTAATGACCGAAGGAATAAAATCGCGAATACAAGCTGCCAAAATGAGATTTTTTCGTTGTATTGCTGGTGTGTAGAAACACCAGAATACGTGAGGAACTCAATGTCAAGCAGCTACTTCTCCGGTGGTTTGGTCATGTTAAACGCATGTCCCCAAACAGAATCCCATGACGTGCTATGGAATGCGTATTATCAGGCAGGCGTCCTCTAAGTAGACCCAGGATAAGATGGTTAGATCAAGTCCATAATCTCTCCTTTACCCGTATGGAGATTGCCTTTGATGATTTCGAGTCGATGGCGGAGGATCGAGAGCTATGTTTTTCAAACAGTTTTTTAAAAGTTGGTTATTTCAAAGAGAATAGTGAATGCTATCCTGAAATGGTCGGACAATAAAACGTACACCTCATCGACCTTAATTCTATCAATGTGATTATGCAAAATCGATTACTTTCTCTCTCATTTTGCTGTAGAAGATAGGTTGGCTAGGCTTGTTATATGCCATCCATGACAACTTCCAGATATGTAATGTATGTACTCAGCTTCATGTGCGAAAGCTGTAATAATACTCCATTTAGACGTTGAAACAGATTAGTTAGATTCATTTATGTAATCATGAAGGGGACAGCCTCAGTTTTCGAAGTTGCCTGACGGTGTTGCCAAAGGCAAATTCTTCGCCTCAGGCATCGGTCATGGCTAGCGCCAATCATTATCAAACACTCGCCACTCGGTATAGGGCCTACAGAACCGATAGTATGTGGGTACTGCAAAGTCTAAAATATTGACAGCAGTACCTGCCTATACCTACTTATATATATAATATACCGATGTGCTTTTATTGAATGTCCTTTATGGGACTCCACTTCGAACTTAACTCATCGTTTGGATAAATTTACACAAATTCTCGGTGTTCATCTGATTAGTCGCATATAACTAAAGGCTTCGTCTTATGTTTATCTAACACCAAACTAGTCTCCTCCAGATGAAATCGGATAGCTTTAATGCAAAAAGATACGGGTAGTAAGCATTCCAAATGGCCTGTAATAGATACTCCAAAATGTATACCTACCCCCTGTCAAGAGGCTCTCTAAATATCCAATAACGCAATAATCCCTGTCGAACAGTATCCTCTTCTCCTCGTTTTACGTATTGAGACGAACGACCTATCGAATTTGTATCAATTCTTTTTTCCTTGTCTCTCTATCTCGTTTGTGTGTTTCTTGGGCCGAAAAGGAGAATCCATGTTGAACGCCTCACCGGATACGGAATGTGGGATCATTGCGGATATGTCGATTGCACTCGTAAAACTTCCGCTTTTATGTACCCATAAAGTGTTTTGTCGTCCTCCCCCAACCCCGCCTGTCATAGCCTTGGAGTCACTTTGTCTCCTGCCCCCGCACTTGATTCCTATAATGTGTGATGTGGCATTTTGCACGCTTTATTTATTGTTATTGATTTTTCTTCTATTTTGCTGCTTTGGCACGCCGCCGTAATGGGGTGAATATGTTCATGTTAATTTTTTTTTTCACTTTTTTTTTCACCCTCATCGCATTAGAGGGGCTTGGAGGGCTTGATGATTGTGTGCATGTCAATGGATTCGTTTATGTAAGACGGTTTTTATGGATTTAATATGTCAGGTTGTTATCGAAAAAAGGGATGATGGATTCTGTACTCGAAGGGCGTCGCCGTCGGTCGGCGGCCGCGGTGAGGGTAATAAAAATTCCATCAATTTGTTGAATTCGACATGCGATATGGTGCTGTTTATATGCTGACGTTGGTGTGGTGGGCGAAATATATATAGTAACAGAACAGCCTATTCCCATAATGATGGAACAAATTACAAAAATTAGTTATATATCCAAGGAGCTTTAGGCTGAAAATTGATTCTAGGCAAACATGCAATCTGGTGTTTTCAAAATACTTACTCATTTTTATAGGGATATCGATTGTTTCGTTCTGTTTTACAAGTGGATTATTCATAAGTTTAAAAAGTTCCGGGAATTGGGTCTGACAGGCTAATAAAGCACTTAAGGCTATTCAACTTTTGTTCAGTTACCTATCTAGAGATGTCAAAAAATTAGGCGACAGATTTATTTATTCTTAGCTACCGGAACCGGAACAGGATATTTTTTTTAACAGTGCCAGAAAATAAGTCGAAGAACATCATCAAACGCGATATTGCCACACGGCCTTTTTGTAGGTAGATCGTTGTAGTGGGAATGTTACAAATATAAAATGTAAATCTTACTCCCAATGTCATCGAGCCATTAATCTTTAGAAAATCTCAAATATTTGTTTTTGTTCTGGCAACGTCCCTGTGTGGCCTTAATAATAAACGTCAAATGTAGTTAGAAAATTCTTCTTTCATTTTGGCAAGCACATGGAAAAGTTGAGTTTTTTACGACGTTGGCCGCAGCTATAGGTTAGATATTTCCCAAACCTATGTAAGTGTGAGAAAATACAGAACTATTGTTTAATTGAATTATATTCTTTTTTGAAATAGCAAATAAAATCATCATTATAGTTTAACGAGGATAAGACTTGGATTTTGTTTTGGATCGGGAAATTTGTTAGCAGACCCAGAGGTAAGCCGCGGGCCAACACCCAACTTAAAGGCTTTAAAGACGGTCTTGCCCTGAAGTTCATTTATCCGATTTAACGCAATTCGAAAGGAACTTCATTAACACCTTAAAAATTGCCCTGAAATGGTGTTTAAAACATTCATTCATTCATTCATTTTCCACTAAATGGTTCTACCTAGAGGACGCCTGCCTAATGGTACGCATTTCATAGCACGCCGTGGGATCCTGGTTGGGGACATATGCGTTTAACATGACCAAACCACCGGAGAAGTAGCTGCTTGACATTGAGTTCCTCACGTATTCCGGTGTTTCTACACACCAGAAATACAACAAAGAAATCTCATTTTGGCAGCTTGTATTCGCGATTTGATTCCTTCGGTCAAGATCAGAAGTAAAAGTTGGAACAAACACCGAATTAAAGACTGACAACTAAGCTTTGACACGAAGTTCAATCCTCCTAATAACCAGAATGACCAAGCTGATTCAAAATCCAGTCCAGTCCAGATCCAGTCTGACCGATCGTTTATTACTCTCAGCATTGCTCCTCTTCCATCACTCGTGAATAAGACCCCGAGACGTGATACCTAAACTCCTACACATGTTTCAATGGGTTTACACTTACATGCAGAGTGCATTGAATAGGCGTTCTGTGGCGACCATCACAAACGGCTACATACCGATCGAGTGCGTATTGTAGTTCAGTCTGAGAGGACCCAAAAATGACCAAGTAATCAGCGAAGAGCAAATGACTTATCCTCAGATCTCCCAAGTCCAAGCGTTCTTCGCCAAGACTGCGCTGTAACATCCAGTCCATGAATAGAAGAGGACACAAGGCGCACCCCTGGTGAAGTCCAACTTCGTAAACATGTCCTACCGAAGGCATTGACTGCTGTTTAAAACAACTGCCATTCTTCCTCTACATTTGGAATTTGTTCTAAACCTTTCAGAGACCTGCCGTGCAAATTCCTCCCGTTTCTACTCATTCTGTAGCCCGTCCCACCGTATGCGCGTAACGATCCTTGAGATACAATTTGTACCACACCAGGTGGTGATCAGTTGACAGTTCCATTAGAAGAGCATTTTGAATCGTTTTTAATTGGTTTAAAAAATACTCACAAAACAACTCTTCCAAACCAGGCACCTATACAGTACAGATCCTTGCATTGCCAAATTAATTCCATAAATTATGCCCAAATCCAATTAAATCACAGACAAGTTGAAGCGTTTGATACCGAAGCAGACGATCCCTTGTGTATACAGGAACAATATGACTAACATTATTATGATGGTCTCAATTAATCACTTTTAATGGAATTACATTTTGAAATGGAAGTGACAATCGATAAAATTTTATACCCTTTCACCCTTTCACCCTTGGCGACTTTGAAGAGCAAAAAGTAATCATTATATTGGTCCCAGCATAAATAACAAGGACTTACATTAAAGTCCATTTAAATAAAATATTATTATCCTACATAACGATGCCTTGGCATTATACAAACATCCTTCATGTATATATACATTTATATTGGCAACAAATACCCTCTACAAATAATTTGAAAACCATTTAACCCACACCATTCGAAGCGAGTTATTCTATGGCCAATTTAATTACCCATACAAATTAAGAGACCATCTCATCCTTCCTATACATGAAATGAGGACACTTCAAAGCGACCTCGTTTGTTCTCGGTCCCTCCCTATATACACCAACAGCAACAGCCAGTCAAAGGGATGATCTAAATTAAATGTAATCATCCATCTAAAGTCGCACAAGAGGACATTGGAAATTGGATACCAAAAAGGGATATATACAAACATAATTTGGCGTAAGGTTGGGCAGTCACATAATTGTATGGAGATGGAGATACACGTACCTTTTAATCACACAATAATCAACCGACAAACATCCCTTGGCTGTAGCGTAATTTTTTTTTCGGCACATAAAAGGACCATGTCGTGCGAAATTTTTATTTAATTGCATGCCATGAGTTCTGAGTTGGTTGCTATTTTTTTTTGTAAATATATCTGCCTCAAACTACTTTATTATTATAACCAGTCCAATGAAAAAAAAAAAGGAAGAAAAACTGAAATATCCTACCAAATTTAATGGGATTCCATTTTGGGGTAGTTTTCAACCCGAAAATCCATTATACTGCCACTGTCGTTGTCGAATTGAATAAAAAGTTGGTATGCATGCACACGGTAATGGTATACAGTTCCCGTTGCGAGTCCTTTTTTTATTTTGCAACAATTCATTTGGCCCACCCTTCCATCAAAGGGCAGCTGTGTCAATCATCGTTATGAATGAACATGAAAATCATTGACGTTCCTCGAATAAACAACCAAAAAGAAATTTAATCCATAAGGATAAAGGCTGGCAAAAAAAAAAAAAAACAACAACAACGTCCGGAATATCCTTATTCATCGCGCACTCAACGAACATGCCCTCATTCAAAATATAAAAAGGGATCACACACATCCATACACATTATTGCCCTCTGTCTGTTTATAGGAGCGAAAGACCATGAGTACGAGAGAGAAAGAGATAGAGCAGGTGGAGGAGGACACACGAGAGGGTGGTTAAATAAAACACATATAAAACCCGATACGCAAAAGGAAGGATAGTCACCGAAAACAGGGAGATAATCCCCTAACGGATATTGACTAAAGAGCCATATAGCTACAGTTTTGGCATACAAATGCGAAAATTTCCACAGTTCTTCGCCCTCTACCTACACTATACCCTGTGTCTCTAGGTCTGGCTCGCTTTTCCTCGTCTCTTGCACAGGATGTGGATATGTGGCATAAGGATCATCGGATATTGTTGTATAGCAGAGCAGAGCACAGCGCAGGGTATGAGGGATTAAACACAAATGCTAATAAAGTTTCCAGGATTCATCAATTGTCAAGGGGAATCTCTCGACTCTCGAGCTGGTCCTGATGGCGAAGAGACGATTCAAGGGTCGAGTCGAGAATTGCGGAACGAGAACCAAGTCAAAATGATTGCAGAGCCAACAAATGGATTTTGGTGTGTGGATTTTTATTCATTTCTGCTTTGCAAATAAATGGATGCACGTGTGTGTAGTTGTATCCCTCATGGTTCTCGTTCTCGCATTTGAATTGTAAATTCGCTCCGAAAGCGAGAGGCTAAGGTGTGAATTGAATTGGTTTTCTGTTTCTTTTTCTTTTTTTTTGTATATTGGTTTGGTCAAAATATTCATTTTGTGTGCAAATGGAGTGGAGTGTAGAGAAAAGTGTGAAATTGTGATTTTCAGATTATCCTTCGCAAAGGCAAATTTACTTTTGATGGTTTGATGAGTTATAGTACGTCGAAGGGAATTGAAGGGGAAGTCAATTAGTTTACTCATTCTCGGATTGAATTTTAATCAGGATTTAGGATTATATTTTGATAGACATCCAGGATGGGCATTTCAATTGAGGCTACCATTAATAACGTACCCTTTGATTGGGAGATACACCCTGTATCTCGGTATTTATCACACATCAAGTGACAGAGACGTCGATTTGGGCATGACTTAGGATTGAAACTTAAAAGAAAACCAAAGCACAAGATCAAATAAAATACATATAGGTAACAAACGAAGGTAAAATATAAGTAGCAATCATAGACATTCTAAAATCTAGAAGACCTCACGCGTACACGATCCGTTTCCAGCTTGTGCGAATTAAATTGGGCACCAAAATTAAGCATCCGTCAAATAGACCGCGTTTGATATACTGCAGTGCATTACCCCTGTCACACAGAGCGTGTTTTCAACGCCGCGTTGAGCTCACAGATCCGCTCAAACGCCGGCCGCGGTGAAACGCGCTCTTGTGGAAAATTACAAATTATTTCATCATTCAGTTCGAGCTCTGACGCGAAGCGCGGTAAGAGTCATTTTTGTAGTGTGAAATGGAAAAATTAATTTGATGATAGCTATCATTTGAACGTCAGGTCAAAGCAATCTCAGCGCGGCGTTAATAACGCGTTCTGTTTGACGATACCTTTAGATGTCTGCTATGTATCCAGATTATAAGAACAAATTAGAAGGGTTTTTATTAGGCGTTTTTCTTTTCTCAGAATCGAGCACTGAAAAAACGAGTTCCAGAGCGCAGCTATCTGACTTATTCATGAAATACATTTGATCACTATTTTCTTCAATTTGCTACAATTTTTTACCATTGTAAAAATATGCTGCGCTAAAAGTTTTAATCAGACTGTCAGAAGTCAATTTACTCATAGAGTGAGCTTAGATAATGCTCTGAACGAAAAAAGAAACGGTAAATCAGAGCTTTGAACTAAAAAGAAGCACAAGAAACTTTATTTGACAGTTCGGGCTCTTCTCGTCTATTGATGTGTCATTACTTTACGAAACATAAACGTCAAACTAAGACCGCAAATGCTTATGTGCTTAAGCGCAGTAGAAAAATACTGATCCGTTGAGTAGCATTAGAAATGTTGGAACCGAAAGAGGCGAAGAAATTCCGTGAGAACGGCAATAAACAAAAAACACCTAGTAGAAACAACAACGCACAGAGATTGGTATTCTCCTCCGTTTTAATCACCAGTTAGCTACCGGACTTGTCACTTCACTTGGTCAATTGACAAATCAAAATGTAATGTTAATTTTCTGAGAGCAGAAAGCAGAAATGTTTACGATTTGTTGTTAATGTTAGATATACACTCGACACATTGCAGGATTTGATATTTTGTGTGTATGTAATTTAAGCTTTAACTCTTATTTAAGAATTTTGTATAAATAGAGTAGGAATTTGTTAATAAAGACGATGTTATCTCAACGTTAGGTGCCCAGTAATCCATACCAATGCAATCGATATTCGTGAAATAGAGCTACTCATTGACATAAGTACTATACAGGGTGGGCAAAACACGAGTTTCTCTTTAAAAATGCAATAAAATGAACAAAATTAAATTTTTTTCTTGTATTATTACTTTATTAGTAACAGCAAACATTCCCATTAATTATGGAACACAACGTCGTTCAATTGGGTGGCTTCGCAGTAGCGCATTCTGTCACTCCAATTTTCCAAGACCTTGGTAATGGTTTCGGGCGGTAGCACATGGATTGCTTAGATGATATTGTGCTTAAGTGTGTAGTATCTTGAAATACTTTATAAATTGTCAGAATTTTAGTGTATGCTCAAACTGTATAAAATGTCAGATTTAATAAAATAAAACATACTTTATACGAGACTACAGAACCAGGCTGATGTCATTTATTCAGGATACTACATTTGGCGACGAGGACCAGAACCCGTAACAGATACCAAACAATATGAGTAAGTTAAACGTAATGTCAATGCGGCTCATTATTAAGAGCGCAAATTAGTTGAATTTCTGATATCAGATTCAACGAATTTGAATAGATAGCTCAAAAGATGGAGCACAAAAAAAAAAAAAATAAATAATTACCCGCTGTTGTCAGCTCGAAAGATGGAGCAGCTCGAAAGAAGGAGCATTAGGAAAATATTCCGCTGTTTCAATAGATTTGAACAGGGAAAAGATGTTGTAAGCTCGAAAGATGGAGCATTAGGAAAATATTCCGCTGTTTCAATAGATTTGAACAGGGAAAAGATGTTGTAAGCTCGAAAGATGGAGCATTAAGAAGTCTGATTCTATTGATTTGAACAAGAAAATTACTTGTACGCCCAAAACGTTGAGGCATTAATAAATTAGATATCAGTCATTTTTAACGAATCTGCATTAAACGAATTCGCACGTGATGTTTGATCTGGAATCTTTGCCGTTTTTGTTTTTGTCATGCTAAATTTCAGACATGCAACAAACAAGGTTGGCAGACAGACATTGCGGCGGTGATTGGAGAAAATGGTTGCGGGGTGACACAAATGAAAAAAAAGGAGCACATTTTCTCCATTGCAAGATTTGGTGTATAAAATTGGCGGTATTGACCTTGAATTAATCGTGGACTCAGGTGTCCTATATAATGTTATTGACAAGCTTTCATGGATGGATTTGAAGGCTAAGAACATTGTGATTACGCACAAGCACAAAATGGTTGATATCGATTTTCGTGTGTATGGCGGATATCCACTTAAATTCATTGAAATGTTCATCAAAGTGGGAGAACAGGAAAAGTTGGAAATGGGTACTGAGAATTTGCAAACCACTCAGCAAAATCAAAGGAGTGATATGTGAAATCAGTAGCACAGCCATATCGACGAGTACCTGTAGCCTAGGAAAAGTTAGTAGACGAAAGAACTGATCAAATGTTGCGTGAGGTAATTTAATTTTGAAAAAGAAGAGAGTAGATGTAGTATCTTGAAATACTTTATAAATTGTCAGAATTTTAGTGTATGCTCAAACTGTATAAAATGTCAGATTTAATAAAATAAAACATACTTTATACGAGACTACAGAACCAGGCTGATGTCATTTATTCAGGATACTACAAAGTGCTTAAATCGTTTCCGGATTTAAGCCATAATATCGGTCCTTCACGGTTCCCCACAAAAAAAAAATGTCCAAAGGGGTTAAATCGCAGCTCCCAGGCGGCAAATTGACATCGCCAAGACGGCTGATAACACGATCTGGGAATTTGATGAGCAAAAGATCGATTGAAGCAAACCATGTTCGATTTATCAATAGAATACTAGAGACACCTATTGGGCGTGAGTGAATTTGCCAAGTAAAACGGTTGAAATTCAAATTGTTGTGTCATTATTGATGCCATTTAAAAAAAATTAAAGGTTTTAATTTATTCCCAGAGGGCCAGCGCTAATGTTAGACCCAACGCCAAGTTGTCTACCAACAGTTCCAATATGTCAATTTTTAAACTGTGTTAATTTTCTTGTAATTTCAAAAAGATACCAGCAGACAACCTCCCTTCCCAGCAAAACCTTTGACCCACTCAGTTTTCGTAGAAACCTGTCAGAGTCCTTTATTATTAAAACTGATCGATTTGGCTGCTTTCAAATTGTTCAAAGCAGTTAGTATATCTCAATAGAGTCAGACTACACCTATTTATCTCCCTCTTCGTATGTGAAAATAGGTATAAATGTACATGCCCGCTAATTAAACAAATTGCAAAGTATGTATCCCTTGTGATTCTCAAATTAAAATACATACAACTAGCAAAGTTCTTCCGGTTTTACGTTGGGCGCCATTTTTATTTATTTACGACGAGACACATCAACCACCAACACACAATCCCTCCTATATGCTTCCAATTCACACAACCGAAACAACTCATTTCGAAAAACCATCCCCGGTGCAGCCATTAAAACATTGTCCACATTTAAATTTCTGTTTAACCTCAAAACCAGTTTCATATTTGCTTACCCAATTTGCGTATGCACCTCCCCATCATTAAAACACTCGAGCAAAAACAAATTAATATTTCAGCACAACTATCGCGTGCTTGTATAAAGTTTCATTTTCATCGAAATTTAATTTTTATTGTTCTTTTGTGTCCTTGTTCAATCTACCTGCCCATCCTTTAATCCAGTCGATTCCAATTAAGTTGAGGTTTTTAAAACACCAATATCGAATCGATGATGATTCATTCAGTGGACGTTTTCTTCTTCTCTTTTTTTTAACAATTTATGTTTTCCCCCTCTTCCCTTCTTTGACAATAAAATAAGAACAACAAAAAACCGCACGTAAAAAAAAAATCAGCACAAACCTGTCAAACTGATGGATTTACGAAACGAATTTTCTGCCATCAAAATAGAAAATTGATATAAAATTTCGCCACACTGTTCAATGAAGAGGAAAGTATACAAAAAACAACAAAATTCGCGAAACAAATACACAACAAAGAAAAACCAACAACAAACAAACGAGCGACCACCCTTCAGAATAAATCCATCCATGTAAATATGCAGAGAAAAAAAAAAGTGCAAAATCGACCAAAAAAAAAAAGGAAAATTCTGAAAAATTCAATAAATTGTTTATTTCTTTTTTTGTGTCCTTTGTCCATATTTTTTTCTTTTTTTCCTTTGCTCCCTTTTAGGGGGAGCAAATTTATATTTAACGAGATTTTCAGAAAAAAAAAAAATATTAGCCATATGAAGGAGCGTAAGGATGAATGGCGGCAACAAAAAGTGAAAAAAAAAGGACTCAAACTGTACCCACTGCCTGGGTGCTCCTCTTATGGTTGATGTACTTCGTATATCCTCTGAAAATACGGTTTTGACTTCCATCTCTCTGCTCCAGCACATCCACTGAATAATTCCACTTTTCACTGATGGGGAAATGAAAAAAAAATGTTTTTTTTTTTTTTTGTAGCACCGCTGAAAAGTGAAGGATGAAAAAATCGATCAAAACGAAAGAGCATTTCATCATCATCATCGTCCTCGGCCTCGGTACTCATTCGTCGTCTGGGTCGTCGCCAGCCAGCATTGGAGTTGGTACCTATAGTTATTCAACGAAAAATGCCGGAATCGATGTTTGAGAAGGTAAATGTTATAAAGGGTGGTGGGGTGGCACAAAATGAGAGATACAAAATGTAACTAGGGTGCGTGAAAAAGTATGACGGGGAAGTTGTTGATCACTTTGGGAGTGAAAGGAAACTAAAAAGAGTCAAAGTTTAAATGGATTATTATGCAGCGAATTAATTTTACACCTGTTTTTTATACTTTTTTTAATAAGGGTTAGGGACTTAAGAAACGAAAGAATGACGACATTTTTAGCTTTCCATTTAGGACTTTATTCATAAATCCTTTAACTTTGGTATGACTTTATTTTTGACAACTGCCGACAGAAAAAAAATGCGACAGCACGAGCACATTGGCAACAATAATGGAATACTTGGAGGAGCTAAATTTATTGACAGCAGGAAAGTTGTACGGCGAAGACGACACAAATTCCGTTGTCAGGCAGAATGAAGCATTTACCTTTGGTCAATTGACAAAAATGGCAAATAAAGCTGCCGAACCGGACGCTTTAACGGCCGAGCTTTTTAAGGGAGCGGGAGATTACTTGGTGAGGAGCTTACACCAACTCGTCTCCAAGATTTGGTCAGAGGAAAGTATGCCTGATGAATGGAACTTCAGCATGGTTTGCTCGAAAGGAGGTCCTCTAAACTGATGCAACTATAGTCATCAGTCTCTTCAACATCGCCTATAAGATCATATCTGCTGTAGGTACTGTGTGAACGCCTGAATGTAACCATTCGTCAACGAACTGATTGGTCGTTATCAGTGTGGCTTTAGGCCTGGTAAGTCCACAACCGACGAAATATTCACTACGGCAGACCCTGGAGAAAACCCAAGAAGTGCAAATACTCACCATCTATTTATCGATTTCAAGGCCGCATACGACATCACTTATAAAAACGAGCTATACAGAGCCATGTCTAGTTTTGGTGTCCCTGCCAAACCTGTCAGATTGTGCAGAATGACGAAGGAGAACGCTGTCTGCTCCATAAAGTTCGGAATCAATCTCACCGGGACCTTTGATGTCAAAAAGGATTTAGACAAGGTGATGTGCTGTCATGTGAACTTTTCAACATCATTTCTGAGAAAATTGTGCGAAACTTTTTTAAAAGTCTGTGCAACTACTTGCATACGCTGACGACATCGACAACATTGGTAGAACACAGCGAGCTCTCACTGGTGCGTTTGCGAGTATTAACATTAGCATAGAAGTGGCAGAAATGAGTTTATAGTGGTAAATGAAGGCAAAGCAAAGTGCATGCTGTCAACAAGAAGGGATACACAACATCGACGAATCGGACAGAATGACAGCTAAAACTTTAGGGACTTTGTCTACTTCCGCTCCGCTATAAACTCTGAAATCAATCGAAGGGCTACACTTGCCAACTGTTCTTTCTTTGGTCTAAGAAGGCAACTGACTAGTAAGACCTTGTTAAGAAACACTAAGGAAACTCCATATAAGAACCCCATCATCCCAGTCCTGCTTTATGGCGCAGAATCAAGGACGTTAACAAACACGAATGAAGATTTTCGTGGTCGCTTTCGAACGCAAAATTTTTCGAGTGATTTTTGGTCGCCTTGGTATTGACGGGCTTTATAGGAGGAGGAGCTTTAACAACGTACTGTACGAGCTGCACAGCAACATCGACCTGGTCAGAAAATTAGGTATTAGTCGAATACGATGGCTACGACATTTAGAGCGAATGGACAACAACGCTCCGGCCCGGAGAGTTCTCGATTCCAACCCGGAGGGACAACGCAGTAGAGGAAGACCTCACCTCAGGTGCACGCAATTGGAAGGGAACCTCTTGGAGTCCGCACCTGGAGGCTTTTAGCCTAAGATCGGTCTAACAGGAGAGGCTGTTTGAGTCCCAGGTCCACCCTAAACTGTAGCGCCATCTAAAAGAAATCAAAAGGGCTGGCTCAATTGCCAAAATGACTTCTGACAGTTACGGTGAAAAGGGCTTGTTTTAGGTCGAGTTTCTAGACCATACGGATCACACCAACAGGCTAGCGGTTCACTGAGATACTCACTTTCTTTTTTATCGAATGCGGGTCTAAATTGTAGCTTGTACAGAAAAGTTGGAAACGCTATTCATTCGAAACTACACAAAAACGTGAAAAGATCCCGACTATGTTTAGAATTCCACCAAAAATAAAAATAACAAAAATAAAACCACACCCTCGTACTCATGTTCTTACAGATTATATTATTTACTATTCAAAAGCCTACAACTAACTATATATCCTTACTAAAACCAACCCCTCCTAGCACGCTTCGATGGTCCACTTGAATCGATCATCGCTGGTCACCTCGGCAGCGTTGCCCACCGTTGTAAACACCTTGTACGATCGATGATCCTCGTCGAATTCATCGCCCACATACAACAGCTCATTGTAGGCGACATTTTTAATCAAGCAATCATCACCCTGCGGCTCAATCTTCCATTCACTCCCTTCAATCATGTCGTCGGAGGTCTGTGACGCTGCAACCATTCGATTACGTCCATCCAAGTTGCGATCGTCGGCAAACAAATAACCCCCGTAGGGGAACTCAAAGAAGATGCTGTAGTCCACACGTTTGGGCTGCCATCTGAGCTGGGTTCCCGGTGCCATTATCGCGTACCGCCGCAACCTCGGATGACCATGGGCAATGTGCAGATAGTCGTGGACATACTTGTTCTTCAGGCACACTCTATCGCTGAAGACGAGGCTTCGCACGGACACGGGAAGTTTCTGCTCCAACAGCAGTAGTTGGGTCTTCTTCTCTGGACTCAGTTGTAGTCTTGTTGAGTTGGAGCGCTGCAATAGCTCCTTTAGGTAGTATCCAAGCTTTAGAATGTAGCGCTTTCCATTGATATCGTTATTTTGCGCCATTTGATTGTAGATCGCGTTGTAGGCGTCAATCAGCTGCGGAACCAAGTGGAATTTCTCCATATTCCTCATAAGATGTTCCGTGTCGATGTGGGTGTACAGGCCGGCGATGACCTTTGAAATGATTCGTGTGAATAGTGCGGAGTCCAGAGTGGATATCTCATCGGCCAGCCGGGGAAGGTTGGTGTCCTGCTCAAAGAAGTGGTTAATGGTGCTTTCGATCCAGAGTTTGGCCACTGCACCCTCAAACAAGACTTTAAGGTTGTCCACCATGTTGGTGGCCTTGATGTGGATTTCACTGTCGATGGAGTTTCCCAGCACTACCTCGTCTTGCAGACCACGCGTCAGGCGAACGATTTTCAGCGGGTCATCATGGCCGCGACGAATGATCTCCTCGAGGAGCGCCTTGTATACCAGAAACTTGAGCTCACCATCTCGTACAGCGCTGGCAAAGTCCACCAAGATGTTGAAGTTCTCACTGCGATTGTCGTAGATAGCCTGGACGACGGAATTGACTTCGCTCAGTTGGTTTAGCAGTTGCTGCTCAGCCTGCACATAGCTCCGTCTTCGGATTAGATCGATGAGACGTTGATTGGTAAGTGGCCCTGGTTGCTGAGGGCTACCCTGCACATAATTCCGCTGATTGGAGTGTTGCACGCTACCCCGGTGGTCGTCAATCTGGCGAGAGTCTCTCTGCGGTGCATGTAGCGAATCCGGAACATAATTCCTCATCTGTCTGTAGTCATCTCTCGGTGCCTTCGGGTAGATGTCCTGGACAAAGTTCCTCCTCCCTTCGCGAGTATAGCCCAAAAGTTGTTCCTCGGTCTGGCGGAGATCCTCCCTCAACTGGGGCAGTCTTCGTTGGCAGTTTACATCGCTCTGATCGTTGGAGCAGAAATACTTAATCAGCATATCAATGTCCGACTGGATGCGCATTCGTCGCTGCTCTAGCTTTGTAACCCAATCACCTCCCGATCCCCAGACCGGGATACAATTCGACAGGACAACCAATGCGACCAAGCATTGGAAGGCTAACTCAGCTCTTGGTGTCATCTTTCGATCGCGGACAAAATAAAACTGAGTGGGGTTCTACCGGGAATCTCTATACCAGTCGGTCCGGACCGAACTTAGAGGTTGCGTCACCAAAAGCGATAAGACAATTGAAATGTGTAATACTTTCAATTTTGTTGCTTTCGATAGCGCATGGCCGCAGCGGGCTGCACGAGATTAAATTGCATGCATGAGGTTAGAAGTCAAGAGCGCTTATGCTTGAGAACTATAATAGCTAATTGTACGGCTGTGATTGTAAAGTTACACGGGGGTTAAGTGATTCAATGGACGCGCCGAGATTATCTGCGCTGCGGTGGAAAGTGATTTGAGAATGGTGAAAGCTGCTGAGATGGGACAGAGCAAGAGTGATTCTGGCTTTTCTGGTTTCGTAATTTGTTTCTTAATTAAAATGATTTATTGCCGCTTTGTTGGACGGGGCAGCGTTAAGATATGATGACGCTTGATGTGGATCTGTATTGAAATGTGGACTTTTTTTTAATTCAGTTGCTGTTGATAAAGTGATGAGTGACAGGTGGACTAATTTCTGTTTGTTGTGTAAGAAGAAAAGGCGGCAGTTGCGTCACCTCAATCTTTTTATAGTTGGTACATGACATGGCGCACGTTTTCTTAAATGTGCTTCTCTGGTAATTTTTGAAAATGGTTTTCATGAGAGGAGGGATCTCAAATCAGGATACATATTATGTCTGCGAATTTAGACCATAGATTGATTTGAATGAGAGTCATTGGGTATACTCGGACGAAGTCAAGTATCTTGGAGGGATCCTATAGATAAAAGACTAAGTTGGAACCAACATTGAAGGAAATGAAAAAGCTGATTAACTAGCCAGAAAGGGCTCGGAATCCCTCTTTATAGGACCTTAATCTATCTCTGCAATCGCCAAATTCAGCTATAAGAAGCTGGGGGATACAACAATTAATGTATTTCATATTTGGGGGCCATCTCAGGTCTCCAGACAGCCAAAAAAGATAATCAGCCTTTCAAAAAAATGCCAGAAAGATATTGCGATATTACCTTAATGAAATGCATTTAGTCGATTCACCGAAGTGCCGACTATGTCTCGGAGAAGACTTATGTGAAAGTCCGGCCCGTTGTGGTATTAGAAGGAAATCAGTTTTCAGGGAAATAATAAGTAGCGAAGAATTAAGGAAATCTCCTGTTGAATGCATCATCAGCTACATTAGGAAAGTCTAGACGCTCTTTTAGTTCGACGTGCATCATACGATCATACCGCTCTGGCGAGTCAGAAGTTTACTTACTTAGGTCACGCTACAGTCCGGGGTGGACCTGGGCCTCAACCTTCGCTGTACAAAGACTGGCATGTATAGGAACAACTATAGTGCGTTGAGAACAACACCGACTGCTGGGTTGGAAACGCTTCTTAACCTGCTACCTATGGATCTATACGTGCAAGAAGCGGCTGCCAAAACTGCGTTGAGGATAAGCCAGACAAAATGCTGGATCCCCAGTCTATGTGGACATGCGCGAATCCTCAAGGAACACGTAGGGAGTGACGTCGACTCTGATTACATGTCACCCTACTTAGATTTTGATAAACCATTCTCTTGCCAGTTTCCGAGCAGGGAAGAATGGGACAGGAACAAACCCACGGAAACGACATCGATAGCCATCTACACTGATGGATCAAAGATGGAATGTGGAACTGGCGCCGGACTATTCTCAGAGGAACTCAACATACATAGTTCAATCAGGCTTCCGGACTACTGTAGTGTTTTCCAAGCTGAGGTACTGGCGGTCGCGGAAGTGGCAAGCATGGTGTCAATAATGGCAGTACCGCGGAATGATATTACCATATTTATTGACAGCCCAGGCGGCTATCAAGGCAATCTCTAATAATGAGATAAAATCCAAACTAGTTCGCCGCTGTCGCGAAGAGCTCAAGGTTCTTGGCTCGCAGCATAGTACGAATCTCTGCTGGGTTCCTGGACACAGGGACATAACCGGTAATGAGAGGGCTGACGAACTGGCAAGAAAAGGTTCTGCAATGGACCTAGACCAGGCACTTCAGTCGATCAAGCCACCAATCTACAGTCTCAGAGAACGAGTGGAATACAAGATCCGAATGAAAGCCAACATCAAGTGGAAAACACTAACCACCTGTGACATATCACGGAAGATGTGGCCAGAATACAACAAAAGCAGGACCAACAAACTTCTGCGATACGATAGAGTATCGCTGTCTAAGATTGTTGGCGCCCTCACTGGTCACAACCTTCTAAGAAACCACGCAATGAAACTAAATCTCAAGAACGACGACATTTGTAGAGGCTGCGGTGATGAAGAGGCCCATGAGGACACCCCTCACTTTCTCTGTCACTGCTCGAGTCTCTGTCACTTGAGGAATAGAACACTTGGAAGCTACTGCTTCCAGGATATCCAAGAACTATCTAACGTTTCAATATCCAATCTTTACATGTTTCTGAGGGCAGCGAGATGGTTGGACAAAGTCTAGTAACCACGGGAAGGATGAAATAAAGCCAGTACAACACGGCTAACCCCTTCGAAGGGTATCACAATGGGTCCACAAGGAAGTGGAGTGAAGAGGAGGCTACTCAGCTTCACCAACCCGTTAACCTAACCTAACCTAACCTAAGAGTCTGCAGAAATGGTTTTTAGTGGGCGCAGTAGCAGATCCCAGGTTTGATCTCCGGAAAAACACAAAATTACATCTTACGGTTTTTTCTACTGCGCCACCTCTCGCGAACGTCTGACAAACATCCGAGAGAATGACTGTCCTGAAAAAGCTTCTCAATTCAGCCGTTCGGACTCAACATAAAATTGTAGGTCAATTCCATTCGTCTCAAAAAATAAAAAACTGACACAAACGAATGGTTGCAAGAAGCTAGGCCTAGGGTGTCTACCGCCTGTTGCGCCACCTATTTATTTTTTTCAGAAATGGTTTTTCCATGTCCTCAGCACCGATTGTGACAAAGTTTCCTTGTTCGTCTTTGTAGGACTCTGATCGGGTCTTGTTGCCATAACACGTTCTTTTTATCTTTTGGTAAAACTTCCGAACATTGTTCCTGGAGTCACACCTCTCTATTTCCTTGATCGCTCGCTTCTCATGCTCTTTCTTTTTCTTCCGGAGAAGCCGGTGTTCTTCCCTACTCTTTTGCTCGTAGAGCTCATGAGCTTCTGTTGTCCTTCTCTGCAGCGCCGCGATGTAGGCGAGTTGCTTTGCTGCATGTGCTTGCCGGCACTTTTCATCAAACCAAGGGTTTCGTGGTGGTCGGCACAAACCAGTAAGAATAGACCGCCGACTTCCCGTACACCTACCCGATTCCCCCCGGAAAGAATTTCCCTGTCTGTGAATACGTGTAAATGTCAAAATAAATGGCGGCAATGTTTTTCTATGCAATACCATGCGACCAGGATTTTTCAAGTATGCGTGCGTTAATGGCGCCCCTTTGATTTTGTACAGCACCAATACATGAAAAATCCTGGTCTCGCCGGCAGCTTGTAGGCAAAGTCCGTTATGTGGGAGGAGTCGACGGTCTATTCTTCCTGGTTTGTGGTGGTCGGGTGAAACTAGCACATCAGTTGCGGCGTTTCTTATGGCCTCTCGACGTCGATGCCAATGGTCTTCAGCGCACTTGAAGCTGGCTGTGCAGGACTTCTCGAGAGGTTGAGGGATCGCGTGATCGGCAAAAGCTCTGGCGGTTTTCTAGAATACTGGAGGAGTGCCTTGCGTCGGTCGCAACATGGTCAATTTAATTGACGGTTTGTTGATCTGGTGACCGCCGTGTTCCTTTGTATATTGAGGTGAGGAAACCGGTGTGCTAGCTATAGTAACATTATACGTCCGGTAGCAAAGTCGATTGGCTTAAGTCCGTTTCCAGTCGTATTGTCGTGTAGGCTATGCTTTTCGATTGTGCTACCCTCCTTTCCTATTTTGATGTTAAAATCGTCGTATTTAGGACATTATTGCTCATATGTTTTGACGAGGAGCTCGTAGAAATACTCTTCGGCAGCATTGACTTTATTTTCTGTGGGGTCGTGAGCACATTTTAAACTGTTGTTGGCGAATTTAGACTTGATGCGGATATTTATAATGCGCTCACTAACGTGTTGAAAGCTCAAGACTTCTTGCCTAAATCTGCCGCTCACAACGAATCCACATCCAAATAGACGCTGCTTTTGTTCTTTGTAGTAATCGTAGTAGATGTCTCAGTTTTCCAACGTTATTTTGCCGGGCATGGCGGTGATATCTGCATTGTAGCAGTTTAGTTAAGCATAGCCCATGAACCGCACATCTGGCCAGATGCTGACGATATTCCCAATGGCAGTCTAAAAACGAAAACGGAAAAATCCCTGTCAATTGAGTACTGGCCCAAAGTTTCTGCTTCATCTAATACAAAGCTCAAAATGTCACAACAACCGTTGACACTTTGTAACTACTCTTTGTAGGTTTATCTCTTGGAAAAGTTGATTTCAAAAGTAAAAAAATCGTTTTGAATATACATTTTAATAACAATTTCGCAAATTCACAACAAAAGAACAAACAAAAAATAAAGAAACTCCTTGCAAATCTATATGAAATTACAATTCCTTCCGCACCATTATGCACGTAAAAAATTGACTTTGACTCTTCAGACTTTTATCGTGAAGCTGAGGGTTACTTGCACAAGTATACAGCTCTACAGCTCCCCTCCGTTTTGAATAGGTAACGTAACGACCAGTGAAGTGAACATGCTCTGCTCTCTGTCTCAGTGCTGCCAGTGCATAAATTCACAATAACAAAGGTGAAGTATGGGAACGCCTCGAAGCAATGCGACCAACCGACAAGAATGGAAACAAAAAGACTTTTTCAAAAAAAAAAAGGAGGAAAAGAAAAAAAATTGCGAAAACCCATCACTGGAAGAGTGGAGAGTCCTCTTTTCAGGAGCTCCTCCATTCTTTTTTTGCTTTTTATTCCTTTTAGCTTCCATTGTATCTATACGTGCCTAAGCATTCCTGTCATTCCCTTAATGTGCTCATCACCATTCAGATTCACCATCATCATCAGCATCAGAAGCTTCACAGCAGCATATCGTCCTTGTGTCAGTTCACCACCATTCCACCAACTGGAACTGGCAACTATATGCTTTGCTGTGGTAGATGTCCTCTTTTTGGGTTGGCTGGGCTGCTCCTCCAACTTCGGTTTCCCTCCAAAATCGTATAGGTATAGGACTCGGTGGGGTATGGCTCTTCTTTTATAATAATATGCAAAAGACTTTTGACCCAAACGTACGAGTACCAGTTGATGATGTGAGGCTGGGGAGAGATATTATTGCGGGAAAGGACTCCACTGGTCCTATATGTCGCGTAACAGATTTATGCCCTTTGCGGAGATATATTGCGACTGCTATACCGCACAAGCTGGGGGGGAAGCAAAAGGGCAGATGTTTTGTAGTACCTATACCTTTCATTCGTCGCTGGTTTAATCTCCTGGAAGATGGAAATCTTTGTCTATTCAAATTCCTGCAGTGGATCTACTCCGCACACTGTGTAGTGGCTGCTGATGGAACAAAGGTCCCTATACGACCGACCATACGTCCGCTGTGTATTTGCCTAAGCATATATCTATAGAGCAAGGGAATTGGCTTCTATAGTAGATACACGAGCTGTGTATGCCTACATAGGACCAGAGGAATTGCTGCTGCATTATGCACCGAAGAACTCTGGACACGGCCATACTATAGCGGCCGCATTCAAGAAGGTTTTCGCATTTTGGTCGTGACTTAGGAGGTATACGGTGTACCTTGGCATGGTATCCTGCAGAGAAAGGCAGCATGTGCATCACATTCACGTATGTGTACGTTGGTTTTGGTAATTAGGTTTTTGCCTCCATTAACATGGCCACAATGCAAATTGCTCTATTCTGGTCGGAGTTGTAGTCTTTGTTGTTGTATATAGTCGACGTTGGTTACCAATGACCGGTTGTAGGGAATTCCATTATGCTCCATAGCTCGGGGCTGAAGGGTGAATGATTCAATTGGGCGGCTGAACCGTATAATACCGGACACCGCCGCCCGAACGATGAACAATTCGTCTATAAACTAGAACTGGTAATATGATTATCAGTTTCATTGCGTCATTATCCGATGGCAATTCAGATTTAATTGAAAACGAAAATCCCATCAACCACAGTATTAAATTATTACCAGATTTCGTGGTGGAGGGTTAGGGTTGTTCTTGTTATTAATTGCCATGGATACCATTGTCATTAGGTTTGTGTATTATTTGATAATTGGTCGGCCGTATTGGGGTAGTAATGAGCAACTTTGAGAAATTAGTTTTTGATTTCGAAAGGCTAGGATTGATGATTTTGAAATTAGTTGGAAAATTTGAGTTTTTATTCGTTACTGATGATTATGTGAGACGAAGCTTTGAAGCTCAATAGGTTTCTGTGGTGCGAAAAGCCTGCGAATTCTACACGGGAGAGATAGATGCATCTCGAGTCGTCGTTTGGTTGATATCTCAGCCGAAAAAATATATAAAGAAGTAAATGGGGACTCTGAACGGAAAACGGGGGCAAGTAGTGAAGGTGAGCAATATTCGAACATTTATTATGTTCGCAGCTGAGTTAGCAGTGCAAGTTAAATTCATGATCGGACTGAGCCGCAAGAATATTCGCATACTCACGGGGGCCATTACTGGACACAGTGTGTTTATGCATGTTTTTTGTGTTGTCCAATAAAATGAAAATTTTTAATCCACGACCAAAAACCAAGGGATCACAATGGACCTAAAGGCCCCGTGGTAGCACAGCACTCTTAAAGCTGTGTACTTCCCTCATACCTAACCTAACCTACTGGACACAGTGCAATAGGCGTACGCGCGGGAAGGCTGCGCATACTGCATAATGACTCCTGCAGAAGCTGCAGAGACGTTGAAGAAATAGAATCTGCTCGTCATCTGAATACCCAGCCCTTAAAAACAGTAGACAAAAGATTCTCAGCTTCTTCTTCGATGAAATAGAAGATCTGGAGAATTTTTGATCTTAAGGAACTCCTGAGATTCATACTCAAATCGGGGTGGTTCCAGTAGGTCAACAAACTCCACATCCTTCGGTTACTGTTAGGACAGGCTGGAAATCTGGATACAAGAGCTTATGTCTGTGAATAATACCAAATCTATAGGTGACTCAATAAAAGCGGTATATTCTTTGTCTCCAACAGGTATGAAATGGAAGCTTCCCGTGACTGGACACAATGGACCCAACTGATGGTCTACGTAAAGCTGTGGCAACCGCCAGAAGAGCACCCAATTACCTACCTACCTACCTAGCAGTGGCGATTTTTTTTTAGCTAAGTTTTGTGTCAAAGCTCGGTGATCGTTGAGTTTGGCGTTCCTTACGTCAAGTTTCTTGCCCAGACGTCTCGAGGTATCTTAAATAGTGGCGTTGCAATCTTCGTCTTTTTTGTGACTTTAATAGCCTTCCAGAGCAAATAGCTGGATTGTTCTCTAACTATAATTTTCCATTCGATTGCATGCTGAATAGTTTTTTAAAATATTTAATTATTCTTGGTAGCATCCAGTTCAGAGATTGTGTAGCAAAGACTAACTTTCTGTAAATCAAAAAAAAAAAAACCGGCTATCGTACCTTTTACCAAACGAAGGAAACTAGATTTCCTTATTGGACCCACTATGTATGGGGAAACAATTGAATTTTGACAGGAAGCCAAGTATTTTTGACATAGTAAACTTTCATGGAACCCACAAATAGAGAGTATCGTAAACAGGGCTACCAGATCTGCCGTCGAGTCTACGGTAACAATAAGCGATCACTTATGCTGCCGTGGCCTGGTGGACAAAGACTAACGAAGTCACAACAGTCAAAAAACTACAACTGGTCCAACGTATAGCTGGAAATTGAATGTTATCCTAGGTCTATTATCTATTCAAATACACATTCAAATGGGGACAAGACTGAGTATTCATCGTCTTGGCCCCTATTCCTACCATGGAGCTCATCTGTCTTTGCTTGACGTTATGGAGCTTGATAGCCAATTGGGCATGTTTCTAGACGTCATGCAATGGGAACAGGAATATAAAAAATAAATAGTTGGCGCAAAAGGACCGTTAAGCGCCCTAGGCCTAGCTTCCGACAATTATTCATTTTGTGTGTGTGTGTTTTTATTTTTATGACGAATGGAATATAGCTTCCATAAAACCTTCTATTTTATCATCCCCCCAGGTGAGAACTGGTAAAAATACAAAACCAATCCATCGCGACCTGATCTAGTTTGGTACACAGACGTTTCTAAGATGAAGTCACGAACTGGATCTGAGATTTATAAAGAATCACCACGAGCGAACTATTCAGTTAGCCTTGGCAAAAACTCGTCCATATTCCAGCCTGAAGGTTAATAACCATTGCGCAACCAGAAGGGGCAAACAGCACTTATGAGGCAGTTAGGAACTACTGGGACTACCTCTTCTCCGCTGTAAACACTGAAACACTGAAATCAAGCGAAGAGTTTCACATGGCATTCGCATTTTCTCTGGTAAATAAGACGAAAGGACATTGATGAGAAAAATCCAGGATAGGATTCTCAAAATCTGTGGAGAAGAAAATCTTACAGAGAACTCTATTAGCTTTACAGCGACAGCGCTTGGCAAGCTTCCGGCGCAGTAATTGTTGTAAACAGTCCATGTGACCCTTGAAATTGCGGGCACAGGTGACGGACCTTGAGATGTCACCGGTGTCAATAAGCTGCATGACACAGAGCATTCGTTGTAGAAGAACTTGCCACTTGTTGGCTGGCACTAGTAGTATTCATTTAGCTGGAAAAGATCATAGTCCCGGGATCCGTTGTAGTTGGGTGGTCCGACAGCGGCTATGTTAAATGAGCTTTCGTATTGGACAATGCAGGTCCATGCAGGTCCACTTGGGGAGTTCAGATGTTGGTGTTCCTAGCCTCAACATATCTTGGGCCAAACCGCACCTGGTGAAAACCTTGCCGAAGGCTGGTGCTGCCAAAAGAACGCCAGCCATAAGGAATAAAGCGAACTTCATATTGAAATGGTTGTTTTCAAGTCTTCTTGTGCGGACAACTGACTAGAAGGCGTTTGTCGCGCTTTTATAGTAAATTTTTCAGAGGAAATCGTTACTATAGCAAATCTTGCTCACATATCTATACCTACCCCCAGAAAAGATCCGTGTCTTACTGTCTGTCTCCGTAGTAAAAAGGTGGCTCTAGCACCTCACCAGGTAAGGCACAATTGGCTCCTTTTAAAGAGGCCGCAGTTCCAATGAAGGCTCTCACGACTCATAATCAATAATCTAATCGAACGTCAAGTTACATAGTCGATTGAAAAACGTTCTATCTTGCGGGACACGAATTTGTTGCAACCGTCACAACAGATTTGTTTTTCTATTTGCGTTATTCGGAACAAAGGTAAAAGGTTATGTCAAGCTTGAAAAACAGTCAACGAATTCGCTATTAATGGAATAATGTCAAAAACTGCACAAATTCGTCACAACTTTGAAAAACAGAGTTGCCACAGTGTACAAAATTTCGACTCATTGCTTGTTATGTCAGATAAATAATATTTATTTTACAAAATGTAAAAAAACCCACGGCTAGTTCCTAGATCTTTCTGTAAAATCTTCCACAAGGGATGGGCAGGGCATAGCTCCAATTGCTATGAACGATGCCGAATTGACTTATTCGGCTTCTTCTAAACACTGCGCTGCACAACGGCAATAACTTCTTCTGTTCGCACTGTTTGTCGTCTTTGGGGATACGTATTATCCACTAGAGTGTACATGGTGCGAAAACTATTCATCATGTTCCGAATAACTTGCTCAGATGGACGATTATATGTCGACTGTAAAATGGACATAGCGCACGATAAGTTCGTCGAACCGAACCATGGTTTTCAAAATAAGTTTTTCAGATGCCGCCTGTTCTAGCGTTAATCTATTCACCGTGAAATGGAAAAATGTACTAACCACAAACCAGCTTTTAACTGTCAAATTGACAATCTGTAGAAATAGTGTTGCCAGTTTAAAATAATGTACTAGCGTACTATGCAAGTGCACTTACAAATCATTCAATAACTTCATTTGTCAAGTCAAAAATTTCCTTTAAAACGGCCTTTTCCACATTGCCTGCCTACTAACAATAATATTTTATGTTTGTCGGTGTCAAATAATTATTTTTTAATAAATGCTTCCCCATATGTCTATAATGTCAAAAAATCGATTACCATTCAAATTTCATGAACTGTTAATAAAATTCGAAACGGTTTTCGTATGTCTCTACCAAATTGAATAATACCACCCCAACCACCTGAGTCTATCCAAACATTCCTTTCCTCATATACCCACCTATCCCAGTACCCACCCATCGCCATTGAAACAATAGATATCACCTCCACTTAAACTCTAAATAACTTAAGGCTTTAATTACAACCAATAGGTATATGGGGGAGGACATTTTATTACAATATCTCTCTCTCTCTCTATTGCACACAATCAAGTAACAAAGTCGACGAGGACGAGGACAACGACATTAACCCTCAAAAAACAAAAGCACACACTCATTCAGCTGCTGGTGCTGGGTTTGCTCATTCAAAAATCCCGTACCATCAAATATGCATAACAAAAGCACTCCTTCCCCCACACAAGTTTGTGACTTAATTAAATGTAATTTCCATGTAGTCGAGCGATGAAAATGAAAAGGATTGCAGGGGAGCAGGAAGGATATACGCAACGAGTTAAATACCACCCTATCGGTGCTTCTGCCTACTAACAGGCATACACAACTTTTATACCACCCTTATAATAGTAAATCTCATAAAAAGCACAAAACGAATTCAAAAAAAAAAAAAAAAAAAATTAAACAGAAACCCAGGGAAGGGACAGGATAATAATTTCAACATCAACGCCACGCAGCGTAAAACGAAAAAGCACAACAACATGAAAGTAATTACCAAGCAGAATAAGCACCACTCTAGCAACAAATAATTATAAAATAATGAATCCTTCGTCCCGTACTCCCTCCATGATGATGTTGATGATGACGATGAGGATAAAGGACAAACCGACTATATACAAAATCAGAACATGCATGACAGAGGGAAATATACGAGCTGGAGATCCCATTCCAATAGGGCACGCGTTGATATAACACTAAGTTTCTTCCATAAAAACAAATTCAGAACTTTAGGCAGCGGCGGCGCCAGGACTGCGACTGTATGTCGTCATCATCGTCTTCGCAGTCCTTTATTAATTATTCAACAAAATAAAGTACTTACGGCATCCTGCCGCTTAAGGAATACGTTTTATGCGACGTGGAATATCCCGAATTTTTGGAATTTAAATACATGCGGGGGTATCCCCCTTCGCCTTGCTTTCCTCTCATTTATAATTTTAATCAACGTAAAAGCTCGTCTAATATGAAGTTGAATCAAAAATGGGACAAAGCCATCATCAGGAACACAACACAACAACACTAAGTGAGGGGGCATGGGTAAGCCAAGCCAACTCCCCGAGGGAACAAGATTTTGTGTTATAATAAATTGTGGTGTTGATTCCTCTTTTTGGTTGTTTCCTTTTTACCGTCCTGCAAAATGGAGCTCCTTTCCCTGTTGTTTCACAATGCGGGGGAGGCGCTGTGCTGGAGGCATTCAAATTACCACAATTGTTTTGTGTGGATTTGTGCGTTCTCGAGTTTTAGCTCTGGCATGCTTAAAAATTAATTAAAGGACATTTTGAATGAGATAATGGGATCAGAGAAGGAGAATCGATGCAAAGGAAGATTAACAAGTCCTTTTTCTGCCGGATGAAGATGCTACAATGAAATGAGCAATGTAACTGAGTGGGTGCGCTGATAATCGCCAGCGAATGGAGTGGAGCTTCACATTTAATTTAGGAAAATCATTTCTAAAGTTCACCCAAGGGGAGGAAATTAATACGCACAGGCGAGAATGTGGGTAATTGGATGTACCCCTTACTCGAAGCTTCACTTAATATCTTAAATTTCCTCGCAAAAAATCTGCATAACGTCCATAATCAAGATTTGAATTGGTAGGGCTTATGCAATTTTCGCACTGACAGGTACTTGACACTTGACAACTTGCATTTCAATTGTCCATCAGCAAACATCTCTGAGTCTGAGCAACTCAGCAGCGAAACAAAAGCCTCGACTCGACACCTATTTCCATTTCCGACAAAACGGCTTCACATTCCACAATGCTTATCCCTGTAGTCCTTATACAATATTTTTTAATTAAGTCACTGGCTGCCAGAAGCAAAGAGATATAGACGAGTTTTCCCAAGCGCTTCATAATAAACCCCAAACGAATTCCGCTTCACCAATGTACAACAAAAAGAGAACTGCTGCTCCTTTGTACTCATTCACTCGCCCTGTAGGACGAAAGGATCTAGTTATAGGTGGTTGCAACCACCAGTACCAGGATTTTCGTTTTCATACCAGCAGAATGGGAGAAAAATACTGAAAGAGTTGTAAATTTAGAGGAAGAAAAAAAATCCAATAAACATAAAACCGATTCCGGTCCTCTTGTGGACCAGCGAAGGGCTTCAACCAAAAGCGCAAAACACCGAGTAGGTACCTTACCTGTGCTCGTAATTGAAAATGTTCTCACCGTGTCGTCGGCGTTATCGTCTATCCCTGGTTATGGCCACTACTTAGTTCGTTTACTTTTGTGGTGCATTTTGTAGAGTTCGCACCGAATGAATGTTGTGCGAGGGAAAAATGTTGTTTCTGGTGGTGACTTTTTAGAAATTCCCATTTCAAAAGAGTTGCAACTGCAAGGCTAAAGTGGCAACGGGAGAGGAAAATACGTTTCCAACAATTAAGAACTTCGATAACAAATTTAAGTTTATTGTTAGACGCAAACACATTTTGAAAATTGAACGTGACTGTAAAATAAAATGGCGTGGAAACGACAAAGATTTCCATAGGAATCTATAGACGGGGCTTTAAAAAAGGTTACAAGTTGTGTGCAATAGATTGTGCAATATTTGCGTCAGCAATCTGAATAGAATCTTAAGTGCAGTCACAGTCACAGAAAACTTTCTCAATGCATACAAACTCAATTTTTATTCTTTCTAGTTAAATGTCACAATTTTGACAGAAATATTGTCCAAGAAAATTGCATAAGCTTGTGGGCAAACAATGGTTTCTGCAACTCAAGAGAACTTTTGGTCCAATCAATCTTCTGGATTTAAAACCAGTAATCGAGGGATTTTTTGTCGTGCTTTTAAAGCAGTTTTAAATGTTCTTATAAGAAGGAAATATTCGTTGAATATAGAAAAACTTGCAAAAACTTCTTGCAAATAATAAAAAACAAGCCAAATTCCGCATAGTTAAATAAACCAACCGCCAATCACTTCGCGTTTGTTTACGAATTCTGGAGATGTTTTTATGGGGCGTCTTTAAAATTAGTTCTCCTTTGTTGAGAGTAGTAGTTTAGGTGTTTTATTCGACGCATTTCACAAGTAACGCTTGGTCCTCTCCTTTGTGCATTTTAAAGTATACTGCCTTGAGCGTTTTATGTAATTCTGTACCCATCTAAGCCTAGTTTTAGGTGCGTTTTTGACATATATCTAAGGTTTATTGCCGTTTTATAGATGTAAAACTGCCTTTCGTATTTTTAAGACCAGACTTAGGCATGTATTTGGGGGTTTATTCTGGACAGGAAATGAATATGTATCAAGCAATTTGGGGAAAACAATTCGCTTCGGCTCAGCACTTTAGGCTACATCAGAAGGGTCAGTTTTGAACATTCTATATACGATACTAGCGGAGCTACTCAGACTGATGAAATCCACCCTTGGGGCGACTGCAGTCATAAAACGAGTGAGACAGTGTGCTGGGTACCATAACGACACTGCGGTATAGCTGGAAATGAGCAAGCTGACGAGCCTGCGAGAAGGGGCGTAGAACTGATAGATAGAGGGCGGGGGGGGGGGGGGGGGGTGGATATTAAACCACTCTCGTGTATCATAAAGGACGCTATTAGGAATAAAATGACAAAAGAATCCGACCGTGGCGTGTCTGGTATAAGGCCAATGTATTCAAGGTATTTTGGACTTATTCGATCATAAAAGATCTAGGGAAATTCTCAAACTATAGGCAGGGAAGAACTCAGGACACTGGTCGGAATAATGTAAGGGCAATATCTTCTTAGAAAGCATGCCAAGAGACTCAGACTGAGAGACTCAGACAATTGCAGGTTCTGTTTCTGTAATGGCCTTCAAGCCGAGGAAGATATACAAATACAACATCTACTGTGCGAATGCGATCGCGCCGAGCCAATTATGTCGCAAACGAAGGAAATTTCTGGGCAGCTACTTCTTCCAACATTTAGAAGAGATAGACCATGCGAACTGCAAAGGTCTACTTGATTTTTGCAGGGAAATTTGTTGTTTTTTTTATGGCAAGTGTTTAGGTATTTTTTCCATTTTATTTTACTCCAATTGGTTTTCTTACGGGATTATGATGCACCCTGATGGTATGCCTGCCTAGTGCCGTATGAGACCTCTCTCATATATCTCTCTCATATCCCTGTTTAACCTAACCTAACGTAGGCAATACAGATGTATTTTAAGGCGTCTATTTTTGCCTTATATTAGACCCTATAATCTTCGCTATTTGGTGCGTTTTAAGAGCGATTCGTTTACGTATTTCAGCAGTAACTCTTAGTCCTATTAACTTTTCCTTGATTTGATTTTTGCTGCGTTTTCGACGTGCTTTTAAAACTAATTTATTGGAGTTAAAAAAGTCATATTTGGTCCTTTTAACGTTTTTCGATGTTTTTCGAGGTATTATTTATTTATTTGCATTATTTTTTCGTACAAGTTTGCGTATTTTAGTGATAAATCTTGTTCCTTCTCTAGGTTCATGGACTGATTTTGACGCATCTTATAAGAGCGCTCTTGCTTTTTTTTTTGTGCTGTTTTAGATGGCTTTTTTTGTGTTTATATTTATTCTTCTATGGCTTAACTGCTGCAGCTCTTATTTTTCAGATTGTCCGGCGAAAATTTGACTGAAGCCGCTTTTGTGAAATTTGTTAGCTATTTATATCTACTTTTTTAAATGTCCTTGCTAATGTGAAGAGCAGACGTTGCAGAAGTAATATTTTTTTCTTTTCTAGAGAGTTTCTGTTGTCATTAGATCTGTTTCTTTACTTTTAAATTTTACGAATTTTTACTAATTCATACGAAATGTTACGCATTTTTACTCAATGTCGTTCCTTAACTTGAAAAATTCATCAAAAAAAAGAGTGTCTTCGGGAGAGCAAAATATTACCCTTCCCTCCACTGAGAAGTGAGAATCTTACTAGTTTTTACTCAACTAATTTCTTTGAATAAAAATTGAAGAAACTGTCAATCGCCTGAAAATTGACAGATGATTTGAAATTTGAAATATGAAATGTAACTTTTATAACATCTCGAATGCTTTTAATTCAGTCAGTTCAAACTTTTCCACTTTCCAAAACCAAATGCATCTGTCATTTTTCACAGTTAAAATAAATAAATAAATAAATAGGTGGCGCAACAGGCGGGTGACACCCAAGGCCTAGCTTCTCGCAACCATTCGTTTTGTGTGAGTTTCTATTTTTGGGACGAATGGAAGGGACCTACAATTTTATGCCGAGTCCGAACTTTTTTATGACAGTCATACTCTCGGATGTTTGTCAGACGTTCGCGAGAGGTGGCGCAGTAGAAAAAAACTTTAAGATGTAATTTTGGTTTTTCCGGGGATCGAACCTGGGATCCCTCGCACAGTAGTCCAGCACACTAACCACTGCGCTACTGCGCCCACAGTTTCACAGTTAGTAGGGAGAAAAGCGTTTCCTAACGTTTTCGTAAGTTTTTCTCTTTTGAGAGAGAAATTATCCCCACCACATCCATTTTGACAATCCTATTCTTTTGGATTTCTACTACAAAAGTAAAGGAACAGACATATTGTGATTTTAGCTTCCATTCGGTAGGTACCTAATCAGTTTTAGAAATTGATAATGTTTTTAGAATTGATGGCTTTGATATTATAGGTATATATTAGATTTAACAGTGCTTAGTAGGTCTACTGAGCTAGGGGTTCCAGGACCAAAGAAGGGTTTGTTTTATCGTAGATGTACTACCATTAAGAGTCGCTTGTTTGAATGAGCCTTCCTGCCGTGGAGGATAGGTGCATGTTTTTAAGCTGCTCCAGATAAGTGTTTTCGCATCCATTTTATTATGTTAAAAGTTTAGTAGAGGTATTTTCCCGAACTTTATTCATAAGAACTTTGAATCACTTCTCGCCTCTAATAAATGTGAAAATAATGTTACATATATGTTACATACTCCTGTTCTCTATTTCAAAACAATATTCTAAGTATGCTTGTTAGGATTTATCACCCTCAATCATTCCAAAAATGTGACAAGAAACAAATTACCGTCGAAGGCACGCCGGCCGCCGCCTTCCACCCAAAATAATAATCCCTTAAAGGTACTCTAACTAAAAGTTTAAATCACCGGAGCAATTTAACCCCATTCACCCGCTCATTATGTGAAAGTACCTCGGTAAATTATATTCACGCAAAACCTCCCACTATACACTTTCCTTATAGTCTCAGATAACATCTCCCAGACTATGTCATCTGTATTACAATGCCATGGAATTATAGCCTTATTCAAGCTCCCTTCTCTTCCTACATCCCATTCATGCCATTATAATGCCCAAAATATTCAAATTCACCACTTCAATCTTGTGAATGGCCTTCAAGTACATGTCTGTCAAATAATAGAGGACAATACATGTTCCACTCAATTCAAAATTATTTCGACATAATACAAGAGGAGATGCTCCCAAGGACGCATTTATATACAAAATTACATTCACACAAGAGTATTGTGGCACTAAATTCTATGTAGGTAGTAATATACATTCACATATACGTATGTATAACTGACGAAGGAAAGATTTTACGGAGACCGAAGAAACTCTGAAGGAGCTGCTGAACAGAAATGAATAAAAAGAGGAAACGGAAAAGATGAGGAAAAGAAAACATTTATCCTTTTATTCCGGTTGAGAGAAATCCCGCTGCTGAAAGACTTCACCCGTGCAACGCGGTAGTCCGTGCTTAAGTTAGCAGTTGCTTTCAACATTATTACGAATATTGTTTTTTTTTTTCTGTACACAAAATGTCGGCAAGGACATAAGGACCAAAGTTACTTCAAATCCTACTTTACCGAAAATGTCATGATTTTGTTGACGGGCGCAAAGAGAGGGCCAGGCAAAAACCTGATGCAGGCCAACGAAACGATTTTATTGTTTGCCCCCCAAAAAGTCATCCGAATGCTGTGAGACAAGATTTCCCTTACAGTTGTTGTTCCGCAGTTTGCTGTGGATTTGGATGTATCCTAACTTTCAAATCTACGACAATGTAATGCAAATGTATGTTGTGTGTAAACGAGTGAGAGTCGTTCACTGTGTGCGAAGCTGAACCCAGAAGGTTGCAAATGAATGCTAAGGCGAAAGACAATAATTTGTTTTCGTTTTCTATGGGTTTCTTGTGCAGATACCTTTAAATTTTAAATTTAATTGGCTTAACAAGATTTTAGAACGAAATGATTGAAAGATGGATAAAGATGTAATAACATATTTAACGGGATTATAAGCTTTTCAAAGCTGTTCACTTTTTAACTAAATCACAATAATGAGGTGTGGGTTTCTGTAAGATGAAAACGTTCAATCGTTTTCGGAAATCTGTCGATCTTCGATTTCCCATTTCGAATAAATGTTGAGGGTCATTGTATAATTCGTTCGAACGCAACAGTTATGCTTCATGTAACTTCGAAAACTTAAGCAATTTTCGTTTGTGCGAAAGCAAAACAGCGAAATCTATTTAATTGACGTTTTCGTTTTTTGTTTTGCTTCATGTGACCCCAAAAACGAAAGGCATTTTCGTTTCGCTGCTCCAGCTAAATTTTAGCTCCCATACAAAATTCTCTCCAAATGTTTATGTTAGCTGAGCTAAATTTAAGCGAATCCATTTAACCGCGCGATACGCTGCTTCAGCTAAAAAATCATATTTTCATTTCATCAGATTGTACTTCATATATCTGTCAAAATTAAGCGCGCTCATTAATGGTTCGGCAACATTTTCTAAAGCTAAATTTTGACAGATCATTTTGGTTTTTTTTTTTGTTGTATTTTTGTGTTGCGGAAAAGTAAATAAGGATAAGTTTTTTCTATGAATACCTCGATAAGGAATCCTTTAAAAGTGATAAATTTAAGTTCAAGGAATAACTTTGAAGGAAGTTATTTTTGACGAACAGTTGTTTTCTGTGACACTTATATCCACAGCGCACTCTATGTCAAAATTTAGCTATAGGATTTTAGCTAATGTTTGGAGAGAAAAATTGGAGATTAGCTAACTTGGAGCAGCGTACTTAGCTATAGCGGAAACTGTTTTTAATAGTCGCCTGGTTGTCAAATGGTAATATAATTTCGTGCGGTATTGCCAACACGCGCTTCCACGATTGCCAGAACTTCTGCTTGGAAGACACTGCTGCTATCAGGAAGCCTGATTGATCGATTTCCTCTTCGTGAGTTCATTTGTGTTCCAATCATCTCTACCCGGAAACGAGCAGGAGAATGGTCTATCAAAGTTTAGAGGGGGAGTCATCAGAAGTGACAACGTTTCAACGTATGCTTTTCCCTAGAATCTGTGTGTGGCCAATTTACAAGTTTGTAAAGAAAAGAAAGTGTCAAATTCAGTTTTACCAAATTTGTGGTGAAAACAACTGTGTAATTTTTTTTTTAAATTGTAAAATGAAAAATGTAAAGTAATTCATCAATTGAGAACGGCTTTGCCGATTTGGCTAAAATTTTTTTTAGTTGTTCGTAATTGCCAGTAGAAGGTTCTTCCGAAAGGGTAATCCCCATACGGGTAGAGGAGAGATTATGAACTTGATCTAACCATATCTCATCCTGGGTCTACCTAGAGGACGACTGCCTGATGGTACGCATTCCATTGCACGTCGTTGGATCCTGTTTGGGGACATGCGTTTAACATGACCAAACCAAACTAAATTTAATTTTAATTTGACTAAAAATCCTATAGTTTGACGCATAACAGACATATTCTATGTCTGTGAATTCGCATAATCCACATTCACCATAAATTTGCATATCGTTCTCCAGAATGTTTCCATAATCTTCCCGCCGCGATGTCAATTAATTCACATGAAACATTGTATCGTCTGATGGGATTCTCAGATGAACTCGCCGTGGAAGTGGAACGAAATATTCTTCGGGGAAAACCCGAAGCGAACGAAATGCGAATCGTCTGTTTTGCTGGGTATGTAATGGGGGAGTTCACATTTAAGTGCCAACATGGAACTTCCTTTGTAGCATGCAACTTCGAAATTATTTTTGTTTCCATTTTCAATGGTTTTAATCTTTCTCTAATCCACGTGTGCTTTGCTGTTCGAAAGGAGGGAGAGTATCTACTCTAAATTGATGCAATATGTGACTTTAAACTGTATGTTCCAAAATGTATGTTTTTCAACTATACTTTTACCTGCGAATCACACAACGGTCCATAATACCTTTCACAACACAATGTAAAGAAATGCTACACTTAACTGAAATTCCATGCTCCACCACAACAACTAATTGAATTTAAAACGTTACCACCCTCAAACCATCTCCCGTTGAGATTAATTGAAAAACTTCAGTACACCTAGTACACCAAGATTATTCCATAGCTATACAGTTGACCACAAAATCGCGAACGATTCTCATATTAAGCCAAAAAACAACATCCTGTATCCCCTTTAATTATTCAGCAATTACATACACGTGTATGAGTTGATCCTTATATGGTTATAAAAGAGCGCTTGGCGTTGTCATGTCGTCAAAAGGATGTGTTCTGTGTTGTGCATAGATATAGCGTATCTACGTGCATAAAATAAACTCCTCGCAGTCATTGCCTTAATTACCTACCAAGCGCATTTCAAATCACTATGGAGTGTGACTCTCTTTCAATTCCATTTATATTTCAGACACCCCATCTCTCTCAATCCCATGCGCCACACTCTATAGTGATTTGAACAGCCCTGTAAAGTCATTCTATACACTCTACAGCAAACTTCTTATTCTCAACCCCTCCACTCAACACATTTAGTCAGAGAACTCACCTTGCCGAAAATAAACCCCTAAACGATTTTCCTTATGCTTTTGCACAAGAAAACTTTGATATTGATCTAAATGCCACACCCACTCACAATAGAATAACATATACACATGCATATACAGCGGGTCGTTCGAAAAGTGGATTTGATATACATATACACATACCTAGAGGACCATCACCACATCCGTTTGGTTACAAATAGACAAAGGGAGCACTGGCAAGAGCCAAGAGCTTTGCAGGAGATAAAAAAAGTCTATTCTGAACGATAGAATTTTGAGTTCAAGTAAAAGACGTAGCGCACAACTTGTATGAGTATCCTGATAAGGATGATTTTCAGCGCGCATACCCATACACATACAACCCGAGGAAAAGTACACAAAATGAATTTTTTGTGTAAAATATACTCTCGAAGGTAAAAGAAAATCAAAGGAAAAATCTTTTTCCTTTTTTGTGTTTTTTTTTTCCTTGTGGAGAGTTAAAAGTTTTTGAATCGTTTAAGGAAGGGAATTACATCGCAGATCGTAATGTTAGTAGTACTTGTACGTAGGTACGGCAAGATGCAGGAAAAAAGGAAAAGCGACTTAACCAAAGACGGGCGAAAATAAAGAAGACTTAATGCAGGAGAAGAAATCTGTTTATTGAAGCTTAAATGTAGAAAAACAAAAATTTCCTTTAAGAGATATATAGTAGTAGCACTCGGGTAAGATGCAAATTCATAATATCCTTCGGCCATTCGGATAATGTTCTGTAATGCTGAGTTTGGATTTTCCAGTCGCAAGGAGTAATAGGTATATGCAGATGAAGGGGCATTTAGGGCGGCCCGGGCAAGAATGATTAAGTAAAAGAAAAATGTAATTTCTTTTCCGTTTCCTTTCCGTTGCTAAAGGACTATACTATTTTTGTTGATGGTTGATTTCTACGAATATAAATATGTATAGATACGCGTATTTCTTTTAGCTTTGGAAGATTTATGATTTAGATTTCTATTTGAACTCTTTGTGCAGAAAATCTCGGATCTTTGACGAATTGGAAGTTCGGAAAGAAGGACGCTACTTTGAAAGTCAATCAGTCAGGGATTATGCAACTTCGATAATCGCATACTCGAATGAGTTTTTCAATATCCTTTTGGAATCGCAGAAAAATTTGGCATACAAAAGATTTGAAACTTTAACAGAGTTCTCATTTCTCAATAACATAAAAATACTTTTATAGTGAGACGTTTGTGGCTCTATCGGAGGATTCCGATTCACTCACAGCAACCGAAAATAAATAGTATTCGCTTTGACTTTTTAATCAATCGAAAAAATAAACTTCATAGTCTCCTTTGTAGAATTTAATGAAATAACTTCCCATTCAAAAAAATAAATTAATTCATTTATAATAAAATAAAAAGAAGTAAACTAGGCGTCAAAATGATGTTCACCTATGGCTGGCTATATTATGCCGTTTTCATTTGTTAAAGCTTAGAACGCTGTAGGTACGTACGCTACGCTACTTCAAGCTTACAAAATTCTCTGCAAAATTTAGCGCTGCTTTAGCTAAAAAATCAAATTTTCATTTCAGGCTGTACTGCATGTAACTGTCAAAATTTAGCTCCCCATTAATGGTTCAGCACATTTTCTAAGCTTACGCTTAGTACTCCGATCGACCGAATCTAAATTTTAGCTGCTCTCCAAATTTTTCTCCAAACATTAGCTACAATTCTAGCTAAATTTTGACAGAGTGCGTTGTAGATAATTATCACAGAAAACAGCTGTTTGTTGAAAGCAACTTCCTTCAAAAATTCGCATCGACGCGAAAAAGTGTAATATTTTCGTTGTGGCTTATTTTTTCCTTGTCTGTTATTCTTTGATCTCAAATTTTTTACTTTAAATGATTTATCATCGAGTATTCATTGAAAAACCTTATTCTTATTTAGTTTTCCGCAACACAAAATCACTAGGTAGGTACATAAAAAACCGGCCAAGTGTAAGTACACTCGCGCAACGAAAGGTTCCGTACTTGGCCAAAGTTGTTGTCTTGAAAAGTCTTTTGTTCTTTGATTTGACAGACCTAGGTAGGTACAAAATTGAACAGCTTTTTGTATGAAGGAAAATATTTTTTTCACTAAATTACTAGTTACTCCAAAACCAATCAATGTACCGCTATCATTTACCTGGGAACAAAATTGGCTTAGCGGTTTCGGACAGACTACAAACATCGTAGGGAAAACAATAAGGTTCCGTTTTGTCCCTATGTTAACTGAACGTTAATAAAACCAACACGATCTGTCAAAACTTAGATTGAGAAAATGCTCCGAACCATTAATGGGCGCGCTAAATATTGACAGATATATGAAGCACAGTCTGAAATGAAAATTCAATGGATTCGCTAGATTTTGGAGATAATTTTGTATGGGAGCTAAAATTTAGCTCTTTTAGCTCTTTTTTTTTTTGATTTTTTTAAATTGACATGAAATTTACTTTCTTCGAAAGATGGCATTATAATTTAAATATAATTTCTGGCATATGACCGCCACGGCTGGTTCGAACGTAGTCTAATCTGGAGGTCCAATTTTCGATGACTTTTTCCAACATTTGTGGCCGTATATCGACAATAACGCGCCGATTGGTGTCCTCCAAGTGGTCAATCGTTGCGGGCTTATCGGCGTAGACTAGCGACATCACATATCCCCACAGAAAATAGTCAAGCGGCGTTAAATCGCACGGCCTTGGAGGCCAATTCACGGGTCCTCAAAGTGCAACTATGCGGCTACCAAACCTTTCCTTCAATAAATCAAATGTGGCACGGTCTGTGTGACATGTTGCGCCGTCTTGTTGAAATCACAGCTCCTGCACTTCATGGTTGTTCAATTGATGAACGGAAAAGTCAGTAATCGTGGCTCTATAGCGGTCACCATTGACTGTAACGTTCTGGCCAGCATCGTTTTTAAAGAAGTACGGACCAATTATTAGTCCACCAACCCATAAAGCACACCAAACAGTTAGTTTTTGTGAATGGAATGGTGTCTCAACATACACTTGAGGATTATCATCACTCCAAATATGGCAGTTTTGTTTATTGACGTATCCATTCAACCAAAAGTGAGCGAGCTTCATCGCTAAACAAAATTCGCTTATGAAATGGACGTTGTACTCGATACGTATTTCGAACAGAACCATGATTTTCAAAATAAATTTGGACAATTTGGAAGCGTTGTTCAGGCGTCAGTCTCTTCATGTTGAAATGCCAAAAATAAATCTAAAAATAAAACACTTGACAGCTGACTAAATGGCTGCCAGTTAAAATAGTGTTGCCAACTATAAGTTCTATATACCTCTAAAAAAGCACCCTTTATAAAGCATTTGATGCTGTCGAAAGTAAAGGTGTACATCTTAAGGTTGTTTCCATTGCGACACCTCTCGCGAACGTCTAACAAACAAACATCCAAGAGTATGTCATTGAAATTAGGACTTTCCACTAAAATACGTATACGGCACATTTACGGTGGTAGGTATATTGTTCCAGACCCCCTTAATGCTTTCGAAGAGCTCTTCAGCATTTCTTAATTTTTTAGCTTTCAAGTTGACCCACAAGTTTTTAATTGGGTTTTGGTTGAGACTATCGACTATGGGCAGGCTAATCTAAAACATTAATTTTGTGACCTCCTCCTTGCTTTATGGTCTTAGGCCTGCAATTCTTTTGTTTGGAAGACGCCATATATAGGTAAACTTTTCCATAGGGTCCAAATAAATTAAACTTGGAAACACTTTGGAAAACTCAGGATTTCGGAATAAAGCATCGGCGTTCTTTCATTTTTGAACCTCATTGAACATAACTGAATTTATATTTCCTTTCTCGCCTGGCTCTCGTTTGTACACAAAATAAGGACGAGTAGGTAAGGTTAGGAAAACCGAAAGTAAATTTATAATGTTGACCTTGTATCAAACTAAATCATATTTGATTAATTTTGAGGACATTCTATAGTAGTCATACCTTGTCGGAAGTTAATTTCCTTACTCATCAAAATCAGGACTAGAACGTGACTTGACTTACACAACATTTTCAAAGTCTTAATCAATATCTCGAGGAAGGGTTATTGTTCCCAGCTATCAGCATTCCATTTGACAGCAACTCAGTTGTTAGCCAAGCAGAAGGGTTGATATTTCCACTTATCCTTTGGATTTAAAACATAATCTAATCTAGTATCTCCGCATTTAAACACATACACTGAGCCAACTACAATTATACATTCTATCACAATAATTGACTTGAGCATGCAAGAGGGACACACGCGCTTTGTTACGCAAGTCCCAAATAGATTCCTATCACTGATGTTTTATGTAAACGAATCCTTAATTATGCTGTTCACGTGTGCATATTTCACCCTGAAACTTCTCGCTGTGGAATGGGGTGGCGCCTGGGCTGGTATGATATCCTGTAGCAGTAAGCGTTTGTATGTTGTACCTACTCCTATATTGCATGTTATATTGCTATATCCTTATTTTGCCTCATAAGATCATCGCCCTCCGTTTTACTTGTTAAAGGGGGTGATTTAGATGATTTAGGATTCATCGTTGTGCGGTTATATTCCCCCGAGTGGTTTAGTTGAATTCTTTATGTGAGCTGGCAAATTTGGATGCATCTGCGCCAAGGGATTGGGAATTGAATCTCTTTGCTTTGTTATGCATATGTTTAGTTTATTATAATAATAATCATATAGGATTGGTTGTGGGCGCATAAGATGATTATTAATATGGGTGCGTAAACGTAGCACACTCACGGACGCAGCTTGCCGACCCACGCACAGTGCGACATCATGCTGCTGCGGTAATAATGAGTGTAACATGTACCATTATGATCCTATAGGTTTTCAACCATGTTTCAGCTTAGTAGAATTACGCACAATTATTTTAGATCTGTTTCTGATAGAAACAACTGCCAATGGTTCCCATCACGTAAGACAAAGATTGGACGACGTCGTTTGAACGATTTTACTAATGCTTCGTATATCTAGAGATCCACTTCTAACAATAAAGTAAAAATACTGCGTGGGACTTCCATAAGTCGAACTCTCAAAATGAAAGAAAATAAATTCGAGTTGTAGAAACTTCGAGTTATGGAGGCCAATTTTTAAAAAGTTGAAAACGCAGAATTATAAATCTTCGGGTAATAGAGAAATTCGACTTAAAGAAGTTCGAATTATGGAAGTTTGACCATCCTTTTTTTAAAATAATGTGGTTTTCAACGTTTTCGCTTATCAAAAATAGCTTTTGTGATACTGTTGGAAATTCTGTTTTGTTATTCGTATATATTTTTAGACAGTTAAATTAATGCCAATGCCCCTATATATAGAACACAACTCAACTTAGTTGAATTGAGTTGTCTTCAATTCAACTTAACTTTCACACAACCCAAACAAACTAACAACTAATAGAAAACCACCGCCATCTTTGTTGTGTTTTGACAGACAACTTTTCTGTCAAGGTTGTGTATGACAATACGGACAATATCGAATTTTGAATGATCTAAAACCAGGAGACAACTTTACTGTAGTTGTAGTTGTCTTACATAATAGGCGCATAAATTCAACCACGATTTGTGCTTTTTTGTCAGCCTGGTTATTTTTTTTTTTTGTGCTTTAAATAAAAAACGAAATATTTTTTATGGAATAAATTTATTTGTTTAGGTAAAATGTATAAGAATATCGAAGAAACTTAAAACTAAAAATGTGTGTAACCGCTTACAAAAATATATCTTCATTGTTTTAGTTCATATATGTACTTGTACAATATAATTCGAAAAAGGCGATCTTAATTTTTTATTTTTTTTTTTAAAAGGTTGTATTTGATATTTTCATAAGGGTTTTCTTAAATCATTTATATTAAATCTTATTGTAAATCATATAAATGTACTGTAAAGCGAACAATTCTGGTATATTTGGCCGCATTCAAAAACCTACTCAAATTTATCTGAACACAAAAAACTAACTTGAATTGTCGGTATGTCACTTCTTGACAATTGTACTGGGTGATCACAGAATCCGTCGTATTCGGAATTTTGCTACGAATTTAATCAGTACGAATTTAATCCGTAGCAAAAATGTCCACTTCAACAGATTCTGTGATAGTTCTTTCGGGGTTCGTAGCAAAATTCCGAATCCGTCTGTGATCACCCAGATATTTTTTTTTCTCAAGCAGTTCGGAATTATGAGTTCTGACTGGTGCTCTACCTCAGGGTAATCGTAATCGAAAACGAAATGTCAAACTACGTTCTCTCATGCTCTCCGATGACGATGACATGACCGAATAGAAATGTCAAAACTGAGTTCTCCGGAGTCCGGATCCGGACCCGACACATGTTGGCATAAATATATGTCATGTCAACTTAGTAGTAAGTCGAACAAATTTATGGCTTGATTTGTCGGTGTTGCGGACATAAACGTCAACTGAAAAAACTGTACACGAGACCAGTCTAGCCCAATGAAAACTCAGCAACATGAAGATAGAGAGCTGTCAGACTTTACTAAATTAGATTCTTGAACGTCCTCTTTGTGTCGTGTCGGGAAGTGGCTAACAATTTTGTTTGTCAATTTCGTCAATTATTTATTTATATACAATTATTTCCCACTTTTTAACGACAGCCTAATATGACTGATTAGTCGGTAATAAAATGTAGTATTCAGCTAGATGTTGTGACTGGTATGGACCTTTCCGAAACCTTTGAGGATTTAGACAAAGCGACCCGCTGCGAGGCGAATTCTATAGCGTTATACTTCAAAGATTTATCCGAAACTCTCTTTCAAAAGCCCGTCCAATTACTTGCATACGCCGACGATATTGACATTATAGGTAGAACACAGTGAGCTTTACATGAAATTTACTTTATTCGAAAGAAAATCTTCTGGCATTATAATTTAAATATAATGTCTGGCATATGGCTCGGACGTAGTCTAATCTGAAGGTCCAATTTTCGATGACTTTTTCCAACATTTGTGGTCGTATATCGGCAATAACGCGGCGAGTGTTGTCTTCCAAGTGGTCAATCGTTTCGGGCTAGCGACTAGCGACTTCACATATCCCCACAGAAAAAAGTCAAGCGGCGTTAAATCGCACGGCCTTGGAGGCCAATTCACGGGTCCGCAACGTGAAACTATGCGGTTACCAAACGTTTCCTTCAATAAATCAATTGTGGCACGAACTGTGTGACATGTTGCTCCTTTTGTTGAAACCACATCTCCTGCACATCATGGTTGTTCAATTGATGAACGGAAAAGTCAGTAATCATGGCTTTATAGCTGTCACCATTGAACGTAACGATATGGCCAGCATAGTTTTTAAAGAAGAACAAACCAATTATTCCACCAACCCATAAAGAACACCTAACACAAAGTCAGTTTTTGTGGATGTAACGGTGTCTCAACATACACTTGAGGATTATCATCACTCCAAATACGGCATTAACGTATCCATTCAACCCAAAGGAGCTTCATCGCTAAACACAATTCGCTTATGAAAAGGACGTATAATTAGTGCACGAGGCGATACGTATTTCGAACAGAACCATGATTTTCAAAATAAATTTGCACAATTTGGAAAAGTTTTTCAGGCGTCAGTCTATTCATGTTGAAATGTCAAAAGCCAAACCAAACTAAAAATAAATCACTTGACAGCTGACAAAATGGTCGCCAGTTATAATAGTTTTGCCAACTCAAAGTTGTATACCTCTAAAAAAACAGGCTGAGTTCCAAAACGTCAAAAAAATGCGCATTGTGAATGCACACTGCTTTTCTGATGCAAGGTTATGTATGCTTTTGCGCTGCTTTGCATTTGTTATGCTTTGCAATTTTTGACGTTTTGGAACGACTTTGATACGAACTATCCTAAAATGTCTCAAAATCAATTAATTAACTTTTTTGACCTCCTCCAAAATTACTCTCCACAGTACCTTTTTCTTCCTTCTTTTGTTTCGAAAATCGGGCTCAAATTGAATTCGGGTACTCGCCAATAATAATTTAATGGACTCATTCGTCCACTTTTTATTACTACAAATCAAAGTAAAATTGGCAAATTATTACAAAATATATTATTTTACTACGACTCCAGCGATGAATCCATTTTAATAGGCGGTTTAAAATTAAATGTCATTTGCATCATAATAATTTATGATGCTCTGTTTGCTTTTGTTTGCGCAGTTGATGCGTTCACAATGCGTTTTAGAAAAGTATGCATTGCATCATAGTAACCTGTTTGCGTTTTGGAACGCTTGATTAAGCAGTAATGCAGAAGTACTGCGTTTTGGAATTCAGCCACACCCTTTCCTTTACATAATCACCCCTATCAGGGAATCCGGCGGGGGGAATTATTCACGGAAAAGAATATTTTGGTATCGTCGAATCCGCAAATGCTGTACTGAGTCATCTTCCCAATATTGATGCTCCAATTCTTTGGAATATACAATTTAATGTCGTCCACTTCGTGAGATTACAAACAAAACAGCGAAAAAAAAACGAAATGTCATATTTTCGCAAGCAATCAATGTCCCGGACAATAAATTGTGCGCGAAAAAAGAGTGGAGAATTGTACCAGACAATCTATGTATTACATACAATTACTCACTTTCTGCCATCATTTCGCAGCAGCAGAATACTGCAAAACGAAAGGGGGAGCGAGATTTTTCGTTCATGATTTCGTTGTGTCATATTTGTATGAATTTTTCGTTCCGCAACAGCAGCGTACTAGGCTTTATAAACCAGTTCTGATTTCGAAACACAAAAAACATCAGTAACCAATTTTGACACGAGCTGTCAATTGAAAATGTTTAAACCATTGACATACTATACAATACATGGTGCCGTGACATAAGGCCAAATCTCACTAGCAATCCAGGTATAGTTTCTAGTATTTCAATGGTTTAAACGTACTATAAGAATTAAAAAATATACAGAAATTGATCGCTCTAAAGTAGTCATGTCTTTGTAATTTTACAAACAAACATACCTTATTTACAAGAAAGAACGTAAGTTTCCAAGGTGTGTCTGTTTCTACAATTTCAATTGTTGTCCTATAGATAAACAAAAAAAAAGAAACCGCCGAATTTTTTTAAAACCTTTTCCAAAATTCATATAAAAATTGTCTTTGTTTATAAGGAAAATAAAAAACGAAAACAAAACTTTTATAAAGTAATCGTAGATATTTAATTGTCCACAAACATTATTATAATTATAATTTGTCTTAGTTCCTTTTCATTGTACTTTGTAAGGTTTACATCAGGTTTTGGGTTGTCGTTTTAAAAAAAATACATTAAAATTATTATATCGTGTTTCATATTTCATGTCAGGTAAGTGTCAAAACTTTTTATAACAAAAGTTTATACAAATAAAATAAAGAAAATATAATTTATAAACAAGTTTTTGAATATTGATTACAAAATCAAACATTAAATTTAAATTCATTTCTGTGGGTGAATAATGATTATGTGTTGTGTATTACATTATTATATAATATTTCATAAAAGAAAATGCTTAGATATTTAAAAATGATTGACAGTGATTTGTGGGGCGGGACAGAGCACTTAACATCTACCAAATTAAGAACGTAAAGGTAATAATGTAATAATATACTGGTGATGGTAGTGATGCTTGTTGAAGAAGGATGAGGAAGTACGGAGGGTACTACTAGTCTAAACAGATGTATTTTGAATTTGGCAAAGCAACAACAACATCAGGATCACCTCACGAGGACTTTGGATTTCTGTGCAATTTCATTCTTTTATTTTTATTATGCCCGCTAAGTTTCGCAAAAAATTTAAAAATTTAGTTTCTCGAGCGTTTTTTGGTTGGATATATCCGTTTTCTAAATGTTTACCTATTTAATGCCAGCGGATTAAGTATCATACCGGATCCAGCGCATTCATTGGAATTCATCGTCTGATAGCCAGTTGTTGTACTTGATGCGGTTGTCGATGAGACCCCTATGGTTAAAGAATTGAGGTTCTTTGTAGAGAGCGATATTTTTTGTTTTTGTTTTTTAAGATCCTCACATTAAGTGAGTGGTAAGGCTAAATGCGTCGTCGTTTCGATCTCTGAGCCCTATGACATACCTGTGTTTTCATCAGAAGCTTGTACTGGACTTGATGGCGGTGATGGTGAGTCCAATGAGATTATTGATGAGTCTGTAATTGGTAAAAAAAAAACACGAAACAAAATGAAATGAGTTTAAACATGTTTTACAAAATGTGTATAGAAAGCTTAAAAAGATGTTTGAACAGATATGTAGACTTAAAAAAATCGAGCAGAATTGGTAGAAGTATATTTTTAATAACAAACGTATTTTGGCGCTCAATCCTGAACAGTTGTTATACAACTACGACAGCGTTTCGAATTATGAGCCTTAAGAGATGTCAACTAATCACTTGTCTGTCAAAATTCCGATTCTGTCAGACCTACTTTTAAATTTTACTTCAACTTCTAAATTTGCTAATTAAAGCCGGGTTTATCAAATGTGTAGTCGGGTCATGGAGACCAGAAATTTTTCGACACCGTAAAATGTCAAACTTTAAAGCTGCACTGTGGTGTAGAAGTGAATATGTCTGCGAATATAGTTCACTAAAAAAATAAGAAGAGACTGCTCTGAAAAGATAGTGTGAAGTTATAATGGTGTTATTGGAATGGCCAGTAACCCCCATGACTAGATAAGCGCATTTAAGACAATGAAAATGAATAAATCAATAAACAAATTTCATTTAAAAAAATATGTTGTTCTGGGTGATCACAGAATCCGTCGTATTCGGAATTTTGCTACGAACCCCGAAAGAACTATCATAGAATCCGTCGTAGTGGAAATTTTTGCTACGAATTAAATTCGTGGCAAACATTTCCACTGCGACGGATTAAATTCGTAGCAAAAATGTCCACAACGACGGATTCTGTGATAGTTCTTTCGGAGTTCGTAGCAAAATTCCGAATACGACGGATTCGGTGATCACCCAGAATATACATAAATGTTTATGAAAGGATTGTCAGTGGAAATGTCCTCCACTTTGTGCGACTTATGTTTTGTTTGTGGAATGTGTGAGTGAGTGCAGAATATACTATGCATGCATACTGAACATTGCCTATTCAAAAACGCCTCAATTCGAACAAAAAAATGTCATTCGAAAGTTGTTCAGGACCCCCGGCATCGATGATCATTATTTCCTATATGAAAATAAAGAATACCACAAATTTATTAAGTCAACCAACAAGCAGAAAGTAGCTTTTTTTTGTAACCCTTGCCCCCAGTTTCACAGTAAAATTTTAAACAGAAGTTCAACTGAACATGAACTTGAGTTTAAATTTGAAGTTCAACTCGTTCGATTTCACAATGTAATCTGAACTTCGGTTCAATTGAACTCAGATTAAATAAATTTAATAAATAGAATTTGGCAGTATTGTACATGTACAGTACTTTTCCAAAATCGTTCCTTGACTTTTCATTCAAAGAACACGCAAAGCAACGTCAAATATTTGTGTTTTTGACAATCGACAGCTTTCAAATTGAAATGTCACTGTGTCAAGTGATCTGAGATTTAAAAGGCAGAATACTGTCGTTTAACTTATATGTCGTTTTCGGTTGGTCGTCCAGAACCGTTCGGAAGCAGCCCGAACGCTTCTGAAAGCGTTCGATTAGCACTCAACTGACAGTTCTTCTACTGAAAAGAGAAAATTGCTTCTGGATTTGAATTCAGAATCGCGGAGAGTTCTTTCGGACGGTTCTGGACGACCAACCGAAAACGCCATTAAACTACAGAATAAACTCTGTTCAAGGTTGAAACCGAATTAATTGTTGAACTGAAGTTTAAACTTTCACTGTGAAACTGGGGGTAATACGTTTTTATGTGAATAAATGTATATTTTCTATCAGAAATGAGAAACAATCCGCGGTACTAATAAATCATATTTAGTGTCAAGGCTAACTTTTACAAAGTCACAATTGCGAAAATTTCCATATAAAATTATCCATTGTGAATTTCAATATTTAAGTTGAAAATGAAAAATGTATATTGGTGTAAACTGGGCCTTCTAACGTGGTATGGAATATATATCCCAAAAATAATAACTGACATAAATGAATGAGAGCTATGTTTCGCCTACGGTCCCACATGGACCTGTTGCAGCAACTTAGGTACGCCTAAACGGGTATAAGTGGTGGAGTGAAACAGTGGGCCACCTAAATATGAAAGGGATTGGTGGCATGGTTCTTTTACAGACGACGGCAAACTGAGTACCTACAGGGTATTACCTATTAAGAACACACGTATTATCTGTTTATTTTGAATCTGTGCACCTATTTAAATGAAAATATTCGTAAGATATCGTATCTTATTACAATTGTCCATATTTACTTCAGATTTGGGTTTTGAGAAAAATAAAATATTCACCCCAATCATGGAATCCGCCGGAGGGAATTGTTCGCGGAAAAGAATATTTTGGTATCGTCGAATCCGAAAAATGAACAGAAATCTGGAAAAAAAACCACACCCTATACCAATAGTATGTGTTAATATTATGTATATATAGATATACCTACCTATATGACATAATAACCGTTCAATTTGCGGATTCGACGATACCAAAATATTCTTTTCCGCGAACAATTCCCTCCGGCGGATTCCATGATTGGGGTGATTATTTCAGATGTTCGAAATCCTAAAAGTGAACATTTTTGACAGCATTGTGGAATTTATTCAATTCATCCAACTGATCAAATAGTCAGACAACCCAGAATGATCCGTCAAATAAATGCGCTTCGGTGTGTCATTACTAGCTCAGATACGATGGTGATGCGTACAAGTTGATTTAGTTGTAATAAAGTAACAAAAAGCAATAAAGAAATTGATTCGTACTGGTATTGGACTAGAAACGGATGCATTTCTCCCACTTGTGTTCAAAAGACGGCAGTTTCGCATCATCGTTAACAAGGCTAATAGACAATCTTGTAATAGCGGCTCAAGCGCTTATGGTTCGGATTAAAGCGAAATTCGGATTAAAGGTAGTTCGGATAATAACTAGAGCAGATGACAAAGATGACAGGCAAATGTCAAGCAATTTCAATAGCAGTTGAAGATTTGATTCATAAATATTTATATGGTTACGTAACAAAAATGTATCAAGCAAAATGAATGACATCCTCAATACTAAAAAGCCGACTGGCTATAAAGGGATATCACTATCACTACATAAAATACAAAAATATGCAAAACATGTATTTTATCGGCCATTTTGTTCCAAAAAAGATATCATGTAAACAACAAAATGGCTTCCGGAAACCACTTCCGAAACACTAAACAATAATTTGTTTATTTCGTTGATGTTATTAATGGATGGTTGGTTAAAATTTACTGAAACTATTTACTTCTTTCAGTTACTAAAATGTTTTCAATTGATTGCAGAAATATTTTTAATTGTAAGTGTTGCCATTGTTTTCAATATTTTTTTTCATTTTAAGTATATTTTTTTTTTAATTACTCCTTCCGCCTAATCGGATCGAAATAGACTCCCATCCCTTCGTAAAAACTGCTTGTAACCCCTCTACAAAAAACCGTTATCAATTTTCGGCTCGCGCCCTTGTTTGCTCAATGGCACTTTAAGGTGATGATATGCGACCGCATTTATTAGAAATGATTGCGGGAAAAATGGATCTTTCCGTCTCTACTTTCGTGCAAGAAATTGCATTTTCGCAAATATTTCGCCCTCGTTCGCATTTGAGAATAACCAAAAGCGAAAACGGTCGATATTGAGGTATCGCTTTCAATATTCATATTCATATTCATATTCACCACACATACGGACGGACGGCACTCCTGGGGGCTTATTCCCAAAAGCGCGGCGGGTCGCTTTTCATAGCGGATTGGTAGTTTTATTTTTCCAAAAAGCGATTCGATCCATTCAAAAGCGATAGCTATTGTGAGGATTCCTGGCAATAAATCCGCCAGCAATCCGTCACCTGAATAGCTATCGCTTTTAAAAGCTTTTAGAAATACAAAAATATCAATCCGCCATTAAAAGCGATCTGCCGCGCATTTGGGGATATGCCCCCTGTATTTAGTTCCGAAAGTGGTATACTTTGGAAAAACTTTTCGGAACTTTGTTCCGACAAATATGCAACGCACACTGGGGTCAGATCACGTAAAATAAAAACGATTGAACGACATCGTTTTCACGCTTGCTGTCTCTATCATATCTGTGGTAATAAACAGAGACTACTATTGTCGAAACGATGTCGTTCGATCGTTTTCATTTTACGTGATCCAGACCCTGGCTTTTTTCGTTTCAGTGCGATCAAGTGTGTTTTTACGGATATTTTTGACAGCTTCATACGAATTTTTTTCCGATATGCTCCGACAGGAATTGGTTGCGGAATTTGTTTACGATTTGTAGTGAAGTGTTGATAAATGAAAGCAATAAAAAAAAAACGTTTAGCAACGCAATTGGTTGTATTTGTTGCTTAAATTTGTGTTTCCAGGGCAAAAACAAAAGAAGTAAAAGTGTTATCATCGGCCTGGCCGATGCCTTGATACCCTCCACTGTGTATACATACTGTATAGGTACACACAACATGTGTCTAATATTGGTTTTGTATGGGGGTAGCAGAACTACTTGACCGACATGGAGCATTTTTAATACCAACCTGACGACCGTAAAAAGACGGGCGCAATAGCGCAGTGGTGCAGTGCTGGACTACTGTGCGAGGGATCCCAGGTTCGATCCCCGGAAAAACACAAATTACATCTTAAAGTTTTTTCTACTGCGCCTCCTCTCGCGATCGTCTGACAAACATCCGAGAGAGTATGATTGTCATGAAAAAGCTTCTCAATTCAGCCGTTCGGACTCGGCATAAAATTGCAGGTCCCTTCCATTCGTCCCAAAAATAGAAACTCACACAAAACGAATGGTTGCGAGAAGCTAGGCCTTGGGTGACTACCCGCCTGCTGCGCCACCTATTTTTTTTTTTTTTTTTTAAGTCGATTCGTTTTCACGGTATCGTGATTTCAACAGACAGAGACACATGGGTCTATTAGTGGTTTTGTATGGGAGGTAACCACCAAATACCAACCTGACGACGGTATAAAGAAGCCCTCTCTCGTTTGGACGCTATCGTGTTTTCAACAGACAGACAGACGAAAACGGCTTAATGGATTCAAAATGTGATCCTTATTAAGAGTAGGTATACTGCTAGGTTCCACATTTCACTTTTACTCAAAATGAAATCGGAAATAAATTTTTGTGTTCTACATTTCACTGTGTTTGATTTTGATTTCAAAATTTTCGGAACTAAGACAAAGTGAAATTGTGATTTCGAAAAAATTTCGGAGTTTCCGAATCGCTCGAAATGCAGAACACTGAAAACGAATTCACTCGATTTGCCATTTCGATTGCACTCGATTTCTGGAACCTAGCTGTATGTTACCTAAATTCCTATGGGAATTGTATTTAGTTCTAAAAGTGAAATTTTGATTATAAATAAGTAGGCATATCCTAAATATTCACCCATATCCCCGTTGGCGTTTGTCGTATACGACTTATGTTTTATGTCGTTGTAAAACGATGTCCAGATTTTTGTTTTAACTTTAGTTAACAATGTTATTTCCTTTTCTATGTGTTCACCATCATTTCAATTCATTTGTCCCAAAAAGGTTAAAAACACCGACTTAAAAACGAAGATCCAGATTCAAAATGTTTTTAGAAAGAATTCAATAAACGAAATAAAAGATAAGCTAAAGCTTGTCGAAAGTGGACGCTCGCCGTCAGTGCCGACTTGCTGCGAGACTGTGCGATTCTTGGCTGAGAGTAGCTACCAGAAGGGTGTAGTAGGACAACCCAACAAAAAAAATTCTGCCAATCTTTCCATCTCTTGATGGTGGTTTAGGTTAGGTTATACCTGCGAGTATATAGTCCCATTCGGTCTTGGCGTCAACATTTAAGAATCCCCTTTTAAATTTATATTTTAGATTCCAAATCGAAAAGTGGTATATGCTATTTGATTCCCCAATGGACTCTGAATGCGTCTTAAATTAAAGTTTGTATTACTAAACTAATAACAAGATGGCAACAGCAAACAGAAACAAGTGCATAATGCGTAAAAATTCGCTTGCTTAAACTGCTCACTTTTAGAGCTTTAGTAGAGAAAAGCCGCAAATAACTTTCGGGAATACATATTGTATAGAGGGTGTTTTCTGTTTTCTAAAGTAGATCTTGTCTCTCAAAGAGAATTATGTAGGTTAATACGAATTAAATGTAACTTAAGGAAAAATTAAATTTAAATAAAAACTGTAAGAAACCATTTCAATAGTGTGGACGGCCAGGAATTTGTTTTTTGTTTTTGTTCTCATTTTCTTTTGGAATAAAACAACATTTTGTAAAGCACATGTACTTTTTGTTTTAAATATATTCTTTTATTCGTTATCTCTTTTTGAAAACAAAACTATTTACACAAACATAGGCATATATGTATATATACTTATTTAACGTTAAACATATTTATTACTTATAAATAAAAACTAAATTTTATGGTTGCGATACAATTTTGTTTTTTTTCTTTTTCAGATTATGTATTTTTCTTCTTATATAAAATAAATTCAGTAATTTGAAAAAAATGCAATTTGTTCTTTTTCCAGCTACAGAAATGATTTCTTTACAGTTCGTACCTTTGTATAACCAAATAAAAAAATAATTATGTTCAATTTCTTCAAATTGTAATCTAGAAAAGTTCCTAATGCAAAGCAAACAAAAAAAAAGCCTCAACTGAGATTTTTAAATATTCCATTTATGTTTTAATTTTAATATTTACATTTTGATATTCTATTTTCGAGGAACATTACGGTTTAATAAATATTTATTAAAAAAATTAAATTGTTCTAAGTGTTTTGTTATATTATATTGTTATATAATAAATTTGGATGTATAACGGAAATAACAAAAAAAACGTGAATGATGGTTAGATTTGGGATTTATGAGTAAGTTAAAAAAAATGTATTAGATTATTCCTCACCTAAAATAGACAACAAAAAAATGGTAAACAAATAAACTTGTTCGTCTTAACTTAAATAATTGCTTATATTTTGTTCTATACAACTAAATAAATAATGAGCTAGATAGGAGAGAGAGAGAGAGAAAAAGAGAAAGGAGAGAAGAAGAAACATAATATTCATCTAGTTATTACTAGCTGAATCGTGATCCATGAACTGTATACTCTCATCACATTCTTCCACTTTATTATCATCCACTATAGTTGGTTATCGGCCAAAAAAAAATATGGATAAGAGAAAATGTGTCATTTATTTTTATGTTACCAATTCTTTAATGTGCACAAGATTTTATCCAACTAAATAAATGTGTATAATATAGCATTACAAGCATTTAAAAAAAAAAAAGAAAAAAAATACAAAATACAATAATAAAGAAAACTCAATTTAAAAAGTTTTATCGATACTGCGCAGTAGTAGAGACCGCCAATTGATTGGCATTAAATTCGTCGGATATCACGCGACGTCTTCGGAATACGCTGGTATTTTTATACGTTTTTTTATAGGTTGCAATGATATCCAATTCTTTCTCTAGGCTACTAAGACCAGCTTTAACACGTAAAATTCTCTCTGCGCGAAGAGGAGAAGCGAGGAATCGAAAAGAAAAGATAACATTTATTTGATTGGATGCTTTTTGCATTCGACAAGATATAAACACGACAAACAGAGATGAGGACTTTTGTAATTTCGACAAAACATCACAACACCTAATTTACAGACAATGACGAGGACCTACAGACAGACAGATAGACAGTGTCTGCAAAATGTAAGAAACGAATCTTTGCTGATCCATAAATCAGTTGACCATTTTCTAAATTGTTGTGTTCTATTAGAGGTGACAACATAGATTAGCGCCGAAGAAAATATCGATAATGTGGACGAATATTTTAACTGAAAAGACGACTTTTCGGTTCGCAATTATCTACTGAGGTTCTTCTGTCCGTTTACTATCAAGTTCAGTTTCGAAACATTTAACTAACGTTCAACTGAAATACAAAATAAATTAAACAAATATTCGAAGGTATTATTAATGGCAACGACATTATGCAATTATAAAATTTGTCTGCAGTTTCGGCAAGTAATTACAAATAGGCAGTAAGCACACACCTTTTCAAATTAACCAAGTTTACATATTACGTAAGTACTTGGAAAAGCGGTAGTTGAAAGTCGACCCGTTTTTTATTGCCAAATTGTGCTCAGAATACTCAGCTAGTCATATATTGATCTTTCGAATCAAAAAACCCATTTTTATTAAAATGTTTAAAGATTGTTTCGAAAATGTTCAAGCATTTATTTGAAGCTACAAAGAGGATGACGATTTCTTTTAACTGCATCGGCGCAACTTCGAACAGAACAACGCTACTCATTCATCAGCAAACTCCTTTAAGTGATAGTTGAAACATATTCAGCCCTTTTAATAAACGTATTAAGGAATGTATAAAATGATGCCTTGTGTTTTATAAAAATAATTACTGACATCATTGGTACACATTTCTTCAAAAAATGACAACGGTCATACCTTACAATTAATGAAGAGCGCTATAGATCCAAATTCCAGTTTTCTTTTGCCTCTCAATTGAATGACAACATTGTTTTAACAAAACGACGAAAGAGCTTGGGATCGTCCTTAGACTTTTTCATTAAACGTTACATAAAAGTTGCCTACTTTAAGAACAACGCTGTCCGCGTCATTTGCGAGAGTGAGGCCAACTCTGTCCCCAAGTGATCTAAAATTGAGCCTCTCTGATGATCGCCACTAAGCAAAGCGTTCTTTAACTTTAAGTTAAGAATTCGATTCGTCTAAATTCCATTGGTTAACAAAAGAAACTCACATAAACGAATCTTTGTGAGAAGTTAGGACTAGGATCTTATATAAACCTGGGGTGGAATCTTGTGACAGTAGTTTAGTTGCCATTTGTTTTGATTTGACTGGTGTTTTTTTTTATCTTTTGATGTATTAAGACAAAGTAAAATGTGTTTGTGCCTGTGGAAGATGAACTTGACCATCTGCCCTAGCGAGGTATCCGTCGGAATGGAGAATTGCTTCGAGTTATTCTTCCGAATAGCTTTTCGGAACTTCGTTCAGACAAATATGTAACGCATACTGGCGTTTTTCGTTTCAGTGCGATCAAGTGCACTGTTGTTCTTGTTGTTGTTGTTCAATAGCCGTATCGTTATGGTAGCTGCACGGCAAATTCAGTATGTGACGATGGCGATACGAGGCTAACAAAAAATACATTTTTGTTCGGTTAACTCACGCTGCACCTATTCTCCAATTAATTGCAACGTTATATGTACTCTCTTGGGAGTGGTAGCTACAAATGGCAAGCTGGTAATAAGCACGGTGTATGAGATGACCTCGAGAACACTAAAACGAATGGAGAGAAAACTATGTCCCCTAAAAACAAAATTCTCCCCGTGTCGAAGCAAACTAAATCATTTTTTTTTTGTTCCGGATACCAGAAGATAATTTCTTGTTTGTCACTAAAAATAAAATTTGCCTTTCTTTGTTCCCTTCTATACAAAACACAAAACAAATTATGACACATGTCAATGTCGTGCCAAGTGATGCCACCAGATGGAGAATTTTATTCGATCACGACACCACATTTCCGACAATCAGAAATCACCTCAGCCGATTCCACTCCTGCTATTTATTGTCAAAATTCTTCCAATACAGAATTCATCTACCGGCTTAACAATAGCTCAAAGTTTTGACAAACTAAAACCAACATACAAATACGTTCAATTACTTTGCCACCGACTAATGGAACATAAAACAATTTTGCAGACCTTAAATTTACAAATCTAGCAACATTTACACAATGACAAACGAACTAAAGACATGTTGACGGAATTTTGTACAAATCAAAAAAAAAAAAACTTGTTCTTTAAATGCTTAGCAAGGTTTTGCCGAGTCTTGCTTTTTGCCACCAGAAGCTGTACTTTTAGTCTTTATTTAATAGTGATTTTAACAGTGTCATGTAATCCGCTATGAGAGGAAGAATGAAGAGAAAGCAAAAAAAAAAAGAATTTAGTTTCTTCATTTAGGTAAGGATAACACAGCACGAACATGGAACAAGTTACTAATTTTGGGGCATGGATGGGAACCAATAACAATCAGCACGAGGATAGGTAACATAGACTTTGAAAATTCTTCGAATGCAAATGGTAAGTCACATCAGTGTCTACCGAGTTGTATTGCGAAATAAGAGAGCGCAACTATTTTATTTGGTTCCACAAATCAAACAAAAAACCATTGGATTCGGGACGCATAGCTCTATTACAAGAATATTAATACAGATTGTCTGTATTGTACTGTTTTATGTTTACACTCATCTCAACGGGACCGTAAAGCGAGTGCTCATGTAATCACTCACCTAAAATCTGCTTTGTGGAAAAAACTCTGTGGATTCATGGATAAGAAGCAACTTTCCATTGGTCTTCTTGATCTGTTTGTGGTATCAGTTACAAAAGCAATCAATATTTTTAGGGTCTAGTAGAAAAAAATCAATTCAATTTTACGTTGGAACAGCCGACGCAATAATATGTACAAATATGTTTTCGTTTCATCAAAAATGCAAGTTTGATGACGCCATCTCCAAAAGCGAGTGTGGAACTACTTTAACAATTGAAGTTCCTAGCTTATTCTATAATTCTTCCAAAAGTGTCAGTCAGTGACTTAATATTTACCTAAATCAATTTCAGAATCACCTTTGACTTCCTATCGAACACGTTTTGCATTCGCCTCCAACAATACTCTTTTACCTAGCTAGTCAACAGCCTCTGATTGGTCGATTTGCCTTCAAATTTGGGCAAGTTTCATGAGTTCTATGAAAAACTGTCACCTGAATATTTAGGTGCCTAAGCACATTGAACGCGGCCAATTAAAACAATACAAATGCTTATACAGGTGAAGTTTTTCATGGAGTTTCCAATATCAAAGGCTCAATCATCTGAGCCTCTATGAATTCTATGTTTTCAGTGTCGATATCACCCATATTCCTACTGTCACTTAAAAGTAATGTGATCTGTCGCTTTAAAGCAGCTGCTTTAACGATAAAAACGGTTCTGAAATGGCAGTGTGCACAACGAAAATAATATAAAATCGTTAATAAAGTTTGAGTATAATTCAGAATATCGTTTTTACAACAACAAGACTTGTAAACAGTACTCGACAACAGAAATAAGGTGATTATTTGTGAAATTTTCCTATGGTGATTCTGATTAATATTCCCTAAAAATTACATAAAGTACAAGGCACTGGTGTGGATTTGTTTTAAATGAATGCAACTCGTTTATCAGGCTTAAGCACAATTTAATATTGTAATTGTAATGATCTTGGTATCGCTAACGTAGACGTTTTCTAAGTCTACGATGAACAACTCCTTTGGTTTTTGATTATATGGTATCAAAGATAAAGTGTTCATTCCTAAAAACACAACTATTCAAGTTCAAATAAGTTTTTGTTCCTCACTCAATCAGCAATAAATGGATTCTTGGATTTTAATGTAACACTTCTACTGAATTTCAAGTTTCATTTTAAAAGTCAATCGGCCCTAGCGGGGTATCTGTCGGGACGGAGAATTGTCCATAGAATACCTCGAAAAAAAAACCCTTTGATTCGTATGAAATCGGAGAAATTCCTGTTCCGATGAATTGCTCGTTCGGCTAGAATTGCTTATTAAACAGTAAACGTGGTCGATCTCCTATGAAAAACGTTAACTAATGTGCTGGGCCACACAAGCCTTTCCATGAAAGTGGTGTCGAACGAGACAGCTCGATTTTAAGTGAGTAGAAAAGGAAGCGTAATCTACCCTTCTTTTCACAACTAAACTAAACATATACCCGTGACGCCCGACGAGACTTTCATGGGAATGCATGTCCACCAGAATAATAAACAAGAATTGAGCTGACTGCTGCTCGAGGCACAGGTCCTTCCTGTATTGCATCGTCATCAAAAATCTAACTAAATGCACGCGGGAATATGAATCCCTTTTGTGAATACTCCACTCCATTTTTACATGTAGGTACGCGACAAATGAACTAGCTATAAAATGAGTCAATAGCTAGTTTCTTTTACTACACCGATCAGCAATTTTCTTGGTTTCCTTTGTTTTGTGAACTTTAATTAATAGAACGAAATGAAAACTAAAGGAATTCTTGAAAATGTAAGCGCCGGCGACGACTTCTTTAGCTCTCCACATAAATAAACAACACATCATCAAAATCCTATCCAAAATATACCAAGTTTATTTAAAACAAAGCGCATCATCTCCCTCCTCCCTCTCTTTTAACAATAAAATTCATTTGACTTTTTTAAATTTAAAACAACCTTTCTTCTGGGAGTTCGTAATTTTCTTAAAGGCTTTCTTTTTGCGTTCTTGCTCTCAGCGACCGAACGATTCCGAGTTTCTTCCATACTTTCCATATACGCAGTATACTCATTCGCATCAAAGACCTCCGAAAGAGACACAACGCTTCTCTCGGGCATTTCTTCAGGCATCCCAACTACGCCCACACCCTGCTTGATCATACTCAAAACACCAGTCACTTCGATCATTAGAACGAACGTAAACAAAGCCAAACCGAATCGAGCACCATAATAGCCTTCATTTCGTATCCAATTGGCAATGGGCAGACCGTGCTTAGAGATAAATTCTCGATTTCCCACCAGAATAAATCGCCCCAGGAAATTACTAGCAGAATCCAAAAGCCTTAATGCCGGTATCCAAAACTGCCGAACCAGAAAATCTGTTGCATATAGTATCAGACTCAATTCAATGATAAACACAACTACTCTTGAGGGTTTTCGTAAACAATTCGGCCAGCAACTTGTTCGCAATCTTGCCAGAATACACAACACGGAGAAGACAAACACCGTTGAAGCCGCATTCGGTTCAAGAGACGGTAATTTTGAGTATTTCAAATCGATCACGCTGATTCGATGCAAATGAAAATACATTCCAATGGCTATGATGAGAAGTGATTGTACGATAGCACCATAATTTGCCATTTTTTGAAAATAATTTCCCCGAGAATAATGTTTAGAATTTCGTGCCAAAAATAGAGGAAAAGCAACGACTGACTGAAAATTTAACGTCAGTACGATGTGATATAGAATTTTAATTTTTACTACAGTGGACGAGTAAACAATTTGCTGACGATCATCAGGCGAAACACTTGATAGATTAAACTCACGATTTTAGGCCAACACCACTAACTGTCTACAATCGAAACACAGAAGGCTTGAGAAATCCACTTTCAAACAAAACAGCAAAACTTTAAATAAGGTACTGCCTTGTAATGCCAAACTAAATTTTAACTAAAAATAAAATAAAAATAAAAATAATAGTAACTACAAACATGAAAGAAAACGAGTCAAACTTAAATAAGGAAAACTAACTAAAAAAAAAATCATAAATAAATAAAACACTTAATACGCATGTTTATAGGACGTACCGCCTTTGGATAAGTGACTGGATTGTGCCGACGCTGATCTCTGTCCATTACTCGTGGACACCGACGATGAAGTTGGGGCATTCTTTCCCGTGGCGACGGCAATGGCAGCTGCCTTTCGCTTGGCCAGTGGCAGATCATCGTCTGAATCGCTCAGTGTTAGATCGACCTAAAATGTAAGATATTTTTGTAAGAAATTCTCTTCTAGATGATTGAACGAGAATTGTTAAACTTACTGTTTCACTGTTGGTGGTTGATGTGGGCTCATTAGAAATAATTGGTGGCGGTGGGGCTTTTGCTGGTGGTTTGATGTCATCTGTGATTAGTTCTGGAATTAAGTAAAAGAATTGAATGTGGTGAAAAGGAGAGTTACAAGTTGCTTTGAAAACTATATTTCTACTATGTTTCTTATCCTAACTTAATCTGATGGCAACTCATTTTGGTATCTTTTATTTTCAATCAAGTGAACTAGATGAGTTCGGTATTTTTCGGTTAACTTCTGGACCGTTGGACATGTATTCAAGGACAGATTATTCAAGGAGAACATCATTATACGCTTTTTGAAATGTCCGTATAAAGATTGATAGAGTCCTCACTCCTCATTACAAATTGCGAATTCATCTCTGGTTGGTAATAACTTTTGATAGTTAGACACAGGCTTTGGCCACGCTTCCATTCTGAAGAACTTGCAAATCTCGACCGAAAACACCGACTACACCACTCCATTCCTAAATTTTGACAAGAACTTTCCCCACAGAAGAATTTGAAATGAGAATAGATTTTTAGAAGATGAATCAATTCACTTCTAAAATGCCGACTCGAAAACCAAAGACGAAGTTGGTGGGGGCGTTTTCTCCGAAAGTCTTAATTTTAAGTTCTCCTTTCGTCTACCAAACTATTGTAGTGTGTTCCAGGCGAAAATTATGGCGATAAAAGAAGTCTTATCTTGGCTCAAGCAAAACGTGATATCTGCATCTGCATATTTTCAGACATCTAAGCAGCTATCAAATCCTTGGATTCGATTTCTATACCATTTTAAGTATCCCTCGACTGCCGATCATATCTTACGGAGATGGCCGAACAGTTTTACATTCACCATTTTTGGGCGCCGGGCATAGAGACATTCCAGGGAATTGTAAGGCTGATAAACTAGCCAGAATTGGAACAACTATACCCATCCTGCCGGACAAAGGCACCGTAGGCATACCAATTACTACTTACAAACAAAAATTTAAGCTAGAAGCTATCGAGAGTGCAAATCTTGGACTACTTGTCTAACGACAAAACAAATTTGGCCTAAGCTACTGCGAAATTCTGTCACTCCAATTTTCCAAGAACTTGTTGATGGTTTTGGGCTGTAGCTCACATATTGCTTGGATTATATTGGCCCTTAAGTGCTAAAATCGTTTCCGGATTGTTGGCATAACATCGGTGCTGCACGGTTCCCCACAAAAAAAAGTCCAAAGGGATCAAATCGCAGCTCCCAGGCGACCAACTGACATTGTCAAGACGGCTGATAACACGATTTGGGAATTTGGTTCGCAAAAGATCAATTGTGGCATGGGCTGTGTGGAATGGCGCGCCATCCTGAGGTCGTCCAAATCCATATCTTCAATTTCATTAAAAACAAAAATTGGGTTAACATGGCTCTGTAACGTCCACCGTTGACCGAAACGTTGTTCCCAGCCTCATTTTCGAAGAAAAATGGTCCAATGATGCCACCACTCCACAATCCGCACCAAACTGTCACTTCCTGTGGATGCATTGGCTTCTTGACAATAACGTGCGGGTTTTCCGAGTCCCAGATGCGGCAATTTTGTTTGTTAACGTAACCGCCGCCGAGATGAAAATGCTCCTCGTCAAAAAAGATGATTTTTCGCCCAAATTCGTTGTGCAATTGAAGCTGCTCTAAGGCCCAACCTCCGAAGCAATAACGAAACTCTAACCTATTGATGCAGTAGTAGATGTTTTCTGGCACAAAGATAAAAAGATCTGCTTGTTGGATGGGTGCATTGGCAACCGAAAGTTAGAAGACGTTTGTTCTGAGAGTGTCGCTTATGTGCCAGATCTTTGGAAACTTTTTCTAATAAGTTGTTGCGGTGATCTTGATTTTATATTTTATTGCTGACGATTAGACATGAGTATAAATCTCTTTTTGGTAAGGGCCGTTTGCTAATGCGACTCATAACGAATTAAGTTCCATAAGTTTACGTGGAACCTTAATCGATCAATATTGTATTGTGACATAAATTTTTGTTCACTTTTGAAAAGCTAATTCAACGCGAGAACAGAAATATCTACTGCTTAAGTTTCACACAAGCACTTTACATTCGTCCAAGAAATATCAAGCGCTATGTAGAGACTAGTAACTCTTTTGCAATTGCACAGCACATCTTTTTATTCGCTTGTGCAGCACGTACAAGTACATAACACTCGAAACGCCAATTTCAGGGGATGAAATCATTGTCATAACAAAACAAGTTCGTTTCTTTTTTTCTTAAAAACAATTTCGAAAAGATTTACATGCATTGAGAAAGAGTATATGCAGTCCATGATAGGTAGCATGAATTTGAAATATTGTGTCATATATACCCTTGCAAAAAAAATTAAAATTTCTTCTTTATTGAATTTGGTAGAAAATCCATCCCCTCGTTATTGTATTGTAAATATTATTGTGGTATAATCTATAATGTATTTGAATTTTCTCAGAGGGGTTGCAAATATTGCAATGTGCTGGAAAAATTTGTACAACTCTTAAAATTCACACTCACTAAGAGTTCATTTTTACCCTAAGTAAGAAGAATTCGATCGTCTCTTTCTTCCTTGTCCTGGGGAGCATAATGTCCAATGAACGTTTAGTGAGGGCATTGATGCTGACACCCATTATAATAAACCCCCGATCGATGATCTGAATTGTCGGTCGGAATTTTTGGATGACCCTCTTACTTTATAGGGGGTCTTATATATTTGATAAAGCAAACGTTAGCGTCAGCGTCAACCTGAAATTTGATGTTGTTCAAACAAAAGGAATATCAAAGCCAAATTTTACTGACTATGAATACGGAGAAAACTGAAGCTAGCTATGTATGTACATACCAGAGATTAAAACGACTCGAGCTGACCGTACAAACATCGAGTACTCGTTCTAAAAAAGCGAGCTCAACCGGAGTCCAGACACTCACACTAATGGGTGAATTCTGTTTGTGAGTTTAATGAATCGTGAACATCGTAAATCGAAGCACAAATCGAACGAGCTCAAATGACTATTGTCGTTTTCCATTGGTTTCACTCGGGGATTCACTCATTCCGAAATCCAATGGAGCAAGAAAACTGCTTCTGGGTGACTACACTCACGTATTGGTGAAACGTCAAAAATTACTGTATGGCTTCTGCCAGTTGGCCTGTATAAAATACATAAATTGCACTTGTAGTGGATTCTGACTTGAAATGGAGAAGCGAAATTCTCTCCTCAGAATCAACAAAAGAGTATTTTTTGCGCCAACGGAACGGTTTCAGAAGTGCTTTCCTTGATTCCGGACGCTCCCGGATGCTTCTTTTTGCCCAATGAAAAACGACATATGAATGCTTAGAAGTTTGAATGTAACCGGATTTGAGTATAATGGTTATGATGACTTGCAAACACAGGGGGAAGAATTGCAAACATTTGAGTTGTTTGCGAGTTCATATTTATTTAAATGTAGATTGTGTATGGATATGAAAGCAATGTGGCTGGCAGGGGTTTAGAAATCAACCTTTGCGGACACATCTCATGGCTGGAAACTACTTACAAGGATTTTGATGATTTTTGTGTTGAAAGCAGGAATGCCTTAAAATCTTTCTGTCATTAACACGCTCATTTTTTAGCGTGTTTTTGACCAAAATGTATTTCCTTCGGACTACTTTCACAGATCATAGTTAATACAAAATAAATAAATAGGTGGCGCAACAGGCGGGTAGACACCCTAGGCCTAGCTTCTCGCAACAATTCGTTTGTGTGAGTTTTTATTTTTGGGACGAAAACTATTTATTTATTTATAGAAAAATCATCTTTAGCGACACGGTCCGCATTTTTTGATGAATAGCCAAATTGCCATATGGGATGACGCCAACCAACACGAGTTGGCAATGCATCCATAAAAAGCTGTTTGGTGCGCATTTTAGACTGGCGGTGGCGTCATTGCTCCGTACTTTTTCATAACGTTGGTAAGGCCAATACCATCAACGGCGAGTACTACAGAACGATGCTGCTAACATGTGGTTCCAGCAAGAGGTGGCTATGTGTCACTCAGCTGCAGGATATGGTCATCTTATCTCTATCAGAGGTGACGTAAATTGGCCACCAAGATCGTGCGATTTAACCTCGCAAAATTTTTCTTGTGGCGTTGCCTGAAGTCGCAGCTCAATGCGAATAAACCGCAATCGACCGATGCCCTTAAACCCAACATAACCAATGCCATCGCTCAAATTAAGCCGGATCTATGCGGCAGATTAGACCACTCGGATCCGTGACAACGTGAGAAGCTGCGGTGGACATTTGGGCCTGGTCCTGGTGTTATATTCCATACAGTAATGGCATACATGGGATTCGTTAATACCTTGTACACAGCTTGTTTTATTCCACTTCAATGTTGACCAATCCTCACTGAAAACCCCTTTAGTGAATCTTTAGTAAGCTCAGCTTATATTCACATATCTGTGGTTTGTTCCGTTGTGTGCTTTTAGAAGGGACAAGCGTCGCAAAAATATTATAACCTGTATAGGGAGTCGCAGTATGGAAAAGTTTCGGAACCCCTGGCATATACGATACGCACGCCTTTTATCTCTTCTTTCCCAAAACTAGAAAAAAAAAATGAACAAAAACAATTCGCATTTTCATTTCTAACCTTTTGTTGGTTCGATCTTTGGTAAATGATCGCGAATATTGGAAAATGCTTACAAACAGTTGACCTGTTTACAAATTACTACTATTGGCTCATAAGCCAATAAATCATTTTGCAAACGAGTTTAGGGGTTCGATCATGTTTATGAGTTTAATCATGTTGAACAGCCATACTCGAGGGTTGTTGTGGAGTACGAGTCAATTAATTCATGATTACATACTAGGGATGTTACGGAGGTGGTTTTAGCGGAGTCGGAGTCGGAATCGGAAGCCTCATACTGACCTCCGCGGAGTTGGAGTTGAATCGGAGTCGGAGGCGGTGGTCGCACAAATTTAAAATAAAGAAACTGGAGAAATCAATTTTTCTTAGAAAACTAACATAAAAATACGAATTTGTATTGTCACTTCAAATTGGGTAAATTATCTTTTATAAACAGCCACTTAGCCCTGTTTTGCCGCCATCCAATCTGTTCGGTAGTGGGTTATAAATCAAACCAGTTGCACTGAATAGTTGTTCGCTCGAAACGCTCCTGATGGAGCTTACAAAAATTGTACGATTAGCTTGAAGCTTCAAAACCTATCTTCAATTTCACTGAAATAATTTCGTACTACACAAATAATTGTTTTAGGCTTCATAGTAAATAAACAAACCAAAAAAACGAAGTCACACGTCTCACGCACGCACTCTCAACTTCAATGCAAATCTCGGCTACTCATGTAAAACAATAAACAAATAAATGAGTAAAAAGACAGTCGTTTTGTAAAATGTCTCAACTCGATAAGTCTTTGTCTGTATTCATGTTCATTGGTCGTCAGCGTCACTGATGCGATGGTGTTCCGAAAAACCTCCGATGTGATTATATCGGAATCGAAGACAGATTCGGAGGTGCAATTTATGCCGGAGGTTCCGACATATCGGATTCGCAGTCGAAGCTCCCTATCATCCCTATTACATACTATGAAAATCGATAGATTATTCGAACATAATTATTTTAATCTCTTGGCAACCTCTTGAAGATGCACGGTTTCTCATACTTCTTCTACGCTGATTGATAAACAACGGAAATTGATCTTTCCTATAGAAACTGGCATAGTGAAAAGAAAGATCTGAATTTCCTACCATCTCCCACAACACAAAAGCAGACTCTGCCACGTATTGTTTGTTTTTTTTGAGGATAAGATGATTCTGCCCCTGACTTAGCAGTCGCTTTGAATATAATTGAAATTCCAGTAAAAAACGATATGCTCACAATGTTTACTAACAAACCAATATGAAAAAGGTTAGAAACGTAAGTATTGCTACTTTTTAACAGGAATTTAACGCTTAAACTACTGAATTGTTAATTGTTCTTTTCGACACTCCGCTCGAAAAATAACTGAGCAGAATGTAAAGGTCAAACAACAGCTATTACTCAGCTGCAACTCAAGAACAGAATGACAGAAAAACTGTGCGCGTTGAGTCATTTGCACTCCTAAAATCTATACAACGCACCATTTAACGTTCATTTTTCTAACGCATAACGCAATTTTCCTGCTGCATAAATGAAGGATACCAAGTCGCCCATCATCACATCAGCTATTAACTGAAAATAAGCGTCCATAGACAACTTCTGTTAAATTTACCAACAGCCAAACAAAAGTCTCGGTTAATTAAATTATTTTTGTAGAGAAGATAACAGCTACCTACCTAGTCTTAAGAAAAGGCCATAATACAAACTGACATAAAATATCCCCATCAACTCACCAATATCATCAGAAATGACTTCAACTTTCTCCACAGGTTTTGATGGTGTATCCACCAACTGTGTTTCATTCCTTAAATTATGTGTACTCCATGAGCCGTCCTTGTGCAGCTGAATTTCAGTATCTTCCGATCCCAGCAATGATGATGCCAAAACCTCTTGGAAATACCTACACGACAATAAAGCAAAAAACGCATCGATTACAAATAGATAAGAAACAACCGCATGCAACAACTCACCCATCGATAACCAAATTATCGTAAATCGCTGGCTTGTCACAGACCGGACAATTCCATGTCGGCTTACGCTCATTCATCTGTAGAAAGAGATTCGCATCGAAACATTGCAAATGCATACAAGTCGACGCTCGACAGGGAATGGACATTTTCATCTTGCCCAGCGGACAGTTTAACGAGACTTTTAGCATTGTTGTGGCTATCTCACAGTCAGCATCTTCTGTTAGTTTTTCCTTAACTGAAAAGACCGATTGCCAATTAGTTAGTGCGACCTTATCAATCACTTTGCAAGTGAAAACCTACTTAATGCCCTTGTATAGTCAGCCGGTTTGACACCTTTAGTCTTCATGCGATGCAGTAATTGTGCCGATGTTAGCTTCTTAACCAAATACGCGGCCAGGCAGTAGCCTCGTGTAAAATCCGGACACCACTGCACAATTATGGTATTTGTTACGGTGGGCGAGAGTTTAACATTCGATGTGACATTGACCGGACGTGGTGGTCTCTTTGGCTCGACATTTGGCCGGTTTGTTGGAATGGGATTCTAAACGCAAATAAAATACAGATATACGTTTTTGATTGGAAATCTTTGTTAGAAGTTGCAACTTACAGGTAATGGACAAAGCTTGTTATTAACTTTGACTATAACGTTTGACGGAAAACAATCCTCTTGCTCACACGATGTCTCCAGCAAGCAGAATCTTAGTTGCACTTGTATGGAGTGTTCAACTTTGGAACCGTTGCGAATGTCACGATTTGTTGCAATCTCTGTGGCCTGCTGCGGTGTCAGGGTGAAATAGAAGGGGACCTCTTGAATGCGTTGATTGGAGCGCGGCAGTAATGATGATGGTTTTATGAGGGTGGCCAGCACATCATAGAATGCCAACTTTTTTAGACGCACATCCGGATGTATGGGCATTGATGCTCCAATTGCATGTTGGAATGGTACACCCATGTTGCCGGGTACTCCGCCGCCTCCGCCACCGCCGCCACCACCACCTACATTGCCCACGCTGACCATAGCAGAGCGTACTTCCGCCGACGACTGCACCGTGGGCATCTGCATGTGCGAAAACATTCTTTTAGGCTCGGTCGGTCCGTATTGAGCGTTTGTATCGGAATGGAATTCACTGTGGCAAGGAAAGAAAATATCAGTTTGTGTTTCAATGAAGACGTAATGAATAGAAATTGAAACGCAGTAGACCATACTGCCGTGAGACGTGAACACTAGTATTTGGGAACTAAAATTGATCTGATTGCCAAATGCAGTTCCCAAAAAAAACTGGGAAAACTGCATCTGCATCCAATTGGCTTAGTGATTTTTGACTAGAATGATGCAAGAAGTTCACGTTGATCACTCACAACTTAGCAAGTTCCACTAATGGTTATTTGTAAAATTTATGGTTATATAACAAGAAACTAGAGCTTACAATGTGGTTCGGTAGATTTCGCGTAGTTTCAACGAAATCAGATCAAAGTTTGTCTTTAACAAACCGACAACGCGCAGCTGAAGTTCGTGTTTCCTTCCAGCTACTGATAAACTGCAAAACTGAAGAATCTTGTGTAGGTCAACTACTCGAAGAGTCTGGATCATGTCCTGGTACTCCTAAAAGACAAAAAGAAACATAAAGGTAAATAATTTTTTTTTTTTAGAAAAGTGTTATAAGGTGATTATTGTAGGCTTTCGAGAACATTTCTTAGAAAACGCGTTTTCTTCTTTCTCAGACGCAAGATGGTTGAAAAAAAGCATTCAATTTTTTATTTTCCACGGTTTTCGCTGGTTCATTTAAAATTTTTGTTAGCCAGACATTTCAAGTCGATAAATACACGATTTTTTTTAGTTTCTCGATTGTTTTCTTAAAGGTGAGTTATGGGGGAGGAATTAAAGTAGCACCAGCGTAATCTGAAATGGTTAAGCAAACTCTTTTCAAAAGGTTTCCATTCGACGTAGCAGAGCATGGCTCACGTGGTGAAAAATTTGCATTTGGATGTTTAACAAAATGAAATATATTCGCGTTGACGCATTTGCACAAATGCGAATGACATTTTGTGGTGTAGATAGGTAGGTGGAATGTCGATTATACACAATACACCGAGTTTGTTGACTACCCTCACTGTTGGGGCATTAAAGTAGCAGCAACGTGATCTGAAATGGTTAAACCAAACTTACATTCGACGTAACTCATAGTCCACAGCCGACATAATGAAGAATTTGTTTTTCAATTTTTACCAAATGAAACAGACAAATAAATATACATACAACCAACAGTTTGTTGACCACCCTCACTTTATACAATATAATGTATGTTCATGTAATTTAATGTAATAACATGGTCGAAATCGACGGAAAATTATTAGACACTGTAACAATCAAAATGCACGCAATATAAAAGCGAAAAGCGAGTGCCGTTAAAGTACACACAGATTGCCGACAAAAATGGAAATAATCCATGCATATTCCTTGCCTTTTCCCCGCAGACCAACGAGTTTTGCTGCCCATTACAAGTAGCGTAAGTACCCGTATCTCCAACCACCTCATTGAAGCCGGCCAAGGATAAAATTGAATATTTTGTTAAAACAAATAATTTCTACATAAAACACTGCAGAAAAAGAAACTTGTCCGATAAAAATTCATAATTTTTTTACCACACATAACAAAAGAAGGTAGCGCTAGGGGGAACACGAACAAGTAGAAAAAAAAATACATTTTGTGGGACACCCATCCTACTCGAACCGAAATATTTTCAATTCATTTGCAATTTACCTCAATTAGTGTAGACCGATATTTCCATTAAAACAATTTATTTGTTTCACTTTAAACTATCCTGTTTAAATATAAATTTTGCGACAGAACCGCAATTATACAAAACTCATGAAAAAGAAGAAATCTGAAATCTCCCGTCGTCTGACGACAAAGTTAACACAAAATGAACATGGCGGATGGTTTGGGGAACAGCCAACGAGAGGAAATATCCCAACGTCATGGAATACTGGGAAATTCAATGAATACACAGACGTACTTTCAGGTGGTAGTTTAATGAATGAAAAATGCGTTCGTTTGTAACTCGATAAAGTGCATTTCGTGCATAATCCTCACTATCAAATAAATTTCCTAGCCTTAATGTAATCACTTCCTTATTATATTAAGAAAAAAACTACCCGCCACCGCGCGCAAAAAAAAAATTCCCATAATGGGTAGATGGAAAAATAATTTCCCCAAACTCCGCGCAGCTGAGGATGACAAATGGATGACAATTGATTAGATCCGCGGAATTATTACCGCTCGATATGTACATTCTAATTAATGAAAACTACTTGCGCTTTCTGATAAAAAAAAAAATGGGCCATGGATAGCCACTCACCTTTAGCTTAGCAGGATCTACTCCTGGTGGCTGACCCTGTGATTGTACGGATGACGTTGAGTTGTGAGGAATACTATGGGGAGATTTGTCCATTTGGTTTTGCTGCACAGACACAGCAGAAGTGGCGGCACGAGATGATGTAGGGCCTCGGGGAGCCGTACCATTTTCCGCTTGCGTCTGTGAACGGGTTTTTCGCATTTATATAAAATTTAATTATTCGCAACAGGTATTGCACTAGAACGCGTAACACTTTGATTTTCACTGGGACAATAGAAAGACGCAAGCACGAAACTAAAATTTTAATTTACAATTCATTAAGAACGGTGAAGAGGTAGTCCATTCTGCAGGCAGTTGGTTTTTTTTTTTCAGGCGAAGTCTTCTACAAAATTAGTACTCAAAAATCCAAACAGCAATTGTACCAACATGACGGTTTTATGTTTGGCTAAAAATTCCCAGTATTCGGTAAAGATTTGTACTTAGGGAGTGATTGCATTCAGGATATGAATATGTTTTCAAAATTTATGCAATTTTACTAAATGTAGGTACAATCCTAGGTTCGATTCCCGGAAAAACACAAATTACATCTTTTTTCTACTGCGCCACCTCTCGCGAACGTCTGACAAACATCTGAGAGTGTGACTGACCTGAAAAAGCTTCCCTCAATTCAGCCGTTCGGACGCAGCATAAAATTGTAGGTCCCTTCCATTCGTCCCAAAAATAGAAACTCACACAAAACGAATGGTTGCGAAAAGATAGGCCTATGGTGTCTACCGCCTGTTGCGCCATATTTATTTATTTATTTATTTATTTAGGCACAATATTTGTAGACAAAAAAAAATTAACATAAAATACGACAAAAATTTGGACAATGTTTCTTAATTCTCATAAACTTCCTCAAGAAATTTTAGCATGGGTCTTGGTCAATCGCCAATGAATATAATGATTATCTCATCGTTCCTGCGATGTCAACCATTTACACAATACATTTAAGGACAATTCACATGAGATGAGAGCTACCAGCTACCTACGAACGAACGAATATTCGCAAGTTTTGACAGTCCGTTCACATGAACACTTTTCTAGGGTCGCGGCAATTCGCGAATTTCAGCGATCAGTTTCTACAATTCTTTATTGCCTGCCATTCCTTAAATGGTAATGGACTCACCAGCTAACAAAGTCTTTTTCGGATGAGAGTCGTCTGCGATATTTTAAAGAAAATACAATTCTTTAGGTTTGTTGGGAAAATGTCAAACCGTGTTGCACTCATTTTGTTGCAGACCCAACAAATAAATTAAGTCTTCCGAGCGAGACGGGTAGATTACACTATCGACCTGTCTCGTCCGAAACGACTTTCATGGAAAGGCATGTGTGGCCCAGCACTTTGTTTGCAAATGGATGCATAGTTGACTTGAGTCTACCTGCTAGGTGAATTTTTGTGTTCTACATTTCACTGTATTCGATTTCGATTTCAAAATTTTCGGAATTGGGACAAAGTTAAATTGTGATTTCGAAAAAATTTCGGAGTTTCCGAATCGCTCGAAATGCAGAATAAAAACGAATTCACTCGATTTGCAATTTCGATTTCTGGAACCTAGCTGTAGGTATAGCTGATCCGAAGGAGAAATTTGCTAAAAAAACTGGGATTTATGTCAGAAATTCAGTAGGAAAGACTTCTTAAAATTGTAATATGTGCAGTATACTCATCACAAGTTAGTCATCTTTCATTAAATTCCCATTCTAATTCCATCTGACCCAGAAACGTGCGAATTTCGTCGCTTCAATTATAATGACAACTTCCACTCCATTTACAATTGATTCACTTTCCTTATATTTAATGTTATAAAATCTGTTTTGCTACGCAAGTTTGCATATAAAAGTAAAATCTCCTTAACATTAGAGGAAACAAAATATTTAAACAAATCTTCTACACATAGTATCAGTTAGTGGGTGCTTTTAAAAATTCAGTTGACTGTAATCTTCAAGCACATTTTCTAGAGCTGCCTAGCATTCATTCACACAGCAGGCAACGTTTTTTCTAGATAGTAAACAAAATAAAAGCTACGGCTTTGCGACTGAGTTAATAATTATCCGGCACCCTAAAACAATACAGAAACCAAGTCCATGATCTGCGGCAGCACCTAGAAAAATTCCATTTCGCCGCAGTTTATGTCAAGGAAGTCATCCTCATAGCTGATCGGGTCCATACCAACGGCGATGCCTTTCGATGTGCACGGTTTCTCTGGACTTGCATCACCGCCAACATGGTTGATGGCGTGAGACTTATAGTCTGGGCTGTTGTCTTGTCCAACAGGTGACGGCGGCGGATTCGACACTGAAATGACAAGTTAGTGCAAAATTGAAGTCATCTATAGGGGTAGACAGGTCTTACGTGTAGATTTGGGATCAGTTTTCAATTCGGAACCAAGATAGAGTTCAGTTCGCGAAGAAGCCAGTGCTGGGAGACTTTTCTCCTTGGCGCTCAGTCGTTTCTTCAGTTCTTCCACCTTACGATGTCGCTTCATCGCTTGCTGTTCTTTGTGTATTCTATTGGATTCTTGTCGCTCATCATAAAAGATAAGTTTCTGTTCATCGGGAGTGATCCGATCGTGTTTCTTTAGAAGGAACAAGAATACACCTCCTGGTGTACGACGTCGTTGTCCATTCTGGGTAGAGATTTGAGAAAGTTAAGTATGGTCAATGTTTTGTGAGTGTTTCGCTTACCAGAACCATCATGCCGCCATCCTTCTCGATTCGTTGTGTCTCCTTAAAAAGCTGTACAGCAATGTCTCGGCCGAGAACTTCCACAACTCTGACTAAAATTTAAAAAAAAAATCGATCTGATGAAAAAACACAAACACGATGTGCATTTTAAACTCACCCAACAACTCATCCTTATCCTCGTATAATTTGTTAGCAATTTCTCGGGCAATTTCCTGTGGCGGCTTACCTTCAAGTGGTTCTTCGAGATCTACAATATGCCGCGGCTCATTGGTATAGTCCGAACTACTCTCCGATGGTCTGTGTGATCTTCGGCCAAGGCGGCTCTTCACGCCACCGGCACGAGAACGTTTTGCTTGCTGATGGAAATCATTCTCAGAATGTTCATCGCTAGAAGTGGATAATCTACGTTTTAAAGAGTTCTCTCCGTTCAGTCGATACTTCAGCATGTAGTCATAGTTTTCGACGCTTCGATCAGAGCGAGCATCATGACGGACACCGATGCCGCGCATATTTTCTGTTAGCGCATCCTCTTGAAGGCTAGATGCCCAGATATCATATTTCTTGAAACGCGCCTTTTTATCCCGCAATTCATTCTCTGCCTTGATGCGAAGCAGGACCGTGCGTTTAGATTTTTTCTTTTGTGGTTTCTTTGGCTCATCAGGACTTTTTCCGAGTTGAGTGCAATCATCTGAGTCCGAGGTAGACGAACTGCTTGCACCAAAGTCATCGGAAGGACTATCTTCGATAGCCTCTTCCATTTTAACGGGGATATTCAGATCGATCTGTGGAGGAGTGACTTCGATTGGATTCGTTGTAGTTCCTGGCCGCTGCAATGGGGTATATCCGTCGTCGCTGTCCGACAGCTGTTGTGAAAGAGTGTAATTTTATAGGAATTCGTGATAATTTGCATTAATAGTTGTACTTACTTCCCCGTCCTCGAAATCCTCATCGAAGGTTTTTACATTTTCCTGGTCCATCATTTTCTGGTAAAAAAAAAACTAAAAAGCGATGAGACTAGCGAAATTTGACACTTTGACGCTTTTCGAGGAACGCGAAATGTCAAAGTTTTTGTTGTGGTTTTTTTTAGGTTGTTTTTTCTTAAGGGAAATTTCTGGTAGGGAACAAAAATACAGGTTTCTTATGTGAAGACTACATTGGCCGCGTTCTATTGATCACTTGTCGTCTAGCACATACCTGATGGAGGAACGGTGGCGATAAAGATCTAGCGGCAGCAGCAAAATAAAATTAGAACCAATTTGAATTTGTATTATTTCGTCTTAACACCGCGTCTCCACGAGCAATATTTCATAGCTTGCCATCTGTCATTCCTCATAGAAAGAAATAACGATAGTATGCAATAAAATGTAGGGTGGGCATTTGTTATCTTACTATTTCCATAGCCATCACACGAAAACACATGCGTCACAACAAAAAAGTACACCCCATAGAATACTATCGATAGCAAGCTATGAGCTGAGCAATAGATGGAATACCATTTTTCATAGAATACTATTTCTGGTCTCCACGAGCAATTTTCATAGAATACTCACCCCTATCGTGGAATCCGTCGGAATTGAGTTTCACTTCACCTATTCGATTCCCTTTCACCTTCTACTGCTATCGTGGAATCCGCCGGAAAAGTTTCCTTATCGACACGTTTTTGGGAAAGGTAGTTTCACTGTCAAACGGCTGTCTTTCATTTGTGAACACAAATCCGTGTAGCTGCATTCGTCGGAGGTTATGAAAAGTTTGTTTCAAAAGTGATTTAAATAAAAACCAGTGTTTATTATGTAATAATGTATACGATAACTATTCGTGTAAAAATAAGAGGAAGAACGAAATGAGCGATGTTCTCAGAGAAGAATACGAGACAGGCTGAAATGAGCAATGAGTGGTTTCACGGAACTTCCAGACGAAATTGTCACCCCTATCGTGGAATCCGACGGAATTGAGTTTCACTTCACCTATTCGATTCCCTTTCACCTTCTACTGCTATCGTGGAATCCGCCGGAAAAGTTTCCTTATCGACACGTTTTTGGGAAAGGTAGTTTCACTGTCAAACGGCTGTCTTTCATTTGTGAACACAAATCCGTGTAGCTGCATTCGTCGGAGGTTATGAAAAGTTTGTTTCAAAAGTGATTTAAATAAAAACCAGTGTTTATTATGTAATAATGTATACGATAACTATTCGTGTAAAAATAAGAGGAAGAACGAAATGAGCGATGTTCTCAGAGAAGAATACGAGACAGGCTGAAATGAGCAATGAGTGGTTTCACGGAACTTCCAGACGAAATTGTGTTTTTAGAAAGTTTATTTTTTGATTTTAATAAAGTTCAATCTGTGCAATAGATTTATTACAAATGTTGGGCTTAATGTAGCAGCTGTTTTGTATGTAAATTTTTTATATTAAAATGCTCACAAAATGCAGCAAGCAAGAAAACCTATGAAATCCGCAATGAATTTGATGCGGGCAAGAAATGTCATTTTGTTCGGGAAAAATTCGATTTGAACGTTTTCAACGATACAGTGAAACTCATCCACATTACCCACACGGGGAACTGTTCACTTTGCGGATTTGACGATACCAAAATATTTTTTTCCGTGAATGATTCCCCCCGGCGGATTCCACGATAGGGGTGTGTGTTTTTAGAAAGTTTATTTTTTGATTTTAATAAAGTTCAATCTGTGCAATAGATATTACAAATGTTGGGCTTAATGAAGCAGCTGTTTTGTATGTAAATTTTTTATATTAAAATGCTCACGACATGCAGCAAGCAAGAAAACCTATGAAATCCGCAATGAATTTGATGCGGGCAAGAAATGTCATTTTGTTCGGGAAAAATTCGATTTGATCGTTTTCAACGATACAGTGAAACTCATTCACATTACCCACACGGGGAACTGTTCACTTTGCGGATTTGACGATACCAAAATATTTTTTTCCGTGAATGATTCCCCCCGGCGGATTCCACGATAGGGGTGACAGATTTGTATTGACAAATGAAAGGCAGCCGTTTGACAGTGAAACTACCTTTCCCAAAAACGTGTCGATAAGGAACATTTCCGGCGGATTCCACGATAGCAGTAGAAGGTGAAAGGGAATCGAATAGGTGAAGTGAAATTCAATTCCGACGGATTCCACGATAGGGGTGACTATATGGCAAGCTATGAAATATTGCTCGTGGAGACGCGGTGTAATGAGAGCCAAAAATGTATTTTGTGCCATCATGCCGCATATTTATTATTAATACCTATAATTTCAATAAACAAATACAATGTACATATAGAAGCTTGAATTCCCATTTTACAACAAATTGGAAATACCAAACACATATTTGACTTCTGCACCTTTACTTTTGTTTTGACAGCTCTTTATTGCTATTGTGAGGATTGCTGGCAATAAATCCGCCAGCAATCCGTCACCTGATTAGCTATCGCTTTTGACAGCTTTTGGAAATACAAAAATATCAATCCGCCATGAAAAGCGATCCGCCGCGCATTTGAGAATAAGCCCCCTGCTCTCCAAATATGCACTTTTAAACGCCATTTAGTCCTAATCATATATGTATTCATAATCACATTTTATTTTGAATAAGAGCAGGTATTACTGCTTTTGAAAGCTACCCCAGTGCAAAGCACGAATTCCGTACAATACTACGCTGTCAATAAAGATAGCTGATTGGCATAGCAGCATAAAAAAGTACCTAGATAACCGGTATTTACAACACGGCCCATCATCTTAGGCATTCACTCTAAATTCAATAATCTAAATATGTAAATTAATTGAATTACAAAAAGTCTCAAACAATAATTCATAGACTGAAATTCGACAAAATTACCCAACAAAATTACGCCAACTAGCCAATATCGTCGTCGCGGTCGCTCCCCCCCACTCAGTAACCAAAAGTACTCAATTTCTGTTGCCAGGCATCTGATAAGCCAATCACGTGCTACTCACACTATCAGATTCTACAAGTGGACAACTGGAATGAAAAGGAAAACCATCAGCATTGCAGACTTGTTGTGATAAAACACTTTATTTCATAAAAAATAACACAAGTCCGTCAACTGACTCAGTCAAAGTTTACGGAGCGCAAATAAATATGACAAACTACTACAAAACAATTTTTGTAAAATAATCTATAAATAAATAAACAAGCCTCAAGAGGTTGTGGGATTACAAAGAATTTCGGACGACATTCAGAAATGACAAGATGAATAATTATACATTAAGTTAACTGGCTCTTTGCGGAATGCTTTGTAAATGAGATTGCCACACCTCGATGGGTTTAATCGGTTTTTGGTGTCAGGTTGTTCAGTTTTGGCTGTAGGAATTCTTCGACGATGGCTGTCACCATACGATCCATGCGGTTGCGCAACTCTTCCCAGTCCTTCTCCTCGGGCTGGGCGCACATCTCGGCGTAGTACTTAATCTTTGGTTCGGTTCCACTAGTTCGGAGGGTGACCACAAGGCCGTTCTCAAAAGTGAACGTAATCATCTCTGAACTGGAGCAGACTGGCAGCTTAGCCTTACGATCGGACTCGGATGTATCCACTCCGTTGGTCAGATCGCGAACGTGTTTAATCTTAAACTCTCCATCGAGAATGGACTGAGGGTAGGTGGCGGGCTGGCCGTCATGGAAGCTGCGAATTCTGTCAAAGATTCGTTTTATGGTTGGCGGTTCGTAGCAGAAGAGGTACGAGCACTTGGTATTGTGGTAGCCATACTTTTCGTAGATTTTCTTTAATTTCTCTGTAAGCGTTAAGCCTTCAGTGGCCTTGATGTAGCAGGCCATTGTGGCAAGATGAGCAGCCGCACTAATACCATCTTTATCGAGGACTGTTGTGGATACCATGAAACCGATGGCTTCTTCGAAGGCAAAGAGTACTTTGTTGCCTGCTTGCATGAGCTCAATGGCACGGTTGCCCATCCATTTGAAGCCGGTGAGTGTCTCCTCGAACTTGTAGCCGTCAATGGCGCCCATTGACCGTAAAATCTTTGAACTGACCGTGCTGGCAATAGCGTAGCATTTCGAGAGGTCCAAATCCGGGTTGAGCGTTTGGAAGTTTCGGATGGCCCACCAGCCGATGAGAGCTCCTAGCTCATTTCCATTGAAGACCTTCCACAGACCTGTCACAGGGTCCTTTTCAGCGCAAGCCAAGCGATCAGCATCTGGATCGTTGGCAAGTATAACTGAGACACCCTCAGCGTCGGCTTTTTTGATGGACAGCTCCAAGCTAGACTTGCCTTCTTCCGGATTTGGGAACTTGACAGTCGGAAACTCTGGATCTGCATCGCGCTGCTCCGTTACCGCAAGGACGGGTTTCAACTTTGCTGCTTCAAAGGCGCGTTCAATAAACGGAAAGCCCACACCATGCATCGCTGTGTACACAAATCGTACATCACTCGCTTCGTTGGACTTCAGAAAATTGTCGGGGATATTTCCAACAAAAGCTTCATAGTACAGCCGGTGCATATCGGCAAACGGATCCTCGAGCAGCTCATTCTTATCCAATATTGATGTGTCCCACGAAGACTCTAAAGGAGCTAAGTTGCCTTCAATACATTTTTGGATACCCTTGTCGTGTGGCGGGATAATTTGCGATCCATTCGCCCAGTACACCTTGTAGCCATTATCTTCCTTGGGATTATGCGAAGCTGTGACAACTACACCTGCGAGACACTTCAGCTGCAGCACAGTGAATGGAACGAAAGGCGTCGGCACCATCTTACTGAACAGCCACACCTTAATTCCTTTGTTTATCAATACACAAGCCGACAACTCTGCAAAACGCTTGCTATTGTAGCGCCCATCATAGCCAAAGACAACACCTCGTTTGTGATCTTCCACATTTGGGAATTCCTTCAAAATATACTGACACAATCCCTGGGCAGTCTGGATAATCACCAAATCGTTCATCGAGTTGAAACCGGCACGCATTGGTCCACGCAGTCCAGCTGTCCCAAAGCTAAGTCTGTTGAGAAGACGCTGATTAAGTTCCGACCAGTTCTCCGCCTCCAACAGCAACCGGATTTCCTTGTTGGTTTTTTCATTCTTATCCCACTTCAGCCAGAGATCGATTTGCTGCTGCAGGTGTTCGCTTTTGCCAGTATCTCCATTTGCCATGGTTGCTTCCTATAACGAATAGAGATAGATTATGACCTGCCTTGTTAACTGCAATAGTGATAAGAAAAAAATAAAAATAGGAAATCGATAGTCTGCGGGTGGGCAGGCAGGTCAACTGGCATAGATAACAAAAAGCAAATGACGCACGCAAAATTCATGAATTTCGCAATTTAATTGAACGTACTTTCTGATAAATTATTTTATTAATTAACTAATTAAAGACTCTGATGTCGCACTTCGGGTACGTTGTTATTTTTAACCAATTGCGCGCTTCTTTCGTGGCCAAACTAATTTTCGGCAAACAGCAAATGAAATGACTTGTCCAAATCCAAAATCAACTGCGTAGCGTAAACATTTGTGAGACCAGAGACTAGCCAACTAGAGACGTTTTGCCGGGTTCTGGCTGTCATTTTGCGAAATATTCGTCAGTGCGAAAGGGAAGATCTGGATTAAAATACAAAGGCCCATGGATTGATAAGAGACAGGCATATACAATTTTCTAATCATACAAATCTTGTACAATCTCTTCTTCGAACACGGTTTAGGTGTGTACTAGTTAGGTAGGTAAACGTATTCGTTGCGCTATCGCATCACCATTAAATTCTACTCCAAAAAAAAAACGGGTTTGTTGGCGTAGGTGTCATTGGGGCTGGGATATCGGTGCGAAGAGGCAAAAAAATTGTTTAATGATCGGAGTTTGAATAGAAGAGATCATTGAATGGACTGCCTATGTTTGGACTGCCACTACTGTCAGTGAAATGTCAGTTGCATACCGATATAATCACTCCCAGGATATGATGCAAACATAAACTAGCGCTCTTGGTTCGGAGCGAAAATTAAGGGAACAAAAAATGACAACCATCTTCAGATCTCCATAGAATGCTAGAAGTTCAAATTGTTGCGTCATTGTTTAAAAAAGATGTTATTGCGAACCACGAGAGCTCGCCTTAATGTTGGAACCAACGCGAAGTTGTCTACTCTGAGTCCATATAATATGTCAATGATAGAGATTGTTCAATGACCAACGATAAAAGCTTCCTTCTACTAAAACTAAGCATGGGCAAATAACGAGATGTGCAATATAAGCTGGCATTCGTGTTGTAAATTCTTTGGTAATTTTTGTCTGTCATGGTCATATAAAAACACTCACAAATTGCCAATATTATGACCAAGCAATTGCAATTATTCCAATAGTCGCGATGAGTATTTTAGATTTTGAACTTAGATTTCAGATTTCTGTTGCGACTATAGAATTAAAAACTCTTTTCGTTCGGCTTCCTATTTCGTAAATTTTTCTCTCCAAACGTTGACTAAAAACATAGCCAAATTTTGACACGAGAACGCGTACTGCGTAGACGAAATTTACAGAAAAAATATCAACATTTGACTAAAATTCAAATCGTAGATAAAAAACTAAATCAGAAAACGGCAAATGCGACCACGTACTGAGTAAATTGAAAAAAATGAGAGAGAAATCCATTTCCCCTCTTTTAATTTTTTCGTAATTTTCTACTCGCCGAATTTCGGCTTACTGAAAAATGAAAACTGTCATCTAAGTGACATCTCAAAAGTTTGACAAACAAAACTCCATTTATTTTCGTTTTCAACGATGTCGGAGGAAGAAGTTGTAATTGAATGTTCCTAGAACATTATTAGCGCATTTAAAAAAGTAGGTTTAATAGGTATTTTAGCTTATACAAAATTCAAATCCAACTTATTCTGTAAATTTTGCCGTTAACGTTCATTTTACGAATGTCGAAATGACATTTCGTAAACTTTTCGTAAGAAAACCGTTCAGGTACTTCTCTAGAAATTGAGAGATTTCTCTCTCGATTTTTGAGATTTGACATTTTTCATTTTTCTATACTGAAAGTACACGAACGAACCTATAGAACATCCGAACCCAAAAATGTGAATCATATTCTATGTTCTTTACCAAGCCAACTTTGTATAGTGAAAGCGCGACATAAAAATCTATCAAGAATGTAGTAGAACAGTTGTTTTCTGCAATGGTGTGGTAGCACTCTTTTAAAATGTCAAAAATCCATTTATTTGCATTTGTTTTCTCGACGGGGTTTGTTGTGAATTTTTGTTGCAGCTACGAAAAAGTAGATTATTTACTCATTAACCCATGGACCGCAATAAAATTGGGGGCTCCAGAGGGCCAAAACCTAAAATTGGAGCCCCACATATGGGTAGCGAACTATTTGCATTGGGAACGAAATCCTCACAGAGTCGTGATGACAAAAGCAAGGTTATGTCATCGGTCAAGGGAGTCTCAGATCGTAAGCGAGAGCCTTCCACATCCATGGGCAATGTTGCAAAGAAGCCGAAATTGAGTGGAAGTGTGGGAAATGTTCCACGTCTGTCAGGCGAGGGTAGCAGCAGTTCTTCATCGGTTTTGGAGCCATGGGAACAATTGGCAATCGAATGTGAACCGGTTGACTTGGTCGAAACAGTATACACGGCAATAGATCAACAAGATTCCGATACAGTCGTTAGTATTGTTTGTGGAGCTATTAAACTTTTGGCATCGCAAAGAACAAAGAACGATACTGTGCTAACCCTGTCTCTGTTGTACTTAGCCAAACTACGCCCATCGCTGTTTTGTAATGACATTGTCACCTCCGCCCTAATTTCGATATTGCGGCGCGATAGTCAACATGCTTTCAAAAGTCGATCGAATCCTCTGGCGCATGTAGTTGCATGTAATCTGTTGGCACGGGGATATCATGATAAGCGCCACTGGCCAGAGATGTTCCTTCGCACGTACATAGACGATGCGGCCAACGAGAGGGTATGGGCTGACAACGAGTACTGTGCCCCATTTGTCGATAACATCAGTTCGGCTTTTAAGACACGAATTCCGCCGAAAAATATGCTCCAACCCGAACCAACCGCTTTGGCGCAACGAGATGCTACGATTTCGATTGACGATGACTCGAATGACAATTCGCTGCATGGTGATTCGTTGAGGGGAAGTGACTTGAAATTGGACTGCACAGTGCAGAATCGATATGGATCGAGTGCGCACATAGTGGAGAAATACGTAATGGACGCCATCAAGGAGCAATTGAACAAGCGACAACAGCAGGATTGTTATACGAGAAACTTTTTGAAATTTCTCTGCACGACTGCGGGATTTGTAGAGGTGCGCTCTTTGTGCATAACTCGTCTAGAATTGTGGATTCACAATGGAAAATTAATGAAACCAGCCCAAGAGCTGTTGACTTACATTTGCTTCAATATTACCGGACAGACTGTAAAGGATCACGAGGTTCTGGCGACGCTGGTGAAGATACGTCTAAAGACCAAGCCGCTGATAAACGTGTACATGTTGTGCTTGAAGGAAATGATTCAGTTGCAGCCTGATATATTGCCAGTCAGTTTGAAGTATGTCGTGCAAAATGAACTTTCCAATGCGAGGAATCCAAACAATATGGGAATGTTGGGTAGGATTATTTTTTACATTATTTGAAGTCTTTTTGTTCCTCTAAATATTCTTCATTGCAGCTGCCATGTTCCAGACTAAGCCCGAGCAATCAGCCCGCCACCTGGCAGAGATCTACAAAGAATTCCTCCTTCAGCGCGAAGACTGCCTCCGTACGTTAAGAGTCTTTCTGCGGGAGCTTGTGCGCACGCTGCGCTACGACATCAATATTGTGGAGTTTTGTAAAGCGTTCCTCACCAGTCGGGCAGACCTTACGCCCATCATCCAGCAGTCGGAATACAAAGATCGCATATTTCATTCAATGGTCGATCTAACGTGCCTTTGCATGCTACTTACTGTTTCGCCGCAAGTACGCGAAGCCAACGTCTCGCTTCGCAATGGCCGCGACATGAAATGCAGCCCGGTTCTGCTCAATTTCTATGCGCAAATGTCGCAAATCCAATTGGATGCCCTCTCGTGGATGTACGAATCTGCACCGGTAATTTTCAAACTGCAGGCACACGACTACAGTCAGGCGCTGCATAAAATTCTGCTCCTTGAGAGCCCAGACCAGTATGCCAAGTGCGATCAGTGGCCGCCAGAGCCGGAAAGGGTAACCCTTCTGCGAATGGTGTCGGAGACCCCCATCCACGAGGACTCACTGCTGCGGATAATCCTCATTGGTATTACGAAAGAGATACCATTCACCATTCCAGACACAATCGAGGTCATTGTGTTGTCCATCAAGAGGGCGTCAGCGCTCAGGAGCATGGACTGCCCTGCTGTGGAGGCAAACAAGTTTGACATCATAGATTTCTTGTTTAGCATGGCCGAGTACCACCATCCGGAGAAGATCAAACTGCCGGAGAAATATGAACCGCCAAAGTTGGCCATTACCGTGTTGTACTGGAAGGCGTGGACTATAATGTTGATGATCTCCGCCCATAATCCATCGACGTTTGGAGCGTTCTGCTGGGAACATTACCCGACGATGAGGATGTTGATGGAAATGTGCATCACAAATCAATTGAATGAGACATCGGTTGCTAAAGAGGAGCTACAGGTGAGTACTTAAAGTGTGGAAAGTGTTGTGTACTCATTGTTTGCTTTCAGTTGATGACCCTGGAACGTGACGAGATAATCGAATTCGAGACGCACTTAGCTGCCCAAACATCACAGGCGATCATCACCGAAGAAAACGCGATTCTCATCTCGCAGGTGATGCTGATGGATCCCATGGGACCGGCTAGACGAGTTCCGCCGGCCGTGCTGGAACAGTTGAAGCATCTAAACAAATCGCTGAAGTTGGGCCACCTTCTGTGTCGAAGCCGCAAACCAGACCTCCTGTTGGACATCATTCAGCGACAAGGAACCACACAGTCAATGCCGTGGCTATCCGATTTGGTGCAGAACAGCGAGGGCGACTTCAATCATTTGCCAGTTCAGTGTCTGTGCGAGTTTCTGTTGTCGAATGCATCTACGATAAGCGAGGAGAACAGTCGCGATGCAGAGCTGCTGAACTATTTAAGAAATCTGGTCAAGGACCCAAACTCGGAAAAGCAGACAGTGTGCGAAGTTTTAGATTACATATTTCGGCGGTTGGCTTCCACCGTGAAGCAGTCTAGGGTATCAGCGTTGAGTGGAATCAAGCTAATCCTCAAGGTCTTCAACACCACCGACGAAGAGGAGGATTGGTTGCTGTGTTCTCTGCCGCAGGTTCCACATTTCATCCACACCCGATCATCGATTATTCCACAGTTGAGAGCAGCCTGCCAGATCGAGAACAATCCTGAGCTACTCATGGTGTACATCCAGTTTATTGCTGCACACACGTTACACGATCCAGTGACCGATATGCTGGACCATGTCATGGACATGGCTCAGTTGATTGTGGAGCGAAGTACCATGTTCCAACACATAATACCAATTCAGCCAGATTCGCCTCTTGCTGGCAAGGTTTCCGATACCTTGGATGAGTGTCGTCTCCAGACGCTGAACTGCATTTTTGTCATGTTCAACAACTACATCATCAAGCTGAGGGAGCACCGAGAGCCGTACGAGTGGACTGAGTACCCAGATCTACTGATGGTCCACTTTGACGATGGGGCACAGCTACCACTTCACTTGAACATTATCCATGCGTTCGTTATCCTCCTCACACACTCGTCCATTACTCTGCCGGAATCGATTCCCATACTTGACTACTGGTTCCCGCCAGGACGTCCAGCTCCACAGGCATATCTACCCGAAACCAACGAAGCCGTTCAACTGCTGCCCGATTGGTTGAAGCTGAAGATGATTCGGAGTCCTGTCGAGCGGCTAGTTGAGGCAGCCATGTATGACCTGACGCCCGATCAAATTGTTTTATTTGTTCAGAACTTTGGAACGCCCATCAGTTCCATGTCGAAATTGTTGGCGTTGCTAGACCGCGCTGTGATCGAGCAGTTCGACGCTGTCAAGAATGCCATTCTTAACAAGGCCTACCTTGCGCAGCTGATCGAAATTCAGCAGGCACGCGGTGCAAAAAATGGCCATATCACGGTTCAGGCGCTGGAGTTGCATTCTCACTCCCAAACCGTCCCAGATCCACCCAAGACGCAGGTGAACACGATGGATTCTGTTAATTTAGATCAACTGCAAGCGATCGCACCAATCCCCGAAAAGCCAGCCACATCAAGCTCGTCAAAGAGCTCCAAGGAGGTTGAAGAAATTGTTGAGATGGTGTTGCGAGCTCCGAACCTCACGAAAATGAACACATATCGGTTCAGAAAGCTCATTCATCAGCTGCTTGAGCGCGATGGTGCCACACCAAAGGCCAGGAAAGACATGCAGATCCACGCCTCCAATAAGGCGTTGGTGCATTTGATGCGCCTCGTGGAGAGCCCCCGAGGACCCTGCTTTTTTCAGAATATTTTCCAGAAATCGCACGCTTGCACGTTCTTCCGAGCGTTGTTGACGTACATCCCCGAAAAGCCAGAGGACTACAACTTTATGCTGCACGTGATGGACAAGATCATCCATAATTTGAGTCTTCAACCGAATTTGAACAATGCCACCCTCCTTCAGATCCTCAGAGGCAAGAAGATTTCATTTTCGCGGCAGCTGCTGGCCGCCCCCAAACAGAAGTACACGGAAAAGGATAACTTTCTGCAGGTTCTGCAAAAGGCTGGAGTCACAGATCTCGAATCCGAGGGAAGAAAATTCGTCAACGATATGATCGACTGCAAGAAAACCACACATTTGGTCGACGGAATCATCAGCACTCTTCAGAGCCTGCCACAGTCCGGCGATATTGCGGATATAGGGTATGATAGACGAGGCATCCTTGTTGACTGGCTGGCCGAAGTCGATGCAGAGCTCATAACCGCCGACAAGGAACTACAGATCGAGGTGATGTTCTCGAGGAACCGCGATGATTTTCGGTTTTATTTGCTATCGCTACTCTGCCATCAGGCAAATTGGACCACACTCAGCCAGACGGTGAGCTATCTGCTCGAGAAATATCGAGAGAACTATGACTGCAATTCCGTGCTGAACTTTATTGAAGCGCTAATCAACAATCCCAAGCTGTGGCAGGGACGCGATAAGGCTATTTCGAAGCATGACCAGACGGAGATCATTCTCGAGTTGGACACCGAAGAGGTCAAGGTATTCACTGCGTATATGTTGCAGGAGGGCTTGAAAGAAATGGAACTGAACGGTCCGGATGCTTACGCGGAGAAATTGAGCTCGAGAATGAATCTGCTTTTGAAGGTAATCGATGATCAGCGGTACAATCATTTGCAGACCCTGATCGAGTTCGTGATGCAGTACTCCTGCCCAGAGACTCTAAAACTCAAGTTTATCCAGCAAATGTACCTCATGAATCCTCCTATTAAATTTCTCCAAGAGGACGATCAGCAGGAGGTGTACAATTCGAATCTACAGAGTCTGAAGGGCTGCAAGGCTGACAAAGTGACAAATTACTTAATTACATGCCTGGGAAACTTGCAAACAAAGAAGGACTACGAAGCCCTGGCCACTGATAGCGAATTGCTAGTCAGGAAACTGGCAGCATCCCACCCCGCTCTATTCCTTCGACAGCTTGGCGTTCTTTCATCTCTTTTGCACGGCAAGGCACACATGGGCCTACGAGTACTTCGTGACGAACACCACATTCAACGGTTTATTCAAGTTATCCGCATCCTTGAGCTCCTGCAACCGATGTTGTTCGATGACGCTTACAAACAGGGCCTGCAAAACGCACTTGAGTGCTACTTCACTTTTTTCAAGCATCACAGTCGCGCCAAGGAGGCCTATCATATCCTTGTTAAGCTGGTGGAACTTCTTCAAGCCTACATCAATACAAATCCTTCCAGCGCACTCAGCTTTATCGAACAGTATACCGGCATCCTCCAGGAGTTGGCCGCCAAAAACACTCACTTAGCCCACCTACATCAACTCGTGCAGGGTCTGTCGCTGCTTAAGCACAAGACCTCCGGCAGTGAGCTCAAAGAAGATGAAGTCAAGCAAGAGTTCGACTTGGAAGAAGCCGACGTAAAGCCGCAACCGGCCGCCACATTAGACGCGGAAGAACCCTCAACCAGTGGCACACCCCAAACTACTCAGTTGGACATTGAGTCCCGTGGAGCAGCCTCCTTCGCTCTAGCCGGCCCTCAGAGTAGGCAACTGCATATCTCACCGCACTTCATGAACCTTATTAATTTGGTGCGACATTCCAGTGCGGAGGAAACAATCCTCGGACCTCTGCAGGAGATTGAGAGTCTAACCTCGAAAAGGTACTCCTTCTTGGGAGAACTATTTGATCGGCTGCTCGAATTGATATTCTCTCATTCGGCACAGATCCGCTCGAATGCGTACATCCTGCTAATACGCCACTTGAAGCATCACCCTGGCAAGTCTGATGTGAATCGCTGTGCGGTTAACGCCTACATTCAGTGCCTGAGGGATGACAATTCAACTGTGGCCGCCACAGCGGTCGACAATCTAGTGGAGATGACAGTCCTGTTGCAGGAGTATGCTAAGGAGATTCTCAGAGTCGCCTTTTCGTTGGGAATCACATCGCGATTGAACACATGCACGCAGATAAAGAAAGCGGTGCAGACGTTAAAGTTACAGCATGGCTGTTAGGCGGTGGGGGTACGGTAGAGTGTATGAAAGGAAATTTTTATGTATGTTTCTTATATAATTCTAACTATGTATTGTATATTATTCAAGTATAATAGAAATAAAAAACTTAATTTGAGATAATGACCCAAGTGCGGTGTTTATATTCTTTCCCATCCTTCTTTTAGTTTCTACTTGTTAGTTCTTTAAAGGTTCAGACAATGGTTGGACTTGTGACGCTTGTCTTTGAGGACAACATCCACATTATTTTCCAAGTGACATGAAAACAATGTTCACATTCTGCGGGAAGTACATCTCAATATAATTTAATTCCTAGAGGACATGTGCCCTTAGCCCTGGAAAATTAATACTGTTGGCGATTAAAAACAACTAAATAAAGGGAAGTAGGTACTGCTATTCGAACTGATTAAAAATGCAACCAACGGTGCTGCTAGTTGATACAACCCACCAAAAGGTGTCGAGAAAAAATATTAAAAGCGTGGCATGACCTGTGAGCAAATGCCTTCGTTATGTGTACTTTCCAGAAAACAATTTAAAAAAAGAAAACAAGGATTCACACTCATTGACATAATTATATATCGTATGTATATGGCCACCCTGTATTGTTAAGTAATGTAATTCATTTCGTAAAGGCTTTTGATTTGACAGCATTTTAAAATATACTATATCAGTGTTGGGCAGGGAACTGAATGTAAATACAAATATGCGGTCTGACTTTTGAAGACTTCAGAAGAAAAATCATCAATCACAGCAATACAAGCGGCAAGCGGGTAATTAAAGCGCGTTATTGATCGTTGATCATGATAAATTTTTAGTTTATTTTTAGTTCATTCAACTGAAAACTTTTATTTTTAAGTCCAAGCAGTGACAAAGTCGATAACTGATAAGGGAAGTTCAAAGTAAACAGTTGTAGATTAGGTATGTATACATATTTAATTTACAAATGTGGAAAGTAATACATACATACATACATACTCCATTGTGAAACTGGGGGTTAGACTTATAAGCTTATTGTGAACCGCAAGTATCTTAACGGGGACTTAATTTTTTAATTGTGAAAAAGACAGAGACAGCTTCAAGACTTCCTGATAAATTTCTGATAGCATATCAGGAACTAATCTGTCATATAAACTTTATATTTTCTTTTTAAAGGTCGCGGATAGTGATATCTGGCAGTTAAAGTTTCTGATAGCCTATCAGTCGGTTCAAGTTTTATTTGAATTCTATTCGAGTTTAACAAATCGTCTGAAATTAATATTCTTACATAGAATAATAATAGAAAGTGATAAAACAGAACAAGAATATCAGCAACCTTTATCTGTTGGATAGCGTTATGTGTCAGACAACTATCCGAAACTTTATGCATAAACCTTTGAAACTGGCCCTAAGAATTGTATAAAGTAAAATCGCCTTGTTAAATAAGAAACCAAGTAAATTATTGGACTAGTCGACATAAGTGTGATGGAAGTGGTTTATAAGAAATAAGTTACCTAACAGAATAGTGTTTTCAACTTTGTCGTTAAAAAAGGCCCAAAAGTTTTAACATTAGAAACAGCTACTATACTTTCAATAAGAAAAGGATCATATGTAATCATACTTTACTTTTGCGGGTGCTTACAAGCCCCTCCATCCAGCTCGGTCCCTAGCTAGCCGCCTCCAGTTACGCACACCAAGTCGCCCTCTCTCCAATTATCCATACGCTGTACTTGCCCCAACCATCTTAGTCGTTGTATCTTCAGTTTTTGGCCAGGTCGCTGTATAGTCAATAAAGAAAGTTCGTCGTTAAATCTTCTCCTCCATACTCCATCGATACAAACTGGACCGAATTCTGTTCGAAGAATCTTTCTCTCAAAACATCCCAGGAGGTGTTCATCCCATTTTGACAGAGTCCGCATGCTTCTGCGCCATACAGCAGCACTGGGATGATTAGGGTCTTATATAATATCCCCTTGGTTCTATGAGATAGGGCTTTACATCTTAGATGCCTTCTTTGCCCGAAGAAACAGCGATTGGCGAAAGTGACTCTTCATAATGATCTCTGCGATAATGTAAGATCTCTGCGATAAGGGTAGACAAAGTCTTTAACTACTTCGAAGTTGTATCTGTCCATCATGACGCTTTGTCCGAGTCGTCAATGGTTTGTTTTTAATGTCCCCTATCTGACATCAATTATTGATGTACCAAATTGTTTAAATTGTTTAAAATCATAGATAAATTGTCATTTCGCCTTATTTATTTCTATATTTTTTAACCTGTACCCTTAGATGACTACATTCGTATCTCCGTAAAACCTGAACAAAGGTTCTTTTGTTAAAACCCTGTTTACCATCATGTCCCAAAATTGATGTAGGTATTCCAGAATCACAACAACTGACAAAAACTCCAAAACAAGATTATCTACACATTTCCCATGTCACGCGCTTTTAGATTGTAATCCATCTCAAAGGTCAACCGCAAAAGTATATACATATCTACATAAATATATATACATAACCCGGTGAAGTCCTATCTCAACAAGGACTACCACTTTGGTTCAAAGGTCTTGCTTATTACACACCATTCAGACAGCGCTATGTACCGGATTAAGATGCGCTTCGCTGAACGTCTTAATTCGACGTGACTGTGTCAAAGCCAACCACACATCTAGACGGTATGTAATTCCATGAGATGTTATCCAAGTCAATCAAACTTCAACCACTGCATCGACCAAGTGCAAGTGAGTTACATGATGGTCAAGGTCAATGATATCGCTGTCACAAATACAAAACATTCATTTAATAAGCATGCCATCCGTGCAATGCTCCAATCAGTCATCTTAAGCGGTCAACCCACCGCGACTAACCACTGTAATTGTATAGATATAGACGACAGACGCGACGCGCTCCCCTGCATACCAAAAGCGAAGAGGCGATCTATTGTTGCGTGAAACCGCGAATAACATGCGATCCAGTGATCTGTGTGAGTCTTATTTTTTTAAGCTGCTGCTAATCTTTGACTTGTTTTTTTTTTCTTGAAATTATTTGACAAATGCGTCAAGAGAGGAAGTAAGATTGACATTTTCCACTTGCTAGATTGATAAATCCAAGTTAAGTGCGTGCTTGTGGGCTTCCCTAATAAAATTCCCCTTCCTTCCAATAATGGCGACGTGATCCAAATTAAAATTAGATTCAAAAACAATACGTAAGTTATGCGCTCGTAAATCGTAATGCGGACATTAAGTGCGAGAAAAAAAGCAGAATAACGCATCAAGTCGCCGAACAGCATTGACTGAGTAATTTCCGTGCAACACGGTGGTAGGCTAGTAGATATACCTGCAATTAAGTGATACTAAATGGCTCATGATTCATTATATTTTAACTAATGATGAGGTCTTGTTGAGATTGTTTTGAAAACAAAATGTTTATATGGGCGAATTGTTGCATAAGTTGTCTACTTAACTTTGCATGATGTCATGATAAAGATCATTTGAGGATCATTAGAGTTGAGTTGGAAATTAATTTTTGCACTTACTTCTGATTCCCCAAAATAGTAAATTTGTATTTAGGAAGTAAGTAGTCCTTGCTTTGGAATACCCATCTGACTTAGTCGAGGCTTATCAACATTTTTACACGACGCACGGTCTACCTAATATAACAAAGGAAATGTGTATATAGGAAATGCTTAAATATATAACAACATTGTTATCTAAACCTGCAAAGTTTCCAAACTTAGGCGAGCAACAATATAAACACTGCAAGGTAGGTAGGTATACTTTATACTTGTAAAAGTTTGTGAATAGCCTTCAAGCTCCAATTCTAACGTCCATGTTATTCGCCCTGGCTGTAAATCAGAGAGATTTATACCCGACTAAATTTAAACAGTCGATTAAACGAAGAATCACTCTTGATAATCGCTGTTTCTTCGGGCATCTAAGAAGTAACGCCCTCTCTCATAGATCCAAGGAGATATTATTATATAAGACCCTAATAGTCCCGGTCCTGCTGTATGGTACAGAAGCATGGACTCTGACGAAATTGGATGAAAACCTCCTGGGATATGTTTTGAGAGAAAGATTCTTCGGACGACACGAGAGTTAGGCTAAGACTAACTTAGTTTATTTGGGAACAAAATACTAATGGAAACAAACGAAAGATGGAACAGGCTCGACTCCTGTGGCATAACCAGGAAAATGTGAACGTCCTCGATTGTAGGTATTATCACCGGACACAACATGCTAAAATACCATACCAAGAAAATGGGAATTAGTACAGATGACCTGTACAGAGGATGCGGCGATGAGGAGGTGCATGAGGACACCCCACACTTCCTTTGTCACTGCCCTGCGCTCTGTCACATAAGAATCAAAATCCTTGGCAGTTACTTCTTCGAGGATATAGAAGAACTTTCAGACAGGTCCATTAACGACCTACTTAAATTTGTAAATAAAACGGGTTGGTTTACCAATCCGTAGGTTTTTCATAGGTTTCCAGAGTATGGGGGCCATAAACCCCTAGGGCATCACAACGGATCTACATTGATCTAAGTGTGGCACGTACAGGTTTCTCCTGTCCTGCCTACCCACTAACCTAACCTAACCTAACTTAGTTTATTTAGTAAAATAAAAGTATACTTAAATCTAACAAAAGAGCTTACACTATACAAAGAGAGACAAGAGAACAACCTGTACCTATTTACTAAATAACGTAAATGTAGGTACATATCAAGATGGTTGGGGCACGTGGAGCGTATGGTCCACCCCTGAGGGACAACGTAGCAGAAGAAGACCCAACCTTAGGTGACGCGCACAATTGGAGGACGACCTCAACCAACTTGGGTGTGCGCCATTGGGGGCAGCTAGCTAAGAACCGAGCTGGCTGGAAGGGCTTGTTGGTTGAGGCCGTGATCCACCCCGGACCACCAAATGTAAAGTAAAGAAAATTCAAACATATCCATTAAACATATGGATTAAAGTTGCATTTAAAGCGGATTTAAAAAAGTTTAAACCCTTTTTAAACAGATTGAGTTTGAGATTGAAAGTAGTCTCCAAGATGCCTCTTTTAAAGCTAGAAATATTTACGGAAATCCACGACATCGTAGTCGTTGACGTTCGACGTCGCCTTCTTTGTGAATGTCAAGCTATTGCTCGGAATAGAAGCAAACTCCTTAAAAAACTATTATCTTCGTTCTCTTTACGATTTTCACTGTTTGGATTTTATACACTTATAAGATTGTAAGCCTCGTTGGCCCTAATTGCAACATTTTCACTGAGATAAGTTTTGGACATGGATACGAGGGTTTTTTTTTTATTTTGTAAAGCTTAATTCGCTGCTCGAGCTAAATTTTAATTTCCATACAAAATTCTCTTCAAGCCAAACCCTTTAGACGAGCGGTAGCACCTACAGCTAAAAATCAAATTTATATTTTAGACTGTACTGCATGTATCTGTCAAAATTTAGGGCCCATTTATGGTTCGGCGCATTTTCTCTAACTAATTTTTGACAGATAGTGCTGTTTTTTTTTCTGTTGTGTTTTTCGTTGCGGAAAAGTAAATAAAATATTTTTTCGTGGCGTTGAATTTTTGGAGGAAATTGTTTTCAACGATCATCTGTTTTCTGTATCCACAATGCCCTCCATTCCATGTCAAAATTCAGCTAGGGTTTTAGCTGGTGTTTGGAGAGAAAAATTGGAGAGCAGCTAAAATTTAGTTTCGATCGAGCTGCGTACTTAGCTAAAATGAAAACAATAGCGTCAATGAAACGTTGTTGGCTTACACTTAACCATGTAAGGGTGTTAATCATTAAATTTTGGCGTTAGTTCTTATCGCCCAAAACCATTACGCCCAAATTGAAAAATGTCATAACCCTTAAAACATTGATGGGCAATTTGTTGTTGTAAAATTTACGTAAATTTGGGTGATGTGACATTGATTTTGGGCGTAATGGCATTATTTTTGATAACGCCCAAAAACAAACAACAAAATGGAAATAAAGGCCAAAAAGAATTTGCAGTTTAATACGTATGGGGGCAGCATGTCCTGCTTGGGTTTACTGTCAGATTTGGGGTGTAAGTATGCTTTTTTTCACGCGATATGTCAATATTTGGGGTTTGCGACGCTTAATTCCTTTAATTTTTGGGCGATGTGGTGGTTTTTGGGCGTTATGACTTTTTCAATTTGGGCGGTCTTAACGCCTTTTTATATAAATAATTAAATAAGACGTAGGAAAAATATGAAACAGAAGCGGATTATTTGAAGCAAATTAACTTCAGTTCGTGTGTCAACTCTTTTGTTTTTCGTAAAGCGATTATTATTTTTTAATAAGCCGTGATCTTGAATATTCAGCTTATATGTAATTTTAAAAGTCCAATGTTCCTCATTTGTATTTATAATATATGATACAGCTATATGCTGCTGACGCATCAGAAGCTAAACCAAAGACAGGTAAAAATATCTAGGCATATCTGAAGAAATGCAAATTCACTTCCCCGCGCAATATTACCACACAATTCACATCAATATTCAATGGCTGCTCACTGTCTGCTCACCTACGCGCCATAATGTCTTCTCTTCTATGTAATATCTCATCAAAGACATAATAAAGTTTCATAGCCACAGCAACATTACCATAAACTGAAAGTTGCTCCTTTAGCGACAATTAAGATCGCATCTGCATTTTGTTGTTCCAATGTGCATTGGGGTTTCTTCATTTCTCTTGTCGATTACAAAATGTGTCTGTGAATTTGCATCGGAAATTTAATTATTCCGTAGTGCATAACCCGCACTCCCCACTTTCTACGCTGGTTACCAGTGCTTACCACCGATAAAGTATGACATCTGCATCGATACACGGTGCCATGGCGGAACAAATTTCCCACAACGCGTTGGCGCCAATCATGTGCGACGACATTATCGATTACACCACAGCCACCAGAGTGTTCAACAAGCATCACCTTCATAACGCATTGGGATGCATTCAATTTATTTGCTTACCCTTCATGCGTTGTATAATCCACGCTCCGACGAAATCAAGAGAAATACAAAATTTAAATTTATAATAATGCAACCGTAAACATATACAAACAACTATAATATCACATTCACACACACATGCACAGTGTGTAGGCAATTAAACGGTAGTAACTTCGTAACAATAATAATTTGACAAACAAATGAATTTGCATACATTACTTGACCAAATAAAAGAAATATCGGTTCAGCTGTATGAATATTTATGTGTGTTTAATTGCCATCCCTAGATGGCAGCACGATGTAATTAAATCAATCCGTGCGAATTTCTTTGGAATTCATTAAGCGTTAGATGCGAAACGAGCCAGCAAATTGACTGGGCTTGAAGAGTCAAGGTCATTGGGGTAGTTTTATATGAGCTTTTTGTATGATCCATTATGGCCTGCGATTTAACGTAGAAATATGGAAAAAACCACGGAATCAAGTCTAGAGTTAACAAATGTCTCATAAAATTGTTAGATCAACATGCATTGACATTTTCCACTTCTTACGTAATTGAATATTCAAAAAAATCTGTTATAGATCAAACTATTGACTTTGAGCGTGCTGACCAATTAACGAGTTTGTCATCCTATTTTCAAAATGCTTCTTATAATAATAATATTCAATGAAAAGATTTATAATCTTGACGACGAAACTAGTAATAGTACCTAATTAAATTATGAATCGTATCCCTCATCCCTAAATCGGTGTTTTAGGAATCGTGCTCCAGGAACAATGAACTGAAGTTTTAAGGACAAACCTTTCAGGGTAACAAATCCTTTAGATGTGACAGGGGGAACCTTGTAGCAGAATTATTGTAAAATAAAAACTGGCACGAAGACCATCGTGAAAGTTAGTCAATGATAGTCATTACTTTCGGCCTTTTGATCTGACTTTTCCAATATTATGGCCCTTATTGTGATTGTCGATCAGCGATCCTCACGACAATTGTCGATTGCGTCGATTGATTTTAGCTATTCACACGCACAAATTTTTTTCACTTCTAAGAAAAAGCATCGACCAGATATTTGTAATCGACTACAAGCGACTGTCAAATCGACAAATATCAATCGCAATCGACAATCACAGTTGCCGATCGATCGACAGTTGTCGATCAACGATCAACTTTCGACACTCACAATACGGGCCTATATTTTAAGAATGCAGTAGGGCAGTACAACGCGAAGATCGGCTGCAAAAGAGCCTGCCAAACATCAGGCTCGGTTCGGGTGCATTCAAGCAGATCAACCGAAATTATCGGAAAAAGACCAAAAAATGCCAAATGTAATAAATGCCAACATAGGAGCCGCCACTAATGCAGATAAAAAGGTAGAAGCGATAGCGGAATACTTCGAATGCAGTATCGCCTCCTAACGATTCTGTTTACCTCTGAGAAGTCAATGCCGCAATCAGAACCATCTGCCTATAGAGATAAACAATTTAACCAACAACTGCAAACTTGAGGAACTTATCCTGCTGAAAATGGAAGATATTTGCATTAGATTTGGCTTTTCCGTAAGGCACTCTGCATTACACGTACACCCCGCTAATGAAGTTTTATTATGATGCCACGAAGGCTCTTAAAAACTACTAAGTCGCATGCTTTCAAGATGTGGAGAATGCATTCGAAGCTGTGTAGATAGTAAAATTTCTATGTGCCCAGGAATAGCAGCAATAAGTATACAAGCTCATAGCAGGAAGTTTTTGCAGTAGGTACTACCCAAAGCTGGAAAATACCTAAGTATACCTAAGAATCAACACGGTAAAATCCGAACGTTTCAGTACGAGAAGGCCAGAGATCAGTCCCGAACTGTCGAAACATGGCGCTCATATTACCCGACGGATCCCACAAACGAAAGTTTCCAGCTTTTAGTTTCTTCCTTGGAATTTTAAATTCGATTTAATTTGTGGGAGTTTAGAAAAATCGTGATACCGAAATATTTATTAAAAAAACTGGATACTTAAAGGCAAATAATGTAAAAAGCACGAACGACTGAATTGAATATTGTGATTCAGGCTTAAGACAGAACACAAAATGGCGGTTTTCGATAAAAACTGAGAGTAGGATTAGGATCAGTGGCAAGTAGATTAGGAGCTGGGATTTTAGTGTACCTTAAGTTTGCTTTTAACACCAGATAAAAATATTCTTGGTCGTTTCGAGTTTCGAGAACAAAACGGGGTTTTGAGGGCACGATTTAACGACGAGCCTTAAGAGCTGTATGGCGACATCGACCTAGACAAAACATTAGAACTAATGGACATAAGCTTTGGACTGCAGAATCCTCGATTCTAACCTCGGCGAAGTTGGTACGCATGATTAGAAGACATTAACCAAATGGTTTTAAAGTACTAGTGAGCTGTGAGCGTTTCGGGGCTTACATTTTCATAAAGCTTAATGAATCACGACCAGTATTGGGACTTGAGAGTGGTATATTGGGAAACCAAAAAGTGGTAGAAAGTGGTCGATTTTTAAAACATACCATATGCTGGCAAAAAAATGAAATAACGATCTTTTCTTCTGCTAACAGTGACACCCTTCCATGCTCTCAAGAGTCGGCAAATCCGGGAAGCTACATTTATTAACTTGGGCAACTAAAAAAGATTTGCCAAAAACGATAAATTTTCAAAAATTAGCTCGGAACAAAATGTAAGAAGTGAGTTTGGATTTTATTAGGTGAAGGTTTTCAAACTTGTAAAGGTTCCATCTTTCGGAAATGTCAATTTGTATTTGTTTATCTTTATGTACCTTCTCTGAGTTTCGATTTCAAAAAGGACGGTCGTCATCGGTGAATTTGCCGACTGAACTCCTTAAAATTTACCGAGTTTCGATTCGTTCCTGTAAATATTATATTGGTCAAAATTGGATGAAGTGGCGTGGCGCCTCCCATACAAAAAAAAAAAAACATTCAAAATCTTATATCTCAAAAACCACTGAACCCATTGAGCTAAAATTTTCAGGAAATCTTATGTATTCTGGTTAGGTATTAGGTTTCTGTGAAAATTGGTCGAAATTGGACAAAGGGTGGTGCCTCTCTTATAAAAAAACATACTTTATGGGGTCAAATTCAAGACTTTATAACTCGATAACCGCTGGGCCGATTTTCTTGATTTCTATACAGTCGGCAAGTTTCTAAAATAAGTCGGCATTTCAATGAAAGTCACCCCCACGGTTCGAACCCTTGTTACACGCCTGAGTGCATAATATCAACAGGTTCCTAAATATTTTTCAACCACTCGGTTTCTATGCGTGCATGATGTAATGTAGGTCTCATAGTGTGTGGGTATTTGTTATTGTTTGCGTTATTGTTCCAATTTTTTTCAATCTGAAAAAGTGGTAGATTTGAATTTGTGGGTGGTAGAATTTTGGGTTGAGCAAAAAGTGGTAGAAGTCCCATCACTGATCACAACCATTTAAGCCATTGCGATCTTAGTGAAAGTGGGATGGGAATGTTATTATAAGCCAGCCAACTAAATATAAAATTTAAATGGAAAGTATGTTCTCCTAAATAGGTAGGCAAATAAGTGGCTGTGGGCACACTATTCCAACTAATACCTTCTTATTACGTTACGGCCCAGCGAAATGTAAACAGTTCCAAATTAATAACCAAACAAACCGATTTAGTTGCCTATTCGACAACAAACTCTGTTTTCCAAAATCGCATACAACTTCCAATGGAGATACAGCAAATCATCTCTCTCATCAAATAAATCATTATCACACATTTTGCTATTCATAATTTCATTGAATTCGCAAATTACCGTGGTCAAGATCAAGAATAGAAAGCAAACAAGTAACACAAACACAAACACACAGTTTCCTATAAGCATCTTCCAACGAATTTTCACTTATCGAAGCAAAGCACTCTACGGAAACATTTTTCATGGAAAACCAAACATTCTGCCATGACTTGGTTGTTTAAAGTTCCGTGGTATTAATGCCAAGGTACACAGAGTCCAGTGCTAACATTTTTAATACTGCAATAAACTTCACAATAATTATATTCACACTGACAGATGAGTTCAGTTGTCAGATGCATAAAAAAAGTGTGATATTACTAATCGTTTTGACTGATGAGGTGACTAATCTTTTCGATTCGTTGCCGATACATAAATATTTAGTTAAAATAAATGCGTAATTAGTGAACACATTTAATAGCCTTTCAACAATATTATTGTAATTGAGATAATTGACAGCGCTACCTGTTGTTTGCGTTGGTACAAATATTATATAAATCAATCAATAATCTGTGATTAAATTAATTGCTCTATTTGTTAACAGGTTTAGTTATATTTGCCAAATAGATCGAAGACACTAATGGAATATAATATATTCATTCGTCAAGTTATCTACAATGACATACAAACAAGTCAACTAATTAAAGTATTATTTTATAAGTTTTAGAATGGAAATGCAGCAAGGGACAAATATAATAATAACGTTGTCAATAAATCTAAATGTATTTTGGTCGAAAAGTAGCTAAAATAATAAAAAAAATTGCTCATTCCACATATTCTACGTCAAAACACGCAAAACGTAATTTTGATAGAAAATACAGATTTTTAATTAGAGAGCTTACATTTTTTATTTATTCATAGAGTACACAGATTGAATAGCACATCGGATAAATGGCTGCCACGGTTTTGCTATCAAGTACGTACTATTTTATTGAAATTTTCTATGACCGTTTCGCATAAATCATAAATGTGGCTAAATTTCATTAATACACATCCCAATTTCCTCTTTCTAGGCGTTGCTGGTTGCGGACTTGTTTGAGTGAACCCTTGACTTCAAGAACCCCAAAGAAAAAAGTCCCATGACTTTAAATCGCAAAATATGGATGGCTAATTCTGATCGCCAAAACGGCCGATTACACGATTAGGAAATGACTCATGCAGTAATTGAATTGTATTTCTGGCTGTATGGCATGTGGCACCACATTGCTGAAACCACATGTTGGTCACATCCATATATTGTAAATTAGGCACTAAAAACTGGGTTATCATATCATGTCACGATAACGAACACATTTAATTGTTACTGCCTAACCAGCCGCATTTTCGATGAAGAATGGTCCGATAATGCCTCCAGCCCAAGATCCGCACCAAACAGTCACGTTCACGCGTTGTGGAATGCGACAATTTTGACGATTAACGAAACCATCAAGATGAAAATGAACTTCATCACTGAAGATGATTTTGTTCGAAAATTGCAGACTGTAGCCGACAAACCTTCATTATTATTTAAAAATTGCTCAACAGTGAAAATGTGTTGTTCTTGCGTATAGCGCTAAATTTTTACTAACCCCGAACTGTCAGCTGTCATTGTATTATTAAATTTAGCAAAATTCGAATTTTGCGTGAAGCTAAGAAGGGCAGTGACAACATCAGCGTCACCTGTCCATCGTAGTAACTAAACGGCTAAATATATCCTCAACAATGACGCTTTTTATGTCCATGGATACGATTGTAATCGAAGGCAAAGTCGAAGAAACATTCACGAAACTCCTTCAGAGGGCACTTATAACCTCGTTACTAACTGCTGCGATAAGTTGGCCTAAATGTCAATCCCCGACAATTGAAAAAAATCCAACTGTGCTTGGTGATTCAATAGAGTTTTTAAAAAAAGTCAAATAACTAGGCCAAACTCTGAACGAAATACTCCATTGGAACTCGCACCTCATGAAAAGCATAGACAAAGTCAGGATCTCTCTATGTACCGGCAGAAGTCTTATTGGTAAGAGCTGGGGTAGATAACATTTGCAGACAAATTGTGGAACGAGGACGAATATTCACCAGAACATATTTTGTGCCACGGTAGCTATTTAATCAGAATACGTGCCCGCCAATAAGGTAAATGTTAGATTATGTCATCATAAGAATGATAAATGTTAACTAATTCATTGTATACAATTGTATATCTACACTGCAACCTTATACTGAAATTATAAACTAAACTATACAAATCAGAGCTTGCATTTTGGTCCTTCGAGCTGGATAAATTAACCTGTGTCACCAAGGCTACACAATGAGTTTGTCATCATCTTATAAAAGCAATCGATAACCAAGATAGTACAATACAAAAACTCCATCTCACACATTCAAAAGATGAAGCCATCAAAGAACTATTAAAAATCTGTTTTCTTGCCATATTGGCCTGATATAACTGTTATTTAGAAAATACTAGATACATATGTTACATGTACCACCTATAACATTGTACACACGCCCCTTCCGCATAATTTAAGGACTCCTTCACATCTATTGAAACAACAAAACCATTCGTCTGACATCGACCTTAATTAAAGTCGTTTGACATTGACATTTGAGCGTTCCTTTCCGGTGTTAAAATGACGGTGTGTCTTACTGTCATCATCATGCTGTAAATGTGTATGAACGTGATGACATTTTCATTGGCATTGTATACCTCAGTGGAATATGGACCAAAATTCAGTGCTCCACCGCTACGCTTTTAAACTGTTATAAGTTACCACTTATTTGTAACTAACATCAAGTGCAATGCAAATATTGCTGTTCAATTAGATGAGATTGCGAAACTGATTACACATTATTTGCATTTCCAATGTATGTAGTATTTAATCTGTAATCACCATCGACCTCTATCCTGCTCCGAGGGTAATCATCATAAATATACAAAACCCCGACGTCAAGAGGTGTGAATAAATTGAGTGTTAATGATCAACTAACACAGCAAAAGAGAGCGAAAACATTTTGCTGTCAAGACTCAACCCCTGATCCGGAGATACGTATATATAATGACAACTACACTAACTAAGGGTACACATTTTAAGTCCAATATGACCTAATCAATTGTTATGATTTTAGTTGTTAGCATTTCTGTTATAGGTAAAATTTATTTTTAATTTCAGAATAAACACGATAAAAATACGGAGCAATATTTGGCCATTGAATTAGTGTTCTTACCTTGCTCTAAATTCACGAAAATGTTGCTTGTCCGGAAAGTTTGTACGTATTGCCAAGTGTTTGATGTTGAGGCTGGTGGAGCACAGTGGATCACAGGCAGAAAAAACTGAGAAACAAAAATTTAACGATATTCAATTAGAGCTAAACTGTATTTATTGGTGACCCTTGGCGTATTTTTTTGGGAAGTGAGTATAACAAAACCAAAAGTGAGTATAACAATTTTGAATGTAAAACCAAAAGTGAGTATAAAAGTTTTGCATGTAAAAGTAAAGTGAGCTAGCTATAGATTCTCAAAAAAATACGCCTACTGTGACATATATATATATATGTGGTTAAAATTGGTCTGCTAAATGACATCTAATTTGAATGACAACTGCAATGAGTGCTCTTGAACAACCCGTGCCAACTAGAAAACTATATTTTTGTGAGGATATTAGGCGTATTTTTTTGAGGATCTATAGCTAGCTCACTTTTACTTTTACATGCAAAACGTTTATACTCACTTTTGGTTTTACATTCAAAATTGTTATACTCACTTTTGGTTTTGCTATACTCACTTCGCAAAAAAATACGCCAATTGTATCGAAGTACATCTTTAAAAAAAAACAACTCAAAGAAATGTCCATCGATTAAGCAAACACGACCACTGTGTGGCGCCATTTATTCGACTTAAATGCAAATACTATCGTGTCTATGCGATGGACATAAATATTATTTATTTATCGGCAAACGAATTTAACCAGAAAACCAAAGCATGTAGCGATATCACTCATCCAAGGAGAGACAGAGTTGACACACTCGCCTGTCTTTAGTTTGGCAGTTTGCTTCTGTGTATCTTTTACGTACATGTCATGCGATTAAATTTCGTAGCAGTTTTTCCAGTTTTCGTTATATTTCTTATGATAAATGAAATTGAAATTGGCGTTAAAATTATGTCCTACTATAGGGGCAAACTCAATTTCAAGTAGCTACCTATAGTGGGAATTATTTTGTTGATATGTCTTAGATATATTCAAATGGACTACGGAATGTGGGTTAACACTACAGTAACACTTGAATTTGGTTTAGTTTTCCTCGAAATGTTTTGGGGGTAGCTGGCAGGTATTGCATTTGAATAACAAGTCTACGAATTATCTCTGAATCATATAACATGATTTTTTTTGTGTGAAAAACTGTGTTTTTTTTATAAACCAAATGTATGTGTTCCATTGACCGCCAGAGGACTAGCGGCACTCGTCCAACTCCATATGACTAGAAACCATTTATTCTAGTGCTCTAATTTCGAGATGTAATTTACTTTTATGAGGAGTCTCGAGGATTTGACCAATCTGTAAAAAAAAAATGGAGTAAATAGGTTTTAAAAAAAGTTTCGAAATTTATCCACCTTCACCTTCACTTTAAAGGAACCAAAGAGTCTTATCTCAGGAGAAGCTGTCAACTTAAAGTAAACTTTTTGGTTAATATATTTTCGGTAAATGCCTTCTTACGAAATGACGTTATTGACAACTAAAGACAATTAAACAGTAAAGCTGCTAATAATATTGCACTCCATACATACCTATTCATCGACATGTTGAATTATTGGGGAACATTGTTACTGACCTAATAACATGAAATTATACGCCTCAGAATTGCGTATAAAAGTCACGACTTACGATGATATGATAAAATCTCCAACTATAATCACAAATAATGTAATTTAACCGCATAACGTAATTAGCAATAATGATTGACTATTGCGAATAAAATGTACATTTCGTGTTCTTGGTCAATCATCGTTTTTGGTTATGTATCCTACATAAATTAAAGAAGACCAAAAAATAGGGTTGTTTGGAAATAATATTATAGACTAAGAGCTAGCAACGTTTTTTCTCAAGTCATTTTAGCAAGGCTGTAACTTTGTGAGCTTAGTTCGGGGTGACTACTGAATACGAAAATATATTTCTGGCAGCGCTGCGATGGTGGTTGCCATCAGAAGAACGCGGTATAAAAAAGGCTAACGGAATTTTTTTCGCCATAAAGCGAATATCTAGAAGTTAATTTTGGTTCAATAATTAACTTTGTTCATTTGAAGCATCGTGGAAATTTATATTATTCTGCCAAAATTAAAAAAAATCGTTTTGCAAACCTCAGAAACTATGCTCCCAATCAGTGTAAAATTTCGAAAATTGCATCCATATGTATGTACTAAGAACGTGGCAGCCAAAGGTGCGGTCACACTACGAGAGATTACAAAATTTGAAAGCCCGAATTGTTCGGTCACTCACGAATATTTTCACATCTTTGATGTATTATTAGCTGACAGATAAGTATTACCAGCTTTCAATGCAGCTAAGGGCGTCATTGACAAATGTCACATAAAACTTGGCTAAAGAAAGATTGAACAATATTTCCGGTTGTACCATAATTTGTAGCTTGTGGTCCGCAATTGACACTAAAAGGTCAAAGATCCTAGCATCTTTTGATAGAAACCAAATTCGAGTGCTCGTCGGGGTAATAACCGGACACTGCATCACTGGAAACATGGCCAAAACACTAAAACAGAAAAAAAATCTGTGGAATATCTCCCATACAAGAGTAATAAGTAACTAAGAAACTAGCAATATTGTCAATAAGAAATACACAACTTTATTTGAACTTATTTCCACATTCAAGCAACAGTCTTGGGAGGAATTTTTAGCTACATACATATTTTTCCACTTTTTCTACGAATTTTGTATTAAAAACTGGATCATCCGATATATTTTTCCAAAAATTAAGTAACATGCGCAAACGTCTAGAGACGTCTCACTCTTGCTTTAATGTGAGACCACTAATTTAATGCAATGAACATTAATACGAAGAATCTTTCTCTCGAAGCGACCGAAGATATCTTCATCCACTTTAGATAGAGTTCAAGCTTCAGCGCCATAAAGCAGGACCGGTCTTATACAGACTCTCCTTAGTTTTTCGGGACTGGGCTCTAATAATAAATTGCCTTTTTAGCCTAAAGAAACAGCGGTTGGCAAAAGTTATTCTTCATTTAATTTCTTCTGAGATTTTGTTGTCAGAATTTATAGCAGAGCCGAGGTAGACAAAGTGCCTTCAATTACTACCCCACTTATAGCTGTCGATCGCGACGTTTTCTCCGATTCTACGAAGATTGTGTCCCATCTTGTTGACAGCAGATATTTGGTTTTGTCCTCGTTGACCGCTAGACCCATTTCAGCCGCTTTCGTTTCTATACTAGCAAACGTACCAGTGACAGCTCGCTGTGTTCTATCAATAAGTGACATACCGACAATTCAAGTTAGTTTTCGCCATCAATATCGCCAATGTCTTTGCCGTATGGAAGTTTTGAAAGATCGTGCCTTGTCTGTTGGCCTGTGAGTTTCGGACAATTCTTTCAAGTATGATGTTAAAGAAGTCGCACGACAGCGCGTCACCTTGTCTAAATCCACTTTTGACATCAAATGTTTCGGTAAGGTCGTTACCGACCTTGATGCACCAACTAGCTTTCTCCATCGTCATCTTACAATATCGAACGAGTTTTGCAGGGATGCCAAAGCTAGACGTGGCTCTGTATAGTTCGTCTCTATAAATGCTGTCATACGCGGCTTTGAAATCGATGAAAAGATGGTGGGTTTTTTTTCCAGGATCTGCCTAAGTGTGAAAATTTGATCGACATAGAACTTTTCTTGCTTAAACCGCACTGATAAGGGCCAATCAGGTTATTTACGAAGGGTTTAAGGCGTTTACACAATTTTGCTTTTGCTTTCAATGGACTTTAAGTAAAATATATTTTTAAGTTTAGTACGCTGCTCGAGCTAAATTTTAGCTCTCTCCAAAATTTAGCTGAGCTAAATTCAAGCGAATCCATTTAGCCAAGCGGTACGCTGCTTCAGCTAAAAAATCAAATTTCCTTTCAGACTGTACTGCACGTATCTGCCACAATTTAGAGCGCCCATTAATGGTTCGGCACATTTTTTCATGAATTCCTCGATGGGGAGTGCTTTGAAAGTAATAAATTGAGATCAAGGAATAGCAGACAAGGAAAAAAAGGTGCAACGGAAATACAACACTTTTTCGCGTCGATGAATTATTTTCAACGAACAGCTGTTTACTGTGACACTTCTATCCACAGCGCATTCTATGTAAGAATTTAGCTGGGGTTTTAGCTAACGTTTGGAGAGAAAAATTGAACAGCCGCTAAAATTTAGTTTCGCTCGAGCAGCGTACCTACTTAGCTTTAAAATGAAATAAATTAGAGGTCAATGTAACCTTTAGTTGTGAAGTTACCATTTCGCTCCCAGTAGATGTCAGTACTCTTTATGAAAACTTCAAATATCTAATGTCCGTGTTTCATTGACCACCGATTAGCATTGACTCACTAGAGACATAGGTAGGCCAAAGGCTATATAAAATATGGTATGGTAAGATCTCTAGTGCAAATGATTAAATCAAAATTAGGTAATTGATGTGTTGCTAGATGGAACGCAGTTTTTGGTGAGAAAGAAGGATTAACAATTGCATAATGGCGATACAATGCTGATTCAAAGTTTGGTAGGTATCTGTTTCATATTCACATGATTACAGCAGTAATCATTAAAATCATTTCTCAGTTTAATTTTTGTCCATAACGATGACTTGTGGGGCTCAATGGTGGACAATTTCAAGTTGATCTTGCAAGTTTGCATTTACACTTTCTTTCCGTCATTCCCTTTGGTATATTTGCCTTTTTTCAGTTAAACAAAGTAAAAAAAAAACCCACTTCAGACAGATAAAGAAACGAAAGTTACTCGTAATTTACTTTAAATATTTATGCAAACTTTTTAAAAGTCATCTGCCTCAAAGCGATTGATGATGTCTTATGTCAACCTTTGTATTTTTTGCCAATGTTTGTGATTGACAAATGAGCCCTGTGGCGTGGCAGGTGGAAGTGTATGAATGATGGATTAATTTATTATTATACTCTGAATTTTGAGAGAAATTAATATTGGCGTCCACCACTGAAGCGTTCATAAAAAAAAAACACAATAATTGAAGACCTACGCCATTGAAGGTTGCATTTTCATTCCATGTAAGAAATCATAATTACAAAAGTATTACAAGACCTTTAATAGTATAGTTACTACCAATTCTCATGATTCATAGTTATAATGTGAGTAGCTATAATTATTATATTGTTCATTGTGTTTAAATAGATAGTAGCTACTATTAATATTTCTTTTGCGTGCCAAATGAAACGATCGTTTGTTCAACTCTTTTGTTTACAATCGAAGTTAGTACCTATAGCAAAAGGCTAGCCGTAGAATCTTTTGTGTTTTTTTTTAGTTTCCAAAGAAAGGTTGGGGAATATTTATTTCTTTAGAATTCGCTTTGTTAATGGAAATTTTATGCAATGCAAATCATGAGTAAAATAGTAAATACATCAAAAGGTGAGCTTTAGCTGTCACTATCGTGCAAATAATTTAGCAATCTCGTTATGAAACTGTGCTGACAGATTGAATGAAATCAATAAATTTACCACAACAAGTGGTAAGAATGAGGTTCTGGTCAAATGGGGATGATGTCGGTCTGGAGAGTTAGATATTTTCTATTACCAAATGGCTGACAGGTATTAGAAATAGGAAATTACAAAATAAGGGTATAAAACTGAAACAACATTGGCCTAGTCATCTAGCACATAATATCCCTGATGGAGGAACGCTGGCGCTAGAGCGGCATCAGCAAAGTGACATTAAAATCAATTTCAATTCGTATTATTTCATCTTCATGAGAGTCAAAAATGTATTTTGGGCCATCATGCCGCATATTTATTAATACACTATAATTTAAATAAACAAATACAATATCAATTAATTACATAGAAGCTTCATTTCACATTTTACACCAAATTGGAAATATTTGACTTCTGCACTTTCACTTTTGTTTTGACAGTTCGTAATTTTTTTCAATCTAGCAGTTCATTTTGTGCTAGATTGAAAAATTTCTCAGAAAAGGATATTTCACAAAATGTGCTAGAGCTCTAGCGCAAATGCTAAAATGTCAGTTTTTTTTATATGGAGTTTGGCATGCCGCCAGTAATCTAGTGGTCAATGGAACGCGGGCATCATTAAATCACGCGGCCATTGGCTGCGTTCCATTGACAACTAGATGACTAGCGGCATGCCGCATGTAAGACTCGTTACTTTTGTAACGCCAAAAAGGAGTCACCGGAGGCGCCATAAAGTATATTATATTCAGAATCAGGATCAAAATTTAATTAAATTTGTCCATTTGTCTGTCCGTTTGTCTGCCTGTTGAAAACACAATAGGACTTCTTTTGATTGTTGTCAGGTTGGTATTAAAAATGGGTTATATCGGTTAATCGTTCTGGTGCCTCTGGGTTTTCTGTATGCCTTAATTTTGGTCAGTCAGAGTGCAATAGCCAATTTTCGCTGAACATTTAAATGTAAGGTACTGACGAAGTTAATGCTGGTTGGCTTTGGAGTTCTCGATCTCAATTGGTGGCTGGCACAGTCGAATAGAGTTAAAATTCCGAGTTGTTTCTGTTTTCGGTCAAGAAGTTGATACCATTTATAAGCAATTGCAAAACAGAATTGCAAAAAACAAGAGAAAACTGAGTCTAACTTTAGGCACAAGCTAAAAGTAGTACTCGCGGTGTGATCTGCATTGTAGGCACATTCATAGCCTTTTGAGCGTCCACGAAGTTAATTAAATTTCACTCTTTTACTTATTTACTTACTTATCGGGCTCCCGACCCGTGAAAGTCTCTGCCTGAGACATTTCAACCTTGCATCCTCTACGATCCCGGGCACGCTGTTTCGAATTGTCCAGACCAAGCACTCTGGCATTCGCGATAGCTTTGTCTTTGAGACGTAGCTTCGGTCTTCCTTGTCTTCTCGAACCTGTGGGCTGAGATTCGAAGACCCTCTTAGCTGGAGCATTATTGTGCATTCGCTCGATGTGGCCGATGTGGCTCAATGTAGTCGACGTGTTTTGGCTTTTTGAACTACATCCACATCAATTGTTGCCATCACTAATGACGTTTTATCCTAGGCGGTGGACAGATGCTTGGTTGTTTGTTGATCGTATTTTTCTCTCTATTGGCATTGGTAATGCTGTCAATGTCGAAATTTATTGTGTCAAATATACATTGCCGTTTCAATTCCGCAGCCGAAGAGCAGGAATGTAAATCGGAGAAAGAATGTGAACCATTAAGGGTTCTGTCATTAGCGAAAGAGTGTATTGGATTAGAAGTGGCAGCCAAGAGATCATTAACAAATCTTTAAGAGATCATTAATAATATTATGAGTAATACAATCGGAGATAAAACAGAACCTTGTGGTGTTCCTCAGGGTTCTGTTTTATTTATATGGAGAATTGCAAACTTTGAATTTTTCAATACAACTTGAATTGAATGGCCAGAAAGGTAACTTCTAATTCATTGAAGGGTAGAAGTTTCGATCCTATAAGAACAAATTTTCGACAAAGGAGCTTAATAGCAAAGTCATTTTAGTTCCACAAAATCAGCTGTGCGATCGTTTTGTTCAGTGAAGCCCTTCGGCACCTTGTGCCAAGCGATAGAATTGGCTCTCAATCAAATGTGAAATATAAACCTGCACCGAAGAGGGCTCAAGTTGCAAAAGTGTAAATAGAAATGCAGTATCCTGTCTATGAGCCTATATCAAGAATAATTTCAATCAGTGCCAGATTTTCGAAATTGGCAAACTATATTGAATGACAAAGGATTACCAAATTCTATTATTTTAGCCCGAGGACGATAGAAAAATGATCACACACTTACCTTAAGTCTATTAAGTACAACAATCATATAACAATTAATGGCAAACATTATACAATTATATTAGTAAACACATTAAGTTATCCTCAATTGAGGTAAGCAAATAAAAAATAGTCTTTTCTACGAATTCGAGTTGACCCTTATGGGCATCATTAGTCGGCATTAGTCGTGATCATATTAAATAATTGTCCAAGTACAGCAAGTACATCCTAAAAGTGGTAATTACCAGTAACCACAAGAAATGTTGTATTAACGTTTCATTTTCTCAGCCGAGACGAGAGACGTGTGTCTGGAAAACTTCTCGTCCTCCCCCTTTAAACAACTTTGATCTTACTTAACACTGTTGACGCTTTCTGCGATACTGAACTACATTCATATGTGAATTATAATAATGAAAACGCGCAATCACTGAGCGCGCTCACACTCCAATAAGCCCCGCTGTGATTATAGCCACTTAAAGATTTTCAAGTCTGCGAAATCAGATGATATACTGCAACCGATCGACGGTCCTCCATATACAACCTCACCCAACCAATCAATGTAAAGAGAGTGAGAGTGATTACCGACCGACGTTAATGAATGGAAATATACGCAAAGCAGAGAGAGAATTAATAATACAACAAACAACACAATCGAACACACTTTAGCTTTATGCTAAAGACCTAAAGGCAAACAGGCATCGTCGACTCATGCGCGTCAAAGGGGGCTTTCCATGAATCTCGATCTCGACTACTGTTTGGAAGAGTTTTCACTATAAAAGCACAGCGCCGGCAATGTCTTAACAACAGTCAGTTCACCGATACTCAAGAGTGCACACACTAAAGTAGTTTTTCCTTTTTGCTTCCGTTTCGTAAAAAAAGCAATTTTTTTTGTTTTGGTGAGTTTTTCTCTATAGCATCAAGTCCAGTTCGTTGCTCAACTCTTTTGTTTTTTTTTTTTTACAATTTCGCAAAGGAAATCGATTTTAAAGTGATTTTATTTTTTAAACCAACAAAATAAGTGAAATTGGGTGAAGTTTATTTTGTCTTTTATTATTCATAGTGGAATACAGCGAAAAAAAAGGAGTTCTCTCCAGTGATACGGCACAAAGTCCAAGGAAGAGACAAAGTTTAATAGAAAAAGTTGTCGTTGCCAAGAGACATCGATCGTCTCGATATCATTTACGCTTGATTGCGCATTGATTACATGGTTGCATTTGATTTGTTATTTTATTATTTATCGCATGCATCATGCTATTTATCGATTGCATGATCGATTTCTACGTATCTATTAAAGAAAATGCCAGTTGATTGCTGAAGTTTAAACTATGTAATTGATGAAGACATTGTTAACGTTGAAAAAACGTACAAAAGTGGATTTTAATAAAATTTAAGTCCATTGAAAGTGATGTAGTGCCTTTAGAAAAGTTATTGGAATCCATTTTTTTTCAAATATATATAAAAGAAATATTTAAAATAAGTTTAGGTCTAATATGACAGCTTTGCGGCACCCTATTTGGAAATGTTCCTCTGTTTTGTTTTGAATTACGAAAGTAGTAGCAAATCTTACTACAATTTTCAAAATTTCTAGAATTATGTATCACTCAATCTAAATGGCTCGATAAATTCACATCCCAGACAAAAAACAACTCATCCAATTTTAAGACGCGAAAACTTTATTATTTAACAAAAAGGAAATGTTCGAAAATTAAGCAGAAAAAAAACTGTAGTATCTTAGAACTTTGAAAAAAGGTTCAAACTTCTCCAATACATTATTGCAGCTATTCCAAAACTGTGTTGTTTTACAAGATTACCTACTTTTTTTTCCAAGCACACAGTTTCATCAAGATCTACTTCACTTTTCATCTCCAAGAAGCATTTCTTTCCTGTTTGGTCATCATAATGGGGTTCCACAAAGTTGCTAGAATGGGCCTACTTTATTTTGGAAATGTTTGAAAATCATCAACTCGAATTAGCTAGTTAAATTTTTGTTCAGGTCATTTCTTGGTTATTAATAATCAGATCCATTTGACTGTCCCAGTCGTCTGATTCGCATGATTTGCAACCATCTGAAGGAAATAATAAAATTTAGCTAAATCCTCATCTGTGCCTAAACCTGTGTTCTCAAAAGTGATCCATCCTTTTGCTAAACCTAAAAACCATGTTCTGTTTTTTTTCTTTTTTTTTTGAGGCGAAGGAAAACTAAAAAGTCTAACTCAAGACGCCCTCTTGGCAAGTCTCCTGACTTCACTTTCAGGCGTATGACTTACGATTTTGTAATTATACTTTTGGAACAAATTTTGTTTCCAAAAAAGAGTTCCAGAAAATAGGACTTTTACGCAGATAAAAGAAGCAGTCTTAGACTTGCTTAGATGCCTTCTAACTTACCTCATGATTTTGTAAATTTTCCCTAATACTGTCAAGTCTAAAGATTTGTATTCTGAAAAGAGATCTTTGGATTTTGTATTTTTAAGTCTCGTCAATTCTGGAGATTTCCGTTCTTAATAACAGCCTCCGTCATTTACATAGAACGGATCTAACTAAATAAACCCACACTTGTTTGGTAAATTTATCTGGTTCTGATTCTGATAAGATGGTTAGATCAAGTTCATAATCTCTTCTCTATCCGTATGGGGATTGCCCTTGATGATTTAGAGTCAATGGCGGAGAATCGAGAGCTATGGAAAGTCCACTTGAGCAACCTACACCCACGACTCACTTAATGGACAAGCGGACCATTGAAAATGAATGAATGATTCTGATTCCTTCATTAGCATAATCTGTTACTAGTTGATCGTGCTTCCTAAAGTACCCCACAGATGTCACCTAAGAATCATGACACTATTTGCAGAGTTTTAATAAACACTAAAAAAAAAATTGCTGTATCCAACTGAGTTCAATACAAATTTTAATATGGAGTGCCATAAGGTTACCAACTTAGGCCGTTATTTATTTACCCTACGACAAATGAGGTTTTTATCTCAAATTCACCTAAGTAGTGAGCATCAATGTTTTTTGACCCATCATAAATCGGTTATAGCTTACCACTAGATTGCGAGTTTAGGCCTCTATTTGTACAGTCACTTTGAAAAGCCATAGATTCAAAAATAGATTTAAATAAATTCCCGAAACAATCCAAATTCAAATTAAAAACCACAATATTAATAAACAACCCCTATTCCATTTTTTTTCCATTTTCAGATCACCATGAAGGTTTTCGTCGTTGCATTGTTGGCCATTACAATTGGCATTGTGGCAGCCGATGATAAATACACCACCAAATACGATAACATCGATATCGATGAGATTCTAAAATCAGATCGTCTCTTCAACAACTACTACAAGTGCCTGATGGGAAATGGTAATTGCACCCCCGATGGTCGTGAACTGAAACGTGTCCTTCCCGACGCCTTGAAGACCGAATGCTCCAAGTGTAGCGAGAAACAACGTGGCGGCACCGAACGTGTCCTCAAGTACATCATTGAAAATAAGCCAGAACAATGGAAGGCACTTCAAGCCAAATACGATCCCGAGGGTGTTTACTTCAAGAAGTACGAAGCTGAGGCCAAGAAACTTGGTCTAAAGGAATAAGTTTCGAGCAAAGCAAAAGCTTTTGTTCTTGTGTGATATTTAGTAAACAAAATAAAAAAACAATCAAAATACTCCCTCACCCATTCAGAGACAAAAAAAAAAGAAATAACAATTAGACTTAGTAGTGCTATATGCAACATGAAGAAGGAGGCGAAAAAAAATCATCAAATTCGACAAGAAACAAAAAAAATTCCACTCCACGGAAAGACCATCGAATTCTGCTCTCTTAGTAAATTTAGTTTGTAACAAACATAAAATGGAAATGAAAAGAAAATGAATTTAGAGGCAACCTAAATTGCAGAACAAAAATAAAACGAAAGATATTATTTTATACAAGAAAAAACAAAAAATTAATCCAGTTTGTTATTTAATTCCAAGATGGATAGTACATTACGTCATGTGCCACAAACTTTCACTAAAATGCAAGAAAAAAAATCCTTCAGAGTCACATAAAAGCATGTTGGGTGCCGAAACGCGTATTTTATGTTTCTCAATATCAAAGTGTCAACATTGATGACCACATTGTTGACATTATGCCTTACCATAGTTAGTAGCGGCTTTGAAGTGTGAATTTAATTTGCACCTTGTTACGTTTCCGTTTGTGGTGATTATTGCCAACACAGTATCTTGGCTTGGCCACATGCTTTTGTGTAAGGTTTCGTGTGTGTCTGTGATTGGTGCTGCTGCTGGGAATTATGCAAGCCTGTTACAGATGGTTTGACATATTTATATGTTAGAGATAAGCCAGCCACACGATGACCATGGACTTGATCTGTACTAATTAAGTTGTTAATTCATCTGATATGGGTGGGAATTAATTGATCGTTTTTAATGAATTCATTTATGTGATTAAAAGAGCGATAAGAGATACCTACATAATTATTGATAAGTTATTAACTGGCACACTATTCAGATAACAGCATTTTATCAAAAGTTAAGCAATGCATTAATTAAATGAAAGAAGAATTGCGATAATTCAGTAAGTATCAAAGGGAGCCACCAAATTCCGAAGTGAGTTCCAAGTTCAAGACTGAAAAGTGTTCCAATATTAGATAGTTTTATAAGCCACAGGTACAGCACCTGCTAACATGCAATATGTTTCATTACCATTTATAGAAGTACTTAGTAATCGGTTAACAAAAATTTGATTGACTGGTAAGTGATGTATCACATCACATCTATTTATCGCAATCGATATCCTGTTAAAGGAGAATATTTTCAGTTCGCTTATTTAGTTTTTGTACGAGTAGTTCCTTTAGTTCCTTTAGTTCAATACAGTTCAGTGGAAATATAAGCGCTTTCTAGTGGCCGAAAAACAAAAACAATCCTCATACATACGGCAGTACAAAATCAAAAGTGAAATGAATTACAAAACTATATTGATGAGCGACTTTGAACTAGTTCATTTTGCTAACTTATAGTACGTTTACACCGCACGTAAATTCAACAATACGTAGACAAAATTTCGAAATTTAATTCTGGCTTCCCACTGAAACTTCAACATTTTAAATGACAGCCAGTGTCAGAATTGATTACTGATGTTTTTTGTGTTTCGAATGAAATTTTGTGTGAGCACTTATTTTTACCGTCGACAGGTAGATGGGCTATGTAGGTCAAGTAGTTCTGGTACCTCCCAGACATTGACATACTATACATGGACTGCTAGTGAAATGTCAGTTTCATACAATACAAACCTGCAAGGAAAAATGAAGCAAACATAAGCACTAGCCCTTTTGGTTCAGTGCGGCGAAAGTAGGATAGAGATTTCAACCTCTGCGTGCCTTTGCTATTTTTTTTACATAGAACAAGTACCATCCATTGTAGAAATATTGCAACTGCGCAAAAATAACGACTTATTCAAATTATTTCAAACGATCTATAACAGTTGGCAGTATGGCACACTCAGCACACAAACCTCGACACAAACCAAATCGCACGAATTGCTCGATGACATTTGTGTGTTTTCGTTTCTCTCCGCCAGTGAACCAAAAGAGCTAGTTCTTATTTTTGCTTCAACAAAAAATTGGCTGCTAGCAGTCCATGTATAGTATGTCAATGCTCCCAGACAAAACCAATATTAGGCCCACCGCCCACGTGTCTCTCTGTCTGTTGAAAACACGATAGCGTCCAAACTAATCCACTTAAGCGAATGTAATTTCGTGAGATAACTTATTTTTACCGTCGTCAGGTTGGTATGAAAAATAGTTCATGTCGGTAAAGTAGTTCTGGTACCGATGATAACACTTTTACTTGTTTAAGTTATATGAATCTAAAAATCATTGGTATCTTCTTTCCTTTTTTTGTTTGTAGCTTTTACGATCCATTGTTAGTTCTTATTTTAAAAATTGGAAAATTTTGACGCCTGTTATGTTCTTTGTTTTTTTTTTGTCAGCGAGCTGAAAAGTTATCCAATGACGTGCGGAATTCTTTAAGAGGTTTGTTCGATTTGACAAACTTACAAATGCAGCGATGAAATTCAACATTTCGCTGAAATCCAACATTGGAAAATATATGGTGATTAAAGATTCAGCTCCCAGAAATGATGAATACACCTTGTTTTTTTTTATATCGCGTGATGCGAATGTCTGACAAACTTCCGAGAGTATAATAATTGTTCTAAAAAAGTTGATCAAATTAACTATAAAATGGTAACTCCCTTCCATTTGTCCCAAAAATGAATCAGCTCTGTTGGTATTGTCATGTTCAAAGGAGGGATTCTACGAACCCTGGAAAAATGTAACGTCAATCAACTCTCGAATAAAACAAATGCAAAAACAGCAGCATTTGATTAAGATCAAATCGGCGAACGCCACAGACGGACCCATAGGGCTAATCGTAATCATAACCTCGCCGACCAATTAGGAAAAAGAACAAGATTTGTTTATTCAATTGAAGGCTTTGACTATTATAAATTGGACGCAGTTAGTTGATTCAGTTGCGCACGCAATATGCGACCGTCAAATGGTACGTAAGCAAGAGAATTTTAGACGCATCTGTTAGTTTACTGTCTGCTAACCGGTTCTCCCCGCCCGCCCCAATGTGAGAGTCAATTTAAATTTTGAAAAAGCAGATAAAGAATATTGCCTACATTTAGGCCAAACGTTTACTTTGACGAGAATTTCCTTATTTCAATCAAATTTTAATGTTGAGATTGCACCATATGAATACTGGATGGGTTTAATATAATAAAATAGGTATATCTACAGCTTTTTTTATATTTAGAACAAATGCTATAATCAAACTAACAAATAGTTCGCTGTTGAACTCGTTTGTCTTTGCTGTTAACAAGCCTATGGGTGAGAAATAAAACTACCAAGCACCATCAAGCCATTTATGTGGTCTTTATAAATAGGTAGCAACCATGACCAGGAACGGTATAGCACATGTGAAGGCTTAAAAACTCCTGCATGAAAGTTCTATGCTAAACCAAACATGGTCACAAGCTCAGGGAGGCGACAAGCCAATCTAGGTGGTAAAACCTTTGTTTTTGGCAGGCGATTAGCTCTGGATGCCAGCCGACAGCGCAACATCGAGGAGGAGGACCTGGATTTTCCGTCATTATCTCCAGACAGACTGAAAAGAGTTTTGGTGGAATCATCTTCCATTCATGTGGGGCTAAATTCGTTGCTTTTTTTGATAACCGCCAGCATAATTTTGTCCATGGGGAGACCCCATAATGCATATGTATTCTGAAAATCAGAATAATATTCTGAATTGATTTAGTCATGCCCGTTAGTCCGTCTGTCCGTATGTCTGTTGAAAATACGAGTCGACCAAAAGAATTTATATTTTGGGAGTGGACGTTTTTTTCTTACCGTCGGCGTCGTCAGGTTGGTATTGAAAATGGATACATACACGATACACTGAAAGTCACTATTTGCTGTGTTTATTGAGAAAGTGTAATAATTGGCCCAAAGGTGATTGCGGAATGTTATAGTCAAAGGAGACTTTCTCACGTCTTATTTGGCGTTGATGTGTCAGTATCATGTGTCATTAGTGCACAAAAACAATTTGAAATTAATTTAACCACTGCAAACTAGACTGTAACAAACAGATTCAGATGTAATTGAATTTCCCGCTCTGGCGGTCATCTTTAGTAAAATAGAAAAAAAAAAAAAAATAGAATAAAAAGTTAAAAAAAAATAAATAAATAAATTCTTATGGACACTTTTTGATTGAACTACCTACTGTTACTGAAGCAAGCGCCCGCGTTTTTTATTCTATCCGAAGAGACTTAAGTTAAGCTGTAAGTTGTCTCATTTCAAGACTAGTTTGCAAAAATACTTGCAAATTCCAACGTGAAAGAGATTTGTTTTCAAGAAGACGCGACACAACATACCAAAAAGTGCGCGAGACTATCAGGAGGATGAGTCCATCACTCACTTTCTTTGCAGTTGCCCTGTCCTGGTCTATTTAAGAAAGGCTTACTTAGAAAACTATTTTCTTAATTATCTCAGTGATCTAGGCCGCTAACATTCTTAGCTTTATAACCAACAGCAAATGGTTTTCATATGAGACAGTTGGCTTCTAGCTTCTGAAAACTACGAGTAGCTTCTGACAACATTTGTGTGATTTATTATTTCTTGGAATGAGTGAAAGGCACCTACAATTTAATGCCGGTCTCCGAACGGCTGAATTGAAAAAACTTACAACCTCAATAGGTCGCGCAGTGGAAGGGGTGAAGTTTGTGTTTTTCGGCTGGTTAAATGGGAGGCCCCTCTCTCAGTGTATAGTCCAGCACACTAACCACTCACCCACTATGCCTAGTGAACAATAATAAATGACAAACTGGCCCCTGAAGATTTTTAAAAACCATGGTCATGGAACCAAATTGAACTAACATTTGTCTACTTGATGCCAATAAAGAGTAAGCCTACAACCAAACTGACATTCGATTCCGTCTGAGGTAATGTTGTTATCAAATGTCAAAATATTGCCTGAATATAGTCACAGATGAAATGCTTCTAAGACGATGTTTGCAGTACCAATTCAAACTCTAGCTACCATATAAAATTTGGATATATTCTGCAACATTAGGAGAGACCGTCTATAAGTTATCGTTCTAACGCCAAATTGTCCAAAGAAAACTTGTAGATTTTAAATATTTAAATACGTCAAAGTAGCTCTTTCTAGCTTGCGTGGAATTAAACATCCATTTATTTTAGCCTTTATTCTAACACGACTCGTTGGTCAGTTAATTTGAATATATGAATAACAACCACCTGAGCCCATGAAAAGCTGGCATGCACTGAGTTCTACACACGAGTGTTAATCGTATGCATGGACAATAAAATCAAAATCAAATCTAGTTCCACCACTTGACCATGCAAGCTACCACGAAAACCTGCTCCAATTTCGTAGAAGCCCACTAAGCAAACGTAGAAGGCAGATACCAGCATCCAATGGCCGTGATCGTCTAGTGGTTAGGACCCTACGTTGTGGCCGTAGTAACCCAGGTTCGAATCCTGGTCACGGCAGGGTATTTCCCCAAAGTAGGGGGAATACTGGAGGTTTTCGTTTTTTTATTTTTTCAAACTAAACTTGCTACCAGATCCGACAGTCACTTTTATAGCTGTTTTTTTAGTTTTTTTCAAATCACATTCAACACGCTACCATACCAATAAATGGTCAACCGGCAAAATGTGCGCACACTTAACTAGATAATCATCGCATTATAGACATTTATTTCAATTTTCTATAAATCGAAAACAAAATAAGTAATTTGTTCGAAATTATGTGCAATTTAGCGAATTAAAAGCATCCCCATTGGCTCTGGTATATAAAAGCTCAAATGTCTCTATGCGGTTTGTTAAAAGTTTTGCAACATGTTCGGTCGTTTGATATTCTTGGCTCTGATTCTGGTGATGGTTGCAATGGCGTTAGCCCATCCACCCACTACTCCAACTGCAGCTGATACGTATGATACAAAATTCGATAACATTGATATCGATGAGATCCTGACAAGTGATAGACTTCTAAGGAACTACGTCAAGTGTTTGGAGAGGGAAGGACCCTGCACTCCGGATGGAAAAATGCTTCAAGGTAGGTTGTATGCTGAATACTGGGGTAAAGGCTTAACACCATTTTGATTAAGCAATCGTTTCGCCATTGGCGTATTTCAGAGATACTACCCGATGCGGTATCAACCGGGTGCGTCAAGTGCTCGGAGAAGCAGAAAATCGGATCGGAAAAGGTAACACATTATCTGATCGACAACAAACCGGAGGATTGGGAGCGATTGGAGAAGCTTTACGATCCGCAAGGTGGATATCGCAAAGCCTACTTGGAACAGAAGACAATGGCAGCCAAGGCGGAGGAAGCGAACAAATAAATTTGCTAACGGTAAATTAAATGGAAAACATTTTTTTTGTGTGTATAATGAAAATTCGTATGTCTTTGCAGGAAAGCGTTTCTAAGAGGTCCAGCGACGATTCAAAATGATGAATTGTTAGTTTGTTGTTAAACATTGTCTTTTGTTAATATTTGTATGAATAAATAAATGTTATAGTGTTGCAATTAGAATCTTTTTTTGTATAACTAAAAGAGGAAGAACGACAAAGCTAAAATGACGCATTTAGGAATTTAAATCAGCTCCATGAATACCAAATACCTCTCGTCGAGAAAGATTTCAGATGCAGTTCTCTTACGACCGCTACGCACCAGTAAGAAGTATCGCCAAAGGTCTAAGATCTTGCTAGAAAAATCCACGCGCTTTATGCTTTTTGAGAACCATCAGACGTTAACGAAGGTCGCATTACCACCCATCGACTAAGACTATACAGATCAATTAAATCCACTCATCGACGAAGGTGAAATGTAGTAGTGGAACTGTGCACCAACTTTGTCTAAAATCTGTCTTTCACTATACCACCAATGGATAAAGACCACAGATCAGCTAGTTCCACCCATTGACGAAGGTCTAATCTAGTAATAGAACCATGCACCAACTAAAGGGTGATTTTTTGCTGTTTGGGTTTTTTAGCCTGATTTTTTGACAGTTCACCCGTGATTCGTGACACGTATCAAAGTAAAAAATGCTCAGTTAGCATTACCATTTCACCATGGATAGACTTACGCCCGACTAACGTTTGCAAATTATTGAATTTTATTACCAAAAATCGTGCTCAGTAAAAAATGTGTTTAGAGCAATTAGTCCATTTTATGGTCGTCGTAATCGTCCTACTGAGCAGGCTTCGTTAATAAATCAAAATTGCCGTATGTGATCTACTTAGCAACCAGAGGCAATGCAAGAACTGCCAATGCATCTACAAAAATGTACCGTTTGGTGTGATTTATGGGCCGGTGGCATCATTGGGTCGTATTTCTTCAAGATGATGATGGCAACAATGTTACAGTCAATGGTATGCTCGCTATCGTTCGATGATTTCGGACTTTTTTTTTGGCCAAATTGAAAGAGCTGCGTTTGGTCGACATGTGGTTTCAACAGGACTGCGCGACATGCCACACAGCACGTGAATCCATGGACATATTGCGAGGTGAATTTGGTGAGATCTCACGTTTTGGTCCTGTGAATTGGCCGCCTAGATCGTGCGATTCGACGCCGCTGGACTATTTTTTGCGGAGATATATGAAGTCTCTCGTCTATATGGATAAGCAGGCAACTATTGGCGCCTTAGTAAGACAACATAACTCGTGTTATTGGTGAGATACCAGTCAATATGTAGGAAAATGTATGCCAAAATTGGACATTCCGGATGGACCACTTGAGGCGTAGTCGCGGCCAACATTGACACAAAATAATATTCAAAAAGTGAATGGTAAGAATTGATTTATCGACCCTAATAAAAATTTCCTCTAATCCTCTAGGTCTAAAATCTGGCTTAGACGAAGATTTTAACTTTTGTGAGTACCGCGCATCGATTAAGTTCTCATCTCTGCTCGTTTCATGAATCGACGGAGGTCTATGCTGCTGTAAGAATCTTGCAACGACTCTCAGCTCCGCGACACATTCCCCAAGCTTTGGAAATATAGACGCATCTTTCTAAGATAACATGGCAACGAGCTATATATCATATCTATCTCCAGAGCTTGTCAGATGACAGCCTTAAAAATAAGGCACAACATAATAGATCTCTGCAACATTCGGGAACAGACACCCAACAACGTCAACTTCCTTTGCATATAACAATATCTGCAAAAGAATAAGCCGCAGGTCTAAACCCAGACTCAAATTCATAGCTTATAGCTCCACATATCTGTGCGTCCATATTTTCGATTGAAGGGTGGCCTTTTTGTATACTCAACTCCTGACGATTTTTTCTTCTTGCTTCCAACAGAGTAGGTATTTCCAAAAAACACTAAGAAATGCTTGATACAAAATGAACATCCAATAGCGTTATAACCAGACAGATACACTATTGGTGAGCTCTTTTTGTGCCCTTTTGTTATCAATATGAAGGTATTGAAAACAAGACCGCTATATTATTCCCCAACACAGTGCGATAAATGATTCATGCTGCAATTGCTGTCCGCATATTTATTTCTTGTTTGCAGGGGCGATTGAAAATTTCCAAGTTCGCTACTCAACTCTTTTGTTTTTTGGAAAAATTGCATCACATAATTTTAGGCTCAAGCGCCTAAGACTCCATAGCGCAATTTACTCAAACCGAGTCTCAGTCAATATATAAACCAAAGAAAAAGCTTTTAGCCCCGAAGCTTTGGCATTTGTAGAGTTTAAAGCGTATTCCACCTCATTTGCATTAACCAGACTGATACACTCCTCTCTCTGCAGATACATGTTGGCGAACTGAATTGAGATCATCAACTTCAAATGGAATACGAAATTGAAAGTGGATTTGTTCAAAAGCAAAACAACTGCAGTCGATTTGCCCATCATTTACGTCGCAAAATAATGCTGACGTTACACGTACAGAGACACCTTTGTGCATCTTAAACAAAATTCCCCAAACGAAAGAAAAATTAACATCAAACATCATCAGATGCAAATTAAAATAAATTGCACAATAATTCTCTGCTTCGAGACCTTGAATCGTACCATTGTGCCTGTCAGTACGAGTAAATGCAAAATCCACTTGCAGTTCTATAGAATCCTTTGGACACTATCATAAAAATATTCTACTGGCCACAAGTGTACACTTGTAGTCAATATTTTGTTGGTTTGAAGTGGCGATTGGGTGCGTTGTTGCATTCAACTCATAAACTGGTCTGTTTTATTTTAGTTCGGGTTTGTTGACATACTGGACTGGTTTTCCATCGAAAACTCTATTCCAATTTGACAGTGAAGGAGAGAAAACGGGTTGCATACTAAGGCTGAAGGTCACCACCACCAATACCACACTATGCCGGAGACAAAAAACTGGAAAAGTGGTTCTGTTTCTAAGACACCATTCTGTGCGATTACTCGCCAACATCAGCAATTAACATTTTTATGGTTAAATATTTAAATTGTTTATGTTTAGAAATAATTACACTCATCTTCGGTCTAGTAGCTAAACGATAAACTGCTAATTAGCGTAGCCACCTGACAGTCGGCGTGTCTTGTAATCGACGGCTTAACATTGGCCAACTTATCCAAGTGACATATTTGGAATTTAATGACAACTGTGGTCTTACTTTGCCATATAAGTGATTTTTTTTGACGAACTCAATTTTATGTCTAGCTGTTTTACTGTGTTTTCCTAATTTGCGAAAAATGAAGATGCAAATGAGTTTGGTCAAGGTTTGGCTGACAATTGGCGCGCGAAGTTGCGATAATCGGCCGCATTATGTGTGGGCCGGATTATTTCATTTTTGAAATTATTATTGAATATTTTCAAGCGAGAGTGATTTGGAGGCATACATTTCGAGGACACTTTTAATGGCGGGATTTTCTAGAAGTTGTGGACGAATTGGCTGATGGAAAATGGTCGTGAAAAATTTTCTATAAAGGACCATTCACATGGGAGCGAACGAACGAATTGATGAAATGCGAATAAACCACTTTTTATGCATTTATAAACAGATAATTCCAAATTTAATTATTCCAAGATATCCTCCTCTTAGAATAAGGTTAAGTTCGAACGAATTTTTTATTCGCTACTTTGTGGAACGCGATTTAAATGATGTGGATTTTGAATAAACTGACTATTCGCGCCAGGGTGTATTCGTTCGCGGCAAAAAGTTTGGAATTCGAAATTTCGTTATTAAGACTATTTTTAAACTTGTTTTCTTTAGTATATTTTGATGGAACATTTAATTATCCTCCTCTTGGAATAGTAAAATGTGAAATTTTCTGTTCATAATTGCATCAAAAATGGTTTGTTCGCATTTTAGTAATTCGTTCGCTCGCTCTCATGTGAATAGTCCTTAACCATTTGTGCTAGAGATCTAGTACAATTTTTGTGCGTGGAGTTTGACGTGTCGCTATGATTCTATGAACGTATGTTCTTGTTTTCACAAATCTGTCATTTTGTGTTTCATTAATTACAACTGTTTACAGTCAAGCCTTTACTATAAGAAAGAGTGGCTCAAACATTAACTAGAAAATATAAATTGCAATAGAAACTGACGGTTAAAATTTGGCGAATCGCTGCGACAAATAAAAAGAGTTTATGCGAATGAAATGTCAAAATTTGCACATACTTGCTCAGTCGCAGTCCGGAATTTACTATCATTTCATTCATTCATCTCATTCATCTTCAATATCCCGCTTATCCATTAAGTGGGTCGCGGGTGTAGGTTGCTCATTTACTATCCTTAAAAACTAAATTAAATAGTTGGGGCAAGACCAAGAGGTCCATTATATGACCTTATGAATATCTTCTTACAACCATTACCTTTTGTGTTTTTTTTTTATTTTTGAAAGGAACAGAAGGTGTACCTACAATTTTATTACATATACGAACGGCTGATTTGAGAAGGTTTCTCGGGGTAATTTCACTACTAAATGGTTGTCAGATGTTCCCGAGAGTTGACGCACAAAACCATAAGGTACAATTTGAGTGTTCCCGGGAGTTGAACTTGAACCTCTTTCGATACCACTGAGCCACGATAGTGCTTAAACTGCCTTGTTATTCCGTTCGTGGAGACCTCATCGTCTTTTGAACTGCTTTTTATTTATTTCTTCTCTGAGTTTTGTTTGTTTGTATCATTCTTGTTATCCTTATTTAAACAATTAGTAGTAACTCCCGATTGTTATTTCTGAGAGTAGACTGTGCCAAAGATCGTGCAGGCTGGAGACGCTTGTTGGTTGAGGCCCAGGTCCACCCCGGACTGTAGCGCCACTTTAAGTAAGTAAGTAAGACTGTGCGAGTTTTGACGCTTATCGGATATTGTACCAAATTCAAGTATTTTTTAGGCAGACATGTAACAATGACCTACATAAAGAGGCGACGTGACATCGAACGTAATTTAAGGCTTGTCAAGATTTTAACCAGACAGAGGCTTTGAGGGCGTTCAAAAATCTAGTTTAGTAAGTGTTGACAGCTCTCTAAATTCATTTTGCTGAGTTATCATTGGGATGAACTGGGCACGTAAACAATTTTCTCAGTTGACGTTTATGCCCGTAACGCTGACAAATTAAGTCAGTTCGACTTACTACTAAGTTGACGTTTATTTGCGTCAATATGTATCTGGAGAACTCCGTTTTGACATTTCTATTGAGTTAGCATGCGCAGCACAAACCAGTAGGAATAGACCGCCGAATTTCCCGTACACTTACCCGATTCCCCCCGGAAGAAATTACCCTGTCTGTGAATAGGTGTAAATGTCAAAATTAATGGCGGCAATGATTTTCCATGCTATACCATGGGCCTAGGATTTTTCAAGTATGCGTGCGTTAATGGCGCTCCTTTGATTTTGTACAGCAACAAATCCATGAAAAATCCTGGGCCCGCCGGCAGCTTGTAGGCAAAGTCCGTTATGTGGGAGGAGTCGACGGTCTATTCTTACTGGTTTGTGATGCGCAGATTGACATTTCGATTGTCTTGTCGTGTAGAGCACCAATCAGAAACTCAGAACTCAGGAGGAAAAAAAATACAATTGTCAAAAAGTGACATATCGTCAATTTAAGTTAATTTTCGCGTACAGGTAAATTTGAGTCAAGAAAATTCAAGTCGACTTACGATGAATAGATTCATCAGATTCATCAGCCTGAAAACTATTTCAATAGGATTTCACTTCTATCGACTAAGGTAATAGAATACCTACTAAACAAACATCAGTCCACATGTCTATCAATACGTAAATTGTTGTTTCCAGTAGTCCGCAACTACGACTTTACTAAGCACCCTTCGCAATGCAGATATTATAGTACGTTTTAATGATTGGATCTGTTGAAATATATTTCGACTTAAAAATTGAAATTTCTTTAGCACATCATTTAAAATGATAACAATTCTTGATTTTCTTAAATGGAGTATAAAAATAAACTACAGATTGGAACCAAAAAAAATTCCAGCGAATTTCCGGAAGTTATTTATCTGTTTTGGACATGAACACCACAAACTGCACAGACAAGTTCCAATTTCCTTCCCAAACGTAAGTGCAAAATTATCTAATGCTGGAACTGAGTATCTAAACATCTGTATAACGAAATACAATGATCCCACACCTATTTCGCTTTGCATATCGTAAGTAGCCACACAATACGACTGCTAACAAAAAATATATGTCAGCTGCCGCCGATTTTGGAGAAATTGTTACCATTTGTTTACTTTTGGTGGAAATTTGTTTTCAAACAAATTACATAACTACGTGATTAATATTCCTCCACATGGTTTTACTTTTAAGACAGTGAAACTCTGCTTATTATGCTGATTTTCATAGTCAACCTAACACTGAATTCTGATACTCTTTGCTGACATTCAGTAGGAAGATAACTTGTTTGAAATGATACCGATCAGTTAAGACGACCATTTCTTATGACAAATTGCAGATACATTTGAACCTGTTTCGAATACTAATTTTGAGAAATGGTTTTGCATAAATAACAAGTAAATTGAAGTTATTGACGGATTCAAATGACAGCTGAATTGACAGATGATTAGTGTTCGCATCTCTAGTACTTTCTGAGCTTTATTTTAATTTGCGTTAGCACCCTAAGCTATAAAACTTCCGTCTCTACAAGATCTACTTACGCTCTACTGGGGTACCTTCTTTATTCTGCAGATCTTCGTGTATGAAGCTCAAGAATATTGTAACTATCTCACGAATGAATAGCAACAATTATACAAACCAAATAAATCATATTTCAAAACGACTACATAAATATGAAAAAAAAAAAAACAAAGAACGTAGTTGGTTCTTTGTGCAATTTGCAACAAAAAAAAAATCCTTGAAGGCCATCAAAGTTTTAAAATTAATTTATTTGTTAAACACAACTAAAACTAACAAGTAGTTAGAAATGTTTGCATAATTGTTGGCTCCATGTCGTTCATTCTTTAGTCGAAAAAAATAATGCTATAGGTACCTAGCTACTCCAAATGGGCTTTATATGAAAATAAAAATATGCGAAACCAATAAACTAAGAGAAGAGGAAGTAATTTAAAATAATAAGTAGTCGGTGGTTTCTCAACAAGTAGACAAACAATTAATCGGTTTTAATGAGGAGTATAACTACTCAACACGGAAATCTCATTTACCTCTAATTAGAATAAAGACTCTTCACTATACAATTACGGATAATCCCATTGATATTTTTTTTTTAATTCTTTGGCTAGAGTTTTAAGACAACTATAGTCTAGAAAATCGCACTTTAAAAATTATATAGGAACATATCATATTGTCAAGTGGATTCAAAATATAGTGTAGATAAATGAAACAGAATTATTATGCGTCCTGTTTAAAGTGTTATTCTTTTTCCCAGAGCCCTATCATATTGTGGTTCTTTTAAGAACCGTGTTTGAGGGTCTTTGTTGTGATGCCCGTGGGGAAGAGGTTGTCCCCTATACCCAATATAACCCTGTATCCAAGTTACTTACTGTGCTGCTACATACAAGTTCATATTATCTTGTCTATTGATGTGCTGGAAAGCTCGTTTAGGTCGTTGAAGAAGTCACTCCCTAGAAATGTATACCTGGTGTGTGTTGGAGACCTGGGCAATGACATAGGAAGTGGGTTGTGTCTTCAAGAGCTCTCTCATCACCGCAGGCTCTGAGCCTATTTTCATTAATATGGCACCGCAGAGTATTGTGTCCCGTCATGATTCCTACGAGGGTGGACAGGGATTTCCAATCCTTTCGTATTATACTCTCGGTTCTGGTTTCATTGAAGGATGACCATAGCATTCTTGTGGTATAACAAGTATTTAAGGTGGCCCATCTAGCGTTCGCCTCTCTTGTGGCTTCTCGCCCTGCTTCAAGCTTGAGTGTGCAAGGCGGGATGTTCACAGAGGCATCAGCTTGTTCTGAAACAGCTGTCAAACTTAGTCTTGTTAATTTGTCTGCTTTCTCATTGCGTGGAATGCCTTCATGTCTCGGAACCCAGCAGAGCGATACCTTGTGCTGTGTGCCAAGGGCCTTGAGTTCTTCGCGACAGCACTTTACAAGCTTCGATTTTATTTCTAGTGCAGTTATGGCTTTTATTGCTGCCTGGCTATCGATAAAGAAAGTAATACCTCCAGGTGGTATTGCCTTACACAGACTCTCCGGGCTGCTGTTGTCACTGCCAGGACCTCCGCTTGGAAGAGGCTACTATGGTCGGGGAGGAGTATGGATTTTGATAAGCCCAGCGATTCGGAGAAGACCCCTGACCTTACCCCATCAGTGTAGGGTTGCCAGAAATCATTTGAAGAAAGTAGTTCTCGAGTTCGAAATCCCGGACTTTCCTGGAAAAAAGAGGATCTAGAAAGAGTACAAAACTAGGACCAAAATGCGCGTAGATACTATTTGTTACAAAAATATTTTTTTATTGCGGTAGGTAAATACCTACTTCATGTTTAAGGCCGCGTGTCTATTACGCTGAAGAATTATTTTCGGTTTATTTTCTGACACATATGAAAGTTTTGAAAAAAGAAGTTCACTAAACTCAAATCTTTAAATAGAGATTATATTTCATTAGTCAGATACTCCATATTTTCCCAACTTCCAATCAGTTTCTGGGATTTTGAAAATTTTTGCTTGTGACCCGAGTTATTGGCGACAAAATATATTTCGTATTTTACAAACAAAAAGATCGCTTTATAATTTAAGTGAATTTTGACATTTACGGATTTTCAAGATATTGGAAAATGTTTTTCTCATTTAAATAATGCCGCATTCAACAACCCAACACAAAAAAAAACATTGTATATTTTTGGTGGATTTTTGACGTCTTTGAAATATTATTTTAGGGTTTCAAACATAAGCAAAAGTCGCCATCTCCTTTTGGTATAAAAGTGCGTGATATTCTATATTTATTGTCGAGCAATTCAGCAAATTTAATTTTATATTTTTAAAGTGATTACATCAACTTCAATAGGTAAGATCGCATTAGATATTGAGTACGACATACAACACTTCATTTTTTCATTCAGTGGTTTCGAACCTTTCTTTTGTCGATTTACCAAGTTGGTTCATTTTACAATAATATATTGCAGAGTTCATAGGCAACAAGTTAAGAATCTAAATTACTACCAAAAAGCGGGAATAAAATTGACACTTTCAAGCTCTGTTCATTTCGAATTTTCTTTTCCCTTGACGATGAAAAAATGAAAAACCCTCCGGACAATTATGCCGCAACAGCGGGCAGGTTCCATGCGTTTCTCCTGTAGAAACTCGTCAATCTTTCTCCAGTACACATAATTTTACCTTGTCCAACATCTTAGAGCATGCAGTCTGAAAGGTAACTTGGGGATCCTAAGACTTATGAATATTATATCAAAGCATGTGGCTCAGTGCTTAGTGTGTTGGACTACTGTGGACTACGGGTGCTCAGAATTTTTCCTTGGACATCTTAAGGTTTTTCCACTGCGCGACATCTGAATGGTTGTGAGAAACTAGGCCTAGGGTGCCTATACGGATCTGTTGCGTTGTCTATTCAATTTAATCGACTTAGTGTATGCCCTCAATAGGTACGCAAGTTACATCGAAGGTTATAGTGCTAATTGGGTTCAAGGTGAACCGCCACTGCTATACCTACCTACCACCTACATCGAAGGTGCAGAATATTTAGTCTGTTGGGAGACTGCCCAATCACTCTATCCTGGAACGAAAGGGCTAATGAGCTCAACAACTCTGTTTATATACGAAGAACCCTTTTGGGTCCTGCCAACTAAAAACACTAATGTTTAGCTATCGAATCGAGTATCCATACAGACTATGCGTTAGGCCAAATAGGTCATTAGCTGTAACAATAAGAGCAAAAGTGATGCAAAAATGAGCTGATTTGGTCACCGGTCACTCCTATCTTAACTATCAGAACTTCTACTGATATTCGAAGACTTCGTCCAGAAGAAACAGTGCAACATACATCCTACGTTCGACAGTTGAACAAAGAACACTAGAGCATTTTGACAGAGCCTCATTACAGCTTCAAGTCATTAAAAACTCATCAGCGATGACAATAGTAAGACACCTTTGGGACATTGATTTACGGCGGAACGAAATCACTAGCTTCTTCCAATAAATAAATCCATTTTCTATGTACTCTACCTGTGTTCAAAATGTCATCTTCCTAAGACCCATACAGACTCCAAGTAGGTATTTTAAAAATAAATACAGAGGACAAAACTGGTTAATATTATAAGAGGAATAAGGATGAACGTTTATTGATTTTGACTACCTGTCAACACTTGTAAGACTACTGCGCAGAACGTGAGTTAAGCATCTTTAAAATCGCACTCATTAGCGTGTCTCCCTAGGTGCATTCCCTAATGACACAAGTATGAAGTAAACAATTCTTGTGAACGTGATTTGCCTTAATGTGACGCAGCAGTCATAACAAGAAGGACGATTTGTAAATAAATATACATTGTCCAACTTTTGTGTGATTTTTCACGTCTTTTGAGTCATAGTCACAGACTATGCATTGTAAAATCAAGGACAGCAATACAACTCTATTGATCTGATTTATTTTCTTAACTTTGTAAGGAAAACAAAAGAGTTGAACAGCGAACCAAGTTTTGTTTTTGAGAATCCTCACAATTGGATACATTTTGGGAACCCGTTTTAATCTCTGCTTACAAAATTCATTTATCTAATTATGACATCAAACTTCGAGTTCAATCAAAATTCCAATGCTACTGCTTGTCAATTCAAAAACCATCATCGACTTATAATTATCCATCTACATAATCATGAAGTGTAATCCGTTTTCAAGAAACCAAAACATAAGCACGGCTTAGGCATTTAGCTATGCATTCCATTATTATTATGTGTTTATTGTGACATCATTGCGTTCTTTTGGCGGAATTCCTTAGTTTTGCCCGTTATAAAATTTGCATAAATGAAAGTCCATTTGTTAATCAATGCTAAACGGTCTAGGCGCCAAAACATTTATACATGGAATTTGATGTATTTTTGTTGTTTGTATAAATTATACAAATTTTGATTTATGTCTATCTTCAAAAAAAAAAATTCTTTAGATTGGTTAACAATTTTTTATTTGCGTTTCCTAGTAAACATGTTTTTATTAATTAAGCACTCTGCAAAATATTGGCTAAACAAAATGGTTCTTCAATTCTAATAGAGATTTGGAAATTAATTAATTTTTTACGCAACGCCTTCGGGACTCTATAATTTAATTGAAACAACATCTTACGTCAGAGAGGGCATCACAAGGTGCGATCGGCAATATTTTCAGTGTTACATTCAATTCAATGTGTATATAAATCCATTTTCAACTATTCGACATTGACTAATGGTCAGAGAGAGGGCATATCTTTAATAAGAATAATTATACCAGCTGGGCTCTGACTGTGAGAGATTTTCCAACGATAAACGAATATTCTACAAGTGTGCAATGTGCATTAAGAATTTCAAATTCGCTGCAATTAATTTCGCTTCATATTGGACACATTATAAAAATGTTTATTGCTCGACGAGAGAGCGCCAATTTGAAGCGCAGTATTACTGTCACGTTTTGTATGTCACTCTTTGTCTTCGATAACCCCAATAAAAATTATTGAGAGAAACACAAGCAGGATTGGTGTACGGAAATCTGTTCGAAAGTTGATATCTGTAATGGAAATACGCAATATGCAAATTGCAAGACATAGCGAGTATAGCTATAGATTTGTTTATTTTTTTTGAACTGGCTTTGAGAAATTTTTACTGTTGTCCGATAATGAGAAATATTCACGAAATTTACAACGTTCTTGAGTATTTCTTAACAGTGCTGTGGATAAAAAATGTATAGCGGAGGTAAAATAGAATTTTTGTTGATCTTTGATTTCAGTAGTTTTGAAAGGACATCACCAATTTTTTAATTGAACGTGAATTTGGCAAAAGTATGAATAAATTTGGATATTTCCTTCAAAGAAAAAATGTAGCAGAATTCACTTTTCAAATTTATGTTTATCTACTCACCCCTACCAAGAGCCTTTGAAGTATGAATCTTGTGACTGTGAAAAATCGTATCTTATGAAATACCTATGAATATTAAGGAGCCCAGTTGGAAACTCCAAAGTTACTTACTTACTTACTTACTTAGGTGGCACTACTGTCCGGGGTGGACCTGGGTCTCAAACAATACGCCTCTCCAGTTAGCCAGATCTTTGGTTACCCGCCTCTAGTTGCGCACTCCAAGTTGGTTGAGGTCTTCTTCAACTTGAGCCTACCACCTGAGGCGAGGTGTTCCTCTATTTCGTTGTTAATCAGAGTTGGAATCAAAGACTCTTCGGGCCTGATCGTTGGTGTTCATTCGCTCTACATGTTCGGGCATCTTAGGACGTAGGTACTTTTCTGACCAGGTCGATGTCGCTTTATAGCTCGTAGGGTTCCCTGTTAAATCTATTTAATAAATAATAAGGATTTTCACTTAAACGCGTAAGAGCGGCTAAATTCCAAAACGTAAAAAAAATGCGCATTGTGACTGCACACTGCTTTTCTGATGCATACGGTTTTTTCTTTACTTATGTTAAGAATGGAAAGACTGTCAAAATGTCAGTTCGGATAAACGCTTTCTCAGAAAAAGACACTTACGAAAAAGTTAGGGAACGCTTTTGTATTAATCTATGAAAAATGACAGATGCATTTTGTTTTTCCGTAAATTGCAGTTTGTAATGTGAACTTTTTGTTTGTCAATTCATAAATTGCAGTGGTAAAAGGTCTTTAAAATGTCTGATAAAGGCGAATAATTTACTAATTTGTTAGCAATATTAGCTGGGCGCAGTAGCGCAGTGGTTAGTGTGCTGGATTACTGTGCGAGGGATCCCAGGTTCGATCCCCGGAAAAACACAAATTACATCTTAAAGTGTTTTTCTACTGCGCCACCTCTTGCGAACGTCTGACAAACATCCGAGAGTATGACTGTCATGAAAAAGCTTCTCAATTCAGCCGTTCGGACTCGGCATAAAATTGTAGGTCCCTTCCATTCGTCTCAAAAATAGAAACTCACACAAAACGAATGGTTGCGAGAAGCTAGGCCTTGGGTGTCACCGGCCTGTTGCGCCACCTATTTATTTATTTTTTTATTTAATTAGCTGATTCATCTGCCGGCAAAAGTGATTCGGAATTAATCGAACATTTTTTTGAAGAAGTCAAACCACACATGCGAATAGTATTTTCACGCATTATGCCAAATAGGACGACCATTTTTAAATCATCTGTCAATTTGTCAAGTGGCTTACAGCTTTTTCAATTCTTACTACCAAAAATTTGTTGAATAAAAATTTTATAAGATTCTCAGTGGAGGGGTAATACCTATCTTCCTCTCTCGAAGCAAAATTTTTTTTACATTTTTTGGTTCCTCAAAATAGTTTAAAAAGCGTTCGTCACTTGGTACTCCCTTCAGCAGTTTTTATTCAGTGATGGTTTTCTCTGTGCATAATCAAATATCCAATAATGAGGGAGCAGAGGTAAAACAAACCATACTTAACTACTTGATATTGGAATGATATTGGAAAGTGTTTATTATGAATACAGAGACATTTTTTTGAGTTGGTCAACAGTTTTTAGAATTTCTTTAAAGGAAATAGTCGCCCCAAAGTCGCAAATGTTGTAAAAAGTGACCAAAACTGAGAATTTTTGAAAAGTCGTCGCCGGGGGCCGAGACTAAAGTTGCCCATCGGTAACGGTGCACGGAACCTTTTTCTTCCTTCTACTAATACTCACCAATAATAATTTAATGGACTCATTCGTCCACTTTTTCTTACTGCAAATCAAAGTAAAATAATTCATGATGCTCTGTTTGCTTTTGTTTGCGCAGTTGATGCGTTCACAATGCGTTTTAGAAAAGTATGCATTGCATCATAGTAACCCGTTTGTGTTTTGGAACGCTCGATTAAGCAGTAATTCAGCCAGCCTCATAAGCTGCGCAAACTGCAGAAATTTATCACCTCATAAATGAACTGTCAGATTTTGTATGGAGTATGGAGAATAGTTTACGCAGACTTTCATTATTTTTAAGGATTTAGGTTTGGAAATAAACCGCGGAAAGTTACGCAAATTTTAAATGTCGAACTTTGACGGACAGTCGTACGAATTGTTTGTTTGATTCCAGATTTACCGTCGATTTACGCGATTTATGCAATGACATTTCCGAGGGGTGGTGACTTAAAGCACCGTATAAATTTATACATTTACGAGCTCCATAGGTACATTTATCAGAAAGTGAATACCCTTAATAATTTTTGAAGTTGTATAGGTGCCACAATTCTGACATAATTGGAAAATTGCATATTATCTATAATGATTAAAGTATAAACAATTACTAGAGGAAATTTTGTAAGTTTATAAATATACATATTTTACGACTGTAGTGTCATGAATTCGTCACTAAAATCCGATTTAATTTACCAGCAAAAATACAATTAAAATGCTGTCATGAGTCATGATTCCTCATTATCTGACATTTACTGCCCGGCAACTTAATTTATTTAATCCAACTCTTAAAAGTTGTAGTTACTTGATTAATTAACATTAATAAAGGCTATTATGACATAGCAATTTAAAATCAAACAAAGCAATAAATTTATGCTTTGCTGTACTGCCTCAACTACAATTGACAAACCACTTACTAGTGAGGTGGCAGTAAATATTCACCAGCGACTGGACAGTGTTCCTAGTACGGCCTGTACTCTTAAGATAGTGCCACCCCATTTTGCAGTATTTTTATCACGCCTAGAATATGGTACCAAAAGCTGTGATATTGTGAACTATATTGCTACGAAAGGCATTAATATCAGCAACATAAAATGCCATAGCCTGACTCCGGATAACCTTACAGGTCGCCTAACATCTTCGTTCAAACTTTTATGCCCTCTACCAACTGGAAAATTACTGGTCAACCCGAGCTTCTGGCCTAAAGATATTCTGGTAAAAGAATTTGTGAACAGAACTAGCTCAAAGAAGACTCAGTCAAAAAACGCTCCAAAAAACCTTCCAAAAAACTCAGACCTAAGGATTTAACTCCTACAGCCTTTAATCTTTACTACCAAAATACTGGTGGTCTAAGAACCAAACTTCGCGATGTCTTGCTCTTCTCTTCATCTGCTCAATACGATGTTATTGTATTGACTGAGACTTGGCTGACACATAATCATCACAACGAGGAAATGTTCAACAAGGACCAGTACGAAGTTTACCGCAAGAATCGTTGCTCCGTTGTAACTGATTGCGAGAGAGGCGGCGGAGTATTGGTTGCAGTTCGGGCCTCTTTGCATAGTGATGAAATCGATCTACCTCCAACAGCAGCTGATTTAGATTTAGATGTTGACCAAATAGCAGTCTCAATTAAATGCATTTCTGGAACTGAAGTTATTGTTATTGCAAGTTATATACCACCAAGGAGTCCTTACTTGTTATATAAAACCCATATAGATAATTGTTCATTTATCTTAAATAATTTAAAAGATCATCAACACGTTATTCTTCTCGGAGACTTTAACTTGCCAAACTTAATTTGGTCGTTTGATTGTGATGACTCTAGACTTCTCCCATTTAACGTTAAGTTAGATTATGAGCGTGAAGTCGTTGATACTCTTGCCCAGCTTGACCTTTGTCAGATAAATAATTTTCCTAATGAATTTAATAATATTCTCGATTTGGTATACGTTGATTCCGAGCTTGACATTAGTATCAACAACTCCATTATCCCACTTTGTCGTAATTCTGTTTTTCATGTAGCTCTATCCATGCAGTTTAAATTTTATGAGTTTTTTAAACCGGGTTCCGGTGACACTTATTTTAAGTATAATTATGCTAAAGCTAATTTCAGCAACATTTCAAGCTATTTAGATAGTATAAATTGGTTCAATATTTTTAACAATAATTGTAACTTGGACAATTCTTTTAATGTATTTATCAAAACTGTGAAAATGGCAATTGATTTGTTTACACCTAAAATTAAGTCTGTCAAGGGTAACAAGCCCATTTGGTTTAATGACAGAATCATAAACTTAAATAATAGGAAAAATAAGGCCTATAAACGTTTTCGTAATAGAAATAACGACCCGGAACTTCTGAAAGTTTATCGGACGCTTCAAAAAGAATTTGATGTTTTAAATAAGTTTCTTTACAGACAGTATGTTCTTTCTGTCGAATCTAATTTAAAAACTAATAGTAGACGCTTTTGGAGCTTTATTAATAGCAAAAAACAATCTAATGGTATTCCTAACTGTATGCGCCTTAATAGTGTATCCTCATCTGATCTGTCAACCATTTGTAACATGTTCGCTAACCACTTCCAATCTGTTTATTCTTGTGGTACAAACATACCTAGAGTCTCATGTAACTACCCAACGCCCTTTGAGTTTGTAAATATCGGCAACTTAGAGTGTTCGATCACTGAAGTCCAAATAGCTCTTTCTTCATTAAAACTTGAAAAAAATCCGGGTATGGATGGCATCCCGCCAATATTACTTCAAAAGTGCTCATCCGCGTTTTCTGTACCTTTGTGGTTAATTTTTAATTTATCTCTGCAGTCTGGAATTTTTTTGAATGATTGGAAGAGATCGTTTTTAACGCCCATATATAAATCTGGATCGAGGCATGATATTACTAACTATCGTCCAATCTGTAAAATTTCTTCTATCCCTAAGCTCTTTGAAAAACTAGTTTGTGACAAACTTACACCTCTCTTAAAAAGATTTATCTCTCCGTCTCAGCATGGCTTCGTTACAGGCAGATCCACTACTACAAATCTCTCAATTTTTTGTAATACTGCCTTGAATTACCTTGAGAATGGCATGCAATGTGATGTAATTTATACAGATTTTGCAAAGGCATTCGATCGCGTCAATCACAGTACACTAATTTCCAAACTGACTACCTTAGGATTTCACTCCAATATCCTAAAGTGGATTCATTCCTACTTAACCGATCGTATCCAGTATGTTCGCATAAACGAAATGCTCTCGTCACCAATTTATGTTACGTCTGGAGTACCTCAAGGTAGTCATCTGGGCCCTCTGCTCTTCCTTTTGTTTATTAATGACATTCCTGACTTGTTTTTGAGTTCCCAGTGTCTTATGTTTCCTGACGATTTGAAGATATTCCGAGCAATACGTTCAGTTCAAGATTGTCTTCTTCTACAAGAAGACCTTAAACGTCTTTCTGTGTGGTGTAATAACAATGACCTTCATCTCAATGTCTCTAAATGTCAAAGCCTTTCTTTTTATCGCCACCTCTCTCCAATTCCCTTTACGTATGTAATCGATAATACCCCATTGTCCACTATCTGCTTCAAAAAAGATCTTGGAGTTATTTTTGACATTAAACTTAGCTTTTGCAAGCACATTGAGTTTGTGGTTGCCAAAGGTAATCAGATGCTAGGTTTCTTATTGAGGAATTCGAAAGACTTTCAAGATCCGCATACTCTGAAATGTTTATTTTTTGCATTTGTCAGATCACATCTCGAATACTGTAGTATAGTATGGAATCCATTTTACGAAGTACATTCTTTTAGAATTGAGAAGATCCAAAAGCGTCTGACTAGAGTAGCTGTTCGTAGACTACGATGGAATATTGAAATGCCATCTTACGAGACCAGATGCAAATTATTTGGTATCTTACCTCTTTTCAGACGGAGGCAATATTTCTCCATTATGTTTATTCGCGATTTGATAGATGGTCATATCGATTGCCCTTTTCTATTATCATTAGTTGGATTTTATGCTCCCGCGAGAGTTCTAAGAAATCGCTTTTTATTTCATATACCCTATCATAGGGTTAACTATGGTTACAATGAACCAATTTCTAGATGCCTTAGAGAATCGAATAAATATTGTGATGTTATTGATTTTCATTTTAGTAGAGATTCATTTAGGAATAAATTACTCCTGTTATTAGGCTTTGGTGGTAATTTTTAAGTATAATTTTTGTATTAAGTATCTAATCTAGCGAGAACAGTAGATGTACTCATTTGATTGAAATAAATAAATAAATAAATAATTAAAAATAACAGACTTTAACTTGATAATTGACAATTGCATTTTACAACACAAAATATCCTCATGTTAATATTCTCAGAATTAGATCATACTTGTCGAACAAAACTAATCTACCTGTTCAAAAATTTCGAAATGAGTTGTGTGCGTGTGTGTGTCTTTTTTTTCACGTAGGTTTTTGTATTGAGTACTTTTTTCATATTTTGCCCGAGCACAAATGAAAAGGAATACCTATATAATGCGGTACACAGTACGGGCCGTAATTTAATCTTTCAGAAATAAACAACAAAACTGGAGGCCAATTGAAAGATATCAGACCATTCATTTAATCAAAGTTCACAAAGCTTAAATGATGCACAATTGACTTAGAACTAACAAAAGTGAGCTTCAAAGGCCATTTTGTTTTCTTTTGGTACAATAATTTCAATTGCGTAGAGCGTGGGCTTGGTTTAGAGCTAGAAGAAGGAAACCAGTTACATTCAGACAGAGAATTTTCTTCCTTTTTTCCCCATCATTACCTATCAAACCAGGCATTAGGTTCGCTTCAAGTTCCCTAGAAGAATATTTTGTTCCCCGGCGAGTTCATCTGGGAATTCAAAGCGATACATATATCACGTAAAATAGTTGATCTATCGATGTAAGAATTGACAGCGATTCACCAAAATCCACCCGCGAATGTACATGATACTAACATCTAGATAAAGTTTATGTGGAAGAACAATATGCGAACATCTGGAAGAAGATTATAAAAACTTTGAAAAATATATGAAATTAGAGCGTTGGTTTTGGCTGTAAAGAACAACATTCAAAATATGATCGCAGTTTTACACTTTTCTGTATAATTTTTAATATTAAAACGGCATCGCGCTTCATTTACAATAATCGCTTGTCAGTCAATTTCAAAGGAACATTCATCTAGGTCTAGGAGAACGCCATTCACCCAGTATCGTCTTGAATTCTTTAAGTCATTTCTGTATTTATAGCATACATTAAACAATGGACGTATTGTAACTCTAATGTTTCATTTATGACTGTAGAACTCTGAATGGTTATATTTTCTTTTCAGCCTGGCAAAAAAACAGCAAAGCAATAATACACTGCTACTGCCACTTTTGTGGTATACAATAATTCTATTTTCTGTTTTACATACTAAATTTGACATAGATTTTATTTTGTTTCCTCCTTAATTCAAAGTAAAAGATCAAGACCAATCTGATCAACATAACCTGTCTGCTGGAAAGTTTGCAAATGTGAAATATGTACCATAAAAGACTTAACTTGTGTCATAAACAAAACAATAAAGTTTCTTTCAATGTGATTTTTGGTCAATAATTCTGGTTGCACAGGTTTTTGTTTTTAATTGATCAAGTACTGTAATTTGACAACCAAATAATACCATGCCATTAAATTGGGATCTTTTCACCTTTCTTTTCATGTCTGTTAGACACATAAATATACAAATAAATTAGTTTTTACTTGCAATTCACGTAAAATTTAATTTTGATTTTTAACGATAAAGCTTAAATTTTTTATTGGTCCATAGAGTATACAGATGGGGGTTATGTATGGAATAGCACATCGGAGAAATGGCACCCACGGTTTGAAATTTTCTATGACCGTTTTTCGAACAAAATTATCTTAAGTGATGAAGCTCATTTTCATCTTGATGGTTTCGTTAATCGTCAAAATTGTCGCATTTGGGGTTCAGAAAACCTACGAGAATTGTTGAGAAACAAATGCATCCACAACGCGTGACTTTTTGGTGCGGATTTTGGGCTGGAGGTATTATCGGACCACTCTTCATCGAAAATGCGGTTGGTCAGGCAGTAACAATTTATCAATGGTGTTCGTTATCGCGACATGATAACACAGTTTTTAGTGTTTCAATTACAAGATATGGATGTGATCAACATGTGATTTCAACAAGACAAGTCTGGCATTCTCTCAACCAGTCGATTTTCCGCTCTAGAACTTTTTTGGATAACAGATATCTACTCCACGTGAAGCTTTAGTGTCAAAAGATATAGATCAGAGACTCCCGTTTCTAAATTCAATGCGAAATTTGAAGTGAAACTCGGTAATTTGAAAAGAAAAGTCTTTTTATGAAGTATCTCTGTAGTTTATCTACATATTTCGTTAAAGCTGCTATACTTGCGTCCCATAACAAAGCCTGTGTTACAGCTTTAAAGATTTTGAATTTAGCTCAAAGGTTGATATTCTTTTTGGCAATCAAATATTTCCATGTGCTGTTTAAGCTCGACTTAGCGATTTCGTTCCCTTCCTTTAGATGTTCTTTCATCGGTGTCATTATTATTCCCAAGTTTTTGTATTCGGAAACCACTTCAAGGTCTTCACAACTAAGCTCACATTTTTCTGAGCTAGCCCTCTTTCCTGATTTCCGAAATATCATTGTTTTAGTTTTCTTCATATTGATTGTAAGGTTCCACAGCTTGTAGTAGGTACTTTTCTAGTTGGTTTATCATAGCTTGAAGGATTTGATTTGAATTATCATCGCTGCGGAACCCACCTCCAAGAAAATCTTGAAGGAAAAGGACGAATAGCAATGGGCTTATCAAACAGCCTTGCTTTATACCCATACTTGTTTCAAAATAGTCTGATATTTCAGTCCCATCCCCTACAACTGCCGTTTTTGTTTTGGTGTACATTCTTCGGAGTAAGTTTAGGTATTTTATTTTTTGATACGTTCCGTCCATGTTACTGAGTTTAGAAAACCATCGAACTCCTATCGATACAGTCGACTGCCACCCTAAAGTCTACGAACAAACCATCAACTTTCTTTTTTTCAGGGGTTTTCATTTTGATAATAATCGTTAGGCTATGTATGTTATCTATAGCTGATTAACCTTTTCGAAATCCAGCTTGGAATTTATTACCTACTTTGTGCTTTTTTCAAACACATCTTGATTGCAATTCAAAGTTAACGCAGCTGCATTCTTCATCCCGTCGCTAATAACTCGGGCCCCAAAGCAAAATTCCCAAAATCTCAGAAATTTATTTTCTTCATTTTTTTTAATGTATAGGTACTCCATATCAAACCAATTTTGAAGTCGATCGGATGAAAAATTAGAATTTTCCTATGCAAACTTTTAACCCCCTTTTTCCACCATTTGCGGTTCGAATTTCCCTAAATCGCTTTTTAGTGCTCACTTTGGCTATTTCTCGGCAATTAAAAAGCTAAAGATGTACCTACAGTTTGGAACATTGAGGTGCATTTTTGGAAAATGGGACGTGGCTACTTGTTGTGCAGATCACTCAAGATGGGTAAGCTTACTAAAAGTGATTGTAGCAATCAAACTTTAGGGTTCGATAACCTTCTTCTCAATGTTACTACGTTCTTGCAAAAAAGTACCTACACATTTAACGTAATAGTTTTCAGAGGAACGAAAAACTCTGTTTTAGACTGTCAAACATTTAAGGAAATGTCAAATGTCAGAAATTATGAATTTACGCCTCAATAAATGAAAGTTGATCACAGACAAGAGAACAACTTTTTCTAACCTTTACAATATACGATTAGGTTGTCATTTTAATTGTCACGACGACATTACCATTTCATGACACTGAAAGTCAGGAAATCAGATGCGTTTCCAATCAAAAAATGACTTAAGGCCATTTGCCACATTTAATGCGGGAACCAATTCTTTCTCAAATCATAACACCTTTTAGGGCTTAATTAGTTTCGATCGGTGGCTTTAAATGTATCGAAAGGCTTGTACTACCTTGAATTGATTTGCTCTGAGACGACAGTATCTCGCACTAGTAGACAACGATGGGTGACTAATTGATATGTAGCTAGATACTAGTTGAGCTATTTTTTTTGTTGTTGTTGTCTATTTTCCAGAAACACATCGAATGACATTGACAATAAACACACCCACATCAGTTATTCTAGAGGTGATTGTGTATAAACTGGAAGATCATCACAATCACACGTATGTTTCATTAATTTGAAAATTAATGACAATATTTAAGTGAAAAATGTGCATCAGAAGACAAAGCAAGACGACTACGAGATAGAACTTCCTGATTAGTTGGTTCAGAAAACGTGATCTGGTGAAACAATATATAGACAAAGGAATACTTAAGTGTTCTTGTCTTGTTTTTTTTTCCAGAATCCTGTGTTGAGGATCTGGGAATTCAATCTTTGCTTTACATTTTGACATTTGATTTATGAAGGTGTGACCCAGTTCTATTTTCGCAATAATGACTGACAATATATACATCTTGTCTATGGGAGACCGGAGACCCATTTGTGGTTACAAAGAAAGTTGTAGTTAAAGCTGTTTTTTTTTTAACGGGAGAAACTCTAATTACCGGTACTTTGAGAACTTTCAAAGGAGTGGAAAGATTAATAGCCATTGTGGTTGGCATTCTTTTACAGCTTTAGATTACATGGAATAGTTTAGCCGTTCAGGTTAGAATCCGAACAGTAATAGCCATCTTTTCCTGGCTGAAAGTCAGTACGAGTATATGCTTCGTAGTACATAATTAGCAACTAATTAAATTCTTGCGTGCCTGAATATAAGTGCTTCGTGCAGTATCATGATTTAAGCACCACTTAAACTTTACTGCATTAGAATTTGCTTGAGCTTAATGACTTGTGACACACTTCTGTTCTGTATAATTCTTCTTTTCCTTGGCTATAATGTTACAAGACCCAGTCTCCATAGAATTCAGCAGTGGATATATGTTGCATCACGGCAGTCATGTAGTGTGGATGTAGGATCCCTAAAATGGATGACTCGACAATGGAGAAGAAGAAGATTTGAAGACTTTGAACTTGCAAATGGGCTGTAAAAGTCATGGAAAAAATTCTGCAAAAACTCCGAGATTATATAGATCTGGAAATAAGGTGATTTGTCAGACCGTACATCGAGTCAGAGGAAGGAAGTGGACTACCTATCAGGGAAGAATTCAAATTCAAAGGTGGATTTTCTTACCAATGGAAGCAAAAGAACGGAGCACTTTTTAGTGTTGTTCAATACCGATCGGAACACCGAGAATTACAGATCAATCGTTTTGAGCAGTGCGGAGAATTTAGTCCCGAGGTAGATAATGTGACATTTGGAGATCAAATCATTGTTCTAGGTGAAGAGGGAGTGTAGTGATGGTATCGTGTTGATAAGGTGGCCTGTGGCAACGTTTCGGCAGGCCAACTGGACAGACTAGACTGTGACCCTCTTCAAGAACGAATTGCTCAAGTTTATATCAAGTTTAAGTCTCCTAAAGTGCTGGAAAAACCTTTAAGATCTATGGTCGAATCCAGTGTTGGGGGATATGCAGAATCACAACCGACAAGTCAGTCAGAACGCGTGGAGAATGAGACTGGTGTGGCATTCTCCCACGCATATCTTTTGTAGACTGTCACATTAATATGACCTCGACCTGTTCCCTCTAAGGCTTGTTCTCGTCAGTATGTCGGTATGGATGAGGTATTTTACAAACGAGCCTCGCCGCAGTTCTGTGATGGTGATGATTTTAGATGAAAGTTTGGCTCTAAAATACCACAGAATTGATAATTTTCTGGAAGTAGTATTTTTATTTTTGGGACGAATGGAAGGGACCTACAATTGTATGTCGAGTCCGAACGTCTAAATTGAGAAGCTTTTTCATGACAGTTCTACTCTCGGATGTTTGTCAGACGTTCGCGAGAAGTGGCGCAGTGGAAACAACCTCCAGGAATCGAACGCTAACCACTGAGCCACTGCGTCAACTATATATTAACCTATTTATTTAGAGTAAGACTGTTATTTAGTCACTCTTTTAAAGGGATAATAAAATCCGATGAATGAGTGTTAAAAATTCTATGAATTTCATTAGCCCGGCAAAACCTTTGTTAAGGTATTTTTTATTTTGGCAAAGTAACGATGCGTGCGCGATCAAATATTTTGATGGCGCGTGTCGGCCTTTTTTACGCCAAATCATTCTAGGAATCCATTACTCATTTAATTGTTGTCGTAATTTGTTTTTAAATACATGCGAGCGATATCATCACTCGTTTAACATAGCAGTGCGCAAAGTATATGCAAAAGCAATTCGCTATAATCGTTTTAAGATAAACACTTCCTCTGATACAAAAATAGTAGAGTCTGCTCTTATTAAAAAAAAAATACATTGTCTTGCCAAACTGAATATTCACTTCGTAAGTCTTCACAAAATCGTGACAAGATACACCTGTCAAGATCGCATCGATATTAGATTAGCTGATAATTGTAAGTAACACCCTCTGACAAGCAAATAATAAAACTCTAGCCGATTTGAACTTTGAACCATTTGAAAAAATAATCACGAACCTGTCACTCTGTCAGTTGTACTTGCAGTATAGTAAGTCTTTATTTGCTATAGTATCCACCATCTAGATACAATAACACGATCTCAACAGCTTCAAACGTCACGGTCGGTTTGACAAACAACTCTGCCTGCCGGCTTTTGTGATAATCTCTAAACAGTATCAGATGTATCTTCTATGATCATGCGAATCGTGGAACCAAAACAAATTTCAAGAAAAAACAGAGAGCAGCTCTAAATGAAATACGATCCACAATTCATTGAGCAACAACCGGCTAGATGAGAAAACATAGCTCTCCGGCTGTGCGCTGGGTGCCTTGGAAAGGAATACCATAACCATTACCATAGCTTCAAGCTTCAACATCGAAACCACTATTCCACTGATGGTCACTTCCATTCACTCATAATACACCATACCATCTGTATAGCTCCGCAAATATTACCAATAAAGAGTTCTTCCAACTGTGACGAGGTTTCAGTCTGATTTCACCATCGGTGGCGGTAAAGTAGTAAACGATCGTCTTTCATTGGATTAACTCGTATACACACTGTGCACAGTGATATTTTTGTATCTGTCGAACGAGTTTTGAGTCTGTTTTTGTTTTATCTGCGACTCTGTGAAAAGTGCAAATTTGTTTTGATTTTCTGAATGTTTTAAGAAAAAAGAAAAAGAAAATTCAAACGAGTGAAATCGTGGAATTAAACCAATTTGATTGTGCTAAAGGATTACTCGTGTTATGACCATTTAACCAATTTCATGGATTAATCCAATAAAACGTGATTCTTCAAGTGTCACCTGAAATACAAATAAATTCAATTTTGTTAAATAAGATATCCATTTTGCTTGCTGGGGGAAGAAAGTACTACACTGTCACCTTACCACATATCCGTAAGTAATTTAAGCATTCTTTTTACCGTATATTTGTTGGTCCCTATATGGGGTATGTACGTAATCGGTTTCATTCGTATTGTTTTGCTCTGGGGCTTAACAATGAGGTGGTACCTAGACAATAGCAATATTTTTGTCAACGAAAGTAGAGTTTTTTTTTTTTTAAATTTCTCTTGTGCGTAAGTGGATCTCATTAGTACTTCTTAGTGTGTAGGACAGGTACAGCTAAAAAGTGTAGGCGCTATTTCCGGACCATACTGTATAAGCGGCACGAGTCAGGAGATGACTAATTTGATGAGAGATTTTTTATTTTTTAATTTTTGTTGTCATAAAATAATTGCAAAATTATCTGGGATTTTTTTGGTAATATAATATTTAGAAATACCCAAGCAAAAAAAAAAATAATTTAGTCACACAGAAGTGACTGCGATGCATTAAATAAAGTTGAACTATACGACACGTTTTAGTGGCACTAAGCAGCAGCTACTATGTGTAATTAAAATTTTCAGCTCTTATAGGACTAAGAGCTGGTCAGAGCTGGTTAAATCTCCGGTTATGTTAATTTAATTTGACCCATGATTATTTGCGCTAAGCAATAAGTATTGGTGATCCAAATACCAAAGCGGTCCAAACGGTAAGAGCGAGGACTCTAGGAAGCTGACATTTTGAAACAAATTTTCTTTTATGGCTAAAATAAGCACTTAGAAGCTTAGAAGCACCTTACCGCCTCTACTCCAAATGGGGAAAAAGTGAGCGTTAAAGTTTGTATGGGAAAATGTTTATTTTTGGCCCTATCCACTTCAAACTCAGTGTGTGTCCTCGATATAAGAAATAGAGAAAAGCAATTTTTCAGATTTTGAAAATTTTGCTTTGATCCCGTGTTATTAGTGATGGGAAAAGGGGAATTCAGTATGTACACTCTTATCCACTTGAATAGGGACAAGGTTCCTTGTTTCTCTTTTGCTTGTTTTCAATTAATTTTTTAAAAGTTTAAATTTTAATTTTGTATAAAAGGGAAATCAAAATTAAGCACTAAAATCTTTCCGCTACTTATTTAAAAAAAAAATTATTTTTAAATGTAGGTAGTTTAAATAAATGAATTTCTGTCTTGCCGCACTTAAATAGGGACAATAAATGGAAAGAAGGATCAATAACAAAACGTTGCAAAATTTAATACGTAGTAATTTTTTTTTTACTTTGTTAAGCTTAGTTAATAATGGGTACAGTCACCATTGTTGGAAATAACTACATAGATTCGAATTGGAAGTGAATCATAAAGAGATTCTAGGTAGCTCAAGGAAATGCCGCTCCATGCGACATTGATGACTGCTGTTAATGATTAAATATCTGAAAGTTGTTTGCCGGACTCGTATATTTTTCATGGCAACCATCCGCAAACATTCTCAATTATATTGAGATCAGGGGAATGAGGTTGCCACTCCAGTATATGCACTTTTTAGGTACTGATCCATCACTCGTTCGATATGAATGGGGGCGTTATCCTGCTAGAAAGTCTATTGCACGGGTCCAAATACAGTATCCTAGTAAGGAAAAGTCTTCTACAGTACGCCTTTGCAGTTGTTCGCGTTCATTAGCCTTCAAGGCGACGAGACCGGTAGTGTTTTTCATTTGCGTATGTCATGAAAATAGTAATTGTAACCATCAGTGCCATTTAAATTAAATCGTTTTTCGTAAGAAAAACGTATTTGATGCCACTCGCTAAGCCATGTAATGCAATTCCGAGCACAAACCTGGTGAGCCTTCTTAAGGGCAGTGGTAAGAGGCGACTTTTGTTTTAATTTGAATATTTTTAGATGTGCAACTCTCAGAGCAAGGATTTCCAAACTCGATCGGATCTGCGCGGTGGAAGAATTCGTCTTTGAATTCGTAGATGAAGTAGCTGTTTTGATCCCCATTTCATGTTGTTTCCATAGTTGCACTTATTTTTAATAAAATTGCTAACAACTGATTTGCTTCTTCCAATTATTTTCGGCAGTATCGCTATAGTTGAGACTCCACTTCTTATAGGCAAAGTATTTTGCCTTTCTCTTCTTGAATAAAATAATAAACGATTCAAATATACGCGATATAAAAAAAAATACCTTCAGCTTAAATAATTCGATCCACAGCAAGGCAATTGCCTCTGTTCCTATTCAAGTGCCCCACCTAATGGGAAATAAAACCACTTTCTTGAAGTGGACTGTGTTCCCATGTAAGGTGGAAACTAAGTCCACTTTCTCATGGAAACTTAGTACACATTCAAAAGTTAAATACAAATGGGGGCATGCTGCAACACCCCTGCAACCCCCTGCTTGAGTTTACTGTCAGACTTGTAGTATGTGCGAAATTGGGTATATTGAAAGGGAAATAAAACCACTCAGAATTTTCGAAATTTATTTCCCACCTTACATGGAAACTAAGTCCACTTCACGAAAGTGGTTTTATTTCCCACTAGATGGGAACTGAGTCCCTCAGTGGACTTAAGTTCCCGGGGACTTATTTCTCTGCACCGTCAAATTAACCTATGATTTAAAAATAAACCACTAGATGGTCCACCCTTTATTTAAACGGTTTTTTTTTTGCGAAACTGTACAGCTTTCGGTTTGCCATTATAAACATTTTAAAGACCGAATATAGAATTAAGATTCATGGAACTAGCTGTTGAAAACCAAGTCAAAAGTTAGACTCCCAGATTGCGCCCTATTGGTGCCATGAAATTAATTCTTACGCAAAAAGGTCAAAAACGTAATTTTGGACTTTATTGCACTTCTGAAATTGCAATAAAGTCCAAAACGATTTTTGGACTTTATTTCGTTTTCAAAAGTGCAATAAAGCCCAAATCAAAGTGGAAATAAAATCCACAATGCATAAATAGTAGAATATGTATGGGGGGCATGGTGCCCCCCTGCAACCCCCCTACTCGTCTTTCTTTTAAATAGCTGAGTGCAATATTGTCCAATGACTTTATTACACTTTCAAAAATCAAATAAAGTCCAAAACTTGTTTTATTTTTATTTAATGAAAGTTCTGCAACTCTAAAAAAGGTCCTCTTTTGTCTGTGCAAATAGGCTCCTGATCTTAATATCAAAAAAATTCCCTGAATGTTTCTAAGACCATACTTTTGCTCAAAAATCTTTTATGATTTAAGAGGTGAATCTATTTTTATCTTCATCACTCAGTGAATTTACTTAATTTTTTTTTTGGTTATTCTTAAGGGACTTTTGTAAATCATTCGCATTCATAATTTGTGCATTTAAGTTATTGTAAGTTGTCAATAGTTGTCATTATATTTTCTATGCAAGATCTATAAATTTATTTTTAAAATTAATTTTTTCTTCCGTATTCGTATTCTTCTTTTTTCATAATTCATTTCATATTTCATAAACAGATTCTATATCTATATATTTATCAACGACGAAGTCTGAAAACAATTATCCACATGTGTGTACGTAAATTTCGCGGAAGTTCACTAGCGCGTAGCAAATGAGGCGTTAATAAAATTTGTGAAATTTTTGCAAAGTTTGATTCATGACTGACTGAACAGCAGCTAATAATAGTTTTATTTTGAGAATTAAAAAAAAAAAGTTGGATAGAAAGAAACTTTTATGTTGTATTGTAATGCATAACCAAGCTACCAAAAAAGGCGCAATTTTATTGCGCTATACACAAGCAATTAACAAATGTCTGTGCAACTGGATCGATTATCAATTATATGGCGTTAATTTTTTCAACACTATTCCAACAAATTAATGTTAATTAAACAACCGTGTTTGAATTTCCTTAAACAAAATATATAACTTGATGTAGGAAAAATATGTGAATTAATTAAAACGTGTTTTGAAACAATTAAGTTTTGGATTTTGTAAATTTTGTCTGTTTTTAAAAAAAATTTCGTCGGCTTTGTGTCACCCACCACGTGTTTGTATACACAATTCTTCTTCTCTACGCCATATTTTCTTTAAATGAATGTACATTACAAAAGTACATAGTTACTAATATTGTCGAATATTTTTACTGTTGATTAGTTTGTTGAATATTACAAAGACGCTAAATATAAGTGGATATTTTTTTTATTACTACTGTCAATTTAAAAGTGGCATAAAAATGTAGGTACTATGTTCTTCCAAATTTAATTAGTTTTTGCAACATCTTCCTGGTTTTAGGTGAAGGTTGCTTTTACAAATTGATGAAATATTATTACATACCTACCAATGATCGGTGTAAGATGTGCTTAGCGGTTTTATTTTGAAATGTCTTATTACACGTCAAAGTCGTCGGTCCGACTCATGTGTTTATTAAGAGTTATTTTCGAAACGATTTAGACACAAAAGTAACTACATACATTTATTGATAAACTAGCTGGACCCGTGCTCGCCTTGCCCGCTCTCACAAAATTATATTTAATTCATTTAAAATTACACTTTGAGTGTTTCATTAAAATCTGTCCAGTAGTTTTCGCGCTTTTAGGAGAAAAAGAAAATTCCTCCTGCTCCTAGATCTTGCCACTTATTTGTAATACTGCATTTCCTTTCCTTTGTTTCCCTCTCCCTATGAAATCCAAGCAACTACCTACCTATATATTTTCACTTCAAAAAATACATTTTGGCTAAAAACTGTTCCTAAAAACTTGGATATAAACGACATACCTAGCCTATAGCAGTCCCACAGTCTTAAAGAACATTTTAAAAAAAGTTTCATTAAAATCTGTCCAGTAGTTTTTTTTTAGCTGACAACGAAAATTGCTACAGTTTTATTATATGTATTGTTGCGTTTCTGTTCGGTGGGGAAGATTTTTTTAGCCAACCTTTGCTACGAAAATGAGAAAAAGTTAATTAAAATGCACAAGTTTCAATTTAATTGGAGACTTTATTTCCTTAACTTAATTTCTGGTTTCCGAGAGGATTTTCTTTTTTGAAATTTTTCTTTGACAGCTCTTCTGTGCTAATAATCCATGTGGTTGCTTGACGTTTTGGGCAGTTTGACAGAAGAAGAAGGTGTGTTCCGTAGGAAAATAACAAGGTCTGCTCTGTAGAGTAGGTCGTGGTGGTTGCTACGTCATAGCTTCGGGTACAATGATGATTAGCAGCTTCGAAACACTACCCCCTCCTTAAGACTCAAGGTTCCATCTGAGTCCTGTAAGCAGCTAATCTATTGATGTGTACGATTTTTTTTGTGTTCTTTCCGGGTAGCTGAATTCTGTAAACGAGGTCGTTCATCCTTTCTATTACCTTTGCTGGCCCTTCCCAGTCGCGTTGTAACTTTGGTGATACGCCTTTCCGTCGTTTGGGATTGTGCAGCCATACTTCATCACCAGCCTGAAAAGAGGGAAGATTAGCTCGAAGATCATACCTGGTCTTCATTTTCTCGGCGTTTTGTTGAAGGTTCTGCCTAGCCATCTCGTGTACCCTTTCCATTTTCTCTTGAAGATGCTGCAGATACTCTGGGGGGGTTGTTGAATGTTCATTTGTTGGTCCAAACTCCAAATCAACCGGTAGACGCAACTGTCGCCCCAGAAAAATCTCAGCAGGAGAAAACCCTGTTGCTTCGTGGGTCGCAGATCTATATGCAAGCAGAGCTAACGGCAGATGTTCATCCCAATCGTGTTGATTTCGATCCACAAACTTAGCTAGGAAGTCCAACAGCGTTCGGTTGAATCGCTCTACCATTCCGTCGGACTGAGGGTGTAGAGGAGTGGTTCGAGTTTTTTCAATTCCCAGTGTCTGCATTGTTTTAGTGAAGATCTCCGACTCGAAATTTCGCCCCTGATCAGAATGAAGATATTGCGGCACTCCATATCTGCAAAATGTTGTCTCGATAAGCCCATCCAGCACTAATGCACTCGTTTGATTCGGTAGAGCAAAGCATTCCGGCCACTTTGAAAAGTAATCCATAACGACGACTATATACCGGTTGCCTCGACGTGAACATGGAAGGGGCCCTAAGACGTCAATTGCTATTCTCTCGAAAGGGGCACCGACGGTTGATGGTTTCAGAGGAGCGCGAACTCTTCGGCGAGGTCCTTTTCTTGAGCAACAGTTTTCGCAATTTTGACACCACTTTCTCACATCTCGAGTGCGTCCTATCCAATAAAAGCGTTCTTTAATTTTATTTAGGGTCTTACCTTGACCTAAGTGGCCACCACTTGGTGAATTGTGTAATTGTGTAAGAATCTCTGGCACAAGCGTTCTTGGAATTACAGGTAAATTTACTTTATCGCCGTTTTTCAAGGTCCAAGCTCGAAACAAAACACCGTCCTTCATCAAGAACGAATCAAACTGCGACCAGTACGATTTGACAGCTGGTTTCTCACCCATAATTGTATCACGGCTTGGTCTCTCTCCAACCTGTATCCAATGTCGCACTTGCTTGAGGTCTTCGTCTTCTTCCTGCTTCACCGAAAGCCCACTTGATGTAATGCCTGTCAACAAAACCTGTTCTGTCCGTGAATTCAAAGACTCCTTCCGATCGCAATGCAGACAACTCCCACAAGGCCTCCTTGACAACGCATCCGCATTTCCATGCTTACTTCCAGGGCGGTGTTGTACCTCAAAGTCATAAAGTTGTAACCGTTCTAACCACCTCGCCATTTGTCCTTCAGGTTCTTTAAAATTTAGCAACCAACGAAGAGATGAATGGTCAGTCCGTAGAAGAAACCTGCGCCCGAAAAGGTAGTGATGAAAATGCTTGGTGGCGTGCACGATCGCTAACAACTCTCGCCTTGTAGTACAATAGTTTCTTTCGGCCCGGTGCAATGTTCGACTATAATACTCCAGAACTACTTCATCGTTTCCTCGTTTTTGGGATAAAACAGCGCCGATGCCTACATTGGAAGCGTCAGTATCCAGTATAAAAGGGTCTTCAACTGTTGGGAAAGACAATATTGGTGAATCAGTTAGACGAGATTTAAGCACCTGAAATGCGACTTCACATCCTTCCGCCCAAGAGAAACGCCTTTTTTCCTCCGTTAATTCTGATAGAGGTTTGGCCAGGGTACTGAATCCGGGTATAAATTTGCGGTAATATGAGCAAAGACCCAAAAAGCTCCGTACCTCGCGCTTAGACTTTGGCTGCGGCCATTCTCGAACGGCGTCCACTTTCCTCGGATCTGTTCGAAGTCCATTGCCAGTAACTATATGTCCAAGATAGGTCACCTTCTGCTTAAAAAATGCGCACTTGGAGGGGCTTAATTTTAGACCTGCTGTTTGTAATCTCTGAAAAACTGCTTCTAGATGTAATAGGTGGTCTGAAAAAGTATGCGAATAGACGATAATGTCGTCAAGATAAACTAATGCATTCTGCCAGCAAACGCCCTGTAGTGTGGCGTCCATTAGTCGCTCGAAAGTAGCTGGAGCGTTGCAAAGTCCGAATGGCATAACACAGAACTGCCAGAGGCCCTGTCCGTCCGAGAAGGCTGTCTTTTCTTTGTCCTGCGGGTCCATATCTACCTGCCAATAGCCACTTTGCAAATCCAGCGTTGAGAACCACTTTGATCCCCCTAATGATGCAAAAAGCTCTTCTATTCTGGGCAATGGATAAGAATCCTTCTTGGTGGCATCATTCAAGCGTCGGTAGTCAACACAAAAACGGGTAGACCCGTCCTTTTTTTTGACAAGGACAATGGGGGCTGCCCATGGACTTGATGATGGCTCAATTACTCCTCTTTTCGCCATATCTTCGATGAGTTTTGTCGCTTCATGCCTTTTAGCCAGAGGAACCCGCCGAGCTGGAATCTTGATGGGCTTAGAATCTCCCGTATTAATTTTATGACGGACCGCATGAGTTCGTCCAAAATCGAGAGGACTTGTAGCAAAAACAGCACGGTATTTATTTATCAAGGACAGGAATTGGTCCTTTTCTTCATTAGATAGTTCCGACATATCAAACTCGAGCTCTGTATTGCGGCTTTCCTGCTGGTCAGTTGGTATTTCGCACACTTCAGCAGCCTCCACTCGACCTAATACAAGTCCAGAGGGGAGCACTTTATCTTCTGTGGTGGTGTTGTACAATCTAACTGGAATGGTTGATTTGGTAGCGTCCACTATAGTCCGAGCGAGCAAGACCCCTTTAGGTAAATTGCCATCTACACACGGCTCCACGAGAGCAGTAACAGCATCTTTACAACCCACGGTAGGAACCTGCAGTACACATTGTTCGTTTGCAGGTATTTTCATCTCATCACTCATGGTGAGTAGGCAAACTCGAGCTACATGTGGAACCTCTAAATTACATTTTTTTCCTCGTATTTCGAGATACAGATCTGCCAAGTCAAGGTGACAACGTTGGGTGACCAAAAAATCTAAGCCGAGTATTGGAGGGACGTTTGAATCTAGCACGACGAACTCGTGGCTGAATTTCATATCCATCAAGACAATTTCCAACTCTACTTTTCCTACTGCACTACGACCTTCTCCCGATACGCCAGTTATTGTAATTGGATGGTTGACAATTTCTGCACGTTGTGGCACCAATATGCTAGGCAGAATGGACACATTGGCCCCAGAATCGACCACCAACCTGAGTGGCTTACCGCTGATAAAACCTGCGACCGAGAGACTATTTGGGCTTGCAAATCCAAACCCGCCATCGGCAGACATCCCGTCGTGGTTCATGAATGAACATGTTGCCTCACATGAAGAATTATCTATTCTCTGGTTTATGTCATTACTTGTTTGGATAATTTGGTTCATTTCAGTTATGTTGTTGAGGGCATTCATAGAAGAGCCATTTGACAACCGCCCCATGCTGTCTAGGCCTGATAGTTTTTTGAAGTCGATGGTTGGTTGGCGTCTGCCAACATAACCCCTCTGCCGCGGCGAACGCTTCGTGAACTCAGCTCATTTGCTAAATTAACAGCATCCGATAAAGACTGTGGTCGACCAACCGTGACGAAATTCTGCAGGCTTTCATCTCGAAGTCCATCGATGAATTGGCTTACCATAATCTGCTGAACTACAACATCTGGGCATTGTGGAAGTGCAGAGGTTGCTAAACGTTGGAGCCCTAATGCATATTCGGCCACACCTTCCTTAGGTCCTTGAACTCGATAACGAAATTGGGTGTAACTCGATCTGTGGTCCCCGCTGAATCGTTGCCTTAGAAGTTCTGTAAGCACATTATAGGACGGATCGACATTGGTTGGCAATGCGCTTAACACCGTGAGTGCTTCACCACGCAAATTCATTGCCAGAACGTTGGCTTTGTCTTCGATTGACCATCCTCCGCACTTCGCAGCAATCTCAAATTGTCGATGATAGTCTGACCAAGAGCCGAAGCCATCATATGGCTGCAATGTACAAGGAATAGTTGGCTTCGGTACCGTAGAATGAACCATGGTGGGGGGTGGTGGTGACCGGGCATCTTCGGAGACGGTTTGCCTTCCGCCGGTGATATCCATAGGAACAGGTTGCAAATTCGTCGCCTTCAGTTGTGTCGGGGGAGCTGTTGGAAGACTCACGTGATCGCAGCTAAAATCTTTTGGTGACGATTGAGGTTCACTGCGTGCAGCATGTGTAAACGATAGAGCATTAACAGTGCGTTCTAAATCATTAACTCGCTTTTCAATCCCTTCGTCGCGCGATTTAAGATCCTTCTGCCACAGGCTTAATTTATTCTCCCAAAATTGTTTCTGGTCTGTGACGTATTCTTGTAAAATTGTGCGAAGTTTTACGTCAACTTGCTCATCATTTTTCTCGTCTGTTGGAGGCGCCATTATTTCGCCTGGTAATCTTTCGGTACGAAAGAAAATCTACCCCACATCTGACACCAGTGTTGCGTTTCTGTTCGGTGGGGAAGATTTTTTTAGCCAACCTTTGCTACGAAAATGAGAAAAAGTTAATTAAAATGCACAAGTTTCAATTTAATTGGAGACTTTATTTCCTTAACTTAATTTCTGGTTCCCGAGAGGATTTTCTTTTTTGAAATTTTTCTTTGACAGCTCTTCTGTGCTAATAATCCATGTGGTTGCTTGACGTTTTGGGCAGTTTGACAGAAGAAGAAGGTGTGTTCCGTAGGAAAATAACAAGGTCTGCTCTGTAGAGTAGGTCGTGGTGGTTGCTACGTCATAGCTTCGGGTACAATGATGATTAGCAGCTTCGCAACAGTATATAGATTAACTATTTCAAATGTAAACCCAGTTTAATTGTCTTAACGATGATCAGCTGTACCCTGTATCTGCATGTTAAAAAATACTGCACAAAAAAGAGCTATAATTGTCATTCAGAGTATAATCTTATTATTAGACAGAAAGGGACGACTTTGAATATTAAATAAATTTAATAATTTACAAATTTTCAAAAAGATTTTACAATCTAAAAAAAATAGTCCCACAAACAAAATACAACGACAAAGGTGTCAAACCTTTGTAAATTCTTGCCAATGCTAAAGTAAAGAATTCTGTACTCTAGAAGATTTAAAGAACCTTCAACTTCAACTATCTAGCTCGAGATACACCTAAAAAGGGTTCTATCATAACATGGATATCAGCAACCACTTTCGAGAAGATTTGCATACTACAATAAGCGTGATATTCGAAGCGAGAAATGATATTTTGAAAATTTGCCCGTTATTGCAGCTAATACACTTCATAACCAGATTTCCTTTAAAATAAATAAATAAATAGGTGGCGCAACAGGCGGGTGACACCCAAGGCCTAGCTTCTCGCAACCATTCGTTTTGTGTGAGTTTCTATTTTTGGGACGAATGGAAGGGACCTACAATTTTATGCCGAGTCCGAACGGCTGAATTGAGAAGCTTTTTCATGACAGTCATACTCTCGGATGTTTGTCAGACCAGATTTCCTTTACTCCTGGATTTCCTCATATGTCCCAAAAATACAGCTCCCCTGAATGGGTATTTAAATGAATCGAAATGTTGTATTTTAGCTGTAACTTAAAAACCCAATACATGGAATTTCGGTCAAAAATGGATCATAGAAAGACTTAAGTAGCTCTTGGACAGGTTTCATCGAAACTTAAAATCCAGAAAAAAAAAATAGTCAAGCAATGATGTCGTTTACAGAGATATTAGTTTCTAAAAAAAATCTAAATTAAGAATGCATCAGAAAATATTGTGCTCACTTCCACTTCCTACATTATTGTGATGGGAAATTCTCTCATATTCATCATAATTGTTTCGAACAACCTTACGTGCATGAATACTTTCACTTTTTGTTAAATACACGGTGAAATTGATATTGGACGTGTTATTAACCCATTGCGTGACAAGTACATTTTTTTTTTGGTAACGAGTAGGTACCTACTTAGTGCCCAAAGTTAGAAACACTAATTGAGTTCACAAATACGAGGAGATTGAGCATTATTTGGACATGCTTCGTGTTATATTGTTAAAAAATAGAAGTGGGAACCACTTGCCTATTGAATATTTGTTCAGGGAAGTTGTTATTAAACAGCACACTTAATTAGTTGTAATTGTAATAGGATATTTTTTTTACAAGAAAACATTAGAAAATGCATGAAATTATTTAAAAGAAATATTTATTACTAGCTGTATCCGCTTGGCTTTGCCCGTATCCACGAAATAAATATTGCTTAAATGCGTTCTTTTCTATTAGGACATTGCACATCAATGCTACCAATTTAAATCCTTAGCTTCCACGAGTGTCGAGAAATAACGTTTGCAGTTATTTTTGTTTTAATTAGAAAGGGAGAAGCCCTTTTGCACGATCCCGCTAATGTATTATTAAATCCTTTCTAAAGGCAATACACGTCAATTTACCAAATTTCAGGCTTAAAGCTGCTATAAACGTCAAAATATAGTTTAATTTCGAGATTTGTGTGTTCATACATTGTATAAAAAAACTTTTGATCAGCGGCGTGCACTTATCACTTCAATGTGTAATTTTCAGCTTAATCAACCAAAACCAACCACTATTTAAAATGTCGCAGAAAGCGTTTGGAATGTTTTTTTTTGTATCGAAGGTGCCACGCCCCTTTGACCAATTCTCATAGAAACACCTTTGAGTCAATCACATGTCTTAAAATTTAAGCTTTATCGGATCGGTAGTTTTAGAGTTTTGCGAGCTCAAACATACGTAGGCAACATTTTTAGAAATAACTAGCTAGACCCGGTATAACTCCGTTTTACCCGCAACAGTTGGCAACCAGACGGCAAAATTAACGGTCATATATTGACACCCCCAACGCCACCTATTGCAAAATTCGAAAAATGTGTATAAATCGACTTCCGGAATCGAACGAAACTAATGTCGTTTTCGGTTGGTAGTATAGAACCGTCCGGAAGCTTCTGAAAGTGTTTGATTGGCATTTAACTGACAGTTCTTCTACTGAAAAGAAGAGAAATTTGCTTCTGGATTTGAATTCAGAACCGCGGAGAGTTCTTCCGGACAGTTCTGGGCGACCAACCGAAAACGACATAAATTTTAGCTGTTCTCCAATTTTTTCTCTAAACATCAGCTAAATGCCCAGCTAAATTTTGACATGGAATGTGTTGTGGATATAAGTGTCGCAAAAAACAGCTGTTCGTTGAAAATCATTCAAAAATTCATTGACGCAAAAAAGTGAATATTTTCGTTGCGCTTTCTTTTTTTCTTGTCTGCTATTCTTTGATCTGAAATTTTTCACTTTCAATAGATTCCGCATCCTTATTTACTTTTCCGCAACACAATATTAAAAAAAAAACAACAGATCTGTCAAAATTTAGCTTGAGAAAATGTGCGCACTTAATTTTGACAGATATTATGAAGTACAGTCTGAAATGAAAATTTGATTTTTTAGCTGAAGCAGTGTATATCGTATCTCTGTTAAATTGATTGGCTTAAATTTAGCGCTAAATGTTGGAGAGATTTTGGATTGGGAGCTAAAATTTAACAGCGTTAATAAGCTGAAAATACGAACAAAAAAAAGAAAGAATTAGGAAAATCGGCCCAGCGGTTGTGGAGTTATCGTTATCGAGTTTCACCCCGAAGGAATTATGTTTTTCAATAGAAGATAGAAGATTATTGTGCAATTGCACCAAAAAATGTTCTAGTAATTTCGAAAAGAAATCTATTCGAATCAAATTTTGGCATCATTGCATTTTGTCATTGTCATTTTAGCTAATTATCTACAAATGTCAATTAAGTAGGTAAGCCACTTTTTAGGCGGGAAAAATATAGCCTAAAAAAATATAAAAATCGAAGCTTTAATATTTATCTGAGCGTTTTTATTTCGTTAATTGTAAGTGACTTAAATTTATACAATAACTAGCTGGACCCGTGCTCGCCTTGCCCGCTCGCACAAAATTATATTTGGTCTCTCTTCTTATGAAGATTATTAATATACCCCATGCCATACTGTAGCACGCACCCCATCCCCATCCGGCATCGGGCATACGATCATAATATACATATGTACCTACATATACAACTGACCATAGCACTTACTGCGAAAACAAATCATCCCTCGAATGTATATATTTTCACTTCAAAAAATACATTTTGGCTAAAAACTGTTCCTAAGGACATGGCTATAAACGACATAGCCTATAGCAGTCTCACATTTAACATTTAAAAAAAAGTTTCATCGAAATCTGTCCAGTAGTTTTCGAGTTTTTAACGGACAAAGAAAATTCCTACAGTTTTATTATATGTATAGATATAGATTTCACAAACTGGCTGGACAGAAGTAAGTCACTCATACACAGTAGGTACCTATCTGTTCAAGAAAAATTGCTTTCGATGTGCGACAACAACTCCAAAGTAGAACTACGGAATCCAAACAACTACCCCAACCCTACCCTGTTACGTCATATCAGAATAAAATTCCTACTGCGTTGCGTGGCGATATGCGATAATGGATGTAATGCATTGGATATATAATGTGCACCCTCTGCATCGCCCTCCCTCTCATTGATCTTGCTACTTGTTTAATATACTGCATTTCCTTTCCTTTCCTTTGCTTCCCTCTTCCTATAGAATCCAAACAACTACCTACCCCAACCCAACACAGTTACCATACCACATATCGAATGAAATTCTGAAATGAAACCTGTTTTGTATTATACGTCTCTTCTCTTATGAAGATTATTAATATACCCCATGCCATTCTACAGCACGCACGCCTCACCCCATCCCCATCCTTCTTCGGACATACAATCATAATATACATACCTACATAATATACAACTGACCATAGCACTCACTGCGAAAACAAATCAACCCTTATCGAATGTGTTTGTTTGACGATCGCAAAAGTATAAACATCCATTCGTAGCAAGGTATATGTGTATGTATATATTTTCACTTCAAAAAATACATTTTGGCTAAAAACTGTTCCTAAGGACGTGGCTATAAACGACATAGCCTATAGCAGTCTCACAGTCTTAAGGAACATTTAAAAAAAGTTTCATCGAAATCTGTCCAGTAGTTTTCGAGTTTTTAGCTGACAAAGAAAATGCCTACAGTTTTATTATATGTAAGGATACGGATTGTAAGAAAGCTCGTGATATACGAATAAAATAAAAATGGAATTAGAAAAACGTGACAGCTAAGGGCAGAACTCTTATAAATTTAACTTTTACTTCCGTCCGGAAAATGTTCCGTCTATGATTAATTCGGTCTTCTTCACCCTTCACGTTAGGAATCCCTATGTCTTATAGAATAAAATTGGCTCCTAATCACCGGGTACCCGCAGCATATGCGGTAATGCATATGTCCTCAAGTTTGGCTATGAGAAATGAGAGCCCATACAACCTAACGTCACATGAAAATTGATAGGACCCAAATACTCTTTCTGCAGAAATAGCTGTCTAATATTGAGTAGATAGTTAGGTACCTGAGTAATCATTAACCGTTAACCACCATCCCCGTGATGATAGCATATACAAATGTCTTTTATACAATTAACTATTCACTACATTCTAATTAGAACAACTTGCATCCTCTAATCAGTCCAAATTACCAAAAAAAACTTGTATTTTATTTGCATTCATATAAGAAATCAGTTAAAAAAATTACTTTCTCCCAAAAATTAATCACAACATTTATCCGCGCCTAAATTTGGGGGTGCAGTGGCTGAGTCGTTAGTTCGTACTGGATTACTAAGCGAGCAGTCGATCTTCGGGAGCTTCTCAGATCAATCAGGCATTCGAACACGGCAGACCGGGTTTAAGGTGATGTTGACTGGGAAAATACTAAAAAAAAAACAAGAAATAAAACATAACTAACATGTGCAGTGAAACGCACGTATGTAGGTCCGAATTTCTTTTCTTTAAATTACCAGTTGGGTCATATAAACATTGAGAGGTGGAATTTTCTCTCAGCCACAATTATACCTATGCAATTCAAAAAATCAACAATACTCAGTGAAAGATGGTGCGAATAATGTCATTCGCAAGTCATCCGACATAAAACAACCGCGGCATTGCTTCTTTCACTTTATCGAATCATTTTTGCATTTATTACATTTAACAATGCCATCCACATGTTTCATGAGTTTTTTGTTTTATGAACGAATGAATCCATCCTTAGCGAATGTTACCTTTCTTATTGGGTTGGGCTGTGGATTTTTATGATTTGCACCGTACAAATGACCGGGCGCATTCATGTCACGCATATGTAAATCAAACTCTAGACAAAAAAACCATCGGAAATGCCATTAATCTAAGGTGAGTGACGTCTTTCGGACATCGATAGCTTGGAATACAGAGAAGCTATGAGTATAACTAGTTTGAAGTCCAGACATGCCCTAAAGCCCAAGGGTCATGTTCAAAGTTCAAACTCGTATTGACATTGTGACTTGTGGCAGTCCCCAAATACCCACCATCTTTTGGGGATTTAAAAAAAACATTTGTGGTCACCCTTATTAATTATGCAAATCTTCATCGATGCTTGTAAATTCTCAAATTTCAGTTCAGATACTTGTCGTCAAGAAAAAAATCACAATCGAATTTAAATTTCACACATTTTTGTTGTTGTTGTAAAGCTATCTATGACCTTGTACGGACGATGATGAAAAGCAAAACATATCGCAATACAAACAACAATACGAAATATAATACCTCAAACGGGCCATCAAAACTACAGTCCGGATGGGACTGTGATTTATATCGATAGCTTCGTCAATCGGGTTTCATTTTGATTGCAATTAACAAAAATCGCTTCAAATATGAGCCGAGATGTTTGGTATCTAATATTGTTGCAGCTTAATTGAATGTCTTTGGTGAATGGTGCCGGTGCGCCGGTGCGGGTCGATAGAAATTCGGTGGGTGTGCAGATGATAATGGGTTTCGGTTTGGTAAAAAGTGACCGTTAATGTAAACACTATTAACGTTTGTTGGGTTAGGCGGTAATGTGTTTTTAGTTTATGTAACCACGGCTGAGATGTACAGATACTGCGTGCGGATGCATCTTTGCATTTCATAATGCCGTAGGTACTGTGTATATGTATATGCATTTAATTAGGTTATATTTTTTTTTTAAAGAAACATGTGCGTGAGATATGTCTTAAATTTATTTCAAGATACGGCAATGAGAGGGAAATGAATAAATCACGTTGGTCTGTATGAATGATGCAGTTTCCTTACTGAATTTTAAGCATAAAGTTAAGAAAGTTGTACTGGGTACTTGTATATTAACATGACAACACTGTGAATCGCAACAAATTGTTGTTGCAATACCTACAATTGAGTATGAGTATGAACTGTAGTTGAATTTATTAAGAAAGAAAGCGAACAGCAGGTACAGCAGTTCAGAATGAAAGTCGTACTTCGCCCTTTAAAGTAATGAACAGTTTTCTACACCTCTCGTGAACATCTGACAAACACCCGAGAATATAACTATTCGAAACTTCACAGTTCAGCAGTTCGGATTGGCCATTTATATCTGGCGAACGTGGTTGTGACGAAAAGTTGAAGTCGCACGGTGTCAAATATACACTGTCTGAGTTGAAATAAGTTGTGAAATATTTTAAATGTGCCCCAGAACATCCAAAGCCGAATAGCGATTGAAATCATTTGGATTTAAATTTTTCGCCATTTTTCGTTTAAATAAAATCTGTTTTAAATTGCATGTCGCTCGGCCTCTGGATGGAGCAGAAAGATGAATGATACCTCAAAATACTCAGTGAAGTATTGCCTAAAAATATTTTCAAGCTTTTCTGCATTGATTTAGATTTATGAATTTTATGGCAAGTTGAATGAAGTAGGTAGGAGAAAAAGGTTTGGTTTTTCACTCCTTAGGGGTTTTGAGTGTTCAGCGACATAAACCATACATTTGAAGCTTCAAGGTGTCGCCGTTTAGGCTGGACTGCGTCATTTGCCTTATTTTTAATTATCTTTCCATAAAGTAAAAAAAAAAGTTCGCTGACCCCCTTTTTAACATTTGGAGGCCGAATTTTCAAAAATGAACATTTAAAGCACACAACGAAACTATACGTGCCAAATTTGAAGTCTCTACGTACAAGAGTGTGAACTGGAGCGTGTCGTGTAGATTTTTGATTTTTTGACGACAGTCCAAATAAATAATTTTAGACAAGGTAAGGTTAGGGTGGTAGGCTGCATTAAGTGGAGCCTCATTTAGGCCAGCGAAGGCTCATTATAGACAGCTGATATGCGTATATTAGCGAGTTTGCCGAGGTTTCGAAAACGTACTCTCCGAGATTTAGTTTTCTACGGGATGAGAGGGCTTGCCACATGCATAGTCTCCTCCTCCTCGTGTTGTCCATGCAGCGGTGCTGTGAAATAACGTCGAAGGAAATAAGGCCGAATTTGTTAATTTGTTTGCATATTTTCACACTAGAAATACTATGAGCACGTATTCACAAATACTTGAAACACATTCAACATTGTATGGGGGCATGCTGCCTCCTGCAACCCATCAGTTTGGCTTTACTATTTAGATTTGAAGTCGGTGCGAGGTTTGGGGGTCATGGGTTTAAAGATAGTTTGCATTCAAATTCGGCTTTATTTCGCAAACAATGTTCGGCTTTTAAAAGTGCAATCAGGCCCAGCTTCAAAATTAGGCGTTATCTCGGTCGGCATAACTGCACCCTATTCAGCTTCTATAGAAATCATTGGAATGGAGGGCCAACCTGAGAGCATGCCTTACTATACATAATGTGCTTATAGTGACCCCTTTTAGTGATACAAAATTGTTGGAGCGATCTCAAGCGCTAGATCGAATTTGTTGATGACTAACGCACTTCATTGAAATCTCTCTAATGAATTCACAAGTCTTTCAAGAGGTCCTCGAGACTATGTTATGAAATTCGTGCAGTATTCCTTTTGTTATTTTCAAAGCGTACATATATATTCAAGGTCGAACCAGGGGGCTTATTCCCAAATGCGCGGCGGATAGCTTTTCATGGCGGATTGGTATTTTTGTATTTCCAAAAGCTGTCAAAGCGATAGCTATTCAGGTGACGGATTGCTGGCGGATTTATTGCCAGCAATCCTCACAATAGCTATCACTTTTCAATGGATCGAATCGCTTTTGGAAATATAAAAATACCAATCCGCCATGAAAAGCGATCCGCCGCGCATTTGGGAATAAGCCTCCAGAGCTTATTCCGTAATGCGCTTTTCATAGCGAATTTGTATTTCCTAAACCGATAGTTCCATTCAAAAGCGCTGTAGGTACGTGGCGAATTCCTGGCGGATTGTTTGCGGATACAAAACAAACTTAATCCTTGTGCATTGAAAAAGCTTCCAAACTTTGTGAAAAAAATTAAAAATTGGAAGTCAGAATGAAAAAAAATTGAAAGCGCTGCAAATATGACGAGTTCGCATTTGAAAATAAGCAAAAGTGAAAACGGTCGAAATTGCGGTGTATGGCTTTCATTTTCATACGATCCGCCGCGCATTTGGGAATAACCCCTTTGAATTTAATCAAAGGTTAGCCATGATTCGTGAAAATTAGGCCAATAGTGCCCTATTGATTTCAATGACACGCTAGCTATTATTTAAGCTTTTTTTTTACTTCGATCATTATACCGGTTCTAGGAAGCATAGACTAATAACTCATATCTCAAACTTTAAACGTGTATAAAGGTTCGGACCACTAATGCTAATTCCTTTACGCAATTATTGTCGGTCGACTCGTATATGATCAGAGAAGACCTATAGTGTTCTTGTGAAGGACCTCCGATTTCTGTCGTGTCTTCACCATAATCAAATTTTGCAACAATCATAGTTGCTTTCATGTTTGTGAGACGAGGAAACGAAAGAACGATCTGGAAGTTGAACCTGGGACCCCACGCTCAACACTCCACCATACTAACTACTAAGTAACTATGACCAAAAACATTCCGAGCTATATGGGGTATCTAACGAATGCACAATGCCATTTTCGGACGAAACTTGAATTTGATTTTGTTCTGTTTGCATTTAAAAAAAAAATAATCCCCGATATATCGATTGTCCTTTTCTTAATCTGCTTCGATAAACACGTTTCTTAATATGAAACATTTACGAGACGAATCACTAATTTCCTATTCTCACTCTTTTAATAGCTTTCCAGCTCATTAGTTTCCATGTATGTTAAAATCAAAAACGGTGACAGCTGATACAATATTCTCGTTCTACCACCAGCAATCGAACATTTTATTTTATAATTCAACTGTGTTTAGAATAATTTGGAACTCTTTCATAACGAGTTCTTGGATCGTCACAGTTACTCGTAAAACTTAATGATGCGTCAAACTAATATGTATATTAAAAAATATTTTTAAAATACCTGTCACGTCAAGTTATTTAGCAGACAATGACTTAACATTTATAAATTGAACAAAACAACTCTTCTCGATTATAGATAAACGTCTGACAAAATTTGTTAAATGTTTCACTAATTCTATCACTTAAAGTCAATCAAATGGAGTCAGCTTAACAACCCAAATCAAATTAATCGTTTTAGTAAATTCAACCTTTCCACAGCGGCCATTCGGCCAATGTCAATGTCCATCAATCGTACCTCTCATTGGAAAATCCTTTATCAACTCCTCTTCAGGTGTCAATCACATGGTTAGTTCTTGAATTTTTTTTTTCCTGTAAAACCTCAAATGCTAAACTTCCTCAATAGTTTTGAAATTCTTATAGGTAAATTAATTAAATCGGTAAACAGTGTTTAATTGACGCGGTCAAATCAAATTTTCTGCGTATAGCAAACTGGAAACTGGTTTCAGTTTGGCCTTGTGCAAATTGTGTGCGCTTTATGTACGTTTTCCACCGCGCCTGAGTGTGATTTTTGGTTTTATGCTTATTTAAATAAAAACTTCAATTTAAGTGGTTCTTTGATTTTACTGATTTCTGATAATCACTGAACAAATAAGTACGTGACTTTTTTTCTCTGTGGCCTACAGACGTCTTCTGAAGTATGAAGTTTGTACTTGCTAAACTATTTTACGATTGCATGCAACTTTTTCAAGGAATGCCAAATAGTAATGTATACGAAGGCGAAAAAAAATCCGGAAGCTAAGCGGAGGCGAAAATATTTACCCAGCCAGGTGACTCAACTCGGTGATGGTGGTCAATCATTGGAATACTAAACGATTTGTGTGTGTGGATAAGTAAAAGTTGTTGTTGAGGTACGTCTACGTATGCAGACAAAAGGAGAAATGTGAAAATTGAAGATTAATAAGAGTTTCTTTTGGAATTTTGGTATTTGGCGCAAAAAAAAAAAAAAAAACAAACAAATTGTCAACAAAAACAATATTAATTTGTTTGCTTAAGGAGTTTAGTGTATCTATTTATTTTTTAACATTTTGAGGAATTTGATGGAATTTATTTCGATTAATAATCAAGTGAGATATTTTATCAGAAATTAATTATCAAAATCTAATGTGAATAGTAGAATTGTTTCAATGAGAGTGGCAAATTTGTTTACTAGTACCAGTACTTCTAAGGAATACGAAGAGTTGAAAGAAGCAAAAAGTAAGTAGATATTCTTAAGTCCTATATAACAATAAAATTTATAACAGGGTTACTTCAAACACCAAGCGTCGACGTACAATACCAGTCTTGAAAATTTCAATTTAAAAAAAATACAGTTAATGTCAGCTACTATCTACTATTAACTAACTAAAACTAACTGCTCAATGAAGCTATACCTGGTTTACATGTACCGAATGGATTTCAAAAAGTTAATAATGTCATTCTTTTATTAATTTCCCATTATGCAATATTAATATTTTCATTGAAATATAGAAATCACCAACAAATTTGATATAATTTCAGATTTTTCAAAACTCAAAGTTTTTGAGTGGGATGATCTCAGAAAAATTTTGTATGAAAAGGATGAAAAAGTGGCTAAAATAGTAATTTTTAGCAATTTTTGAAAAATCATAAAAAATATTAGCGAAGAGATTTTTGAAACATTTTTTTTTGTGCAGTCACTATTAGAATCGTTTGGGGAAACTTTTTGCATCTAAATTTTTGTTTGTTTAAGACCGTGGAAAACGTTAAAAAAGTGGACTTTCACAAAAATTCAAAATTTTCAATGGGTATTTAATGAGTTAAGCAATTAAAGTTTTGTATCATTCAAAAAGAATTTAAAAGACATTTTCATTGATGCTAAAGTTTACATGAAGTAAGTTCAAATAATGAGTAGAATTAACTTTAGTTTTGTCAAAATACTTATGCCGACCATTGTAGATCTCTTCTTTCTCTTGTGTTAGTTGCAATCATTTGTTGTTTTTTTTTAAACACGTTCTAAAAATACTTTTCTAAATATTTTCGATATTTTCCAATAATAATCTACTTCGTTGGCAGTTAGCTTTGCGCAATTCCGTTGAATTTTTAATTCATTTAATGAAGCCAAGACTGTCGCTGCACAGCTGGTAGAGTTCGTTGTTAAATCTTGCACGACATTTTACACTTATGCTATGTTTCTACCGAACGCTAACCACGAGATTAAGTGCAAGAGATTTAAAATTTATCCTGAAGTGTTTCCACCAAAAAAAAGAGAATAATTTGACATTTCACCAAATGTCAGCTGTCCAATCGAAAAGTGTGGCAAATGATAAAAAATTAAAAAATTTCTACTTTCGAAAAAACGATTTTTTTTTCTTTTGCTCACCTATGACATAAATGTCAAATGTAGCTCTGTTTGTTTTTAATTTTAGACCTTTCGACCTGTGGAGAGTGTGTTCAGAGACCGAACTCTACATGTAAACCTAGTCAGTTTATGAGATTAATTTTTGTATGATAAATCTCGAGATTTATACGATGTTAAAGAAAATTAATCCTAATCTCGGAGTTAATCTCCGGTGGAAACGTAGCATTAGATTACGTTTGGTTTGGACTCAAATAAATACAAAAAAAAAAACTAGTTCGAATATTAGAACTTAGCCTAGCATGTGTTGGGTAGGTATTGTGTTAGCTAAACAAGAGATTGAAAGGCTAATTTTGGGCAAATCCTTAGCAAATCATAAACTGCTTGATCTGGCAACACTCTTAAAACTTTAAAGAATTTCGGTCACGATGTGATTTATTTGTCAAATCCAAAGGCTGACAGGTAGACAGACAAAATAAAAACAAAAATAGGATATAAAAACAGAATAAAAAATTCATAATCACAATAATAGATAATAGGTCTATTCGCGTACTTTTCTGAGCAAAGCACTAAAAATCTGTCAAATTCAAAAATATGAGGGCAATTTTCTCAGAGAGCGGAACATGTAACCAAAAGTACGTGTTCGTTGCGGTGTATCCGTGTATGTATGCCACAAACCAGAGGAGAGATGTTTGTGATGTGTTTTGCACTATTGCACACAATCTCTACAAATTTAACTATTTAACTTTTGCAAACACTTTTAACAAACACTAAATTTCAATTCTGCAATATTTTCAATTGGTATTTTGCACTTTATTATAAACTTTTCACAAATAAAATGGGCAAACCCTATCTCCCGCCATATAAAATTTCGTTTGTTCCTACAAGTTTTTTAGCTGTCACTTTATTTTTTTTTTCTCATTTGACACTGACGTTGTCGCGAACTACCCTATTTCGCTGGATTTAAACCGCATACGCGAAGCAAATAGACCTCCTTAGAATGGTCTTTACTCTTCAACCATTGAGCTCAATAACAGTTTATACCTACGTCAGTTTTTGTAATTTGACAGATTTTAGTTCTAGATCTAGACTCAGAAAAGTAAGCGAATTGCTCTGTTACTCGATTGTGAGAAAAAAATATATATACAGAGAAAATATAGCAAAAATCAGCAAAGTCTTTGAAAACAGCTTTACTACAAGTATTCCTGCGAATTGTAGACGTAGTTAACCAATTTCGATAGTCAAAATCAAACGCAGGGTTCGCTTAATTCAATGTTAGGAACTAAGGCCATACTGTACAAAAACTTCAACTTACTACTCGGGGCATTGGGATTGGGAATCGCACATTTCGGCTTTTATCGATTATCCGACTTACAACTCTTACTTACTTACTTAAGGTGGCGCTACAGTCCGGGGTGGACCTGGGCCTCAACCAACAAGCGTCTCCAGCCAGCACGATCTTTGGCCAGCTGCCTCCAGTTTCGCACGCTAAGTTGGTTAAGGTCCCCTTCCACTTGCGTGCGCCACCTGAGTCGCGGTCTTCCTCTACTGCGCCGTCCCTCGGGTGTGGATTCGAAGATCTTCCGGGCCGGAGCATTCACGTCCATTCGCTCTACATGACCCAGCCACCGCAGTCGTTGGACCTTCACTCTTCTGGCTAGGTCAATGTCGCTGTACAGCCCGTACAGTTCGTCGTTGTATCTCCTCCTCCATTCACCGTCTATGCAGACGGGACCGAAAATTACTCGAAGAATTTTCCTCTCGAAGCAACCAAGAGTAAGCTCATCCGCTTTTGATAGAGTCCATGCCTCTGCACCATAAACTAGGACTGGGATGATTAAGGTCTTATAAAGGGTCACTTTAGTTGTTCGAGAGAGGGCTTTGCTACTCAATTGCTTTCTTAGCCCAAAGAAACAGCGATTGGCAAGAGTTATTCTTCGCTTAATCTCAGCGCTGGTGTCATTGTCTGAGTTAATAGCGGAGCCTAGGTAGACAAAGTCCTTTACCACCTCAAAGTTATATCTGTCTATAGTGACATTCTGTCCAAGACGTCGGTGTTGGGTGTCCTTTCTCGATGACAGCATATACTTTGTCTTGCCCTCATTGACCGCCAAACCCATCTTTGCCGCCTCCGTCTCAATGCTCACGAACGCGCCAGTGACATCACGCTGCGTTCTCCCGATTATGTCGATATCGTCGGCGTAGGCGAGTAGATGGACGGACTTTTGAAAGATAGTGCCTCTGGTGTTAGCGTTTGAGTTTTGCACTATTCTTTCAAGAACGATGTTGAAGAAGTCACATGACAGCGCATCGCCTTGTCTAAATCCTTTTTTGACATCGAAGGTCTCGGTGAGTTCTTTACCGACCTTGATGGAGCAGCGTGCATTCTCCATTGTCATCCTACACAAACGGACGAGTTTGGCAGGGATGCCAACTCTACAATTTCTAAATGTCCACTCTGTGAAGGGGCGCTCCGTCGTTAATTTCTCCTATACGACATTATGGCCACTTGATGATCCCAAGATAAAGTGGTTTGGTATTAATATGCGTCTGCTTACACACTGCCTAAGGGGAACATAGGTAAGAGATCGGGAATTAGAAATACACTATACCTCTATCGTCGTTGTAAGCAAAAGTTCATTGAACGGGTTCCTGGACAGAGAAATGCGGCTTTGTACCTACTGGGCTGTATAATTTAATCGTAAGCTGGCCAAATTGGGATTTTCTATCATCGTAACTATCTTTGTTAAAAAAAAGATATAGTCAATCAATTTTAATGCAAAAACCACATCGTCCTGCAATAAAATGCTGAGCCAACTCGTTCCATGACAACAATATTTACCTCCGCCTTCTGATAGATATTCACCGCCAGCGGATACTACCACAACCCCATAATGAGTTTTTCAGCCAACACATTCGATCGTGAATGGGGAGGTTTAGAATATTTGGCAGAAACGAAGAAATATCTGCCTGTTAACACATTTCCACCTACTAATGGATGGTTACCATATTTTTTTTTTACAATTCTAAATTATAAATTATGTAAATAAAAACACAAAAAAAAAATTTCAAGTTTTCCATTCTTCTAATAGTCTGTCCATAAAAACCACAAAAGACACTTCAAAAATTGTTTTCCAATAAACATGACATTGACAATCTGATCTGATATCCATAATTGACCACTTTCGTAATGACAATATAATTTATGGTAAACATTCAGTCGGCCCACAATGGGCCATGCATGGTCTATGCTGATAGCCTTCGTTCCGACTTGATTCGATGCACAACTCGTTCCAATTGGGTTACATACCACCATCTGGCTTTGGGTTTCCATTACCAAAAGGTCATTCACCAACAAGAGAGTCGCCAAGAAATGCTGCACCATGCCTAGTAACGAATATGGAAATTATTCAAATCGTTCAATAGTTTGCCGCCTTTCAGCGCTATGCTACGTCGAACGAGATCAGTTATTGAATATAATCATGCCCAGTAAGGCAACTATCATTTCTCCGGCTTTCAACAACGCTGGCGTCATTGACTTAAATTCAGAATTGTTGAAGAAAACCACGTGATGGCCTCGACGAATTAAATCTGAAACATGCTATTCGTATAACATGGCCAAGTAGAATACTATAGTGGCTTATGTTTGTAACTCACTTTTTTTCAATTAATACCGTTGACATTTGTATTGTGCTTATTTTCTTAACAGATGCATGCTGCGGTGGTGTCAGGTTTCAGGCATAGCTACTTTGAAAAAGTTTTGATATGCAAAAGGTGTTGCGTTTCGCAAGAGCACAAGATTAATGATGGTTGCGTCGTATATTTGCAATTTTTCTACATGAAGTTGTGTTTGGCTTTTAAAAGATAAAATCGCAGAGATTAATTGGAAATAATAAGTTCAATTCAGGTCGGGCTTTTAAAGTTTACAATTTCCAGCTGCATCGCCAAGATACTTATTTGGGAGTTTCATTGCAGTTGATCTTTAAAGACGTAGATCTATCTTAGAGGTAGGTTTTTGTTGGATAGTTGCTTTGTTTTTGGTTGTCTGAAACTCTAAGGTTCATAACCTCATTTTAGAGCTGGCGTCAGTCATTTTTGTAAAGCTGATGATATGTACAAAACATTTGAACTCCATAGTAGGCTTAGATATACAGAGATAAATATGAAAATTCCAACACTTTATGGCTATCAACTTAGGATCTATGCTAGTAATCTTGAGTGCAATTAACTTCATTCCTACTGTTGCGATGTAGTTCAGTTAATGATACCGACTTCGACCGATCATGTCGCAAAGATATCATATTCCATATTGGCAAACAAAAAAGTTACAAATAATAATTGTAGAAACAGCAGCACTGAGTGCCGACACCCATAGAATCCGTTCTTTCCGTCGCGTCGTAGTATACGTTGACGTTGACGTATATGCCGGAAAAAAGTGACTCAATGAATACGTAATATGCGTTGATGGTTTATTGACAGATTAAAATAAATTTGTTCAAAAAGTAATATGTAAATCAACGATATTTTGAAATTTCTGGTTTTAGTGTTGTTGCATTTGCACCGCCTCAATCAATTTACCTTCCATTGAAATATAAATCAGAAAAAGCCTCAAAAAACAACTTTTTCATTCACAAAACAAATTTAAAATTAAAAATAACCGACATCGATACGTCAACTTTTCTTGTCAGAGCACTGTCAACGGTCAAAGGTAAAAGTTGGGCTACTCTGTATATTGTGTACGTCACATACATAGGTTGCCTGTGGGCCACTTCTTATATGCAAGCATGTATTTAATCGAGTTGTCAGTTGAGGTACGGCAGCGCGACGACGGAGAGAACGGATGCTATAGGTCGGAGCTTGAGAGCCATTCTGTCACCAGTTTTGCAGAACTAGCTGAATGTTGCAAAAGGTGTGTCTGGTCTGCATCAACAATCCAACGATTGGAAATTGTTTTTGTGGTGTTTGTATAGAAAACGACTTCAAACAACTACTGGGGGTTATTCCTAAATCAGCGGCGGTTAGTATTGAAAGCGAAACCACAATTTGAGCGTTTTCATTTTAGCTTATTTTCAAAAGCGAACTGATTTGTCCAGCAGTTTCTATTCTGACTTTCATTTTTCCATTTTTTTCTCAAAACTTTTCGAAGTTTCTTAGTTTCTTAGTTTATTTTTTATCAGCAAATAATCTGCCAGCAATTCGTCACCTAAACAGCTATCGCTTTTGAATGGAACAAAACGCTTTTGGAAATACAAAAAAAAAGGAAATAATTCGGTCATGAAAATCGATTCGTCGTGCTTTTGAGAATAAGCCCCTGGGTTTTGAAAACCAGAGACTGCGAGAAATGATCGATATCGAGCGAAAGTCAAAATATAGGTCAGCTGAGTGATCTTATTTTCTATTCTGCAATTTTTTTTATTGAAAATTCACTTAATTTTTTTGGGCACTGTGATAAGCGTGCTAAGTAATTGATCGAAGGCCCTTAGGTTCATCTTTTACTGCCACACTTTTCTGACAAAAAGTTGGCTGCCAGTTCAGCTTATAGACTAAGAGCCCATTCGATGGTTAAATCATCACACTGCCTGCGATCACTGCATAGAATTTATTTCTAACTTTCAGACGGTATTATCATCTCACAGAGACCAAGTTGCAGTATTGTTAGGACAGAGGTCTTTCTCATCTCAAGAGTGAACATATGGACCATTAAAACCAGGTTTCTAGAAGGCAGCTTAAATTATGAGCTCCCTAGATCTCTGAAGTGATTCTATAACCTAAATCTATAACAAAACTTACAAAACTTACAAAACTTCTAAGAGGCTATGATAACCCTCACTGTGGCCTTTTACGATTTCTGAAGAAGTTATTACAACTCTGTAATGTTGGTAAAACAACACTTTTAATATGCTATGAGAGCTTCCAATTTCTGTTATTACCACCCCTCTGAACAGGTTTCAACATCTTTTGGTACTGCAAATATTTTGAGAGACTATGAAAGCTTCTCTTGTGGGCTCACAGTCATAGCTCTCTGTGTCTTTTGGTTATAATAGCCGCGCTATAAAACAGAATTGTCGCATTTGCTTTAGGACTATCGTAGCTCACAGTTTCTGAGTGTTGTTGTAGGCCATGGTAGGTAGGTAGGTATAGGTAATTGGGTGCTCTTTAGCTTCACATAGACCATCAGTTGGGTCCATTGTATCCAGTCACGGAAACCTTCCATTTCATACCTGTTGGAGACAAGGAATAAACCGCTTTTATTGAGTCACCTAGATTTGGTATTAATCACAGGCATTCACAAGCCCTTGTATCCAGATTTCCAGCTTGTCCTAGGAGCAACCGAAGGAATGTGGAGTTTGATGACTTACTGGAACCACCCCGATTTGAGTATGAATCTCAGGAGTTCCTTAAGATAAACTTTCACCAAATCCTCTAGTTCATCGAAGAAGAAGCTGTTGAGAATCCTCTGTCTACTATTGTAGGCCATGCTATGTCATATATATTTTTCGACACTGACGTCTAAGCTGAATATTTCATATTTTTACATGACTATACCAAAGCTCTTAGGAATTTCCCAAAATAATTGTATTTTAAATTTTGCGCAGTTAACTTCAAAACCCGTGACTTAAACCAATTAAGAATTGACTAATGGCTCTTGATCTCAAACAATACTTGTTTTAGGATTTATATAATTGCGAGACTTGTTCAAAAGCGGATTTGGTTCTCAAGACCGTCGTTATTTTAAGACTATTATATCAACCCCATCTAATTGGTTCTCAATTGCATAAAATTCTTTTGTTGAGGACATAAATCGCAACACGTGTATTGTGTATACGTAATTATGGGAAAGAAACTTTAATTACGTGGGAATTTGTCTACACCCTATACAGCCTAAGCTGGTTAGTGATATTTGAAAATGAAAGAGGCTTATGGGAGTGACGACTTGTTAACATGTAGGCCCTGATTTAATGTATGCCTTACCTAACTATGTGTGGTTGGAGTTGGATTAAAATTTTGTTTGTAATTTTCGTTAGCCTACCTTGCCTAAACATTTATGAGAATGTTTTTAGTAACGCGCGTTCCAGAGTGTGTAGTGCCTTTAACTGACAGCGTGTCCAAACATATGATTTGATCTGCATCTTATAGATACGATAGTGTTTCATAACACTGGGCGACGCATTTTGGTAATTTATTTAAATGGGATGAATGCGTTTCTTTTTTTTTTTATTTTGTTGAAAATCTGTCCCTTTTTGTTGATGATATCAATTGAATATTAATAACGACACTAATATGCATATTAATGGGTAAATCAAAGCATCTGAAGATGAGGCGAACACACTGTATCCGGCATGATGTCACATCGATCGGTTCCATCACAATATGCGTTTTCTATTAAAAACAAGTAAAAGTGTTATCATCGGCCTGGCCGATGCTTTGATACCCTCCACTGCATAAAAGTCATGCAAAATGTTGGCCATGGGAGTTAGTATGACGTGTCTAATATTAGTTTTGTATGGTAGGTAGCAGAACTACTTTACCGACATAGACAATTTTAAATACCAACCTGACGTCGGTTAAAAAAAGTCCTCTCACAAAATTTCATTCACCTAAGTCGATTCGTTTGGACGCTATCGTGCTTTCAACAGACAGAGATATATGGCTCAAATATTGGCTTTGTATGGGAGGTAACAGAACTACTTGACCGACATGGACCATTTTTAATACAAACTTGAGGGCAATAAATATAAGACCTCTCATAAAATGCCAGTTGCCTAAGTCGATTCGTTCGGACGCTATCGTGATTTCAACAGACAGAGAGAGACGTGGGTCTAATAGCGGTTTTGTATGGGAGGTACCAGAACTACTTGACCGACATAGCCCATTTTCAATACCAACCTGGCGACGGTTAAAAAAAGTCCGACAGACAGACAGACAGACAGACAGACAGACAGACAGACAGACAGACAGACAGACAGACAGACAGACAGACAGACAGACAGACAGACAGACAGACAGACAGACAGACAGACAGACAGACAGACAGACAGACAGACAGACAGACAGACAGACAGACAGACAGACAGACAGACAGACAGACAGACAGACAGACAGACAGACAGACAGACAGACAGACAGACAGACAGACAGACAGACAGACAGACAGACAGACAGACAGACAGACAGACAGACAGACAGACAGACAGACAGACAGACAGACAGACAGACAGACAGACAGACAGACAGACAGACAGACAGACAGACAGACAGACAGACAGACAGACAGACAGACAGACAGACAGACGGACATGGCTAAATCAATTCAGAATGTGATCCTGATTCAGAATATATATACTTTATAGGGTCTCCGGTGAATCCTTCTTGGCGTTACAAACGTAATGGTACAGTGAATATACCTTCCTGTGGAGGATATAAAAAGGGCACGTGAAAGTACCTTATGTCTCGAGTTCATTTCGTTTTGGAATTGCGTTCTTGGAACAATTATGCAGGTGACCTTCTATTGAGTGACAAGCGCTCAATATTTAAAAGAAATGCTTATTTTCCTTTTGGCTAATATTGAAGACGAACTTGTCTAAGTGATAGTATCAATGACCTTGTCAAATGCAAAAAAAACACACTTTTCTAAATGCCATAATGTATAGAAGCTATAGATAGAGTCTAATATTTATCCTGTTCAATAAAACCTATTAACTTGTTCATTAATCAAATGACGACCCGTAGAATGTTCTTAATTACTAATTTTTCCTATAGATCCTCAAATATTATGCAAATATTATACACAAGTATCTATGACTTTCTGTGTACCATAAAGACTGAGGAATAATTAAGAATCACAAGTTGATGGTAAACGCATTGTGTCTTTTTAATTATTAAAGATTTAGTATCATCGGTTCAACAGCTCGCTTTGTATTTAATTTGCAAATTAAGCAACAAAAATTTGACATTTAGAAGGTCAACGCGGATCAAGTTCTTTTTTTTACTGTCGGATTAGAAAATTTACTGATTAGGTATAATAAGAAAATATATTTTATTGCTTTGCTATTTATGAGAATTTCTTTTAATCAAAACATTTGCTAATAGCAGTTGCTTCAGCCTTACTTAAGGTGGCGCCATAGTCCGCGTCTCTAGCCAGCACGATCTTTAGCCAGCTGTCTCCAGTTTCGCACGCTAAGTTGGTTAAGGTCCGAAAATTACTCGAAGAATTTTTTATCTCGAAGCAACCAAGGGTAACCGCATCCGCTTTTGATAGAGTTCATACCTCCTCGCCATAGAAAAGAACTGTCACGATTAATTTATTATAAATGGTCACTTTAGTAGTTTGAGAGAAGACTATGCTATTGCTACTACTACTACTCAGTTGCTTTCGTATCCCAAAGATACTGCGATTGGTGAGAGTTACCTATTCTTCGATTAATATCTGCGCTGGTGTCATTGTCTGAGTTATATCTGTCAATGGTGACATTCCGTCCGAGACGTCGTTGTTGGGTATTCTTTCTTATTGACAGCATACACTTTGTCTTGCCCTCATTAACCACCGAAAACCAATATTCGCGTCCGTTTCACAAGAACGCGCCAGTGACATCCCGCTGTGTTCTACCGATTATGCCAATGTCATCGGCGGTATAGGCGAGTAAATGGACGGACTTTTGACAGTGCATCACCTTGTCTGAATTATTTTTTGACATTGAAGATCTCTGTGAGTTCTTGATGAAGCACCGTGCATTCTACATCGTCACCGTTAAATGGACGAGTTTGGCAATGTATAAGTCGTCCTATAAATTCTGTCATAGGCGGCTTTAAAATCGATGAAAAGGTAGTAGGTATTGATTTGAAGTTCGTGAGTTTTCTCCAAGATCAGCCGCGGTGTCAATAGTTGGTCGATGGTGGACTTTTCTGGCCTGCGATCAGGTTGTTCAGTCGTTCACACAACACGGCAGATTTGTAATTAAGAAGACTGATATCTCTGTAGTTGGAGCAGTTTACATTGTCTTCTTTCTTCAACCAAGATTGTATATTTGCTCTTGGCATTCTATTTGAAGGGCAACTTTGAAATCTTGTCTTTAGGTCTTCTCTGGGCGTAGACAATCCAACCGTACTTTTAACTGACTTATTAGGATATTCAGCAATTTTTGAGCCAATTGTTGTCACAGTAGTTCTTGATTGGATATGATATGCGGCAAGATTTGTCAAATGTTTAGTCTTAACGTTTGATACAAAGAGTCTTAACTCGATGTATGGAGATGGAGAAGTTTTCTACGGAAAACCGGACTTTCTTCGATTTGCAGGATTTATATATTTTTTTTATTAATTTTTCCTTCAGCGTATCATTCAAAACTATCAGCTAGTTATACGGCTTATCTTCTGTTGTGGTGTACCTTAAGACTTATATGATTGCTTTTTGTGGACTGAACTGTGCGCATTAAAAAGGGTTAGATACCTAAGTATTTTATATCCTCCACAGCAAGGTAAATTATATTCACTTTGTCTCCCAGAAAGAGTCACCGGGGATTCCATAAAGTATATTCTGAACCGGGATCAAATTCCGAACCGATTTAATTATGTCCGTTTGTCTGTCTGTCTGTCTTTTCGTCTGTCTGGCTGTAAACGGTAAGGCAGTTCAAGTCTTTAAAAGAAGAATTGCTTTGTGCCTTTCTTCTACCCGAAAACGGAAACTACTTTTTCATTCATTCATTTTCAATGACCCGCTTATCTGCATGAATAAGATTAGGGCCATGGGTGTAGGCTGCACAAGTGGACCCTCCATAACTCTCGATTCTCCGCCATCGACTTTAAATCATCAAAGGATGGAGGAGAGATTTTGGAATTGATCAAAACATCTCATTCTAGGTCTATTTAGAGGACGCCTGCCTGATGGTACGAATTCCACAGCACTTCAGATTTCTTCACTTTCATTTCAGCTTCAAAACAAACGCCTACAAACCGTTCGAGTGCGCGCTAAAGTTCAGTCTGAAAGGACCTCAAGATGACCAAGTCATCAGCGAAAAGCAAATGACTTATTCTCAGATCTCCCAATTCGAAACGTTCTTTGCCAAGACTCCATCTGTAACATCCAGTACATAATAGAAAGTAATGAAAAGGAGTGGAGACAAAACGGACTGAAGTCCAACGCCCACGGTAAAAGGCATTGACTTATCGCCGTTTCCCCGAACGCTGCTTGTGAAGTTTGTGTAAAGAGATTGAATGGCTCTCAAGAGGCAATAGTCAATTCCATGCGCCTGTAATATACTCCAGAGTTTACCTCTAGGGACTCGGTACTTTCTCCAAATCAATGAAGCTCGCGTAAACAGGTATAGCATACTCCTAATCGTGAATGGACCACAGCTCTGAAACGCGTTTCCAGCACCTTGGCAAAGAATTTTCCGGGGAGACTTAAAAGTGGCATACCCCTATGATTGGAGCAATCCCTTTTATACCCATTCTTGAAAAGGGGCGCCCTACTTAAATCGATGGATATGTCATCCTCAATGTCCTGGATTAGATTAAGCAGCTTAGAAAAGTGCTCGCTCCATCTGCGCAATGTGTTCTTTTCTTTGGAAAGAAGTGTACATACATATAACATTCTAGTTCAAATTCAGTAGCTACTGTTCTTGCCGTCCGTCTCTAAAAAATCAAAGGCCTTGTAACTAAAGGTCTTTTAACTTATCTGTTGTCAGCTTAATGGATTTTTTTTTGTTATTTTGTTTAAAACTGCCTCAGGCATGTCAGTTTCAGTTCCTACAAATCCCTAACGAAATCAATGACGATTCACAAACATTTCACTTTCAAAAATAAATAATAATAATTTATCCAAAAGACTATTTAAATTGAAACGAAAAACTATGCCAACCTACAAAATAATTGATAATATCCGAAAGTTTGTAAGAAATTCCGATCTACTTTGGAATAAATTTTCCGTGACGCTTAAAACATTTTCTTCACTAAATTATGGCTTACACCATTCAAAGAAACACTTCAGAAAACCCATAATTCATTCATTGCCTCTCATCCATGACGAAGTTTCCTATTAGCAACGACCTTGCCAATAGCGTATTATTTAATTTGTTATCGATGATACTCGCTTCCTTGTCCAAAAAGAAGAACGCAAACAAAAAGTCGGCAATAAAAAAAAATCAAAATTCTGGAGAATCCCCCCCGAAACGAATTAAATTCTGAATAAATCATCTTCGGTTTAGCTAATTGAAGTCTGGCACGTCGAAACTCTTAGGTACCGGTTTAAAGACTTGTCTCTGGTCTTTTGGTCTGGCCAATTATATGCAAATTATTATATTTATTGTGTTCAATCGTTGAACTTTGTTTACTATGAGTATGAAACTGAACTTGTTGTAAAATTGGATTGATTGGACTTGAACGTGTCTTTTTGGCCCTCTTCTATATTTGGCCAAAAGTAGGTTTTCGAATAAGCAATATTTTAGACGCTTTACGATCAATCATATTTAATTTGTACAATCAACTATTATGAGGGATATTGTTTAAAATATTTGCTGATTGATGCGTTAATCGACAGGCTAAGCAGCAAATCCGTGTGAACCTAATCAAAATTTTCAGCATTTGGTAATTAAAAATGTTAAATTGGTTAATCGGCTAATCCAGTAGTCGCCATGCAAATTAATGTTCTTAATTTGAGAGAAGATTACCGAAAACACGCACGGAAAGGCGCTTCTTTGGTTGACTAAGTCCGTAAGCGGATCTGTGAAGATCAGCAACACGCGCTAAAAATTTACTGCCAATCTGCAGATTTGAGATTTCATCACTTTTTTATCTTTCCAACTCGCCTTGATTGAGATCAGCATTTGAACCATATAGCCAGACTTAGCTCTAAGACTCAGGTGATTCGTAGTTCCCTACCAAGCCATTGATGGGCTTAAAAGGTGCATTTCGTCATTCAGTGAATTTTCCAACAAATTACATTCCGTGAATCTAACCAAAGCCTATAATGCCATTATAATTATGCATGCACTTTAAAGGTCACAAACCGATATGCTTTGCGATAACGTCGATGTCAATGTTAAGGTGAAAAAATCAGTCTTTGTAACGACATCGACGGCAATAATTGTGCCGAGGCTAAGGGGTATCTTCTTTGGACCATGCGGTGGTAGTCATGATCATGACTTGCTACATGCATTGTTGAACATAAAACTTTTAAATATTACACGTGGCTTAAATCTAAGCAATATCCCTTCACGGGCAAGTTCATTTTTTCATGGTCTATGATTTTCACCCAATGCGATTACAAAGAGTTTATTAAAAGTAAAATGTTCTTAAATTTTGCTGATCATTCTCATTTAATCGGAGACATGTAACGATTTTATTATTGTTGAGACCATTTACTTCTTTCTTAACTGTGAATAATATTGATTTAGTGTGCTTTTTATTGCAAATAAATTAAAAAGTGGGATATTTATTTCGAATTAAGTGTTTTCGAAATGTAAAAAAAAAAAACAAAATACCTAACATGGTGGCATTAATGGCATTAGTGGAATTATTTCCAAATTTCTAAAAAGCAATAATTTGCACTAACTGGTTTGGTTTGATCGTCGTCGGCGCCACCTCAAGGACTTGAATTGATTCAACGATAAATGCTGAAAAACAAAACAACAAATTAAAAAAAGAAAGAGTGACAATGAATATAAAAGTTGCATTAATGTGAAATAAATCCGTATCTTATTTAGATCCGCTTCATTACGATAAATATTATCGTTTTAAGAAAACAATATTCATATTTGTTGTTAAAAAGAATTAACGATACGCAATTCAAAATTGCCTGCTATACACTAAAAAACAGTTTTGAAAGTTTGTCAAATTACTAACTTGAATTTTGAAAAGATTTTTTGTTTAAATAATATACCAACCGCGTGAGTTATTAAAATTATTTAACTTGTTAGTTGAAAACACCCAAAGATAGTCAAAATGAAGTCAATTCATCCTGAACCTGGACGTGTGACATAATGAACCGCACTTTGTGAAACAAACAATTTTTTGATGCAAAAAGTTTCTCCAAACAATTCTATTAGTGACTGCAAACAAATTTTTTAAAAAATTTCTTAGCTAATATTTTTTATGATTTTTTGAATAGGATGATCTCAGAAAAATTTTGTTTGAAAAGGAGGAAAAAGTAGCTAAAAAAGGAATTTTTAGCAATTTTCAAAAAATCATAAAAAATATTAGCGACGAGATTTTTGAAAAAATTGTTTTGCAGTCACTAATAGAATTGTTTGGAGAAACTTTTTGCATCAAAACATTTTTTTCATTTCATTCGCCTAGGAAAGACAGACAGGCAGACAGACATGGCAAGATCGATTCAGAATGTGATACTGATTCAGAATATATTAAACTTTATGGGGTCTCCGGTGATTCCTTCTTGGCGTTACAAATGTAATGACAAAGTTAATATACCTTCCTGTGGAAGATATAAAAACATAGAAAACTTTTTTCTTTGTTTCTTCGCTTTCGTGCAAACGATTTTTTTTTCGTTTTTGAAGTTACATGAATCATTGACCAATTACAGAAACCCAGCCCGGATCTAGGTATTTGAAATTCGAAATGTCAACTGAGTATTCAAGCAGAATTAAATATTTTCAAAATGAGTCATGATGTGATCAATCAAACTGCTTTCATACTTAGATACTAAGCAAGATATCCGAAAGTCTGTAATTTGTTATGTCGAAATGTCAATATTATACTCATTATACATCTTTGCCTAAGACAATGCACGCTTCCATATTCTGCGATACCGCACACGCTGCTTCTAGTTGTCCAAAATGGGGGTTCAGTCTTCCTTATCTGCTCGAACTAAGGGCTGTGGTTCGAAGATCGTCTAAGCTGGAGTATTGTCCATTTGCTTCATGTGGCCGACTTATTTTGTCTTTTTGGACTACATCCACATCTTGGTACAGCTCATAGAGTTCGTAGTTGTAGCTATCTTCTTCTCCATTCGACCTCCTCGCACAAATGACAAAAAATCCGCCGAAATATTTTTCTTTCGAGTGAGCCCAGTTCAGCTCTCTCTTTTTGCTTATTGTCTAGAACTCGGCGCTATAAAGCTGAACTGGTAGGAAGAGGGGTTTAGTAGAGCGCACATTTCGTCCTTCAAGTTATTAACCCAATTGTTGTGCCAAAACGAAGTAGCAGAAGTTTCCCAGTGTAATTCTTCGCAGGATCTCCACTAAAGGCTCATTCGTAGAGATCGTCAGCATCTACGCACCTACTTTTATATTGCCTGGAAAAAATCATAGTAAGTTGGTGTGGATCAAAATTTAATGTGTTTGAGAAATATTTTTTTTTTCTCTGTGAAATTTGGCTTCGCTTTAAAGCCCGGAAGAACCTACCATAATAACAAATTAAATTCACTTGTTTGCGTGGATTTGCCAAAGAATAACATTTAAAAAAAATAACTGAACGTAATTTTATGGTCTCAAAATGGTCAAAAAAATGTGTTAACAATAAATATTTAACAAATAACAAATTAGTACAGTAGAAGTTCGGAAAAGTTGACTCTCAGAAAAGTTTACTATGCAGAAAAGTTGACCAAATTTTAGCTACCAAAAGTTGACTTTTGTTGACTTTTGGTCAACTTTCTACAGCGTGAAACTTTTTTTACTTGCATTCGGTTTTTTTATATCTCAAATGTCCATTCGTACATTAAATTTTTTTTTGCTGTCCGGTAATTAACTAAATTTTGGCAAAAGAATGGCACAATGGAACAAAAATACCTACTAATTTTCTGCAGATATTGAAGTGTCCAGAAAAGTTGACTTTTCGGAAAAGTTGACAAGCTCAGGGACATTTCGATCAACTTTTCCGAGCTTCCACTGTATTTATTTTTTAAACCTTTTATGGCTTGATCACAAGAAACGCAAAAGTCATCTACAATAGACAGTCGTTAATATTTACATGTTACAACCCTGAATTTATGTAAATCTAAAAATATTTAATATTCTAAATATTACACTATAGCATTGCTTGATTTTTCATTGTGTCTAGTGCCCAACGACCAAAGATTATTTTAGTTATGACAATTTAGTGCTAAACCTGTCAGTGACCATAAAATCGAAATCGACTTTAACCCATTTGCAATTAAAAAAAATAAAATATAAATGTTTTCTTAGTTTACAATTAACATATATACAAAAATTTACAAGTTCAAAACATGTTTAAGTATTTATAATTAACTGGGTTACTGTTACACAGTTTAGTGATAAAAGATCTTTTTACAATTTGGTTTCCAATGCCGTCAAACTCGTGGATAAAATTTAAGAATCGTAAATATTGTAAGAAGTGCTTTAATTAGAAAAATAATCAAACAAATTTTTTGATGCAACAAACCATCTTTGTGTACTACCAAATTCAAGTGAGTTACGAGCCAATGAAAGGTCCCACTTCATGCACACATGTTCCCATATTTATGACCCACAATTTGTTTCAATTATTACCTTTATTTCAAATGATTTAAATCTTTATTAAAGAAACTTAGGCATAAAATTGAATTTGAAATATAAACAAAGGGCTATGACCTTGCATCGATTGAAATCGACTTAAAAAACTCACAAAATATTGAGAAAGAAATTGCGACACTGAAATGAGAGAAATAAACTTGTCTACCTTCATGTGGATTCAACAAAAAAAATAATAATAATAAAACAATTTTTTCTACAAAGAAAACAAAAAGCTAGTTAACCGGCGAAAACAATAAATATTATTCGCGCGTAAATATGAATTCAATCGCTATAGTCTGAAGGCAAACATTATTTATGACGAGAAATAAAAATAATAATCACACCGACCGACCGGTGATTTGTTCGCACTTTGTCATCGAGTTGATGAAAAAAAAAATCCGTCGAATTATTTCTGACGACGATTGTTTGTCTTCAATTAGTTCTGGATTGGATTCCATGATACAGCATGGATTTGGAAAAATATTTCTGTCGATGGACTTTGTCTCTAGGTCATTTCAGAGGGTTTAACCATTAAAATTCAGTTTTGAAAGTCTAAAGGTGGTCGTCTGGTCGTGTTCAATGATTAATTCATAACAAACCAAGCGACTAAAATCAGAGATAAAATTGTCATTTCCAAATGCAATAGGAGGGTGTGAATAATTTTGAACCAAAAAGATGTCAATCATTAAAATCAATTGGTTGCTTTAGTGTCAGGGAAATTTTTTATATTACCAAGAGATGCAGTTTCCTGTTGAGATTAATTTACATACTACCTGGGTATACATAATTCAGTCAGACTATTAACAGGTATTTAATGAGAATAAATTTTCCTTTTTTTGTTTTTTAAATATAGTCACTCATTCGTCACATTATTATTTTTGAAGGTAACTGATTAGTTTTGAATTCTCTTTAAAATGTGCATCAAATTAAATTTTATACGCAATTATTAAAATTTCCTTTTAATTAAAAAAAAACGTCAATGTGATGCATCGTAGGCCTTAGGGGGTTTTTGATTTAAACACTAATAAAATACTGAAAGGCGACCGTAAATTATGCGTATTAGCAAAATTTTACGAGTTTCTAATAATTGTATCGATGTCATAATTCCTTGAAGTATAATATTTATGCGCCTTTAAAAAATAAACTGCGGATCATCGCTTTAATTTGATTAGTTTTGTGGTCCAAGAAATAAGTTACATACGACAAAATGTCTTCCTGTGATATATGTGACGGCTTTATAGTCAAAGGCGGTATAAATATGCATACGGTTATTAATTTTGTTGTTTGAAAAATATAGCTTTGTTATTTTGACAGCTGTCGAACTTAAATTTCATCTAACTTGTTATACTGTTCATTGCAAAAAATTGCGATTCTGCCTCATGTTGCACTTTACGAGCAGATTATGGTCGGCCTAATCGTCCAATTTTCAATGTCTTCTTTATGTATACCTAGTAAACTGTAGAAATTTTCTCTGTTACCTAAAAGCGCGAAAACTGCTCGACAGATTTCAATGAAACTTTTTTTTAATGTTTTGTTAAGACTGTGAAGTGGTTTTAGGCTATGTCGTTTATAGCCACGTCCTTTTGAACAGTTTTGTTAATCAAAATGTATTTTTTCCTGCCTATTCTCAAATATATATTTATTCCATAGAAAGCAGAAGTACTTCAGGGTTGTTTTTGATCGTGGTTCTTCTTTGTGATAGTGGGTGCACACTGCACATAGAAGCTTATCAACAGATGCGCAGATGGCTTGTGAGATGAAATGTGACAACTGGAAGTGTAAAAGCACAAATTACATCTTAAGGTTGTTTCCATAGAGCCACCCCTTGCGAACGTCTGACAAACATCCGAGAGTATAACTTCCGTGAAAAAGCTTCTCAATTAATCCGTTCCAAATCGGCATAAAATTGTAGGTCCCTTTCATACGTCTAAAAATAAAAACTCACACAAACGAATGGTTGTGAGAAACTTGCGTGTCTACACGCATGTAGCCGAGCGCCAACTATTTATTTTTTTATTTTTAAATTATATTTTACATTGCGAAGGAAGTTGCGGGTACATAGCTTTAGTTGTCAATTATTTCGAAGAGACTAAAAATGATAAGACATGTGCTCGTTCAATGGAAATTATCGCTGCTTTCAGTGCAATTGTGGATTGAGACGTTCTCAGACTTAGGGCCGGTTTATTCATCTTTGGTTAACTCTAATCAATGGTTATTCCAGCTGATAATCCTAGAATCTGTTTGTTCAGTCAAATGTTAACCAGAGAATCCATGATTTGGTTAGTTAATCACAGAAATCGATAACCAGGCGATTTTGGTCGATTAATGACATTAACCAAGGAAATTCTGGAATTTTGTTTGTTCAAACTTTGACGTAACAGTCAAAAACAAAACAACTTTCTTTCAAAAATTAAATTTAATTCAATAAAATAATAACAGCAAAATAGTGTGTTGCATTCGTATCTGCTATGTGGACGCATTTTCAACAACAACTGGCAGATGAATAAAATGCAAGACAGTGTGGAAAAAATTGCATGCATTGCTGCGGTTGTCACAATTTTAACAATTGATTAAATCTAACAACTGAATTGACAAATAAACTGGAAAACTGGAACGATTTGTCGCAAATCTGTGGTTTGGTGACCAAAGTAAAAAATAAGTGAACAAACGCTTTTTGGTTATCACAGTTATTTAATCATGGGTTAAACTAAATCTATGATAACCTAACCACTGATATAACCAGCTGTGAACAAACCGGCCCTTAGTCGCATATTCATCGAATTTTTTGTTGGTCAGAAATTGAAGATTTCAATCGGTTCTAAAAATGCGGTGTATTTTTTCTGGTGAAAATCATCTATTTGTTATTTATAACATTTTTTCCAGCCAACCCATTATACCGAGCTCCAGCTTAACCAAACGGTCGTTGAGGGAGGACCCTACACTTAGTTTCTCATAACCATTCGTTTCTATGAGGGTCAAATAGAAGCTTTTCCAGGAAAGTTATACTCCCAGATGTTTGTCAGACGTCACTAATCATCGACCAGATGTTGCAGTCTGAAGAGAATTGGGCGGAATTATGCAATTTTATAACCATCCTACAAAATGAGCTACGGAGAATAGAAAGGCTAAAAAAATCCACAGCAGCTCTCGTGTTTCTATGTAGATATTGCGACATCTGCTCAGGAAATATGTTCATGCAATTAGTCATGGAAAGTATTTCTCCATGGCATGAAGCGTGGGCAATAAAATACTGCGTGCTCCGTGTCTTCATCTTCATTTACGCATTCGGGGCAAGATGGTGAGCTGTCGTGCCCAAAACGGTGCAGATACTCATGAGAGCCACCGTGGCCAGACAGGAACTGTGTAAGGTTGTAATTACAGTATTCATGGTTACGTTCTATCCATTCCTGGATTGTACGATAGGCATCGTATTGGTTTAAGACTCTTTTGTTATATATCCTCAACATTTCGTCTGCAAGAATGTTGACGGGAACTATTCCAGCTACAATAAAGGCGGCCTCATCCGATATGTCATAGCGTTTTTCATGTTGCGTTGCTGTTATATAAATGTGGTCGAACTTCGACTATTGGCCAAGCCTAGTTTCTATAATTTTGCGACAAAATGTTACGACGTAAATGAAGGACTGCAAAGCATGGTACAGCTGCACTATTCAAATTTTCTTTTCGGTATCCCAAGCATTCATTTTAATAAATCTAAATAGTAACGTGCCAAATAATAAAAAAAACAACGCCAATACTCACACAGAAAAAAAAGTTATTACGTTTTGTTTTTGTAGCACGATTCGTGCGCCACCCTGTACTACGCACCCCTCCCACTTAGCAACATTTGCCATTTTCTCTCAGAAGCTATGGATGCCGAGTGTGAAATGCCTCATAGTACATACATGGTTAGATATGTGACTAACAAAGCCAACTGCATATTTTGATAAATCTTTATAGTTATTTTCATCAATATTTCAAAACATTAATATTTTGTACCTCTAAATGGACTTTTACTAAAATAATCAAATTTAATAATTTTTTGGTTACTCTGTATTTAAGAAACATTATTAAACATTTTAAACCAATGGGCCACCCAATTTAGTTAATTTTAAATTTTTGTTTTCACGGGAATGACAGAACTAACATGGAAATGACAAAATCATATCTTGGTAATGTTTTGTACTTTTTCGTTTTTTTTTATTTACACTTTTGCGAGGTGCCATGATAAGTACAAATTACCTTTTATATCAATCTATATATATAAAAATTGAGCCTTAAAATGTTTGTCGCCGATTCACGCTTTAACGCATTTACCGTTCTTAACCAAACTTTCGCACATCTTTGGTATTGGTCCATACATGAATCCTGTGAAGTTTGGTCAAAAATGGACAAAGGGGCGTGGCACCCCCCATACAAAAAAAAAACATTCAAAATCGTATATATCGAAAACCACCAAATCGATTGACCAAACTTACAGATAATCTTAGTTATTGGCCCTGGAGTTCTCCTGTGAAGTTTGGGCAAAATTGGATAAGGGGGCGACCAACACGCCTGCCTAAACCTAAATTAAAACACTATATACATAATTTGTTTACTATATCATCAACTCAATCAAGGAATATTTTGTATGTTTAATACTTTTTTTCTGTATTAATATTTTTGTTAGCATTCTATAGCTCCACCAGCTCTCGAAACAGATTGATTAATTTGTGTTTTTGCTGGAATTGCAAGCCACCGAAAAAAGATCCGTTTCGTTGCTTTTAGTGTGTGAATCGTAAGTGTTTCATGTTTTGTTCATAGAAAGAAACTGATTTTTTTGTTCTATTTTGTTGTGGTATTGCTTTATTTAATTCATTCCATTTCAATTATTTTAAGGTTACTTATTTGAAATCAACTTATTATGCGGCCAAAAAAAGATAAATTTATTTTCAAGATTGAAGATTTCATTGTTTTATTTTAGTTTGTGTCAAAAATGCCACGTCAGCGAAGAAGTGGTATTGGTCATCGGTCGCGTAGGACTCAAAATAGATCAAATGAAAGGCAAAATCAATGACAAGAAGAGCGAGAAAATCAAAAACAAATTCAAAGAGAACGTATGGACAGATCACGTTCAGGTCATTCATCTGAACAACGCGAACAACGTGTTGCACGAACCAATGTTAATGTTGCTTTGAGTGGTGCTGGATTTCGATATAATAATGCCATTGATTATAGTTTGCATACATTTGTGGTTATTGGCGCAATAAACAAATTATGTCAATATTGTAATGCATTCAAATTTGGAACTGAAACTCCTGGAATGTGTTGTGCTTCTGGGAAAGTTCGATTACCAGAATTACAATATCCACCTGATCCATTACAATCATTACTTTCTGGCACAACACCTGAATCAAAACATTTTTTGGATAACATTCAAATGTACAATTCATGTTTCCAAATGACATCTTTTGGAGCAACGAATATAATAAGAAATAATTTTATGCCGACATTTAAGGTAATTGTGGCATAAGGCATTTCAAATGAAACGTTTGAAAAAAAACTGCCAAATTTGTGCGGTTTTCACAAGTTCAAGCTCATCACTTAAATACTTTGCTTCTACATTACAGATACAAGGGCAAGTCTGTATATATAAAAATTGAGCCCTAAAATGTTTGTCGTCGATTCGCGCCTAAACGCATTTACCGATTTTAACCAAATTTTCACACATCTTTGGAATTCATCCATATACGATTTCTGTGAAGTTTGGTCAAAATTGGACAAAGGGCGTGGCACCGCCCATACAAAAAAAAAATCAAAATCGTATATCTAGAAAACCACCAAATCGATTGAGCTCAAACTTATGGAAGATCTTAGTTATTGGCCCTGGAGTGGTCCTGTGAAGTTTGGTCAAAATTGGACAGAGGGCGTGGCACCGCCCATACAAAAAAAAACATTCAAAATCTTATACATATCTCGAAAACCACCAAATTGATTGAGCTCGAACTTACAGATAATCTTAATTATTGTCCCTGGAGTGGTCCTGCGAAGTTTGGTCAAAATTGGGCAAAGGGGCGTGGCACTTCACATACAAAAAAAATATTTAAAATCTTATACCTCCTATACAAAAAACATCTTCTATGGGGTGAATCTCGATGAGTTATATCTCGATAACCGCTGGGCCGATTTTTTTTATTCTTTTTTTGTTTTGTTCGTATTGCTGTATTTCAGGTTTAGGCAGAAAGAAAATTCCACCAAGTCCATTTATTATCATTTCTCACATTTTACGAAAGAACATTATTACCTAAGACCTATTGCTTCTTCGACAGTCTTGGAATTGGAAGTCAAAGTTTTTAAAATTTGTAGCGTTGATGCATTGTCCTGAAATTTAATAATATTGTCTAGGCAATATGATTTCTGGAAAAACAAAAAATGTTGTGTACCACAGAGCATTACAATAAAAACAGTTTATCTTTTTAACTATTTTGCACTACGAAGTGTGCACGGGCTACGCTAGTTTGAAATAAAAAGTAAAAATATTTGAAAATTTGTTGCAATTTGATTGAATATGTCATTTCCGTGCCCAAACTGTCATTACTATGTATGCCACGGGAACCATGGAAATGACATCGAAAGGTATTTCTCTAAAATTAAACCGAACTTTACTGAATATTTTCTTAAAAACGCATCTAATTAATTAGGTACCCAAAAAAGACATTCATTGGAAAAAAATATTTGATATAATTATTAAATTATTACAATCAATACACGAACCACGGTAATGACAACTTTGGGTAACGAAAACATGAAACTTCTTAACAACATGAAAGAAAAATTACTTCTAATATATATATGGGCTTATTGCGAAATTTTCCGAAAACAATCAGCACGTCCCGTTTTTAATGTGAAATCCGCCGCCTAGTCTGCGGCCGTTAATTCAATTTTTTTTAATGTCACGGCAATGACAATTTTTTTGTGGCAATCACTAAATACCTTCTACGTAATTTTTTAAATTCCCTTAAAAAAAATTTAGTGGACCCCAGTCCTTATTGTTCTTTCTTCTTTAAGGCTTCATTAATAAAATTTGCCAACCAGCTTTCATTTTACAAATAAAATACATTTGTTGAATAAAGGTACAACTTGGGACATGCCATGGTAATGACATTTTTGGTGTTTAAGTTAAAATTTCGGCATTACTGCAAATTTTTATTTTTATTTTTTTATGTGTACATGTTATAATAATTTCTGCAGAGGCGTATCTCAGTCGAATAATTAAAAAAAAATATTTTTTTAGCCTATAAATGCCTGAACGCAGAATATTAATGTTTTGAAATATTGACCCACATAGGTACATTTTAAAATAACTGCTTCTATAGTATAGCAAAAAAGAGAATATATTCGACTTTACAAGATTACCTCGATGGCTATCTCTGCATATAATTCGAATTGTTCATTCTTTATTTAAATCTTTTTAACGGCTTATACAGATGATGAATGGTATTAAATATAATATTGCTTTGAATATAATATTAATTTGCTGCTGTCTTTTAGCAAACAGAAGAATCTTACAGGAAAAATCTTTAAACTAAAGCACTTACAAGTAATAATTGTATTTTCCCTTTCCCCTGGACACGCCTCGAAAAGGAACATTTGTTCCTAAGCTAAGCTCCATATAAATCGATGCATTAATCACAGTTACGCTCGTGCCTGTCCACTTTATAGCTTAACATTAAGCCGACATTAAAACGTCGACTCTGTTTATGGATGCAATTCATCAGCATGCACTTACAACGGGGCTGTAGTTGCCATTTTAGATATTATCACAAGGCTATTGCATTGCATCGAGCTTTAATCCGCGTATTACAACTGCCCATTAGCAATTGATCGGGCTGATTAACATTCAAGTTGCAGCAGCTTCTTCTCTATTAATTTCATCTTACACGAGGATTTCCCCAACCAAGCCTGTTTTATTTTATAGAAAAAAAAAGCTAATCTGAAAGCAGTTTATTGTAAATCAACAATTTATTTCCGTGAAGTTAAGTAATTTCTCTAAGCAGATACACATTTTTGAATTCACATCACAGAGACTATAGTCACTCCCCTACCGAAACCACATTCAAATGCTTACGCAGATTTTATCTTCAACGATTAGGCGCTAATTATATCAGCGTGCATTCAAATCACTGGGCGTGACTGTAACTCATTTAATTGGGTTAAAAAAGTGTAAACTTACAGATTTACAAATCGGAGCCTTGAACTTGATTTTTATTAATTAGTTTACGCTTTTTTGTACTCATTTTCGGAATCATTCATTAAAAGTTGTATTACAACAACATTTGACCGTGACAATGAAAAAAAAATAATAATAATGTTACGTATACGCACGAGTGCCTCGGCAAACATTTTTTTCTGTGTTTTTAATTAATTTGTGCAATTTGTTTTTGTATCTTTTCAGATTGAACAAATGAGACGGCCAAAGTAAACTGAATTGGTGACTTATACTTTTATTTCGGTTCTTCGGTTAACGGTTCAATAATGCAGGCGTTAACTTTTGCGTGTAGTATACTATTTGTGATACTGGACTTTGCTCAGGGACAGAATCAAGATGACAATGGTAGCAGTTTATATATGAGGAGGTAAGGAAAACAGTTATTTTAAACTGTCAATGGTTTATTTAATGCAAGTTTGAATATTTTAACACCTCCGACCAAACCACCTACACCACCTATACACCTCTGTTCATATATAGCTTATTAGGAAGTGCAAATAAAATTATTTGCATTGATCATCAGAAAATACACGTAGATACACAATTTAGTATCGAATACAACTACTAATCGATGGGTCACGATTTGGTATTAGTAGACAAATGAATATGCAAACACTTCGGACAATGTTATGGATTGAACTATCTTTGGATTTTTGAATACCGAACAGAGATGCTAAACAGCTCATCAGAAAAGCTACAACCAGTGGAATACATAATTCATTATAGTAACGCGTTAAGGGGAGGCATAGCATACATACAGTTGGAACTATACTGTTGACAATTTTTGTCAATAACATAACCAACGTGGTTGGTGATTGGCTCTTATTTAAATATGTAAATTATAAACTTTGGCATCTCAAACCAGACGACTTCCATACAAAAAAAAAACAAATTGGTAATTGGGCTGAATGTCATAAATTTTGTAGTTAAATGAACTGGTGATGGTGGAAAATTTCAGCAATAAACACAAACATGTTGTGTGTTGGAAGGGCGCATGTATACCAAATCATCAACCAAGTACGTGTGGAAGAAAACAATGCCCCATGACTGGACTATCAGCTCCATTTGCTCCATCTCCAAAAAAAGGCGATCCTATGTCTTGCAAAAACTATTGAGGTATATCCCTGCTTAATGTCGCGTATAAGATCCTAACTAACGTACTGTGTGGTATTACGTACCAGCTTGGCTTCCGGCCCAGCAGATAGACTATCAGACTGAGGCAAATAGTGAAAAAGTGCACAGTGCACCACCTTTTCATCGCCTTTAAAGCAACGAATGACAGCATACATCGTCGGGAGCTCTATATGACGATGGCCGAATTCGGAGTCAAGGCAAAACTTATTTAGCTGACACTGAAAAGCACGCGGTGCAACGTGAAATTTGGAGTACATTGAACGTAGCTTCTCTCAACGATTTCAAACATTCACCGGATTCCGGCAAAGAGACGCGCTCTCATGCGACTTCTTCAATCTCGTACTAGAACAGATAGTGCGCAGGGCAGAGCTGTTAACGCCGAAGACACTATCTTTAAAAGGTCCTGGGGTATGCGGACATAATATTGACATGATTTGTCGTTCACAGCGTACTGTGATAGAAGCTTTTACGGGGATTGAAGAACACACGAAATTCGTTGGCTTTGAAATAAATGAGGACATGACTTTGTACATGCTAATAACAGATTAGCAACCATCTGTTCACCTGCCAATTAAACATGAATCATACCCTAGTGGAGATCCGGCGAAGAATTACCCTAGGCAACCGCTGCAACATCAGTTTTGCGAAACAATTGTGTTCAAAACTCCTAACTCGAAGGACGAAATGTATGCTCCACAAAATCATTATCCTGCTAAGTGCCGGATGATTGGCAAGAAGGCAGAGCTTATACTGGGCTCCTTCGAAAGCAAAATATCAGATTTTTGGTCCAGTGTGAGAGGAGGGCAAATGGAGGAGAAGATACAACCGCGAACTCTATGAGCTGTACCAATATGTGGATGTAGTCCAAAAAGCCAAAATACGTCGACTAGATTGGCTGGGCTAAATCGAGCGAATGAACTATAATACTCCAGCTAAGAGGATCTTCGAATCCCAGCCGCCAAGTTCGAGAAGACAAGAAAGACCGAATCTCTATGTTGGCTTGTGAGTTTCTTACAATTGCCTCAGGGATGATGTTAAAAAAGTTACACCATAGCGCATCGCCTTGTCTCAAATCTTTTTCGACATCAAAGCGGTTGATGATGTTTCTGCGGATGCATCGAGATTTCTCCATTATCATTCTGCACAGAAGAACGAGTTTGGCAGGAATGCCGAAACTTGACATGGCTTTGAATAGCTCGTCCCTATATACGCTATCACAGGGGACTTTAAAGTCGATAAAAAGATTTAGCGTGTCGATGTAAAATTCCTGGGTTTTTTCTGAGATCGGTCGGAGTGTCGATTGTAGACTATCCTGGCCTAAAGCCGTACTGATATGGTCCGATCAGATTGTTGGCGAAAGGTTTTAGAATCAATTGATTCGACCGCTCGCTTCTCGTGCTCGAGGTGTTCTTCCCTTCTTCTTTGCCCGTAAAGCTCACGAGCAGCTCTCTCTCTCCTCGTCTGCAGCATTGCTTGGTAGACCTCGTTCTTTGCTGCATGTGTCTGTCGGCACTCTTCGTCAAACCAGGGATTTCGTTGTGGTCTTCTAGCGAAACCCAGTACATCGGTGACAGCTCCTATGATGGCACGCTGGTTGCGCTGCCACTGATTCTGCCTAGGCTGACGATGGACTTGCTGAGAGGTTAAGGGAGACGCGGTCTGCAAAGTTCTTGGTTCTGATCTCTTGTGATAGTAGCTTCGGGACGTCAAATCTCCCCACAGTATCGGTTCGGTGTTGTGGCGTTGTGGATATCCGAATACACACTTTGGCCACTACCAAGTAGTGACTGTGTGTTATTTTGGAGACCGCTACGTACCCTTGTGTATGTTGATGTGCGGGAAACTAGTGCTAGCAATGATGAAATTTCCTCCCGCCGCAAAGACGCTTTCGGACTGCAGAGCCAAAGATACCCCCTTTCCGATTTTGGCGTTAAAGCACGCGATCTTTCGAATTCATTTAAATAATAATCATTCATTTGCCGTCTGTAATTTTTTAACACTTAGTTCAGAAAATGTCGCCGTGCAAATTAAATATTTTAAATTTAAATAAAAAAATTTTGAATATAGGCGAAATCGAAAAAAGGTAAAAAAACGTCTGAAGTTGGCATGAAATTTTGTATTTCTCGAAGTACATTATCTATAACATTGTGAAAAGCTGGATCAACCCAATCTGCACTTAAGTTAGATTATCTGCTTCGTAAAGTTAAATTTTAAATTGATCGCCAAAGTACTTTAGTTAGTATCCTGGTTTTATATATCAGCATTCGGACCTACGAATTTTTGTCGAGGGTTTTTCAGCGGTTACGACACCACAATTGCATTTGATCGCATATTCCCTATAATGGGCATGCGTGTCCTTTAAGGTTGCTCCTATTTCTGACTACTACTCGGTCGATACATAATTAAATGTGAAATAAAAAAAAATTGTTATATTGGATAGTTTATTTTTTTCTTTTGGCCGAGCCCAGCGCACCCCTGCCCCCAGCAGGTACGCGTATGAGCAATTTCTTGGCTTAGATAAAGGTCTTTACGACTTTGAGCAAATTGTAGCTTCGATGCGCGCTACATTTTTAAACTTCATCAATATAAAGGGTCCGCCATCGAACGTTTTTTTTTCAACTAGTGCTTATTTCGCGAATGGTAACACTTAGCTCATGTCTGATTTGACAGATAATTAGTTTTATCCTTCCGCTGAACGAATATGGTTGTGTATACGCTTGAACAACGCTGGGAAATATTGCGACATTACTTTGAAAATCATGGTAATGTTGCAGAATGTGTGCGAAAATTGCGTACGGATTTTGGAAGAAGAGAAGCACCGTCAGCTCCGTATGTTCGTTATCTTGTGAAAAAAGTGAAAGAAACTGGCATCCTCATCGATAAACCAAAGCGTGAAAAGCCAAAAACAGCCGATATACCCAAAACGAGTCACTGTTTGGTGCGGATTTTGGTCCAGAGGCATAATTGGGCCATTTTTCTTCGAAAATGAGCAAGGAGTGGCCGTTACAGTCAATGGCGATCGTTATCGGGCCATGTTGAACGAATTTTTGTTCACAAAAATTGAAAAGGAGGATATTGGCAACATTTGGTTTCAACAGGATGACGCTACGTGCCACACAGCCGAAGCTACACTCGATGTTTTGCGCCCTGTTTTTGAAGATCGCATTATCAGCCGCAGAGCTGATGTCGTTTGGCCACCTCGGAGCTGCGATTTGACACCGTTGGACTATTATTTGTGGGGTGCCGTAAAAGATAAGTGTTACGCCGACATGCCAGAGACAATTGACGCTTCAAAGGACAATATTCGTGAAGCCATTGGTGAAATACAGCTGCACACAATCGATAATGTGCTTAAAAATTGGACCGATCGTGTAGGCTACTGCATGGCCAGCCGAGGCAGCCATTTGAATGAAATTATTTTCCATTATTAACCGGAAAAATTGTACTTTCAAATAAAAAAAAGAAATTTGAGAAAATATTCAGTAGTTTTTTTTATAGCATTTTCAAAAAAAAAGTTATTTGGAGGACCTTTTAGATAATTTTGGTAAATAAAAACCAACCAAAAATAAATTGATAATATTGAAAAGTAATCTGAATACCGCATGAAAAGGACCAAGGAAAGCCAGTTTGCAATGCAAGTTTGCTACCATTGCAAGGAATTCCTTGAAAAGTTTGCTGCTCTCATAAAACTAGTTGTTGGCAGAGATGAAGGCGGTAAGACAAAACAAGATCTGCATCCCAATTCAAAAATTGTAAAAAAAAATCAGTTTAAAAGAAGATGACAAGGTCATCATTTAAATTGTAACAGGTTGCAGGTTATCTGCGTTTTTTTTTGTTAAATATCGAATATAGTTGCACCCCAATGGCTGCAGATACTGTATCTGTCTTTCGTTGTTGCGGAACCAATCGATATAGAAAACAAAATATTTTACATTAATTCGTAAACACTTTCAGTACATATTTCTGATTAAGTACTTATCTATGCCTTAGACAATAATGTTAACAATGATATACAGCACAGATGTAAACGGTTAAGAATAATTCTCAGTCCATCAATAAATATACGTTCTTCAAAGTTGCCAATGTGAACAAACCGTCAAAAGAACAATTACAACAAACACCGCCTCTCGATCTCACTACGACAAAGGTAACTCATACTCATTCACAGTTAAGGTACCCCGACCCCAACTGATCCGCAAATTAGATAGATACCTACCATGTGAATGGCTTTAATGTCCAACCCACAGTCCACATCGATTAGTCAAACAATATTTTTTTTTTGTTTGTCGCCATCTTCTTCTTTTTCATTACATCTAGTTGTATTTATGACATTAATCTCCTTTCTGTTTATTTTGGTAATTTTTCTTCGGTAACCTTGACCGACTGGCAAAATAGTTATTACCACACCAGCCCCATAGACCGATCATCGACCATAAAATGAAATCGACAGTCATCACAGATTGCCCCAATGAATCTAAATCGTTGTTAGCTGGTGTTTGAATAAACCGCTAATTACGGGCAGTGGGAAGTTGACTTTATTAGTTTTTTTTTTTTGCATAAAACAAAAATACGACAACCTAACTAACTTTAGTTTTTTATTTCCATTTACAGATACGAGCATTTGGATGTAGATACGATTTTGGCGAGTCCGAGGTTGGTATCAAACTATGTCGAATGTTTGCTCAACAAGAAGCCGTGTGCACCTGAAGGCAAAGCGCTTAAGAGTGAGTATGATAATATTATAGACCATAACCGATTAGAAACTTAAAATTGACCAGAGACCTTAGGCTGGCGTTTCCGGTAGATTCTCTTCTTATACGGTAACAGATTTTATTTTCTACCGGTTTTGAGCTTATAATTTATTCAATTTGAATGCAATCGATTATTGGATTCGATTTAAGCTTAAACACGACACAGGTTTGTATTTTATAATTGGTTCATCTTTAAGCGTATACGCTGTATGGAAATTAGATTGAAATCTGGAAGTAGATGTGAGAGATGTTATTTTTAAACATTCTGAAGGTTGCGTTTTGTTCTAAAAACTATTTTTTCGTCACGTAAGCCATTTATATTGAATCATGTTGAGAAGAAAATTAATTTTGAATGGTAAATGGAATGTTGACCTAGATTTGCTGTTGCTTATATAGAAAATTAGACCAGAATCAGGCAAATGGCTGCATAATTTGTTGGGAGTGTCCACCAAATTATCTGGTTTTATTTCATTTATTTCGAAGTCCAGATCAGATAGTCCTCTCAATTTTAAGTATGATTACGAGTATATAATTTTCTGTCTGATTCATTGAATGAAAAAGCCAGGCTCCATGACTACACATACAGGGAACGATTTGCTTAGATTTTCTAGTTCGTGCTACGTTATTTTGTCTTTTTCTCTATACGTCTCTATATACTATTCAGACCCATTTTATTGGACCACTATTAATTTGTGGCACAAGTCGTCGTCACTTTTCTGCATGCAATATTGGGGGATATATTCCTAAACTTGTTTTTCAGATACTTGAGAATTTTGCGGATTGCATAAGCAGTTCAAGGTCATAACCGGTGAAACTTACTTACTTACTTATCGGGCTCCCGACCCGTGAAGAGTCTCTGCCTGAGACACTGCAGCCTTCCATCCTCTACGATCCCGGGCACGCTGCTTCCAATTGTCCAGACCAAGCGCTCTGGCATCCGCGATGGCTTGGTCTTTGAAACGGAGGTTCGGTCTTCCTTGTCTTCTCGAACCTGGGGGCTGGGATTCGAAGATCCTCTTAGCTGGAGCATTATTGTCCATTTGCTCGATGTGGCCGAGACAATGTAGTTGACGTGTTTTGGCTGTTTGAACTACATCCACATCTTGGTACAGCTCATAGAGTTCGCGGTTGTATCTTCTCCTCCATTCGCCCTCCTCGCACATAAGACCAAAAATCCGCCAAAGTATTTTTCTTTCGAAGGAGCCCAGTATCAGCTCACCCTTCTTGCTTATCGTCCAGCACTCGGCGTCATGTGACGTTTTGTCCTAGCGGTGGACAGATGCTTGTTTGTTTGTTGATAGCATTTACTTAGTCTTGTCCTCATTTACTTCAAGCCCAACGGATTTCGCCCGTTCTTCAATCGCCGTGAACGCTTCTATCACGGCACGCTGTAGACTAAGAGCTAGCAACGTTACGAGGTTATGGCATTCCAATATAAACCAACGCAGCGCTGCCAGAAATGTATTTTCGTGTTCATTAGTCACTCCGAACTAAGCTCACAAAGTTACAGCCTTGCTAAAATGACTTGAGAAAAAACGTTGCTAGCTCTTACTCTACTGGGAGCGACCGATGATGTCAATATCGTTCGCATAGCCAAGCAGCTGGACGGACCTGTTGAAGATAGATAGAAGAAATCTAAGCTTTAATACACGTGATACAATTATATTTATCTTCTCAGATAGCCAAAACAGCTCTCAAAACTCTTGATTCATCTGGTCAAAAAATCGAATCTGGAAACTTACATGGCCATCTACGTAATTATTAGTCTTTCTTCACTGTATTTCAGTTTACAGGGGCTTTGCTGGCAACGAAACAGCTGACTTACTTGCTAAACTCATCGCCGAAAATTCGATTTATCGGACCTGAACCCTTCTGTGGTGTCAGTCTAAAAACATTTCAGGATCTACATGAAAACATTTTCTCAAATCGAATGAAGTCTGGCAGAACTGCACGAGACAATTCTTCCCAAAATTCTCCTCCAGAAAATCCTACTCTTTCATTAATCTAGACAAAACAGTATAGTCACTGTATAATGATAGAGACAGGCTTATTGAAAACGATATCGTTCGATCGTTTTCATTTTACGTAATCTAGCCCCTGAGAATTCTGACTATTGGCGTCTCACCTGACCCTTCATATAGACTCTGTCTTGAGAGTGACGAAAACTCTCTTCACATACTCATGAAATGTGAAAGAATATCCTTGGCAAGGATATCTCCGGAGTAAAAAGATGGCTCTAGAATCTCACCAGGGAAGGCTCTTTTTGAAGAAGCTTCAGTACCAGATCCAGAACCCCATGAAGGCTTACCCGACTTATCTCTTGTGTATTAACAGAAAATATTTTTTTTACTGTCATTTATTTGATCAAATGTTTGGCATTCACTGTGTCATTATTCCTTGATCTCTTTCCAATCCAATCCAGTAAAAGGTTTACTGATGATATTACGCAACTTTTGAACACGTTTTGTCTCAACCGACTAGACGGTTAAGTTTGTTTTTTAATAATTGCTAAAAATGTCAAAATTTGTTCACAGCCTAGTGCTAAAATCCGTCTCATATCACAAGTCGATAGAAGCAACTTTATTATTTTATTGCTCTACTAATATGTTTGTATTTACAATAATTTCAGTGGAATTAGTCATCTGTTTGTGAGAACCGCTATAGCAACATTAATTAAACGTTTTGTTTGTATTCTGTTTGTATTGGTGAATGCACAAGGGATTACTGCAGTCTTTTTCCCTTCAATGTAGTGACAATTTTCTCAACCTCTTATTAATAGCCTTTTTGGTTTTGTGTGGGAACAGGAAAAAAAGGTAGTTCCTCAGTTTTTGCGTTGTATCTGTATTGCGACTTCTTTTATCAATAAAATTATATGCGAAAGGTGTGTCTAGGTTTCGAGTAAGTCTTGTTTATTTTACGTCTCAAGTTGAAGATAATAAAATGTATATTTTTATTAGTTGTGTTGGAAGTGATTTTGTGATAAGAAATTTCATTCATTTGGTTTTAAGCGTATGCACTTGAAGTCTTTGACTTTGACTAAAGATGGTCCGATGTAGTAGGTCACAGGGTCTCAAAAGCTTTACAAACAAAATTGAAACAATTATTAATTGGCTTGGCGAATTGGTTTAGGTTTTGACCGTGAAGGTTCCCCAGGGATGGCGATGGGTTGCCCAATATGGTGCCTGGTCCACTGTGATGAACTCACACGTCACACCATATTCAACCTAACCTAACTGAACCAATTTTTCTTTGTATAAACTGTCGTGTGTTTAATGGTTTAATGATAAGTTGGTAAGGTACAAAAGGATCATCGAAAAAGAGAAAGAAAAAAGAGGGGTATCTTTGGACTACTCGGCACTTAGGCAAATTTAAAAAAATTCTTTCAACATTTCAATGGTGACACTCACCGAGTAGGATACTTGATTTTATTATTATACGCGAGCGGAGGCCCAAGCATGCCTTACGATAAATCGTATCCATAACAAACAATAGAAGAGGGAAAGAGACTGCGGAAATTCCATTCAATATGGTTGCTTGTTGAAATTTTTACCATTTTCCCTTTACCTATTGTCAAATAGAAGCAATACGTGAGTGAGAAAAATGCTATTCTTACTTCGACTCAGATTATAAACAATAAATTATGCAGAATCTAAAAATTAACAATTTTCTTATATGTTAAGGTATCTACTTTAGGTACAGTAAAATTAAAATTAAATTCCAAGTTCATTCAATTGCGGTGTGTCGAACTTCCTCCTATAATTAACATCACATTATTTTGCCATTAAAAGTAATTTTATAAATAAATTTGAGATCAATATCGAAATGCTTATTATGTCTTCGTAGCAGTTGTAAGCATTAATAGAGATATTATCTAGAAATTAGACAATTGATTGTAGAAAATGACGATGCACACCGCTCATTATTTCATTGTCGTTGGAGAATAATCTCACTGAAGTCAAAAAACATTTGGAAAAAATTAGACTCTATCAAATCGCTAAATTCCTACCTTTCCTTTAACGAAATCAAATTGGTGAAACACTTTAAAAACGGTTAACGAAGAGCCCCATAGATCCTAGAGCCACCTTTTTACTCCGGAGACACGCAGGAAGACAATAGGATCTTCTCTTGGGGTATGTCAGCCAGATTTGCTTGATTTTCTCGCCAAAGATGATATTCCATGAGTATGTCAAGAGATTTTTCGTCACTCTCAAGAAAGAGTCTAAATGTAGGGTCCGATGGGACGCCAATTCGGTGAATAGATTTTTTAATGGCCATTAATTATACCTCTCAGGATTATCAGATTATTTTTGTCCAGATTAATGAGAAAGTAGGATTTTATGGGTGAGCATTTTGAGAAGAATTGTCTGATGCAGTTCCGCCCAGGTGTTTTAAGCCAGACTCCATCGGATTCGATTTTAGTCAAGCTCTTGATAGCCCTATATGCATGATAACTATTTTTTTTTGTTGGACGAAAATTGGAATTAAATCCGCACTTCGTAGTGTAAGTGGCCAGACAAATTATGGGCCGAAACTATACAGGTGGGAACTCTATTGCTACCTGCGAAAAAGAGATATCTCCGTGTATCTTACTGCGCATAATGATAATTAAAGCAGTCAACTCGATTGGTGGCGGATTGTTTAGGGAGGGAGGGTGACCGTAGCCGTCGGTCCCCTAACTATTCCCTCTGACAGTTCATTACTAAGAAGGGAGACTGGTGCATTGCAGAAATGGGTAGTTGAATTAATCCGTTCTTCTGCTTGACCAAAAGTCAGTGGACGGATTGCCTACTAGAAAAGAATGGAGGGTAACCGTAGTAGGCTTGCCCCCCGTATATTTCCTTTGAAAACTCGTCCACGAGACAAAGACTGGTGCTGAGCAGAAAAGTTTGATTGAAGTAAACCATCCCACTGCTTGGTACCGAAAAATGGTTACAGTTTGTCCTTCGGGGAGAGCAAATACGAAGGGTGACCGAAATAGTCTAACCCCCGTCTATTGCCTCTGACGAGAAGTTCAAAGTGTCGAAATGAATTTCACTGATGTAATGTATAGTGAGCTCGTCCAGGTGGCGATTAGTTTCGGTTAGGGAGTGGCCGAATCAATCTAACCCCCCCGCTTGCTGGTAGCCTCTGACAGTCCGGAAGGTGGCTGGTACAGATATGCTCTGCAGCTTGACGTCGAAAAGTGTTGACAATTTGTCTTCGGGAAAAATGGTCTGTAACCGAAACAGTCTGCCTGCATCTGACAGTTCGGCTGTGAGAAGAGAGGAACTGTTGTCGAGAGAAACGGGTGATCGCATCAAAACGACCCTACTGCTTGGCACCGAAGAAAGTGACGGTTAGTATTTGCTGCAGTGGGTAATCGCGTGTTGATGTTTCAGTGACACAAGTTGGACTTTGTAACGAACTTGCTGATGCAGCAAACATCGATTCGAGGCAGGTCGCTTAGAAGAAATAAGTAGCCGCTTATTTTTTCTGATAGCAAAAAATGATTCCATGAAATGTTTTAGTCTCTGTTACTGTTTTGTTTTGTGTTTTTACATAATGCACTTAACTGCACTTAAAAAATAAATAAATAGGTGGCGCAACAGGCGGGTGACACCCAAGGCCTAGCTTCTCGCAACCATTCGTTTTGTGTGAGTTTCTATTTTTGGGACGAATGGAAGGGACCTACAATTTTATGCCGAGTCCGAACGGCTCAATTGAGAAGCTTTTTCATGACAGTCATACTCTCGGATGTTTGTCAGACGTTCGCGAGAGGTGGCGCAGTAGAAAAAACTTTAAGATGTAATTTGGGTTTTTCCGGGGATCGAACCTGGGATCCCTCGCACAGCAGTCCAACACACTAACCACTGCGCTACTGCGCCCACACTTAACTGCACTTAGCTGCCATTAAAGTAGATATCCGAACGCACTTATTGTGTTGTAGTAAAATTGCACAAGAAAATTTTAATGCATTTGAATTCCCAAAACATTCTGCCAAGTTGCTATCATACTACTGTACCATTTTCATTAAAAAGAGGCCAATAGAAACATTATAAAAAAATATTTAATGCCATAGCATAATTTTACAGGCTTGGTAGACTATGATTGACTATATTTGTAAACAAAATAAAATTTAAGACATTTTTTCATAAATGTTGTTTCTCATTTCTCATTTTTTAATATTACATTTGCTTGTTGCCGAACAATTTACAATTACAGAGATAATGATATTAACAATCTTACTACTGAAAAATTAATTAAGCGTATATTGAAATTTGAATTTCTTAAAATAAACATTATATTTCTTCAATCATTATCTAGGAATCCTCCCCGAAGCACTGCGCACAAAATGCAGTCGCTGCTGGCCCAGTCAAAAGGAAGGAGCCCTTAAAGTCATCACATCACTCTACTACAATTATCCACAATACTATGAGGATCTGCGTAAAAGATGGGATCCCACTGGCGAATACCATCGCCGCTTTGAAGAATATCTCCGTGATCAAAAATTCAATTCCATTGGTAGTGATACGGAAGTAGGTTAGTTAATGAAAAATATTATTTCACTTTTCCATTTTAATAATATTTTCCCATTCTCAGGAGAACAAGCTCAGGTAATTCCCAAAATAGTAACACGAACCCAAAAAGAAACACAATTACCATCGACAACTCGTTCTCCATCCACACAACCCATAACGCCATTACGACTTTTCGCTCTTAACAATGACCCCAATAGTGGGCCATTAATTCTGCGTCCTTTGACTCGCTTTTTAGGAAATTTACCTCGTTTCGGACAGCAACGAAATGGGTGATTTCGTACGCCAATTATAGTTGTAGATACTTATAAATATTTTCTCTATTTTCCTTTTTTTAATTTTACGTAGATTTGTATAAAAAAAATTTGTTGTTCATTATTATAAGCTTACATAGAAAAGTATATATTTTTTTTTTATTTTTTCATGGAATCTGGCTATGATTTTCTTTTCCTGTATATATACTCAAAAAAAAGACTTTTTATTATTTTTTAATAATAAAACATTTAAGTAATTATTGAAATCTCTTTTTCATTGACCAAACCTCACGCGGAGTGAGGAGGTTTAAATTGGCTAAAAGGTTGCATGTATATTTTTCTTTGAAACACATCATTCTTCGGAATGTTTTCTAAAAAAAAAACTCAGCTGTACATAAATAAAAATTCAATAAATAAAAAATAACTAAATCTAATAATGTAGCTTTGCCACTTTCACTACAACACATTTACTTGCGCACATCCATTTGGTTTCCTCTTTGCATTTAATCTAAATTTTTATCCTGGTTCCTAATTGTAAAAAAAAATCCCTAATAATGAAAATATCCCGAATTGGCAAACTACTAAGTATAATTTACAAAATTTACACAAAACCCAAACAACAAGGGCTCATCCGTCAGCATAAATATTACACAGCGTCCTATACGACAAGATGATGTCAGTCCAACTGTCCAAAGGGATGAGCTGCCAGAGATTGCAAATCGTTTTGGTAGCGATGGCGAAAGCGACACTGGTTACGCATACAATACCCCAGTAAGTGGATGAAGTCACCACTGTCATGTTGATACTTAACGTATGATTTTTTCTTAGAAACCACCAACCTTGCCAAGTGTGCAGCGTCCAGTACAACAAACCACAAAACGGCCACAGGTAGCACAGCAGCCTCAGAGACCAGAGCAACCTCAGCAATCATCACCACAACCAGCTTTGCCTAGTCCTACACCCTCAAGGAGACCAGTAATAGTTTCATTGTCCAATTCCCGAATTTTATTTTTAAAATCTATCAATTTTAGTCAAATGCTGCCAGTCTACCAAGTTCGGCCAGTGCATCACAACCAGATACACTCCCATCTAGTGCAGGCACCAATTCAGCAAATGCACAGACAAATGCATGGACACAGAACAACGTGCCAGCACCAGGCATAAGTACGACGACGACATACTATCTGAAGACACAAAATCCAGTTTTAAATATCATCAATCGTATAACTATGAAGTTTGCCAACACAGCCGAATTTATAGCCGGAATGCTGAGGGGAGCAGTACCAGTGGCACCGCCGAAGGTATGACTATGACGTTCAAATTCATATGGTACGAGTACGGTAATTTTAATCATTTCTTTTTAATCTACTTTCACACTTTACTTTCAAAAAAAAGACACAATTTGGTTGTGTCAATCTTTTGTAAATATGTACAGCACATGGTATGTTTTATTGTTTGTAAATATCGATTTTTCTTTTATTTAATTTTGTAAATTTATTTGAAGCATTTTGGTACATTTTAAGCTTAGCCTTTGATCGAACTAATCTGTATTTCGCGAGGAGTTTCTATTGAATTTCACAGTTCTTTTTAGATTAGATAATCGCTTTCCTACACACATAGGAGAAAATTGTAAAATTTACAATTTACAATTTTCTGCGTAAAATTAACAAATTTCAATTGTAACTATAGTCATTAAAATTTAATAGTAAATTTCGCTTATTTTTTACTATTTTTTTTTACCTTGAATTTTGTTTTACTATCTGAAGTTTTATGGCTCGGCAATAAATCTGATTGTATCGCCTGGCCAATGGATAGGTCCCTCAACGCCTGCTGTATCCATTTTGTGAAGAATTTCAATATTTTAAACTTTATTCCGACTTCTTTTGTCTGGAAAGCTTCGATTCTGATGTCACAATGCAGGAAATACCCTCGCGGTTCTCCAGCACGATAAAAACATAAAAGCACAATTTTTTAAAGAAACTAAAATAGTAAAACTAAAAAAATTGCTATTAAAGTAGTAAATTAACCAAATTTTCTATTTAAATTGTGAATGGTTTTACAATTCGGATAATAAAGCGTTTACAATTTTTTTCTGTGAGTGCAGTAGCAAGCAAAATTTAGAAAATTAATTTTCTATAGCTTGAGTGTATTTAAATCTACTACATAAAATTAGTTGCCTTTTATGAATTTAATTTTAAATGCAATTCTAATCAAATTTAGTAATTTTCTGATGGAAGTCAAATAATTTTTGAAAGTACGGGAACGGTTTGCACGAAAAATGTACAAAGGTGGAAACATGTAAACGTCAGTGCATTTGTTCCATTTGGCAGATTACGTAAACTTTCTAATAGAAATTTCAGTTGGCTCCAGGATTTAGTAAATTTTTGTAAAATTTCAAGCTTATGGGAATATGTAGACATTTTATGTACAATTTAGACAAATGCAGATATAAGTTTAAATTTTTTGTTGTCGTAAATTTAGGGGATACTGTATTTAAATTATTTGACAAGTATTTAATGTTATTATATTTTCAGGGGATAGTGATTATTATTTCGCATAAAAATGTAAAATCTATCGCCCCTTGTGGTAACTATTGTAGGCAAATAATACCATTTAAGCTGTTTTCATAACTTAGAGCCATAGACTGGAAATTTGTTAGTCGTTGATGGATATACCTATGGTATTTTTGTGGACAGTGGTCCGCAGTGCACTGATAGAAAACCAAGTAGGTCCCTTATATCCCATTCACACCGCACTGAAAACTGAGTTTTCGACCTAAAATTTTACGAAAACTCGTCGAAGTGTTCACACAAATTATTTGCCTGTTTTTATAAATACGGTCCAAGTTCGGTTTGCAAATGAGGCCAAATATCTCGGAATGACTCTAGACTAGACACAAAGTTGAAATGGAAACCGCGTGTAAAAAAATAAATGCGAAGAAATTAAAAACAAATATTGAGAACTTTATTGGTTACTCGTAAAACAGTCCAAGCTTAACCTCTAGAACAAGCTATTATTATATAAGCAAGTGCTTCATTAATTATGGGGTTGTACCAGTGACACAAATCTAAATATTTTACAAACTTTTCAAAAAAAAAGCTGTTAAGATAATTCGTCAGTGCACCGTGGTATGTTAGAAATGAAGATCTCCATAGAGACCTCCGAATTCCCACGGTTAGAAATGAAACGAGAAATAGCGCTCCAAAGCATAGAAATCGACTATTAGGACACGTTAATAACTCGTTCGAGGAAATTCTCGATGAAGTAAATTTATTGCGGCGTCTACAACACACTAAACCTTTTGGCTTGCCCGATAATTATCAACCACGTTAAAATTGCGTAACGAGAAGGAACTATCGCCGGAATGTTGCCTGCCAAATGTGTATAGCTTCGTGATAAAACAAAAAAATGTTTGATAAGTCATAACTTAGTTGCAGTACGAAACAAATTTGTGGGAGGTGGTTTTAGTGAGTAAAAATGTGAAACTACTATGAGCACGCGCTAAGTGTCCTCATAGTGTCATAGTTGAAGATTTCCACTTGCCTCGAGAAAAAAAAAATTCACACCGAACTACGTTAAGTTTGACGTTTCAATTAGCTCTTTAACTACCTATGGAATGGTGGTGTCGACTAGACTCTTACTTTAATGACTAATTTTTGTTCCTATTAAGTTATGTACTTCGTAAACTTTAATTTATTCTTGAAAGCCTATAAAATATTTAGCATAAAAACTATTAAAATCAGAACATCGCAAAATAACCGTTTGGTTGTGGCGCGTAGTGCTGCTGTTCTCAAATTCAAGAAAACTGAATATTTGCAGCAAAGATAACAAGAGGTTCCACATTTGTAAATAAAAAGAAAGAATAGAAAAGTAGAAACGGCAACACTGAGTGCTAGCTATCCTGTCAGCAGTTTTGCTAAGCTCGCTGAATGTTGCAAAAGGTGTGTCTGTTTTAACAACCCAACTTGGAACTCTTGGAAAACAACTTTAAGCAACTGTTTTTGAAAACTGCCATAGGTAGATATAGCGATATGGAAAAACTTCTGCTTCCGATGGAGTTTTTGAGTGTTTTCGCAAAAACTCAGTTTTCGGCTCGGTGGGAATAGGGTATTATGTCTTCTTTGTTTAGCTCACTTCACATATTGGCTTTGCAACGAGCTGGGCTAATAAATCTCTTTGTCTGTCTTTGGCCCTTGGATTTAGTAGTTAGGATGATTATTATCTTATTATAGTTCCTGATTTATGTAGGTATGCGATTTAAAGCTACTCTGGTATATGACCATTTAGCAGGCGGGAGACTCCTCATTTCACCAAAAAATCCGCTCGCTCATTACCTTCAAAGCCTCCATGACCTGGTATCCAATCTGTATTTAATTGATTTTCGAGGAGATTGAAACATTCCATCGACTACGATGTTAAGGCCTTACTGTATGGCGTTGTCCTCATTTTATAATCATTAATTAATATTTTATTATTAATGTTATAAAATATGTTTGTGTTGTCTTACTGATTCTGGCAGTATTTTCTTTAATGCCTGTTTCTTGCCACCTGTTGAAGGACGTAAACACATTCGAAATGTCGCACATATAAAACTTTTCATTGACCTATAGCTCGCATAACGCCTAGATTATAATGTTAAGTATAAAGGTCACTCAAAATATCCAATTAATAATATAGAGAAATATTTTTTCATTCATACTACATTCTCTTAAACTTTTAATCGGCGTTAGCGAAGTTAAAGATTTTTTGTTTTTTTCCTTTTTTTTTTGCGTCGTGCAACAGTAAGACTATGCAAATCGGGCTTTGGAGTCGGTGTAAAATATAGCCTATTTTACAATAAACCCTAAATCAGATAAATATCTTTCCCGTTTGTGAAATATCCTGAAGCTGGCCAAAGATATTGCATGAGCATTTTTGATAGAGAATTTTTCCCTAACCCAAAAGAATGTCCTGATATAATTTATACCTCTTTATGTAGGATAGCTGAGTTTTGCTGTCCTCCGCCGGGACTAGGGCCTTCCTCGCTTGTGTTTTATCGAAGACCGCATTTCAGCAATCATCAACCAATGCTTTATTCAATATTTTTTACAATACTAACAATATCAATATTTTCTTGTAAGCAACCGCGATGTCATGTCAGTAAATTTAACTGCTTAGTGTCTATGAGTTGCGGAAAGAAGCTCACAAAATACAAGTTTAAAATCCTGCAAAAAATTGCAAAAAATATTTTACTTCTTTTTTCTGCACCTACTTCTGAGGTGGAGCAGTCTCATGAAAAGTGTCAAAATGTAAGCTGAAGGCTGTTTTTTTTATCAAACTGAAAATTGTGCTTGATTGAAATTTTTTTCTCTCAAGACGCACTAAATGGAGTAGCTACACATCAACACAATATTCAAATATAATCGAACGAAATGTGTTGTTTAAGGGGGCAACATTTTATTGGTTACAGCTATTTCGAACTACCCAACCCAACCAGTTCATCATCAGGCTCCTTTAAATGATTTTCTAAAAAAATATTCCAATTCTGACAGTAAATTTGTTGCTTTCAATACTCTTGGAAAGTTATTTCAAGGCGAACCTCTCACTAATTTTCGACTAGGTTTTCTAGAAGCTAGGCCCTTGCATCGTTAGTCTACTCATAGTGCAATATCAAACAAAAGTGAGCACAAATTAGCTGTCAGTTGTCAAAGTCAAAGATTTAAAAAACGAACCTCTAAAAGAATACCACATATAAGTAGGTATTTAAGAATAATTTTAAAAAGGGTAATAAAGACATAAGTTCGCCCTAACGCTAGGCGGGAAACATTTGTAATCGGGTATTGCATTGTACATATTTAAAGCTCTGTCAGTATTTTTGGAATCTTAAGCTGTCTAATTTAGCAGCCCATTTTAAGTTTGTAGGCTTAAATTTTAAAGCTGGAGGTTTTTGAACTTTCTAACAATTTTATTAATTCAATTTGAAATTATATCTGCATACTTATAAATAGTAGTAGTTTCCAAAAATAAATTAACAAATCATTTTTTTGTAAATATTTAGACAACTTTAAGCATACTTAGTACCTCCCCCTTGTACTCAAACTTTGTAAACTATTTTTCTCTTTGTCTTTCAACATTTCTTGAGAAATCATTTTCCTAAAATAAATAACAAATTCTGTCAAAACTGCAAAATTATTATTTCCCCACCAAAAGTCCTGATCCCCTTGTACAGTTCTATTACTACTACCACATGCATTATAATATTTTAATAATGACAGCACTTTCCTCTAAATGCTGGGTATGTAAAACTGTACAGTATTCTGCTTATTTATAATTTATGCTCAAAAATGATCACCAAAAGAAAAACCTTTAATTTACAGGCAACAAAACACAAAGCTGAACGACATCGTACACGTTGCGATAGATTGCGAAAAACTGTTCTCTCATACAAAAACACGAGAACAGTGACCAACCACAACCATCGTCATTAAGAATACATAAGTACACTACATCACGTTTGATTTTTGTGCGAGAAAAAAAAAAAAAAAAAATAACATGCATGTTAAAAATTTCAACAATTTACACAAAAATTTTCATCAACAACTTTCCATTAACAAAAAAACATATTTTTCTTAATATTTATTTATTTTTCTTTTGATATTAATCATTTTACAAAAAAATTACATCTCTTTCTTTCACAGCGAAATTAAAAGTCATCAACCGTTTTAGGTTTGTTGATCGGCTTTCTTTTGTATAAATTTTGCTATGACAATAAAAATAAGATGTTAGAATATAAGAAAACACTTAAAAAATAAATTAAATAAAAAGTGTTTTGTGCCGTGTTAATTTGTATTTTTATATACCAACAATTAATTAGTGCAAACTGGGTGATATTGATGTTTTACTGTTAATTTTTATACACACGATTTTAGTTGTAAGAACATTTTTGTTTTTGTATCTCAACATATTTTTATATTATAACTATTTAATGAAATGTAAAACATTTTTGTATTTTACTTTTAGGTTAAGTTTTTATTTGTGTATTTTTAATATTTTATAAAATAAAATAACATTCTTTTATAAAAAAAAAATATAATATGTACTTAATTTAAGTCGTCATAGACATAGGTATTTAAAACTGGGAATATTAAAAGCTGAGTGCGAGATTAGTTGGTTTCCTTCAGGATAAGTAATACTTACAATTTTTATTTACTTAAGTGCCCACACTGTTACATTCCCAAATATATCAAACAATTACCGTGACTTTAATAAATTAGATAAATATTTGACATACTTTTTTGAACTATGCCTTATATAATTACATATTATAAAAGAAAGACGAACATCAAGATGATTTACTTGGAAGTAAAAACTTCAAATTTGGCAGTTAAGTCTTTGTGTGCTCAATATGTTCGATAAGAAGCAAAGATTGAAAAATAGCGAATTACGTATTTTTTTTTGAATTCAAATGGAAAAAATGAAAACCAATGCAAGGACAGAGATCCGCCTAAAATAAGAGCCCTCAGGATGATAGTAATGCCATTGTAATTCGATTTTAGTACAATATTAATATTTCAATAATTTACAATATCTACGAATTTAATATTTTTAATCTACGCTGCCTTGTGCAGCAACATTTGTCATAATATTTATCAATCTAAACAAATACCAAAAAGCTTGGACATTTTTTAGGCTTCTTCACTTTAACAAACATTTTGAGGTATCATTTATCTCTCGGTTTGCTTCCAGAGCTGCTGAGCTACATTAAAATTAAAGCAGATATTTTTTGATCAAATGCGAAAAAATTAAAAAGCGAATGTTTCCATTAATTGCAACTCAGTGTTTTGGGTGTTACCAAGTAAGCCTACCAATTTTTGTTTTTACCATTGAACCTTCTTAAACTAAGAATTTGGCGTACATTAAGATTTCATTACTTTTCGTGGCTGACTAGTTTAGTTACACATTTAATTTGTTTCCATATAAGAGAACTTGGCTCTTTTTATACATTTCTGTTTTTGGTGTGATTTTACTACTTTTTGGGAAGTTTTTTTTATTAGATTTTACAAACAACGTTGTAACGAACTTATCTGGATAAGGGTAAAAAGCTGTATTTGTTCTTTGTCGATTTTAAGGCAGCTTTCGATATTATCGACAGAAAGTCTTTATTTTACAAATTGAGCAATCTAGGAGTATCGACGAAAGTCCTTAGGATTATACAAAGCTTGTACAAATATAACAGGGCTGCGGTATGGAATGGGAAACAATTATCCAACTGGTTTGATTCAGAGATGGGGGTTAAGCAGGGCTGTCTTCTCAGCCCACTTCTCTTTTCAATTTTCCTTGACGACCTTACAACATTCCTGCAGGGTGGAATCGTGTTTGAAGTAATTCATATAAAGCTGTTGCTTTATGCGGATGATATTGTCATTCTGGCGGAGTCCTCAACGATAATGCAAATGATGATGAATAAACTGCAAGAATACTGTACAACGTGGAACCTCACAGTCAACGTCGCTAAATCTAAAGTAATGGTGATTCGAAATGGAGCTGGGAGGTACGCAAGGCAGGAAAAATGGGTTTGGCAAAATGAGGAAGTTGAGATTGTTAAGACTTATAAGTACCTTGGCGTAACCTTAACAACTACAATGTCATTTAAGTACCACCTTCAAGAAAAACTAAAAGAAGCGAAGAGGGCAATCAACTGCAATTGGAAGGCGATACTCGGCAAAAAGAACATCCCACCTAGTGCTAAATTTAAAGTTTTCGAGGCTGCCGTTCGATCTATATTGTGTTATGCTGCACAAGTTTGGGGTATCTCTCGGTATGACGAAGTAGAAAAACTTTTAAGATACTTTTTAAAGAAAATCTTCAGGCTTCCAGAAAACACACCAAATTATATGTTGCATCTAGAAACAGGACTGCCTCCTCTATACACATTTACAATGAGACTACATATGCAGTATATATTGAAAGTAATGATGCTTCCCAGCCACCGCCTTCCGCATATAGTGGCAAAACACGCAATACGTGGAAAGCTTCAATTTTTTAAAGAATGGACCAGATTGAGCGCCGAACATAATGTCCCGATAACGGAATATAATGCAGAATTGTGGAAAGAAAGTATTCAGGAGCTGTTACGGAAAATCGATGAAGCCCACCGTACCGAGTGTAGAGCCAGAGCACAGCAGAGTGAAAGCAGGCTTACGTATCGGGTACTCAACCATGATCTTATGGAGCAAAACTATTTCCATGATCAAAATAGTATTGAAATTATTTCGACAATTTTTAAGGCCAGAGGTGAACTTCTTCGTTTAAACTATATGCCACACAGATCGGACAGCAATTCAGAATGCAATCTGTGTAATCTACGTGTGAAAGAAGACGTTCAGCATTTCATAGGAGTTTGTCCTATACTAAGAAGTATCAGAAGAGCACATTGGGGTAAATGTATACTTACGGAAGATAAAGTTGTTCTGTGTTTGAATGGTCAGGATTGGAATGTACTTTCAAGTTATGTAAGATCGGCTATGAAATATCGACAGCAAATTGTAGACGAAGCATTTTAAAAATAATCTTATTTGTGTAAGCTCAAATTTCAAAATATTTTAACTTTCTAACTTTTGTTTATAATAATACTGTAAAAAATCTCTCTTTATCCGGCTGACGGCACTTGCCAATGCACTTTATTGTGAATTATGTAAAATGATTTTAATATAATTAAATAAAATCACAATTACTACTACTACTACTACTACTACAAACAACGTTGAAAGGTCTTCGCTTTGTGAGCAGATTCCAAAGTGGTACCAATAAATAATTACTATTTGTTAACAGTGAATGGTATACGCCCTGAAAAGAAAATCTGAAGTTTTATGCCCAAAACACATGTGCAGAAATTCTGAACGCTTCACTGCAAGCAGGACTGTAGATGAAACAGATGTGCAGAATTCAATTTGCATCGGTTGCTGTCAATGCGGGGAAAAATACGTGAGTGCAACACAAACAAATTTTTCTCGTATGCATCAGTAGCTGAATTAAAAAACTCGATGCTGCCAAGTATATTTAATTTAATTCACTGGGTTACTATGCAGTGGATTTAAAAATAGATACATGTTGCAGTGCTGCGGTGGGTGCAGAGTTTACATTTGTATCACCACATAAGAAAATGTGTATTCTAATCTTGCTGCACAGTGAATTCTGCACGTGTGTTTTGGGCATTACACTTTTGCCAGAGTAGGCACCACAGGATCTAGCATTCGGCCAAATTTCACGATTCTAGGATGACTCACTCACTCATCATCATGAGTAAGTGAGTCAGAAAGTTAGGGTTTTTGAGATTTTTGAAGTCATGTATGTAAAGAACCACTAAAGCTACAGAAATGGAATTTGGTGCGGTCGACCTTTTTAATGAGCTTGGTAAATGCTTCAAGTTTGAACTTTTTTGGCTAAATTGGTTCCGAAGTTAAAAGAGAGTCAAAAACAGTCTGAGTTGGTTTCTGTAAAAAGGGTGTATGCCTTTACTAGAAAACTTGGCTGGGACACTATCATGCCCTTTGATACACACATGTTCCATTATTATGTGTTTCCATTTCCCATTAAATCAATTTTGAAAATGTGATTTCCTTCCGATTGTCAAATTGCGTTTCTTGCAAGGCGCATTTCGAGGAATAATTTAGTTAAGTTCCTGAGAAAAGTTACCAAGTGACTGTGGTACCTTCAGGTATATGTCAATGCCTGCTTTTGCTTTTAAAGCTTAGTACGCTAATCGAGCTAAATTTTAGCTCCCATACAAAATTCTCTCCATTTTGAGCTAAATTTAAGCGAATTCATTTAGCCGAGCGGTACGCTGCTACAGCCAAAAAATCAAATTTTCGTTTCAGACTGTACTGCATGTATTTAGCACGCCCATTTATGGTTCAGCACACTTTTTCAAGCTAAATTTTGACAGATCATGTTGGTTTTTTTCTGATGTTTTTGTGTTGCGGAAAAGTAAACAAGGATAGTGTTTTTCAATGAATACCTCGGTGAGGAGTCCTTTGAAAGTAATAAATTTGAGATCAAGGAATAGCAGACAAGAAAAAAAGAAAGTGCAACGGAAATATAACACTTTTTCGCGTCGATAAATTTTTGAAGAAATTTATTTTTAACGAACAGCTGTTTACTGTTACACTTCTATCCACAGCGCACTGCATGTCAGAATTTAGCTGGGGTTTTAGCTAATGTTTGGAGAGAAAAATTGGAGAGCCGCTTAAATTTAGTTTCGCTCGACCAGCGTGCTTAGCTTAGGCGTGCAAATATTAGGTCTGCCAACGCCAGTATGATTTAAATGATTTAATCAGTTATTGTATTCGGTTTCGTAATTTGCTTCAAAATTGCTGCTAAATAAAATAATAAACAAATTATGTAATACAAACGACGAAATTGTTCCTAATTCTTTCAGTTCTCATTCTCACCTAGCTATGCAATTTTTAAATAAATTCCTGTATCTTTGCCGATTGTAAAATTACGTAGGTACATCCCTGCTTTTAAAATTACTATCACATACCCACACCACACCTTATTTTTGTTAACACTAAAACCATTTCTTTCATTACTGTACAAAATGGCAGCACAGTAGTTGTACATAAAAGGTGGAAACATTATTCAGTGCTGGCACCGGTAATACAGGTTTACATTTTGAATAGCTTATACAAGAACCGCATTGAATTTCAAATCTTATGCTACTTACATTTTAACGTTTTTTTTTTGTCATCAAAGCTAGTGGTACATATTTTGTCGAAGACTAGGAATTTGCATAGTGCTTATGTGTATTACATAATTATTTGTGTTAAATCTCAATTGCGCAGATAAAAAACACAAGTGGCAGGTACATACTTGGAACTAATTTTGCGTGCGTTCAGTGATAATGTTGTCAAATAAGGGTAAATATATCGAAGCTATTTTGATGGGTTGAAATAAATTGATTGCTTAAATGTCATAAATGCCTATTGCCCTTCCATATTCGATTTGTCATGATTTGTTGTATACGAAAATCAGTTGTAAAAAGGATCAATTGAAGTCAGGGGTAAAGCCAAGAACAAATAAACGTCTCATTGCTGTTTTTTTTTTTGCTAAAAATTGACAAATAATTAGTTTTAATATTTTTCTCGTGTAATTTGAATGAAACACATTTCATCATAAAATTATTAATACAAGTAGAAGTAGGTACATATTTTTATTTTCTTTAAATTTAACTGCAATTAATTCAGCAATGATTAGGGCCAGATAACTAAAGTTGCGATGGAACTGATCGTCCTCAGTTCATGGCTCAAAGTCAACATTACGTGCAATTTGTCTAGAGCTAAGTACGCTGCTCATTAGCGGCTAAATTTTGGCGGCTCTCCCATTTTTCCCTTCAAACATTAGCTAAAACCCTAGCTAAATTTTGACCTGGAGTCCTTTGTGGATATAAGTGTCATAGAAAACAGATGTTCCTGCGTTGAAAATAATTTCCCTCTAAAAATTCATCGACACGAAAAATGACTTATTTTCGTTGCGTTGCTTCACTTCCAAGGTATTGCCCGATGTATTAATTTTTGATCTGAAATGCTTCACTTCCAAGGTATTCTTCGATGTATTCATTGCAAAAACTCATATTTTACTAACACAAAACCACAACAAAAAAAAAAAAAGCAACACAATCTTCTGTCAAAATGTATCTTGAGAAAATGTTCTGATTCCGACGCATTAATGGCCGCGCTAAATTTTGACAGATATATGAAGTATATGTAGGTACAGTCTGAAATGAAAATTTGATTTTTTAGCTGAAGCAGCGTACCGTTCGGGTAAATGGTCAGGTCAGCTCAGCTAATTTTTGGAGAGAATTTTGTATGGGAGTTAAAATTTAGCTCGAACAGCGTACTGAGCTTAACTTCCTCAAATCGACGCGGAATGGACAAAAGGACCACCATTTACCTACCGTTAGCAACTGTAGATAAAATATTCCCCGCTCTTTTTAGATTTATTTGTCTTGTTGACCTTCAATTTGACAAAATTTGAATAATTTGCTAACTTTTTTAAAGCTTATACTTTTCGCTTGCAAAATTGATTTAAAGCGTCACATATTGAAAAAAAATGGGGCGTCCCCGAATGCAACATTTTCTTGAGATTTCGTCGATTCTATAGCTCAATATAGCATGTGACAAATATATTATTTCCTTTTTCTTATACTAAAGCCACGATTACACGGTCATTTTTTGAGTCATTTAAATGGCGCTCTGACGTAAAAATCCCGTCACAAAGCAGTCATTTAAATGTCGCTCTGTGTGAGCGCCATTTTAAATGACTAGGAAAATGGCGCACCAAATGTCATGTATTTTGTACCATTTAAATTGCGGAAAAAAATGGCCGTGTGATCGCTCTTCAGTGACGCCTAGGACAAATGACTAAACTTTTTGGCTGTTGCGCCATTTAAATGGCATCAAAACGGAAAATTCGAAATGACTCGCAGTGTCCGTCATTTGATTTTGGGACACAAATGACGATAATAGTCATTTCGTGTGATCATTTTTCCAATGACGAATCGTAGCTTAAATGTCGCTCTACTGCGACATTTTTTCCTGATGTCACAGCGCCATTTAAATGACTCAAAAAAATGGCCGTGTAATCGTAGCTCGTGACATTTTTTGCCTAATGAATGTTTATTTTCTGAAACGCTAATTAATGATACAACTTTTTGGGGATATGAACTTTGTTTCCACTTGAGGTGAACATCAACAATCTCAGGTGGAGACAAGTCCGACCAGTTCACTTGCCAAAATACTTCAGAATCGAATTTGCCCAAAATCATAATATTTCCTCATTAAATATGAGGGTGTACTTGAAATATAACTCAACGATGTTTCGAAATAAAAACGTCAACTTCGTATTAACTCCGATAATTACCTTGGAAAAACATCATCAGGGTAGTCATCGATTGTTTTCGTAGTAAAAACTGTTTAGTCCCTAGATTATTCTGGCACATACCGGTAGCCAATCAATTAAATTCGTGTTGACATAAACTCAACATTAAACAGACAATTGCATGAAATTATTGCTTCACCCTTATCCTAGGTTAATAGCTGAGATCTATATACAAAGGTGTTAACTGAAGCATAACGACTAGCTTTAATTGTGGAGCTTGCATTTTATTACCATCATCAATCAGCTAAACACGTTGTCATGTCATTGGTCGTCTGTTGTAGTGGTTGTCCTCTCTGGAGGATTAATTACCTTGAATATTCCTTGCTGAGATAACACTGCAAATGATTTCACAGCAAGCAATAAGTGGGAACGGGCAAATGGTATTTACTTCCAAGTAAGAAGATAATAAATTTGTAAGCTGGGTACATCGTATAGTGGTTCTACTGGTTGTTAGAGAATATAGTTAAGTTGATCCCTTCAAGGCTTTAATTAATTGCGGAAGGAAAATGTTTTGTTACTCTTGAAGGTCGTTTTTATTTTCATTTCAGAACTCTGGTGGGGGCTGTTGGTTAATGAGAGGTTTGAATAAAATGCGAGCGCAGTTAATTCCAGGAACAGTATATGGCTGCATTTTGGAAAGTATTTTGTTAGCGCGATATTATGAAGCTTTTAGTTTAGATAGATATTGTGTTCATAGTTTCTTTTGCAAGAATGGCACCTCAAGAAAATTTAAATATTTAATTAAAAATCAGTTCCATTAGCTGGGAAGTTGGTTTGGTTGGTTTATGAGATTATATGCAAGAGATACAAATAATAAAAAAATAGAATAAATAGTGGGCGAGTCATGGCCAAGTTCAATCATTCGTTTGGGTGAGATTTCGTATCGTAACATCGGTTGCTGGACAGTATAATTGATGAAAAAGCGAACCCACAAGGCGAGGATAAAGTTTTCGCTACGAACTGCTTTGACATTTTCCGTCAGATTTGGCTCTTAATAATTTTGCTCTCATTTAATGAGTTCACATCAAAAGAGAAAGCCATTAAATTAACAAACTTTGTACCTACTTTTGGAGTTCTAGAAAAAACATACGTACATACTTTATTTTAATCTTAAGTCTTAAAAAAAGTTATGCCATAAGATAGGGAGAAACAAAAGTCACTGGACTTATCAAACAGCGCCCGTATATATGAGGCACCCCTAGCAAAAAAATTGACTGCTCCCGGGTTTTTTTTTCTTCCTAAAATTATTTTTAAATACAGACTCCCAGATTGCGCTTTGTACTACCTGTACTACCTGTACTCGTGATCGAGAGCGTCAAAGTTACCATGGGGCAAATCCACGCTGGCAAAACCACTGCGTAAGCTTTTTCACCTGTCATATTCTTCTGGAGTCTTTTTGAGTAGCTGGAAAACAGCATTGGCCATCCCGTTCGTTAAAAGTGTCATCTTCTTTTCCCACCAAATAAATTCCGACCCATAGCACTTTCGTCAATTCTTTCTAAGGTCATGAAAACTGCCAGCTTATGAAATTGAATCACGGAAACTGCTTAATGATTTTCGTGGCAACAGTTCCACTGGTGATTTGAGGCTTGTTTCACCGAGAAGAGCCTTCACCATAAGCAATTTGCATTAGCGGAATTTTTTGACATTCACTGGGCTTTTAATAATGTAGGGCAGGGGAAACGAAACGTGCACTGGAAGGATAAATATAATATCACCAATTGTATTTGCACGATGCTTGTCACCAGAAATATTAAGTTCACTCTCGGACACAGTTCAATATCAGAAAATCGGTTACCAGAGGCTATCCCAGGGAGGAGTTATTCCCCCCCTTCTTTGGTTTCTTGTCATAGGCGATATACTAAAGGAACTCAGCAACGCAGCTTACCCTAACTGTTTACGCGGATGATGTGGCGATTCTAGTGCAAGGAAAAGTCCTTAACACATTGAGTGAAATTATGGAATCGGCCTTTCGGCCTCAGAAAATGGGCTGAGTGGACTTCGCTTCAGCCCAGAAAAGACGGAACTAATACTTTTTAGTACAAAATACAAAAAAAAAAAGAGGTTTCAAAAGAAACCTGCACTAAGCGCTAGAGTCTCAAACCATAAAATCTGAAGAGCTGCTGCACAATGCTCAGATTGTTTTGGGTACCTACGGACACTGTAACATTGAGCGTAACGAAAGGACTGACGTTCTGGCCAAAAACGGAGCAAAGTTTCTCCAACTTAAAACGATTGAGGGTATAAGACCACCAATAGCCGTTGCCAAGAGAATTATTTCCGAGAAAACTAGAAAAATGGCAGACCAAAGATGGTCTGATATAGTAGGTCACAGGGTCTCAGAGGACAGATCGGAAAAAATCAGAAGAATTATTAAAACTCAGCAGATCAAAGGGTAAGTGTGCTGGACTACTGTGCGAGGGATCCCAGGTTCGATCCCCGGAAAAACACAATTATTACATCGGTTTTTTCTACTGTGCCACCTCTCGCGAACGTTTCTCGTCTATTGCGCCACCTATTTTTTATTTTTTTTAGGTCAAAGTTACCAATGGCGATAGGGATACTCTCTGCGCACTGCCTTCTTAGAAAGCACGCAAGGAGGTATTGTGAGGACCTACATGTCATCCTCTCTGTGAATGTCAAGCTTTTGATTGGAATAAAAGGAAACACTTTGGAAGGTACTTTTTCGAAAATGTGGAGGATGTTGGCCTCTCAAACAAGTCCTGTAGGGAAATTAAGTATTCAGTGATGAACGTACACCCTATTTAACGTTGTTGCGCTAAATACTTCAAAGGCATTTAACAGAGTTTGGCGCCAAGCTCTTTTGAAGTGCGTGCTTATGGGATCGATGCATCTCTTATTCAATAGATTAGAAACTACCTTTCTCGCCGTCCAATTCTAGTTGTTTTGGATGGTTTCAAGTCCGAAACTACCCATATAAATGATGGTCTTACCCAAGGGTCCGTTTTCTTCCTCATATTCATAAATTATCTCTTTCTCTGCAACTTCTAATCCAATTCATTCCTTCGCTGATGAAAGCACTCTTTACTTCTCAACGTCCTAGATCTTCGCCCGTAGTATTGAAACGGCAATATCTATGTTGAGCGCATTAAATTTCAACTTTGTCAGCATTTTAATGTGGGATTCAGCCAATAGAGTGGAATTTAATGCTTCAAAAATACAATGCAATCTGCGCAGTCTCTTAAGCGAAACTCGAATCTGCAGCCATTAACCATGAATGGCACTAAGCATCATTTAAAATGAAAGACTTTTCATTCTTGGTATGTGCATTTATGACAATCTTCGTTGGTCTGGTGCCCCGAAATCCATACTGCATCTACCGGATAGGGCCCAAAATCGAGAGTTGAAACTAATCGGAGACACGAATATCGCGAAATCTATTAATTCGCTTGAACATCGTAGAAGCGTTACATGTCTCACACGGTTTTATCGTTTTTTTAACATACAGCGCTCGAACGAAATTGTCAGCAGAATTCCGAACCCTTAGCAATTCCACCGCAATATTCGCCTTTGATTTTACTGAAACACAATATTTAAACTGCCAATGTTGTTGTTTTTGTTAATTTGTATTACCTAGAAACTTACAAGTAACGGCCAATCGTTTTATAACAATCTTGTCAATTACAAAAGAGGACTTCCAAAGTATGACTTCTCCTTCATGATACTTTAGAAAATTATACGAATTTTTATCAGAACTTCAAAAGTTTATATAATTATTCGCATACGAGGATCAACGTCATCTTTATCATCATTGCTAGAGCTATCATTGTGAACGTTTGAAAATATTGATCAAAAGTGACAGAAATGGGTTCAGTCGTGAATAAAGATAAAGCATAGTATACCTACATATATGCTGTTAAAAATAATGGTCACAAAACATCTATGGTGACGTCGTTTCAGTCAACGATTATCGGAAAACGTAACCACGCACTAAAAAACCAAACGCAAAGCGACTCAATTTTAATTTTATTTAGCTTGTAATGGCGGCGATCTTTCTTTCAAAGTCGCTTGTGACAATGCTGGAAACAGAAAGAGAAGGCAAATACAATGGTGGTGCATTTTATATGCTTGAAATTATAATGAAGTTAGTGGGGGTTCGGTGATTCGATCTGTGAGCGGAAAGAAAATTGTACTAGTTCCTTTATTTATTTAATAGATCATAGATGGCATTAACAATCTATAAATGGGATGAAACGTCATAATAAGTAAGTATGTATCTTTAAGTTTTACATCGGCTTCGCTTTAAACTCTGACAAGGACTTCATAATCTAAATCAGGAAGAGTTCCAGTTGCCAATCGGTGTTTCTTTAGCAAGGCAATTTATTAGTAAGGCTTTGCCAAGATATATAAAGCGAAAGCCGTAAAGACTTAAGTTCTGCTCAAGTAGGCCTCAGTACATTCATCTGTTTCTCTATATACACTTCCGTCACTGAATATAAAAAGTGAAGACAATCACATACAAAATCACCAAGAAAAGTGGAATTAATCTGACTCCGCCGGCCGACACGTAATCAGAAGAGACAATCAATTACGTCAGTAAATTTGATCTTGTTGATCCAATAAACCTCTTGGTACCCATTAACACCACTTTATGCGTACATTTGGAGGAGATTGGCAAAAGCCAAGTCTTCCATTCGCATTGAGTTACTTCCGTTTGTTTACACATCTGCGCTCCCTATTAAAACAACTTCAAGAAAGCGCCTGTTTCCCAGAAATATCATGAAACGAATGCTTTACGCAATCCGTTTACGTGCACGTATAAGTAATTACAAAACCCCAAGAGACCAGTATGTTCATTTGGTTTGAACCTTAACCGGCCCGTTGCCAGCGCTGTCGCTTACTTGTGTTTGCCGCATCAGTAAACAGTGGTAGGTAATTGTCCAGATTGATAGCGAAGCCAGAGCGCCCCCTCCCCCCACCGACTAGCCATGGGGAAATCCCTGTGTAGGTTTACCCGAATGTTGTTTAATCTGTTCTTGTTATCGTCGGTCGTCTTGGATTCGAGTCAGAAAAACAAAAAAACCCAAACCGAGACCAACCTCGAGGAGCATACAGCTGAAACAAATCAGTTTTCGCCCATCCAGTGCACTGCAAATACACTTCTCTTAATGTCACCGTCAGCGATGTGACTCGCTGTCCGGTATCATTAATTGATTCACGCACTACCACCACCGCTGCCCGGTTGGACAGGTTGTCTACGACAAGTCTTCACTTCTTCTCTGCAGAGAGCAGATACATTAACTTGTTTGCAACTTTTTTTTCATGTATCGTTTTTGTTTCTGGTTTTAGTTTAATGGTCTAGTCCGTGAGAATATTTTAGTGGGCTAAAATGTCTCGTAAAGCATCCGACTTAGAATAGGATCTCATTGCATTTAAATTTATTTTTAAAGCTTAAACTTGCCAATTAATTCGACAGATTATGTCGGACTTACGTTTGACTTGAGGAAACAATTTTAGCTATGCAGATACGAGTAATTGGCCGATGGACACGTTTCATAGAATTTGTTACATTTTTACGGCTATAAGTAACGACTTCTGGTTGCGCCTCTGACGTAATGCGATACCTTAGTCGGTACGTGTATTACGTCTCGTCAACATGAGGTTTCACTTTTGATTTTTGAGCCTTGTCCGGTGGGGTTAGAATTTATTACGATGAGATGGAGTTCAGGCAAACAGGGAACCCAACTTTTGATGAAATGTCGACCCTGGGAGGTGTTCACATAGATTAAGTTGTTAAGATACACACTTTGGGCGGGTTCTGTTTGTCTTTATAAATGAAACATGTCGCCTTGTCGGTAGTTTATAATGGACAGTTTTCATGTCACGTTTAAATGGTATACCGTCATGCTGATTTAAATAGATGAGACTACTCATAATAGGGGCATGGGATTAGAAATAGACAAAGAAAGGTTTCCTAAGACTGAAGTCTTTTTAAAAGACTGGCTTTCCCGCATTAAGTTTGTAAATTATCGCACCTAATGTAACAATACTATCTACAAATGCTGGACATTTAAACGATGGTGCATACTGGAAAAGTATACGCCTGACAAATTTTTAGAAATTGGGAGGAAGTCGCCGACCTAAATTTGTGGGCAGGTACTGAAATCTCTTAGGTCCTGAAAGAAGTACCATCCCAGAATATTGTTCTTGGTGTATTGAAAAGTCACTTAGAAAGTGGGTGGTGTCTTCGAGACCAAACTCATCATAATAGCCTCCGAAAAGTTTTTCTACCATCAAGCGCAGGTTAAATCAAGCCCCAACTCTTGCTTAAGGAGTTGGTTCTACAACCAATTTTTAAATATTGGTTGTGGCTGATCACTGTTTGTTCACCAGAGAATTGGTTGATCAAAAATGTTATTTATATTTGAATGTCAGAAAAGGCAGAAGTCCGATTGATTCACTTCTACAAATCTTCGAAAAGAAGCAATTGTAATGTAAATACAGTTGTTAACGTTATCTGTTCTATAATTCTTGATTACGGCCTACCAGTGTATGGTATTAGCTCAAAATCATCTATGCAGATGCAGCTCATTACAACACCATATCACACAGCTGTTAAGGTGCCTGTTCATTTGAGAGTAAAAGTGCTGCGAGCAGCTCTCAAACAGCTCTCGAGAGCAAACTCGCAAGTGGACATAGCCTTGAGAGTAGTTCATGGAGAGCTAATTTTTTACTCTCGAGATTCGAGCCTTTTGAAATTCACTCGCAAGTGGACACATGTTCGGGTCACTATCGGAGATTAGCTCGCAAAATTCCAAAATGGTTCGTATTTTGGGAGCAGCTATCGAGAGTTGACATGGCAAAACAATGGGTATCGGAGAAAATAAATCAACTCATAGTATTACCAGTACACGCACTCACAAGCAATACCAGGGCTTCCCTTAATTTGGTATCCTTTTTAAAAATATTTGGCCCAACAGATTGAATTAATATTGAAATATTATTACTTGTTAAACGGCATCTTCAATTTGAAGCTCTCTTGCAAGAGCAGACCCTTAACCGAGTTGCCGACGACGATCTACCCATGGATTAATCCAGCACTTCTTCATTCTTTTCGTTAAGAACAGTCCTAATAATTATTAACGCAGCGGTAACCTTTTGCTTGTAAGAATACATTTTACACAAACCAGTAAGAATAGACCGTCGACTCCTTCCACATAATGGACTTTGCCTACAAGCTGACGGCGGGCCCAGAATTTTTCATGTATTGATGGTGTACAAAATTAAAGGAGCGCCATTAACGCACGCATACTTGAAAAATCCTAGGCCCATGGTATAGCATGGAAAATCATTGCCGCCATTAATTTTGACATTTACACGTATTCACAGACAGTGTAATTTTTTCCGGGGGGAATCGGGTAGGTGTACGGGAAGTCGGCGGTCTATTCTTACTGGTTTGTGACATTTTAACTGGTAACTAGCAGACGAAATATATCAAGTGAACACGGTTATGAGAGTACTCTCAGGGAATCTACTCTCAAAATGTTATTGCAGAACTCGCGAGATTAAAATCTCCAAATTATTACTCTCAAATAGACAGCCACCCGAGAGTAACTCTCGAGAGTTTTTCTAGCGAAAGTACTCTCAAATGGACAGGCACCTTTAGGACCAGTCTTGGAGATTTTCGTACAACGCCAATAAAAAATATTTTAACTGAAGCTGGACTTCCTCATTCCCCGGAGTTACCTCTCACAAATGTCTAACAAACTTCCGAAAATATAATTGTCTTGAGAACACTATTTGAGTTAAAACTGTAGGACCCTTCCATTCGTCAGAGAAAAAAAATTAAAAACTCATGCTAACAAATGGTTGTGAGAAGCAAGGCCTTGGGTCTTATATGGACATCGTCCCACAAAAAATTCTTCAATGCAAAAATAAATTCAATAAATGAATAGTTTCTGAAGTGTAAGCATTAAATTATTTAACATTTAATTCGCCTGTGCACCGAAATGCGTTTTACCCCATAAAGTTATAAAGTCTCGGCAAACATCGAGTAAACAGTGTGTCTAGACAGTAGATGAAACACCACATTTCGGAGCACAGTATACTGGACAACTGTGCAAGGGATTCCCAGGTTCGATCCCCGGAAAAACCCAAATTACATCTTAAGGTTTTTTCTACTGCGCCACCTCTCGCGAACGTCTGACAAACATCCGAGAGTATGACTGTCCTGAAAAAGCTTCTCAATTCAGCCGTTCGGAATCTGCATAAAATTGTAGGTCCCTTCCATTCGTCCCAAAAATAGAAACTCACACAAACGAATGGTTGCGAGAAGCTAAGCCTTGGGTGTCGACCCGCCTGTTGCGCCACCTATTTATTTATTTATTTATTTTTTTTGTATGGTCCAACTACACATTCTATCTATAAGACCCAAATATCCCAAACCATCGTGTGTTTAAAGACTCAATAGATGACATATACCTTAAGATAGGGGTTCCCAATCTTTTCATACTGCGGCACCATATACAGGTTGAAATAGTTTGCGCCGCTCTTTTAAAAGCACAAATATGTGAATAGAAGCTGATCTTACTGAAGATTCACTAAATGGTTTTTCAATAAAGAAAGACGGGTCAACGCTGAAATGGCTACTTCGTCCCATATATTTTGGCCGTTAGCAATTCTTCCAAAAATGCGGCTCATCGTCACTAACGATAATTTTTCGACCAAAATTGGGATCCTCTTTCAAACTCTCAGAAGCCCAATCCCAGTCCCCGATCAAACTATGCTGTCTATGGTCATTTACTTTGAGCTTCTGAATCAGTTGAATCTTGTACGGGCCCAAGTCCCGATGCAAAGTTCGCCAAGTTGAAATCAGGGAAGAGCAAACTTCTTGAGCACGGCTGGCGCAAGGAATTGACTGCATCGGGTCCTCCTGTACACTTGTACCAACCCCGGCAATGTTTTCGGTCAATCTGGCGTTTATTTGACGTGCCGGTTTTGGTTGATTCTTTACTGAACCGTTTGTCAAGAATTTGGTCACCAAACGTTGGAGAGTTGACTTAAAAGTCTATCGCATCTTCCGTAACATTTGCACTGACGAACACACATTTTGATAAACAAATTGTATATGATTTAGTGATTTGGCATCAGGGACAGATGACACCAAAACAAAATGGCCGTCACAAGCGTTGCCAACATCGACCCATCCTAATTGAAAAAAAAAATTCTATTTAATTCTGCAGCTTATCGCTCTTCTTAATTATTTTTAAGTACCTATTTTATATTTCAAGCTTTTAATCTTTCTTGTCATGTTTTTATTGCATGGTTGTTTTAATTTTATTAAGAAAATTGAAGTCGTTTAGGTTTATTAAATTTTGTTTAAAGAGATTTTGTGGCAGGCAAATTTATAGTCCACGAAGCAAGTCTGGCTGGATAATGCGGGAAATTCTGAAATTCAAACGCGGTTTAGCTTCACTTCGACCTAGCTCTTGGCATTCGTAAATAGGAACAAAATGTTATCTTCCGAGTCTTACAGCTATGAAAAGGAAGAAAATGACAGAAATTTTATTTCAAAGCGAGCTTAAAGCTGATGGAACGCTGCGTGCAGGTGACCTGTGCGTACTGCCTTAAGAAATATCACAGTTTCCTTCTCTCAATATTTTAACCATTATATCGAATTTAATAGACGCTTGAATTTTCACCAAAAATTTATTTTTCCTCAAGTTTCAAAACTACATCAAATTCACCTATTATTTCCGACCTCAATTGTACTACAGCCGGCAAATAGCTAAATGAAAGCCCATTCGTCTAAACGCATTCGTCGCTGCGGTCAGACATTTAATACACCAATTCAACAATGTGGGTGATTGTATAAAAGGCAGGTTTTCAATGAATCACTAACTGTTATGCCATTGATGTATTACCTTGCATTTGCATGTAGTCTAGCCCGTATAACTTTCAACTGCAAGTGCCAATAAAAGTTGTCGTCTTTATATCTGTCTAGGTATATTGGCTCTTGCTGATAGCTACTTTCTTCAATATATATCTTCCACGTGCAACGCAAAAAAATTGCTAGACAATCTAGTTCCGCAAGTTAAAAATTTTAAAATTTCATCGATCCATAGTCGCACCAGGCTAAAAAAAAGAACAATCCCAGAATCTCAAATGGCAAATCAGTTCCAAATTATCAAAGTTCAATATTCATCTATGTTTCTGTATTGCAATTAATTTATATCTCCATCTATGCAAATTTCAAGCTCATAAAGTTCAGTCACCTAGTAAAATCATCACCAAATCAACTATAGATCCGATAAAAATATCCACGTAATCTGCAACCACAAAATCGAAGATACCTACCATCAGCATTTAAGAGAACACTCTTGAGTCTTGGATGGTCGTTTAAAATACGTTGAAGAGTAGATCAAACTGAACTACCCCAGGCACTAACCAAAGACTCGCAGCTGTTCATCACCTCTCCACCAACAATAATCGGTAATCACTGACAGCAACAACATTGAGGCATATCCCATCGACTATATAAAGCGTCGGGGTGCTAAGTAGCGCGCTTCATTGTTAAACTAGCCACCGAACCAACAGCGGTGAATCTATTACTGTGGTAGTGCTTGTGCGATACGTTTGGGATTATTTTTACCAACAAATTTACGTGACTGGAATTGTCAATTTGGACCTCTACCCGCCCACCATCTCGTCTTGTAGCCGCTTTTGAGTAAGTTTTTCATATTTATTTTTGTTGTTTTTATTTTGCCGAAGTTTGGTTTGGCTGGCTCACTTCATTTGTAGGGCAGTGTCAGAGAAAAGTGTGTCTTGGATCAGTTTGTGTGTGGCGGTATCTCCGGTAAAAATGTGGCCAGAATTTAAGGTCCTAATCAAGTGTAAAATGTTTTTATTTTTGGTGCACGGTGCTTTTTCTACCTGGATTTTCATAACTTGATTCGCAAATAGCCTGAACCATTAAGTAGTTCTTTGAACTTGATGGCTGTTGTTGATGGTGTGTGGTCGCGGTGTTTTTGGGAGAAAAGGCCCACCAACTGCTAGTGTGTGACTGGAATAGATATTTTTAATACAGTGAAGTGAGCTAAATAGCAGTTGGCTGGTTTTTTTTTTATGTAACTAATGGTTGGTGATGTACTGCGTTTTGGTTGCGATAATTCAAGGTTAAGATTGCTCAAGTCAAAATGGTAATATTGCCTGAGGATTTCTTAGACAAGTGGTGCTTTTGAGTGGCAATTTAGACTTGTAGAATATCTAAAAATTGTACGTGTCGGACTTAGCTGGATTTTGGTTAATTTCGTACTAACTGATTTAAAATTGCTTCGCTGAGTGTTGACGTTTGCATAAAGAGATTTATATTTAACGTCAAGGAAATTATGTGAAAATCTACGAGGTTCTCGGTGGAATAGATTAAGGAATACTGTACTCAGACTTAACATACTTTTCGATTTTTTGGAGCGGATATTTTGATGAGAGATATTGAGCGAAATATAAAATCCATCTAAATACGATATTTATTTTAGACACTCTCATATGAATTTGTATAGTGAATCGTTAAATGATATGTAATTACAACAAATTTAATAGCAAATTTCAACATTTGCTGATATCTCCTGTAGCAATTGTGTCCAGCTTCCGGATTACACGGTATCGTGCACATATACCGGTAGTGAATTTCAATACTCTTTATTTTACTATTTTCGATGTCTTTGAAGCTAGTACCATTAAGCTCAAGATCAAGTTCGCTACTCAACTCTTTTGTTTTAATTAAACGTTTATTTGTGAAACTTCATCTTGATTAAAACAAAAATAGACAATACAAAGTAATCCATTGGGGGCTGCAGTCTTTCACACATATTTCCAACTATGTGTATCCGCCTGGATTTGCCCGTGCCTAGGAATTGTATTGTTGAAAAATGTTCCAGTCTATCAAGACAATGCAAACAAAAATTTCACAACTTTAGCTCTCACGAGGCGGATAAAGATCTTCTCGGTCGTTTCGAACGCAAAATTCTTCGAGTGATTTTCGGTCCCGTTTGCGTTGATAGGCTTTAGAGGCGGAGATTTAACAGCGAACTCTATGAGCTGTAAAGCGACAAGGTCAGAAAAGTACGTATCACTCGACTAGGACGTGTAGAGGATAAAAACGCTCCGGCCCGAAGAGTATTCGATTCCAGCCCGGAGGAACAACTCAGTAGAGAAAGACCTCGCCTTACGTGGCGCGCTCAAGTGGAAGGGAACCTCAACCAACTTGGAGTTGGCATGTTGTTTAAGGCCTAAGTTCACTTCGGACTGTAGTTCCACGCTCTTTGTCCAATTTTGAACAAAGTCTCACAAAAACGCCAATAACAAAGATTGCCTGAAAGTTTAAGCTCAATCGGATCGTTGGTTTTTGAGGATGGGAGGTTCCAGGCCCCTAACATATTTCTCTGACTTTATTCCATGTTTTTGATTTTGTGTGATTTTTGGAGCAAAAGTATTTAGATTTTAGATTCTAAGATGGATTCATAAATTTTGATAAAGAGTTTACTACCGAAGTAACTACTTCGAAGCTCAAAAAATAGTCTGAAGTAAACTTAGGTTAGGTTAAGTTAGATTCACGGTTCTGAGAAGAATCATCACAAGAGACCAGTATAATTGTCTGTCGAAATTTGTGTGGAAACATTTTTATTTTTCACAAATTGTTAAATTTGATTTGGCCTCGACTCCAGTGATGCGTTTCGCCCCGATGTGGTGGGTGGGCTCATCAGTAGACGACCACATCTGATCTAGACGCACTGTTTGCTTGATTTTCACCGAGACTAATGATTTTTCAATCAACAAGTGACTGTGAATCATACCTCACGACGAATCTTTGTTTCAAAGACTATCGCCAAGAGGATATGTTTTGTGCCCAGGGCCTGGCTTGTCCATGTGATCAAACTATTTTTCATCACTATTTGTGATGACAATCGACACTCCAAAAATGTATTCATTTCATAAATATGTTTATGATTTGAAAATAGTTTTATTTTTCATCCGATTGACTTCAAACTCGGTTTGTGTACTCTCTATGAAAAACAAAGAAAACTATTTTCTATTTTTCCGATTTTAAAAACGCCGGCAAAGCCGCCGGCAAAATCTAGTATTTTTATATATGTACATATAAGGTTGTTATTTTTAGGGGTGATTTTGTGAAGTAGATAAGAAATGTTGAGATTAAGTCCTACTAAAGGCTGGAAGTAGAGCTCGTGATAGGTTGACCTTAACACGGATACGTCATATTTGCATAAAAACAATCAGTTTTGGTAGTATAAACTTGTAGTTTTTACTGATTTTGTAAAAATTTGTGTAGATTTATCAAAAAACAAATATGTATTTATTAACTATTCCCTCGAATGGGGCCAAATTTAACCCGCTGTCTGTGGTTTCCCTAGTGTAAATGGAAAGTCGTGAAACAGGGTGTCGAACTGATCTATACAAACAAGTGATCATATTCACTAAATGTGTACTTTAAATACAATGTTGAAAGACAATAGGTGTTATAGAAGTATTCCAAAAGAACGTCTTGTAAACGAAAGGATTTGATAAGGAAAATTATTTGGTCGAGTCCATCTTTATTTGTTTTCGAAAACATGCCTACTTTTCATTTTCGAAGTTGTTTTCGTAGACTCATGGATCCATGAATGTGCATAGGAAGGCTGCAGTTATAGCTATCAGTAAAATGCATCCGTAAAAAAAATTGTTTCACTTTTTTGGAGCACTTAAATTTAATCTTTGAACTCAATCTTGGTCTTAAATAGTTGCTTTTGAATTATAAAAGCAATTCGTCAAAAAAAAAAATTAAGCAATTGATCTTCTAATTTTCTAAAAAAAAAATTTCTTTATTTTTCCGCACGAAAAACTTTTTCTGTTCGACTTCTCAATCAGTTTCACGAAGTATTCCACTAAATTCCTATGATGTGCTATGGTTAAATGTTTCAGTTTTGTTTTGTTTCGTGTTTTTACGTATGCATTTTACTGATAGCTATAACTGCAGCCTAACTGGTGACAGCAGCTTTGATAATTGGAAATGAATCTGATATTTTGCATTTCAGTTTAATTTTCCAATTCAAACAGTTGCAAAAGAAAAATGGCCCACACAACTGAGTACACCTCATACATATAGTAATTTCATTAAACTGAAAACTCTTTATTGATTCAGCGAAATAATTGAATTTTATTACAATATCGTCAAAAACAAACGATAAAAAAATGGCATGTGTCACTTTTCATGCAACCACCATTCATCAAAGTGCTCAATTGCAAACCACGGGCACTAACCCTAAAATCAAAGTTAAAATCCCACAAAGCTGGTGCTTCAATTGAAAATCAATCTAACAAAATGTTAAATTTTTTTTTTTTGCTATTACGATTATACAACCAATTTATCAGAAAAAGATTACAAAGTTTGACAACTGGTTGGCCAGAGTCCACCTGGCTGTGTTTACCGGTGCCTTTGGCGATTGTTTTTTTTTTTTTTCGTTTCCGCTGCTATATAGAACTTATACGGGAAACTTTCACTGGCCGGCATCCATAGTACACAACACACACATACCTACCTACCTACCCATCAACTGGATATAAGCGAGGAAATGAAATGAGAAAAAAAATAATGCAAACAAAAAAGAAGGAGAAATTAAATCAAAAAATCCAAAAAGCAATTCAGGTAAACGAGGGAAGCAGCTGTGAACGAGTTCCTGAAACTTGTTCTCGATGTGGCTTGTTTTGGCCATATAATGCTTTAGTTGGCCATTATGCAATCGGGATTAGGCGGAAGTGACTACATTTTGTTTTCGACAGCAAATATGACCTACACAAAGCATATTTGCAAATTAAATGAATCTTTAAACGGACCATCAATTAATCATCTGACTTGAGTGACTGCTGCTGTTTGCAGAACCTCTTAGAGTGCAATGCACATAATATTATTGTACAAAGAGTGAGTGTATATTTCGACACAATATTTACTCTTCCAGGAAATTTTTAATAAATTTAATTTCAATGCAGGTCAATACAAATGTTGATTTATTTGATTCGAAGAAATTCAAATGCAATGCGCTTTGGTAATAATAAATTCAAGTATTGACTTTAAATTTACATAAATTCACAAGGGCGAACATAAAACTTCTGTGAACTCTTTAAATTTGAGCTTGAAATTAAAAAAATGGTTATTCGTAAAGCCCATTGACATGTGAGAGCAAAGTCCTTCGAGAGAAATAAACTAAACTGCATTTCTGCATGGAACAATTTTCATAACTTTATTTTCCACTAAAGCGACTTGTTAAGATGTATACTAAAATTTCCTGAAACTCCACTTGTAAGTTAGTTTTAAGTTAAGCTAGCTTTCATTACTCAAAGGACCAATTGAAATAAAGTAGTATACATTCAAAGAAACAAAAAAAGTTTGAATACAATTGGACGATAGAAAATAAAAAAGGGCCAAAATAAGAACTATTTACTCGGGTTTAATACCAATGACAAGGACACTTCATGGTGGCATCCGTAGTTCTTTCTCTTTGTTGCACACAAATAAGCTGTCTATAGTTGAAGTTAAAGACAATGCAAAGCAATGAGAAATAAGTTTCACGAGAAGCGGCTGAATTTTTATATATTTGCCAGCCATTGGAATGGAATTGAAACTTATGAAGTTCAAATTCTTTGCAGAGGTAATTAACGTAAAATGGGATCAAAGTTGCACTGTCTAGTTGGTATATTGTGAATTCAGGGAAATTTTTCCACGGTTGGATTCGCTTATTCAAGTCAAAAAATGATAGTTTTTCTGGGCGCTATTTTGTGATTAAAATTCAATGACAGAAATTGTCATTTGGGTATTTATTATGCATTTTTGAAGAGGTGTCAATAAATTTAGACGATCTTTTCCACCCTGCTAAAAGTCCAGGGTTACACTTTTCGGGCTGTAGTCACCCTATGTTGCAAAAAAATGTGCAGACCATGAACAGCTGTCAAAAGTCATGTGGAAGAGAAAGGGGAATATGGTCGAATAAAGCACTGATTTAAAATCTGTAATGATTGCATTTTTTTGTACCATAAACATTTGTTTCTTTTCTAAATAGGTATGTACCGCTAAATTTATACAGTTTTAAGTTCAAAAAATGCCATAGAGCAATTAGTCTGTCAAGATCACATATTAGGATGCTTCATCTAATGAAAGGAAAATCACAATTTTCAGACTGAATTCAGCACCACTTAAGGACCATTCACATGAGAGCCAATGAAAGAATTGATGAAATGAGAACAAAAAACGTTTGATGCATTTATGAACAGAAAATTGCGCATTTTACATTTATTCCAAGACTTAGACAATTAATTATCCCATCAAAATGTATTAAGAAAACAAGAGTTTAAAAACAGTTTCTGTAACGAAAATTCGAGTTCTAAACTTTTTGACGCGAACAAAAAAACCTTTGGCGCGAATTTCGAAAATTTATTCGCGATCCACAACATTAAAACGCGTTTTACAAACTAGCGAATAAAACATTTGTTCGAACTTAACCTCAAATTAGAAATTGGCAGTAGAAACTTATGGCTAAAATTCGCGAGCTGCGGCCACTAAGAACATCTTTCATGTGAATGGACTGTCAGAACCTACGGCCTCATGTGAATAGTCCTTAAGGGCAGAGTCATTCAAGCTAGCTGCCATTTCGTATTGAGTATTCAAAAAACCAATAGAAAAAGTACGAGCGCCGGCTTTCTTGCTAACGAAAAATTCAGAAAATGTTTCTAATAACTATTCGTGTTTTTTTTTTGCTAGGCTTATTGGCGGTTTTACAGTGCAAGTTTAAACTCCGTTTAACCACACATATCAAGTTTAAACCGCCGTTAAACACATACAGCCGTATTAATAATAGATCTCAAACCATTCTCTAACTCACTTGTTACGTAACTGGTAGTTAAAAATTTAACTCACTGACTAAATTTTCTTATTTATAAAGAAATTTTACCCATGCATTAACTAATTGACGTGTTTCCTATTATAGTAGGTTTGTGATGGCAACGCTTCTCCAAATTGTATTGAAAACTGACAGGAATGCGTCCTTCTTTTCTGCTGCCATCTTCTTCTTCTTCTAATGTAATTAGAATTTTCTTACTCTTACTAATGCAATTAATTTTTTTGTATTTCGTTTTGAAAATCTATATTTATTTTTCAATGTTTTAAATATTCTCATAGGATTTTTTCGTCTAGCATATTCAAATTATTCAAAAAGTTGAACCATTTTGCTCCACAATTTTTGCAAATTTATTCAATTATTTATTACACTTTTACCACATTCATATCATTCAAAAGAAACTAAACGCGAAACACCATTTGTCATTTTGCGCGGGAAACATGTTTTGCAAAGCTAACAAATCGCTAACACACCTACCACCCTGAGTTAGTTATGTAAAAGTTACGAAAGCTTAGTTATCTTCTCAAAATGTTTATAAATAGGAATTTGGGTTTAACCAGTGGGTTAGTCATTAGTTAGGGATAACACGAAGTTCCGCAGCTATTATTAATACGGCTGATAGAGGTGTATTACAGTGCTAGTTTAAGCTTAGTCGAGAGTTTAAACCGTAGAGAGTTTATTTTCCGAAATTTCGTAGAACAATCCCCCCTCCGGGTTTATAACAAAAGAACATTGCATCATTGTTGTTTTTATGCAACCAATTAGTTCGCAAGAGCAAGCTCTTAAATTTGATTGTACTCCACTGTTTCTAGAAAATGCTTGTATACCGTCCATTACAATAGAGCGGTGTAGCAAAACCCATTCTAGCCGGTACTCGTCAACTTTAAGGTGTAATCAAAAAGTACAACACAAAATGCGCCATTTCTCTTTCACAAGGGCAACGCTTATATAACTTTACTAGCGGCCCCGGCGGACTTCGTCCCACCCAAAAATACAACAAAACTATTGCAAGACAATGCAATTCTAACAATGCCACTTCAACTGTCATAATCCAGCAGATGACGTTTCGAATTAAATATGGCGGCATTGTACTATTAAACTAAACCAACAAATTTACATTCCAATCTCTCTCTTCTTGACTCATATTCGCACGATGAGTCGACACTGCTCGTGCACCAGCTGAAGGTCGGCCTAAATTAGATCTTTTCGTTAGTGGCATTATTTTTAATTACCAAAGCTATAACCAATGCCTACAAGAAAACAATTTTGAAAATATAGTAGTCATAGGTGATTTCAACGTTAGGATTGCGGAAATGCAAGTGATACCAAATGAAATTGCAGAGCTAAACGGAGTACTGAAACAAAAACGAATTTCGAAGGATAAAGTTGTAAACAGCAGAGGAAAGCGATTCATAGAGTCTTGCAATGAAGCAGGTATTGCTATATTAAATGGGAGGACACGGGGCGATTATGAAGGAAACTTTACATATGTTGATACCACTGGGTGCTCTGTTAATGACATTTGCGGAGTATCTTACAATATGCTACACAGAATCTCAGAGTTTAGGATAGACGAACTGACTTATTCAGACCATATGCCACTAGTTTTGACCATGCAAGGATCAACCAGCCAACAAACCCAGGAAATGAAACTGCTGCCTAAGCTGGTCTGGAAGAAAGAAAATGAAAATGTATACAAAAGAAGAATGGAGCAAACAATTTTGGAAATAGAAGAAGAACTCACAGGAACCGAAGGGTGGACTGCAGAAAAAATAATAAAGGCTATTAAAATAGTGGCAGGTGAACAAATACAAGCCCAAAAACATAAATTTAAGCAAAAGTGGTTTGACTCGGCATGCATGAGAGCCAGAAATAATGCGTTCAAGTGGTTAAAGAAATGGAGACAAGATCCCACAGCTGTTTTAAGAAAAATATACATAAATGCTAATAAGCAATTCAAAGCCGTATGTGCTACTAAAAGGAAGGAATACTACCAAGAGCTTGGAGCTAAATTGAGAAATGTCCGAAATACGCAAAATTGGTGGGAACTGGCGAACGAACTGAGAAGTAAAAAGTTCATAAAAGGATCCAATATAACAATTTCGGAATTTAAGGACCACTTTCAGGAACTTCTTAATCCACCACTGGAGTCACATATAGTAGGGGAAGATTTCAGTGAAATCATTACGGACGAGAGTCTTGACAGAGAAATCACGATCCTTGAAATTATGGAAGTTCTAAGTAAAGCAAAGTACAATAAAGCAGCAGGATATGATCGGGTCCCATATGAGTTTTTTATTAATGCACCACATACTCTCATCGAACGACTTGCAACTCTGTACAATAGAATCATGGATACGGGAAAAGTAGAACAATCTTTTAAAAAGTCACTCATATTCCCCATACATAAAAAAGGAAACCTAAACCTGCCTGAAAACTATCGCGGAATATCGTTTATGGATGCGATTGGGAAAATATTTACAGGAGTTCTACTCAAACGACTTCAAAAATGGGAAAAACAAAAAGGTATATTAAACGAATTTCAAGCCGGATTCAGAGAAGGATACAGCACAGCCGATAATCTCTTCAACTTATTCAATATATTAAAATTAAGGATGCATGAAGGAAAAAGAACATATTGCTTCTTCGTAGACTTCAAAGCAGCGTTTGATAGCATAGGCCGGAATGAGTTGTTTTTTAAACTGAAGAGGTTGGGGCTATCCTCAAAAATGGTAAAAGTATTAAAAGACCTTTATAAAGACACCGTAAGTGCTGTTTGGGATGGATCCAAATTATCGGAGTGGTTTAGAACTGAAATGGGCCTTAAGCAGGGATGCTTATTAAGTCCATTTTTCTTTGCTCTTTTCATTAATGATATTCATGAACTCATCGGCGAAGGAATAGTGCTAGATGGAGTTGTCATCCGTCTATTACTGTATGCCGATGATATAGTAATTTTTGCAGAATCACCAGAAGCACTACAAATTATGATAAATAAAATGAAGGATTACTGTCGGACGTGGAACCTCGTTATTAATCTTGAAAAGTCAAAAATCATGATCTTCAGGAGAAACGGTGGTAGGAGAAGCAGAAACGAAAAATGGAAGTTAGGAGAAGCACAAATAGAGGTGGTCAACAAGTACAAATACTTAGGTGTTTGGGTAACTCCTGGATTATGCTGGACAGAGCACTTCAAGGATAGAGCGAATCAAGCGAAGATAAGTTTAAATCTTACGTGGCACCAACTTATCTCAAAAAAAGATGTGGATATTAGAACTAAAGTTGAATTGTTTAATGCAGTTGCCAGGGCGATTCTGGGATACGGAGCACAAATGTGGGGACACCAGCAGTTCGATGAGTTGGAGAAGGTACAGCGATTCTTTTACAAAAAAATCATAGGCCTCCCTCAAACAACTCCAAATTATATGCTAACGTTAGAGTGCCAAATGCAGCCGCTCTTTATATTTACAATGCAATGTCACATGAAATAAATAAGAAAAATTTTAAACGAGTATGAAGAGGACAGGCTGCCAAAGATATTAGCAAAAAAGGTAATAGAGAAAAACATTTACTGGCACAGAAGCTGGATGGAATTTAACAATCTTGAAGGAAGGCAGTTGGGCGATATCCTTAGAGATAATATATCATTCACACAGGCAATGAAAGCAGTCTGTGAAGAAATTTTTGAAAAAGACAGGGAAAATGCTCGGCAAAGAGCAATGGCATCTACATCGCACGGACTCTACAATAACCTTAATTATGATTTCGGAAGAAGATACATGACGGAACAACCAATACTTTCAGATATAAGATGGATTTTTAAAGCAAGGGGTGGACTGGTTCTTTTAAATGCTACCTTTACGATAGCCGGACGAAATAAACACTGCACAATGTGCAATTTAAGAGAGGATGAAACTTTCGTACATTTCCTAGCTATATGTCCAATCTTAAGGGAATTACGACTGCAATGCTTCGGAGCAAGGTCACTGGACTTTGAAAGAATGTTGAACATTTTGAATGGCGATGGGGGATGGAGACCTTTGTTAAAATACATACCTTTAGCAGTGAAGTACCGATCGGAATTAATTAGAGAATATAACGAATAAAAAAAAAAAGAAAAAAAAAACAACACTAGCGTAGGTCTATAATAAAATAAGAATTTTAATCGCAGCAGACGACTATAAGTCATAGCTGATCTTTACACATTGTTTAAAGTAATTATTAAAATAGAAATATAGTACATAGGTATATATCTTTGCGTTAAAATATGTATAATATTCAAAATATTCTGCGTTTTAATCCTTATACTGTATAATTTAATGAAAAACTTGAAATAAACAATATTACTACTACTACTACTACTACTACTAGTGGCATTATGAAGAATAACTGCAATACAATGAAATTGAAATCCCGAATAGAAAATTTGAAAACAATGAAACACCAATAGAAATGTACCACTTCTTACAGACAAATCCCAATAGCCAACCAACAACCAAATTCGCAAAATACCTCAATCGCCACTGTTCAAATGAAATGAAAATAGTCCAATATGAATACACTCATTTCTACTCTTCTATATATTCTCATTATCAATTTTAATTCACAAAATCGCAATGAAGAAATCCGAATCTGTAATGCGCAATGGCCGGCAAACGTTATTCGATCGAACAAAACACGAATTCGCAAAGTGCAATATGGACGCTAAAACAGCAACGAATGAAGAAACTGCGCAACTGAATCAAATGGCATAGTCAACGTGGACAGCGCTACCACACATGAAACAAAATTGGCTTCTCCATTGATCGATAATAGATGGCGTTACGTTGCGTGTCTATCTAACAGTTCAATTGTGATACGATTATGTTACATTCAAATCTGATTCTTTTTTTGGTTGTTGCCAAAATAAATAAATACAAAATGCAAAAAAAAAATTGAAAAAAATCGATAAAAAACCTGTCGTAACACGCTGGGTGGTCAAAATAAGACATTTAAAAACCCGTACTGAGAAAAAACCTTTCCAACAAAGTATAAACCATCAAAATCGTTACATCGCTTCGGACACTTTCTTTTATATATATAGATTAACAGGCGTTTGTTTTTAGGTCTACTTGGAGTTTATCCCAAACCTAGAGAAACATGCATTGTGGTTCGCCTAGCACTTCCAGAGGATGAGTTTGCTTATACCCTATTCACACCAAGCCGAAAACTGGGTTTTCGCGAAAACAGCCGAAAACTTCCTCGAAAACAGAAGTTTTCCCATACATATTGCAGTTTTCAAAACGAGTTGTTTGAGGTCGTTTTCCATGAAAACGCCACGAAAACGAGTACGATCGTTGGGTTGTTGAAGCAGACACACCTTTTGCAACATTCAGCGAGCTCAGCAAAATTGCTGACAGGATGTGAGAGACTGAGTGAGAGTGAGAGTTTATTTTGTTATCTTATCTTTGCTGTTTGCTTGCACCATAAAGAGCAAACTACCTGCCACAACGAAATGGTATTTTCAGATGTTTTGATTTTGAATGTTGCTTATGTTAATTATTTGATGCATTTAACCATAAGTTAACGATTATCAAGTAGCTTAAATAATTCTGTTTTTATAATTTGTCAATACAAGCGAAGTTTAGTAACTAAAATAAAATTCTAGTCGCCACAAACATTTCATAGCTAGTTTCACAGCTAATTGAAACGTCAAACGAAAACGAGTTGGTGTTCGGTGTGAATGCATCTACGAGTTTTCTAAACTTTTTTGACGAAAACTTGGTTTTCGGCTTGGTGTGAATAGGGTATTACCTTCTTATTAGGGTTGAGTACTTCATCGGGCGTTCCCCTGTAGCCATCCACGCCAATGCACTATCCGAGCCTTCTATGTTTCTGCCGACTCTTCGTTTTTTTTTGGCTAGCGGAGGCATGTGGGTTATACATTCTTCATTTAAACTAGGTATTTCACTTTTTTAAAATGTCAAACTGACACAGTAAACAAAACTGGTGGAAATTTCAAATACACATGAGTTCTACGTTTACACTGGCGTACAAAACAGAAGAGAAAAGTTGAACTAAACGTTGCGTTCGTTCAAATTCCACTGTAATACATTTAGGGTTGTTGGTTTAAACTTGATGGCGAACTTAACTAAACGTTTCACAAAACTTTTTATTTGTTTTTTTTTTTATGAATGACATTTTTTAAATTTCAATCATGGGTGCTGCCAAGTTTTTATGTAGAAAAAGCTAAGCCCCGATAATCGCTTTTTTTTTAAGTCCATTATACCAAGCCCAAGAGTTTTTTTTTTATTCCTTAGAACGCCTTTTTTTTCATTTTAACTGGTATCAAAGTATTGACTAAACATATTATTCGTTGCTCATAAGTAATAACATTATGAAATATGCAAAGTGATTAATTGCGTACGTTACCAGCATAATGCCAACAGTTAACACAATTTCGGTCTCAATAAAACTCTTCTTCTAAATACTTCTACACGATAACCATTTCAGTTTCGTTAGAAGGAATGGGTTGGGTAGGTACCGCATTATTAATAAGAATTCAAGGAAGTTCGTGTCTACATGATATTATTCTAAGTACTTGCGGCTATTACGAAGTGGTGACATCAAGCTAAAAAGCGGAATTTGACCATCAGCGAGAATAATCAATCCTATCGCTAATAATATTTTCCCCGGAATGTTTCCCATTCAGCAATTTGATTTACATTGCTGACAAGGGAAAAAATTGCATCGGAATTTATTCGCGATACCCCTAAATACAACACAAAACTTATGAATCAATGAATCTTGCACATAGGTCAATATTTTGATTATAAAAATAATTAGCGACAGTCTGCTAAAAACGGTGAAGAATATATTTAGTATTTTACATTCCTAGAACACGTATCACTATATTTACTTACGAGATGACGAAGCAACATATATGGATCTCCTTTAATGTGTTCATTTGGGTTAGTTTTAAAGTTCATTTGACTTACCTACCTTCATACGTCTATCATACACGTGTGTGTGGCTATCCGTTTATCTTATAGCTTTCCTCAATGAAATGCTAACATTTCCCGTATAAACCCAAACAAATATGTGTTATAGCATCATAAGAGCATATCATTGTGACCTTGTGATTTGAATACATCTGAAGAATATAACAAGCAAGGCAAAGCAAAGCAAACACAAATAAGGCCACAAAAACCACTTCATTCTGTACGATTTGTTATGAATACTTTGAATGAATAATAATAATAATAAATCATGATTGCTTTTCATGCCCATTGAAATATCTTAAAAGCTGAATTTTGATTTTTGATATGGCAATGAGGAAAGGTAAACTATAAACTCGGATCGGAACTGTCATAGCAGTCATCAGCTGTATGGTAGTAAACATGCAGAACTTGACAACAGGGTTTATGCTATGGAAATATGTTTTTACTATAAATTCCCACGGGTTGGGTACGAAAACTCCAAAATTAAAAACCCCAAACTGAAATTCCCAAGTCAACATCCCCAAACCCAAAGTCCCCAAATCCAAAATACCCAAAACCAAAATACCCAAATAGATTTCGAGTGTATTCACAATGCATTAACAGTAAATTAGGTATGGGGAGGCAAGCTGTCAGCCTGCAACCCCCCCTCGTTGGGGTCACTGTTGGATTTGAAGTAGGCGCAATGTTAGATATGCGAACATTTTGGGAATTTTTTATTTGGTGGAATTTGAGTTTGGGGATAGTCAATTTGGGTATTTATCAAAAGGTGGGATTTTGGGGTTAGAAGATTTTGCACTTTTGTATTATGTAGGTATCCCAATTTCAACACGTTACATTATATAGATTTTCCAGCTAATTTGTTGCAAAAATCCTTTCTAAGCTTACCTTACTTCCATGTATTTAATATTGAAAATGCTTCATAAATGTACCTACTATTCGCATTTTAAACGATATTTTTTCAACTTTGTATTCCAAAGCATATTCTTCTAAATTGTAATCTTGAAATTATTTATAAAAGATTTTGGAAATAGAAAAAAAAAAAATAATAATAATGTGAACGCTTTTTAAGGAATTGGCTGTGTTGTGTAAAGCTTTAGCCTAAATAAATTTGCCATTTGAAATTTTCAGTCACAGTCAAACTTCTAAAATATAATTTTTCCGATCACAGCAATACTTTTCTAGTTAAATGAAATTTGTGCTTTGCTTCATGCCAAGGAAAAAGGAGAAATATTTTTTTCAGAAGGAATATGTATACTAGAATCTCAGAAAAGTTTGGAAATGTCTCAGAGGTGATTAATTTTTTCGAATTATTAAAATTGAATAAAAAGGTACAAAGATTTTTTATCCCGATTTAAGTACGTACATAGGTATGACTATAGATTAAGGTTTTTTCCACTGCGCCACCTCTCGCGAACGTCTTACAAACATCCCAGAGTATAATTATCTTGAAAAAGCTTCTCAATTGACAAGGCTTGACATTAAATTGTTGGTTCCTTTAATTCGTCCCAAAAATTAAAACACACAAATGAATGGTTATGAGAAACAATTTTTTTTTGTAGAACTTGAAAACCTTTACAGTCGTCCAGAATTCACTTATTTTGCAAATTTGATTGGGTAGGTTATTTTTATTTGTTGGACAAACTAATAGATCTCTGATGTACGTTTTCCAACACCTTTTAGTTTTGTGACATTTTTAAAACACGCTTGAACAGAAATGCCAATAAGAACCGAATGTGACCCTAGAAGAGCACTCATAAAGTGAAATTCTAAAATTCACGCAAAAAGTAGTATGGACGTAGTATTGATAGAAAGGGTTTGATGATTCATAAAGTATATAATATATCGGATAAACGGCCTCTAGTTAATATGGCTGAATTTCATTGAAACAGTGCTCCATTGGCTCCTTCAAGGTATGGGTGGTCTTGTTGTGCTTGTTGGACAGTAAAAAAGCTCAAAGAAAAAAGTTAAACGACATTAAATCGCCTGATTTGAGTGTCCAATTCTGATCACCAAAACGGGAATATATGGCACGTGTGTCACCGTCTTGTTAAACCGACATGTTATACAGTATACACATCCAAATGTTGCAATTTAGGCACAGAAAAAAAGAAAGGATTGTCATGCCCACTAACAGTTGCCTGACTATCCGCATTTTTAAAGAAGAATTTCCTATAATGCCTGCGGCCCAAAATCCGCTCCAAAGTGACACGCTGTGGATGTAATTATTTTTCAATAATCACTCGTGGATTTTCTGAACGATAAATTCGTTAATTTTGAGGATTAGGTAATAAAGCTATTAAGAATAAGATTAAAATCATGAGCTGAAGCTGTCATGTCAAACCTTAATTATTTTTTTTAAATATAGGCTCAATAACTAAAACGCATTTTTCTTTCAAGTAGCGCTACATTTTGAATAACCCTAAACTGTGCATTGTCTTTTTTTTCAACAGCAACACTTTACCGCAAAAATGGCGGCAAATTTAAATGTTGCGTGGATTTTCGGGACTGCCTCTATAATCTAAAAGTAATAATTCGTCAAATCGGCGACGTAATTTTGTACACTAAATTATAGGAAAATGGAATTGCACAAAATCCTCGTTTAAAATAGTTTCTTAAGATAAATGCAATTTTATTTTCACAAAAGCAGCTTATACAGGGAACATAAGTGTAGTATCTTTATTAAATCACATTTTAAACAGTGTGAGCATACACTAAAATTTTGACAATTTATACAGTATTTCAAGATACTACAATAAGTATGCAAACTAAAAAAACATAAATGTAGCACCCATTGAAAATTTAGAACTTTTGTAGTCTACTATACTTGACTTTAGTCTACTTCTTGACTTTTTTCCTCGGACTAAAAAAATTTTAAATTAAATTTTAAATTTTTTTGATGCAAAAAGTTTCTTCAAACAATTCTAATAGTGACTGCAAAAAAGATTTTTCAAAAATTTCTTCGTTAATAGTTTTTATGATTTTTTGAAAATTGCTAAAAATTACTATTTTAGTCACTTTTTCCTCCTTTTTATACAAAATTTTTCTGAGATCATCCCATTCAAAAAATCATAAAAAATATTTGCGAAGAGATTTTTGAAAAATTGTTTGCAGTCACTATTAGAATTGTTTGAAGAAACTTTTCGCACCAATAAAATTTTTTTTAGAAAGAGGAGAAAGGTAAAAAAGTAGACTTTTATAGAAGTTCTAAATTTTCAATGGGTACTTAATGGGAAGGAAAGTTTTGCATCATTCAAACGGAATTTAGACGACCTTTCCATTGATGCCAAAATTTATATGAAGTAAGTTCAAATTTATGAGTAGAATTAACTTTACTTTTGTCTAAGCAATTATGCCGACGACTGTATGTAGAAGATGCCTGGTCTGACACGAAGAGAAAAGGCGATCGGAATGAAGATTAAAGAGCATACTGCAAAAATAAAATTGATGTCATCGAATCGCATATTTCAAAGATTCTGAAGTAAAGGCTCTTCTAGGCCGACGCGATTTATTCCTAGGCCCGGTGCACACATGCGTCACTTTAACGCGAGGTACCGCTGCGGTGCCGCAATAGTTCAGTGCACACCTGCGAGTTTTTCCCGCAGCGTCATCGCAGAGTAATTTATTTGTAAGTACTGTAAGATGCAAAGGCGGTGACGCTGTTGCGGCACCGCGCGTTAAAAAAACGCACCGGGGCTTAACAATAACGAAAGTTTCGTCTGTTAAATTTTATTCAAGTCATATTTTGGTCTTTGTAGCGGTCGTGTCGCGGACAAGAACAAAATTTGTATGCAATGCTTGGTTGTTCGTATTTGTTATTTTTGTTTAGACTTTAAATGGTGTACGTGGAGGAGTGTGTGACAGTATTATTATTATGATCCTACTAGGCTTAGGTAATGTGTTGATGCAGAACACATGTGTTTCAGAAGTGAATATTGAGAAAACTGCCTTTTAATGTTCCTTCCACAGCACCACATTTCGCGAACGTCTGACAAACTCAATTCAGTTAGTTTTAGTCCATAGAACGGAATTTAGACGAAAAAATTCAGTGATTTAAGCACTAGCGTTGGGCTTCCTTCTTGTCCCACTCCATTTCGTTTGCTGTTGACCTCTGTCGGTCATTGCAAGCGCCGTATGATTTTCTACGCATACGCTCGTTTGCAATGACTGAGTGAGTGCATCATCTGGCGGATAGCGGGTTGTGTGTGAAGATTTTGTTGGTGGACCAAAGCTAATTGTCGTACGGGCATAACACCTACGGCAATTTGATTTGGAAAATTCAACCTAGGATCTCCACTTCACAGCTCTGCTTAGTAGTAGCGTCGGAGTTGTGTTTTTTGTGTTTGTTTTTTGTTACAATGAGGAATTTCAGGGTTGATATTAGCAACATTCGTGGGCTGCGATCAAATCTCTTCTCTGTGTACGTCCACGTTGCCAAATATAAACCAGCTGTTTTGGCACTGGGCGAGACCCAGGTGGGTGGAAGTCTGATACATCAGAATTTGATCTACCTGGGTATCGCTTAGTGCCATTATTCTTCTTACATCGCGGTCTCGCCATTTTTGTGCGTAATGATGTAGCCTACCAAGTTCTTCAAGATTATGGCCAGTGTTCCAATCCGGAATTTAATTTCAAATGGCCCAAATTCCATGTCCGTAGGCAAGTATTTCATTACTGTTTTCTTTATAGAAGCCCTAATTTTGACAGCAACTCGACTTGTAACGAGTTTGATATGCTGTCTGATTCCATAACAAGAATTGTTTCCCTGTACCCTCATACTGAGATCGTCATTGCGGGTGATTTCAATATTCACAATTCTGACTGGCTTCGACATTCTGGACAGACAACACCCGAAGGAATTTATGTTCAGATCTTTGCTGAGGTAAACCAATTAACCCAGCTTGTAAATGCGCCAACACGTGTACCAGACGTTGACGGTCAAAATGCCAACACACTGGACTTGTTTCTCACCTCCCACCCTAATAAATACTCCATTGAAGTATTATCGCCTCTAGGCTCGTCAGACCACTGTACCATATCAGCTAATTTCTCGTACTCCGACCACAAAGTTAAAGAAAAAACTCCGAAAAGAACCGTATGGCAATACGAGAAAGCCAACTGGAGCGGACTTAACAGCTTCTTTAGGAGTTTTAACTGGTCGTTATGCTTCCTCGATAACGACGTGGATGCCGCCGCTGATATGGTAACAAATATAATCACCTTAGGTATGAAATCCTTTATCCCTAACAGGATAAAGAGTATCAAACCAAAAGAAAGCGCGTGGTACGACTTGAGCTGTAAAGAGGCTATTAGATTAAGGGAGTTGAGTTTTCGGTCTTACAAAGCCAATCCATCTGAGGAAAACCGAAAGAAGTGTAAACGAGCCAGAAATGACTGCAATGCACTTATAAAGCGTGTCAAATTCTCATATGACCAAAAGTTGAGGCAAAAAATACTACAATGTCCCAAGGGTAGTAACAACTTTTGGTCATTTGTAAAAAATATTAAGAATTCGGCCTCATCAGCGATCCCAACGCTCATTTACAATGACACTCCAGCTGTCAGCTCTTTAGACAAAGCTAATCTGCTCGCTGCACATTTCGCAGCTAGCTCGTTGCTCCCAGATTGCGCTTTGTCTGCACCTGTACTCGAGTGCGTCGAATTTACCATGGGATCAATCCATTTTCGCACTCGTACAGTCGCAAGAGTACTTTATGATCTCAACATAAATAAATCCGCTGGTCCAGACTGTATCTCCCCCATGGTTCTGAAGAGGTGTTCTTCCACGCTGGCAAAACCACTGCGTAAGCTTTTTCATCTGTCCTATTCTTCTGGACTCTTTCCGAGTAGGTGGAAAACAGCATTTGTCCAGCCCGTCCCTAAAAAAGGCGAATCTTCTTCTCCCACCAATTACCGACCCATAGCACTTACGTCCATTCTTTCTAAGGTCATGGAAACGCTGATAAACCGTCAGCTTATGAAATATCTTGAATCACGGAAACTCCTCAATGACCGGCAGTACGGTTTTCGTGGCAACAGGTCCACTGGTGATTTGATGACTTATCTCACCGAGAAGTGGAACCAATCTCTCCATCACTTCGGTGAAACGAAGATTGTTGCGCTTGATATTTCAAAGGCATTTGACAGAGTTTGGCACCAAGCTCTTTTGTCGAAAATGCGTGCTTATGGCATCGATGTGTCTCTTATTCAATGGATTAGAAACTACCTTTCTGGCCGTTCAATTCAAGTTGTTTTGGATGGTTTCAAGTCTGAAACTCACCATATAAATGCTGGTGTTCCCCAAGGCTCCGTTCTGTCTCCGACTCTCTTCCTCATTTTTATAAATGATCTCTTATCTGCAACTTCTAATCCAATTCATTCCTTCGCTGATGACAGCACTCTTAGCTTCTCATATTCTTTCCAAGACTCACGTCCCTGCTCTTCGGCCGTAGAACTGGAACGGCTACGTATGTTAAGCTCATTGAATTCCGACCTTGACAGCATTTTAAAATGGGGTTCAGCCAATAGAGTGGAATTTAATGCTTCAAAAACACAATGCTGTCTGCTGTCTCTTAAGCGAAACCCGAACCTACAGCCATTATCCATGAATGGCACTTGCATCACCGAAACCGAAAAACTTTCCATTCTCGGTATGTGCGTCCATGACAACCTTCGTTGGAATGACCATATACACGAAGTCGCCAAGAATGCTGCGAAATGTCTAGGTTTTCTTAAACGGTGCAAGAAATATTTTACCCCTTCTGATCTGGCTACAATATACAAGGCGTTCATTCGCCCAAAACTTGAGTACAATTCTCACATCTGGTCTGGTGCGCCCAAAACCATATTGCGCCTACTGGATAGGATCCAAAATCGTGCGTTAAAACTTATCGGTGACATAAATATCGCGAACTCTATTAATTCGCTTGAACATCGCAGAAATGTTACGTGCCTCTCGCTGTTTTATCGCTTTTTTAACAAACAGTGCTCAAACGAAATTGCCAGCTGCATTCCACCCCTTCAGCAATTCAACCGCAATACTCGTCATGCTAGGAATGCTCATCAGTTTACCATTCAGCCTATCTTCGGACGTACTATGAAATATAGAGATTCATTCATAAGCCGTACATCACGAATGTGGAATGCTTTACCAAACTCTGTTTTTCCTCCTTGTTACAATTTACAGACATTTAAAACCAATGTTCATCGGTTTCTCCTATCACATCTATCCTCATTTCCCTAACGCCCGCGCTGTGTAGTTCACCCTACATTAAAAGAGTAGTCATAATCTCTTTAGTGCGTGTCTATTATAAAAAAAAAAAAAAAAAGAAAGAAAGAAATTTCGTACTAAAATGTTTGCAAAATATGGACTTGCTTTACGGGTAATGGACCAAACAAACCTAACAGCCTATACGTTACGAAAGCACCATTAGCTTTAAAATAGATATAAATGGATTGTAATTGAATCCAATATTTATAAAAGAAAAAAAAATATCTACATTCAATTTAACTCAAATAAATTGTTCCATTTTATCAGTCATTTTCACCATGTTATAACATTTTATTTTTATTTTTTTTCCAGAAAAATCTAAACAAACAAAATCATCATGAAACTAACACTGGGTGTTTGTGTTTTGGCTTGTATATTGGCAATTTGTGCTGCTGCCAATCAATATACGAACAAATTCGATACTATCGATGTGGATTCAGTTCTGAGCAACAACCGTATCCTCACAAATTACATAAAATGTTTGAATGATAAAGGACCATGTACACCTGAGGGACGTGAATTGAAAAGTAAGTGAATGAACGATTTTTTTAGAATCACAAATCCTAAAGAGTTGCTGTGTAAAAGTATGAGTGAGTAGGACAGAATAGACCCTGGGAATGGGCGAAGAGTCATTCATATCCCTTTTTAAAATCCCATGTTAATCCGGGCCACATGGCGTATACGTAACATTTTTTTTTCCTGTTTCGATGAAATTTCAACATTCCCTGTCATTTGCATATTCACTTCGGTTGAATATTTTCGGGTTGCTTTTGATGTATATGCGAGATACAATTTGCAAAGTGTGCAATTTTATTTTTTCATCCTGCCATGATAATGTATTCGTGTATATGCCTCATGCCGAGGCCAGACATAAATTGGCTTTGAGATAAAAATTTTCAACTGACACATGATAGTTTGCTAATAGGCGGATATATGGGGTTGAAAAGCTGCTGCCAACACGTGGTGATTTATGGGATAATGTAAACTTGATGGGGAAAATCTTTTCTTGATTACCCTAATGGTCGAACAAGATACATTTTTATTAATGCCTATAGAAATGAGGGATGTGGGGAAAAATGTTTTTAGAAGGCAAATCGATTTTTTTTTCTGATAAAAGGATTTCTAAATTTGTTAAAATATTTGCAAGCGAGACGAGTATATAATCGTCCCAAAAATAGAAACTCACACAAACGAATGGTTGCGAGAAGCTAGGACACCGCCTGTTGCGCCACCTATTTATTTATTTATTTATTTTATTTATTACTCATGTCGGTCATTCCACATATTATCATAATTTAATATTGACTTAACCGCTCGTGTGTCCTTTTTACTATACCCATTACAAACACTGGCAATGTTTAACTTGATAATGTGCAAATAAAATGATGACCCTACATTTTCCCTATATCCATTTCCATTTAAATATCCATTCAAAGTCCTGTAAATATTTATGAAGTTAAATTGAATGCAATTGCGGTGTGTTTTCCTTGTTTACGCATACAAATGGATAAGTTAGTGATTTGATTTGAGTTTTGTACTTAATTTGCATTTGTGTTTCTATTTTTATCTTTACAGAACTCCTGCCTGATGCATTGGCTACCGATTGTGCCAGTTGCACTGAAGTCCAGAGGACAAACTCGAGGAAAGTAATTGGTTTCTTGCGTGAGAACCGTGCAGATGATTGGAAGATTCTGTTGGCAAAATACGATCCAAAGGGAGCTTACAGGGCAAAGCACGGTATTTAAGTGCGGTCTGTGGTGTTAAGAATTTAAAACTATGTAACTTTTATACTCAGTAATTTTATGAAAATAAATGGACTTCTTTTCTATGTAAAATTTAAAAGGATATCTTTAAAAAAAAAAAAAAAATTCTGTAAAAATAATGAAAGTACATAAAACGCATGTTTTGAATGAGTCCAGGGTTGGGTTGTGAGGATGACCATGGCAAATGAATTTAAAACCCAAAAGGAACCTTCATTAAAAAAAAAAACTGTAAACTAAGGAAGGAGCAAGAAGATGGGTATGGTTTTCATGAGGGTAGGCTAGGAAAAGGTAATTGAAATGAATTTAGAGGGTCATTGCAGGAATGCCCATGTGAGAGGGATATAAACCGCATATGTTTTTGGGGAGATTCCAGTCTGATTCTGGGAAATATGGGGTGTACTTTTGAGCAGACGAGATTTTGGGGTAACACATGAATACTATGCCTTTTAGGGGATATCAAATGACTCTGCTTTTCGGTGGTCAGAACTGGTGGATTTTGTACGAAATTCATAGAGGATAGGAGAAATGGTTTTGGCTATGTGAGTGTATATTGATTTAATGAGTTGTATACGTTCATCGCTCGTCTAGTATGTTCTTTCGTCGAAAAATAAAGTAGTTTGAGGCAAAATATGTATGAACAGGTTTAAAACCTCAGTCGAGCAACAAGGTGCTCTTCTCCTCTCCTCTGGATGTTCCGTTCCTATTAGAGCCATTTCCAAATTTTAAAAAGGATAAGACAATCAAAGGTGGTAGGGAGTTCGAAGGCCACACAGTTTCCTAAATGGTGCTCCCATTACTTACTTACTTAATGTGGCGCTACAGTCCGGGGTGGACCTGAGCCTCAATCAACAAGCGTCTCTAGTTAGCACGATCTTTAGCCAAGCGCCTCCAGTTTTGCACGATAAATTGGTTAATGTCCCCTTCTATACTTGTGTGTGCTATCTGAGTTGTGGTTTTCCTCTACTGGGCCGTCCTTCGGGTGTGGATTCGAAAACCTTCCGGGCCGGATTGGCTCTACATGACCCAGCCACCTGAGTCATTGGAGCTTCACTCTTCTGGTCAGATCGGATATCGCAGTACAGCCCTTACATGGCGCTACAGTCCGGGGTGGACCTGGGCCCCAACCAACCCGCCTGTCCAGTTAGCACGGATCTTTGGCTAACTGCCTCCAGTTGCGCACTCCAAGTTGGTTCCACTTGTGCGCGCCACCTAAGGCGAGGTCTTCCTCTACTGCGTTGTCCCTCCGGGTTGGAATCGAAGACTCTTCGGGAGCGTTGATGTCCATTCGCTTTACATGTCCTAGCCATCTTAGTCGACTCATACGTACTTTTCTGACCAGGTCGATGTCGCTGTACAGCTCCTAAAGTTCGCTGTTAAATCTAATCCTCCAAAACCCAGCATTGCAAACGGAACCGAAAATCACTCGAAGAATTTTGCGTCCGAAACAACCAAGAAGATCTTCAGCAGTGTAGTCTACTACTCATCGATCAATTATCGATTCAAGGGGTTATCGCTAGGCCTAACTACAATGCGCTGTCCAAAGTTTGAAATGGGAAAATAGACAATCTTTTCAAAGAATAGGCATGTTTTTTTAAACCTCGCCAGCCAGCCGTTCATTTGGACAGTTGCCAGTACAATTGCCAGCAAGATGAAGCCAGCCGAATGAATTTAAGCAATAAGCCTAAAAGCATACCAGCATTTCGTATAAAATTATGCATTTGGTAGAAATATTAGATAAATTCTGACATTTTTCTCTGGAATGTTGTGTGCATGAGATAAGAACGCAATTATGATTTAGGCAAATTGTACAGAAATTCTAAGCTACTTGTTGCTTTCAGCGCCACTAGTTTGTTCATTGTGATTTGAATTTATCCAGCTGCCAGCCAGCAGCTCTCCGGCTGGGGGGAAAATCAAGAGTTGTTGCCAGCAGTTGCCAGCAGGTTGTTGTTTTAATTAGCATGTTAAAATGTGCCTCAACTGCCAACTACTGGCAACTACTGGCGGGCGAGGTTTGATAAAAACACTTCTAGTATAGTAGTTAGGTATGGAAAATTGACTGTCAGTTAAACTTCAATTGGGTGTAGTTCAAAGTAGACAAGAACCGCGCAACGTTCTTATTTTATTGCTTTCGGATGGTAACACTGGCATGCTGTTATTATTTTCTTAGTTACCGATTTCTCTATGCTTTTTTTTAAGTGTATAGCATTTTCTGCTATTCTAAGAACTATATCAGAATGTTGCAATATTTTTAAAATCTTGTTACTACCGTTTGTTTTTCTTTCTCTTTGTGCATCTTTCCTTCTATTTCACCTCTTTTAATGAGTATTCTCATAGGGCAGGCACTTAAAACATAGTAGCTAGCTACCCCCATCTGCCACGAAAAGAAGGAAAACCCCATTAGCTTGTCAAGGACCTTTGCACGCCAAGCCAACAGTCTCATTTAACTTTATAGAAACTCATGCTATGAAGTGTAATCCCAACTTCCATTAACAAATTACACACCGAATAAAAAAAAAGCAAAGCTGAAACTTCATTTAGACGCTTCAATGCTTCTGAACCAAAAAAATAAAAAAAAAAAGCTAACACGTTTAAAATAATCTCTGCCAAGTTTCATCAGTTCCCCGGTGGATGAATATCTTTCCTCCTGGTGACATTTTGTGTGTTTCTTGATAAATTTCTGTGCGTGTGCTAGAACAATGTATTCGCTCGAGTAAAACTTCAACTTCCAGCAACTCGCTTATGAACTTTAGGATGCCATTCGTTAAAGCGCTTTACGAAATGTGTGCTTGAAAATCCACTCCATACATCCCCCGCCAGTAGTACCTATACCCATTCAACGTTCTTTTGTTTTCTTCATAGATGATTACCTCGAGGAATTTCAAAAAGTTATCCTTTCCCTATCGTACTCGCAGAGGGTTGGGATTTTACAAACATTCTTTGTTTTCTTGTCAATGTTGTCTGCATGACCTTCTCCCAGGACCTGCTCGAGGGATTTTTCTTTCTCTCCTTTGTTTAGACTGGAAAATTGAGGGATACTTTAATTTAGATTTACTCCCTTTGATAGAGTTCAACGAAACAGAAAAGGATATACTTTTTCTCACACAACTCAGATTTGATTTATTTAATTAAAATCAATTAACGGTGTGTAATCAATCAACCGCCTTCTCGTTATTTTGCTCAAATTGACTTCAACCGAGCCAAAATAAAATTTAGCACACCTACAGTCAAAAATACTGGGGTTCACCTGGAAATCGATTTAGGGCGCAACACTCCAACACTCTGCTCTGACACTAGTGGAAGTGATTACTGCTTTCATTACGGTTGCTCGTAAATTGCGCTCTGGCAAATCCCCAAAAGGTCAGACAGCAAAATTAGAAAAGGTTTTCTCTCGGTAAATCCACGGATTAGGGCGGATAGCCGGTTCGGGGTGGGACTAAATAGAAAAAGGATTTACTCCCTCGGAATTGGTGTGGGGAGAGTTTATTGATATCTGCAATTACATAGAGAAGGCAAAATGTGCGTTGCGTTGTGGGTAGCGGTGGCATCGAAGGGCAGATAACGGACATCAAACGGCAACAGATTGCACATAACCTTCTGCGTTTGGCCGCAGTAAAGTTCGCTGGTACAACTGAAATTAGCTTGTTGGCATTAGAAATTAAAACAGATTAAGAGAATTTCTGGAATGGAATTTAATTTCAGTCAGGCAGCCGTTTGCAGGGACTCTTGCTGTTGATGAATTATCTCCGAAATTAAATCAACTTTTACGAAAGAAATTTATCTGAATGAAGGATGAAAATAGCCAAATTAAATATTTGTCTTGGAAAATATTTGGAAGATCTGAATGTGGGTTGAGTTTATAATGACAATTGGCTGTAAGTGGCAAATATGTGGCTTGAAAATTGATGCACTTTACCGAGAGAGCTAGGGGCATTCGGCAGTCAAAGTTATGTATCTAAAATATTTTTTTTTATTTCTTGGTGAAGTTAAGTCGTGGACGGTAAGAGTTCTGGAGTACCTTATACAATTTTTGAAAAAGTTCTGTCTATCTAATAATTTTATTATCAGTTTTGCTTAGCTTACGATATATTTTTGAGTTCTTTGGAGTTCCCATTAGTTCTGATTTTTGTTTCGGAAAATATTGTTTCTTTCTTCAGAATACCGACCGTCGCAATGAGTTACGATTGTAGTACCAGCTTTATTGGGGATTTCGGATCATAATTTAATATTAGCAGTCCATTCTAATTTATACTAAATTGACTGTTCAAGTCGTCGTCCTTCCCAGGAGACTTTTTGCAGGAAGACAACTCGCATTCAACCATTTCCCCGAAAAAGGAATCAAATGCTTACCACAAGCTTTGCTTTCGAGTCTTTCAAGGTAATAGAAAATGTAATAAATGTCCAAATAATCTAGAAGGCAATCAAAAGTCAAAAGTGAGCGAAAACCGATGCTCTTCTGAGTTTTCTTTACGGTTTTGAAATAGGTCTAAAAACTCAACAATCTGTGAAAAGTTTGATAACGAAATCTGAATAAAGCTACGATTACACGGCCATTTTTTCGAGTCATTTAAATGGCGCTCTGACTTAAAAATCCCCCACAAAGCAGTCATTTAAATGTCGCTCTGTGTGATCGCCATTTTTGGCAACATCATTTAAATGACTAGGAAAATGGCGCACCAAATGACATGAATTAAGTGCCATTTAAATGGCGGAAAAAAATGGCCGTGTGATCGCTCTTCAATGACACCTAAGACAAATGACTAAACTTTTTGGCTTTTGTCCCAACGGAAAATTCTAAATGACTCGCAGTGTCCGTCATTTGATTTTGGGACACAAATGACGATGATAGTCATTTCGTGTGATCGCCATTTTTTCAATGACGAATCGTAGCTTAAATGTCGCTCTAATGCGACATTTTTTCCTGACGTTCCAGCTCCATTTATAAATGACTCAAAAAAATGGCCGTGTAATCGTAGCTTAACAAAACATATTTAATTTTGACAGCCGAAAATACTCAACAATTATTTAAATAAAAAATGTTTTCAATCTCCAAAGACAAACGAAAATGTCATTGGTGTTCACTTTGGAGCTCATTGTAGATTTCGCAATGGTCGTTAGACTTGTTAAGCTATGTAAAAGGTGTTTTTTTTTAGTGGTATGGAACTTTAAAATGTAATAAAACAAAGATTGTTTTTTAAATTGACATGATGTTTACTTTATTCGAAAGATGATCTTCTGGCATTATAATTTAAATATGGTTTCTTGCAAATGACTGCCACGGCTGGCTTGGACGTAGTCTTATCTGGAGGTCCAATTTTCGATGGCTTTTTCCAACAATTGTGGCCGTATATCGGCAATAACGTGGCGAATGTTGTCCTCCAAGTGGTCAATCATTTCTGGCTTATCGGCGTAGACTAGCGACTTCACATATCCCAACAGAAAATAGTCAAGCGGCGTTAAATCGCACGATTTTGGAGGCCAATTCACGGGTCCGCAATGTGAAACTATGCGGTTCCCAAACGTTTCCTTCAATAAATCAATTGTAGCACGAGCTGTGTGACATGCTGCGCCATCTTGTTGAAACCACAGCTCCTGCACATCATGGTTGTTCAATTGATGAACGAAAAAGTCCGTTATGATGGCTCTATAGCGGTCACCATTGACTGTAACGTTCTGGCCAGCATCGTTTTTAAAAAAGTATACGGACCAATTATTCCACCAACCCATAAGGCACAACAAACAGTCAGTTTTTGATGTGGAGGTAACGGTGTCTCAACATACAGTTGAGGATTATCGTCACTCCAAATACGGCAGTTTTTTTCATTGACGTATTCATTCAACCAAAAGTGAGACGATTATGTTGACCATAAAATGGACGTAGTGCACGATACGTTTTTTTAACAGAACCATGATTTTCAAAATAAATTTGCACAATTTGGAAGCGTTGTTCAGGCGTCAGTCTAATTATGTTGAAATGCCAAACAAAACTAAAAATAAATCACTTAACAGCTGACAAAATTGCCGCCAGTTAAAATAGTGTTGCCAACTTAAAGATCTATACCTTTAAAAAAACACCCTTTAGCCTAGGACATCTCAAAAGCTTTCAAACGGAGATAATTATTTATAATATGACTACAACCCTATCTCATATAAATATTTTTTTAAAATTTAAAATTTTTAGAATTTAATTTTTTAGAGTTATGTGGATTATTCCGTTTTCGAAAACAAAAAAAAAAATGGTGTGAAAAATATACACATCTAAATAGCCAATTCATCGATTTGACTCAATTTTTTTTTTCAGTTGTTCGTAATTGCCAGGAGAAGGTTTTTAAGAAAGAACATTTTGCGAATTTTTTTGCATGGAATTTGGGTGCAATTCTTCCGGAATGGCTTTTCGAATGGAAAAATAGAAAATTCTTAGTGGAAAACTCGGAAAATTCCGGAAAAACGCGATTGGCCGTCTGGTAAAACAACCTTGTTGGACTTTAGTTTAGATATTGCTAACCTCACTTTTTTTGATCGGGTGGACAAAAATTGAACAGATTGAATGGTTCGTTCTGAATGGCAGCGCCGCAGAAATATGTTTTTTCATATCCTCAACACCTACTGTCACTCTACTACATCTTCACAGGTCTCTGTTCGGGTCTTTTGGTATCTAGGTTTATATTTTCTATAATTAAATTTTGTGGATGGCATGAGAAGTTGTTGCTTACTCATCACATCAAATAAAAACTCGATAAAAAGTCACAACAAAAATTGTCAAGAACCACTGCCCAATTTGTGTGAGAAACGTTATCACTCCTCGCTTTCCTCATTTTAAAATTATTCATAAAAACTGTTGCAGTTTTTATTCCTTGGTTAACCTAATTTCTATTCCTATTGGTAACACCCAGCCTTCTTGAGATTCTCAAGTACATGATAAATTCCCAAAATAAAACCCAGAGCACTCCTTTCTGACCACACTGTTCATTCAATTTGGAAAACCACAATTTAGTTTGAAACAACCACTACGACTACCCCAACTCATTAAAGTAGCCTAATTGAAATGCAATTTCATCTCGTTATAGCCAGCATTGAGGAGGGAGGAATATTCCATTAGTTGAGCCAATTGCCTAAGCCAAGCGATTAAATGAAACTCTAACGATTTTTCATTCACCAGAAACTTATCCCATTAGCGGGTGTTTTAGCCACCACAAGTTGAGCGATGGTGATGGCAAAGAGTTTTCAAAAACAACCATCCATCCATCTGGTGCTTCGATTCGTGCATTTAATTAAAAACAAACAATTTATAACAGCCACAAAGTACTCCATCAGGAGCAGGTTGTTCAGAATAAATCGCGTAGTTGATTTCATGCAATTTCAATGATATCCTTGGTTCGGCAACTGTGTTGTGTTTACTTTGCAAACAAATTGAATTTTTTTTTATTTTAATCAATTTGTCCGCAAAAACGTTCTGTAGATTTGATTTTAAATTTTAGGTGGAAAAACAATTAAAGCAGATGCTAAAGTGAATTTCTTTAAATTGAATTACACGCTCTCTCGTGCGATAGCGATGAATATTTTCCCGCACACACATTTTCAGTAAGCGGTGGTATTTAAAGAATTTAATCAAATCAAAGTTGTACGCGCGCACGCTATGCAAATGAAGGACTATAGCTCTAGAAAAGTGTCGAGGAATTCTCCCAGAGGACACCTATCCAGTGGGGTTTAATGCGGTCCTTTTTATTTTCTCTCGAGTTGAAGAAAGAAAATCGCTTTTGGCGCATTCTTCCTACTGAGGAGAATAGGCGAAGTATTTTTTGTTACCTCAAAGTCGGCCAAGGGAAGGACGAGTATACGAGTCGTTCCCTCTTATTCAGACGGCGCGCGTACTCTCACAGCTTTCATAAAATTGAATATTCCAAACGAAAAGCGGATCATATGCTGATGACATTTTAGGGATATTTTGATTAAGTCAATTTGAAGAGAATTATTCATTTCGAAGAATCGCATGCTTTAGGGAGTGTTCAAAAGAAAGGTGGGCGTGGGAGGTATGTATACAATATTCGTGGTGGTGGGCTGAAAAGCAAAAGTTTTTAGGAAAGAAAAACAAGGTCGGTGTTGGGTAGACTGGAAAATATGGAGAGTATATTCAAGTGTGTTCTATGTCGTATTCATTTAGGAGGTTTGAGCTTAAGTTGATTTGTTGCAAATAGTATAAATTTATTACATTTTCCCCCATTTTCACAGTGGAAGTTTAAACTATAGTTCAACTCGTCCGGTCTCACAATGTAATCTGAACTTCAGTTCAATTGAACGTCATTTAATGAAATTTAAAATTTGAAAGTACTTAGCTTATACGACTTTTTCAAAATCGTTCCTTGTCCTTTTTTTCAAAGAAGACGCATAACAAAGTCAGATATTTGTGTTTTTGACAATCGGCAGCTTTGAAATTGAAATGTCACTGTGTCAAGTGATCTGAGGTTTAAACGGCAGAGTAATGTAGTAGGCGAAGATTTGTTGTGGAGTCCAGAAGGATAGGATAGATTAAAGGGATTTAGAGAAAATTAAGACGGTGGCATGTTAAAAGGGATGTTTTTTGAATATCAATTTTTTTTTGCATTTGAAAATGATATAAATACAGGTTTAAAATGGTCATAATTGGTGCGTTAATTTACGAAACGAAACAAGGGAACTAACGTGAGGTTAAATGGGTTTGGTGTAAAGGCCACCATTTCAGTCAGTCAGAAATTGGTGGATTTAGCTGCTTTACGCCATTTTTAAAAGACAGCGTATTACTTAATTCTCTCTCCATTCTACGCCATCGACTCTAAATCGACAAAGGCAATCCCCATACAAGTAGAGGAGAGATTATGTGGACTTGGGCCTACCTAGAAGACGCCTGCCTGATGGTACGGATTCCATAACACGTCTTGGAATCCTGGTTGGGAACATGCGTTTAAAATGACCAAACTACCAAAGAATGGACCGCTCAGTCCGGAGAATCAACTGCTTGATAGTTTAGTTCTTCATGTATTCTGGTGTTCGGATCACTGGTTCCAGCAATATAATGGAGGAATCTCACTTCGGCAGCTTGTATCCGTGATCTTATTCTTTCGGTCATTACCCAAATCTTAAGACCATAAGTAAGAGTTAAAAGAAACACCGAATTAAATGCTGACAGCTTAGCTTTGACACCAATTTCAGTCCTCCTTATAACAGAATGATCAAGCTGTCTCAAAATTGATCCAGCCTGACCAATCTTACAAGAAAACTCGGCATTGCTCCTTCCGTGACCCCGAGGTACTTAAACTTCCCCAGAATGTTTCAATGGGACTCCACTAACATTCCGTTGATTTTTGTTTCGTCTAGTATATGTATAATGTACTCCTGCTGCACCCTAGAGATCGCGATGGGACCTTATGGTGCCTAGTGCTGTATGAGATATCTCTGTCATACCCCTTTTTATCTTAACCTAACCTACTTTTGCTGTAAAAAAAGTTTCAAGTCTTTGAAAATGATTGGCTTATACATTTTTACGTACAACTGAAAGATCTTAAAAACAAATTGCAAAGCCTACCATTTCTATAGACTTACCTCGGATACAGCATAAAAGTTGAATTTTCCGGCATTTTCCGTTCTCACATAAACCGGGAATTTGCATTTACTTTATTATTAAAGTAACTAATGAGAGCTCCGACATCATAAACAATTTTTGATAAATGATTTCCTTCCATCATAATGTACCACCATCCGCGTGCTTGCTACCAAATAAATAAAATGTTTTTCTACCCTAATTAATCAACGTCTACGACCTCAAATTGACAGGATCGAAGAGAGAGACAGATAAGCGTGTCTGTGTATCTACTCTGCAACCCCATTACATGGATAATCTCCATCCGAGGATGTGGTGCTTATATTAACGTCAACTCATTTACGTTGATAATCTTCATCCGTGGATGTTAATCTAATGACAGCGATATCATTTGTTTTAATAAACTCCAAAAATAATTTGATTTATCTTTAGCTTTTACGGCAACCGAGGTAGGATACAATACGCTACAGCCTTATCCACTGATATTCCTCTTTTTATGATATTATAACTATAATAGCAATCCGCTTAAATGATTCAATTTCATTGAGAGCCACGATATGAATAAGAACAAAAGTGGGAATACCTTACCTACACAGACACGACACCTACACATCTGCAAGTTCAAGGAACTTGTCTTCTCTCCAGCCGGCATATCCGGTTATAAACAACAATGATGACAGCACCAGCCAGCCAGCGTATGAAACGACCCCTTCTGCGTGTTACCAACCAAAGCCAATTTATCAACGTTATTCCATTTTGGCATACGGCAACGTACCGTGTTCGCGTTTTGGTTGGTTGTTGGCATGACTGCAGTACACCACGAGAAAACAATCTGAAGCATCCTTAACTTGGGAGTAATAAAAATATACCCAGAGGGTGGCTGGTATGCTACTTTTCTCAATCCTTATGGGGGGGACAATAATATTTAGTGACGACAGTGTAGATTTTAAAGAGTCCGCGGCATAAATAACCGAGGGACAAATTTATCAGCAAAACATTTAATGCAGGAAGGTGGCGTGTCTTCATAGACAAGAGTAGTGAAAATTACCAACTCTTGAAGAAAAATGAAAAACTAGCCAATTATCTTTGCTGCACTTACATTATGTAAGTCAAGGACAAGCGGCGTAAAAAGTGTGCTATAGAAGGACCATGTCCACGTCAACCGCGAATGGATCTGGAAATTCTTAGATAGGAGAGGGATTCCCCCGAAGATCGTTGCTGTTATAAAGGAGTCCTATCACGCCGCAAGATGCTTCGTTCTGCATACTGGACAGCTTTCCGACTCATTCGAAGTGCGACAGGGAGTAAGACAAGGGGATATTCTGTCGCCAATCCTGTTGTGTGTGTGTGCTATAGAAGGACCATGTCCACGAAGAAATTGTCACTTCTAAAAAAGTGTTATGTTGCAGAGTGAGGGACGCTTATGTTGCCCAAACAAAGTTGATTAATCGCTTGTCTTTTAAATAAGAAGTTCAATGGTCAAGCGCTTAATGACAGTATTAATGGTTCCCGAGCGGCGTTGGTTCGAGCCCCGGCGGGGGACAGCAATACTCTGCCACCGACCATAAAGAAAAACGAATAATATCAGATTTTCTTCACCACTACACCAAAAAAGGGATTTCTGCTTGGTAGTACAATGGACCGATATTCGTCTGAGTGCTCCAGGATTTGAAATCCCCTTAAAAAAAAATGGGTCTGCTATACCCTCTTACCACGTTCAAGCGGGAAATACAGATACTTAAGTCTAAAGAGGTCCGGGTTATGTTATGTATAGTCCAACGATGAGCTCCCAACAGCTAGAAATGCGGCGATCTTACAGGGGAATTGACACCGGACCCCCAACAGCTGCAGAAGACAAAACTGCAATCAACCTCTTAAAAGTCAACAAAGCAGCTGGACTTGACGAGTTCCTGAAATCCGATCCAGACACAACGGCCTGTATACTGCTACCACTAATACAGGTTATATGGGAAGACGAAAAATACCCCACTGACTGGAAGAATGGAGTTATTGTTAAGATACCAAAGAAGGGAAACCTTAAGAGCTGCAATAACTGACGTGGTATTACCGTTTTGTCTGTTTTCCCGAAAATAATGGCAAATATCATTCTCGAACGGACAAAGGACAGGATCGAAAATACACTCAAGAAGTATCAAGCGGGCTTTCGTAGTGGTCGGTCCTGTGTCGATCACATCAACACCCTGCGTATAATACTCGAACAGTCAACCGAGTTTACGTCAACGCTCTACCTAATGTTCGTATAGACTTTGAGAAGGCCTTTGACCGAGTCAACCGCGAATGGATCTGGAAATCCTTAGATAGGAGAGGGATTCCCCCGAAGATCGTTGCTGTTATAAAGGAGTCCTATCACGCTGCAAGATGCTTCGTTCTGCATAATGGACAGCTTTCCGACTCATTCGAAGTGCGACAGGGAGTAAGACAAGGGGATATTCTGTCGCCAATCCTGTTTTTACTGGCGATAGATGATGTACTGACTGCCACAGTAGATACAACTGAGAGACATGGTATTCACTGGAGATCGTTTGAGAGGCTAAGCCACCTGGATTATGCAAACAATATCTGTTTCCTGGCAAGTACCAACAGCGGGATGAACGAGATGCGCCAATCACTGCAAGTGAATGGTCTTAACATTAATTGCAACAAGAGCAAAATCATGCACGCTGGCCACTCAGCACATCAGCCGATTATTCTGAGACAGACGCCCATTGAGGAGGTTAAACAATTTAACAATCTAGGCAGTTTCGTATCGTCCAATGGAGGAACGGATCTGGATGTTAATAGCAGAATAAGTAAAGCCCGAAGCGCCTTTGGAATGTTGTCGTCAGTATGGAACTCCAGTCAAATATCCCTATACACCAAGTTGTTCGAATCCAATGTCAAATCCGTACTGCTGTATGCCTGTGAAACCTGGAAAGTCTCTACCTCCATTTCGAGAAGATTACAGGCGTATGTAAACCGCTGCCTTCAATACATTCTTAAGATCCGTTGGCCGCAAATTATATATCGAAATAAGAATTGTGGCGCATAACGGGTCAAAAGCTTTTGAATGTCGAAATTAGGCAGCGGATGTGGCCCTGGATTGGCCACTCATTGAGGAGACCAAACGCCAACATCGCGAACTAGTCCTTCGAATGGGATCCTAAGGTACACGACGAGTTGGTAGACCATCAAGGACTACTTGGAAACAGTATTGGCCGAAGCAGCAACACAGCGTAAAACCTGGCCACAGCTGAAGTATCTGGCCGCAGATCAAGAAGGATGGAGGAAGTTTGTCGCCGCCCTATGCCCCACCCGGGGTTGAAGGACTCATATTATATCTAAATTAAATAAAACGGAGGTGAATTTTATAATTCGCAAATTATCAATTTCAAATTGACGTTACAGTGTAGAAATTTAGCTGAATATAAACGCATACACTCAGAAAACGGAATTTAAAATTTTTTAAATCATTTTATTAAAAAAAATATAGCAATTTTTTTTATGTAACTAAATATATACAAAAACTAGATTTAATAAAGTTTTTGGTAGTTTTAACAATATTTTGTTTTAAAATTAATATAATAGTCATTTTAAATTAAAGAATTTTAGAAAATTTTATTGGAAAAAGGTTCATAGAAGCTTGGTATAAAATTATTTTTAAGCAGATCTCCTTTCTTCTTTGGTGCTCTAACTATTTCAGATGATTATTCTGACTTTAAAGTAATATTTTGTAGTTCCTTCAATGCTCCTAATGTTTTTAAGTATAATGATACAAAGAGTAACCGGTATCTTGAGCAACGAAAGTTTTACAATTTAATCCGACTATAGACTAGATATGGCTTTCAATAGAACTTAAACCATCAAAAGCTACTAAAAAATCGACGATGGTGATTGTGAATCGGAAGTTCTCGCTTTTATTCGGCCGATGGGTACTTTTCAAGCCAAAATCCACACTTATTGCTAAGAAACTAGCAGCTCTTCGACCACAGACTTATGATTGCAAGCCAGAAACTAATTTGCGATGTTAAGTTGGGTTGATATAGGCTTGCCACCTTTTAGAAAATCTCGTGGAGGACTTTAAAAATACAACTTTTTTTTTTCAAACATAAAGTCAGAAAATATAAGGTAGGTACCTAATTAAAAAAGCTACATTTTAACCACTGAATTTTTGTACTGACATTTTGCTTACTTTCAAGCGCACGGGCTAATATTTTGTATTTAAACATTTAAACATTTTTACTGACTTATTTCTTTTACAAAAAACGTAGCTTATAGAGGCATGCTGCCCCCGGTGCAATCTCTCTGCTTTTGGTCACTGTAGGATTTCGAGTAGGTGCAAGGTTAGGTACCTATATGCAATGTTTATCTTATGTCGCTTGACTAATTTTACCGCCAAAAAAATACGCATTTTTATAATTACCTTATGTCTTCGGTTTTTGGATCCGATTTTCATTAAACTTTTTTTATTAGTTAACTACACATTTATTTAATACTAGCTGACCCGGCGAACTCCTTCTCGCCCCAATTTAACTCCTTCGGATAAACTCCAGAGTGATAATAAAACACTGCTAGTAAAAAGCACATTTGCTCAATAGAAAATGATAATGCGAAAAGGACACCTGTTGCACCAAATTGCGAAAAGATTTAGTTTACGTATAACGCCATCTGTCGGGTTGTGGCAATGATCGCAGCACAGCGCAATCTATTATTTATCTCGGTAACTTCTCCACCCAAAATCCACGCAAATTGTCTTTTATCACAATGAATTTCACAATTATCCGAAATTTTCCAAGCTTCATAACGAATTTTCTACCTTTGCATCATCCAAAGTCACCAAATCATGCGATAAAATGAAAAATTTCGTCAAAAAAAAAATATTTTTTTTTTGCGTTTTTCCGGAAATTTCCGAGTTTTCCACTAAGAATTTTTTATTTTTCCATTCGAAAGGCCATTCCGAAACAATTGCACACAAACTTTCATACAAAAAAATCAATTTTCCATTTTTCCAATTTCCCGACTTTTCCGGAGGAACATTTTCTTTCGGATTTGAGCCAAATCGGCCCAGCCGTTTTTATGAATTATGTACTATACATTTTTCGCACCATTTTTATATAATAAATAGATAGAATATAATAATAATTTTGGAAAAATTTTAAAAATAAAGTAAAATCTAGCCAAATCTACTACAATTACCCACTTTTTGTCATTATTTCGCAGCAGCAGCGCACTGCAAAACTGAAAGTATGCGATGTTTCAATCCGCAGCTTCTTTCACGTGCAATGCAGATGCAGAATTCAATAGTATCTGAATTCCCTGAAGAGATGAAAAATATTTAACCCTCTTGCTCTTCTGCAGGTTCTGCAATTTATATTAAAACTTGACTCTAATGTATCTATTGCTTCATTTGTAAAATAAAATCGTACTATTTGAAAAGTGAAAGGAATTTGATTTTTTTGTTAAAGTAATTATGGTTGTGGAGGACATTTTTCTTTTTGTGGAGGACGGAGGACAGCACATAACAAAGGAGGACTGTCCTCCTCAAAGGAGGACGGGTGGCAAGCGTAGTTGATACACACCGGTCAAACTACGTAGAAAATCTTAAAAACATACGAGTCAGGCTATCAGACTTACAAATTTAAGGCTAATTCCTTTATGCTAATTCATAGTGTGTAGAGCACCAAGAACTTCTTCTTCATCACTACGCTTTGGGTCGGTTGCATACAGGATGTGTGCTCTGTTCCGGTCCCTTCGCTTGTGTCTAAATGAATCAAAAGGCAATTGCAATAATTGCACAAAATTACACGAAATTCCTCCAAGTGGAGGATGACATAAACCATGAACGCTCTGTTCCCGATGTATACGTTCGTCATCAGCAACACTAAATATGCGATGCATTAACTGCCAATTATATCGCCAATATGCCCTCTAGGGCATGGCTCCAGCAACTTTGCCGCCATCATTGTACCTCGCACGTTCGGCAGAACAAATTAGTCATCATCAGCGAGTGCTTTCACCGAGTTAATAAAATCGTCGAAGCCCAACGCTGCCTGACAATTTCCGTTAAACGATTTTTCCATGATGAGACTATTAGCCTGAGACAAAATCTAAATCGGATGTAATCCAAATTAGCTCCAGTTGTATCCTTATCCTATCGCCCTCCCAGCCCTATTTACTGCAAAATCAATATGCACAGAGATTACAATTATCCGATCGAATTATCCACCCAAGCGGGTGTGTGTTGGTTTTAAAATGCCAGTCGCGACTCCCTGGCAACATAGGAACAATATCTGCTCATCAGTGAAACGAGATTTCACGTTAAACACGAATTTCGCCCACGAGCCTTTTATAGCCGCTCACCAGACAAACAAAGTAAATGCACAGAAATTAACTTTGCGCCGGTGAAACTTTCCATAAATGTTTTATAAGCCGCTACACCCTTAACCCTGACCCCAAGGAACTTTCTACTTCTATACCAACTACCCGACGGCATCAGCGACGGCAATTTTGCGGCTCGGCTTGCTTTCAGACTTCTGACAGGCAGCAATTTAAAACCACTTTCTTTGTGTTCCCTTCCGGTGGGTGAACACATCCTGTTGTGCATGTGGCATGTCCGGAAGGGTTTTATTCCTTAACCCGCTCAAAGTAATTGCTTTAGGTTTATGTTGTAGAATAAAAGAATATGGAGCGCAACTCCTTCAGATGATGGCATGGCGTTCGGGGAAAAGAAACTAATTTACCGGGCGAGCGACTTTAACGGCTCTCATACTCATTATTATATTTTTCCTATCCCAACCACATGTCGGCACATCTCTAAACCGACGCGACGACTCTATTCCACGTCCCGTCAAGCAAAATGGATGACAGGCAAAGTTACGGCCCTCCTTAGTGTCAACCCTATTAGTTGACGATAAAAAGTTGATATTAATGTTTCACCCTTGCTGAATGTGAAATATCACATTGGCGCGTCTGCCTCATGAATCGGATATGGGATATTATCCCAAGGACTCGCTTCATCCTCCACGCTCAACTGTCATCATCATTATCATCAACATCGTCATCAGTGGAAGATTGTCGACGCGGGAGCAGCTTTAACTTGGATTTCACAGTCCTTTCAAGTTTCACTGTGCTGTAATTGACTACAGAGAGAGAGGCAAACATATCTACGATTTGACTTGGAGATGCCATATCCTGCTCCTGATGGTGTTTTACTTTCATGCGATGAATTTATGATTAGAAATCTCGCTGTAGATACAGAGTTCAAGATAACTATGCCATCCTTCTTCAGGGTTGATGTTGAAGTGTTTGGTATTAAATCGTTTTCTAGCGGTTACCTTATGTGTCGTCGGCATCGCAGTTTGAATGAAGTCGAAGTGTTTGTGCGTGCCTTATTCTCAGGGGTTTCACGGTCTATTAGTGAAGCACTTTAGAGGGGTTGTTCTGAAATAAAGGAGGTAAGACCGCAACTTATGGTGCGGCCAAACTGAGGGAGTAACTGTGGCAGCAAATTCAATTATACTGTTATTTCACGTATTATATTGTCTGGAAATTTTATGATTGTGCGGAAGTTTAGTTAAACGCTGGAAAAGTTTATAGGAAATTCTTAATTGCTCTGGTTAAGGGGAGAAGGGGGAAATATGACTTCAATTTATTTATCTTAGCTCGTAAAAATTTGGGTCGTTATTTGCTTAGTCCGCGATTATTTCTTATATAGATCGTTGAATTGAGAAATGTGTGGTTTTTATAGGACGCCGCACAGTGTATTACGTAACCAATATGTCCAGCAAAAGAAAAACACTTAATAAAGTGCAAGGTGGACGGAGACCAACGGTCTAGCGGTTAACCCCAATTCCCGAAAACAAAATACTGAGGACAGAAGACGAATTAGGGACTAAATGATTTTTACGCTTACACGAAGACTCTCCGGAAGAAGTGGAACTTACAACGGAACATATTCCATTGGCTGTACACTGCGATTGTAAGACCAATTCCAACCTATTGCTTGGAGGCTGTTAACCACAAGAATTTAAAGAAGGTCCAGCCAGACCTAGAAACATTACCAAACCTAAAATCCGTCGAGGAATACACTAAGAACGTGGCAGCAGTCAAAAGTGCTATCAGATTAAGTGGGAACAAAATTTGGAAGCCCGAACCGTTCGGTAACTCGAGTATACTAGATATGTATAATTAGAGCGGATTTATGCCCAGTCACATGATTTTAAGAAACTAAGGTTATGACTTTGTCAAGCTTACAGGCTGGCTCTCCCCAAGTACTGTTATAAATGGTTTACCCATTTACCCACAGTTGGCTTAAAGGCGAAGAATTGAATGGGGGAATATGTGTCGTCTCAGAAGAACTAAGTACCAGTCAGCCATCCCGACCGGTAGACTAATGCAGCGTTTTCTAGGCGAAGATCTTCACGATTAAGAAAGCACCTCAAACCGCCTTAGCAATAGAACCACTTGCAATGGAAATTACCTTCTGTCAAGCAGCTTTTTAACTATTAACTCCAATCTAGTAAATTCAAAATTTGTAAATCAGTTCCTCTCGGTATTAAGAGCCTGTATATGTTAGTGTGAAAGGGAACGAGGCAAAATATACGGGGGCCCTGAATTGGACATGCTATTAGCTGCCAGACAAGTTCAACCAGATTTCAACACATAGCTAAATGTCACACTAAATTTGGCCGATGAACGATGGAATAAAATTTACGTACCACTGTAACCACCAGCTTTTGACCCGCAATTGACACTAAAAGGTCAAAGATCCTACAATCTTTTGATTGAAATCAAACCCGAGTACCCGTCGGGGCTATAACCGGACACTGCATTATTGAAAACATGCCCAAAAGGGTAGACGACATCCTAATAAACGACTTCTGCAGAAGATCCAGGGATTAAGAGGCTCACTTGGCTAACTGTCCAGTCCTTTAAGAACGCCGCTTCTGAACGATTAGCAATACCAATCGTAACTACTACTAACGTCGTCTGTGGTTCCATAAAAAAAACAATCAACTCAACTCACAGCAAAAAAACAAAAACAAAATCAATCTTCCATCGCACAACCCATCCATCTCTCTCTCGCATATAGTCTGTCTCTTTCTAGCGCAGAATTCTCAGTCTCAACCGACCCAATACCGGCCCGGCCCATACGCACATATCTATACAAACCCATTGCCCAAATATTAATATGTGTGAAGAGACATTTATGCCAATCAAAACTGACAAAGGGCTCAATTTTAAGTTTCACATAAGGCATCCCCTACATCCACAGAACTTTTCAGTTACCTCTTCCAGATTGCAAGAAACTCTACCGGATACCCACATACTCGAATGGAAGTAATAATTGGAAACTGGTGAGTTATTGAAACCGGAAAATACTCATATACCTTGATGCCCACAGCCATCAGGTGCTTTCATTATTTTAACATAAGCGAACGTTCCATCAAATACTCGCAGTTGGAGTAATTAAATATTGCACTACTACGAAGTAACCTTTTATACAGGAACAGGACTCTACCTTCCGGTTCCTGAATGGCTTTTTCCCTTAAAAATTGTATGGAAAAGCTGTAATGGAGCACTTCCATTGTTTAAATTTCTCAGCTAAAATCAATTTGAAAATAAAGCGAAACTGCTTTTTAAATGGTTCCGATGAATGTAGGTATCTCTCCGTTGCAAACCACAAAGTGCCACAATACAATAGACCCATTCATTCATCATCCAATAGGTCAGAAACCCACTTTCCCCTCATCCTTGTGTCATATACCCAAGCGAAAGTATCTGAGATCATTCGTTGCCCAGAATAATACCTATCAGCTGCGCATCTCTATTGTACTCTACTCAGGTTCAACTTTTGTGGCGGGAAGGGCTCTTGTGGTGAATTTATTGACTCTTTTCCAGTCCGAAAGCGATGATGAAATCATCCATAAAATTCAATCTAAAGATGATGTTATGATTTGGAAAATCAAGTCGAACGATACACGATTCCAGCTGACTGAACTTTTGGTTCGTTCGAAAATTGTGCACAGAGTAGGAAAGGCTCTTTTCGGACCAATAGATTTTGGTCAACAATTCGGGCATGTTGGTATTTCGGTGAATTTTAAGAATTCAAATTCAAATTGGCATGAAATTCAGTATCCAGCATGAAATGTACAAAATTATAATGGGTTCGGGTTGCCAATGTGAGTATTACTGTACTCATAGTAGTAGATTGCTCCGCTTTACGACTTTTGAAAGTTTTAAGATGATAGTTTTGACAAAAATATATGCCTTTAGTAAAGTAGTAATAAACATGCAGACAAAAGCTTGAATTTTATCATGTGGCTCAATTGAGTTATTCTGATTCGGCTAAATTGAAAGAAGCTTTCCGTGATATATCGGTTGTTTGTCAGACGTTCGCGAGAGGTGGCGCAGTGGAAACAAATCTGAAGATGTAATTTAATTTGTGTCTTTCCAGGGATTGAACATGACACATCTCACTCAGCAGTTAACCACTCCAGATATTGAACATGTTGTAAAAACTATTTTTTACTTAAGGACTAGAAGGAAGACAGTACCAAATATCGAAGCAATTCAAAGCACTATTTCCAAAACAATGACTGGCAAAAGTTAAAAAAAAAACGCAATTTCTCGACAATCACGTCAGGAGCTAATAAGAATAAATTGTTAAATTTTCAGGGGAAATCGAACCACCAATCTTTGAATTTGATGACCCATACGCACATCTCTATACAAAACCATTGCCCAAATATTAATATGTGTGAATAGACATATGCTAATCAAAACTGACAAAGGGCTCAGTTTTAATAAAAAGCACTCCAAGCAGTCGCAGGTCTCCTTCTTCCCGGCCGCTCCATCGAGTTCATCTATGTTCATCCGCTCTACATGGCCCAGCCATCTTAAACGATGGATACGGATTGTTTTACTAGGCTCATATCGCTGTACAGCACGTATAGCTCGTTGTTGTGTCTTCTTCGCCAGACATTGTTTTCTTGGTCGACGCAAACAGGACCATAAATCGTTCGTAGGATGGGGATGATGAGTGTTTTGTATAGCATCTCCTTAGTTCTTCTGATATGGGTTTATTCGTTAATTGCTTACATAGCCCCGAAAAAACAGCGATTAGCAAGAGTTAGAGACTCAACGTTTGATACCCATCAGTACCCAGGTAGACAAATTCACTGACTACCTCGAAGTTATACCTATTGTTGGTTCATCGTCAGCGTTGCCGCAAAAAAATGTTCTTAGGTGCCATTGACGGTAACCAAAGGTGCCAACTGGGTGCCACCAGCACTTCAACGGCAGAGAGATATTTAAAAACACAAGAAATTTGTATTGAAAAAACCTCAGGCTACTAAAAACGAGTACGTATATACCTAAGTGAATCCATGCAACTCAAACAATGAACGGCATAATGCTCTAACACTTTAAATATTATCAAATCGAACAAACCAAACCGAAAATGAAATGTCAAAGCAGTCCAACGCCACTGAAAGTAGAAAGTTGCTCTACTTGTGCGCTGCGTTTAACTTTACGATATTCACGATCTAAACGCGACCAGAAGCATAAAGCCGCATTTTGGCTTGCACCATATGAAAGCATTGGTTCTACTCTATCTGTCAACGCACGCACACAGCAAAGCAGCATTGTGAATTGGCTATAAGAGTTGGTGACCATCCGCTGACTGAAACGCTGACATCTTACCTCGTTTTCGAGAATGTTATAGATTTCATACACAAGGGCTGCGTTCTATGTTGTTAAAAATGATTCAGTTCAGTGAATATGAAATAAGTTTCGGAGATGAAAGAGAAAATGACTTGCACTCTCAATCAATTTTAAACATTTTAAGAAATGCTTTTGTTTAAATATTATGTAGGTATGTATCAAGCTCATAAGGTGCCAAATGAGAACTGAAGGTGCCAAGGTGCCAATCGGACTGTAGGGTGCCAAAATGGCACAATTGTGCCACTTCGGCAACGCTGTTCATCGTCATCATCATCGTCATCATCATCGTCATTGTCATCGTCATTGTCATTTTCATCGTTATTATAATTGTCATTATAATAGTCATTATTTTCATTTTGAATTATATACATTTGAATTTTGCGCCTATGTTATACCAATCACCATTTTTATGAATTCGCCACAATCCCAAACTTTTATACAATATTAGAATTTCTCTCTTAAAGCGAAAAAACCTGTTATTTCTAAATTGTATATAAACCCTCAGCAAATAAAGCTTTCAGATTAATATTGTTAAAACCCTTAGGGGAAACTCTTGTCTTTTTACTTGAGAACTTTCTTTGTTCAATCGCCTTCGCAATTCCGCTATCGGGAAACCGTGAAAGATTGAAAATTTACATCGTCATCGTCGTCTCAAGATAATCTCGAGTTTAATTATTTTAGCAACCGTTTGTTAATCGTTCAAACGACTCATCAACCCAGGATCTATCTATTCTTACTAAAGATCACATAGAGATCCCGCGGTTGGCGATCGAAAAAATATTCGGTCGTACACCTATCAATAGTCAAGTTCTAACCAAGTCGGTGGTGGGCTTGGACTTTCGTTGATAAAAGCATATACTTAGTCAATCAATAGACTCCATTGTAGTGAAAGCACCGGTTACTATTCGCCTCGCATCAATGTCATCAGCAAACCCAAGTAATTGTGTTAACTTATTAAAGACTAGCTGGACCCGTACTCGCCTTGCCCGCTCGCACAAAATTATATTTGGTTCATTTAAAATTACACTCTGAGTGTTTAATTGAAATCTGTCCAGTAGTTTTCGCGCTTTTAGGAGAAAAAGAAAATTCTTCCCTCTCCTAGATCTTGCTACTTATTTGTAACACTGCATATCCTTTCCTTTGTTTCCCTCTTTCTATGGCATTTCACTTCAAAAAATACATTTTGGCTAAAAACTGTTCCTGAGGACGTGGCTATAAACGACATAGCCTATAGCAGTCCAACAGTCTTAAGGAACATTTTCAAAAAAGTTTCATCGAAATCTGTCCAGTAGTTTTCAAGTTTTTAACGGTCAAAGAAAATTCCTGTTTTATTATATGTATAGATAGTGCCTGATATATTGGCCTTGGTGTTGCGTTTTGCGTATTACCTTTTCAAGCACAATGTTGAAAGAACTACATGACAGTGCGTCACCTTGTCTTAACCCTCTGGTGGTGTTGAAGGTTTCGGTATAATCACTACCTATTTTGACGGAGTAGCGAACATTCTCCAACGTCATCCTAATAAGACGAACTAGTTTAGCTGCACATGACACGATATAGTTCATCCTTATTTACACTGTCGTAGGCTGCTTTAAAATCGATGGACAGGATGGTGAGTGTCTTAGGTTTTCTCCAGAATCTGGCGTAATGTGAAGATTTGATTGGTCGTAGATTTTCCACGTCTGAAGCTGCATTGATAAGGACCTATTAGATCGTCAGCAAACGCTTAAGACGTTCACATTACGCCCGACAGGATCTTATAGGCGATGTTTAAAATGTTTATGCCTCTGTAGTTGGTGCAGCGTAAGCGATCTTCTTTTTAGTGGATCGGGCAGAAGGTACCGAGATTCCAATCATCGGGCATACTTGCCCCCGACCATATTTTGCGGATGAGTTGCTGTATATTCCTGACCAAGTTATCTCCCACGTGTTTAAAAAGTTCCGCTTGTAGCCCATCGGTTTCAGCTGTTTTGTTTATTGTTAGTCTGGTAATAGCTACTTTGACGTCATTTTGGTCGGGTGGATGTAACTCTTGGTTGCCATCTAGATCGACTGGTGTACAGTTCAATGATTGGCGGGATCTTGGCTGTCATCGCCATTTAACAACTGGTTAAAGTAGTCTCTCCAGATGGCTAACATCGACTGTGTATCCACTACAGTGCTTCCATCCTCATCTTTGCAGGTCACAGGGCGGCTCGTGAATCCTGATATTGATTGTTTCACTCTTCTACAGAGGGGCAAGCATTTCTCATCACTCCTTCGCTCAACGTAGAGATTATGGGACGCTCTAATTCTCTTCCAGAGCCACGACCATTAGGCTTCCGTTGTTTTCTTGGTTTGTCCGAGCATATTCGGCGTCGAACCAGGGGTTCCTCGGAGGTGGTTGTGAGAAGCTCTCAGTTATACTCAAAGCAGTATAATGATATTTTTTTAATCTTCAAAAAGAAAATAAAAAGTGAGCTCAATATGTCTATAGTTTATCTCAGTCATTCGTTTTTAAGAGTTTATTTTTTTGGCGGCTAATATGTCTTCCGTGAACAAATTTCTTATAGAAATACTGCAAATTTCAATCCGCAATTCAGTAAACTGATGAGCAATAACCATTCTTCAACTATATCGACTTATCTAAATCTATTGTCATATAATGGGCAGGGGCATTAAGAAGCCAATTTCTTTAAATCTGAGGATATCGTTGATGTTGACCCTTACAAAACGCTGCCAAGAATGTATAGGTGTACTTTAAAAAATCGTTTAAATGAGTTTAAATTTTGGGGTTAGTACTATATATTTTTGAAATTTGTTCCCATTGGTAACACTGATCTGCGTCGGTATGTTTTCGTTAAAACTGCTGTTTATTGTGAATTCATGCAACCGAGAAAAGGTGAAATACGTTACAAGTTCGGGGAATTTATACAATCGCCCAGAGGGAATATGGATTCGAGAAAAATCGATACGGTTAAGATTGCGCTAGTGCACTCAAATGCTATTTGCACTGGGAGCAGCAATGAAAGCCTGATTTCAGCACGTATTTTTCCGACGCACATAACACAAAAGCAAATAACATGGCTGAGGCGAATAGAATAGATTTTCATCCTGAATGCACAAAGACTTGCACATAAGATCCATAGACAGATTTTAAATCGTATATAGGCAACCTTCCTTACAGATGATGGTACATATATAGAGATTTTGATTTATTAGCATTTAATTTCAATGCGGTATCTACATGTATGGGACGTTAACAAATTGTCCTAGGGACTGTGCGTTTGACAGAAACGATAAATTTTCTAGAGGATAAATTACCAGGTTGTTAGTGGACTTGATGGGTACCTACTTGAAGGTGTGGCAAACGATAGGAAAAGTCGGGATGACAAAATAGAGATATTTTGTTCTTAATGATGACTATGATAAAAGTGAGGTTATATTTGGTCAAATCATCTAACCCCAATGGATTATGAATGGTTCTGGGCGCCAGTTAAAACAGAATGAAAATCTATAATTGGGTGGATTTTGTAGATTTATTCCAATTCGTAAATTGTCTTTACCTTTTGAAAGCTGTCTGGAAGGGAAAAGGACGTTTTTTAAACATTTGTGAAAAATTTGTGAAAAGGACAAAATGTTATCTGGTGATAGGTTGTATGATGCTTATTCCCATTATATACTTTGGACTATCTCAAACATCAACCAAAGAGGTGAGCCACTTCCTGAATTCGTTACCTATTGAAAACAATATTCTAGTGGCGAATAGGGGCTCTATTTTGGTTTTTAGTAATAGGTAAGACGTTATTGAAGTCTATGAATTATTTATGAGAGAGCAACAATAACAACTCGTAAATACAGTCAATTTTTGTTAGAAATTATAACGTCAATGGGTACTTAAGGCAAGGATGCAAAGTGCAAAACGAAGTTCACGGAAAGCCTTCTGCAATAAAGTAGAAAATACTACTTAATTTTGGGGGCGCTAAACAGACCGGGGTGGACCACGGCCTCAACCAATAAGCCCCTCCAGCCAACTCGGTCTCTAGCTTCAGTTACGCACACCTAGTTGGTTGCGGTCGCCCTCCAATTTTGAGTGCCACCTAAGGTTGGATTTTCCTCTGCTACGCTGTCCCTCAGGGATGGACTCAAGGACTCTTCAGGCTGGTGTATTGCTGTCAATACGCCAGGTCAACGTCGCTGTATAGCCCATAAAGCTCGTCGTTAAATCTTCTCCTTCAAACTCCTTCGATATAAACTGGGCCGAATATCGTCCGAAGAATCTTTCTCTCAAAACATCCCAAGAGGTTTTCATCCGATTTCGACAGACTAAATTCTTCTACACCATACAGAAGGACCGGGCAGCCGGGCAAAGAAGGCTTTACTTCTTAGATGGCTTCTTAGCCCGATGAAAGAGCGATTGGCAAGAGTGATTCTTCGTTTGATATCTGCACTGATGTCATTTTGCGAGGTGATAGTGGAGCCCAGGTAGACAAAGCCTTTAACTATTTCGAAGTTCGTCGGTGCTAAGACTCCTTTCTCATTCTCATTGACAGCATATACTTCGTTTTGTCCTCATTTACAGCCAGACCCATCTTCGCCGCCTACGTTTCAATACTTGCAAATGCGCCACTGACAAACTCGCTCGATAATGTCAATATCGTCAGCATATGCAAGCACTTGAACAGACTTCTGTATAATTGTACCTCTGATGTTGGCTTGTGAGCTTCGTAAAATTGCTTCAAGGACGATGTTAAAAGAGTTACACAATAGCGCATCGCCTAGTCTCAAACCTTTTTCGACATCAAAGGGCTCGGTGATATTTTTGCCGATTTTGACGAAACAGCGAGAATTCTCCATCATGGTCGTGCACAGACTAACGAGATTGGCATGGCTTTGTATAGTTCGTCCATATATACGCTGTCATAGGCGACTTTAAAGTCGATAAAAAAGTGGTGTGTATCGATCTGAAATTCCAATTTTTTTTTTCTAAGATCTGTCGGAGTGTGAAATTTGGTCGACTTTCCTGGCCTAAAATAGCACTGATATGCGCCGATCAGGTTGTTTGCGAGAGGTTTTAGACATTCACACAATACAGACGGCAAGATCTTAAAAATACTATCCGAAGTCAGATATCCTCAGAAAAATCCTTGCTTAAAAAAAATTCAGTGCCCTGCCGTTTGACAGTAGGTATCATGTAACGAGACGCTCGTGTTCCCTGCCCAGGCTCACTTTCCCAGGTTTTATATCTTAATGGAATAAAGACTCAGATATAATAATTAGAGTGGTCGTAGTGGCTCTAATCATACTTAATGTATCAAGCATGTTTATCGTCGAAACGATAATCTCCAAAACCTGCAACTCATTGCTATAGTTACGATTTTGAGAGTAGCATAAAATTCAGTCTCCCATAAATTAACAAAATCTGCCGGTTTATCGGCAAAAAGGTCATTCAAAAAATCGCTTACTAGCTATTATCGAAAACGATATCGTCCAGACGATTTTATAGCAATATGCGAATAGCCCCTCCTGAGACCCGAGTTGAGCATCTTAAGAGGTTCACCCGAAATACATTTTCTGGTTATCCCTTTCCATTTTCGCGCACTCGTTTAAAATATGGCAAAAATAATTACCAAGACGGTTGGCAGAATAGATAAAAGGACCAACACACAAGCAGCAACCATCGAACATATTTTTTATTCCTTGTACTAATATTTGCAGCTAATTTTATTAGTCTTTTTCACTGAATATTTAAGCCATTTGAGCTGTTAATAAAAAATCTTGCATTTTTACTGGCAAGTGATAAACGGAATTTTATCAGCCCTTAACTACAAGTGAATGAACTGAAATGAAAACCCTAAATTTTATGCCCTCCCATTCCGAAAAGAAGATCGACGAAACGTATAAAAAGATTTATGGAAAGCAAACAGCACGCTCGTGAATTTCAAGTATCCCTTGCACATCCATAAAAAAAAAAAGAAACAAGCAGTAAAATATCAGAAAAAAAAATTCCTTGAACCCTTAAGATAAGTATATATGCATTGAATAAAAATTCAATTTTTTTCTTGTTATCGACCACCAACGCTGAAGATGACTATAGTTAAAAGTAAACATTTGATGGGGAAAGTAATTTTTAAAAATTCCATAAAATATTCGCGCGCAATTCCATTGTCAAAAATGACTATAGCGGTGAAAGCTACTTCAGTCTCAAATGAAATTTTATGGTAAGATAAATATTTAGATACTTAACCGTCCTTGCAGCGCACATTATTTACATAAACAAGTTATCCTAGATGGAGGGGTTTGGGTGGGGTAGATATTTCGTAAACAAAGCCTTTACTTTGAGGTATAGTATATTATTTGTAGGAGCTGAACTGTCTTCACTTTGCTGATGCAGAAAAAGGGAAAAAGGATATTTCCGAAGTAAAAACTAGTAAATCGAAACGTTGGGGCTATTTTTTCAAAGAGCAATCGGAAATGGAAAAAAACACCAATGCTTTCCAGTGGAGCCATTGCCTAGATAGCATAGTCCATTAAAAACGTTTTTTTGTGAAGGGTGCGTACTCGTGCATTGCGTGAATCTATCTTATACCTCTGACTCTCCTCTGCATTCGTTAAACCGAGTGGTTGAACTTTTACGTACAAGCACATTCAATTAACTCCGAGTGGTAGCTTCTGGCGATAAGAGCTAGAGACAGAGAGAAAAATGTTCACAGTTAGCAATGTGCGAGGACGAGGTACGTATGGATTTTGCTTGACTGATTTGCACTGCTGGACAAAAAAATCGTCATCATTGCTAACGATGTTTATCACTAGTAGTTCGTTTTCGGTCGAACTGCTCTAAGTAATTGGTCATGGATAAGTGGAGTGAAAAAATCAAACTCACAACGTCCAGAAATAACTAAATACACTGAGAAGAAGAAGGACAAATAATTTTGTTAATTTATGTTGCTTGAGCATGCAGTTGAATGACAGTTCGTTTATCCAAATAATTGATAAAAAAAACACGAATTCAATTCTTTACAAATCCCTAAAGATGTGTTAAATTTGCACTTTTGCCAATCCCATCCTCTGGTGCTATTCTATACTCGCATTGTCAAGGGTCAATGTCATTCTCAGTGTACATTCACCGTCAGCAATTCAATGCAATTTGAAAAGAAAATATTTGACATGGGGAAACATGACAGATACTCGTATAGCTATGTACTTTCAATTCATTTTTATCTTTTGATAAATCTACAATATGTGTTTGGAAGACAAGGAATAGGGTTGAAATTGACAGAATCTCAAGAAATTCGTGACATTTGACAGCAGCAATAGAGTGCAATCAATTTTGGTAAGTATACACTTTATATTTAACACTTTTAGATACTGTGCTGGCTTGTATAGGGTATATTAGGTCAGAGCGAATGTTGTTTTAGGGATGGTTACATGGTTCATTAAGACACTTCCTTTTTGCCTGTCTGTTAGTTAAGTACTTTTCGATCGATTCTACTCAAATATGCGGCATAATTCAAATGACTCTGCCCAAACGTTGCAAAATGCTTTAAACATTTGGAATTGAGGATAAATATTTGTAGTCTTCACTTCGATCGACTTAAAGCAGATAGGCGACAAGAAACAGAATGAAGAGCTAGGGAAAGTAGCACACGATTGTTCAAGTTTCTGGATTACTCGAAAGGACATTAATACCTCATCGAGGATCTCGACATCAGCAAAATTTCATGGATTTTTAAAGCCAGATGCCATTAAGTCCTTCTTTATGCGAGCAGATTTGGCGGCAGCGTGTCAACCGTATGCTCTAGGTGTAATATGAGAGAAGACGAAAACATTCATCACTTCAAAGGCAGATGCCTCATTAATCGCAAATGCTACTACGTAGCAATGAGGGCGTTCAAGAATCTAGTTTAGTAAGTCTGACAGCTCTCTAACTTCATGTTTCTGAGTTTTGATTGAGCCGAACTGGTACGTGAACAGTTTTCTCAGTTGACGTTTGCAACACTGACAAATCAAGTCAAGAATTTCTCTACTTACTACTAAGTTGACATCTATTTGTGCCAACATGTGTCCGGAGAACTCAGTTTTGACATTTTTATTGGGTCATCGGAGAGCATGGCAGAGCGCAATTTGACATTATGATTACCCAGGAGAACAAAAATAAAATTGTCAATACCGACAATTTCGCGTTGATGAAAATTTGAGTCCAGACGAATCAAGTCGACGTACGATGACTCTTTAATGGGGCCAATATTCTGTTGCTTTTCAACATGCGCTGTGTATCGCCAGCGATTAAGTCGGCTCTTACATTGAGGCAACATTCAATAAGCAACTGGAAATAGGAAACATGAAAAATTATTGCTCACAATTATTTTACTTTGAATTAAATTAGAGGTTTCACATCAAAGCAACTAAATATCGCTCGAACGAAAAATGTTGTTGATTGCTTACTGGCAGTTGCTATAGTAACTATAGTTGCTTATTGCTTGTTGCCTCAATCTGAGAGCCGCCTAATATAGGCGCAATCACCAACATTTGCAATTAATTCGGCTCTCACATTGCGGCAACAATTGATAAGTAACTGGCAATAGGAAACCCGCAATATTATCGCTCACAGTTACTTTACTTTGAATTAAATTAGAGCAACTCAATATCGGTCCAACGAAAAACGATGCTGATTGCTTCAATATTAGTCGGCTCTCACACTGAGGCAACATTCAATAAGCAACTCCAACTGGCAATAGGAAACACGAAAAATTATTGCTCGCAATTATTTTACTTTCAATTAAATTAGAGCAACTCAATATCGGTCCAACGAAAAACGATGCTGATTGCTTCAATATTAGTCGGCTCTCACACTGAGGCAACATTCAATAAGCAACTGGGAATAGGAAACTTTGAATTAAATTAGAGGTCTCACATCAAAGCAACTAAACATTGCTCGAACGAAATATGTTGCTGATTGTTTATTGGAAGTTGCTATAGTAACTAGAGCCGTCTTAGGCGGCTCTCAGATTGAGGCAACAAGCAATAAGCAACTATAGTTACTATAGCAACTTCCAATAAACAATCAGCAACATATTTCGTTCGAGCAATATTTAGTTGCTTTGATGTGAGACCTCTAATTTAAATCAAAGTAAAATAATTGTGAGCGATAATTTTGCGTGTTTCCTATTGCTAGTTGCTTATTGAATGTTGCCTCAGTGTGAGAGCCGACTTACAGCGCTTATTGCAAAGCAACACATATTGCTTCCTAGTTGCTGCGATGTGAGAATAGGTTAAAATAAAATTGCGTAGGTACTGCTTATTAACAGTAGTTGCAAGTTGCTTATTGCTTGTTGCCTTAATCTGAGAGCTCTTAAGGCGGCTCTAATATGCTTAGCAAAAGCGAAGAGTTCCGTAAGAACACCAATTAGTTGTAGTCTTTTCTTTTGAGAGACAGCAAGAATGCATCAGACTTCCTACTGACTTCGGGGGCATGTGTTTAGTCTGCCCACATCTTGGAGAGTCTTGTTATAAGCAATTGTGTTCATTAGAAACCCAATCTTCAATGGAGGCCTTGACCGAGGACACAGGAAGACCCAGCACATGATCTGGTCCCGAGAAATTATCCTCTGAGCCTTGCTTAGCAATCTCATCTCATTTCCAGCAATCCCAATGTGACCTGGGACACAGAGAAAAGTTAAAGACCGACATCAGAGAGTTCTTGCATTCCCGAACTATGTTTGAACGGGTAACAGGGTTGAGCAAGGCCTTAAGCGAAGTCTGACTGTCGGCAGAGACGCAGATACTCCATTGCCGCCACCTCTATTCCTAACAATAAATTTGGCAGCCATTAGGATAGCATAGATCTCCGCTTAAAAAACAGAGGCATGCTTACCTAACGAGCAGTGAAGTCTAATGTTGTCGATTTCCAGAGGCCAGCACCATACCCTTGACTAGTTTTGGAGGGCGTTAGGCAATAACGACCCAAGGAAATAACGCTCTAAAAAAAAATTTTACAATTTGTTGTTGCAAAATTGTTCGTCATTTTGGGTGTTATTTCCGTTCCAGGGTTCGTTTTTTTTTGAAAAGCAGTAAAGCCCAAAATAGTAAAATTGGGGACATGGTTCCCCCGGCAATCCCCCTGCTTGGGGTTTCTGTTTTATTTTGGAGTAGGTGGGAGTTTGTACTTCAAAAAATACCTTCAATATATCCAATTTCGTACATACTCCAAATCTGGCAGTAACCCCCAAGCAGAAAAATTATCTGCAAAATTATCTTTGGGCTTTATTTCCATCATAGCATTGTTGTTTATTTTTGGGCGCTATGCATTTTTTGGGCGTTATTTTCAAATTAATTTGGGCGCTATTTGCTTGGGCTTTATTGCCTAACGCCGTTTTGGAGCCATCCGTGAAAATTCGACTACATCCTATTTTCCACGCTCATATGCATTTGCAACTCAGACAGAAGGTGCTTTCTTAGGGCAGACCTGTGCACGTGCATCTCGACCACTCTCTCCAAGTTTTTCAGCAAGAAGGAAGACAGACTTATAGGTCTGAAACTCTTTGCGAGGGAGATGTCATCATTTTCAATTTTTTTTTATAAAAACCACTCAAACCGTACGCCAAGGTATAGGAATATATGCCAGTGCTAGAGACGCAATGAAGATTTTCTTCAGAGCTGGCAGCAACTGGTTTATACCCTGTTGCAGCAGAGCAGAGTACACCACATCAATGCCAGGCGACTTGAAGCCATTAAAAGATGCTACAACATATCTGATAGCCTCATCTGTTGCCAAGGCCGATGCAGTATACCAGCTATGTCGAGTTTTGCGTCTTAGATCGTGCTCAACCTGCACAAGCGGGCTTAGCTGCGAGCTTAGCTGTAACCCAATCGTTATTTTTGGTTACCCGAAAAATGAATTTCCAGCAGAAGACTGAAAGTCTCGGCTTTTGTCTGAGTGTAGGTACCGTCCGATTTTCTATGTGACTCCGGTTTGATTCGTTTACACATTTTGAGAACTTTAACCAACCTACTGGTCTCACCTAGAGTCTCGATCTTTTCACAAAAAAAATATATATTATAGGTATATAAAATATTTATATATTGTCTGTCTGATTCCTCCCCTAGTACGACCAATTCTCACTTGCGGGTCAATACTATGATTGCCAGCTCAAAGAAAAGTCAATATGAGGTCTAAAAAGGGAAATAGGGCCCAACTATAAGCCTTAAACTAACCATACATATACACACAAGTACAAGTAAACACAAGTTTATTAATTTTAATTTCGGAAACAGCTTTTTCGATGCCTTTGAAGTCAAAAAGTATTAAGTTAAGATTAAGATAAGATTAAGATAAGATACTTAAGAACATTTAGCGAAACTGACAACTATCCAACTATCTTCAAGGATTCCGTTGAGATGTTAACGGGTTTAGGTTCGCTCTTCATAGAGAAGTATTGAAAGAATGCTTGTAACATTTTATGACTTTTTGTAAATATTGTAACAGGCGGACCAAAACTTGCATTTGATCTATAAATGAGGGTAAAACGAAGTCAACTGGAAGGGACACATGACTTCGACGAATTAGGTCGAATATTATAATAAGACGCATAAGGCTTTGAGGTTCGATCTTTATATCGACTTCCCTTTAAATTCTGATAAGAAATCAAACACTTGCCAAGCACAAGTCATGGTCTATTGTCTTTGTGGATTTCAGCACTCATTATCATACAAGTCGCCAGTATAGCTCGATCAACCAACCGATTTATAACCGCCGCCGCCTGGATGGCCCCTTCGTCGTTTTCCACATCATTTAAGCTGACAACGACAAATGAAACCATCCTTCAATCGTCTTCTTCCTCAAGTGAATTTCACGCTCTTTTATTTATTTTATACTTTTCCAAGTAATAAACTGCAAGGAAGAGAAAAACTCCCTCCAAATAGAAGCAAATAAAAAGCTACAACCCAATAAAAAAGAAAGTCAGCCTCTCTCTCTCTCTGTGGCAAATGGTGTCGCCGTAATCTCTGCACTGGCAGGATGAGCCACTTTTCAAGGACTTTTCCATGCCCAACCAACGGAAGAGTGGCGGCGGCGTGCACGGTGGTACTTACTGGGATTTCCCCCCATAAATTAGCCTTAGCCAGAGCTAAAACAACCCCCTGTGGGGTAATTCAATAACGCAAAACCATGACGAGGTGTCTCTTGTCTTTGCGGCACGTTGCTGGTTAAACGCTGAATAATAATCTCTAAGAGCATACTATACTAGCCAGAAGCGGAAGGAGGCGAGATGGCAACTCCAGTATTTGGGAATATGCTTTCCGGTGGTTAGCAGGAGGTGTAGAACACAAACTCCTGTCGGCATCGGCACGTACTACGGTACTAAAATGTCTAATGTGAAGATTAAATTTAATTTTATTTTTTACTTCATCCTCAATAGTTTGTCTGTGGCTTAAAGGACGATGCCTTAATTTACGGAATGTAGCTGTACGATCTGGAAAATATACTTCTTCCAGCATATCTCGTTTTCCACTTCATTTAGTGGGTATATTCAACAGGGCTCGAGTACTTTGCATATTATCTTTCTCAGCACGCAGCCAGTCGAATTTATGATTTCCGAAAAGAAATGTTGGGAAAATCTCTTTTTCTCTTGCAAAAATACATTTGCCTCGGGCAAGCAAATACGGTCTTCATTTTTGTAGCAATTTATTTCGCCAGATTGTAATTGACAGGAAATGGAAATGCTGAAGGATGCCTTTGCTGAAATAATAAGGGCATACTTCAACCGCAAAAATATGCTCATCTATGTTGGTCGGAGAGGAAGGCAAACGTTTTTCTTGTACATATTTGCTTAATGAAGGACGTACGTATGTAGGTGTAAGGTGCATGAAGGGGTTGCTTGCATTTGCTTGTACTTTTACCCTTTTACTTTGTAAGGCGGTATCTTAAGCATAGGATTCTGACGTTGACGTCTTTTGCACTGAGAGTTTCTTTTAGAGGTAACACGAATTGTGCTTAATAATTGTGCTTTATCCTCTAAAAGTCTAATGAGATAAGAGAGGTGTCCAAGTGCGTTCCGTCGTAGTTTTTACGCAACCAATACCTTACATTAAATTATAAGGTCAGATATTCGTACATGACATTGCTCTCAGGTTTTATGTTATGTCTTTGACTTTTTGTCGAAGTATTTTTGTTGTTAAAAAAAAAAACAAATGGAATAAGGTAGCCTAACCAAAGTACATTATACAAAAAAGGTAGTAAGACGCAAGTTATGAAAATGAGACACAAAAGAAAATCGTACGCTTGGTATAGGTATTGGATTTTAAAATTCCTGAGGAACTCAAGGATCTGTGTTAAAATGGCGGGTTGGCAAATACATAACAAGTATTATTGTTCAATGAATTTCCATTTTTTTTTCGCAACTACAAAGTAGAAGGAATCTGAATTTTTGTTCATGTTGTATCCCAAAGGCGAAGTGGATAAGCTTTGTCATAGTAATTACTCCCTCGGCTCCAACATTCGTTGGAGATATTGTACAACAGATTTACAAATTTTAATGCGTTCTCTGGGAATTATAAAAATACTAAAATACCATCTTAGAGCAACCATGGGTACCGGGATCCACTTTTGGGTGAATGATATCACAAGGGACCTTTTAATGGTTTAAGTGTGTCGGCTTTGGCCTACAGCCACCTCAACCAAAGTGTGAAATCAGTACCCAACATAAGTATTTAAATATAAAAATAGAGGACTTTAATCTGTCCCAAGCTATTATTTATAATAAGTGAGATACAGTGAGCGTCAAAATTGTGTGAACACCGATGCTCTTATAAGTTTTCTTTAACTCGTGGACGGGTTGTCAAAGGAAATAAATGGAGGGAAGACTGCACGGTTACCCTCCATCCTTTTCCGGCAGACAGATTCTCAACTGACATTTTGGTCAAGCAGAGGACGGACTGATTCAACCACCCATTTCTGCCATGCACCAGTCTCTTTCATTGGTGATGGACTGTCAGAGGCAATAGACAGGGGGTAGACTAGACTGCTACCCCCTATCCCAAGACAAACCGCTACCAGGAGATGCTCAATTCAAACATATTTTAACCAAGTGAGTTGACTGTTTCAGTCGAAGTAAGACACACAGAGATATCTCTTTTTAAAAGAAATTCGCAGGTATGAATAGAGTTCCCACCTGCAATGTCCGGACCATAATTTTTTTTCTGGAAAAATTATTAGTTTTCTAATACTACTCTTCGAGACCAGTCGAAAAATGGTTTCCCCAGAGATCAGGGACCTAATCTGACCGAATGGGGACCATAGTCCAGCTTGGGAATCAGGTAAAAAATTTAGGTCAGTGGTCTGTGGTGATTGGTGTTATTCTAGTTATATCTTTTCGTGGTTAACTTAGAAGGCAAGTTGTTTTTTCCAAACTGTTGATTGGGCACATTCTTTTGTATACGTTACTATTCGTGTTCGATATAGTCTCTGCCATCTATGGTTGGCCTTCGATAAGAATTCTGAGGAGATTTTAGCTTGGTGCTGGACCTTGCCTGGCCAGTTCTTCGGCTTGTTCGTTTCCATAAACGTTGCTATGACCTGGAATCAAAATCAGGTTAACCTTGAATCGATCAAGCGAAGCTAGCTCGGCTCGATATTCTAATAGTAATTTAGAGGTAATACGGACTTGGTGGCAGTTTGACTGCCAATAAATATGTTGATCTTTTTGCTCAGAACTAGTTTGTGTATAGTCTGATTTGGCAGAAGGCCTTGCGGATAGCAAGTACATATTTCCGCCTGAAGCACACTGGCGGAAGCCTAAAGGATTTTGAGACACCACAGTCCATTTTTAAACCATCGCGTGTAGATTGTTAAAATTAAGTCCTTCTTGCCATTCTGATTTTGAAGGGTATTCTACTTCAAAATTTGTTGAATGTCAACCCCTAAGCAGAGAGGAAATCGGATGTAGCTGAGCTTATGGATTGAGCAGATAGCTGAGTGATAAAATGTTCGAGAAAGTATTGCCTAAAAACGATTTCAAATTTTTTTTGCTGTTTCTGTTAAGATTTCTAAATGTACCTATAGATGTTCTAAATTCTTGCATCCGCATCCAAGTGTCTTTCTTCCTATGCCTTCTTTATAATCTTCAGACAACCACAACACCTCGTGTATGAAAACATTTTTTACAGATCTCCAAAGCCCTTGTATGGTTGACAAAAACGTAAGGTGCTGGTTGTAATGTACTCTAACCTGGAATCTGGCCTATTTTATAGCGTCTTCTCTCTTGTGGGGTGACCTTCTGTTAAGAATTAGTTTTTTCACACTTCCAGTATGCGATGATACTCAAAGTCATACTTGTAGTTCTGCTGTATCTTTAGCATTCATGGTTCAAACTTGCCAAACTTTATGGGTCCTCAATAATGGAACTTTTTTATTTCTGAGCTCCCTAATGGGCTCATCTTTTTCTGGATCCCTTGATCTAATGCACTTTCTGTAGACTCTTCAAAAAAACTCTTTCACAAAGGCTAGTGGATTCATACGACATACTCAAAAGAGCTTTATGGCCTAATATTCACCAGCTTCTGACGCGTAGCCTCTCTTCTTATATTATAATCCCAGCATAGAGGAGTTGCAACAAACGTTTAGTAATTTTTCGATACACTTGGGCTAATTTTTCTATAGACGAGTAAGCCAGAGATTACTTTCATTTTATTGAAATTTCGACAGAAAACATTTAACAGAAACAAGTTCAATTCTTATCGAAGTGAGCTACATACGAGTATACAAACATAAGCCAAGTTGTATCAGACGATATGTTGAATCAGCAAACGTTTGGTGAATATTGTGTTCCAATCACAACAAATCGTGCATACTTGATGACAGAATTTTTTTTTACACGATATTTTGTGATTGGAACACAATTTTCAGCAAACGTTTACTGATTCAACATATCGTCCGATACTAGCTTTAGAAAAATGCATCTAAATGTGCAATTTTAGTTGATTGAGTGGGCACAGTTTGTAATTTTTTAGAAGGTCCTAAGTGTCAAACCGTGGGCGCAGTACCGCGGTGGTTAATGTGCTGGACTACTGTGCGAAAGATCCCAGTTTCGATCCCCGGAAAAACACAAATGACATCTTAAGGTTTTTTTCTACTTCGCCACTTCTCGCGAACGTCTGGCAAACTTCCGAGAGTATTACTGTCCTGAAAAGGCTTCTCAATTCAGGCGTTCGGACACGGCATAAAATTGTACGTCCTTTCCATTCGTCTCAAAAATAGAAACTTACACAAACGAATGGTTGCGAGAAGCTAGTGTTAGGGTGTCTACCTGCTTGTTGCGCCACACCTATCTATTTATTTAAGTATCAAACCTTAGAGTTTGTGTTCTAGAATTTAATGAACATCAACCGCCTTAAAAATAATATCCAACAACTTCCAATACAATTTTCTAGATCATTTACCTTGTAAAAAAAAGTCGATGAAATAATATCCTGGCACATGCTAAAAGTTGACATAAAAAAAAATCAATCAATCCATAGACACAACAAATGACTCAATTATCCTTCGTTTATGAAGCGTATATTGCAATCTCCAAACCGACACCTTTCGCTACAAAATAAGGGAATACATCAAAAGTTTGTCACCCTTCACATTTTATTACCCGAAAACCCAATGACGTGTACGGCGTATACTCTCTTTGATCCCAGCCATGATGTATGTTGTGTGTACTTCAAAAGGAATAAGACAACCAAAAAAACCTAAAAAGCAAATCGAAAAGCACTGATCCATGATGTGTGTCAAATGACAGAATTATAGGGAATCAACCGAAATGGGAATGCCAAAGTCAAAATAAAATCCATCAAATTACCTACACCTACGCAACACTCTCAGGACTCTCAGGAGACTCTTAAAAGTTGATCGGCTATACTTCCCGTCATCGTTCCTTCCTCTCGAATATTCAATCCATATATCCTGAGTGATGTCGCATCAATCTGCTCGACTCTTGATTCGAAATTCGAATGTATACCCAAACAGAACAAACAGAAATCAATACAAAGGAAAACTCTTGATTTCGTCCACATCGACATATCGAAGGGATACATTATTTAGGTGGCTATAGAAGACGCTCATGTGCGTGTTCTTTTATTCCTTTAAGAATTTTCGGTTTGCGCTGTCTTTTACGGTTTCATATGCTATAATGAGGATATTTGTAAAAGCAAAACGGTTCGCCTTTAAGGATATTTGTTTGTTTGTTTGTTTGGGTGATGGTGCGGGCATTGGCGGGTGTTTTACGCTTTTTATAACGGCCACCATGGGAAAACCTAATAAATTTCACATTCCGTCAGTGATCTGACTTTAGGCAGAAAGAAAACCGTTCCTCAAATATTTACAATAACAATACGATTGACGACAAACAACTTCATATTGCCAAATGGGAATACAATTTATGATTATGTGGCTTCTGAAGTGGAATATTATTGAGGCATTCATTTGTATTGAAAAGATATACGAATTTTTAAATTTATCTAGGATTTATTTTCATTGTGGCTAAAAGAATGAAAATAATCATATGTTTTGGAGAGGGTTTAAATGACGAAATATAAACATTTTGAAGGGGAAAATGATTGACGAAGGACAGAAAATAAATTTATTTTAGCAAACTTACATTTTTGAAGATGTCATAAAAGTTCAACAGGTTTCTGACTAGACTATAGGTGGAGGTTGTAGATATAGTGAATTCCAAATCACTGCGACTACAAATGGGCCTATTGTGTTGAAGGTTTCTATATAACTCTGGTAGTTCTGTCATTCAAAAAATGTATGGCGAATTACTTTTGGACTGTTATAATTTAAGCTGCATAATGACCTATAAAGCTTCTTTAGGAAAGTAAAAGTCGGTAAACTAAAACAGCCGAGTCAGTCAAGAAGCAGCTAGGGTTCAAATTGTCTCTGTTTTATTATGACATGCAGCGGTTTCAGTAATTAATTAATACAACTCGTAAAAAGAGGAAAAAATATTTGACCATAAAATCTTGAAAGATTTCTTGATGATCTTACCCTCCCATCAGCTGAATCTCCTTATCGAAGGGCTCTACTACCTATTCACAATAACCTGGACTCTTTTCCAACTGCTACTCAATCTACTGCCGTCTTTTCTTACTTAATTGGCGCTACAATTATGGGTGGACTTCCAGTTGCGCACTCCAAGTTAGTTGAGGTCCCCTTCCACTTGTGCGCGCCACCTAAGGCGAAGTCTTCCTCTACTACATTGTCCCTCCGGCTTGGAATCGAAGACTCTTCGGGCCGGAGCATTCGTGTCCATTCGCTCTACATGTCCTAGCCATCTTAGATGACTGATGCGTACTTTTCTGACCAGGTCGATGTCGTTGTACAGCTCGTAGAGTTCGCTGTTAAATTTTCTCCTCCAAAGCCTATCAACGCAAATGGGACCGAAAATCAATCGAAGAATTTTGCGTTCGAAGCGCCCAAGGAGATCTTCATCCGCCTTTGATAACGTCCATGATTCTGCGCCATAAAGAAAGACTGGGATAATGGATAATCGACAAGGCCTTACTAATCAATTGCCTTCTTAGGGCAAAGTAACAGCGGTTGGCAAGTGTAATTCATCGCTTGATCTCTGATGTGATGTCATTTTCAGTGAAAATAGTGGAGCCGAGGTAGACAAAGTCCTGAACTACCTCAAAGTATAGCTGTCTATCGTGACGTTCGTCGATATTATGTGTCCCTTCTTGTTGACAGCATTATATTTGGTTTTGCCCTCATTCACCACTAAACCCATTTTTGCCGCCTCTGTACTGATAATTGCAAACGCACCAGTGACAGCTCGCTGAGTTCTGCCTGTTATGTCAATGTCGTCAGCGTATCCAAGTAGTTGCACAGACTTTTGGAAAATTGTGCCCCTGGTGTTAGCTTGCGAGTTTCGCACAATTTTCTCAAGAATAATGTTGAGGAAGTCACATGACAGCGCATCACTTTGTCTAAAGGTGCCTGTCCATTGATTTTAATCTCGCGAGTTCTTTGATAACATTTTGAGAGTAGATTCCCTGAGAGTACTCTCATAACCGTGTCCACTTGATATATTTCGTCTGCTAGTTACCAGTTAAAATGTATTCTTCCAAGCAAAAGGTTACCGCTGCGATAATAATTATTAGGACTGTTCTTAACGAAAAGAATGATGCAAAAAAGAAGTGCTGGATTAAACCATGGGTAGATCGTCGTCGGCAACTCGGTGAAGGGTCTGCTCTTGCAAGAGAGCTTCAAATTGAAGATGCTCATCAGGATTTCAGGGATTTTAACCGTTCAACAAGTAATAATATTTCAATATTAATTCAATCTGTTGGGCCAAATATTTTTAAAAAGGATACCAAATTAAGGGAAGCCCTGGTATTGCTTATGAGTGCGTGTACTGGTAATACTATGAGTTGATTTATTTTCTCCGATACCCATTGTTTTGCCATGTCAACTCTCGACAGCTGCTCCCAAAATACGAACCATGTTGGAATTTTGCGAGCTAATCTCCGATAGTGACCAGAACATGTGTCCACTTGCGAGTGACTTTCAAAAGGCTCGAATCTCGAGAGTAAAAAGTTAACTCTCCGCGAACTACTCTCAAGACTATGTCCAATTACGAGTTTGCTCTCTAGAGCTGCTTGAGAGCTGCTCGCAGCATTTTTACTCTCAAATGGACGGGCACCTTAAATCATTTTTTGACATCAAAGGTCTCGATGAGATTGTTTCCGAACTTTACGGAACAGCGAGCATTCTCCATCATCTCATTTCGTACAATCTGGCGAGTTTGGCAGGGATGCCAAAACTACACATGGCTTTATATAATTCCTCTCTATATAAATGCTGTTATATGCGGCCTTTAAGTCGATAAACAGGTAGTGGGTCGATTTGGACTTCTTGAGTTTTCTTCAGACACTGCCGTATTTGGTCGGTTGCTGCAGTAAATATAGCATTTCCCCCGCATTAGGCTCCTACAGCCTTAACATTCTACCGGTCCAATTCTAGGTATTGCTGCCAATACGATGGTCTACTAAATAATCGAGTTATCTGCAACCCTTCACATCATACTTTGCACCATGATATGATGAATCCTTTTTCATAGCTGAATGCCCATTTCTAGATCGTCTTACCGACTCAAGTCTTTGCCAAATTAGTGTCAGCTCTAACTATTTGTCATCGAGGTTCACTTATCTTAACTATAAACGGTCTTAAAAGAGTCATGAAAAACTCTGCCCCCGCTGATGATATGAACATTTTCGAATCCATTTTTTCAATACAAGACTCCTGTTTGCTTCAACAAAATCTATAGATAGCTTTTCCACTTCCTCCATTAAACTTGATCTTCGTTATTATTGTTCCTAGTTTTAAGTCCCAGTTAGATATGCGTCTAATTTTGAAGTCTCAAAGTACGCAGCGATCCACTTCTTTCGTTCTGATTTTCACTCAGTCCAGTCCGTTGGAGATACAGATTGGAGAGTTTTGAAAGCGCTGGGTGACTGAATATTTCGAACTTAGCATAGGTTGAAGTTGCTTAATCACCATTGAAAGCTGACACTTTGACAGAGAAATCATGAAATGTTCAACCAACTTGGGAACAACCAACTATGTGTGTATACACAAAATCGACAACATATTTCAATTGCGTTTTATTCAACACTAAATTCGAATTAAAACCTCCATTAATCGGCAAACAAATGTTTTTGGAATTTTATTGAAAAAATTCCTTCCATAATACCGGACTTAATCGAAAATCCATTATGAACAAATAATTTCGTGATAGCAATGATGCGACTCCTCTTTTTATTGGAATTCCTCAATAGCGCATTCACAAATCGAAATCACAATAAAATTGAGAGAGGAGGAAATCCCAGGACCGTATCCATACCGCCTGTAGTCAGTCCAATTCATGCAAATCATTGAACCAAATAATCTTAATTCAAATAGCTGCCATCGAAATAAGCCTCTAAATTCACTGGAATTTATTATACGGCTCACAGGAAAGGCATAGCAGCCATTAACATAGAGCACATCAGACAAACAAAGGCATCTTATAATCCCTGAACTGAAGGAAACAGCTCCAATGTAATGGAGTATTTAGATATACAGTTGGGACAATAAAATACAAACGTGATTGATTGATAATGTTAAAACAACAATGCTACATCAAAAATGGACCCGTCCGAAAGTTAAGCTTTGAAATACAGTCATCGTAGGCATTATTAGGGAAACAATCAATCCTGGCAGAAGGAAACACGATGAATCTTTCCGTTATCACGAAATGTTTCCTGCTTTTCTCTTATTGCTAAAATAAAAACAATAACAATCTGTCTCAAGGAATATTTTGATAAAGAGATTACAATATTGTGTTCTGCAAATAGGAAAATGTTTAATTAATTATCTAGCAAATATCTACCAAAGGGAAAAATCATCTTTAATTAAGTTTTCCCCTCCGTTGTTATAATTCAATTCAATTCAATTCAAAGTTTATTCATATCAAAAGTTCTACATTAATTTACATTAATCCGCGAAGCCTTATGGCTTATCTGCGGAAGATTATTTATCTTAGATTTACATATATTTCTTGCGAGTTTAGTTTTCAATTACAATGAGAATTTTTTTTTATATATATATATAACAAAAAGTATAACAGGAATTTACATAGAAAGGTAAAATTCTTTAATAAGATTCTTGCGGGCATTTGGATTTGGGATAGTTCTGAGCGTCTGTGGAAGTTCGTTAAGAATAGTTGGTACGCTGTGAAGTAGTTGTCTTTGACCATACGTATTTTTGCTCATGGGGACTTGCAGCATTCCTTGGGCTCGCCTTCTTGTATTCACCTGATGTTCAATTTGCCTTCGAAAACGCGCATCATCGTAGTATTCAAGTGCTACCGTCATTTTATAGATTTGCTGGACTTTCAGTACTTTAAAATTGTTTCCTCCGTCTGCATTGGTAGAATTTCGGTTGTTTATCCTTTTTATTATAGAGTTCTGTAGTTTTTGCAGTTTATCTATATGGGTTTTTGACGAGTTACCCCACGCAAGTATCCCATAACGTAGCTTTGACTCAACGAGGGCGTAGTATACTTGTTTTTGGACTTGTGGCGTTGAATGGTATCCAAGGTAGAATATCGAATAAATGGCTTTCTTGAGATCAGAGCGAAGTTTGTCGATATGTTTGTCCCAAAGAAAATGGCTGTCGATGGTCACTCCTAGATATTTGTATGTTTCGACGACCTCGATGACACGATCTGGAAGATTAGCTTGGCATATGTTGCTTTTTATGATAACCCCTTGGTCTGTTGCTTTGTGATGTGGTCCACGAATGTGCATAAGTTTTGTTTTTGAAGCGTTCAAAATGATACCATTATCATGACACCATTTCACTGCTTTGTCAAACTCTGCTTGCATTATACTCAACGCTGTCTGAAGGCATCTATGTCTTACCACTATTGCTGTGTCGTCTGCAAATGCGAATGGAAGGCTGTTCGTGAATACTCGGAGTAGCTCATTTGAAAAGAGGATAAACAGAAGCGGTCCAAGTTTCGATCCTTGAGGTACTCCAAAAGGAGCCACTTTTTCGTCGCTGAAGACATCTTTAATTTTTACTTTGAAGAATCTTCCGCACAGGTAGTTACGCAACCAATCAGAAAGCTTGCCTCGGATGCCGAGCCTATTTAATGCATTTAATAGCTTGGAGTGGTCTAGCGTATCAAATGCTTTGCTGAAGTCCAAGAAAACTACCAGGACATGGTGGCTTTTATTAAGGCTTTCATTAATGACATTTGCAAATTCGCCAAGAAGCTTGCCCGTACTTTTGTTTCTTTGGAACCCGTACTGTCTATCATGAATTATTGAATACTTATCAATGAAGTTTGTTAATCTTCTTGCCACTACTTCTTCCAGGCACTTCTCAATAACTGGTAGAATAGATATTGGTCTGTAATTAGAGACTTCACTTTTAACACCTCCTTTATATACTGGTCTTACTACCGACTTTTTTAACATGTCAGGAATTTTAGCTTGATTTAAACTCAAATTAATAATATTTGCAACAATTGGAGCAAATATCTCTGCATGCGTTTTCATGTCGATAGGTCTGATATCATCCATTCCTGCAGATTGGTCCTGTTTAAGAGATTTTAGGATTAAAAGAACTTCATCTTCGCTCGTGTCGCCAATAAAAATGGAGTTAGTTCGAGTTTCATTTGCGTGATTTGACAAAAGTGTGGTACAGTTGTGTATTATCTGGAACGTTTGGTCAGAAAAGTGTTCGGCACACTTATTGGACAAGACTAAATGATTTTTTTCTACTGCAAAGTTTTTGGTGATAACGTCATCTAAACTGGGTTTGTTTCTTCCCATAATTTCATTTATAATGATCCAGGTTTTACGAGGATCATTTCTGGTCTGAATGAATTGTTCTTTGTAATAATTGGACTTCTTTAATTGAATTTCTTTGTTCACTTTATTTCTGAACCTTTTGTAATCCGCTTCGTAGGATATATTAAGTCTATTGCTTTTCCACCTTCGATACAATTCATCCCTTTGCTTACATTTTTCATGAAGTTCTGTTGACATCCAAGATTTTGTTTGACGCTTTTTACCATAATTTTTTTGTACCATTGATTTTTCATATATGTCCTGCATCTTTTTCACTAAATTGTTATAAATTCTATCGACATCATTACTAAAGACTAGTTCGTCCCACTCTGTAGATCGAATTAATACATCCACCAATCTGTTTTTGATGTACTTCGTGTTGCAATCGCTGGATATGTTGGGATTTGGGCCAAAGGTGCCATAAAGAACAGGATAATGGTCAGAAATATCACTCTCTATTACTGCTGAGAACATGTGGTTATTAGTTAAATTTACTGCAATGTGATCTATTAACGTCGAAGTTCCCCTTTTTAAATCAACTCTAGTATTTTCCTTAATAACGTTAATCAATCCATAAGATGCTAGCATTTCTAAATAACTCTTCACATAATTATTGTGATCATCTTTGACATTTATATTCATATCACCCATCACAATGATGTCTCTATCTTTCTTTTTAGGGATTTTTTCAAGATAAGTTTCAAGTTCGCCTATAAACTCTTTCACACTATAACCTGGTGGTCTATAGACTGCAAAAATGTATTCAGCCTTAGCTCCTTTTGTAATTTTTATCTCGAGAGATTCACAAGATGTGCTATTTAAGTCCTTAAATTCATATTCTATATTGTTTTTTAAGTATATTGCAATTCCTCCACCTCGTCGCTTACTTCTATTTATAAATTCGTGATTAAATCCATCTATTTTGTAAAATTCATTTTCTCCTTTTTTAATATTAATTTCAAGAAGAACGATAATGTTTAAAAAGCTTAACAGGGGTCTAACATAAATACAAAATGTATCCCAGTTTTTTCGCATAGATCTTATATTAAAGCATAGGCAGCAAAATTCCATATTTTTAAGTTCATTAAAATTTATGTCGCTAAAACCATTTATTACCTTATAATCTAGGTTCACCAACAAATTATCATTACTGTTTGTGCTTTCCATTTTCATAGACAATTTCGTTTTTCTTTATGGGCACAAAGATTGGTATTAAATACGATTGATTTTGTTCACATCGTGTACAGTGCTTATCCAGATTGCTGGAGAGTTTTCATTCTTTCTAGTTAGTATTTTACCCTCACTCTCCCAGACATATTTAAATCCCTCTTGCTTTGCCCGTTGCTTCGCCGCATATAGCAGGTTCTTGTTGTGCTTTGTCAGTTGGTTATTGACGTAGACATTCATATCAACAATAGACTCAGTTGGGTTTGGGTAAGATGTGTTTTCCAATACCTTCTTTAGTGTGACAGAGCGACTTGATCGAGCGAGTTTAACGAAAGCGGATTTTCGTGCATGAGATGAAAAAGATGCGATAATTGATGATTTTTCGGCATATTTGGTGTTTGTCCTGTAGACGTCAGTGATGTCGGTATCTTTAACTTCGTGGTTAATTGTTTTGCCAATTGCTTTAATTACTTCAATTAGATTTTCATGTTGTCTTGGTGGAATATTTCTTATTTCTATGTTGCTTTTAATCAGTTGCTGTTCGATAGTATTAATTTGAGTTTGCATGTTCTCAATGATTTCATCTTTCTTTTTATTACTTTCTTTGAGTTCTATTATTTCTTTTGATATGTTTTCCATTAGGTTATTGTTTTTTTTTATGTTTTCGTTTATCTCATCGTACTTGCTTCCAACAAAGTTACAAGTTTTTTTTATTTCTTTTATTTCATTCCTGAGAAGTTTGATCTCTTCAAGAACAATTATGTTGTTATCCAGGATGATGTTAGGGTCTCCCGGACTGTTGCTAATTTCACGGGAGCGCTTTTTGGTTTGAAAATCTGATGTTGGTGTATGAGTTGTTGACCTAGTGGTCATGGTATGCTCCAGTGGTGCGGCGATGGTTTTTTGTGCTTCTGTGCCAGATCTGCAGAACTGACATTTCCATCCTTCACGTTTGGCTCCCATGTTTCTCCAAGATTTTTCGTTTACCGTGGTGCAGGGAAAATGCAATTTGCGACCACATTTTAGGCATGATGCGAAGTCGCCTTCAGGGGGGAGACGATCACCGCAATGAGAACACACATCCATACTTTATTTATATGAGAGAGCGAAAACTCCAAACGGAGAAAGAAAATTATTAAAAGGAGATTGAAAAACAAAACACAATTGGTGAAATGTCACTTTTATGGAAAATTTAGATTTAGCAGGGAAATACTATGAATATTTACACTTTCTTTTGGATTTTTGAGTGTTTCTTTAAAGTCAATATCTAATAATGTTTTTCAAGATCAAACTATCAATGATTAGTTAAAGTTCAAAAAGAAAAACAACTAAAAATAGCAGAGCGATAGAAAGACACTGTCGTACTTTAAACTCACCAAGGTACGCAGGATATTCTTGCATGATGTAAGTAGGCCAAAGGAAAAAAAATAATGTTAATAAAGCAATAAGGTACTTCCTGTGTCTTATAATTTAACGAGAAATTCATTCACTTAAACATTGCTTAATGTCGAGCAGCTACTTCTCCGGACGGAGTAGTCCATGCTTCGGAGGTTTGATCATCTTAAGCGCATGCCTTCGACCAGGATCCTACGACCGACGTGCTATGGAATTCGTACCATCAGGCAGGCGTCCTCCAGGTAGACCCAGGATGAGATGGTTAGATTAAGTTCATAATCTCTTCTCTACCCGTGTGGGGATTGCACTTGATGATTTAGAGTCGATGGCGGAGAATCGAGAGCTATGGAGGGTCCACTTCAGCAACATACCCTCGCGACCCAATTAATAGATAAGAGGGCCATCGAAAATGAATGAATAAATGGACGTTTCTCACTGTAAAGGAAAAAGCATGCATTATCCAAAATTTACTGCAAAATGTCTCCTTAACCCAACTATAATGAGGCAGTTGAATGGATAAAAAAAAAAGAATTTACGGGCATATGTAAAAAAAATCTTATTTCAAAATTGGCCAAATTTCAGTTATGGCTAACAAATGGTATTTTAAGTTTTAAAGCTTAGTATAGTCATTACCAAAAATTTCGCATTTAATAAGAAATTTTGTAGACGTTTTCGATTTCGATTTTCAGGCAATTGAGGTGAAACTTCATGAATCTCGATGAATACTTTCTAACTTAAATGGCGGTACAGTAAGGGATGAACATGGGCTACAAACAACACCTCTCTCCAGTTAGCCCGATCTTTGGTTAATCGCCCCAGTTTCGCACTCCAAATTGGTTGAGATCCCCTTCTAAAGCGAGGCCTTCCTCTCTTGTTCCTCTACTGCGTTGTCCCGAAATTGGAATCGAAGGCTCTTCGGTCCGGAGCATTGGAATCCATTCGCTCTACATGTCCTAGCCATCTTAGTCGACTGATACGTACTTTTCTGATCAGGTCGATGTCGCTGTACTGCTCATAGAGTTCACTATTAAATCTCCTCCCCCAAAGCCCGTCAATGCAAATGCGACCGAAATTCACTCGAAGGATTTTGTGTTTGAAACGATCAAGAAGATTTTCGTTTATAGCGGAGCCGAGGCAGACAAAGGCCATAACCACCTCAAAGTTGTAGCTGCCTATCGTGACATTTTGTCGAATTCGTCGAAGTTTTGTGTTCCTTCTTGTTCGCAGAATTTATTTTTTCGCCTTATTGACCATGAAACCCACTTTTTGAGGAAAGAGAATCTCGATAAATAGCTAAAATAAAATTGCCCACCCAATAGAGCCTAGACTACCTACAAGTATTTAACAACATTTTGTTAGTGTCCTATTACGTGCGATATTCCTACCTTTTTTGTTTCCTAGTCCGATTTTGTTGCATTTTGGTTTCTCTCGCATAACTCAATCTCAAATCAATCTGAACTCGTTTCATATCAGTTCAGAATTGCTGCCTTTTTTTTTAAATACTTCTCCCGGGAAAGGTAAACCTATAACGCTTCATCAGCGCCCCGAGATGCTTGCAGATGTATGTTAGCTCTGCACTTAAATTGCTGCAAATTGTAGTCTTCTGGAAATATATCCCCAGGAAGCGAGTTCCAAAGTTTGCTTGTCCTGTAACAGAAGGAGTTTTGGAAAGATGATGTCCTAGCGGTTGTCAAGTGTACTGTATGGTCATGAGCATTAGCAGCCTGTCTTGTGGGGCGCCCAAAAGTTGCATTTCGAGGGATAATGTCCTTGAGTTCCTCGGAACATCTACCATGGAAGTACCTATAGAACAAGCATAGGTCAGCGACTTGTCTTCTGTCCACCAACGGTTGCAGATTCGATGTGAGTGTAGGGTCTCCAATAAGTCGAACTGCTCGTCTCTGTATGCTGTCAAGTAGGTTAAGTGAATGTTTTGGGGCCGAGCTCCATATATGGGAGCAATATTCCAGGCCTGGTCTAACCTGTGCTTTGTAGAGAAGGAGAAGTTGATTGGGCCTAACTGGCAATAAGAAGTTAGACTCTCTCTCATGTTCCATATGCCCAACCTGCTTCTCCACGGGCGCTATCCTATCCCGTTTCCTGTCGCTTTTTCGTTTCATCGGACTTCGAAATTACTTATCTACTAAATTTGGCCCGTCAAACTTCTGCTTTTAACTTTGAGGATTTAGAAGGTCTAAGGCAACTGATTAGAAAGAAGCCCTTGCCAAGAAACATTAAGGAGACTCTTCATCAACCCAGTTCTGTTCTATATCACAGAGCATGGATCTAGAGAAGGCGGATAATTTAGTAAACACATACATAATTGTTGGTCCTATTCGAATTGACGTGGCTTAAAGAAAAGCTCGCCACCGATAGAGCTCAAGTGACAAATGAAAATAAAATTTAATCGCAACTGAAGGCAGTCAGCCAATAACCGAGAACCCACTGAAGATGAATGTTTGCAGAGCTCCATCGGGTTTATCTTGGACTGTAGGACTGTACAAGTAAATAAGTAAATCTTGGAGGATGAAAGATTGCCGTAAGTATGATACTTTCCGGAACTACAATGAAAATAAGAACTCTGCAAATATATTTTTTCCCAATTTTAATATTGGATTTCTTATTCAACATTTGGTGCAAGGATCATATAAACATTTTTCGAACTCACGGAGGTTTAAAATATTTTGCTACTTTTCAGCATATCAACTTGCAGAATTCCGGAACTATTCAGATAGTCCATTATATGTAAGGGTTTTGAAAACAAATTTTTTTTTTTTTGAAAATTAAGTGCTGCCATATTTTTAAAAACTCGTTTTCTTTTGTCCTTAATTAAGGAACCTCTTTGTAATGCTATCAGGAACTATAGATATTGTTTTTGAATGAAACTCAAGAAAAATAAAATATTCTCTAAAATAAAAATCCGAACTTTATAACTACTGGTGTGGAGACTAGCTCCAACTAGATTGAAAACGACGAATCTGCGTTACAAGTTCTCTTTCGTCCAGACCTTAAAACTCTGTAGGTGGGTTACTGCACTCTGCATTTCGCAAGAAAAAGGAATACCCATATTTTCTGTTGGGCAATTTTTTGACATGCTGAACATTAATGTAATATCAGGTTTTGTCTATGTACAACTTTTGGAAAAATCTGACGTCACCATGTCAATGCCGGGCGGCTACAGATAGACTTCAATGTATAATATATCCCAGTAGAGAGCATTTCAAATAAATTTCAATGCCATTTACCTATATTTCTCACTCCATAATCATCTGTACGAACCCTTAGAGCAGTCTTGTAAGAGCAATATTAGGAATTAAGAATATTTTCTCCCATCAAAAGAAATCCTAAATGTGTACCACAAAGTAAGCCCCAATTAAATACTCTCTTTCAAAGCCTTTTTCATTCAATCCCTATTAGATACAAAATGTAACCTTGGATTTTGATTTGATCCCGATATCAGATTGGCATCCATAATTTGATGTATTATTCGCCTCCTTAAAGGCTTCATAGCACATGGTTCAACTTATTCAATATATGGTTAGGTATATCCAAAATCGATATTCATTAATAACTTAATTACGCATGCAATGTGTAACTCGTTACCCTTAGGATGTTATGAATTATTTAGCATTAGTATGTGGTATACAAGTAAGCGACATTGAATAAAATTTTGTAATAAATTTTGTATTCATTCAGTGTACACAAAATATTGAACACCATTTCTCTTTTATTTAAGGACATTCAAAATACATTACAACAAGTTTATATATTGATTACAAATTACCATAAATCCAAAATACGCAAATGCAATTGCTCATCACATTGACACATAAATTATCCGGATCACCGAGTTCAAATCCATATTGCTTTCACGTCGTAATTCAATTGACACCATTAGTACAACTAATAAATACCCAAACCAATGCCAAAAGTAATTACAATAAACTCTGGCAACAATTACACATACACAACCCTTCAACGGAATACAATCCAAAAGTAGAAAGTACACGCGATAAATCAACAAGGATGGCATTTCCCATATGAACAATAACTCCTTGGATAGTAAAAAAAATCCCAATAAATATCCAGCGAAAATATTGCCCTAATAAAATCTTAATAAAACCAACATCATACCAGATGCAGCCGCATAGTAATTCGTACAGTGCCATCAAGGATCCTGCCCTCGTCCGATGGGGTACATAGTTGCCATATGGCTGGAAATATTCATAAACCAGTGAATTCCGCAAAATTTCATTAGACTACGAAATTCGCGCACTTTGATAAAGATTGACAGTTGTAACAAGTGACAAGTTAACTGACAACTGGACAATTGTCAATTTTCTGTTTTATAAAGAATTGTGACTCGGTAAATTGCTTTCCACGTCACCTACCAAGATTTTTGCGTACCCGAATCACGGAACAAGTCTTGTGACAGCTGATCACAGAAGTTCCTACTGAAATTTAAAATTAAAGGTGCGCGCAAAATATTCCAGTTTAAATTTATTGTATTAAACATTAACAAATTTGATATCAGAATGCCGCCACAAAATGTCTTAGTATATGTATAAAACAAGTAAAATATTTGTGAAAAACTAAGAAATTAGAATAAAATTACACCTTAAAAAATTGTAAACAAAGCACTCGAAGTTACCAATTATACATACATTTTTTATTGTGTTCTCTGTTACCGTTTAGGATTTACAAATGATATAATATTACATGTTTGGATTTAATTTTCTCCATACGCACTATAGGATTCCGGCAGGGGCCGAATCGTCTCATCCGCAAACGAGCAATACGTGCCGGAATTTGTTTTTGTTTCGAGTGTAAAATCGGTTGATTCCGTGAACGTCCCAGGTTTTTAGTTGGGAATGCTTGGTCCAAAACAAGATATTTTTTTTCTGTCCTTATGAAAGAGGAGTTAAAATTTGTTATTTTTCAAGTGGCGGTTACAAATAAGATAATTCCTTGGAAAGAGCTCCTTCCGATCATTATAAACCTATCTGGGGATACTTTTCACAAATTGATTTTACGAGGGACAGGTACAATTACAATTCTTAGACGGCAACATATTTAAAGGAATGTACATTTATTTATCATCTTGTTTTAATAGCTGCTTTTTGGTATAGATTTACTTTTAAATATTTTTTCTCTTAAATTCCCCAATAAATTTGGTAAAATATCAATTTCTATTTATTAAATTTATTTTTTTTATTTTTTGAGACAGAAATGTTCATACGATCTGACAGATAATGGCGCGACTTGTCCTGTGATTAGGGTTCCACCGAAATCCGATAGACGAGGTATGACAGAGAGTCAATTAGAAATTTTGTAGAATTTATCGGAAAATAAGCGACAGGCGATTGACTTTCTTTAAAGTATTGATAGTGAGGTGACAATAGTAGGTACAATTTAAAATGTTAATGCCCGATTTCACAATGCCCAGTATCGATTCATCCTCAAAATCAATATCGATTTCTGGTTCATTGAGCCATATCTACTTGATTTTAAAACTTAAGTCAGCTCTCACATTGAGGCAACATTCAATAATCAACTGGCAATAGGAAACACGCAATATTATCGCTCGCAATTATTTTACTTTAAATTAAATTAGAGGTCTCACATAAAAGCAACTAAATATCGCTCGAACGAAAAATGGTGCTGATTGCTTATTGGCAGTTGCTAGTTGCTTATTGCTTGTTGCCTCAATCGGAGAAGGAATAAATAATAATGCTTGCCTAAAGAAGGAATAAATAATAATTTCATTACATTAAGTAATTTTCAGTTTAAAGATAAATTTCATGTCTTAAAAAAAGCAGCGGAATATGATACAGTTAAAAAATTAGTCTACATCTATAATAGTATCGCACAAAAATAAATCACTCTCTTTTGACACGACAAATTTGCCAAAAATATGACTAGACTATGACAAAATAGTGATGACAATACAATTATTTGCCATAATCTGAGAATGACAACATTGTCATTGTGATTAACTGACAATTAGCCAGCTCTCACAAATGATTTTACTAGTAACGAACATAGCAGAAGGGATATGTCACTGAAAAGGCTGGAAGCAATCGAAGCTGAAGTAAACATAGGGATGACATGGTAGCTAAAAATTGCTGGCAATAATGTTGCTTCAATGTCAAAATAGGTTAAACTAATGTCGTTTTCGATTGGTCGTCCAGAACCGTCCGGAAGCAATCCGAAGGCTTCTGAAAGCGTTCGATTGGCACCCAACTGATAGTTCTTCTCCTGAAAGGAAGAGAAATTTGCTTCTGAATTTGAATTCAGAATCGCGGAGAGTTCTTTCCGGACGGTTCTGGACGACCAACCGAAAACGACATAAAGTTGCGTTTTACTTATTGATAATTGCTTAGTTGCTTACTGCTTTTTGTCCTAGTGTGAAAGCCGCCTTATGTCACCTGTCATTGTTCTATGAAATAAAATCTTGTTAGGCAAGTGCGTCAAATTTGTAGAATTGTCATCTGTGAATATTTCTAAAATAGCACCAAACCAATTTGGCATTAATGTCTGATAATAATTATTCTGAAATAAGCCTACTTGAACTCGGCTCCGCTATATAAACTCTGATAATGACACTACAACAGAAATCAAAATATTAAGGGTTATAGGGCATAAGAAGGGAAATGATTAGTAATGCCTTATCAAGAAACACTAGGGAGATTCTATATAAGACCCTCATCATCCTAGTCCTGCTGTATGGCACAGAATGATGGATGTTAAAAAAGGATGAAGATCTCCTTCGTCGCTTTGAACACAAAGCGTTAACGGACTTTGGAGGAGGAGCGGTTTAACATCGATTTGGTCAGAAAACTTTGTAATTATTTATTTTTTGTAAGTTTATAAAAAAAAATATGTAATAGAAATCAATAAATACTAAAATTAAATACTCACACGATTTATAAAATTCCAAAGACTTTAATCGTATGCGTAATCTGGCAACCATATTCTCATTTCTCACACCGACCGCACAAAAATCGCTCATACTCGTACCCAGCTTCAAGTTCAAATGAACCATGCACAGATAACCACACATAGTCCTGAATACCACCACTCCATCAGCTTAAGGAATGGACAAGAGTGTGTGCTGTATAGACAAAGGATACGTCTGCTGAGGGAATAAAATTCAGCTTTATTTATGAATTCAACGATGACAATCCTGGTGAGTTATTTTGTTTATTGGTGCGTCCTGTCAGATTCCATTACACCATGTGTGTGCACCTGAAGAATTTACTCCTGAGATAAATATAAAGACAACAGCTGCTGCGAGTATTTATATTCTTTAAATTTTTCTTCGAAATCTGTATTTGCATTCGAATCGTCTACAATGACAGATTTTGTGGAGTTGCCATTAAAATGACATAATGTCATAATATTATGAAGAGAACTGAGTGTTGTCTTGTCATTGTCCGGTACTAATATCCGCTTTTTGCTCACAATGGTTAAATTCTTGTGTCTGCTTGTTGTTCCCTCCCGCAGGCACCAGCCTGAAAATAGCTAATCAGCCTGTCTGATTAGTGTCAGCCAAGGGCAGCGTTGTTATACGGTCGTAAATATCGTATTTGTGACGATTTTGGAAAGCAAATACGATGCTCCGATTTTTGCTTGATTTGGCCTGATTTCTACGATTTGCTGATTTTTAGTTCCGATATTTACGATTTTAGAAGCAGTCAAATACGACTTCTACAAAATTACAAACCTTGGCGTAAGAGCAACTACTTACCGAATTTTAAAACTACGTACAAACAAATCAAACAACTTTAAGACCAAATGAAATGAGCAAATCAAGAAAAATTCGAAACAGGGAAGGCGAACAGAATCTAATAAGCATTAATCTTGCACTTAATATGTTGTAAGTTGTAGTCTTCTGGAAATATGTTTTCAGGATGCTAGTTACAAAGTTTGCTTGTTTTAGGCTTTCCTCGCGATTGTCAAGGTTTCAGGAGAAGTGCATTAGTTGTCTCATATGTTACAATGTCTCAAAATACATTATGTCGCATGTCGAGCAATAACTAAGTTCCTCAGAATATATGCCTAAAGAAAGGTTAAAGGCTTGAATTAGGTCCCAATGGTCCCTACTTTGACCGGCTCCCGTGGTTAAGTGCTAGATTATTATATTAAAAAAATATTCCCTGCAAAAAATATGTATATTATATCTACCATTAATTGCTGAGTTATTTGTTATTATAGATAACTGTTATGAGAATGATTACATTTTTTTTTTAAGTTTTGTTAAATTTTCGTTGGCATTTTTACCATTTTACCATAAAAAAAAGTGGTTTCTGCTTTATAGGATAATAGAATGGACTTTGAGTGTTTAGTGTTGCGCTCCAGGAATTGGAATCCCTTTTTTTAATTAATTATTCTTAATCAACTTACTGTCGCTATATAAGGAATTGACTATCGATACTGCTCATATTTTGTTTTGGATTTCTGTATTTGTTTGGGTATGTCTTCTGTTTCCAAATTGAGACCAGTAACAAAATGTAGATATACACAACATACGTTGGACTATATTTTAAGCCCTCCCGCTCTAAATAGACTAAGAGCTAGCAACGTTTTTTCTCAAGTCATTTTAGCAAGGCTGTAACTTTGTGAGCTTAGTTCGGGGTGACTACTGAACACGAAAATATATTTCTGGCGGCGCTACATTGGTTTATATATTAATGCCATAATCTCAAAAGGGCAAAAAATGTCCTACCTCATTTTAGCAAACTTAAGATTTTGGTATGTGTTAATTTACGACCGATGTAGACAGAAAATGCAATTGCCATATCAGTTTGCCGGTCTTAAAGTGCAAAAAAGGCAAAATTTAAGTCATAATAGCAAAGTCAAATTTTTGATATTATGTTAGAGGTATTATCACTCTACTATTTCCTCAAAGCTAAACCAAAACTCCGGTTTCATCATATACCAACATTTTAAGTTTGCTAAAATGAGGTAATTTTTTTTTTTCTTTTGAGGTTATGGCATTCCAATATAAACCAACGCAGCGCTGCCAGAAATGTATTTTCGTGTTCAGTAGTCACCACAAACTAAGCTCACAAAGTTACAGCCTTGCTAAAATGACTTGAGAAAAAACTATTGAAACTTGAGAAAAAACGTTGCTAGCTCTTATTCTAAAACGTCATAGTGTAGCGAAGTTCTCAAGTTGCTGCAATTGGTGTTCTACTTCTTTATCTTTTAGCGTTTTCACTACATTACACAATTTTATTCGAAAATTCTATTCTGTAAGAAGACTATTCAAAGAGTAGCTGTATTTACCATTTTACGGAAACCAGTGCGTTATCCGTTATTTTTAATCGAAAAAAGCAGCATACCTATAATGCATTACCAATTGCCCAATTTACAAGCGTTTTTCATGTTTATCAGGGTTATTAACCATCGTGCAGTATTTGTATTTTAAATTAAATTAAATCGTTATAGAGATTCCCCAAAAAATATGCCTGCTGAACATAACCGCCTTGAATGGAGGAAGTGGGATTAACCCAGTTTTTAAATTGCTGGTCGTTTGAGTATCGAGTCCAAGAACGGTGACTTGTTCGAATTCGATATCAAACAAATATCAATTTCGCAATTTTGGGACTAAGTTTGAACATTTAGGGTAAGTGTAGTTGCCTCAGTACCACTACTGTTGAAATTTATCAGTATAATGTATACTTTAAAAAGTTCGCACCCAAATAATGGAAACCAAGTTTTTAGGTAGCTACTAAAAGCTATGGTTGGTTTTAAACGGTCGTCGACGAGGTGCATTTTAAACAAGAATAGGTCCATTGTGCTGCCACTGAAAAGTATATGTGTTTATGGTGCTTGCTCCTGGACTTTTGCGACTTCTGCAAAGAGGGTAGGTATACTCAGATCAGCATACCTAGAATTGCATGTGTCCGCTAAAAACATTCATTACAATATGATTTTCGATTTTCAGAAAAAGTCTATAACAACAGTGGCCAAGGGTCACACTTGCACATCAGCTGTTCGCTGTGATTCGTTGGGACGTACGACTGATGTGAAGGCGTGAACCATTAGTATGAGGTGGGAGTAAACCCTAAATCAAGCCCATTTGAAGGAATCAACTTCTCTTTAAGCATTAACGATTTTAAACGATTTTTTTTTGTATTTTCAGACATTTTGACAAATTAACAATTTCTAAGAACTAAAAATTAAAAATGACACCGAAATGTGAAGTAAGAATCAAGGAATTGGTAATGGAATTACGTGCAATTGGGAAATCAACAACAACATCAAAAATCAAAGCTATATGGAAGAGATTTAGAACTCGAAGTAATTTCAAGATTTACAATAAGGCCAAGGCCTGTGCAAATGTCTCTATTACATACATACATACATACAATGGTTAAATTCTTGTTTTGATAACAAATGCTTTGATAACAAGATATTATTTTTGGCGCAGCCTTTAGGAAAGGTAGCTATAGCTATGCCAGGCTATTGATTTAGTTAGGAGATCTAAAACTAACATCAAAAACAAAATGTCAAAGATTTATCAGAGGATTATTATTTAACGTAATTGACGCAAATGCTGGAATGATTATCTGATTACATTTTACAGTGTCGATAATCATACCCTTTGAACGTTGAAAATTTAATCAAATGATTTCGCAACTACTGCATAAATATCCCTACCAACATATTTTGTGTGTATAATAAGCTCAACCCAATTAGGAAATAATTATCTCTGGTGATGATTCGTATTAACTCTAACCCACAGTGGAATTCGAATCGCATTATGGTGTTGTGGCATGCAGGACATGTATTCGGGGACACCGCAAATGATGATGTGTGCTACATATTATATTCACCGCAATCATGCGGTCCAGTTGCTGGTCACTATAATGGCCCAATTTTGTTGAATATAATTAAATTTTTGCTTGTTATACGAATTGCGTTTGTTCTACTATTACTACTATATTCATGTGAATTCACAGAGGATCCTTGAAATCGACTAAAGTATTTTGGCCATTCTCCTGCGGTAGCTATATGTATTATTATTTCTATTATCCTATTTGTCCATTCTATTGTGGCTACAAGTAAGAAAGGTTTAAACACAGTGCAAATATATACACGAATACATATACATACATTATTATGATATAAAATAATAATCTCAATTGAAAAGCTTATCCTCTATTGAATTTGTTGAGGATGCTCTACAAATTGAAAGGATGATTGATGTTCAAATAGGTAAACTTGTCGTTGATATATGTACATAACTCGAACGGCTCACACTCAAATGAAGGTATAAGCTGAATAAGCGGTTCATCAGATTGAAGGATATTGCTACAGATACGTGGAGGAAGTGGTTATCTCATTTGCAAAACTTTTGAAAGAGGAAGACTACAAAATTATGATTATTTGACAGATTGAATTATAATTAATCATATTTACAAGGATGCTAAAAATCGATTGCAAAAGAAACTTTTTTATATGAAAATTTGTGGCAATTTGGTATAGGCGACCTGTATAAGTAAAATGTAGCACTTGTTGTGAAAGGCAATCTTATTATAGATTTACACGATAAAATACTGAGAACCAGAGATCTCAGTGTCAGCTAATTATAAGGGTTACAGATACAGATAAAGGTAAAAGATTGTTCGACAAATTGAGTATTTTTTATATTCTGCGAATAATTGGCTGGCTTAGGGCCAGTTTCAAATGTTTCGGATAAAGTTTCGGATAGTTAGTCGACACATAACGCTTTCGACCAGATAAAAGCTACTAATATTTTTTTTCTGTTTCATCGTCAAAGTTTTTTTTTTTTTGGAAAAATTTATCAGCCACTAAGTTTGTTTCGATGCTCATGTCATTTGTTTTGTCTTTGTTTGTTTCGTGTTTTCTAATATTTTTTGTTGTTTTAGGAAAGTTAAAAGAAAAAGGATCTTTCATAAATTAAAGGAAGACAAATTGAAATAGCAAAGATCCAAAAAAGAATTCTAACAGAGGAACTGGAGCAGATATATCCGGATACTCCGTTTGCGGCTGAGCTGGGCCCCCAACCAGGCTGACTATCGGCACGGGTCGTATTCGTATGACACCTTCGTCCAACCCAGGTGAAAGGGGTATAGGCTATGGGATAAGAAATAGTAAAAAGGGTGATTTGCCCATAGGACTAGGAGAAGGGGGGAAGTAGATAAACTCTCGGGGCTTATCCAGCACTCTAATTAAGAGTTTTTGGTTAGTACTTAGTTCGTTGGTCATCAAAACAGCCTGACTGTCTTGGGTGACCCTACTGACGACTAAAGCCACCGACAACATAGCCTGTTGAATCATTAGAACTTAAGCCTCCACACCAGCAACGTCCAGAAAAGGAAGCAACGGAAAGATGACCGCCCCTTCGTGGTAGGAATGTTTAGGAGAAAAGTGGATAAAATCGTCCATCCACAGTCATGTTTTCGGCCGTTTTAGTAAGCCGGAATCGAATTCTGAAATCTTCATATGGTTGAGCCAAATTCGTCTTCTAAAAACGCAAACAAATCCATGTTAGTCTGGATTGTTGTCTACTCCCAGTAACGAAAGAATGCTCTGCAACTATATTTTTCCCAGCCACTTCAAATAAATATTTTGTTTATCTTTCGGATAGAGACTTTAACAGCCACTTGAACCGGCTGATAGACTACCCGAGAATTTATCTGTCAGATATCACTATCCGAAACTTTTGAAACCGAAAGTTGAAGTTTATCTGGCATATAAGCTCCGGATAGGCTATCCGTGACTTTATCAGCTAGTCTTGAAACTGGCCCTTAATATTGTTATTGGTTTCCATTTGTGCGTTTTCAGACTGACAGCATCAAAAGAGTGCGTCTACACTCAGCTCTTCCTTAAGCCACCAAAACTCGGTGAACTGCTTTAAGGTATCGACTATATTCCTGCGGTATTAAAACAGAGGAGCTCATGAACATTACCGGCGTACCCGTCGTGGATGAGCTTACCCCTCGCGCCGCGGCGGCTGTGGTACAATACCGGCACACCATCTTTATTTCTGACTAACCCTTTCATGTCTGCATGAAGAAATGGCTCAGGCGGGATAAATCCAGACTGAAGCGTCGCGTCGTCACGTGGTACATTAAATTGGTGTATAATAGCCATCCGAGGTCAGATATTTAGCTTTGGCCATTGCCCTTGCGACGTGCCTTCGAATCAACTTAATTAGGAAATTGTTATTCCTATGCATTCGAGCCCCATAATATAGAGTCTTTTTGGGATAATAATTTATGTATTCAAACTCAGGGGCTCTAAATACCCCGATGCAAGTACTGAGACACTGTCTCTGAAACACCCGAATCTTTTTTAAAGGGTGTTTTTTTTAGAGGTTTGGTTCTAGCAACACTGTTTCTATAGGCTGTCAATTTGACAGTTGATAGCTGATTTGTGGTTAGTATGTTTTGCCATTTTACGATCAATAGATTAACGCCAGAACAACGTGTGCAAATTGTGCAAACTTATTTCGAAAACCATAATTCGTTGCAACAAACTTATCGTGCGCTATGTCCATTTTACGTCGACATAATCGTCCGTCTGAGCTAGTTATTCGGAACACGTACACTCCGATACTACACGTAGATAATACGCATTCCAAAAGACCAAAAAGAGTGCGAACAGAAGAAGTTATTGCCATTGTATAGCGCAGTGTTAAGGAGAATCTAAATAAGTTGATTCGCAATCGTGCTTCGTGCGCAGCAATTGGGGCTATGCCCATCGTGGAAGGTTTACGGAAAGATCTTGGCTTAAATCTTATAAGATTCAGCTTGTGCAAGAGTAGAAACCGCGTGACGTAGGTTCCGGTAAATGGGACACCATCAATTTAATTGCGGGATACATTTGCTGAGCACATAATTTCGCGTAATGGGCCGACCTCCACGATCCTGTAATCTCACACCTTTAGATTACTTTGTTTGGTGGTATGTAAAGTCAATAGTTAAAGGTACTAATAAACCAGAGACGTTGGACGATTTGAAAGTCAACATTCGCAGTGTTATTGCTGACATTCGGCCCCAGTAGCTCAATAAAGTTGTCGAAAATTGAACTTTACGATTGCGCTTCATTCAAACTAGCCAAGCCAGCCGTGGCGCTCATATGCTCGAAATTATTTTTAAACAGTAATGACATCACATTGTCTATTAAATAGAAGCAAATATAGACATTTACTTTAGCTTTAAATATTTTATTTCATACTAGCTGGACAAGTGCTCGCCTTGCTACAAAATTATATTTGGTTCACTTAAAATTGCTCTTTGAGTGTTTTATTGAAACCTGTCCAGTAGTTTTCGCGCTTTTAGGAGAAAAAGAAAATTCCTCCCTCTCCTAGATCTTGCTACTTATTTGTAATACTGCATTTCCTTTCCTTTGTTTCCCTCTTCCTATGGAATCCAAGCAACCACCTACCCTAAACCTACACTGTTACCATACACCATATCAGAAGGAAATTCTGAAATGAAACCTGTTTTGTATTATACGTCTCTTCTCTTATGAAAATGAAGATTATTAATATATCCCATGCCATACTGCAGCACGCACCCCATCCCCATCCCCATCCTGCATTGAACATATGATCATAATATACATACCTTCATATACACTGACCATAGCACTCACTTCGAAAACAAATCAACCCTCGAATGCGAGATATACGTATGTTTTGTTTTGGTTTGTCCTGTCGCACGATCGTAAAAGTATAAACATCCATTTGTAGCAAGGTATATGTGTATGTATATATTTTCACTCAAAATAATACATTTTGGCTAAAAACTGTTCCTAAAAACGTGGCTATAAACAACATAGCCTATAGCAGTCTCACAGTCCTAAGAAACATTTTAAAAAAAAGTTTCATCGAAATCTGTCCAGCAGTTTTTGACTTTTTAACGGCCAAAAAAAATTACTAAAGTTTTTTTATATGTATAGATTAAATTTGTATACCTCAAAGTGATTTCATTATCTACACCAAATTATGCCAAAGTCTCCTATATTTAGATCTAAAATGTTGGTATTTCAAGTCTCCTAATGATTAAATCATAATCTCAAAATATTTATACACTGTGATATAAATGTATCCACCTTTAAGGCGCATAGTTTCAGTTGCTTTACATCACAGTAAACCATATAACATATTTTTATTGAGATTGATGCAGCCCCATCTTAGTAGATCACCAGAAAAGTCTCGCCTTTAGGGACTATACCTAAAAGTTATTTCCCATCGGGGCACAAAAGCAATATTGCGTTAACTTCTACTTACATCATAAATCTTCTCCCCAAGGTCTGCGCGTTCATTCGTGGTTGTGTGTTTCGTATTAAGTTGAATAAGAGATTTCCCATAAACTTTAAAACGACCAACATTGTCTGCCTATCGGCTCTGGTAAAAGTTTGTTTCAAAAGTAATTCCCTACAAAGCATTACTCTTTCTTTTCACTATATACCCGACGATGCCGTAAACACATTGACATTCAACCCATTTGTCTGAACTTTATGGCTTTGCCCATAAATTCCGTCCGCAAAAATTTCAGTAATTAGTCCAAAATCAGACATTATGGCGGGTTTATAAAATCATTACCATTAAGGTATGGTTGCGCCTGCATATCAATGAACTTCCCTTAAAGCATTTCCAGGAATCCCTTCAAAAACCGGAACTCCTTACTGGGTAATATTATAAACACAAACTGGACGGACGCGCGCGCTCTGTTTGACTAATAACTTTTAATTGACCGACAATCTGGGAAATCCCCAAAATCCTTCCCCGGCGAGCATCCCTCTGCCGTCATGGGATGGAAAAAATGGAAACCACAGCAAACGAGAGGTCTTCTATCTAGCTGTTAATTAACTCTCTAACGATAATGAGTTGACTTTTGACCCGAACTTTGAACAATATTCTGATTTAGTTTTTTTGTTACGTATACGCCAGAGGGAGCTGACTCTAATAAAAGAAATTCACTTAATGGAAGACCCTAATGAATTTCTGAAAGTTCAACTGAATGAAATCAAAATTACTTTTTGCCTGTGGTCCATTTAGCACCATATTCATTTCAGTTCAAAAGGGACAACCTTCCGGGGGGCAAAGTCCGTGGATATAAAGGATTTCATCAACAGTATGTGACAGTGGAACAGAGTTTTAATTTGTCATCTCTTTCGTGGCAGAGGTAGAGATAACTTTTTGTCGAAGGTGTATCCGCTTTTGGATTTATTTTCACAAAAAATTGGAAACATCTTTATATCGTTCTCGTTGAGAATTTTCTTTTTCAAAGTCTTTGTGGGGTTACGCGCTTCGGATTACCAAGCTTTGGATTTATGGTGCAGAGGGCTTTGGTTTATTTTCCTTTTAACACGTATAACGATCGGGAGGATGTACAAGATATATTCTATTCGTATGCGAAGGAGCAGTAGTCCACATGTAATCTGTGTGTGGTTTCAAGGATGGTGAAAGTTTCAGCAAGAAAATAATGAACGGTATTATTAAATTCAACAGAACTTTCTTCACAGACAAGAAATTGGAAATGAAGAGGATTTCCATTTTTACGGATGGGGTAAGGAGAAAATTTATGAAAATAATTTATCTTGCTGCATGAAGAATGTATTTTTTTTTGTTCCTTTTATTCAATGAGATTAAACGGAGCGTTGAAGGGGAGTGATAAGAAGCTTATTTAAGAAGCTTAAATTTAATTTCTCTTTTGTTCTTGTAGTTCTACGACTAAAAGAAGGCAATTTGGAAGGATAATGTTTGATTTAGACGAGTTGGCTATACGAATATTTTGTATTTTAATGGGGTGTTCATTTTTTCTTTTGTTTTAATTTAGGAGATAGATACTTTTTTGGTCCAGGAAGCATGTCTTTTGATCAGTTAAATAAACTAATTTCTTGTAGAAATAGTCTTAATTAATTGCCAGAGCCATATTTAAGAGGATTTGGAACAGCGAATCACAGTAAGTTAAGGGTTAGTTCTTAAGTTAAATAGGAACCGTAAAATTTCTATTGATTTAACTATCACCTCAATTGAAGTACCTACGCCTACCACTTGAGCTAATTGAGTGGGATTACATAGTTGTCAATTTATTGAACTCAACAGAGAGGATGACAGTCGATATATTTTTTTGTCGGGTTATGGGGTATATTTCACTCAGGTCAATATTTATTTTTAACTAATGGGCCATTTACATTGTCATGTACACAGAGAGAGAGAGAGAGCGATTTGATTTTTGCTGTCAATGCTTTTGTATGATCTTTCTGAATACATTCGTAAAAGTTTCCTTCAAATGTTCAGGTTTTATTCTTTACTTGCTCGCGCAGTCCTCAGGATTTGGTACACAGAGATTCCTTCACAATCAGTTAGTTCCTTCTTTTATATTTATATATCGTGCAGGAAACCCACCTAAGAAAGTAGTTTAACGCCCTATTGGAGAAAACAGTTCAAAAATTATATGATCAATACCTGTTGGTGAAGCGCAGCATCTGAACACAGATCATACTATGTATAGCAGACTGGGCCACTATCTAAGCGACAAAACATATTTCTGTGCTGGCAAATACACTGATATGATGAGCATCATCTTTAGATCTTCAGACTAAGGGGGAACTCTTACCCTGCAACATACTATACAAAATGCAACATATGCAACCAAAAAGATCGTGAGGATGTGTACCACTTTCTAGCAGTATGACTAAATTTTTACAGAATTCCTCTTGAATATCTTTGGAGTACGTACACTAGAGTTTGTCAACGGCAACCCTGCAACATCTTGACGAAGACGTTTTTACCATCGACTGCCATGAGAGAGAAGACAATATGTTCGTTGATTAACCACGAAAGAGGATAGACGCATTCGTTATCCGATCGATTCATTTTCTTTTTTTAATGTATTTTAAATTTCTTTGATTAATAATAAATATTCGATTTTAAACTATTTGGTCATCTTTACAAGTTGGATGAAGCGATAAGCATATTCAACGGCGACAGAGGTTACAAAGTTTCAAATTGATACGAAGAACGGTTTGTGAGTTAAGAAAAGAGCGGTCATCGCCAATAACTCGGGCCCCAAACAAAATTTCCAAAATCTGACAAATTAATTATATTTATTTCTTATAATACAGTAGACAAACCGAGCTTGGACTCTTGGAGTCAATCGGGTGAAAAATAAAAATGTTCCCGTACAAATTTTGACACCACCCTTTTACCGCTTTGAGAGTAAATTTCTCATAGTAAATACACAAACCGAGTTTGAAGTCAATCGGATGAAAAATAAAAATTTTTCCATACAAATTTTGACCCCCCTTTTACCCCTTTGAGGGTTGCATTTCCAGTATCCGAGAAATTTAGTAGTAGACAAACCGAGTTTGAAGTCAATCAAATATAAAAATACAAATTTCCGCACTCAAACTTCGACCCCTCCCCCCTTTTTACCCCTTTAAGGGTTAAATTTCCAAAATCTGAGAAATTAGTTTTCTTGAAAAATGTTCCCATACAGACTTTGATCCCCCTTTTACACCTTTAGGGGTTGAGTTTCGAATGAAAAGGTAATTTGTGCATAAGGCATTGCCATCATTGCAACCTCTTTAGCAGGTTTTGTCTCGCCAACACGTCAGCTTGGAATACATGGAATCACAGTCAGAAAGTCTGATTCAACTGGATATAGATAGATCATTCATAACTTTCGGAATAAAAACCCGCGCCAAGCCGAGGCACTTACATCTTTGATCCATCTCTTTAAATGGGTATGGTTGACCAGATGGCTATAGAGTTCATCTTGCCCTTCGTCGCCGAATAGTTTGACGGATTTATATGACCTCATTCAGATTATTCGGCACTTTTCTAAAAAACCTTTCATCATTTTTTAACTTAACAGAGGCCGGAGTTATAAAGATGATAAAACTAGATAACAGATTTCAAATTCGAACGAGTGAAAAGGGAGTTTCGCATATTGTATATTTTGATTTCCTTGGTAGAAGACTTCGTTGACTGGTGAGTCCACATTGTGCCGTATGAAATGGCTGGCTATGGAAGAATCGCCTGCGATTTGCCAAAACCCACGCGGAGGAACAAAATTTAAATAAATCAGCCAGTTCCCGATTCTTCCGACACTGTTGCTGATTGTACGAAACTTAAGTGACACAAACCATTTAAGATTTTTGTCAGAACACTTTCCCTGTCCTCGAAAAGGACACTGAAGACTGAAATGCAGTATATGTGCATATAAATGGACTCTTTTAACTAATTTACATAAATACCAGCAAAAAAATTCAATTCGTTTCCAAGTAAACCTCTTTCAAAAATCCTTGTCCGCCGTCATGACCATCATGAAAGGATGATCTCCTTTAGCGCTATCCGCTATGTATACTCACAGCAACCTCAACCGCATTTCGTTTAAAGACTTGACCAAAACAATCTTAAGCATCCCATTTCCTTCTATAAAATAGGACAACAGATGCTACTGACATCCTGTTTCCGTTGTCGACAACATCACTACTATATAGTCCCACAATCCAGGTAGGTACTCTACTGCCTTTTGTTAATCCGATAAGCATTCCTTCTGTCACCACAGAGAAGAGTAAAACGATAGAATAGACTGCAAAGGAGTGCTTCATGGTTTATATGGCGTGGTGAACAACCGAATCGACAGATGCTATACATTCATGGAATTTCCGCAAAAAAAAAGGCGACACGCCAGAGGAATTCAAAAGTTTCCTAGGAAACTGAGAAAACAAAAACAAAAAAATACGTTCCATTCCTCTATCTCAAAATTACATACAAAGACAAACTGAATGAGTTTCGTTCGATTTTAATTACGATAATTCTCTGGACCATTTTGGCCAAAATCTTTGCTTTGCAGTGATATTATGGTTGTCCTTACCATTACTGAAACCAAAACCAGCCCCATTGACTTATAGTGAAACAGTTGTTGCCTCAAATTGCGAGGCTGTGTGAGTGGGATTTGATTTTGGTTTTCTTGTCCCTGCTCGCCTTCTAACATCCACCAGAAAGGATGTGCAAGGGAGCATTTTGGCAAGTTGTTAAATTCAAACTTTGGTCACCGCATGTTTGGAAATTAAATTTTCGACAGTCAATGGAGATCAATTAAGATACAAAGAAGACAGTGTTTACATTCTGTTCTTGTGTGTGTATTCGACAGCTACACTAAATTCAAATGGAAATTGCAGACCATTTGCCTTGTACAGGATACAGGATACTGTGAAGCAAAATTTACTAAGAATGCAAGAAGAAAATTCCATTTTGAGAGGAAGGATTTCGTATGTCAAATTGCCAGTCTGTTCGGTAATGTGCTTTGTAAACTGCTGTTAGGAATTGTCGAACAGACAAAAGGACCGACATTAGGAAAGTTTTAGATCTGCAATCTGCATGTAATAAAAACTACAATTGCCTTGTGGAAATGTAAAAGAGGAACAATTTTGAATGAATATCCTCCGAGATAGTTTGAACTTAATAGACTGATAAACCATTACACATTTTTAAGCAGTAAGGCCAAGAAGAAGAAGGAAAGGCCACTTTGCTATATTCGTGTTGATAGAAATAGATATTTGCTGTGCGGTAGAAGGCTAAGCGGGCACCCATGCATTGGTAAACCATATATTAACCATTTATTTACTTATGTGATATTTTCTTATAGTATATAATACAGGGCAACTAAAATGGCAACTAAAATGATAGCAATATGCTTTCCAACCTACTCGTACGTTGCTTCCAGTTGTTTAAATCTGGCCACCTGCGATGGCTGCGACAAACAGATTCATCGGCTTTTTGACCAGATCTACCTTATTCGTTGTTGAATCTCCTCTTCCACAGTAAATACAAATTGCGATGCACTCTTCGCAAGCAGGACCAACAATTAGTCGAAGAATTTTTCTTTAAAGGAGCCTAGTACTATCATTCGCTTATTGTCCAGCACTTGGCGCCAGAAAACAGAAACAAAATTGCACTTAATGAAGGGAACGAATATGCGTTATAACTTATTCTTTTCCATATCTGAGTTAAGTTGTCAAAAGTCACGTCAAAAGGCTTTTGTCGATTAAAATGTGAAATTGAATGATATGCTTTTCCCTACTTCTAGAAAGAAGCTCTTCGGTGCCCTTCTTTTTTTGTTCCTTCTCAGAACGGCGGAATCGGCTACGTATTTGATGATGGGATATAAAGGCCACATCTGTGATTGCCGTAGATTTTGATAAGTAAAGGTTTTTTCAATAAGAGCGCTACAAAAGTTTTTTTAAATAAAACAAAAACGGTTTTGGATATAAATAAAATTCTTTATTTATTCCTGTGAAAGTACGTTCGATGCCATTATGTGTGGAATTCGATTTCTTTTGCATGGCCACCACGGGCACGCTTGCAGAAGTCCAGACGCTGAACCCAATTTTCGACGGTTTTCAAGCATAAATCGGCCGATACTGCTGCAATTTCACGTTCGATATTCGTACGAAGTTCATCAATCGTCGCTGGCTTGTTGGCATAGACCATAGACTTGACGTAGCCCCACAGGAAATAGTCTAACGGCGTCAAATCGCACGACCGAGGCGGCCAAGCGACTGGATCATTTCGTAAGATAACACGTTCTCCAAACTTGGTTTCCAATAAATTGATTGTGACATTCGCTGTGTGGCTTGTGGCGCCGTCCTGTTGGAACCACATGTCCTCCAAGTCCATATCATCCAATTGGGGCCAAAAATATTCGGTTATCATTGAACGGTAACGATTCCCATTCACAGTAACGTGCCGGTCTTGATCATCACCGCCGGCCCATAAACCACACCAAACCGTAATTTTTTCGGGATGCAATGATAACTCAAGGAGTACGTGTGGATTGCTGCCTGACCAATACCGCATATTTTGTTTATTGACGAAGCCATTCAGCCAGAAATGAGCCTCATCATAAATTGGACGTAGCGCTCTTAACGTTGAGGCCACTGACTCCGAATTTCGGTAGTAAATTTTAATAATTTCGACTCGTTGTATATCTTTCCGTCATAAAATGGCAAACCTTACTGAAGAGAAATGTCAAAAGAGCAGCAAGAAATTCGGCGTCGTTTGCTGTCCCTGTAGCTCTACTTTTGTAGCGTCCCTGTTGAAAAACCCTGTAAATTTGCAAATGTAACCGAGGATGAGGTTTCGATTACAAAAACAAAATTAGCTAGCCATCTATCTGACATCATACTATCGAGAGCTTAGCAAAGCACACTAGGTATTTATTCCTCCTGGGATTTTTAATTATGGATAACACATAAATAGAAGGTAGAGTAGATTCGATCAAATTTTGCAAATTTTTTGGATATTGCTTTCATACTAACTCTAGTTCACGGCATCGGTAGCATTTTCCTTACCACCTGGGATGAGGATAATTTCTTTGGCTCACGCTCAACATTATGTGCATTGTGCAACCTTTGTTGCTTTTAAAAAATCGCAATTTTTCCTCCTCCATATAAAAAAAATAAATAAATAAATAGTTAGCGCAACAGGCGTGTAAACATAAACACCCTAGGCCTATCTTCTCGCAACCATTTGTTTGTGTGAGTTTTAATTTTTGGGACCTACCGATTGTATGCCGTGTCCGAACGACTGAGTTGAGAAGCTTTTTTATACTCTCGGATGTTTGTCAGACGTTCGCGAAAGGCGGCTCATTGGAAAAAACCTTAAGATGTAATTTGTGATTTTTTCCGGGGATCGAACCTGACACCCCTCGCATAGTAGTCCAGCACACTTACCACTGAGTCACACCGCTCACCTCCTCCTGAATATCCCTCCTTATATACACTGAATTTATTGTATTGGAAATTTTAGGCAATGTTCCTTGGCTGTATTTCTTTTTTATGTATGAACAACTTTGGTTCTGATTTTGAATTAGGTAAGGTACTATTTGATGTTTTTTTTCATTTTGTCCATTCAGTCGGCAAAATGATTTGGCTAAGTGCCCGCGCGCCGTCAGAATTGATGACCATTCGGGCCCGACCCAAATAAATTTATGGCATTTTCCATCAAACTTGCTAGAACTTCCGATGACAGCTCCTCGCATTCTTGATGGATATTCTATTTGAGGGTTTGAAAAGTTGACTTAACATAGGCTCGTGACTTCAATAAACAAAATCGTGCCTCGTTGTCTGATCGATACTCTGGGGTTTTCTGCGACATCTTTAGGCAAAATTGTGATATTCTCAGCAGGCCGGCTGCTCCGACCAGACCTTGGCAGCATCTCGTGTGGTCCCATACTCTTCCAGGCGAGTGGATAAACCTCGTAGTGTTTGCCCAGTTGTCGTCAGAAAACCGGGAAATCTGTGCTGAAATTTAACGCTGCGCCAATACCAGCGCCAAAAATAATCGAAACAATATTATTCCTCGTTGTTTAGGAGTATAGCGAAGTGTGTTTTCTATCTGTTTACAAATGTCAATAAAATAGAATTGACATTTGGCGCCATTTGCAAAAATTATACCGATATAGGGTTCTTACATTAGGACCCAAATTTGAAAATTTGTTCATCACACTACTCGTATGAAAATGATCAATAAATCAAAGTTGACCCCAGGTCGTTAATTATTTAAAGCGACCTACTTAAGATGCTCATTATGTCACCATCCATGTGAGTTAAACAACCCTAAATTCAGCATAACAATATTCTGCTGGCATTTGGGTTAGCTGTGCAATTCACATGCAAATTTGTTTCATTGAATAACCCCGAGAACAAAACGTTCAACAATGTGTTTCAATTGAATTTGATTATATGAACGTGGGTCTCGTATGTATGCATAGTTTCACGCTGCCTCTTCCTGCTATCAAGACAACCAGACCAGTATGTAAATCTATACCCTCTTTCCCTCCTCTCTATTGGAATGTAGACAAGAAGACAGGACCGCATTGCAGTTTTCATAAAACAAGGCCAAAGACGTGTTGATTATTTTATGAGTCAACTTTCAGCTGGCTATAAATCCTGTTATATTCCTATTATAAGTGTGTTATTTATTTTTTTTTATCATTTTCATAACAATACTTTGTAACTTTTTGTAAGTGTGGTGAATAAATGAAAGCTACAAATTAACTGGTAACAGCTGATGGAAAGTACAAGTCTTTTATATGAACATCTCTTACGTATGGTCCTCCGTTCATCCTAAATCAAATTAGGATGATGCTCTCTCAACCTAGCCTTCTTTCGAGGAAACTATTATATTCTTCTCAAGGCCCGACAACCCCAACTCGCCTTCCCTGTGTCTGGCGAACAATCTTACACATGTCAGTAATTTATATTGAAACTGTAAACGAGAATGACAGCACCCAACAAGAGCATCACCCACTAAACTAAGCAGTAAAAGATTTACGCGTTTTCAATTCCTCGCAAAAGAGAATTTCAAAGTATGTCAGCAAAATAACATCAACAGCGGAAATGTTCTCCAACCCTTCGTATCCTTTTTCAAAAATTTTAAAAACATATCTGTTGAAACCACACGCCACAACCACACACGGATGCACGGCACGGCACGGCAACCAACTTCAGTGCAGATTTCTGATACGCATATCAATTTGGTAAATATGTATGTATTACAATTTTTCCATTCTCCGCTCGAATAAAGGGAAAACAGAAACAGAAAGTGAGGAAAGCTCTCAAGAAAAATCCTTTCTTTTCTCGAGCTTCGTTCGAATTTCTTCGTGGGGCGCTTGATTTTACATTGACATACGTAACGTGTGGTGGGTAGATTGTTATGTTGATGTTTACGAGCTGCTCTATGTGGTATATCACTCCACATGTTCTCGCTTTGACACAGCGATAAAACTGTCCAAATAAAACAAGTTAAATCATTTTATCGTGGGGTATTTTTTGGTTGGATGTTATTTTTATCTTTATTAGAAACCAAACTAATTAAATGTGTCACGCAAATATCAACGCGTTAACGTTGGTTTACATATCTAACCTTACGTTGTTCATGGAATGCAATCAATAAGTAAGAGATTTTTTTTTTTCAATTTAATTTCTTAAACATTATTTTTAACTCATTTCTCTTTGGATATTTTTAATTTAATTTGTTTGTTCTCTACGAGTATATGCATTAAATGATATGACGGATACTATTGTAGTTGGTGTTGAATTTAGTGATGTTGAGATCCTTTGAGATTTCCTATTTCATCTATTTAGACACCACGATACTTCCTTATAAGCATCGCCCAAACGTCTGGATAACGTGTCTGCAGGAAGGTCGTCAATTTTTGGGCATTTTGTGCCTGCTGCGGGGAACAGTTTCTGCAGTTGCGGAGGATCACTTCAGGCAGAGCAGCTGGAAGAATAGAGAAATGGAAAAGGTAGAAATTAATTTAAATTCAAATTTTGTTCTAGAATTTTAGAATTAAATTTTTAAATTTTTTTAGTTTGTGCTAAATATGTTTTGCTCATAATTTCGGATAATCAAAGGAATACGGATGCAGGGAACTGTGTAGCGGCGCTAAGGAAATGCAGCGACGCGGCGGTAAGCAACCCTAAAATTTGTCCTTTTTTTACCTCCAATCTCAATGAAAGAACTAGGTCCTAAATTAAATTTAATTAAAGACCCGGCAATGTGGGGCTATGTCCGAAACTGTGCTCAGACTGTCTACAGCTGGTTACCGGTGCCGGATATTTCAGGATACTTGGAACAAATTGTTGAAGTCAAGAAGAAATTTCAAAACAGACCTTCAACGAAAGGTGTCTGTTTAGAGACTGGCATTTAAATACTCCGTCGCAGACCAACTCCGAGAAAGGCCTTACTAACCATTTTTAACGCAACGCCACCGGGAAATAAATCCTATACGATTAATCTTTGACGAAAGGCTCATTATTAATCACTTAGTGATTGTGATTTCATATAGTCTCTTTTAGCTAGGGAACAAGCTGGCTGGAAGGTCTTGAGGTTGTGGCCTGTGACCGTAATCGACATCCCTGCGCATATGTTGGTTTTTAATAGGATGTGATTTTAGAGGTGCTGAATTTTAAAATAAAATATAACGCATACCAATCATGGTAATGACCATTGTATTGACTTTATTAGAAAGATAATTTTATGCCTTTATTGCTTTAGTCTAATTTTCAAATAGTTAAAGTTAAGTAATAGTCATTTGTCTTAAGTCTTCAAGAGTACAAATAAGCTATCAACTTTAAAATCCGTAGGACACCTGCTGGAAAAGGTGATGCCAATTCGAATCGCAAACCTCTAAAAGAACACCAAAAGCTTATTTTATGGAAAGGACTAGCTAGTACTTTTCGTGCAAACATTTTAACATTCAGCAAAAAGATACGACTACTACTAGTTACTTAGGCATCGGTTATACTTATAATAACCATCAAAAAAATCCATCCGAAAGAACACGAAAAAGAATAAAACTAAAGCATTTAGCGTTAACCCCATTTTTTTCAGGAATTTAGTGGAAAATGTTGTAGAATTGACTGAGAAGTTAAGCAGAAAAAGTTCCTCGTATGGGAAAATTAATAAATTCTTTTTTAGAAAATTTAGAAATCAATTGCTAAAATTTTTTTGATGAACTAATTTCATAAGTAATACTGAGTTTAACCATTAACTGCTAGGTTCCACATTTCACTTTCACTCGAGTTGAAATCGGAAATGAATTTTTTTGTTCTACATTTCGATTTCGATTTAAAAATTTTCGGAATTGAGACAAAGTAAAATTGTGATTTCGAAAAAATTTCGGAGTTTCCGAATCGCTCGAAATGCAGAACACTGAAAACGAATTCACTCGATTTGCAATTTCGATTTCACTCGATTTCTGGAACCTAGCTGTAAGTTTAAGTGTCCCCAAGTACGTAAAATAATTTTTCGGCTGTGTTTTACGTATTGCTGTAGCTGAGACCTAAAGTAATTGACAGTACATATAGGATGGTGACACCAGCTGTCAACTTTGAATTCAACTGTATTTTATTATCTACTGTCTTCCCGAAAATGGTAAATCCTTGTAGTTGTTGACTTAAAAGCAGCACTAGCATCGTAACATTTGTTTATGTCCTGCTATATTGACAAGCAGACTAATTCCAGTTGCAGACATCCAAGTTGAGATTGCGCTCAGCTGAAGTTGAGACAGTCGTAAGGTCCGTTGGAAAATATATACGTACCCTCCGACATAATCAACAAACTTTGCGATCGTCTTAATGCGAATGGCCCCTTTCAGGGTAGAACTTTACAAAGTACGTACCACCTCTAAGACCGTCTCGGCGTGAATGACCTGGCTGAGATTGTAGTCTATGTTTACCAATCTCGAGTGGCAGGCTGGCGGGTATAATGTTTCAGCACAGAAATTAGTTTCAGTCGGTTTTCTGAATTTTAGCAATTAAATTGGCTTTAATTGGAAGAGTCATCTTATCTTTGACAGATTTTCGCGAAGTGGCGGAGTCCCAAGAGGTCATTAGACCCTGGAACGACGTTTAATCGTAGGGCCTAATAAAACCTCATTATATACATTTTTGGCACCTAGGAACCACAGTTGGTCGTTGGATATTACTCTTCACGGAACAATGCTTATTGTTGGGGCACTTTCCAGTAGTCATTGGGCATCACGGAACCATACGCTTACCAGTGGGCCACTTATTTTCGCCTATGTAGACCGGTTTCTGCCACCCAAGAACCGTAATTGTGCATGACAAGATGCCACTCTTGTCGTTTGGAGACGTATGTGTCTTTCAGAAAATGTACCTCTCCTGTAATTTTGGCGCCTTAAAAAACATACCCACAGGTTACTCTACCTACATCACAGTGATATTCTAAGACAGAACAGAATAAAGATCGCTTTGTATGGTATCTCATGAGTTTCAACTTTCAGTCAAATCTCATTAAGCACTTTAGTTTAGAGACGAATTGTCGAATGGCTGAGATACCAGGAACGGCAAACTTCACGGGAAAGTTGCAGTCTTTTACTAACCTTCATCTTTGGTTGCAATCACTCCCGAGCCCAACCATAAATTGTGTCCCGAAATGAACCAAAAACTTGTAGCGTACACCTTAAACCTAATATCCCTACTACCAATTAAGTTTCGTTCAGTTTCAAAAGAAACCGTCGACTCCTCATAGTCCTGACACAAACCGGACATTCAACGAACATGCCCCAAGAGTGATTACTATTACCGCAGTTCAAACTTGGTTACCACTGAACGATAGCACTTACACACGAGAACCACTTCCCTTGCAAGCGAAAATTGCAAGCTCTTTCTTTTGCTTGCAGACAGTGATCGTGGTAGCGTGTTTCAATCCCCAAAGTCGCCAAGAGATTTCGATTAAACTCCATACATTCGGAGTGAAATACTAGAGGTAAGCGTGGTATTTTTTTTTTTTTGTGCAACAAAAGCATAAAATTACCTATACATATTTGCATAATTTGCAATATTTCTATAGCGCACCTAAATATTTCAACCGCTACCACGCCGTAAGAATCACGCGCAAAAACCTGCCAAATAAGCTCATGTGGAAACTATAGTATCCAGATATATACTTATCCTGAACCACGCACGCATCAATCCTGAAAATAGCATCAACTAAGAAAAAAACGAAAAAGAAACTAGGTATGTAAAACTATCTACATATAATAAAGTGTAAGTGTTAATTCCTATTTGGTGTCCACAGAAATTTGCGGACGCCCACCACATACTTCGGTTCCCTAATTCTGCAAACGACATATTATACAAATGTATATATAGCAGCAGCCGAAAAGAGAGCGTCCGCAACAGTTTTTGTCATATGTATTTGGATAATATCCCAATTCCAACATCGATCTACATTCCTATATCGATTATCGCGACGCAAGCCGTGCTCTTCCCCAGTTTCACTTTGACGCAAAAAGGGAGAACACGCGCGCATAAATCATAAATCGACATCACACGTGCTCGCGGGATTATTTAATCTCCAGCCTACACTGCCCATCATCCTCACCTCATCATTACCCCACCGATATACCTGAAGAACAAGTGCATCAAAAACCTACAAAAAAAAAAAAGGTGCTCATAGTGTTAATTTTTTTTTGCTTCTTAGCTTTTATTGGTCTTAAGCCTACTTAACTTAAAAATCATAGCCTATAACATTAAACTAAATCATAAAAAGGGTGCTAAAATGTTAAAATATATACTTAATACTTAATCTCTATTTTGCCTATTATATAATATACATATATATACTACATTTTCTAAATTGCCTAAGAACTTTAAAAAAATCCTAAGTGAAATTCAATACATACACACAAAAAAAACACACAACACATCATCTAAACACCAACGAAGGAAACTTGTGGCCACAACTTTCGACGTATGGATAAAAATTGTAAGTACATGCATTCTATTTACTTGCATATAAAATTTTCTTCGGCAATATATATATATAAGTATATAGACTTTAAAATTTCATTTAATTACAAACATTACGATTATGTCAATACTTAAAATTATAAATTTCCTAAAATGATACATACATAAAGATATATAACGTGAATTACCCTACATTATTTCTTAAACATAAAATTAGCTACCTATATACAAACTTATTTAATACTTAATTACATATCTTACTTATTTACATACTTAATTACATTACTATCAATTCATTTACCTACTTAAATATGAACAAATCGTATTCACTATGAAATCTAGAAAAGCACAAAGCACTATACATATTATGCAACATAATACATAAATCTGAAATGCACTTAAAAGCCTGAATTCAATAAAAACCCTGTTTCATATCATATGATATTATGCAATCATTAAGCGTTTAACTCCATAGCTATTAAGGTCGTGATTTGGTAGATACTTTGCAAGGGTATCTTTTGGGACTATCCTAAATAAAAATGGACGAAGGATAATCATGGTGCATCTCGGCTCACCAGATGCATAGGGGGGGGCTTGTCCAAATTGTTTCGCAACATCTGAAACATTACCAGCTTCATTCGTTCATATGCCTCTTTTTTTGTATATTTTGTTTCACACATTCATTCTTGAATATTTTCCTCCTCTCTCTCTTCCCTCTCATTATACTGTTTTTAAATTCGAACAACCAATTTTGATACAGGCACGATAATTATGTGTGCATAGGGAGGCAGCAAGATCCCACCCCACCGTCGAGCTAACGCCGTGCGATCGCAAGCGTGCCTACTGCTGCCAAGGGACATAGGTCAACCATCATCCATCTAACCATCCCACCTAGCTATGACACACATTGGCGCCCAACAACGTGGGGCAGCGACACACTCAGTCACCCCCACCGTGAATCATGTTTGGATTACACCCTAATCCACAAATTTGATTCGCGAACCTTAGCAACATATATTCAGAAAGCTACTCTTTCCACCTAAGTAGACATTTAGACAATCATATCAAAATATATACTTTGCCAAACAAGCTGTCTTGCGTCAGCTTGAACTATCAATTCCATTTCTTTCATCAGGTGAATCATGATAATACACCAAGGAGTCCGATTGCCGACTTAATAGTAATTTAAGCATCGTAGCACTTGGTGTCTATCATTTTAATTGACTTTGTGTAGGAAGTATACCTATGAGTCCATATATCGTATCACAGTATTACATAATCTGATGTGATGTTTAGATTATGTTGCCATAGGATTTCGTCTGCAACATATGTTTTTCTGAGTCGTCAACCTATCATTTTATCAATCATAAATTGATAACAAGTTGCATAGTCCAGAGAAACATATTACGTCAATTTAGTTTACCCGCCTTTTTTTTTCTACTTTCATCATTAAACCTTTTTAAATTTCTCTTAACATGAACGAACAGCTGATATCCCCTTGCAAGTAGAAACCGATCACACCTTATCGCGAGTCTTATAAAATACGTATACATATACCATAACCTTAGTAAACATTTGATTTTACTCTTTATTTTGAAAAATCAACGCATAAATACCCAAAACCCAACCCATACACTTTTCCTAAACTTTCTCTTATCGTAATGAGTAAAAACAACTCATTAAGCGGAGCTGTTCCGAAGAAAAAAACTACCCACTCTGAAATTCCCCTTACGCCTAATCGGAGTACATATAACCTGCGGCAGCACACTACCTCTCGCGCTCGCAATTCTGATTTTGGCAACAACACCCAACCCGTTCAACACTCACCCGTAAGAGCAGCTGATAATAATAATTTATCAATAAGTCCAGACATGTCTCTTAATCTTTCTTATCGGAACCTAAGCGAGCATCCCAACAATGCCCAAAATTCTAGCGTAGTGACTCTCTCTCAGCCTTTAATGAATGTTGTGTTTACAACCGCTGCAGTTAGGCCAACTACACTAACAACCGTAACGAGTGTCGCTAGCACAATTCCAATTGTTTCTCACTCGATTAGAAGAGCTGAAACTATAAGCCGCTATGCTATGGACGATATTGTCTTACCCAGCTGCTATGTTGACAACTTTTCAAATGTTGCAGGAAGTGCAGGCATAGACAACGCTACTAGCCACATATTAACAGAGCCTATCATGCAACATAGCCAGCCAACTCAATTCATTTCTAACAATTCATCGAGAATGAAACAACTCGACGAACATATTAAAGATGTTGTTACCTTTACGTTAGGTGAACTGATACCTGATTTAATTAAATCCAATGTTCAAAATGCCGTGGCAAATGTTTTAAGTCAAAATAGTAATGTCAACAACAATAGTGCTCCTATAAATATAACGACGACAAACGACTGTAGAGATTCAGATCCATTTGGTGCTCCCTCAGCGTTGCCCAATAGAAACAATATTTATGAACCTTTCAATTTTCCAAATCATACTCAGCCGCGAAATAGACCAGCAAATCATTTTACAGAATATGAAGCTAATTCAAATTTTAATCCGAATTACAATTTACCAAATGATAGATCGTATACAAATGAGAATAGGAATGTTCGATTGAGCGAAGGTCAATCTCTTCAACTTGATAGGTGGGGAGTTAAATTCGATGGCACTTCTAAAGGAATGTCCATCGAAGATTTCGTGTTTAGAGTTGAGGTATTGAAGAGTAATCACGACTGTTCTTGGAGAGACGTTATCAAAGGTTTCCATCATCTTTTGGCAGGTACTGCTCAGGACTGGTTTTGGCAGTATCTTCGAAATAATCCCAGAGGTGATTGGTTGATTCTCCGTCAAGCCCTCTTTAAACAATTTCGAAGCCATGAAAACGACTTCGAAATTGTCAAACAGATAATGGACCGTAAGCAGATGCCTCAGGAACCATTTGAAAATTTTTTCAATTCGATTTTGCATCTGAAAAGCCAGCTTAAACATCCTATGAGAGATACCGACCTGATAGCAATTCTCAGAACTAACATCAGTACAAGGCTGATGAATTTTATTTACCCCATGCGAATTAACACCTTAGAGCAGTTTCGAGACGAATGTAGGAGAGTAGAGCGAATGTTGCAATCGAGATTCCCCGTTCAAAATCGTAATCTTCCCTACAGAGTTCATGAACTGGAAGTAGTAGGCGATGAAGTTGACACAGGTGTAGATGCTTACGATATTTCAGCGGTGTCTAACGTACATCAACCCTATGTGTGTAACATTAACACTTCGAAACCAATTAAGTGCTTTAATTGCAAAAAGTTAGGACACCTGTTTATCAATTGTCGGTCACCCATAAACAAGTTGTTTTGTTATCGCTGCGGTAAAGATGATGTTACTGTCCTGGATTGCACAAGCTGTAAACCGAGTCGGGAAAACTTCAAACCGAACTTGACCATGACCGGGGAGTCTTGTTCGACCCAGACGCTCCCGGAATTGCCAAAGTAGAGGCTTCTACAAATACTTACCCAGACTTTCCTTTAGAATTAGATAATGAATTAAAAACATTTCCAAATCAAATTAATTTGACCCATCTTAACCAGTTTAAACGCAACGAATTTCGTAACCAACCATATGATGAGCGATTAAGAAGATATGCGGAGCTGCGATCAAAGATTTTTAATCTGAGTGAGATTAACACAGATACTTCATGTAAGCTACAAAAACTTCGCTATCGACACAAAAAGCGTAGATTTTACAAATCAATGATCAGCAGCTGTGTATTGAGTTCAAACTTCGATCCTCGACCATATGCTACCATCAACATTTCGGGAAAGGAGATAACAGGCCTTTTAGACAGTGGTGCAACGATCTCATGTCTAGGGAAAAACTGTATAGAGTTTGTAAAAAGTTTAAAAATTCCTGTTACTGATTTCGTGTCCATCATTAAAACAGCTGATGGGAAAGCTCAACCAATCGTTGGTCGGATAAAAACCAAAGTTGCTTATAATGGTCAAAGTGAAGATCTTGATTTGTATCTAATTCCATCGCTTTCACAACCCCTTTATCTTGGAATAGATTTCTGGCAGAAATTTAGAATCGCGCCTAACATCATCAGCGAAATATCCGAGCCAGTGGTTTGTGAAAGTACTAAAAATAAACCAGATGTACACGTTTTAAGTGCCGAACAAAATCTTAAACTGCAGGATGTGATAGGCAAGTTTCCTTCCTTCTCTAAACTTGGTCTTGGCAAAACATCCATGGAAAGACACATCATCGATACAAATGATGCCGAGCCTGTGAAACAAAGGCATTATCCTGTCTCGCCACCTATTCAGGAGCTAATATATACGGAATTGGATCGCATGATTTCTTTGGGAGTCATCGAAGAGAGTTCTAGCGCATGGAGTTCACCCATCGTCTTAATCAGGAAACCTGGTAAAAACAGGTTATGCCTAGACTCTCGGAAAGTGAACTCCCTTACAAAGAAGGATGCGTATCCTCTTCCGCATATTGAGGGTTTGCTAAGCCGTCTGCAAGAAACGCACTACATTAGTAGTGTCGATCTTAAGGACGCGTTTTGGCAAATCCCTTTGGAAGAGAAGTCTAGGGAGAAAACGGCCTTCACTGTGCCAGGACGACCGCTTTATCAATTCACCGTCATGCCTTTTGGACTGTGTAATGCAGCTCAAAGGATGTGCCGGTTAATGGATAAAGTGATCCCCAGTGCACTTAGAGAACAAGTTTTCGTGTACCTAGATGACCTTCTGATAATTTCCAAGGATTTCGATTCACACCTTTCCATGCTAGATAAAGTTGCAGAGTGTCTAAAGGAAGCGAACTTGACTATCAACGTCGAGAAGTCACATTTTTGTTTTCAAGAGTTGAGATACTTAGGGTATATAGTTGGTCGGGGTCATATTAAGCCCGATCCAAACAAAGTTGCTTCGATAAAGGATTTCCCAGTACCATCTTCCCAGAAACATGTTCGCCGGTTCTTAGGATTGTGCGGATGGTACCGGAGATTCATACGGAATTTCGCTTCGATAGCATCCCCTTTAACGGACACACTCAAAAAGGGCAAGGCATTTAATATGACTCCTGATGCACTCACCTCTTTCGAAACTTTAAAAACCTCCCTGATATCTGCTCCGTTGTTAAGTAACCCAGATTTCAAGAAGCCGTTTACTATCCAATGTGACGCTTCTAGTTACGGCATAGGCGGGGTATTGTATCAGTTTGATGAAGACGGAAACGAAAAACCTATCGCGTTTTTCTCTGAGAAGCTGAATGCCTGTCAACGTAACTACAGCGTCACGGAACAGGAGTGCTACGCGGCTGTACAAGCGGTGAAGAAATTTAGGCCTTATATCGAGGGATTGGCTTTTACGATTGTGACCGACCATGCAAGTCTAAAGTGGCTCATGGGCTTAAAGGACCTAAGCGGTAGACTTGCACGGTGGTCACTTAAACTTCAAGCGTATACCTTCGAGATAAGGCACAAAAAGGGTTCACAAAACATCGTCCCGGATGCATTGTCGCGTGCGTTTGCGGATGAGATTAGCACAAATTCGCCTTCAATTGAGACCGTTGACTTGAACTCAACAGAGTTCGTTTCACCAGAATATTTGACCTTGATTTCGACTATTGCGAGTAACACCTCTAATTTTCCGGATCTTAAAGTTGTCGACAACAAATTCGTCTACAAACGAAACTTTTCGAAAAACGATTCGATGAGTACAGAGTGCGAATGGAAGCTGTGGATACCCATAGGGTTGACACAGTCTATCATTCAAAATTCTCACGATCCACCGAATTGTTCGCACGGAGGGATGATGAAAACGTTAGATCGAGTCAAGCGATTCTATTACTGGCCGAATATGACGAGTCAAATACGATCATTTGTGCGAAACTGTTCGATTTGTAAGGAAACTAAAGCGAGTAATAAAACATTAAGACCTCCTATGATAGCTCAACAACAACTAGATAGACCGTTTCAAAAAATCTACATAGATTTTATGGGCCCTTATCCAAGAACCAAACGTGGTAAAGCTTTCATTTTTGTTGTACTGGATGGGTTTTCCAAATGCGTCTTCCTTCAAGCGATGCACAAATCAAATGTGAAGTTGGTCATTGAGTTTCTGGAACAAACTGTTTTTAGTCAATATGGTGTTCCTGAGTTTGTCCATAGTGACAATGGAAAGCAGTTTGTTTCAAAAGATTTCCACCTTTTTCTTACAAAATACGGGTGCAAACATATTCGGAACGCTATTTACTCTCCACAGGCAAACGCTTCAGAGCGTGTTAATCAGTCAATCCTCTCAGCAATTCGTAGCTACATAAAACAAGATCAACGAGAGTGGGACAAACACTTGTTTGAAATCCAGCAAGCGCTATGGACTTCAGTACATCAGTCCACTGGTATGACTCCATACTTCATTCTTTTTGGCCGTCACATGACTACCCATGCCAGCATGTATCATCTGCTTCGAAATGTAAAAGCATTAAACGATAGCGAGTTGGAGTGTCTGCCTAATCACAACAAACTCGAACTCATAAGGGAACAAGTCAAACAAAACTTGAAACAAGCTTTTTCAAGGAACGAAAAGACATATAATCTTCGTAGTTCCAAACGATTATTTCAGCCAGGAGATGAGGTTTATCATAGGAACTTTGTTCTTAGCGATGCATCAAAAGCTCTTAATGCAAAACTCTGTGACAAATTTGTGAAATGCAAAGTGGTGAAGAAAATTGGTAACGCAATGTTCGAAGTTGAAAACGCTGATGGTAAAAGAGTAGTATATCACGCTAAGGATATACGTAGATAGCACCTGTCTAATGTCAGTCGGTTTGACACGGTTTGTCAGGGTCATGGGTCGAGGCAAAACGATTTTGCTGGATAGGTTTAAGCCTTCCGGTTTTCATATCTTTTCGAAACGAATAAATTATTCGAAAATCCATGACTTTGTAGCGTACACCTTAAACCTAATATCCCTACTACCAATTAAGTTTCGTTCAGTTTCAAAAGAAACCGTCGACTCCTCATAGTCCTGACACAAACCGGACATTCAACGAACATGCCCCAAGAGTGATTACTATTACCGCAGTTCAAACTTGGTTACCACTGAACGATAGCACTTACACACGAGAACCACTTCCCTTGCAAGCGAAAATTGCAAGCTCTTTCTTTTGCTTGCAGACAGTGATCGTGGTAGCGTGTTTCAATCCCCAAAGTCGCCAAGAGATTTCGATTAAACTCCATACATTCGGAGTGAAATACTAGAGGTAAGCGTGGTATTTTTTTTTTTTTGTGCAACAAAAGCATAAAATTACCTATACATATTTGCATAATTTGCAATATTTCTATAGCGCACCTAAATATTTCAACCGCTACCACGCCGTAAGAATCACGCGCAAAAACCTGCCAAATAAGCTCATGTGGAAACTATAGTATCCAGATATATACTTATCCTGAACCACGCACGCATCAATCCTGAAAATAGCATCAACTAAGAAAAAAACGAAAAAGAAACTAGGTATGTAAAACTATCTACATATAATAAAGTGTAAGTGTTAATTCCTATTTGGTGTCCACAGAAATTTGCGGACGCCCACCACATACTTCGGTTCCCTAATTCTGCAAACGACATATTATACAAATGTATATATAGCAGCAGCCGAAAAGAGAGCGTCCGCAACAGTTTTTGTCATATGTATTTGGATAATATCCCAATTCCAACATCGATCTACATTCCTATATCGATTATCGCGACGCAAGCCGTGCTCTTCCCCAGTTTCACTTTGACGCAAAAAGGGAGAACACGCGCGCATAAATCATAAATCGACATCACACGTGCTCGCGGGATTATTTAATCTCCAGCCTACACTGCCCATCATCCTCACCTCATCATTACCCCACCGATATACCTGAAGAACAAGTGCATCAAAAACCTACAAAAAAAAAAAAAGTGCTCATAGTGTTAATTTTTTTTTGCTTCTTAGCTTTTATTGGTCTTAAGCCTACTTAACTTAAAAATCATAGCCTATAACATTAAACTAAATCATAAAAAGGGTGCTAGAATGTTAAAATATATACTTAATACTTAATCTCTATTTTGCCTATTATATAATATACATATATATACTACATTTTCTAAATTGCCTAAGAACTTTAAAAAAATCCTAAGTGAAATTCAATACATACACACAAAAAAAACACACAACACATCATCTAAACACCAACGAAGGAAACTTGTGGCCACAACTTTCGACGTATGGATAAAAATTGTAAGTACATGCATTCTATTTACTTGCATATAAAATTTTCTTCGGCAATATATATATATAAGTATATAGACTTTAAAATTTCATTTAATTACAAACATTACGATTATGTCAATACTTAAAATTATAAATTTCCTAAAATGATACATACATAAAGATATATAACGTGAATTACCCTACATTATTTCTTAAACATAAAATTAGCTACCTATATACAAACTTATTTAATACTTAATTACATATCTTACTTATTTACATACTTAATTACATTACTATCAATTCATTTACCTACTTAAATATGAACAAATCGTATTCACTATGAAATCTAGAAAAGCACAAAGCACTATACATATTATGCAACATAATACATAAATCTGAAATGCACTTAAAAGCCTGAATTCAATAAAAACCCTGTTTCATATCATATGATATTATGCAATCATTAAGCGTTTAACTCCATAGCTATTAAGGTCGTGATTTGGTAGATACTTTGCAAGGGTATCTTTTGGGACTATCCTAAATAAAAATGGACGAAGGATAATCATGGTGCATCTCGGCTCACCAGATGCATAGGGGGGGGCTTGTCCAAATTGTTTCGCAACATCTGAAACATTACCAGCTTCATTCGTTCATATGCCTCTTTTTTTGTATATTTTGTTTCACACATTCATTCTTGAATATTTTCCTCCTCTCTCTCTTCCCTCTCATTATACTGTTTTTAAATTCGAACAACCAATTTTGATACAGGCACGATAATTATGTGTGCATAGGGAGGCAGCAAGATCCCACCCCACCGTCGAGCTAACGCCGTGCGATCGCAAGCGTGCCTACTGCTGCCAAGGGACATAGGTCAACCATCATCCATCTAACCATCCCACCTAGCTATGACAAACTGTTGCATGCCAAGATAACGCAGAGTAAATGAGGAAGAGGGAAACGATTTGTTGCCTGTCACCCTAAACTGCTACCGGGATTGAATCATGATGACAGCTTCAAAAGCATCAAAAGTATGGCACTTCACACAATGTTCTACATATATTCCTCCCAGATACACTTTTAGTTAAATTATGAAATCTCGAAATTTACAAACTGCTTTCAAGCTTTCGTGACTGCTATATTTGCTTTAGCATTATGTCAGAAGGGCCCTCAAAAAGCGATTCACAAAATTCAACAGACAAATTGAAAACTTCCGAGCACAAATTCCCATCGGGAAATATTTACCTGAATAAGTGGCAAACTTTCAAGTGCTCCGGATTACAAGGGGATTCAATAATTGCGAATCAACTTTTGCAAATATTTTTACGATACACGTACTACAGAGGATTCTACACATCAATTGATTGCCTATCTAGTAAGTAGGTAGGTCCTTCACTTATCCTGAATCCTTGCTAATTTTCCAATTCAGCCGTATCTGCGGGACTATTCAAGCAAATCGAAACGTTTCCCCAAGGATCCATTTATGTCTGAAATTAGACTGCATCATCTGGTGATGAATCTCCTCCATCCCCACTCGAACTAGCGGTATTCTTGTTTATTTATTTATTCAGCAAATTTGTGCAAATAGACGAATACCTCGCAGGACCGCAATTTCGTTTAGATATCTGATGGGGAAACGCTTCGATATCAATTAACATTGAGAATAGTAGGAACGAACGTACGCTGGAACAAAGTCATGCATGGCTTTGTATTTATAGAAAATGAGCCGCTTTGAGCTACAGTATTCCTGCCAATTCAAAAGCGAAATTCTTGATCTACCGTTCCTCTTTCATTCGGATTTGCGAGTAAAGAGATATCCTTTTGTTCGTTTAGATTTGTTTGCTCGCATATTTACAATCAAATTGGTGTACATAGGTAGATAGAGTATCGTAAATGCCCGGGGGGGAAGATGTTGCTGGAGTTTGGCTGGCAATTTGCTTCCGAAGTAACTATTTCTGTGCAGATGTCTTGTGGGATGAATGAGGGGAAAAGTTATTTCCCAACAGTCATAGCGAAGGATTAAGATGGAAGTATTGAATCCAGTTACTGTGCAAATTCTGGGATTTCAATGGAATTACTTATATACGATATCCACTTACGCAGTTGGGTGCTATCAAATCTCTTGGAAGAGCTTATGAGTTTAAGAAGAATAACCAATTAAGTGCTGCTTTGTATTTGCATGCATGTGTATTGAGGCAGATACTTCCATTTAATTTAAATATTTGTTTGGGTAATGATAGAAGAATTGCCAGCCAGATTGTATCAACTCTATGCATTTAGGCTTTTTGATGAGCAACTTATTTTAGTAAATAAATTAAAGATGGAGGAATAAGGAATAAGACCACTGAAGTGTGTAATGCTAGGGTGCAGGACTTTAAAATGAGATAAAATACAAACAAACATGTTATTGACTTTATTAGAAAATTAATTTTATGTCGGGGATATAGGCACCACAGCGGAGTCGAATTGAGGACAATTGAGACGTGGACCGTACGTCTATACTCATGATATAAAATTGAGAAATCTACTGAATATTTGCTTGCCAGTTCTTGGTCTATGGCAAAATTCTTCAAAATTGAAGCAAATTTGACAACATTTGGGTCCTGTACCAGAAGCAGAAGTTGTATAAAATACATTGCAAATATCGACAGCAACTTTGTCAAGAGTGAGAAAAAATATGTTGCGATACATACGAGGTTACAACGCTATTAAACCACGAAAGAACTACAGCTAGGTTCCAGAAATCGAGTGAAATCGAAATTGCAAATCGAGTGAATTCGTTTTCAGTGTTCTGCATTTCGAGCGATTCGGAAACTCCGAAATTTTTTCAATTCCGAAAATTTTGAAATCGAAATCGAATACAGTGAAATTTATAACAAAAATATTCATTTCCGATTTCATTTCGAGTGAAAGTGAAATGTGGAACCTAGCAGCTAATGTCGTTTTCCATTGGGCAAAAAGAAGCGTCCGGGAGGGTCCGGAATTAAGAAAATCACTTCTTAAACCGTTTCATTGAGAATTTCGCCTCTCGATTTCAAGTCAGAATCCACTCAAGAAGCAATTAAACAAATATTTTCTGCTAGCTTCAACATTTCACTTTCACTCGAAATGAAATCGGAAATGAATTTTTGTGTTCTACATTTCACTGTATTCGATTTCGGTTTCAAAATGTTCGGAATTGAGACAAAGTGAAATTGCGATTTCTAAAAAATTTCGAAGTTTCCGAATCGCTCAAAATGCAGAACACAGTAAACGAATTCACTCGATTTGGAATTTCGATTTCACTCGATTTCTGGAACCTAGCTGCTGACAGCTGGCAGCAGCCATACAACATCTGTTGACGTTTCAACAATATGCGAGTGTAGTTGGCCAGGGCTGCATTCCAGATTCGACTATTTTAACTAAATTAACAACGATTGTTTATTTAGTTACTTTTTGGAATCTGGGACAGCTATTGTTACCAATATCATGTAGTATGAACGAAATGAACCACACTTTTGCCTCTGGTTAATTTAGTTAACTTCCCCTCCTTCGAACTGTCACAGCTTGTCAACGCTGTAGTTAAAATAGTCAAACCTGAAATGCAGCCCAGAAGCAGTTTTCATGGCATTCGAACAATGGTACCTATGTAAGTTGATTAAAACGAGTCGCACCTATAGGTACAGTGGAACTCCCCTGAGTCGAACTTCCAAAATGAAGAAAATAAATTCGACTTATGGAGGCCAAAAGTTGTGTAAAAAGTTTAAAACGCAGAGTTCTCAATAAAACTTCGAGTAATAGAGAAATTCGACTAAAATAAGTTCGAGTTATGGAAGTTTTACTGTACTTGAATTGCTAAAATATCCTTGAAAACAAAAAAACTTCCTTTGTTCAATAAAATATTTTGGAAAATTTTCTTTTGGATTTTAATTTCAAAGGCCTTTCGGTAAAAATTACATTTTTCAAGATGTTTGAGCAAAACACCCTCAAAAAAATGTTGGATATTTTGCAAAGATAGATGCTCCTATAAGGATTTAAAAAAAAAAATAAAAAATTTCACAGGATATGCCAAAAATTTAAATATTAGATCCCCAGCAATACGTGAATTGCTTAAAACCTACAAAATATTATGCTAGGTTTCCACATACACTTGTCGATTTGAAATTGACAATTATTGACGTATTTTTATACCAATTAGAAAATTGGCAAGTGGAAATAACAAAAAATTGCTTGTTAATGAATTGACAAACAGCGTTTGCCAGTAACTGACAAAGAATTGGATTGACAAGTGGAAATAGCTGAATTGACAAACATAATGTCACTTTGTCTATAATTGACAGTGAAAATTTATTGACAGCAAGTTCATATGTTGTTTTATGTATACATTATGTACCTATGTACCTATTTGCTCACGCGACGCCGCGTCAATTCACAATTGACAAAGAGATGACAATTCCAAATTGGCAGCGCAAGTGGAAATAGCTTTCAGTGAATTGACAAACATAGGTAGGTACTTGTCAAAATTTCATTGCCAATGAACTGACAAACGATTTTTTGCCAATAATTGAAATAAGTGGAAATGAACTGAAGTTGATATCGTCCAATGACATAAACGCAGAGCAAAAACTCGCCTTAAGTGGAGGCAGTGTTATTTAAAAACTGTTCACACTGTGAGGGTATATTCGCAGTTATAAGATTTGATGGCAGCTTAAGAGCCAAATGCACTGTTGTTATCCCTTCTGAAAGTATGGCGGCTATCGAAAAAGTAAATTAGATACTTTTACTTATTTAGGATGTCCTACAGTCTGGGGTGGGCTTGGGCTATGTTTTAAAAATATATCATTCATATGGCCTAGACGTCTTATTGGAGGAGTCTAGAGACTTAACGTAATCCCAAACAAAAAAAAAGTATAACAGCGTCATATGACCCTAATCAATCAATTTCTAATGAAACAAATGCAGCTACCGCTCCCAGTTCTTGAGCAAATTAGGCCATAACAATATTACTGCGCGCGCCACCGCAGCAATACATCCATTTAAATAGATTTGTTGTATGGAAGATGCCAAGACAGTTTTTCAATTCCGCCGATATTTAGCAAAATCTTTGGCACATGCAATAAGCATCCATGTACCAAATCTCGTAACAATAGCTGGCATAAATGTTTAAAGTTTTTATTTTTGTTGCTAAGATATACCACTCTAAGTTATGTGGGAGAATCCACGCTTCCTGGTCTCAGACTATTTCAATAGCCCCCGTGACATTCTCCAATCATACACGGACATAAGGTACTCCACACATGATAGCTCTGATAAAGGTTTTGGAAACGTGTAACGGACAAACAGTCAAGTGTCAGACGTATCCCTATCAATTTTATGTGAATTTAAAAACTGTTTTCTTTTTTTAACAAAAATGATTGCCTCAAGTATCCCCTTCATTAATGGTAAAGATAAAGCGTGAAGAATATCTCACCCAAAACAGGTTCAGTTACCTTCACCTTATGTCTAACCTGCCTACCTCATAAATAAATAAGATGTCGTCTATACCATTCCGTGTGCCGAAAAGGGTAGATATCTATTTAATTGAAAAAATGTTTTACATTTACAATGAAACGTCATGACTCTTAATGGTCTTTCTTGGAAATTCAAGTCGATGACTGTTTCGAATTCGCCTAAGGCAGGGACACGGACAGGGTCACCCACACCACCACCCAACAGAAAAGATTTACTTGAAGATGATGATGGAAACTCAATGACCCTTAACACTCAATTTTATTTAGTAATCGATTGGAAATCGCATCCACTTCGCTTTTATTCTCTTGATCGAGCTGCAGATGGATAGAACAGAGATACGCCTACGATTAAGAATGGCCGTACATGTGCTTAAGTTCTTGAATGCGATTGTGTTGCTTGATAACACAATCGCATTCCGCAATTTACCTGAGACTACAAATTTCTTGGAAACTTTCCAAAAAGGTAGCTATATGTTATCTCAAGCACATTAAATTTAATTTAGATTTCTTGAAAGAAGCTTTTAAAGGTCCTGCAAAATCGTTTGATGTATAGAGAAATTTGCGCTTGAGTGTTCATTTGCCACTTACATTTTTTTTTTTGCGTTCTTTCGGACTTCCTTCGATGAACTGAATTCAATTTTCAACTCGAATTCATTTACCCTCATTTTCGATAAGGATGAGGACCTCTCTCGCTGTAGGAATGGGAATCTGTTTTGTGGATGGAAACATCTGCCATTAAATTTCGGAAAGATACTAACAAAAAAAAATGCGATTCATTTAGTATAGAGTTATGGTATAAATTGGAAAAGGTGTCCTTTTTCATACCTCAATCATTCTACTAAGAATTCTCTTCACAATACTTTGGTGCAGGTGAGGGAATGCATATTTTTATGCAATTCATATGTCAAAGTAAAAGAAAAAGTTCATGTCGCCATTGGAAACGCTTAGTCTTCATTTTCGCCAAAGTGTCACTCAGCCGGCATAAGCGCGCTTGACACAGAATACGGAATAAAAGTAGTCGTCTGTTGCAGCAGGAACGAATATTACAAGTACCTACATAATGCAAGGAGCTTTGAAACTATCTGTCATATAGTTGAATCTATTGTGCACGGAAGTGGTACACATGACAAACACATTTGCAATTCAAATGTGTTGGACGTGTCATTCATATAGTCATAGCCACCACATCATATATCTAGAGGGTGAATATTTTCTTTTATTTATACAGTCTCTAGGAAACTTATTTTCATATTAAATTCCTTTTTGTTCGGACGGATTTTTAAAGAGAGCTTGAAATTAAATGTATGAAGCTACAAAAGTTTTGAGGTTTTTGTATTAAGTTTAATTGAAATACTTGCTAATGTCAGGGAGTTGTCTGCTCGATTGTGCCAATTTAAAATTTATTGTAAACAGTCAACGTGATTTTCATTCAGCACATTTCAATAAAAAAAACAACTTTCGTAAAAGTTGTGCTTAACTTTTGAGTTTCCATTTCAATTTGGATTTGAAAAGTTCAAAAAATTTAATAATTTTGTTAGATTTATAAATTTAAATCAGTAAGGGTACCCGATGGCGCTGTTAATGTCTCACTATTGTTTGGTGGAAGTTCAGAAGAAGACATACGAATAACTTTTGAAAGTCAAGACCCCGTGCAAGACTTTGCAGCGCCAAGTCCTGGATGGAAGTATATTAAGGCAGCAACACATTTGTCACATCAGGTATGATTGTGCGCATACAAAGTTATAAAGTGATTTAAAGATTCGTCGAGTGACATGGTGACTTTGTCTTGATTTAAAAACAAATTGTGAAACTTGTTGTAATTTATTAAATACTAGCTGGACCCGTGCTCGCCTTGCCCGCTCGCACAAAATTATATTTTGTTATGTGTATGTATATATTTTCACTTCAAAAAATACATTTTGGCTAAAAATTGTTCCTTAGGACGTGGCTATAAACGACATAGCCTATAGCAGTCTCACGGTGTTAAGGAACATTTTAAAAAAAGTTTCATTGAAATCTGTCCAGTAGTTTTCGAGTTTTTAGCTGACAACAAAAATTGCTACAGTTTTATTATATGTATAGATTTATCAAATTCAAAGCCGACCGACGACTTTTTTGTCCCATTCGTCTGCTGAACTTCTCTAAATAACTGCGAAGCGAGTCATTTAATCATTTGTTACCATAGATCTACATGACATTTTTTTATTTTCTCCTTCATTCAATTCTGTTTATTCAAACACTTAACCTACAACTACACATGTCAAGAATCGCGTCATTCCATGATATACTAATGTCATGATGACGTCTGAATTTTTCCTAAGTGGTCATTCTGTCTGATCGACGACCAAATGACGCCGTTTCGATGCTTTTGGGACTGAATGACCGACAACATGTCACATACTCACATATCGACAATGTCCCACACGTGACACTGCACTAGGTTTGTTTGATACGAGTGCGCTCTAGGTTAGCACTAACGCGTTCGATATAGCACTGAGTTCGCAGTGATAGTACGCTATTTTCTTTTGTTTAGAGCAGAACCTGACCTATAAATATCGTGTTCCTTTTTTAGCTCAGACACATCAGAGCTCAGAATTTGAGAATTTGTATTTCTTTTTTCGTTCAGAGAATGATCAGAGCGCGCTCTCTATGAGCTCAGAATAAATTGACTGAACAGGGCCCTATTTTATAAAGATTGACAGGTGAAAATTCTACAAATTTGTCGCACTTGTCTGACAAATTTTCATTTCATAAAATATAGACAGGTGACATAATTGTCAGTTAAATACCACGACGAATTTGTCAAAACTTTTTTGTCATTATCAGATTGTGACAAATTTGTCGTGACAAACGCAGCATTAGCTCTGTTTTATTATCCCATATGATTGATCTGTTCTGTATTGGATAACAATCAGACGAATATTATAATATAACAATAACAATAACAATATTTTTTTACCTCAATTTAAATCCGTTAACATATGCAGCTATTACTAAGTGTTCACATTTGAACACACTTAACGCAACAAAATCATTATTTATAATGTCGATTGCGTACTAAACGAAATTACATTATAGATTTTGCATCACCTTCACTTCAAGAAAAAATATTGCATTTTAAATCGTACTTGTCACTTCACTCTTAATTCTTGACCGAGACTCAAACGCCTGTCGGAATTGTCAATTACATACTGACAAAATTGTCAATTGTATGATTTTATCTGTTCCATAAAGAAATTGTCCCGACAAATTTGTCATAGAATTCATGACAATTCTCGAAAAATTCCTGACAATTCATTGTCATGAGAATTTTTTTATGAAACCAAAACTTGGCAATTGTCGGTTATTTTGCGACAATTCTACAAATTGTCTAATTATTTATGAAATTTGACAATTGTCGGATTGTCAGTTTACAAATTGTCACCTGTCACCCGTCGCAATTGTCAATTTTTATGAAACAGGGCCCAGGCTGACGCACTCACTGTCACATTTGACAGAAAAAAAAACTGGATAAATAAAATACATAGTTTAAATGGCGGACGAGCCTTGTTGTTCTGGTACAGAAGGTAAACCAAATTAATAAATAAGTATATGACAGGTTTGTGCTCAAGTGTGTTCCGTAAACAAATCAGAACGGTCTGAGCTCTGCGCTGAACTAAAAAAAGAAAAACGCTTAATGAAAGCCTGTGATTGAGGTGAGCCTGAGCACTGAGGCGCCCTAGTTCAGCACTGAACTGACGGGTATTTAGATAGGGCAAGAGTTTAGTGTTGGATTTTGCTGTCATTTGTAGCTGTCATATATTCGCTTTACCATTACATTTTGTAACGCCAAGAAGGAGCCACCGGAGACCCCATAAAGTATATATATTCTGAATCAGGGTCACATTCTGAATCGATTTAGCCATGTCCGTCTGTCTGTCTGTCCGTCTGTCCGTCTGTTGAAAACACGATAGCGTCCAAACGAATCAACCTAGATGAATGAAATTTGGTGAGAAGACTTCTTTCTACCGTCGCGTCGTCAGGTTGGTATTGAAAATAGGCTTTATCCGTCAAGTAGTTCTGGTGGGCGCAGTAGCGCAGTATGGTTAGTGTACTGGACTGCTGTGCGAGGGATCCCAGGTTCGATCCCCGGAAAAACACAAATTACATCTTAAAGTTTTTTCTACTGCGCCACCTCTCGCGAACGTCTGACAAACATCCGAGAGTATGAATGTCATGAAAAAGCTTCTCAATTCAGCCGTTCGAACTCGGCATAAAATTGTAGGTCCCTTCCATTCGTCCCAAAAAATAGAAACTCACACAAAACGAATGGTTGCGAGAAGCTAGGCCTAGGGTGTCTACCCGCCTGTTGCGCCACCTATTTATTTATTTTTTTTAGTTCTGGTACCTCCCATACAAAAACAATATTAAGCCCATGCGTCTCTCTGTCTGTTAAAATCACAATAGCGTAAAATTTTGTGAGATCACTTCTTTTTACCGTCGTCAGGTTGGTATTAAAAATGGTCTATGTCGGTTAAGTAGTTCTGTTACCTCCCATACAAAACCATAAATGCTAACTCACACGGCAAACATTTTGCATGCCCCTTAAACAGTGGAGGGTATTAAAGCATTGGCCCGGCCGATGATAACACTTTTACTCGTTTCATTGTAGTTTACTGCAGTTGGTTCCCTTTAGAGATTGCGATGAGACCTCTCTCTCTGATTTCCCTATTTAACCTAACCTAACCTACTCACCATGTCAACTAGAAATCTGTTGAATTGTTTTTAATAGATTTTACCCAAGTATGGTCTATATAGTAGGTAAGGTATATAGCTCTACCCAAACCCTCCCAAACAATTATTTAAATGTGTATACATTGTCAAATTAAAATGGTAAACAAATTTCACTCACGAATTTGCAAAACGATCGCACCCCCTATATGCCGCATTGAAATGCAAACACATCCTGAAATTAATTTACCAACCGCAAATAGGCGGCAACTCGCTATTTTTGGCTCTAATTAAGCGTAACGAAATAATATGTCGTCACATTGTTTCCTGTTTAGTTGAAATTCCATATCCGGTCACGATTAATTCAAGTGCAAATTAAAAGCAGACTATACGTCCTTCGAATATCCAGAACCATTTTGCTGAAATTCCGTGACCAATTGATTAAATTGACTGAAAATCAATCGGAAGGCTATTCAGCTTAACGTCGATGTAATTAAATGATATTAAGGTAGAACAGGAAATTCAATCGGACATCATTTGGGGGGAATTGATATCCAAAGGTAAAGATAGAGTAGGTATATGAAACAGCTTGTATTGCCAGCGGCGAGAAATTTACATCTTGAAACTTTGACTGTACATTCATTCACCATTTACGAGGGAAGCGAAAACTTTGTCCACCAGTCCTGGGAAAAGTAATTTAAGCTACCCTCTAATGCCGGCGCTTTAGAATGCATGAAGTCATAAATAATGCCAACAACGACAGATATTGGTCTGGTAAGTATATGTAACTCCAGGAGGGCACGCCTTCCGTTTCCTTGTAGGAAGCATTGCAACTTTGTTTAAGATTGTTTCCCGTTACTGTTGGAATGTTGTCCTTCCAGAATTGTGTTATGGTAGTATGTACTTTCGAATTGCATTTCACAATTAACAGCCGAGGAGGTAGCTCCGTGTTTAGATTAAGATTTCAGATGTAGTCCTAAGGGCTTAAGTTATACTGCAATATGTTATGTCATCATCAGCAGCACAAATCCTTGTGCATACTGACTCAACGAATGTTAATTTCCTTTTTGGAGAATGTAGGTAAGTGCCTGCTCAAGGTGTAATGTCGAAAAGGGGGTGCTCCTGTTGTTGGGGTATAATGCTTGAAATGCTTTTCATTTCAATTTTAATTATACACTTGCACGAGGTTCTTGTACAATCGCAATTAGTGCGTGCAGACCCATAGGTATAGGGGTGACAGACGTCTTCCTTAAGAAGATGCAACTTGTTGTATATTTTTTTATATAATCTACGATACTATAGTTGTTTATAACACTTTAGGTAACACCCACTGAGTTAGAGAATATGTACAGAATCAGGCGAGGAAATGTGGGGTATTTTTTAAAAGGGGGCGTGAAAGTAGACTTAACCTTTAGATTTAAGCAAATGGTTGCCAAATTTATGCGGGCGTCATTCTTCGACGATGACTTCTTCGGGATGACTTCTATACCGCCGAGAGTATTTTTTTACGACAGCTTGCAGTTTTTAGAAAAAAAAATCCCAAAATGACACAGCGCCAGGAGTTGTGATCTATAGTCATGAAGGTAACTTTCTGTCTGTTAGATGAAAGTCCTTCAATAGGCAACGGCTGTAAGTCTTTAAGATTATTCACTCAAAGTGAGTGAACATCGATACTCTTTCGAGTTTTCTTTAGGGTCCAACAACAACAATATGGAAAAAGTTTGACAACGAATACGTTTCCCGTCGTCTCTGCAGAATCGGAGTCACCGTCGAATAGTCCCATTTTCTTAAGGTTACGTTACGTTACGTTAAGGTGGCGCTACAGTCCGGGGTGGACCTGGGCCTCAAGGGTATAAACTCTTATTTTCCTATGAATCTCTTTGCCTGCTTCTGACTCTTAAATTTGGTCCACAATTCAGGGAAGTTATAATCTGACTTAAAAGTACTCAGAAGAAGAGCTTAAGACTGGTAAGAAGGCTCAACTCAACTTCATTCAAAAAATCGATATTGAAAATTGTTCGAGTTAGAAATATTGGACCGTACCAACTGCACCAACAATTAGTGTTGCGCGATAATCCAAAACTGCATCGATACATCGATATTTTATTATCAAGATGAAAATATAGATGCAAAAAAAATCGACCCAAAAAAATCTATAGTATCGATAATATCGGTTTATATGCAAACTTAAAATTTTCCTGAGTTTTCTATTCATAAAAAAAATATTTTGATTGTTTAGAATACTCAATCAATTTCTATTTCACAAAGGAAATAATTCAAGACAATAATTTAACTTTTTTTGATTGATTTTTGAACAAAAAAGAAAATTTACAAGTAAGTATATCCAGGAGAAAAAAAAACAATTGTCAATAAGTGACATACCGACAATTCAAGTTAATTTTCGCGTTAAGGTAAATTTGAATCCAGATAATTCAAATCGACTTACGATGACTAGATTCTTGAATGAGGCCAAAGTCTATATTTCAAGATGGGAAATTTCCTAAGCGACTGTCAAAAATTGGCAAGAAATATATTTACAAAAACAGAAAACGATTTGAGTTAAATTTGTTAGGACGCACTGAATCTGACACCATACCTTCTTCATAACGTCTGCCCATATAACTAGCTCTTCACTTGCATTGAAAGACGGACTCGCAAATACTTTCTTTCTTTCCTTCCCATCGTTTGTAGGTAAGCCTTACCTGATGGTGTATTTTAAATTCTAAATATTTGGCTCGATGACAGCCTAAATATAGCGTTTTTTCAGTCATTTGACAACAAGTTTGGAGAAGGGGGTGGGGAGGGGACAAAAAACATTAAAATGATTTCGCATCTCACTCTGAATGCATCCATTGCAAAGAAAGCGATCGAAATGCGATTGACGGCTGTCTAATGGATCCAGTCCTTTCAGGGATGTTTTGAGTAAAAAAAACCCTAAACAAACGGCTTTGCCTCTCTATAAAAGGGCTTGTTCTGAAATTTTTGAGGCAGTCGATTGTGAGATGTGAAGCTGATCACATCTATTTGGTGCACTTTTTCGCTCGTTTTTTGACACATACTTTGGCGCAATTTTTTGACGCGCAGTATGGTGGATTTTTTGGCGCATTTTTTCGCGAATTTTTTCTGCATTTTTGGCGGGATTTTTTGGCGCATATTTTGTTATTTTTTCATCGCGTATTTTGGCGCGATTTGATGGGCGTTTTTGGCGCATTTTTTGCATAGTTTTGGCGCGTATTTTGAGATGTTTTTTTGGCGCTTTTTTTTCGCGAAATTTTTACACATTTTTGGCGGGATTTTTGTCACTTTTTGACGCATATTCTGTAGTTTTTCAGCGCGATTTTTGGCGCATATTTTTTTATTTTTTTTCCGCGATTTTTGGCGCGTATTTTGCCGAGATTTGTCGGGCGTTTTTGGCGCATTTTTTTTTGCATAGTTTTGGCGCGTACTTTGGAGATGTATTTTGGCTCGTTTTTTGCGAAATTTTTCCACATTTTTGGCGGGATTTTTTGTCACTTTTTTTGCACATATTTTGTTATTTTTTCAAGGCGATTTTTAACGCGTATTTTGGCGCCATTTGATGGACGGTTTTGGCGCGTTTTTTTAATAGTTTTGGCACGTTGTTTTCGCGAAATTTTTTTCACATTTTTGGCGGGATTTTATGTCACTTTTTTGCCGCATATTTTATTATTTTTTGTACCGCGATTTTTGGCGGGATTTGTCAGGCGTTTGTGGCGCATATTTTTGGCTCTATTTTGTCACGCATTTTGGAGGGTTTTTGACGCGGATTTTGGGGCATTTTTTCGCGAAATTTTTCTACATTTTTGGCGGGATTTTTTTTTTCATTTTTTTAGCGCATTTTTCGTTATTTTTTCATCTCGCTTTTTTGGCGCGTATTTTGTTATTTTTTCATCGCGATTTTTCATGCGTATTTTGGCGGGCGTTTTTGGCGAAATTTTTCCACAGTTTTTGGCGCGTTTTTTCGCGAAAATTTTCATTTTCTTTTGGCGCGTATTTAGTTATTTTTTCATCGCGATTTTTCACGCGTATTTTGGCGGTAATTGTTGGGCGTTTTTGGCGCGTTTTTTCGCGAAAATTTTCATTTTCTTTTGGAGCGTATTTTGTTATTTTTTCATCTCGCTTTTTTGCCGCCTCTTTTATTATTTTTTCACACGCATTTTTGGCGCATATTTTGTTAGTTTTTCATCGCGATTTTTGATGGGTATTTGGCGGGATTTGTTGCGCGTTTTTGCACAGTTTTAGCTAAATTTTTTTGGGATTTTTTTTTGTTGGTTTTGGCACATATTTTGTTTTTCATCACGATTTTTAACGCGTATTTTGGCCGTATTTGTTGTGCATTTTTGGTGCATTTTTTGCACAGTTTTTGGCACTTATTTTGAGGTGTATTATGGTGCGTTTTTTCGCATCCACCTTTTTGCCTGGATTTTTCGTTTTGAAATGACGGGAAATAAACAAGTTGACGTCAATCTACCAGTACCTCCAAGGAAATTATCAAAAGTAGTATAATAAAAGAAGCGATGGGCCCACCAAGGTGCCTTGTGATCGTTCTCCTCACAACCTAACCTAACCTAACCTAACTTTGTGCTGATAGGCTTTTGTGAAATGTAAGTTGAAATAAAGGCACTGTGTGTCCTCGGTAGTTTTGAAGAAGCGCATGCTATGGGGCCCAATTTTGGGCTACTGTATCGAGCATTTTATGCTTCATCTTGCTTCAGTATTGACATCCAATTTGGCGATACTAAAAACAGCCCCAGGCGTAAGTCACTCTCATTCATAACGAAATTCTGACTTGCTAAAAACTATTAGAAAGTAATCTACGTAGAAAGTGGAACACGCACAGATTTTGCCTAGTTACTATGCATAGTATGTAAAGAAATAGCTTATTTGAAATACTATATTATAAAAATATTATGTACCTACATTAAGCCGATAAGAATAAGAAAATGTTTTAAGGTTCTTGAATCGTATCGAGGCGTGTTGTTATAACTGAGACAGTGGTCTTTGAGTGCAAAAAAATCGGGATAAAAACATCGATGCATCGATAATATCGAAAATAAATTATCGAGTGAAATAATCGATATTTTTTTACGACAATATCGATGAATCGAGTGATTCGATATATATCGCGCTTCACTACCAACAATGCACTGGTACTTGATTTGACATCTCTGGGTTTGTTTCACCGATGGATCGAAATCGATCTAGGGGAGTTGGAGTCTTCGCAAATAACGCCAAAGTCTCGATATCAATGGGTACATATCTATTCAGATAATCAAGGCTCAAGGATCACTTCAAGAACTGACAATCCCACTCAATGAGTGATTCGGAATTACATTTTTTCTCTGTCGAATTTGCTCGTAAATATCTCAAATGCCTGATAGACAAGGCTGTGGCAGTGGCGTGGTGCCCAAGTAGCAGGTGGCATTGTAGAGGCATATCCCTTATAGAGGATTTTGACATTACAACAGTATACCTATTTTTGTTTACCCGGAAATTAAAAACATAGCGAGATGACCAAGAATCATAGAACAACATTTTAAGAACTGATGCGCTTTGTCCCTTTAAAGCGCGTTAAAACACTAGCATGTCACTTCGCCGCCATTATATCGCCACACCTTATAATGTATGAGTATGACCCCTATGCCACCTGATCACCACGTCACCGCCAAGCCACTTTGATGGGCGACTTGTCTTAGAATGGTAGTGATGCGCAGTCACGCTTACTTTTATGCAATATTATTTAAATACAGTACTTCAAGTCGCAAGACGCTTTCATCCGCATTGTTCAATAAAAAAAACACATTTATTCTAGTTTGTTATTCACATTGGGTCCACATTGACCCAAAATTTGCCAAATGTAAAGAGTAGCATCCCGCATCCCTTGAAACAGATGTAGAGCACGAAAAAGTTGTACTACCAGCAACAATAGTGCCATATAGATTTATTTGGGTATCAACACTGACGTCAAATGAATTTAAAATTCCGCTTCCATTTCAAGGATCGGAATTTACGCCAATTGTTCCCTTTTCCAAATTTATCCTTCCGCTAAAAATTCCCAATCGACCGATGAATTTCGATGAAATTGTCTTCCCAAAGGGGAGTGTAGGCAAGTAGCGCAATGTTTTTGATTGCCATTGCAAGGCGTCACGTTTCTGCGAGACAAAACAAAAATGCGCCACTTGAACAGAGTCCTAGAGAAAGCTGCATCGTTGTGACAGCTGCAATGAAGCAGCTAGATAAACTTATGCAAATACATGCATCCGGCATTTACCCCGAATTACTGACGAACGGAATAAAAAGCTTTAGTATTTAGCACAAGTCTGAGAAATTTCACCACCCTTGCGAGGATGCTATCTACATACACGTGTAGATATATGTTAAGCCTAGACATGTGTGTGCTGAACGTATCTAATATATGGTGGGGTCATGATTGCGTTGACACTATTCACAAAATAATACATAAGATGAAACGTGGTACTTATCTGCATCAAGGATGCATGAATATTTCATGGATACAAACCTCCCCCAAGGAATGCCAAGTATATTCCAACCTCGTCAGGGGAAACAGAGCCAACAAAAACTATAAGAGGAAAATGATATATTTAAAAAAAAATGATTACTCTCGCTGTATATGCAACAAATTCGTGGTTCATAAATGTGGTCTCCCTTGGGTTAGGGAAGAGCTGATTTGAAATTTATGTTGAAAATATTCCAAATACCGTGTGTGTGCTTTTGAATTTGTAATCGTGCCATTTGGAGGGTGCTGCTGAGGCTTAAAGCTGAATGCAAATTTCCTTGAAATTCCACTGGATATATAGTGACGCGCCAAATTATCAACAATTTGTGCAATTCCATGAATTTTTGGGCGGAGCACTATGCCGCAATGTGAATATGTTCTAAAAGAACGAAGTGTATACAATTTGCCGTAGTCTAAATAGAGCTAATTTTCATGAGAAATAACATTGATTCTAGCGGGGAATTGCTGGAAATCAAGTTTCAAAAATAATTACATTTTATCGAGTATATGTGCAAGGACTAATTTGATTATAATTCTGGGAACTCGGGTTATAATTGACAGTTAGTGTTGGTAACTACATATTTAAAGTTTAGTCCTCATAAGATAAGGTAAATGTCTAACGAAGTTAATGTAAATTTGATAAAGGATATTGGTGGGACTAATACGGTCGATTGTGCAGCTCATCACCATGTCAAAAAAAAACTAACTAAAGGGTGGGCCAAATACAATTTTCTTTTTAAAAATGCAATAAAATTTGTACCAACAAACAAGACCAAACATTTCCATTGATTATGGAACACAGTGTCGTTCAAGTGGCTGCCTCGGCTGGAGCGCCATCCTGCAAGAACCTGGCGTCGTCCAAATCCATGTCTTTAATGTCAGTAAAAAAAAAGTCGGTTAACATGACTCTGTAACGCCCACCGTTGACCGAAAGGTAGTTCCCAGCCTTATTTTCGAAGAAAAATGGTCCAATGATGCCACCACTCCACAATCTCACACTCTCGGCTACAGCAGCCACAGTCTCGTCTGTGCGCACCGTACGACGCACGATGAGTGCTTTCCACTAGCATACAAGTTTCACGAACTTTTTGCACAAACTTGCGTACAGCAAGCGGGGTGCTTCATTCCGGCCAAAAATGCATTCCAAAAAACGCACTGTTTAGGCTACACAGCACTCATTTTGGAAATAAGAGTTTTCAATATTACCCAACATTGTTCAAGCATAAAGCGACGCATTTAGTTCCGCGGAGGTATCATACTGACTTTTTGTCAAGATTTCGATCGGAAAACAGCTGCCAGTGTCAAATTAACCTATGATTTAAAAAGAAACCACTTGATGGTCCACCTACATGAAATGTCAATTTATACGGATGGTTCCAAAACTAAAAAGAGTACAGGGTCAGGTACCTATATATTCTAGAGATATAGACCTACACGTGTCATTAAGACTTCCGGATACGCATGCAGTGTGTTCCATGCAGAGGTACTGGTCGTGCACAAAGCTGCGGCGGATCTATACTGTCTTATTGGTATGGGATCAATATCCAACAAGAAATCGCTATCTTATTGATAGGCGGGCTTGTCTAAAGGCGTTAGAGTACTTCATGCCGGATAATGTCAGAGCAGTATGCGCGCATATTTCGATTTAGTCAGACTGTGGTACCCGGAACTGTATCTAATATTGAGGGCGCTGACGTTCTGACCAAAAACGGAGCAGAGCTTCTCCAACTTGAAAATATATTGAGGGCATAAGACCCCCAATAGCCGTGGCCAAGAGAATTGTTCTCGAGAAAACTAGAAAAAGGGCAGACCAAAAATGATGTGATATAGTTGGTCACAGGGTCTCAAACCTCAAAGGCTCTGTGGCAATACCCTGGAAATACCCTGGAAGGTACTTCTTCGACAATTTGGAGGAGGTTGGACTCACGAAAACAACTTGAAACCATTTTTATGTTCTTTAGGGAAATTAATAGCTTTTTGGAAATGGTTTAGGTTTTGACCGTGAAGGTTCCTCAGGAATGGCGATGGGCTCAATATGGTGCCTAGTCCACGGTGATAAACTCACACCCAATACAACCTAACGGTAACTAAACTTTGTGCTCGGATGCTTAAAACCTTGAAAGTGACTCGACCAAATTAGATACCTACTTCCTTCTGCGGGTTTGTTCGTAATTGCTACGCGAAGGTTAAGGAAAAAAATAAAAGTCAGAAAATGCTCAACAGGTGGCGCTGTAGGCGCACATCGATATCTTGACAACCGCCGACTCGATTGAACTGAAATTTACAGATAGTCTTAGGTATTGGCCCAGGGGTGGTCCTGTAAAGATTGATCAAAATTGAACAGAGAGGGTGGCGCCTCTCACATATATCGCATATTCTTCTCCTTTATGAATTCGCATTCTGGTTTTCCATTTACAATCTTTTTACACGAAACATGTGTCGCCTGGGATTCTCAGATGATCTCGCTGGCGAACTAAATCTTCTTCCGGGAAGCTCAAAGCGAGTGAAATGCGAACCTCCTGGTTTTCTGGGTAGTCTAGCCAAAATGTGCCTGACTCTCATAAACAGCGATTCCTTCGTATAACAACTTTATTAATTTAACTACACATAACAAAACAAGTCTTCTTTCCGCCAAAATGAGAGTCAGGGTTGAACCAATCAACTTTGTATGGTAAGAATGTTCTTCATTTTATCACTTTACAACCTTCCACGCGAAATAGTTCTTCCTTAAATAAAATATAAGGCAAGTCAATGGAAAAAAGTCAGCAAAGTTGGAAGGGTCTGATGTCCATTAATAAATCTCATTGATTATGAATAAGGGTCAGCCTCTTGGTCCGCGAGCTGCTACTATTAATAATGTAAACTAATTGTTTTCATTCTGGGGAGAAACACAGCGACACTGTGTCGCCTTATTTTTACCCATTACGCCCTGAAATAGCGAAGCCATTTTTATAAATAGCGCAAATAATTCGAATGAATATAAGATTGTGGAGAAAGTTTTTTTTTTTTAATTCGATTGTTGGTTTTGGGGGCTGTAGAAATTTTATCGTGCTGTCAACGGATATAGTGGGATCGTATTGGAATATTTTATTTATTATTATTGTTGTTTGCGGGAAGTAACTTTGCTCATTGAAATTCGGTTATAGTTATTTTTGTTTTGGTAAAGAAGTTTTTTTTTTACAAAAATACGTCTACCGCCAGCTTTTGATGTAGTTTAGTTTATACCTTCAGCGACATTATAGACATTATGCGGTTTTATGGAAGGTTATCAAATCAATAATCTATTACCCTGATTTAAATTATTCTTTAGAAAGTTATATCTTTTTCCAATAAATGTGACATTTATGTTAATTTTTAAGAAAAGTTTCAGTTAATTTAAATAAATATACAGCAGTGTAGCTTCAATTTATGGAACAGTTGACAATTTAATTTTGACAGCCAAAACTAAAGTCGATAAAAATGAGAATCGATAAGGTAGTAGATAAAGTTCGTACAATAAATGTTCCATGGGCATGCGATATTCTTCTTTATGGGATGGGTAGGGTAGTGACTTTAAAGTCATTAAGGGTATTCACAATCTGATAAATTTATGCAGCTCGTAAATGTATACATTTCTGCGGTGCTTTAAGTGAACACCCCTCTGAAAAGTCATTGCGTAAATCGACTGTAAATCTGGAATCAAACAAACAATTCATACGACTGTCTGCCAAAGTTTGACATTTGTGATTTGCGTCACTTTCCGCGGTTGATTTCTGAGCCCAAATCATTGCGAAAAATTATGAGGTCTGCTATTCTCCATACAAAATCTGACAGTTGATTTACGAAGTGGTAAATTTCTGTAGTTTACGCAGGTTATGAGACTTTTACGCGTTTAAGTGAATACCCATATTGAATCTGATTTAGATATTTTAGAATAATGTACATTTGACAGCAAAAAACTGCAGTCGATAATTTACTCGTCCGAATTATGTCAATAATTTCGCTACAAAACTGCATGCTCTATAAAATCTTACTATCCTTTCAATTTCATTCGAAGTTTTACCATTAACGTAGATCCTTTAATGTACCAACCTTGCCACCTTTCTCAGCCTTTTGCGACTCATTCAAGCACGACGAATAAAATTTCAGCCAGGACGTGTTAATGATATATAGTCACAAGAATATTCTCTCGACCCAAATAGCAAGGTATAAATAGTAGTTAAGTTACCTATACCACATGAGTCGTTCATCGCTCATCACATCATCGCGAAATAATTACGAAGCCAAATGGAAAAACTTTACCCAACAGCACTCAAAGGGTGTCTTCACTTCTGTAATATTTATCACGTGAATGCACTTTGAAAGCCACCTGAAAATTTATCTAATTGGAGTGTAAATGCTCGCAAAAGCAAGACCGTAAACAAGGTCTTGTGTTGTGAACTAATAAGACTCCACCCAACAAAAGGATACCTTAATTACTCTGCCACCGCTTTGATCATTTTTCCAAATTACAACTGATTGCTGTTGCCCTTGGTTTCCCGAAGTTGACACCATAAGCCACATTATGCTCGGAGCAAATGTAATTACTTGCCATATACTCGTACACCATCATGTCAGTGGTATTTCGTACTTCCATTCATAAAAGGTAAGTACCAGTATAAATCCTAATCGCTTGTCAAAGTACCGAGGAGTCATAGCTAATAATAGAGCCATTCACGTCCACACAATCTACCCATGTGGTCCGGCAAGGCAGCACTATCTGAGTACATCCCAATTCCTGAAATTGGTATAACCGCTGACGCAGAGTCCGGCTCCGGATCAGTCTCATCTGACTTAACATGCAGCGCCAGAATTAATCCATTTTCGTATTTTTTTTTTTTGGTTTCGTCCAACCACATCCTCGCCCGTCTGGAACCCATTGTTGCTAATGTAGGTACGTACGATTAAGGATATAAATTCATTTGGAATTACCACATGCCCGACAGGAATAAAGGAGGCGTGCATACAAAAGCTTTTCAATTAGATGTGTTCTAATGGGAAGGACCCATGACAGGATGTATCTAGAATTGCAAAACGGCTTCGGAACAACAGGGGAGGCAATCATGTTTCATTGTGATGTGACGCTTCGACCATGGCCATTAAATTGTTTAAAGCGAAACACGTAGAACAACAAACTAAAAAAAAATCTCCAACCGCACAAACAGATCCTTGCATTGTTGTGCTTCGTTTGGCGTATACCTTTCATTTGTACAAACTTTTAATTTAATTGTTTTACTGAGGAAAAAAGCTACCAATAGCTATAGCTAACTGCCTTCGCTGATGCACTTGGGGGAGGATTCTGGGTCTGGCACACTTCAGTGTTTATTGCTGTTCCTATTTGTTCCGCAGGTAAATTACTAAAACAATAAAAAGTTTTGCTTGTTTTAATTTCGTCTGTTTGTGGAGGAAAAAAGTGAATATTTCAGATTCACAGAATAGTGTTGAGTTGAATTAGTTTATGAGAATTACAATTTTAAGGGTTCGAGGGCTTTGCAAAGTTGGACGGATTACTTTGAATTATTTAAAAATTCTATGTTTTACTAAACAAAATTTGTAAAGTACAAGAATGGAAATATTAAATTTTGCAAATCAAAATTATAAACATTTGGACAACAAGTACCAACCATAGATTACTTTAAGTGTGGTCAATGAATTCGTAAATTTATTCAGCCCCAACTCCACTTTTGGCTCCGACTTTTGCACTTAGCCATCGAGCAACCAGTGCGTCTAAATTAGATATAGTGAAGTGATATATACCACCCACCAAATCAGGGCAACATTTTGGAGTTGGGGCCGTATAAAATTACAAATTACTTCAAAATAGAACCCTCTTTGCCGACTTTATAACTAGCTGAATGAATTTTACCACGGTTAAGTATACCATCTTTTTATTTATGATCTACTATAAAAATAACACAAAAGACGGTTTAAAGATTGAGTAACGATTTGAGGGTTTAGAGATGAGTTACAAACCTTATAGAGGCTGTAATGGTCCGTTTTATTAATTGTAAAAAATCACGCTTGCAATGTTTCACAAACTTTGATATTTTTGAACATAAAGCTTAAAAAACGGTCTTGTCTATGAGATTTATTACTGACGAATAAAGGTACGTTTCCACTTGCCGTTGTGGGCGCAGTAGCGCAGTGGTTAGTGTGTTGGACTACCGTGCGAGGGATCCAAGGTTCGATCCCCGGAAAAACCCAAATTACATCTTAAAGTTTTTTTCTACTGCGCCACCTCTCGCGAACGTCTGACAAACATCCGAGAGTATGACTGTCATGAAAAAGCTTCTCAATTGAGCCGTTCGGACTCGGCATAAAATTGTAGGTCCCTTCCATTCGTCCCAAAAATAGAAACTCACACAAAACGAATGGTTGCGAGAAGCTAGGCCTGGGGTGTCACCCGCCTGTTGCGCCACCTATTTATTTATTTATTTATTTATTATTTCCACTTGCCGTTTAGGCCGTATGTGCTGAATAACTATTCTTGGATGATTTTCTAAAACTAAAACATAGCAAATCAAACACAGCTACTAAATTGCACAGTCAAAGGTGTTGAATTGACAAGAAACAAAGCGGTTTTTTTTAACTTAAATTCGCGATCAAGTATACACCAAGTGCGACGATTTTTTTGAGCAATTTAAGGCTCAAGTGAAGAAAAGTCATATAAAAGATAACTATACCGTAGATTCTCGAGACAATGGCAGTATTTCTTGGCCTTAGAGGAAAATCCGAGGTGATACAAAAAAACAAAACAAAGGCGGAAGCAGAGGTATTGGGTTGGGGGCAGATTGTCAAGAAACGACCCTCACCTCTGCTGGGATTTTTTGTTTTTTTTTTTTATCCAAGGTGATCTGTGAAGACGATACCAACGCCTGTACGTACTGAAGCACTCAACCGTAAGCACAGCGGTAAAATTTCTTGCATAGGGCTCAAAAACTAGAAATATCAGTTCGCTTTTGAAAATAAGCAAAAGCGAAGAGAAGACTGTCCAAATTGAGGTATCGCTTTCAATGCGATCCGCATCCGCTGCATATTTGGGAATAACCCGCCCGCATAAAATTCAGCAAAACGCAGCTCGTGTGACAGTGACATCAACGAAGTCGCGTTTAAAATTGAAGCGTTTGTGACATTTGCCAGCATGCGCCGAAAAACTCAAACCAAAGTGAGCGGCTAAATTGAGAAACTTTCTTAGTACAGTTCTTGAATATTTATTAGACTTTCGAAAGATAGTGCAGTGGAAAAGCCGTAAGGTGTGATATGTTTTTTTTTTTTTCAACCGGCGGCGTTGAACCTAAGAACACTCGCTCAGTAGTCAGTTGTGCAGCTAATTTAAAAGTAAGAAATTTGTAGCTGTCACCTCACCACATAGTTTTCCAGTTTTCAAACACATCCAAGACCTGAAACAAGAGACCGCAATTGTCTGTATTTTGAATTGAAGGCTGGACTCACTCGTGTCAAAAGCTTAAAAATGTCAGTGCCTAAATTATTTTTTGACACAGGTACTCCGGAACGAATAAGACGCAACTTTTTCTTAAAACTCAATTTTACTGTGTTTTCAAAATGTTTCTTTAAAAAAAGGAAAACTCGGATAGATACAGAATTTTTAAGATTGATGCGTTTTTATTGTCTTGTTTGTTTTCCGGTCTACTGCGAAATAGCTATTGTGATGTTATTTCCAGTCGATTCTTAAACTGGGCTACAATTTTCCGGTCAAATGTTAGTTCGGAAAAGAGTCTGGGATCATGAGCAGGAATTGTATAAGTAGCCGATCAGAAGACAGACAGTGTTGACCATAAATATTGAGTTGATTTTGAAAATATATAGCTTTGTAAGAAAGTAATATTTTTGAATAATAATTTTTTTTTCTGTTAATTTAATATTATTAGTATTTTAAAAATTATGCAGTGTAATTGGATTGCCGATTTTAGCTGAATCCTACAATCGCCACAACTCCTAAATTATAAGAACGGCAAACCGACAATGCCGACAACGGCCATTTTGTTATAATACCCTGTTAAAAGATGTCATTCCTTTGTTTTGTATTCCGTTTGCAGTAGAAAGTATGTACTATGTTTGACCAACCCTGTAGTTGAATATTAGCCATGGAAACCAAACGATCTTCATTTTTGACTACTTTTTTGAAACATTTGAAATTGACATTTGTGTTAATACTATAAGACAAATCTTCAGGTATGCAGCCATTTTCCCGTTTTTTGATAAAAAATCGGAATTTAATTATCTTAAGAATTTTCTTTAGTCCTTTTTTTCACTACGTTTGAAGATTTTAATAATTAAAAAACGTATAGACAACTTCAGTTGGCATAAGTGTGCGAAAATGTCATGTGTGAAAGAAACAACCAATGTTATTCATTGACATTCGCTGTAAATACGGCGGTAAAATTTAGCAAAATAACAAGAGACACACCAACTCCGAGATGCCGAAAAATCCAAAAATTAAAAAAATATGTAAACTTATGCTAGCATTGGAAGCCGTTTTTCCGTATATTAAAAAAAACGAATGACGTTCATTTGTAAAGAATTATATTAGATTTTACGTGACAATACTTGAAATAAACTGTTTTCTAGTATTTTGCACGAAATTTTTGAGGTCAGAATCTTCTTTTGGGAAACCCGCCAAACCCGCCAAAAACACGCCCGCTTTTAGCTTCAAGAAACCCGCCGCTTTTTGCCAGAAAATAAATGGTCACATGCTTAAACCACAACAACGTCGTAATCAAAGGACGGAATTGGTCTTTAGGAGCTCTTAAAGCTCTAAATTAGTAGTTATATTAAGCTGCTCTCAAAGTTGCAGAGCAAGGCTCATTTATACAGTGAGCGTCAAACAATTTTTTTTTAAATGCCTACAAAATTATGTAAAATGTAAAAATGAAATATGCTTTGTTATTGTTATTTCGTTATCAAAATTGTTACGGATTATTGGTTTTTAGACCTGTTTGCAGACCCAAAAAAAAACTCAAAGGAGCATCGGTTTTCACTCAGTTTTGACACTCACTGTGTGGTTTGCTTCGCTGGGTCCTTTCCGCTATCATTTTGCACACTACCTGACCGATCTCTAAATACGAATATGATCAGCCACATTTTTAGGTGAAAGTAATAAGCTGAATCCCAAAAATGTATCCAGTTGAAATAACTTATTAGCATTAAATACGTACCTATTGTAATTGTTTGCCAAAGTTGTAGTGTTCGACTTCGAGATTTTAATCAATTCTGATATTACAAAGATTTTTCATCATCATTCTAAGATGTCATTGGCCTATGCCGACTAGCAACGATTTATGATTTAAAAGCCAACTCTTAGCCCGCGTTATTAAATATCGATAGGTATAAGGATGCTGAAGGACTTGAAAAAGTGTTACCAAAAAGTTAGACCCAATCCACTTTGTAAGTTGTACACTGCACATCTAGGGTGCCAATGGTCTTCAAATAGAAAATGTTATAAAAATAAACTCCCAAATATTAAAATGTGACACTTTTCTAATTGCATCTGTTATCCAATTGCTATAGAAAGGGTTGCCATTGCCAGTCATTAGGCCAGTTAGGCCTATTTTCTAAAACTTCGCAGAAAGAAGCACATTAACTCATTAGCACTGTTTTCATAGCAAGAACATAGCTTAATTTTTTGTTTGACATTTTAAAACACCCCAAGATAATGTCAAGATCCAGAATCTCCTCATTTTGCACCTTATTAGGTACACTCAATTATTAGATATGGTTCCGGGCAATGCCTAGAGCTAGAGTAATTTTCAAAGTGTAACCACCCGCTCGAATCTATTCACAGTATTGGTGGAAACAACCCGAAGTAAATTTATTCAAATTGTACAAGTTCCTGATGGCAGATAATACATGCAAGCTCCGGACTTTAGCTGTTTAATTTACAAACCACAAAGGCCCAAGCATATGTCCTGTAATTAAATTCCAAATGCAGACGAAAATTTCATAAATTCATCTATTAAATCGGCTCATTTCTAAATGCTGAGGAAAAATTTAAATTTAAACCGCTAACAAACCCTGATCTAAAAAAAATTCATTGAAGTCCTTATCATTGTTGACATTTTTAACATTCCATTCGCCCACCCGGCCTACCCACTTATTTGCGATAGCACTCACCTTTCAATTGTCTGCCAAGTTGATCACAAGGACTCTTCTCAAGGACACACATAATTTGCCGACTGACAATCACCTGATTGTTTAATAGTCTCGTGATATTCTTGTCATCTGAACGGATTGCCGCTGCCGATGACATTATCAACAGAATGGACATGGTGCCAGCCCAAACAATAATAGATGACATCTTAATGGACATTTTTTATTTAATTGTTTATGTCCTTTCTATTACGGTTTTTATTTGTTTTCGCTGTTATTTGGTTCAATATACACACTCACTGATGGGACTAAATCACTTTCTAATATACTCAGTCCAACAAAGTAATTTAACGAAAACAATTACCAATGACTATTATGCCTCAGTCAGAAGGAACAATGTAAACACCAATTAAGAACCAATCACTATTATAGTCTTTGTCTAATAGCACCTTCTCAGACTTCTATCATTCGTTTGTGTGCGTGTGTAGGTGTGAATAAACTCGTAAAATTTTCGAATGCGAAATGAATTTTATAGAGCGACAACCTTTGCGTGTGACTGTCGGAATTCTACTAACTAACTATTTGCTACGAATCCCGTTCGAATTGCCACTGTTGTATCTGTATGATGGTGATGGAAGGATTCCTTTTGCAGATTTTTTCTGCTACCAGAGAGAAAATGTACCGGCGCACTACACCAAGACCTCAACTGATAACAGGCGAATCTACTTTGCAGAAACAGTGTACGGTTTTTCTGGTTTTTATATTTATTAGCGGAATTATCGTTCATTACTGTGGTTCTTCGTGGGTGATTCAATGAGGGTAGATTTTACGAGAAAAAAAAATAAAACGAGACCATCCTGTGAATGAGCGTTTTTTTTTTTTGGTGTCAGGTATTAGTGGCTTTAAAAAGTTAATAAATTTGACTTGGCCACTTTGTTCGGTTTTTTTTTTTTGCGCAAGGTAAATACTGTAAGATTACAGCGAGGACACTTTAAGTAGGTACCTTAAGATTGTTTAATCTGATGAAGACGTACGAGTACAAAGGATGTAACTTATTAAGTCGATTTGAACTGTCATCGCTGTGACAGTAATGTGATTTTGCGGCGGTCTTCTGATGACAACGGTTGCTGTCGTAGACAGCAACTCCTTGAGTTGGGGAAGGATTGTAGGAGGATCATGTGGACAGATGTAGTAAAAGACTTCCACAGGTTGTGTTGGGGAAGGATTGTAGGAGGATCATGTGGACAGATGTAGTAAAAGACTTCCACAGGTTGTGTAGAAGGTACCTGATATTTGTGGACCTGTAAAATGTAAATGTCATAATTGAGTTTATATTAAAAATGGGGAAAGGGGTTAAATAAAAAAAATATAGATACAAATGACGGCTCACACGTTGGACACTGAACTTACTTATACTTACTTAGGTGGCGCTACAGTCCGGGGTGGACCTGGGCCTCAACCAACATGCCTCTCCAGGTAGCACGATCTTTGGATAACCTCCTCCAGTTGCGCACTTCAAGTTGGTTGAGGTCCTCTTCCTCTTCTGCGCGCAACCTAAGGCGAGGTCTTCCTCTACTGCGTTGTCCCTTCGAATTGGAATCGAAGACTCTTAGAGCCGGAGCGTTGGTGTCCATTCACTTTACTTGACCTAGCCATCTTAGACGACTGATATACGTACTTTTCTGATCAGGTCGATGTCGCTGTACAGCTCGTAGAGTTCGCTGTTAAACCTCCTCCTCCAAAGCCCGTCAACGCAAACTGGACCAAAAATAATTTTTGACTAAAAAGATCTTCATCGCCTTTGTTAACGTCCATTCTTCTGCCCCATAGAGCAGGACTGCGATGATGAGGGTCTTATATGGAGTCTCCTCTGTGTTTCTTTACAAGGCCTTATTAGTCAGTTGCCTTCTTAGGCCAAAGAAACAGCGGTTGGCAAGTGTAGCTCTTCATTTTATTTCTGCTGTGGTGTTGTTTATCAGAGATTATAGCGGAGCCGATGTAGACAAAGTTCCGAACTACCTCAAAGTTAAAGCTATCTATCGTGACATTCTGTCCGATTTGTCGATGTTGTGTGTCCCTTTTTATTGACAGCATATATTTTGTTTTGCCCTCATTCACCACTAAACCCATTTTTGCCGCCTCTGTACTGATAATTGCAAACGCACCAGCGACAGCTCACTGTGTTCTGCCAATGATGTCGATGTCATCAGCATATGCAAGTAGTTCTACAAACTTTTGGAAAATTGTGCCCCTGGTGTTGGCTTGCGATTTTCGCACAATTTTCTCAAAAATGATGTTGAAAAAGTCAAATGACAGTGCATCACCTTGTCTAAGTCATTTTTTGACATCAAAGGTCTCGCGATGAGATTGTTTCCGATATTTACGGATCAGCGAGCGTTCTCCATCCAAACTAAAACTAGACATGGCTCTGTTTAGTTCGTCTCTATAAATGCTGTCATATGTGGCTTTAAAATCGATAAATAGATGGTGAGTATCAATTTGGACTCCTTGGGTTTTCCCCAGGATCTGCCGTAGTGTGAATATTTGGTCGGTTGTGGACTTACCGGGCCTAAAACCGCACTGATAGGGTTCAGTCAGTTCGTTCACAAATGGTTTCGGGCGTTCACACAGTACAGCAGACAGAATTTTGTAAGCGATGTTAAGGAGACTGATGCCTCTATAGTTGGCGCAGTTTAGAGGGTCTCCTTTCTTATGGATCGGGCAAACAATGCTGAGGCTCCATTCATCAGGCATACTTTCCTCTGACCAAATTTTAGAAACGAGTTGGTGTATGCTCTCTACCAAGTCATCCCCTGCTGCCTTAAAAAGCTCGGAAGTTAAGCCGTCCGATCCAGCAGCCTTGTTGGACTTCAGCTTGGATATTGCTATCCTTACTTCATTCCGGTCAGGTGGACGGAAGTATGGCTTTCATCGCCCAGGTTTAATGGTTCATTCTGCCTGACAGCGGAATTTGTGTCGTCTTTGCCGTTTAACAGTCTGCAGAAATAGTTAGACCCTAAATGCAGCTTCTCAACGCACCTATTACATGTTTGTAAGAATTTTCATTTTGAAGCACTTAAGTTTTGAAACCAAAGTCATTCACCCTAGAAGTCACTGTGACCATAAAATATGTTTTATTTTTTTACTGGCGTCTTATTTCTTACTTTTGATGGCGATACAGTCCCTGTCATATACTTTCTGACATCATCCAAATACAAATATCCGCACATAAACATCCTCTCAATCTCCTCTAGAACAACCGAATAAGTTAGGCAAAATTAATCCCATCTATACCAAACTTAAGGTTTGTTTAAAAGATAAAATGTGTCCGGAACTTACTTTAAGCAAGAGCAAACATTCACCAAAACTTTGTCTGTATAACATTAACCGGAGATCTCTTACACAAACATTTCTTCTAACTATCCTGACTGTCCATGTTGGTGTCCCTATCCTTACCATACATCGAACCCGCATAAATGAATTTATTTCCCCCATTCCCATTCGGGACAATTCCTTTTGACGTTCTTGTAAGCTGTTGATAAAACGTTTCTATGTCAGCAGCTGTATTTTTTAGTTCCGCATATGCGACAACTGCATTTATTTGTTTTTTAAGTTCGCAAATATCCTACTGCACATGGCTGTCACTCTGTTTTTTACAGCTCAACTTTGTCATCGTTACGACCCGTATTTTGTACATTTGAACAGTACAAATGGTGTCGGCAACCTACTTACTTGCGCTATGGATATAAAAACTCGTAATCGCATTTTTTGTATGCCGATGATTTCGTCACCTTTTTCTTCTTTGCCTGTTTCACTGGCAATAAACTCACCTCACACCTTTTATAAAACACTATGGCAAGTCGTGCCTGTTGGTCCTGGCGAGGAAATTTCATAAAACTGATTCAGTGAAAATTTAATAACGCAACTTAACAAGTCTTGAAGTTTGCTAATGGGATTTCGTGACGGGTTGTGCATCCAAGTCATAAAATCGACTTATTTGTGTTCTTCTAGTTCTCTTCGAACCTATTTTTATAGAGAAAGAAACTCTCTGGATGTTCTGACCTAATTTACTTGCAACTTAAATTATTTTCCTTTCATGTCCGTGTAGTTGGCTGGTTTTTATTTTATAATTTTATCATCAGCGCCGTTGTTGTTGTCGTTCGTCGTCCTCTTCTTCGTCGTCCTGTTGAGGAATATAATTTTGCCACACGCAGAACTTTGTGACCGTAATAAATCATAAAAATAGAAATATGCTAAGGTTGAGGTTGGTTTTTATCGCCCCGGATGTAGTGGTGCTCTTCACTTCTAAATGATGATGAACGAAAAACATCAAAATTGTCTTACTTAATAATGGGGGCACTTCCTTTTCCGTGTGGTGGAAATAGTATCATGAATAATGATGGCGGATTGTGATCAAAGAGGGTTTCTTATACATATTAGAGAAGGTGAGTACGAAACCAAGATGTACCGGAATAGGTAGGCGCAAAAAGATGCATGGGTAAGCATACCTTTGTAATATGTTTATGCCTTATCATGATGGTACAATTTGTATTCACATGTCATTGTTGTGGGTTTGAATAGCGCGCAATCAAACTCAACAGGAAATGCTGATGGGAAACCTGTCGTTATCAATGAGCTTTCAAGAGCATACAAAGTTAAACCAAAAGCAAAACCGCTTGCCTGGTGAATTCTATGCAGTAAACAAAGTACAGTGCCTCATTGGTTAGTGTGCGGGACTACTGTGCGAGAGACACAGGTTCAATTTCCAGAAAAACACAAAATATCTTAAGGTATTTTCCACAGCGCCACCTCTCGCGAACGTCTGACAAAAAGCTTCCCAATTAAATCATTCAGAATCGGCAGAATGTAGGTCCTTTCCATTCGTCCCAAAAATGAAATCTCACGCAATCGAATGGTTGTAAAGGCTAGGGTTCCTATGACGGTTGCGCCAACTTTTTTTTTTTTTTTTAACTCATTTCCATTCATGGATACACCTGATACACCCTGTATTTCAATGGTCATCACAGAGGCATTAAATGTCATACTGACATTGACAAGCGGCGCTTCTACTTTGGCCGTCGAAAAAGTATTTGAACTTGGAGGACCGAACATTTATGTCGCTTTCGGTTGATCGTCCAGAACCGTCCGGAAGCAGCCCGAACGCTTCTGAAAGCGTTCGATTGGCACTCAACTGACAGTTCTTCTACTGAAAAGAAGAGAAATTTGCTTCTGGATTTGAATTCAGAATCGCGGAGAGTTCTTTCGAACGGTTCTGGACGACCAACCGAAAACGACATTAAACTGTTCGATCGAATGAATAAAGTGACATTTTGCTGGGTTACTGATAAAATTTGAACCTCTGCTTCAAAAAAAGGATGCAAACGAATAAAATCCAAGATTAGTTGCACCAGATTGCCATCACGCCACCTGCAAAATACCACGTCGTCGCCACTCCGGTGCCATGAAATAAAGTCTTATGCAAAAAGGTCCAAAACGTAATTTTGGACTTTATTGCACGTGTCACCGTTTAGCGCTATTGAGCAGTTTTGCGCCGTTGAGCAATATTTTAAAAATAATGAAGGTTTGTTCGAACAAAATCATCTTCAGTGATTCGAAGCTTCATTTCATCTTGATGGCTTCGATAATCGTCAAAATTGTCGCATTTGGGTTCAGAAATTGTTGAGAAACAACGTGTGACTGATTGGTGCGGATTTTCGGCTGGAGGCATTCTTCTTCGAAAATGCGGCTGGTCAGGGAGTAAAAATTAATGGAGTTCGTTATCGTGACATGATAACCCAGTTTTTAGTGCTTAAATTGCAAGATATGGATGTGACCAACATGTGGTTTCAACAAGGCGGAGCCACATGCCAGAGAAATAATTCAATTACTGCATGAGTCATTTCATTTCATTTCATCGTGTAATCGGCCGTTTTCGCGATCAGAATTGGCCACCCAGATCTTGCGTGTAACGCCATTGGATTTTTTTCTTTGTGTGTTTTGAAGTCAAAGGTGTATGCAAACAAGCCCACGACACCAACGTCTTGAAAGAGGAAATTGGGAAGTGGTATTAATGAAATTCAGCTACATTTATGTGAAACCGTCATAGAAAATTTCAATAAAAGAGTACGTACTTGCCAGCAAAGCCGTGGCGGCCATTTATCTGATGTGCTATTACTTATATAACTTCAATCTGTATACATACTCTATGAATCAATAAAAAACTTAAGCTTTCTAATTAAGAATCCGTATTTTTTTATTTTTTTAATATTTACACAACTTCTACGCATCACTAGTGTTGCGAAAATGATACATATTTATTTATTATCTAATACAATTTGATTTACAAAAAATAGTGAATAAAAAATATTACATATAAGATTATTGTAGATATAGCCGACTGCTCATAGCCGACGACGATCATAGGCGTCAACAGTCATCAGCATCACTCATCAGTCGTCAAATCTAGATACCTAGTCGCAAATGTTAGATAAACGCAACCGATTAAGTGTGCGTACCTGATACTCAGTTGTGGATGAATAGTAACTATAAACTCCATAAAAATGTTAATGTACAAGATACCCCGAGTCCCGATCCCGACTCACAAACATTGATATTATTTGCATGTGAGACAGATTAAAATTAATTGCTTGAAAGCTCACTGTCATTTTTGAAACTCCGCCACATTTAGGCAGCTTAAATTTCACTCACCGTCACCTACAACAATGTAAAATGTTTAGCTTCTATATTCATACATATGGGTGTGTACTGTGTATTATACAATACCTCTATTTTACCCAGGAGTCAAATTCAAATGTCTAACAATAACGGCCAACAAAAAAAGATTTCCTTAAATGGCTCAATATAATTTGAAAATTTTGACACATTACTTGCCATAATGCTTACACCCAAAACATGTATAATGTTACTGACCTTCATCAGGATATAGGCTCTACAATAACCATGGGACTGTTTTAGGTTGGCATACCCTTTTTTACTGCATGAATGGAAGATCCCTTAAATTCAACACCCGAATAGCAAAGTTCAAGGCAGAACATTGTCATAAGCCAACCCGAGAGGGAAAATTAAGCGAAATGATGATAAAATATCACCCATCCTATGATCCCTTTTGTTTCTTACTCACTGTCCATAAACACTGTTGACAAATATATCCTAACATTTATTTTTTTTTATTGTTATTATTAGAGGTTCTCTGTTTTGGAATTCTTATCCCGTCGTCCGCAATTCGGCATCGACATATTTTGCTCCCATTAACCAGATTTGAATGGCGAGAGCGAATTCGTGGTAAAATATTGATTAGCGGGGTGACGTCTCTACCATTGATAAATGATTTATCCATTATTTCGTTATTGTTTTGGTAATCAGAACGGAACACAAGGACGTCAGTATGAGATAAGTGCAGGCGGCCATTTGGCGAATATAAATCTGCGTGAATTTAATTTATTCTGCGAAAGGATTTAAATTTTACATAGTCGTACGAATCGAGAACGCAAAAGGATGGTTCTCGTATCAAAAAGGATTCGTGATTTCATTACGGTTTTTTTTTTTGTTTTGTTTGTTCTCTTTGCATAATGTGGAGCATCCGGACGGGATATTCACAAATAGTCCGACCAACACAAAATTAAGGATCTCTCGTTGTGTACAATATTTAATTGCGTGATTCGTGGCAGTGGCTATTGAGAGTCTTGTCAATTTTATTTGTACGTAAACAAGAACGACCGGGTAATTAATTTTTAATTTAACAAAAGGACACGTTATGGTCGTTTTTTCCGGACACACCCGAAACAATAAAGGATCTCAGTTCGAATGGCATTTGCTTTCGGTTTTAATGAGTTTTCTCCGGAACAAGGATATAATCGTTGTCTGCAGCTATAGTGGGTGAACGCACAAACGGATTATGTTAGGATTACTTTTAGACATGTGAGTGAAATGTACACAAGATTGTTTTTTGTGGGAATGTATTGTTTTATTCACGCTTGAACAAGGCCGAGGAATGAATTTAATTTGTCTGTGGATGAATAAGGACTATTAAAGTGTATTGGATTTGCATGCTCCGATGGATGAAGAATTACATAAATGACAGAACATGAAAATGGGAAAATAGAGATTATAAAAAAATAAGATTTGCCGTCCCAGAATGAAGTTTAATACTCCATGAATTGGATTTTTTTATAGCGTATCGGGCTAATCATGTTTAGGGTAACATTCCTATAGGTTGCAGGATATAAATACCACCGCTGTGCTGTGTGATTAATGGAAAAAGTTTCTACTCACAAATTATCTAAAAATTATCAAAAATCCTTGCTTTAAGAATATGACGTAATTAAAATCGTCGGTTAAAGCCTGAGCTACATCGAAACAAAAGTGGAAAAAAGTACAAAAAAGTAAATAAAATCATTCGTCCTACTTCATCATATAGTAATCTCTGTATATTTTCTCTCAATTTAAAATTTTGTGTGTGCCGAAAGCTTGAACATGTTCCAGCTTTCAATTTTCACAAAGTTCTTATAACCAACACATTCGAATGATTTTATTTACTTTTTTGTACTTTTTTCCACTTTTCTTTGGATGTAGCTCAGGCTATACTCCCAGTCCTGAACCCTCAGGGACTTGTTCAAGATATATTTTTAGAAACTATACTGAACCAAGCCAATGAGGGTGTTCAAGAATCTATTTTTGTAAGCCTGACAGCTCTCTAATAGTCTAATTTCATGTTGCTGAGTTTTCATTGGGCCGAACTGGTTACCGCAAACACCGACTAATCAAAAGTCAAGAATTTCGCGACTTACTATTAATGTCGTTTTCGATTGGTCGTCCAAAACCGTCCGGATTCCGGAAGCAATCAGAACGCTTCTACAAGCCTTCGATTGGCACTCAACTGACAGTTCTTCTTCTGAAAAGAAGAGAATTTTGCTTCTGGATTTGAATTCAGAATTGAACTCAGTTTTGACATTTCTATTGGGTCATCGCACATCGGAATGCATGGGAGAACGCAGTTTGACATTTCGATTGCCCTGACGTGTAGAGCACCAATCAGAAACTCAGAACCCAAGAGCAAAAAAAAAAAAATTCAATTGTAAGTGACACAGCGACATCGACAATAATTACCCAAGTGTTTTTCCGTTTAGGTCAATTTAAGTGCAGACAATTCAAGTTGACTTATGATAACTAGATTCTTGAATGCGGCCAATCCTTTTATTTTTTGTATTAAACGTTTATCAAATCAGTTTGTTACAAATGGCAAATAGATTTACTCAACGGCTTGCATTTAACTAAATTTAGTAAATCAGAGTTCCAAACTTACCCAATGTAAAATTTAAGGCTGACTTATTCGGGTCGGCAATTTATTTTTCGAATGCGTTTCAACTATGTAATTCCCATTCAGAAGATGTGTGTTATTGCTGAATCGTCCAGCCTATTGCTGAAGCCATTCAATTCTTTTACTCCGAAAGTTCATAATTTTTCTGACTTCATTATCATTATCGACTTACTTAAACTGGACCAATAACTAAATGCTACACGGAATCTTGCGCTTGCTGTGCATTGTGCACTCCACTCCGTATTACTGCCCGACCAACCATTCGGGTTACTCCATCTTTGTTCCCATCGATGCTTAAGAACTACTGCCCAACGAGCCATAAGAATTTTCACTTCAATTTGTCGCTATTTCGTTTCATCGGATTTCGCTTCTTCATATAAGAAGATTCATATACCTACCGAAAACACTGCTAATATCTCGTGCGTTTGAAAAGCGGATTCGCTGAATATATCACTCCAACTGCGCATTTGAATCTGTCGGAAATGTATGGAAAATTCCGCATTTCTCAACGTATACCTACGCAAATTCCTCTTAAAAGCTGCATTCCACTCCATTTATTGTTTCAGTGCACCATCTGAAATATTGAAACTTGAAGAATAGAACAAAACACAAGAATATGCAATACATATTCAATTTAGCATAACCAATTGTGTAATATAATCATATTGGCTTTTTTATGCCATTTTACTACCATGTCGAATAAAATGCATCAATTTCTAGTTTTTTATGTATTTTAGTCTACCTAAAATAATACCTACATGTGGAAGAATAATTTAATTTCAAAAATTAACGGCCAATTCAACCTGCCATACCGACGGTAAAATAACTTCACTTGTAGATGTCACACAATTCGCGCACAGCGCAGCTGTTTCTTGCCGTCTGTCACATTCACAGGTGTCACTTTTGAAGGCCAGCTAAATAATTCTCCGGAGAAAAATAAAAATACATTTTCTTTCATCATCAACGAATTTAAATTTACCAAATATTCAGTTTAAATATTTATTTACACCAGTCGCATAGCATCAATATGAAAGCGCGTACAGTTATTATTCTAAAATCCGAATCCGATTCAACTGACAGCTACAACCAATTGTTGCGGGAGAACGACTTCAATGCAATCTTTGTGCCGACACTGGGATTTGGTTTCAAGAAACTTGACGAACTTCGCCAAAAACTGCTCGATGCTGAGAAATATGCTGGAATTATCTTCACCTCGCCCAGATGTATTGACGCAGTTCGTGAGGCTTTGCAGCAAAGGGAAATGCCGAGCAATTGGAAACTGTTGCATAATTACTCTGTCGGCGAGGTCACGCATCATTTGGCTATGGAAAATTTAGATCAACTCTTCACCCGTGGCAAGGAAACTGGCAATGCCAGCAATTTGGCAGATTTCATTATCGAAACATTTGATGGTGACAAGGAGAAGCCGTTCCTCTTACCCTGTGGTAATCTTCGAACAGATACACTACTCTCTAAGTTGGCTGTGGGTGGATTCCTTGTCGATGCTATCGAGGTGTACGAAACCATTTGCCATCCAGAGTTGGGTGAGAATTTGAATAAAGCTCTACAACAGGAGAATGTGGAATTTATGGCTTTCTTCAGTCCATCGGGAGTTAACTGTACCTACGACCACTTCACACAGAACAATTTAAGTTTCGAAGGTAAGAAGTTGATTGCCATTGGTCCCAGCACACGCAAATGCATCGAAGGCAAGGGTCTGACAGTATTTCGAACTGCTGAACGCCCTTCGGTGGAGTATCTCATCAAGGTGTTGATAAATCCAGATGAATGCCGACCAAAGCTGGAGGACTAGGCAGGCAGCATAGTCATTGCTTACAGTCGTGCTCCATCCCAGCCTCGTGTGAGTTTCAATTCGCTTTTCAATTGGGCAGAAAACAACAAAAAGACTGTGGCCACGATCAGGGGTCTTATTTACAAAATTTTATTTAACAAATTCTCTTTTAAATAGAAAACAAAACTGAAGGGTATCATAACATTATCACATAATCCTTATTTATTTGGTTCTCCCGCGCATTAACCTTGTTAAGTTAGTCCTTTTAGTTATTTTGTGTTGCTGCTTACACAGAAGCGTCCGCTTGAGATTGTTCTGTACGCCTATTTTGCCTGAAATAAAGGACAAAGGTGAACGGTGAAATGGTTTGTTATTGTTGTTGTTGCTTTGTAATTGCGCTTAAATATCTAGATGTGCTAATATTTTCGAAGCGATTCGTTTGTTTGTTTTTAACTCAAGTGGACACTATTGATGTGTTTGAATAAATATGAAATTTTTACAAAAATGTTGAACGAAACAAATGTTTTTCTCTTTTTGAATTGTTCGATGATATGCTAGGCTGTTGTAAAAATATTTGGTTGCTTGATGTTCATTTTTTAATGCTGTACATTTTGGCTTGTAAAAGTGTGGATATTGGGTGTGCTTATATGGCTGTGAAAGCCAATGACATGCAGTCGATTACACAACACAACACATTATACTTTTGTGAACACACACCAATTATTTCAAGGAGTAGTCAAAGTGGCTGGGTAGGTAGATACTCTTGCAGAAGTAGACTGCCAATGCTCTCGGCAAAGAAGAATACGTATAGAAAACGCTTAAGCAGGAATGAGCTCCTAATCGATGCCAGTTGCGAGGATTGGTCTGCATCTCCATTGATCGCCTATTGGCTTAGTGAAAATCTTATAATATGCACCTAGGAACTATAGAAGCAAACTTGGAAACGTCGATGCCCACATACACTCAAGGAGCTCACCACGCCACGCCGATGTTAATGCTATAGACCTCTATACTATAGAGCAACTAACACATTGGAGACATTCACGGGCGTGGGCACATTGTGTTCAAGTGCTTCGACGAAAACAAATAACACAATCATCGCACATTATTATTATTATTGTTGTGGCTCTAAGAGAGTATAAATAGCTGTAAGAAATACGTATGTTTGACATGGAGATATACAATATAATCTTGACTGTGAGGCGCATAATGGACCGTGGCGTAGACTTATTTTGCGTTGGGAAGGTGAGGGAAGAAAAGCTATTTGTGTTTCGACTGCTTTGATTAATGGCACATTTATAAAGGGTGTCCCATAATTCACGCAAAATGTAACTTTGATAGAAAACACAGATTTAATTAGAAAGCTTACATTTTTTATTGATTCATAGTGTAACTATACAGATTGGGGTTATGTATGGAATAGCACATCGGATAAATGGGCGCCACGGCTTTGCTGGCAAGTACGTATGTACTCTTTTATTGACATTTTCTATGCTCGTTTCTCATAAATGTGGCTCAATTTCATTACTACACCTCCCAATTTTTTTTAAGGCGTTGGTGGTCGTGGACTTGTTTGCATAGACCTTTGACTTCAAAACACGCCAAAGAAAAAAATCCAATTCTGATCGCAAAAACGGCCTATTACACGATTACCAAATGACTAATGCAGTAATTGAATTGTTTCTCTGGCTGTATGGCATGTGGCACCGTCTTGTTAAAACCACATGTTGGTCACATCCGTATCTTGTAATTTCGGCACTAAAAACTGGGTTTTCATGGCAAAATGACGCATGTGTGCACTGCTTAATAACAAACAATGTACTGGAAGCGATCTCGCGGGAACCTGGGAGACATTTTACCCGCAAGAATGACACTGCGGCACCGCGTTAAAATGACGCATATGTGCACCGGGCCTAACATTTGTTTTACACTAACTATTCGGGAAACCGGTACTAAAGGTAAGTACATATGTAAATAGCTTTTTTTAAGGACTAGGTGATCCTAACCTGAGCGGATCGTACAGGATGATGTCCGAAAATACTGAAATCTACAGCCTTTGTTGCGAGCGAAGGGAACCACGATACCTACCCCACAAATCACATAAATCGTGGTTTGTGATATATCCATACTATTGTGAATTTTCAAACTGTGAACCTTTTTTATGAATACATTTTAGAACGCAAGAAAGCAACCATTTTCTTTAATATGAAAAACAAAGAAAAACTAGCAGAATTTCCAGTACAATTTCAAATTACATTAGTTTGATATATGTAATTCAAAAGGTTATTGCCAGAATGCAGTTTTATATTTAAAATGATCTTGAATACCTACATAGCCGTAGGGTAAAGGCAGGAACATTAGACACGTTTGACGTTATGGTTAACGAGTTCTTTTTGCCGCAACTTGATGAATTGGGATTGGAAAACATGTGGTTCCAACAGAACGGGGCAACGGCACACACTGCACGTGCCACAACCGATATGCTGAAGGATGCATTTCCCGGGCGCCTAATCTCCCGTTTTGGCGATTTGCACTGGCCAGCAAGATCGCCTGATTTGACCGCTCCAGACTTCTTTTTGTGGGGCTTTTTGAAGTCGCGGGTTTATGTCAACAAGCCTCAGACTCTTGCAGCTCTTAAAGACAATATCCGTCAAGAATGTGAGGACCTATCGCCGGAAGTTTTGGCCAAAGTGATGGAAAATGCCATAAAAAGGGCTCAAATGACAATCAACTGTGGCGGCGGCCATTTACATGACATCATATTCTCGACTTGATGTAAAAAAAAAATTAAAAGACCAAATAAAAATAATCCACAAGAAGAATCAAAGTTTTTCATTTTTTTTTTTAAATTACAGCCAAAAAAACATCGGAAGGTTATTTTTGAGCCACCTTGTACAAGTACCTACAACTTCAAATTTATAAATTTAACATAAGTTAAACTATATTATCATTAATTTGTAATTTTAACAAATTTAAAGTTATAAACCGTTTTCCTAATCCCTTAATATTTCAATTATACCGTCGTAAAGGAGATTTTGTCACACAAAATACTCAATAAAATTAATTGGATCATCGTAGGTACATAACAAAAGAATCAATTATCAAACATCAAAATTAACTTTAAAAAATAGTTTTGGACTCGATCTAGAGCTGTCAATTACCAACCGCGATTTCGCTGCAATGTCAGCCCTCACGGCCACCCCTACGGCGTTCTCTACATTTGGCTAATACAACAAAATTTTTAACATTTTGACAACGGTAAAATTTAATTTTGGCTTCTGACTATTCCGAATAAGTCATAGAAAGTGTCAATTCATCCTATATAAATCAAATCCTCCTGCCTTTAATATATCTCTAACGACGGCAAACAGCAACAGCTTTTCTTCAACTTATATTTGGACAACCCGTTAGGTATTAAAAGCTACTAAATACAATTATCTTACAATACGATTAGTCAACTCTAATCCAGCTTCCGCTTTTATTGGTTCATAAAGATAAGAAGGTGAATCTAACTTTTCAATCCATAAGAAAAATCAAGAAACAATTCAGAATGTTGTCGCCTTAAATTGATAATAATATAATTACGGTCATAATAAATGATAATCTAGAGTGCAAATAACTTAGTTGACTTTGAATCTTGCTACTTAATTTAATGCAGACACCAGACACGTCTCTGATTAAAATTATTCCACTTAGGTAGTATGATATGATACATTATTGTACACCAGATAGCTACCAAATCTTATCTTGAAAAAGTACAAACCTTTAGACGCCATGATGGGACATAACAAAAGCTGGCCATCCGATAAATGTTGCTACATCATAGCAAAATGGTTAAAACCCAGAAAATATAAAAATAGGAAAACAAATAGAGACGTAGACGTAGTCATGTTCCATTTAATACTACATAAAGGTAGTTATCCATTGGGTACATCAGATTTTTGTTAGAGATCTTAGAATTTTCGTGGCACATGGGACAAATCGAAATTGATTTACTTTTATGATTGTAGGTATATCAGCGCTACTTATGACAGCTCCATCAGCTGTGCTTGTGCACCTGTATGCCAAACTTCCAACCACAACTCTTGCAAATACAGGTACTTTTAGCAATTATAAAATATTTTTATCTGAGTGACGTAAAAATGGTAGTGCAAATATTAAAAAACATCGAGATCTGCAAAATTTTGCCCAATGAAAAATGAAAAGTGCGATCTAAACCAATAAAAAATGAGTATTTTTGCTCCAAATGGAAAACCACATGTCAATTTGACTTTACATACAAATTTTGACGTCAAACTTTTAAGAGATAGTAGCTAAATGTTTGATCACATTGCGTTGATATGTCCATCTGAATATGACAGGTAGTATTATTAATCGACACTTATCGAGCCGCCTGTTATCAACTTTAAGTGCACATTAATTAAACGGTAGGTAGTCTATAATTGATTTTAAATCCGTTACAGAAATATATCATGACAAGTTTTAAATAAACCGATAGGTATGTAATTTACCTACTTGTTTTCTATCAGGGTTTTAATAAGCAATGTATGGTCAATTTAAAAGATAACTGCATGAATTGATAATAAACGGCACGTTCATAACTCTAGTTTAGTCTGACAGCAACAGCAGGCAACCTTGCGTCGTATGTCTGCATTTTTCTCGGCCGAGATTAATTATGTGAACAAATTTTCAGTTGACGTTAAGCGATAGCCGACGAATTTATTTATTTATTTTTTTTTTATTTATTTATTTATTTACTTAATTAATAATGTGACCTCTATTTGAAATTCAAAATGACAACTGAGTACATATTCAGGAAGAATTTTCTTGAGTAGATTTTGTCGGCTACACCTCAGTTAACGTCAAATGAAAAATTGAACGGTCGTAATTAAGATTGCTCGAGGAATGGTAGAGTTTGTTGTGGAACTTATATATTTTCTGTATTTCAAGCCTTCTGCTTGCCAATAGGCTTTTATCTTCATTTTAAGAGAAGTATGCATTTAGAGCTTATACCATTGAGCCCCTGGAAAACCAGCAGTTCCTGAGATAATTTTTAAAGTTAATTTATTTTTAATCGAATTGCAATGACAACCCCCTTTTCCCTTCTCTGAATTTAGAAAAAAAATTGTCGCTAGATTGTAAAACTTCCCTCGCTAAACAGGAAATTTCTCAATATAAAAGCTGTCAGACTTACTAAACTAGATTCTTGAACGCCCTTAACGAAAGAACTTTAGCGCAAGACGAAATGTCAGTTTTGACATGCCCCTTGTAATCTATACGATTAATAGAACGCGGTCAATGCCAATCGGCGTATATTCAATCTCATACAAGTCATCCTCCCATAAATTGGTATATCAGAAAACTATTATTCAAATTGACAAGCAGTCACTATCTTCACAACAACAACTTCATTTCGTATTCGAATAATAGCCCCGCAATTAGATCCATACAGAGATGATAGTTTCCAACAATGAAACTAAATTTCGTGACCATTTCAAAGCCACAAAGCTGTCAACGTTACCAATCAATCTCTGTCGTTGCGAGGAATTTACATATCTAAACATAATGGACATCACTTAACATATCAAATGATCGTGTTAAACAATCAGCACAGACACAGAAAACTGCAATAATTTACCTATTCACTCACATTCTCGTCGATGGCTTCTCATCATCTGTGTACGCCTCATTGATTGCTGCAACAATATACAAAAATTGTTCAAATAAAACTCCGGAGGTAACTTTAACATGACAATTCTTACTTTCAAAGTTCTTCATTCGAATGCGTCCTACTTCGGTGCCGAAATCTGCCGGTGGTATTTGTCCATTGGAGCCGCTCATCTGATTACCTGGATACATGTCTGGAACGACCTGATCCGGCGATGGATACATTGTTATGTCTTCATTTTTTTGTCCAGTGTTCTCTTCTTTTCCCTTGATCGCGACCGTGTCATCCTCCACCCAACGATCTCGGAATGCCGGCGATCTGAATACCGCCACCAAGACAAGGAACACGAGGACAGATGTTCCGATCGCAATGCCGACCCACATGAGAATTCTTGATCGGGTGTCTGGCAATTCATATTCCATGATATCATTCCGCTCAAAGATCAACTTGCCAAACTTTACCCACATCTCTTCCAATTGCACATTACTCAAGCCCGCCGGTTCACGTGGTGTTCGATCTTCCATATATGGATCCAATGTAGATGTCTTGCTAGTATCGTTATAGAGAGTGATAGCGAACTCAACTTCAACACAATCTTCTGAACCGGGCCAACTGCCGAAACATTCCGCAACTCGGATGAGGGTAACATTCTGCGGAGTAGCCTGTTCAAGACTTAGTTTGGTTGAGTTGATGTAAGAGTTGGTTGAGCTGGCGAATAGCTGTTTGAGTTTTGTCCATGTTGCCTCGGTTTGGTTCTTGTGTGGCACCACTAGCAGCTTACTAATTGTATCGAGTTGGTCAAAAGGTATAGTAATGTCAGGTGGCTGTATAGTAGGTGGTGGAATTTCTCCGTAAGGCGCGTAGCTTATCGAGAACCCTTTGTAGGCATGTCCTTCGATTGTTCTAGTTTCAAAAATGAGATTTGCTTTTGTATAACCCAAAGAACGTATATTTAAAGGTTCTTTCAGTTTTCCAGTTAGAATAATGGGACGACTTTCACTTCCGTCGGCATTCAGGGGTGTCAACGAAATGTAGTCTGAGGTGGGATCTATATCCAGATCGTTGATAATTATGTTCATGCCAGTGGAATTTGTGACCGATAAACTGAAATGATAAAAAAATACATTTAGAAGGCATTTTTTTGACAGAACAAAATCTATAATTTTTTTTTCTTGACAGGAAGTGAACCACGAACGTCACTGTCAATTATCGAAGTACCTACGAATTGTAACAAATGAGTTACTATGCACAACAATTAGCTAAAAACTCATGGCTTTCCTACATTCAACGGATGTATGTTGAACACGGGTTGGTGATGAAATCTCCTTTTCCAAAATCCCATTTTACAAAACCACATTTCCAAAATCCCCTGTGCTGAAATCCCTTACTCCAAAAGACCCTAAGAGAAAATCCCCAAGGGCAAAAAAAAGCTCGATACGTATGAGGGGCATGCTGCCCCCTTGCAACTCCCCTGCTTGGGGTCACTGTAGGATTTGAAGTAGGTGAAAGGTTGGGTATATGCAAGGTTTAGTTTGCTTGTGGGAGATTTTGGCATAGGGGATTTCGTCCCGGGAGTTTTTGGAAAAAGAGAAGAAAAAATGAGAGACTATGTGCAATAAGTGATTTTGGAAAAGGGAATATCTGCCAACCGTGGGAACACTTTGAGGCAAAATCTTACAATAGTTTGGACGGACAATTTTGCATTGTAAGGTAGTTGGCTATTGACAGTCATTGTCAGAACATTGACAGATCTGACAACGTTGTAAAATATGACAATCGTCTGTTCTTAGATTTAAAACAAAACAAAAAAATTTTAAATGCGCTAACAACTACTGTCAATTCATTTGCTTCAATCGGCAGCTACATAGATTAGGAAAATGAAATGACCACCGTAGAAAATGATTATGTGCGGAAAATGCATTAATATTGTAATTTAACCTTTACCTCTAATTATGCTAAAATCACAAATCGCATCACTCAAGTTAATTGACGTATACGACCATTTAAGCCATACGTACCTATCCCAAACATTAATGTGCATGTAAACATTAAACATACGGTAATGGTTAACGTATATGGCTTTATTATGTCGTTTGGTAGGCATTATTATATCGCATGCTTTAGAAAATACAGAATAAAATAAAACATAAAATAAACATCGCATTATCACCTAAAATAAGAATCATAACCACTTTAATAAAATACCATAGATTAGCCGCTTATCTTTGTGACTTACTCGACGTATTCCCACCTATTAGCCAGTAGGTATATTTACCCGGAGTTATTTGATGCTATCTTTGGCTTAATTTAAGATCAACGCAAATATGTAGATACGTATATGTGTTATATCAGACACTACTTGTGCGTCCCCAAAAGATAAATGCAACATAATACCAAGCAAACCCACGCTTGACTTCAGATTCAACTGAATCATCCACAGATATGCTGCATAAGCAAAATGTATTATAAACAAACCCACGCTTGACTTTAGATTCAACTGAATGATGAACCAATACAAATCTTATCTACAAAATTACTGCATAAACAAAAAAGCACTATATAAAGGGTCCATCTGACCATAGACCACTCAGTTCTGTATCACACTTCGTTTAAGCCCAAGATTTCCCCCCACCAGTGGTAAGGAATCTGAAGCTCAATAAAAATATTAAAAATTAAAAAAGTTGTTTCATTTAAAAGTTGGTTTCTGTTCGTTAAGAACAGAAAGAAAATATATTTTTTGTGTTCAACAAGAAACACAAATAAAAGTGGCGCAGTCGGTAGGATACCAGTCAGACGTATAAGTGAAAATTATAAAGAGATATGGTACTCCAGTGATCGAACCGAAAAGAAAAAAAAATTTTTTTTCTCGCGATCAAACATTTTTGTGAAACCAAAAAACACCGAACGAATGTCGATACGACTCACAAACATTGAGAAGTGAAAAGTGAATAATACAATCGAACGAATATCGATTTATACACTTAAACAAATCAGTGACAAACAATTTATTTGAACGAACATTGAATAATTGTTAATTAGAAATTATTTAGTAATTCAGTCAATGCATATGACCTATATTACGAAATCCGTAGAGGAAAAATAATTTGAAGTAGAAAAAGAAACCCAACGATATACTATCTCAACTTAAACTGGAATTCCGAAGACGAATAGCAAGATTTAGAAGAAACAACTTAAGTAGAAACATATCCCCAGACATAATGGAGTTGGCGAACAATAATCAAGGACAACATCCTCAAAATCCAGCACTACAACAAGCTGCACAACCGGATCAACAAATTGGTAATTTAAATTTAAGGTCCCTAGAATTAAATCCCCTTAAGTATATTGAACGTTTACAAAATTTCGATGGAAAAACTGAAGATTTACCTATTTTTATTTCAAATGTAGATGATATCATTCCTACATTATTAACATACAATGAACAGTCACAAAAAATGTGCATAAATATTTTAAAATCAAAATTCATAGGTAAAGCTCGACAAGCAATAGAGATACATACACATCTAACAAGATGGGTAGATATCAAAGCTATGTTATTAGAAAATTTTGGTGGTTTTAAAAATAGTTATCAACTCTATGAAGAGTTAAGAAGCGCCCACTTTGGTGGAGACGTTTTAAAATTTTATAATTACATTCAAAGAATATTATCATTACTAAACCAAAAGTGCCTTCAAGAAAATAACATATCAGATATTACTAGGAATACAGAAACTGCATTAAATATATTTAAAGAAAGATTACCTATACACATGAGAACAATTCTTTATGCATTAAAGCCAGCCACTATGGAACTCGCTTTGCATGAACTAAATAGCGCAGGGTTTGTCATAAGACAAAATAGTGACACAGACAGACAGAAGTACAATAATAAAAGAATAGAAAACAGGCATAACCAAAACCCTAACAAAAATAACTATAGGAACCAGAATTGGCAACCGAAGCAATATGCGCCTAACCAACAACGTCCTTATGGTAATAATAATAACAATAATTATTATAGAAATCAAAATTACCAGCAACCACAGCGTCTTGAACCAATGGAAGTAGATCCATCATCGTCTCAAATACGAAGATTCCAACAACCTAGACAACAAAATAATTATGTAGAAACAAGAAACGAACAAATTTCAGAGGAAGCAAATTTTTCGGCATTTAGCCTCGGAACCTCACTTCCCTATATTAAATTAGGAAAAGCAAATAAGATTATAAGACTCCTAGTTGATACAGGAGCAACTAACAGTCTTTTGTGTGAACAAGATTCACCAAGAGAATATGTATATTAAATGGCGTATCAAACCTATGACAATACGCACAGCAGGCAACCCAATAGTCGTCACAAAAGACGTTACAATTCCAAAAACAAAAATTGCACTACCAGTTAAATACGATTGTGAATTCCAAGTATATACTTTCAATGAAGAGTATAATGGAATTATTGGAAACAACATTTTGATTCCAAACAATGGGGAAATAAACTATAAAAATAGAACATTAAAATTGAATGACCAAATCATACCATTGTTCTTCAACGCAAATGAAGAACTGGAATATGAAGAGTCTATCAACTATTTTAACGAAATCTCTCCTATAGACCCCATTATAAACAATACAATTAATAAGGATTTACGAATAGATCACTTAAATAAAGAAGAAAAACAAAAATTGTTTAAAGTAATAAAAGAATGTGACGGAACATTCTACAAAAAAGGAGATGATTTGTCTTTTACGAACCACGTAAAACACAACATCCCTACGGAGGACAACTCTCCAATATACACAAGGACATATAGGTATCCTGAGATCCACAAAAAAGAAGTGGATAGACAAATAAAAGAGATGCTTGAGTCAAAAATAATTCAGCATTCTACTTCACCTTATAATGCTCCAATTTGGGTGGTACCTAAAAAAGAGGACCACGCAGGTAATAAAGAATGGCGAATCGTTATCGATTATCGGAAATTGAATAACGTAACTAAAGAAGACAAATATCCCATTCCAAACATGGACGCAATATTAGATAAATTGGGACATGCAGTGTATTTTACTACACTAGATCTCACAAAAGGGTTCTATCAAATAGAAGTGGAATCTAAAGATAGAGAAAAAACAGCATTTAATACATTAACTGGACACTACGAGTTCTTGCGAATGCCATTCGGATTAAAGAATGCACCCGCAACCTTTCAAAGACTTATGAATGAAGTCCTGAAAGACTATATAGGAAAAATATGTTATGTCTATTTAGATGACATAATAATATTTTCTTCAAGCCTACAGGAACATATGGATTCACTGTATAAAATCCTATTGACACTCAAGAATGCAAATCTTAAAGTATCATTAAACAAATCTGAATTTCTACGTAAGGAAACAGAATTTTTAGGACATATAGTAACTCCAAACGGTGTAAAACCAAATCCAAAAAAAATTGAAACAATACAAAAATTCCCTATCCCAAAGACAATAAAGGAAATTCAATCCTTTTTAGGTTTAACCGGGTATTATCGTAAATTTATTAATGATTATGCAAAAATAATTAAACCCCTAACTTTGTGTTTAAAGAAAAATAGTAAAATAAATATAGAAAATGAAAGCTATAAAGAAGCATTTTATAAATTAAAAGCTTTAATGACAAACGACCTAATGAATAGGCACCCCGACTTTTCAAAAGACTTCGTTTTAACAACCGATGCAAGTAACTTTGCTTTAGGAGCCGTGTTAAGTCAAACACATGGTCCTCTCTCATTTGCATCACGGACATTAAACAAACACGAATGCAATTATAGCACAATCGAGAAAGAACTTCTCGCTATAGTTTGGGCAACATCCCAATTCAGACATTACCTATACGGTAGAAGATTTGTTATAAAAACAGACCATCGTCCATTAGTATGGCTACAAAATTTAAAAGAACCAAATAGTAAATTGCAAAGATGGAAGATCAAACTTGAAGAGTATGACTTCGAAATACAATACGTACAGGGGAAAGAAAATAAAGTAGCAGACGCACTATCCCGGATAAAAATAGAAAATAATATCAATATGATAAATAACGGATACGATGATGACGTACACACTCAACACAGCGCAGAATCAGATAATTCAAGCTTAATCCCTATTAGTGAAAAACCGATTAATATTTTTAATCGACAAGTAATTCTTAAAGTCAACGCAAATGACGAAGAAACAAAAATTATTTATCCACATGTTGGGAAAAGAAGAATTCTATTCACACGCAAAGAATTCAAAGAAAAAGACTTTGAAGATATAATTAAAGAAGTAGATATTAAAATGTTAAATGGCATATATATAGAAGATGAGGACATCTTTAAAAAATTCCAAGAGAAATGGAAGTTAGAAAATACAAAATCAATTAAAATATTACACAGAAGCACAAAACTCTTACAAGATCTTAAAATAGACGAAGCAAATGAAATAATATTAAAAACACATAAAAATAACAACCATATAGGCATAGAAAAAGTATATCTAGATCTTAACCAAAAATATTATATACCAAATTTTAAAACCTTAATAAATAAACAAATTAATAATTGTCATCTATGTTTGACAAAAATCGAAAGAAACCCGATTAAGTTACCATACGAAAAAACAGTAACCCCAAAAAATCCAAATGAACACTATCACATAGATATATGGTTCCTAAACCATAAGAAAAAATACCTTTCATGCATTGACAAGTTCAGTAAATATGCAGCTATATAGAACCTATAAAACATAAAACATACACCGACGTTTTAAATGCTTTAATGAAAATATTTACGTATATGAAAAAACCCAAACAAATTACCCTTGATAACGAAAACGCTTTTGTTTCTGAAACATTGAAAAATTTCTTAGAAAATAATGATATAAATGTTCACTATTGTACAGCTAATCGCCATACAGGTAATTCAGACATTGAACGTCTCCACAGCACACTTAATGAACATATACGAATTTTAACCCAAATACAAGAATCAGGTGAGGAAAATGAGCCCATTGAACATACAATTAAAGCAATAGACACTTATAATAATGTCATTCATTTAACAACAAAAGAAAAACCTATAGAAGTACATTTCAATAATATCAACAATGAATTAATCTATAAGCGTATCGAGGAAAGTAAAACTAAAATGTTAAATAAATTAAACATAAATAGAAAGGATGTTAGCATAGACGAAAATTACGCAAAGATAACAGAACCAGAAAGAATAAAAAACAAAATAGCCCCGAAACATAAGAAGGTGAAAGTAATTAATAAATGTAACAAGAAATACACGTTAGAAGAAGGAAACAGATTTAAGAAAAATCCTAATCGTATTCTTCATAAAGATCAATTTAGGAAAATGAAAAAATACCAACAAATAAAAACATCCCATTCTAGGTCTACTAAAGATACCACATCAAATAAGGCAACATATGGTGACAATACAGAAAGCGATTGTAATTCTGATGATTATGACGACCCTCAGCCAAGTACAAGCAGAGTTAGAAATTACTGATTTAAATAAAGGAAATGGTTTTACTTTAATCCAACTAAAAGAATACCCATTAATTAAAAGCTATGAAACGATTCTCCACATAATAAATTTGACAGAGTATGAAAATAATATAGAAATTATGGAAAGAAATGTTGAAGAAATGCCTGAAGAAAATGACAGCATAACTAGGAAAATGTCAAAAATACGTAAAGAGTTTGAAGTTCCTACCCCATCCTAAACAAAATAGACAGAAAAGAGGATTGTTTAACATAGTAGGAACAGGTATGAACTTTTTATATGGTACTATGGATGACAATGATCGCCAAGACATTGAAGAACATTTAAAAGTAATTGAAACAAACAGCAATAATGTAATTACAAATTTAAATAATCAAATAATAATCAACGATAAATTTAACAAACAAATAAATATATTAACTGAAACTTTGAACAATGAAACCAAAAATATAATAAATAGACTTAACACGTTCATAGGAAGTTACAACTATGAAAAAGATATAGCTAAAATTCAGTATGAGATAAAGTTAAGAGAAAACCTTGACTATTTACATGAGGATATAGACAAAATAAAAGAAATACTAATGACTTCAAGGTTAGGAGTACTTAGTAGAGACATTTTAACTACGGAAGAAATAAATAGGTACGGAATTAATATAAATAACTTAGATGAATTGAACCTCAGTTTGGCTCTATATAAAAACAGTATCATATTCATTATTAAAGTACCCAAATTTACAAATGAACTTTACAAAGAGATATACGTTCAGCCCATTCCAAATAAAGAAAATAATTTACAATTAAAAATAAATAAAAATACATATCTAACCAAAGATCAGACTATTTATGAAAATACAAAATACATGAAAAATATAAGTAAAATAAAAGATGATTGTATTGAAAATATACTTAAAAAATCAATGCACTGTAAACTTGTAAGAAATTTAAATGAAGAAGTATTAGAAATAGGAAATAACAATCTTATATTAATTAATGTAAAATTACAAAAAATTAAACAAAACTGTAACAATCAAAATATTATTATCAAAGGTAACTACCTAATTAAATTCGAAAATTGTAAAATTGAAGTAAACAATAAGGTTTACGAAAGACAAGACTATAAACATGAACCATTAATTCCCAATACCATTTTAGATATTAATTATACTAAAACCGAAGATTTAACTTTCCAAGAACTACATTATCAAAGCATAAATAATTTAAAAGAAATTCAAGAACTTCATTTTAAACATAAAAAGTCAAGTTGGACTATATACCTTATCTTTGTAACTATTATAATCATTGTAATCATTTTTGTTTATCTAAAAATAAGAAATAGAAATAAGAAGATTATAAATAATGTAAATCTTCCAACGGTCACTTTCCGACCCGTAGAAGACTCTAAAGGGGGAGGTGTTATATCAGACACTACTTGTGCGTCCCCAAAAGATAAATGCAACATAATACCAAGCAAACCCACGCTTGACTTCAGATTCAACTGAATCATCCACAGATATGCTGCATAAGCAAAATGTATTATAAACAAACCCACGCTTGACTTTAGATTCAACTGAATGATGAACCAATACAAATCTTATCTACAAAATTACTGCATAAACAAAAAAGCACTATATAAAGGGTCCATCTGACCATAGACCACTCAGTTCTGTATCACACTTCGTTTAAGCCCAAGATTTCCCCCCACCAGTGGTAAGGAATCTGAAGCTCAATAAAAATATTAAAAATTAAAAAAGTTGTTTCATTTAAAAGTTGGTTTCTGTTCGTTAAGAACAGAAAGAAAATATATTTTTTGTGTTCAACAAGAAACACAAATAAAAGTTATGTATATAACTACTGAATTGTCATTGCGTAGGGAACTACTTGTCAAGTGCCTTACGTCAATTTATCTTAAAGATTTAGGTAACAAATCATTTTTAAATTCCGTAGATTAATGTCTAGCACCTAGCACTAGTCACTTTGTAAACTTATAAATTTTACACTGTTAACGGATCTAAGCAAATGTCAGACGACTACAACCGCTTTTGTGAGAATTATGTACTTAATAAGTGTATAATCATATTACAAATATTAGAAAATCTTCATAAGATAGCAATTATCATTTTGTTTAATGCTAAAACCATAAATACAAATATTGTAATGCATGTTTCACTATTCCTTCAAGCCGCCTTTGCGCTACAAAGCCAAATAATTGGCCGCGTTCCATTGACCGCTAGATGACTAGCGGCATGCCAAACTCCATATAAAAAAAACTGACATTTCAGCATTTGCGCTAGAGCTCTAGCACATTTTGTGAAATATCCTTTTCTGGGAAATGTTTCAATCTAGCGCAAAATGAACTGCTAGATTAAAAAAAAAACGAACTGTCAAAACAAAAGTGAAAATGCAGAAGTCAAATATTTCCAATTTTGTGTAAAATGTGAAATGAAGCTTCTATGTAATTAATATACATTGTATTTGTTTATTTAAATAAATAAATATGCGGCATGATGGCCCAACATACATTTTTGACTCTCATGAAAATGAAATAATACGAATTCAAATTGGTTTTAATGTCACTTTGCCGCTGCCGCTAGATCTCTAGCGCCAGCGTTCCTCCATCAGGGATATTATGTGCTACATGACTAGCGGTCAAAAGAACGCGGCCATTGTCACATTATTTATTCGAACGAATGTCAATCATATACACAAACCTAGGAACTGCTGTATCGACTGCAGTTTTTTGTGGTCAAAGTCAGCTTTGAAAAATTAATTTGATAAGAGGCATCGCATAGATAATATTATAAGTTTCAGAAAGCAAACCATTATTTTAATAAGTGGGAAAAATAATGTCGAGCTCTATCAAACCGTTCATCGTTGTAATAAATATACGAGTCACTTACTTAAGTCATACCATAAAAAATGTAAGCAAAATTGGCAAGCATTAACTCAATTTTACTCAACTTTCACACAACCAAACTAAAGGTGCTAGTACACGATATGTAGCACGCCTCATATGTATGTGGGTCTGACGTAATTTTGACGTCAGCGTATGGAGCCAATAGCTACATACCGTGTAGGTACTAGCCCTCTTTGTGCCACTCACATAAGGTACTCATACGTATGAGGCACAATATGAGGCACGATATTATGAGGCACTCGTGTGTGGCTTTTCGGCATTCCGTGTACTACCCTGCCAATCCGCTACGCTGTTTACGTTTAATCAATTATTTTACACGTAATCGCAATTGGTTAAACGTCAATTCTTTTATATGGAGTTTGACATGTCAAGTCTGCAATAACAAACAAATTTCAAGTGCATGTAGTATTTACATTTATTGTCACTGATTAACAAAATTTATCTGACAGCTTAAGGTAATCTACAATAGTTCAGTCTATATCTCCCATCCCCCATTAAATCGTTTATTGAACTATGTCAAAATCCAATTTATCAACGACATGTGTTTTACTAATCAGATAATTACTGTAAGGTTGTAATTTGCTTAATCAATTTGATGTGATCTTGACACATTTTGTCACATTTAATTAAATTCATAAAGCATTGCATTATGGATGAAAGGAACTTATCACAAGGGGATCAAAACAGATTTGTTAATCAAATATAAATGACATATATGACGTTTCCAAATAAACGATGACATATTCAAGTGGCAATATGAATCCGTTTCTTCTTTGTTGTTTTCGATTGGGCAAACAGGTAAATTTAATAACAAAAATATGAACTTAAATATAGACTGTATGAGATCAATATTGGAAGAAGTCTTTAACCCGTGCCTTATATAGACGTCGGAGGAGTTCCCATCGAATATAACTAAACTGTGAGGATGCATCTATATCTACGATATAGGATTACGAATGGATGGATTGTGGTAATTTGGATATTCTGCTAATGCCAAGGCCGGTCAAAAGCCTTTGATATGTCGACGGTTCTAGATTTGACATATTGTTCGATTGATGACCTGCTATATAAGTTAAGTAATTTAGGCTACGATCTACCTAATCGGTTGAGCCAAAGACTTGGTCATCATTACGGGCAACGAGGTAAAAAAAAAATCACTTATTGTATGCAACGCGCCCTTAAGACAGTCCTGGAATGGCGTAGCGATGAAAATCTATCAAAAAATCCAAGTAAGGCTGTCATAGTCCCTTTTACAAAAAGAAGAAATTAAAACTTAGGTTAAATTTCAGAGTACTCCGACGAAGACTAAACTGGAACTCATACATCAACAATAAAATAACTAAAGCAACAAAAGCTTTATGGGCTTGCCGACGAATGTACATATGATACAACTTGAGGAATCTCACCTACTGGATCTATACAGTTATGATCAGGGCCATTATAACACATGCTTCCCCAGTATGGTGGACCAAAGCCAACGAAAAAATCTTAATGGTACCACGCCTCTAGCATGTCTTTTGTCTGTCTGGAGCCATGCGTACCTGTCATATGCCATAATATGACTAACACCTCTCCACATATGTATTAATAAAGTGGCAATTCGCAGTTCGGCAAGTTTGATACAAGCGAAAAAGATAAGTCTCAAGAACCACCCGGAAGTAACGACTTTGCTCTCAAAACTCTCAGAACTTGAAATGATCTGCGCGGTCAAAGTGACCTAAAGTGGTATACGGATGGTTCAAAAATGGAATCGGAGGTTGGAGCTGGTATTCAAGGGCCAAATCTCAATATCTATGGGAAAAATCCCTACTGTTTTTCAGACAGAGCTCAGGTATTAAAGGCGCTACCATCCATATATTTACGTAAAGCCAATCAGCTATAAAAGCCCTTAGCTCACTCATTAATAACTCCAAATGAGTACTACACTGCTTCAATACCCTCCAAACATTTAGTACCAGAAACAAAATCAGTTTATAGTGGGTTCCCGGTCCTTGAGGGAATTGAAGGAAATGAAAATGCTGATAAACTTGCCAGAAAAGTCTGGGAAAATCCTTTTATAGGACCAGTACCTTTCTGTGCAATCCCCAGATCAGCTATAAACTCGGCCATAAAAAGCTGGCAACACAATAAATGCATCTCATATTGGGAGAACATCACTGGTTTTAGACTGGCCTAAAAAAGCAATTCAGCCTTTTAAAAATGATGCCAAAAAGTTTCTCAATCTACGCAGGAATGATTTCAAAAATTTAGTAGGTTACCTAACAGGTCACCACGGTCAGAGTATATCCATTAATGAGCACAAACCAGTAAGAAATAGACCGTCGACTCCTCCCACATAACGGACTTTGCCTACAAGCTGTTGACACCATAGGATTTATTTATGTGTTGGGCCTGTATAAATCAAAGGGAAGAAATTACGGCACACGCATACTTAGTAAAATCCTATGGCAGTTGCACCTGGCAGTGGTTTATGGCAGTGGGGCTGTGTTCTGAAGGTTTCTTCTTTTTTTCCAGTTACACTTCGTTCACATCACAGTTTAGTTTTAGGAAATATTAAATTGTTCAAACTGTTGATATCAATTAAAATTGGCGATGTAAAGGAATATTCACATGAGAATGAACAAACGAATTGATAATAATATGCGAACAAACAACTTTTGATGCATTTATATACCTAACAAAAAATTGCTCATTTTACTATTGCAAGAGTACATAGAATAATAATTAATTAATGCATCAAAATATGGAAAAAACAAGTTTAAAGTTTGAAAAGAGTTTAAACAACGAAATTTCGAACTGAAAATGTTTGCCTCGAAGGAAAACACCCTTGGTGTGAATTTTCACAAGTTATAAATGTAAATTGACAGTCAAAACATAGTGCCAAAATGAAACTCTTTTCGTGATTTATTTTTCACTTTGGTTTATTCACGTGGTTTTCCTTTATTTGTTATTTTTATTTTGTTATTAGACCTGTTTTATTGCACATCTATCTCAGTGAAGTAAAGAAAAGTAGAAATTTTAACACGCAATTACAACAACTACACACTGCTTGACACTAAGGGTATTCATGCAACGTCGTAAGTTTACCATTCGCGTGAAGAGAAAATTGCACATTTTACTATTCCTAGTGTAGAATAATTAGTTATTCTATCAAATTGTATTAAGAAAACAACTTTTAAAAGGGTTTACATAACGAAATTTCCAATTCCAAACTTTTTGAGGTGAACGAAAACATACCTACTTTGTTTGGAATTGAAAATTTCGTTATTTAAACTCTTTTAAAACTTGTTTTCTTAATACAATTTGATGGATTAATCATTTATCCTACACTTGGAATAGTAAAATGTGATATTCCTATTTATAAAAACATCAACAGCCGTATTTATTAGATTTCCTTAAAATGCCTCTGAGAGCTTGTTTAGTTAAACATCGCGTAAGAATTTACGCAGCCTCTACGCTACTTTGCTGAAATTGTTATTTATAAACATTTTTCCACTGTTGCTTTACTAAACAGGGTTGGTGTCCAGATAAGGGGAAATATATGAGAAACTATTACAAAAAATACAGAAAACTAGTACCTTCTTACACTGAAACCGACATCAGCTGTTTTCTGAAAATTTTTTTGTGTAAACAAAAATACTTGAAATGAAGAAATCAAATATGTAGGCACCTAATGCAAACTTTCACTCAAAAAATCCGTGCCTGAAAGCAACTGAGCTCTATGTTGCTGATCCTGATGGCCTTATGAAGATAAAAAAAAAAAAACAAAACGAATAAGTATCATTACACCGGATGACCATTTATTTCATATTTTGTGAACAATTTTTCCATAGCACACACATAAAACTAGATTGTTTCATCCAATTTTGAAATAAATTAGAGCTGAAATAAAAAAAAAATCTAAAGGATATGCTTCTCAAAACAAAAAGAATAACATCACCAGCACGCATGAAAGAATAATTGCCACAATAATTGAATACGAATTTAAGCATTTATATCCTCTTCAATTAGAAAACATATTCGTTTTTTGAGACACGCGAAAAGATAGTGAGAGCACTAACACATAGGTCGATTTAAAATAATACTCGAAATAAAATAAAAATATGCGTTAATTTGCAAATTTTTGCAATCACTATTCAGATTCATGATTCCACCCCAAAAATGACATTTGTAAAGAAAAAAAATTTACGCAAGCTCTACGCAGCCTCTAAACGCAAATTTTTGTGTTTAAGTTACGTGGCCTCAAAACTACGTTGCTTAAACTCGAAAATTGTTTATAGATAAGGTTTTCCTGCGTAAGGGTATTTTAGAGGGTGCGTAAAGTTAAGCAACCTCTACGCCACGTTTATAAATACGGCTGCAAAAGTATTATAAATGCGTGCAAAGTATTTTTTTTTTTCTGATTTCGCGCCTTTATTTCAAGTGTGAAATGTCACATTGACCTCGTCGTAAGTTTACCATCACGGTTTTTTTTTAACATCTTGTGTGATTTTCCATACAAAATTTGACAGTTCATTTACCACGTTCGTTACGACGTTGCATGAATACCCCTTCTTTATAGATGTGCAATAAAACAGGCCTATTGATGAATAAATGCTGAAAAAGTTAAAGTTTTTCGGAGACAAGAATAAAACATAACCAACTCGAGGAAAAGAAAAAAAGACGCGAGCGTTTATTCGAATTTCTTGTGAATTGAAAAAAGTATTAGTTTTCAAATGAGCGAACAAAATATTATCAACGATATAGATTATATTTTCGCTCAAAATTAAGTTTAAATCATTCCAACCAGCCGTCTAGCTACTTGCAATATGATTTTATCTAAAATGTAAACAGTACCTAAACTTAGTTCCCAACGTTTCTTAACACATCCCAATAAATGGCCGCTTTTATGTTTTATTTACATTCCCGCCATTAATTTTGACATTTACACGTATTCACAGACAGGGTAATTTTTTCCGGGGAGAATCGGGTAGGTGTACGGAAAGTCGGCGGTCTAGTTCTCTGTGGTTTGTGTTAATGAGTAGGGACACTCTCTCTACATATGCATTTCCTACTACCACAAAGCAAAATGCAGAAAAAATCGTACAATAAGTGGAAGCAGGTCGAAAGAATACTTTTTACCTGCATACAACGACTGCTTGAGAAAAAAAGGGTACACAACACATTTTGCCTGTACCACTACATGGGGCTTGCTGCGTACGACAAACGATTGTGGGTTTTTTCATAAAGCATTTTTAAAGGCGACCTGAAGTGATGTCAGTATATTAGTATTTTCTCTCAACCATGCAGGTTGATCAGGTAACCAGCTTTGCTGTAGTTTTTCCCATTGGTTATTGATTAAATGGTCTTTGTTATGGACATGAAAAAGAAATGTTTCATTCTCTATCACGAAATTCAACCCTTTTGCCTTGCTACGACTTCGTTAATTACCATATTTTACGATTTTAAGTTTTATTGCCAGCACTTTTTAGGTAATATAATTCACAGCAGATGGTCATACTAATTACTTAGGTTGGTTGTAGAGGGGATTGTTTACATTTTTTTCGCACGTATTTTTAAAGGCGACCTGGAGTTGGATTGTTATCAGTCGTTCATTACCATTAATTGACGAAGTAAAGGGTGTTCAGTGTCAGTGCGTGTGGCAAACAATTAAAAATAGTGAAAATTAAAAGTTGAAGTTCAAGTTTGCATAGTTTAAGAACTTTAAATAAAATAATGGGAAAACATTATGTTAAATGTTTGGCGTGTGGGCGAGAGCAGAAAGAAAATTTTGGAGTTAAATATTTCAAAATACCGGATAATAATAATAGAAATAAAAGAAGACGGTATTAAGTTTCTTTTAACAAGAAATCTTAATCAAGATTGCTTGGAAAACACTTTTGCTGTTTTACGTAACCGAGGGGGAAATAACAAGTTGCTGACTCCATTTCAATTCATCTGTTCATTTAAAAGATCTTTTTCGGCAAAGTATATGGAAGATATTACACGTGGAAACTGTGAGCCAACTGCTAACCTGGAACTTCCAGACATTGAAGTGCAGATGGAACCACAAAAACAAAATAAGGACAATTTGGTTTACGCTTTCAAAACTGAACCTGACTATAAAACTGTGGACTTTAGTATTGATAATGCATTCTACTATTTCGCAGGTTATATTTTAAAAAATACCGCCTAAACCACAAGTGTGAGTTAAAACTGAGTCCGCAACTTAACGTTTCCTCCCTTTTTACATATTTTAAAGAATATGAAGATGCGAAATTGACACGGCCCAATCAAGAATTTTTAGACTCGTTAGAGAATCTTCAACAAAAATTTATTTCTTGTTTTCCAAATATGTACTACCTAAATAATTTTGAGGGGAATATTTTTAACTTTTTGAAAAATGAATTTCATTACAACTGTTGCAAAAATCAAAATAAGGAATTTCTTATCAAATTTTACGTCCGAGTACGGGTTTACTTTAGAATAAAACAGTTCAATAAAAATAACAAAAAATGTACCAACAAACAAAAATATTTAAGTGTAGCACACATGTGAATATAATATATTAGATATAAAATGTTCGATAAGAAATATTACAAATTGATTTTGCTTTTTTTTACGTCACACCCTGTACCACATTTTGAAATAGTTCGACTACTCTTCCATCCCTCTTTTACTAGAGCACTTTTAGTGCCGTCTATTTCTCGTGTATGTGTACTGCAAATTGTAAACTGATAAGAAACACGTGGAGAGTGTCCCTACTCATTAATGGATATACTCTGACCACGGTTTGCGATGTCACCTTAAAGAAAATGCAATAAGTCGACTCACGGAAGTGTCTTCAGAATGACGAACTAGATGAGCATATCATGTGTGAATGCCCAACCCTCTGTCGGTATCAGAAGGAAGTAATTTTTCAGAGAAACAAAAAGTACCTACCGAAGATTAAAAGACGTCCCCTGCTGTATGCATCATCAGCTACATTAGGAATGTTGAGATAGAGACGCTACTTAATAAATAACCAATTGGTAGGACACACTGCTAGCGTTTGTGAAATTAATTATTTTCGATAGGTTATGTATGGAAAAGTTTTTAAATTAAATTGTTTATTTGCTTTAGCATAAATGATTGACAAGCAACTATTATCACTGATTACCAGTGAAAGTTAAAAAAAAAAGTGTTTCTAGCAGCTAACTCACCTACAAAAGCAATCAAATTTGATTTTTTTTATCCAATTGAGCAGTAGAAATCTAAAATCTCAGATCAAAATCTAAAATACGCAATCGAAAACAACATTAGTATTATCTTCTAAACTAATGAGATATTTTTTCTTATGTAGACGCAGCTTATTGATAAGTTAAGAAATATCGTTTACTTCTTATACATATTCCAAGGTAACCGTAAATGTTTGTTTTAACAGAGTGATAATAGCATTTTTATTGCACTATCTGATTGCATTTTATAACAAAAGTAGGAATATTCTAAACCAACAAAGTTCAACACGAGAATTTATCGATAATACTGCAGCGAGTATCCATATATTTTACAATGTGATTCAGAACACCTGATGACAGCAGACGACCTTTTTAACTGACGTCAATTTACATTCAAACATTTTCAAAATCATACTGATTAAGACTTAGAATTATTGTAAATAAAATGGCTGCTTGAATCGAGCAAACGGAAACAAAACTAACAAAGTCACTAGGGCGTATACGTAACATAATTTATTATTCATCATCAATCAAAATCAAAGTGTAGGAACTACTCAACATTTTTTTAGTTGGATTTCATTGACTCATTAGTTATTTTATTTAACTTATGTAAATTATTTGCAGATTATGCTTATTGGCAATCTTAGAAAACATTAATTATTCAATGTTCCATTTAGTGGAAGAGTTTGCCTCCGTTGTGTATCAGAAGCGAGTCGAAGAAAGTGCAAGTGAGCATGTGACTAGGGTTTTGTTGTAAACATTGATATAAATAATTCATGAGTGTCTGTTTTTGAGTATTGTAGAGAAAACAAAAAATGGCGACATTATTTACTGGAAGTAGATATTTAATTAAAATTTAGTTTCTGTCATGTTTGACAAAAGGTAAATAAAAGCGCGATTGTCAACAGTTGATAAACACATTGGTTTATAAGTTTTTATTAAGTATGTATTGTCGTTAATGGGAATGACAACTTTAGTGTAATACATTGCAACGGGTAAATGGTGAAGAAATAAATAGTTGGATCTAGACCTAGACCTAGACCTTTCAGGTACTTACTTGACGCTAATTTCATGCTGAAACTGAACGGCTGTATTGACAATGACAATTAATATACTCTTTAGAAAGTTAGTGATGAAATATTCTATTCCAAAATCCCCTGTTGATGAAATCCCTTACTCCAAAAGACCCTAAGAGAAAATCCCCAGGGACAAAATCCTCCATTCTTAGATTTGCTGTTATTAATTCTGTCGTCGCGCCACCTAAAAATGGTGTTAAAAAGTGAGATACGTATGGAGGGCATGCTGCCCCCCTCAACCCCCCTGCTTGGGGTCACAGTAGGATTTCGAGTAGGTGCAAGGTTGGGTATATGCAAGGTTTAGTTTGCTTGTGGGAAATTTTGGCATAGGGGATTTCGTCCCGGGAGATTTGGAAAATGAGAAGAAAAGAAAATTAGAAATTTTGTCCAATAAGGGGTTTTGGAAAAGGGGATAACGTAGGGATCCCATTTCAGATGTTATGTTTTCCCCAACACACCAGCACTACGCCCACAAGCACTTCCTCAATACAAATCAAAAAACGAGATTGAACTTTGTAGAAACTGAGTGGGATATAATGTAATCATTTACACCAAGTCAATGATGTCAATGAACTAAATGAACGTATTCACAAAAGCGAATGTGCATTTCAATTTCAGTGAATGAAACAAAGGTTAAAGAGTTATTGCCATACTATAAATGCTAAAGATAGAGCACAGTAAAACAACTTGTTGATTGTTGACATAAATAAATCCTACGACATTTTGGAAATAAGAAAAAAAAATTCACAGATTGAACCGATTATGTTGCAAGCGTGCAAATGCATTAAAACGTCAAATATCACTGCCAGCTGTCATATTGCGAAGAAGAGGCTCACTCCAAAATAATTTTAATTATGATCGATTATTAAACATTAAACAAAAATGCGACTCACGTCATCATTGCAACCACACGTGAGAAGTGGGTAACAGCGTATCAAAGTCGAATTGAGTGGTTTGAATAATAATTTTAAACTTGACTTCCGTAAAATGCGTCATAGGGGGCGAAGACAACATGTTTCGATGATAAGACAGAAAAATAATGTTACCGCGCAAAAAAAACTAAAAACAACTTTCTGAAGGCGTTATACCAGTATGCCTACATTTCGCGTTTGTTTTTATCTTGGACATCAAAATTCATCGCTGCAGTTGTAAGTAATGTGGTTAACCAGAAATTAAAGAGTCACAAGACAACTACAAAGTGTTGTTCAATTCGAACTGTACTATGATTACGTAGATGTTGGTTAGGCTTAAATATTTTTCTGACAAGTTTCTATAAAAGTTATTTTTATTGTTTTTAACCGGATTTCGATATAATGGCAAGGAAGAAGGTTATAAATCACTAATGAAGTAGGAAGTCATGTGTTGTCGTACTACTAATGAGAAATATATTCATTAGCATTCCACATCCACACTAATCTTATCAAGCGTCCAGCAACCCTCAGAGCAATTGATTTGCCGATAGCAATTGTTAATGGGATAGGTATTTGGAAATCTATTACGTTTCAGAAGCATTTTGCGATTAACAAAATAACTCATTACAATCTCCTCCTTGAGCTTGATCCTTGTACTCCATTTTTATAATTAGTCGCAGATCATTGTTTAAGTAACTTTACGCTATCGTACGAGTATTTCGATAACGCGGCAAATAATAAAAATGTTTAGGGTCAAGATTCTAGTTTAGTAATGTCGATTTCAATTGGTTTCACTAGAGGATTTCCTCATTCTGAAATCCAATGGAACAAGTAAACTGCTTCTGGTTGAACACACTAACGTATTGGTGAAATGTCAAAAATAATTCTATGACTGCTGACAGCTGTCTTGTATAAAATACATAAATTGCACTTGTGTAAGTCCTTCTTGAGTGCATTCTGACTTGAAAGAAATTCTGAGAAAGAATGACAGAGAAATCCTTTTCTTATGTCGTTTTCGGTTGGTCGTCCAAAACCGTCCGGAAGAACTCTCCGCCATTCTGAATTCAAATTCAGAAGCAAATTTCACGTCTTTTCAGTAGAAGAACTGTCAGTTGAGTGCCAATCGAACGCCTTCAGAACAGGGTTCGGACTTTACTGCAATTGCAGTAGATCTGCTGCTTCTTTCGTAAACAAAATTTATCTACTGCGCTACTGCGCCTACGCCTCAATCTACTGCACATTTTCAGAGAAGTTATTTGATTTTATTAGTTTGAAAATTAAAATATATTTTCGGTTTCGAAATAAAAGGAAAGCCTGTCATCACCTAAGAAAAGTGAATTGCATTCAGATGACAGTAGATAAATGAGACTAGTCAAAAGTATACTCCGCTTAAGTTGACTAGATTTGTCTGGACTAGATTACCAGGAATGCCACTGTCATGATTTCTATGTATATGCAGTTATCATTTTGTATATTCACTTATTCCACGAATTATGTTGAATTTGAATAACAATTTTATGAAATGGAATGTTAAATTAATAGGTTATGTACTCAGTCAAGGAACTAGTCGGGTTCAATGCGTTAGGATCTACATTAGGCAAATAATGTAATAATAGGAAGTATGTATTTATAGCTATAGGTACTATGTAATTGTGATGTTCTGTTTCAAAGAACAATAAAAAAGATGTTAATTAGAATTATAGCTGTTTCGAACTGTACCACTCATTCATCATAAGATTCCTGAAGTAATTTGTTTGAACAGTTGAATTCCAAAAGTCGATTCTCCTTGGAATAATTTTAATTATTTTTCCGGTAAGTGAAGCTGCACTCATCGATGAGCACTTTGCCACCAAATATTATTCAATACCACTCATAGATTGACAGCCATATTGCATTTTGTTCTTTTATCAGTTAGTCGTTCAATGAGAAACTGCCATCTACGAATCTAAGCTCTAAGCATACTGAACGCTGCCATTCTTGACTAGATTTGTCGGTTACTTCCTTATACGAGTACGTCAACAACTAATGGCGCATTTGATTATTCAGTAAAGATCAAATTTTGTTTGGTCCAGAACACTTTTTTGTTCGATTGACACAAAAAAAGGAATCTTTTTTGGAATCGAGAGCACTTTTCCGACTACTAATTTACAATTTTTTTATAAATCAAGTCAGGCCACATTTCAAATAATTAAATTTAACATTTAGCCAGTAAATAGAATTCGATTGCACAGGCAAAATCTGAAATCTGAGAGAAGAATCTGAAGAGCTCAATCGAAAACACTATAAAAAAAATCCTTTCGTGATCAATAAAGACCAATAAAGATTCAAACAGATCGATTTATAAAAAAATTATAATTTATTTTTAAATATGTATACATGAAATGTAGGTTTCCAATACAAACAAAAAATCTACTGCGCAAAAATTGGTTTTACTGCTGTTTTTTGAAAAATCTACTGCACAAATTAGTTTCTCAAGTCCGAACCCTGCTTCAGAAGCGTTCGGATTGCTTCCGGACGGTTCTGGACGACCAACCGAAAACGACATTAGAATCAACAGTAGAGTATTTTTTGCGCCAATGCAATGGAACGGTTTCAGAAGTGATTTTCTTGATTCCGGACGCTCCCGGAAGCTTCTTTATTGCCCAATGGAAAACGAAATAAGTCTAACAGATCTTTATCTTTATATTGCTGAGGTTTTGATTGGGCTAGATTTGGTGAAAATGATTACAGAGGGGTTTCCCGACAATTCAAGAATGTAATATCAAGAATTTGACATAAGTTATTGTAGGTTGACATTTATTTGTGTCAAAATGTGTCTGGAAAACTCAGTAGATTAGAGTAAAATTTAATAGATTCCACAGATATTTAATGATCATCCAAATAAATCAGAAAGGAGTGCTTGTCTATATATAAAAAAATCGCAATTATCAAGAAGTGACAATCATACCCACAATTCAAGTTAGTTTCGCGTTCAAGTCCCTTTGAGTCCAGACAATTCAAGTCGACTTACGGTAACTAGATTTATGAATGCGGTCTTTATAATTAAAATGTCAATTAATTCCTCTCGGCGGAACTTGCGCAGCGGAATAATATGTATAACCCTTCGAGACAACCATTGAAAACAAAATTAGCAATCATATCATAAAGTGAGTTTACTTGTAGGAATTTGTTCGATCATGTATTAAAGAAAATTCATAATTCTGTTCAAAGATGGTGAATATATCTTTTCAATTATGGCGAACAATTTCCGAAAATAATTGACGAATGTACAAGTTGAGCTGCGATATCTGGTGGCGAGGAAAAGAAACCTCTCAGATATACAGAAATCTGTCATCGGGAAGCGGTACGTGTATTTTTGTACAGGTAATTTATTTATTTTATAAATGAAGAACTGTTTTAATCAAAGTAAACGCCTTGTGGGTCTAAAATTCAAGTATTGTTTATCAACAATAAAATAACCCCGGGTCCATAAAATAAGATTTAAATCTTTTAAAAGTGTAATAAAAAACTTATGTTCGTTTCGCGTAAACAATTTTGTTTTTTGGATTAGACTCTTTTTTTTAACTGTTTAAAGTTCTTTAAATTATTGTAAATATTCCATTGATTGTGTAACATTATCCCAAATACCAATAGCGGGCCCAACTAACCAAGATTTATCTCAGACTTTGTCGATAACCATCTGTGAAATTGTGGAATATTTTAGCGGCATAAAACGATCCATTAGCGAAATGGAAGAGTGTATCTCAGTGAAATAAAGTAGATTTAGTAGAATCTTCAGCTCGCAATTACAATAACTATATAGAGTCTCGAAGTGTCAAGCAGTGTGTAGTTGTTGTAATTCCGTGTTAAAGATTCGACTTTACTAAACTTCACTGAGATAGATGTGCAATAAAACAGGCCTAATATCAAAAATGTTGAAATTCGATTGAATCGAGAACTTTACCTCGAACCTCGTCATATTCTGAGTTTGGATATAATGCGGCTCATTGTCGAATGAATATTTAGGTATGTAGGTAGATATATTTTATTTTTGAAATCGAATGTGAAAAATTTCAGCTGTCGCGAATAAATCTATTTGAGGACCGCTGCGGCTCAGTGGCTTAAATGGTGGACTACTGAGCGAGGCGTCTCAGGTCTGATCCAGGAAAAATACAAAGAGCAGTAATAAAAATAATTTTTAGTGCCTAGGATAACTTTTACGAAGTCACAATTTCCATATAAAATTATATATTCTGACAGTCAAATCATTTAAGTTGAAGGTTTATTTAACTGCACCACCTCTCGTCAACGTCTGACAAACACCCGAGAGTGTAACTGTCCTGGAAAGGCCTAAAAATGCTAGGTTTCTTTCATTGTCCGAAAATCTAGGTCTAGTGCCTATACGGACCTGTTTGCACAATATATTTATATGTATTATTATTTATTATTTTTGTAGGCGCAGTAGCGCAGTGGTTAGTGTGCTGGACTACTGTGCGAGGGATCCCAGGTTCGATCCCCGGAAAAACACAAATTACATCTTAAAGTTTTTTCTACTGCGCTACCTCTCGCAAACGTCTGACAAACATCCGAGAGTATGACTGTCATGAAAAAGCTTCTCAATTCAGCCGTTCGGACTCGGCATAAAATTGTAGGTCCGAACAAGAAACAAAATTGAAAATCTTACAATCTTGCAATCGCCTCTATTGTTATCGAATATTTCTCCACTTAAAGTTGGTTCAGAGCCAGTGCAGCTGTCAAACAGCTAACTAATTTAAGTTGCATGCTCAAAAAATTAGCGATCTTAAGTGCATACATAAGAAAATTATACGTACGAATAAGCAACGGTCAATTTTAGGACATTATTAAGACTCTGGGCCTTAGGTACCAATAACCATTTTTAACCCTCAATTTGAATAGCTTGACGGTGACAATAATTAATTTTATATGCTGGAGTCCTGGACACTAAAATTGATTATTAGTATTAGTACCGCGCTGTGACATTTTCTCCTGTCAAATATTTTAGTAGGTTAACATCAATTTAAATTAATTTCCTAATGTTTACATTTAAAACCCATTCATTGAATACATACCGCTGCTTGATGATTTTCTTAACCGGATACGGCAATGGATAGTTGTCAGATGTAACATTTTGTAATTCAGGACTTGACCGAAGTACGTCAGCAGCCTTATCTGAATTTACTATAACAAACGATCGTTGTCTTTGTAGAAATTTCTCCAAGGTACTTAATTGTGGACGGTGCACAGTATCTGTGCTATTTGATGTGGAATTTGTTAAACAACTTGCAAGTGGCACTACAAATAAATATAATCTCTTTAAAAATGAATGGTTTCGTAGAAAATTTCGTGTAAACTTTTCACGTACCACTTAGAAGAAAAACCGCACAAAGGACTCGCAAACACATTTTCAGGCAACTTTTCACCACCAAAAACACTACATAAACGAAGCACTTGTCTCGAATCGAATTCCTTTCGTATGAGTCTGATATCGCATACTAAGCTTGACTGAAAAAAACAAAACAATACACCCGTTTCCAATTGATTTGGAATCCCTTTTTGTATGCCAGCAGTAAGTGAAGCGTATCTTATCGTCGATGGTCGTGTACTATACTGTGATGGTGTGTTGTTCTCTCAAGATACCTCTCTCGCGTAAATTGGTCACGGAGAGTTTAGGCCAATACAACCCAATAGTAGATAATAATCACTTAACTTTTTGATTGATAAGATAACGAACGCATCTTTGCAAAGAAAAACAAACGTTTCTGGACGGTAGCAATGTAACTAAATCTTCAAGCATTCATAACATTTGAACGATTTTATTTAATGGACGAACTTTGGAAATCGCACGCGTGTCGTCGTTAAATCTGCGAACTTATGTGACTAAAAATGACTTTTATCGGTTTGGGTATAGTAACTTTTGTTTGTTTATTGTTATGGATGCGGTTCCATGTGACGCGACGACAGACAGGTGAAACATACGACTGCCAACGAGAGGTGGCTTGAAGATACTAAAAGTTAGATGTAAACAAATTGTCAAGAGTAAATGAATGACTGGTTATGCCATAGCCATAGCTTCGTCTTTTTGCTTTTGATGGTGATAGGTATACGGACTTGTAAGATTTTTGGTAGTTGACAGTTGAGTGAGCTTTTGTTTTGTTTAAAAAATGTCTGTTGTTTTAACTGATAGTAGAGGAATTTCTAGAAATTCCCAATTCAGCGAGTTTCGTTTAAGGAACTTGTTTGAACTGTCTTGAAGGTATATGTTCAAAATTATGTCAAAATAAATGCGCAATACCCCTAAAGAGGATAGCTATTAGGATAATGTAAATATTTAAAGGCCGTTGGCAAACACTAGATCGCTTCATCACAAATTATAAATAAAGTTGTCAGTTAGATAACTGTATAACTATAAGGTAGGTATCTGCGAGTAACTGAGCTAAAAAACGTCACTCGATAATGTGATGAACCATGATAAAGGCTTAAGTTACTGTCATATAAGTGCAATGCTTCGCTAATGGAAAATTGTTGGCCTTCTTTATTGATGAGTACCATAAGTCTTATTGGCTTACGATAGTAACTGAAAATGACGGCGCAAATGTCAAATTAAATGTATACAAGGACCAATAAAGACTTGAGTGACTCTTTTTTAAATTATTAATAAATTTATGAACGAATGTCTAGAACTGCCATTTAGACAGCTTGTATACATTAAAACTAAGTTCATTGATTTTATTAGGAAGAGAATTTATAAAATGCTGTCATGAAACGCATTGTGCCAGAAGATCTTCTTGTGAGTGGTTTTACTTTAACTCCTCTCTGCTTCACATATTGTTGCGTGCAATCAGGGGCGTAGCGAGGGTTCGAGCCGTCTTTCATTAAAATGCCGACTTTTTTAGGAACTTAACGACTGTATAAAAATCATTATAATCGGCCCAGCGGTTGTCAAGTTATAACGTCATCGAATTTTACCCCATAGAAGATGTTTTTTGTCAACACACAGGAACATTTCTGGGCCAATACTTACCTACAAAAAAAATAAATAGGTGGCGCAACAGGCGGGTGGCCTAGCTTCTCGCAACCATTCGTTTTGTGTGAGTTTCTATTTTTGGGACGAATGGAAGGGACCTACAATTTTATGCCGAGTCCGGACGGCTCAATTGAGAAGCTTTTTCATGACAGGCATACTCTCGGATGTTTGTCAGACGTTCGCGAGAGGTGGCGCAGTAGAAAAAACTTCAAGATGTAATTTGGGTTTGGCTGGATCCTATCGGGGGTGCAAATCATATAGGTGGACAAGGGGCAATACATGTCAAGCGACGAAACAAATATGGCCTAAGCTGGATTTAAAACGCTCCGAGAATTTGATTTCTCTCAACAGCCTGCATGTCGGAACTACAATAGGTGTTATTATTTTTAACCTAAAATAAGATTTCTAGATTATAAATATGTTGCAAAGATCGTGTGATTTTACGCCGCTTGACTTATTTCCAGGGGTACCTATACTTGAAGTCTTTGGTCTATATGGACCACAAGTTAAAAATTATTTCGGACTTTAAAGCTAAAATCGAGCGCACCATTCGTCATATACGGCCTGAAGTGATCGAAAAATTTGTCGAAAATTAAACTCTCATATGTAACTCGTTAACTTTGCCAATTTTAACCTGTTGTTTAGTCACCCTGCAGCTTGCAAACTAGGAGCGGCGGGTGAAGTAGCTGGGCGCAGTAGCGCAGTGGTTAGTGTGCTGGACTACTGTGCGAGGGATCCCAGGTTCGATCCCCAGAAAAACACAAATTACATCTTGAAGTTTTTTCTACTGCGCCACCTCTCGCGAACGTCTGATAAACATCCGAGAGAGTATGACTGTCATGAAAAAGCTTCTCAATTCAGCCGTTCGGACTCGGCATAAAATTGTAGGTCCCTTCCATTCGTCCCAAAAATAGAAACTCACACAAAACGAATGGTTGCGAGAAGCTAGGCCTTGGGTGTCAACCGTTTGTTGCGCCACCTATTTATTTTTTATTTTTTTTTTTTTCACTTCAAATTGCGATCTTGAAAAAGTCATGACTTGCCGAAATTCGGTATAAACATATGTTTTTTTTTTTTTTTGCGGAATTGCGAATTTGAAATTATACAGAACTCTGGCTATGAACTCCTGAATGCTATGTAGAAAGAAGCCTGATGTCAAGGTGTCATTTTGATTGACAATTCAGCTATTTCCACTTGTCCTGTGGTTTCTTTGTCAGTTATTGACAAGCGCTGTTAGTCATTTCATTGACATGCAATATTTCAATATTTCCACTTGCCAATTTTCTAATTGGCATAAAAAAAGTCAATTGTCAATTTCAAATCGCATTAAAGCATTAGAAACCATGGCTACTTCGTTTACCCATGCTTGGTTATTGCGAGAGCATGTGTCCAGAAAATCACATTTAAATCGCATTTAAAGATATCCACTGTTGAAACATTGTTTTTTTTACGTTAGGAAGCACTCTACTGGAGCACTCAGACGCAACACTGTCCATTGTGAATGCACATCATCGATAAAGAGCTTACAGTATAAGCGCACTCATAATTTTATTTGACAGATGCTAGAACCGACACTTCTATTTCCTGCGCTTTGGTGGGTCAGTTACCTCGTGTACTCGAAAAACTTGCGTATCGGTCTTAGATCCAGCAGCCAATTGCTTGTTTTTTTTATAAAACCCTGGACTTGCTGCGATTGCGAATATCTTAAATCCTTTTGAGCTGGAAGGCTGCGTTCTCAATGCAACAGATACGTGATTTTTATTAAATCTCTAGAATTATATGCATAGCAATCTTAAACTTACCCCCCGCTATGTGGAAGCATAGCACATCCCGATCCCCGAAAGAAAATGTTTTCACTCATTATAGGTATGCCGCACCCCTCATTCGGACTCTACCTATCTTATAAATTTTGACTAATACTATGCCAATATTAGTAGTTCGCTGCTAATGTATATGAGTATGCTTTTGATAAACATATTTTTTAAATCTTCAATTTTAAGCTGAAAAAATTGAGCTATAAAAGAGCAATAAACATATTAATAAAGATTAATCTAATAGACATAATTAAAATTATTATACTATGTCAATCAAACGACAACCAAACCCCTTATATGGGGGCCAATTTCAAAATTTATTTTCGCAAATGCGAGTGCTTATACTCATACACCCAATATACGGTTTTAAAATGTAAGCCTTCAGTGTCTATACCGCAATTATACTTTATTGTCCTAGGTCAGCATGCGAATTATGTAATAATTTTAGCACTACTATCAATTTTATTGACGGTATGGTTTCGTCAAATTGCCATTTGGTTTCGACAAAAAAACTTTATTACATCAAAATTTCATTTCAGTATTTGGAGCAATAAAAGGTCATAGGAAATATTTTATTTCATACCATCTCGTTTATTATATACGATATACCTCCAATGAATTATTGCATATATCCGAAAACTCAATATTTTTCCACTGGAATATGATAAAGCCTCGCAAACATCACCTGTCAACCATAATAACAAAAAAAATACTCGGAGTTGATAGGCATCGCGATAAACTGCTTTTTTTACTGATTTGACAAAATATTTGCGAATACTCGTTTTGAAACGGTTTAACATAGCAAACAATTATTTTTTACTGCGATGGCTGCCATCCGTCAATCAATGGTAACAAAAAATTTAGGTACATATCTGCTTGACACAGAAGCGCCATGCCAGTAACACTGCGTATATTGATTTTATGGTGCGCTATAGTGATAACGGATAAACATGAGTAATCTAAATGGGGAACTTTTTATTTGTTAGACCGTATTGGAGGAATGAATGCTTGTAAGCAGGCATACATATATGTATCATTAAGCATACTGAAAGGTAGAACGATAGTCGTAAACAACTGACTGACGTCATGGCAGTAGGAAGATTTATTATTTAACAGATATGGAAAGATTTGACAGTTTCTGCATTGGCCCCTTTTTGAACTGCTGTTAATGAGAAAGTGTAGCGGAACAATGTCAAATCTTATCTACAACAAGGCAAGGCAATTTTTGGATTATGACGTTTGTTAATGGGCCTTACCAATAATCATTTTTAATCTTCAACTTAAATATTTTGACGGTCACAATGGAACATTTTATATGGAAATGTTTGCCATTGTGACTTCGTAAAAGTTAGCCTGGACAACTAAAAATGATTATAAATTTTGTTGGCTGAATGCGAAAAGACCGTATGATTGCATTGTGGGCACGGTTTACCGAGTTACTCGCATTCACATATCTTACGAATGCGGTTCCTTCCAACAATAATACAAACTATGCTCATCCAGTAAATTTGTAAAGTTTACACTAACTGTGACAGCTGGCATTATTTTGTAGGTAAATTTGATTTTGTGAACTATAAATGTCAAAAAAGTCAAAAGTCTAAATTTACATTAGAAATAAATGACAAGGAGGCAGGAAAAGTTGCGTATAATAAATCGCTAGAAACGCCCTACATTTTTCTATATTTGGGGTTACCTACTTTAAGAATTATTAGGAAATACATTTTTAGTAATAGGCTTATATTTTATGTTATAGGTTTTTTTAATTTACTTTTAATAAATTCATTAAACCCGCTTTGTAGACGCTATCATCAGTCAAAAAAAAGTTCAAATTACTTTCCGGAATTGGATAGCTGTTGCCAAATGAGTGCTGTCAAGTTCAGTAACAATCCCTCTGTGAACTAGGCCATATGCCATGTAAAATGTAGGTACAATCTGCATCGCTATTTCCGAACTTCAAATCGATTCTTTGATTTAATACCTAACTGTCTCGTAAAAGCGAGTAAGAAACATTTGACCTGTTCAGAAGTATTAACGCGTACAGCACTATCGTCCTTGTAGGGGGATATTTCATAAGACGCGATTCGGCAAAAAGGTCGGTTTTCAAAAAATCAGAAAGTCGTGCATTTTTCCACAAAAACAATTTGCTTGAAAGATTCTGATTTGTTCTTTTATATAGCATTTGAGAAAATCGAGTATGGAAAATCACATCTGTCATATGTGGTGGCTACGATCAGTGAAGCACTTTTGAGATTCTCATGTTGCTCTCCATCTCACGCGCGAAGGTCAATCGGTGTGCATAATCCGTAGGAAGCAACTATTGGCAAATTTGTAGGGGTGGGACATGTACATTGTACATACAAAATACGCCTTACAGAACGATCATTGATGCCCAGTTCAGCTGCATGCTGCTGAGCAGATCGACTTGGACTGCACCAGAAAGGCTTGGCGAACACGTTTAACATTTTCAGGGACTCGAACCGTTCGTGGAGCCCCTGGAGGTCTTGTATTCGTCAAAACACCTCGAGTACTCAGTGCTTCAACCCAACGAAAGTTATGTAATTCGCGCGGCAAAAACGTGCTCTACCATCCACGGATGAAATGTTCCGCTGTATCGTCGTCCTCTCCACAAGCAGATGGTAGTGTCGCTCAAGCCCAATACATTTAGGTGTTTGACAAAAGCTTGCTGGCCCGAAAGGACGCCCACAAGCAGTCGATTCTCCTGAAAGACAGAGGAAAAAACGCGGAACTTTTGCAGATGTCCGGACGCAGTCGTTTGGTTTGTCTACACGCAGCACAGTCACGTCACCGACATTCGTGTTCACGAGAAACCCAAGTATCAATGGATGACCTAACCACGAATGCAGGGAGACCCAACGCAGCTTCAGGTCCTAAGAGAGCCTCTTCTGAACCCAGTCTGGCAAGCTAATTTCCCTGGATACCAATGTGACCTGGGACCCAAACAAGTTTGACCGCGTTCAGCCTACCGACCAAGTTCAGAGAAAGCTTGAGTTCGAGCACTAGCTTCGACGAGGTAAGAGGGTTGAGCATCGCTTTTAGTGCAGCTGGGCTATCACTGCAAACGCATATGTATCCCTCCACCTATTTGTCACAATATAGCGCATTTTCATAAGGATAGAGAAGATCTCCGGTTGGAAGACAGACGCATATGGTTACCTAAGGGGTAGTGTAGTCTAATGTTCTCGCTTTCAAAGTTGGCGTGGTAGTTTTGTCGCAGTAGGATTTCTGGTGTCATTGCATCAGACGGCATATCCATAAGACAGGGGTCAGAGGATAATTCTCGAACAAGTTCTTCAAAATTCCAATGCGCGTGGTACCAAAAGCCACCTCTCGTTAACAAAAAACGTCCGACCTATCCGGTGGTTAGACGTTGAGTTAGTTCAAGGTTGATTTAGCCGTCCCATTTGTGTAGATAGAGATAGGCCGTTGATATGTAAAAAAAATTAGAACCCTGGGTACCACACGGAGTATGACAGTCAAAACACATTCCGTCATATGAATTCTCCTAATAAGCAATTCAAAATTCAGTTAATAAATCTCATTACCATAGCCTCCCTATTTTAGATATTATTAGATAATTGTCATTGTCATTTGTCACACATTTCTTGTGGTAAACAAAAAGCCTTTAAATTTAAATTGCGATCAATTAAAATGGAATCATGTTTTGGTTTCCAAGCCAAAACAATTTAATTTCTATAAATCTTTTATTACCAAACGTAATTATCGCAATTGTAACTAAATAGACTTGACAGGTATCTATATAAAGAGTGATTTACGAAATACTAATTTTAGTCTTGATTTTCATTCTTCAGAACTTGAATTCGTGTTTATCAAAATGAAAGTTCAATTGGAAACCCTTCCCCTATATTCGACCACAGCGAAAATTTCCAAATTTTTCGCCTATCTGATTGATGACCATTGGAGATGTTACATTTATTTGCTCATTACTGTGATATTAAATGTTTTGGAAATTGTTTTCGTAATTTCATCTGACATTAATCTTACACATTTGGTTGAAAATTTATTTTTATCTGTATTGTGGTTATCTACCAATATGCGAGTATTCATCTTGATAATTAATCGCAAGCAAGTGAATGCGTTTCTGCATGAGATTCATTTAATGTACATGAACATAATGGTAAAATTGTTAACACCCGGATCAGAATGACCATATGAAAATGACCCACACTTTTTATTTAGAATTGTGGTGATGAGAAAACGAGGGCAATGCTGAAGAAAACTACAAAATCTGCAAGAAGATTTGCCAACATTAATTTTGTTCTGGGAATGTTATCGTGCATCGGAATGATACTCAGTTCATTTGTATCAAAACAAAGAGGTAAACTTTTTAACTTAGCTATATGAAAGTGTTTTAAAAATATTTCCAGTGTTTTTTTTTTTAATTATTTAACTGCGAATATTATATTACCATTATAAGTAGATAACTGCAATTAATTGCACTGCATGGGACTATAATCTGGCGCAATAATAGTGACATATTTTAAGTATTTTGACAGATTAGATAATTATGTGTGCCTTAAACGAAATTGAATAAAAATCCAACTTCTGCCAAGTGTTTGAAATGAAGTAATACTAATATAGTCGCGATATATAGATCCAGTATAATCTTTACTTTTAATATGGTTCTCCTTTAGTTTGGTATGAAAGGAAATTGGTAGTATATGTCGATGTTTTGTTTAAATATAATTCCACACACTTGTGCTTGTTTTTATAATATTTTTGTAGAGATATCAACATTGTTTAATTTCCTTTCATTTTAGAACTCATCTTCGACTTTTATCTACCACTGTACAATGACAGAAAACTCGAAACGCCATGTTTTGAAATCATATATTTGGTAGAGTTATTACTCATTCCCGTCGTTTGCTGTATGTTTATGACATTTATTAATTTAGTAATATCACTGGTTTTGTTCACTATTTGTATGTGCAAAATCTTGCAAGCTGAACTACGAAGCTTAGGTGATGGGAATTCAGTAGCTGAGTTGAACACAAAACTAATCAAATTGGTGAATTTTCATAATACTATCTCATAGTAAGTCCATTTGTAGATTAAATTTTAAGAAGAGTTCCTTTTATAAATCTATATGCTTAAAGCTGGGCCACACATGCCTTCCCATGAAAGTCGTATTGAGCGAGACGGATAGATTTGTAGGTTAGTTGGGAAAAGAAGGGTAGATTACACCGAAAATCTCTTCTCTTTTCTACCCACCTTAATTCGAGGTGTCTCGCCCGTCACGACTTTCATGGGAGACATTATGTCTCCCAGCACTTATGTCGATTTCTAGAAAGAAAAATCAATTTTTTAAAGATTCAGATCAGTTTTTCTGCTCTAGAATCAGCTGTCTGTCAAATTCGTTTTCCATTGGGCGAAAAAAAGCACTTTTCCTAAGATTCAGATCACTTTTGTGAATCTCGATTCGAGGGCGGGATTCACACATACATACTTTCACCAAACCAAAAACAAGATACATTTATAAACACAAATTGCAATAACAAAATAGCTGACTGTCAAATAACACACCAACACAAATGCAAACAAAAAGTAATCTCATTTCATGTTCTATTGGCGCAGACAAAATTTGAGATCTGAGAGCAAAACGGTAAAGACCCAATGGAAATCGACATTAGATTGTCAGTAGGGGTATTCATGCAACGTCGTAAACTCGTCGTAAACGTCGTAAGTTTACGACGTGGTAAATGAACTGTCAAAATTTGTATGGAAAATCATTTACGACGAGATGGTAAACTTACTACGCGAATTGGTGTGGAAAACCGAGATGGTAAACTTACGACGAGGTCAATGTGACATTTCACACTTGAAATAAAGGCGCGAAATCAGGAAAAAATTGCTTTGCATGCATTTATAGTACTTTTGATGCATTTATAAATAGAAATTGCACATTTTACTATTCCAAGTGTAGGATAATTAATTAATACATCAAATTCTATTGAAAGCAAGTTTTAAAATAGTTTCAATAACGAAATTTTCAATTCCAAACAAAGGATGTTCTCGTTCGCGGCAAAAAGTTTGGAATTGGAAATTTCTTTATTTAAACCCTTTCAAAACTTGTTTTCTTGATACAATTTGTTAGACTAACTAATTATTCTACACTAGGAATAGTAAAATGTGCAATTTTATCTTTATAATTGCATCAGAAGTGGTTTGTTCGTATTTTATCAATTCATTCTCCATCTCATGTGAAACAGCTGACTGGTTTACCATCATTTACGAAGGCAGCTATTTGGGGCCTTCATGAAACGTGCGTCGTAAACTTACCATTTTACGCGAATGGTAAACTTACGACGTTGCATGAATACCCTTAGTATAATTGAAATTTACAAACAAACATAACTAATTTAAATGCACAACAAATTAGGTGTGTTTGTTTCAACAACTGTCGGCAGACTACAACATTTTTATCTTGGATTTTTGTATTTCAGTTATGTTGGTAAAATAAATTACTTGACAACATACGTTTCCTCATTGGAATTTATACTTTTTGGGGCTTTGATGTGTGTTTTGCTGTTTTTACTAATAATTGTAAGAAAAGTGCCCGTAAGCATTATGCCTTTTTATAGTAAACTTTTGTACTTTCAGGTGAAAACAGTCTACGAACGGATTATAATGTTTGCTTACATATTTATGATTTTAGTTCAATTAGCTATAATCTACTTCCATGCCAATATTCTGTACTTTGAAGTTTGGGATTTTGTTTTATTTACTCGATCAATAACTTAAATGTATATTTCTTTTAGAGTCTTGCAGTTGCCGACGCAGCATATGACACAAATTGGTACTTGTATAATCCAAAAATACGAATGACTTTGAAGATTATAATACAAAGAGCACAAAAGCCAATTTGTGTACGGTTTAATTGAAATGTTATAAAAAAATTTAAAAATAATAACTTTTATTGCAGCTCACTATGGGAAACTTTCATCCAATGACGTTGAATACTCTAAAAACGTTTTTGAACTTTACGTATTCGTATTTTACGATTCTGCGCAATATGATGAACTGAATTATACCTACCTACACAGGCTGTCAGATTTGGTGCCCAAGTGCATTGATTATTATTTTTTGACGTGTCGAAAAATGTTCTTATTTTGCTTTGTGTATTTGTAAATTAAATAAATAAATTAGAATAATAATACATAAAATAATAGTGTTACAAGTAATTAATTTATTCTGAAACAATACGGAAGTTTTTATCACTTTTTCTTATTTTTAAACGTCAATCGTTGCGATGGGTCCGATATGGTGCCTGGTCCAATGTGATGAACTCACACCCTATTCAACCTATTCAAACGTCAATCGTTAGATTTAGGACAAATAGAGCAGGGAAACATTTGAAAACCTAAGAATGCTGGAAAATTGTGTTACCTACTTTTTTTTTGTTACACATACAAAAATTAACTCATATATGGGAACGTATCCTAATATTTAAGTGGAAGCCACACATAAAGTGTTACAAGTTTCCAAAGTAACTAAATGAACAATTATTCATCCTTTAGGTAACAATTTTTAATTAAATTGGAACGCACTAGTTATGACAAGTTAGGTTCGTTTAACCACGTCAGTGGGAACATGATATAAGCCTAATCCAGACAAATCGAGTTGCCATACCATACTAGGTACGGAAACTATAGGCTAATTCTACTTCTATTTTACTTTACTTCACTGTGATAGATTGCCAATAAAACAGGGCCTAACATACAAATTTCTAAAATTATGTTTTATTTCCAGCACATAATTTGTCTTGCAGATACACCCTTAGTTGCATGTAGCTATAATTTGAAAATTTTCCGGCAACGCACCCAACCTTACAGCTGTCAACCGCGACGAGTCTCGTTGTGTGCCATACCGCGTGATCTGTCATTTGTAGATATTTGCCAGCTGCCTTCCTCATTGGCTGTCAACCCCGTTCAATAATATTTTCATTTTTTCGTGTGTTTTGATTTTTCGTTTATTTGGTAAACAAGTGCCGCGGTAATTATCCTAAACACAGGAAAATGTCGAACGCTGTGCAAGATTATGTTTACCTATACGAGTAAGTAAAGCCCCAACCCCATTGCAACAAATCGATCGCCGATCGCCAAATTTTTATTCCACAATACATACAAATCTGCTCAAATAACAAAAAAAAAACACCCAAATTCCAGATTGCTGATGAACAAAAACATTGAGCACCAGCCATTCGAGTTAATTTCAGCGGTCGTACAGCAGCGTTTTAATCACGGTAACTACTTAAGCGGTAAGTGCTTTATATTTGTTTGTGAATTTTATTTGTTTTTCCTGTGCTTGTGCGTTTCGTTCACGCAATAATTTCGCACTTTTTGTATGTATGTATGTGTATAATTTTCAACTTTTTTTTTCTTCTGTTCCACAGTGGGTACCCTCCTCACGCTGCTTATTCGTCATGGGGACTTGCCGGGCATTCTTCAGCGTATCAGTGCGTTCTACATAATCTATGATCTCTTTCATTCAGATGGGCAGGAAGAGAGCCCGTTTTCAGAGTTCCTTCTCGCCCAACTGCAGAACAAGGACATGAGTGCCGGACGACAGATTGAAAGGAATTTCATTGTTCACCTGCTCGCCAATGGAACATCTGATGTAAGAGCTGAAAATCAAACGCAATTTTCATTGTTTAACCTCAAAATAATGTCTGGTATCTATTGCAGCTTGGCAAACAAACCCCAGGACACATACTCAAGTCCGAGTTATTTCCCACCACCCTGGACCTGTCATTCTTCAAATCGCAGTCATGTGACCGACAGCGAGAGATACCAGCTGCTGCACGTTCAGGTGTGATGAACTGTGCAGCCGCTGGTATACCAAATCCGGGCAATGAATCCGCGGTGCGCGAAATGATGGAAGGACTGACGCTGACCGATGTTAGCCCCCTGAATAACACACTAATGCCGCAAATGTATTCCGTTGCCCCACCACTGATGAACTTTGAGGACGAGCTTGTGTGGTTCGACCTGACTGTACCATCGTACCACAAGCCCATGTTTGACTCGACAAATGATATTGGCGCCCAGGCCAAGCGGCTAATTGAACGCGCCCTAATGCAAGCTCTTAGTCTTCCCGATCAGCAATCGTTGTTGGATGAGTTGAAAAGAGATCCGAATTTAGTTTACCAAATTGGATTGACCCCAGCTAAGGTGAGTGATTGACGAGTGTAAACAAATCGATAGTGCTGCATGTCGGTTGGTAGAGGTAGTCCAATTGGTGACTAATTTCTATGGTTAGAAATTTATTTGTTTTTTTTTTTTTTTCTTGTTGTTTTCGCGGAGGCTGACAGTCAATTGTGACGTTTTCAAACACGTGCTTTACATCGATTTTGAACATAATCCAGTTGATTACACTGATTCTAGTGTTGATTGGCAAAATAATAACCGGACGCGCGCGCATCCTATGAATCAGTCACAGTGCGGCTGTTATTCGTCATTTAACGAAGTCCGTTTGTTGATTATTTAAACGCTTCGCATGACATCATCTCAAGAAACAAAACGGGTTGTTTATGTTAATCGTTCGCATTTTATTTGTTGACTTTTGTTTGGGCCATTAACTAGTCGAATGGATTGCGGACTAAAAGCGTTTTTTTTTTTTGTGATCTTGAGTGATCATTACTCGATTCTTCTTGGACAACACATCTGGAGACAGCCTTAGACTAATTCAATTTGCTGAAGTAGAAATTTGTAGCATATGGTTTTCTCACCTCAAGGTTTATAAAGTAGCACGGTTCCCAGTCAACCCAAGGGATTTTGTTGCGTTCGACGTAATGCACTTGTCGATATTCGCTCTTTGAGTGAGCCAGACACCACAACAATCAAGGAATACTGTGGCAAACAGGAAAGGCGGCAGGTGCGCGGGGTTTTATCCGACCACCTCCATGAAGATTGACACGTACAAAGTGGCGCTCTAGAGATGGACGCGGTTGAGGGCTGCTCGTGAGCATTATAAGGAGGGACGAACATTGCCATCTCTGGAAAAAAGAGAAGGAAAAGTGCGTTTGTTGAGGAAATAGAGAGTCGCTGCAAGAACAATGTTCGTAAGTTTTGCCAAGATGTAAAAAGAACGTTTCAAAGTAACCGAACAGAGACGTACAGACATGAACCAGGAAATTTTGTAATAGAGTCACAGTTGGGGATATGTGTCTCCATTTTCTCTCAGTTGGTAGCTGTGCCCTCGTTATGCTGATACAAGTTGCTCATTGAGCTTTTGCAAAGACCTTCCGAGACCTGCCCACCCGAATAACATAAAGTGAAGATAGCAAAATCTAAACTGAAGACTGCTGCTGGATCAGATCGCCTTTCGGCAGGGCCATTTAAGTCAACTAGAGGAGACTTGGTGCGGAGAGGTTGGACAAATATTTTCATTAATGATGAGTCGACAAAAAAGGACACCCTTTAACTAAAAACGGTGTCAACTAAACAACATCGCATACAAGATCTTGTCTGCCACAGTAGCAGTCCCAATGATGCGTTTGCAAGCATTCAAACAGAGCGGTTTGTTTTTAGTTGTGAATGATGGCCATACCAAGGAAAACAGAACCGACAGATCTGAACAAACGTCACAATGGAGAGAGCTTTGAGGTAGTTTTGGATTTTTTTTAACCTCTCCTAAGCTACAAAATCGGGACTTTTTCCCGCAGTAAACAATGAAGGATCCTCTCGTTATATCAACATCCTTTGCATTTGAAATTTGGTAACTTCCATATAAGTCGGCTCATCGTCTCCCATTGCAAAAGGAGCAGAATAGGATACTTATTGGAAAATGGCCAGTTTGTTTTGTTTGTGAAATCATTCGCTTTTCTTAATGCGGTTGCTCGTGCGGTTCATTCCGATCGCGTACCTTATCTGAGGCCTTGGTTGTCGTTGACTCGTGATGCATTCAACGTTTGTGGGTTTTTGTAGTTGCACAAAGTCTCCTTTTGGTCCTCAGACTAAAGCGCCTCTTTTTATTTAATTGTTGGGCCCACGATCAGCTGTAAAAAATACGTGATATTTTTTCGGTCAAATTCTATAGTCACAAGACTGCGAGAAAATTCGATTTATTGGCACCAGGAAATTGCATTCCCGCAGACTTTGTGACAATGTTCTCTTTAATAAAGAAGCACAATGGCGGCCGGTGCAAACTTTTTCACTCTCGCATCTATTCATCTCTAATGCGCTTCACAAGATTTCTCGCTACTCAAGCTATAGCAGTCTGCTGTTGTGTTTTATCGTCGTCGACGTGTATTCTGTCATGTAGCCTGCCGTCGCTATACAAATTTTTATCTTCAGACTTCAGCTATTAAATGTCCAGAGTTAAAATGACCATTGTACATGTTTTAGCGCACAAAACTGATGCTCCTAACTTACAGGACGCTGATCCGGCCAGTGTCTGTGCACGGTGTCAAATCATGTGCGATTATTATTAGACCAAAGGTCGGGTATCTAGTTCTGTGCTCAAAGATGACCAATAAATAAAGATCTCTTCTAAAGACGAAGCATTTTTTGTCCAGACTTAGGTACCAATCGACTCAATCTTATCTAAATGGTTATATCCTCGCTATTTCCTATTTAAATACATTTATTCCTTTTACAGCTGCCTCAACTGGTTGAAAACAATCCCCTCATATCCATTGAAATTCTACTGAAACTTATGGACTCCATGCAGATCACCGAGTATCTTAATGTCCTAGTTAATATGGAGATTACCTTGCACTCAATGGAGGTCGTGAATAGGTAAGTTTCCCCTCTATTAATGCACACACAATTCCACATTCACACTTATATATCCGCGTTTTATTTAGACTTACAACCTCAGTTGATCTACCAACCGAATTCGTCCATCTCTATATTAGCAATTGCATCTCCACTTGTGAGACAGTCAAGGATAAGTACATGCAAACAAGATTGGTTCGTTTAGTGTGCGTCTTTCTCCAGAGCTTGATACGCAACAAGATTATCAATGTTAAGGTGAGATCACAAACTTAAATAAAAAAATAAAAAAACTTTCCGACACCTTATTCTCATCGTTTTCAGGATCTCTTTATCGAGGTGCAAGCCTTTTGTGTCGGCTTCAGTAACACCAAAGAAGCTGTCGGCTTATATCGTCTGCTCAAGCACTTGGAAATGGACGAAGGACAAAACAATGCAAACCCAAAAAATTAAAAAGCAAAACCACAAAAAACAAATTGAATGCAAAATGCTACTCTTTAAAAACTTTTATTAAAATATAACTAATGCATAATGTGAATTCCTTTTTCTTAAGCAAAATGAAAAAAAAGGACAAAATGAATTGGCTCTCATAATACACTTGATCAAAGTTACAACATGAAAAGAAGAATACATTTTGTTTTCCTTGGAATAAAGTATTTAAAATAAACATAGTCTCTCGCTGTCTTATAAAAAGAAAAGAATATTATTATTTTATTGTCGTTTTGTTGGTGTTTCTCTAGTTCTACGTGAGGGTTTCGCCTTGAGTAACGCAGGCTTCTAGGTAGTCGATGCGTCGCTCCAGTGTTGTTAGTTTCTCGTTGAGAACAGCCAAGCGGGACCGACAAGACATGTCTGGGAAAATTGTTGCATTGTTAATCAATGTATAGGAATTTTGAAATTCATTTTCTGCTTACCAAAGGAATTGAGGAAGTCGGTGATACGTTTTATACTGGCGGTAATTACTTCAATGTACTCGCGATTGGCCCAATCTTGATGAATTTGCTTTTGAATAGCCTCTCGGTGGACACCACTCATATTGGAAATTGTATGAATTTGTGCAAGAAACTTGAACTTTTACTAGAAAATAACAAAACACAGAAAAAAATCACCTTTTACTTTGATGAAGGTGACAAATTGTTGACAGATGAAAATGCAACTAGGGTGTAGGTAGAGGAAGCCAAGTGCAGTGTTTCGAGTCTCTATGGGCGAGTGTTGTTTTGCACTTGTGACAGCGATTAGTATATTTGGCACAGGGTGAGCGATATTATATTGGAAAACAAAATTGAAATGTTTCATAAAATATATAACAGCTATAATAGCTTATGTCGTTTTGGGTTGGTCGTCCAGAATCATCCGGAAGAACTCTCCTTGATTCTGAATTCAAATTCAGAAGCAAATTTCTCTTCTTTTCAGTAGAAGAACTGTCACTCGAGTGCCAATTGGTGCCAATCGAACGCTTTCAGAAGCGTTCGGATTGCCTCCGGACGGTTCTGGACGACCAACCGAAAACGACATTAGTTTCCAATAAAATTGGCAAGTAGAAATAGCGAAAAATTGTTGTCAATGAATTGACCAACAGCGTTTGTCAATAACTGACAAAGAAACCACTGCACAAGTGGAAATAGCTGATTTGTCAAACAAAATGTCACTTTGTCTATAATTGGCAGCGAAAATTTAATTGGCATCGAGTTCATAAGTTGGTCAATCAACTGACAAACGATTTCTTGCCAATAATTGGCATAAGTGGAAATGAACTGACGTTGGTGTCGTTCAATGACATAAACGCGAGGGTTCTCAAACTTTGTCAATCAACCGACATGTGGAAACCCACCTTTAGTCATGTCTTTTCTTATAGAATGAAAAAAATTATAGTATGTAATAAAATGTAGGGTGGGACATGTTAAAGCTTACTATTTTAATAGCCATCACACAAAAACACCACGTGCCAGACAAAAACGTAAACCCCATAGAATACTATCGATAGCAAGCTATGAGCCGAGCAATAGATAGAATGCCATTTTTCATCGAATAGGCACTATTTGCGGATCTACGAGCAATTCTCATGCAATAAAACAGGCCTTTAATAACTGCTCACTGTCTAATGACACTTTAATACAAATTCAAGAAAAATTCATTTTATGCTCCATTAGGAAGGAAAAATCTGAAAAGCCGAAAGGAAATCGACGCGATATGGCAGACTTCCACTATTTTTTGAACGCCCCCCACAACATCGATTCTCGAATCTGAAATTGGTTGACATAACATCTCGGGCTGTCAAAATAACACCTCTCCGATCCGAGGCAGATTGTTGAAATTTTCCAAATTTTCGTCGGTCTTTTATATTCAATAAAAACAATGTCGATCGCGAGTAATTTGCGTAACGCCATTCTTCGACGGCCTTTGTGCATAGATGCAAATAAAATTTGTATCAACTTATCCCTAAGATGCAGCACAAACGCCACTCTTCAGTATGGTGAGTTCGAGGTTATTATGCCATAAGTGCCTGGTTTTTTATTGGCATACATTTACAGATAGGGATCCCAGTGCGGATTTTCTAAACCCCGCAATACAAAATCTACTCAAATCGCTAACAAGGGTTCGCATGGATAAAGTTTTTCGCAAGCGATCCGTACCAAACAACACAATCGAATATAAGTAAGCAATATATTTGTGAACCCGGCAGTTCTAACCAATGCTGTATATTTCTAGATTTCTGACGACAGAAGAGCTAGAAAAAGAATTTCAAAGGATCGTGGCTGATGCTGAGCAAAATCTACAAATGCCTCCAGTTGTTATGGTAAGTTCATGGCAATGGTACTAGTTATAGCACCGATCACTTGTCTATTTTCAGGTCAAACAAGACAAACAGAAAATTATTTCTCGGGACCCCGCTCTTAAGGGTTTTTCTGACTCAAAATTCGTTATTGCTGACATAACATACGGCTTAAGACAGTCTGAACGCAAGGTAATTATCCGACAGACTGATGGCACGTTAGAGTATGCTCCAATGGACGTCACAAAGCGTGTAGTACAAACTTTCTTTCCTCTCAGCGGTCGTAAGATCCGTACTCCGCGGATGTTTGAAGAAAAACATCTGCAACGTTGCCTCGACGAATTCAAATACGAATTCATTTTGGATCGATTGTGTGTACAATACGAACCCTTTGAAAAGGACTTCCATGATATATCTGCCAAAGTGTATTCGCATATTAATGAGCATAAAAAATTCGACGAACTTCGATCGACTCGCCACTTCGGACCCATGGTATTCTTTCTCGCATGGCACAAGCAAATCGATGATCTACTCTACGAAATCATCAAGAGAGATTTCCTCCGCAACGGTGTGGAATTGATTGTTGTTTTGTACAAGCTCCACAAAATCCCTTATGATGAAGGAGTTTTAAAAAAACTCGAAAGCATCCCAGAGACAGCGGACATGATGGGCGAGCTGCGAAAGTCGTACCAAAGTTCATCTGATGATATTCACGAGGAAATCAAGTCGGCGATTGGAAAGTCACGAGAGGACTTCGAAGCCGATGACATTTGCTTGGCGGTGATTGAGAACTTTGTGAAGCAGCATGCTCTGAAGAAAGTACAACTTGAGCTAGCCATTCAGACATTCAAGGAAGTCAACGATGAGAAGAAGAAACTGTATGAAGGTCTGCGGAAGGCGCACGGTGTTAACAATAATTAATGTAGAAAATTGCTGTTTTTATTGTTATTTTGCAAATAAATATTGAAAAGTCAAAGTTTTTAGAGGAATATGGATTTTTGTTTGTCAGAAAATCTCCCAAAAGTACGGAATTTAACTCAAGGGAAGTTTTTTTTTTAAAAAAACATGTTAAATAAATGGAATCAAGCAAGAGAACAAAATCTTTCATTTTACAATTACCAAAATAAATCAAATGGTACCTAGCTCTCCTGTGTACTTCACATACTAGCGAAGAAATGGTAACCAACATAACGTATTAAATATGTTTATAGGTACTTAAACTATGGCCCGAACAATAAAGTTACTTAAATGTACATTAATTTTATTTGGGAAATAAGTAGTTTGGGCCCTGATGAGGAACTACAGAAATGAAGCCAACAACGGTCAACTATCGACCGTTTATCTTCTTTTTTGGGGAAAACATTTATGAAAGCAGTTTTAAAAACATAATCAATTGCAAAACTACAAAATGCATCTTTCTTCACGCTACCTATTCAAAATTAAATTTATGAAAAAGTCTGCTGAATTCTACATCAAATCTATTTTGTTTTTTAAATTTTCAACGTCTCACCGCCAAGTTTCAAAACTTATCTGCGAAGTTGGCTGCGCTGATAAAATGCTATTTCAATTTTATTTCCAACGAGTGAGTGAAACAGCTGCACTATGCAGTTGAAAAACAAATTTTCCCTATCTGACAGATAACTTATCTATCTCAATTTATGTGACAGATAAGAACTAGCTACTATCTCCCAAATAGAAATTCAATTACAATTTCTGATATAATGCAAAGAAGAAATGTTCACAATTTTTCAAATATTCGCAATTTCTTAATAATGAAAAGCAAAAAGAAACGCAGCGAGAACTTCAGTAGAAGTGAAGTCTATCATCTTGTTGATATCCTAGAGAAATACAAGTTAGTGATTGAGAACAAGAAACTAAATGCTGCTGCTTGGGCTGATAAAAAGACAGCTTGGGAAAATATTGCACGTGAATTTAATGAATCATCTGGAAATCCGCCTCGAACATGGAAGACGTTGAAACTTAAATATGAGGGAATAAAAAAAGAAATAAAAAGGAAGTATTGCCTTGTTAAGGAACATCCCAGCAAAGTTGGCAATGAACGGATTCACACAGAACGTCTATCGAGTTATGAGGAAAAAGTGTTATCTATGATGCAACCCCGCATTACTGGACGTCAATCGGATCAAGATTTTGAGGAAACAAGTGGTAAGGTACTTGTAATAGATGATATTTTTATTTACGTTAAAAGGTGTATTTTGCGTAGAACAACAACCCATAATGTTGAGAGACTGCGATGAATCTATTAACTATGAGTATACGGACATTAAAATAGAAGACTTGGGCGAGGAACAAGAAGAAGCCGCAGTTTCAAATGTTGCCAGCGAGGCAATAATATCCGCTATCACCGAAAATGAAACAATATCAGAATTGCCATTATCGAAGGAAAACGATGAAATTCTAAGAATTTTCAAGATTGAGAATTTGGAAGAAGGTGAACCTGCAATTACAAATTCAATTCCACAAGATGATATCAACGGTTTGACTAATATATTAATAAAATCAACAGATTCAAAATAATTGATTATTCAGTTTCAGTTCAAAATACAAGTGTAAATTGCACAAATTTACCACAAACAAGAAATAGGCCTAGTACGTACAAAAAATATTTCAATAGGAATGCTTCTTTGGGCACATCAAAAACAGAGGATGTTCAGTGGCAGAGACTAATGGCACTAAAACGTAAAGTTCTTTTATTGCAAGGGACTCTGTTGCAGGATGAAATAGAGAGCAGAGTACAAAGTCGACAACTCGAAAGAACAATTATGGAAACGAATCTGGAGACTGCAAGGGTTGAATTGAAAATAAAACAAAAAATGCTCGAACAAATGGGGTAATAAAGAATTTTGTTTTAATCATATACCTATATGAAAGGACGCTTTTTTGATTTATCATTTCTGGTTTAACTTTTGATTGAATTGGTAGGTACCTTCATTGACATACTATACATCCTATATATGGACTGCTATGCTAGCAGCCAATTTTTCGTTGAAGCAAACGTAAGAACTAGCTCTTTTGGTTCACGGCGGAGAGAAACGAGAATACTCAAATGTCATCGAGCAATTCGTGGGATTTCGTGTGAGTGCTGAGTGTGCCATCTGCTATAGAACGTTCGAAACAATTTGAAAAAGTCTTTATTTTGCGCAGTTGGAATGTTTCTATAATGAATGGCACTGTGTTCAATGTACAAAAGAGCAATGGCGCGCACAGGCTTCATACTTTCGCCGCACTAAACCAAAAGGGCTAGTGCTAATTTGCTTCATTTACCTTTTCCTGAGGTTCAAGTGAAGGACTCAGTCAGTAGTTCAATATGGTGCAAAAAGTAGCCACTAGTCAACTGCGAATGGCTTAAGGCTCCAGGCTGCAAATTCATAATCAGAAAGTTATAATTAAAAAACACATACGCCAATCTACAGTTTTTCATTTCTTTATTATCGTAATATTAAAATATTTATAACTTTAATTTTTTTTATTAACAATGTATAAGGTAAATTTGACTTAGCTATTATTTTAGTTTATAAAAAACGACGATGGGCTCATTAAGCATGCGAAATATGTATTTGTAAAATGAATTTTTAAGTATAAAATATTTAACCCGTGGGCACAGACTTATTACTGTTTTGATTAAGTTTGCAACTTGTTATAGTATTAACTATAATTTTGTATGCACTAGGTGCACATACATTATAAACTATTTATTTCTTAATTTTAATATTAGTAAAATGTTTAATTTATGGAATTATTATTTTGGACATTGTAGAAACGCTCTATTTAAAAATAAGGCTGTTATTTGTTATAAATGTTTCTATAAAATTTATATACGATTCTTTTTAATCATACCTAACAATATTTGAGTGGAAAAGGAAGTCCTTTAGACATACTTGTTTGTGGACATAGTAGTACCACTGGTAGGCCAGTGTTCCTTTAGCTTGTTTAGTTATGGCAATTTTTTTTTAATTGGTTTGATATGACCAATTACTAAGAATAATAACCCCTATTCCCGTTGGCGTTTTTTGTATACGACTCATGTTTCGTGTCGTTGTAAAACGATGTTTAGATTTTTGTAAACTTTTGTTTACCAATTTTATTTTATTTTCTGTGTGTTTACCATCATTTCAAGCCAAATTATCTCAAGGAAGTTCCAAAAACATACAAAAAAAAAACGTACTGAAATACGAGTCGTTTACGACAAACGCCAACGGGAATAGAAATGAATATGTTTTTTGTTTATCTTACAATAGTATGTACTTAAGTTTTGTAATGTTTTTACAAGAAAATTATTGCCAACAAATATTAAATTTGAACTATTGGTGTAGTTATCTACGAGTTTAGTTTCTTACTTCAATTGTGGAAATATTTGTTTGTATTTAAAAAAAATTATAATTTAAAAGCCGCGTTTCTTAATATCAATTTAGGAAGTTTAATTGTACAACCAAAAACACACCTGTGGCCTATTTCACCAACTTACAAAAATGTATTTACAACTATTTTTTGCCAATTTTGTTAGAAAAAGAGACAAATTCTGTTTCACCACAAATATTTTTAGAGCAAATTTATAATTTTTCTACAGATTTAGTGTATTAATACTTGTAAATACAAATTTGCAAGTTGGTGAAAAAGGCCACTGATTTAATAAGAAAATCAAAAACAATATCCATAGGGGGCAACTATCTACAATTTTCTTCCCAGTGTTTGAGTTATAGTTTCGTTCGTTGGTACAATATCAACAACACTGTCAACTTATAAAAAACGCTGTTCGCGTACTTCTAGGACCAATATTGCGAAAGTGTATTCTTCTCTCATGGCGAATCGTACGGGAGCTCTTCAAATCAAAAATGTTCATTCAAAATTTATACGTGTAAATGTTGCAGCATTTTCCAAAGCAATATTGCATCAATGTTAAGAGGGTCAGTGCATCTTTTCATGGAACTTTCGAATTGAAATGTTTTTTTTAGAAAGATTATTTTTTGATTTTAATAAAGTTCAATATTGCACAGATTTATTACAAATGTTCAGCCAACAATTCTCACGCATCAACGATTTTGATGCGGGTGAGAAATGTAATTTTGGTCGTGAAAAATTCGATTTGAACGATTTCAACGATACAGTGGAAATTATTCACATTACCCACACGGGGAACTGTGTTTGCGGATTTAAGGTTTCGTCAAACAAAAGGCGTTATTGACGCCGCGGTTAGATTATTTTACGCTGCGTTAAGATTATTTTAACGCGACGGTCTCAACGCCGAGTTAGACGACGTCAAACAGATAGCTATCATCAAATTCGCTCAACATGTCAAGCAGCTCTGATGACGAATTATTGAATTTATTTGCCGTGCTACGAATTTTTGAAAAAGAAAAAAAAAAAATGGTGCACGAGTGCACGACATAAATAAAAAGAGAGAAAAGACGGAGAATACATCTGAATTAATTTTTTTGCAATTTTCTCCCATATCTCACCCTTTTAAACAGTTTTCATACATTTTATTACCCATATCACTATTTGGCACTTCAAAAATGACTCTAAACGCTCCGCGTCAGAGAAATAATCTGTAATTTTTCACAAAGGCGCGTTTAACCGCTGCGGTGAGTTCAACGCGCTCTGTGTGACAGGGAATATGTATTGCTGTATATTACAACGCAGCGGTGGAACGCGGCGGTGAAACGCGGCGTTAAAACGCGCTCTGTTTGACGGAGCCTTTAACGATATAGAAATATATTTTTTCCCCCTGGCGGATTCCACGATAGGGATCTACAATTCGATGCTGAGTCCGAACGGCTGAATTGAGACGCTTTTCCAGGATAGTGTTGCTCTCGGATGTTTGTCAGACGTTCGCGAGAGTTGGCGCAGTAGAAAAACCCCCCTCTCAGCGGTATTACGTGTGTTGGACCACTGTACTTAAAATAAATCATTCAATATATTAAGCTTATTAAGCGTTATTTAAAGTAATGTACACAATCATTAGAAGTTACTCTAACTCACGAAGGTGTAAAGTATAATTTTTAGTTCCAAGTGAACTGTATAAGCGAAGTATATAATTTTAAATTCATTCATTAATTTTCCATCATTAAGTGGTTCGATGGCTTAGGCTGCTCAAGTGGACCCTCCATAGCTCTCTATTCTCCGCCATCAACTCTAAATCATTAAAGGGAATCCCCATACGGGTAGAGGAGGGATTATGGACTTAATCTAACCATCTCATCCTGGGTCTACCTAGAGGACGCCTGCCTGATATTATGGATTCCATAGCAAACAGAAATTTTAAATTTTTTTCTGTAAATTGCCAGGGTTGCGAGGTCTGTTTTCATGTGGATAGATAGGAAAAGAACAGAGGGGTTATTCCCAAATGCTCGGCGGATTAGTATTGAAAGCGATACCTCAATTTCGACCGTTTTCGCGATTGATTTTTTTCAAATGCGAACAACACCGGCAATGATATTTCCAGGGCCCATATCATGTAAAAATAAAACGATCAATCGACATCGTTTCGACAATATCAGTCTCTGTCTTTTGCCACAGATAGGTATGATAACGATATCGTTCAATCGTTTTTATTTTACGTGATCAGGCTCCAGTGCTTTCCCGTTTTTTTTTTCCATTTTGTCTTTCGATTTATTTTTCCAAACATTTGACAGTTTTTTTCCATTACAAGAATTTAGTTTATTTTCTAAACAGCTATCGCTTTTGAATGAAGCAAATCGCTTTTGGAAACACAAAAATACAAATCCGCCATGAAAAGCAATCCGCCGACGAATGTAAAAACTATCAGAACAGAAAAGCACCTCGGTATTGCAAGTGATGCTCTAATTACACAACACTGAAAACTTACAAATCGCAGACAGGAAGTTTTTCCCTCTTCTCTAAAAAGCAAATAATCGACAACACAATGGACGTAAGTGAAGTGCAACCACTTACAACCAACCAATAAAAATAATAAAACAAAATCATAATGAGCAGTAATTTTTTTTTTATTAATGACACAAAACAAGAATAAAATAAAAAGTAAAATAATAAAAAAAGAATACAATAAAAAAAAAATAAAACAAATACTTGAAAGGATAATTTTTATATTTAAAAATAAAATTTAAATAAAAAAATATATAAGGGGGGTGATAGAAAAGAGCAAATAAGTGAGTAAATAATACGAAAAAAAAAATTATAATAATAAAATAATACAAACAAAAAATTAATCTCTTTTCGAATACAATTTAATCAAAGGTCTTCTATTCTGTTTTCCCTCATAGTTAATTAAATTAAATTTTACAACGTACAATAATAATTTAAGTAGAACACTTGTCAACTGCAATATATATATATTTATAGTATATATGTATGTAAAAAATTGTATTTTACAATTATTTATAACAAATCTCTCTCTGTTTCTCTATTCTCAATAATTGATAGTTACTCTACGCAGAAGTTAAAAAAAAAACTTAGTTAGCATGAAGTTGCAGTTATTTTTATTTAAAAAATTAAGCCTAATTCGTTGGCTCCTCTCACGTGTGTGTTATCAATTAAAAAAAAAAATATTATAATTATTAAAAAATAAAAATAAAAAAATCAACAGTTTGGTACTTAATGCATGTTAATTTGGCGTAGTATATAGGGTATTAATTGTTTCAGCTTTCTTTTTTATCTATGAATGAGTGGTTTTATTTTAATTTATTTAAAAAAAAAAAATATTACAATAGTATTTGATTGCCGGGGCATATATTTAGCTTATAAACTTTATACTTTCATTTAAAATCATTTTATTAGTAAAAAAAATCTCAATTTCTCAATTAAGAAAGAAAATTTGTAAAAAATAAAATATTTTGTATAAAAAGAAAAGATGCTTGTTGTTGTTGTTTTTAAATATATATATATATAAAACAATTATCTTTTGTTATAACTTTTATATTAAAAAAAAAAATAATAATAGATATAGGTGGTAGGGAAAGGGTAGCGGTTTTCTGAATTTACACATCGTCAGGTGCTAGCTTTGTGTGACTATCGTTGGCACTTTTATCGTTATCCTTGCTAGATGTTGAGTTGTCGTGCGCCGTCGTCTTTGAATCACTATTATTGGCGGACGTAGCACCTGACTTGGCAGACGAAGCGGCATCCGCAACATCTTCTTCTTGCGCTTTGAATGCAGCCTCTAGAGCACGGATTCGGTTCTCGTGCTTGACGATGATTGCTTTGAGTTTACGAATCTCATCGGTTATATCGCGGAGGTCCTTTTCCTATTCAAATTCAGAGATAACCATTCGTATAAATCTATAAATGTGATGATGTTTATGGTACTTACACTAATTCCACTAACAGCTGCACTCTCGTTGTTGTTAGATGCATTTGAATTTCCAATGGATAGGTCAATACCCTTTGAGACACCACCACCGCCGCCGGTTTTCGGGGAACTTTTGTTGAGAATGTTGGCCTTTTTCGACACGGATAGCGATTTTGTCCCCGATTTGTAGCCTCCCTGTACGATAGATACACGATCCTATTTTAGACATTTTAGTAATCTGTTCTTTTGAGTTTTATACATGGACACACACACACGACGTGCGATTAATCAAGAAAACAAAGCATTGCATTGCGTTATGGTGCGCTGGCTTACTTTTTTTTGAAACACTTTGAAACATATGCTGCTAGCTTGAAGCTTTCGAAGGACATGCAACTTTTAAATCATTCGAAATGCTTTTCTTTTTTAGTTGGCGGTGTGACATTGAGGAAAGAACGCTTTGAACATTTAGTTTTTTCAAAAAAGACTGTACATATAAATAAAATATCCCATTGAATACAGAGTGGCGTAATTTTTGATACATTATGGAGGACACTAGCCGGTGATACAATATTTTTCGAATCCAATCAATTGTTATAAAATAAAAACTGAATATTTCAAACCCGAAACGTGACTGATAAGCAGACAAAGAAACACTACAGGCAACAATTGATAATAAAGAAGGTATTTAAAGAAGCAGTAGGTTTCTAGAGTTTAACTAAAAAAAAAAATGGCGGCAATCTCTATATAAATAGTAAGGCCGCGGCAATTCAAAAAGCTCAAGTATAAATAAACAATTCGGCGAGCAAACTAGCAAGAGTCCCTAGATTCAATCGACATAACTTTATCACTCAGAGGTCTCGACGTTGGATCATTTGCAATTGCAGAAATAAACCCTTAAAACAAGGGTTTGCTGTTTCTATCTTAGCTGTTTGCCTGGTGGAACTTTCGAAAGAAGTCTTTAGGATCAAGAAAAATAGAATTGCATAAATTTAACATGGTGCCAAAAATTAACATAAACCCACATAAATAAATCAAACGCTTGATTATCCGATTAATCCGATTATAGTCACAATACACAATTTCAAACCTCACAATAAAGCTTCATCACTTCTATAGAGTGGTTCTCATTTTAAAATTGCGGGAAACATATGCGAAAACGAGGTTGGCAAAGATGGAGCAATCCACAATTTTCTCTAAGGCTGCAGAGTACATATTTCAAGAAACGGCAGTAGCTTATATAATCTAAGTTTATAGATCACTTCTGTAATAAACAAATTACACAAACGATTGTGAGAAGCAACTATTTTACTAATTGCTTGCTATCTGCCTACACTTTAAGTTATCCCGCTTTTTTGAAGACCCATAGTATCAATGGATGCAATTACGCCACAGCTAGTATTCAAATTGAATGATAACTTCCCCACAGCAACATCTACTCCGATACTCACTTTAAGCGAAAAGACAATTGGATCACTATCCTGTCCGGCAACCCATTCTTCAGCTGTTAGTGCGGCATCATCGGATAGCGTGTCCGGGTATAAATCCTCCTGGAACAAATCCGATTTCCTTGGAACTGTCATGGAAATGACTTGGCACAGACCATTATTGTTGAGACGATAGAATTTTGATATTTCGCAGGTGGTTACATCACAGCCACGTTTCGGCATCATGCCAATACCACGCTGAGGGTCTGGAGTTTGAAACGTATTTATATAATGTACAAATGGTGGCTCTGGTGTAATCTGTAATAATAACCAAAAACTGTTATACCACTATATCGCAGCTATACTAAATGTTTATACCTCAAAATATCGTATGACCGAATCACCTTTACCACAAAGGTAAATTAAATTCGTATCAGGATCATACAGAGGGAACATAACACCGTTTGACGTATCCAGTTCAACCATTACAATGGGTTCGCTCAAAGCATCGGGCGCTCGCAATGAGTATTGACGTTCCGATGATCGATTGAACCCGGTTGTGAAGATAAGGCCATGCCGCAGAAAGAGAGCCCGTGTTGCTTTTGATCCTTCGTGACAGAGAGCTTCACTCTCCACTTCACCAGTTCGCGGATCGATTATTCGGATTTTCTTATCCTTACATGTGGTAACCAATTTGGAACCATCCCAATTAAAGCAGGCACTGTAAACAATATCCGGATGGCTGTCGATGTGTACGAGTATATCACCAGTGCCGACATTCCAAATGACAACCTTGATTTTGTGAAAAATTTAATAAAATTGATGAGCAGCGTGAATTGTTATACTTACTTGATTATCGGAACCAGCTGTTAGGAGAATATTTAACGCGGACGGATGCCAGAGCACGAGACCGACTCTTCTTTGATGGAAGACAAGATCTACAACAGGGTCGGTTAGGGTCCTCGACAGACCACCATCGGGAATCTGCCATACTTTTACAACACAATCTTCGGAGCCGGATGCAATGACATTGTCATTGTGTGGACACCATGCAATATCTAATACGGGACCTTTGTGTCCACCCACCAATGGATGATCGGCTGCAATGCGACCGACCTAAAAAAAAAATAATCAAAAATAAAGTCAAATTGATCACAGGCAATAAGTAAGCGAAGTCTTAAATCTTTTTAGGGAAAACGTAAAAACGCGATTAGGTAAAATAGAGAGACCCGTCACAAGCTACTGGGTATCTTAGTGAGTCCATCACTACCACTGGGATATGGCTATAACAATTTGTGCAGTCTATAGCAATTTGTTATGAGTCTTTCTTAACAACTAACGGCTCAGGTACTCTACTTACAAGCTTTAGAAATTCACGATATATTTTGCGTGTTAAATGATTTGAAACCAAGTACAGAGAACAGAGGCCCTATTCTCTATTTCGTTCCGAAAGTTAATCCTTTCGAAATTGCGTTTCGTTCCCCCTTTGAATTCGTACTCTATAATACTTTCGATTTTCCGTATATCAATGCTTTTGATATTTGCAGAATTTATTCCTCTCTCGAAATAGACAGTAAGTACCAAATATTCGATTTCGGGAAATTTCACTTTCGGAACGTAATACAAAGTAGGGCCCCAGGTTTAATGAAATCTTTCCTTCCAGCAGCTGGTTTTTAGTTGCCCAAAATTTACAATGATGAGTAGATTCTCTTTTTATGTATAAAAAAGCAGGTCAAGCTGATTTTTATACCAAACTTCCCCATGCGTTGTCCTGCTTTCCAGCCAAAACTAGTTTAGTCAATGAAACATAATATGCAACAAACCAAATTTTACGAAAAGCGGAAGTAAACACGACAGTTCACTGCTAGCCGCTCCGCTATTATAAGTGCAGGTACGCAGAAAGGTTATGTTGCCAGTAAGACCCCTCGGCCTGCTTCTCGGGGAAGCATTAAAAATCACTAACAATAGATGGAGCAGTATTAGCACCTGCATAACCCCCAGACAAATTTGGCCGAAATTAAATGCCAGAAGAACTAGAAAACTTCTTTGTTTAATACAAACTGTCATTGTCTTATATAGGCAAGCATGCCCGCAGAATGGGAGTACCATTCAACGATTTCTGTAGGAGGTGCCTGGACGAGGAGGAAGAGGAAACCACTGTTTATCACCTTGCGTAGGGTTAACTTAGGAGCTTATTTCTGCACCAGTAAGTTCGTAAGTCCAACTGGCTTCACTGAGACATCAACAAGCAATTACCTATTGAAACAAAATACCAATCCGCCTTTCCCGACGTCAAGTTGTAGAGGAGATTTGTACCAGCCACATTCCTTACAAGCGGAGGTTAGACTGTTTCCTTCACCTTCCTCTTTCCCACAGACAACGCCACCGGGAGGAGCTGAGTACATCGGTCAACCTCAACTGCCACCCTCCTTACAAGCGGCTACCAGCGGGGGGTTAGACTGATTCGGTCACTCCTTCACCGTCGCCGAAGACTAACCGTTACCTGAAGGAGCTGACTACATCAGTCAACTTCGTTCCGACATTGTTAACATCATCGTCAGAGACAATAGATGGGGAGTTAGACGGTTTCGGTCACCCTTCGTCTTTGCTCTCCTTGAAGGACAAACTCCTACCCTTTTTTTCAGTACCAAGCAGTGAGATGGTTTGCTTCAATTAAGCTCTTCTGGTCTTCACCAGTATTTGTCTCGTGGACGAGTTTTCAAGGGAAATAAACGGAGGGCAGACTGTTAAGGACCATTCACATGGGAGCGAACGAACGAATTGATGAAATGCGAACAAACAACTTTTTATGCATTTATAAACAGAAAATTGCACATTTTACTACTCCAAGATGAGGATAATTTATTATTCCGTTAAAATTTATTAAGAAAACAAGTTTATTAACAGTTTAAATAACGAAATTTCCAAATCCAAATTTTTTGCCGAGAACGAAAACACCCTGGCGCGAATTGTCAGTCTATTCACAATCCACATCATTTAAATCGCGTTCCACAAAGTAGCGAATAAAAAATTCGTTCGAACTTAACCTTATTCCAAGAGGAGGATATCTTGGAATAATAAAATGTGGAATTTTCTGTTTATAAATGCATAAAAAGCGTTTTATTCGCATTCCATCAATTCGTTCGTTCGCTCCCATGTGAATGGTCCTTTACAGTTGCCCTCCGTCCCCACCCGAATACAAACCACCACCAGAAGACGCTAAATTCAAACATTTTCAACCACCTGTTGACTATTTCAGCCATCATTATGACCTCCTAGCAATAAGTAAGTTGCGCTGAGATACCTCTCTTTAAAAGAAATTCGCAGGTATCAATAAGGTTCCCACCTGTTCCCACCGGTTCCTACCGTCCCATAATCTTTCTGGCCACTCTTTCCCTCCCCCAGCCTTTTGTGGTATCACAATGGACCTACAAATTTAGTCTAAAAATGTGTCTTATTTTTAAGACAGACAACCTACCCTCGGGTTTCCGTCCACCATGCTTCCTTCTAATTATTGTTGTAACAGACAAGGATTGAAATATCGGTATTAAAAAATCAAAGACCTGTTAAAAGAAATCACATTATACGTTGCTGGTCTTGGTATACTAATCACACGTGGCTAAAGCATTGACACAAACGTTTTTTGCAGTCCCAGGGACGAATAGGAAATGGGATCAGTGGAACGCCCTTCAATTAGCATGGGAGCATGGCTTTTCGATAGTTTACGCGATCTGGCAGAGAATTCCACATCAGATGTTCAGAAGTTCCTGAACAGATCCGATTGTTCTTGTTATTTGCATGGACATGAAACAATAAAAGGACAAGACCAAGATGAGAAGATAAAAACCAACTCACAATGGGAAACCATCCCAAGACCAGCATTGAATGGACAACTATTGGTAAAGACCAACAGAGATCTGAAGGATACAACAATAAAGCAAAATGTCGACCCAATCTATTTTCTATAATAGACCATTAATTTGATATCAACAAATAATTTTGTTTTCTCTTTCTGTGTCAGCTCTAAAAATAGCTAAACATCTTAAAGTGTTTCCATCGCGCAATATGACCTTTCGAAAACGAATTTACTCTTATGCACACGACCGCACATAAATATTAATTACACCCCTTAAATCGTGCAATAATTTGCCAAAATAATTCTCGCCCGACACCTACTCCCAACCTAAATTTCAAAGACAAAAAATTGTCCTCGCCAGTGCATCTCTGCAACCGAACCATGTGGAAGCATAAATCAATTCCGAAAACTATCCAAATTTAGAACAAACAAATTTCGCAAAACTGGAGCGAGGATTGTCTGAAGAATTCGAATTTATATCTGCGACACTATGCGGCTCTGACAAATTCTCCACCAGCCAGCACCACCACTAGGCCAAAATAAAATCGCGATCCAATCTCTATCCGACACGAGAGTGTGAACTGTAAACACAGAACACAAATAAAACGCTCGAAAAAATATCCTAAAATGGGATTCAAAACATTCTCGCGTATAAGATCGGAGGATTGTGTCGTGTCGTTGTGTATCGGTGTGTGGCTGGTGTCCGCGCTCGATCAAGTGAAAATGGTGAATAATTTTCTAATTATAAAACTTAACGGTAAGTGAGTGTGTGAAAGCGGGAAATAGGCGGCGTTCAAGAGGACCACCATCCACCATCACGAAAACAGAGACAGAGAGAAAGATAGAGACCGAGTGCTCTCGTCTAGTACTCTCTGTCGGTTAGCCGACCTATTTTTAAAATTTTCCATAATTTACTTTATTTAAGTTTTCACATTTGTTTTTGTTGTTTCCTTTTTCACGTATAGTTTCAGAATTGAAATAGATTTTCAGATTGGCCAGGATCCAATTGTTGAGGTAACGATTTTCATACAAACTCGGTTCATACAGAGCGGAACAGCACATACGGAGGGAGGGGTGTACCTGTACGAGTTATGGTTAATTTTAAATATCCTTTTGATTAGACATATACACGTATAAATTCTGTTAATTTGTTTGTTACGTATTCAGTTTTGTTGTGATTGATTAAGCGATAAATGAAAAACGAAGAACGATTTCAAAAGCAATTAGGTGTTGCGCACCGAGTGGCGAAAAAGTGTTTTTAAATTTAAATTATGAGCAATTAGCTAAATGATGTCAAATATATTTTTGAAAAATTAATTATTCTTAAGATTAAAACACAAATTTTAATAACTGAAGCATTAACGTTTAATTATTGCTGTGGCGGGCTTAAGGAAACGGTGTCAATTGAAATGAAAATGCAACATTTTGTGAGGCAAATAGGAGGCTTGTTTTATTGATCAATAAAACGCAAGAGAATTGTTTTGTTTAAATAATACGAATTAGTGAAAGTTGTGCATTAATAATAGATAGTGTGCAAAATTTGTTTTACAAAAGTTGCAGCAGCGGGGGTTTTTTAAAGGCAGTTCTCATTTGGGTGCGCTGAATATAAGATGTGTTTGAAAAATCATTTAGCGAAGTAGCTAGTTGTGGTTTTTGGAAAAGTTAAGAAACGAAAACGTCTATGGATGTGCAAAAACAACTGACAACAATAAAAATTGGACATTAAATCGTAGGGCACACGATTGCCTGTTGCTGTTAGTGGCAACAGTATGTTTGCTGTTACATACGACATTAAGTTCCCATCACTCTATAGCAACTGCATCATGGCCTCCGCTTCTACGGTTTATTGGTATACTTAAACTTATATAAACGACTGCTGATATTTAACACTAGAATTGAGGTATCAGTCTTCTTAACATCGCCTATAAGATCTTATCTGCCGTGTTGTGTGAACGCCTGAAGCATAGCAGTGTGGCTTCAGCTTATTAAATTCCACAATCGACCAAATATTCACACTGCGGCAGATCTTGGAGAAAACCCAAGAACTTTAAACCGATACCCATAAAATATTTTCATCGATTTCAAAGCCGACTGTGACAGCATTTATAGAGACGAGCAATACAGAGCAATGTTTAGTTTTGGCATCCCTGCCAATCTCGTCCGTTTGTGCAGGATGACGATGGAGAATGCCTGCGAAACCTTTGATGTCAAAAAAGGATTTAGACAAGGCGATGCGCAGTCATGTGACTCTTCTTCAACATCATCCTTGAAAAAATAGTGCAAAACTTAAACGCCAACACGAGAGGCACGATTTTTCAAAAGTCCGACCATCTACTCGCCTACGCCGGCGATGTCGTTCCTGATTATTGGAACGAATGCGGCAAATGTGGGTTTGAAAGTAAAAAGTAAATGATGTCAACAAGAAAGACACCCAACACCGGCGTCTCGGACAGAATGTCACTATAGACAGTTATAACTATGAGATGGTTAGGGACTTTGTCTACCTAGACTCTGCTATGAACTCGGACAGTGACACCAACGCTGAGATTAAACTAAGAACAACTTTTCCCAATCGCTGTCTCTTCGGTCTAAGAAGGCAACTGAGTAGGAAAGCCGAAACAACAAAGGTGACCCTTGGTTGTTTCGAGAGGAAAATTCATCGAGTATTTTTCGATCCCGTCTGCATAGATGATGAATCGAGGAGGAGACACAACGACGAAGCCAGAAGAGTGAAGGTCTAACGACTGAGTTGGCCACACTCGAGGAACGGCGCAGTAGAGGAAGACCGCGACTTAGGTGGCGCACGCAAGTGGAAGGGGACCTTAACAAACTTAGCGTGTGAAACTAGAGGCAGTTTGCTAAATATCCTGCTGTCTAGAGACTCTTGTTGGTTGAAGTCCAGGTTCACCCCGGGCTGTAAAGCCGCTTTAAGTAAGTAAGTATAATTGACCGTCGAAACCACCAAAGCGAACATAATCCCTTTTATGTTATTAGGACAGTGGCAGGAACAATATAGTTAGTTGTAAAAGCTGACAATCAGATATCAACTCAACAAACTCTTGAAACCTGTAAGCTTCTACCTCTTTGACGCTATATAAAACCCTTTCACAATAAATCGAAATAATTCCTAAACTCTACAAGGGATAATCAGAAAGCTATCGGGATTCCTTATACGGCTCACTGCCAGTTTTATATCATTTGAAGGAAGCATAGAGAGTTTTCATCGATCAGTAGGTACCGATCAACGAAAAAAAAAACTTAAATTTCTACTTAGAAAATCATCTGAAAACGAGCCTATATTTCGGCAGTCCCCTGTTCTGACTACGACTGAAATGATCGTACAGAACACCATCGATGAAAACCTGAAGATGTGCCACTGAGAAGGCACGAAGATCATTTCAATGGATTCAAAAGATTCAATTATACTTGCTTAAACTACACAGAATAATCATTGGTATAGGCACTGAAAACCATAGGTAGGGTTAGATTAGGTTGAAGTGGCTGTCCGCAAGTACAATTTGACCTATTGTCATTGGTGATAATATGTATTGACATCGATCCGGATCTGTCTGTACAGAGAGTTTACGAGCCATATTAAAGTTAATATTGGCAGGCGACTAGTAATAGTAAAACCTGTGACAAAAAGCACAACGAAACGACGCACAGTGATTGTAAGATCATCAGGATCGAATACTTTTTTCTTTCGTAAAATGTCATTGGGCTTAAGGACTATTCACATGAGAGCGATCAACTACCTTACGAACGAACGAATATTCCCGATTTTGACAGTCCGTTCATAAGAACACGGCAGTTGGTCGCCGATTATATTAAATATATTCGCGAATTGCAGCCATCCGTTTCTACCAGCAATTTCTAATTTGAGGTTAAGTTCGAAACGAATGTTTTATTCGCTAGTTTGTGGAACGCGGTTTAATGGTGTGGATTGCGAAAAAACTTTGACAATTCGCTCCAAGGGTGTTTTCGTTAGTGGCAAAAAGTTTGAAATTCGATATTTTGTTGTTTAAACTGTTTTTAACCACGTTTTCTTAATATATTTTGATGGGATAATTAACTACTCTTGGAATAGCAAAATGTGTAATTTTCTGTTCAGAAATTCATCAAAAGGCGTTGGTTCGCATTTCATCAGTTCGTTCGTTTGCTCTCATGTCAATATGGTCCTTTAAGAGCTTTTTAACAACATTAAATATGCAGATTTAAAAGTTCAGCTGTTAATAAAAATACGTTACTTTCCTTTTACTTAGCACTCCCTTAGCACCTACAATCTACATACATCTATATAATAAAAATGGTGTGAAAATTCGTAATTGCAAGGATAAGGTTACGGAAAAAATTTTTGGGAAAACCCTCCGGAAAAGTAGGGAAATTGGAAAAATCGAAAATAAATTTTTTGTATGGAATTTTGTGTGCAATTGTTCCGGAATGGCTTTTCGAATGGAAAAAATAGAAAATAGAAAATAGAAAAATTTGAATTTTTTTTTCGACGAAATTTTACGTTTTATTGCATGATTTTTGTGAAGCGTGGAAAATTTCGGACAATTGTTAAAGTCATTGTGATAAAAGACGATTTGCGTGTATTTTGGGTGGAGAAGTTAACGATATTAATAATAGATGGCGCTGTGCTCCGATCAATGCCACAACAACAATGCGCTATACATTGACTTAGGCTGTGCGTAATTTGACAGATGTCCTTTTCACATTGTCAAATGTGCTATTATTCTTGCTGCAGTCGATTCGAGTTTTGCGTATTATTACACTGATTTCGGATAGTCGTATATCGCGCTTCACATCCGCAAACGGTACAAGCATTACGATCAATTAAAATTCAATGCGATATTTATCAATTCGATCATTTTTTCAGAAAAAAAATTTGCGTGTAAAAAGTGAGGTTATCCAATTGGGTTGGGGCATTCATTCCGTAAGTTTTTTTTTTTAAGTTTCTTTTAAATAGGATTAGTTTTTTTAGGCCCGGTCAGCTGTACGTTGCCTGTTTGTTGGCAAACCGTCTTCGTTGTTTGTTTTTGCGCCGGAAAACAAATCGAAAAACATCGTTTATCATATCGGTCTTAAAATTTGAACTATCTGTGTTTTATTATCACTCTGAAGTTTATCTGAAGGCGTTAAATTGGGGCGAGACGAAGTTCGCCGGTTCCGCTAGTTAGATAATAGTTATTGAATATGACAAATTTTGTCGAACAACGTGTGACTTTTCGATTAGTGCAGTTTCCGAAGAAATCTATTTTAAATAAAATAATTAGAAAGATTATGATAACATCTGAAAAACATGGTTTCGCAAACATACAAAGTAGTCTCTCGCTACCAAAATAACATTTCTTTTAGACATAAATAATGTGGTCGGTCATTACTTATTAAACACCAGCACTTTTATTTTTTCAAAGATCAGCACCCAAAATATATTACCACCTCAAAACTGAACCTGTGAATCAGGAAGACGTAAATAAAAGAAATCTACGTTAATTACTAAAAATTTCCAAACGCAAAAAAATTCATCAACATTCATACCCACTCTTAGATGTCAACATTAATATAATCTCCTGACATTAAGGTGTTCATTCCTCTCTGTTTGAAATGATGAAAGAAAGCAAAAAATACCTCAAACTACGTCAGAGCGTAACAATTGCCATCTGTAGTGACTGTTGCCAAAAAAAAAAAGAAGAAAAGAAAACACAAAGCAGTAAGTGTGTTGCTAGTTCAATTCGGAGACAATAAATAAATTATGTATTATTGGTACGGCGAAATGACGGTATTTTTCTTATTGCATTCCGAGCGCCTCATCCGCAGCCAAATTATGTGACTCATTATAGCTGCTGCTGCTATCATCTTTATCTGTATCTGAGAGAGGAAATCAATCTTTGAACGTTTCCCTTAAAAAGATTTCGCTTAACAAAAAAAGAAAATACAAACAAAATTTACGTACCTTATTGTGTGGCAAGACAATGAACGCTCCGCCGCCGGCTGACTCTACAATGATGGCCAAAAATTTCGGATTTACAGCGCAGAATGTCGAGTCCCAACTGCTTTTCGATACACGAATGTTATCATAGCACTGTTCACGTTTCAGTGCCTGACCATAGACGTGACGAAATTTTGAACTTCGTACAACACGAAATGACATTTTTGACTTCTGATTCGATGCTGTCTTCTTCTTGAATCAAACTGAGATTAAACTGAAAAGAAAAGAAAATAAAGCGTACGTCAGCATTGAGAATGAGATACAATGGCTGCACATGTTTTGGGTGGTTTATTGCTTCGCATTCGTTGGAAATTCTGTGTGAGTCATGACGTGTAACATTGACATGACACTCGACGTGATGCACTTGCCAGAGTTCATTTCACTCATTTTGGACGTATACACATATAGCCGACAAATAAGTGGAACTACTGTCCGGCTTACGATGATTAGCATGCGGTCGGTGGTGCAAGTTGATTGACAACATAAATCGCGCTCTTATTTAACCACGTTCTAACGTACTATGACAAGTATCTGGTGCAACGCGGTGTGTTGTATTTGTTTTTTTTTTTATGCATGAATATAGGAGGACAGTATGTGAACGCATTTGATGACACAATTTCTGGCCCTTTGCATATACCTATGGTTTGGTTGGGGTTTTCTATTAGACCAAGAGCCCACAGCAAATTTTGGGCGTGAAAGTATAACCAATAAGCTGATACATGAAGAGAAAGGTCTCCAAAAAGTAAACTCAAATGTCGAAGTCTGGCAGCGCTTAGTTGCAGCTGAGGTTAGTAATAGTAGGTTGAAAACGTGTTTTTTTTCCAAAATCTGAATTTTTTATATAACCACTTGAATATAGTATTAAATGAAAGAACAGACTGCCCTGATCACAAAAGTATAGGTCCCAGACGTCTTAAGTGCAGCCATACCCTTGCCAGACGTACTAATAGTATGTTAAAAATCACATTTTGAAATAATTGGTATAACCAAAATTTGGTTACACCAAAAAATTTGTGGGAACGCCCTGATCACAAAACTATAGGTCCCAGACGTCTTACGTGCAGCCATACCCTTGCCAGACGTACTAAAAGTATGCTAAAAATCACATTGGGGAGAGTACGATAATTACGGCGCCAAAAATTGATAACGGTATTTTGTAGAGGCGTTAAATACAAGCATTTTTTACTACGGGAGGGGGAGTCTATCTGGCTTCATTTAGGCGGGAGGGGCAATTTAAAAAAATAATACTTAAAATAAAAAAAATAATTGTTGAAAAACAATGGCAAGACTTACAATAAAGAACTTTAGGATTTTTGGAAGCCAGGAATCTGTTCTTTGATATTATTTTTAAATCAAGTTATTTCTAATAATAGTTTTTGAAAAAAATGATTTCAAACTTGAAATTTAAGGAAAAAAAATAAAAAATAAAAGTTGTATGCTGATTTGTTCAATATTGAGAAAATAGATACTTAATTTCTTTGTAGTTTTTACTGCCGAAATCAATTCTTAATCGAACACTGAAAACCAGATTGATTTATGTCCTCTAATTTTTGAGAAAATTGAAAATTACTTTATATGTCGCTCCGCTTAGAGTACAAATTGTTACCCTTGCGCCTTGAAATGTGTATGCTGCCCCCTGCAACCCCCCTGCTTGGGGTCACTGTTGGATTTTGGGATGGGTGCAAGGCTGAGTATATTCAAACTTTCTTTAAATTATATTAGTTTACCCAATGTCAACAACTTTCTCCAGCTACAGTCTCTGGCCTGAAATTTCACATTGGTAGACAAAATTTTGCGGATTTGCATTTTAGACAATGTAGGACAGAATTCTGGCTTTGAAAAGTGCTATAGTTCTTTGTTGTAAGTGTTGCCATTGTTTTTTAATATTTTATTTTAATTTTATGTATAATTTTTTTTTAATTACCCCTCCCGACTAACCGGAGCGAGATAGGCCCCCCCTCCCATAGTAAAAAATGCTTGTATTTAACTCCTCTACATAAATCTGTCATTAATTTTCATCGCCAAAATTATTGTACTCACCCCAATTTTTGTCCTTAAATTGCAGCTTTGAAATTGTTTTTTTCAAAAACTGTTAACAGAAATAACTTGATTTAAAAATAATATGAAAGAACAGGTTCCGGGCTTTTAAAAGTGATTTAGTATTTTATTTTAAGTGTTGCCATTGTTTTTTAATGTATTTTTTTCCAATTAAAGTATCAGTTTCTTTAAATTACCCCTCCCGCCTAAACGGAGTAAGATAGACCCCCCCTCCCATAGTAAAAAGTGTTTGTATTTAACCCCTCTACAAAATACCGTTATCAATTTTTGGCGCCGTAGTTATCGTACTCTCCCCAATGTGATTTTTAGCATACTTTTAGTACGTCTGGCAAGGGTATGGCTGCACGTAAGACGTCTGGGACCTATATTTTTGTGATCAGGGCGTTCCCACAAATTTTTTGGTGTAACCAAATTTTGGTTATACCAATTATTTCAAAATGTGATTTTTAACATACTATTAGTACGTCTGGCAAGGGTATGGCTGCACTTAAGACGTCTGGGACCTATACTTTTGTCATCAGGGCAGTCTGTTCTTTCATTTAATACTATATTCAAGTGGTTATATAAAAAATTCAGATTTTGGAAAAAAACACGTTTTCAACCTACTATTACTAACCTCAGCTGCAACTAAGCGCTGCCAGACTTCGACATTTGAGTTTACTTTTTGGAGACCTTTCTGTTCATGTATCAGCTTTTTGGTTATACTTTCACGCCCAAAATTTGCTGTGGGCTCTTAGACTATATTGGAAATCGTTTCGAATTCGAAAACTGGAGCATTCGTGTCGTTGGTTTGTTTATGTAGTCTAGCGTGGTTGTGTCAAATGTGTTGAAGACGTGCCGCAAATTACAAGCGGGCGCGTGAATGTGCGCTGCACTATGGGGTTCATCGTTTACTTTCTTTTGGTATTTCATTTTTTTTTCTCTTTGTCTCTGAGTGGACGGATGTACTAGTTTTTTGCAGTTTATTGGACAAAAAAAATTATAATGCTGAGATCACACACAAATTGTCACAATGACAATGAGACTGTACGACCTTTGACTTAATGCGGACCCAACTGCGTCTACTTTCACAGTTCATATCAAACTGACTTGAGTGACTTAACCTTATTATATACAGTTATCTGTTTCTAATTGCCGACGACATACATAAAGATCAAGAGGATAATGCTATTTGTGAGAAATTAAAATTAGAATTTTTTAAAAGATCGTTTAGCTAAAAATTAAAAAAAACTATTGCCTATAACTATAAAAATTAAAAAAGAATTAATTTTAAAAGTCCTTTATGAACATTCGTCTAATATATATTTCACTCAAATAGTCTTCGATGACAGAATTTTGACAAAAACAATTGGTTGAACTAGGTCCTCAGAAAAGCCATTTCATAAACGAATTCTACATGTTAGGGCGAAGAATGCAGCAGCTTTATTTTGACTTTCGAACAAATATAAAAATGGAAATTACGACTCACTCACTGACTCATCAACGCCGTTTGCCATAGAATGTATACAAGAAATAAGCAAGGCTATTTCGAAATTCAACCCTTAAATGGGCTAAAAGGGGGGTCAAAGTTTTCATAGGAAAATTTGTAGTTTTCATTCGATCGACTTAAAACGCGGTTTCTGTACTCCATATAAAAAACAGAGAAAATTAATTTCTCCGATTTTGGAAATTTTGCTTGGGGCCTGAGTTATGAGCGATGCCCCTCTAAGGGGTCCTTTTTCATAACTCACGAACCGTTCGTCGTATCATTGATATGGAATTAAAAAAAAATAGTTCTAAATCAATAGAAAACCATTTTAAACCATTTTTAGGCCATATTTAACTACGTATTTTGAGCTATCACTGATCTTTCTGCTCTGTCCAGACGAGTTGTACTAAATAGAAAGCTTTTCGATGAATCGCGGCGGGAATTCAGAATGCACATGCATATAAGCAAGAAATATGTTTTGTCCCGTAGATAATTGCTCAGTCTGCTATCGTATGATTTGTGTTGAGATGCCAGATGTCACTTACAAATTGATCATATCATTTTTATCTGTTTTCTCCGTAGGGTGTTGAACATAGTTTTCAGAGATACTAACTGCCCCTTAGGTGCTTTCATAGATAGTTTTCCCGCGCGATATTTAAACATAAAAGAGGAAACTGATGGGGCAGGAATTTCTGTGTACCAAATCCTGAGGGCTGCGAAAAATGACGTTTTGGTTCAAAGTTCATTTTCAATTCGTCATTGTTCACGGATCGAATTAAATGTAGTTTTTTTTCTCCTACCGATTATAAAGAAAAAGAAACAAAAAGAAGAAAAGACTCGAGAAAAAGCTGTCTATAGGCAATTTACCGACTGGCAGATCAGTGCAGCATTTTCCAGGTAGCGATCTACGCGGTTAAGAAAGCAGCTGAAACTGTCTTAGCGAGAAAATTACCAGCAATGGAAATGCGTTGACAGCCAAACAGCACATTCCGATCTTGTAAACTCCAAATCCGTAAGCCAGTAATGTTGTGCTGGGTTCCTGGACCTGTTGGTGTAGAAGGTAACGAGGCAACAGATAAACTGGCCAGATGCGGCTCTGCAATTGACGTATAGGTACTACTTGACAGGCAAGTATTACCAGCTTTCAACGCAGCTATGGGCATCATGGACAATATCACATTAAGCTTGGCTAAATAAAGATGGAACAACACTTCCGGTTTTACAATAACTTGTTACTGGTGGCGCGCAATTGACACTAAAAGGTCAAAGATTCTAACATCTTTTGATAGAAACCAAATCCGAGTGTTCGTCGGGGTAATAACCGGGCACTGCATAATTGGAAACATGCCCAAAAAAAGATATCTTTACAAATGAAATAGAATCTGTGGAACATCTCCTATGTCACTGCCCAGCCCTCCAAAGCTGACAACAATAACTCTATCAAATTTAAGAACATTCATCAACAGATCCTAATGGTTTTGTTAGTTGCATGTCAAACCTTTGCTTTAGATTTCGCTTAGCTTTTCACTCTCTTGCACTCTGTTCGTAGCCTAATGTATACTTTACTTAATATACTCCTCCCATGTGATGTATGACAATGTCCGATTATTTTTCAGATGTGTCACTTATATCATTGGCCGCGTTCCACTGACCGCTAGATGACTAGCGGCATGCCAAACTCCATATAAAAAAACTGACATTTCAGCATTTGCGCTAGATCTCTAGCAACTTTTGTGAAATATCCTTTTCTGGGAAATTTTTCAATCTAGCGCAAAATGAACTGCTAGATTGAAAAAAAATACAAACTGTCAAAATAAAAGTGAAAGTGCAGAAGTCAAATATTTCCAATTCGGTGTAAAATGTGAATTCAAACTTCTATGTAATTAATATACATTTGTGTTTTTTTATTTAAATTATAGTGTATTAATAAATATGCGGCATGATGGCAAAAAATACATTTTTGACCCGCATTAAGATGAAATAATACGAATTCAAATTGGTTCTAATGTCACTTTGCCGCTGCCGCTATACATATCTCTAGCGCCAGCGTTCCTTCATCAGGGATATTATGTGCTAGATGACTAGCGGTCAATGGAACGTGGCCATTAAGTTCCCATTTTACAAATTCCATACTGGGTATTTTTTTTTTTGTTCACAAATTCCACTCAATAATCATGCACATTCACACATCTGTCGTTATCGGCAGGGTGGCAGTTCACTTTGATTCAAAATGACAACTGTCGCAGTTATGAGTTATCGACTTCCGTTTTTGTTGTTTATTTAGACGCCATATTTTCGATTTCAATTGTTGTTCCGTTTATGGAAGGAGAGTTGTTTAATTTTTCCCATATATTTCACTTACCATAGACACTGTTTATAAATGCATCACCAATGACGATTAAAAATTCCATAACCAAACTTGGCTAATTGAACGTTTTTTTGTTTTTTGTTGTTGTTGAAATTTGTAATCGTTTTCACTTATTTTTTTGCGTGCAATGATATTTACTGGCAATGAAATTTGTCATTCTACGAGTATATTCACGCCGCCGCCGCTGCGGCACGGTGGCCACATTTTAAAGAATCCACCTAACGTCTGACATTGAAAAACTGTCTGCTTTTCAAAACATTTCTTTGGGTAGTTAATTTAACATAAAATGATGAATCAAATTATTGAGTTCATGAACTTTTAAATGGGTAAACCAGTAATTTGCATTAGAATGGCGGAAAATACAAGTTTAACTAGATATGCAGAGCTCGCTTTTAGTTTTAAAATGCTTATGGAGAAAAATATTATAGGTAACTTATGTTCATGGGCAACATAAAAGTCGTGTTATTGTCCAATTTATTGGTTATTATTAAAGTTTTTTTTTTTTTGACAAGAGCAATGACTCAATATTATTATAGGCGTGAGCTTTATTCGAGCGTTTATGTTAATGGTCATGATGGAATCAAGAAGACATTTTGAAAAGATTCAACATCAGGTACAAATAGAGCACACAATGAATCGCATTACATAATGCAAATATGTAATGTTAAAAAAATATTTTTGTTTAGCCTGAACGTGTTGGAAACGTACTACAGCGAAACTGAGATAAATAAAAAATTAGGCGCCAAAATAACGAACTGTTGGTTTCTTTTTGAATTATAATATTATTTTGACACTGACAGCTCTTATGCGTTAACAAATTTACAGAAAATCTGTTATTTATATTTTCACGGTCCAAAATCGATCGTTTTGTAGAGGAAAAATAGATTTCGAAAGTTGTTACAATTTAAATAATGATAAATTAGAGCCAAGCGGAGATTGATCGCCCTTACTATCATGTTCGCGTTCATCATATTTCGTGCACTGGACGCAACAGTCATAGAAATCATGGTTAACAATTGCCACCTTGATGGGGGGTTTACATTACCACGCCACGCAATTTTGCATGACTTCAGAGAGAGAGATTCGTTTGCTACAGTCAAGGCTAATGATCTGTAAGAGTGCACAAACCTCCTTAAAGAAGTTATGGCGGCCTAAATTCAATTCATTAGGCTCGTGGTCTCACTCTTACACATCATTAGCCTAGACTGTGGAAGAACGGATCTCTCTCTCTAAAGTCATGCAAAATTGCGTGGCGTGGTAATGTAAATCCACCATGATTCGTTCACTTTGTCAATTGAGTTTTTTTTTATCGTGGCGTGTTGTTTTCTTTGACATGAAGTCGACAGTTCGACATGCTGTTTGATAAACCAACAGACCTCCGTGTTCGCCCTTAATTTTTTTCTATATAAGAGAACTTGGCTCTTTTTTTACATTTATGTTTTTGGTATGATTTCACAAATTTTTGCAAAGTTTTATTATGGTACGGACAGAGTGAACGCGAGAAACGGAGTGAAAGCTAAAGATTCTAAGCTATAAGCAAAGCGAATGGTGTCGATAATGAACGCTATAACATTACGTTTCGTAAGTGCATTAAAATAAACAAACGTCCTTAAATTATAGACATGGATTCGTCAGAAGAAGAGGACTTTCCATTAAATAATTTATTTTTCAGCTATTCATTGTTTGAAAAAAAAAAAAACAGAAGATTAATAAATCACGTAAAAAATATGACGAATTTCATCATTCTTACGAAGATTTACGAAGACATCCGAAAACACCCCGACAATAATTGTTTTAAATGTCATTGAATGTATTGGATTATATACCCAAATCTATACACAGCTGCGTTTTTAACTTGAATTTCTTGGTCAAAAAATTAGCACAAGAGTTTATTCGCCTTTAGCGACAAGTTTCGCTTAGCATGTATCTTAAAATCGAATCTAGTATGGCCAGTAAAATCAAAATGTGTGGGCGCAGTTTATTAGCCAAACCTTTAGCTTTCCGCATGCACTCCTGTTCGTAGCCTTAGTTTTCACAAACAACGTTGAAACGTTTTTGCTTGAAAGAAAGCCGAAGTGACATTAGACTACCGTCAGACATACCTATCTATAGATATGTCAACAGACACTGACTACCGTCACTTTGGCTTTCTTTCTTATAAATTATTCATTAAATTTCATTCAGCAGGTAGATTAATTTGGAATTTCTATTCATATTATAAGTGGGCAGATTCCACGCCCTCTGAATGGAAAATGTTTAATTTTTGATATTTCTCCTTTCGTACAATGCAAATCCTAGCGCTGTACTAAATTTTGACCTTCTACAACAATAATTGGAAGTGCTACACATAAATGATAGCTATTTGTTAAAAGTGGGAGTATTAAAACACGCCCCTTAAATGGAAAGTCTGGAGTTTTCGACTATTCCTGCACCACGGGATCTATCATTCTGCCAAATTTCACGATTCTAGGATGGGAGAAAGTGCTTCAGGATTTTGAAGATCATCATCATCTTGAGTGAGTGAAGTCAGTCAGTTACGGTTTTTGCGATTTTTGAAGTCCAGTATGTTGAGAACCACAAAAAATGCTACCGAGATGATGAGCTTGAGCTTGGTAAATGCTTCAAGTTTGAAGTTTTTGGCCCAATTGGTTCGGAAGTTAGAGGGAGGTCAAAAACAGCCCGAGTTTGTATCTGTAAAAAAGTGCTGTGCCTTTACTAGAGAACTTGGCTGTGGGACTACCGTCTACCGTGCCCTTGGATATGGATTCTAAAGGGCGGAGCATCTAATGGCTTCTTTTTAAATCGTAGGGACACTAACAGCTGTTTACCGCTTGAAATGTTGACAGAAAGTCAGTATCATACCCCCCGTGGAACGAAATGAGTCGCTTTACGCTTGTACAACGTTGAGAAATATTGAAAACTTATTTCCGAAGTGAGTGCTATGCAGCCCAAACAGTGAGTTTTTTAAAAGAAGTTTTGGCCGAAATGAAGCACCCACCGACAACACTCATGCTCCCTGTCGTCGTAAGGTGCGCACAGGCGGGAATGTGGCTGTTGTAGATAAGACTGTGAGACTCAATTCACGAGACAGTTTGGTGCGGATTGTGGAGTGGTGGCATCATTTGACGATTTTTCTTCGAAAAAGGCTGGAAACAACGTTTCGGTCAACGGTAGGCTTTACAGAGCCATGTTAACTGACTTCTTTTTTACTAAAATTGAAGAGATGGATTTGGACGACCTATGGTTCATGCAGCCCACACAGCTCATGCCACAATCGGTCTTTTACGCACCAAATTCCCAAATCGTGTTATCAGCCGTCTTGGCGATGTCAATTGGCTGCCTCGAAGCTGCGATTTGACACCTTTGAAACATTTTTTTGTGGTTAACCGTGAAGGACCGATGTTACGATTCAAGCACTTAAGGTCAATATCATCCAAGTAATCCGTGAACTACAGCCCGAAACCATCAACAAGGTCTTGGAAAATTGAAGTGACAGAATGCGCTACTGCGAAGCCAGCCGCGGCAGCCACTTGAACGATGTTGCGTTCCAAAATTAATGGACCAGTAGTTGTGTCTGAGTGCTCCATCGGATAGTAACAACCTCCGACAAAGAAGAAGAAGAAGAAAAAAATGGAAATGGTTGCTCTTACTAATGAAGCCATAATACATCGAAAAAATTTAATTTTGTCCATTTTATTGCATTTTTAAAAAGAAACTTGTATTTGGCCCACCCTGTACTTCTACGACAGTGCAATAGTCGAAATTTTACCCTTAATACCCCAAAAGAAGTATGTATAACTTTAAGAATGAAAAAGTTCGAGCAAATAATGCATTTTCTTTAATATATTCGAACTTCGAAGCTGAAGCGCCGTTGGCAGTCTACAGCGAGAAGGTAAGGTTCATGCTGCAGCGTACGACCGACGCTCTATCTGAACACAACGTGTTTTATACTAGCCCCATCGCAATGGGGAGTAGCATCGTTTTGACATGAATAAGCGCATAAATCTCATTCACAACGCAGATGAGTTCGTTCAAACGAAATGCTTCCTCCAGCTTTTGACTGATTTTATAGGTTTATTTACTCCCTACTATGTCGTGCGTTTGACATATAACATCTCTGTATTTGTTGCAACCGAATCAGAATCCATGATACAGCAAGTCTTGTTGTATCATGATCAGAATCAGATACAATGCATTCACACGTAATCATTAAGGCATGCGTCCCAGGTTCGAATGATTTTCTACAGTTAACTAATTTGAGATAGATGAGTTCAAACCTAAACAAAAATAACAACAACAAACAAACAAATGTATGCAAATATGTATGTATATTGTGTTCATGTTTCTTCTACAACAAAACCACTCAATAACTCTTGTCCCAAAAACAGCTAATTTACACACTACCAATCTGTTTAGCTCTGTTTAAAATTCTTCCCTTTGGCGTTACCACAAAAACCCCACCACAACCAGATGGCAATTAAAAGTTTAACGAACTAAACATAATAAGTAAGTAATTACTTGTTAATGATAATATGATATGACAAATACAATCAATTTAATGGCACACTCAGTTGGCTTGTTAAGGCGCGACATCGAATTAAACGACAGACATTGGTTTTATTCGACGCCCAGCACAACAACAACACGATGACATCTTCTTTAGTGGCAGTCATATTTTGTAGCGACCAGCTGATGCTGTTGAAGCATGTGAACGAGTCGACTTACTTTTGAGTGCTATGTGTTCATTTACGGTAACGGTATGCGAGTTAATTTGATTCAATTAAAGGGCACGATGAAATTATTATGAATGGAAGTTTTTTTTTCATACCAACACATACTTAAAGATTCACCTTAACAAAACTGACATTAAGATGACACACTTTTCAAGATTCGCGCGTCGATCGATGCCGCGATGATTAGCAACTTGATTTAAGTGTGGGTTACCTGCGAGGAAGCTGAAGCTGGTGCTTGTTGGTGGCGGTCTGACGAACAATGAACTTTATTTACGGCGAGTATATAAATGTAGTCTTGCGGTAGATTTGCGCGCTTGTCATTTAATGCCGTTGTGAATGGAATTTGCACCTCACACTTGACATTATGCAATAATGATTATTGAACTTGGTGCTGAAGAGATGTAAAGAAAAGAGATGAATACCTGCAGTAAGTTTTGAGGTTTGTGAATTGGAAACACATTCTTTTGGTTTTGACGGTATTTTGTGTGAAAATTACGTTTGACGTTTATAGTTGTTAAAACTTATGAGTAACTTTGTAGGATTGGAAAAAAAGGTCTCTGTAAATTCTGCGATGTGTCTAGTGAAATCTTAAAACATTTTTAGGGATCTTGTAAGACTTTTACCCACAAAATAAGCGGGATTCTAAAAACCCGAATATCTTATTTAATGTCAAAACTATTCCATGTGAACTATTCCAAATAATACATCATTTTTACCCATTTATTGTCACCTGCTACTCGTAAAATGTCACTTGACATTTAATTCGCTATTTGATTTCCATATTGCATTCCACTGAATGGGTTCAGTATTTTTCTAACATTCTATCTTGCTAATTACATTAACTAACAACGACAACCTTCAAAAGCCGATGTGAATAGACCATAACAAAACAAGAATTTTGCCTTGTTGATCGCACACCACCCCTTCCTTTACACTATCGTATGAAAAGCAATATTGAGATGTGATTTGTAGCTGTCGTCCGGCAAGCGAAACGTCTCGTTTGACTTGTTCGTTTTTCTCCATATCAATAATTATTGCATTTCCTGCACATGCCTTTTGTAAACAGAAAACTAATAATAATTTGCAAGACATGTTATTTGCAAATCTTAACAAATTGCAAAAAAAAAAAATACGCTTTATATCTGACACCTGTCACGTTTGCTAAACGAATTTACATGGTAGGTTATAAGTAGACAAACAAATAATCTTCCACATTGAAAGTAATTTAATGTCAAATGCAATAGCTTAGCATAACAATCAATCACTCATAAGTTTGCTTAAAATGAACAAATTGTGGTCTGACGGATGTTTTATCTCAGCCAGTTCCGATCGTGAACAACAGGTGCCGCTCTATATGGATTCAATGTCGGTAGATGGCGATGCACTTATTGTATGTCTCTATGTCGGCGTTGGTTCTCCTCGGATTGTCAATTCCATTTTCAAATGATGATCGACAGATGTTTATGGAATAAGCAGAACCAGGCAGGCAACAGAAGAATCAAACAGCAATGCGGCTTCAATTAAAAAGGTTACGCATTGTGTGGCGCGAATTATATGGGAATGTTAGCATAACCCAGCGATACATAACAAGTGATTAAATAATCTTATCGGGGCCAGCGAGCGTAATGAATCATTGTTTGATTGTTCCTCTTACAACCATTTAGATTCGAGGAGTATAGAACGATAAGTAACAACAATATTGAATTTCATTGCTTTTGTTCTTTTATTTCTATGCTCTTAATCGGTGGCAAAAGTGAATCGAGCAGGTGTTTTAAATGAACTTTTGAAGGTAGTTACATTATTTGTGCCAACGAAGGGAGTGCCCCTCAGACTTGGCACTTAGCGAAAAAATGTCGCAACTGACGATGAGTTTTCGATGCAAATTATTGCAAATGGTGGAAATAATTTTGTTTACTTCACCAAATCTTTCAAAATGTCCACAGGATTGTAGATATTTGTCGAATGTCAGTGGAGTTATGTCATCTGACTTGACTTTTCTTATGGCAGAGATCCGACATAACATATAACTGACTATTGTAATTTGTAAGATTTTGTGTAGTGATTTTCGCTCACTTTTTTTATGATATTTGACGTGCAGCTACGTTAAATCCAGTTTGAGGCTATTTTGTAATATATTGTAGCCAGATCAGAACCAGAGGGGCTAAAATATTTCTTGGAACGTTTAAGGAAACCTACACATTTCGCAGCGGCCTTGAAGAACACCACCAAATGGTGAATTTCAGAATTGAAGCCATTGTGATTTTGAGTACGGACATTTCAAACGAAACTTGTTGTAATACTGCTGGGTGAGTAGTGAGAAATCAGCGTCACAGCGCAGCGCCGTCAGGGAGCATGGCGTCATGTAGAGTAGCCTATAACCCAATATTCACGGTGTCATAATAAAGGGTGTCCCACATGTCGGACAAATTTGAGTTTTGCGCCATTTAATAGTACAGTGTTGCCGACGGCAAAAAAGATAACAATGTGACAGTTGACAGTTCGGAGTTAGTAAAAATGGTGCGCTATACGAAAGAACAACGCATTTTCATTTTTGAGCAATATTTAAAAAAAATAATGAAGGTTATTGTACGAACAAAATCATCTTCGTTAATGGTCAAAATAGTCGCAGAAAACCTACGAGTAATTTTTAAGAAACAAATTCATCCACAACGCGTGACTTTTTGGCGCGAATTTTGGGCTGGAGTCATTATCGGGCCATTTTTCTTCGAAAATGCGACTCGTAAGGCAATAACAATTAGTGGTGTCCGTTAGCGTGACATGATAACCCAGTTTTTAGTGCCTAAAATACAAGATATGGATTTGAACAATATGTAGTTTCAACAAGACGGCGGCGCCACATGCCATACAGCCAGAGAAACAATTCAATTACTGCATGAGTCACTACCTAATCGTGTAATCGGCCGTTTTTGCGATCAGAATTGGCCATCCAGTTCACGCGCGATTCGTGACACGTGTCAAAATAAAAAATGCTCAGTTAGCTCAGTTACCATGGATAGATCTACGCCCGAACAACGTTTGCAAATTATTGAATTTTATTACCAACGTATTGCGGACATATTGCGATTCGAATTTGGTTAGCTATATTCATCTCACGTTTTGAACCTCTGAATTGGCCGCATATTTCGTGCGATTTGACGCCGCTGGACTATTTTTTGTGGGGATATCATGTGAAGTCTCTCGCGGATAATTCAGCAACTATTGCCGCCTTGTAATACAACATAACTCGTGTTTTTGGTCAGATACAAGTCGAAAAAAAATTGGAAAAATATGCCAAAATTTCGGACCACTTGAAGTGTAGTTGCGGTCAACATTTACCCGAAATAATATTCAAAAAGTAAAATGACAAGAATTGATTTATCGACCCTAATAAAAATTTCACTCAATTTTGCAAATTTTCGTGTTTTTTTTTTCATTTTAAAAACAAAAAAAAAAAAAAAATAAATAAATAGGTGGCGCAACAGGCGGGTGACACCCAAGGCCTAGCTTCTCGCAACCATTCGTTTTGTGTGAGTTTCTATTTTTGGGACGAATGGAAGGGACCTACAATTTTATGCCGAGTCCGAACGGCTCAATTGAGAAGCTTTTTCATGACAGTCATACTCTCGGATGTTTGTCAGACGTTCGCGAGAGGTGGTTAAAAACCAACCGCTTAAAAATTCACCGATTTCTTGCGCGGGACATTTTAAGCGTGGTATTTCTCTACTTTTGTGTGTCATTTTAACGAGGTTCATATTTCTCTTACACGGAGGATCTGTTCAGTGTTAGAATCGAAAGAATCTTTGGAAAGGAGCGTTCGCTCTATATGCCCTTAGTAATCTCAAACGTATAGTGCACATGTTTGGTTATGCCAATTGTCAATGTCGCTGTAACGACGCCATACGCAATTATGGGCAAGCTCAAGCAGTATTAGCCCAGTGTCGTACGAACCAATTTTTGATTACGATTTTGCCTTAAATTGCTGCAAATTGCATATACTGAAAGCGACTCATTCAGAAACGTCAAAAAGACAACATTTTCAATACTTTTTGAACAATTTAAAAATTCGACCTTACGTAACATGAGACCGTCTTATCTGCGACTGAACCGCGCCGCATCCGTAAACGAGCAGAATTTTGACGCAATTACATACAATATCGATTTTACTCACGATTTTCAGTCACGTCACATAGTGTTCAGTTCATGTATGCTGCGCATCGGCCTCTAAATCCTATATAACCATATATTTTGCTATATCGTGGGCATATAATTCTCAACGTTTAAGCCTGGATACATTAATCTTTCAAACGAAAATTACCCGTCACTATATTGAAATCATCTGTCATTTCTTCAAAAATAAACAATCAGCCAAAAAATGCCCAACATAAACATACTCACGTCGAGATTTATTCCAAGTATTCCATGCGAAAAAATAAATAAATTCCATCAACATTTTCTTAAGTATAAACAAATTGCTATACTGATGGAACCAATTGCCTGGTGTTTCGCCTATTCACACCTCCTAACAATTTTATGTAATAAAATCGTATGTTTTCTTTCAAAATTTCGTGTGCTAGTATTTATAGAAAACAGTGTTTTTGCAAACACAAACGATGATATCGTGTTTCCCCATTTCTCTGGCTTGGAACTATCCTTTTGTGTAATTCGCCGTTTGGACAGAATAGGTAAATCATTTCCACTTTCAAATTTATTAATGCGAGTCTATTAATAAAATGGAAAGCCATGAGATCATTGAAAACGGCGACGTAACCCATGGGTGTGTGTTGCTCTATTAGTAGTATTAAATTCTTAGTATACGGTTAATCAAAATGAACGATTGTATATCGATAGGTGACTATACCATTGTGTTCGATTGTGTGGCTTATCAGAAAGCATAACTTTTTCTTTCTTAGATATTGTTGATAAAAAAAAAATAAAATAAAAAATAAGAATGGGAGTAGGCAACGTGTATAATTAAGTCTTTTGTATGGGTAGGTACCAATAGTGTGAATCACTTTTTTGCCATTTGTTTCAAATGTGCAGCTAATCAAATGTTATCTTTTGGATACGAATTTATAACCGAGCTTGGCACTCCTAATAAGGTTTTTGGTCTTGTTTTATGGATTTTGTTATTGTAAATTGCTTTTAAAGAAATATTGATCGGATCTATAGGGCTTTTGTTTCTCGAAGCGCTTTTAGCAATTGATATAACGTAATCTAAAATTTGTGACACGTAATGTATTCAGCGTGGCGAATTTATCAGCAGGTATACATTGGCAAAACTGATACTATACGGCGGATAGACTAACAACATCGTAGAAAGAAATAAGCAGAATGCAATAAATAAAATCAGGAAAAGAACGTGCAATATGAGATGGCAACGTATTTATTTGTTAGATTTTTCGGCTATACAAGGCGAAACTATTGCGTGAGCGTCATTATATAATCGAATTTGCATCATTAGAATGTTTAAGAAGGCAATTGATTAGTAAGGCCTTGTCGAGAAACACCAAGAGGACTATATAAGACTATCATCATCCCAGTCCTGCTTTATGGCGTAGAATCATGGACATTATCAAAGGCGGATGAAAATATTTTTTTTTGCAGACTTATTCGTCGGTGGTATTGGCACAGAGTAAGTTTCGGCGCAGGTTTTCAGGTCGTTCGACACCAATTGGGCATAACGCATACACTACCACGTTTAGCCGGTCGCCTAAAAGAGTATGGGACACCACGAGATGCTGACAGGTATGGCCAGCCCTATTTTGCTGAGAATATTGCAGCTGTGGCTGAAGATGTCGCAGGGGACTCCCAAGTATCAAACAGAAAAGTGCAATGGGCATCTTTTGGCGGTCTTTATATACGGAGAATTTTGGTAACGACTGTAGAATATTCCTTTACAAAGTGCAGACAGTGCACGTGTAACTTTTCATCGAAAATCATTATGAGCGACGAGGCCCATTTCCATTTCGTTTTTTGGTTTTGTTTTTATGTCACACGTCTTTGTCATCGAACCTTAGGCCCCTATTATGAGTGTCGATAGTTAATCGTTGATCGGCAACTGTCGATCGATCGAGAACTGTGATTGTCGATTGCGATCGATATTTGTCGATTTGACAGTCGCTTGTACTCGATTACAAATGTCTGATCGATGCTTTCTCTTGGAAGTGAAAAAAATGTATGCTAAAATAATCGACGCAATCGACAATTGTCGTGACGATCGCTGATCGACAATCACAATAAGGGCCTTAGATTTTTGAAGCCCTCAAAGAAAATATCCATCAAGAATGCGTGGACCTATCGCCGGAAGTGTTCTGGCAAGAATGATGGAAAATGCCATAAATCGGGTCCAAAAGATCAGCAATTCTGGCGGCGCGGCCACTTAGACGATACTATTTGATCGAATTAATGGGGAAAAAATTAATAAAATAAATAAAAATAATTTGTTGGCTCAACAGGTCATAGGAACCCAAGGCTTGGCTCCTCACAACATTGTTTATGTGAGTTTTTATTTTTGAGACGAATGGAAGAGATCTACAAATTTATGCCGAGTCCAAACGGCTGAATTGAGAAGTTTTTTTTTCAAGACAGTTATACTCTCGGATGTTTGTCAGACGTTCGCGAGAGGTGGCGCAGTAGAAAAAACCCTTAAGATGTAATGTGTGATTTTACGGGGTTCGAACCTGGGACCCCTTGCACAGTAGTACAGCACACTATCCACTGAGCTCACGGAAACATATTTAAGACATCAAATAAACATAATACAAAAGCAAAACCAATGTGTTTAATTTCCAAAAAAAATTACAGTCAAAGAACATCGTAAAAACTTTATATCTTGACTGAAGGAAATCACGATAACTGATCTTTTCGTTCCCTATATAAACCCCATTTAGCTCTAGACTGTTTTTAACTTTAATACTTACAAGGCTAAGAGGGGAAAGTTTAATGCTGACTTTTGCTGACAATCTCAAAGTGCACGGCTTGACCATGTCTAACCAAATGTTTGATTTTATTCAGACGATTGTATTTGTCATTTTTATATGAGAATTTTTAGTAAACTCCTTGTAGCTTTGGTGACATCTTTAAAATTCATGATACTGGTCAATACGAATTTATGTACCTACAAGAGCATACCTTTTAGCTTGTAAAATAAAAACTGGCATTTGCCTATTTCGAGTTAGGTTGTTAGGTACCTTAGTATATATCTACATCTGTTCTTTACAACGAACGTGATAATCCATAATATTTTTTGTACTTAAGTAGGCATCTGCAAATCAATTGCGAGACATTACCGCTGAAGTGGTATTCGACGTTTAGCCTTTTCAAACAACGAAATAGAGATTTTTCAACCAAGCCATTGTAAAATACGTAGACATTCTTGCGTACATATTTGAAAAGGGAAGGAACAAAAAATACAACGAAAAACGGAAACAAGCAGCTGTTATCAGGGGAATTCTTTTCTGACATTATCCGCAAACAATGTACAGATTTTCCTCTCTTATCTGCATCGGATATTGTAGGTAGTTAAAAGAAATGCAATTCATTTGCGTTTGTAGTAGTTTTGTAACAGATTAATCATCCTCTATAGCAACAACTCATTAATCTTGTTTTCAGAGTTTCCCAAGCCGTAATATTGGGAATTCTTTCATTACTGAGTGATTAATTTAACGAGGTACCTACTCAATTAAATGGTCCCGAATATTGAGCTCAAATTCTCAGATTTAGAATATTTTTGGAACTTTAAGGTTGCCGTTTATTTGGTTAGGCCTAAAAGGGAAAATAAACTTGGCATGTCAGTTGTAGTTCAGTTAGAAAGAAAGTGACAAGTTTGAGTCTTTTCAGAATTTGAAACCCCTCAAAAGGCTTGAGTTTATATTTTATTTGTTCAATAAGTTTGGTAACTTTTGTGTTAGAATTAAAAAAATAAGTATGTACCTACATAAATTGATAAACTTTTAATTTGGGGTACCTAGATTGTAGAGGGGAGGAGGTATACTCAACCACAAATAAGCCTATTGTGATATCCTCCATTTGGAATAGAGTACACCCATGATGCAGCAGTCATCAAGTATTTTTTTGACACGACTATGCACTGTTAGGCAGCCTTTGACCAATTGAATCTGACTTCTACTTAATTGTAGTAGTTGTTTCATTTTTTTGTGGGAACTTCGGTATCCCTTCAGAAATTGTAGAGCTTGTTTTCTTCTATCCCACAGAATGGTCTTCGCATCATAAAATGAGATGCGGATCCTTTTCTGAGTAATTCGTCTGCTTCTTCGTTCCCTTCATAACCACTGTGCCCTGGCATTTGTATCAGGTGGACTTTGTTTGTGGCGGCAATGATTTTTGAACAAATTGTGTGAGGGCATGTAGGTATGTAGTAGTCACTGATAGTAGTGCAGATCAATAGCAGATCAAAGAAAACAGATCCTAACAGATTTGTTGCTTTTATTAAAAAGCAAACCTTTTATCATCGAGTAATAATGACATTTGTTGCAAGAAGGCTTTCAAATATGCAAATGTAAAGCGATTCATATTCAAAAAGTTGGTACCTACCTATTCAAACAATTTTAGGCAGCAAACAGATTGCATGTGCCATATTCATACAGTATACTTGACGTAACTGCTGCGTAACCGGTTGATAACATTTACGCAGCGTTATAAAAATATGTGCAACCGTTAAGACATAATGATCAAAGTCTGTTCCAAACTAATTGGAAATTCAATCAAACAAATCTCACCCCACTAACACATATTTTATGCTAAATATTTTGAATTTTACTGGTTTTAAGCAAATATTTGCCAAATCAATAGTTGCGGCTCAAATTGACCAAATTGACCGCAACAGTGCAAAACCACTTAGCCAGTCAGCCAGTGGTCTTTACACCAAATTAGGTATTCACACTAGCACCGTGGGCGTCCGTCAGAGGTTACCAACTTACCACCAGCCAAATGACTACAACCAAGCCAATTCAACTTTATTTGGTGTTAGATTTTCAATTATTTAAATTACATCTCTTGCCGCGATAAATGCGTGTTTGGCCACAGAAAGCACATAAAACATCGAGCGAGAGAGACCCAAATCCGCCCACGTTCGAGTTTATTTTCGTAAGAAAGCAGCAATAATTCATCTAAGGCAAAGATATTATACCTACATAGAGAGAAAAAACGCTAAAGATAAAAAACTAAAAGAAAAAAAACAATCCTCGATCTAGAGATGTTTATTTATAACCTCATCCACACAACCGATGGATGTGTGTCCCTGTTTCACACAGCATACAGCACATAACCTCAAATCAATTCAGCGGCAAAAATGTCTCCTTTGGGAAAGCCGCGGGAAACCGAGATGAGATCCTTCGGCAAAGAGTGAACGCACATTTTTGTTTACCCCCACCAATAATACCACCATTGGGGTCCACAAGGATTAGATACATTTCTCCACTCCCAAACTAGAAACGATCACCAAAACCACACCACGATCGCCAGGAAATTTTTTATTCCCTTTTTTGGGTGTTGGACTCATATAACACACACGTCACTTTTGCCTCCGCAAATATACTTGCTGTGCTCACTCACATACTTCATACGAGCTAATAAGTGTGTGCGAGCGAAGCGGTGCAGTGATTTTTTTTTCTACACACAAACACACGCGAATTGCACCATACTGCCATGGCGACGAAGAAGAGTAGATGATAGATGAATTAGAATTTCGTTTTTCTTCCACTTTTGCTCTTTGATATTACTAGTAAAAGACTAATTTTAATTTCTTTTTAGGGTTTAACACAGAATTTCCAAGAATATTATGCGATTTCTTCCCCACCACACCACACACTCACATTTTTTGTTGAATAGAGAGAGCGCAAAATACAGAAGAAAAAAAAATATCCAAAAACTGGGTAATTTGCACAAAACTTCGAGTTTCACTTGGTCAGAGAAAGAAATTTCGCGTAGAAAAAAATGGCAAAACGTTGTTTTAGTTCCGTCACACAGAAATTATGATACAAAATTAGAGGGGAAAAGAAAAAAAACTAAAGAAAATTTTCAAAATAAAATCGAACACAAGAAGAATGCCGACGACCGAACCCCGTGTACACAGCGCACGTAAAGAAGAAAAACTCAACCGTTCCGAACGCGGGGAAAGAAACTTTTGACAGTAGCCGAAATCAGATGGACAGACACAGGCTGAAGTTGCTGCCGCTAATTTCACTTACACTTGTATAAATGACAGTAGAATGCGAAGGGGAGACCGAGAGCGAATTAGATTCTTGTGCGTTTTGTTTTTTTCTTTTGGTATTTTGGTCGTGGGTTGTGGCCCGTGGGGCTTAGGTTTGTTCGTTTTTCTACTGTCTTTTGTGTCATACACACTCAAAAATAAGTTGGTTTGGATGTGCGAGAGAGAGAGAGAAGTTTATTTTGGCTTAATTTCGGAAACCGACGAATAGTGTGTGAAGTGAAACAAACAGAAACAATTGTTGCGGTTTTTATCGGGCGAAATCAAATGTCAAGTGATTTCGCCGAGAAGTGTTCCATTTCCGATTTATCTCTGGAATGTGATTACTATTTCCCAATAGATGGCATATAAATGGTGCGGAAATTAGTCAACAGATGGTACGCTAGCGGTTTAGGATGTTGGGCGCCATTACTTAAAACATTATTATTGTTAGGATTTCGAAATAAAAAAAAAAAAAAAACGACTGTAAACTCTTTGATAACGCGGCTGCAAACGTTTTCGAATAATGCGTTCGTTTTGTAAATTATTATTTCTCCCACAATAAAAACCTAATCTATCACTGCTTGCATTACTCTGCAGCCAGAAGTGGAAGCGGCGGTTTAGCACAGATTTTTGTAATGACCGACAGATCATTTTGTGGATATTTATATGAAATGTGGTAAAGATCCTTTAGGTTATGTAAGTAAGACTGTTGGCCATGAAGTGGAATTATGTTAGGGTTGCCAGAAATCATTTGAAGAAAGTAGTTATCGATCATGAAGATCCCGGATTTTACCGGACAAACTAAGATCTAAAAATAAGAGTACAAAACTAGGACCTAAATGCGCGTACTATTTGTTACAAAAATATTTTTTCATTGCGGTAGGTAGGTAGGTACTTCATGTTTTAAGGCTGTGTGTCAATTGAGCTGAATAATTATTCTCAGCTAATTTTCTGACACATATGAAAGTGTTGAAATAGATAGAAAAACTATCCCGGACTAGGCGAAAAAGTGTGCACGCCGGGAAACCAAAGGAAGGAATACATGGTAATAATGCATGTACATATTTCATTAATTATTCATAATATTACCACCCTAATGAGCTCTTTCCTAATGACGGTAAGGAGGCAACAACCTATATATACCTCTTAAAAATTGCTTCAAACTGTTAGATCCGGGTGGAAACGATTCGTGGCAACCGAAAACGCTCTCTAGACTTCACTACTCCGACAACACTGTTTTGTTTGGACTTCACTACTCCAAAACGCAAGCATGCCTCTGTTCCTCAAGGGGAGACCTATGGATATGCTATCATAGTGGCTGGCTATTATATTGTTAGAAATAGGTTCCGAATTTAGCGACAGAAAAATGGCTGTTTGACAGAACAAACAAGTCTACAATCTACATTGATATACGAAAAAAATGTTTTTAGTGGACATAATTTCACGATAGCTTTAGACGGCAGCCATGTTTTTCTGGATCTGTTTCAGTTCAGTGTTTCTGTTCTTTCTGTGTCTTTTGAGAAAGAAAGTAGATACCTACCTATATTGGTATACGGAGATTGTTTTTCTGCAAAAAACCAGCTGTTTGCCGTTTTCCAAATTGTGGGTATATCGTATATGCTTTTAAAAATTGAGAAAATCCCTTTACATTTAATTGCTTCCCGAAAATACCTTATTCATCTACTGTCATCATAGGAAATCATTTGTATTTTACTATAATTATGTCAATTAAAAGACCGACAATTAAAAAACCCTTTCCAACTAACAAGACTGCAAATCTTTATGGCCTTTGTTACTAATTGTCTTATTTCTAATTTCACCACGAAACGAATCTCTCTAATCATATACCAAATTAGTCATTTAACACCTTCTCATATTGAGATACGACTATATCCATCGTATCGCAAACTTAAATTACTCATAGTACCTACATAACTCATCTCCAATGCGTATAGGTACATGACGCTACTTAACTTGAACGGTCTAATCAAATTCCATGGAATGGAATCCCCATTTGCAAAAAATCTAAAAGCAAAACATGAATCTGTTTACTCTGCCATTACTCACATGCTGTTCATTAGTTAAATTAGAATGCGCTTGCTAGATGCTTTCGATAGGTTGATTTCTGTGCCATTTTAGAAAATATACGCAAATACCTAACGTCATGACGCTCAGAATAAGAATCAGCATAATACGATCGTGACTATTGAATTATAATAATATTTGTGTATCAATCAAAATGAAATCAAATTTATTTGGATTAAAAAGTCTGCTCAATTGCAATAAATTTGTTCAATTATTGGTTTCTATATCCGTTGTGGTTTGTGGTCAATCTTTCAAGTTTGAGATTTTGAAACCAAACACGACAGGTATAGGCACCTATTACATAGGGAAGAATTAGTTTTTATATATTTTTTGGTCTACTATTATACTACCTAAGTAAATCACTTGCCGAAGCTTGGAAAGACGAACAAGGAAACATTGTATAGTAGAGTCACAGTCGGTGCTGTCACATTCCTTGCCGTATTTGGCCGGGAAAGCTAATCACTGATGAAATTTTCACACTACATCATCAGATCTTGGAAAAGATCCAGACATTTCAAATCGACGCCCACCACCTTTTCATTCATCATAGGGTTACCCTTAATAGCGTAGCGTTGTATAGAGAACTGTGACAATGACACCACGGCAGAAATCAAACACTTGCCAGCCGCTGTTTCTTTTGCCTAAGAAGGCAACTGACTAGTAGTCAAGAAACACTAGCAAAGACGTATGGAGATTTCTTGGTCGTTTCGTACGCAAAATTCTTCTAGCGATTAGTAAGGCCAAAGTAACAGCGGTTGGCAAGTGAAATTCTTTGCTTGATTTCTGATGTGATGTCGTTTTCAGAGTTAATAGCGAAGCCGAGGTAGACAGCGTCCCGAACTACCTCAAAGTTATAGCTGTCTATTGTGACAACATATATTTAGTTTTGACCTCATTCACCACTAAACCCATTTTTGCCACCTCTGTACTGATACTTGCAAACGCACCAGTGACAGCTCGCTGTGTTCTGCCAATGATATCGATGTCATCAGCATATGCAAGTATTTGTACAGGCTTTTGAAAATTGTGCCCCTGCTGTCGGCTTGTCGCACAATTTTCTCAAGAATGATGTTGAAAAAGTCACATGACAGCGCATCACTTTGTCTAAATCCTGTTTTGACATCAAAGGTCTCGGTGGAGGTTGTTTTGGACCTTTACGGAGCAGCGAACGTTCGCCATCGTCATTCTGCACAAGCTAATAAGCTTGACAGGGATGTTAAAACTAGAATTGGCTCTATATAGCTCGTCTCTATAAATACTGTCATATTCGCCTTTAAAATCGATAAATAGATGCGGTGAGTAGATATATCGATTTGGACTTCTTGGGTTTTCTCCAGAATCTGCCGTAGTGTGAATATTTGGTCGGTTGAGGACTTACCCGGGCCTAAAACCGCACTGATAGGGTTCTATCAGTTCGTTCACAAATGGTTTCTGGCGTTCACACAGTACGGCCAGACAGGATCTTGTATAAGCGATGCAAAATAGACTGATGCCTCTATAGTTGGCGCAGTTTAGAGGGTCTCCTTTCTTATGGATCGGGCAAACAATGCTGAGGCTCCATTCATCAGGCATACTTTCCTCTGACCAAATATTAGAAACGAGTTTGAGTATGGCTCTCTACCAAGTCATCTTCCGCTGCCTTAAAAAGCTCGGCCGATAAACCGTCCGGTCCTGCAGTTTTATTGGACTTCAGCTTGGATATTGCTATGCTTACCTCATTTGGGTTATAGGTGGACGGAAGGGTTGAATTTTTCATTCTGTCGTCTTCACCGTTTAACAGTCTGCAGAAATGGGTTTTCCATATCCTCATCACCGACTGTGACTCCACTACAAGGTTTCCTTGTTCGTCTCTACAGGTTTCTGTTCGGGTCTTGTTCCCGTGACACGTTCTTTTTACCTTTTGGTAAAACTTCCGAACATTGTTCCTGGAGTAGCACCTCTCTATTTCAAAGTCAAATTGTTATTAGATGACTTAAAATACCCAAAACTTATAAACCCCAAGCTGCAGTTGTACTCTCCGCTACTGCAACTTAACATAATGCGGTTAAGTTGATAAAAAAGTGACTTATACAATTGCATTTGAATGGCGAACGAAGTACAACTTGACCAAGAGTAGAAAAAGGATGCTTCCACTGGGAATAGCTTTAAAATTGCACAGTGATTTGAATTGGGCTATTATATTCTTTTAACAAACACGGACAAAAATGCAGGTAGGCAGGTACAGTGATTCACAGTAGTATGCAACCACAAAGCAAAAAATGCCGTAGAACACGTGGTCAACACTAATGATACTACCAATTACAAGAACGCATTTTACACCGGACCATCCGTCCATTCTCTTCCTCAGTATATTTTATTACCTACGGCATTACGTGCAAACCATGTTTACATTCTACTACCGAGTCCGCATTCCACCTAATTTCTATGCCCTTGAAAAGGATATCCACTAACCAGTTTGACTGCGCCACAATGAACTGAATGAATAAACTTGTTGACATAGTAGTGCATGCATAGCACAGCAGTTGCAGTGCACTGCATTATTTTTGTTGCGTATTGTTTTGTATTTTACTACTGCGTTCAAACGAAACTAAAAGGACTGCGAAATAGAAGAATGCGGCAGATGGCGCACTACGTTGTGTCTTTGTAAACTGCGTTGAAGTCCATCACCAGCCGATTATAAAAGGTGTTAGTAAACAAATCACTGATAACAGAATAGGTTATAATTTTTAGTAGATTCCATGGTCATTTCCATTGATCATGGTAACCTATTTCCGAGCAAAACATCTAAAATAGTTGAAAGCTGATTAGTGTAGGTAGGAGTATAGGTATATTGTTCGCTGTCTCTAATGTCGTTTTCGGTTGGTCGTCCAGAACCGTCCGGAATCAATCCGAACGCTTCTGAAAGCGTTCGATTGGCACTCAACTGACAGTTCTTCTACTAAAAAGAAGAGAAATTTGCTTCTGGATTTGAATTCAGAATCGCGGAGAGTTCTTCCGGACAGTTCTGGACGACCAACCGAAAACGACATAAATATGCAAAAGAGGTGTCAAATGTCAATACATAAAATGTCAATCATAAATAAATAAAAATGAAATAAATAGATGGCGCAACAGGTCTGTACAAGCACCCTATGCCTGGCTTCTTACTACCATTCGTTTGTGTGAGTTTTTATTTTTTTAAGGAAAAGGGACCTACAATTTTATGCCGATTTCGAACAGATACATGCAATTTAGTTGATATTATCTAAAATCCCTTAGTTCAGTTTTTATATGATTCTGTAATTTAACTACGTATACCTAACCTAAATTTCACGCCGTGAATAAAGTTGCGGCCACAATTAATAAAAGTTCAAAAAAAAAAAAAAAAAAAACAAATAAAAAATTGTACTAGCTAATTCTTTTAACGATACGATAGCAATGTATACGCATACGACAAAAATAATTACAACAGGAATATGGAGTGAATATCGTACGAAAATGAGGTGTGCACAAAAAAGGACTTGACCTCTCGAAACGATATTCCAAATATTATATTTATTTATTGTAATATTTAGTTGTAGTCTCTACTAAATAAAAAAAAAAATGAAAAATATCTAATTCTAATATAAGACTAAATACTACTCGATCGTTAACTTTAAAGTAACATTTAGTTAGTTTTACTTCCATATAAAAATGAGTACCATTTAAGGTAGGTAAGTAGGTAATTGGTGTTCTTGTGGCGGTTGCCACAGCTTCCATTTCATACCTCTTGGAGACAAAGAATTAACCGCTTTTATTTGAGTCACCTTGATTTAGTATTAATCACTGGCATATTCACAAGCTCTTGTGTCCAGATCTCCAGCTTGACCTAAGAGTAACCGAAGGGGTGTGGAGTTTGTTGACCTCCTTGAACCAAACCGATTTAAGTATGAATCTCAGAAGTTCCTTAAAATCAACATTCGCCAGATCTTCTAGTTCAACGAAGAAGAAGCTGTTGAGAATCCACTGTCCACTGTTTTCAATGGCTGGGACATTCGCAAAGCAGATGGCGAACAGATTCTATTTCTTTAACGTCTCTGCAGCTTCTGCAAAAGTCATTATGCAGTATGGCCAGCCTTTCCGCGTGTACCCCAATTGTACAGTGTCCCAGTGATGACATCCGTGAGTGGTGAGTATGCGGATATACTTAATAATTCTTTTGCATGCCCGCAGGTGTTGAAATTGTTCCAGCGTAGATTTGTTTTACTCAAGGATTGGATGTTAATCTTCCTAGCAAGCGTGCTTAACTGAGTTTTTACAGATTTTAGAGCCACTATGATGCTTACATCTTCGACCCGTTTCTTGCAATCTCATCCGCCTGTTCATTGCCCGGAATATCCATATATATCCAACACCGTGTTGGCTTTCTTGCAATGACTTACTGCCCTCGACTTCACCACGACAAACTCCATGGCTTTTATGGCCGCTTGGCTGTCAGAGTATATAGTGATTTCTTTGTCGGCAATGTGCCGTCTCTTTCTCTTTCCGCTTGAAACACACTACAGTCATCGTTAATACCATTAAAAGTTGGAATAGAATTATTTAAATGCCCCTCAGACAACAAATCCTTAAAATTTAAATTTTGCAAACACTTATCGACAGAGTTCAAAAGTTCTTGACCAAATAATTGCGAAAATAAGCTCATCACTCATAATGTCATTATATACTGATTGATTCTCAAAAAAATGAAAGTATTTGTTTACAAGCACTCTCACAATTGTTGTAGTCACTAAGTGAAGTTACCGCCAAGTTCAGTCACGTATAAGTTCTCTACGTTTGACATTTCTTTGCAAAAAGTTTAAATCATCTCTCATTTTTTCTTGATAGACAGCTAACCCATATTACGCACATTGATTGCAATTTGGTCGCGTCATTCCAAAACCACATTAGCGAAACGTCTAAATCTCGATATTATTACACCTAATCATTGTCGCCGACCGCGCTGAAGGCCAAATCATATCCCAAGGGCAAAAAACAACTTACAAATTCATCTAGCACATTTATCTGGGTTTTTCATTCAGCATTAATGGCTGATCCAGTGTTCGGCGCCCTCCCCCTCTTGTTTACACGATGACGCGGAATTTCTTGCTCATCAAAGTACCCACATATGGATATGTAGTAGAACGTTTCTTATTATCCATGCATCTCTTTTGCGGACACACCGGACAGGTATATAAGGTCCACCGGTGCCCCTACCAAGATCAGTTCGCATCGAGAATTTATTTAATCATCATCATCGTCTTTAACAAGATCAACTGGGCGTTCAGTCAAAACTCTTTCTAGAGACACATTAGTGCTAATTACGAAATCGCGAAAAAATAATTATTTTTGCAAACCATGTTCAAGGTGTGTTAGTGTGGTCTAGATGGTTAACCAGAACCCATAATAAACAACAATTGTGTTTTCTTTATTATCTATAGTTTCTTGCCCTTATTGTGATCCTTGCCGTTGCGGTAAGCGCATATCCTGCCATTGATGGTAATCTACCAGCCCCCGCAGTTTTGGTAAGGATAAACTGAATGTCGAGTTCTAGTTTAGGGTTGTAAAAAAAAATTTGTATAGCCTGCAGAGGGAAAAGCCGATTTGGCCATCAAAAACCAAGAAGTTGATTTGGAAGGTGGCGAAGCTGGCGCCGAAGGAAGTGACTTAAAAGGAGCAGAAACCTTTGGCTTTGGATACTATCCATCCATTGGATACGGTCGAAGCTACGGTTATGGAGGATACGGAGGAGGCTGGGGATACGGCGGCGGTTATGGCGGTTGGGGTGGATACGGACGAGGCTGGGGATATGGCGGCTATCCCAGACGGTACTATTGGTAGATAATCTTGTTTTTGTAAACCTGAGTTGAATTTATGTATGAGTGGACTTAATAAAAAAAAATTTAAAAACAAACAAATGTAGGTAATGTTAATGTCTAATTTATCTAGACTCAAACGACGTAAGTGTCAGATGTTATAGATTTTAAGGCCCATAAAGCTAGTTGACTTCTCTTTGGTTTGAAATAACAAATTCATGATGCGTTTGGATTTATTAGCATGAAATTGCATGACAAGACAAGCTACTGTGGCTTAAAGATCAAAGCACCAGCACGTGACTTGTTTCAATGAGCAGGACCAACAGAGGAGTGAGTGTCATAATTAAATTGACAAAATCAACCGATTACGAGTTGTGGTTCCCCTTTAAATGGGACAAAATTGACACACAGTTTCGGCGCAATTTAAATGAGTCCGGCTTAGGGACGGGTTAATAAACTGTTAATTGAAAGAACAAACGTCTATAGGTAAATATATTCAAGTTAGGTTTCTAAGATAGAATGACTTGGCTTCGTTGATTCAATTAGGAAGAATGTTTCGAAGTAGTCGTGCAAAGAGCAATGAATTGTATTTTGTTCTTTTAAAATTTATAAGTCAGCACAATATTGGCCTTGAAATTGACCGATTGACTTGTAGATATGCCTCTTCGAGCTTTTTCTCAGTATATGCGGATACCATTCTCTAGCACTACTTACGAACTTACTCAGTTTTAAAGCAACTGTTCAAACTAGAATGTGTAAGACGTCTTACTTTGACAAGCTAATCACTTAGTTTGTAAGGAAAAATGTTCAAGAAACCTACGGTAGCATTCAAAATTCTTCAAAATGTGAACGTCCTACATGGTCACTAAGGTGTCGCTACAGTTCGGGGTGGACCTGGGCCTTAATCAATACACCTCTTCAAAAAGCTAGGTTTGTAGCTAATTATCTCCATAGTTGCTCACTTAAAATTGTTTGAGGTATCCTTCCACTTGTGCGCGTCACCAAAGGCGACGTCTTACAATTTGAAGCTTTCAGATTTATAAATACAATGGCAAGTTGAATAAAGTGGACTTTACTTCTATTAATTATAAAGAAATCTTTAGAAATATAAAAACTCCTGAAACTGCTTATAGGCAGAGTATTTTAACATATCACTCAGCTTTCTACTCCATCCACAAGCTGAGCTATATTTAATCTAAATCTAATTTTATTTCACCATAAAAATGAAAATTTCAAGTTTTCAGTTATAGTTTATTTTCTCTTTAGTAAATTAAATAAATAAATGGTTGTTTTTAAAAAAGGATTGTTTTTATATAATACTAGCTTTGTTTGTGCCCAGGAATTATATTGCTTCAATATGTTTTTTTATAATATCAAGACAATGCACATCCATCAGTGTTCCAAATTTAAAATTTTACCTCCCCACAAGTGTCGAGAAATAACTTTTGCAAATTTTTTTTTACTTTACTTCTCTCCCACGTCCCTCTGCCCTATCCCGCCAATAATTTTCTTCAATGCTTTCAAAAGGCAATAAGTGTCTAGTCTATTCACCAACTTTCAGAGTTAAAGTTGGCATAAATGTCAAGATATAGTGTAATTTTCAGATTTTGGTTGTTCAGCGCCATCTTTTGGAAACTTTGAAAACTTTGGACATTTGCGTTTGCAATGTATTTTTATTTTTGTATTGGAGATACCACGCCCCTTTGTCCAATTTTCTCTAAGCTTCACAGGAGGAGGACTACTGCTTAATGGTCGGATTATCAACTACAAGCTGGGGTGAGGTGTCTGCAAAAGATCTGTAGAGGCATTACGCAAGGAGGTGTTTTATCCCCCCTTCTTTGGCATTTGGTGGTCAACAGGGATGCACGGCGATCGCTTATGAAAATGGTGTTGCTATAGCTGTCTCAGGAAAGCACGTAAATACTCTAAAAGATCTCATACAAAATGCTTTAAATAAGCTAGATATAGCTGTGTGCGAGCCCCCAAAAAACTGATCTGGTGCTATTCACTAGGAAATATAAAATTCCCAAAGTCGACCCTCCCTAATGGTATTAGTCTAACTTGCTCTAAAAAATAAATAAATAAATAGGTAGGTGGCGCAACGGGCGGGTAGACGCCCTACAACCATTTGTTTCTCTTACAAAGCAAAATATTTGGGTCTTGTCGTAGATAGGAAGCTTTGTTGGAAACTTAAGAAACTTATACTTATCCAAGAAAGAGTCAAGAAGGCTCTTCTCTTGCAAAAAATCAATTGATAAAAAAAAACCTCGAACAACTCACTCGCTCTCAATTATAAGACGGATAGCTACTTACTTATGGAGTAATTGTCTTGATTGAGAAATTGAGAAACCCATAAATCATGTATAAGTGGTGGACTATGCACAACTCCCTCTGTGGCACTGGACATAGTGTTTCATTTATTCAGCCATTCGCCTTAAAGCTACTTCGCAGTGGTCAAAGAAAAACTTTGGTCACGTCACTTCGAAATCTCAACCGAAATTACTGGCCCACCCCATCTCGAAATTTTGACAAGAATGGCGACGCCATTCCCTACAGAGCAGTCTGAAACAAGGATACTTTTTCAGAAGATTAATCAATTCATTTCTACCTTACACTGACACCTCAAAAACCAAAGATGGGGTTGGTGGGGATGTTTTCTCCGAAAGTCTTAATCTTATGCTCTCCTTCCGTCTATACCAAATTATTGTAGCGTGTTCCAGGCGGAATTAATTGCGATAAAAGAAGTCTTATAGTGACTGAAGAAAAACGTGATATCCGCTAAAGATATCTGCATATTTTCGAACAGCCATCAAATCCTTGGACTCGATCTCTATAACTTCTCTAGTAGCCCTCGACTGTCGATCGCCTCTTACGGAGATGGCCGAATCGTTCAAATTTTCACCTAATTTGGCGCCTCTTATCTGGCAGCCACTTTCAACCAACCAAGCATATGCATTCTTTATAAAAACTAAATTAAAAATGTAAGCCCTTCTATTTTATTTCCATTGTGGGTAGGGTACTAACAATTATTTTCTTTATAGTCCATTCCACGCATTTTGCAGACCGGCAATTCCATACAAAATCAACTACCGAATTAGTAAAGAATACCGAATTAATAAAGAATCATTCCAAATGCCTTGTCTAGGTACCTATAAGCAAAAATAATATCTTTGCTATAAGTACACAATGATTATTCAATCGTTTTTGCAGATATCCCAGTTTATACAAAAAAAAAAAAATGGATAATGCTATCTAATGTCATTGATATTATATTTCAAGGTATTAGTGTGGTTACTCACTGACTTACTAAAATAAATAAATTCCCCCAAAAATTCTGATATGGATTTATGAGCTCGTGCTCCTTCTCGTATGTACCTGCGGTAATTACCTTTCGTGTACCGTAAATTTCATTTGGTCGTCATACATACATGATTTCTTACACCGCACGACAATGCAAGACGATTAACAGTGACTTATCCATTCCACCGGCACTGATCATGACATTGAACTTGGTGTAGTCATCTTGATCTTGTACCAAGCACCGAAGAGCTGCTATACCACAAAAATGACGGCCTGCTATACACTTAGCAGGAACGTGTGAATGTATTCATATAAAAAGATATAAAACGCTAAGCAACTTACGTTTACTTTGCAGCAAAAATGTGTATAGATACGTTTTTATACCAAAAGTTGTATAACAATATAATATACGCAAAATAAAAGATAAGACATGTTGTTACTTTTTTTTGTTTATGTTACAAGCCATTGCGGTTTCTCGAGAAGTGGATGGACAATGGACAATGACATATACGTATAACGATCTGTGATATAAAAGAATTATCTAGATAGTTTTATTTTCGATTTTAATGACTCCTTGCGTGGATCCTGAAGAAGAAATCAACAAGAAGTTTAAGAAATTGTTCGGACATGATTTACGAATTGAATTTCCTCAAGGACGCAAAAGAGTGGTTTAACCTGTTCCCTTTGTATTTTACTCGCCTTAATGGCATAGAGAGCATTCTATGGATTTTAATTGGATGCGAAAAAAGTACCGCGGCCGTGGCTTATAAACAAAACGAATAAAGTTTCTTCAAATGGTCGCTCAAAATTTTGAGCATAGTGAGAAAAATTATGGCTCGAACATCTGTATTTTAAAATTTATTTCGAATTAGAAAAGAAATACATAAATATTAAAAGGGTGCAACACAGGTTAACAAAATTGCAGCTTCCAGTTTGAACAAACAAAAAAACAAGAGGAACCTATAGGTGCTGTATACAGCACCATGTTTTCCAGTCCATTGCTTCACCTCGAACAGAACTTCTAAAAAAACCGGCCGAATGAAACGGACAGAACTTACTAGAGGTACCTCTACTAGCTGTATTTTCCCGGCTTTGCCCGTGCCCAGGAATTGTATATTGCGGAATTTACTTGTAGATACCTATGTTAAAATTTTACAACTTTAGTTCTCATTTCATGAGTGTCGCAGAGTTTTATGTTTTAATATGTATAAGAAGTGTTAAGCTCCTTAGTCCGATCCCGCCCACATTTTTTTAAATGTTCTCAGCACACAATGAGCTTCTATTGAACGAATTTTAAGGCTGAAGCTGTAATAAATGTCAACATTAAAGTCAGTTCAGCGTCATCTATTGGAAAACTTTAAAACTTTTATTTAACGTGCAGTTTTCACTTCATAACAAACGTACCTATTGTGTAAGTTTTAGCTATATCGGTCGACTACTTGTCAAAGCGAGAAAAAGGGCGCTTGCAATGTTTTTACAATATCTATAAGATTGCCTGAAAATTTGAGCTCAATCCGTTCGGCGCGGCTCCTTAGGAGATAAACGCTTTTGAATGATTTTTTTTTGTATGGGCGGTGCCATGCTTTTGTCCAATTTTGACCAAACTTCACAGAAAAACTTTTGGGCCAACTAAAAAGATTGCCTAGAAGTTTGAGCTCAATCGGTTTGGTGGTTTTCGTCACAGATTTTACGGACCATGTGGGACGGAAACCTGATTATGTAGATGGAAACCCCGCAAATGGAGATTTGTGGTTGGAAAAATAGACTTGTGGCTAGACGATTTATTACCGCTTTGCTTGGTTAAAAAAAATTATCCCGTGTTTAGAATTATGAGGATTTGAGAGCTGCCGTTGACCCATCAAGGGCTCTTCCGCCACCATCTCTATTTCAACACCCTGACTAGTATTGAAAGAGCCTTAATGATTTCAGCTCGAAATACGTCGAAGTAGCTCATTAAGGTATCTGTCATGCCGACTGTTGACGTCACTGTCGGTCGGTCCATTCCATCGCGCGAATTCATCCAGTTCCGACATAGCATTATAGTGTTGATATTTTCTTCGTGTTTAACACTCGCGCTTATAAGTTTAGCAAGTTAAAGCTCGAGTGAGCGAGGCCAGTACCCGGGGAAGTAAAATATCCTTTTTTTACTTTGACGCCTTATGCCCAGTTTGATGAGGATGGAGATGACCAAATAAGTGTTAGGCTAGGTTAGTTTAGGGTGGCAAGCCGGTAGAAGTGCAGCCACATTTAGGCCGGAGGTGGCCGATTGTGATACCACAGGATCTAATGATCTCACAACTACCCGTTGAACCAGCAGGAGCTGAGCATGAAGCGTTGGGTGCAACTTATGCTTGCATTAGCGAGTCAAAGAAGTATTCTTCGAGATGTAGTTTTCTACAAGATGAGAGGGCTGGGCACATGCAGTGCATATAGGAGGTGAAGAATAGTCTCTTCCTCCTCCTCGTCCATGCATCAGCTTCTACAGAAGACGGGATGAGATATTGCAATTTAAATCGAGCAAGAAATGAGAAAAAATCGATTTGCCGGAATTTTCATTCTGCCTAAACCTGAAATACAGCAATACGAACAAAATATAAAAAGAATGATGAAAATCGGCCCAGGGTTATCGAGATTATAACGTCATCGAGTTTCACCCCATAGAAGATGTTTTTTTGTATAGGATGTATAAGATTTTGAATTTTGTATGGGAGGTGACAGGCCCCTTTGTCCAATTCGGACCAATCTTCACAGGAGTACTCCACGGCCAATACCTAAGATTATCTGTAAGTTTGAGCTCAATCGATTTGGTGGTCTTCGAGATATATGATTTTGAATGTTTTTTTTTTGTATGGGCGGTGCCACGCCTATTTGTTAAATTTGTTTACATACAAATCTGATACAAACGAAAACCTTTCCAGAAAAAAAAAATCATCAAATACGGACAAACATATTTTAAAATCATTTATATATATATATAGAAGATATGGCAGTATGAAACAGAAATCGACTCTTGAGTGGAATTTGAAGAAGAAATTTAAGTGGTGACTGTGCAACTGGGCATTAGTATACTTAGTACACGGAAACGGAACATACGGGTTCAGCAGTAGCTGGGTGGGGTCGCAATATATTTCATTTGGCACATCCCTCGTGCCTACTTATAAATAGCTACCATAGTAAAGTATGCGTACAGGTTTATCTAGAGACCATAATTTACTGTTGTTGCTAAAATTGTTATATACATAGTTGTATATAGTATATAGTTGTATATTTTAAAAGACACCAGCATTGTCTCGTTTGTAGTCATCGAAGACTGACCCAGAATAAAGCACTCATACGTTTGTAATAATTTGTTTTACCAAAATTAATAAAAACTGGTCTTAAAAGACATTTAAATTCGACTGACTATTTTCAATATTATAAATATTAACTCCTTCTGTTACAGGACAAGCAAACTTTGGATCTCGCTTCCTGGGGATATATTTCCAGAAGACTACAATTTGCAGCAATTTAAGTGCAGAACTAACATACATCTGCAAACATCTCGGGGCGCTGATGAAGCGTTATAGGTTTGCCTTTCCCGGGAGAAGTATTTAAAAAAATAAATATGACGGTTTTACACTAAAATAAAACCGATATTATTTGCCGACAGAAAACACAGCGTCGCTGTTGAAGAAGCCATTGTGTATTCGCCTTTAAGTCTTACGTGTTTACCTTTAAATCCCCTTAGAAACTAATCCAATTGACTACCAGAGGGAGAACGTGTAGCTGTCAAACACCGCAAGCGCCAACCATGTTTTAATTTCTTCATAGCGTCTTCACCAGTAAGGAACTTACTGCGACGCTGTGTTTTCTGTCGGCAAATAATATCGGTTTTATTTTAGTGTAAAACCGTCATATTATATGCCTGGCGAAAACACAGCGTCGCTGTTGAAGACGTGTTTGTTATCTGCTGGTGTTTGAACACAACGCTATGATGATGACAATGAGTAAACTGATAGTTAGCCTTGATCTTAATCCACGTATTAATTCAACTGAGCTGTATTGGAAAATAAAATGTTTTATAATTCATAACGTGTTCATAAAATAATACAATCAATTCATGAAACTATACTGGTTTAAAAGTTTTAAAAAATTCGTTTTCTTTAGCAGGAATATCTGAATCTACCACTCTGCAGTAGTGTCTTTTAAAAGTCTCTTCCGCCTTGCAATTTCCTCTTGAAAGGATCTCATCAACAGGTTGATTCTGTAGCCAGCCTAAAGATGCAACCGCTGCGCGCACACTGCCCGGCGTAGCCTCTATTCCCGCCTCTCGTAACACTGAGCGTATCCAACCACCGATTATCGTTCTTGATGCTGGTTTCACTGGTCCATTTACACTTATGAATAGACTATCAAGATTATATACCTGAGCTCTTCTTTCATGGGATAGCTTAACTAGTCGTCTTATCCAGAATACAGGGCATATACTTTTATCTGAATTTTCGATCAATCTCCAACTCGACTGTCTATGCGTAGACGAGTCGGTCTTGGAACCAAATGTAGGATGCAATATAATTTCTCCTTCACCTTCCGTTAAGTAGTCATCTGAAACTTTCAGCAATGTTAAATCGTGAACTCTTCGTCCAGATGCAAGCAACAAGATAATCGCTGTCCTTCTGGAAGCTTCAAACAAGGTCTCCTTGCTATCTGCAGTTGACAGCCAATCTACTACTATTCGTGGGTCCCAAGTACGTAGTTTTCTGGAAGGGGGTTTTGTTAATGCTACTGCCTTTACGATCTGTTTAACTAAAAAGTGTGAAGAAAGGTTATCGACTGCATTCGGTCCACAAAAAGTTGAAATCGCTGACTTGTGAACAAGAATTGTGCTCGATGAATAATTTTCTTTTAAAAATAAGTGAGCCAAGTACTTGGCTACGACTGAACCCGTTGGAGAATTACAACTAAAATTATTTACTCTGCACCATGCTATCCACGCTCTGATAGCAGGCGAGTAAGTTTTTAGAGTAGAATCTCTCCATCCTTTCTTTAACAACTGTCTTTCTTCATTGGGCCACTTTTCTACTTGATTACCCCACCCCCAACTTTCCATACATTCAGGCTCAAATGCTCTACTCGTGGAGGTGGTCGACCGGTTGTCATATCTACTAGCACCTTCTGCAGGTTGTTGATTGTTTGTCTGAAGCAAGATGTGTGATCCCCTTAGATGATCTGCTCGGGCACTTATAGCTCTGTATACCGCATACATCTCCTTCATATTGGAGTGCCATTTTGACTGCTTCTTTGACCACTGACCTGACATCGCTGCCGCATCTGTAACTAAGAAATCTGTTACTGCCGATTTGTGTATTGGTGTGACCATGTCTGTGGCTCCGAGCCACCAATTGATCTCCTCCAAAGCCCTCCGAGGGATTGGGAGTGTCTGTCTTGCACGTCTGTTGAACTTTCGAAGAAATATCTGAAGGCAGCGACAGTTTAATCTTCCTCTTGGGATCACAAAACTTGAAAAATTTAACAGCCCTAGTACCTTCTGCAGGTGTCGCAGGTTGCAAAATTGTTTTTGCGCCAGTACGCTCAGAGAAATTCTGATCTTCTCCTTCTTTGCGTCTGGGATACTCATAATGTTTTCTTTTGAATCCCACTGAATGCCTAAAAACTCTATTGCCTGCTTCGGTGTTAAAAAAGATTTTTTGAAATTTATCACCCAACCAAGATCCTGCAAAAGTTCTATGGTCTCCGCAACCTGGAGTGTAAGTTTCGAAAACTCCTGGGCCACCAACAGAAAATCGTCCAGATAAACTAAAACTCTTATTCCCCTGCTTCGAAGGATCTCCGCAATCCAACATGTTACGGCTGAAAATAACCTGGGGGCTGAAGATAGGCCAAATGGGAGGCATGTGAGCTGTAAGAGTTCGCCTCTGTATACCACTCTCAGAAAAGGTCGGTGGCTTTCCGAAATTGGCACATGAAAGTAAGCCTGTGATATATCTATTTTTACCATCCAATCGTTGGCTTGTATAAAGTCTGGGACCGAGGCGTGAGAGATCAATTTGAAGGAACTTTCTATTACATAGTCGTTTAATGCTCTGAGGTCGAATATAGGGCGAACTCCTCCCTTGGGTTTGTTTATGAGAAACATCTTTGAAATGAAACTTGGGCTGAACTGTAGCGGGGGTTCTAGAACCCCTACTCTTTTCATCTCCTTTACTTGAATATCCATCTTTTGAGATGGGTTTGTTGCAAATGTTTTTAAAATATCTGCTGTGGGGTAAACCAGAGGTGGTCTGCATCGAAAAGGTATCCTTGCTCCAGAAATGCTCTTTAAAATGAAGGGGGTGGCACCCAGACTCTGCCACTTGTCTATGAAAAACTTTAGTTGCCCCCCCCTGAACAGTTGTGAGTCATTTAGTGTTCTCTTTCGAGCGAAAGGAAGACATGACTCGTTTGTCTTGCTTCCTATTTGCCTGTCTTTCTTTGTAATTATTTCTATGTTCAGATCTTTTATAATTATACCTGGACTCACTTTTAGGCTTCCTTTCGTTGTTGTATAAAGAGCGTCGATTTTGAAAGGATCTCCCCTCCTTAGAAACAGAAGGAGTGCTAAGCCAGGTATGAGCCCCACCAAGTGACTGCATTAATGCCTGAAGTGCATGTTTATCGAAAAGATGCTCTGAACTTGGATGAATGTTTCGAAGCGCTGTCTGAACGTTCTTATTGGAAATCTCAGAAATCAATCTCTCACGCCTCACCTCAATGCATTCTGCTCTCTTGCCGCATATCACCTGCAATGCTAGTTCTGTATTCTTGTACGAATCAGAGGACGAACCGAACAAAGTGGTAAATTTGTCGAACAGAGAATTAGGGTTTAAGCCATCCGGTGACTTAAACGCCCAGTCAATTATTGACTGTAGTCCCAATTTTAACAATGCCTTCTGTTCCAACAAAGAATTAGACAAAGCTGCCATAACCTGCTCTGTAGAAACTAAGTAATCTTTTGTCTTACTGAGCATGCAAAGTTCGTCATTTACCTGTAGCTCCACAAGACCTGGAGTTGCGGCCAACAATTTCACTGCCTTTGAATATCTCACACTTTTCCAAGTTGGTAATCCAAAATGCTGCAACCTGGCAAGCGCCTGCAGATGTTCCTTATTTGCTGGCTGGACGACCTTCGCATCACTCTCAGTCTGTAACTGACCCAGATTAAGTGTTCTCCTGGAGCATTCTGGGTGATCGAGAAAACTTTCAGGTGATTGCATCTGCATATCCTGGAGATAGAGTGCTTCATCTTCCTGTGGAATAAACATGCCCATACACTGGGACAAATACTTAACGTGATCTGTCAGTTCACTGAGCCGCTGATCTATAGATGCCTGCTCCCCAGATTTGGACTCTGTATTTCGCTTATTAGGTGGTGGTGAAGCCATCGGCTCGTTCTCGGATGACGTAATGCTCGACGATGATATACTCCTCTTTGAACGTCGAGGGCTATCGTCCCTCTTTCTAGATTTCTCTGGTGATAAACTCATCTTAGATGTGTATATACTATTATTCACTATAAAAAACTTCAATTTAATCACGTTTGCTAGTTAATTTCTTACTTAAACGAGATCGTTCTCGAATTGCGACTTAATGGCGACGAAATACACAACGCTATGAAGAAATTAAAACATGGTTGGCGCTTGCGGTGTTTGACAGCTACACGTTCTCCCTCTGGTAGTCAATTGGATTAGTTTCTAAGGGGATTTAAAGGTAAACACGTAAGACTTAAAGGCGAATACACAATGGCTTCTTCAACAGCGACGCTGTGTTTTCGCCAGGCATATAATAAAAAATAAGCTTCATTGAAATGACACTTGTTTTTTGCCCATTTTGTAAATTCTGTGATCTACTTTCTACATTCTAATCAGCCAATCATGAGTATACCTACACGCCCCATAAAAAAAAACACACAAAAAATGTGTTGTCATTTCCAAAAGCTGATGTGTACTTTTAACTACGTCATAACTCGTTTCGTCATAGTTCTACCATAATACAGAGACACATGGCCGTCAACGTATACCGACTAAAGCGCAGCATAATTAAAGTGGATATTGTGAATTAAGAAATTAAGAAATTAAATTCATTTCTGGTGAAATTGTAGCGGTAAGTACACGTAAGTCAAACAGAAAGACAAAGAACAAGAACTCTGTCAAATCAGTAAAATATAACTTATGATAACTAGTCTTGGTCTTGATATAAAAGCAATGGACTAGGGCAATTTGGAAATTAGTTCAAAATAAAATACACCCGTGAGCGTACGCGTCCGAGATAACCAGCACAACCTCGATAATAATAATAATACTAACTGAGGAAATCCACAAGAAACCAGACAAAAAATGCACAAATTGGTGAGTATAGCGTATAAGCGTACATTACGTGCGTGAGACAATTGGATATTCCCGGCCATCGATAGATTAATTTCCTTTCCTACTTTGATCGAGTGATAGTGCCAAATCGAAATATTAATTGAAATATCTTATCATTTACATAAAACAGATAATTTTTTTGGCATTGATCGCCTGTGCCCTTGCATCGTTGCCTCAAGCGGCTGAACATCAAAAACATCCCCATCAGAAGTCACATCCGCATCAGGCAGTGGCTCACAATGGTGCGAGAGTTGGCCATGCCGACCACACTGGAAGGGTTGCTAGGGCTAGTCATGGACATGATTTGAGAGTATCCACTCATGGTCAAAAGGAGGCTGTACACCATGGACCTGTTGTATCTGGTCATAATAAACAATTTCAAAGGGTAAAGAAATCCCATAAGACCTCCGAAGGAAATAAGAGGCAGAACACACTGCGCCGAGTTCATTCGTCGAATAAACACCATCGCCACTGAAGGGAGTAATGTTCGGAGGGTTGTTTACTGGAAGTGAATTACATTAGATAATAAAGTGAGACTTACATATTTGTTTGCGAGTGATTTTTAATGCCATGCCAATGCCAATGGTCGTATTTTAGTGACTTTAGTGTGTTTGAATATTATATGCGATTGCATCTCTTTTAGATAATCCTTGACATCATTTTATTAATGAAGGCACAAATAAGGTACAGATGTACTGTACTCTACTAGTAATTCCATCTTCAATTATCTTAAGACTGGCCAATGATGTAAGTTTTATCAAGCAATCTGCTATCGATACGACTCACGATATATACTCCCAAACGATACACTTTCAGGTGAATCAATTCAATCGCACACTACACTTGATTGTTATAAACGTACAAATGGTTGTTTACTTTAGGTCTTCCGCACACGGCTCGTATCGTCATCGTCACATCATGAATTTGCCGTGCAGCGACGATAACGATACGCGTATTAAATCTCACACGACGCAATTTCCAATCGTCAAAATACAAAGCGTAAAGATGTCGGCTGACATTTTGTTTTTAAATAAAATACGTAGGTAGGTATTGAAAAATGTAAACAAACTGCAAGCGTACTCGTACAAACACGATAAGCGGCCGACACTGCTTGACGATAGTCGTCATGTAGCATGCATGCTGCGACGATTACGCGTAGCGTACGAGTCCTGTCCTGTTTTCTATTTATATACAAGTGTGCGGCAATAAATCGTCTGCCTCTCGTACATCGCACCGCACGCTACAAAGACGAAACGAGTCGTGGTATGCGGAAGGCCTAATCTACTTAATCAGTGCCGGCTTTAGGATGCCTTTTGCGTGAGTATCAGAGGGGCGCCGTATCAGGCAGGCAGCTTCTAGGTAGATCCAGGACGACAAGATGGTTATATTAGTTATATTAAGTCCACAATCTCTCCTCTACCCGTATTGGAATTTCCTTTGATGATTTAAAGTCGATGACGGAGACTCAAGAGTGATGGAAGGTCCACTTGAGCGGCCTACACTCGCAATCGCAACCCACTTAATGGATAAGCGGGCCATTGAAAATGAAAGAATGAATGAGACAAATTAGCGCCAAATCGACAACGAATAGGATTTTACTCTTATAATATGTTGTTCCGTTTACTGTAACCGCGACATTTACAATGACAATGACAAAGAGATTATGGCTTTCAATGTACAGTGAGCGTCAACAGTAAATAAACACCAATGCTCTCTTAAATTTCCTTTAGGGCCTTGAAACAGGTCTAAAACAAAACACTGTACAAAATTTCATAACTAAATAACAAACAAAATTCTTTCCAAACTCAAGCCCACGTTGAGTTCGAACGAATGTTTTATTCGCTAGTTTGTGGAACGCGAATTAAATGATGTGGATGTGGAAAGTTGTTGACGACTAAAGAAGGTGGTATTGCCAAGTTTAAATTTTGGTTAATTATGTACTTTAAAATATTTTTTAAATGTTGTCTTATTAGCAATGTTCAAATAAGCCTCATGTTCAAAGATGCCCCCAGTCTCCCCTATTAATTTTAGTTGTCAAATTAGAGTCATTTATGGCAGAATCGATAGCACTTTCGATAACATTTAAATTGGTAAATTTTTTTTTTAAATATTTCTCCCGGGAAAGGCGAACCTATAACGCTTCATCAGCGTCCGAGATGCTTGCAGATGTATGTTAGTTCTGCCCTTAAATTGCTGCAAATTATAGTCTTCTGGAAATATATCCCCAGGAAGCGAGATCCAAAGTTTGCTTGTCCTGTAACAGAAGGAGGAGTTTTGGAAAATTGATGTCCTCGCATTTTATTTCACCAAAATACTTCATCCCGTGTATGCTTAAAGTAAAGAACAAAACCGGTTTTCGCCCCGGAAGAATTCATCTCGTGTACGCAGGGCCGGAATATTTTTGGGGCACAAAAGAGTCAGACATCTTTTCTTTACAAATAGTTTTAGCTGGAAAGAGAACTGTTGTGTTGACGTTTCGTTACAGTTGTCTATACGAATTTCCATGTAGTATAGTTATTTTCGCTTGCGTTTTGATGAATTGCCAGCGATTCTTTTGATGACCTTCGCTGCGACGACACTCAAAGCTCCTACTTAGTCTGAAAGCTGTGTTTTATGTCGTTTTCGATTGGTCGTCCATAACCGTCCGGAAGCAATCCGAACGCTTCTGAAAGCGTTCGATCGGCACTTAACTGACAGTTCTTCTTCTGAAAAGAAGAGAAATTTGCTTCTGGATTTGAATTCAGAATCGATCAACCGAAAACGACACAAGTTTTTTATTGGGCCTTACCAATACCTAATCATTTTAAACGTTCAACTTATATATTGTGACAGTCGCAATAGATAATTTTGTGTGGAAATTTTTGTCATTGTGAGATCGTAAAAGTTAACCTGGACACTAAAAATGATTATTAGTTCCGCGGATTATTTTTATACCCTCCACAAGAAGATAGGGTAAATTCACTTTGATATTACAATTATTGTAACGCCAAGAAGGAGTCACCGGAAACCCCATAAAGTATTGAGATTCAATATCAAATTCTGAATCGATTAGCGTCCAAGCGATAGAATGCCAAAATAGAGCTTTTAGCAATATTGTTTTACAAAAGATGACGCTGCATGATGCGTATATTATTTCCTCTCCACGATTACTCCATTATTATAATTATTCTTAGAATGTGTATCTACTGTAAATATCCACTTTGTTTTGTAGAAATTTGAAAGCATTGTCGAACAGAGTAGGTGGTAAAAATCCCACTTTGCGAGACCATTATTTCAATAAAAATTACATAATCGTAGGGTCTGTGAACTTTAATGAAATTAATCATTTTATTTGCATACTTTCAGGCGGAAGGATTTCTATTGCATACTACTGTGGTACTAAATTAGGGTTGCAATTGATTGAATTGTAGTAAAATGTACTCGAATTGTATCGAAAATTGTTGTTGTAACAAAAAAAAAGATCTGTTATTAGTTGCATACAGGCAGGCACCGCCCCAGGTGCAACACTTGTTACTTTTTTGATGTTTTGAGGATTAATTTTTCGAGTTTTTAAGACAACGAGTTTGACACGTTGGAGCCGGGGGGTTTATTTTGGAGATTGAAGTACGCGCGACCGCGTTGCTTTTACTGTACAATTGAAGTGATAACTATAATTTACAGTGTTGTCTATCCGCTATTCTTTTTCTATCTATTCCACAAAGATTTATTTTATCTATTGAATGAATTTACTTATTCGCGTCGGTCGTACAGGCATTATTTATAAGAAAGGGCAAATGCATTCAGTTCTGCATATTTTTTCTTTATAGTTTGTCAGCAGTAGTTGTCACTTCTTCTATACCAGGGCCAGGGGTTGTAATATTTTGCAACGTCCTTTTAAAAGAAGATACCTACCTGCGTGTAGCTCTAAGAGAACCTTAGTCGTAATGTAGATATGGATGACGCAATTAGTATCTAAAGTCAGAAGAAGTAAGCAATTTATCAGCAGATACAATTTCACATCAATATTGAAAGAAAAGAAGTTGTAATTAAAATACTTATTTATTTTAAAATCATTTCTCAATCTTCCTTATCATCGCACATGATGATGCTCATGATGATGTTGATATTTGTGGAACCTATGGTAATCCTTTGGACCATCATCCGAAGTCTGTCGCTCGAAATCTGATTCCACTATATTCTTGGTGACCTCTTCAACACCAATAAGAGGATCATTGGTGATTTCTTTTTGTGTAGACTCATCCACTTGTTCGTTAGTGTTGCTTCCTTTTTTTGTTATATGCGCTGCTGCTGGCTGAACGACATCATCTGACGATTTGCTTCCGACATCTATGCTGGGCACAAGATGTTGTCCATATTTGTGAAACAAATGATATTTCTTGTGTTCATCATTCGATTCAGCAGTCTGTCCACCAGTATTAGATTCCACTATATTTTTGGTGACGTCTTCAACACCAATAAAGGGATCATTGTTGATTCCTTTTCGTGTAGACTCATCCACTTGTTCGTCAGTGTTGCTTCCTTTTTGCGTTGTATCCACCACTGCTGGCTCAACAACATCATCTGATGATTTTTTTCTGATATCAATACTTGGCTCGTCTTCTTTGTCTTTTGGTTCATGAATGTGTTGATGATGATGATGATTATGGTGATGATGATAGTGATGACGGTGAGGAGGATGATGATGATGATTCACACACGGAAACTCTTCAGATGAATCATCATCAGTGGCTAGTACCAATGTCGCTAAGAGTGCAAATGTGCACAATATCGTAAAAGAAAATCGAGCCATATTTCAAGTTAATTACTACCGAAGTGATATTTCTCAACTGTGAAGACGATTAGAGAAGATGCCGTATTTATACTTTCCGATTGCCATTATGCCGGGGATGTTTTGTTTAATTTATTTTTACTTATTATCAGTGATGCTGCAGTGAGCGCTGTCCGGCTACATTATTACCAGTATAGAGTAGCGCACAAAGTTTGTTGGGGATTTACCGAAAAACAATCAAATTATAGCAAAAATATAACCACAAACAGAAACAACATTCTCGGCCAACTTACTTACTTTTTGAAAGCGAAGATACCCTCGGCCTTCGATTTGGAGGCTTTTAAGGGGGATTTCCGACGACTATAGCTTCTTTACAACTCACTCAATTCTTGGTAAAATGTATCCATTAAGGCAGACTTCTCATGGAGGAAAATGGATTTTTATGTTTGTCACACAGTTTTGTACCGGATGGTGGTTAGTTTGTTGGTTAAAGCTTAGTACCTACGCTGCTGGAGGTAAATTTTAGCTCCCATACAAAATTCCCTCCAAAATTTAGCTGAGCTAAATTTAAGCGAATCCATTTAGCCCAGCGGTACGCTGCTTCAGCTAAAAAAAAACGAATTTTCATATTAGACTGTATCTGTCACAATTTAGCGCGACAATTAATGGTTCGGCACATTTTTATAAGTTAAATTTCGGCAGATCATGTTGGTTTTTTTTTTTTCTGTTGTGTTGCTGAAAAGTAAAAAAGTTTGATTCTTTTTAATGAACACCTCGATGAGGAATCCATTGAAAGTGATAAATTTGAGAACAAGGAATAGCAGACAGGGAGAAAAGAAAGTGCAACGAAAATATAGCACTTTTTCGCGTCGATGAATTGTTTTTGAAGGAAGTTATTTTCAACGAACATATGGTAGGTATCGGACTTGAGAAATTCATTTGTGCAGTAGATTTTTCAGAAAACAGCAGTAAAACCAATTTTTGCGCAGTAGATTTTTTGTTTGTATTGGAAACCTACATATCATGTACATATTTAAAAAGAAATTATTAGTTTTTCATAAATCGATCTGTTTGAATCTTTATTGGTTTTTATTGATCACGAGAGCATTTTTTTTTATAGCGTTTTCGATTGAGCTCTTCAGATTCTTCTCTCAGATTTAAGATTTTGCCTATGCAATTGAATTCTATTTACTGGCTAAATGTTAAACTTAATTATTCGAAAGGTGCCCTTAAGGACCATTCACATGGGAGCGAACGAACGAATTGATGAAACGCGAATAAACCACTTTTTATGCATTTATAAACAGAAAATTCAACATTTTATTATTCCAAGATATCCTCCTCTTGGAGTAAGGTTAAGTTCGAACGAATTTTTTATTCGCTGCTTTGTGGAACGCGATTTAAATGATGTGGATTGTGAATAGACTGACAATTCGCGCCAGGGTGTATTCGTTCGCGCCAAAAAGTTTGGAATTCGAAATTTCGTTATTAAGACTATTTTTAAATTTGTTTTCTTAGTATATTTTGATGGAACAATTAATTATCCTCCTCTTGGAATAGTAAAATGTGAAATTTTCTGTTCATAAATGCATCAAAAATGGTTTGTTCGCATTTTAGTAATTCGTTCGCTCGCTCTCATGTGAATAGTCCTTTAAATTTATTTATAAAAAATTGTAAATTAGTAATCGGAAAAGTTCTCTCGATTCCAAAAAAAGATTGATTTTTTTTGTGTCAATCGAACAAAAAAGTGACCTAGACCAAACAAAAAGTGATCTTTACCAAATAATCAAATGCGCCATTAGTTGTTGACGTACCTACTCGTATAAGGAAGTAACCGACAAGTCTAGTCAAGAATGGCCGCGTTCAGAATGCTTAGACCCTAGATTCGTAGATGACAGTTCCTCATTGAACGACTAACTGATAAAAGAACAAAATGCAATATGGCTGTCAATCTATGAGTGGTATTGAATAATATTTGGTGGCGAAGTGCTCATCGATCAGTGCAGCTTCACTTACCGGGAAAATAATTAAAAGAATTCGAAAGGAGAATTCACTTTATTATTTCTCTGAAAATGTGCAGTAGATTGAGCCGTGGGCGCAGTAGCGCAGTAGATTAATTTTGTTTACGAAAAAAGCAGCAGATCTACTGCAATTGCAGTTAAGTCCGAACCCTACTAGGTACTCTCCGTATGATACTCTCGATCCTGGTTTCATTGAAGGACGGCCGTCCATCTAGCGTTCTTCCTCTTATGGCTTTTCTTCCTGCTTTAAGCTTGAGTATGCAAAGCGAAATATTCACAGAGAAAACAGCTTGTTCTAAAACAACTTTCGAGACATGCCTTGCTAATGCGTCCACTTTCTAATTGACTGGAATGCCTTTATGGCTTTGAAACCAGCAGAGCGATACCTTGTGCTGTGGTTGTCCATTATTCAAGTCCACTACATTCCACTACATATAAGAACTTTGATTTCTTCGCGACAGCATTTTACAAGCTTAGATTTTATTTCTGGTGCAGTTCTTGCTTTTATTGCCGTCTGGCTGTCGATAAAGAAAGCAATACCTTCAGATAGTATTGCCCTTACCACAGACTCACGGGCTGCTGTTGTCACTGCCAAGACCTCCGACAAGAGGTGTACCGTGTACCGACTTTGATATACCCAGCGACTGGGAGAAGACGCCTGACCCTGCCTCAGTAGCTAAATATTAAAAAAAAAAAAAAGTATTTTTAAAAGTATAATTAGCTAGCTGTTCCGATGGTTTTCTTAAGAAAATAGATACGTTTCCGTATGTCAAACACTTTACGAAATCTGAAGTAATTTTACTAAATCATGCGTTCTCGAACATGAGGTAGAGCAAAAAATGTCTGTCCATTAAAAATCTTATGAAATTTCCCTCAAAAATCTGTGGGTACTTTTTTGTAGCTCACTTAAATTAAATACATAAGTGAATTGACGTTTCCTGTTTTGAAAACTAAAAACTTCCAAAACTATAACTAAACTAAAATTTGTTCCAACCGTTTCCGCACTTTTTACTACTTTCGTCTCTCGCAGAATAATTTGTGTTTAAACGAAAATACTGAGAAAAGTACAGGAACAGGCACAACTGTCACAACAGATATTGTCCGAATTATGAATATTGACACATGTATTTTATTATCACAGAAAGGACAGATGGAATCTATCTTTGATTCTACTAGGATACCTTATGCAATGAAAGAGTGCAATGCTCGTAGTTAGAAAGTTCGATAAATTTCTTCAGAATTTAGCTTGTAATCGTTTTAAATTAACTCTAAACATAGTTATCTACATGCAAGATCAGTGGATAAACTGCAATTTGCACGCGGAAATTGTTCAGCCCTTAATTGCCCTTAATTGTTTGTAATAGGTATCTAAAAGATAATAATAGTCAAAACATTTCTAATATAAATTCTAAAGTTAAATATTAATTTTAATGAAGCACAATCTCGCCGTAAGTTCAGGGTATAAATACAAAATCGCTGTTGGTCTATTTCACAGTAGCAAAATGACACATTCGGTCCTTTTCACGAATTTCTTCGTATTTTTACTTCTAACAGCCCTAATTGGGACTAGTGCCGCAGACAGCTCTTCTGAGGGATCCAACTCCAAATCAGAAGAACAACAAAATAATGTTGGCAGACTCAATCATGACCACAGGCTTCATAGGCTATTGCATCATCATCGCTGTATCCATTTCTTCTTGTTTCCGCCAAGAGCAAAAAAACCCGATGCTGTGGATTCAATTAAATTAAAACAATTAAAACAATTTAAAGAACAAACATCAAGTGAAAGTAATGAATCCTGATTATATTTGATGGATTTAACGCTTTGTCGTATTTTGGCCCATGATTTCATTTTATTTGTAAACAAAATTACATTAAATAAAGGGCTGCGCATTTAAGATTTACTATATTATTCCTTACTAACTTACTTAGGCGGCGCTACAGTCCGGGATGGACCTGCGCCTCAACCAATACGCCTCTCCAGTTGCAATTGTGCGCGCCACCTAAGAGGAGATATTCCTCTACTGCGTTGTCCCTCCTGGTTGGAATCGAATTTTCTTCGGGCCGGAAGAAATGTCGCCATATATTAGAAGACTGATGCGTACTTTCCTGACCAGGTCGATGTCGCTGTACAGCTCGTAGAGTTCGTTGTTAAATCTCTACCTCTATAACCGGTCAACGCAAACTGGACAGAAAATCACTCGAAGAATTTTGCGTTCGAAGCGACCAAGGAGATCTTCATCCGTCTTTGATAACATCCATGATTCTGCGCCATAAAGCATCAGGACTGAAATGATTCTGCGCCATAAAGCAGGACTTGGATGATGAGGGTCTTATAGATTTTCTTTGGCTAAAGTAACAGCGGTTGGCAAGAGTGTAATTCTTCGCTTGATTTCTAGCGTGATGTCATTTTCAGAGTTAATATATAGTGGAGCCGAGGTAGACAAAGTCCCGAACTACGTCAAAGTTATACCTGCCTGTCGTGAAGTACTGTTCTTCGTCGATTTTGTGTGTCCCTTCTTGTTGACAGCATATATTTTTCTCGCCTCTGTACTGATACTTGCAAAAGCACCAGTGACAGCTCGCTGTGTTCTGCCAATGATGTCGAAAAAAAAAAATAATAATAAAAAATAGGTGCAGTGGTTAGTGTGAAGGGCTGACAAACACCCAAAAGTACTGTCCTGAAAAAGCTTCTCAATTCAGCCGTTCGGACTCGGCATAAAATTGTATGTCCCAAAAAATAAAATAACAAAATCTTACAGAAGCGAATGGTTGTGAGAAGCTAGGCATATGATGGCTGTACCTATACGGACCTGTTGCGCCGAACTATTGTTTTACTTAGATTTATGATTATTATGGCAAGTTGAGTAAAGTAAGGTCATTATTGGCGATGAGCCCTTTTAAGGGTGCCCCACCAGACATAATTTCCAAAATCTGAGAAATTTGATTTTCTTCATTTCTTATACAGAATACAAAAACCTAGTTTGAAGTCGACCGAATAGAAACTAAACATTTTCCCACACCAGATGGAGCGTCGATTGAACGCACTTACATTGCGGACTCTCCCATGATGCCCATGTATCATTCCGTCTGAGTTAGTGCTCCATCTATTTTTGTTTTATACTCCGAGTCTGTCGCCGTTTCATTAAATGCTTCCTGTCGCTTTTTCGTTTCATCAGAGTTCCGAATTAATGCCCAACCCCAATGGCCTATAAGAAGTTTCACTCTCCCGTGTCGTATTTAGTCCGATCCGAGCTGCCTCTCCATGTTCGTGAGGAAGGCCTCACGTTTCCTGTCGCTTTTTCGTTTCATGACATTTTTAAAGACACATTAGAACAATTTATATTGAAAAATTCTCACTGAGTTTTCTTAAACTGGACACTAAAAATGATTAGGTATGTATAAACTAGTACCGCTCATAATCGTAGGTATGGCCGGTAACTTCTTTAAGGGCTAGAAAGGCAAAGATAACAAAAGCTTCCACATTTTTTACCGGGTGCCTGTCAATTCGCGGTTTTCATTTCGCAAACTCTTATCTCGCGACGTTTTATATATTTTTCAATTATTTCGCAGAAGTCATGTGGCAAATTGCCATTTCGTCTTGCATTCATCTCGCTGTAAGGTAAACTCGCATTTTTTCTTTAGCATTGCTATGTTTTGCTATTCTTTCAACTAGCTTTTGTAGTTTTTGCTTTTGCTTATTCCGTAAAAGGTTATTTCGCGCCATGCTATTTAGCCGCTTGTTTATATCAGCATGCATTTTTTTTCACTTTCAAGAGGAACTTGTTTGATTTATAATGTGAAATGGCCCCTACTTTGCATAATACTCAAACTTGCACCTACTCCAAATCCTACAGTGACCACAGGCAGGGGGGTTACATATTTCAGTGTTTATGGGGTTTTTGTAAAGAAAAATTATAAAAAGTTAAAAATTAAGAATCTTACAAGGTTTTGCTACTATTTTATTTGGCAAAAGCGAAATAAAGAAACGCGAAATAAAACAATGCGAAAGTAAGTTATAGCGAAATAATAAATGCAAAATATCTTATGGTAAAATGATTACAATGCTAAATGGAATTTTGCCAAATAAAAACTGCGAAATAATAAAATGCGAGTTGTTGATATGCGAAATAATAAAATGCGAAATGATCGCAGCGAAATAACAAAATGCAAGAACAAAACCGCGAGTTATACCATACCCTTTTTTACCAAATACAACTGTGGAAACGGTAGGACTGAGTGAGATCATTCCATGTTAGTAATTTTTCTGAACTCGCTGAGGCTGAATGTTGCAAAATGTGTGTCTGCTTCAACAACCCAACGATTGGAAATTGTTTTCCATGTGTTTTCATCGAAAACAGTCATGTCGATTTCCATTGGGTTTTTACCGTTTTGCTCTCAGATCTCAGATGGAATGAAATGATATTAGATCACTTTTTTTTTTGCATTTGTGTTGGTGTCTTATTTGACAGTCAGCTATTTTTAGATAGCAATTTGATTTTACAAATGTCACTTGTTTTGGTATTACTGAAAGTATGTGTGAATCTCGCTCTCGAATCGATATTCGCAAAAGTGCTCTGAATCTGTAAAAAATGATTTTTTCCGTCTGTTGGAAAAATTGACATTTCTAGAGCAGAAAAACTGCTCGGAATTTGAAAAAAGTGCTTTTCTTGCCCAATGAAAATCGACATTAATGGTACTCACAATTACAACCAATTGAAAAAGAAAACAAAAACTAATCAATAACCGACATATAAAGTTTTTCTAAAATATGAACAAATAATTTATTTGATGGTGTTAACAGATGAGTTCTTAAGCTCGGGTGTAGAACACTTCCCACACTCGAAAATGATTGCATTCATATTCAACCCAGCCGCATTTGGTCATTAATAAGTTAAAAAATTTCCAATTTTTACTTAATGATGATGTCCGTTACCGTATCCATGATTCTGCTGCCCATGACCATGTACTTGCTGTCCATGGCCACCATGACCGTGTTGATTTAGCCCATAGCCTTGTTGACCATGTCCACCATGTCCCAAGTTACTATGTCCTCCATGGCCATGTTGGTTTAATCCGTATCCTTGTTGACCATGTCCACCATGTCCCAAGTTACCATGTCCACCATGACCATGTTGGTTTACCCCATAGCCTTGTTGACCATATCCATGACTATCACCATATGGTGTAGCGAGGACACAAACCATGATGGCAGCAAAGACAATCTTTGAATTAAAATATATTTTATTATTGTTTAACAACAAACAAAATTTTCTTACCACTAATTTCGACATCATATTTATTGTTTGTTGCTGTTCTGTGTAAAATGTTTAAATGATAATTTTGTACTGTTTTGAAAGTTGAAACCCATTTCACTTTTATACCCAAAAATGCCTACTGATAGTGGCTTCCGTTGACCGTGTAACTTTTAAGAATTCAGCGAACGAACATTCAAAGTCCCAACAATGTTGTATTGTTATTGTATACCTAATTCAACAGAATTTCATAAGAAACAAATAAGAAAAATTATTTGTATAGACATTTGCTTATCGCTTTGGCTGTGGACATTACAAAAGATTGACAGTGACCTACGTTTAAGTGATATTCTCGGTGTTTCTTTGAAAATGAGATAATAGCTTCTGCATATGGGTCTGGATGAAGAATTTTATTTTTACGTTTGACAAAGATAAGGAAGAGAGTTCTAGGAATTGACATTCAATTTCTGCTGGTAGTCGGCGCTGTATAAAACATATCGATGGGACTGTAGCTGTAGGTATCTCTTGTTTGTCTTTTTGGAAAAACGCATTAGCTTTGGTGACATTTTAAACTAATTGCATAGTAGACGTTTTATATATTGATGAATATGTCATTCATTCATTCATTTTCAATGGCCCGCTTATCCATTAAGTATGGGTCGAGGGTGTAGGTTGCTCAAGTGGACCCTCCATAGGTTAGGTTAGGTTTGTGGGCTACATACAAATCTTGTTGATTTGACGAAGTTCATTATATTGTCAATTGATGTGCTGGAAATCTCGTCTAGGTCGTTGAAGAAGTGACTCCCTAAGAATTTATACCTGGTATGTTGGAGACTTGGGCAGTGACATAAGAAGTGGGTTGTATCCTCAAGAGCTTCCTCATCACCGCATAGCCTCTGCAAAGTTCTTCTTCTTCCGTTAAGCCCATTTTCTTCATATGGTACCGCAAGGTGTTGTGCCCTGTTATGATACCTATACGAGGGTGGACAGGGATTTCCTATCCTTCCGCATATTCTTCTCGGTTTTGGATTCATTGAAGGACGGCCATAGCATTCTTGTGGTAATACAAGTGTTTAGGGTGGCCCATCTTGCGTTCGCCTCACTACCCTCCATAACTTTCGATTCTACGCCATTGACTGTAAATTATCAAAGATAATCTCCATATGGGTGGACGAGAGATTATGGACCTTATCTAACCATCCCATCTTGGGTCTACGTAGGGGACGCCTGCCTGAAGGTATGGATTCCATAATACGTCTTGGGATTCTAGTTGCTCCGTCCGGAGAAGCAGGTGCACGACATTTAGTTCTTCACATATTCTGGTGTTCGGACCACTGGTGGCTAGTCATACTCCAGTAAACGGAGGAATCTCACTTTGGAAGCTTGTATTCGGAATCTTATTTTTTCGGTCAATACTCATTCATATCTCATCATAGGTAAGAGTTGAAACAAACACCACAAGACTGAAAACTTATACTTTTGACAATAAAGTTCAGTACCTACTCCTTAATAACAGAATGACCAAGCTGTCTCAAAATTGACCAGGAAAACTCAGCACATTTTGTTATTCCATGACTCTTGAAATACTTGACCCCGAAATACTTAAACTTCTTCACCTGTTTCAATGGCTCTCCAGGAACATGCAGAGTGCATTGAACAGGATTTCTGGAGACGACCATTACTTCAGATTTATTCATGTTTAATTTCTTAAAAAGTTTCAGAAACATTTCGAGCATTTAAGAAATGTTTTGAAAACAATGAAAAGAGTTTTCAAAACAATGGCAGCATTCAAGAATCTAATCATCGTAAGTCAACTTGAATTGTCTGGATTCAAATATTTAACTGAACGCAAAAACTAACTTGAATTGTAGGTATGTCACTTTTGAAAATTGTTTTTTTTTTTCTCCTGGGTTCCGAGTTTCTGATTGATGCAATCGATATGTCAAACTAACGCAAAAACTAACTTGAATTGTAGGTATGTCACTTTTGAAAATTGTTTTTTTTTTCTCCTGGGTTCAGAGTTTCTGATTGATGCAATCGAAATGTCAAACTGTGCTTTCCCATGCTCTCCAATGACCACCCAACAGAAATTATTCAGAAATGTCAAAATTGAGTTCTCCAGACGCAGACACTCATGTTGACACAAATAGACGTCAACTCAAGTTGAACAAATCTTGACTTGATTTGTCGGTGTTGCGGGCATAAACGTCAGAAAACGGTTCACGTGACCAGTCTAGCAAAAAAAAAAACTCAGCAAAATGAAGGGATATAGCTGTCAGACTAATAATAAACTCTGATTTGTTACATGCTAAGCTCAGCACATGAGGGAGCAAAAAGATGAAGGGCAGCGCAAAACACTGGCAGGAATATTGGCTTACAATCATTTTAAGCTTATTTTTAAATTTAAAAAGATTTATAAATATAAAGGCAAATTAAATTTACAATGTAAAACAAAAATAAAAAATGTTTGTACCCTTATAGGACGAAATTAAAAAAAAAAAAAACACCGAAAAACGCATTTAATAATTTTTACTTCTTTTCCAAAGTAGGTACCCTTAAAGTTGCATGACTAGGGATTACCTTTACTTTATGCATTGCTTGTGCAGTGCGCCTCACTATACTGAACGCTGTTTAACGGTCAATGGATTGTGGTGGTGTGAGGTAGGTATGTTTGTTTGTAAAATCTCAACGGGCAGCATTAAATTTATAAAATTCAGATGGCAAATAAAAAGCGTAGCAATTTTTTAAAACATTATGCAAGGCCGTGCTGTAATGTAATCATAAACATAAACAAAGTTCTTGTGGTTATCAATTGATTTCGAAGTACGCGAATGTTTCGTATCAAGCAGACAGGCTAATAGCTTTAATTAATACTGATTATCTGCTGCCCCCCCCTCTAGCTAAACAAGATACTTTTAGTTCTAATGTTACAATCGTTTATTAAATATAAAAAATTGATGCTAAAAAAAACTGATAAGAACCCACCCAAAAAAAAAACTATACTATCTCAGTGCTCTACTTACATAGACATAATGTACATGTACATACTTTTATTTGGACTAAAAGAATATTTTTTTTGTATAAAAGCCAGCACTCCAGAACAAACTAGTCATAGTACAAAACCATTTGTGTCTAAGCATTTAAAACTCAAAATGAAATTTTTGGTAAAATTAACAAGAAATTTAAGCTTAATTTTTTCAACTGAATAATATTCCTTTTAAAGGCAATTTTCGTTACCCTCCTCCTCATCGCCCTGGCTGCTGCCCAAAGGGGATACGGTCAACAGGGACATGGTCAACAAGGATATGGCCAACAAGGACATGGTCAACAAGGCTTTAATGGTGGACATGGTCAACAACACGGTCATGGTAAACAAGGCGGGTTTGGCCAACAAGGTGGTTTCGGTGGCCAACAAGGACATGGACAGCACGGAGGTCATGGTCAACACGGCCAGCAAGGACATGGTGGAAGGCATTATTGATTTTAAACTGATTTTTTAAATATCATAGATTTAAGATTTAAATGTACCTACAGATTGACCTGAGATTTGATTAAAGTGTAGAAAGAAAATAGTTAAAAAGTTGTAAATTTTATATCTTTCATTATGTTGCATGAAATATTCTCTGTGAGTAAGTTATGAGCTTCGGATGTTAATTTTCTAGTACACGGCATGTAGCAAACCACATCCGTATGTAGCACTGACGTCATTTTTATGTCAGCGAATGGTCCCAATGGGTACATGCCGTGTACAAACTCTCTTTGTGTACTCTCTGTTGACGTATGTGGCTTGCTACTACATGCCGTGTACTAGCACTTCCTTTGGGTATTGGGCGATTCTGCAACTTCAGGAAAAAAAGAGCAAGTTCTATGTGTTATCGTTACTCGCAAGATACAAAATAATAGCTCTGCAGAAGAATGGCTCTGATTTTAGGCATAAATCCGACTTTGTAGACATTTTCCAAAATGTCCTTTCATTTAAGGCGTTAATTCATTTTATTTAATTGTCCTTTAGTCTGCATGTAACTTTTTTTGCACATTCTTTGACAGAATACGAACTCAGTACCTATTGCTATTCCTGTGTAAGTATTAAAAAGGTTCTAAATTTTCAATGACATCTGCCTAATTCCCCAAAAAATAAAATATCACAAAAAGGAATGCAAGAAGCTGCGTCTACACCCTATACGGACCTGTTACGCCATCCGTTTATTTAATTATTAATTTTTTTCGATTATAATCCACGGAAGCCTTATCTCCAAACGAGATAAGACGCAGCAACCATACAGAAGGGCAAAACAGCCCATAGTCGCCATTAGTAGCGATAGAGGTAACCGCAGCAATCATATTCACGGGCGAGCCACCTCATTTTCTATGGGTTATTTTTTGTGGTTAATTCACACGATAAGGCGACTGTCGATCAAAGCGCCCTAGGGGATTGCGCACTGGTCACACCTGTCTCCACAAGGTTTGAGTGTATTTAGAGAGGGCTTACCAACGAGTCCCTTGAGATAAAAGCTAGAGTATACTTCAGGAGTATGAGTAGAGTATCTTATCTATGTTTGTTGTCTGAATTTCATTTTTCCAAAATGTAGATCTTAAGATCCTTGTTGATTCGCTCTTAAGAAAACTTGTAGAAAATCTCGTTTACTTGAATTTATTTACAGAAACAGACCTAGGCAAGAAAATGGTTACAATATAGACTTTTGAATTTTTATTCTACATCAAAATGAAACTTCTCCTTTCCATTTCTATTAACTAGTTTTATTCTCATTAGTTTTTCAGTCAAAATATATTTAAAATCAACGATTCATCACAAGAATTAAAGAAAAAGAAATACTCTACTTAATAGCCATGGGTTTTATAGCCACCGACATGTCCACCCCCATGACCATCACCATGACCGCCACCATGACCGCCACCATGACCGCCACCATGACCGCCACCATAACCACCTCCGCGTCCACCTCCGATTCCAGGACCACCGCTGCAGCCGCCACCTCTGCATCCACTACCAAGGTGACCTTGTCCGCCTTGGCCACCAAAACCTGGGGATCCACCTGCACCACCAAAACCGCCCGGCCCACCTGGACCACTTGGAGCAAATCCACCAGAGCCCCCATGAGATCCGGGGCCACCTGGATAACCGCCGCCGCCGCCACCTCCTCCTCCTATGCTATTTCCGGCACCTCCACCAACACCACCTTGGCCACTATGGCCTCCCTGCCATCCCTGTCCGCCTTGGCCACCCCCAAATCCTGGGCCACCTCCTCCCGATCCATGGCCAAGATCATTTACGCCACCACCACCGCCACCTCCACCATGGCCACCATAACCGCCTCCTCCATATGGCATAGCTGTCACAATGGCACTTAATGCCAGCAGTATACAACAGACCTATAAAAAAGTTCCGTTCAAAAATGCACCCCTCACGACACGTTCAACAATACTCACAAACAAATTATTCATTTTCCAAGTCTCCTCTTCCTGTATAACGGAATGCAATTCAAATCGCGCACTAACTCACTCCTACTCCATGCAGCGGCTTTTATACGATGCCAAATGAATCAACATCCGATTGAGATGCATCGCCAATGTTAACCATTTGATCCCAAAACGGAAAAATTAACAAAGAAATGCAAAAAATCGAATGCAATCTGTTTACAATAGTCATAGACTGCCGATTTTGAGGTTATGATGTGTATAACAGCAGAACTGACAAGTTACGCATTAAGAATGACAAGACGCTCTAAATACTCTTAGCCAACGATAACCTTCCACACTTATTATGATTCAAACATTTCGTCAGGTCGGCAAAAACAATTAGATTTTGCGTACTTGAAAAATTAAGTAAAAAAAATTAAAATATTTTGTCAACAAGAGCCGTATCTCTCTGCCTATGGGTCAACGTTAGAGCCAATCGTTGCGATTAGAATCTCACCTCGTTAGCTTTTTGGTGAGATAACTGCCATTGCCGTTTGCAATGATTATCGCTGTTTATTGTTTGCCAGATTGTTTAGTGTATAGGTACAGTCTACAGACAATTGGCTTTCATTATAGCAGAAATAATTAAATTCGATTTACCGCGAAAGTCAGAAGATGCTTGTTTTAAAAATAAAAAAAAATAACGGTCTGTTTTTAGTGGATGTCACAATCATGTAAAATTGTGTAAAGTGACAGATATGGTGGTTGAATTTCATATCAACAAGAATGGTGAATAGAATTCCAGTGTGCAAAAGTTGATTCCGTCGTCAGCTCTAAGTAAGAGTTTAAGGGAACATTTTTCAATCAATCTCAGATATTAGATAACAAAAAGCAATTGCCAAGGAAAAAATTATATGAATGTGACTGTTCTCTTCTGGACCCCCAAAAAAACACAAACATCGCGAACATTTTTCCAGAAAATAACTCACGGATACAAACGAATGGTTGTGAGAAGCCCAGGCTTAATGTCCTATTAGGAACTGTTGTGCCAATTTATTTATTTATTGACTCTTTTCTGTCGTTTTGGCAGATTGTTTGTAATTCCTATCTAGCACTTTATTCTTTTTGGCTATAGTGCTGCAGCATCCATGATCAAACCAATTATCGTTCCCAAGTTGTTCTTGTCATATTAAAAACTGATGGACTGATGGACTTAAAAGCATAGGTTGTAGTCTTTAATATGCGCTCCCACTTCTGTTACTTACTTACTTAAGGTGGCGCTACAGTCCGGGGTGGCCTAGGGCCTCTACCAACAAGCGTCTCCAATTTCTCCAGTCTCACACGTTAAGTAAGGTCGTCTTCCACTTTCGTGCGCCACCTGAGTCGCGGTATTCCTCATTGCATCGTCCATCGGGTGTGGAGCATTCATGCGTCCATTTGTTTTACATGACCCCTCAGTTGTTGGACCTTCACTTTTCTAGGTAAGTCGAGGTCGATAGCTCTGTCGGAATCGACTAGCTAAATAAGAAGTCTAACAAGAGTTCCTCAGAGTTCAATAATGTCGCCAATAGTCAAGGTGACATAAAAAATAAAGAAATAGTTGGCGCAATAGACACCCTAGGCCCACAACCATTCGTTTGTGTGAGTTTTTACATTTTTTGACGAATGGAAGAGACCTACAATTTTATTCCGAGTCCGAACGGCTGAATGGAGAAGCTTTTCCATAATATTTATATTCGCGGATGTTTGTCAGACGTTCGCGAGACGTGGCGCAGTGGAAAAAACCTTAAGATGTAATTTGTATTTTTCCGGAGATCGAACCTGGGACCCCTCGCACAGTAGTCCAGCATACTAAGCACTGAGCCACTGCGCTCACTTGCGCGACATGATACCTTATACTTATGAGCTACTCTGACATATCAGGAACTTAGATCATTATGAGGACTTTCAAGACTAATCATAGGGTTTTCATAAAGAGACGGTATTCGATTAGTCCTTCGGGCACCTCTAACGCTTATTTTTATGTGAATCCGTACGTGACACATTTATGCGACACAGAAGAGAAAGATGAGGTTAACAATGATTATTTCTATACGAGCTTCTCGAGAAAACATAATGACCAATATCACAAGTACATATATCGTCAAAGTCGTGACAAAGGACTAGTGTTAATATCGATGCCAAGAAGTCATCAAAAATGCCGCAACAGCTGTGCTAGATTTTAACCGATCTTCAACACAAAACTATTGGTTTGACAAAGACTGCTACAAGCGTGTAGCAAAACAATTCGTCTACAAAAGAGCAGAGAAGATCACGGGTTCCCATGACAAAAATATAGAGCATGAAAAGCGCTAGAGAAAAACGCGTGGCATCAATAACAACAAGACCAGAATAGAGACCTGTAAAGATGAGCAAGGAAACCATCATGTATTACAGTCTCCATCGGTGTTAAGGATACGAAAAAACTAAACACGTCTGCAGTGGTTGACTTACGCTGTCAAGCAGATCAAATCATTCAACCTTCATTTTAGACTGGAAGCAAAGATATCCCTTCAGCCGACCAAAATGAAGTGACTATATAGAAATATCTGGACTTAACTCCAAATGGGCGGCTGATCTAGTCCAACTCCCAGCCGAACTATTTAAGGATGAATGGAATCTAAGCCTGGTCCACAATCTAGGAGACTCCCAAGACTGCTCCAATTATAGATACAACAGTCTTTTACTGCCGTACTGCGTGGACGCCCCTTTGTCAAAAAAAAATTCATTGGTCCTTGCCAGTGCGATTTTAGGCCCGGTTAGCCAACATACAAGGAACGATCTTTCAAAAGTCCGTTTAGCTTGCTGTCGTTAATATATCGGCATATGCAAGTAATATGCCGATGATTTTAACGACAGCGAGCTGTCACTGGATCTAGCGGTCAACGAGGGCAAAACCAAGTATATGCTGTCAGCGAGAAGGGACACCCAACATCGAAGAATCAAACAAAACGTCACAATCGACAGCTATAAGTTTGAGTTAGTAAGGTAATTTGTCTACCTCGGTTGTGCTACAAATTCTGTCGATAACATATCAAAAAAAAAATAAACGAAGATTAACTCTTGCCAACCACTTTTTGTTTCTGCTGAGAAGGCTCAGTAGAGCCATCCATATCCCAAACAACTAAGGAGTTTCTGTACTGGACCCTGATCCTGCTTTATGGTGCTGAAGCTTGGGATCTATCTAAAGCGAATGAAGATATCATCGCACATTTCTAGAGAAAGAATATTCGTAAAATGTTGACTGCTTTTGGAGAAGATCATTGAACGACGAACTATAAGAGCTGTACAGCGACATCGATTTGGTCAAAAAACTGCAAGTCAGTCGTCTAAGATGGATAGGACATGTAGAGCCGATGGAAACAAATGCTTCAGCTCGTTTAAGGCTTTGAGTCTAATGTCGTTTTCGGTTGGTCGTCCAGAACCGTCCGGAAGAACTCTCCGCGATTCTGAATTTAAGTCCAGAAGAAAATTTCTCTTCTTTTCAGTAGAAGTACTGTCAGTTGAGTGCCAATCGAACACTTTCAGAAGCGTTCGGATTGCTTCCGGACGGTTCTGGATAACCAACCGAAAACGACATAACTCGGAGGGACAACGCGGTAGAGAAAGACCTCGCCTTAGGTGGCACGTTCAAATAGAAAGCGATCTGAACTGACTCGGATTGCTGGAGAGGCTTCTTAGTTGAGGCCTCGGTTAACCTCGAGCAGCCTATGTAAGGGATTTTATGACACATTTATAGAGAGGAGTTAAATAGAGACAATGTCTAGATTGGACTTACTTGTCAAATTTTTCAATAATTTTTAAATAATGACAACAATGTTTGGAAACAATCTCAGCGAGACCCTAGGATCAAAAGAATATTCAAATAAGCTGATGCGTTGTCATGTAACTTATTTAATATCATTCTTGAGAAAATTTGATGAAGCTCACAAATCAATACCAGAGACCCAACTTTTCGCAAGTACGCGTATGATATTGACATTAACAGAACGAGAGCGAGCTGTCAGCTGTCACTTGCGCTTTTGCAAATATTGTCACAGGAAAAGGCACAAGATGGATTTAGTCATAATCATTAACTACATTAATTCAACAGAAGGAGTTCGAGGTGCATTTGTCAATGCAACGCAGCAAGCTGCTTGCATTCATTGACGGACGAAAATATATAGAGTTTAGTAAAGTCTACTCTAAGGTGTTACATGGACACTGATACAATTACCCCAGTGTTGGCAATTTTTCGGAAAACCCTATCGCATGCAACGTACATGCGGAGGAAAAGAGAAACTGCAATCGTTATCACTACCTATCATCCATAATTAATTGAACAACCCGAAAGGGACATCGATGAGTGCCAAATTGAACATTGGCTTAGGTGTACAAATACATACACGGTGGTATTTGAGAATTCACATAGCACACCCAATTAGTTCGGGAAAATAGTGAATTAGTGTCGCAAGACTTCATTAGTTTTCAATTAGGTTCGAGACCCACTTAACAATGGAATGCATATCGCATGCAGCCCAATTTTGCTATAAAAACTCGGATGACTGCCAAAAATGGTATCAGTTGCAGTTTGTCTCTTCATTCATTCACATAATCCAATTTGGTAAACATCCAGCCCGTCCAAGATGTTCAAGTGCAAATTTGCTTTAGTCTTCCTTGTAAGTTAAAAATACCAGTTCATAAATTTCTTTAACAATATAATGCTGTCTATTTTTTTTTTGTAAATAGGTTGTCCTAGTAGTATATCTAAAAGAATCTCAAGGTCATCATATTGTTGACAAGAAAGTGGCCAAAGTCCCTATAGTCGCCGCCAAGGTCGGAATAGCCAAAAGTGTTGCGGCCAAAATCAAATTAGCCGCCTTCAAGAAGTGGGCAGCGACTAAAGCGATTGTCAAGGCTCCATTTGTTTTGGGCAAAAAGGCAGCATTACTCAAGATTGGAGCTGTTAAGTCGCTGGCCGCATTTAAGGTAGCCAAAGCAAAGAAAGCCTTTGGGTTTGCATCGAAAAAGGTTGCCCCAGCAGTTGCAGCAGTAGCGGCTCTACCAGCTGCAGCAGTGGCAGCTTTACCATCAGTATCCAGTATACCAGCTGCAGCATTGGCATCTTTCAATACAGTGTCTCGTCTACCTGCAGCTGCATTGACCGCATTCAGTGCTGAGCCTGTGCGAACACCAGTACCTGTAGTTGATATCTATGAGGTTCCTGTCAGTCATACTCACTACCAAGTTGCACAGCCAAATGCTCACTACAGTAGCTCAGTCGTAAGCAGCTATAAGGATGGATCCGATACTTCAGGCACCTACTCTAACGGTTACAGGTAAGTCCAGCAAAAAAACAACAAACTCTTAACTATTATCTATAATTGCGTAATGTTTAGTGTCAGTCTGCTACCAGCTGGTGAAGTCAGCTCCCAATACCAATATTACTCTGTACCAAGCGCTACCCGTGAAAGCTATGGCGTTGTCGACCTACCTGATGTTTCTGAGGAACATAATGTTAGGAACGAAGAGACCGACACTGAAGTCATTGTACCCCACAGTTCTTATGGAGTTCCAAACTAAAATAGCAAATATGTTCCTATTTTTCTACTTAAGTTCATCCTGCTAAGTTAGTTCATTGCATTATTTAACTATTGTTTAAGAAGTGCATCTCATTGAAAGATTATACATTCATTTTTTACAAAATAAATAATTTTCTTACAAAACCAATTCTTAACTTTTCATGATTCTGATTTATGGATAGAAGAAAAACGAAAAAGAAAATCCAAACATTCAGCAATGTGCTTAAAAATTAAAGCACACAAGCAAACATGAATAGACAACCCCTAAATAAACATCTTTATTCCAGCAAAACCAGGCAGTTCTCCATTCGTTCGCCTTAAGTTCCCCATTTCATTCAGAGGGAATTCATCCGAGAATCCGCTACGCCGAATAAAGGTTAAAAAATCGGCTCCGATTCGCCAAAGAATACACCAACGAATAAAATACGAGAATCTAGATGAAGTTTTTTTTTTTGTCTATAACGATTATACAAAGTTCCTAGGAAACAAGATCAACGTTATTACTAAATGGTATTGTAGGGGATAAATGATAGGATTTTGCCTGGAGTAGAAGAATTTAGCTGACAGAGTTAAAAAAAAGGGAGAATATCAACGCATCAACCAATTTTATTTTTTAAGCTCATACACTAGTCTACAAACTTTCGTTTTTCATGTTGAGCAAAGTTATAATTAATATTGATTAATTGAAAGAAACAAGTTCCTCGAGTTGGTCAACAGCGTTTTCCTTGTGGGTGCTTAAAGAGTTGATGAACGCGTTGATACTCTCGTACATTTAACCAAGCATCACTTGTTGGGCAACGTGTTCAACGCACTTGGTAGCTGACAGCTTCTCATATCTTTATGAAATATTTCGACTTCAGTTTGATAGTTATTTTTCTACGGTAGGTACAGTGTACTTGTACAGAGTATTGTTTCTTGTTTAATTTTATTTTTGTATCAATCGATTTCTGACTGAAAGCAATACATACATCGTTTTGAAAAAAATTAAGACGTTAAGCAACGGCCCGAGTTGTACCGATAATGTACATGACGTTATTGTAAAATCGTTTCTCAAGGCGTTGAATAAGCATGTTCAACGAGTCACAAGTTGCGATCAAGGCTATCACCTCAGTCAATATAACCTCAAAATTAGTATTAAAATGTCGAGAGGAGCTGGCCCGCTTGATCAGTTCAAGATTACCCTGATCTGGGTTTCAGGCCATAGCAACGTTTATGGAAACGAACAGGCTGACAAGCTGGTCAGGCAAGGTTCCACTGCTCACTTGCGGAATCGGTCCACATTACAATAGGAGCAGTTAAAGCAAAAATGTCCACAGAGTCCCTATCAAAATCCAATCTTAGATGGAGGAGGCTAACTAATTGCATCATATCTAGAGGGATGTGGCCAAATTATAGCAGGGAAAAAACAACCCACCTCCTGAGTAAAACACGTAAAGATATAGCCAGAATAACAGCGATTACCACAGGCCACTGGCCTATAGGGGACCATGCAGTCAGATTAGGCATCCCACACAATTACACACTGTCGCAGTTGAAACGACGCAACCGAAAAAGAAACCCTCATTTATTACCTATGCGCTTGTCCGGCAATAGGTAGGATAAGACAGCGAGCTCTGGACAAACCCTTCTTCGCAGCCCTCGAGAAAGTCGCGAAAAAATAACATCAAGGAACTTATAACCTTTTTGAATTCCACAGGCTGGATCTAAACCACCCTTCGACATACTTACAACAACCAGGTCAAATGAGTTATATGTGGTAACAAAACGGCACTTATAGTGCTACTTGGGCTTATCTCAACCGCCACTCCTACCTACCTATCTACATTACCCGCACACTTGTTTAGAAACGCGGTGAGCCACGATCTTCAACCGGATCAAATGCGTTCGTTGGATAAAACTGAGAGCATCATAAGAGTTGAATATGTTGACTTCGAAATTGATGTGTTAGACACTAAGTGGATGAGCAGCATAAGTGTTAACTGGATTAAACGAGTGTCCGAAAGAAGATCAATCATACAGATAATGTAGAGTGGATGAATTCTTGGGACTTAGAAAGAACCCAGCCCGCGACTGTCGTCGACCATAGACCTTGTCACTGTAAATCAATAACAACCAATATGTTGCATACTTTTAGATGTTATATCGGCTATTTTTGTTGTCAATTTTGTTGAGCCACTACTGTAAGTTCTTTATGTTTTCGCAAAAGGTTAAATTCCCAAATCTTGCCAATATAATACCGAAAACAATAATTTAGAAAAGAAAAAAAAATCGAAAAAATAGTTTTTGTTTAACAGGTTTAACTTCCATGGAAAAATATGAAACCAGCATACTTTCACTTACCCATTAAGTTGTGCCGCCGTTGTTTAGAAATTCGCGTAATATTTTGAATTTAGACATAGTGCAAGGACACACCATGTGCTGGGCCACACATCCCTTCCTATGAAAGTCGTGTCGATAGAGACGGGTAGATTTTTAGGGTAAAAAAAAAATAAGTAAATAGGCGGAGCAACAGGCGGTAGACAACCTAGGCTTAGCTTCTCGCAACCATTCGTTTGTGTTAGTTTCTATTTTTTGGGACGAATGGATGAGACCTACAATTTTATGCCGAGTCGGCCGAACGGCTGAATTGAGAAGCTTTTTCAGGACAGTCATATACTCTCGGATGTTTTTGTCAGACGTTCGCGAAAGGTGGCGCAGTAGAAAAAATCCTAGAATGTAATTTGTGTTTTTACAGGGATCGAACCTGGGATCCCTCGCACTGCAGTGCAGCACACTAACCACTGCGCTACTGCGCCCATTTTTTAGGTTATTTGAGAAAAAATGCATAACAGTGAAGATCCCTTCTCTCTTTTCTACTCACTTGAAAAGGGATGTGTGGGCCAGTACACGGCCATGACTTTCATTCACATTAACGACTTGGCTACACACAAAAACAAGGCCTAATTGCAATGAAATAACAGTTGGCAGGTACAGTAATAATGCAATCGAAATTACAAAAATTTTATGGGAAAGCGGCAGCGGACGCCCGCTTTTTACGTCCTCTCTCTATCAACACAAATACCGAATCGATACAAATGGAAAGCGCCATGGTTTCGAAAAAGAAACTTCATGATCATACGTAAAGTCCCATGCGAGAATTATTTCTGATAGTGGATTTTTGGTCCATTTTCTGTACCATCTACGTTTCTCCTTTCTATTCACTCAAAATCTACCTGTCTCTCTGGACACGACCTTCATGGTAAGGAGTGTATGGCCAGGCCATGGTATTACATTATGTTGAATTCGATTGGCAATCTGAGATTTTTTAAGATTTCTCTAGATTTCGTCTGGCCAATCGAACAAAAAGAAGTATACTGCGCTGTTCTTTGTTGGTGTTGGTGGTGTGCCTGCCAAAAGTTGTTTACCTTTTTTGTTGTGAAGATTTTTTTTTCATCATAATGTAATTGTATTGGTAAATCTCGAGCGTCTCTGAGAAAAAAATCTAGATTCGCAAAAGTGCTCTCGACTCTGAAAAAGATTGCTTTTTTTTGTACCAAACGAACGAAAAAAGTGATCTCGGGAAAGAATAAGTGCTTTTTTCTGGCGAATCGAAATTAACAATAGTTTTATTAAATGTCAAAAGAATGAATGTATTCAGAAACCAAACAAAAAAAGTAAGACGTTGCATGGTCTTGGTCATATTTCATATTTCATGTTTTTTGTAGGTTGTTAACATTATTAATTTTAATAGATTTAGGATTCATAGGATTTTAAGATTTTTCCCCTTTTTAGATTTGTTTCCCCGTTTTTATCCCTGTCTCCTTTTTTTCCCCTTTCGTTTTAAAAAAAATCGGCAAATATGGCGATTTTCTCCTCAACCTGGGAACACCGATACTCACCACTAAAACGAATGCAGCAACAACAACAATATCCTCAGCATAAAAGGTAAACAAACACACAATAAGGAAAATACATTTTTGTTCGAATCATACACCACTCACTGAATTGCTTTACGTTGCGTCTCATTCTCATCATTCTACATGTGAATATTTTTCTTGTTTGTGATGTTTTCCTATCTGTCTGTCATAATATAACTAATATAACTATTATGACTAGCATAACCTGCTTGCGAATTAATTCCACGTGTGCTCATTTAAATGGAGAATTAGTATATTGCCACTTAACCTTCAAACCGAAATTCTTAACACATTTAATAGATAATCACCTGCTGGCTGGCATAATGAGTTCATTGAATTTGGGAACATTTATGTATATCGAAAGTGAAACCAAAATGTCGTTTTCATTTGAGTGTCTTTATAGCGCTGAGGATATTTACATATTAGTTGTATTACTTAATTTCGCTAACACTAAATTAGGCGCCACATTGAGTTACCATTTTGATAGTTCCTACAAATAATAAAATATTTTTTTAAAACTTGTAACGGAAACAAATGTGGCGGGGGGTTTCTCACATGCGATTTTCGACCTCGAATTTTCGCTTTATTTTTTTTGTTTTCGGAATCGATTTATTGTAGAAATTTGCATAATGCGGTGAATTTGATTAGACGAGTACGAGTACCTATATGTTAGATTCGAACTAAGACCCCGTATTCATAAACGATGCGTAGGAGTTGTCAACCGGTTACAGATCAGTTATGTCTTTAAAATTTTGCGAGCTAATTAACGTGTGCATATTTATCAATTAATAAGATAATGAGATGGATAAATTTCTTAAATACCACGAACTTAACATTCTAAGAAATTGTTGTTATTTTTTTTTATTTTTTAGATATTTGAATGATTTTTTCTTAATAGTACTACCTACATAATGTCATTTATCGTTGAAACTTTTAGAGGAATACAAGGCTGTCAACGCCTATAATGAAATTTTTTCGATTATATTTTGTTTCAAATAAGAAACTGACGTTGTTTTCGATTAGGCAGACAAATTAACCTCCCATCTATTAAATTGTCAAAAATCAGAAAGAATTTACTTGCTTTATTCTGGCATGATATTATTCTGGTTCTGGCGTCTGCGAATACAATTTTTTTTGTCATCAGTCATTACCACAGGGAAAAATCTATACATATACATATAATAAAATTGAAGGAATTTTCTTTGGCTGTTAAAAACTCGAAAACTTCTGGACAGATTTCGATGAAACTTTTTTTAAAATGTTCCTTAAGACTATGAGACTGCTATAGGCTATGTCGTTTATAGCCACGTCCTTGGGAATAGTTTTTAGCCAAAATGTATTTTTTGAAGTGAAAATAATATACATACACATATACCTTGCTACAAACGGATTGCGATCGCGCAAGGCGAGCACGGGTCAGCTGGTAATAAATAATTTCTAACTAAATGTTCTAAATGTTGAAATGTTTTCGATTGGATTTGAGAAAACTATAAAAAGTTACCTATATCGTTTTGATAATTGACATTTGCACGCATTGCTGATGTCTAGTACAAATTCTGTTTAAAATTAATATAAGAACTAGATTTCTAGTGGCAGTGGAATACAATTTATAATTGGACTTAATCATCAAACCAGCAGATTCGCAATTAATAGGATTCACTAGGAGTTCCCCGGAAGAAGATTTCATTGGCCGGCGAGTTCATCTAAGAATTCCAGGCGAACATTTTTTCGTGTGAAATGGTCGACGTCTGGGCGAATGCCAATGGAATATCCAGCAAATTTATTGCTGTGATTGGTAAGGAAAAAAGTGACATATACATTAAGCTTTCATTTTTGATGTACATACTTACAATTTCTGCAGACTGTTAAACGGCGAAGACGACACAAATTCCGCTGTCAGGCAGAATGAATCATTCAACCTGGGCGATGAAAGCCAAGACTTCCGTCCACCTGACCAAAATGAGGTAAGGATAGCAATATCCAAGCTGAAGTCCAACAAAGCTGCAGGACCAGACGGTTTATCGGCCGAGCTTTTTAAGGCAGCGGGAGATGACTTGGTAGAGAGCATACACCAACTCGTTTCTAAAATTTTGGTCAGAGGAAAGTATGCCCGATGAATGGAGCCTCAGCATTGTTTGCCCGATCCATAAGAAAGGAGACCCTCTGCGCCAACTATAGAGGCATCAGTCTCCTTAACATCGCTTACAAAATCCTGTCCTCCGTAATGTGTGAACGCCTGAAACCATTTGTCAACGAACTGATTGGACCCTATCAGTGCGGTTTTAGGCCCGGTAAGTCCACAACCGACCAAATATTCACACTACGGCAGATCCTGGAGAAAACCCAAGGAGTCCAAATCGATACTCATCACCTATTTATCGATTTTAAAGCCGCATATGACAGCATTTATAGAGACGAGCTATACAGAGCCATGTCTAGTTTTGGCATGTCACGATAGACAGCTATAACTTTGAGGTAGTTCGGGACTTTGTCTACCTCGGCTCCGCTATTAATTCTGAAAATGACATCACATGAGAAATCAAGCGAAGAATTACACTTGCCAACAGCTGTTATTTTGGCCTAAGAATGCAATTGATTAGTAAGGCCTTGTCGAAAAACACCAAGGAGACTCTATATAAGACCCTCATCATCCCAGTCCTGCTTTATGGCGCAGAATCATGGACGTTGTCAAAAGCGGATGAAGATCTCCTTGGGCGCTTCGAACGCAAAATTCTTCGAGTGATTTTCGGTCCCGTTTGCGTTGACCGGCTTTGGCGGAGGAGATTTAACAGCGAACTCTACGAGCTGTACAGCGACATCGACTTGGTCAGAAAAGTACATGTAGAACGAATGGACACCAACGCTCCGGCCCGAAGAGTCTTCGATTCCAACCCGGAGGGACAACGCAGTAGAGGAAGACCTCGCCTTAGGTGGCGCGCACAAGTGGAAGGGGACCTCAACCAACTTGGAGTGCGCAACTGGAGGCAGTTAGCCGAAGCCGAACCTCTGAATTGAGAGAAGCTTTTCCATAATGGATGTTTGTCAGACTTTCGCGAGAGGTTGTGCACTGTCCATAACTCCACACTCCATAAATACAAATTGGAACGAAAGTTACTCGAAAAATCATAAAAAATATTAGTTACTATTAGAATTGTTTGGAGAAACTTTTTGCATCAAAAATTGTTTTTTGATACCGAGGAAAAAAGTCAAAAAAGTAGACCTTCACAAAAATTATAAATTCTAAAATTTTTAAATGGGTACTTAATGGGTTAAGGAAAGTTTTGTACCATTCAAACGGAATTTAAATGACTTTTGCATTGATGCCAAAATTTACATGAGGTAAGTTCTAAATTATGAGCAGAATTAACTTTAGTTTTGTCAAAATACTTATGCCGGCCACTGTAATTATAGAGCCTAGGTATAGAAAGTCTTTACCTACTTCGAAGTTACATCTGTCAATTGTGACGTTTTCCCGAGTCGCCACATGTTGAATGTCATATATGACAGCATCATATATTTTATTTTGTCCTCATTAAGAGGCACCAATTTTCGCCGCCCGTTTACAAGCATTGAAACGGAAACGCCACTGACAGCTCGCTGAGCTCTCCCAATAATGTCAATATCATCTGCCTATGCAAGTATTCGAACGGACTTTTGAAAAACTTTTGAAAAATTGTACCTTTGATGTTTGATGTGAATTCTGTACAATTATGCTTGAAGAATGATGCGCGTCCCCTTGTCTTAAACCTTTTTCGACATAAAAGGTTTCCGTGGTATTCTTTCTCACTTTGACAGAGCAGCGATATTTCGCCATCGACATACTGCACAGACGGACGATCTTGGGATGGATGCCGAAATTTTGCATGACTTTGTGTTTGTATAATTCGTTCCTCTCCTATCATAGATCACCTTGAAGACGATAAAGAGGTAGTGTGTATCGATCTGGAAAACCGCACTGATATGGGCCGAGCTCCTACTATCTACTGTGTACATTAATTTGGTTAGCCAATGAGGCTTGTATGGTTTACTTGTGCAAATCGTGCAAAAGCCACTTAGGGGTTCCCCGAAGAAGTGGATCAAAATCGCTAGCCTAGAATAACATCTGTGGCCGGAAGTGAATTATGGAAATCTGAAACTGGTCAATGAACTATGAAGCTAGCATATTCCGAGCTCACTTAATTATTGGTCTCTGCATTACTCATTAGTCGACTTTGTTCATTAGGTATATTACAAATTTGTAAATTTGAACTCAATCGATTCAGCGGTGAATAAACTTCACAAAAACCATATAAGACCAATAACCAAAGATGTGTGAACGTTTAGTTAAAATCGGTAAATGCGTTCAGGCGTAAATAATTCGGCAAAAAACGAACACAATTTTAAGGCTCAATTTATATATAATCTTGTTTATAATTTTATTTTACAATAATTTTTCATTTCTTTTAATTCTTATATACATAATTTGGTTTGCTTAAATTAATTTAAGTCATGAATTTAAATAAAAAAAATATAATATAGCTTTTCTCTTTCTAAAACAAAATTTTAAAAAACAAATTCCTGTTTCTTTTTTTCGTTAAACAACCGCAATGCGTTATACATATTTAATTATAAAACTATATAGGATAATTATTTTTAATTAAATATTTACATCTATCGATGATGAGAGAAAAGAAGGACGACAATGGTATGACAACAAACAAAAAATGAGACAACAAACAATCTAATATACACAAATGAACCGCATCGTTGCGGTAGTTTATACGATATATATACCACAGAGTTCGACAACAGGAACAGAACTAGTAACGCCTTCTTCGCTGCTGAAGCTTCTGTTTCTTGATCTGTTGCTCCCTGTAAACGAACAGTGGGCGGAAGACAATAGCACGCTTGCGAATTTGACTGGGACTAGGCTCCACTGTTTTACTTTGAAGGGCGTCTAGAACGGGCGATAGCGAAACATCTCTCCTCGGCCTTGAGTTCGAGCCTGAATACGGTGTGAACAATGAATTCTTGCCAGTATCGTGACGGTAGAGTGTGCTCAAAAAATCAAAGTACGGCTGGCTGCGTAAGCTGTCCGGCTTTTTCAGTGGCGATGGTGGTAAGGCGAAAAATTCCGGCGACTGAATGTCTAAGAAGTCATGTTGTTCCGGTTGTTGTTGCTGCTGCTGTAGTTGTTGGTATTGACAGGTGACAATTGGCAATATGCAAATGGCGAATATCTGCAAAATAAGAAAAACATTTGATTAGAATTAATTATTAGACTCACTAGAGCGAATTGTGTGGTGGTAAAAACAAGAAAGTCGATTAACCCAGTCATAATTGAATTAGTCGAATTAATCCAGAAATTTAGGAAACACTCCGGTGAAGGTCTTACAAAAATCGAATACACGCTTCGTAATTTCAAAAACCAGACCCCTTCTGGACAGATAAATTATTTTCATGAAACCGGTATTAGTTTCTGTTCTGAACACGAGTAAGTCTTATAATTTAGGCTACGGTATCTAGATTATTGTGTAACATTAAGTGGGTTATGTTAAACTGAACCTGTTATAGTATGAACAGAAATAATTTATTATCGGTGTAAACGAGTTTTTAGCCAGTCTTTCCGTTACTACTGCAACAGGATAGACCAGTAAATGTGGTTCAACTCGTCATTTTATAGGGATTATATTTAGATTACAGGATAATCGAAAGTTAAATCCAGTCGTCAAAAAAAATCCAGTTTGACGAGAAATCTAGCACCATTACGATTAGGTACCACCCGACAACAGCAACACGATTTATATGTAAAATATTTAAAGATTAAGTACCTGCTGTCATTTGTTTTGTTGGAAATATATTATACAGTGCTATGACAGTAAGTAAATTCCTAACAATTTTATTCAACAAAAATCGTTGACAAAAATCATAGTAAAGGCCTAGAGGATATATCGCAAGAACAATAAAACTGTCATGACGAAAGCAAAGCCACCTACCGGCGATAATATAGGTATACGTCATTGACATTCTAATATCGACTATGTACTCGCGAAGTGTCAATGTTTTACAAAACTTGTGAGGTTAGTTCCAACATAACTACAACCAATAACCAACACCGGACCCTTGAGTAGTTTTGCAACCATAGATAGACCAGTCCGTGAAAATTCGACTGCATCCCAAAATCAGGCTCAGACTCTTAGTGAAGCCAGTCCTGAAACCTGAACGCAAAGAAAGTTGACTCTAAATTTGCACAACAGTCCAGTATCATTGACTATGATAGAACTAGAGTCGTAGGATAAGTATCGCGCAAATTCATTGAAACTCCAGTGAGGATGATACCAAAAAAGAACGATAGATTACTTTGACAGTTGAACCCACGACAAAGGTATTAATAAAGTAAAGTGCGCGAAACTACTCGTACTCGAAATTAATTCTTATCGTCATTGTGATAATTAAGGAAAGAATATGAGTTCGACTTAAGAATAATTACTTGAATTTTAAAGAGCGAGAAGTAACAAACTTTGTTGGGTCGGCGTGGTATACATTATTTGATTGCATTATTTCCACCACTCATCTATTGAGAAATACTAAAAATTATAACGCTGACATATTGGCTGGGCTGATAACACGATTATTAATTCTCAAGAACAGCTTATTAGCAGCAAATAAATTATGCTAATTGTCATTCAGACAAGTACTAATCAAGGAGATTGTTACTGGTATACAAGAGTACATTCAATAAGATCTTGACAATTATTTAGTAGATATTAAATAAATATTTAAAAAATGCAAAAAAATACTAAAGCTAAACAACACATTCCTTAAAATATGAAAGCCAAAATTTAGCATTCATTGAAAGGTGTCAACAATTTTCGAAATTTTTATTGTCAATACTGATCCAATGATGTTATTTCGGAATGTATTTATTATCTATCGAATTGGGATATCGCAAAATATTTTTGGTATTTGTCATCAAGCGGAAACTGAATCATTTGATATTTTATCGGAAGGTATAGATTGAGACAATGTTTAATTTTGAATGCATAATTTTATTTCTTGGAAGCTTGTCAAGTAGGAAAATACATGCATAAAATTAAATATTTTTGTATTGCTTATAGCGGAATTTTTTTTACTATTAAATTAAACTTGACATTGATTTTGTTCGCCTTTATGCAGATTTTCTTTTTGTTTTGCATACATTTTATATTTGTCTGCTTCAGATTTGATTGCTAAGACCTCAGACAATAATTTTTGTATATGTGACTTTTATAAATATGGCTACATACATATTTTGGTGCATGGCGAAGCTTTATAATATAGTGAAACGAATATTATAAGTATCAAATAGTTCTTGCAATAATAAATTCTTTCTCTTCATTATAGAAAATTAAATGTTATGTCATCTGTCAACTAATCTACACCCATTATGCATTTTAATTCAGATCATATTTGTCATAATGTACATCTACTTTTGTTTGCATAAAGTACTTTTTAACATTCTTTCAATTTACTTAATATTTATTTACCTTTCAAACGTCAAATTGGGATGAACTGTCACTTCAATATAAAAATGAAGACTACATCGAAATTTTTAATTTTAAAATGACCACAAATCTAATTTAAAAGGTGCGCCTGAATGAAAGTTTATTCCAATTTGTTTAATGTCAAATGACTAAGCTAATGTCATATCATAATAAACCCTCAAGAAGGTGTGATTCTTCACGACTTCATAGCATGGGAATCTGTCAATCAAATGAATAGAACTATCAATTATTATTATTATCAGAGTTGCAAGAGTCTACATTTGTAATAGCAAGCAATTTAGCATATAAATTAAATTATGCAAATTGTATGAAAATAAATGCATGCATTATAAGTAGTATACCTATGTGTAGGTATATACCGGAACGCGCATATTTGGCATTATTATTTATGGAGGTGGGAGCTTCTTCGTTGAAAGCTAAAAGAAATATGCATTTGAGTATAATAAACGTCCTCACATAAATTATTAATGTTGAAGCAAAGTCATTTTCGAATTAATTTATCGTTGTTATGACAAATGTACGACGAGAATAGTAATTATATTAATAAAGATTAAGGCTTGTCTACACTTGATAAATCGAAAAATATGCGGATACACATACAGAGAACAAAAAAAGTGTACATTTCAACAAAGAAGAATAACAAATATTTTTTTTTTATTTTCAGTATTTTGCATGATAATAATTTGCATTTTTGACAATTTGCAGTTCCTTAAGCATACTATTGCAGCACATGTAATAGGTGGAGTTGCGTTTTGGTTGTAGCGCAAGTCCACACTAGACTGAAGCGCCACCATATAAACAAGAAAGTACCTAAGAGTACGTGTACAAAATGACCGCGGAGTATTCACAACAATATGTCAAAAAAACTGAATCCGATATGCATAGCTTTTGCAATTTACATAATAGAAACTTCTGTCAGCTAATCAGCTAAACCCGATCAACTATGATTTTACTTCTCGTTTATTAGGTGTCAAAATTCCACCATCCTTTCGGTAAACATTGAAAAATGACCCGTGGGTGGAAAAATAAATCAGCATTTAAGGCCTTGTGCCAACTACGACAACAATTGTCTGTTAATTAAAATTGAGCATAATATACAGACTATCATTTTGAATAAATTCTAATGTCAACTGTCAAAAATGAAACTACTATGAATTTGCATAGGTAAATATTTAATAGAAAAATATAGTCTCAAAAAATCCTGGAGGATTGCGTTTTAGCCCATAAAAAGTGAATATAATTGTGTTTATATTTTTGACAGTAACTCCGTTCTATCGGTTATTGACCTCATGTTAATTTAAATTAGATATTCGTCGTTTGACTTTCCTATTTCTTGTATTTCTTGTTCGACGACATTGGCACAATTTGCCTATCCAATGATCCGAGTGTTACGAAATGACACTGACGTATGTATGCGCTTTATAAACATTTGCTTTTACGATCCATTTGCATCAAACATGATTTTGGAGTGCTGCAATATACATACTCAATTTGAATACCAAGTTCATTCTAATTAGCGAAACCTAGGTGTTAGCTATATGTGTGAAGATCTTTGAATGGCTCTATTAATTCGCTAATATAGCAGCTGTTGAAACGAAAAGACAAAATATTGCACTCGTAAGGCAATGGAATTGGTAGGCTTGTGGAGAGTTCACACTTTGGGAAGTGAGCCAAACATATTCTGCATGGATGGCTTTCTTAACATTCGTAACTTTAACTTTATAGATCAAGTCACTGACCCAGTCATGAAAATACCAGCAGATCATTTCTCTAATGACTTGTCAAAATTATATATCCGATCGTCTGAATGCACTCATACAATGGATAAGGCTTGTCAAATGAAACATTTTGTTGACATTAAGACAGCGATCTCATTTGAGAAGTCGTATGGAAATTATGTACTTGTTGCCGTGGCTTCTTAAATGCTCTCATAAGTGGGAGCGGTGTGTATACTGAGAATAGAAAACGCTATGATTTGTCAAATGATGCAAATTTTCTTGGAAAGTCATTATTGCTTACTATTATCGTATAGAGTGGCATTAAACTATAATTGTTCTGCTATAAATACTTACAAAGAATAATAACGTCTTAACTTAAAATTCTAAGAAAATGTTTAACCAAAAGTAATCTTCAAATCTACTTTCGTGTTTCTTTCAAAAGGCCAATTAAAGAAAAAAACTTCCACTGGCATTATGTAACTCAAGCGAAAAGTAATCTGTTTGAGCGCTTCTTAAATAATAATAAGAACATGATTTAGCAATAAACCCGGCGTCAGTTTGTTTATCTTGTTTTATATCCGCTTCTTAATTTATTCGTATACATAATTAGATACTTAACACAATTATAAGGAAAAAAAAGGAATCCAAAATTAATGTGATACAATTATTGTTCCCTATTCATCCACAAAATCTCTTCAATCCAGTTTAAGTTTTAAATTAAACGCTTAAAACTAGTTGTGCTATTTTTTTGCCGTTAAATTTCAAGATCAGCTTTTGAAGAGTCCAACAACAAATGAATATCACGTTTCTGATTTAAAATGCAGAGAGTTTGTTTATGGTAAATGGTGTTGCATCATATTAGGTAAGGTACATCATCTCTGCTTCGGAATAATATTATGACTGACAGCTGTGAACGAGTTCAACAACTTTAAATGTTTGTCAAGAAGGTCATCGTGAGATGCTGTTTGGTTTGACATCTAAGATTAAAATGTCGTTTTGCGGCAAATTAATATACGTATAGCTATATTTCCGATCATAATAAGCGAGGTGTGAAATTTTATGTATTATTTATTCATGGAAGTTGGCAGGTACTTCTTTCTATCACACTTGTTAACGTGAAGGAGCGGAGCTTCTTTCAAAATTGTTTAAACTAATATTGGTTGGAATCATGCCGATAATAAAAATGGTTATAGTGGTAATTAGGCAGAAGAGTAATAGACTCTAAAAGTTGAATTAATGACATTTAACTTGAGATGAATATTGACCGTTAACTTCAAGTGTCAGCACAACGCTTAATGAACATTAAAAATGAAAGTTAATTGTCATCTGGTGGAGTGTTGTTTAATATTTTATGCAAGTGCAAGTGTAGTTGCAAGGCGTGTTCATTGAAATGGCCTACGGATAAGCATCAACACGTTTAATGGAGTAGATTATGAAAATGATTGCAGTTCAACTGTCATTACCTATATGAACGGATCATACTGCGAGATAAATAATTTTGAGGTTAAAAAGATCTTCGCGACCAAAGTTATGCAGCAAGTTGTTGGGATTTAATTTTAGATGCATTGAGTGAATTGACCTTGAGTTGTTGAGTATTTATACTAATGCGGAATGACAGATAGGTACTTGAGGGTTTATGGTAACATATGTATGTAATATTAAAGCTTATGAGAAAACTCAACATAATATACATAATTTCGCAATAATTTGCTTATGCAAGCAGTTACATTTTGAGGATGAATTGAGGGACCCTATACAGATTTTGGACATATTCAAACAGCCGAATTAAACACAGTTTTGACAGTTGTTGTTGTTGTGCCCTTAAAGTTTTGATATCCGTAACCGAGAAGTATAACCGTAGATACAAACATTTAGTGTGGGATCAAACGACTCTGGAGCGGCATACTTCCTTCCGTTTATCATTCAACCCTCGGAATTTATAGCTAATAATTCGCAGAAAAATGAAAAGTCAAAGATAGAACAGTTACAAGAGTTAATCATAATAGAATTATTATGCGGGATTCTATGATAAAGTGTCAAATATGCAAAAAAAAAAAATTACTTTAGTTTTATCGAACGTTTGCAACGACCCAATTTCAATCGATACAATCGAGCCCTGGCAGCACCTAATTTGTCTCAATCGATTATTCTCGATTGATTATCGTCGATGGAGACAAATTAGGTGCTGCCAGAGCTCGATTGTATCGACTGAACTCGATTGTATCGAGTTACGTGCTAGACCCCCAGCTTTGAACTAAAACAAGAAAAACGCCTTCTGTGTCATGCTTCCCTTACAATTATATCTTAAGGCACTCTCGGGAACGTCTGACAAACATTCGAAAGTATAACTGTCCTGGAAAAGCTTCTCAATTCATCCATTCTGACCCGGCATACAATCGAACTCAATAGAACGATTGTGAGAAGCTGGACCTAGGGCAGAGTGCACATATTAAAGGGTAATTAAAATTATATTCCGAGCACTCATTTTCGTTTCGTTCTGCGCATCTGTCAAAAAGGCATCATTTCCACATAGAGAATACAAATAATTATTACCTTATGTGTACCTTATGTGTACTGTGGGCCTAGAGTGCCTATACGGAACTGTTGCGCCAACTATTTATTTACTTTCCTAAGGATCGGTTAAGGCCTTCTTCAGATAAGTCCTATTTTTAGCTGTTTACATTTCGTTCGACAGTTTCAAACCTTTAATTTACTTCATTACGAATTTGATAGCAGAACATCATCTCCGCTTTTGTTAGTTTTCCAAATTTGTTTACTTTTTAATCGAATTGCATTGACAGCTTGTTCTGTTGTCTCCCTCTCTCTCACTCTTTTTTGAGAAATGTGGTTGAGTGGATGTTGAGCTGACATGAAATCGAGAAGCGAAATTCTCTCCTCAGAATCAACAGAAGATTATTTTTTGCGCCAATGGAACGGTTTAAAAAGTATTTTTTTTGATTCCGGGCGCTCCCGGAACACTTCTTTTTGCCCAATGACATAAGACTCTAGAGGCAAAGCAAATGGTGAAATGTAAAAAGAATTAACTTAACCGCGTTTCCAAAGGTATGTTCGACAATGTGTAAAATGTCATAGACAGATTTAATGATAGTCATAGTACCTCCCGCAAATAAGACATTATACATAATAGTACGAATGAAATTAAATGGGAAATCTTCTGAAAACCTAATACATAATTATGAATTTTTGTGTAGGGTTGTATGGAAAACTGATTTAAGGACTTATCACATGCAAGCGAGTTGTGAATTGCACCCTACAAAATGTTCTTAAATTTTAAGATTTCATTCAGATGAACTGTTATTTTTATCGCATCAATTCAAGAATTTCAGCTGTCAGTTTATAGTATTACTTTTCTGTTTTGGGTGACCTGTTCGTTAGCGAATATATTTTTGGAATGTGAACAGTATGACAGTTGGCTGCAGGAATTCAAGGAATTTGAACGCATGATATGTAAGATTTTACTCTTGGTCGCCTTTTTTCGAATGTTTGCTGTTTTTGAGCTGTATGTTATAAAATTGAGCTGCTAACTTAAGTATCTACTAAATAATATTAGCATATAATTGGCTCATAATATTCTGTATCTTGCTACACCAACAAGCGAGCTTGCAATTTTCGTAAATTTGAAATTGAGAATACTGCTTTAATTAATGCATCTCAAGAATCTCAAGTGAAAACGTCAATTTTCTAATAAATTTCAATCCTTTTTTAACACATCACTATTTAGACCAAAACAACTATCACAAATCTTGAAAGACGGGTTCAAACACCCATCCATTGTGCTAATTGATGTTATTCACTTCCCTACGTCTTTTTAAGGTCTCAAAAATTAGAAATACAATTAATACATTTCCTATAACATTGATATGCAATGTGTGATCAATTAAGAGAAGAAGCCACAACACACACGTTCAATATTAATATTTTGACATCGTTAACGTCTTCAGCATAAGGCATGTCACACAAAACCATCAAAGTTAATTTGCGCAAAAGTCATTAAGTAAAATTTTACTTGCAAAACAAATCACTGACAGAATGCTTAATTCGCCTCATTTCACATTGTGTCCGAAGAAGAAATATATATTTGTGTGCGTATAAAAACTGTCAAATTGTCCTTGATTTTAGAGATGTTTTACGAACTTTAAAACTAATTAAATTATTTAACACTTGAAGGCTTATAATAGCACTCACTTTAAATAGCGATCCCATTCTGTACTTTTATTTATTGAAATGTCACTTTAGTAATCCAAAAAATGTCAGTTTTATTTGAAATGAAAATCCAAAGATTATTTGATTAAATCTGTTTCGAGTTTTACTTATTCCTTTTTGTTAATGTCCACTAAAAAGTGTGTTCGCTTGGCAAATATTTATTCGGTACTGTCAAGAGTCACGTTGACATATTCGAATTTATATAAAATTTTGACTAACATCGGTCGATATCGATTGCGGTTGCGGCACACATCATCATCGCACGATAGTGTAGCTATTGAAACTGGTCTTTGAAATTCGCACGATGATGACGTCTGATGCTGCCAAACGTCAGATGTGTATGTGTGTTCAGTGTACGTTATAATGAAGTTCAAGTTAATAAATTAGTAATGACTGATGTGAGGCTGTGCCGCGCATAGATTAAAATATTGTAGGGGTGTTAATTTGTTTGGCTTTAAGTTGGACATGATAAGGTGTTTGTTTATAGTTTTTTTTTGTTGTATTTCTCTTCTCAGTTTTGTTTCATTGCCTTTTGCTAATTTAGAGTTGTATCGATGGAAATGTATCGTTGGGCATTATCTACGTGATATGATGGTTAATTATTTATTTCAAATGCAATGTGGAATTTTTCCGTTCAATTTTATGAACTGAACCGAATTCGGTCACGCGGTCCAATAACAATGCTTCGCGGTTCGGATCTATGACGTAGGTTCTTTTAAATTCTGATTAGAGTTATAATGAAAGTAAATGTAAATAAGCTTTAGTTCATGAGGAATAAATTATGAGACTATTGGATTATGGGAATTTCCACGCAAAACTGATGATTTGAGAAACAGACCCGTGGGCTGTAGTGTTCAGCGAAACCAATGAACTCTTGAATGTATCAGACTGCATGCCGGCCCGGATGTCATCAATATTATTGATCGGATTATGAAAATGGAGCACATTTATGTAAGACAAAATAGAATTATGATAAAATTACTGGCAAATTCACACGAATCTAAATGCGAAATCGAACACTCATATAGGAAATACCTATACGAATTAACTCCACAGTCAGTGATCGCCATTTTCATTTTACCGTTGTTTCATTACATTATAATTTTATAAATCTGGCTGACAGTTCTATGAACTGGGAAAAGTCATGTTTCTTTATGAATATTGAAAGAAACCGTGTGCTAGCTTCAAAGTTAAGTATCCTAAGTGGGATTGCAGACGTGATGCCATATAGGATATGCTTTCCTGTGGTATACCAAAAATGTCCACATTGCCTATTTTGGACGATCATCAAGGACGATCTTAATGTTATATTGAGGAGATTGCTGATACGTTGAGTCGAGGAACTCGTAGAAACAGTCTGCATCGTCTTTTTCCTCTGTAGGGCCGCAGGCCCATAATGTAGCCTTATGTGAATTGTAATAAGACGTTCACTAAGGTACCGATAGCTAGCTTACGATTTTTGGATAATTTTTTAACGTCAATTCCGAAATAGTCAGGAACTGGCGAACAATGCTCATTATGCCAGTCATTATGCAGTCAGAACCGAGTTGGGTACCAGGACACTGCGGTATAATTGGAAATGAGAATTAGAAAGAAGAGATGGAGTGGGACGTGCATCGTAAAGGACACTATTAGCCAGAAAGCTGATCCTAGGTGATCAGACTTTATTGGACACAAAGTATCGAAACTACCAGGATGGGCTATTTTGACACTGATAGCTGTTTCTCGAAATCTTGACACGTCAGTCCAGTTCGTCAGCGAAACGAAATGAGTCGCATTATCTACGCTTGAACAATGTTGGGAAATATTGGCAACTTATTTCCAAAGTGAGTGCTGTGTAGCCCAAACAGTTCGATTTCTGAAAAGAAGTCTTGGCCGAAATGTAGCTGTACGCAAGTTTGTGCAAAAAGTTCGTGAGACTGGCATACTATAGTGGACAACACTCATGGTCGTCGTACGGTGCCAATAAAGAGAGAGTGACAGTTTGGTGCGGATTGTAGAGTGGTGGCATAATTGGACCATTTGTCTTCGAAAATGAGGTTGGGAACAACATTTCGGTCAACGGTGGGCGTTACAGAGCCATTTAAACCGACTTTTTTTTTACTGAAATTGAAGACATGAATTTGGCCGACCTCTGGTTCATGAAGAATGTCGCGCCATGCTACACAGCCCATGCCACAATCGATATTTTTGATATATTCATTAAACCGTGTTATCAGCCGTCTTGGCGATGTCAATTGGGCGCCTCGAAACTTCGATTTGACCCCTTTGCTCTATTTTTTTTTGTGGGGAACCGCGAAGGACCGCGATGCTATACCAACAATTCGAGAACGATTTAAGCACTTAAGGCCAATATCATCCAAGCAGTCCGTGAGGTACAGCATCAACAAGATCTTTGAAAATTGGAGCGACAGAATGCGCTACTGCGAAGCCAGCCGAAGTAGCCACTTGAACGACCGACGTTGTGTTCCATAATTAATGTTTGCTCTTAAATAACACCATAATACATGGAAAAATGTAATTTTGTCCATTTTACTGCATTTTTAAAAAGAAAAGATCGTATAAAAGACTTTGGAAAAATGTTAAACTAGAAAGGGAACAACTCAGGACACTGACCGGAATTTTATCAGGATAGATAGCATACCAAAAGGCTCATACTTTCAGATTCAGACTCCCGTAGATTATGAGCTACAAACTAAGCAATGTAAATATGGCAAACATACTGTGCGAATACAAAGTATTGACCCCTATTCCCGTTGGCGTTTGACGTATACGACTCATGTGTCGTGTCGTTGTAAAACGATGTTAAGTTTTTTGTTTTAATTTTTGGTATCAATTTTATTTCCTTTTCTATGTGTTCACCATCATTTCAATTTATTTGTCTCAAAAAAATTACAAACATCGACTAAAAAACGAAGTGAAATACGAGCCGTTTACGACAAACCCAGCGGGAATATGGGTGATTATCTCTCATTTGAAGGAAGTTTCTGGGAAGCTACTTCTACTAACAATTTGAGAAGATATGCCATACTCACAGTACACATAATAAAGGTAATATATTGCGCATCTGCAATGGCGGCCTATGTGACCATGGGCAATAAACGTATAGAAATAATATGCGCGCGCAAGAGTTTGCATGGCTGACAATGTGACCAAATTCGTATTTCTATGGAAAAACATGCCTTTTTGACAGATGCGCAGAACGAAACGAAAATGAGTGCTGGGAATATATTACCTTTAATATGTGTACTGTGGGCCATACTGACTATACAAAGGGCTACTTGGTTTCTGCGGAGAAATCGGGTAAGTGTTTAAGTTTTTTCATTGTAGCTTACTACACTTAGTTGCCTCTGCAGGACCTATTGATCCTTAGGACACCTAGTGCCTTACTCTCCCATACATCGCTTAAATCGGCTCCAAGTCTAACTGTTGATTTCAACAATACAATATGCTACCCCGATGTTCTTCATCTTTACGATGTTCATAAAATGAGTCAAAATGCGTTTTGCTGGCATAAACATTGCCGGTGTAAGGTGTTGCCTGGCCCTAAATGTGTTAATTTGTGCTTTATTCATTATTTGGTGGATACTTTTCGTTTTGTTTCATCACCTACAACGAATTCTGCTAATTGATGGATACTAGCTCTATCGTTTATTGCCAGACCCCACAATGAATCAATTGGTTATATTTGCAAAATCTGACACATGTCAGATTAATATGATGGCTCAATGGATAAAATGACAATGAGTAATGCCTTATCTGTAATACTAGAATTATCGGAAGCGCCACTGACTGATCTTCCTGTGAAAACGAGATTAATCGCCTATATTCACACGTCCCTTCTAATTGGCTTGTCATCGGCTGAGTGTCAGTAATTCTATGTAAAATTATCAGATGCATGAGTGAATTGAATTTCCGGTTTAATCATATTTTTGGGCCAATGGCATTAGTACAACCCCTCTTACCGTCTTTTAGAAAGTGTTTTGTAACCAGTGGTGGACAGTTTACCAAGACAGAACGTGTTCATTAAAACGGAAGTAACCAGTCGGTGATCCTCACTTTGGGCTCATATTTTAGATAAACCTGTTCAACAAACACCTTGGAAAGTTTAACGTCAATTCAATTAAATTAATAATAAAAATAACTGTACATAACAAGCACATAAAATACATTTCTTTATGCACTCGTAATCAATTTTGTTTTTTTTTTTTTTAACAAACTTAGGTCGTGTTTTATTAGAAGACAAAATTTATAATTTAATTGTAATACGTAAGAAGGTAAAAATCGGATGATATTGAAGAACTGGTACCAGAAAACAGCAAGAGGCATCAAACGATGTGTCATGTAGGTATATTCGACACACTTACCCCCCGTTTCACAGTGGAAGCTTAAACTAAAGTTCAACTGAACCTGAATCTGGGTTTGAATTTGAAGTTCAACTCGTCCGATTACACAATTAATCTGAACTTCACTTCAATTGAACTCAGTCTAACTAAATAATGAACAGAATTTGGGAGTATTGTAGGTACAGTACTTCGCTTTTATACGACTTTTTTAAAATCGTTCCTTGTAGGTATTTTCCTTCAAAGAACACGCAAAACAACGTCAAATATGTACGTATTTTAAAATCGGTAGCTTTGAAATTGAAATGACAATGTGTCAAGTGATCTGAGGCTTAAACGGCAGAATACAGAGTATGCCTTGCCTACGACTTTAAGCCTACTTTTAACTAAATCATTTTTCCAGAAAAATTACTGCCCTGTGGAATACGACTTTCGGCATCTTTTATTCTCAAAATTAGGGCTACCAAAAGAAGCGAAAATATCCGTCCGTCATGCGTACGGTGGAGAGAAGCGAAAAACCCTCAAATGTCAGCTTGCAATTCGTGCAATTTTGTTTGAGTGCTCAGTCTGAGTGTGCCATCTGTTATAGAACGTTCGAAATAATTTGAATAAGTCGTTATTTTGCGCAGTTGATGATGGCACTGTGTTCTATGTAAAAAAAATAGGAACAGCGCGCAGAGGTTTCATACATTCGCCACACTGAACCCAAGAAGGGTGCCGTGACATAAGGCCATATTTCGAAATATGGCCCTATGACGCTTTCGAAAAACATGGAGCAGGCAATGTATTAGTATGTCAGTGTGTTTGTGTTTTTTTGTGTTTTTTTTTTATTGTATTTCGTTTACCAGATAATTGGCTCGCCTTTACTCAGCGGAGTAGAAGCTTGACTTTGAGCGTAAGTACGCTTTATAGGACAAAATAAGCAACCACCAAAACAACAAAAAGCTAAAAGTGTGGAGAATACCGTAGCTGCAAGCGGTACGTGGTAGGAATCGTCAATAAAATTAGGCACGAATTTTGCAAGTTTTGGAAAAGTGTTCAAATGAAATTGACAGCTGATTGCCCCAATCACCGGTTCAATTGCGAAAGCTACTACTCGACGAGTTACAAGTGCATGCTCATAAGTCATCATCATCAGCATCACTCATCAGTTTATACCATTAACCTTTTTTTCGGCAGTAACTACCTTGAAATTTTCCAGCAACAAATCAAAAAGATACAATAAAATACATGAACATAAACACGTAATCGCCCTGCTGATTATGATGACATGCGAATATTATTAAGGGTATGGTATTCATTTTTGGAATGTCAACCTTGTATACTGTGTAAGCTTACCACCTCGTTAATCAAAATGTCAAAATGTGTATGAAAAATTATTAAAGATAAAGTTCCTTTGCGAACAAGGTGATAAACTTATGAAAATAAAGACACTGATATTTTCCAACAACAGCTGAGAGTTTATGCCATAGGTACATAGAAAGCTTTATACGTTCTTGAAAAGTAAAACATAAATATTAAAGCAAACACGAATTTTGTAAATTTATCTCACTACTGACGTTTCGATTATTCAAAAACGTTTTCTCTGGCTCACTTTTCTCATGCCCAGGTTCTAGTAGCTGATTCTCAACCTTTAAACCCTACCCATGCCTGAAGAAACACTTTTACTACCCTGGGGTCCAGAAAACGTTAACATAGGTACCTAGGTATATTAATATTTATTAGGATTACATACGCAGTTGCATGATTAAAATAACTTGTTGAGAATGGGGGCACAGCACACCCCTGCTATGTTCGCAGCAAATGGGGTTTCGGCACGTGATGCGTTTTTTTTTTAGGTAAATATACACATTCACGCGCCACGGCTAGTTTGAATGAAGCGCAATCGTGAAGTTCAATTTTCGACAACTTTATCGAACAACTGGGGCCGTATATCAGCAGTATAATGTTGACTTCCAAATCGGCCAACGTCTCTGGTTTATTGGCATAGACTTGTGAATTCACATACCCACAACGAAAATAATCTAAAGGTGTGAGATCGCAGAATCGTGGAGGCCAATTTGGTTGAAACCAAAGTTCTGTCACGACAGTGCCATTCAACTTAGGAACGAAGAAGTCAGAAATTATGTTTCTATAACGCTCTCCATTGACGGTAACATTATGGCCGGCAAGAATTAAAGAAATGATTCTGGCTGATGATGATGATTATATCGACCTTAAAATGGACGTAGCGCACGATAAGTTGGGCGAACCGAACCATGGTTTTCAAAATAAGTTTGCACAATTTGCGTTGTTCTAGCGTTGATCTATTTAAAACGTACTAACCACAAATCAACTTTCAACTGTCGAATTGACAATCTGTAGAACAGTGTTGCCAGTTTGAAAACCAAGCCTCTAAAAAAATACCCTTCGCATCTGACTTTCGTCTTCTGGCCCTTATTACTTTGTAATCTTTTTTGCACTTAAGGCAGAATTGGGCTCAGAAGAGAACCTGGGTATTTGCAGGTAGAGTTGACCAATTAAATCGTTCTTCCATTTAAGGCGTAATGAGATGAAATGATAGTTTTTAGAGGCAATGGCGCCGTTTTTTGATTGATTTTTTTGACATTTTCAGATGAACATGAACATGAACTAATTAATACCCAGGACCTACATGTCGCAGAGTACCTACGTATATTATCTACTAATTTTCTTTGTGAATGTCAATTTATTCCTCGGAATAAAAGGAAACACTTTTGAAGCTACCTCTTCGACAGGTAGGTGGAGGTTGGCCTCTCAAACACATTTGAAACCATTTTTTGGGTTCTTGAGGGAAATTAAGTGTTTGGGCGAATTGGTTTTGACCATAATGATTCCCTAGGGATGGCGATGCGATGGACCCAATACCGTGCCTAATATACTGTGATGAACTCACTCCCTATACAACCTAAGCTAAGCTAACCTACCCTAGTTTTAAAACTCTTTCCCATACTGCGTAAAGAGAATAGCTAATTGAATTCAAAAGGACTTGTAATTATACAAGGACTACTTGTAAATCTTGAAAAGATAATCGAGATTTCTAAAAATCCTTCAGCTATTTGAAAATGCAAAGCAATCTAAATTGGCAAGAATGTCCTCTTTGCATAGAATGTCCTTTCGATTTTTGATTTTGATTGGACAGAAAACGACATTACATAGGTACCTATTTAATAATTAAAATATGCAAACATAAAATTGGCTTTTAAAATATGCACACAGAGAACGTTTTATGGAAATATTTGTTACAATGATTTTCCCTTCATTTCCATAAAAAAAACTTGTAATAAAAAAAAATAAATACGTAATCTAAACAAATATCAAATTTCTTCTAAAATCAATAAACGTAGGTATATACATATTTCAAACATTCGCTAAAATATTTTCAACACTTACTATACAGATGTTGTAAAAAAAATACAACCATGTGAAACGTGAGGAAAACTTTAACACATCAATTTAAAGTGTCTTAGATTGGTATATGTTCTACGCAGTTTATTTAAATTAGATACTTTAAACCGAGTTAATTTAATTGATACGTCAATACCTCAGTGACATCCGTGAAAGGAGCCAATTAATGTCTGTATTATCGAAGAGTGTGTACGAGTATGCTAATAAGCAGTAATATTATGTTAACACAAAAATTATATTTGCTTCTTCTCAGCTTGGTTTTGTTACCGTTCAACAAAAGAAAAAAAATCCCGCTAATAATTTGGAATAACATGAAATTTTTTTGATTTTTCCACAGTAGGTAAGCAATAAAAAATAAATAACTCAACAAATCCTTGTTTGTTTTATTAATTAGTTTTAATAGTAAAAAGTTTGCTGTCGTCAGCAAAATTGTTTACCTATAAAATTTAAAAATGAGAAAAAAAAAATCGATGCCTTTTATGTGTTACATACCGATAAGCTGCAGCAAAATAGATAACATTAAGCTTTGTGTTTTCTGTCTATCGATATTCACTTTCCCACTCGGTTATCATTGAATAAATTTTGAGTTTGAGTCTAGTAAGCTCAGCTAGATTATAAGGACTGTACGAGTAAAAATCCGGAAACACATTGCGCGGTCTGACAATACTGAAATATGACATCGCGGTACCGTTAAATTTTGTTCACATGCTCTTATATTCATTACATTATTAATAAATAAATTATCTTCGGATAATTTTCCATGGTGGTGGAAAACGAATCTTCAGCTGTCAACAATTTATCCTGATCCGGGAGCAAGATAGTAAATTATTATATAAGCTAATTTTTGACATTTTCTTTTGCTAGAGTTTTGCTAGAATATTCAAGAGGAAATAAAACACCGAATTTCAATAAATTAATACTGTAACATTCGATCTCTGTTTTTTTTTTAATTGGTGTTTGGTGAACTTCTTTCCAACATTTCATAAGTGTCAAAAAATTAGCCGAAGATAATTATTTAGCACGGCCTAATAAAGTGTAGAAATAGCAGTTTAAACAAATGTTACGTATAATCCATTTCTTTCAGCATTAAAAATTGTCAAGCCTAGTTTCTCTTTACGGATTTTTTTCTAGAACCGTCCTAATATTGGAACTTTAGGTTTCAAGAAAGCATTGACTAAAACTTTTGTTTTGTTTCGCAATTTATTTTTGAAGGCTTAGTACGCAGCTCGAGCGAAACTGAATTTTAGTTGATCTGCAACTTTTCTCTCCAAAAGAAGTGCGTTGTGGATAAGTTCCACAGAAAACAGCGCTGTTCTTCAAAAATAACTTCCTTCAAAGATGGGCGACGCTGGCTGGAGTGTTTTATTTGCGTATTTTTGACGGATACCTGAAGTACAGTCTGAAATAAAAATGTGATTTTTTAACAAAAGCTGCATACAACTAATTGGCCAAAGGGATTCGTTTAACTTCAGCTTAGCTAAATTTTGAAGAGCATTTTGTATGAGAGCTGAAATTTAACTCCAGCCGCGTACGGAGATTAACATTTCAATAAATTAGTTGACTGTAACAAATTAAATTTTCTATACCTACCTATAAAAATTGCGGAAATATGTACCTACCTACATACTAATTATTCCTCTGTAATAGGCGCTGTCCTTCTTGCGAATAGGACATAAAATACTTAAGTTACATTGATCGGGCATACACACATCTGACCTAAGTTTGCAGATAAATTGGTGCAAGCTTATCATGACCCGCTGCTTTGAACAGCTCTGTCGGAAGGCCATCTACTCCAGCAGCCATCTTGTAGTTAAGTTTGGATATCGCTATCCTTACCTCGTTTTGGTCGGGTGAACGAAAAGTTAGAGTATATCATCGTCAAAGTTGAAAGGATCATACTGACTGACAGTGACTTGATCTTATTTCTTACAAAGAGTTGTATTTTTTATAATGATAAAATAAAAATAAATAAAATAAAAAGAGCAAAACATAATTTTCCAAATTTTGCACACGTGTTATGTGCTTTATGGCTCTTTTTTTTCCAAATCTTTCTGGCACAATTTCAAAAAAGTCTACCTAATTTTATTCCGATTTTGACTACACAAACGTATTTCGTACTAGCCTTGTCTAGAATTTTAATCCATTACTACTCGTATGCGGGGTAGTTCTAAAAGTATACCAAATTGAAATTAATTTTATTGTAACCGGACCGTGATAATAGATTTTATATGTTTTACTGTCCCGAATAACTAATTAATATGAAATGTGCCATTTTTTGTTACTGACTGCGAAATGTTAGTTCTCTGATGTGCCAAGCCATGTCACATCAGTTCCCTTGTTAATGAATGACAGACATTATAGCTACATACATAACTCATGTTAAAAAAAAAATCGTAACTTTCGAGATACATATCATGAAGAGAACATGTGAACAATGGCCAGACATCAGTTACTCATCATCGTCAAATAAATTGTCACCTGATATTATAAAAGTGCCAATAGTTGTCAAGCCACAACACCAATGTCAATTTCACCAAAGTCTTGAGTATTTCAACTGACTAAACGAAATGCATAGGTGGCAATTTAAAATGAATGTACTCGGATTAAATCAAACGCGTCATTATACTTTTTGATCTTTGCAATCAATAACGACTTATTTTTAATTTTGAAATCACGACGTTAAGGGCATTATGAACAAAAAATATTCTTATCACCACATTTGACATTTTACTCTAGCGAATTGACAATCTGCTAAATTACATAATAATGTGCAATCGCATTTAGGTATGCAGTGCAACAGATTAATGTTGTTTAAATATTGAAAACTGCGACTGAATTCCAAGTTGTTTACAGTTTAATGTCAATTATTGTCATTCATATGAATAATTTTCCATATAGGAGTATAGTTTATGATTTGTTTTAGCAGGTCGTTATTTTTTTCAATCTAGCGAGTAATTTTGCGCTATAAGCCCAGTATCCTGCTCGCGCTAAATTTTATCTCCCATACAAAAATGTCTACAGAGATAAAATTAAGCGAGGCAGTTTAGCAAAGCAGTATCCTGTTCCGCACGCTAAATTCTTACTTTCATATAGATGGGACACATTAATGTCAGTCCGATATAATTATATTGTGTGTTATACGTACTACGTACAATTTTGTTATACTCGGCCAAGAAAATGTCTCCACTGATTTAGCTCGCGAAAGAATTGCCTGGTACATTAAATCGGCGATAAATTTTGACATTTTCCAAACAAAACAATTTTTTAATTGAATATTTCTTTGAATACTTGATAATCGATGTAAGTGAGTAGGAAAAAGTGAAAAAATAACAAAAATCAAAAACATGTGGCAAAAAAATTTGGGTGTGTGTCCTATTTATATCCTGTACAACGAATTTAGCGACCATTTATCTGTGCTGTGGAGAGAAAAGCGCTCGCTAAAATTAAGCGCGAGCAGGATACTAGGCTATAATTTTGAAAAATGTTCTCTAAAAAGAATATTTCACAATGAGCTCTAGAACATAATGCTGAATTGTCAGTTTTTTTTATATGCAGTTTCGCATGACGCTATAGTCATCTAGCTAATTTTAAGTAAAGGATAAATAGTATCGTTCTCTGTAATGTCTTTATAAACTTGTGGTATCTGCTCAATCAGGTGACACAAATGTGACACAGAAATTATATTAGAATTAAAACATATAATTCTATGTATTAGTTGCTTACCGCTCATTGGTGGACGCAAGTGGTAGACTATTTGCAATTTACTACAGTGCGTGTTCCACTTTCTAACAAGCAAAAAGAAAAAAAAAGACAATGGACGCATTCAAGAATCTAGTCATCGTAAGTCGACTTGATTTGTCTGGATTCAAATATACCTGAACGCAAAAACTAATCTGAATTGTCGGTATGTCACTTATTGACAATTGTATTTTTTTCTCCTGGGTTCCGAGTTTCTGATTGGTGCTATATACATCAGAACAATCGAAATGTCAAAACTTAATTCTCCAGACACAGTTGACACAAATAGACGTCAAATAATGTCGTTTTCGGTTGGTCGTCCAGAACCGTCCCGAAGAACTCTTCGCGATTCCTGAATTTAAATCTATAAGCAAATTTCTATTCTTTTCAGAAGAAGAACTGTCAGTTAAGTGCCAATCGAACGCTTTCAGGAGCGTTCAGATTGCTTCTGGAAGGTTCTGGACGACGAAACGATAACGACATTAGTAGTAGTAGACATCACCTGAGAAAACTGTTCACCTAACCAGTCTAGCCCAATTAAAACTCAGCAACATGAAGATATAGAGCTATCACTCTGTCAGACTTACTAAACTAGAATCTTGAACGCCCTCAAAATCTCCTTTCAAAGAGAATTGACTGCCAGAATTCTAAGGAATTCAATTTACAGCTGTCCTTTTAAGGAGACTGGTAAAGAATTAGGAGAGCTGTTTAAATTATTAATAATTTCAACCAAAGCATTCGTTTATAAAGATAGTTTTTGTTATCCACTTTCCAATTATTCAACGAAATCAATACGGGTATATGGCTTATTTAAACGTTCTCGCAATGACAACATTTTGCATACCACGTGCTCATTATGTCCCTTTATAGCCGCTGTCAAAATAGGGTAGGTTAGGTTAGGTTAAGTGGCAATTATCCATTACATACGGAGTAATTCACTTTGACGATGTTAGGTCCATTGTGATACCATACTAGCAGAGTCGATTATTTTTCCTACTCCTGAAACCATTTTGACTTCTGGATGAATTTGCATATATTTTCCTGCTATCCGTATCGGAAATATCCGCATGCTCTCCGAAAAAGTACTCTCCTAGAGTTGGCTTGCTAATCGAGGATAGTACCGGGCAATTACATAATACGTGGATAGGGGTTTCCTTCTCCTCCTCATCCAAGCAGCTGCGGCAAAAATCATTATTGGTGACTCCAAGATTCGAAGCGTGTCTTCCTAATACACGGTGCCTTGTTAATACTCATATATATTTACAAGAGTTCCTACATGTGTTCTGCTGACATTTAACAGGCTCTTTGTTCTACGCCGATTTATCTGTGGCCATGTCTGTTTTGAATGATTAGATATGTTATCACGCCATCTTTCGTTAGCCTGTTGCAGAGCTAATTAGTAAATTGGTGTATATTGCCGCTTCAATTGATAGGTATATATGGAGCTCATCTTTATCAGTAGGGTGTCATTTTCGTGCTGTGTCTTGCTAGTTCATCTGTATTACGGGTACATGTCAAAAATGTGAGTCGTAGTTCCCCAGGGCGTTATGACACCGGGCGTTATGACATGTACCCCTGTATTACTGTTATACCTGGTATAATCTATGACCATCTCGATCGATCTCCATACAGTTTTATCTTTTTTCTGATTATCGGATCTATATCATTTGCCTAAATTATGTCTCTTTATTATGCTAATTATACTGTTTACATAAGTGGTTTTATCCTGTTGTTGGAATTTTGGTAATGTACATAAATTGCTATTTCTCTGTTGTGATAATTATGTTGTTGTATAATAAAATTGTTGTTATCATTTATTTTCTGTAAATTATTTGGTTGACATACGTTTTTTATTTATTCCGTTCGATTGTTTATTTTTTTTTAGTTTTTTTTTTGCAAACTGACATACTAAACAGTATTACCACAATCAACTTTGAAAATACCATATAGCAAATGCAGTCATTGTCGTCTGGCCCGAAGTGTCTTCCATTCTCGCAGTAGAGAATGAATCTGAAAGCCATAAAAATCACGTAATCCTACATGCGTTTCATGAATAACGACTTATTCAATGCGGAAGCTTTTTTTTCCTGATATTTAACTATTTGTCAAAAAAGAATTGGTCATAAACTTCACCTCAAACAAATAATTAATTATCTTGAACCAAAATCCGGTTTTGACATAAACAATATTGAACTTTTGACAACCACTTAGACGGCCACCGATGAAACAAATTTTTTATTAATTTTAAACTAATTTGTTTGATTATTTCATATATAAAATTAATGGTAAGGAGTAAATTGCATCTTAAAAATGTGTTTCTATTTCCATGTTTATAATACTTATTTAAAATTTTCCGTTAATCCTGTTTTTTTTAATAAAATTCAAATATAATGATATTTTAAGTCAAAATCTTCCACTGATTGATTGCAATATTTTCAGCTGATTTTCGTAACTTAAAATCGTAAATATTTTCAGCGATAAACAAAATAATGATGTTTATTTTTCTAATTTGATACATTTATTGATTGACAGGAACATTTTTCCATTCCATTAAGTTGTCACTCCCTCCGCTTTGAATTTATTGCTTACAAAAACAATATAAAAACACAAATACATTACGTTTTAATCGAAACATTTTAAGTCATTATAGTTACTAATTGCTGAAACTAGCTAGACATCTGTTGACACCATAATGACAGATATAATTTGAAGACGATAAATCAATAATATTGAGCTAGCTATGCATCAAATAAAGGTGACTGACACAATGTGAATTGTTGCAAGCCTTGAAGTTTACAATGCAAGAAAAATGTCAAAGATGCCAAAAACTAAACCAAACATTTTAATAGACCGGAAGTATTTCGGCTTCCAAAAAAGCCATAATCTTCGCAATTGCTTTGAATTGTATAACAAACCAGGAAGCTCTAGAATATAAGAACCACTTCAGTTGACAAATGATGTATTGTCCAAAACCAATGTCCGTGTAATTTTTCATCAGCTAATGATGGCGTTCGGATTGAAACTCATTAAGTTTTAAAATTCAGATTTGTCATTCTGATGAGATCTACCTCATAACAATTATTGTGAGAACTCTACTAGCTGCAAGTTGTAGTGAATTAGTTATTATTGTATTATGAGCACTTGGGATGGATTAAGTAAGCAATTAGATTGTCATTTAAAAACTTGTATTGTAAAGGGTGTCCCATAATTCACAGAAAAAATTTGCGACATATAATAGTACATACAGTGATGCCAACGGAAAAAGAAATAAAAATGTGACAGCTGACAGTTTGGGGTAAGTAAAAATGGAGCGCTGCACGAAAAAACAACGCATTTTCATTGTTGAGCAATATTTTAAAAATAATGAAGGTTAGTTCGAACAAAATCATCTTCAGTGATGGAGCTCATTTTCATCTTGATGGCTTCGCGGTTAATTGTTAAAATTGTCGCATTTGGGGATCAGAAAACCCACTAGTAATTGTTGAGAAACTAATGCATCTACAACGCATGACTGTTTGGTTTGGTGGGGATTTTGGGCTGGCGGCTGGTGTTCGTTACCGTGACATGATAACCCAGTTTTTGGTACCTTAATTACAAGATATGGATGTGACCAACATGTGTTTTCAAAAAGACCGTGCCACCATGCCATACTGCCAGAGAAACAATTCAATTACTGCATAAGTCATTTCCTAATCGAGTGATCGATTAAAAATCTGTATTTTCTATCAAAATTACATTTTGCGTGAATTAAATTATTAAATTTATTAAATTAACTATTAAATGTAATAGATTCGTTTTCGTACGCAACACCTTTTACGGAATCTGACGAACTTTTACTAAATTATGCTCCCGAACAAGAGGTGGAGAAAAAAATGTCCGTCCATTAAAAATCTTAAGAAATTTCCCTCAAAAATCTGTGGGTACTTTTTTGTAGTCTCTTAAACTTAGTAGGTGTGTGTGTGAATTGACGTTTCCCGTTTTGAAAACTTTGAAAATATGAAAAAGTTCTAAAACTATAACTAAACTAAAATTTGCTCCAGCCGTTCCCGCACTTTTTACTAATTTCGACTCTCGACTTTTACTGAGAAAAGTACGGGAACAGGCATAACTGTCACAACAGATATGTCCGAATTATGAATATTGACACAAATATATTTTATTATCAAAGAAAGGAAAGAAGGAATCTATCTTTTTAATTGCTCTTCTATTTGTTGATTCCCCTAGGATACCTTACGCAATGAAAGCGTGGAATGCTCGTAGTTAGAAAGTTCGATATCTTCAGAATTTAGCTTGTATAATCATTTTAAATTGACACTAATCTAAATAAATAACATACTTACCTACATGCAAGATCAGTGGATAAACTGCAATTTGCACGCGGAAATTGTTTAGCCCTTAATTGCCCTTAATTGTTTGTAATAGGTATCTAAAAGATAATAATAGTCAAAACATTTCTAATATAAATTCTAAAGTTAAATATTAACTTTAATGAAGCACAATCTCGCCGTAAGTTCAGGGTATAAATACAAAATCGCTGTTGGTCTATTTCACAGTAGCAAAATGACACATTCGGTGCTTTTCACGAATTTCTTCGTATTTTTACTTCTAACAGTCCTAATTGGGACTAGTGCCGCAGACAGCTCTTCTGAAGGATCCAACTCCAAATCAGAAGAACAACAAAATAACGTTGGCGGACTCAATCATGACCACAGGCTTCATAGGCTATTGCATCGTCATCGCTGTATCCATTTCTTCTTGTTTCCGCCAAGAGCAAAAAAACCCGATGCTGTGGATTCAATTAAAACCAATCGTCCCATCCTTGATGTGCTAAGAAATGCAGGGGGCGTGAGTAAAGAACAAACATCAAGTGAAAGTAATGAATCCTGATTATATTTGATGGATTTAACGCTTTGTCGTATTTTGGCCCATGATTTCATTTTATTTGTAAACAAAATTACATTAAATAAAGGGCTGTGCATTTAAGATTTACTATATTATTCCTTACTAACTTACTTAGGCGGCGCTACAGTCCGGGATGGACCTGGGCCTCAACCAATACGCCTTTTCAGTTCGAATTGTGCGTGCCACCTAAGGGGAGATCTTCCTCTACTGCGTTGTCCCTCCTGGTTGGAATCGAATTTTCTTTGGGCCGGAGCGTCTACATGCCCTATAGTCAACTTAGACAAGTGATGCGTACTTGTCTGACCAGGTCGATGTCGCTGAACAGCTCGTAGAGTTCGATGTTAAATCTCTCCCTCTCGTTCAACGCAAACTGGACAGAAAATCACTCGATGATTTTTGCGTTCGAAGCGACTAAGGAGATCTTTATCCGCCTTTGATAACGTCCATGATTCTGCGCCATAAAGCAGGACTTGGATGATGAGGGTCTTATATGGAGTTTCCTTGGCCAAAGCATCAGCGGTTGGCAAGTGTAGTTCTTCGCTGGATTTCTGACGTGATGTCATTTCCAGAGTTAGTTAGGAGCCGAGGTAAGACAAAGTCCCGAACTACGTCAAAGTTATACCTGTCTATCGTGACGTTCTGTCCGATTCGTCGATGTTTTGTTGTTGACAGCATATATTTCGCTTTGCCCTCATTCACCACTAAGTCCATTTTTGCCGCCTCTGTATTGATACTCTTACAAACGCACCAGTAACAGCTCGCTGTGTTCTGCCAATGATGTTGATGTCGTCAGCGTAAGCAAATAAATTGTACATAGGTACTTTTGGAAAATTGTGCCCCTGGTTTTGGCTGGCGAGTTTCAAACTATTTTCTCAAGGTTGAAAAAGTCACATAACAGCGCATCACCTTATCTAAATTTATTTTTGGCATCAAAAGTCTCGGTGCGATTGTTTCCGATATTTACCGAACCTACGGAGCTAATATTTTAAATAGTTTAAATGAGGATATGCTACCCTATTTACACCTAGCCGAATCCTGGGTTTTTGCGAAAACGCAGAAGTTTTCCCTTTCTGATACCAAATTTTTTACCAATTTTATACCAATGCGCGCATGCCAAATAGGATCAAAAAAATTCAAATCATCTGCCAATTGTTAGACGATTGACAGTTGTTTTTTTTTTTTCAATTTTTACTACAAGAAGTTTGTTGAGTAAAACTAGTGGAGGGGTACTATCTTGCTATCTTGAAGCCGCTTTTTTTTTGTTTCCGAATCTTTCAAGTTAATTAAGTAAAAATTTGTAAAAATTCCTAAAAATTAGTAAAATTGCATGAGATTTAAAGGAACAGAACTCAAACAGACTCAAATTATTTACCACATTTGGTACTCTGACTGAACAGTAGAGGAATAATTTTAAAAGTGTCCGAAATATAGATGTGTCTCCGAACTACTAAAGTGTCCGGGCTAGCGATTGTCCGGACTGTACTGTATTTATATGTTCCTATTGTAAAAATCAAGCTTGCGAATAAAAGAGTGGTAAAACTGTAAAATTTTACTACTAAACAGTAATATTAGTTTTTATTGAAACATTGGATAATTATTCTGTTTTTTTAAATAAACTAACATAGAATATAAGTTATATTAAAATTGTTAGTCTTGAATTAAAGACCGATAATTGATTCGAAAAAAAAATTATCAGACATTTTTTTTAATTTCTTTCTTAAGCAATATTTTCTGCTTCAGTTATGGCCGACACTGTAGGAATTTAAAATATATCAGAAAGCATACTTTGGGGATAGAAAAGCTTTTTGTATTCCATAGATAGGCTTCGAAAAGCACTGTCATTGATAAAGCAAAGAACCGGAAACGTTATGATTTTGAACGGAACAACAGTGCTTCCAAAACCAACAGTTTGCTAAATTTGTATTGTTTTGAAACTTTGTCATAACATTTTTGTTTGCATACTTATTGGCTTTACTGTGGTCCTAAGTAGAGTTGCAATTGTATTGTTATTCCAATTGTATTAGAATTGGATTGAATAAATAGCATAGTCGAATTTTTGTAACAAAAAAAGGGATGCTACTTTTTTTTCAATAGCGAAAAATCCGATAACTAGTTATTAGTTGCATACAGGCAGGCGTCGGCCACCGTACAAAACTTGTTGCAAAAATTAAAAGAACGCCAATTATGGCAATTTTTCTGAGTGAAAACGAAAAATTAACTGTTTTACTAAAAAAAAAAATATTTTCGTACATTGAAATATGAATGACAGAGAATGTTTCCACAACGGCTGTGTCTCATAATGTGAATGACGGGACATTGGCAAGATAAGGCCGTGACATTTTACGCACGACAGAACAAACTGAATAAACGAGCATGGCCTCTGGTGATAACTTGTATTAGTTTAAGCAAATCTGGAAAAATATGGCAAAAACAAATAGTATCTACCTTAGTTATTTTTTGAAAAAAAAAACAACTGAAAACCAACTTTTTTTTAAGCACAAGTGCAAAAATAAAAACTAAAAAACGAATAATGCATTGCATTGCACATGGAACCGAAAAAACCGTAGATTAAAAGTGATCCTTTAATCAACTATTACACATGTCAAAATCGTGTAAATTTGACGTAAATATGATGTCAGATTTTGTCTACACACAACTGTAGGACAAATTCTGACGTAATTGACAAAAAAATTTTACCATTCTTTGAATATTCTTTTCATTCAAATTTGAGACTAGAAGCATTTTAAGCAATCGATTTTTTGAAGTTCAACCAATCAGTTTTTTTTTCGTGAATCCAATACCTGACCTTTTTTACGAGGTAAAAATAATAACACTTGTAGTAATTAGAAAATATGCTGCTACCAGGTGGTCTACAAGATCAGCAGACGGCCGTCTATAGTACCGTCAGCTTAATTAACAAGAGAGTGTTAAAAATATATCGATGGTAGAAAATCGCTCATTTTCAAGCGGAGTTGTTAAATATTCTAAAATTGCTGTAATTCAACCTCCATTTGGTTTATCTACGCAATTTATTATCGTTATAATGATCCAGTGTCTATAATTTAAGTTTCACACTATTCTATGCCTTGTTGGCTTATCTGTTTAATTGTGAACCTCCAAATATGGTAATGAATGAGTTATGGATGGGTTCCTTTAGACTGAACTGGATAGAACTGATTATATCTACGTTAATTTTTGACAGCGTTTTTGTGACGTATATTTTTATATAATCAGCGGATGAATATAAATATATTTTTAGAGGTGTTTCCAAGCAGGATTTATGCAAATTTTTATTGGCAATTAATAGGTACAATATATTTAAATTTAGCCAGAGATTACAGAGGTTTTTACATCATGCGGCTTTTAAAACAATTAAGGGAAACTATTTCTGTGGTAATTATAAACCGCATTCAAAAATCTAATCTTGAATTGTATAGATCCGATGTACCTTCAAGGTTAAAACCAGATTGGTCGGGAACGTCACTTTTTCTACGCCTGTCACGCAATCGAAATGTCAACTAAATATGTATATGCACTCAGTTTAGACGTGGTATCACAATAAACGGTGCCATGAAATAAAGTCTTATGCAAAAAGGTCCAAAACGTAATTTTGGGCTTTTTTGGACTTTATTGCACTTTTGAAATTGCAATAAAATCCAAACGAGTTACATTTTGGACCTTTTTGCATAAGAATTTATTTAATGGCACCCAATGGACCTATGCTGGTCTAAGTGTGCTGGCGTTTGTCAGCTCGCAGCTACTTTTAACCAACCAACTCAGTCTAGAAATTCTTGACTAGATTTAACTAACCCTCCATAAAAGTCAACTGAGAAAAATATTGACGTAATCAATAAATAATGCCAATAAAAACTCAGACTCATCAAGTCAGAAAGTTAGACTTACTAAGCTAGAGTTTTCAACGTGCCCAATACTTTATAAATTCTTTAGCAGTGAGGGACCTTGTCAACGTTTTTTTGGTTTTCTTGTCTTATCTATTAAATTTTTAATATCTACCCAACGCAGTTTCGTTAGTTTGCTTGGATTCTTTCATATTTATCAGTGTAGCCCGTTTTCAAACACAAATTTTCTAATTAGACTCGGGATATAACTATAACATTGTTGGCCATTGTCAACTGGTTTATTCTGACAACGAAATTTAACATGCACTGATCATGTTTGGATGAAATTTCGTTTTTATTATAAGAAATATAGTATAATCAGCATCACTACACCCCACACGTTTGTTGACTCAACATTAATGTTTTAACTTTTGCTAGCTTTTGATTCAAGCCATCTATTGGCACTTGCATGCACCAAATGGTGTGAGTCTTAGCTAAATGTTTCATTTTAATCAAGTAATAGGTTTTCAACTTTAAATAGATAACTCGAAATGCGTGTTTTTTAAGTGTTTTCGATATTTTAATAAATAGGCCTTAAAATTAGTGATTTAAAATTTGACATTTTCAATATGAATATACAATTTATCAGTCTTCGTCTCCTATCAAAGTAGAACTGTGTTCGATAGACTATACATAAATCTAACCCCAAATATTTGGAACAAACAACTTCTTGCGTTCAGTTTGTGCAGCTTTGTAACGATAAATTGGAACGTACTTGTAGCCTACATCTGTGTCTGCTCTGCGTATCGGTGTGTTATCAAGTTCGTATGGGTAATCGACTGAATTGTCATCTTCATTCTCATAGTTGTTTATTCTCACTAGACGGCTATTTCTATAGTCATATGAATCGTCCGTATATCTGTCATCTCCGACGTCTCCATCGAATCTGTCGATCGAATACGATAATGGATAAGCTGATGAAACCGCCAAATTGCATGTCAGCACAATAAGTACAAGAGTGGATACGACCTTTAAAAAATAAAAAATAAATCCGTAAGTAAGATGTCTTAAATAGATTGTATTTAGGAAGAGTTGAGCCGAATTTGAATATGAAATCCTTACCGTTAATTTCATTTTGAAGTTCTGTGAGTTAAAAAAAAAAAAAAAAAAAATATCTTTTTGTTAAATATCTAAGACTCGATAGTATTTGTTCTTTGTACGAAGACTTCGGATTCAAATGTGATACCCTTTTAATAAGAATCATTTCCTTTTATAGTCGCCACCTAAATGGTTTTCAAAAATCGATTGACGAAATTTACGATTTACTTAACATGCTGTGATTTGTTGAGCTGCTTCTACATGGGTTCTCCGATTCAGAGACAGAGAGAGATTCCAACATAATATAAAAGGTTCTAATTGATGAGAACTGTCTCATTTAGCGGAAAACGTTCTTTTGAAATATGAAGTAGTGACGATGATTAGACGACACTACTAGATGGTTTTTTATGTACGTGAGTACAGCCTTGAAGAACTATCTTTATCTATAGAATGCTGAAAGCATACTTTACACGTACCTGTATGTGGTGTGGTGGCATCTTACCGGACATCAAGGGGTTGCAGTTATACGCAATCTATTCTAATCAATCTGCAAAAATTGATTTAAATAACTAAAATTGGAACGAAATTAATTTATGGGTGAAAGATTTCGGTTTGGGCCTTAGCTTAAAATTTTTTTTTTCAGATGCAAATTGAAAGGCGGGCACTTTTCTGAATTAAATCCACAGCATTAAGGATGACAGATCCTGCCTTAAGCCTGGCGGAAAATATTCCTATGGTAGAGAAAGTCACTTTTGCAACCAACTCGTTAAAAGCTGGCAAATCGGCCAACATGGAAGAAATTAAGGCCAGAAATGCGAGACACCCACTATGATTGGAAATGATTGTGCCTTTCCAAGAAAGGGGATAAGAGGGATTGTTAGAATTACAGGGGTAGGTATATCTCTATTAAGTCTTCCCAGAAAAGTATTTCCCAAGGAGCTGGAAATGCGTTGCAGAGCTGTGGTCGAGTCACGATTAGGGGATGAGCTGAGCAGTGCGATTTTCATCCGGGCAGAAGCACAACCGACCAGTTATTCACTCTCTGAATGGTATCTATTTGAGAAGGCTTGGAAGTATGCTACACTAACATCTGTTTACGCAAGCTTTAAAGATTTGTAAAAATGGACCATACCATTCTCCGTGGCTGCATCGTAGAGAAACACCAGAATACGTGAGAAACTCAAAGTCGATTAGCTATACTTCTCTGAACGAATTGGTCCATGCTTCGGTGGTTTATTCATGTCCCCAAACATAGTCCCAAGAAGTGCAATAGGCAGACGCACTATTAGGCAGACCTCCTGCAGGTCGACCCAGGACAACATGGTTGGATCAAGTTCAGAATTTTTCCTCTACCCATATGGGGATTGCCTTTGATGATTTAGAGGTCGATGGCGAATCGAGAGTTTTGGAGGATCCACTTGAGCAACTTATACCCGCGACCCATGAATAAATGAATGAATGAATGAAATTGATAGGCCTCTTGGAAAAATTTATCAAAACAATTTTTACTTTACTAGCATTGTCTATTTTCTCATATTTAATAACTTAAATGGCACTGAGTATACAAAATATGACTGCCCAATAAAATGATCACACTTCTTCAAATCATCAGTCTATAAGTACTCTCGCATATCACAACAAGATCCCGACATTTGCGATCGGAAGATTTGAGGACCTCAACCCCAGAGGTTCGGAACAAACAACTTCTTGCGCTCGCTGCGTTGCGCCTTGTATCGAACAAGTGGAGTATACTTGAATTCTATATCATCAACATCATCTTGTCTGCGTATCTGTGCTCGGTTAGATTCGTATGGATAGTAGCCATAGCTGTCATAGCCGTCGTCGTCTTCATAGTAATACGCTCTCCTTAGACGGCTATTCCTGTAATCACTGACATTGTCAATGTACTTGAGATCTCTGACATCTCTATCGATTCGGTCAATCGAATATGTAGACGGATAGGCCGACGCGACTGTGAAATTCCATGCCAGTACCATGAGTACGAATGAGTAGGTTAACTGAAGGAAAGAAGAACAATTTGCATTAAGTAAACTGGGTTTATCCAATTGTATCTAGGTTATGAGGTTATGACCATTATCGAGTCACAGAGTAATCCTTACCATTGATTTCATATTAGTAGGTTTCAAGTTGTGTCTGTAGGTATCCAAAAATATCACTTTGCGGTGTATCTATAACTCTAGTTGGTTGTTCTATTGACTACTTCTGCTTCTATTGTGATGGCATTTTATCGAAAATCGTTTCCTTATATAGTAGCCGCTGAGCGTTTTTACCAGATTGATTTGCGTCTTCTTAATGCACGTGCTGTCTGTGTGAATCCATGTTCTTATTTCTTACCTACACATATTTTCTCATATTTTTCGAGAATTCAGAATGAGAGGGAGATTAACTCACAGCTAAAAGGTTCTAATTAGTCGTACCACCATAAGTTTGGAAATTTTCTGAAATTGATCACACCCAGCGGATGACCATGTTCAGTTGAGCATTAAATACCGAATTGTGCAGTAGTCTTACTAATAATCATTTTTAACTTTCAGCTTAAATTGTTTGTAGGTCATCATAGATAAGTGTATATAGACTAAAATTGGTTATTAGTATAGCGCTCAATATGTTTTTTATTTATTTATTTTGTCCTGTAACAAACTATCGGTAAATCAATATGGAATTAATGTATATTTTTATTGATGATTATTGTGATTGATTTATTTGCTTAACTCTGTTGTACATTTACTGACGAATCTCAATGTTGTGATTGAAAAGATATGGTTTCAATTTCGTTAACTTGCGAGAAATGGTATCTCAAGGTCGAGCGAAAAAAATATATAACTCATAGATACTCAAATTGCGATACGATATTGCGAGTAAATTGCTAAATGATCCCTATTTCTATGGATATGCTTCATTTCGGACTTTGGTTCTAAGGCCAGGTGTTTTTGTGGAGGTAAGCAATGCCAAACTTTACTCCCAATTAGGTAAATATATGTCGAAAGTGGCGAAGTTTTTGTGAGTGTCCACCCTGCACTTAAGTACGTAGGTACTTGATCAATGCCTTTTCTTTAAATGATTAAGAGATAAAACATACGTCAGCCTATGGCAAGTGACACCTAACCAATTCATGTCATAACAGTATTATGCTGGATGCGAGGGAAATGTAGGTAATTTTTGTTGGCTTAAAGGACCCAAATCATAGAATCATTTGCTTCCGTTGCGTCGACAAATAATTTAATGGACACGTATTAGCGAACCAGTCCCATAAAATCCGTGACATATTTTTATTAAAAAATAAATAAATAATTGGCGTGTATACACCATATGCCTAGCTTCTCACAGCCATTCGTTTGTGTGAGTTTTATTTTTGGGACGAATGGAAGGGACCTACAATTTTATGCCGAGTCCGAACGGCTGGATTGAGAAGCTTTTTCAGGACAGTTATACTTTCTGATGCTTAAAAGAAGTTCGCGAGAGGTGGCGCAGTAGAAAAAAAACCTTAAGATGTAATTTGTATTTTTCCGGGGATCGAACCTGGGAACAGTAGTCCAGTATACAAACCACTGCGCTGCTGCGCCTACAACATTTTTCTGTTGGAACAGAATATTTGTTTGCAAAATAATTCTAATGGCAGAATGTTTTGTTATTAAACTGTCATCAAAGTCCATCATCTGTCAGTTAAAAACGTGATCTTATGTCGTTTTCGGTTGGTCGTCCAGAACCGTCCGAAACCAATCCGAACGCTTCTAAAAGCACTCAACTGACAGTTCTTCTACTGAAAAGAAGAGAAATTTGCTTCTGGATTTGAATTCAGTATCGCGGAGTTCTTCCGGACGATTCTGACCGTCAATTATGACACAATGCAGTAGAGCATTTTTTGTTACTGCTCGACTCGACTGCGACTAAGCCACTTAAGTGAATAAACGTTAAAAGGATACTATTCTGACAGCTGACATATTCGTTTTTTACGCACAATGTTGCGAAGATAATTATTTAGGGCAACTGGCATACAGCCTAATTCTAAGTCCCTAATAAGCACAAATGCATAGGCAATTTATTTGAAAGAACTTAGAGTTTTTGAATTGGTTTATTAATCATGGCCACGAACAAATAAATCCTTATACGCCTTTGTCTTAGACCGAACATGCGTCTTATACTTACTTACCTACGTTGGCGCTACAACAGTCCGGGGAGGACCTGGCCCTCAACCAACAAGTGTCTCCAGACAGTACGATCTTTGGCTAGCTGTCTGCAGTTTCGCTAAGTTGGTTAAGGTCCCTTTCACTTGCGTGTGCCACCTGAGTCGCGGTCTTCCTCTACTGCGCCGTCCCTCGGGTGTGGATTCAAAAATCTTTTGACCGGGGCATTCACACCCATTCGCTCTATACATGACCCATCCACCTCAGTCGAACCTTCACTCTTCTGGCTGGGTCGATATCGCTGTACATCTCGTACAGTGTGCGTGGTTGTATCTCCTCCTCCATTCACCGTCTACGCAGACGGGACTGAAAATTACTCGAAGAATTTTACTCTCGAGACAATCAAGGGTAACCTCTTAGAGTCCATGCCTCTGCACCATAAAGAAGGTCTGAGATGATTAGGGTCTTATAAAGGGTGACTTTAGATGTTCGAGAGAAGCCATTAGTCCTCAGTTGCTTTCTTAGCCCAAATAAACTACGATTGGTAAGAGTTATTCTTCGATTAATCTCAGCGCTGGCGCTGGTGTCATTGTCTGAGTTCATACCGGAGACGCGGCAGACAAGGTCCTTAACCGCACCTCAAAGTTATATCTATCTATAGTAAAATTCTGACCGAGACGTCGGTATTGGGTGTCCTTTCTTGTTGACCAGCATATACTTTGTCTGACCGCCAAACCCATCTTCGCCGCCTCCGTCTCAATACTCAGGAACGCGCCAGTGATAGCACGATGCGTTCTGCAGCGAGTAGATGGACCGACTTTTGAAAGATAGTGCTTCTGGTGTTAGCGTTTGAGGTTGTATAATTCACTATTTACTCCAGTTATCATCATCGAGTTTCTAGACGCATTGCCTAGGTCAGATTTGTTGGCCGTTTAAATTAATGAGAAAAATTTTTGAATTTTGTTCTTATCATGAAATATTTTCGAATTTCCAGAAGCCAAATGATATATAAAAAATGTCTGAACCGGAAAAACATTTGAAACCCGTTACAGTGACACAGAGTAAAAAATTGTAAAACAACTTAACCCGAACCATATCGGGGCCATTCGGGGTCACTTAGGTCATATTCGAATGACTAACCTCTACATAAAAAAAATGATATTGTCATATCCGATATTAAAATACGCGACATATTACTTCAGTTAATTAGAACCTTTTTACTTTAACGACACAAATTAGCCTTTTCTCTTACTGGATTCTTGAAAAAATTAAAAAAGAAACCGCACGTGCATTAGGATGTAATGTGAAAAAGAATAACGTCCAGTCATTACTATATAAGAACATGATTTTCCATTAATTGGTATCACAATTTAAGCAGTAGTTCTCACAAGAGGAACAAGCATTTTTTGAATTTTTTGGATACTTACAGACAAAAGTTAAGGCAACCCACCAGTATGAAATCAATGGTAAGAATAATTGCAGTTTCACACAATAGGCCTTAATAACAACCATTTTTAACATTCACAATTATTTGATTTGTTAGTCCACAATAGATAAATTTTATATAAAAAATTTCAATAAAAATTAATATTAGTACCACGCATTCTGTCTTCTTAACCCAAAGTCAGTTTACTGAAGTATTTTTTTTTTCTTTATTTCAGTTAATATGGATACTCATGCTCATTGTACTGGATACTTTTTCAGTCTCGTCGGCCTATCCTTCTACAAATTCAGCTGACCAAATCGCCAGTAATTACAGAAATAGTCGTCTGAGGAGATCGTTTTACTATGACGACGCCGATGATTACTATGGCTCTTATCCATATAGACCTTACCAACCATCGATACGCAGACAAGACAGCGACGACATAGAATATAAGTACAGTCCACTAGTTCGTTACAAGGCTCGACGTACCGAACGCAAGAAGTTATTCGTTCCAAATCTTTTTGGATAATGTCTGCCTTAAGTCCGCTGATGGCTACCGTACTGATGGCTAACATTGGGATCTTGGTGAGAAATGAGATTCCATATAGACTGATGATTTGTAAGAGTTTCATAATTTTTGAACAGTTCTATATCGAACGCCATTTTATCTAATAAATATGAGAGAAATCAACAATAATTGAACCATGCTATTTTTTTATTTCCAAAACTACAGGATTTCGAATGTTTCGGAATCACAATAGGCCAAACCAAATTGTAGATTTAATTCAAAACCGCACTTATAATGTTTATCCACGTCAACTGTTTATGTTTGAAGTGATGGTATTCCAACAAATTTTGAACTTGACCTACTGTCAAAAATGGACCGCATTCAAGAAGCTACCTAGATCGAAGGAAAAATCATACCATATTTATGAAGGCGGTAATAGGATTATCGCATTTATTAACGCTCCGTTTTTATCACTTATCCCTTACCTTATAATAGAACATTTATCGTTCATATGCCAAAATATATACAAAAAAAAAATAAATCCAAACAAATTAACAAGCAAATACCGCACATTTTTAAAAAAATTTTCCAAAGCCGTTCTTTTCTTTTTAACAATAATATTTGTGATATGTATATTTGATAAATAAAATGTTTGAATAAGTTATACAAATTGTTATCAGTCTGTTTTCTCATTTTCCAACAAGATTCCGATGTACACGTCATCTGGTGGCGATTGAAGGCCTTAACCCCAAAGATTTGGAACGAACAACTTCTTGCGCTTGGTGTGCGTGGACTTGTAACGAACGACTGGTGTATACTTGTACTTTTTGACAGCATCTGGATCTGTATCTTCTCTTCTTATTGGTGTTCTATTCGGCACATAAGGGTATGGTGTAGTAATGGGATATGGATAGTAGACATAGCCATCATCATCGTAGTAATACACCCGTCTACGTTGGCTGTTCCTATAGTTGTAGTAATTATCCAAATCGCGGTCTTCTCTGAAATACCTGGCAGCTCTGAAATCGTTCACGTCTCCATCGATTCTGTCCGTATACTCGTATCTTGGTGGATAGGCTGAAGAGATTGTCACATGGCATGACAGTACAATGAGTACAAATGCGCAAATTAACTGCAACAATGAAGGTTGATTAAACCGGTTAAATCCAATTGTATCTAGATTCGTGTGAAGAGAATCTGGATGTTGTTTATCCTTACCATTGTTTTCATGGTCTATATGTTGACGTATCTTTTCTAAGTGCGAATTGTTATAATAGTTGCTTAATTGTTGGCAGTAGGCGACTCCTCTTGTGAATGCTTCCGATTCAATTGTGATTGAGCTTTACTGAGAACAAATTTCTTATATAGTCATCAGCTTAAAGATTTTCACAAATCCAATCTCTACTTCATCTCACGTGTTGTGCTTTTTTTTCACTCATATTTTTCATAGTAAAATCTCTGATTCAGGTAGACGTAGAGGGAGAGATTGGCTCACTGCAAAAAGGCTCTAATTAATCGTCTTAATAGGTGATGGAAATATAGGAAGTCAATGTCAGAGTATGTGTGTGTGAGTTTTGTACTAATTTGTTTACGATAACGTTGATAGCAAATACGTTGGTTTAATTGGCTTGACAAATAATCGAATGAATCAAATGACTAAATACGTTTTAATTTATTTGAGCAAACAAAAAAGTGTGCATGGTGGACATGGTTGAGTTGTGCAGTTTGTTTTGAGGAAATCACATTTGACTTCGAGAATTACTATGACATTGGGAAATTGTTTAGAATGGCGACATTTTTGTATTTGACAGATGAAAAATGTCTACGGTTTCCTGGATTTATGATGTCGCGTGCTTCCTATATTCGCAGTCGCACCCGCAAACGGACTTGTTCTGGTTGGCCAAAATGACACGGCACGTGATATATCTAATGTAAGCCAATCAGTTGTGTCGATTTCATATTTGCTCACTTTTTGATCAGATAGTTTAGAGCATCTAATTGGTTTGGGTTCCTCAATACTTGTAAGGCTGAGCTAAAAATATTCCTAGTTAAGCCTATTAGTACATTGTTTGATTAATTGTCCACCTTTCTGGCTTGGTTGGAAGTTTATTTCACAAAGAAGGTAAACAAAAAGATGTCATAGAGTGACTAAGTTGTGGATGATTAGTTTAAAATTGTATTTTTTTTTTTGTTTGTTCAAAAGGGGACTTTACTAATTTGTACTAATTTTATTTTAGACCATAATTTGACGTCAATCTAACGAAATTTCCATTTAATCATATTTTATTCATTTTATTGCGGGAAAGTTTTTGTCTTTCGTCATCAATTAGGCAATTGCGTAGTTGCAAACAGGATCCATGACAGAAATTGGGAAATTGAAAGACATACAGTCATCAAATTACAGTCAAAAATATCTAAAGTATTTAAGGGTCATCCGAACTCAGTATACTAATTTTAATCTAAAATTTGGAAGAAATATTAGCACAAGTGAAGTCTGACCATTCTAATTCACACCTTCTTACTTATTCAATTGAAAACTAACTGATAGCTTTGCTGAGTACTTAAATATTGACACACGTTTTTGCACTAGAAAAGAATAGGCTTGTTAAAAAAGAATGAATAAAATATATAAAAATTCTAGCATATGGTTAACAATTTTTAGCCTTGCAGAAAATTTGTGAATTTAAGCTCTAAGCGATTGCTTTAAATTAAAAAAAAATTGCTGTCGACCCTACTTATTAGTACACCTCATGTTTACACAAAATACCCACGGCACTAACATGTCTTTCCAAGCAGTTCTTCTTTGCCTTGGCTGGTATCTAAACCAAAAATAAATAGCTGAACCAATTATTGCAGAAAGAAGCAGAAAAGCTGAGCCTTTAACATCAGGTGCAAGTTAACAATTTAGGGGCTATCATAACCTATTATACAGTTGATCGATTTTAATGGGGCTTGTACAGACTATGCTGTTCTTATTGTTAACATAGCCAAATGGTTACTAAATTGATAAGTAAGGAGAGCGAAAAAATAGCCAAGTGGGAAATTTAACATTTTTCTTTCTGTCTGTCTGTCTGGATCCGCATGAAGTAATAAGGAAACAAATCGGAATTACCCATGCTCCATGCATGATGACTGAGAGTTGGTGGTTCGAGAGTTCATTCTTAGCTAGATTTTAAGGAATTTTTTTTAAATTAATCAATTAATCACTGGCGCAAATAATAGTCACTTGGCCAATAATTGACAAATCGAAATGCAAAATTCATTTCCTGACAGCGGAAAGCAGAAATATCTTCCCAAGTGGATTATATACAGAGAATTGACTGTCAGAATTCAAACTATTCAAACAATTACTTAAAAGGAGTCTGAAGAATGAATTAGTGATGTAGTTCGAAATAACTATATTTTTTTCAAAGACTGAAAATTCTAAAATTCGACAAAATTTCCCAACAGAAATTATCAGGGTCAATCCCACCCAACTAGCGAGAATCGCTGTTACTACTCGCCTCAGAGTGACCAATTTGGCATTTTTCCTGCCAGATCTAGCAGGAAAAAACATTTTTTAGCGGGAAAAAAAATAAAAATCTGCCAGCATAATTTCTAGCAGATTTTTCTTATCTGGCAGGAAATCTAGCTGAATTCTTAATAATTTTATTTTTAAATTCGCATGCAATAGAGCTGAACTCATCCCCTAAGCAAACGAAGCTGGAAAGAACTCAATGAACAATACGTTTGTTTAACGTGGACCCTAGTGCGTACTGGGATAGCCCTATCGCGTTCGATATAGTACTGATGAGTTCGCACTGACAATAAAGGCCTGTGTTCGAGGTGAGCGCTGGAGCACCCTAGTTGAGCACTGTGTATTCAGACAGGGGAGAACTCAGTGCTGGATTTTTCTGTCAATCGTAGCTGTCGTTTGGGTGAAATCATATACTTGTGCTGCACTACTAAATGTTAAAAGAAATTAGTTTTTCAACATAAAAAACATTAATTAAACACATTTTAAAACCTCTATTTTACAACATTTTTTCCGGGACAGGTCTCAGGGTTATATTTCGCGTTCGACATGAAACTAAATTTCTGGGGTTTTTTTGGCAGCCACGAAAATTCACTGACACTAAATTACAAGACATCGATGTGACCAACATGTGGTATCAACTCGACTCATGCAATTACTGCATGAGTCATTTTCTAATCGTGTAATCGGCCGTTTGGGATCAGAATTGGCTATACAGATCTTGCTATTTAACGCCATTGAACTTTTTTCTTCGAGATTTTTTGAAGTCAAATGTCTATGCAAACAAGCCCACGACTACCAAACCAATGCTTTGATTGAGGAAATTGGGGGTGTGTTAATGAAATTAAACCACATTTATACGAAACGGTCACAGAAAAAAATTTCAATAAAGAGTAAGCAAAGCCGTGGCGGCCATTTATCCGATGTGCTATTCCATACATAACCCCAATCAGTATAGTATACTAAAAAATTATGTTTTCTGATTAAAAAAATATAACCTCTCTAATTAAAAATTTCTATTTTGGGACTTATGTCCCATTGTGCCGGCAAATTTGCTACATATGATCTATCGGAAAATTTGGGAGTTATGTCCCATTTTTGACAAAAAAAAATTTGGGACTAATATCTATTAAAATTAAATTTGGCGTAAATTATGGGGACACCCTTTATATACAGACCTGTTTCGCCCACTATTTATTTGATTTATTTAGATGGACTCTTCTCATTTGAAATCCATATATTCCAAAAGGGGATTAAAAATATACTGCAGGCTTTTGACCGGGACCGGCGTAAAACATTCGAGTACAAACATCCACTGCTGTTCCAGGTCGAAAAGTTCGTAAATTTGTTACCATTTAATTTAACACTTTATCAACACTTTTTGATTTGAAATACCTATCAAAGGACGTGATTAACACCGCGCTTAACACTGCCAAATTTCAATCAGTTTTTAGCCTTGTTTACCACTATATCCCAGCCGCTACAACCTATCCTAACCTAACCTACTAATAAACAAATTACACACTCAAATGGAAACGCACAATAACACTACTACAGGCGTCTTGTTGTCCAACAAAAGATAGGTACGTACATTTTGCGATTCCCATATTTGCTCGTCCATTACCAACTCAAAATCCACAAAACGCCCATTTTCAAAGCAGCCAAATACTACTAGAATATTTGTACAAGTGCTGCTATTCTAAATCGTTTAGTACTCTTTACCTTAACTTTTAATTCAAAAGTGCTAATTTGTCAAAATGTAAAAAATATTTACCCTTCATGTACGCACAATACGAACGGAAGAAGAGTTCGCAATTCCCAGTCGATATTTATTGCCCTGTTACCACTAATTGAAATACATCCAAATATTTGCATTGAAAAAATATAAATATTGTCTAGCGCAAAAAAAAAGTGTCAATATTTAAAAAAAAAATAGAAACAAACTGCTCACATAAATATTTACTTCAATTTCTTTCGGAATCAATGAGTTGATGTCGAATTTTATTTCAGTCGTACTTTCAAGGCTAAAGACTACAGAGTGAACGTTATTATTGACGAATGTTGTGGAAAAATTCTCTAACATTCTGTGTTGTGTTGTCGCAAAAACATTTTAATATTATTTTCATCATTGGTCCATTATTAGATAATTAACAATTCTTAAACAACAAATGCAAACAAAAGTCTAAAATTCAAGTTATAACTATATTTAGGCGGTATTAATAGTAAAATATTAAAAAAAATTTGTTAATTAATGTCCTTGGCCCATTTGGAATATTCTAAAAATAATATAAGAATTTGTTAAATATACTCCAATGTAAAACTGAAGGAAAATAAAAATATACTCAAGGATTTATTAATTTACAACAGAGCTATAAATCAAATTATTATGATGATTTTATACAAATTCAAAGTGACAGTAATCACGTAGTGAACTTTATAGAAAACATTTTTTTATGGAATTTACGTTTTTTATGGTTATGTTAAATATTCTTTCGATTTAAGGTTTAAGAAGCGCGTGAGGAAGAAAATAAAGATCTATGGCGTCACAAACAAATTTTAATTCTATATGAATCAGTTATTATGATTTTATTATTGCTTATAAATAAATCTAATGAAGGCCATCAAAGAATATTCAAAAAAGCTAGCGAAATGCAATAGCAGCCGGTTTGAACTACGCAAGTTAAAAATTGCCTTGATTTTTGTTTAGAGCGCACTTATTTAAAATGTTATTAATATTTAAATGTTACATTAAGCAACTGTACCTACTATAGTAAGAAGGACTATAATAAAAAAAAAATTGAGAAAATCAAACAAAGGAATTACTATTTTTTTTTTTAAGGTGGATTGTGGGTCCCCCATAAACATTCGATTCAGATTTCAAAAAAGACAAAAAAAAACAAGCATTTTTCTTTGACCCTAACAACTCTAACCCAAGTGGCACATGGCACTATATACGCCGTTTTGTTACCACAAACTCATTTAGCCTGTGGTAGTTGTAAGTTTGTGAAAGAGGAGAGATTAGCGAGTTAGAGTTTGCGATATCTTCCCGTGCTTAGAAGGTAGGTTATTTTTTTCGGAACTGTAGTTTGGCCACATTCTTCTGGATATATGTATATATATATTTTTTTTTTAATACTTCTCCCGCAAAAGGCAAACCTATAACGCTTCATCAGCGCCCGAGATGCTTGCATATGTATGTTAGTTCTGCAGTTAAATTGTTGCAAATTGTAGTCTTTTTGAAATATATCTCAAGGAAGCGTGTTCCAAAGTTTGCTTGTCATGTAACAGAAGGAGTTTTGGAAGTAAGTTGTTGTCAAGTAGGTTTGAATGAGGTGATAGCCTTTATTGCAGCTTAACTGTCAATGAATATGTCCATCTTTTTTCTCGGAACTATATTTGAGTGAAGTTTGGCCTCGCGGATAGCAAGTAGTTTCGCCTAAAACCTGAAGTAGTTCCGCCGTATCCGGAAGCCTAAAGGATTTTAAGATTTTGAGAGACTTAGAAAAAAAACCTACACCTACCCCACAGTCGCTTTTGGAAACGTCCGTGTAGATTGTTAAATTCGAGTCCCCGTTCACTCGTCCGGTTCTTGAAGGGAACTCTACTTGGAAACGTGTTGTGAAAGCCTTCTCAAAAGAGGAGATATTGGGGCTTACCGAGTTTAATATGGAGAGTTCTTTGATAGAACTTGTAAGTTTATAACCTTAAAGTACTCTCATAACCTTGTCAACGTTTTTTATAATATTTCCACCATTTAATTAATGTCGTGATTTTTCGTATACGTTTTCATGATTACGTGATGTATACGTATGTATTTAATTTTTATTTAAAAAAAAAAAAACAATTTGGACAGAGAAGATTAGTTCTTTTTCCTGGAACTTTGAAAAGAAAATGTTCAGGGATTAACAGAAAATGTCAATATAAAACACGTAAAGTTTGATGGAAACGGCTTTCTTGATTTATAAATCACACAAATTTGTAAAAAAGAACAAAGTTAAAGAAAAAAAAAGTGTGTAACTCACTAGTCAGCCACGAAAAGTAATGAAATCTAAATGTACGCCAAGTTCTTAGTTTAAGAAGGTTCAATGTTTAAAAAAAATTGGTAGGTTAATTTATTTGCGAGTTTAGTCTCGAGAGCTGAATGGTATATGGCATTCTATGAAAAATTGCTCGTGGAGACCATACAAATAGTATTCTATGAAAAATAGTATTCTATCTATTGCTCAGCTCATAGCTTGCTATCGATAGTATTCTATGGCATGGGGTGTACTTTTTTGTTGTGAAATAGTAAGTTATATGAAATGCCCAGCCCACCCTACATTTTATTGCATACTGTCATTATTTCTTTCTATGTGAAATGACAGATATCATTCTATGAAAAATTGCTCGTGGACACGCGGTGTAACCGCAAGCTAACGACGTGCTAAAAACATTGACATTGCAATACTGACAAATAGTTAGCAAACTGTTCGTTTATTTGATTCGATTATTTTCATTGTGATTTTTTGTTTTGTATTTTCGTCAATAATTTCGATAATTTCTTTTAACCCTTCTAACGCTCGAAGTACTTATGGGCATTATTTTTCTCTATTGGAATTAAACACAATTTATCACATCAGCTAGGAATTGACAGGAAAGCCAGAAAACATGACTAGCAGATTCCGTACAATCCTTAGATGAATGTTTCGATCAAATGATCGAATTTTATTGATTTGATTTCGATTGAGCTCAAATTTACAGATAATCTTATAGGTATTGGCATTTTTTTTTTGTACACATTTCTTAGTATTTTAAAGCTGTCCATATTTTGCCATATTCTATTGAGACAAAAATGCCTTGCTATAGTCAATATATTAAAGGTACAGGGGTTCTCCGTACTCGTTGCATTTTTCGATCAGCTAGTTTATTGTCTGTAGAGTTAGTTGTACCATGGTTTATTTAGTTTTATTTTTCATCATCTTGTATCAGAAAAGAAAAATAATAATAAGTAAGTAAACATTATGACGAACTACAAAAAGTTGTTCCCGGCTATCGGGGCGTATACGTAATATTTTATTAATTTACTTTTTCACATTTTTTTTTTTACTTTTTGTTTTATGCAACAACTGCAGTTTGTCTATGATTAGTTTAGGTAAAAGTTTCAGGAATGAACGTGAAATAAAATAAAAAGTAAATTAATATTAAAAAAAAAACCTCTTCTTTTGTATTTGCAATAGAAGTAACTGGAAAGAGAACGAGTGCACAATGTCAAGTGTCAAATTTTCGCTGATAAGTTTAAAAATAATAATATTGGTCGTTAGTAAAAAGCTCACCAAATTTGTTCGTTATATATAAAATATTTAAGGAATATTTGCCTTGCAAAAAACATACATACGTCACAGTAACTACATCCATTCCCGCTCACGGCAAAGCTGATGAGCCGAATCTAAAAATTATTTTCTTAAATGCCTATGGAAATTGTTCATAGTCAATTGTCAAGACAACTATCAACGAAACGACAAAAATTCACCCTCACCAACTACTTACTGACTTAAGCGTTTCTACAGTTCGGGATAAACCAAGGACTCAACTAGTAAACCCCTGCAGTTAGCACCATCTCCGTCCTTAGCCTTATTTGACCACATTTGAGAGCCTTTTCAACTTGTGCGCGCCACATTCCGCATCTAGTAGTTTATGAAAACAAGATGGTCGCACCTTACATGAAATTTAAATCTAGTACATTACATGTGGGCGCAGTAGCGCAGTGGTTAGTGTGTTGGACTACTGCGCGAGGGATCCCAGGTTCGATCCCCGGAAAAACACAAATTACATCTTAAGGTTTTTTTTCTACTGCGCCACCTCTCGCGATCGTCTGACAAACATCCGAGAGTATGACTGTCATGAAATAGCTTCTCAATTCAGCCGTTCGGACTCGGCATAAAATTGTAGGTCCCTTCCATTCGTCCCAAAAATAGAAACTTACACAAAACGAATGGTTGCGAGAAGCTAGGCCTTGGGTGTCACCCGCCTGTTGCGCCACCTATTTTTTTTTTTTTTTACATTACATGGAGTTATGTCAAAATTGAAAGAATCGGTGTCAAGATGGTTGTGAGTTGGGGGTTTCAGTATAACTTGACTTAGCTATGTATTTCGATTGTTCTACCAAAGATACTATCCCTTGCGATATTGGCATTGCGAGCTATAACAATGTCAAATGCTGAAAATTACCCGCAGGGTTACCTACTTGAGAACGTCAAACAAACTATAGACATTAGTGACAATGGCACTCTCCACTGTGGAGAAATTGTGAAATTGAGCTTTGATGTGTTTAGTCATCATTCGCTCGCTTTTATAATTGCCTAAGGTCTACCAACCGCTAAATCGGTCCTTTTATTTTTTAGCCGATTGTTTTTTTTATCCCTAAAGGTTTTTCCTTGTGGCTAACAGGTGATGCCTGTACACGATGTGATTTTGGACCTTTAACCGCTTCTTCGAGGGTGCTCTTTCTTTGCTTAGTTCCCTTCCAAATGGAAAAGAAGCGATGATACATTTTTGCCCCCAAATACATTTTGTTTAGCTTAGTTTTATATATACATAATATAAAAGTACTAGCTGACCCGGCAAATGTTGTTCCGCCTAAAATAGTTATTTTAAATATTTCAAGATTTAGATTTAAAGATATCAAATCTTTGTTTAATTTTTTTTTCTAATATGAATGAGGGCGGATAGCTTCAGCGGTTCAGCGGCCATTCTCGGACTTACATTTATGCACCAACGTTTTTATATAATATAGCTGTACCCGCCCGGATTTGACCGTGCACAGGAATCCTATTGCTTAGGTCTTAGAAAATAATGTTCTTTCGTAAAATTCGAAAAATGAGAATAAATCGATTTTCTGGAATACGAACAAAACAAAAAAGAATCATGAGAATCGGCCCAGCGGTTATCGAGTTATAACGTCATCGAGTTTCAGCCCATGTTTTTTGTATGGTAGATGCCACGCCTCTTTGTCCAATTTTGACCAATCTTCCAGAGGTGCACTTCTGAAACAATACCTAAAATTATCTGTAAATTTGAACTCAATCGATTTGGTAGTTTTCAGTATATAAGATTTTGAATGTTCTTTTTTGTATGGGAGGCTCCACACCCCTTTGTCCAATTTTGCCTAATCTCCTTCAGTGCACTCTTGGGTCAATACTTAACCTTATCTTTAAATTTGAGCTCAATCGAGTCATTGGTTTTCAAATTATACATGGCCAAACACTAATTAGGATCCATTTTTATAAAATAGAACATAGAAGGTTGTAACCCCTCAAGTCTTAAGAGTTCTTACTTGAGCCTTACAACTTAAAATTTAAAAAAAAAAACCAATTTAAGTAGCTTTTACTTCAATGCTTTCTTTGTTATATGACGTGTGTACCGAAAGGTGTTACCTATTCAATTTTCAGCCAAGCTAGTAGGTACATAACCCGCAGTTAATTATAAAGCTCTTAATTTTTGATAAATAAAAACAAAAGATACCGTCTCAGTCTCAACAACAACACTGTCTTTGTACTGTCGAAAGGTTAATGGAAAGTTTTAATCACGCAACAATCTTTTAAATTAATATAGAAAAACTGAAAAGGGGATGGAAAAAAACTTATGCCGTTGCGGAAAAATTCAGCATCATTGGGCAAAATAAGAAATTTGCAAGACACTGTTAATTTCGCATCGATTAGTTAAAGGAACATTCCACTCCAACATGCCAGACGACTTGAAGACAAAAAAATAATAATAATAAAAAAAATAAGACCAGATGCTAAAACCTACAGCTCGACTATCAGTATTGTTAGCTTTTTGGCTTAGTTGTAAATATACATGCTCGTCGAACACACACGCGATATTGTTAGCCATTTTAACGTATGTTCAGTATTTCTGATATCATAAATATTTTTGTCAGTTGTTGTTTTGTTTTGTGGAAAAGAAATCGCCTGAAGGTATGTTTAGAGTGAATCCAATATTAGTACATAGGTACATACTTTAAAATAAAAGTTAAAGAGCAGCACTCATTCTTTTCTAGTTTGAGTTTCCTATGGAAAGTTTTTTATGGCGGTAGTCATGGTATAGTGGTTTGAGAACTGGCTTCTGGTCAAAGCGTTATAAATCTGAGTCGCAGCGGGACACCTAGCATAGAAATATGTGGGAAATATTACAACTGAAGGATCTTCTCAAAACATTATTGTTATGACGTACAAGGACTGTTTAATATCATCTCCTTGTTTCAAGCTTATTTTGTTCTAAAACTACCTTCGCATTCAGCTTTATGTTTTCGAATGTTGTTTTATTTTGGTAATTCTGATAGACATAGCTATCCGCCGTTTCCTTTTATTTTTCTCATTTCACACGGTAACTTAGACCGCTTTCGTATAATACAATTTTCTGTAGACATATGTCCAGCCAGAGGTAGTCACAAGCCTCTTATACCTATAGGCTTGTATTGTTTCTAGTTTTTGTTTTTGTACAACACTAACAGAGACGTTCAGAAATGATATATGTATATATACTTCCAAAAAGACTTGCCGTCGGAGAATAATATAGTTGAGGACTTGCTTTTGTTGTGAGTGTTAGGCAGTTGAATATTCTTACAGCGGTATTAATAAAAAAGCCCTATTCGCTCTTTAATCCATCTGATTGCTAACAGACGGATAGTGGACTTGTTCGTTTGATAACTTTTATTATTTATAAATACATCTTATATCCATATTAGCTATCCACTCTTTATCACTAAACGCACGGCTAATTCGCCGCTATTCGGTATTTATTAATACGAAGGTTAATGTTTAAATAAGGGATGTCCATGACATTTGACACGTTTTTAGACTTACAGGCCAAGGTAATTTAGACTCTCACTGTTTCACTCTCCTCTGGGTCATGCCTTACGTATGTATTATGAAATTAATCAACTATCCAGTAAATAAGGTTACGAAATGTTAGTTTCAAGAATTTCTAGCGGTATTACGTATAGAATCCCAAACAAATGCGCTGCTTTCACTCTACGTATGCGTAAGCAGGACCAATGAGTTTTCTATTAAGATTTATGATTTTAAAATCAGTTCAAGTACAATAAATGTTTCTGCACAAGAAGGCTGTATAACCGTTAGCACAGTTTTGTTAATTTTTCACTTTTGGCAATATTTATGTCTTTGACGTCAATCACGTAGCACTTCGGGCTATTTTCTTCTCTTTCTGTCATTTGATATACGCAGATAAGTTATTTTTAATTTCCAAATTGCGTATTCAGACCTGAATATGTTAACTTATCTTAACTTATCTAATCTACATGTAAAAGGGACCTAACATAATTAACTACTTATATATTTGCAATAGGCCATATGACCCCATAGTCATTAATGTATACCTTCCGTAATGACATCTATCCAAATTGACATAAGTTATGCCAATTTGAACAGGAGCAATTTTAGGGAATATGTCAATAAAAACTATATATACATATATAAATGTGTGTGACAAATGGTTCATCAGAGTAATGCACTTCTTAGGCCATAATCAAAGTAAACCTGACATAATTTCCTATCTATCTTCAAATAAGCACAACTGTACCCATCAGACACAACGCCAAAGAAACTTCAAACAGGTGACACATTTGATTATTCTATATTTGCACAAATCAAAGTGTCAAAAATATTATTAATTTGTCACGAATTTATTTCTGTCACTAATTATAATTTTTGTGATCCAGTCTAAAATAGAAACGAATTATAGCTGTTGCTCATTTTTTTTTTCGTATTTGGTAAGCGTGCTGAAAGCTATTTATTTACTATTGACGCGCGTATCTCTTTTAGAGTTCAAATAATAATAAAAAGGGAAAAAGAATTTCAAAAGGAGAATAAAAATATGTGAAAAATGTGAGAACATTTAATTGATACTAATTAATTGCAGCAATAGTTAGTAATAAAAAATGTTTGGAACTTTGACGTCAATTGAAAACTGAGCGATTGCTCACTAGGTGGAGTATTTCGATTGAGCGTGACCGTATGTGCGCATGATTTAAAAGATTATCAACTTTTTGTAATCGAAGTGTATCGGGTATTTGATTAAATGTTAATAAATGGCTTACTATTTTTTTGGTTCTTTAAATTTGCACGAGAAATAACAATTCAGGGTTGAAACATATGGCCGTATTTATTTTTGAATAAACACATTTTTTTCTGCCACAATAGCCTACATTTTCAAAACTCGTAAATGTCCGTGCAAAACAATCAAGAACAGTTTAAAATGTTTAGCCAAATGAAGCCTTATGTTTAGAAAGCAATGGGCGTTATCTGTATGTGGTAATAAGTTATTAAAACAAAAAAACATGGCTTTTTAAGCGACCCATTCACGTCGAGACGGTCCTAGGATAATATCCTTAAATATGTTGTTAAGAGAAGATATGCACAGAATAAGCGGAACGATACCTTTGACCGTAAAACTCTAGCCCGTATTCACAGAAGCCTGTAATGAAAATTTTTAAAAAGGCCGCATTTTTTTAAGGGCTTTTTAATTTTTCAAGGGAAATTTGTATAAACAATGAAAAAACTAGAAAAAAGTTAAAAAGTCGTTTTGCAGATACCTACTCAACCTAGCACTCATTCCAAATCCTACAGTGACCACAGACAGAGGGTTGCAGGGGGGCAGAATGACCACCCATAAAATTACGGTTTTTTGTTTCCGCTGTTTATTTGATCCAAAAAGACAACTGACTGTTAAGGAGGCTCTATATATAAGACGTTCATCATCCCAGTCCTGCACTATGACGCAGAAGCGGGGACGTTAACAAAGGCCAATGAAGATCTTCTTGTTCGTTTTAAGCGTAAAATTTTTCGAGTGATTTTCGGTCTAGTTTGCGTTGACGGGCTTTGGAGGAGGAGATTTAATAGCGAACTCTACGAGCAATAAACGCCATCGACCTGGTAAGAAAAGTACGTTTCATTCAACTAAGATATCTAGGACATGTAAAGTGAATGGGCTCCGGTCCGAACAGTCTTCGATTCCAAACCGGAGGGACAACGCAATAGATGAAGTCCTCGCCTTAGGTGGCGCCCACAAGTGGAAGGGGACCTTAACCAAATTGTTGATTCGGCTATAAACGCTGGAAATACACAAGGGGTATAGGTATTTCATATTGAGGGTAAATTCCCAGTCCCATCCAAAATAGACCAAAAGAGCAATTATAATCTATCTATAGTAATTGGCGTATTAAATTAAACATGAATCCCCTTAATATACGACATAAACCCTAAGGTTAATTTTTAGATTGTAAAAATGCAGGGCGAATACTTTGCGAACTCCTGGGTGGAAATCGTTAGTTTTTGCAGGCTGACGATAAATAATTATCGCTTCTACGACAAAATCAAACCAAGGACATCTCAGGGCCCATCTCGAAATAGATTGAAGACAAGACGAAGCATTATCATGTAGCTTATTTAAGTTCATTCTTGAAATAAATGTACGAAACACCCAAGCTAACACATCATAGCTGCTTATATAGCTATGCTGTTGATACTGTGACTGACACCGGGCGAGTGATTCGAGGTATCATTGTCAAATGCTGAACGGAGGCGGCGAAGATGAGTCTGCCTGTTAAAAGACTATCAATATAAGCGACTCCTGCAAAATATCACGATGGACAACTTTAACTGTGAAGTAGTTAAACGGCCTACCTGTGCTCCACTGCTACCTCAAAGAAACAAAAAATCCTCTTTCCAGTCGTTTTTATTTTTCGAGTAGGTAATGAAAAAATGCTAAGAAAAGTTCAAGCTTGTTGGTTCAGGCCGGCCGTAGTCTATGTGATGTACACTCGTTAGCCCCACAGCTGATTCTGTCTCAAATCTCGCATTTAGTTCACCAATTACCATTAGGTACATCTCAACTATCGCCTTGAGGACTTTTCTTTTCAACAACAACATCAGCCCCCACAACTCGCCCTTTTCAACTCGTTTTTTAAGTGTGTGTATTTTTTAAAATATTTTTTGTTTCTGAAGCAATTGTCATAATATACTCGTAAATAGACACTTATCTGGCCTAGAAAATGAGGCTCTATTAGACGTAATTTAATCAAGCTGTTGAATCCCTTCCGTGATTATTATATTGATTAGTTATTCCGAACTCATACAACCAACCATACTCTTATTATAATTGCAGACAGTATTTAAATAAACAAGGCTTGACCAGAAGTCAACTAATATTTGTACGATCAGATGATGTTTTGTATGACTAATGTCAAATTGTCTTACGAAAAAGTACAGCCAACTAAAAAGTTCGACTAAATCCTGCAAAGGTTCGAAATGAAACCATTATAGGGTAGCGTCATAATCAAATGCTTCCTATCTCATGGCGCAGTTGTCAAGAGTCAAGACGATTAATTAGAACCTTTTTGTCGTGAGACAATCTCCATCCTCTCCATTCATTCTCAATCGCATAATACTTTGCTGAAATAAAAGATACAGAGAATAAATACAACAAAAGGTGTGAGCACAAAAACACAACACGTCACAATTAGTGAAAATTACTCAAGCACAGCATCGAATTGGTATAAAAGGAAATAGCTTTTAGCAAACCGCTATCAGATTTGAATCCCAAGTATTCACAAGAGGAGCAAACTCAAATCAGTGGTTTTTGAATTCAAACGTTTTTTAATTGGACCATAATCGTACAAGACAAAATTACGTACTTCAATATGAAACTAACGGTAAGCATCACTCGATCGATATTCACATAAATTATCTAGATACAATTTGCTATTGAGCTGGATTTACTAAATTACTTTTCTTCTCGATTACAGTTAATTTGTACATTCGTACTCTTTGTACTGGCATGCAACTTGGCAGTCTCGACAGCCTATCCGACAATATATTTCATTGATGAAGATGTCAGAGACTTTAGGGACTTGGACTTTGACAATACTTATAATTATAGAAATAGCCGTTTAAGGAGAATTGACGACTATGATGACGATAATTCAGTCTACTACAAGCATGAATCTAGAGCACCAATTCGCAGAGCAGATTCAGAAAGCGATATCGCCTATAAGTATACACCACTTGTTCGTTACAAGTCGACACGTACCCAACACAAGAAGTTGTTTGTTCCAAATCTCTTTGGTTAAAGTGTTGGATGTGGATACTAGATGATATGAACCGTAACTTTGTTAGGAAACGAGAGCACAGACTGATATTATTTGTAATTTGTTTTGACTGAAATTATTTAACTTCAACTTCAATGTATATATAAACCAAAATGCCATTATTTTAATTTATGTAAAAAATAAACACAAAATTGATATAGAAATTATATTTGTTTTCAATTTAGAAACTCCGCAGCCCCTACATATATCATTATCTTTGAGATTTAGTTTCATTGAATGGTTTATTAGGAAGTTATGACCCTTTAGAGCTCCTACCAACTTAGACAGCGATGACCTGTCCGACTGTAGAAGTTTGAATGCGAACTGCCTCCAAATACGCATTTTCCAGTTAGTTGGCAGTACGGTACGTCTGCGTTAAGAAAAAATCCCAAAATCTATAAAGATGTGCACAACATTACGACTCATCGGTAATAGATCCATTTAGTATTTTGAAGGACCAGCTGTTAGAATCGAGCTAAAAATTAAATGTCACTGCCGTCGAACGCTCCTAAAAGTAGAAATTTGGTCTTCTTACGTACGATCTAAATTCGATTCGAATGCTCAAGGACCCAACTCATAGAATCCGTCGCGTCCATTGCGGCAACGTATTCAACTGACAGGTTGATAGAATACATACAGCAGCTTATCGAAGGTAACATAAATAAGTAGCGCAAGTGCCCGATGTGACGAATAAAGTAGGTCCGTTGCATCCGTTGACAGTATAGTTTTTGGCACAGCGTCAGAGGAAGCACTTTCATTGTGAAAATATTTAGATAATGAGAGAAATTGTCAGTTAAATCAAAATAATTTTGTGGATGTTTTCGAATTTAATAAATTACAAACTGTTGTTTTGAAGATTCCAAGAGCGGACTGCGGCGACGGATTCTATGGGACTGTTCGTTCTATCGAATACGTCAATATTGACGAATCCGCCCACGTAACGAACGCGACGGATTCTATGGATTGGGCCCTTCATGCCACATTTTGGCTTGCACCATATCAATGCACGCACGCCATTATTGTGAATTTACCTTAAGGTTTATTAAAGTGCCGATTTCGATTGGCAAAAAAAAATCACTTTTTCTTGATCCAGATCACTTTTTGAGTTCGTTTGGTAAAAAATAGTAATATTTTTCAGATTCGAGAGCACTTTTGCGAATCTAGATTTTTTTTTTTAAAGTTGCTCGAGATTTACCAGCACAATTACATATGATTTGACATTTGGCGGTTGTTTGTTTACGTTTTACGGAAGTCTTTGGCCGAAAAAGTTAGAACTAGTGAAAAACTATAAATAATTTAAACCAATCATCCTTGTAGTCGTCTTGGTTACAGTATACGTCACCAGTTGCAGTACATATTATTTGTAAGGGACAAAAAGGATCGCGTTTCCAATTTTGGAGAAGACATGGTGACCATAATATTGGGAATATTTATTATGAGATCTCTTTTATAATTATTCAAAAATGTATGTAAAACTTGCAAATTGCAACCACTCTTCACAACAAAAAAAGGTAAACAAATCGTCGACTGAGAATTACACAGTTCTATGAGCCATTTTTGCAAAAAATGAGATATGGGTATCAATGGATTCGTATTTCCAAGCACTTTTGAACGAACCCGTGCACATTTACCTTAATTCAAGCTCTGTAGTGTAAATCGCAAAAAAACAAGGTTCTATCATCCAAAATGTAGTTCAAATTGAGAATTATAAGGTTCCATGTAGCAAAATTTGGATATAGAACTATGTTGTTCTATTCATGAGCAAATAAAAATACAGGGTCTTCTTATTGACATAGAACTTTGTGTTTCTTAATTTTGTACATAGAATTGTATAATTGTTTTGAAATGTATGTAAAACACAACAAAGTTCTATATCCATCAATGTGCCGTTGCATTATCCTTCAGTATTTACTATTTAATCCAATCAAAGTTTCAGATCAATTAGTGTTGTCTTGGCGTGGATTAAAAAATCCATATGCATATAATAATAAAAATGAATCCTTGTTTCCCTTGGTCACGTCATAACATAACTTGAAAACGAATCGTTCGATTTTCACGATTTTGGGCTTGATGGATTTGTAGGTATACTGGCCCAACGAAGGACAAAGGGGTGCACCTCCCAAATCCACTGAACTTATCGAGCTTAAATTTTGAGAAAATCTTTGCATTGGCACAACGGCTTTTTTGTGAAGTTTGGTCAAAATTGGACGAAAGGGTTTGAACCTAGAGGAAGTGTACCGATTATGGAATACGCTCCTAATATGGAATAGTGCAATATCTCAGAACCAAAGTAACGTAGGCGTATTTAAATTTCACGAATAGCTTTTCCTTTAGGCACATATTAACTGTCAAAACCCTTGTGCATGGCGATAACAGCAGACGTGAGTAGTCGTAAAAACAAGTGTATTTGACAAGTGCGTAGTATATTTTCAAAACTTTTTTTTTCGTGTATTTCAAGTTTAATGGAATATCAGTGTGTTCCTAATATGGAATAGTATTCCATATTGGGAACCAGCTAAAAAGTTTGTTGAAATTTGTGTACTTAGGTAATCGTAAAATTTTCAGATGACGCCAAAATTGAATAAGCGCAAGGTCTGGGACAAATCGAGCATGCTGAAAGCTATCGCAGCCGTCAAGTCGAAAGAAATGGGCTTTAAGATAGCAGCACAAATTTTTAATGTTCCTCGTACTACACTCTTCAGACTTTTTAGTTCGCCTTCCAATGAAGGTATCAACGTACCACTTGGCAGAAAAACGGTTCTGAGTACAGGCTTAGAGGAGCAACTTGTCCGGTACGTCCTTGGCATGGAAAAACGGTATAGAAGACGGTGAAAAAGTCTAAGAAAATAATTCAGCTGCCAGATTCGTCTTCTTCATCAGACTGTGATGATGACATTTCGCTTCACTCAGATTCTTCAACTGACTTTCTCTCATCTATAATTATTCAAAGAGGTGATCCTGATGGCGAGGCAGAGTGCGGTTTTTGTTTTGGATTGTTTAGCGATGATAAAGGCGGTGAGGAGTGGATACAATGTATGCCCTGCCTTAAAACTTTTCTTAAAAATCAGTGATATTCCATATTAGGGTCACTAGTGGTCCATATTAGGATCACTTTTTTCAATGTGTTCATTTTGTGTTTTTTTTTCGTTTTTGTTTATTTAATGAAGTGTTATATGTATTCAAGTTTTGTTTTTATTTTTTTAATTAATAAATACTATTTTCAATCATTTCCATAAAAAATATTGAAAAAAATATAATGTTTTAGTATTGAAGGACGAGTTCTTCCTTAGGTATTCCATAATCGGTACACTTCCTCTACCATAAAAAAAACAACATTTAAAGTCATGTATCTCTAATACCAATAAACCGATTGAGCTCAACTTTACAGACATTTTCCTGTGAAGAATGGTAAAAATTTGACAAAGGGGCGTGTACCTCTCATACAAAAGTCAACATTCAAAATTGTGCATCTTGAAAACCACTAAACCGATTGAGCCAATTGGACAAAGTAAAATTTTGGTGAGTTCGCACAATTTGCAACTTAAAGTTGGCTCTGTCGGCATAGTGCTTTACAATTTGAACCAACCGAAACTGTGCCATTGAACCAAGTTGACGTTTGCAGAAACTTATGAACAACGTCATCCAAGACACCATATTCAAAGACAAGTTCAAAGGCAAGGAAGATTGTATTATAACTCTAGGAACTCCGACGATACTCGGAATCGACCCGAGTGCAACTAATCCAAATAATAGTTTAACAGAAAGTAGTGCAACAATGCTAATCGAATCATTTTTATTCGCTTCAATAAAAAAAGCGAAAAAAAACCTTGCTGCCACGTGAATTACACTCATGTCAATTCATTCATTTTCAATTCATTCATTCATTTTCAATGGTCCGCTTGTCCATTAAGTGGGTCGCGGGTGTAGGTTGCTCAAGTGGACCCTCCACAGCTCTCGATCCTCCGCCATCGACTCTAAATCATCAAGGGCAATCCCCATACGGGTATAGGAGAGATTATGGACTTGATCTAACCATATCATCCTTGGTCTACCTAGAGGACGCCTACCCGATGGTACGGATTCCATAGCACGTCGTGGAATCCTGGTCGGGGACATGCGTTTAACATGACCAAACCACCGAAGCATGGATCGCTCCGTCCGGAGAAGTAGCTGAAGCGGTATGAAGTTCGCGGTACTAGGTTCGCTAGTTATTAAACAATTTATAGCGTGTTTCACTTCAAATAAGCCAGAGGCTTACAGAGGTATTTAGATTGTCGCTATACCTACATAATTTAACTGAATTATTTTAAATATTACCTAATAATTTTCAAAATTATTAAATTATATTTCGAAATTAAAAACAAAAAAAAAATGATATCTTTCTCTGGAGTGCACCATAACATTTTTGTATTAAAAACAATTTCAGGCAATCTCTAACAAACAGAATTGTTTGTTGTTTATTTATAACATATTAATATTGAAATGAAAACGGCATTAGGAACTTACTTTCGTGAATTATGGATGGGTACATATTTTATTTAAATACCATTTTAATACCAAACTAGTAATCTTCATACAACTGTTTAACAATTACAAGGTTCTATGTGACACATAGAACCTTCATCGAAGTTCAAACTACATTGAGTTGGCTTATAGAACTTTGAGAACTAAATTAAAATGGCGATTAATGAAAAACTACTGGATAAATCATCAAATAAAGCATTTTAAAATTAAAATTTACAAAGAATCTATACTTTCTCATAATTCATTAATTGACAAATTCCCATTTGATACAAAAATTGAGCATCAAAAACTGAAAAGTGGAATTTCTCAAGACAGGTGTCGGTCTACATAGAACTATGTAATTCTCAGTCGACGAAATTTTGGCAGCTACAAACACCACCAACACAAGAACAGCTCAGCTCAGTATACTTTTTTGTTCGATTGGCCAGACGAAATCTGAAACAGAAATCGAAATTAGCATTAGTTACGTATTGTTCGTTTACGGATAAAACGAGTCACTGCTCAATTTCATAAAAGGTGTTCGACATTATTTTGTGCATCATTGCCTGCTATGTCAGATGAGTGATTTAAATAAATCTCCTGATTTATGTCAAAATTTAGCCAAATTTTGTACCTTTTGACAAATCGCGTCAGTAAATCGCGTCCTAAAAGATGAAAAAAATGAATCACCGATTCCGATTCGGATTCTGCAATTGTTGTAAAATTATTACGTGGAATTGTTTATATTAGATAACTATCACAACCTAGGTACACCCATTTAACAATGCATAGCTGATATTAGTATGATCCTACTAAATTTCGCACTCTATAACTATTTAGCAAACAGTTCCATTCGTAATAATAAATTGTCACCAACTGTTATATTATTCACTACCACAATTTCCGTAAATACCTGATGACATGGAATTTATTTAATTTGGCACCACCTGATTGACTCACAGCTATGACTCGAACTGCGCACATATGACTCATTCACCCACACTTTCATATACGTATCGAGATTTGCATTTCTGAATAATGTAGGACATACCTATAATAACTTGTGCAAAATTAACTAATAGTATTTCTCAATTCTCACCAATTAGTTCGCAGTCACACTCAGTTATGATATGAGCACTTGTAAATATTTTGGTAATTGCACTAGTTCAAAAGTGCATTCTATCCAATTTACATCCGAGTGCTAATATGCAGCGCTGTTCTAGTCTAATTTGCATGCTGTCACGGGTCGGTGTTCGTATATAAAAGCAAAATGCACTTCGAAATCTTAAAACAAACTCAAATAAAAGCCTTTACGGAACTGACTTCACGGAATCCGTCATAAGATGCTGCAGGTTATACTACTTGTAAGTCTTGTTATTTTATTTTACAAAAACAAATGCGCGTAGGGGTAAGCAGGTGTTTTCTTTTTCTTTTGCAGAAAGGCATGCTTCTACTAAGCGTTGGAATGGTTTGTGACATCGCTAATGGTGTTCCGCTGTTCGATACCGAAAAATCAAGTGGTGGAGAAAGCCTAAAAGTAGAACTGCTGACACGCCCCCTTGAAGAGGATTCGAATATCCTGTTGACGTTGCTGGGAGACAAGGCGACGGATGATCTAGCATTCAATGAGAATTCAGATGACTTAGAACTAGCTGAAGTTAATATATTTAGACCAGTCTTTCGGTATCGAGTTGCTGTTTCGAAAAAGGTTAGGGGTCCGCAACAATTTTAATTACCAGAAAGTTTTATAAAGTGTTTAAGTGTTTTGGCGGATGTAGACATACCAAAGATTTCAGTTTTTTATATTTTTCTGTTATGTGCATCGTGCATGTTTGTGTTTTTGTACATATTTCGATTATAAGAAATAAAAATACCTATGTCCATTAATTGTATTGCTTCTTAAATGTGTTCTTTTGACAAAGCTCATCAACGTTCCAATTTTAAGACTTTAGCTCCCACGATTGTCGAGAAGTAACGTTTCTTTTCGTTGTTAAGTGTCACGCCCTTTTGCCCGATCACGCCCATATTTTGTTAAATTCTTCTGTGTATTTATTAAATATCAAAGCTAATGCTGCTATAATGTCAAGTGTAATTTTTAGCTTGGGGTGTTCAGCGGCATCTTTCGGAAAACTAGAAAACTTTTGACCAGTAAAAGTTTCAGCTAAATCGACCAACTACTTAAAAAAATAAATAAATAAATAAGTGTAGATTAAAACGCCTCCTTTCTGATTGCTCAATCGGATCGGTGGTTTTCAAGTTTTGCGAACTTAATCATTTGCAAGCTGAATATTTATAAGTTTAATATATTTTTCTCAGATTCTCTTAAAATTTGAGCTCGACTGAAGTTCGATGGTTTTCGAGGTAGGTATTGGATTTTGAATGATTTTTCTTTTGTATGGGAGCTGATGCGCCCCTTTGTCTAATCCTAAATGGATTCACAAAAATATCTTTGAGACAATCACAAAGCTTGCTGAAAATTTGAGCTCAATCGGTGGTTTTCGAGTTTGGCGAGCACAAGCATTACCTACCTAAGCAGGCTAAATTATTATGTAGGTATAAAAATTATATAGTTTATTTTTCTGTACGTCTACGTAGTTATATTTTTTTAAAAAGGACAAAAACCTTGACAGAGAAAAGATCAAAAGACTAAAACCGTCGTTAATTCGAAAAATGAAATTTATCTGAAAAGAACATAAGGGCCTTCATGCGATTGAAAGCAAAGCTACTAGAGTACTAGGACACACGGTCATGGACATGAGTTTCCTTCCCATGACCAACGACTTGGTTTTAATTAGTTTATTGGGGGAAATTTAAGTTTATTGCAAAATTTAAATAGGTACATTATTAATGTCGTAATATTATATTTTATTTATACGTGGCTAAAATGCATTTAAAAAATAACTACCTAATTCGACAAATCTGTCATTCAATAAGTACCAAATTTATTTTGTTTTTAGGAAATATAATAACAGTGACATGAATGACAGATTAATTTCTTGGGGAAATATCGGAAACGGAATCAGTCTATATTTTTGGGAACGCACCAATTCCATATCGAACTTTTTCACGATGTCTCCTCGAATATGAATTATTACAAATTCAGATAGTCATTTTGAAATACCTACAAACTTTTACCTCAATATCGGTGGTACAGGCATTATGTATGTACTCCCTCAATTGTTCGCGTCTGCAGGTGCTTTAGAAGTTCCGTGTCCTCCACGTACAAATATACTCCTAAAATGCTGCAGTGACAGCGTGGTCAGGTTATTTTTGTATTGGGTTGGGTATACTATTAGGCCTAAGGCCATTCGATTACCTACGTATATTTTGCTATTATTGATTTAAAAAAAGGGGAATCCCCAAGCAGTTAATAATAATATGAAATGGATCCATTACGATACGAGAACAACATACAAAATGACAAACGTGTTATTATCCGCTCTCAGTCAATTTTACTCGTGCACTGAAACAACAGGACAATCAATCGATCGTTGTGGTTTAATTGCACTTCAACGAATGTAAGTGATTTTTTGAAAAAATGTTTGTGTTGTGATATTATTAAAACCATAGCTAATATAAGTGGAACAGTGATTTTTTCTTTATTCGTCTATATCATAAAAAGGCGTATAAATGTTAAATCTACTTGAAATTGAATAATCTTAGCATTAATTTTTGACGCAAGTGAATTCAAAGTAAGTTCGTAATAGTAATTCATCTGTGCACGAACTACGTCCAGATTTTACATTGACGCACCTCCGCCCGAATCGCGTTATTCCTATATACGTATTACTTAAATGCGCAATACGCTTACGGAATTTGTTTTTGTTTCGAATGTTAAAGTAACTTAAACCTAAACTTATATACCATTCGGTCCCTGTTCATTTTATTTTTTTAATTAAATTTTTCCTTTATTCAAATCTACATAATTATGAAAAGTTAACAAAATTATACCTACAAACAAATTCACATAAAGAATAGTTAGTGACATCTTAAATTAAGAAAAATAGAGGTGATGCCACATTTTTGACATTTATATTTTAAGTTTGTGTGGGGTGTACAGAGGCGGATAAAAAGAAAAAGAAAATAAATTTAAAGAATCTAGTTTCATCTGATAAGTCTGGGTTTAACCTTGTTTTAAGCGTTAATTTAAAGTAGATTTATATTAACTGAAGTCCTAAGACTTTGATTTAAGTGTTTCGTTTTTAAACGATGCAATGACTCGATTAAATTCTAAAAGTACGCACAAATTTAGAGACTAAAAATAAAAACACTCACGTGATCAAATCGAAATCGAATGTCAATTCGAGAGCGAGATTCACACCTATTTTCACCAATACCAAAAAAATGGGACATTTTGTTTTCTTAAGCTTATGAGGTCAAAATTTAGGCCTTGAAGAAAAGTATACCTTAAAATGTGGGTCATAAGTATTTATATCAAAATTTTGAACACCAACCTGAAGACGTAAAAGGAAGTCTTACAAAATTGCATTCGCTTCGCCTATAGGTCGATACGTTTGGTGGACATTAGGTATCGTGTTTTCGACAGACAGATAGACAGTCAGACGGGCATGGCTAAATCCTGATTCAGAATATTGTGTGATTATTGCCTAAAAATCTATAACGATGTGCACAACATTACCACTCATCGGTAATAGATCCATTTAGTATTTTGAAGGACCAGTTGTTGGAGTCGAGCCGAAAATGATATGTCACCGCCGTCGAACGCCCCTAAAAGTAGAAATTTGGTCTTCTTACGTACGATCTAAATTCGATTCGAATGCTCAGGGGCCCAACCCATAGAATCCGTCGCATCAGTTGCGGCAACGTATTCGACTGACAGGTTGATAGAATACATACAGAAGCTTATCGAAGGTAACATAAAGCAGCACAAGTGTCCGATGAGTCGAATAAAGTAGGTTTACTTTTTAGTTTTCTGTCCGTCGCATCTGTTGACAATTGGCAGAGCGTCAGAGGAAGCACTTTCATTAGTGGAAATATAAGATAATGAGAGAAACGGTCTCTCATATGTCATCGGCTGTCAACGTATGTGGCGAATTCTATAGGACTGTCAGTTCTGTTGAATACGTCAATCCGTCGAAACGGAAACGACGGATTCTATGGGGCGGGTCCTTTATTTCGGAGCAGCAGCGTACTGCAAACAAAAAGCAGAGCGATTTTTTTTCGTTCATGATTTATCGTTGTGTCACTTTTATATGTCACTTACTTCCATTGCGCTTTTACCGATTTGCTCTCAGATCTCAGATTTTTTCCTGCCCCAATGGAACATGAATTGAGATTAGTACTTTTTTACATATGTGTTGGTATGTTAGGTATTAAATTGACAGTCAGCTATTTTTTTTTTAATTGCTATTTGTATTTACAATAATGTCCCTTTTTTTTGTATTGGTGAAAGTAGGTGTAAATCTCGCTCTCAAATAGACATTCGTAAAAGTGATCTGAATCTTAAAAATAGTGTTTTTTTTCCGCCGAATGGAAAACGAATTTGACAGACGGCTGATTTCCAGAGCAGAAAAACTGGTCTGAATCTAAAAAAAAGTGTTTTTTCTTGCCCAATTGAAATCGATATTTTAGTCGCCGTGGCACTTGCACTGATTTCGATTTGATCACGTGAGTGTTTTTATTTTTAGTCTCATTGTCGCTACGAGTAAATTGTTTAGATTTGTGCGTGTTTTTAGAATTTAATCGAGTCATTGCATCGTTTAAAAACGAAACACTTAAATCAAAGTCTTAGGACTTCAGTTAATATAAATCTACTTTAAATTAACGCTTAAAACAAGGTTAAACCCAGACTTATCAGATGAAACTAGATTCTTTAAATTTATTTTCTTTTTCTTTTTATCCGCCTCTGTACACCCCACACAAACTTAAAATATAAATGTCAAAAATGTGGCATCACCTCTATTTTTCTTAATTTAAGATGTCACTACTAAATATTCTGTACATACCTATTACTATTATGCTATGTTTCCACCGAACGCTAATCCCGAGATTAAGTGCAAGAGGATTAAAATTAATCTTGAAGTGTTTCCACCAAAAAAGAAGAGATTAATTTGACATTTCACCAGATGTTGGCATAAGCTGTCCAATCGAAGTGCAACAAATGATACAAAATTAAACAATTCCTACTTTAGAAATTAAAAGTAAAAACAAAAAATGAGTGGCAGTAATCTAAAAATATTATTACCGCATCATTTTGTCCTCAAAACTAATATGTATGAACGTTTTAACGGTTGGCAAGAAGTGGCTATTAGGGGTAAGTACCAAAAAAACGAGTTTTTTCTTTCGCTCACCTATGACATAAATGTCAAATGTAGCTCTGTTTGTTTTGAATTTTAGACATTTCGACCTGTGGAGAGTGTGTTCAGAGACCGCACTCTACATGTAAACCTAGTCAGTTTAGGAGATTAATTTTTAATCTCCTTTTTATGAGATTAATTTTTGTATGATAAATCTCGAGATTTATACGAGGTTAACGAAAATTAATCCTAATCTCGGAGTTAATCTCCGGTGGAAACGTAGCATAACGAACATTAATCCTAATCTCGGAGTTAATCTCCGGTGAAAACGTAGCATTACATAGAGGTGTGAATTTGTAGATTTATAGATACATACATATTATTTGAATAAAGAAAAGAAAATTGAATTAAAAAAATAAAATCAACAGGATCCAGTCACAATTTTTTAAGGTATGATTTTATTCATATCTCTTAGTTTTTCACAAATATTTTACTTGTTTTTAAGGCATTTTGTAGCGGCATATTCTGATATCAAATTTGTTAATGTCTACCACAATAAATTTAAATTAGAATATTTTGCACACACTTCCAATTTATAATTTCAGTAGAAATTTCTGTGAAACGACATCAGCTGTCACAAAACTTGTCCTGTGATTCGGGTACCCAAAAATCTTGGCAGGTGGCGTTAATTTACCGCTGTTAATTTCACTTTTTGTAACCTTGTGCAAGCACCTTAAAGCTTTTGAACCCAACGTCCAATATTCCCTTTTTCTACACCCGTGCCATCTGTTTTTCAAAATCTACACAAAACGCTCAGCCAGATGATTGCTGTCATTCTTTTTGTGCATATGTGTATGTGCAGTGCACATTCTGTTTTGTAAAAAAAAATAATCTTTGGTGTTTGGTGTAAAATTGGTAATTTTGATTTTAATTATTGTTTGGCTGACTTGTGCCCATACCCCTGTGCATTATAGTTTTAAAATTGTTTACCATAATCCGACTAAACGTAATCTAATCACTATCAATATTTTAATACCTATTATTGGCAAGCCTGCCTCTTGTGATTCATTTAACTAAATGAATATTTCTCTTACAGTGCTTTTTTTTGTCGGATCGAATTAGTTTTTGCGTTGTTTGTACCGTTTCGACATCTTTGTGCGAACTCCTCCATTTTTATCGAATAAATCGAGGAAACGCCAACAAATTTGTTTAACTCCGTCTAAAATTAATTTATACAAAAATGTCGGATGAGGAATCGTTTGTAATCTTGGGCACATCGCCAACTCCTTCAATGGTGACGCTAAATTCGTTGCCCATATCTCAACCGGAGGTATCAACAAAAAAGGAAACTGCAGAGATTGCATCTATCAATGGATTAAATAAGGACAATAGGGTCACAAATGCATTATTGACCACTTCTTCGTCTTCAAGTACAAGTCAATACAGTGTCGTTCATAATGGTGGTACACCAAGTAGTGTCAATGGAAAAAATGTTACCGGTGATGAATTGCATTTGGATTGTACAAGCAATAACCCCGTTGAACAGCCGTTATCAAACGGTCCGGAGACTTCTGCTACATCGAAATCAACGAAGCAATCTTCAGCTGCTGCAAGCGGTAGCAGTGGCGATTCATCACTAGCGGCTAGTTTTATTCTTGGTGAAGTCAATTCAGATGTGCTTAAGGCCAGTGTTTACTCGCAGTTTCCGAGTATTTCAATGGAAGCCTGTGCTGAGGATGTCGTAAAGCTACAGGTTCTTATGTCTGAGTATATGGAATTGAAAAGTAAGTATCCCCTAAAACTTGTTTTCGTTTGGAGTTCGAAGTATGGCTAATATTGTATTTCATTTTCAGAAACCCTAATGAACACTAACTTGACCATGAAGCAGTTTTATGACCAGACACAGCAATGGAAACAAGATGTCAAGGCTACAGAAGAAAAACAAAATATTGAAATCGCTAAGGTTGGTCGATATTTTATTGTTTAATTTTTATTCGCATTGAAACAATTTCCTCAAATGTGTCAATTAGCTTGATGACTCATGTTTATGACAATAATAATAATGCATTGTCAAAAAGGGTATTTTGTTTTAACAACTACCTATAGAAGTAATAATAATCTTATCAGTAAATTTATGAAGTACAATAGTTGAATATTTTCTATTGGTGCAATGAAGTCGAAAAACGAACACTCGAACAATTTGTTCTATACATATCAAATTTTGCTTTTGTATTGCATAATGTCTGGATGGTTCAAATGAATCATTGGCCTAGTCTAAGCATTCACATATCAAATTTTGTCTTGTAAATCTATTTTGGAAACCACATTGATGACACACGCAGTCGGGTATTTCACGTTTATCCACACTCGTTGCGCTCATCTTCTTAAAGTGTTTACAGGGTTAGTGTGTAAAGCGTTTATAAATCTTGCCATAGCAGCATGAATGCCAGTTCCTTCAATATTTCATTTACGACACTCGTTGACCAATTTTATATTTGGTGATTGACTGTGTATTTTGTCAACGATATTAATCTATAACGGTCTAATCTAAGCACTTAAATAGCTTTACGTATAGACACACTTCTGCTTGAAAACAGTTATTTGACAGTATGACTGATTTAGACCAGGATTCCACGACGTGCTATGGAATCCACATGATCTGGCAGGCGTCCTCTAGGTAGACCTAGGATGAGATGGTTAGATCAAGTCCATAATCTCTCCTCTACCCGTATGGGGATTGCCCTTAATGATTTGCGAGTCAATGGCGTAGGATGGCGGCTCCACTTGAGCAACCTACACCCGCGACCCACTAAATGAACAAGCGGACCATTTGAAAATGATGATGATGACGACTGATTTCAGCTCCTTTACGACATGACATTCCCCAATCCGTTTTGTATTTTTTGTCAAGTGAGTTTCCATGTTTCTGTGACTCCTCTCATTGCTTCTGGAGTTCAAACTGCTAACCGGAAAGCGGTATGTTAACGATATCATTACAGACTACGCCGTAGCCAATTTTTGCGTAAAATAAGCTACGTCGGTTCTAATGATAAGCATTTCGAAACTGTTCCAGTGTAGAAGTGAGCCGTATCCGGATATCGTTTGGCCAGTCGTACTTGTGCCTTACCCCATCAGTGGGACATCAATGATAGCTAGAATATACCCGCCTGTTATGTAAATAACTTTCTTCGTTTTCTCTTTTCTTTTCTTTTTAGCTTCGCAATGAAAACTTCGAGCTTAGAAAAGGTAAGGCTTCAAATTGATTTATCTCTTCTGTACAACTATACAATTCTACCGTTTCTTTTCAGATCTTGAGAGCAAAGTCAAAGAATGGACTATCAACGAAGAAATCCGCAAGAAAGATTTCGAGGATCTTATTCAAAAACTTTCGGAGAAATCTGCACAGGTTCAAAATATGAGCGTGCAAATCCAAAAGCTCGAACAACAGCAATTGGTAAATTAAATCGCCCCAATTCACCGAATCATCTGTCTCACAGTCTTTAACGGTTTTTTTTTTATTTATTTTAATAAGGCATCCTTTGAATATATTCCCAAGAATGACGCCGCCGCCGATGAAAAGGACTCAAAAGATTCACCCGAATATGTGTCTATTTTGGAGCACAATCGAGTTATTAACAAATTGTCAGAGGTGGTTGCCCAAAATTTGGACCTTAAGGATGTTGTAAGTTTGTCGATGTATTTTTTTTAACTGTAACATTGACTAATCGGTGTTCTCTAGCAAAACCAATATATTGATGAAATCAATTGCCTCAAAGTAAATATGATCGCCGCCGAAGAACTACAGAAAAAAGCTCTGGCCGACATTAATATGCTCAAGGCCAACGATATTGACAAGAGCGAGATGTTTGCTAAATTCGAAGAGGAGAGCAAGGCTAAAAGTGTGGAAATTGATGTTTTGCGCCGACAGTTGGAACTCTATTGCAAAGATTTCAAACTCGAACAAGAGGCACGCGAGAATTTGGCCAACGAAAAAGATCAACTGCTCAGTGATTTGAGACAGTTGCAGAGGAAAAATCAGGAACTCATAGAAGAGGCGCAAAGGAAGTAAGTTTTATTTTTTTTTTGCTGTAGTTGTGATTGTAATTGAAAATAAATTTCTGTTGTAGTTACGAGGAGCATGCCAAACAAATGGCAGCAACTGGAGCCTTTCCGAAGCCAAGGGCTACTCAATCAGTATCGACTTCGGCGTCATCTGTATCGAGCAGTTCGTCACCGGCTACCTATGTAAGTTTTTTTTTTTCAAAATATCCTTAAGAAACTCATAACTTGAACTATCCTTATAGGCACACTACAAGCCAGAGAACTATGCTTGCCCATTATGTGGACAGAAGTTCAAGACTCTGAGTGTCCTGCAGAATCATGTGAATCAATGTTTGGACGGACATTAAATTTTAACCTAAACGATATTATTAACGAACGATTTTCATTTTAATTTTGCATCGTTTCTGTGTAGTAGTTTTAAGTGTAACGAAATAAGAACTGTTTACAAAAGATCTGTATTAGAAAACACAAAACAGCACATTTGTTAAATAGCGACGAAAGGCCGCTTACTCGGTGTGCTTGCGAGTAAGTGTGTTATTTTGTGTTTTCAATTTGACACATCAGTGTAAATCGACCTTTAACAGCTTGTACCCTAAACTGGGTAAGCGAATATAATTTTGACATTAAGCATTGTGATTTTATACGTAAATTGTTGGATATGAATTAATTTGAATAAGCTTATTATGAACGTTTTTCTTTTTCGACATGATTATTATTTGTTTTTCATTTCCAATGCTATTTTGGATGTTGAATAAAAAATCACTGACAAATTGGGCTTAGAACAAACTGTTGAATTGTGAGTGAAGATAAATACAACATTGATGAAGAAAAAATGGACCGTATCGGCCTATTCACATAACTGAACCGATTTCACATGCGAAACATGATGTGGCGAATCGCCCGAAAAATATCATTAAAGCTCATTCGAAGAAAAATAATTTTTGTAGTTTGGATGGACGCTTATTTTAAGGTTTTCTTCTACGGTTTTTCAGTCTACGTCCAGGTCCAACATCAAATATGAATTCGCAATAAAAAAAAATTAGCTATTGTAAAAATGATTATTATTATGACCCAATTTGAATAACAACACACAGTTATTGAGTAAGAGGGATCTACACATTATTGTCTCCCAAAGTTGAATCACTTTAAAGCAGCCAAAAGTCGCCAACAAGATAAAAATTTTTTTTACATTAGTTTTATTATTGAAAGTTTATAAATTTACCCTTATATGAATACTATACATATTTGTATTATTATTGTTTGCACCGCTTATTTTAATAATTATAAAAATATATATGTATTGAAGATTAAGATATATTGTTTAAAAAGTTTTTAAATAATTATGGTATGCAATATGCCATGGATTTATTCGTTCACGTTATGAACGAACATTATGAAGTTCTATGAAACTAAACTAAGCATATTAATTATTATCAAATGCACTGTTAAATTAGTCAACTAAAAAGAAATACTACATAAATAAATATATATACCTACAGTACGAAAAGAATAAAGTAGATAGAAATGTGTACTGAGTACATTTTAAAATGGGGTTTCCCTTTGTGTATTTTTTTCTATTATTGACTGCGTGACTGTTTCTAAGTTAAACGTTAATACTTTGAGAAATGATTCTTGAGTATAATCTACGAAAAAAATCGTTCCGCAGTACATAAGTGTCTATCCCCAGTGTGGACATTACTTACCGAGAATTTAAGAAAGTGCGGTCTTCCTGTACTGCTCTACTTCGCCGTCTCTCGGGTGTGGATTCAAAGATCTTTCGACCCTGGGCATTCACGTCCATTCGCTCTACATGACCTAGCCACCTCAGTCATGACCTAGCTCTACAGTTTGTCGTTGTATCTCCTCCTCCATTCACTAAAAATTACTCGAAGCATTTTCCTCTCGAAGCAGTAAGAGTAAGCTCATCCGCTTTTGATAAGAGTCCATGCCTCTGCACCATAGAGAAGGACTGAGATGATTTGGGTCTTATAAAGGGCCACTAGTTATTCGGGAGAGGGCTTTGCTACTCAATTACTTTCTTAGCTAAAAGAAACAGGGATTGGTAAGAGTTATTCTTCGCTTAATCTCAGCGCTGGTGTCATTCACCCCTATTGCCGTTGGCGTTTGTCGTATACGACTTATGTTTCGTGTCGTTGTACAACAATGTTCAGATTTTTTATTAAATTTTACGCAGTAGCGCAGTGGTTAGTGTGCTGGACTACTGTGCGAGGGTTCCCAGGTTCGATCCACGGAAAAACACAAATTACATCTTAAAGTTTTTTCTACTGCGCCACATCTCGCGAACGTCTGACAAACATCCGAGAGTATGATTGTCCTGAAAAAGCTTCTCAATTCAGCCGTTCGGACTCGGCAGAGAGTTGTAGGTCCCTTCCATTCGTCCCAAAAGTAGAAACTCACACAAAACGAATGGTTGCGAGAAGCTAGGCCTTGGGTGTCACCCGCCTGTTGCGCCACCTATTTATTTATTAATTTTTTTTTTGTATAAGTGCATAAACTTTGTCTTGCCCTTATTGACCGTCAAATCCATCTTCTTCTTCTTTATTGAAAACTTACTCCAAAATTCTCGAGACAGCCCCCAAATAATAACGCCAGCATGTGATGTCTAATCAAAATTATTCTTCCTTATGCAAATGCTTAAAATAGTAGTAAAATCCATCCGGACCGTCGGGGTCAACTTTTTTTTTTGCTCGCGGGAATACTACTTTTCGCCACTTCTTTCCCCATGCCTTGTGCTGTATAGGTGTATAGTTCAAGCGTTGTTTTTCCTAACCAAGTTAAAGGTGTTTTTTTTTTATTTATTTTTTTTTTTAGCTGAAGATGTGAAGCGTTCGTAATCACTCGTTTAGCTTTTGATAGACTACGTAGCACTTGCTTAGACTTTTTCCCTGATTTTCCCACTGACCCAGTCGAATTTTAAGAGTTTACATAAGTAAGATTGCTCGTTCATCTTGAGCAGTTAGTACTCCCCGCGTACGCTCTTTCATGTTTTTGGCATATTTCTCTTGGTTTTTGAAAAAATTATACACAACCGATTGGCTTTTTCAATTTTTCGGGTAATTTCACGTAAACTGTGACCGTCCTCTTTGAAAGCGTAGATTTTTGTCATATCCGCGACATTCAATGGGTTTCTTCTACTCATGTTTACTAAAACTTTAATATTAATGTGAAACCACAGTCTCAAAACACAATGGCAAATTTACAAAAATTTTAGTAGCTATGACTATTCTTGATAGCGCTTTCAGAATTGAAGACCGAATAGCAACTGTCTGTATTCTATTGAACCAATTCTTAACGTGGAGTTTATTAGTGAATACAAAAAAGTTAACGAAATACAGGTAACTGTTCTTAACTAAAGGTCTCTTATTTTGGTCGTAAAGTGTGAGCAATAAAGTTGTCATACAGGAAAAGAATGCGGTTTTCCATTGGAGCATTTGATCCGGATCACTTTTTGCAGATCTCGATATTTTTCGAGATTGAATTTGAATTTGAATTTGTTTTCAAAACGGAATTACTAAATCCCTCTTGAAAAGCAAAAGAAACAAAACGTTAAGAGTGGACATGGACTATTGTGAAGCAATTGCTACCATCTTCGTCATATTATTCTTCTTCCTCGTCATCTGCGGATTTCGATTCTTTGTCGATATGATTATCCATATGAGGTTCGTATGTTTCCACCGACAAACGAAAACAATTTCAATCCGTTTTCATGTTTAAAGCCGAATTGGAGAATGACACGTTACGTACGACTCTGCACTTGAAATTTACACAGATGTATCTACACTGATTTTGGATGAAGTGCTGAAGTCTTCTCTCATTCATCTGAACTCAAGCCCGCCTTACGTCTACTTGACCACTGTAGCATATTTCAGAGAGGAAGTTTTTTGCTCACAACTTCGGGCAAAACAGTCTGTGATTGCACGAATAGACATACTGGTCAAAGAATTTCAAAGAAAATACATTAGGGGTATTCATGCAACGTCGTAAACTCGTCGTAAACGTCGTAAGTTTACGACGTGGTAAATGAACTGTCAAAATTTGTATGGAAAATCATTTACGACGAGATGGTAAACTTACTACGCGAATTGGTGTGGAAAACCGAGATGGTAAACTTACGACGAGGTCAATGTGACATTTCACACTTGAAATAAAGGCGCGAAATCAGGAAAAAATTACTTTGCATGCATTTATAATACTTTTTATGCATTTATAAATAGAAATTGCACATTTTACTATTCCAAGTGTAGGATAATTAATTAATACATCAAGTTGTATTGAAAGCAAGTTTTAAAATAGTTTCATTAACGAAATTTTCAATTCCAAACAAAGGATGTTCTCGTTCGCGGCAAAAAGTTTGGAATTGGAAATTTCGTTATTTAAACCCTTTTAAAACTTGTTTTCTTGATACAATTTGTTAGACTAACTAATTATTCTACACTAGGAATAGTAAAATGTGCAATTTTATCTTTATAATTGCATCAGAAGTGGTTTGTTCGTATTTTATCAATTCATTCGTTCCCTCTCATGTGAAACAAATGACTGGTTTACCATCATTTACGAAGGCAGCTATTTGGGGCCTTCATGAAACGTGCGTCGTAAACTTACCATTTTACGCGAATGGTAAACTTACGACGTTGCATGAATACCCTTATTATCTACCTACAACGAAGTTATAACGTAATAAACAAGTACCGGAAATGCCATTTTGTTTCTGCGAACCTATCTACCGTAGTAATATAAACAAGTCTAATAACAAGGTAGCAGTAGCTAGACTTACATCAATTTATAAGTTAATTGGTACCTTAAGAACCATATCTCATTTTAGTAAATATATAAGTGATTCATTTATGTTCGGAGTGGAGACGTGGGAAATTCTCGGGGTAGTTTTTTTCTAGATTCAAGTGGTATTAGAATGTGTGAATCAAAAATCATATTCATTATCTACTCTGAGATTAGAACAGTTAGATGATGATGCATCTTCTTGCCAGAATCCCCTGTATGTATGCTTAGCACAGTTCAATTCCACAACAGGGTGCTTATTCCCAAATTCCCTTACCTTACCACAAAAATGAGGATTTAGACAAGATGACGCGCTATCGTGCGACTTTAGCATCATACTTGAAAGAATTATTGTAAGCAATCTTCTCTTCCAAAATTGCTTGATTCCCTTGTTACGGAAAGATTAAATTTCTACTGTAATGCCCTCATTTGCAGTAATCAGCATGGCTTTGTAAAAAAGAGGTCTACGGTAACCAATCTTTTGTTGTTTACGAACTTTGTAATATCTGAAATCAGTAAAGGTAACCAGGTTGATGCGGTCTACACGGATTTCAGCAAAGCTTTTGATCGAGTTGACAATAAAATTCTATTATATAAACTCACAAAATTGGGATTTCCTATTTTCTTTTTAAAATGGCTTTCTTCCTTCCTTATTGGTAGATTTCAAAATGTAAAGTTTCGTAATAATATTTCGAAAAATATATCGGTAACCTCTGGTGTTCCGCAAGGAAGTCATATTGGACCTTTACTTTTTATTCTGTTTGTAAATGATATTGTCAAATTTTTACCTCAATGTTCTTTGTTAATGTTTGCGGATGACTTTAAGATTTATTTTCCGGGAAATAATTACAATTCTTTTCATGTTTTAAATTCATATCTTCAAAAATTTTATCTGTGGTGTTCTAAAAACTACCTCTCTTTAAATGTTTCTAAATGTTCAGTCATAACATTTTCCCGCTGTAAATCACCTGTCATGTATACGTATTCTTTTGACGGTGTAGTCATCCCCCGTGCTTCAGTAATTAATGATTTGGGTGTGCTTTTAGACACTAAGCTAACGTTTAATTACCATGTGGAGTCTATCACAAACAAGGCAAATAGAACATGGGGAATGTTAAGGCGCTATGCTTGTGAGTTTTCAAAGGTCTATGCTATTAAAACTTTGTATGTAGCTTTTGTTAGATCTGTGTTAGAATACGCCTCTATAGTTTGGTATCCGTACTATAGAATTCATATAAATAGAATTGAATCAATTCAAAAACGATTTCTAAGATTTGCTCTTAGAGGACTTCCGTGGCTTGACTTAAGCAACTTACCCCCTTATATATCTAGGTTAAAATTGATAAGCTTAGAGTCACTAGAAGTTAGGAGAACTGTGGCTAGAGTTGTGTTTGTTCATAGGACCCTAATAGGTGAGATTGACTCAATAGACGTTCTAAGCCTTCTCAACATAAATGTTCCATCCTTCAACCTGCGATGCACTAGATTTTTTAGAGTAAACCACTCTCGTACAAACTACGGTCGCTCTTCCTCAATTAACGGCTTAATGATATCGTATAATGCTAATTTCAGTTTAATAGATTTTAACTTGTCGATTTCCTCCTTAAAAAGAAAATTACTTGTAAATGTTCAGTCATAATTTGTTTGCTCTACGTTTACTTTGTAATTTCCTATTTGTTCTATTTAAAATTTTGTAATGTTATGACCTTATGTCTATGAAAGATTTTGTTCTTTGGTGACAACAAATAAATAAATAAATAAATAAATAAATAAATGAAACTCACAGGCCAAGACACAAAAGGCACGATCTTTGAAAAGTCAGTTCAAATACTTGCATACGCCGATGTTATGATGTTATTGACATTATTGGTAGAAGACAGCGAGCTGTCACTGTTACGTTTGTTAGTATAGAAACGAAAGCCATTAAAATAGCTCTAGCTGTCAACGAAGGCAAAATCAAGTATATATTATATTGACAGTATACACGAAGGGACACCCAACATCGGACAAAACGTCACAATCGACAGGCATAACTTTGAGGTATTAAGGAACTTTGTCTACCTCGGCTCTGCTATAAATTCTGACATTAACATCTCAGAAGAAAATAAACGACGAACTCTTTTCAAGCGCTGTTTCTTTGGGCTGAGAAGGCTAGCCCTATCCCGAACAACTAACGAGATTCTGTATAAAATCCTGATCCAGCTTTATGGTGCTGAAGCTTGGACTCTATCAATGATAAAGAAATCCTTCGACGCTTTGAGAGAAAGATTCTTCATAAAATGCTAGGACCCGCTTGAATTGACGGGCTTTGGAGAACGAGATACAACGACGAACTATACGAGTTGTACAGCGACATCGACCTGGTCAAAAAACTCCAAGTCAGTCGTTTAAGATGGCTAGGACATGTAGAGTGGATGGGAACAAATGCTCCGGGTCGTAGAGTCTTTGAGTTTAACCCGGAGGGACAACGCAGTATAGGAATACCGAATACCTCTCCTTAATTGGCACGGCGCGCAAGTATAGAAGTCGACCTCAACCAACTAGGAGTGCGCAACTGGAGGCAGTTAGCTAAGAACCGGGCTAACTGAAGAGGCTTTTTTGTTGAGGCCTCGGTTCACACCGAACTGTAGAGCCACCTAAGTAAAGTAAGTAATTTAAATTTTATTAATTGGTTCATTATATAGAAAACAATTGACCTTTTGTAGTAGAATTGCTAACCTTCATTCTAGCATTACTCAATTGACAAATATAAATATGTAACTCATTGAAGACAGACTCAACCTTCCGTCATCATAATATTTCGCAAAAAAAAAACAATGTCCTAAATTAGTCTTCAACATAATCAAATCAATTCAAATTTAAAATAGACACCTCCATCAGTCCATCCTCGTCCTTACTCAATGAGAAATCTTCTTGGGTGATAGAACCAGCAGGACTTATTGACAGTTGAAATAAACAGAAACCTTGACTTGTCAACGACAAACAATTCCAATAATTACCATCTAACTGTTAGCTGCAAATGGCGCTCACTATACTTACAACTAATTTCGAAATGTGTATTTCAATTGATGAGAGCATCAACAAAATAATAAGGTACACTACACACACAAGGAGCATCGAATTGACACCATCATTTCGAATGACATTTTCTTGGGAAAATTATAAGCACCCGCCATAACTGTTATCAAAGTAGAACTGTAATTTACCACCAACTGTGCGCTAGAGTGCGATGTCACATCTATTCATCTAACGGCTGACTGTAGTGTGCTTTGCATCCTTTCTACGGCCACTCAAACCCGAACTTAGAAGGATTCCTACTGAAACGGGGAGTTGCTGGTTGATTCAAACGAAATACACAATTGCACAAATACATACAAGTATATGTGGACTATCAAAGGGAACGATAGTATGAAATGCTTGTAATGGTAATGGGCGCTCTCAAGTCTATTTTGCGATTTGCTGCATGATTGGAAGACAATAATTTGTTTGGCTATAGACGAATGTTGTTGGGGGCAAAAGGATCACCTCCCCCATCGAGTTTATACATATAAAAGACACAAACGGATTGTAATCGAGATTATTTCGCTTCCAATTGCCAACAAGTTAGGTAACAAGAATAACTCTTCAATTCGAGTATTAGACGAAGAACAAGGATATTTTTCCAGAATCTGGATTAGCGGCTCCTTAGCGATCCCAGGAAAAATTATAGTCACAAGCATTTCGTGCGCATTTTTACAAAGTTCATTTGGAATAACTGAAGGTATGTGGAAAATATTTTTAATCAAGTGCATGTTTTAAAAAATAATAGTGCGAATATTTTTGTGAAAAGAAGTGGAGAAGAATTTTTATAAAAAAATATTTACAAAATAACTGGTGATAGTACATATTAAAAAAATAGTAATATAATCATAAGTGTGTTTGATGTACACTGAAAACCGTGCTCGAGACTTTAGTGCTCAGAGCTTAGTGCTCAGTTTAGCTGTCAATTCAATCAGAACTGTCATAAGGATGAGATCTTGTTTTTGTCAACTATAGCCCGCGATCCACTGACTGCTAGATATTGTACAAACAAATTTGCATCTAACCATTTGCGCTAGAGATGTCAATTTGTTGGTTTTTGACGGAGGATTGACGTGCCACTAGTCGTCGAGCGGTCAAAAAAACGCTGGCAGTGTAAACGCAAACTTTATTTTTAATATTACAATCATTTAATAAATCAGTTTAATTTTAATGTTAAATCTTTTGATTATTACCTACACTTTTCTAAACTAAGACCAAACCAAATTTCTGAGGTTTTCTTAGAGTTTTGACAGCCAAAAAACATAACATCGCGAGGTGGATTTCAAGTTAAAACGCTAACATTTCTAGACAGTAAGTGTGATATTTTGCCTCTACACAAAAAACAGAACTTTTCTTTGCATAATTCCATCTCAGCAAAAATAAGCACATTTTCCACAAGATCATACATACAGAGTATAGTTTGGAAATAATTAAAAAGCATTTATCGAATAACCATAAATATTCACATAAAGGAAAAAATGCATTCAGACTTATTCTACTATTCGAGTGATAGTTCGAATGCTACAACTTTTAAGTCCATATGACAGTGCATACATTTTTCATTTTCATTTTTTCCTCATTTTTATCACACTAAGGGCCGGTTTGTTCATCTTTGGTTAGGTAACTCTAATCAACGGTTATATAATCTGTTTTTTCTGTCAAGTTTTGACCAGAGAACCCATGGTTTGGTTAGTTAGCCTGTGAAATCGATAACCAGCCGATTTTGGTCAGTTATCGGCATTAACCAATGATACTCTGGAATTTTGTTCGTTCAAGTTTTGGCATATCAGTCAACAGCATAAAAGTCAACATAAATAAATGTCGACGCTTTTTCAACTGACAGATGAATACAATCCACGACAGTGTGGAAACAAATTGCATGCATATTCAATATTCATATCCAGTCATATTCAGTTAAATAAAAAAAATACATAAATCAATAAAATGCCAAAATAAAATAAGAAAATAAACAATTTGAACAAGGGATTAATTCTAACAACTGGTTACCCTCTGTCTGTTTCTGAAGACTAACCGCCAAAGGGAAGAGCTGACCACGCCAGTCAAATTTACCTTCACACGTAGAACCTTCAGACTCCGTCAGAGGGGATAGGCAGAGGGTTAGACTGTTTCGGTCACCTTTTGTCGATTCCTCTTGCCGCAGTCTTTCTTTTCTGATCTGCACCAGCCACCCTCCTAAGTAACGGACTGTCAGAGGCTACTAGCGGGGGGTTAGACTGTTTCGGTCACCCTCTGTCTGTTTCTGAAGACTAACCGCCAAATGGAGGAGCTGATCACACCAACCAATCTCACCTCGATAGTTAGAGGACCCCGTCAGAGGCAATAGGCAGGGGGCAGACCGTTACGGCTGCCCTCCACCTTGACCCGAAGACCAAGCCGTAACCAGGTGATGCAAAATTTCAAAAGATCCGACTGCCTCAGTCACTACCAAAAACCTCTCAACTAGGTAGGAAACCCAAATTCGCAAGTAGCAAAAGAATTCCCAGGGTGACGCCCGTTCTGGCCGCTTCCCCCCCCCCCCATTCTGTGCTATCACAATGGACCAAAACTATGGTCTAAGTGTGTCCCCTATGGGACAGCCACCTTACCTAACCTAACCTAACCTAACAACTGAATTGACGAATAATAACTGGAAAACTGGAACTATTTGTCGCAAATCTATGGTTTGGTGACCAAAGTGATAAATAGGTAACTGAACAAACGCTTTTTGGTTACCACAGAATATAATGGGTTAAAATAAATCTATAGTTACCTAACTGCAGTTTAGCCTAATCTGAACAAACCGGCCCTTAATCATGCTGAAAAGTCAACTGCGTTACGTGTAAAAAAGACAAAAAGTGAAGGTTTTGCGAAAGGGGTAGCAATTGTTTGCAAACCAATACAAATTTTCAATTTATTTTCAAAAAGTTAGACTTCAGAGACTTTATTTTAAATGCATGAAAAATGAAAAAAAAAATTAGTGGCATACACCAATTAAGGATTTCTCTTGATCTTTTGTAATGAAAATGAAGCCAACGTATTTTTGATAGCCCACCAAAAGGTTTATCTATCTCAGGTCGGTTTTAACTCTAAAGATATCTGCGCCCTGTTGAGGCTTAGTCTCCACATCAGTTTGAGAGAAAGCAGATATGCTGCTGTATATCCAGCAGTATAAACTCATTTGACCCTGTCTGATAATGCACAATTAAGTATTTAAGGAACTCGAACAACTAGTCCGTTTAGAATCCTGAAGAAGTGCGCCTCGTGAATGCTTTAAATTTAGCACATACTCCAATTATCGCCTTTCTAGTATTCAAATTAAGTAGTCCACATCGGGAGCTCATTCTAATCATACTACGCAATGGAGAACGGAGTCATCGAAGTAGTTTCCAGTATCAGTACGAAACTGTGATCGAAGTGATTGTTTGGTTAGTTAACCCAATGAATTTCTAAGCTTAGCAGAAAGTATGCATAGCTCGCCGTTTCGTTAAGAACTCGTTGACCATTAGAATCTATTCCATTTGCCTTTAACGAAAGAATTACTACCTCACTATGGGTGGCATAATCAGCTTTGAGGATGTTTTTAAAATGAAGATTGACATTTTTCGGGAACGCATTTGGAAGCCCTACTTCGTCCTGGTTCATGTACTTGACTGTCGTAGTTGAGTATGTTGTTTGGTAGTAAGACATACAATTTGTTGAAAAAGAAAGACTTTACAGGCCTTCATATTTCATCAACAAATATTTATCAACATTCAAGTCTTGATCGGAATAATCCTAGCAATGCGTTTTATATTTATGTGACCCACTGTTCCACCCCACTAGTTCTTATTTTGTTTAAAGTTTTCTTTTATCCTATACTTTTCTGAAAATGCAATATAAATGTTTTTAAAAATTGTTTGCCTCTTAAGAGATTCAGTTTGTGAGGTGTGCGGCTACACTGTGGCGTATACGCAACATTTTTCATTTGTTTGATTTTAATGTCCTGAATCATGTACGCGACTGTCATTTTTAGAACCAAAGTATAACTAGTCAGAAACACCAACTTGATTTTGCCGTGTCTTTTTTGTGGGCATTTCCATTTAATTCCTCTGAATTTGTTACCCAGGACTTACCTTTTATCAGCAGTAGATCGCTCCTACTATACATCTACTGACGTTTTTAAAATTTAATAAAATACTACAGACTCGAAATTCGTACTGTCATGAAACGGAGGGCAACTGATGGATATCCGGCGATAAGAATATTTACCGCAGGCAGTTTCTACGATCTGGAAGAGCCATCGACCTCCACAAGGGCTAGGTCCGAATCGACTGCAAAACAGGGACAAACACTCAATACCAACGCAGAAGACCAAGAACCCACTAATATCGAACAATACAGCTTTCGGAGTGCATTAAGAAAGACATATGCAGACTTTTGCAATGAGTCAACTATTCATGGATTTAGGTACCTGGCCAGTAACCGTAATCGTCGGGAAAGTGTCTTTTGGATAGTTTTACTATTAATCGGTGTAATTAAATGCATATATCTGATTCACATGCAATACGATCGGTGGCAGACAACCCCAGTGATACTTACCTTCTCTGAAAGAGAAATTCCCGTTTCGCATATACCATTTCCGGCCATCACAGTTTGCACCGAGACCAAGTTTGTAAAAACTGAGAGTATCAATTTTACACGATTTTTTAACTACATACGTGGATACGCTGACAAGCCGTGGCTTGTTGAGCCCCCTGCATGGCTTACAGAGGATGAGTACCTCAAAATGAGAGCTCTGCTACAAGTGTGTGGGAATTACTTAGTAGATGGAATTAACTTTCCCGACTACCCTGCAATGAGTGTAGTAGACCACCTAAACGAGATTGCTCCGTCATTTGAAAGCAATTTTCTCTTCTGCCTGTTCAATCAGACAAAGGGTGAGTGTGCACCGCTTTTCGAGAAGATCTACACCAAAGAGGGAATCTGCTACTCTTTCAATGCCTTGAACGAAACGGAGCTCTACCGCAAAGATACCTATCAGTATCAGTACTTTGAAGACGATGAACATGTGAGGAAGCGTCACAAGGATGTAGATTGGAGCATAACCGAGGGATATGCCGACATAGATAATTACGATACATATCCGGAACGCGTCATCGGAAGTGGAATCAATGCAGGCTTGCTTGTGGTTATGCAAGGACATGAGCAAAATGCCGACTATATATGTCGTGGACCGGTACAGGGCTTCAAGGTGGTCTTGCACTCACCCGATGATGTGCCACAGGTTGAAAAACATTTCTTTCTCGTGCCGTACGAACAAGATGTCCTGATTCTGGTTAAACCCTTGTATACTATGGACTATGTCAAGCAGTACAAGCCAGAACGACGAAAGTGTTACTATCCAGAGGAACGTTTTCTACGGTTCTTTCAATTCTACACCCAAAATAACTGCGAGATTGAGTGTCTGTCGAATTTTACACTGCGCAAGTGCGGATGCGTGCAATTCTCAATGCCAAGGCTTCTGCAGACAAAAGTTTGTGATGCCGCGCAAATAAGTTGCTATGACCAGGCGGAGGATGCGTTTCTACTGTCGGAGTTCACTGGGCTTGGGCGGGAAGAGGAAAAGTGCAACTGTCTGCCGGGTTGCTGGGCAATGGACTATAGCGTTGAAATATCGCATGGCATTTTCAACATCGATAAGGTAGTGGAATCTCATGGCAACAAGGATTTCATTGAACATTTTAAAAAAGCCGAGGTGTCACGAGTGACGATATATTTTCGGGCAAACGAGTTCACCGCATGGAAGCGGTCCGAATTTTTTGGTATTGGCGACTTTTTGGCACATTGTGGTGGTCTGTGTGGACTATTGATGGGGGTGACAGCTGTCAATTTTATTGAGTTGTTTTATCATTGGACTGTTTGTTTGTTCCGAAACACTAGATATGTGTAGAATTTATTATATTAAATGTTAATGTTTATAAAATTTTTTGATTGAATGTTTTTTTTTTGAATGTGTTAAAAGTCATGTACGGGAACGCTGCTATGACAAATCAGCCCAAAAAATGTCTTCGCCTAGAACTTGCAGCATTTTTAGGGAAATGAAAAGATGCCTTCTCTCTTCTGTCCATTTTTTTAGAACGAAAACAGAAATTAAGTTAACTGTGGCTTAAATCTGTCAAATTTGATCAAGATCAAATACCTGTCAACTATTCCACTAGAAAATAGAGAATAGGCGAAACTTTCGTGGTGTGTCCCGAGTAATGCTAAATTTAGGACTCCATTGTTGTGACTGGGGTAAACAAAGGTTGCCCAAAGGACGGCATTCTTTATCAATATTATTATGATGCTAATGTGGTCTTCACCAAGTGCCAAACGTCATTAGAACTTATTTCAGTATTTTAACAATTGTCAAAGCTGGCTGCGGATTGCTATTCTGTATTCACTTTTAGAGAAAACGATACAACGCATGTGACCAACCACCTATTAGTTCAACTATCAAGTTGAGTTGTCGCTTAAAACTAAATCTAAGGAACGCTCATGCTCAATGTGGCATACGTGCTTGTATGCAAAACGGTCATTTTTAATGAAGGTATTCGCACAGCACATTATACTCTTGACTGTGGAGCCAGAGTGTGTGGCTATGTAGGCGCTCAATCAGTTGCCGTAGTGCCATGATATATATGTATAGATATATATAATTATCAGGTTTAAGGCTAACGTATGGCTTATTACTTTTCAAATTACATTACGGTAGCATTTTAATTTAAAAGTCATGTGAGTGAGCAGCCACATTAGTTTATAAAGACAAGACATACCTATACAAAAGAAAATAAATAAATATAAAAGAAACATCAAAGCAACATCAGTTTGCCGCCATATTAGTTTAATTCAAAATTTGTTCGCTCTTCAGCTCCACTTCATCGCAAGTCTGCTATCGTATCGTCGCGTCGCTACTGCGCTGCTGTATGACATGACAGCAGCCAACTGATGGCATGAGTGCGAGTCTCAAATGTCAGTTATTTAATTCAAAAGATATTGGATTTCCCTCGTCTATTTTTAAACCATACTTTGCGGTTGCAATCGGTTGCAATGAACTCTGTATTGATTTCCTGTTGTGTGTGAGATGACTTAACCTCTAGGGGGTGACTTTCGAATATGAATTCGAACACCTCCGCTTTATCTGACACCCAATTGGTCTAATCATGGCATAATCTCGATTGAAATACTTCAATTCATAACAATGCTGTTATTACCTACCCACCATAACGGTTATAATTAGCCGAAAAAAACGAATTGTCCAGCCTCCCAGTTCCCAGTGCTCAGTCGAAGTACTATTTCGCACAGTTTACGGGCTGAATCTGACACCTGACTGCTAATTTGTGCTCAATTCGCTTTTCGTTGTGTTGTTATGTGATCTTGTTTGCCACTTGTTTATCTTTATCTTTAATTCACAAACAGCTTGGTTATCGATTTAATTCCACAGCATTAACATGCATTTTGGAAAATTTCCACTGATGAGAGTTACCTGTACTGTTCGAAAGAATGACAAACACTTGTGCAGAAATGTAGATACCTTTAAACAATAATAGCCTGTACATACATATGGCTTGGCATTACAGGTATATCACACAGGTCCAATTAATTTATGCAATGCACACATACGACTGGCTCGGGTGACGATAGGTCTCGAATTTCAAGGTGCATGCCGGTACCGGTATCGCCGTTTTCCGCATGTCATGAATGATAAAAAAGATAAGAATTTCAAGAGCTCGAAGAGAGACCACCTCTGTCTTAAGAGAAGGTGCGATGCAGGAAAACGTTTGATTTATCGACTAACGTAGTTTCATAGAACAGGTAACGACTTTTCATTTAAACTTGCTGATGGCTTTTTATCAACTGACAGTTCATAGCGCTTTCTATATTCTGCCGCTAATATTAACTATTTACGAAAGCGTGACAGTTCTAATGTCAAACAAAATAAAATTAGTTTTCTTTTGACAAATCATGAAAGGTTTGGATTTTTTTTGCTACAGATTATATGAGACAGATGATTGTGTACAGCTGCTTTAACGTCATATTATATTATCCGACGTTTATTTATTGACTAGTCTAGGTGTCACTGTAGGATTTGGAATAGGTGCAAGGTTGGGAGATCTTGGCATAGGGGATATCGCCCCGGGAGGTTTTGGAAAAAGAGAAGAAAAAAAATGAGGGATTATGTCCAATAAGGGATTTTGGAAAAGGGGATAACGTAGGGAGTGAGCGAGTGTTTTCAGGTTCGCTTTCCAGAATCCTCAAATCCTCTGTGCGTCCTCTCTTTAATTTGAAACATATATTTAGTTCAGGAAAACCTGAATTGGTAACTAGTCGCAAACTTTTTTGTATCACTCATGTCATAAGTAAAGGTTCAAAATATATTTTCATTGCTTTAATTAGAATCTCCAACTAATGTCAATTTCCATTCGGCAAGAAAAAATACTTTTTTTTTAGAGTCAGAACAGTTGTCTGTCAAATTCGTTTTCCATTGGGATTCCACTCAGATTCAGAACACTTTTGCTAATTTCGATTCGAGAACGAGGTAATATCTTCCGAGCACTCATTTTCGTTTCGTTCTGCGCATCTGTCAAAAAGGCATGCTTTTCAATTGAGATACGAATGGGGTCACATTGTCAGCCATGAAAATTCATGCGCGCGCATATTATTTCTATACGTTTATTGTCAGGGTCACATATGCCGCCATCTATATATTACCTTTAATATGTGTACTGTTTGTGTTAAAGTTAAAGATAAAAGTAATAGTGAACAAATCTGAAGTGATGATCATTTTCAGAATGCCTGTTCAATACGCTCTGCGTCTGCATGTTAGTTGAGGCCTATTGAAGGTGGAGAAGTTTAAGTATCTCGATGGAAGGAGCAATGCTAAGTTTTCCTGTAGGCTCATGGTCATGCTGGAAAACTAAACTTAGTGTCAAAGCTAAGTTCTCAGTTTAATTCGGTGTTTGTTCCAACTCTTACCTATGGTCTTGGTCATGAAAAACGCACCTATTACATATTTAGTTTTATTAAATTATCTCTCCCAAATGTATCTACTCAAAATTTAGTTTAATAATTTGTACCCCCAAATCGGTGGTGTCCCATTTCGATGAACTATTCACATAATAATGGCTGCGTTCCTTTGACCGCTAAATGACTAGCGCGCATGCCAAACTCCATATAAAAAAAACTGACATTTCATCATTTGCGCTAGAACTCTAGCACATATTGTGAAATGTCAGTTTATTTATATGGCGAGTTTGGCATGCCGCTAGTCATCTAGCGGTCAATGGAACTTCATGACACTTGACTTGCTTCATTTCCGGCTGCATTGCGACAATAATTTCAGGGTTCTTAAAAAAAATTTTAAAATGCTCGACAGCTAAGTGGACAATATCATAATGTATAAAATGCTTGAGTTTTCAAAAGTAAGTTTTATTTCAAAATTTGCGGTGAAAATTTGGTAGGTCCACGGAAGCTCGCGGTCGGCTGTCTATTTATGACTAGTTTGTGGTGCCGTTGTTAAACAAATCATACAAAACAAGATGTAACTAACAGACTATGCTATATGGCATCAGGGATATGATATCCGAATTTCAACACGAATAATCTTATATTTTACTACTGTTAAAAAATACGCAAATCCAGTCGGAGACTGAATTTAAGTTCATAGTAGCCGTTTTCCGAACGGAATCTACGTATTTTGTTCACGAAAATCTATTTCCTCGACGAACAGATGTCGGAGACCATAATCGGAGATAATTGACATCTGTCTGTCAAAAACAGATGCAAAAAACGCAACCCTTACCCCATCGCAATGTCGGAGAAAAGTTCCGAATAGCTGATCGGAACGATTACCATGAAGCAACATTTTTCTTTCGGAATGGATACCATGACAGCCGACTATTTCTTATCTGACAGATGACATTTGTCTTTTTATCTTTAGTTACCTATTGCTAACAAAAATTACGATTTTAAATTCACTATAATGAAACCTTTTTCAAAAATACTTCAGATTGTATGCATCCCTTAAAAAAAAAACTCACTCTCAAGCCTAATCGTTATTCAATCCAAATAAATCCGATGTAAAACCGCAAACTAAACGCGCTACTGTTACGCACAATTGAAATTATTCAATGGGGGGATATATTCAATTTGTGAATCAGACTCCGCATGGAAGGCCCACACACAACAAATTCGTATTTAGTTGGTTTGTTTATGCATTCATGGGCTGGGCTTTGAGCGCGTCTCCCTGCCTTTAGTTCTTTCTCTTTGGTTGTCCGTTGTATCGTAATCCGTAAAATATTTGCTTCAGCAAAAACAACTACCAAAAAATAAAATAAACGCAGTAACTAGTTCGACGGAAGACAGTGATTTCCTTTTAGAATTTATATCCAAAATCGCTCTATTCCATATATCGTTGGAAATTCGAAAAGAAAATTTCACACATTTTCATTGTTTCGCTGTGTTTTTTGTTCGTTAACCGAAATTACCGTGTGACCCGAACCGTTCCGTTCCGTGTCGTCGTGTCGTCGCTATAGTTTTCCTTCCTGTTAACTTGCCAGCGATTTATGTCACTTTTGCGATTTATACGGTTTCATAGTGTAAATTGATGTGAATCATATGCCCGAGTTAACACTTGGAAAAGAATAATAAAAATATTCGCTCAGTTTTTCGCTCAATTCGTATCACAACAAGCTCGCGAATGATGATGGTGTGAAACCAAACGCAATTAGATGATGCGATGAAATATGCGTGGAAACTCTTATGTTGACGGCGACTGCTGTATATTCGCTTTTTCACAATGAATGTGATGATTTGTTTAGTGTGCGTCCGTAATTGTGGATGCTAACTGCAGTGGCCCTTTGGTTAGTCAGTGCGCACAAGTTTAGAGTGTTATACACAACACAGTCTTCTATGTATCCGGATCATCGAACAAATAAAGATCTAACGAAAATTCACACAAAATGGAGAAAATTAAATCGTGCAGAGAGGATATGAATTGTTTTTCCATCGCCAGCACGCACACACTTGCGCCAGCACTTACCTAGATACACCTTGGATTATTTTGTGGATTAAACTTGCGTTAATTTAAGATCACCTTTGGCCGAAAATAAAATTACCATTCATTGGCCGAAGGCAAACGTAAAAGTGTTTAAGGTAAGTAATTTGAATATTTATCAAGTTCTGGCAATGCCTTGAGAAAGAAGATAAAATTTGAAATTCAATTTGCACCCCTATAATGAAAGGGAGAGGGGGGGGAGCGCAATTTTCGGTTTTATTTCAATTGCACTATGAGAATATAGTCCGGGTTGGCCCAAATTTAGTTTATTGACACTCCAAGCGGGGACACTTGATTGTCATATTATACATATGAATTATTGTTACAAGGCCTTCCTGTCCGCACATTGAATGGAATTGTCAAAAAAAAAAAACAGAAATGTTTACGACAACACAATTGTACGCATTCCGTAAAAAATATCTACGTGTGCTATTATGCTGCAGTAGGGAACTGTGGATTGGAGTAGGTACATTTATGTAGTGCAGACGCTGTGTAGACACTATGGCGACGACGCGACGATGGTGTATTACAGTTTTTAGTGCTCGTTAATGTCGTGTGAATAGTGGTGCTTTGGCATTGAAAATGCTCGTTCATACTTGGCAATTAGATTCGGAGACAGCTCCGATAGCTCCACTGCGTTTAGCGGATGTAGTAAAGTGGATGCGGTATCGTGTGACTTCCTTAGCCATAATACCTACTTGTAGAAGGCGAGCCATACGTACTTATGTTCAATATTATTTATTTGTGCAGACTTGAGTGGAGTTAAGGGTGAAAGGGTCGAAAAGTTTTCAATTATTTAATCACTTTTGGTAGGTAGGTGTGGTGCTCCGACAGGTTGCCGGACAGACATTTTCACACTCTAATCAGAATAAGAGGAACGTCACAACATAAGTTACAATACAATATTGACCTTCGACAACCTATAAGAGTTTCATAAATATTGTATTTATAGTCTCGCATTAGAACTAGACCAGTTTTCCACACTAGTTGGTACGTTTTTTTTTTACTTTTTTAAGTATTATACCCTATTTTACGAAACCAGCTTAAAGTTGCTCCCAAGTACATAAATATTAAGAATATTTTCTGAGTACTGCTTCGTTAAATATATTTTGAAGTAGGTCGCTTTCATTCTGTCGTTGAAGTTTTCAACTGACAGGATGTGTATATAGAATGACAGATGTATCAAATGCAATGTTGAATGCGACGAAGGGGGTAGGATTTTTTGTCGGTTGACAGTAATAAATCTTTGAGCTCACTATCTCGCAAGAAAATAGTCAAACTTTCGATCAAAGTATGTACATACTTACTTATATGCATTCATAAATTAAAGGTGTTTTTTTAGAGTTATACTTGAAGCTAATGTTAAAGTTTATTATATTAGCTTTATTCAATAGATAATTGTATGCCATCACTGATTAAATATGATTTTTGGCATATGCGTACCACGGCTAGTTTGCATGAAGCGCAATCGAGATGTCCAATTTTCGATCACTTTATCGAGCAACTGGGCCCAGTATATCAGCAATAACACGGCGGATGTTGACTTCCAAATCGTCCAACGTCTCTGGTTTATCGGCATAGACTTGTGACTTTACATACCCCCAAAAGAGAGTACCTAATGTAAAGAAATTAGATCACAGGATCGTAGAGGTCAATTCACAGTTCCATTACGCGAAATTATGCGCTCAGCACATGTTTCCCGCAATAAATTGATGGTGTGTCGTGTTGTGGCATCTTATTGAAACCAAAGTTCTGTCACGTCAATGCCATTCAGGTGAGGAACGAAGAAGTCAGAAAATATTCCACAAAGTCGATGGACAAAGGTCCAATTCAGAGTATATCCATTAATGAGTAGGGACACTCTCCACGTGTTTCTTATCAGTTTACAATTTGCAGTACACATACACGAGAAATAGACGGCACTAAAAGTGCTCTAGTAAAAGAGGGATGGAAGAGTAGTCGAACTATTTCAAAATGTGGTACAGGGTGTGACATAAAAAAAAGCAAAATCAATTTGTAATATTTCTTATTGAACATTTTATATCTAATATATATTCACATGTGTGCTACACTTAAATATTTTTGTTTGTTGGTACATTTTTTGTTATTTTTATTGAACTTTTTTAGAATAAAGTAAACCCGTACTCGGACGTAAAATTTGATAAGAAATTCCTTATTTTGATTTTTGCAACAGTTGTAATGAAATTCATTTTTCAAAAAGTTAAAAATATTCCCCTCAAAATTATTTAGGTAGTACATATTTGGAAAACAAGAAATAAATTTTTGTTCAAGATTCTCTAACGAGTCTAAAAATTCTTGATTGGCCCGTGTCAATTTCGCATTTTCATATTCTTTAAAATCTGTAAAAAGGGAGGAAACGTTAAGTTGCGGACTCAATTTTAACTCACACTTGTGGTTTAGGCGGTATTTTTGTAAAATATAACCTGCGAAATAGTAGAATGCATTATCAATACCAAAGTCCACAGTTTTATAGTCAGGTTCAGTTTTGAAAGCGTAAACCAAATTGTCCTTATTTTGTTTTTGTGGTTCCATCTGCACTTCAATGTCTGGAAGTTCCAGGTTAGCAGTTGGCTCACAGTTTCCACGTGTAATATCTTCCATATACTTTACCGAAAAAGATCTTTTAAATGAACAGATGAATTGAAATGGAGTCAGCATCTTGTTATTTCCCCCTCTTTTACTTCTCTTCTTTTATTTCTGTAAAAATGCCAATTAAGGCATTTATATTCTGTTGCCATCCTTTTATAAAACGCATTTTTTTAGTTACATTTCTAGAATTTTCATGAAAAGTCATATTTTCAAAAAATAAATTCATTTCATGCAAAAAAGTAATTTGTTCCGGGTTTGCGAAAAATATGGCCTTCTGAATTTTTTGGATTCTCGAAATTTAGATGAATTGAAAATATCAAATAACTTATCTATTTTGTCAATAATTTCAGCGGTATTAATAGCTGTTGAAGATACAGCACCGTGACTAGCTAGAGTATAAATACCAGCTGCAAATGTTGCACTTATCGTTTGAGCAGCAAGCCTCACCCTCATCTTTTGGAAATTGTTGGGAAAAATGTGCTCATCTGTCAATTTGGGAGCCATTCGAAATGAATTATTTTTATCCCATAAATAAAAGTTCACAACGTCTTTCCAATTTGCTTTTTTGTTGTCAACAGCAATATCGTACTTCATGAAATTTCGCCAGAATGATTTTAAAAGATGAGGGCTATCGAACATATAAAATATTTTAGTATTTTCTACATAAAAAAATGGCTTTTCAAAGGGAATACCAAGGAGTCTATTTAGACCAATGAAATTTCCACCTTGATCTGAGATTACAAGCCTAGGTTTCATATTCACTTCAATTAATTGCTTAATGCATGTAAATAAAATTTCATTTAAAGTCCTAGCTGGGTATTTTGAAATATTTAACTCCAAAATTTTCTTTCTGCTCTCGCCCACACGCCAAACATTTAACATAATGTTTTCCCATTATTTTATTTAAAGTTCTTAAACTATGCAAACTTGCACTTCAACTTTTAATTTTCACTATTTTTAATTGTTTGCCACACGCACTGACACTGAACACCCTTTACTTCGTCAATTGATGGTAATGAACGACTGATAACAATCCAACTCCAGGTCGCCTTTAAAAATACGTGCGAAAAAAATGTAAACAATCCCCTCTACAACCAACCTAAGTAATTAGTATGACCATCTGCTGTGAATTATATTACCTAAAAAGTGCTGGCAATAAAACTTAAAATCGTAAAATATGGTAATTAACGAAGTCGTAGCAAGGCAAAAGGGTTGAATTTCGTGATAGAGAATGAAACATTTCTTTTTCATGTCCATAACAAAGACCATTTAATCAATAACCAATGGGAAAAACTACAAAATTTGTTTTTTATTACCAATTCTACGAAAGCAAAGCTGGTTACCTGATCAACCTGCATGGTTGAGAGAAAATACTAATATACTGACATCACTTCAGGTCGCCTTTAAAAATGCTTTATGAAAAAACCCACAATCGTTTGTCGTACGCAGCAAGCCCCATGTAGTGGTACAGGCAAAATGTGTTGTGTACCCTTTTTTTCTCAAGCAGTCGTTGTATGCAGGTAAAAAGTATACTTTCGACCTGCTTCCACTTATTGTACGATTTTTTCTGCATTTTGCTTTGTGGTAGTAGGAAATGCATATGTAGAGAGAGTGTCCCTACTCATTAATGGATATACTCTGGTCCAATTGCTGTGCATGATGGCAAATCGACTCATTCGAATTCTCCTCAACATTGCGCTCCACAACGGCAATAACTTCTTCTGCTCGCAGACCGTTTGCCGTCTTTAGGTATTATTCACTAGAGTGTAGATCCTTGGTGCGAAAACGTTTCATCGTGTTCCGAATAACTTGTTCAGATGAACGATTATGTCGACCGTAAAATGGATGGTAATGGCGAACCAAGCCGTGATTTTCAAAATAAGTTGTTCTGGCGTTAATCTATTCACCGTAAAATGCCAAAACGTACTAACTACAAATCGACTTTTAGCTATCAAATTGACAATCTGTGGAAACAGTGTTGCCAGTTTAAAAACCAAACCTCTAAAAAATACTACTTTTATATTTGTATTTTTGTTATTCTCTATTATTCTGATTATTTTCAAAATACTAAACTCAATTTATTAGCTATCTATAGATTGTATCCGCACAACAACACCTCATCATCCACTTTCAGTAGCCTCTCTAATACACTTAAGCTTCGCTAACGTAATTGATTTTTACTCACATTGAAAATGGCGCCCAACGTGGGACCTGCAAAAATAATCATTAAATTTTAATAACGTTTTAACCAAAAGAGAAAAACTAATGGAATAAATTATTTAATTAATGGGCGTTTTCCACATTAGGTATGTAAAACTAGTTCTCTTAAGTGGCCACCATTAAAATTCTTGCATGTATCGGCTATTTTTTTTAAATTTTGCATGTTATTTTGAAGTATTGCCGATAAGATTTCTGCTCAGATGTAGTCTTTCAGCTAAACTCCGTGGTTTGTTGACAAAGACCTTATCTCCTTTTGATAGACCAACAGACTAAAGTCTGCAGTCGAAAGTCTGGGGATTGTTGCGGCCATTTAAACCCGTGCATCGGTTTTTGAGATGACGCCTTTTGGAAATTATAGTTGCAACGTCTTGCTGAAACCAAATGTACTCAATATAGTTGTCTGCTATGCATGTCTTACCCTACGTCCTAATTGGCAACCATTGCGCTACCGAGCAACGAGCGATGATCCCTGCATCAGATGATCAAAATATCAAACTGCAATAATCCTATTGTGTGTAATTCCATAAGACCTCAGATAAATTGCATAATACATTACGTACACCTCATTACCGACTTAATCTTACAATAGCTTTCGCCACGCCTAACAAGGCCACCATATTAAAGCATAAAATTGTTGTCAAGCACTCAATCAAACGTCCACTGAAATGATATTCTATTACCGACTAAATACCACCCTTAGCGCTGTCGACACCATGTTAAATGTCAAACAATTCAATTAAACAATTTAAATAATTGCAACCTTAAGACCTTATCCCAAGCATATCAATTAATCTCATACTATTTGTATAATAAACGATTAATGCGGTTTCATTTTGTTTTTCTATCCCGCAATCCGAATCCACATTGCAATAGTTACGCAAGGAAAACTCTCCACTCAGACATTATTCGAGTCGAGTACCTACTTCTACAAAAATGTATTTGTATTGACAACAAACTGTTGACAGCTACGTAATTTTCCACCCATCTACGGTAAATGAAAAGCGAATGCAGTCCAAGCCTCAAACAAATCCATAATATCGCATACACAATCATAGCGATACAAATTCGCGGCATGTCTCTTCACTGTAACTGTTTATAATGATTGCATTACAAATGTCATTACTATTATTCAATTTGCCGATTGTGAACCTCGGTGAGTGTGTGTCGGTGTGCACGCCGCTGTGCATAGGGAAAAGTGTAATAGCTGTAGCGTTCTTATTCAAAGGAATTTTGTCTAAGAGTATGGAAAATATCCCCCACCCCCTCCCCCACAGGTGCCGTCGGTTGTACGCCTTCAGTACCAAGGTCTTTACCACTCGTCAGATAATTACATCAATCAGATTTAGCTATTCGTAATAACAAAAGTGGAAAATTATAATTCAACTTGTTATACTCTATATCTATACTAATACCAGTAGCTGCGTGGTATGTGTGTGTGTGCAATTCCTTTCGGGTGATTCAGTTTCACTTGTCGGATGTAGACCAAAACAGGGAATTATTATTGTCTTTAAGGTGGAATTGAATTGGAAATGTCAGAGCCTCAGACTCAGAGTAGTGTAGGTAATGTAGGTGCCTTCTGGCTCGGCGTGGCGATTTGTTGTATACACTTTCTATTGCCGGCCGGAGTTTGGAATTATATAAATATTATGCATTTGTTTATGGAAAAACACGTTGTACCTACTATTATCGAATGAAAATGTGTCAAATCGAAGTAAGAGTTGACGCAAGTTTGTAGCGATTTTAGGAGTTTCAACGAATAAATCGGAAAGCATCAGACATTCACAACTTGTTTTAACTATAAACCTCGCCCTATACCCTTAACAGTTTTGAAAACTCAGTGATGGAGAGAAAGGAAAAGGGATAGCGAAGAGTTACAGATTTGATTTGAAAGGAAAGAGAGTGAGGTGTGAAGGTGAAGGCAAATTATTCCATATTCCATACTGGCCTTCTGTATTTAACTGTGCGCCGGAAAGCAGGCTTCAGGGTAAAACGATGTGCAGAAGTTGCAGCACTTGTGCTTCGAGTAAACCGACAGACAAGCGGGACACAACTATTGGCGTTTTTTTTTTGTTATACCCACTTCCCAAAAAAATACGCCATATTTAAGAGATCTATTGAGCTTTTGAAAATCCGAATTCCTCTCGAATTATACGATCCGCATTTACTTGTTTTGTTTAAAAATTGTTACACCGTCGGGATGACCAACTTCCCTGGTGTACCATTCTCTCACCGGGTAAACACTCTCAATCTCTAGGCGAAGCAGTCCTGGAACTGCTTATTGCATTACTTCAGGGTGGGCTATTTTTCTGGCCTCTATGTGCTTTATTTTTAATGGCAAATTTATATTCTGTACTCTTCTCTTTATGTTCATCACATCTCGACGGTATTGTCAGAATTGTGTGCGGTTTACAGCCTCCTCTTTTCTCTAAAATCTATACATATAATAAAACTGTAGGATTTTTCGTTGTCAGCTTAAAACTCGAAAACTACTGGACAGATTTCAATGAAACTTTTTTTAAAATGTTCCTTAAGACCGTGAGACTGCTATAGGCTAGGTATGTCGTTTATAGCCACGCCCTTAGGAACATTTTTTAGCCAAAATGTATTTTATTTAGTGAAAATATATACGTACACATATACGTTGCTACAAATGGATGTTTATACTTTTGCGATCGTGCGACAGGACCAACAAAAACAAAACAAGACTAGCATATATATACTACACATTGGAAAAGGGTTGATTTGTTTTCGCAGTGAGTGCTATGGTCAGTTGTATAAAGGTATGTATATTATGATCGTATGTCCGATGCAGGATGAGGATGGGGTGCGTGCTGCAGTATGGCATGGGGTATATTTATAATCTTCATCTTCATAAGAGAAGAGACGTATAATAGAAAACAGGGGCCAGATCGCGTAAAATAAAAACGATCGAAGGACGTCGTTTTCACTAAAGCTGTCTCTATCATATCTGTGACAATAGACAGAGACAGCTATTATCGAAACGACGTCGTTCGATCGTTTTCATTTTACGTGATCTGGGCCCAGGTTTCATTCTGATGTGGTACGGTAACAGTGTAGGGTTGGGGTAGGTAGTTGCTTGGACAAAGGAAAGGAAATGCAGTATTGCAAATAAGTAGCAGGATCTAGGAGAGGAAGGAATTTTATTTTTCTCCTAAAAGCGCGAAAACTATACTGGACTGGACAGATTTCAATGAAACACTCAAAGTGTAATTTAAAATGAACCAAATATAATTTGGTGCGAGCGGGCAAGGCGAGCACGGGTCCAGCTAGTATGTATATATAGCTTTTCGCTAGGATATCGTCCTGGAGTTAACCTATGGTTTCTTTCTTTTACTTACATTATTACCCCTATCTACATGTCTCGTTAATACTACACAAAGTCAAAATTATCTTGGCATTTGTATACCTAATTTCTTCACACTTATCATGAAGTTATCTCATATCCAAAAACCGTCAGCCAAATTATTCGACCGACTTCTCCAGTATTTTGGGTGTCCAGCTGCCAACATGGACTCAGACCAGACCATTACATTGTTGTAATTGCTCGTCGATCCCTCAGCTTATCGAAAATCCCTCTGCCACCATCATCAAGTACCCAAGGCCGGTTGTATCCAGCGCTAGGTTTCACTCTAAAGATAATTATGTGACTCGCTTGAAAGATGTCTCTATACCTAACCATTCAACTACAAAAGTCTAATTGCTCTAGGGCAACGAAAGCCAATGATAAACTTGAATAACTGCTACAAGCTTAGTGGAATAAAAATATTCCACATCCGTGTGTTGCAACATAGGTATTTCCGAAACAATTACTCTAAAGTCTAAAACATTAGATCTCACCCAATAAAACGAAATCATTCTGGATAATCTGCGACGATTAAGACATTCCTGTGGTTTGTTAGCCATTTCAAGTTATCCGCAATACATCAGGCCGCACAACTTTGCCTGAGGTTATTAAGGTTAAAAAGAGAGCATGCTCGTGCAAAGATCAAAATATTCTGAGAAGGCCCAAGTCGAAAGCCTTTCGTCAAGTCCAGACCTAAATGACGAAATTTGATAAACAAGATCAACAACTCTTTTGCGGTTACCAGATACAAATAACAAACTTAACCACAAGGTCAAAAAATCTTCCTGGCGTTTTATAAAATGTACCATATAATCGCAGTGCAGTGCTACTACTATACATAAGCTTTGTTTGAGACTTTTTTTAATACACAAATAACATGCCTTTTAATGAGAGCCATACCTGTCATCAAGATTGTAATCACCATTATTGAGATAAACTCAAATTAACTGGCAAACAGTGGCACTAAAGCAAAACATATTAATGTCAACCAAACATCAAAGAAATTACGATAATTACTACTACAAATAGATACGAGTTATATTGCATTAATTTATCATCCGAGAGAGTCCAATAATCGTAGGCGCTTATAGGGAAACGTTTAGGGGAACTATATGCGAACAATCGACGCGCGCTTTTGTTTAGATGACTCTGCACTATATCTCTCCCAGTGACGTATTTATTGATGTTTTTCACTGCAAATTCTACTTTTAATTAGTTTGTTTTGATAGTTGTTCGCATTAATTTATAACTGCACAGAGTATTGTATATGAGTAAGAAATATTCAGGAAATTTTATATTTGCTATTAAGCCGCTTAAGCCGCCGCCTTTGAGCCATGTAACTAATTGGCCATCTGATGAAACTTTAAAAGATTCTGGTGATTTACCGCCAGATAAAGACAGCCATTCATTGCCTAATTGTTATAGGTAATTGTGTTAGCATTGACGTCAGTGCAGCGTACCTATACTGTCATTACGTCAATCGACCAAATTTTAAAACTTTTCTCTTTGCTGCGAAACGTTTCGTGCAATTATTCATCATGGCACTTGACTTGTTTAAATTATAGCGAAAAGTCCCAATTTGACCATCTCATTCGGAATATCTACTTAATCTTTGGTCGCTATAATGCGAATGTGTACATATAAAACGAATGGTTGCGTTTCACCTTTTTTTTACGTTTACCTTTACAAAAAAAACCGCAGATATCGCTGAATCATTGTTGTATTTTCTTGCAATGTTTTTTTCGAGCAAAAATGATTAATCATGATATTCCAGTAAAGCATATCTAACATATCCTATAAAATTCATATCTGCAATTGGTCTTAACATACCTAGAGTAACATAGCTTAACTTAACTGGTCCATGATATGACGTTTGTCAAGATAAAACCTCCCAAAAAACGGTGTTATCTACCTTGTTTGGTTATTTTTTGTTTACTACTTATAAAACATCACAGATTATGCTAGTCTGTTAAGATTATACATTTTAATGTCGATTATATCTATACCTATTTGCTGAAGTGTCGACGTCAATACAATAGATTATTATTACCTTTTCGTCGCATTGGACTGATTCATGGCTTTGAAGCTATATTTTCATGCGTAAGCAGCGAATTTGGTTAACAGAGCTATCTTTAACAATATGGTCGCAGAAAAGTGGAACAAACTTCTAATAAAACGCCTTAGCGGTCCAAACAGTTTTTTTTTTTAAGTCGCAAATGTATCGCTAATTCTGGCTTTATGTCAATTGTCTGTGTGGTTAGAATATAGAGTCTTAAAATTGTATCAATTTTGCAGTCCCAAAAATTGAACATTCAAGTCCATATGGCGATGGTATCTGCTCATTTATGGAATCGATGAGATACAAAAATAAAGCTCTGGATCCCTGGTGTCTCTTCTTACTTTTGATGGTCGGGCTACCTGATGGGGATCAGGATATATTTACCTCAAGAAAGCTAAGTTCATAGATAGTTACTTCCAGTAATACAACCAAAGTTAGGTCAGGTGATCTTGTACAACCCATTTACAGGTCATCATTGACTCTTAGAACTGAAGATAGAATTCCTAAAATATCCTCAAAAAAAAATCGAGACTTTATCCGTTTCCTCATGTACAAGGCATGGGATGATAAGGACGTTCATAACAAGCAAAAGTGTTATCATCGCCCTGGCTGATGCTTTGATACCCTCCACTGCATACAAGTCAAGTAAAATGTGAGTTTAGTATGTATACACAAGCCATGGGTTTAATATTTGGTTTTGTATGAAAGGTACAGTGACTACTCGACCGATACAGCCCATTTCAATACCAACCTGGCGGTAAAAAATTCCTCTCACAAAAGTCCGTATTCTCAACATTTAGACAGGCATACGGACACGGACACGGCTTGTGGGCGCAGTAGCGCAGTGGTTAGTGTGCTGGACTACTGTGCGAGGGATCCCAGGTTCGATCCCCGGAAAAACACAAATTACATCTTAAAGTTTTTTCTACTGCGCCACCTCTCGCGAACGTCTGACAAACATCCGAGAGTATGACTGTCATGAAAAAGCTTCTCAATTCAGCCGTTCGGACTCGGCATAAAATTGTAGGTCCCTTCCATTCGTCCGAAAAACAGAAACTCACACAAAACGAATGGTTGCGAGAAGCTAGGGCTTGGGTGTCACCCGCCTGTTGCGCCAAATATTTATTTTTTTTTTATTTATACGGACACGGCTAAATCGATTCCGAATTTGATCCTAATTCAGAATGTAATATACTTTATGGAGTCTCTGGTGACTCCTCTTTGGCGTTGCAAATGTAATGGCAAAGTGAATATACCTTCCTGTAATGGACTTATAACTTGAAAAGGTTTATTCAATTTTCTAGAATCCCATTGCTCTTTGACTTAGCCTTGAATATTCACCTTAGAGCACTTAATACTATAGCCAGTTTATTTTATGAATCTAAGAATGAGTATAGCGGGCCCATGGTTTGTATATCCTTATTTAGTATTTGGCATTTGCCTAATTATTTATTACTCTTATAAGTCAGTGCCCCACAGGTTTCCAGAATGTAATCTGGAGTTTTAGCCGTCTCATCTCAGAATCTGTTGAGACTTTCGTTCGTAATAAAGTTAGCATTAAAATTAAGTGAACGCCACTTGGCGGTGGCCATGGTGTAGTGGTTAGAGTCATTGCTTGTGACCAGAGCGGCTTTGGTTCGAGCCTCGGCGATGGACAGCAATACTCTGCCACCGACCATAAAGAGAAACGAATAATATCAGAGTTTCTCCAACACTACACCAAAAAAGGGGTTTCTGCTTGGTAGTACAATGGACCGAGATTCGTCTGAGAAATAATTAATTCCTTTATTATAAGGAAAGTACCACAGTTGCAAAAGTAACCCGTCTCACTGTCTGCACCTTTTCCTATACCTGTAAAGCGATATCCTTGACAAAGTCAAATATTTTCCATAGAGGTCATATACCTTCGTCAATAATTCTGAACGTAGTTATTGTCTTCGCTTCGGTCTCTCCAGACGCCAGACGAATATCCCTATATTAATATAACATTACCACCTCACGATTTTATTTTGTGCACATATTACCTACCTACATACCTGAGGGTAATAAAAAGATTAAAAGCTAAAATTGAAACCACCTTTTCCACCTGGCAATTCTTCACTAATTGATTAACAACCTCATTAATAAGACAAAAGAAAAATCAGAAATCCACCTCCATCCAGAGCCCATTCACTTGTTCGATTCTGATTTCTGAAAGTACCTTACCTACCTGTTGTTGTGTTTGTGTCATTATGTAGATATGTTTTAAAATGGACTGTTGTTGGTGAACGAGTACGAGTACGAGTATGTGTAACTGTGTAGCTCTTTTATTTGATGAAATACTCTTAGCTATAAAAGAGAAAGAATCGCACAATCACAAAACTCAAACAAAATCCAATTGTGCATTATAAAGATCATGCACATCAACTATAGATACACCACTCGAATGATTTGTTTCACTCAAGCCCCACACACCGACACAGTTTAACTCAATTTGTCGCTGCGCAACATGTAACCATAGCATGAGTGAGATATCTATCTATTCCATCTTGCCCGAACAAGTGTAATTTTGAATGTGAATCTATCTAATTTCAAGAAAACCCATCCAAAACTAAAAAAAAAAAAAAAATAGATACCATATACTTATAGCAGCAGCAGATGCGAATGTTGCTTGTGAATTGTGATGTTGCTGGCCAGTCGCCACCATACCATCAGAGTGCTTTGAGTTTGCTTCGGTCTCGTGTTGTATTTTATTATTTCGTTTGGTGATTTTTTTTTTTTTTTGTACTTATTTTCATTCGCATTTGCTATGTAGTGGGGATATACTCTTCAAATACATTCGTTTCAGTAATTTTCTGTTTAGTCCTTAAATAAGAAGCAACAAGTAAGCATCTCTTTTCTCAACACAATTCTGAGTCTCGAAGTGTGAATTTCTTATATCCCATTTTTATATACAACGTTCATCTGTTGTTTCGAGTGTATGGCACAGTGTAATGTATTTCATTAAGAATTTGTATCGTGCGGCACTTTTGTGATTTGTGAATGAAAAGCGCGCGATTTTCCTCAATGGAATTTTGTTTAAAATAATTGAGAAAAACCCGAAAAGATAGATACTTATCGTTCAAACCAATTAAGAAATGAAATAGTGTGCTGATAGATCCGTTTTGCTGGACACTTGATGCTACGACGACTACGAGTGTCTTGTCTACCTGCTGGCTATACTGGAATCAGTGTATTTACAGACCCTATAAAGATTTTTTTTTTTAAATAGATAGTGTTGCGATAAATCCACTTGTATATCTTTAGATATTTTATCTTTATGTGCTTTGTCGGGACGGGATTCTCTTAAGTGTGTTGTGCGTGAAGAAATGCAAAAGTGCTGCTAAAAAATTAAAGATCCAAAGATTGGAGAGTTTCTGCTGATGCTCGTCTCACGTCTGTGTCTGTCTGTCTGTCTGAGATGAAGATCGTTTGCATTTGCATTCCTCTACAGCCGACAGAGGAACATACTGAACGCTTGTCATACTGTTGCAATATTTGTAAATTGAATTAAATAAACAAATGCAATTTTCCCCGAGTTAATTTAATTGTAAACGATATAGTGTATGAGAGTGTCGTCTCTCTATAAGCGGTAACTGTAAAGTGTGTATTCACTGAACCAACAGACATTTACTAGGATGTCGTATTTAGAGAGATACTTTATGATGTAGCCACAGCAATATTATTATATCGAGTAGTGAATGAAGGTGGTGGTGGTTGGATTTATTGTTGCAACGGCGGCGATCATCAGGCTATCATTCAGAGAAAAAAAAAAACATTGTCTAAAAATATATATTCATTCAGACAGACAGATAGGTAGATAGATAGATAGATAAATATACCATATCTATAATAAGTGTGTATATGCGGATTAAAAACAGAAATACAAACGTCTATGCAACTGTTCGCTGGTTGCATTTTTATTCCCGGTTTGCCTCGATTTTCTGGCTTTTGCCTCTTTTTACATTTTTTTTTTTCTTTTAATTTAGTGATAACTTCCGTTTGCAATAAATTTTGATTGAAGACACACAACATGCGCAACATACTGTCTATATTTTAGTTGTGAGTTTTTAACGTTTGCTTGCGTACAACACCTCTCTTTGTTATCTTGGAGATTTTTACACGGTATACGAACATTTTTTTTTCTGGTATGTATTTTAATCTTACCGATTTCCTATCGTAAATAATTTGCGTAGCATATGGTAAATATAAATTATCACTCTATCATCTGTCGGATGGAAATTCCCTCATAAGATACATCTACTATTGTAAGTTAACAGGAAATATGCATTTTTGCATTTCACGCACAAAGTACTTAGTAGTTACTTCCGATTCCCACTTTCCCGACGCGTCGATGAAAGATTCATGTGCCCACGGCGCATACAAATGACTGTCAACTGTTTGAACATAAACATACAAATTTATTTCACTAGTGAAGTGCACTTAATTAATGTTTTTCAAATATTATTGTTTCTTATAGTGTCAACGATATTTTATTTATTTGCAAAATGTATGTAATAAAGTAAAATAAAATAAATGCTGAATGTGAATGTGATCGATAAAAATATCTAATAATAAATGTGAAAAAGAAAAAAAGTGATATATAACTAATTCTTTACATAAAAATAAAGAATTCGACAAAAATTGAACATTAATACGATTTGAGAGATACATATACTTAAACTACACACCTACGACTGTACTGCTGTACTTAATTTAATATTTAAACTAAGAAGAAAAAAACAAACAAATAAATACTACTTAAACAAACGAATTAAGTTAAAACATCGAATACTGCAAGTTTACTTCGTATTCTATTTTAAACTTTGGATTACTACTTAATTACGCATGCAATTTCCTTCAAATGTAAGTAAAGTAAAGTTTTATTAATTTAGCTTGATACCTACATTTTTTTTAATTATTCCACTCAGAATTTAAGTCGAATTATAATTAAATATAATATTATGCCCTTTCCTTAATAATATGAATTGGCGCCCAATAGTTACCTGTAAAAGCGATTGAATCTCGTAATTGTCTTAAAAATGCAGCAATATTAAAAATCTCTAACTAATCGCGGGCGCAGTAGCGCAGTGGTTAGGGTGCTGAACTACTGTACGAGGGATCCCAGGTTCGATCTCCGGAAAAACACAAATTACATATTAAGGTTTTTTTTCTGCTGCACCACCTCTCGCGAACGTCTGACAAACGTCCGAGAGTATAACTGTCCTGAAAAAGCTTCTCAATTCAGCCGTTCGGACTCGGCATAAAAAATAAAAGGTCCCTTCCATTCGTCCCAAAAAAAGAAACTCAAACAAACGAATGGTTGCGAGAATCTAGGCCTAGGGTGTCTTGTCTACCCACCTATTTATTTGTTTTTATCTCTAACTAATCTGGATTACCTAAAATGTTTAATAAATTTTACTCGTTACTTTATTCAGTCTAAGAAAAATGACCAACCAGTCTTGAATAGCATTGATAGCGAATAAAATAAAATGGATTGATGTTTTCAACTCGAATTTTTTCACAGAATGTACATTCTAGAAACGCCTGATAATTTTGCTCGTTATTTTATTCAGTCTGTGACATGAGTGACAAGGCATAAAGTGACAAAGAAAAGAAACTGAAACAGAGCAGAAAGATCTTTCATTCTGTGGTAAATTCTCTTTCTGTTTGCGATGCTCGCTTAGCTAGACAAAATTTGAACAGCTCAAAAAAACAAAAAAAAAATTGCTGCTGTCTACTCCGTCAACAAGATTTTTTTCCGTCGAATTCGCAATTCAAACTACGTAAAGCAACCATCTAGATAACAGATGCCATGTCTTCAACGATAAATTGACATTTCTGTCGCTGGCAAGAAACAAGAAACAACAGAAACAATTTATAGAGACTTGTTTACCTTCTGTCGCCAAACAGAAATTTTTCATCGCTAAATTCTGTTGCTGAAAAAATAAATTTGCAGTTTCTAATTCTGCCTCTTTTGCAAATGTAGGATGGGATTCTGTCTCGATTTCTGGTTTCGGTTCTTTATCACTTGATGCCTTAAGCCTTGAGTAACATTAGTCATTCTTATTACCAATAATATTATGAACTTTCCTCAGGCAACGGAATGGCTTCGGCCAGACTCTGAGCCAGGAAAAGAATGCCATCGTGTATTCACGGATGGCTCCAAAACCGGGAAGGGGTCTGGTTCCGGAGTATTCGTGGCCTGTCTATCCTTGTGGCTATGCGCTATATTGTGACAAACAGATGGAGGGCTAGAAGCATTATGCGTTTGCAGTGATAGCCAAGCTGCACTAAAAGCGTTGCTTAACCCTCTTACCTCGCCCAAGTTAGTGCTCGAACTCAAGCTTTCGCTGAACTTGGTCGGAAGGCTAAACACAGTGAAACTTGTTTGGGTCCCAGGTCACACTGGTATCCAGGGAAATGAGATCGCTGATGAGCTTCGCAGGCTGGGTTGAGAAGAAGTTCCGAAACCTGAATCTGCGTTGGGTCTGCCTGCATCTGTGGTTGGATCGTCCATTAATAATTGGGTTTCTCGTGAACATGAGTGTCGGTGGTGTGACTGTGCTCTGTGTAGACAGACCAAACGACTGCGTCCGGACATCTGAAAAAGTATATTTCTGTCTAACTTAATGCTGCACATCTTAGTCTTAAAGGATCGAAAGTAAATAATGAATTAAATTAAAATCAACACCGAATGCCGTGATTGTGACAGATAAAATAATAGGATTTTGTACGCAACGAAAATTCACATGAATTCTTAACCTCAAAGCTGAGCAGAACAAAGAACAAAATTTCAAGTTACTCGTTATACTTTATTGAGTTTCTATTTTTCTATAATTTTCTATGAGAATGAGAGAATAAACTTTATTTTTACACGGAACTCGTTTGACCGTAAAACTTTAGCCCGTATTCACAGAAGCTAGTAAATGCAAAAAGCCTGTATTACAAAAGCCCGTATTTCAAAAGCCTCTAATACAGAATCCCGTAAAAGACCATTTTCCTTATTTATTACGGGATTTTTACACTTATTCCAAACCCTACAGTGACCACAGTAAGGGGGGTCGCATGCTGCTCCCCTGCGACCCTCCACACAATTCCGGTCTTTTGTTCTCGGGCTTTTTTTTAAGGGCATTTGAAAAACCGCCTTTTGCAGGCAAACTTGAGTACATTTGCCATTTTTACATTCTGAAAGGTAACATATTAAATCAGGTACCGCATAACCGCATCAAGAGATTGAGTCTGATTGACTCAATGATTGAGTATTTGTTTCATGTCTCTTGGAAACAAATCATAAATCAAATCAAAAATTATCCTTCCGAACGCTGACATTTAGTTAACAGTCAATTATTCTCTCAGCCCACAGTCAAAGTCCCAAATTCAGGTAATACGAGGAGTATTCCTTTAAGGTACGTGACTCAAAAAAAAATCCTAAACACTACTTACGCTCAACTCGAAAATAACTCAAACATTTCTTGAAATTTCTAGCGAATTTAGTTAAAATGGTGTCTAGCTTCATTTTTACGAACTTTATTCAAAAATAAAATAAATGATTATTAGAAGTAAAATTGATTAAACAAACATATTCCCTTTCTTTAATCGAACTGACCATAACTAGTCAAGTGCAGATCAGGCCCAAAATCGAACAGAAATTAAATAAAACATGCCCATACACAGATAGATACAAGAGTGTTTTATGTGCGAACCAATTCGATCTTGACCAATTTATTCTTTATTAATAAGTGACGGACGTTTTTCTATATACACACTTGAAAGTTATAAAACATTTAAATGTTTCTGCATTTCATTACTGATATGATACTTTTTTCTAATTGAAATATTATTAAAACATTCATAATAATAAAGTTTAAGCTTGATATTTAAAAAAAAGTAGTAGTTACACACATATTCATATTTCTGTTGCAGTAAAAAATATTTATACACTTCTCGTACTAGGCTCCAGTAGTCCTAAAATATAATAAACGTGCCAAAATTTAAATTAATTTTTCATTAAATCCTGACTGAATATCTGAAAGCATGCATTTTTTTATTAACTTTTTGCAAAATGTTAATTTTTGTTAATTCAATTGACACCAAAAACCTTGTGGGTATAGTTTGAAGTCTTGCTTTGAAGGTTAAATGGGTCGGGTAGTAAATTTAAGAAAGACACACGTGGGTGTGGATTCCATGCGAGATGCAAGGGTCTTATTATGGATCTGTAGCGCCAACTATTTGAATATTTACTATCACTTTGAATTTTCAACATGTTGAGTAAACAAAGCGTACATGATTTCCGACAGATGGCCTGTCGTACGATTTGTAAAATCCACGCGACAGTTTCGAATTTCGATTCATAAATGCGCCCATTGACACCCTCAATCTTTGTCTTTTGGCATCTCTATTATGTGGCTCTCTCTCTTTTGTTGATTCTCATGTCAAATGTCGACGAATGGAGGAGCATTGTTTAAAATTGATGTAAAAATTACAAATTCTAATGATGACTGAATATGAATGACAAAAAAAAACATAAAATTAGTCTTATTTTGGTGTTGCCCTGTTTTTGCTCTTAGATTTTCTTCGCCATTATTACCTTCTTTTCGCAGTTATTATAATATTATGTAGGCCGAATGAACCATATAAATGTCGTTTGACACCTTTTAATTAATAACTGATTGCTAATTAGTTATAGCATCAAATGGTTGTTTGTTTGTTTTTTTTTTTACAATTAGACCTTGGTTAAAAATAGACTCAGCCACGTGATTATGATTTTATGAACACATTAACCTATGTCTCGTGTGGGCGCTTAATATTATAATCTCATTAATTATGCTGTCAAATATTAAAATCATTGTCTACTATAACTTGAATCACATTCGCTTCCCGACTAAATGATAATTAAAGCGATATCAATATCATGAAAACCTTATACGCTAGAAATTGTCATCTAATTTGGGAGAGAGATGGTAATGAGATCAGAACAGAAATTAGATTAGATTAGATTACAAAATATTATAAGCTTTGATCACATTTTGTTTTCTTCAAAAAAAAGAAGGCGTAAGTTGTTGCTATACACAAACAAATTTTACTACCCCAAACTAGATGATGACATCAATGGTTAAATGCATCAACTTTCCGCACTTTTGATCTGGTAAACTCTTTCTATTGTTATCCCCTGTTATCCAAAATTAAACATTCACAAGAGTGTGCCAGAAACTGATTAAATTTACCACGCAAAAACCGAATAAGACAGTCTTATCGTATTTTTTTCCCGAATTTTTGGTTCTGGTCCCTCTAATGGATAAACAAGTAAGCTTATTAGTACCCCAAAAGATACATAATGTAAATGCCCCATTTCAATGAGTTAACCTGGTGACCAGCGATATACTTCTGACTCATTATCAAAATTCAAGTAGCTAGACAACGATGAATACATCTTTGAAGTATGTAGCCTTATACTGACAGTGTCCACTTTCAATCTTCAGGTGCTAATTTATTGTTCAGCTCCACCCTCGACTTGACACTTTATGTACTCAAGTGAGGAATACATCTTAAAAAGAACACAAGCACACTTCTGCCAACACGGTCTTGTTAATGAACTTGAAGCAAACAAAACAAAAATCGAAGATCAACTAAAAAATGTAGACGTCAGTTTGCGTGTGTGTGTTGTTGTTGATTTTGTAAAATGTTTACTTTGATATGAGAGTACATCTATATACGAACGGATCATCCCACTGAATGTGTCTTACAGAACGGTGCAAGTGGAAGGTATATTTTTAGAATATATAACACAACGACTACCTTAATTACTTGCAAATTGCATTTAGCTGTGCGTCGAAATAAGTGCAACGTATTATTTTTAAGCATCGGTGGAGAGTGTGTCAGAAAAAAGAAGTTACACAATTTCGCAATGCAAATTTTATGGCAGGTATGGGCAGTCATAACCGCTATTGAACGTCTAACAAACTGTGTCATAGAATATCGAAAATCGAACTCAGCAATATAACACATAGTCAAAAATAACCGCTGTATAGTTTAGAGCCGTAGGACTCATACCGATTCAAGTTTTTTAAGTCATAAGCTGTCACATGAGAACCTTAAATGTCATGTCAACTAGAAATTTGGTCTTAATAAATGAATTCCAATTTGTGATTAACTTCACTTCAAAGATAATCCTGGACTTTGTCGTAAACGACTAATTCGTTTTTAAGTCGACGTTTGTAACTTTTTGTAGACAACCCATTCCAAATCGATAGTAAAAGTTTGAAAAAGATCGTGTACTTGTTGTACTTGTTGAAATATTGAGATTATATTCTATTAGCTTAAGTAACGAATTCGTGAAAATGTGGTAGGTTACGCTGTCATGACTGACATTTGCAACTAAAAGTACAATCGAACAATCGACTGGAATACAAGATCCGAATGAAAGCCAACATCAGAAGAGGGGGGGCAGAGGGGGCGACTCAGCTTCACCAACCAGTTAACCTAACCTAACCTAACCTAAATGTACAATCGATGTTCCTTTAGTTCCTATAGCTAAACTTGTAATACAGCCACGATTTCAATGATTGTGCAATTTACGATTAAAAGAATAAATTTTCAATACCTTAGATCTGTTCACTCTGCCATTCGGTATTTAAATAAAGTGCTATTAGAATGGCCTGCATTTTGATACACTTGAAAAAAAAAAGCACAAATGTCACACGCCTGTGAATTGACACAGACTTCAATGAACGATTTACACACCTTTTGTATAATAGTTAAAATTAAATAAACTGAACACGTTATATTGAACATTAGGTCTGTTCCTTTACTTTTGTAGTAGGTAAAAATGGAAAAGACTGTCAAAATGGCAGTGAGAAAAACTTACGAAAAATTTAGGGAACGCTTTTGTAGTAACCATGAAAAATGACAGATGCATTTTGTTTTTCAATAAATTGCATGTGAGTATGTATCCAAGTATGTGGAAGAGTTTTTACTGACTGAACTGCATACATTCGAGAAGAGTAGGTAGGTAGGTACCATTTTCATACCAATTTATTTCTCATTCTCATATCGCAGGAAATCAAAAGACAAATGGAAATAGTCGTTACACGCGGTTCAAATCAAATTTCAAATCATCTGTCAATTTTACTCATAGAAATTTGTTGAGTAAAAACTAGTAAGATTCTCAGTGGAGGGGTAATGTCTTGCTCTCTCAAAGCCGCTCTCTTTTACGAATTTTTTCAAGTTAGGGAACGACAGAATTAGTAAAATCGTAAGATTTAAGATTTAAGAATTATTTCGAAACTACCATTTTGAGATTTAGAAAAGTAATTTGAAAAGCCTTTGACAGCAATCAAGAGTAGGTAGTAAGTCTAAGTAGTAACACTTGAGTCCGAGCTAAAGACGCGCTCCGCTCTTAAAATAACCTAATTGTGAAAACGCAACTCGTAAAAGTTGTTACAATATTAGAATGCCATTATTATACATGTTTTCTCCCCCTAACCTAAGGTATATGTATGTTTATACAGACCTATTTTATTTTAGGAAAAACAAAAGTGTATTTCTATTTTCATTTTGTTATAAACTACAATCAAACTCTTAGACGTCCTTAGCTAAACAACCTGTATATATACGAAGTCCCAATGATTAATAGAAATTCCATTCAAGCAAATACCATGTGATGGTCTATTAAACACACTCACCATTTTATTGAACCATCCGACACAGCACGTACCTAAATCATCGAACTCAATTTGTACGTAATGTTTACAAAATTCATTCAATCCAAACAAAAGCACTGCAGCAATCTAATTTGACAACAATTAAATAAAACAGCCAATTCACTAATTTTATTGGAAAAAGAAACATCTGTTCCTAAACAAATACCAATCTCATGACTAGAATGTGTTAGTTTTATATAAGGATGCCGATAGACTCTTAACCATTGGCATGCGTACCTATTTTCGGTGTGACTAGATTTGTGTTTTCTTTAAACAATTAGGAACTAACGAATTGCGTCACAGTAAAATCGTTTTGTTGGTATTTATATTTACATTATATCATTGGCTGCGCCTAATAAAATCGTTGTTTCAACATTTTATAACGTAAAACTTGCTAGTACTTTTTACTAATGTCGAACAACGTTGAGAGACTTTTATTTACAAAAAGTAGTCAAACAGATTATGAAATATCTAGCGAACTACCCCCAGAGAGTTAAAAAACTTTAGTAAATATGGAAACTGTCAAAAACAATTATATTTCTTGAACATATATTTTCGCGCCGCTCGTTACTTTTGTTAAACTACTCTCTTTAAAGATGGCTGATCACGTTTGTTTTGAAACGTCAAAAATGTTTTTGTTACTTAATGTTGCTGTCAAATTGATTGTCTTGCTCAAACCATAGGATTGGGAACCATACTGTCTTATAAAATCCGGCTTAGATTAGGGAAATATTTTAACAAAAATCGATTTGCCTTAATTTCGACGCATGTAGGTATTGTTGCATTGTAAATTAACTGCGGCCCAAAATATATTCCCAAACTACATGTACCACAAACGGAAGTCGAAAAATCATAGAATGGTTTACAAGGTGGGTCAAATTTGCTTCCTTACCTGCACGTTCGCGTACTTTTATTACTATTATACTCCATTCTGAGTGGCTAAATTGAAAGTAAATTCAAATTTAATTATTTCCTTTCCTGTTCAAAATGGAATGTTAAATGACTTTGATTGCAATTTTCTCAGATTTAATGATAAATTGCGTCAGTTTTACAAGAAACACACATAATTAGGCTATACTAGTCGCATTTCGTTTTGCCTTGAAAGAAACTACTAGCCCATTGGCTGCGTGTTTGTGGCTTATGCAATAATTAAGTTTAAGACGTAATTTTAAAGAATTTATGGGTAATTTGTGAAAATCTGCTAACACAATGCTACTCGCACTGTACAATAAACAGACGGGCTGCCGCCAAATTGTATTCAAAAGAATTTATCACTAATTCGCAATTCAATCGACAAACAGTAGATAATTTCGATTTTAAAATAAGTAAAAGTTATTTATAAGTTTTAAAAGTAAACACCTGCAGTGTTGAGAAATTTCCTTAGAAACGTCAGACGGATAATGGCAACAAATTTAGCACACGAACAACATTTATCTAAGCGGAGAAATGATGAACGGTTTTCTATGGTTAGATGGCCACGTTATGTCAATTATGTTTCACATTTTTAGGGCTTTTTAAAAACTGACAGTAATGTCAGTGTTGCCAGTATCGTTATTCATTTGATTGAGTTTTAAATGAAAATTTGTTGAATCAAGTGATAGAAAACATAAAAAAACAAGCTTCAATTTCTCTATCTATGTACCCACATTGACAGAAATATTTTAGATCTTATCACATCGAAGATCGTACCTTCCCAGCGAGTAGGTATGTAAAACATATAGCAAAATAGACACAATGCGATTGACAGGGCCAATAAGAAGCCAGACAAATCGCAAATCTAACAAGTACGCGATGAAATTGAATCACTTCGCTGGCCATGATACACCTTGACATATATTCTCGACGTTGTCGTTGATGCTTTTGCAGCTATCACTTTGGATATCGACAGACAAAATTACGATGTCATTTCATCAGCAATTTTTCCTCGTTATGAAATATTGTTAAAGTATTATTATTTTTTTATCGTCGACACTGATTGCATAATTGCAATCAAATTGTATTCCACATTCCGCCAAAGTGAGAGCGAAACTCACACCATTACGGATTTCCGAGTTTGCACGTCATCCGATGTTCACAATCGCACATCCACTAACAACATTACAGGCATCATTGACAGAGATGTCAGAGGAGAGGCCTAAACTGAACTGACCATTTTTATATGCGATCATAAAGTTTAAGTTGCGTATTATCGCGGTATAATTGAAAACGATATTATCCTCGTTAAAATTAATGGAAAATTAACCATAAAACAGTCACCATGCTTTCGCATACGATTTCATGGTACGATTTTCGATAGAGGGGTAATGAATGCAGACCGGTATAATTGCACTCAAAAACTCAATACGAAGACCTCGCCAGAGTATCTCTTTGGCTGACTTTAATGAGATGAATGAAAGATGGGAATATGCTTATGCGAATGTGGTTGCAGATGTTATGTGGAGAGTTTCTTTGCAAATATATATTATTTCTCGCGGATAATGCTAAGTGGTTTTCGGTTGGGAGAATATACTATACTTTTTGCTGTCGGAGAGAATATTTATTTGACAGTGACACTTGAAAATGGCCCTAAAAGGTGCAGGAAATTTTTTCGGTACCAATAATCTTTTTCGGCGTTTTTTCTTTGCACCATTTTTGTGGTCGTCTTTAGCCCAAATACATAAAATTCGAAATTTATATTATGCACCTAAAAAATTTTAGGACGGATAGAAGGAGAGCGAGAGTAATGAAAAAAAGAAGGAAATTCCTTTTAATTTGGCACATGTGACGGTATGAAAGTCATTATGCTGTTGAGTGGCCGCGCCAGTTAAAAGGGAAAATATGATAGTGGAGACGGCTGTGCCAGGGCAGTATCATTCTACTTTAGCGTGATGGTAAAGGGAGAGTAACAGAAGGGAATGAAGTTATTATTTTTTTGTCTGCTCTGTTTTGGTGGCATTATGTATCACTGGAGTTTTCGTCGAAACTGCGAGCATTAGAAGGAAAAAAGGAATTCAGGCAATTAAGAAAGACATGGGGAAGTTTGCTGACTATCATGGTACGAATATGGTTGGAATATACAAACAAAAAAGCCAAAACTGACGTACTGACGCAAGGCATTTTTTCGCGGAAATTGAGTCAACGAGTGTGTTCACTGGAAGTTACAGCGTTGTCATCGTGGACTTGAACTTTGAGGCGCCAGTTTCTGTTTTATAAATTAATGCTGTTGGCATATAAATGTGAAGCGATTTAATTGTTAGGATTTCTGTTGAAAAGGATTACAAATAAATTGAATCAACTGATTGAATGAATGCAGCTAAGCTATTGAAGAGCTTTGATTTATGACCGCAAAATTGATTTCCATTTGAAGTATTTCAGTTGTGCCATTACATTTTTGTTAAAAATGTACATAATGTTCTAAAAATCTTATAGGAGTGTAAATTAATCGCAATTCTCAATAAGTACCTAATAACTGATATAATTTAGATGCTCACGCACATCCCTGACTTGACTTCGAAATGCGATGCTGCCAAACCAATCCGACTTGTTGCATTGTAGAGCTGTGTAGTAAAGTAAACTTAACTCTAGCTGCGCAATAAATGTTAAAATGCCAGAAACTCATTTGAATTTATTTTGCATAAATCTATGAAGTTTCAAGGATGTCAAATAAATAAATGATTTTAGTCCATACAGTTAGCATTAGATGATTGGGGAATTATGCAGTGACACTATAAAATGTGCCTACTTATGTACTAGAATGGAGTTCGAACTAAGCAGCGTCATTATGTCAGAGTCAGATCAGAGTTAAACATGCCCAAAACCATCCGCAGGAGTGCATTCCAAATAGTTTCGCGTTCTTAAATCGTTGTCAAAAATTGTACTTTAAATGCACGTCGGATAGGAAAGGGCCACTGGAATCTAGAAATATTGTAGTCGCCAGTATGGTCTTGGTATAGAAAGAACTAACCTTAGATGGCAGACACAAATGAAAAGGGACCACAACCAACTTATAGTATCTACGGGCAATTGGCCAAAGACCGAGCTAACTGGAAATGCGTTGAGGCCAAGATCCAACCCGACTGTAGAACCGCCTAACGATGTACTACATTTAAGTACAACTAATAGGTCTATTCAAATGCAAATTCATGAATACGTAGCTAATTCTTCTCATGCTCATTTATTCTAAAGCAACAATTTGTAAAGTGCAAGCAAGTGTCACTCAAGTTGACAGCGAAAAAAGCAAAGCTTTCCTTTAGTTACCTCCGTACCCTCTTAAACTTGTAACGGTTTTGTTCGTCCACATGGACTAAATGAACAATAATGTTGAACGTTTTTAATCGCTGACAAGAAATTCGAAAAGCTACACCTTCTTTAGCTTTAGCTTTATGTACTTATTTTTATATGTAAAGCTGTCGGAATTTTCTCTGTTACCTTAAAGCGTAAAAACTACTGGACGGATTTCAATTAAACTTTTTTTAAATTCTTCTTAAGACTGTGAGGTGGTTTTTTAGCGAAAATGTGTTTTTTTTTTGCCTATTCTCATATAATGTATTTATACAATACCTACTTTTGAATACAAAGAAAAAAGGGTTGTATTGAAACTTTGTGAATACAACCCTTTGAAACTCTTAGAAAAAGTCTGAAAGGAAAAGCATGCCCCATGTGTTCACTATTCCCCCTGCAAAGCGCCTACAATGAAACATTGCCTTATCCATATCTTCTTCTTCGTCTGGCCATTCGGGACAGAAGGCGAGCCATCGTGACCAAATCTGTGAAGATATTTCCAATAACCGCCAGCGCCGTGCCCCGAAAAGAACTGCGTAGGGTTTTGTTGCAGTTCCCGTTTATTCTTTTAAGTCCTGACCTCGATGGTAGGGATCAGTTTGTGGGTCCATCTGCCTTTTTCCGAGTTATGCGACCTGCATTGCCATCGATGTTTCCCTTCTAGTAGGGACTTCTCGCCGGTTGGCTGTTTATCTAAGGTAGATCCTTTGCATCTCGCTGGCAAGAATGTCGATGCAGATCATTCCCAATATAACGCATGCTGCTTCGTCCGAAATTATAACACTCGTAAAGAAGCATTATGTAACATTTATCTGCGAAGTGGACATGGTTTGTGGGTATATCCTTCTCTCTTTTACTTACTCAAAGTGTACCTGTCTTTTTGGACATGACGTTCATGGAAGTGACTGTGTAGCTATGTTCTAAGAAATTAATCCCCAAAGGAAATTCCAATCCTTATACCACAGTAAAATATGAATCACTATCGACCTCCCAAAAGATCGTCGTAATTAAAAATCCCCGATTTATGATTTTATTAACTAGAATGTAATGTGACCACCTTCACTTCGGAAACCACAACCAAAATGCAATCATTCACGGTCTCCTTTAAAATCAAATAAGGCAAAAGGAAACTCACCAACACGATCATCATAAACAACAACAACAACAACTATTTGAAAAGAAAAGAACACAATAATAATTCTCCTCGGAAACCTGAAACACCGTGTAAGAGTGGTTTTTATTCAAATGGGCCAAGAAACGAGTTCATGGGCACACACACGCTAATTGGAGTTCATTCTCATTTCGCTTGGCGGTATCTCTTTGGCGCAAAAAAAAAGAAACATACATACAGCCAACCGCACTATAGGTAGGTACCTACATGCACTTTAAAAAGGTAATTACATCGAGAAGCGTGATCACAGCAATTCCCGACCTACCGTTCTCACCACTGCTGATGCAATCTCATTCTTCGATTAAATCAAATCCTTCAGATACAAACATAAAAATGAAAAAAAAAAATCTCGGTAAACTCCCTGAAAAGCTGCTGTGGAATTTCTTGCAGGTTAAGCAAAAAACAAATGTAAACCAAAATTAGCTTAACCAAGCCAAATGTATGGAATTTCCTCGGCTTCAGAGGAATGCAGTCCAAAACGCTTTCGGTATTACTATTTCTCAATGCAACTCACAGTCGTCGCCTCACTGGCTGCGCTAGCAACAGCACACCAGCAGCTCCACTATGTCTAAGCGAAACGACAACGACAACGACGGACAGCCATTTTCAAGCTCACCACTCACCTTGCATGCACAGCACAGCACAACGCTCCAATAGCCTGGCAAAAAAAGAAGAAAAACTAAAAACCCTGGGTCGGGGAAAAAAATTCCCATAAATTGCCAATTGGGATTGTGTCTGCATTTGAAATGCTGCTAAGGTGCGCGCGCCAATCAATCTGATGTAGCACCTCGAATCCAACACCACCACCACGAACGGTGAACGTCATGCTTCAATACCGAAGGCAACGGCAACCACCTATTGGGGGCTGCGGGGGCCACCATCGTAATCCAATACATCGGGCCGGGCCTCCGCGCGCTGTTGTAGCTACTTCAATAGTAACGCTGCCAGCCACACCAGACTCTCTGTCGTCGTCGTCGTTATCATGTTCGTTGGTGTTGCTGGTGCTGCTGTTTGCTGTTGGCTTGCCATCGCATCGCAGTCGTTGTCGTTGTCGTCGTCGCTTTCATGTTGCGATCGTAAATTACATTTTAAACGACATAGAAAATACCACGTTCGCGCAGCGCGTACCCAGCCACGTATCTCTAAATTTAGCATTTTAGACATCTATTGCGTTGCGACGACGACGGCGACGTTTCGTTTAGGTTTATCTGTCTTCTGGTCGCTATATCTGCTGCTGTGTTATCGGCTTCGCTTGAAATTCGTTTAACGTTCAGCTAAAGGTGGGGTAGCCCCCTTAGCGGAGACCTGACACCACATCGCTCCGGAATGATCGATTCACCTGTGATCTGAATGCCTAAGCGACAAGCCCATTTCGCTTTAGATACAAACACACACACACACATACTGTACATACTGTGTAAATAATTTCGTCGGTATAGTATTCAAAAAGAAAAAAGTGAAGGGACTCCAATCCAACTCCATCCATATGTCAGAGTGGGCTTCGAATAATGACTTAACAAGACGGTTGGAGTTTTATTTTTAATTGTTTCTTTTTTTTACCCCCCAAGTAAAGGATACAAATTCGTAATTTTATTTCAAATTAATTCAAACCAGGTACGTCTTTTGCCCGCATATCCTTGAATTTATGTAACTGGCACATGGTGGGCATATGTATAGCGAATTGTAATTGAGATCCCGTCTGTTTCTTTGATGTCGCTCTATCAAATATCAAAAATGTAATGGCTGATTCTCTATTTTCAAAGATAGGTAATCGGAATCCGCAATGGCGGTGAACAACTTTGTAGAATCTCATTGACAGGGTTATAGGTTTTCATTGATTAATTCCACAACACTTTCAATTCCACCCTCAACTATCCAGTTTTGTTGTTGAAATCCGATATGCTAAATAGAAGAGTGCTGCCCTTAGAAGGTTATATCTATCCGGTGTAGTTAATCAGTTTGATTCTGAGAATTACCCGTGGGTGACAAGAAATGGTGGTTTGCAAACTAACATTTGTTGGATGACAGTTTTAAAGAGGCTGGCGTTTGTGGATTGGAGAACTTGTCATTCCATCTGTCAAATCCTTGCAAAAACTACTTTTGGGAGTGTTCTCTCTTCTACTCACTCAAAATCTAACAAGTTTTGTTCGCATTTGTAAGTTTTAAAGTACTTTTGAGAAATATCTCCTAATACCTAATATTTTAACTGTTATAATAGGAACCAGCAAATAGCGTCTGCAGATTGCAGATGAAAAACAAAAGGATCATATAATCTGTACTGCATTTCTACTCTTATCTTAGGTAAACCTATATTAATAGATCTATACATAACTTGGTGAAGTTTGTTAACTAGCAAACGTCAGATAACATAAAATATACGCATAACTTCTGACAATCACTTATTTGTGTGAGTTTTTATTTTTGGGATGATTGGATATCTCCTATCTGCTATCTGAACTACCTATATTTGGGTATATCAAACTCTTTACGAATTTTGTAGGTAGAATGCTTGGCCAATATGATAAGCCTGTGTGTTTATTTATGAAAAAGATGTTGCCGTCGGCCTTTTTTATACCCTCCACAGGAAGGTATATTCACTTTGCCATTACGTTTGTAACGCCAAGAAGGATTCACCGGAGACCCTATAAAGTATATATATTCTGAATCAGGATCACATTCTGAATCGATTTAGCCATGTCCGTCTGTCTGTCTGTCTGTCTGTCTGTCCGTCTGTCTGTCTGTCTGTTGAAAGCACGATAGCGTCCAAACGAATTGACCTGGGCGATTGAAATTTGGTGAGAGGACTTCTTTTTACCGTCGTCAGGTTGGTATTGAAAATGGGCTATGTCGGTCAAGTAGTTCTGGTACCTCCCATACAAAACCATTAGTAGACCCATGTGTCTCTCCGCCTGTTGAAATCACGATAGCGTCCAAACGAATCGACCTAGGCGACTGAAATTGAGTGACAGGTCTTATTTTTACGGTTGTCAGGTTGGTATTAAAAATGATCCATGTCGGTCAAGTAGTTCTGCTACCTCCCATACAAAGCCAATATTCGACTCATGTATCTCTCTGTCTGTTGAAAACACCTTAGCGTCCAAACGAATCGACTTAGGTGAATGAAATTTTATGAAAGGACTTTTTTTAACCGTCGTCAGGTTGGTATTGAAAATTGTCTATGTCGGTAAAGTAGTTCTGTTACCTCCCATACAAAACTAATGTTAGACACATACTAACTCGCGTGGCAAACATTTTGCAGGATTTTTATTCAGTGGAGGGTATCAAAGCATCGGCCAGGCCGATGATAACACTTTTACTTGTTTTATAGTTATAAATGGAACTATCTAGCTTGTTTCTTAATTTTATCTCGACGTTTCGGAAGGGATTATATATTGGGAAACATGGATATGTTTAAATACAATAATGGCACTGAACCTACAAAATGAATTAAATTTTGTTCAAAAAGAGAACAAAATAATTTGTTATTTTTGACGGTTACAAAAGCAAAAAACGAGAATTTAGCATAATCTTTGGAAACAAATCCATATGATTTCATAAGGACTCAACTTTAATCTAATTTATCGTTGCCACCAGTCCGGGTTTTCCTGGACATGTACTCTTTTTGGCCTATACGGGGAACCTCCGAGATAATTTTTCTATATTGTTCGGGTTTTTCATTTTTTCATAGTTAAAAGAAAAGAAATTCGAAATTAACAAAGCTTGAAAGCGTCAGTTTTATTTCCGCTTTTTGGTAGTGATTTTGAATCGTAACTTGTTGCTTCTGAATTCTGCAACATTTTAAGATTTGAATTTAGTAAACATCTTTTTTCAACACTTTCATATGTGTCAAAAAATCAGCCAAAAATAATTATTCGACGCAATTGGCACACAGCTTCTAGTACCTACCGTAATGAATAAATCTTTTTGTAGCAAATAGTACGCGCATTTTGGTCCTGGTTTTGTACTCTTTCTTAAATCCTATTTTGGCCGGGAAAGTCCGGGATTTTTATGCTCGGTAACTACTTTCTTCAAATAATTTTTGTCAACCCTACTAATTGTAAGGGTTCGTAAACAGCCATTCTACCTAGCCGTTCGCATTTTGCTCTGCGTTTTATACGAAGCATAAAGACGAATTCATTGACAAGCATCGGTGATTGCAATACCATTATTCCCACAGTAAGGTACATCAAAATTGGTCTATTCATTGACAAACATGATGCCAATTAGATTTCTCTGTCAATTAGAGACAAAGTGGCATTTTGTTTGACAATTCAGCTATTTGCACTCGTCCACTGGTTTCTTTGTCAGTTATTGACAATCGCTGTTAGTCAATTCATTGACAAGTAATTTTTCGCTATTTTCGTTTTTTTTTTCCGTTCAGAGTACAGCACTGAACTCGAGTATGTACTGAACCGAACATTCAACAACCATCTGACTTATTTTTGAAACACATTTAATCACTAGCTGTCATATGACAATCAAAAATGTGAACAGTTTGTTGTATTTTGTCGACTAATTTATATTTATAATCGTTTTAAACAATCTACTTTCATTTTTTGTATTAGTATTTGTAATAATTTTGATCAGTTTCTGATTTGCTGAATTTCAAAGCTCTGATGTGTCTAAACCAAAAAAGGATACACGGAATTTTGTAACAGTTCTGGCTCTGCTCTGAACTTAACAAGAATAACGCATATTGTTCGCTTCAAATCCGATGGCCTACAAATTGCCACGATAAGCAAAATGCACTTCTTTTGACAAGATGCTGGGCTCGAAAAACAAATGACATCCGTTTCTCAGATCATACAAGCGGTAATTGCGAAAATATCATTATTTATCGCACGGTTGAGTGCGTATCGATGAAAACTCTACTCACACCGATCATGAGATGTACCTACCCCCAACATTCATTTTCCGGTAAAATGTGAAATGCGAAAAACTACTTCCTTGCGACTCTAACCCCTCGGACCACCCCACTATATATAGATACACATACTCGTACTGTGCATAAATCGACTCGCGGTCTCTCGCGCTATCAGTTCACACATTTAATTTATAGGATCGACTTTGCTTTTATAGCGAATCATTTATCTTGTGAGTGGCGCACGGATCGCGTCCGCCTGATTATGACGATAAACAACCGGATTGTACCGCTTAATAATTTATTTATTTTTTTTTCTTTTTTCATCTTTTGCTTCAACTATAGCATCTTCACAGAGGGGAAATTCACAATTAAAAATATTTATAAAAAAAAAAATATTACAAAGTACACTCTGTGGGTTTGGTTAGCGTTGAAGAGGGATCTGAAGTGATCTTTGCTCGATTATTTCAGTAAAAAAAAGCGAACAAAAATAAAGAAAAACAAGCGAAGAAAATCATCAAATGAATTAAGCGTCTTCGTCAGTTGGTGTGAATAAAGTGCTTGCGCGTTCTATACTTATAAGTCTATGTATATGAGATATAACGATGCTGGGTGCTGTGAAAACGTGTTGCACTTGTTTCTAGATGTTCCTAGGGGGCACCCAGGATCCAATTATCACCGCCTATTAATTTCGCTGTGAATATTATTAAAATGCGCGCGGCTCGTGGATTCGATGGCAATATTGTGGTACCAAGCAGTCTAAGGCAGCTTGCGATATTTTTAATTGGTGCACATGCACACTCACATTGAAATTATAGTAGAGATTCGAGGGAGAGTCTGCCTGGCCGGTCGATCTATCGTATTCGTATATCAAAATGTTGCAATTCAGATGCATGTATCTACTCAATTAAGAGACTTAGCACGCAACAAAAATTGCCGATAAAATAATAATAAAAGTGCTACAATAAATTAGATCTGAGCAGTAGTGAGCAGCAGCATCGCAACATTGATGTGACGGTTCTAGAATGTTTTGTATGCCATTATAAATCACATGGGGAATGCTTGTTTAGAGTTTATTGTGATGTTGTCAGCGTAAAATTGAGTTTATTCTGTTTAATTAGTCATGTGACCAATAAACATTATATTGTATTCGAAGTGAGATGTCAAATTTGAAAGACTGAAGTATTAATTTGAAATCAATTTGAAACAATGTATTACAATGTCAAGAATTAAATGAGATGAGTTTCTTTTTTATTCTGATTTGACTTGTTACTTAATGGCGGAAAAAATAACCGATACTTAAACTCTGATACTAAAGAGATTTAAGTTCCACATAAAATCTTATGTGACAGTTTATGCCTTAAAAAAAGTAGTCCATATAAGCATTTATTTAGAACTTGAATCGTTATTAGTCGCATCAGCAAACGGCCCTTAGTATGTTTAACATTTGGTTTGAACAGCGATGAGTTGGCGGATAACTGGCCGCATTCAAGAATCTAGTCATCATAAGTCTGCTTGATTTGTCTGGATTCAAATTCACCTGAACGCGAAAACTAACTTGAATTGTCGGTATGTCACGTTTTGACAATTGTATTTTTTTCTCTCCTGGGTTCCGAGCTTTTGATTGATGCTCTACACTTCAGAGCAATCTAATGTCAAACTGCGCTAACCGATGCTCTCCGATAACCCCAGAAATGTCAAAGCTGAGTTCTCCAGTTATGTGTTGACACAAATAGACGTCAACTTAGTAGTAAGTCGAGAAATTCTTGACTTGATTTGTCGGTGCTGTGGACATAGACGTCAACTAAGAAAACTGTACACATGACCAGTCTTAGTCCAATGAAAACTCACCAACATGAAGATATAGAGCTGTCAGATTTACTAAACTAGATTATTATGAGCGTAATGCATTGTCACATTGGCTTACGCTAGATTAATCCAATGCAATCTTAATAATACACATCCGCATACAATTTGTTGGCCATTTTTATTGAAATTTCTTTAGGCCCAATAATGACGTATCTATACTTTCTCATTCGTAGAACAATATAAAACAAGTAAAATAACAATTTTCCTCCGTCACTTACAAGAAAAATTATCATCTTCACAACAGTGTATTACTGATGGTGGTAAGTATACCCACTATACTTACCCACAAAATATTCAACCTAATTTCCACTAATTACGCATTTACTCATAATGTGATAATTGCTGACTTTTATTATTTATTTTGACAAATAAATTACGTTCCCAGGTAATCGATGAGTCGGAGAGATTTAAAAATAAAATTTATAGTCCATAAAAATACTATCCACCTACATGCATTAATGCATTCCATTATATGAATGAAGCGTAACATTGTCATAATGTGACGTCCAGTCATAAACGACTATAAACAAATTAATTGCTCCAAAAATAATTACCTACAAACATTATTGAACAGCAATTGCTTCTGCATTACAGAAGCTATTTTTAATATGATGAATACTTTACATTTGCTATATTTAAATATATACTTATCTGGAAAAATACTAAACTCTATAATAAATCTCATCGTTCATACGACAGCAGCTGTCAGCTAACATAAACTGCAAAAGCTCTCTTTGATACTTTCATTACCTGCTCATTCTTCTGACATTACTGAATCGTAAATTTGCAATTAGCAATCATTTAAAAATCGCTTTCCTAAATAGCATCACTACATATCAAATTCCTAAGGAGTGAATGTGAGTCAAAATTCGTTTTTTTTTTCTAGAGGAAAGTAAACAAACAATAATTATTCACTTTTATTGAAAACTTTTTTTATAAATAGTGATTTTATAAATATAGCTCTTTCACGCTTTATTTCTATTCACGATAGGTATCCGGATAATAGAAATTTATAATTTGGTACATATGTGCTTCAGTTCATGAGTACGTAATACTTTCTTACTGTATTGGCCGCCTTTCAATGACTCCAATATAACTAACGGCATATTAAGTTAAATAGCATAATTTAGTCTTAATTCAACCAAATTTGTCCTTACTAGATTTACCCTGAATATAAAAACCTGGTCGGTAGCATCACTTTTTCTATGTCACAATCACACAATCGAAATGTCAACTGAGTACTCCATCGAGAAATTCTTGACTTGATTCTGTCATAAACGTGAACTGAAAACAAAATTGCTCACGGGAACAATTCAGCTAAAAAAATACTCAAACACATCAAGTCATCTGTCAGAATTTGTGAACTTATTACCTTTAATACATATAGCTAGTTGCAGTTGTATACATAGCTAGACATCTTCACAAAACTTACCAACAAAAACTTCGTGGTTTTTGGATAAGATTTTGTAAGATTTTTCATAGCATCGCTTTCTCGGTTGGTTCTCTCTTAGAAAATTCATAAAATTGATGTCTTACTGATCTGAGAATTCAACTAGTATTAACTATTTTTCAACACTTTCGCCATACTTGTAATTGTCAAATTTCTGCTGACGTTTTGTAAAATCATGTAAAATTTCGAATACAACATGCAGTAAGAAATAAATATTACGAGCACTGTACACACCCATCACAGTTCAGCCAACTTATTAAGTTCGAAGGCGTTTTCAATATTCAATTGAGTTCTTAAAATCGTTTATTGCCTGACAATTAGTTGCACTCGGCTGCAATCAATGCGAGTCGGCACCTCTTTGAGTAATCAAATTTATTATGGAAGTAGTTGCTGTCATTTCTCTTTAAGAAACAAATCGGAATTTATTACGATGAATGATAAACTGAGCATGTGGTTGAAGTTGAAGTTATGAATGAAAATATAGAAATGCAGCTCCAAGATATTGATGAAAGATAATATTTAACGGCCCTGGTGCTAATAAATATAGAATGTAAAGCCAAAGCACAATCATTACATGATAATAAAAGTCAAATCACTTTAAATAATAAGGGTATTCACTTAATCTGACAAATTTCTGCGGTGCTTTAAGTGAACACCCCTCGGAAATGTAATTGCGTAAATCGAGTGTAAATCGGGAATCAAACAAACAATTCACACCACTGTCTGTCAAAGTTTGACACTTGTGATTTGAGTAACTTTCCGATTCCGAGTCTAAATCGTCGCGGAAAAATAATGAAGTCTGCGTAAACTATTTTCCATACAAAATCTGACAGTTCATTTAGGAGGTGGTAAATTTCTGCAGTTTTACGCGTTTCAGTGGATATCCTTAATATGATTTTGTATAAAATTCAAAAAACCTATTGACATATCATAGCACTTTCTGTTTTGGTTTTATATGGCTCTTAGGCCGGCAGCATAAGTTCCTACATTGCAGTAGTAGGTATAGATTAGCTACATACTTAGTACTCTTAATAAATAAAAAAAAATAACCTTGCAGTGGTGTCAAACTGACCATGACACCATTAGTACAAAAAAAGCAATATTCCGCCATTCATATTCAATCAATATGTTTTCACATATTAGTTATCAATCAATGTTGAAAACGCAAATGTATTTTTGGCGTCTGGAATATTTTTTGCGCATTTTTTATTTAGTTTCGCAAATTAATAAACTATTGGGCGTTTCACCCGCCTCTTGAAGTTGAACTCAATCCAATATCGCTCATTTCCCAACGAAGACACAAAAATATTTAGTTCAATGTCGCCACAGTCTTAAGAAATCGATGACTTCATACTTTCATAGTCGAAGTGGCAATGGCAACACAACAAATAACTGTTCGTTTACCATTAGATAAGAAAATATCAAGAAAATAACTTTGCAATTCCCCTTTTGATTTGACATCGAGAAGAGACAATGGATATGACATCGCCATCGACAGTAGCACCATTAGCAATCAAAACAATTACGCTTTGATTCATTTGTTAAGTGGGCCCGACAAAACCACCAACAACAAAGTCCTTCTTCTGCCGCAGTAACAATACACTATACACTTGAAATCAAATTCCTCTTCAATTTAATTGTGTTTTACTTTTTAAATCAAAAATAAAACACATCCCCTCCTTATTCATTTGACAGTTCAAAATAAGCGTTGCCTATACTTACGTATCTCTTTTATTTATGTGTGCTCTTGAAAACCTACCACACTAAACGGAGGCGCATCTCAGAAATCATGTTGACGGCATTTTGTTTTTATAATAATTGAATTCCATTTAATGTGCGGTGATGCTGATGATGATGCTATTGGCGATTGCAAATATGTTCGCATACGTCAAAAATCGAGCGATAAATGTCAAGTCAACTCGTTTTTGTCGACTTTATTTTCAGTTTGATACATAAGTATTTATTTTTTTTATTGAAAATTTAAAATTGACATTAGCTGACGGCATTGTCAGATGCTGATATTTAATGCTGATAACCAAACATACACACATGAATGCACATAACATAACCTCAACTGTGTGGTGTCAGTATTAAAGGCCATCAATTTCGCAATTTGAAACCAATTAGCAGAGATACCAATATCAATACTATTTCGAAGGAGAGGCTCCAAGTATAGTTGAGTTCCGAGAATCAAGAATTGGATGATGCTATCATTCCATAAATAAAAAAAAATGTAATCCCAAATGACAGTTATGATACCATAAGAACCAGCCGCTAAGGAGAGGGTACCTCCATTATTTTTTTTTTCTTCTTTGCTCCATCGCATTTTATTGCAAACCAATTTTAACTTAAGCTACACCTAAGACACGTGTTGAATAAATACTTAAACATGTGAGCTATAATTAAGAATGACAATAACAGTTCGACACATGTCACTAACATTTGGTAATCTATGGTTGCGAAGGTAAAGAATAATGATTGATAGAAATGCCATTATTTAATGTTTATAAAAATAGATTGCTGCTCCATAGTAAAGGATGTGGGGTCTGACAGCTGTCACTTCTATTTGAAAATTGTTGTAGTATTAGCGAAGATGATTGCATTTTGTGAATACAATTTATATGATGTCATCTTCCGAAAATGTTTAAGCAAGACAAAGATTTAACAGGAATAGCTGTCAATTTAGATTTTGGAGGTCGGTGGGTAACCTATATGTAGTTATTTTGTTGTATATCTGTCTAACGGTTAGGATGAGAATATTATTTTTAAGAAATCGAATAAAATTAAACGACAGTTGCACATCACTGTGTAATAGCTTTAACATGTCAAAAACAGAACTAAGAAAGTCTCCTTTATCACAACCGCATATTGTTAAGCTACTATTACAGACGTCATTGATGTCGATATGTCAAAAATCGTGTCGATTTTCTTCTAAAGTAGTGTGAAAAAAATGTAAAAAATTTACACGATTTCTTACATGGGTACAATACTAGCTTTTTACTCTGAAACTTTGACATAAATGAATGTGTGTCATTATAATTTATGACAAGTGTACCTACTGCCAAGGCATGATGGTCTTTATCATGAATACCAAAACACAGAAATTCCAATCCCAGCCTTGTATTCCATTGTTAAAACAGATTTTTTTTCGAAAAGCTAACATTTCCTACACATGATGTCATCTCTTTATTTTCACCAAATGACCATTTTGTTCGCGTGCTATTTATCTGTCATAGAGAAACTGTTTACAGTGTTCTCAATTAGAAATTGATATAACATGCGCATGCGAATCAATTAATATTCAATGATTGAACGAGCCCACCCAACAATCAACCACCATTCCTGTTAGACTATCATAATATTATGTGCGTCAATTGTATCGCACTGTCCGACAGTTCAAAACATAGTTGCAAAAAGGCTTACTATTGTACGGAATTCAGTACAATTTGACTTTCCCGAGTACACAAGTACCACTTCTCAATTTTCAGTACTATTTGTACTATTTTTAATTTTTGAAAGTTTATTTTTATATCTTTCAAATCAGACATATATAAGGATTAAACAAAAAAAAGCTAAACGCACTTCTTTGTTTTAAAATTCTGAATGCATTCATTACTCACCGTACCTACTTCGTTAAAAATACACTTTTGAAATATGCTGCATTTCTCGAAGATGTGGAAAAACGATTTGATTTCGGAGACATTTTTTTGAACTCATTACAACATTTTTTCACAAACTGCCATTTGGACGATCAAGTGAATTCAATCGTCCAATTTGTCTTCAGGTTTTTTTCCTGGTGAACAAAAAAGTATTGAAATTATCAATCATGAATATACAGTTCTATCTGACTACGATAGAAATAGGTACATACTTCTTTTTCTGAGTTTTGGGCTGAAATAGGCCTTGTGCAAAATGAATGCAACGAGTTCATATTTTCAAATCCTACACCGCATACTCCAGGGTGCTTTTTGTATTTCTTCTTATTCTTCCGCAAACGTTTAAAGAATGTGTTCTTATCAAAATAGCTATTATCAAAAACAAAAAAAGCTAAAGAATTGAATGCAGGCGTAATGTCTACACTATTAGAACCCAAACATCTTATTAAAAATTAAGGCTGCCACAGCTCTATGAATAAAACAGATCTTTACAATATAGACTTGAAAATGAAGAACTTGTATAGTAGATTGTTATCTAAATGTGGTACAGTCGTGTTCAAATCACTTGGACAATGGTAGATTTTCTGTACAAAGTCTACAGTTTACTCAATCGACCGTTGGACAAGTGATTTTGAACACGACTATACAAAGATTAGTCTTAATCTGTTTATATGTATGTACATGGACTAAAGTTCCTATCCGGCGTCTATAAGACTTATATTACCTTGAGGTTGGTACGCTGCTCGTGCTAAATTTTAGCTCACATATAAAATTTTCTCCAAAATTTAGCTGAGCTGGTTCGGCATATTTTTTTTAGCTAAATTTTTACAGATAATGTTTTTTTTTTCTTCTGTTCTTTTGTTTTGCGGAAAAGTAAATAAGGATAAGATTTTTCAATGAATACCTTCCTCCTACCTACCTACTTTCTTTCAAAGTGATACATTTAATATCAAGGAATAACAAAAAAGAAAGTGCAACGAAAATATAACACATTTTCGCATCGATGAATTTTTGAAGGAAGTTATTTTCAACGAACAGCTGTTTTCTGTGACACTTATATTCACAGCGCACTCTATGTCAAAATTTAGCTAGGATTTTAGTTGATGTTTGGAGAGAAAAATTGGAGAGCAGCTAAAATTTAGATTCGCTCGAACTGCGTACTAAGCTTTAGATTCAATTAAATGTGCCTTTATAACACCCTCCACTGGAAAGTATAAGTATTCACTTACATTTCTAACACCAAAAAGAAGTCACCCTATACCCTTTAAGCCATAAATATTCTGCATCAGGATGCAATTCTGCAACGATTTAGCCATGTGCGTCTATCCGCCCGTCGGTCTATCTGTCTTTTAAAAACACAACAGAGTCCAACCAAAGCAATCGACCTAGGCGAATAAAATTTTGTGAAAAGACTTCTTTGTTCCGGTACCTCCCTGCACGCACAAAATCATTACATATAATAATTCCTTAACATTTTGCAAGACTTGAATGCTGGGGAGGTTATAAAATCTGGCCGATGATAACACTGATAGGTATTTTTTTAAATAAAATATTCATTTTTTATGTTTTCCTTTGGTTTTATAAATTTAAAAAATTTGAGTACTATTCAGTACAATTTTGTTTCAGTTTTCAGTACAATTGAGAAAAGTTGATTTTCATCACTGGTTCAAAACTATTATCCGACAAGGTTTGTAACACCAACTCTACATGCGCTCGTTTTACTTTGTTCGCTTTTATTACCCTGCTACGTGATGGTCTAAGCCCCTTCTGTCGTCCCGCCTACTATGAAAATGATCCAATCGAATAATGGGCGGTATTTGAATTGGTGACAAGCTGTCTGCTGATCAGAGCGCACCAGCCACCAGTACTTTGGCATTCAGGGCGAAAAAGTGTCTATTTGTATTCAGCTTTGTGCTCTATGAGATAATGTTAGCAAGTGTTGAAGCAAAGTGTTGGATCCCAATGACACCATCCAAAGTTGAAATCAGTATTCCAGACATTAATGAAAGAAATTAAATATTAAGTACGATCCGGAATGATTTCTACGAGAGTATATCTACACGCGTGACAAGGCGTGTCTTGTGAGTTGTGACATTACTTTTTTTTACAGATAGGTATTCAATATATTGGCCAGGGGTCAATAGTATTGATAGGATATTGTGAAATCCCTCAATGTAATCATATGCCTGACAATTGAAATCAAATAAAAGACAGAAGCTGACAAATTGTATACATGTTGGGAAATCCATTAGAAAATCCCACATTGACAAGTCAACTTGTCAACTCGAGAATCACGCTCTAATAATGAGAATGGCTGCTGGTGCTACCGCGCAGCTTGTTTTACATTTTGTCGATTTCACTTAGATATCTGGGATAATAAATTCTGACAGTATGTGGGCGTTTTATAGCATCACGTTGATAGATAGAAAAGCATATTTAATTAAATTAGAAAAACTGGCTGCCAGCACGCGAGCTTCTGAACTCGCCCGCCGATGATTAATATGTTGTTTATTAAAAACAAAGTCTATATAATCTGTCTCAGACTATACGCATGAATATTTTTGTATAATGCACTAAAAATGGGCACAATCAAAAGTCTATAGTTAGTCAGTCGACTTAAAACTTAAGATTTGTCACGACTAAAATTTCTCTGAACGTAAAAATTATATTGGTCTAGCTGGAGCTTGACTTTTATTACGTCAGTCATACAATCGAAATGTACACTCTCATTCAAGAATCTAGTAGGTAATCGTAAGTCGACTTGAATTGTCTGCATTCAAATTTACCTGAACGGAAAAACTAAGTTCAATTGTCGGTGTGTCACTTATTGACAATCGAATTCTGGGTTTCTGATTGATGCTCTACAAGTCAGGGCAAACCAAAATGTCAAACTGCGCTCTCGCTTGGTCTCCGATGCTGTCCGATGAGCCAATAGAAATGTCCAAATTGAGTTCTACGTACACATGTCAGCACAAATAGATGTCAACTTAGTAGTAAATTCAGAAATTCTTGACTTGATTTGTCGGTGTTGCGGACATAAACGTCAACTGAGAAAACTGTTAATGTGATCAGTTCGGTCCAAAGAAAACTCAACGACATGAAGTTAGTGAGCTGTCAGACTTACTAAACTAGATTCTTGAACGCCCTCACTGACTCCATAAACGTCAACTGAAAAAACTATTTAAGTAATGAATCTAGGCTAATTCAAATTCAGAGAATGGCTGCCTGTTGCCAGATTTAGAAAACTAGAGTTTTGAACGTCTTCAATGTGTTTTGTCTTGAGCAATCTTTTGGTGGGGACGCGTAATTCAAACGAGACAAGAGATATTTCTTAAGGTATGTTTGTTTGAACGATTTCAAACACAGACTTAAGGGTCAACCATAATGATCTTAATTAAGGTAATGTCAAAAATTAACAAGAATCAACTCAAGTTAGTAAGACAGACTAGGCTAGGTACTACATAATTCAATTATACAAAATGCAATTGTATGCAAACGCGCTAATAGTTCTTTTTTTTAGAGCTTTCTCAATAAAGCACGTCTAATGTGTAGTTGCCGCTAGATTGATCAATAATTTCCAGTTAGAGGAGATTCACTAAAACAATTTTCCAATTTTGGTTGTGACTTATAATTTTGACAAAAAGTCACATCTAGCAGTGAGAACTCGAACTAACCTATAAATTTTGAAAATTGATTTGACAGAGGCCTGGGATTGGTTAGCAAAAGTCTAAATAACAACTTACGGCTCCAAAAACAAAGTACCTACTAAAACCGTCATCAATATCATAATATTGTAAATCAAAACCCATCTGAAAGCCAACCTTCTACACGAGTATGTACCTACACCTCACAAGGAGAACCCCATCTCGACTGTGTAGCGGCAACTTGGCTAGAACAAAAATATCTTTATTAATAGCCTAACGAAGAATAATCCAAGAATCAAGTTTTTCATCTAACCATCCAATCTATTAAAAAAAAAAAACATCAGTACCTTTTCTATACGCAACAACAACAACTAGTTTGCCAATTCCTTGTCAATGGATGGATACCGCCAACGGAGCCACAACATTATACAGACATTGCGGCAGACAGTCGAGAAGAACTCGTAGCTCCAAGCCTCCAACTTGGCTATGACTATCACAGCCAACTTGCGGCCGCTGCTGCTGTTGCTGCAGGTGGTGTGTTTGTGTATATACACCCGTAGAGTCAGGAAAAAGTTGTTAATGCAACTTCATGGTGGGCAGAATGGTTAATTCTGGGTGGAAATTTAATTGATAAGATCTTGTTGAGGGCTTGTGTGTAAGTGGCAGTAGTAGAGTAGTGGAGGCCGCTTCAGGAAGGCATCGTAATGGTCTTTCTAGATGGGGAGTCGTCGGTTTTTTTTTTTGTTGTTGTTTATTGCTTGTGCGCATGTGCACCGGGTGGGCATTAATTGTGCGTGTAAAATATGCTTGCACAGGTCCGATTGGTTTTTAGCTCTCATGTTGATAGTCGCAATACAGTGTTTTTTCTCGTCTTTTATAATATTCCAATTTCCATTAAACAGGTAGTTGATGTAGACAGAGTATAATGGGCCGATTAAATGCTTTGAATTAAGTACAATTATCGTATATCCACTTGAACACTGCGTTTGCGTTCCTCTCACTGTCGTATACACAGTGGTTTAGTCTGTCAATCAAACAGAGCGGAGCATATGAAATGCATTTTGATCAGCAACAACAACATCAAAATATCCATCTACCTATAACTAGGTACATCTAAACTGGATGCAGTATAGCCAGGTCGTGGATAGACGAAGTGGCTAGAGTTGCGCGTAATACCTACCTCTGGTGGTAAATGACAGTGGAATACCTACTCACATAGACTCGTGTAATGGGAGATACACTTCTTAAAAGTCAGGTTGATTTCGTGGTACCTACAACTACATGTATTAAGAAATTATGTTGTACCTACGCGCATTATTAGTTACGTAAGAAATAATGATGGAAAGGGTGGGCCATCTGTTGGTTTCTTGTTGAATCATATCTTGACACTGACAGCTCCTGACATGCATTAGAAAAAAGTACAGAAAATCAGTATAACATATAATAAGAGACGATTCAGGCATTCAAGAACGAAATTTGTTAAGCTATTCGTGAGATGGGGGCCGAAAACATCAAACATTTATTGAAGAATTGTGTCAACATAAGGCAATAAGTTGAATAAAAAAATAGTCCATAATTAATTAATACAAAAATTTACACTTTTCAATAAAGCAAGAATAGTCGAAAAATATTCTTCTCAATTCAACCGGACTCGGCATAAAATTGTAGGTCCCTTCCATTCATCTAAAACTCACACAAATGAATGGGTATGAGAAGCTAGTCCTAGAGTGCACCAACTATTTATTTTTATTTATTTAATTGCACTATAAATTGCACTTATTATGTTTATATTTTGTTGGTAGCATCAATAGGTCGTGCAACACTTTTTTCTTGTCTTGCCCTAGAAAATGTTTATTTTTGTTATAGAACTTGACAATTTTTTAAGTTAGTCGGAAGAAATTCCTTGAGCTCTATCGACGAAGAGGCGAATTACTCGTTTCTTATTGTGAGGGCTGTGGTGTCGTTAGGTCTTTTTACTACACTGGAATTTTACGGAGCTTCTAGCTATCTCATGCTATTTATTTTGAAGGAACTAAACTTATCTTACTTACTTACTAACTTAAGAGGCTCCCGACTCGTGATGCAGCCTTCCATCCTCTGCGATCTCGGGCACGCTGCTTCCAGTTGTCCAGAAAAAGCGCTCTGGCATTCTCGATGGTTTGGTCTTTGAAACGGGGGTTCGGTCTTCCTTGTCTTCTCGAACCTGGGGGCTGGGATTCGAAGATCCTCTTAGCTGGAGCATTATTGTCCATTTGCTTGATGTGGCCGAGTCAATGTAGTCGACGTATTTTGGCTTTTTTGATTACATCCACATCACCTACAGCTCATAGAGCCATCCTCATACACAAGACCAAAAATCCGCCAAGGCATTTTTCGTTCGAAGGAGCCCAGTAAAGCTCTATGGATTTTTGCTTCTCGTCCCGCACTCGGCGCCATAAATCAGAACTGGCAGAATAGGCGCTTTGTAGAGCATACACTTCGTCCTTGGAGTTTCTGGGTTTGCTAGGATAATTCTTCGCCTTAATTCCACGTGTAAAATTGAAAAAAAAAATGCCTAATTTCAGTAAGAGGTTGATAAAAAATTGCATGCCTTGTCAAACCCGTTTTCGTCCACATCTCTGTGATCTTGTTTGAACGTCTAATTAAAGTACACATAAATATCGACGCTCTAGAAACAAAACTGTCATTCGAAAGCAATGAGTTAACACCAACTACCACGTAAAACGCGACAACGTTTGCTCAACAGGTGTGCTTAGAGCTCTCAAACCATAATAATTATCTCCATACAGAAAGTATTTATAAATATTCATTTGCGCGCGCAAAAAACAAGGTACATAATCCAATCGAAAGTCCGCAGTTCTCGTGACCACGCACGTAAGACCTCAAAGACAATAGTTGCTGGCTTTACGCCTGCAAAGCCATGTGCTGTGCGTGTGTGTGTGTTTAGAGGCCATAGTTTCTTTCTTTAACTTCATGTTGTACACGAAAGCCGATCAATAGCACCGAACTATTATTACGTTTCAGCAGTGATACCGCGGCTCCATGTGATCATCTGTAAGTCGACCACCTTTAACAGCTATAAACGAGGTGGGGTCCTTCTGCTGGCTCCATTCGTGCTGCTGCGGCTGCATAATATCTTTATATCTCATCCGCTTGACCGCAACAGAGGATACGAATACAAATACGAGATACCTAAATGTATACATATGTAGCATTTCCCTTTTGCAACAGCGCAGAGATAGCAGATGTCTTGAGGTGCTCTCAGATTCGGTTTCGGTTCAATATCGACTTGCTACCACAGTTGTTGCCGCATTTGGCCAATGAATTGTCCCCGTATATCCCGGTGTACTGGGATGCCCATACTAAGTGAGTTGTAAGCGTAATAAAAGCGAATGCTACACGACATTCAATATTACGTCGGTCGTGTCGTAGCTTTGCAGCAATATCAGCGGTTGAAGGAAGACACTGTGCTGGTGCTCCACCACAGCGTTACCGTTCAATCAAGCCAGTTTCTCGGAGGTAATATAATAAAACGATCCGGTGGCGGCAGCTTCACAACGAAAAGTTGCTATACGAAAAAAGTTCAAGCCACAATGTAAGTAGGTATCGGTATAGGTACCTATACCTCTATTTTCATTCAGACTATTGTTCGCTAAAAATAGGTTTTACTGAGATTTTGTTGGCTTTTTTTTTATCATTATTGTAATTTTGTTTTCCCAACTATTTATAACTCTTTGATGCCGGGTGGTTTCAAGCCATTTCGCGGTGAGGTCTGTGGGCTGGACAGGAACCTACATGGCAGCCCACACATGAACCGTAATACTATGGAAATCTGAAATGCGATTTCCTTTCCAACTGATGGCGACCAAGGGGGGGTTAAATAAGTTGTTTAACTTGGTTGGCAGTAGTGCTGAACTGCTGACTGGTGATGGTGGTGGTGGTGGTGAACATGATCTCCCATGGGAGTCTCGGCTCACTTATTGGCGCAGAGGTTTCTTTCATCTTGTCGGTTGACTCCACCGCCCCCGCCAACAAGTCCACAACTGGAGATGAAGAAACATTATGCGCTCTGCTCTATGTGCACTCTGCACAGCGGCACACACTCTGAGATAGGCTATGAGATTGATCTTGAAATGCTATTTTTGTTCCGCGGTGACGATGGAGCGTATGCAGGGCACGTATATTTATATTTTATGAGCGTTCCTTATCGCGGTTAAGTATATCCGAGGAACGAATCGCACTGCCACTGTACCACCACCACCGGTTGCTCCATGTGTGCGTGCTCTGTTGTGGTGCGCTTGAGTTATGACTGCAATAGATATTGGATGGCCTGCATCTTGGCCCACTTCTTTGGTGGCGAGGCGCATCATGTTTTTACCAGAGATATAGGTAGTTCTAAAATTAAATTGATGTTGTTTGGTTTTTTTTTCATCAGCTATGTGTAGATAGTTTGACTTGATAGCGATAAATCCTTATGATAATGTTTGATGATGCTGCACCTGTATGTTACCGTGCGGTAGGTAATGCTTTACTTTGTTGCTGATTGAAATGTGGAACCATTTAAATTTATAGCATTCTATGTGAATTAATGTCATATATTTGGGTTAAATTTGTCGGCAGCAAAGCAAGCTCTTTCAATATCAATCATTGACATATTATTGTTTTCCCCTGAAATTGAAATTGTCTCGAAATTGTATCAAAAAGTTGTGCAATTGAAAATAACTTTCGTCCATGTACCTAACCGACAAGAAGGCAACACTTCTTAATGTGACATGCCTTGCATTGGGCGCCATTTACGTTTCTGCTCAATCGAATTCTAAGAGCTTTGTGTGATCATTAAACTGTTTTACTTTCAATATATATAAAACATATGTACTTATATCATATCCATTTTTGTTAAACAATCGATGAGAGCAACAAAAACGTCCAGCTCCATAGCAAACGAACTTACGTTGGGCGCCATTTCTTGAGTGACATTTGAAGCACATATCAGAATAATTAATATACGGTGATGTGGCAGTTTTAAACCTATGACTAATGACAATTACTGCATATTTGGATCAATTATCCATCGTATTTTCCCATATCCTATTCATGTTTTATCATCGTGTATTGAGAATGATTCACATTTTATTAACATACTATCTATGCCGCTCATGTACGCTTCCTCGGGAAAACACAGTAATCCCCATGAAGTAATTGGCTTTATTTATTTATTTTGTTCTACATTTCAATAACTGATTCCAATAAATCGCGACTGACTCAAAATTCAATCAATTTGCGTATAGTTGATAATGTTAATTAAAATGTGCAACGCAAAATCATATTGATGTCTTTTTCTTTCCACTTACAGATGTGTTCCCGCAACTTAAAGATCTCCGTGGTGCTGATTCTAGTATTGGTCCCCTTTATCGCAACCCTGCCACACAATCACAGTTTGTCCAAGAGGAGCACATTTTTCGACTTAGAATGTAAGGGTCTGTACAACAAATCAATGTTCTTCCGGCTAGATCGTATCTGTGAGGATTGCTATCAATTGTTCCGGGAAACGACAGTACATCGATTGTGCAAGTGAGTATCTAAATATGGTTCGCATAATTTCATGCGCTCGATTTAATTAATTTTGTACGTAGAATTTCAGTGAATAATAGTACGGAAAGAAATTTTCAATTTGCTTTGGTTCTTTTAAAAATGAAAACAATAAAATTCTTTCAAGAGTTTTATATAATTTTTGTAATTAAATTTGAAATTAAAACATTTACAAATTCATCACGTTCAACAAGCGGAGACGCATAACGGAAATGGACTTGATATACAAAATTTATTACTTATCGATTTGATTAACAATAGTCACTTTTCAGTATGGAAAAATCGTACTGTTTGAAAATGTTGGAATTTGAATGATATCATACAACAGTACTGCAATTACGGAAGAGAATCCTTGATTATTTTGATTACATCAATTGCTGAAGTGGAATGCAATTTCTGTTGCATTTATGAGTGCGCGCATGATTAACATTTTTTATGTGAATTGGACTGTTTCAATATTTGTATAACTTCAGACATATTTAAATATTACAGCCAAACAGACCTTATTTAAACACAACGCACTAACAACAGATTATCGATATTTTGTTTGTTCTGTTTTCTATTCAACTAAGTTTGTGGATTTTTGAAAATTCAACTTCGAAAACGCCAGTTATTACACAATCGAATGGTCGCGTTCCATTGACTATCTCATTAAAAATGACAGCTCGGTAATTTTCTCACCTTTTTCTCAATCTAATGGAATCCTTGGCTACACTGATTATCTTTTAGGAAAGTTAACTAAATCCCTAGCAACAACACTAAATGGGGAACTATAACAAAATTTCAAGCGAGTAATCCAGCTTAAGTCAATATGCGAGTACAGTGAAAATATAGTGTACCTAAAGGACGCTAAAAGGGTTAGTTACACAATTAAAAGAATATTTACATGAGAGCGACCAACTACCTACGAACGTACGAATATTCGCAAGTTTTTATGTGAAAATTCACAGTTTCTACCAGCAATTTCGAATTTGAGGTTAAGTTCGAACGAATATTTTATTCGCTAGTTTGTGGATCGAAGTTCAATGATGTGGATTGCGAATAAACCAATTCGCGCCATGGGTGTTTTCGTTCATGGCAAAAAGTTTGGAACTGGAAATTTCGTTATTTAAACTGCTTATAAACTTTTTTTTTAATACATTTTGATGGGATATTCAATTATCCTACTCATGGAATAAATGCATCAAAAGTGGTTTGTTTTCTTTCGTTCGCTCTAATGTGAATGGTCCTTAAAGGGGCCAACTTGATGCGATTTGTGTCAACTTTTGACACTAGCTCAGATGTCTGTTTATAAAAAGCTAAACATGACATGAGCTCCATCATGATGTACTACAGGGTGTATATTTTTATATTCAACCCCGGAGATACATAATATACATACTTTACTTTAAGGTATTTCCATTAATAACATCAGACATTCATGTTTAAAATCGTTTTTATTGTCAAAAAGAAAAATTTGCTAAGTTTCTAACTAGCTATTTCCCTAAATAAACAATGTAATTCTTCTCACCCAAAACCATGTTTAGAATATACAAGCAAGTGCTTAATTTTCATCAAAGTTATCCCAAAATACACGCACTTAATATTTTATGCATCTCTCTTCGCCTCGTCTATATTTTGGACATCATCGCAGTTCTTTTTCCCAGAAAGTGTGACTGACCAAATAAAAAAAAACATTCAGCTTTCTGTATTATTGTTTAATGTCTTTTGACCAAGTTTTGCTTTGAAACCCCATGTGAATTAATTTAACTTTTTGAAAGGGTAACGACCACACATTGCGCAGTAAATTTGAACCTAACTTTGCGATTACAAAAAGAGATCGGACACTTGTTTTTGTTGGTTTCTTTACATCAACTTCTTAAATGCGAAATGTTTTTCCTTGGAAATTTTGTAAACACCTAAAAAATATAATATTGACTTTTTGCAAAAAATTTAAATTCACATGAACAATTGACTCACCGATCAGTCATCGAATGTACCGGCGCGCGGACTTGTTTCAACGAAACCACATGTACGAGTAGGTATTTTGAGAAATTCTAATTTTGGAAAATTGCACAAAAAAAAAAGACTCGAAAAAGAAATTGAAATAAAAACAAGAAACACCTTTTCGAAAGCACATACTAACCACACATGAGTACAAACATAGGTTCATTTCCAATATGCCAAAAATGATTGATTGATATTGAGTCCGGTGGTCTAAATATCGTTTATTTGTTCTTTAAATACATTATATGACTTGGGTGTATACAAATCCTAACATTTCGTTGAAAGTTTATTTTCTATGTCGATAACTGTTTTATTTATTTATTTTCTTCCGTGGAAATGCGTCGTCACCTTTAAAATATGAGTCAAATTAAAATCCGGAAATTGCCGAACGCCGAACACATAGTTCAAGATAATATTTTACTTGGGTGTTTGAAAATGGATTTAATTTATTGATATGGTAGTTGGCTCAATGAGCTCAAATTATATTGAGCTAAAGTTTTGATTTGATTTCACTTGGTATTCGGATTTTCTTGTTTTCTTATGTTAGGTACCTAATTATATTTGCACCTTAAGCTAAGTAGGTACGAAGCTCCAGAGAAACTTAATTGAGCTGATATCTAAACACCAGCTAAACCCCTAGCTAAATTTTGACATGGAGTGCATTGTGGATATAAATGTCACAGAAAACAGCTGTTCATTGGAAATACATAGCTTCCATCAATAATACCTCGACCCGAAAAATGTTTTATTTTCGTTGTGGTTTCTACTTTCCTTATCTGTTATGTCCTTTGATTTTAAAATTTTCACTTTTAACGGATTCCGCATCGAGGTGTTCATTGAAAAGATGGAAAAATTTACCTTTCCGCACCACAAAAACACAATAAAAAAAATACGATCTGTCAAAATTTAGCTTGAGAAAATGGTTCGGCACATTATTGCGTTCGCTAAATTTTGACAGATACATGCAGTAGAGACGGATATAAAACTTTAATTTTTTTAGCTGGAGCTGCGTACCGCTCGGCTAAAGCGATTCGCTTAAATTTAGCTCGAGCAGTGTACTAAGCTTTAGCTCGAACAGCGTACTAACCTTAAAAAAAGCAAAAGAAAACTTGTGTCACGATCTATTGTACGTAATTCTCATAGACAAATCAAGGAGGACTATAACCTTAGTCAAGGTTATTGATTAATTATATAAGTCTACCAGACATCATAAATGTTTTCCTCCGGACCTACAATGATATTATAAAATCATTTAAAATCCCTGTTGGATTTCGTCTCAAAAAAACGCGAGGAGTATATTTTTGGGATTTTACATTTACGCTAGACTTTACAAAAAAAGAACAAAGTGATTTTTTTTAATTGTCAACATCTCAATTATAACAAAAAAAAGTCTTTGAAGATTTTACGAGCTGATGACAACCAAAAAGATTTTTTGCATTTCCATCGCCACTGGCTTTTTTATACTTAATTTTTTTTCATTCTTTCGTAAATTACGTCTGAAAGTTAGTATACACGTCCCATCAGATTTATTTCAAACCAAAGCAAATTTGAACACTTAAAAAAAATACTATTATTCACACTACCATCTATATAAAATATATTTCATAAAATAACTTTAATCCTCGTCAATCTAGGCAAAAATGCTTTACAACGGATTACTTTAAGGCATGTGTGGAAGCGTTACATCTGGGCGAAGAAATTGAAATACTTAAGAAATATGTTAAAATAATAAATGGCGCTGCGCCACTGTCAACGCCATCAAGTCCCTAAGTAGTTTTATTAATATAAAAATACAAAAAGGAATTGATATTATTTTTATTTTTATTTTTATTTTTCCATTCTCCTTAAGTCTGTTTGGACAAACAAATTTTTTTTTTCTAATTTATTTACAATATAAAAAGAAATATTTAAATATACGGCAAAGAACCCTACTACATGTCATTCTTCTTATAGAAAACGTATTTTAATTGTATGTAAGTGCAAAGTTTAAAACTTAAAGAGAAACTATATCCCCTTCAAGTGCATTGTGTCTAAAGCACACACAAAAAAAGTGAAAGCTTAACAAAAAAAAAAACACAGAACAAAATTTTCAGTGAAAATATACAAAAAAAACTACATTCTTGTTAAATTGTTGTTAGATACATAATTTATATAATACTTTGGGTATATTATATACAAAACGAAACTGTATTTATTTTTATACTTATGTATAGTTTTTAGATTTATATACAATTTTTATTTTATTTTTTATTTTGTAATATAATTTGTATTTTTATATTAATTTAAAGCGAAAACAAAGTGATATAAATACTACTATTACTACTAATTTACTTGAATAGTGTGTAAAGTGTTAAATGTAATGAGAGGGAACGAAGGGTATAATGGGAATGCGCATCCACACATGTTACTAGCAGCTGCAAATTTACGAAAAAAAAAAAAACAAACAACAACAACAAATGCGGATTAAATGGATTTTAATAAAATCAAACGACTTTGAATATCTGCGGTCAGCGAATTATTAAATAAAAATAAAAATATTAAAGTCCAATGGTGATGAAATGAAACTAAGAAGGCTACGAATTTCAAGGATATATACAACACATACAACAGCAAGCAACACTCATTTTACTTTTCATTTTGACTTAAGTTCAATTTATTGGTATGTTTATTTCATTTATTTATTTATTTTGTTTTCATTATACCTATATTTCTTTTTCTAACAATCGCTTTCTATTTTGGATGAAGTTTTTATATATTTTTTTCAATGTTTTCACAAATCTGTAAGTCGACAGTTGAAGTTTTAGAAACAAACATACCTGATCCTAATGAGCTTACAACCAAAGAACAAAACAAATTAAGATCGATTTACAAAGTCACAGATCAAAATTTCCTATACCAAAGTTAAAAGCATAAATATACGCATTTATTGATTTATTATTCTTTGACAGTTTTATATTTTAAAATGGAAACATTCAAAAAAACTAGTCTAATAAATGTCGATTTCCATCAAGCAAGAAAAAGCGCTTTTTTCAGATTCATATCAATTTTTGTCTGTCAAACTCGTTTTCCATTGGGCGGAGCACGCGGATTTCGATTCGAGAGCAAGATTCACACAGACTTTCGCTAATACCAAAACAAGTGATATTTGGAAACACAAATTTCAATTAAAAAATACCTAACTGACTGTCAAATAACACACCAACACAAATATATACAAAAATTAATCTCATTTCATTATTCATTGTAGGAAAAATCCAAGATCTGAGATCAAAACGGTAAAAGCCCAATGGAAATCGATATTAGTCTGACAGCTTGCTGACGTGATGTGTCTGAGTTTTAACTGCCATACGATTGATCACGAGCTGCTTTTTTTGTTGTTGCACTTCTCGACTGGAGTAGTGAACAAATCGAATTGTGACTGAGACTGAGCTTAGTTGATATTTAGAAATGACGTTAACAACCATCTTTAGTTTTTGCGTTCAGCGAACTAATCCTGACCTGACAGATCTAATTGACCTCGGTCAATGTGTGACTATGAGCATTTGTACCTACATTAAAAATTAACAAATGTAGATCTACCTGATGCAGTATTTAGATGTTGTCAAAAATTTTCCGAAAACGTAAATAAAACTGCACTGGTTGTCAAACTGAAATATTCGGAAAAGTGCACTCGATCAAAGTGTTTTAAAGCATTCATTTCTGTCCAATCTTTTGTAAAAATGCAAAATCTTTCTTGTTCGTTAATACTAGTTCTCTTAGACTTCATTTGAATATTCGTCCTTTTTCAACGAGTGTGTTTGAATGCTCATACATTAATCCTCTGTAAATCTCATTTGTGGTATGTTTGATTGTAAAATTTCAAATGCAGATTTGACACATTGATGAAAACAAATTATGACGATTGATGTTCACTAGTCTTCCTGCGGATTCATTTATTTTGACATGAAATGATGACAAGTTGTGAGATTTTTTTTATTTTAAAATTTTTTTCCCACACAACTATCGCAGTGTAAGACTGAATTGAAGATTGTGGAATAGTTAAACTTCCTTTTAATTTTGTATTTTTTATTTGTATTTTTGTGAAATTATTATGCTACTATTAAGATGTTTGAAATAATATTGCCAATAACATCGACGAATTTGACTTTTGACACAACTACTGATTCTGACAAACCTCAATAGAGTGAGGTTTGGAATGAATACATTCAACGCACCATTTTGCTGTGTTCGAATGAGCTCTTGATGTGAAATTACCTCGTATTTAGGCGCGCTTACAGTAACTTATGCAATTTTTTTAAATGTAAGCAATGCTCTCTCGACTTGTATTATTTTATAGCCGAGCAACCCATATACATAATACTGATATAACTTTTCTCCTCAATGAGTCATATTTAATGCAAATTTAAAGGGGACACTTAAATTTTATAACCTCTTGCGGTTGATTTATTATGTCTTCTAACGTGTTTTCATGATTTGTAAATTAGTGATGAGCGGCAATTAACCTTTTTTATAGATGCAAATACAATTTTTTATTTGATTAATGATCAACTGGACATCTACACCCGTTTAATGTAAATTAACTGACATTTTAAATTAATTTTGATTAGCAATTTTAATCTTTTCAAGTTCCGTCAAATTAGGAAGATGTCTTGTGGACAAAGTTCAAGTACTACAGGAGGGTCAATTGTTTAAAAATTTAATTGTCCTTGGCGAAGAATATAGGCAGCTTAAAATAAATAATTTGGCGTTTAACTTTTAAACATTTAACTAGTAGCAAATATAAACATTTTTGTTTTTTAAATAATTTTTATTCTCTACTTAATATTTTTTTGTTATTTTTGACACATAAACTCCGAAAAGCACGAACTACATTTTTTTACGGTTCGATATTCGAAATCGAAATTTGACACATTTTTCGCTCAAATTTAATCGATAATTTTTGTTTATGGAAATTTTTGAACAACAAAAGAGAGATTTTGTTTATAAAGAAAACATATGTAATAGAAAAATTTACTATAACAAATTATTCCTTTTTACAGGCAAGACTGCTTTGGTACTGAATTCTTCGAGGCTTGCATTGAAGCATTGCAATTGCACGAGGAAATGGACAAATTTGTTGACTGGCGTGACCAGTTGGGAAAGAAATAAATTTTTTAAATTTGTCTAACTTTCCAATCTCCCCGCAAAAGCGATGAAACCTTAAAAATGACTTCTACAAAATACGATGACAGCAGAAATCTACAAAGACCATTGAAGTATATAAAAAGAAAATAATAAAAAAAAAAACAACAAAAAAATCCATATATTTATCTATTTATTTATTATTGTTACGTCTATATGCAAACTATATACATAAATAAAACGTAAAAAAAAGAAAACTAATTAAAAATAAATTCATGTAAACTTACGACATAGTTGTGTACATAATTTAAAGTTAAAAAAGGAAGAAAACTAAAAAATGTTGCCCTTAGACAAACTGTGTTTATATTCATGCAAAACTTACTATTAAACTATTTATTAGTGTTTAAATTTGAAAAAGAAAATCAATAAAATTCTGTACGCATTTCAATTTTCTCATGAATAATTTATCAGCTCAACAATTTGGAGTTTTCGTATTAAAAAAAAAACATTTTTTCTTATCAGTTGCCTAATAATAATATTTTTCGTTTGCGCTTTGAATTGCCTCATTAAAATATTCCATGCAAAATATTCCGTATTTTATTGTTTTTGCGAATACATACTGAAAATAGTACATAACCGTGAAACTGATGTAAATATTATATTTCTTTATTTTTTTTCTTATTTATACTTTATATTTGTTTTAAAAATAGTATAGTGCAACTAATTTTCGTAACATCTTTTGTTTGATATAAGCTTTTACATACAATGGAAAAGTGACCACAAAATAAAAGGAAACAGAAAAAAAAATATGAAAGAGCAACAAACAGCATAACTATGATTAAATTTCTTTGGATCTAGTCGTAAAATTAATGATGATTGTATATGTATAATTTTGTTTAGTGTTTTGTTTATTTTATACTTTTTTCTTTTATTTTTATTTTTTTCTGTTTTGATTTTGATTTAATTTAATTGTAATTACTTTTATGATTTATTTTTAATTTATGAGTTAGTTTTTTTATTGATATTTTTTGTATAGGACAAATTGATTGTTGATGCAACAATTAAAATACTCTAAGAACAACAAAGGAAATGTGTTTGTTTTTATTTAGATTGAAATCGGACGTGTCACCTGTTCACATATAAATATAAAATTTTAACAAAAGAACATAGCTTATCCATTGTTAGGTTTGCCTGTTTGCAAAATTTCACTTGATGGCCAAAATATTGATGAAAAAATGCGAATGTAGAATTGTTATATCTATTCCCATTATAAATTTAAACCTTCAATGTTAAGTCTGAAATATCCGCATTAGTTCCTTTGCACAACAAGGTAATGGGCGTATCAGGCTTATGTTGGATAGTTTAGCCTTGATGGGAATTTCATAAGACATTCGCTAACGTGTCGAAAGCTCAAGACTTCTTGCTTAAGTCTACTATGACGCACCGACACCACTTCCACAGGCTGTCAAACTGCGAAGACGACACAAACTAAGTATAGGTATGTTGTACCTATGCTTTATGAATAGAAACTCAGTATATATTAGACGCGGTAAAAACGCAACCTACCAAATATTCACAACTGCGTAGACGTAGAGAACTCAAGAAGTCCATAGATGGATACTTACCTACACCTGTCTATCGATTTTAAGGCCGCACATGACACAGCATTAATATAGAAACGAGTTATATAGAGCCATGCCGGGTATCGGCATCCCTACCAGGTCATCAGATTGTGCAGAATGATGATGGAAAACATTCGCCGCTCCACTAAGGTCGGAACTCAGAAGCAATCGCACCGGGACCTTTGATGTCGAGAAAGGATTAAGACAAGGTTATGTGCTGTCATGTAACTTGTTCAACCTGAAAGAATTGCGCAAAACACTCAGGCCAACAGGCAATGCACAACGTTTCTAATGTGCGTTTAATTACTGATGTACGCCGATGATATTGACATAACTGGTAGAACACAGCGAGCTGTTATACTAGTGCTATAAACGGAGTTTGTTAAATTAGTTTTAGTGGTTAACGGAGGCTAAACTATATACTTGATTATCACCAAGAAAAGACACCCAACATCGATGAATAGGACAAAATGTCATAATAGACAGCTGTAACGTTGAGATACCTACTTAAGGGACTTCAAGTATCTGGTCTCCGCTTAGAAAATGACATCACATCCGAAATTAAGCGAAGAATTAAAACTTACCAATCGCTGTGTTCGGCGCAGTGGGTATGGTTAGTGTGTGGTTAGTGTGCTGAACTACTGTGTGAGGGGTCCCAAGTTCGATCCCCGGTAAAACAGAAATTACATCTTACGGGGTTTCCGTCTGCGCCACCTCTCGCGAACGTCTGACAAACATCCGAGAGTCCCTTTTCAACCCAGCCGTTTGGACTCGGCATAAAATTGTAGGTCCCTTTCATTTGTCCCAAAAATAAAAACTCACCTAAATGAATGGTTGTGTGTTACGCCAACTATGTATGGATGTATGTATGTAGTCAATGTGTGGCTTAAGTAGGCAATTGAATGCAAGGCCTTAATAAAAAAACGCTTAGGAAACTCTACTAACAAAATTAAACCGTTTCCATGTATTATGGCATTATGAGTAAGAGCAAACATTCCCATTAATTATCGAATACAACGTCGTTCATGTGGCTGCCTCGGCTGGCTTCGCAGTAGCGCATTCTGTTTTCAATAAGTAAGTTAAGTTTTCAATATTTCCCAACAAACATTGTTCAAGCATAAAGCGACTTATTTCGTCCCGCGGAGGTATGATACTGACTATCTGTTAAGATTTCGAGCGGGAAACAGCTATCAGTGTCAAAATACCCTATAATTTAAAAAGAAACCACTAGATGGCCCACCCTTTATATCCTTGGTCGTTCCAAGCGCGAAATTCTTCGAGTGATTTTGGGTCCCGTTTGCGTTAACTGAAAAGATATTTAACAGCGAACTCTACGAGCTCTAAAGTTACATCGAAAAGTGCGAATCAGTCATCTAAGATGGCTAGGGCAAATGGACACCAAACAAAGGCACATAATTCAGTGGAGAAAGAAGAAGACAGGAAAGTCAGACATGAACTGCATATTTAAATCAATAACCCTGACTTTCTTGACGAACTGTATACCTGGTTTACAGGGTAACAATTTGGAATTTATTAATAATTGCCGGATCTTTTGTACGATCGTTAAGGGGTCCTAGTCTGGACTTAGCCTCTATGTACTGGGGATGTTTAGCGTTTAATTGAAACTTATAGTTTAGGAAGATGATTAAATATTGTAAGGGACGTTACGTCTATTGTGATACTTATTCACGTCTTTTATCGGTATTATAAACTGTGATATAGACGATAAACGCCCATTATTGTTGTAATTTGTCCTTTATTCAGTAGAATAGTAGTATGTATACGAAAAAAATTATTTAAATTCAAACGGCTAAAGCTTTGGTAGTTTTTACCATTTTGTTTTCTACTAATTCCCATCAGCGCCATCTATATTTCAGTCTTTGCGTTAAGTTAAATCTGACATTTCCTTAAACGTCATCAAATTTGTTTTGAATTTGCTTTGTTTTCCTATCATACTGCCGATGAAAGAAATTTTATACCCTCGGTGTTATCATATCATATTATCAATAAAAAACAGACCTAAGACATGTTTTTCACGTCTACGCGTTTGAGAGCAAACTACTTAGCAACACCAATAATACAAATGTAAGATATCACTTTAAGTAAAGGTTGGATGTGAGAATTCGTTTATTTACCAACTGGTTTACTGCGAGTTCCTCTCCTCACCAACTAGTTCACATTTCAGATGCTGCTGAAAATTCGCCACGGCCTTCTCGAAATAACTAACCAACCGAACAATAAAATATCAGCGATCATTATCAACGATGAAATAATTCTAACGTCAGCTAGCATTCTTGAACCATACATCCGACCGCTGAACAACGGCGAACAATGCATATCCTCTAACATTCTGGATAAACTTCAAAGCGACCAACTGGTCAATGCACAAGATGACAACACTGAAGAAGCAAAATTACTCAATTCGTTGAATTATCAAATCACCTTTGATCGCCGAAGTCTGGTTAATCAAGCGCAAATCTTAACACGCTATCGCGCCAAGATACTTTATGTTTTTAGTTGCGCCGAAGTGTCTCGATATATTCGACAAATCTTCGCCACAGGCGCTGATGTCAATGGTGGTGAATGTTTTCTGTCGAGTTTTGTAGTGTTATCCTTCCGCCAAACCAATGAAAAGGAAACTTTTGAGCGGTTCATCACGCATATAAGAAATTATTTGCGCTTCCTGTATCCCATACAGAAGATGGATGACGTGCTAACCATATGCACACCGTTTGGATTGGAGAGCTTCTACAAAACGATTAACATTGGAAAGATATCGAATTTAGTTAGTTCCCATGGAAGTTTGTTTGTATTGTCCAATTCCCTACCGATGGGGTGCGAAGGTGCTGCTGTTTTTAATAATAAACTGTAAGTAGATTTGGGTCACCATAGCTGGATTGATATGGAGAATTCTTTTTTGGTTTGCAGTCGCCTTATAGGGATGATCATTTGCACGACTTTTCAGAGGCAGAACGAAAATGTAAACTTAACACTGGCAGCTAGCTTTTCATATTTGTTAACAGACTTCTTGAAGAAGGTCGGGATTAACGTGTCGTCTATACCAATGCAAAAGAGGATTTCCAATTTCGCATGTAAGTTCAGCAACAAGTTTGTTATTCCTAAACTCTGTCATTATTCCCGTAAAATTGTATTTTTTTTTTCCTCCCCAGGGGAACGTAGTATGGTCGTCCTGATGGTAAATGGCAGTCAGGGCACTGGGACATTGGTGAAAATCCGCAATAAAGCCTTTATACTTACATGCACACATGTAATTTACGATGTATGCACTTTGTTTCGCCCTTATTTTTGTTTCCTTGCGTGATTTTATTATCTCCTGTAGGGTGACACTACAATAACCTGTCGCAATGTAGATGGCAGCTTTGACGCGGATGTGGTTTGGAAAAATCCGAATTTCAATCAACCATTTGATATTGCATTGCTTAAACCGCGCTCCAGTATTCCCGATAAATATTTTGTTAAACTTTCCACAGCCAAGCCCCACACCGGTCAGATGATCTACAACGCCGGATTTCCGTTTTTCGTCAATTTCCACCTGAAGCACGACTTCAATCCTTCGATATTCCAGGGACGAATTATTAAATGTTCTCCAGGGGCAATAATGACTGATGGTTGTGTTCAGGCGGGGCAGAGTGGTGGTCCGATGTTCGATGAAAATGGCTCTGTTCTCGGGATATGTGTATCTAATATGAAAATGGACAATGTGATCTATCCGTATTGTAATACAGCAGTGCCTATAAGTGATATCAGACAAACTTTGGAACAGTTTGCGAAAACTGACGGTATGTTTGCTGGTTAGCTATATGTATTTATTTATTAAATTCACGTTTTGTTTCAGATTTAACGGTGTTAAATAATTTGGTGGCGAAAGAAGCCATGCAAAGAGTGTGGAACATGGAAGCACCAGTAATTCAAAGCAAACTTTGAATAAGAATGTGATATACATATATTATTTTTTTAATGAACAAAGAAACACATATTACAGGTTTGGTTTAAGGTTTTATCAATAAAATATTATACTATTTGGAAAAATGTTTGTCTTACGTTCTGAAACTACCAAACAAAACCGCTTAGAACCACGCCAACAGCGGCTATGGGTCGCAAATGATTTCTGCTTTATTTCTCCTCCTTTCTTCCAGTCGCATTTCAAGGCCTCAAGGATCATTTTATTATCCGTCCTAGGTCCACATAACATAGCTCCCTTTTTGGTTTGATTTAACATAGCATAGAATAAAATGGCATAACCTCTTTAGCGCGTGTTAATTATACAAAAAAAAGTGACATACGGTGAATGGGCAAAAACTATCCAGTCCGACGAGCTTTAGCCGAGCGAAAATTGTAACCCAAAAGATATTTAGTACCCCCTCAACAAAAATCTCTAAACCTACACAAGTACACACCCCCAGGACTGAGATGTAGTGTTTCACAGGGGATGCGCCTGCTTTTATACAGAAGAGTCGAAAACGGAAACAGGGGTGGGGGCTTTTTCTCCCAAGATTTAAATTACACTATCTCATTCGTTACTATTCACTGTAGCGTGTTCCAGGCGGAAATCACGAAGATTTATGAGGCCCTATCGTGGCTTAATATTTGCAGGGTATAATATTTTTATCGATAGTAAGTTGCGATTAAATCCCTGGACTCCGTCATCTTCAAGTTAAAAACTGCACTCAACGCCGCTTATCTTTTAACGAGATGGCCTAAAATTCACCTTATATGTATGGGTCATAAGGACATTTCAGGAAATAGGAAGGCCGAAACGATTTTTGTAGGAGCTGCATGGATGAGGGAGAGGAGGAGACTATTCTTCACCTCTTATGCACATACCCAGCCCTCTCATCTAGCAGAAAACTTCATTTCCAAGAATGCTTCTTAGACAATTTTGCTAATAATAAGCATCAGTCAACGCTTTATTTTTAGCTCAAAGGGTAGTTTTAAGATCATTAGATCCTGTGGAATGGGCCTACTCTAGCCTAAGTGCGGCTGCACTCGCTGTAGCCTGCCACCCCAACTTAACCTAACCTACTGTTCCATCGCCACAAGTTATTTTGTATTGAATAAGTGGAGCGAAATCGATTGAAACTTCTACTGATATCCGCTCTAATCGCATCGTAAAATGCGCGGCTCTATCTCTATACTGTTGGGCACAAAACATCGAACGATTTTACAGCTATTTTCAAAAACATTTTGTTGGGCGCCAGTTATCGCAATTTCAAAGCCGTTGAAGATATAAATATTTATCTCTAAATTGGGTATCTCCCGCGAAGCCCATCTCTTTTTAAACAAAACAGAAGGGTGCCTCCGAAAATTGGCTATTATCGAAAGAAGTTTTTTTTAACTTCTTGGCAATCAAAACGGTTATATGAAAATTATTTAGTGATAGGGAAAGATTCGTTTTACCCATAGTAATGCACTTTATTTTAAATTTGTGTAAGCACGTATATACGATATTGCCCAAAAGCTTCGTGAAATTAGTAAAAATGTCGTCTATCTATATTCAATAAGAAAGTTTTCGCATTTCTGACTGCTCCTAATTTTAAATTTAATTGCGAATTTCCATACAGTCAAGAGTGCTAGAAATTACTGATTACAATTCCTTCGCATTGAATGCTCACAATGCACAATTTTATCTCGTAATGTATACCAATGCCAATGTATACATTTGTTGACCTATAATTGTCGTCTAGCAACAGATTCCATTTCAATTTGGTTTATTGAAATGGAAAACAATCAGTCAAAATAATGGCAAACGCAAATTCTTGGTAAGGCTGCACTCCATTATTCGAATCACGTTTCTACCATTAGACAGAATCTAAATTTAACCATCATGTCATTCTTCTATACGGATACAAAACAAAAAACGTTTGAAATTCCATTCACGCTTTTCAAACACAAGAGTAAACCATTTTCTTAAGTTTCACTTTATTTTGGTTTTTATATAATTGAATTATGTTTAGGTAATATTGTATAACACTAAACAAGCACACACACACACCTTGTATACTACCCTAGAGATTATCACATTAAAAATGCAAAAATGCAATCAATTTAAGCCAAATGAACAAAGATTACGTTACGGATCACAGTCACAGACAATTGCATAGGAAATCGCTTGCACAGTGTCCACTCGAGTGGCCCATTGACTTGCACTGCAGCATGCAGTTCAAGTGATTCCCAAGCTCATCGCAGAACACGAAGATCGGCCGATTCCTTTGATACTTGGAGTTGTTCTCTTCGAATTGATTGCGTCCGCCTGCGAATGTATGGAAAAGGATGTTATGTATTAGTTGAAAATTCAAAATGTTCATCAATCCGAACCTAGTACAGAATATCCTTCAGTTAAGTGCATTACTGTGCCAATTACTAGAACCAGGCTTAAGAATAGTTTTAGACTCATCATTGCGACGGAATACGGAACTGATAATTTAGATACTATCGCTTGAATAACTGTCTGTCGACGACTGAGAGCGGGAGAACACTGTCTACGATGAACTTGGATTTGTTAGAAATTAAACGATCGTTTTTCGTTTCGTTGTCGATTAGAGTATACCGCCCATACACTACTCTGTCTGACTGTGATGCGAATTTGATACGACGGCGTGCCGGGTACATATGACAAGTTCACGTAATGCACCTCCCATAGGTTGATCTTGATCTTGTTGTGATCACAGCGGTTGTAATCAGCTGTAATCAGTAGAGTAAACTCAATGAACTGTCCGATGGAAGATTTTCGGAAAATGTGTGTTAATTAATCACCTCGTCTTGTTTTTTGATATTTAAATGTTGTCGCTGTCATTAGCACCGTATGTACATTCAGAAGCCGGTTAAGTATTTTTGGGTGACATTTTCAGAGATAAAAATATCAATTGCTTGAACATACAGGCACAATTTGAGTATATTTAATGCTTATTTGAAGGCCAAAGCATGGCTTTTGAGGAGATTTGACCTATAAATTGTTTGGCTAATTATTTGGTCTGTTCTGTTTCATCATATAACTCAGAATTCATGAGAAAAACAGGTTTTCTTATTGAGTTTAGAGTCAAGTTATTAAGAATGACTTATGCGTATAGTCCCAGTTGTCTCACTCATATTTCAATTTTCAAATCGCGAACCACCGAGCGCCCTGGTGAAAAATATCTTTAAAAGGGAACGTATGCGGAGAAGCATCTTCAGTCCGACTGACGAATCCAACAGCACTCCAAATCTTTGCCGTAGAATAAGACAAACTAAACGAATTTTCCTTATTAACTAATTTGTTAAACATCAACTGTCAGATTTTATATACCGCGTTTTAAAATCGAACTTTAATTGGCACAAACTTGTGTCATTCTTTATTCTGCAAACAACAATAGTGGGTGAGTGTTTTTTTTAGATACGAACGAGCCAAAAATACGTCCTCGGTATACAGTGAATGGGATTACGTTGGGCGCCATTTTGATGGCGATGCTAACTGGGACTGTACGAAGTTAGCAATAATATATTGTTATAAGAAAATTCAGCTTAATTAAGATGATTTACTGACGGTATATCTCCAGCAAATTGAGGCATTGATACAATCGTCAGTTATGTTTTTCTTTCAAACCGAAGAAACAATCACAATCACGAATCCTAACCTTTTTTATGCATTCGCCAAGTGCTTTCAACATTATTCCAACAAAATGCCAATCCATATTAGATAAATTTAAACAGTTTTCCAAGCATTCTGCTTAAGTTTTATAATGATTTCATTATATAAAATGTTGAATTCCATCGGGTGTTATTGTCGATAGTAGGCAGCTGTATATTTAAGTCACCTGCTCCTAGAAAGACACGTAGAGTGTTTAATGGTTTTAAAGATACTCTTCGAGTTGGTGTTGAGCTTCATATCCTACAGCCGCTACAACTAATGGTAATTGCCAATGAATTCCTCGCCAAATTTCTCGAACTGATCCTCATTGCTTAAATTTTCCGATTCACCAGCATCCGCATTCATCGCCGGCACATGCATTTGAATCTCGTCTTCACCTCGATGCATTTAACACATTGCCCGCGTCCCATTGACCTGCATGCCGAACCCCATATAAAAAAGAACTGACATTTAAGCATTTGCGCCAGAGCCCCAGCCCATATTAAATCTCCGCCGCGGCTTCTCATGGTGTCACGTATGCGAGCGGACTTAATTTTTACGACTCTGCGTATAGATTCGGCTAAATTTTAGCGATTGAATTGGTTAATGGTTAGGTTATGTTAAGAACATCGGACGAATGTAGCTTATTGGCATATAAACTTGAGACTTGAGGAAACCATACAAGATAAAGTCTAGCCGGTCAAATCACAAATCAAATGCGGGTGGCCAATTCACGTCACGAGAGATAATGATAACATCAAATTGTTCATGCAGAATGCTCAGCGTAGCATCTGCTGTGTGGCACGTAGCCCTAGCAATGTCCTGCTGCCACATAGACCTTCATCCAAAAATACGCCTTGTCGCTAGAGATGATTTTTCGGCCAAAATTGGGGTACTTTTTAAAAAATCTTCAAAGCCCAGTCAGCTTACAAACAGCGTTTTCTATGGTCATTAACTTTAATCTCCTGGATCAATTGGATCTTGTACGGGTGTAGTGTAGGCACAAGTCCCGACGGAAAATTCGTCAAGTTAAGGTTTGCAAAATGCCCACTTCTTGTGCCCACTTCTCAGGTACACTTTTACGGAGCGCAGCAATGTGCTCCTCTGACGTACGGGTGATGGCTGATTGTTTACCGAATCGGTTTTCTCGAATTTATCCACCAAACGTTGGGAAGTCGTCTTTAAAGCGCCACAGCGTCTGCCCTAAAATGGGTGCACTTTAAGGGACCATTCACATGAGAGCGAACGAACGAATTGGTGAAATAAGAACCAACCACGGAAACACCCCTGGCGCGAATTGTTCGTTCGAACTTAACCTAAAATTAGAAATTTCTGACATAAACTGATGGCGGAAATTTGCGAACCGCCGCGACCATAAAGAGTGTTCATGTGAACGGACTGTCAAAACTCGCGAATATTCGTTCATTCGTAGGTAGTTGGTAGCTCACATGTAAATAGTCCTTAAGGTATAGGCCCTTATTGTGATTGTCGATCAGCGATCGCCACGACAATTGATTATATTGATATTAATAATGTGTGGCATAACGCTCCAGAATGCGTTTCGCCCCGATGTGGTGGATGGGCTCATCAGTAGACGAACCACATCTGCCTAGACGCACAGGTATAATTTGTATTTTGAACCGAAGGCCCACATAGGCCCTTATTGTGATTGTCGAACAGCGATCGTCACGACAATTGTCGATTGCGACAATTGGTTTTAGCTATTCGTACGGACAACATTTTTTCACTTCCAAGAGAAAGCATCGACCAGACATTTGTAATCGAGTACAGCGACTGACAAATCGACAAATATCAGTCGCAATCGACAATCGCACAGTTGTCCATCGATCGACAGTTGTCGCTCATCGAACTATCGACACTCACAATATGGGCCATACTTATGCCCCTATTATGTACGACAACTACACCTACAGTTGAGTTGTCTCTTGGTTTTATATCATTCAAAATTCGGTATTGTCCGTATTGTTATATACAACCTTTATAGAAAAGTTCTCTGTCAAAACACAACAAATATGTCAGTGGTTGTCAATAAGTTGTTAGTTAGTTTGGGTTGTGTAAAAGTTGGGTTGAATTGAAGACAACTCAACTCAACTAAGTTGAGTTGTGTTCCATAATAGGGGCCTTAGCGATGACTATTTCTGTTCTCATTTTTAAACATTCATTGCTTCCTTATTTTCACTCTACCCTGCCTTATCGAGGTATCCATTGGAACGGAAAATTCTCCGATTTCATACGAATGTGCAACGCACGCTGGCGTTTTGCGTTTCAGTGCGATTAAGTGCGTTTTTACTGATATTTTTGACAGCTTCATAGGAATTTTCTTCCGATATGTTCCGACAGGAATTTGTTTACGATTTGCAGTGAAATGTTAATAAATGAAAGCAATAAAGAAAAAAAAACTTTTAGCAAAGTAATTGGTTGTATTTGTTGCTTAAATTTGTGTATCAACAAGCACTAAATAGGAAAATATGAAAACCCCGATGTACCACGAAACAACATCATGTCATGCGTCGTTGCATTTTAATTATTAAGTAAGTAATATACGCGTACCAGAAGAACAAAGCTGACTGAAGTCTTCGTCAAACTTCACTTGCCTTCGTTCGACAAGTTCATACACTCATGCCCAGTTGTACAGTCAGAGTTTAAACTCTCGTTTTGGTTTAAACCTTCGTTCAACAAATTTTCGGTTTTACTGTGTTCGTTTAAACCCAAAGTGGAGTTCAACTCTCGGTTTAAGTTAAACGCCTGCATTCTGCCGTTTAAACTTTCGTTTCGCATTTTGAGGTTTATTTTGACAGCTGATATTTCATACAGAGAGATAGAGAGAGAGTACAGAAATGAGAAATTGTTTGGGTGCTGCACTTCTTGATTTTATATGATTGAAAAGTAGAGCTATGATTAGTTCCAGCATTACTGCGGTAAACCCACTGTCATCAGAAAATTTCAATAGATTTTCAACCAATATAATGTACTTTTCAATGAAAACGCCTTTTTTCAAGTGAACATCAGGTAGATCTTAGCCCAAACATAATGTAGACAAGCGTAAATTGTATTGGGGTTTTTTCAATACAAATTATTTCTTTTCGTGTGTGGAAATGACGATTATTTTTTTGTAATGTACTAGTGATTTCTTTAGATTCTTCGCGAACAAAATATATTTCTATACATACTCAAATCTTTCACATTTTGTTTTGGCTGAAACAAGACACTACCCACTCTATTCTTGATTTTGAACACACTTCTCGGGACAATGCCTGTTCAGTTCAAAGGTTTCGGAGTTCATACCATTTTTGTATACAGATCTGGATTACCTACATTTTTTGTTTACCTACCTACCTACCTATTACCAGACAATGACCCTAATTAGAGGCTCATAAAATCCTTTCAATATTTTACTGGCGACGGGTGATTGGATGTGGTAAAAACCCAGCGAGTTACAAAGAAGCAGTACCTGTGATCGCATCCGTCTGAATGCCACATACATTTCAACAACTAGATATGTATTATTATTGAAAAAAAAAGAAATAATAATTACTGCAATAATTAATTGGTGAAAGTAGATGACAGTTCAAACATGTGTCGAAAATAAATCAATTCACTTCGTTAATACCAAAATACACAATGTAATAATATTGCACACATTTTCTTTTATTTACAAATGGTAAAATAGATAAAGTAGAGAAAAGCAATAACCATTTACTTGGTCAAAAGTGCGCTGGTAGAAAAATACCCCCTTAAGGGAAATTGTTTTGCGCTTCCACAACTGCGTTTAGTTAACTGTCAGATTATTTTGTACTGTGAAACTGAACGAGTTAAACCAAAAGTTTAAACTCTCGGTCAGGTTTAGTTAAACTTCAGTTTAAACTCTGACTGTACAACTGGGCATCATTCGCGCATAAAGTCACAAAGAAATATCAGCTTCTCTCATGCAAATGCGCTTAGTTTAGATTTAAAAGTGATTTCAGCAGCGCCGCAATTTGTATCGATCATGATCTCAAATAAAGCAACTTTAGACTCCATATCAGTGAGTAATCTTTTTTGTTTATTGTTTAAAATGATATTTATCTTTCACAATAGATATAATCGATAAATTACTCAATTCATATGTTTTATTATTATATTTTTCTATAATCTATTTCAACCTGATAATAACTACAACTGAACATTAAATTAAACTAATAATTAAGAGCAAAATACAGCGTTTAATCGTTGAAACAAGATTAACCCAAAGAAAACAGTTTAAAATGTTGAAAGAAAACAACAAATGAAAAATACCAAAAATAAATACAGCAGACATTAATAATTTTTACGTATGTACACACTAATTAGAATAGAGTACTTTCCTAAATAACAAACAATAATAATTAACACCAAAAACAATCTTTAATCGCTTGCCAATTCCGAATAGAAATAAATATACTGCACGCATAAGCGCAGTCAAATATATTGAACCAAATGAAAGCCGAAAACTTTGTTCACTTAATTTACGAATAATAAATTTATTTGTTTTTTTTTTTGTATAAATATAACTTACAAATACATTTTAAATTATAACAGTGTTTTATGTTTGAATCGTTTCTTTTGTATGCAACTTACATTTTGTTGTTTATTTTTTTGTCTATTACATTATCAAGTCAGTGCTTCGTCTACAAAAGCACAGTAGTAGATTCGCTTGGTTAGTATTTACGCTTGGATTGGATTTATAATTTGTAAACTTGTTAGCATATGAAGGAAACAAGGAAAGGCATAGAGGACAAAATTTAGATATAATGCATGTATACCCACTGATTTTTGCATTTTAATATTTTATTTTATTTTTTGATTTGTTTCTTTTTTTAACGTTCTTTTACTACATCACTTGAATATTTTGTTTCGCTTAACTATGTGTATATTTCGCTTCGTAAATACGTAATTCTGTTTATCTGCGTTTATTTGTTATCTATTTTTTTTTTTGTTGCTTTTTAGTTTATAATTATTTTTACTTGATATTACACTAGTTATTTAGTTTTAGCTTAGATAGTACTACTTCACCTGAGTCCGTATGTGTTGCAAAAATTCATAATAGGATAAACTAGATTCGCTTCGATCATCAACTAATTTTTCAATAAATGTTGGTTTCGCTGTGCTGGTATCCCTGCAAGTGAAATGAAAATGTATTATACTGTTAAATGAACATTTCTTTCGCGTATTTAAAAAAGAATCTGTCCACCGCCTAGGACAAAACGTCACAATTAATAGCAACGATTATACCTCGGAGTAAACTTGAAGAATTACAACAGGAAACCGCTGCTACTTCGGTTTGGCAAAACAATTGGGTTCAAAACTCCTAACTCGAAGAACAAAGTTTATGTTCAGCAAAACCTTTATCCTGTCTGTTCTGCTTTATGGCGCCGAGTGCTGGACGATAACCAAGAAAGGAGAGCTGATATTGGGCTCCTTGGAAAGAAAAATACTTCGGCGGATTTTTGGTCCTGTGTGCGAGGAGGGCGAATGGAGGAGAAGATACAACCGCGAACTCTATGAGCAAAAAAACCAAAATACCTCGACTACATTGGCTCGGCCACATCGAACGAATGGACAATAGTGGTAGAGCTAAGAGGATCTTCGAAACCCAGTCCAGTCCCCAGGTTCGAGAAGACAAGAAAGACCAAATCTTCGTTTCAAATTACATGCCATCGCGAATGCCAGAATGCTTGGTCTGGATAACTATCAGCAGAGTGCCCGGGATCGCAGAGGATGGAAGGATGGCAGTGTCTCAGGCAGATACTCTTAACGGGTCTGGAGCCCATTAAGTATGTAAGTGAGTATTTAAAAAGAATATTAAGCCGATTTTTCGCAGACTGAAGACTTAATCTAGCCAGAGCATGTGACAATAGGGAAATGTAATGATGCTTCAAATTTGGATCTTTCGAAACCGTGCAGAGCAAGGTAATTTTGACATTTTTTTATACAAAATAGAAACAAATTGAATTCGCAGACTGGTCATTCCTATCTCGCTTCCAGTTGGAACTTAAACTTCTACAGCGTGAGCTAAGCCTTCCTCAAAGCTCAGGCCAACTTCAAAGATATTCGGACAGCTCAAAAACTCTCTTCACTCTTTTTGAAACATTACCTATGGGTCTGGTCACTTTTAAACTATTTACTGAAAAGCTAAGGAATTTGTTTGACAAGCCTGACTTTGCCAGTAGTAAGAGTTTTGTAATTCTGTGTCTAGACTTTCGAGTCCCTGTTCACCCGTCCATCTTGCCAATCTAATCTTGAAGAGAATTCTACTTCAAAATCTTTCGTAAACAACTTTTTGGAAGTAATGTAATTTGTTGAAGGTGGTAATAGTTATCTTGATAGAGAAAACAGAATGTTGGTATGTACGCAGAAGACCAGTACCTCGACTCACTGAGTCTGATCGCACTACGTGCTGTGATGTTTGTGGTGTGAAGGTCTAAAGGTAAAAGATGCAAAAGGACTGTGAGGGCATCTGATGGCATTGACCGTAGAGCGCCTGTGATGCCTATGCATTCCGTTCTTTGGACTTTGTTGAGTTTGGTTATGTTATAAGCTTTTCTTAGAACCGGCCGCAAAAATTATCCATATACCAGGATTTGCCGCACTATTGTTACTTTTGCAAACCGTTCTATTGCAGGCATAGAAACCTATGCATGCTTTCTTTATCCATTGTTCGGTGTTAAGTTTCCAGTAGAGTTTGAAATCCAAGATCACTCCTCGATACCTAGCACTGGATGGAGAGTGGTTGTCCGTTTAGGCTAGAAGGTATAAGGTCGAGTATTTTGGTCTTGGTGGTGGTTAAAAATATCAGTTCAGTTTTGCTCGGGTTGACACAGGTATGCTAACCTACATCAGAGTATTTTTCATAATTTTCAGAGGTAAACTTTCTTGACACCAGTATCACCATGTCGTCCGCATATCGGACTACATTAATTCTTTCTCTATCTGAACTTTCCCAAGATGGTTTTCTAACCCTAGTTCCTTTAAGAACCCTAGATTTGCTTCAGTATTTACATTGTTGAAGGCCCCTTATATGTCTGCAGAGGTTGCTAGAATGGGTGTATTCTTTCTAGTGTATTGAATTTTAGATTTTTCGCATTACTTCGTAAAAAGCAGTCTCTGTCGATCTGTTATTTCTGTAGCAGAATGCCGTCCAGGCCTGGAGATTTGTATGGAGCGAAACTGTTCATGGCCCATGAAAATTTGTTCCTCCGTGATGAATGAAATGGGTTGCGAGCGTTGTGTGTTGTTACACTCTGTACTGTTATCCTTGCACCCTGAAAAGTGGGTAATAAGTAAAAACTTTTGACTTAGTCCACACTCCATCCGTCTTTCTTAGAAGAGATTGATCTTTGAATAGTATTTTACTGAGCCTTGCAGAGTCGTTTATAGTTTCGATGGATTGGCAATAATCTATCCGTGACTGTTTTTTGGCCACTCTGATAGGATGCTGGTATATTTTAAGGCATTCAGTGGTGTTAAGGGCTGCCAAAATGTGCACCTTTGGCAGTTATTGAAAGTCTCTCTAGTCAGATTTCTATTAGAGATTCGCCGTGATCAAAGTAATCATTGGAATTGGAAATTCCCGGCCAAACTTTTGCCAGCAAATTTAGTACGCTATTAAGATCACAGTTTAAAATACAAAAGTACTCACCTTATGATCTGTATTAAGGGGGGGTACGGTTTCTCGTCATTCAATTTCAACATAAACCGTTTCAGTGCTGCACTCTCTGGACTATTTATTGCTGGCAGACCGTAACAATAGTCCGGCAACTCTGATGTTCCTTTAATACCTGAATGAAGAAAGTCTCATTATTTTGTCCGCCCACCCGAATGAATATTTTTGTTTGCTTACCAAGAACACCTTCGAGGATATTTGTTGGCACATTGAGGCCAACATACAGTATTACTAGTGTTCCACAATCCAGCAAGAACATTGACCTCGAATCGAGACTGTAAATGAAGGGAAAAAGTTTTTTGTTTTGTTCAAACCAACTTGCTTGCAACTCACTATTCAGCGGATAATTGTAAACGTGGCAGATCGGGCACATTGTCATCGTCATCATCGGTATCGTTAGAATTTTGCAGATTATAAAACAGTCCGTCAATGTGATAGAACTCGGGATAAATATACTTCATCAGCTGATCCAACGGCAACGTTTTGCACTCGTCCATTGCGAAGACACGATCATCAAGCCGGGTGCTGGTGCCAACACGAAATGCGGGCTGAAAACAACAGTCAAATCAAATCTCTGTAGCGCGAGTGTGCATGCGTTTAACTTACATGTTTCAATAATGCTAAAATGTACAGGGGCAGAAGTGCCAAATTACGTGGCGCAATCAATCCACCCTGGCCGGAGGGTAGGTTTTGTGCCAACTTGAATGCACTCAATATATCGACAGTTGCGTTGATGAAGGCCTCCCTGGCATCGGCGACGTTCGATGAAATTGACCGATCCACAGCCATTTTTGATAAGAGTCCTATTATCGCCTCCTGGTCTGCCGAATGCATAACCTCAGACAGACTAGCGGTAACTGGAAGGCAAAGTGTGTGCACCCGAATGCGACGTTCACCCTCACTGTTCGTGTAGAGCAGGGCCGCCTGGAAGCATATGGTTTTCACATCCGTTAGCGATTCCTCATAAGAGATCTGTAATGGAAATAAATTTAGTCCTATTGCCTGAGAGTGGTTCGTTCGAGTGGACTCACTTGCATGCCATAGCCGGCATCGGGATTCACATTTGGCAACGAGAGTAGATCCGTCGATCGCACAAAGAAGTTTCCATGGAATGTATGAACTTGAAGACCACGCGTACATCGTATTCTCATCACAGCTTCGAACCCGATCTTCCTGACTAGATACCGCCTAAAGCACTGTTTGAAAGAGTCCACATGCTGTGGCTTGGTCTTCTGATAGAGTGGGAAGTGATGCACCGCTCCACCACTGTGTTTACTAATGCCAGCTAAAAGGAAACGGCAAATAAGTCGCCTTTGAAGGGAATTGCACGCCAAAACTTACACATCGTAGCCAAATCACTATATTGCTGATTGAGTAGAAATAGATCCACCGCTATCTGGTACCCAGAGCATTCGAGAGCAAATCGCTTGTAAAAGTCTGTGGCCGGATTTAAATGAGCAACATCCTTCGCTGATCGATTATTGGGATCTTCGCGGGCCTCCAGAGCACCGGGTCCTTTGTTCGGAAGGCACGTTTGGAATACGGTTATTCTCCCACCAGACGCTTGCTACAAAACTCCCATTACACACTTTTTCTTACATTAGTGGGCTTACTCTTACCATTAGTTTATAGGCAACTTGTAAAGCCGCTCCCAGAGCAGACCCAGGATCATGCGTTTCAGCAAATCGTTCGGGCAATTGTTTTAGCAAATCCTTAATCAGTTCTTTGCATTCCTTTAGATTCACCAACAGATTATCCGGTCGTGGGAGGAATGGATCTACAAAAATGGTACAAATTTTATTAGGTCGGTGTTCAAAAAACCCCCAACAAACTACTCACCATCGATATCAATCAGTGTCATCTCATGTGGTTGATTGTAACCCTCTGCCATGCTGTAAAAGTGCACCTCACTGTTGTATGCAATGAAACCGACTTGTGCTCGAGCATCACCGGGCATGTCGGTCAAGTGTTTCGATAAAACACTGCATGCATTCTCTAGGTATCCACTCTGCTGGGCAATTATTGAGACATCGAACAGGAACAGATAAATCGCTGGCTGTGGTGGCCGCAACTGTTTCGACAAGACATTTCGTATATAGAGCGTGATCTATTTGATTGCGGAATGTCTGCACTTACCATATATTCGGATGGTGCGATGAATTCAATAGTACTTGAGCGAACTTCAGGCCTTCGTGTAACATCCCCGTATGTTTTCGTTGCCGGATCAAATTGGAAATCTTCTGGCACTGCAGAAAGAATAAAATATTCGAAATGAAAAATGTGTACTTCCGGAAAATCACAAATTCAAGTAGATTTCTTAAACTGACTTCTGAATTGAAATATGGACTGTTAACAGAGAGTTTCTATTTCAAGTAGAGCGGACTAAAAACCTGCAGTATCGCCGAATCATATCTCAAACGACTACCTTAGTATGACATGAGGCGAGAGCCTCAGCAAAGACGAAGGCAACATCACAGCCATCAGAAACGGAAACTTTTTAACGCTTCAACAGTGACCCGAGGTGGAGAAAGGTAGATGCTAGTTACATACTTGTTGTTGTACTTCTGCTGCTCAAAGCAGTTGAGTAGGGTGTCGTTTAATTTAAGGTGGGCGTTAAGTAAGCTTGTTACAAATATGTACAAGTAGCGCAAGCTTAATTGACAAATGGAACAACGGTGTTCGCACAGTTGTAAACTTTGTAGCATCTGAATGTTGCATCAAAAATCCCTAAAACTGGTCAAAGGAGTACAAACAATTTTTTAGACTTACGTTCGTTGACCCTATAGCAAAGGTTACACTTCCACATCTTGCTATCTACAAAGTAGACAAACGGATTGATATATGTACGACATAGGCGACATCTCACAATATTTGGACACTGAATGACTGGTAGACTCTGCAAGCAAAACAAAAATATTTAGTGTACGTTAGGTGGGTCAATTAATCGCACTTACATTAACATCACGGAACGGATGGATGAGTATCCCTAACGGCAGTCTAGACTTTTGCAACAACGAATTGCTTTCCGGTATTTTAGTTACTGTACATCGCATTATACTGAAAAGACGCAAAAAGAAAACAATTCCAATCAAGAGCCTTTTTGAGGACTCACTAAGCGTTCGCTTACTTGGGATGACAGTTGATGGACTCATGAAACTGGTTGTGCAGCACGATTCTCGGTATTGGCAACGTTGCTGGCGACAACACGTGACGATCTTGCATAAGATCCACTGTATCCTGACCCCAGAGACGACTGAAACCCTGTTGCGTGACACTCAATGGATTTGGATAGTGAGTCTGTTGTTGCTGTTGTGCCTGCTGCTGTTGTTGTAGTTGTGGCTGCTGATATTGCGCATTCGGTTGACCATTCAGCGTTGGGGGGTTTTGAGGAGCCGGATAACTCTGCTGTTGAGGCTGAATCTTCTGCTGCTGAGGGTACATCGGCCGCCGTCCTGTCATTGGCATCGACTGTTGCTGGTTATCGATAATTGGCTGTGGTGGCATCTGGCCCGCTGCATTATTGTTATTGTTCAACTGATTCTGATTCTGACTGAATGCATTTGGGAAATTTGCAGAGGCAGCAGTAGACGTTGGAGGATAGTTGGCATTCGGTGTAGCGGCAAACTGTGCTGCCGAAGGCGTTGGATAGGGTGCTGGCTGATTCTGCTGTGGCATTGTAGTACGAATCAACGGTGACGTCGAAGTTCCATATACACTCGGTTGGGGTCGATTAGATTGCCCTAGATTGGGTGGAGTCGGTTGATATCCAGTGGCGGTATTTGCGTTCAGTGTAGGTGCAGTGTAATTGCCCTGAAAATTAGGGGGATAGTTCGAAGTATTACTGGCCGCATTTGTGGGGACAGGTGGCGCCATCATTGGACCGTTTGGCTTGGCCAGTGCTAAATTTTGCATACTATTGCTGAGATTATTAGCTGGCGGCGGTGGATATTTTTGCTGCTGCTGTGGATAATGATTGGGTGAACTATTCAAAGCTGGCGATGCGGTTCGAGACGAGTTGACACTACTGCTACCACCAGCACCACTACCACCGTTGGTTATGGGCATTCCACCGGGAAGTCTCATATGGGGCGGAAGGTTTCCTTGCATTCCGTGTACCTGTGGTCCGTTGCCGTATGCCGTCGACGTTGGTGGCGGTGCTGCCTGTGATGATGGAGCTGCTGATGTTGGTGGCATGTATTGCGACGTTGGCGGCATGAATTGATTTAGATTTGGCATTGCTTTTGAGGCTGGAGGGAAGTTTGCCGTCTGTCCATAGGGTTTTATGGGTTGCTGCTCTTGCTGTTGCTGTGTTATAGGAGGTTGCATCATTTGCTGTGTCATACCATTGACCATCATGTTGCCAGTGGACAACTGCGGTGGCGGTGGAGGGTAGTTTGGATTCGAAAATGACGACATTTATCTGTATTCGATTAATCCAATTACTTGTTACATGCGTACCGTTGAAGTCTAAAAGAAACAAAATAGATAAGCAGTGCTGATAAGTGAAATGACATTGAAACGTAGCTGGAATTAGTCAATTTTGATGGTCGAGTGTGCGTTTGAAGGGCGGAACATGATAAAAACCGAACGTGCTCACACTCTCGGTTACCTGACTGACAATAAGTGATAAGCCCCCTATCAGCGAATCACAACTAGTTCGACATTAGGTGACAAAAAAAACTAAAACGATTTGTATCAAATTTGTGTGGGGTAAGAGAATTATTTCCAGTTGTATATGGAATGCAAGAGAGCTTAACTTTTGACCTTTAACTAGGTATATGCGTGGTTCGCGAATAGAAGTGCATCAATCGGATTAGGTAGCTGTTGCCATTTGATGTACTATTTGATCAGTAATGCGGGTTGCGCAACAGGCGGTTGACACCATAGGCCTACCTTCTCTCAACCATTCGTTTGTGTGAGTTTCTGTTTTTGGGACGAATTGAAGGGACGGCCTACAATTTTATGCCGAGTCCGAACGGCTAAATTGAGAAACTTTTTCAGGGCAGTCATACTCTCGGATGTTTGTCAGACGTTCGCGAGAGGTGGCGCTGTTGAAAAAAAACCTTAAGATGTAATTTGTGTTTTTCCGGGGATCGTACCTAGGATTCCTCGCACAGTAGTCCAGCACACTAACCACTGCGCTACTGGGCCCACTTAAACATGTACACTTTGTAAGTGGTCAATTGCTATGTGTGTGTAAAGGTCTTTTAGCACATGCTGGAACTATGTTTGATATGAATATAATATCTTCTGTGTACTATTACACATTTCGGATTATAGTGTCAATATACTTAGCACGAAATTTAATAGTTACGTGTGAATTCAAGTATTATCTTGATTCGCAACACGATAAACATATGGCCTACCTATAAATGAATAAAGACTGGAGATCATGGCATACCACTATTTGCGATTTGTTGATGCGAGGCACAGATTGTTGGATTTTATTTATTTAAACAATGATAAAAAGACCATGTGCGCACACATTTTGACAGAGACAATGTAGTTTCAGTGACATATCTGACAAAAGCGCTGATCAAGGCTGAAAATAGTCACACCATAGATAAATGCCAGAGTGGAAAGAGTATGGAATTGACGGTACTCCCCTAAGAGCCATTCGATTTTTCTGTACATATTGTTCAGGCTGTATTCGGCGTAAGGCGGGCGTTGATTGTAGCCATCAGCAAAATCCATCCGTAAAAACACGCAACAGAACAAAACTGAAACATTTAACCATAGCGTAATATAGGAATTCAGTGGAAACTCTTGTAAAATTGACAGAGAAGTTGAACAGAAAATGTTTTACGTACGAAAAGTTTATAAATTCGGTTCTTAGAAAATTTAGACAACAATTTTGAGTTTAATGATTAATTTTAAGTGGTCCAAAAATGCAAAACAACATTTTTTCGGTTGCATTTTACTATAACCGACGCCTAAGTCAATACCTTTAATTGTGGGCGTTAAACTTCGGCGGAGATGCGTTTTGCCTTCAATCGTTTTCATTACTTATACAGAATAAATATTGCAGCGCAGCCCTGGCGACCGTTTTAAATTGGGTGAAGGATACTTGGAAGTTTAAGTAACTCGGTTTTATTTATTAGCAATAGAAGCAGCAATGCTGAGCCTTCCTTCGTTGTATCACAATTGGTGGTGAATCACAGCGATCGTGTAAACAATACAAGAATTTTTAAATTCCTCCATGTTAAGCCCCGAACAGTGGTCCGTAATTTGGTGGTTTGGTAAATATGGTAACATATCAATCACCAAGTCGGATTCCAAGACGTGGTTTCAAATATATACTATCACTCATCAGGTACGACGCGGCCTGAGGATAGGCCCTGAGTGAAAAATATGTATCAAGTTTGACATCACTCTCCTACACCCAGTTTGATTCACTCACCCATAGAGGTAGAAGGTTGCGCCACCACAACAAACATATGCAAACTACTGAGAATGTAGGGGCACACCGCAGCATAACAGTTGGAAATCAGAGCTTATCCATATATCCACGCAAGGAAAACATATTACAAAGAATCTGTTTTTCGTTGTCGTCAAAATGCAGTCAGTTCTGATTGGAATAAAGAAAATTAAATATATATATTTCGCCTAATCTAATCTATTATTGGCCTTCAAAAATGTAGTGATAACATTCATTGAAATTCGAATTTTGCGTCGGAGATACATTTAATTTTATCACAAACTTTGGTTACGTTGAGATACCTGATCAGATTAGTTGTAGATAAAATGTATCGTATCAGTGAATCTGTCTAGCAATAACAAAAGGCAGATTGTCTGGCTATCATTGATCAATGTTTATCCATTCAGAATATGCCGGCATTTGTTTAGTGCATTGGCTAAAGGAGAATCCAATAATATTTAACTAAAAATCACAAATCAATTGAATGTGTGGTACTGCATTTAAGCACAAATATATCCTAACTACTGTGAACTAAATTTGTTGGCTAGAAACTCCAACATTCTCCGATAGATTCTTGTTTACACGATTCAAGTTTCAGCATCCAAAATGAGAAAATGCGATCGGTGACCCGCACAAAGAGTCAATCAAGATATTGCTTCTAATTGATCATGCTAAAGCGTATTGTTCAAATAATAAATTGAAAGGAAGTAATTTTTTTAATACAAAATATTCACGTATTGATTGATGGGGCATAATTTATTTTGATTGAAACCTAGTTCTCATGTAAGTGAGTCATGATCATGAAGCTGAATAGACAGAGATAACATTCCACGTGCGAGAATGGCTTGATAAGAAATTTAACAGCGAGAGAACATTTAACAAAACTAATCAAAAATTCCAGCATATTGTTTCAAAGATAAATAAATTCGCAAGAAAATGCGGACGAAGAAGAAAACAAAAAAGTAATAAATTTGTGGACAATCCCAACGAATTTATGACGAAACCAACTGAATCATTACAGAAAGCGAGAGGAAACTAATCGAGCACATTCAAGTGCTCAGCTGCGATATGCTAACATCAAATATTCATATCAAGTAACCTTGTAAACAAACTAACTTTCGAGGTCACTATCGCACAATGGCTCTTCAAAATAATTCGAACACGCGAATGCGAATCTATTTTCAGTCTAGAGAGGCTGAACGGGGCGCGCTCTCTCTCTAAAAATACTCTAAAGAGACGGAAATTTCATAATATAATTCCAATCGGGCCAGCAAGGTAAAGATCGATTTTTAAGTACTTAATTCACGTCACTTCAATGTTATTGGAACCAGGTAGTCAACTCAGTATCGCCGCATAATCTCAAAATTAAAACAACAAAAGGGGTGAATTGCCACCTCCTCAAATGGACAACAGTCGGCGATGTATTCACAAATTGAGGTCAAATGTGCAGTGTAAATTGGGGAACAATTGAATGTAAAATAGAAGTAGGTGCCTTATCAGAGATATTGTCAGCTACGCATGCACTTTGGAATGTGAAAGGAATGCCCCGAACCGTTTGTTTCATTCTTAGTTCCTTTGTCGATCTCTTTTCCAAAAACCTGATTGACGGCGAATTTATTTTGATAATGACCCCATTATTGGGAGTATAAGTAAATAATTAATAAAGCATGTTTGTGGCTTGTGACACTGACCCAGTAAATTTGACTGGGAAAGGGGATTAGTTATCATTCCTCGTACATGGACTTAGGTCGAGTGTTAAATTATTCATCCAAGACAACAACTGACAAAAGTTTGTCTATTGCCATTGTTTCTCCAAAGGCACAAAGTGGCTCATCTCGCACAGCCCATGTCTGGAATGGCTCTGACGTTTTGTTGTGCGTTTGACATTTCGCTTAATTGGAAATAACCCTCGCTCCATTGTAAAGAGAAACTACCTAATTTCTTTGATCAAATTTCATTCATTTAAACCGCTCACCCTTAATTCATCACACTGCTGCTGCTGCTGATTGATTAACAAAATTATTTCTTGACCTTTGCTTGTCGATTTTTAATCCTGACAGCAAATAGTTTATTCCACTTGGATTTTTGCACAAAGTACTATGAATGAGTTGGTGCGGGGAACTGCTTCTTCTATACGGTGACAGAGCAAAAATTGATTTTCTTTATTGAAAAAAACACAATTTTAATGTAATCTTTGGACAATTACGAAGGCTTAAATTATTGCACTGGTATTGTTGATTCTGTACCGTTTAACGAATAATAATTGTGATTTGTTTAAATTGTTAGCATTTCAGATTTTTCGCACGCACAGTGGACCACGGTAGTAACAGAGTTTTGGGAGAAAACTTCAAGTAATTTTTTGGATGGCAAAAATTGAGCACATTTTGACGTGGCCGAGGTTGTGTTGTAGCGACATCTATTGGGGTTTTGATGATAAATGGGTTCAATTAGTGATGCCAAGTCGTGATATTATTTTTGTGATATCTTATTAAAATCGTTAGTAAATTAAAATTATGTAATTTGGCTTTCTTTTGAAAGGTGCTCATTCTAAGTAAGTATTTTGGTCAGATGATATAAATGTTAAAAATAATATTAGCTACCAAACTCTATAAAATCAAGTATCCCGTGCCCGAAATTTCTTAAGAAACTCCATTTCTATTTGATAAAAATAAAATTAATAAAATGTTTACACGAAAGAAATAGCAGTGAATACATTTTATTCGCTTCATTTTTATTTTTTTTTTAATTTGCTGCCAGTATCTGCTTTTGTGTTCTGATATATATGGTTTTTTTTTACATATAATAATCATTTCTATGGTTTGTGCAGCAAATTCGCTTTCAAATATGTACCTACCACTGAACAATACTCAATAAGTAGTTGTCAGAAACATATTGGAAAATTTTGTCTTTCAGGTACAGGGTGTCCGGCGGGAAAATTATGTTTTCAAACGTGAATAAAAGTGAAACTGGGACCTAGCTATTGTTTTATTTTTTAGCTTTTATAAAGAGGAACAATGCTGATTTTATTTTTTGAATATAACATTATCCAAATAGGTATCCAGTCAAACTTGCACATACTGTTGGAAGCGGAAGAGCCTTCTGTTTCGTGCCACGCGCTTCAGCGGGCTTGGTTGAATATATTTCACGGCAGATATTTTACCTTAGCTCACTCACAGACGGGGGATTATGTAGACTTTACTTTTGAGGTACCCCGTTAAAAATATTGTTTGAGTGCTGAGTATGCCATCTGTTATAGGACGTTCGAAATAATTTGAATAAGTCGTTATTTTGCGCAGTTGCAATGTTTCTACAATATGGATGGCACTGTGTTCTATGTACAAAATAGTAATGGCGCGCAGAGGTTTCATACTTTCGCCGCGCTGTACCAAAAGGGCTAGTGCCTATGTTTGCTTCATTTTTCCTCGCAGGTTTGTATGAAACTGACATTTCACTAGCAGTCCATGTATGGTATAGTAGGTCAATGGTCTCAATCTCAAGAGTAGCTGTTCAATTTTTGTGGGAAGTGTTCATGGAGTAAGCTTTATCGTTATGGAGAGTGGCGCAATTTTGGAGGGTGTGTGATGACTGATGAGTAAGATGCATGGTCTTGCAAATTAGGTTATCTGCAATCATGCAAATCCGTTGACGGTTTAGACGTGGATTATTCGTTCCTGCACCTCAGTACGGACAAATTTGTTTATTAACGTTCTTTTTTAGGTGGATGTAGGATTTTTCGATTTATAAAAAATCTTTTATGGTCGAGGTCTTTTATGATAATAAAAGAGTAGAATAATCCCAAATGTCGTTGTAGCTATGCTGTCCTAATTCAACGTTCGTTTTGTTTATAAATCACATTTTCCTGCGTAAGATCATTTTAGGGGGTGGATACAGTTAAGCAGACTCTACAACACGTTTATAAATACGGCTAGTTGACTTTTCAATGACGAACGGTTAGTTGGATTTGGGTAAAGTACTTGACAACGAATTACCGTAGGTATCCCCGAAACAGAATTCGTGTTGGTTTTCTGTGTAAAATCGATTTCCACTGCAAATTTTGAACAGATTTGCTCATTGCCTGCGACACCTGTGGAAAATAAAAGTTCGGATTTTTGGGTTTATACGAATAACTAGATTTTTCGGAACTTCATATCTTGCGCATGCGTTCGATTTGACAGTCACTTTCACTTGTAGTCAATTACAAATGTCTGGTCGATGCTTTCTCTCTTTCTCTTGGAAATGAAAAAATGTTGTGCGTACGAATAGCTAAAATCAATCAACGGAATCGACAATTGTCGTGACGATCGCTGATCGACAACCCCAATAGGTAAGGCCTGAGTTTATTTTCAGGAATAAGCCCCCCTCGGCCAATAGAATACCCCCACTGCAATTAAAACAATGTAGAAGAATATGTTGTTTTATGTCTATATTATTCAAATAAATTTTCATTTAAATATACTTTTTAAATATTGTTTTTGTTTTTTCTTTTAAAATTAATTGTTTTATGTATATTTCTTAAGTATAACTTTCACTTTACTTAAGAATAAATATAAATATTATTTTTTCTTACTTTTTTTTTGTCAATTAATGTCCTCAATATTTAATTTAAAAATAATTATATATACTTTTTATCCTTTCTTTCAAATTTAATTTGAAGGTCAATGTTTTCTGCTACATTTTTAAAACAGATTTTTTTTTGTTTTCATTATTTTAAAATTTTATTTTCTGTATTCATTATTGCAGATTGGTTTGACTGGAATTTAATTTAAATTTGTTTTTGTTACTGATTGTTTGCGTTTGTTTCTTTCTTTGTTCGGTAAGTAAAATGTCGGAAAATTTTGTTTTATTTTTTTATTTTTATTTCATAATATGATTGTTGGATGAACTACTTTTCTAAAACAAATCTATAATACTTTGCTTGTTCTGTACGTAATGTATACTATTTTTGTTTTTAACTTAATATTTAAGAATTCTACGCAAATGTATAAATATAAAGTATATGTAAATAAATGCATACATTTAAAAATATTAATTTTCTTTGTATTACTATTTCACATATCGACTTGTGACAATTTAATTTTCTGATTTTGTTATAGGTATCTAAAAAAAACTCGTTGCGTGTTTTTTTTCCCCCAAAAAAGTGTGCTTTCACAAATATGTATGTTTATTGAACTCAAATTAAAATTAAAATGTATATCATGTTCACAACACTGACGTTCTTTTTATATATGTATGTATACAAAAATTGTTCAAAACTTTTCTTTTTTCTCTCTCTTAATTTTATTTGCTTTTCATTTACCATTTTTATCATTAATCATAATCACTTTCATTAGAAACAAAACTAAGACTATTAACACTTTAAAAAAAAATCCTCCACAATACGAGAAATTTTATGTAATTTTATACAAATTTTATTGATGTCTACAAATAATGTAAAGAAGTTTACTTTTGATAAAACTAATGGTAACATGCATACCCATTATAACATTGGTAGCCAATGAGTTTATAGGTTAAGGAGGGTAAGAGAAATGTAATGTTAAGTTAACTTAATCAATAAATAGAGTTATACAAAAAGAAAAAAGTAAAACTAAATATTGTGCGTATTTAATTTATAATTGTATTCCATCATGTGTAAATAAATCTACTTTGTCTCAAAGACTGTTTCGTAACTTTGCATACGTTTTTCAAAGCACAATATGTAATCCGTTCGAGACAATACATTACGGTGTACATAGTTTTGTATAAAGATTTCGGTTACAAAAAAAAATCTCTAAGTTCTTAAAGATGACCCAGTTGGTTCACCACTTTAAAAATTGTTTAAATGTTTATTAAAATGGCTATGGGTTGGGTTTTGGGTTTGACGCGTTATAGCAAGAAAATAAATTGCATGGGCGGTGGAAAGGCGAAACAGTTGTTCAAAAATAGCTGCACTACTGGTCACTTACGGAAATAAGGAGCATTATGTTCGGAAGGTTGGACTTTAAGAAGTTGCTGGCTTGCAGGATCGATGGCATACTTAAGGCCCTACGTTGGGCGCCATTATCTATTTGCCAACATTACAGAACCGTCAAAAATTCGGAAAGAAAACGTTCGAACCGTTTGATGTTGAAAATGTTTAAAACAATGTGATGCCCACCATGTAACCCCTTTAACATCATTCTTGAAGGAATTGTACGAAGCTCACAAGCCAACGACTTGGGCAAAGTGTCACAATGGAGAGATATAACTTCGAATTAGTCAATGACTTTGACTACCTAGGCTTTACAATTACCTCACAAAATGACATCGGCGAAGAGATCAAGCGTAGAATCGCTCTTACCAACTGCGATTTCTTCGGGCTAAGAATTATCTGAAAAGTAAAGCCCTCTGTCATAGAACTAAGGAAATATTCACCCCTATCGTGGAAAATATCCGCCGAGGGGAATTATTCACGGAAAAAAATATTTTGGTATCGTCAAATCCCCAAGGTGAACAGTTCCCCGTGTGGGTAATGTGAATTGAGTTTCACTGTATCGTTGAAAACGTTCAAATCGAATTTTCCCGAACAAAATGACATTTCTCGCCCGCATCAAAATCATTGCGGATTTCATAGGATTAGGAAACATTTCCAACGGATTCCACGATAGCAGTAGAAGGTGAAAGGGAATCGAATAGGTGAAGTGAAACTCAATTCCGACGGATACGATAGGGGTAATTAAACAAAACCTTAATCATCCCGATAGGGTGCAGAAGCATGGAGTTTGTCGAAAATGTATGAAAACCTTTTTGCACGCATTCAGAAAAATGTACTTCGGTTGATTTTCGGTCCAGTTTTCCTCGATAGAAGGTGGAGGATAAGATTCAAGTACAAATTTTATTGTGATCTTCTATTAAGCAGGATTTTCATGTGTAGGGAATATGTGTAACCGTCGAGATATTGACATATTTTTTTTCACTGGTTAAATTTAACAATTGCTGTACAAATATTTGTAAATTAACAAAAAAAATCTGCCCAAGGCAGTGTTTCGATGCAGTTTAAAAATGTCACGAAATTCCAGTAACTGTCAAACTCAAACCTAATCTCGAGCAACTCTAAATGAAAATCGAGGCAAGTGCTCTCGATTCCAAAAATATTGTTCTTTTTTGTGGCAATCAAACATAAAAAGTGTTCTTTTCAGCCAAATCGAATAAAAGCACCCCCAGATGAAGATTTTGGTTTTTGGAAACCGTGTGTAGTCTCCGGTCCGAAAAGCCCGGAGGTATAACGCAGTAGAGGAAGACCTCGCCTTAGGTGGCGCGCAGAAGCGGAAGGGGAACTCAACCAACTTTACGTGCGCAACTGGAGGCAGTTAGCCAAAGATCGGGCTAACTGGAGGGGGATGTTAGTTGAGGCGCAGGTCCACCCCGGATTGTAGCGCCAACCCACCAGAATTAAGGTAAGAGCAACACCACCAATCAATCCCTTCACGACGAAGAGACATGAATAATTATATCAGAAGTTTCTTCACCACTACATAAAACAAAAAAGGGTTTCTGGTACACATTACAACGGATCAAAATTGGTTAGCAAAGAACTACATATGAAATTGTTGGCTAGGCTAATTGATGAATCCCATTAGGCAATTCGTTTTAAGAAGAGAGTTAAGTAGTAGTCCAGTTTTAAGACAAAAATTTTATTTGCGATAAAGTTTTAAAAATAATCATCACTATCCAAGATCCTCACAGAGAATTCAAACACATGCGGATTATTATGCACACCATCTCCAGATGCCATAACATCAACGGCTTGAAGATGCTCATTTGTTTCAGTTGCATTTCGCACATCTACCTCAGAAGCAGCATGTGCTATATGAAACAAATTCGAATTGTAGGCGCTAGCTGAATAATTCTCATCGTTCAATTCAGTATCAGAGCTATCCGCAGTATCTTCCATCTCGGTTGTATTTTGGTATACTTCATATTCATCAATTGTCTCAGGTGAATTCCTTAAGTTCTCATTCACGTAGAGGGTGTTGGTAGGTATTTCTTGAGACTCCCGGCTTTCTTCAAGGCTGTTTATGGAAGTGGCAGCAAAAATATCGTTCAAACTCTGCGAACTTGCATTGCGACGAATCAGAGAAGTTTTCGGCCTTGGCTGGGTAATTGCCATTCCATTACGTGAAAGATGCTTTTCGTTATAATTCGTACGTATGTTTCTTTTTCGTAAATTGTAGGGATGCATGGAATGTTTTTTTGCACGTTTTCTTACGTCTATACTGGCTGATTTTCGCTGAACATTACGCGGCATTTTTTTTATTAAAAATATATCAAATATGATTATGCCAAATAAAATTGTTAATACAATTGAATACTGAATTTGATTGGAGACTGAAAAACTACATTTATTTCATACCGCCCGTATGTGTACAGTGGAAGTGTATTGTTCAAATTCGACAGTAGTTGGTTACAAAGAAAAGTCACAACTCTAGGTTAGGTAAGGTGAAAACGGGGTATGAGAAAGGCCGGTTTCATATGGCACTATGCACCATTAGAGCCGTAAGTTACGTAAGCGTATTTCCATTTATATTGCTGCCTGCTAACAGTAAAGGGAAATAGCGAGCTTGAATTGAAGTATTCGAAAAACTAGGAGACCAATAGAATATAATAAAACCGACCACAAAACAGTTCATTCTGCTAAGGGGCGGTACGGTTGATACAACTTTTTAATACTGAATACTGAATATTCCCCATTAGAATGCAGCATGACGTAGATCACTCGCAGCGTGTTTCAAACATTGGCTCTCATCAATAAGAATGACTTTCAAGCTGAATGAAAGGAGCAAGTAGATAACAAAACAAGTTCTGCCGGGGGGTTTGTCTTCAACGCCTTTCTACGATTTAAGAAGTCTACAATTTGACGTCTAATAATTGAAAAGCAGAATAATAAAAAAAGTCCTCAGCTAAAACTTTACTAAAAAAAGAAATCTGCAAAAACTTTCAACATATTGGCAATATGAGGAAATGAGAAAACTTGTTCAGTTTTGTTTCAGTTCGATTGCTTTGCGGGCAGTTTCAATTCAACTTCTCCTCCCCGTTGTACGACCAGTATCTGGCAAGCTAGTTAATGAACCCACTACTGTACTGCCCTGATATCCATACCGATTAAAACGATATATGTATTAAACCAACAACCTACGCACTACAGAACTTGAACTATCATCAAGATTATTATAAAAAAATAAAGCTGAGAAAGTAATACTGACGCAAATAATATCGCCTAAACGCAATAACTGCAAAAATTTTGCAACGCAAATCGTTTCTATCTGACCGTTAGCACATGCTAGCCTTACCACCAGGCACTCTTGCTATACTTATATAACAATTTCGAATTCGCCCCCATCCCACACCCAACCTAGCTCTTATAGTGTACAATACTCGGTTAGTATTGGAATCGATTTCAACAACTCATTGATATTGTTCTCATCTAAATGACTGACCAGCTTGTCGGACGTCTTCAAGAGTCTGGTGAAGTTCTGTAGATTCTCGACAATCTCTTTTGTCATTGTGTCCGATGATTTACGTATTAATTCGGCCAACTTCTTACCGAGATCGTATTTGATTAGCATATCTGGCAGTTGAACTTCACTATCTGCTGGCTTCTTACTTAAGTACACCACAGAGAGGATGCATAAGGCAATAAGGGCTTCGTTCTGCATTACCAAATGCTGGGAGGTTAACATACTAACCATCGATTCGACCGTCCCATCGATTTCTACAAACGCCTTTAGGCTGGTGTCATCGAAGTTGGGCGAACCAGCGCCGGTGGGTGAAGTGGTAGCCGTTGTCGGCTGTGGTTGGGGACTGTCTTTGTATAATACGTTGGCGATTTTCATAAGGTAGGCGTGTTTAACCAGCCATGCCATGAGTCGTAAAGATTCTCCAGTAACGCCGGCATAGTCTGATGACTTGCTCCAGTGTACTAGTTGTTCGATGAGGGTCTTGTTCTTTAGCAGTTCCATCGCTAGGGATTCTACAAGGAATCACTTAATAGGCATGTGAGGGGATAATAAGAGTGTTTTACAAACCTTGTCCATCGACAGTCATTCGGAGTGTGCCGAGTAGCTTGAAAACAACTGGAGGCTGGTGGATTTCCAACATCGGCAGTATAGTCTGTACAAGGCCAGCTTGGATGACGGCTTTTTTGTTTGGCTTTGGTATTACTAAGTTTCTCAGTGCACTGAGTAGAGCGTGCTGCAGTCGAACGTCATTGTTTACGCCGTTATTTTTCGAGAGAACATCTGAAAGACACTCAATATCAGTTAACACCTAATGAAAGAAAAAGTCATATACCTACCAAGCAACTTGTTCATAATCTTATTCTCCACCATATAGATACAATGGCTGTCTGTGCGCGCAAAGTTTCCAAGTGCTAATACACCAGTCGTCAACAAGTCTATGTCCACCGAGTCTAGCCAATCCTCCATGTTCTTCAACAGTGGCGTTGAATACAAATAGTGCATCGAGTCATCTAAAAAAAATAAAAACAAAGCTAAACACCCAAGAAACGAATTAATGACATCCTACGCCCTACCTCCAGTTAAGATAAGCACAATTAATTCGCATGCCAACTTCATCAATGCCCTAGCTTCACTGGTGCTCGCCAAATTCTTATATTTTTCCAAGAGATTGTAGATTGTCTCACAGAGTCCATCTTTCGCCAGCAACAGCTTCACATCATCGTTCTCCGCCTGATAATGCAAAAGTTCAAGGCACATTTCCGCTAGGTCCGGATTTGTTGAGGCCGCGAGTATTCGCGCCATCTGTGTATTTAGCTGCGAGCTAAAATTCAGATCGGCAACGTTTTCAGTAAGAATACTCAATATTGGCAGCGTATTTAGCAAAAGATCCTCATGCTGTTCCACATTCTCAATGCTTGTGTCGATGATGCCTTGAATTTTGTCCATGATTTTGAGTTCCATAGCGCGTTTGGCCACTCGCTCGCCGCCGAGCAAGTAATTCGATATAAGACCACCACGGACTTTAATGAAGAGCAACTCATTCTCCTTGTCAGTGTCGGTGGTCAGGGCGAGCAGGTGTATGAGATGCTCATCACCACCTGTATTCAGAATTATATCACGTGCTTCATCGTTGAGAAAACAAATATTGCCCAAAGCACGACATATTTGTATGGGCAGTTCCAGATTCGAGGTGCTGCTGACACTTCGCAGGCAATCCACAAACATGTCGATGACATTCTTGTTTGTGAATTTCTTTCGTTGTATTTCGGATTTGGTAATTTCTGCTATACATTTGGCGGCTTCCTTTTGGATGACTTGATTCTCGGATTTGATGAGATTTAGAAAGGAATCGGCCAGTTCGAATTTATCGAAGCTCTTTGGGTCTGTTGTTGCGGAGATTTCGGTCAGTAGCGAGGCAGTTTTGTCCACATCGGTTGTGCTGTCGATGGATGTGGCTTTAAGTTTTTCTATGAGATCATCAATTTCTTCTGAAATAGACAAAAGCGGCGAATAGGGTTTAGCTTGTACATTTTTAATGAAGCATGGATAATATAGTTCAAAAGGAGTACGCTACGCTTTTTATAACGTGATCCATTATAAGCAGGAATGGCCTAGCAAGAGTACAGCAACTTTAAATGAATCGTCTTCCAATATTCTGAAAATTAACTTAAATTCATATTTTAAGAAAGCACTGCCCTAACTTGACTTGAGAGTACTTTATTCGTCGGTTTCGGGTTGGCTGACTTCAATTTGATTAACACAAAATGATAATTATGTAAACACACGCCCAAAAATTGTGTTCCAACAATATAATAATTACCTTTTACCGTATTATGCATGAGCAACTTTGACCCTTGATAGATACTATGTACAGTATATACCTAATTAAATAGACATAGAACCGAATTCACTTGGATTTACAGTTTTAATGACCTTCCCATTGAAAAGTCGTTGACAAGAGTCGAATTATGTACAAATTATCTATTCCCAATGTTCTATTCCCGTGTCTACAACCCAACAGACTTTGTGTAATATTTACACAGTATTTCTTCGTTTAAATTAAAAGGTCCACTACACACCACCATAGAGTATGCATCCATGTACAAACAACTAAACAACAGAAATCATGGAACACCTTCGGCACTCAAGAAGAAGAAGAAGCTAAGCTGGGTGTAGCGTATCTGTCTGTATGCATACACGCCTAGAAGTCCCAAGTAGACTGTTGTACAAATAAACAAAACAAAAACAGAGAATACATCCTCTTGACTCTGAAACTCATTCAATGCTGAAGGGTGCTTACCCTTGGATTGGGTTTGAGAGCGCGTGGTGCGGATTCCATTGCAATAAATAGGACATACTTATTGCGTCTGCGAACGTGAATGGTTTTTATACATACATTTTCTGCGTTTGAATTTTTTTCCTTTCGCAATTCATTGAACACGATGCATTAATATGGAAACATTTTGCTTTGGAAAAGAATTGTATATCCATCAGTCTTTAGTTTATGTATGTTTCAGACATATTTGGTATAGGGGGAAGACATTTTCTGGAACATTTATCGCGTTTCATTTTATTTAAGGCAGTAGCTTTACTTTAATGAAGGGCAACTAGAACACAAATTAGAGATAGGATGTGGAAGGAAGTTAGTTTTGTTTAGAAAAATTTAAAACATTCTTTCCAATATGTCTATATTGACAAGGGTTCATCATGTCAGATTCATGTAAATTCAACATTTCAATATCACGCATGCAATTCCATGCACGAGTTGGGAGAAAGAGATTCGTTTTCCTGCTAAGGGAGGCGTAAGAATGAGATCATTACCTTAAAATTACACAATGTTAAGAATGGTGTCATTCATAGCCCGTCATGCGTCGGTTACGGCGCGTGAACCGATTGAAACGACTTGAATGTCACAACCAAATGGCTGATTTGATTTACTCTGACAACGTGTAGGACACGTGACAGTGCATGATTTTCTACAGTGTCGCAATTAATAGCTGAGCTGAATGCGGTTGGGGTTGACAACCTCTTCTTCGAAGAAATTTGTAAGGTTCTTTCGTCTTTCACCTCCGTTACAGCATGACAAGCGAGTATGTCATGGATTTTAGGACATAATTTAACGCGCATGATTGACACTGTAATGAAATAAACGAACTGTGGGTTCACTACTTCCGGAAACCAGTTTGCTTTATAGGAAATCAGAATTTCGCAGGCCATTGGTCATCAATCAACAGGCAGAACTTTCTTATAATTCGTATCACGTAAACAAGATGGCGTCAAAAAATTAAATACCTACTTATCATTCATTTTAGCATTGTATGTATTAGGTAAATTTGGACTGCTAGTAAAGTGTCAGTTCCATACAAACTGTGTCCAAAAAATTACTACCTAACTAGCGCTCGTGGTTGCAATTGCAACTGAAGAAAAACTGAAACAAAATGTCAACTATCTTCGATTTCTCCATAGAATGCTATAGACATCTACATAATATTGGGTTAGAGTGGATTTGTTTTTATATAATTATTCAATATTCGTATATGTATTTATTTTGTAGGTATCAGTTTTTTTTATATTGCTTTGCACGAGCGCCAGCCTTAATGTTGGAACCAACGAGAAGTTGGCTACTAATAGTCCAATGGTGAATAGTATAGCCCGTCCGAACTTAAGTGAAAATTTCTTGCGCAGGTCTCTTCACATCAGGGATTTTATTCTCTTAGCGACAACAAAACAACTTTTCCAACCAGAACTACAGCTAAAAAAAATATGTGCGCATTTCAAAGAACAAGCATATCCCTCCTTGCGAAGGCATCTCTGTCGATCGACGATACACATTTACCCACCCCAAAGAAGAGGGAAATTTGCTAGGTGTTGCACTTCTCAAGTAGCTATGTGTGTTTAGTAATAAAAGCCAGATTTCTGAGTACAGCGTGAAAGCCACTATGTATTAAAAAGGGTTGAAATGGAATTTTCGATATACTTTGTGATAAAGTAGAGAAAAGCATTAACAATTTCATGCGATCAAAAATCCTTAAGAGAAAAAAATGTACCTTAAATAAAGTGCTACTGCGCATGTTGGGATTTTTCTTTTGCTTTGGGACGGGCTATATTGCTGCCCCTACCATCAGTAGACATGTACAGTACAGCCTTAAAGTCAGCTCAAACCAACGCGAAAATGTGAAAGCGGGAGCGAATTTCGCACGGGAAACGGTGGGATATACCGACATGGCCACGTTTTTATTTTCCGCCCCCGCTTTCTCGTTTGTTGGAGAATGCCTTTATTCATACTTTTCCTCTAATCTATTAGTTTATCAATGTCTCAGTTAAAATTGTAATATTTTTATAGATAGTACAACTTTGTGAACTCATTTAATTTAAAGACAAGACTGTTGGAGCAAACTCACCTCCAATTCAAATACTCATCGCACCAATTAAACATTCACCACAAATTCAAACCTCGCGCCTTATTTTATACCAGTTTCCATATTTTTTGAAGTACCGCTACCGATTTTTAATAAAGCTCAAAAATGTACAACAATAAAAATGTATAGTTAGTTTTAAGCTACATACGAATGTTATAAAACCCCCCAAAATAAAAAGCTTGACTGTCGTTGAAAACCCACATTGATGGTCAAAACCGATCTTTTTATTTCGTTGTCGCTTTCGCTGATTGTCGCTATTCGCTAATTAGATTAACAACCAAAATCTCACTATTCCGAATCGTCAAAATAAAGATTCACGGTTGGCGATTGGAAAACGCTTCAATCGTACAGAGACTGAAAATCTTAGGCGTTCGAACTTAACCTCAAATGAGAATTGGCTGATAGAAACTGACTGAAATTCGCGAACTGCCGCGATCAAGAAAAGTGTTCATGTGAAAAGACTATCAAAACTTGCGATTATTCGTTCGTTTGTAGGTATTTGGCTGCTCTCATGTCAATGTTCCCTTAGGGTAGTTGTTTAGTTTCCATTAGAAGGAGAGGAACAAAGGAAAGCAAATGCAATATTATTAACAAGACGATTGTGAATTTGAATGGCGATCCGATACGTTTTTTCGAAGTTGGTTATTAATTGCCAAGGATTATGGTCAAGGAACATATGTACTTCTTTTCTTATTGGCCTCTTTAACAACATGCAGCGGTGAGAGAACGAATGATAATCATAATCACCCTTATTCCGGGTAGAGTTTACAAATCAAAAAACGCCAATTTGAATTTAGAATTACGAGTGGTGTTCTTTCGTCGTTAAACGCCTTGTGGATCGCATTAGTCTACGCCGTTGAACGCCACAAAACGACAAGAAAAACGACGATTTTTGTCGTTAACGACTGGAAATGTATCTTTTCTTGAACTGTTTTTTTTTTTTTTTTTTCAAATAAATAAATTATATTAGATTCTTTTCAAGCCTTAAAAGTAACAAACCAGAAACAATATAATGGAATTGATAGAAAAAAACATTCCATTGGCAAAGGGATTTTAAAAGGTGAGTTTTAAATGTTGACCGAATGGGACTATCACTGTAACTATAACCCAGCCAAGATCACGATCAAGAGATGAAAAACTTTTCAGAAAGTTTTTACTACCATTACTTAAAAGATTTTTTTTTTTAATGTAGGCTGTGGTAGTCCTTAATAAAAATGTTTTCCTACATCCTTCTGGTAGCTACACTCAGCCAAGTATCGGACAGTCGCAGAAATTTATACCGCCGGCACTGGTGGCGACTATGTACTCTCCATGAGCTTATCTTTTATTTCGACCAATGAAGATTTTCTTAGACATACTAAAAAATATTTTGAATCCGAAAATAATTTATTAAATTGAGTTTTTCAAATTAATTTATCAAATTGATTGGATTTTGTCGTTATCTGTTTTAGGATGCGTAGGAGATGAGTTTGTTTTATGACCTACTCCAAAACATTGATACACTATTCATTTTTAAGATATAAACTGAAAATTTCTTTCGAAACAGATATAAAGGGTGTCCCATTATTCACGCAAAATGTAATTTTGATAGAAAATACAGATTTTTATACAGTTTAGGGTTATGTATGGAATGGTACATCGAAGAACTGGTCGCTAGGCTTTGATGGCAAGTACGTACAATTTTATTGAAATTTTCTATGACCGTTTCGCATAAATGTGGCTGCATTTTATGAATATCTACACCTCCCAATTTCCTATTTTGACTTCAAAAAACCCCAAAGAAAAAAAGTCCAATGGCGTTAAATAGCAAGATCTGGATGGCCATTTCTGACTGAAAAAAAAAATTGTTACTGCCTGACCAGCCGCATTTCGAAGAAGAATGACCCTATAAAGCCTCCAGTCCAAAATACACACCATCACGCGTTGTGGATGCATTTGTTTCTCGTAAGTTTTCTGAACTCCATAAATGCGACAATTTTGACGACTAACGAAGTCATCAAGATAAAAATTAGCTTCATCCCTGAAGATGATTTTGTTCGAAAAATCAGCATCCACTTGTTGTTGTTCCAAAATCCATTCAAATAACTCTTTTCGCGATGCATGGTCAGTAGTCTTCAGTTCTTGAGTCAATTGAACTTTGTAAGCATGAAGTTTCAAATCGTTCGTAAGGATTCGCTTGTTATTCCTGGACTGCCAGCAATACCTACTCTCACGAAATGCTTCAATGTTTTATATTAAACGACTTGAGACAGGACACCCAGAGTGTTTAATATCACTAATTGATTTAGTCTCCTTGAATTTTTCAGTTATTCTCTTCACAGTTGATGGTTTTAAATCACTATGACGGCCATATTCCATAAACCTTAATTTATTTAAAATATTTCTTAGCAATGAAAATGCGTTGTTTATTTTTACCAGCCCCGAACATTGTTATTTTTTTTCCAATGGCATCACTATACCACATATTAAATGGCTCAAAATTCAAATTTTGCGTGAATTATGAGACATCCTTCACAACAAAAAACTGATACAACTACTTATCGGTAGTTCAGCTCGTTTGGATCGTATGTGGAATGTGAACTATGTACTTACTTACCGACGACGTCGTATTCTGTCGTGGAAGTTTGACTTATTTTTAATCGAGTGATGCTTTAATGTGCAATGTGCATCTCCATAGAGATGCCCTCCTTAATCGTGATCATTTATGTCAAAATCTGCCATTATGAAGTACGATCGGATGGAGATTGAATCTTATTGCGAGTGGAAGGTCTTATATTATACTTATTGGTTTTCTTGTTTGAATGAACCTACTATCTTTGTGCAAAACTAAAGACTGAAGTGCCCAAAATAAAATGCTTCTAAGGCATACGTAATCGTATTTTTGCTAAATCGTTCTTTTCCTATGCTTATCAAAGTTTATTCTTCGCTGCGTATTTTATCGCATCGCTTTTTTGGTGGTACATACTAGAAATTGAGTTACACCTACGCTCCGAACCAAGAGTCAGTTTCAATGTAATCAGTTACCCACTCACCCAACCATACAAACGCTTTTCTTAAATTGGCTGCTCCATATGCGACTCATCACTTAAGGAGTACTATTATAATTCGCATAGATACCTATACATTTCTGTGGAGCAATACATTTGAAAAAGCACAAAAATAAAAACCAACCATCCCCATATTAGGTTAGCATAATATTTATTGACTTAGATTTTTGAATTTTATCTTTTGTAATATTTTGGACAATAAAATTGTGTTTGACATACATTTCGGTGTCACTGAGATTAACAACTAGGTATATATGAGTGTAATCAAGTTATACCACGGCGCGGTATAACGCTTCTAGTATAGCGAGTAACGAGTGATTCCGATTTTATAGAGATTATCACAGGATGGCATCTTGAGGCCTTGAGCCTGTGCCAGTTGTGCTCGGCTGCCAAAACTTCTAGCCCGAGCCATCATAGATTCGCCTGCGAGAGGAAGAGAGAACGAGAGACCGAGTTGCGCACCACATATATATAGAGAGAGAGAGAGAGAAAGGGAGAAAAAAGAACACAGAGAGAGAGTGTGAGTGTAAGAATTTGTGTCATTGGATACATCAATAAAAATCAAATTAGAAATTATCGTGGTCACAATAACACAACACTTACGATAGCTCCTCTCACGGTAACAGTTCTGTTTCATTGTGTATATGAAATCTTCTTCCACGGAATTCTCTAGGCGGCCAAGCGAGCCTTGGTAGTCACTTTGGAAATTCTCTCGCACGAAATACGGAACCGACAGGTGCTGGGTTTCCCGTCTCACTGGGTATTTTCTGGAAAATTTGCAATTGGAAGTCATTTCAGAAGTGTGTTCTACAATGTGTGAGTAGTAGGTGGGGTTTGTATTTTTTTTTTTGTTAACCTACACTGATTGAGACAGGCTATAAACCGGATCCGAAGTGAAGAACGACGACAACATCGAAATCAGTATGAGTACAAGGATAAGGCCGAACGCAAGACTCGGCTGAGGACTGGACTCGCGATGTGCGTGGCCACCATGGCCTGCACCGCCACCACGTCGTCGGTTCGCCGGAAAGCTCCCAAAGAACATATTGAACAGCTCTTCGGCAGAAATATCGCCTTCGCGCTCAAATGCGCTGTCGAATGGACGATAATGATTCTGATGATGATTATGCTGGTGGAAGTTAGTATGTCCGTTAAAGCTATGAATTGAAGCTTCCGATCCAAGCATATCGTACTCTTTTCGTTTTCGGGGCTCGGTTAGAATCGCCACGGCATTGCCGACAGTTTTGAAGGCTTCCACGGCGCCTGGTGCACGATTCTTATCTGGATGCAACTGCAGGGCAAGCTTTTTGTATGCTTTCTTGATGATCGTATCCGTTGCATCTCTGGTGACGCCCAGCACTTCGTAGAAATTCTTACATTTTTTAACTTTGTTAACCAGTTCCAGCTGATCGACAGTATAATCAGCTACTGGAGGTTCGTTGTTGCATTCGCCAGAGCTCTCACAACGTTTTCGCTGGTGAGTTGTGGAGGTGTTTTCTTGATTTGGCTTTTCACCACCACCTTGGGATGACTGAAAATTGGCAATATTTTGTATGAGCTCCTCGGCCTTTTGCGACGGATAGAGATTCTGCGCTTTACGCAGAAACTTCATGGCCTTCTCATAGTTACCGCCGGTGATTTCATTCAGTGCGATTTCTATGCAACGGTTCGATTCGTCTCGGTTTCCATCCAATCCAGCAGCTTTTTTTAATTTAAATAAAATTGTTTGATTTAAAAATTATTATGACTCAAACTGATGGCAAAAAAATTAAAGTGCTAACACGGCGTGTGTGTGTTTGCTAACTATATAGTTAAGTGCGAAGGGTGGAGCGGATCATAATGAATAACGCACATACTATTAATATCTTGTTAGGGGGAAATGAATCACAATAATCACATGTGGTTATGACTCGAAGTACGTTGAGGAATAGCATAAGTAGATGTATTAGATGGACTGAATTTGAATAATCAGTGATTTTGGGTAGAATTACTTGATGCGTGATTTTACATTAAACTACCCAACTGAACTCATATAAATATGGCACGCAAACTTTTATGGGCATATTTTTCTAAGAATAAAGGGCCAACCGGTGGCGTCAAAAACCCAAATATTTGACGACGTCATAATAGTTGAAACGATCATTGTTTTCAAATGAAAGTGATAAGACCATACGCTGATTGAGTCAATGAGACTTAGAAACAGCAAACAAATTTGCAGAATCTGCGATTGTGGGAACTGGGAAAGGTTGACATCCCATTACAGTTTGGTACATTCTGGAGACTGGCAGAATATTGAAGACAAATGGATATTAAAGACATTGTTCTGAGCGACATGTGGTTCGAATATGACGGGAATAAGTGCAACATAACAAAGGCAAAGATCCTGTCGATAAATGGGAGCAAAACACAATTACAAACAAATTAATTCGACATACCCATCTTTACCAATGGACTGTAGAGTGGAAGTGAATGTAGTTTTCTAAGCTTCTTCTAAGGCTCTCGATTCGATCACCTCTACGACCAAGCTTGTTGTGGAATTCAGGGACACAGTGGCCCGGGCAAGTCATCGGTTTAAAATAACTCTTTTCTGGGTCCGTGGCCATAGGAACATAGAAGAAATGAGAGAGCCGATGTCAGATCTGGCTCCGCTCTTTTCGTATCATTTCCGAAGAAGTACATATTTTCTCCGCTGGAATGGAATGCGTGAAAAGAGAAATTTTTTTGAAGCTGAAAGTAGGTTAAAGAATCTCACTAATTGCATCCTAAACTTAATCACCATCATTCATGAAGTTATGCCCGCAATAAAGCCACACATGACACGAAAATATGTCGAATTACCTCACCAGAATTGAAGTTTACAAACACTCCCGTGGAGGTCATTGAACCGATTATGTACATACATATTTGAAATATAAAAAATGTCATTGAAATCTTTAATAGATACCAACTCTTAACTTTATTTGAATGAAAGGACATACAACCCATAATAATAATAAAATTTGCTTTATTCTTAAATATGTATAACTCTAAAGAAATGGAAGCTAAATCTAACTACCAATTTGTATTCGGCCATAATTAACAAAATCGTTATCAAATGCAACCTCCCCAAAAGCAAAACGCAAAAACCTATTTAAAAACATCTGCTATGCACGGCACAGGTGAATGCCATTGCCATACCATTCTGCATCGGTTTTGCTGGTGTAAGAAGAACCCCTCCCCATAAACACATCTTCATAATAATAATACCACACAACACATCAACGACGACGGCAAAAGAGACCAACTTTCCTCCCCCAATTCCAGTGCATCATTTCCAGCATTAGAAACAGAAACAGCAGTCAGTACATATACTTAAAAAGAACAGCCAAAAGCAGAACAAGAAGGAAGGAAATCTCCAAAGCGCCGCAACAACAACAAATACCAGCAGCAATCAACTTCAACTCCCCCGATTGCGCTGCTGCTAGCGCTGCTTCTCTGCTGATGGCAAAGTGAGGTTAGGACAATGTTATTTATGGCCCCAACAAAGGTCGTTAATATTGATTTTTCAACCAAACGCACTGTTCTGCTTTTCACTGCAGTTTTCGACAAAAAATGATTGATGGATTGCATTAAGCAATTTGGAGTTCGCAAAATGCGTAAAGTTTATTCAGTTTATATCTTTAATTCATGTAATGAGTGTTGGTTGAAATTTTATGGATGACCAGCTACGCTATAGGAAATGTAGCAGCAGTAAAGTTTATTTTGTTTATTTCAATAGCGCTGATGATTTTTAGGGAAACTCATAAATAACTACTTACTCGCCATGGTTCGATGTTTATTTTAAAATTTTTGTGTAGTTCGTAATTCGTTTTGTTTATGCACTTGGAATGGAATGAAAAAAAATTTCCCTTTGATGTACGTTTTTTTTTATTATTCTGAACACGAAAAATGGAAAAAATTCGGGTTGAAGAGAGAACACTTGAGACACGACAAACTACACGGAAGAAGACCACTTAAATGTTTACAAAAATTGAATAAGAGAATGGAAAATGACTTGTTTCGAGGTTATTTATATGTTTTAAACAATTTTCTTTAAGACAAGTATAGCAAATCAATGTTTGATTTACATTTAGATTCATTTAATTGAAAAAGAAAATTTTTTTTCGCAGAACGACGTCGATTTGACAGAACTCGTCAGCGGCCGCGGCGAATATGAGGAATAAAAAGCAATTCAAAAAAACAAGAGAGAGCACGAAGGAAGGAGCTAGTCAAAGTGGATGTAAATATTTGTGGAATGTGGGTAAGATTGTGTTAATGTTTTCATTTGTAGATGGAGCTACTGAAGGAAGCCGTTATCGATTGAATTGAAAATATGTTAAAAATAGACAATTTTCCATTGGGCTTTTAAGATTTTGCTCTTAGATCTCCGATTTTTCGTCCAATAACACACAAAATGAGACCACTTTTTTTGCATTTATATTGGTATGTCAGTTGTTTCCAAAAAGTTTCGGTTTTAGCGGCGTTAATCTAGCAAAAAAATGGAGATACGGATGGGTTTGTAAAGGACCATTCACATGAGAGCGACCAACTACCTACAAACGAACGAATATTCGCAAGTTTTGCTAGTCCGTTCACATGAATCCTTTTCTAGGTCGCGGTATTTCGCGAATTTCCAGTTTCTACCTGCAATGTCTAGTTTGATGTTAAGTTCGAACGAATGTTTTAATCGCTAGTTTGTGAAACGCGAATTAAATGATGTGGATTGTGAATAAACAATTCACACCAAGGGTGTTGTTAGCAGCAAAAAGTTTGGAATTCGGAATTTCGTCATTTTAAACTGTTAATAAACTTGTTTTCTTAATACATTTTGATGGGATCATTAATTAATTTTCCTAATAATAAAATGTGCAATTTTCTGTTTTTAAATGCATAAAAAGTGGTTTGTTTGCATTTCATCAATTCGCTCTCATGTGAATGGTCCTTAACTCCTGCTTCACACGCTTTGTAGGTACTTATTCGGCCCTAGCGAGGTATCCGTCGGAACGAAGAATTATTCGCAACGCATACTCTGTCGGAGACACAAATTCCATTCGAGGTATCCGTCTTTGGAAAGAATAATTAAAATGCAACTACACATTTATTTGACATGATTTATATGACATAATCGGGGTTTTCCTTTTACGTTGCTGAAAAGTTTTTTTCTTTGTTGGTTTCATCTAGAAGGTAATACTCACTGCAAATCGTAAACTAATTCCGCCACCAGTAGAAGAAATTTCGTATGAAGTAGCTGTCAAAAATATCAATAAAAACGCACTTGATCGCACTGAAACGCAAAACGCCAGTATGCGTTACATATGTTCGTTCCGAAAAGCTGTTCGAAAGAATATCTCGAAGCAAAAATCCTTCGATTCGTATGAAATCGCAGAAAGCACTGTGGGTGTCTAAATTTATTAGGACGAAATGTATCCATCAGATTGTGTGATGGGTTACTCAGCGCTATACTCCTCATGAAGTAGAAGTTATAAATACATCTCCCGAATGTATAACAAACAACGCTCTCCGACTGTTTTTATTTTATTGCGCATAATCTAAATATATTTTTAATAACTATCACAGAATCCGTTGTAGTGAACATGCAAAAATATTTTTTTTTATTTTTCCATGGAGACATTTTTCCTGTTGATTTCGGTGGTCTTTGAACATACCCATGTTGAATACATTCCACAAATGTCACTGAATACACCCAAATGCTAGTTGATGACACTTCGAAGTTCGAACTGACATGTTTCACAAAACTAGCTCGAACAACTTCGTTTGCTCTGCCAAATTGTTGGTGAGCTAAAGCATACATTTTTTTGTTTTCCCGTAAAAATTGTTTATTTTAGAAAAATTGCCAAAATTTCGGAAAAAACCTCCCATAAAATGCCACCGGCTGCGGCAGTCAACCAAGCCGGCAAGGCAGAACGAGATGAACGATTAAGGGAGGCTTTGAAAACGTTCATCTTGAAGGAGCGTCAGCGAAAAAAAGAAGGTAAATTAGCTTCAGTATTCATTATCAAATAAAAGAAAATGCAGTTCATTTTCTAATTACTTCTTAGAACATGAAGCCGAAGTCGAAGAAGAAAGGTTACGAAAGGAACGTGAGGCTCGTGAACGCCAAGACGTGATGACGCTCGGTGAGACTAGGGAACAAATACAAAAATTAGACCAAAAACTCGCCGAGCTGCGTAACCAAAAACAACAGTTGTTCTTACAGCTCAAGAAGGTCCTTAACGAAGACGAGAATCGTAAGAAACAACAGCAGCAGAAAGACAGGTATACATTTTTACTTAATTGCGATCAAAAGTTTGTAATCGTGTTCTTGTTTAGTGAACTGTTTGCAGCTATGCAAGCACAAAGCGTACCCCAACCACAAGTATTTCTACCGCAACGGCTCCAACATCAGCATCAACAGATTTTACAGAAAGTTGTAAGTATTTTACGATTGCAACAACTTACATTTCTGAATGGATGCATATTTTAGCCCGTTGGTGTGAGTAACCAAGGAATAAAGCGCAACCGTAGTCCGTCGCCACCACAACATCAAGCGTACTACAAGAGCGCCGCTTACCCACAGCCAAGTGAGCCTACCTCAATGAATTACCATTCCAGCTATGCTTTCTCTTTCAATTCTTCTCTTCCAGAGCATGATGATGGGCGTCGTGGGGCAGAAATGGCCGCTAGAGTTCTTTGGAATAGTAAGTTAAAAATCTACCTCGGGATTTGCATTTTTCTTCATCAAATTATTACAGAACCCCCGACGCAGTACCAAAATCCGCCTGGAACGCTCTTTTATCAGACGGCCAGCAATGCTCCGAGTCATGCGCAACAAGATAACCGTGGGCCGGCTATCATATATCCTTCGTACAACCCCAATCTTAATTTACCGCTAAGACCAAGCTATCACATGGAAATGCAACAGCAACCGCCGCCTGGCCAAGGCCATCCGTCTAAGGGCGAACAATCGCAGAAACTCTCTCAAGTCTATCAAATCAATCTAGACCAGCCACCAATTTCTCAGGCCTCGGGCTCGGTGAACGGTGTTCCTCAACACAAACCCCAGGTTACAATGGAGAAGATCTCGGATCGAGGCTATCATGTTGAGTTGAAGGTTGACCAATCGGGACATGGGCCACCACCGCCGACACATCTTCCCGAGGGCGTAGTCTACATTTCTGGAATGCCCATGCATGGAATGCCAGGAGTCATGCAGATGGCTGGCAATCCTTCACAGGTAGGATGGAATTTTATCCTTATTAGGGGTGTGAGCTAATATTGACTTTTTAGAGCGCCAAGCCCGGAGGGAGCATCACACAGGGATACTCACAAAGTAGAAACAACTCGGGACATCAACAGCAACAGCAAATGCCTGGGCAACAGCAGCAGGCACAACAGCTGCATTATGCCCGTCGGATGTTCTAGCATCAGAGAGGGTGTCTCTAGACACGTTTTATATAAAAAAAACAGAAATAAATGGCAATGTGTATTCTTTTTATAAATTTTAGTTTTTCGTTTATTCTTTATTATTAAGCGAATGCGTGATCTTGAACAGAATCTTTAACAGAATTACTCCAACAAACGGGTAATAATGCACCAGCCAAGAGGGGTTTAAAACTTTAGACATTAGATTCCAGATGAAGAAGACTATAGTTGGAGGCAACGTAACCGAGTTGGTGCTCGGTTGATGATTTGGTATAGTCTTCTATTAAAGAGCTCCGAACAGCGGACATGATGCTCTTGTATACATATAATCCAACCTCTTCTGGTAGTGAAAGTGGCTTTCATTGACTGGCTTATTATAGGTTATCTTGTGGTTGTGATATCCATCTTTCTGATTGCTGATGATAACCTACTTACATTGGTTTGTTGGAATCTGTGGTAGGTGAATGTACAGTGGGAGTTTCCTAACAAGGTACTCCTTGTAGTTTTTGTAGGCTACTCCAGATGGGTTAAGACATCCAACTTCGAATTTCACCTTCTGGGCGGTTCACAGTTTCTTCTCGTCCGACAGTCGAGCTCTTCTTAACTCCGACTGACAAAACAAACAAAATAAAAGCGATTGTTGACCTAACAATTATTGATTGTGATAGAGGTATTAGCTTAAATATATATGGTACTCAATCTTTCCTGACCTAAGAATGCACCTACAATTTGCTCAAAAAGCTTTCATAGTGGCAATAGTGGTACGAAGCCCATCGAAATGATGGAGCCACGATCATTGATCATTTTTAAGCTTTGTGAACATTGGTTATAAGGTAGTATAATGATTTTGTAAAGAAATATCGAAGTCAAGTAGCTCGCGACAGTAAACAGAGATATTGTCGCTTTTACGAAGGCCATATTCATATCGCACCACATGATTAATGGCAACTTGCAGTTTACGTTCCGGGAACAAGTCGAATGTGCTGTCGTAGAGGTAGACTGTAGACAACTTTAGCATATTATGTTATAAGAGGTAGTACTAAGCTTATTATATTAGCTGTAATAAGCAGAATGCCATAATTTACGGAGACATCCATAAATTCGTCCAAAAACGACAATGCTTATGTAAACAAAGCCTAAATCTAGCCTAATGACAGATTTGACTTTCTGATTTTTGTATCTTTAAGCTGAAACACCAAAATACTCGATGAACTCAGCAGCTACTTATCCGGACGGAGCGGTCCATGCTTCGGTGGTTTTGTCATGTTAAAAGCATGACCCCGACAATGTAATTTGGTGAAACTTTTGGAAAAGTACTTGTAAATACATATTCGTAGGTTGGTAAACTATGCCCCTAGTCATTTATAAAAATCCAACATAACATTTTCTTTTCTACCGCTTGTCATCTACCGATTAATGAATCTGGAGCGTGGCCTGGGCTGCTTCTTGTTTGTATGCATTATGCGAAGTGAGTCATATATAGCGGTCTCTTGTTCGTAATCGAATACATTTAGCTTAGCAAAAAATAAAATAAAATTCCCCTGAGGATTGAACTTTAATTTCCTAGCACATCTTTGAAAAGGCGTCGTTTTTGTTGCTCGTGGAGATGCATTGTGGACGGTTGCTCTATGATTTATTGAACATGGTTGATGGTTACAAATAACCTCATAAACAATATACCATTTACGAATGTTACAAAATAATGTCCCTAATACGTAATAACAAATTCCTTTCAGCACTTTTGTTGTTACATTGTTATTGTATACTCTGGCGTATACGCAATATATTAATTTTTGCTTCAAGACCTCATCTGTTGGAATTACTACCATGCTATTAGTTAAGACAATAGCCATATAAGCGTCAGCATTTCTCACGATGTAAAATATAAATTTATAGACAATATGAGGTTAAGATGAATACCTTTAGATAACACCATTCAAAACAAAACAAATCCATTGCCTTCGGATATAGACCAAGGGCAATGAACGGCTAATCAATAATTTTGAGACTGTGACTCTTATAAAACAAGTCACCAACTTTTGACGTTACATTGTGAATTGCTGTTAAGATAATGAAAATCGTTCAATGACTGTCAATATCGGAGCCTAGTTGCAGGGAGAAATGATGAGATGTGGTGGAGCGGTATTTACTGAAATACTGTTACTGTTCCTTAAATTACGCTTTTTTACGAATTAGTCCGAAATTAAATAAAGTGCCCTTTACCTACAATGCTATACAGAGCCATGTCTAGTTTTGGCATCCCTGCCAAACTTGTCAGGTTGTGCAGAATGACGATGGAGAACGCTCGCTGCTCCGTAAAGGTCGGAAACAATCTCACCGAGACCTTTGATGTCAAAAAAGGATTTAGACAAGGTGATGCGCTGTCATGTGACTTTTTCAACATCATTCTTGAGAAAATTGTGCGAAACTCGCAAGCCAACACCAGGGGCACAATTTTCCAAAAGTCTGTGCAACTACTTGCATACGCTGACGACATCGACATCATTGGCAGAACACAGCGAGCTGTCACTGGTGCGTTTGCAAGTATCAGTACAGAGGCGGCAAAAATGGGTTTAGTGGTGAATGAGGGCAAAACGAAATATATGCTGTCAACAAGAAGGGACACACAACATCGACGAATCGGACAGAACGTCACGATAGACAGCTATAACTTTGAGGTAGTTCGGGACTTTGTCTACCTCGGCTCCGCTATTAATTCTGAAAATGACATCACATCAGAAATCAAGCGAAGAATTACACTTGCCAACCGCTGTTACTTTGGCCTAAGAAGGCAATTGATTAGTAAGGCCTTGTCGAGAAACACCAAGGAGACTCTATATAAGACCCTCATCATTCCAGTCTTGCTTTATGGCGCAGAATCATGGACGTTGTCAAAAGCGGATGAAGATCTCCTTGGGCGCTTCGAACGCAAAATTCTTCGAGTGATTTTCGGTCCCGTTTGCGTTGACGGGCTTTGGAGGAGAAGATTTAACAGCGAACTCTACGAGCTGTACAGCGACATCGACTTGGTCAGAAAAGTACGTATCAGTCGACTAAGATGGCTAGGACATGTAGAGCGAATGGACACCAACGCTCCGGCCCGAAGAGTCTTCGATTCCAACCCGGAGGGACAACGCAGTAGAGGAAGACCTCGCCTTAGGTGGCGCGCACAAGTGGAAGGGGACCTCAACCAACTTGGAGTGCGCAACTGGAGGCAGTTAGCCAAAGATCGTGCTAACTGGAGAGGCGTGTTGGTTGAGGCCCAGGTCCACCCCGGACTGTAGCGCCATCTAAGTAAGTAAGTAAGTACTTTACCTACAATATGAGCAGTAGAAAGCGAGTTACAACTGAGAATCTACTGCAGATTCTTTACTCAACAAATTTATTTATTTTAGTTAAAGAAAAGTTAAAAGAATTTTCAAATAAAAGCTACTTGACATCCAAATTAATAAAATAACCAAAACTATAACTCAATTCCTATCAATTCGATTTAATCGACTGTCAGTTGGAATACTTAACATTTTGAGTAAAACATGCGTAAACAAGCTCAAAATGCGGAGACCTATTTAAGGATCCATAAATATATCACCATTTGAGATTCATGAATGAAGCCAATGCGAATATTTTACAACTTACAACCTAAGCAATGTAATTCATTTTCATTAAGTTTGGCAACATTAGTCTTTTTCATTCATTCATTTTCATCATTCAAAAATTTTATTCATTAGTCTTTAGCAAAGTAAAATGAAAAAAGAACCTCCATTTGCACTGACATAAGGTATTCTTCAATATAAACTATAAATAACACAAAAACACTAGAAACCTCAATCAAATTCAATTTTCTTTGAAAAGGGTTTAATGTCCCAAACTCACTTATTTACTTTCACTTAATTCCTGTCAGTGAAGAGTTCCCAATAAGATCAGGACAAACACAAAAAAAAAAAAACTTAAATTAACCCTCTCTATACCATTAAGATGTCTTAAACGATAGAAATGCAAACAAAACAGAGTGAAACCGTAAAACTCTTTAACTCCCTCTCACCTGAGCTCATTACAAAGTCAATAGGAATATTAATGAAACAGCGAGTGGCACCAAGATCCTGCATCAACAATGACAAATGACTTAAAACATTTGAAAACGAAACAAATTGAAAATTCAAAATGATTAATGACATACAGAGGGAAGGACATCACCTATACTATCACCCACATAAGCCACCGGGCGGGCGTTCAGAAGAACAACTTCCGTTCATCGTCTCCGAAAGAAGTCATCTTCTTGTGAATGTTCATGGAAAGCAATGTTTGCAATGCTTCAGCTTTGTGATTTTGTTTACATACTTCAAGTTTGACGATTTAAGCCATCGAAAGGAGGGTGAAAAATGCAAAAACAGAAGAAAGAAAAATGAAACATCTATTCAAAAACAACCAAGAAAAGTGGCGGGAGGATATAAAGGTGGATGAGCTGAGTGGCAAACATTAAAAAAAACACACAAACGAAACTTCCCGCAAAGCATCCTTCGTTCTGCTTGTGTGAAGATATTCATTGAAAAACAGCCCGAACCACCTTGAAGCTTGAACTTGAATCACTGGTTAGGAAACGAGTTGAGGTGGAATAACTCTGAAAATGCATTTCTTCGCACAAGGACACGCAACAACTTTTTGCTAATTTTTTTTCTTTGCTGTGGAATATTAAATAAATTAAGACATTTTGAAAAGCTTCCCGGAACCAAAGTTAAAGTAAGTTATCTTAAGAGTATTCAACTTTAGAAGTGGTTAGAAAGTTGTTAAGGGACATTCTCAGCACTCAAATTTGGAACTAGGGACCATGGCAAAAATGTGTTAACTCTCAAATATTGGAACAATATATTAAATATATTAAAGCTAACGTGTTACCGGTGAGTGGTGTTGCTTTCTTCTCCGGCATAGCGGAACATATCTTGAGATGCATTTTGATAGTTAGTTAGGAATAAATCACGGACAATCGATAACCGAATCAATATTTTATTCTGAACGTAGAAAATTTTTTTCTCGAAATTCAGTAGTAGATTCAAAATTGTAATTTGCCTCTGCCAATTTGTCTCTGTCAAGCAAAATGATCCAATCAACCTGAGCGATGAAAGCCAAGACTTCCGGTCCACCTGATGACCAAAATGAAGTGAGAATAGCCGAGCTTTTCAAGGCAGCGGGAGATGACTTGGTAGAGAGCATACACAAACTTGTCTACAAGATTTGGTTAGAGGAAAGTATTCCTGAGCCTCAGCATTGTTTGCCCGATCCACAAGAAAGGATACCCTCTAAACTGCGTCAACTATAGAGGCATCAGTCTCCTTAACATCGCTTATAAGATCCTGTCTGCCGTACTGTGTGAACGCCTGAAACCATTTGTCAACGAACTAATTGGATTGGATTTTCCAGTGTCAGTAAAAGTTCGGCCAGCTTGAATGTGGACTTCTTCGGAGACTTGAATCGCAAGATTGGGATGGAAGATCCGTAAGCAGGGCAATAGTAGTCACTTCAAAAATTTACTAATGCTGGCCAACTCTGTAATTACTTGCCATATGTGGGACAAGTTATCCGCACTCTAAAGCTTTGTTCAGACTATTGCCAGATCTGATAATTTTTAGCAATCATCGAAACATTGCTTAAGATCAATAAAATAATACGGCAGACGATTGATTTTCGAACTGTCAACTATATTGATCATATAGCGATAGATATAAGACTTGCCTCTCAAAATCTATTCGAAATGCCGATGTCATACAGAACTGACTAAAAATATCATTTCCTGCCGACCATTTATGCAACTATTTAGGAACCTGAAAAATCGTAATTCAACAATCGCAGATTTAAATTGAGAAGACCAGAGGCCCATTAAGATCTGTTCTATTATGCCCTTCAAACGTCAAAAACAAATAACCGTCTGGTTTGATCAAGTACATGTTAAGGCACGAGATGTTGATAAAGTGAATATAGAATGATGAGAAGAGTGCCACCAAACGTTTAATTAAATTTTCCAATTTTAATGCTATTTGCTGATTTTTATGCCGTAAGCATGAAAGAAAAGTCGCAGAAATAAAATAAAAGAAATTTCCTTGTCCTAGAGCCCACTCAACACAATTCAAAGATAACATTCTAAAGGTCACCTAAAATACCACAATTCAAATTATTCCCAATCTCATAGAAATTTCATGAGTACTCGAAGGTGAGTGTTATTCGTGGGAGCTCTTACCCAACTGATTTTGTCCTAATATCTTGTACCAGAGAAGAATTCTCTGCACTGGAAATTATTTAAAAATTTTTCGTGTTGGGGGGGGGGGGGATTTGCCTTATACCCGGCCGCTTTCGATTTCACTCTCCCCGGTCGGTGTCCCGCTTATTTTATTACGTAGAATTTTATACGTAGAAACCAAGCCTTATCGTAGGGCCTCAAGGAATCAAGCATGGACCACGATTGTTGGTTGTGGGGCAGCTGTTTATACACCACTAGCAACGCCCGCGGCTCCGCCCGCTGGTTTCTTTTCTATTAAATTAAATTCAAATTTATTTCAGCTATCATATAAATGCACGTTTGTTATACCCTCCACAGGAAGGTATTCAGTTTGTCATTACGTTTGTAACGCCAAGAAGGATTCACTGGAGACCCTACAAAGTATATATTCTGAATCAGGATCACATTCTGAATCGATTTAGCCATGTCGGTCTGTCTGTCTGTCTGTCTGAAAGCACGATAGCGTCCAAACGAATTGACCTAGGCGAATGAAATATTGTGAGACGACTTATTTTTATCGTCACCAGGTTGGTATTGAAAATGGGCTATGTCGGTCAAGTAGTTCTGGTACCTCCATACAAAACCAATATTAGACACATGCGTGTAGCTGTACCAGTACAAACAGTGGAGGATATCATAAAGCATCGGCCAGGCCGATTCTAACACTTTTACTTGTTTATATTTTGCCTTCTTTTTAAGCTTACAAAATATGTGATCGCTATGCCTTTCATAAACTATACCTACATGTTATTTATTTAATGGGCGCAAGTAGCTATAAACATATTACGCCTAGAGCTCACACACGAACATTCAATATATAGCTGTCCATGTGAAAGACGTGGCTGCCGGAGGTCAACTCTGGCAATGGCCGAGTAGTTCCGAAGATAGCCCCTATACCCCCATTTCCCCTTCTCCCATCCACACCCTAACTAACTTATACTGATCCGGAGGATGTAGCCGGTACAATCTTGAAATAATTTTTAAAATCGACCAAATAGTTCCGGAGTTAGTCCCTACCACCCCTTCACCCTTCCTCCGTCCCCAACTTAGTCCTTACGTAACCTGTACTGACCCGAAAGTCCTAAGTCAACAGACATAAGATTTCACATAAATAAAAACTCGTCACAGGTATGATCTAATTATTCATACTACGCGATCATATCGTTACACTTTCCATAGCTGCAGATCTCAAATTCATATATGTAGATATGTATATCTATCACTTACGCACCACAAACCTCTTATTTACGTAGACGTACATATATATATATTTAGTTTGTTTTATGCATATCCATTGCCTACATCAAATTTAACTACGCCATACATGAGTGTGTACGTACAATGTGCATTCTGAATGCCAGTCGTGCGAGTAATCATATTCTATTTTGGGAACGCAATATAAAACTACCCCTAAGCACAACTGCAATCGATAAATCATTTTTTTCGCACTTGACCAAATAAGATCTATTTTCAATTTATTATATCTCACCCTCGGGATGGACCAGAAAGATGCATTTTAGCTCAAAATACTCGGTGAAGCATTGGCTAACAAATAAAAGCATTTCTTGAAATGACATACGTAGATTTATGAGTATAATGGCAAGTTGAGCGTAGTAAGGTCGAAATAGAAAAGTAGGGTGCCAACGTTTTTCAACCCTTATAGGACGAATTTTGAAAAACGCTGAATAAGGCATGTAATTAATTTGGTTTATCTATCAACACACAAACTTTCAAGATTATACGGCTAACGGTTCGTGAGACCCCTCTTATTCCCCGCGACCCCCTTACTCCTGAGCAATTCCCACCCACCCTACGGACTAAGTTGGCCACACATCTATAAATCAGAAAAAGAATCATGAAAATCGGACTAATGGTTCTCGAGTTATGGAGAAACGAACAGACGGACGTTGCATTTTATAAGTAGTATGGATGAACCTCGTTTGTCGCTGGGTAGCTTTCTACCAACCATTGAGACCCATAAAGCACCACATTTTCACGTATCTTTTCACGCAACAACACTTGTCGTTGACCGTCTCTCTGCCGAAATTTAAAGTTTAAAATGTAAGCGAGAACATAGCTAAAATGGACTGCGATCTGTTCTGGATTTCTGAAAGCATGCAATTTCGCTATAAACCCCTTGAGCCAAGTGAGCTTCTTTACTAAAGCTAAGTACAGACGATTGTCAGATCTGTCAATGCTGTGACAATGACTGACAATGATCTGAAAATATCCAACTACCTTGTCCTTTCAGATGGTTTAGAGAATGATGAATTGTCACAAAAACAACTAGGGTTTGGACCAAGGTTTGGATGGCAAGATTCTACTCCAAATTGCTCTTCGAAGTTCTTGCGACTGTATCGTAAGTTCTTGATTTAAAACAATTTGATGATCTTCTTGCTTTGGCAACTCCACCAATATGCGCGCCAGCATTTTATCGGGTGAGCGGCTTGTGTTGACTCTACGCTACCTATAGCTACTGGCAATGCTTTGTTGGATTCCAGGAACAACATTCCTTTGAAATATTTCCAGGAAATCGTGACGGTTTCATTTGCAAACTGCCTGACTTTTTTTTTCTGTATTTGTCAAGGTTGCTGTATTGAATATGTTGCAAGGATTGGTCAATTACACTCATTAAATGTCATGTAAATCGCGTCGCCAAACTCTTGCTTCTTTTCAATTTATACTCTGCGCAGCCAACATCCAACAGATTGCGTCGCGTCTCGGTTTCCTGAATCAATTTCAGAATGCTTTCGTGCTACCATTCACTTTGTACCTTTTTCTTTCTTTTTTAGGTCTTGTGTCAGTCAATTGGGCTCCTCGGATAATTTTCTAACACTTATGAAAGTGTTGAAAGAGAAGTTTACCAAACTCCAATCTTAAAACAGAGATTCAATGAATTGTACACAATTAATTAATTAAAGACCAGTGTTTTATTTCCTCTTCATCCCGAAGCAGGCTAAATTTTTGACAGCTAAAATTTCATTTTCCACCACGATAGTGTTGAAAATTATCCGAGGATAATTATTTAGCCCAATTGACACACGGCCTTAATATATGATTTTTATTTTGTAGTTTCTTTTTATGTTGGGGACTTTTCCAATTTACAGTTGTTCGTATCAATATCTTCTAAATTGTTAGCTTCCTTTAAAAATGTATAGATGAAATTTCAGATCACGCTCGTTGAAATATAAATATAGCTAAGAAATGGAGAATTTCGTTGCTCCTATAGACATAGACAATGCCAATACATATTTCGTTTTCGTGCTTCCACAGGGTTGTCAGGTTTTAAACACCGGAATCGCCAAAGGTAAAATATAAAACGCCGAAAAATCGCCAAATTTGACTAAGAGCTAGCAACGTTTTTTTAAAGTAATTTTAGCAAGGCTGTAACTTTGTGAGTTTAGTTTGACTACTGAACACGAAAATATATTTATGGCAGCGCTGCGTTGCTTTATATATTAATGCCACAAACTCAAAAGGACAAAAAATGTAGGTACCTCATTTTAGCAAACTTAAGAATTTGGTAGGTATGTGTTAATTTACGACCGATGTAGACAGAAAATGCAATTGCCATATCAGTTTGCCGATTTTAAAGTGCAAAAAAGGCAATATTTAAGTCATAATAGCAAAGTCAAAATTTTTGATACTTTGTTGGAGATATTATCACTCTACTAATTCTTCAAAGCTAAACCAAAACTCCGGTTTCATCATATACCAAAATCTTAAGTTTGCTAAAATAAGGTAAATTTCTTTCACTTTTGAGGTTATGGCATTCCAATATAAACCAACGCAGCACTGCCAGAAATGTATTTTCGTGTTCAGTAGTCACCACGAACTAAGCTCACAAAGTTACAGCCTGCTAAAATGACTTGAGAAAAAACGTTGCTAGCTCTTACTCTATTTTATTTTTTTAAACAAATGAAATTTCAAATCGCCTGTTTGGCGATAAGTCGCCACATCTAAAAAGCCTTCTTCCAATAACAAAGGTCGAAGGTCTCCTTCGCACTTAGGTTTCTCTTGTCCACCAAAAACTCGACCAAAAACCTAAAAAATCGCAACCTTACCATAAAGATTGGTCACATTCAATAAATCTGAGTAAAATACCAATGATCTAGAGAAATTGGTTAAATAAATCACGAAAAAAGGCCAATAGTCAGCAACCTGTATCCATCTACTCAACTCACAACACAAGTAAACGTCATAATTAAACATTCTTTTCATGACCTAATCTCATTTGTAATGAAAATGTTCATAAGATATGTCAAGGTTATGTTTCGAAGGTAGTCTCAGACGTACATCATACCTCGCAGTGCGTTTTCGTTCGAAATTGAAATGGAAAGCAAAAAGAAAAAAAAAAAACTCCAAAGCCCGGGTAATTTTCTGAAAGTTTACCCTTCTCTTTCTCAATTATTTGTTAAGCTTGTTCCACAAACTTAAAAACTTACCTGCAGTTTCCTTATACCTTCGTCTTTGCTTACTTTTGTAAACATTTCATTAGTTCTAACGAGAAGACTTGATTTTCAGCGCACATGTACACATGTACGTAAACGTACGTTTTTCTCCTTTTATTCGCCTGTTTAAATAAATAAAACTTTTCAAGAATTTCTTATTTTATTTTAAAGCTTTATCTCGCTAAAAAGGTATTTGCTGACAACAAAAAGGAATAATATAACACATTTTCAAGGCAATCTCTGTAAATTGTGGAATACAGTAATTACTTTGCTAGACGGTAATGGAATCCGACTTCAATGAAATACGGCCTTGATATTGTTGGTGAATAAAAAAAGGACAAACAAAAAAAAGTTTCCTACGGGAATTCAATATATATCTAAAGTTGGGGTAAAGCTTACAAAATCGTATCGATGAGGCTAAAAGGTCCCCGTATGCAATCGCCAACGTGCCCACTGCCCAGTATTGTTACGGAAAAGACTCTATTTCCCCGCCAAGAAAGGAGGGAGATGGGCAATACAAGATGATGCCCAAGTCCAGACGCTGAACCCAATTTTCGACGGTTTTCAAGCATAAATCGGCCGATACTGCTGCAACCAATCGTCGCTGGCTTGTTGGCATAGACCATAGACTTGACGTAGCCCCACAGGAAATAGTCTAATGGCATCAAATCGCACGACTGTGCCTGTGGATTCAAATTTTTCCACTACACGCTCAATTGTTGATCTGCTAGAACGATTATGACGACCATAAATTGGACGTAGCGCTCTTAACGTTGAGGCCACTGACTCCGAATTTCAGTAGTAAATTTTAATAATTTCGACTCGTTGTTGGCTCGTATATCTTTCCATCATAAAATGGAAAGAAGAGAAATGTCAAAAGAGCGGCAAGAAATTCGGCGACCTTTGCTTGTTCTATAGGTACTTTCATGCACCTCAAAGACATTATCCCTCGAAATGCAATTTTTGGGCGCCCCACAAGACAGGCAGCTAATGCACATGATCTTACAGTACACTTGACAACCGCGAGGACATCAATTTTCGAAAACTCCTTCTGTTACAGGAACAGGACAAGCAAACTTTGGAACACGCTTCCTGGGGATATGTTCCCAGAAGACTGAAATTTGCAGCAATTTAAGTGCAAAACTAACATACATCTGCAATCATCTTGGGGCGCTGTTGCAGCGTTATAGGTTCGCCTTTCCCGGGAGAAGTATTAAAAACAATTTTTTTAATTTATTCACGTGATCAATCAAGGCCAACCAAAAAAGAGACTGACTTCCTAACACCCCGAAAACATCACAAAATCAAGTTCACGGTAAAGTATTGATGAGGTTTGCTATCCAATCGTCACCATTTCATTGGAAATGTCAATTTGCTTTTTCGTTTTTCCGTTTCTTACTTCTTTAGAATTTTTAATAACTTTTTAAAGCCTTCCAATCAGCTATGCATCAATGTTCCCTGTGGCACTGAGTGAATGGCAATTTAACTGAAAATTAAGACCAAAATATTTGCATTCAGACGGAAACCTTTTAGCTTAATTTTGACGTAGGGCGAGATAGAAGACAAACAGTTCCTCCAATTGCCTTTTAATCTAATTACGACAAAAGAGGGTAAACATTTTCGATTTCGAGTATGCTACTGTCAAAAAAGTATTCACGTTATTGCTGAATGATGTTAGTGGTGGTAGTAGGTAGTGTGTTTCTGCTCTACTGATATGACAAGATGGCCGCACTTGGTTCGTTTCGAGTCGAGAGATGGAAAGCTATATATTTGGGTAGGCATCGGACGGCATTGTATAGATTGCGTTCGAAATGGTAGCGCACGTAATTAATTTCAATTCCGCGTCAACATCCGCCAATCGAGAAACATTGCTAAGGCTTGAGCTTGAATGATACATTTTACGTAGAAGTGGTTCAGAGCGAAATTCAATGCTATGGCAAATGGCAGTACATATCTGAGTGGATGTACTAAGTTTTGATTGCTGGCAATTTATTTTTAATAAGTAGTAGCAATGTGTACTCGAATAAACCTTTGATACAGTTGCCCAATCCATAATTGTTGGCTGCTTCCAGAAAATTTCATTAGGAATAATGATGATACAGGAACTTGCTGTTTTGGAATAGTATTTGAGTCGTTTACCTCTGTGCAGTAGCAGTGAAAGGAAAAGAAAGGAGAAAATTTGGTAAAAGGAACAAAGAGGACTACATGTTACGAGGGTGCGATGCGCTTAAGAGGTGTATTTATTTTAAAAAACATAGTCGGGAATAGAATAGCCGGAAGTACATCCAGACATCGAAACCATCTAGTCCAAAGGACGTCCACGTTATATCAGAGCATCAGAGCAGCTATACGCTTCTACGAATTAAGTCAATAGCTGACTGTGAATCATACTTCAAGACGAATATTTTTTTCAAAGACTATCGTCGAAAGGCCAGTGGCCTTGCGAATCAAAAACTTTGGTAAAAATCGAGCAAACAGTGCATTAGGGTGATATTTGGCTGTTTGGTTTTTCAGCCTTTTTTTTTTTGACAGTTCACCCGTGATTCGAGGCACGTATCAATGGCCGCGTTCCATTGACCGCTAGATGACTAGCGCGCATGCCAAACTCTATATAAAAAAAAACTGACATTTCATCATTTGCGCTAGAGCTCTAGCACATATTGTGAGATGTCAGTTTTTTTTATATGAAGTTTGGCGTGCCGCTAGTCATCTAGCGGTCAATGGAATGCCCGTTAGCCCGAGCAACGTTTGCATAATATTGAACTCTATTACCAAAAATCGTGCTCAGTAAATAATGTGTGGCGAACCTATGGACATACCTATTCCGAGGTGAATTTGGTGAGCAATTCATCTTACGTTTTGGACCTGTAAATTGGCCGCCTAGATCGTGCGATTTGACGCCTCTGAACTATTTTTTGTGGGTATATGTGAAGTCTCTCGCCTATACGGTTAATTCAGCAACTATTGCCACCTGGAAGACAACATAACTCGTGTTATTGGTTAGATACCAGTCGATTTATTGGAAAAAGTATGCCAAATTGGATATTCCGCCATTCCGAATGGACCACTTGAAGTGCAGTCGCGGTCAACATTTACACAGAATAGTATTTAAAAAGCGAATGGCAAGAATTGATTTATCGAACCTAATAAAACCTTTCACTCAATTTTGCAAATTTTCGTTGTTTTTTCATTTTAAAAACCAAACGTTTAAAAAATCACCCATTATATCAGATGTGGTGGTCGTTTACTGATGAGTCCACCCACCACATCACGTGGCGAAAAACAATTTTTGCTGTAGAGGCCACTCAAATTCACAATTTGTAATGAGAATGACTATCATACATTCCACCAATATTTTCATTTCATAAATTTGTTTGATTTGAAAATAGGTTTTTTAACGTTTACTCAGTCTTTGAGGAAAAGGTTTGTTTGAACAAAGATAATTTCATCCGCTACAAAGCTCTAAGACCTCCGCTACTACGGACATATTATGGCCTTCGCTAGGGAGGTCAACCGTATCTTAGAATAACCATATCCCTCTATGATACAATAGATCTTTTTAGGTCGCAGTGTCACCCAATTGGGCAGGGAATTAAAAAAAAAAGCAAGCTCTAAGACGGCTGATCATATCGGTGGGCTTTAAGGCACCTGCTCCTATAATTTCTAATTCAATATCAAAATTAAATATTTATGTATTATTATTAGAAATTTTGTAGGCACATAAATAAATAAATCGTACCTATTTCAATAGGTTCTTGCGAAGGGGATTGTCCCTATAACCCTGCCGTGAAATAACGTCGAGCGAAATAAAATCGAATTTCAAAATTTTAGGAGTGGCTGCGAAGTTGGGAACCATAATTTAAAAAAATTCGGCTCTATTTTGCTAAAACAACTCAACTCTTATACATTTTTTACTCACCCCTATAGTTTTTAGACTTTCAAACCCTCGAACTTTGATTCTAAAATATCTACCGAACCGAAAGACATAAACAAACAATTTAATGGGCTGAATTTATTTCCTTAAAAACTCCACCGTCATAAACGATTCATATACTAACTGCTCACGTCACACTTTTACCCCCCCGAAAAAAAAAAGAAAATAACTAGTGATTGCACTGTATGACTTCAAAAATCATGAGTCTATAAATTTGCAACATCGGCACCAATTTCAATGTGGACTCTTGGTTAACAAAATGCAAATTTACCGATTGCAGTCTGGTCTGACATCGAAACTCTCCCTAACCACTGGTCATGTCCGAAGGGAGTGAAAACCGACTGGCGGGCGACGCGTCAGTTGAGGGTGTTGTCCTGTTTGGTCTGATAAATGGGAGTAAAATTTACGCCCATCCTATAGTTGAAATTGGAATAATTGGATGTTGCCGGAGGTGGTCAGGAGGTCGGTTGTTCTCGTTATATGTCATGAAATCGTGGCCAGCAGCAGTAGCGTTCGGTCGTTGGCCCGAACAACACTAAATGTATATATGTAGTTTCCTAACCGGAGGGTGTTATTGTTTCAGTATATTTATTGGAATAACATTAGAATGCAATAACTAAGGATGCTCATTGCTCGTTGTTTCTGGACTGCATGCGAAAGCGAACAGAATGTCCCTTTGGTGTCTTGATTGTCGCGCGCTTTTGATTTGTTGATCCTCTAGTATTGTCGCCATTCGGCTATATGTTGCTTTGTTTATCGATACCCTGATGCTACAACTATCGGTATCTATGCAATATAAATTTATTTATTGGTTTCAGTACATTATTGTTGACTTGATTAGGTGCGAGGATGATTATTCCCTTTTATTGAGTATCTGTGGGAGTTGCGATGGAACTGAAATGAGCAAAACACCGCATTGAAATAGTTTGCAGTTATGTTGATTCTAGTGGATTGATTTTGAAACTGCATCTGGATTTATTGGTAGTGTAGGTAGTGTTTTAGCCATGTCACTTTTGTTATGTATAAATAATTAGATATAGCTTACTGTAACTGGTGGTGATTTCATATGTAACCACATAAAGTCAACTGGAATGTAGAGGATTAAGTAAAATAGTCACCAGAAGTCGATACCTAAGTTTGATTAATAGGTATACATTCAGTTGTGAACCTGTGTATGAAACCGTGTGTCTCTCTCTACCTATATTTTTTTTAAAAGACAGTTGATCTTGATATAGATATTATCCTGGTCTATCTTTGAGAATCGTTGAATTGATGGGCAGAACTTTATTTACTTAGACGCCTCTGAAGATCATTCAAATAATACGTTTCTCAACAAACTGTCACTTGGGTTTGCTTTTATTCACCCAATAATAAGAATAACCTTACAAATGTAACATCTCGCCTTACTAATTCATTCAATTTAAATCGTTTGTGTATTGAATCTTAATCCAAAATGTCCTCTCTTCTGCATAAAATGACATACAATACTGGCAGACTAACTGGACAATAAGTCAGACCATATATACCTACATATACTAAAGTTAATGAAAGCTTTTAGCTATTTGTTCAAGCCATATAGGTTTTCAGACATCAGACAGTTCTATGGAAATCATATGCCTGCACTTTGAGTCTATATGGCTACAGTTTTACTCACATGCACTGGCGCTCACGTGCCAACCAAAAACCCATTCCTAGAATCCATTCAAAAAAAAAAAAGTGGGGAAAGGGATGATGCTGTGAATTCGGGCATTAATTTCACAAAAAGCAAAATGGGTTGTCAAACGGCACAACAACACTATACAGTCACTCTAAATTGGGATACAAAATGATTCTTTCGTGTGGATATGCATTGCGTACCCGTAGCTGATGATGGTTGTATACTCTTACCCCATACGTAGCTATATGTGTGTAGTGTGTAGGCTTTGCGAGTTGTTCAAATGAAAAATCACTAGAGATTTTGTATGAGCGTCGGCAAAATGTTGAAAACATGAATAATTTGCGAACAGCCGTTGTACAGTGAAGAGTGCAAGTGTATGGGATATCAGACTACTGCTGACATTGCCGTTTTGCAAATGGAAGCGGAAATGGGCAATTTCAAATCCATTTCGAATTTCATTCAGAGCAGAATAAAAAAATTGCACGGCCGGCATGATTTTAGGTTGAATTTTCACAGATTTTCGTTGCCCTCAGTAACAACGAGGAGTCAACTTTGAGCCATCACTTAAAATAAAAATGCTTTTAAAAATGTGCCACATCTTTAAGAAGTTATAGCATTTGTTGAGGTTTGCTATTAAAGGTTAAGTTTAAGTTGCACGTGGCTTTTTTTTTAATAAAGCGGTCCAACACGGCCAGTGGCAAAACTCCATTGTTTCAATTGGAATCGCAAAATACAACTACAGGGACAGCAAACGACGCCGAATTTCTTGCCGCTCTTTTGACATTTCTCTTCAGTAAGGTTTACCATTTCATGATGGAAAGATATACGAGCCAACAACGAGTCGAAATTATTAAAAATTACTACTGAAATTCGGAGTCAGTGGCCTCAACGTTAAGAGCGCTACGTTCAATTTATGGTCGTCATAATCGTCCTAGCAGATCAACAATTGAGCGTCTAGTGGAAAAATTTTGAATCCACAGGCACAGTCGTGCGATTTGACGCCTTTAGACTATTTCCTGTGGGGCTAAGTCAAGTCTATGGTCTATGCCAACAAGCCAGGGACGATTGATGAACTTTGTACGAATATCGAACGTCAAATTGCAGCAGTATCGGCCGATTTATGCTTGAAAATCGTCGAAAATTGGGTTTAGCGTCTGGACTTCTGCAAGCGTGCCCGTGCTGGCCATGCAAAAGAAATCGAGTTCCATACATAATGGCATCGAACGTACTTTCACAAAAATAAAGAATTTCATTGATATCCAAAACCGTTTTTGTTTTATTTAAAAAAACTTTTGTAGCGCTCTTATTGAAAAACCCTGTATATCCATCTTACCCAGAGACACTCTTCTCTGGATTTCTTCATTGTTTTTCCAAGGTTTTGATTTTGATACATAGTATACAACGTGGTCCAAAAGATGTCACCCAATGTTCTTTCTAAGTGCCCGCCGCCAGAATTGCTGACCATTCGGGCCTGATTTATGGCATTTTCCATTACTCTTGCCAGAATTTCCGGTCCTCGCATTCTTAACTGATATTCTCTTTGAGGGCTTCAAGAGTCTAAGGCTTGTTGCACAGACTTGTGCCTTCAAAAAAACCCACAAAAGAAGTCTGAAACGGTGCAATCAGGCGATCTTGCCGGCCAGTGCAAATCGACAAAACGAGAGCTTAGGCGACCCGGAAATGCAGCCCTCAGAATTTCGGTTGTGGCTCGAGTATATCCAATTGAGATGGGAGAAAGTCATTGAGCATGGCTCTGTAGCTCTCGTTGTTCAAAGTTGTCGTTTGACCAGCGTTAGTGTAAACAGCACACCATGCAGTAACTTTAAGCGCATGTAATGGCTTGGCCTCGTCGCTCGTGATGATTTTCCATAAAAATTTGTCGAGATTGAGGATGGCTGGAGCGTAGGTTAGACGCGATTGTCGGTCAACAGCTAACAGCTGATGCACCGCCTGCACTTTGGAAGGGAACATGTTACAGTTTTTCACCAAAAATTCTCTTTAAAGACTGCCGATTGATGTTCAATTTTATGACACGTCATCTGGTCGTGTTCTGCGACATCTTCAGCCATAACTGCGATATTCTCAGCAGAATGGCTGCTTCGGGGCCGGCCAAACCTGGCAGCATTTCGTATTATCCAATACTCTTTTGGGCGAGCGACTAAACGTGGTAGACTTGCCCATTTGATGTTGGCCGACCGAGAAATCTGCACCGAAATTCACCCCTCACCAACACCTTCGACGAATTATTCCGAATAGCATAGAGATAGAAATAATTTATTCCGCGTTCTTTAGGAGTACAGCTATTTCTGTCTTGTTGATGTGTATTTTTTATCTGTTTACTTCACAAATGCCAAAGTAGATTAAATGACATTTACCGCCATTTGGAAAAATTATAGCATCTTCCGATGACTTTTGCGCCATCTTGTATTTTCCATCCCACGATATCAATATTTTTTTGTCAGCTTGTCCCGGACATTGACACACGTATCGCTGTCTTAGTCGTGATTATAAGGTCCATCTTCCTTACATAAAATCCGGAATTACCATTTCGTTGCCGGCGATTCCTATGGGGTTCTCCTACTCAATCCGCAGTGTTACTTAATTTTTAGATGAACACTTATCTAGTTTCAGCCCACATTCCAGTGCCAAGTATATTGTGATATTTGTCTGATTCTCTAGAGGTCCAGGATATTTTCACCTTACTTAATCCAACGCATGCAGCACAGCAATCATCCTAGCCTGGTACATACGAAACTGTATTTCCCCAAGCTAATGTGACGAGCTTTGTCAAACTTGGCCCATAATGTATCCAAATGTCTACGCTTCGTCGTCGTCCTAAGAGAATGAAAAACAAAATACATAAGGCGTCGGTTATAGCCATCAGAAAAGTCCATCCGTAAAAACACGCAACAGAACAAAACTGAAACATTTAACCATAGCGTAAAATAGGAATTCAGTGGAATACTTCGTGAAACTGGCTGAGAAGTTGAACAGAAAAAGTTTTTCGTACGGAAAAATAAAGAAATTCTTTTTTTTTAGAAAATTTAAAGATCAATTGCTTAATTTTTTTTGACGAATTAGTTTTATAATTCAAAAGCAACTATTTAAGACCAAGATTGAGTTCAACGATTAAGTTTAAGTGCTCCAAAAAAGTGAAACAATTTTTTTTACGAATGAATTTTACTGATAGCTATAACTGCAGGTTAAGTACGAAAAACTTACAAATCTAGTGGGGCGAGCAATTAGTCAAAATAAATTTCCCTTTGAACCCACTCAAGCTATCAAATTAAATTGGACTTTCCGCCCACAAATGTTAACATTTCTACGATAGGTACACCGTACACGACACAAGCAAAAGTGACGTTATTAACTGACGGGCTCCAGTTGTCTCGTGTGACTGTCAATTTATCAATCACCACAAACCATATAAGTGGTGGGTACGCAGTACATTAAACAAAGTACTTAGTTCAACATGTCACCATTACAATGTGCCCAAGTTTATGCGAACAAAGCCAGAGCCAAAGTCAGAGCAGAGCCTCCAACCACATTAATGTGTCTACCCTCCGTACGCACGCGAGGACAAAACATGTGCGAGTGACAGTACCGCACCGCCAACCGCCCATCCGCGTGAAGCACATCTGCAACCGCTCAAGTGAATGTTCAAAAACTATTTTAAAGAGCTCAAACCACAAGACTAAAAGTTTGTTATCCAAGCACAATCATAAAGCCTTCTTTCCGCCCACAATTCTCCATGTCCCTTAGGTATATATAGTACTCGCATGTATAGGCACATACAGTCACATCTGGAAGACAATTTTAAAACTTTTCTGTCAACGAAATAACAGTACACAGCTATACGGTTGCCGTCCTAACTACTATTCGCTTACAACATTACCATTTTCAGAGGACTTCTCCCTCGGAAAATGAATGATGGCAGCGAAAACTTAGTTTATTGTTTCGCAGAAACACCAACGTTAAAAAACAAAATATATAGTAAAAGGGTGCGAATAAGCACTGAAAGGGGAATAGAAACCAGAAATATAGTCTTTCAGAGTTTTAACCTTTTATTCGTTCTTTCTCGCAGTAGAATAAAAAAAAAAGAAAGAACTTTGGGCTTCCTTTCTATCTCATTCCTCTTGGTTACATAATTTGATTACAAAAGGATAGAAGTTGCATTTCACGGAATTTGTAACGGTACGGGCAATTTTTTATTTTTTTTTCGCATTTCTGCATTTTGTTTGTCAAAAGTTTCGCTCATTGATTCAATGTAAGATGACAGTTGCCCTTTTATTAGGGATCCTTATTTCATTACTTACCTTTGGTTGGTTCACTGTGGAATGCAAATTGCAGCGGAAGCTTTGTTAAGACCATAAGCGAGTTTGCTGCAAGGACAAAGTTTTCAAAACACAAGGGAAATAGTAAAACAATAAAAGTCAGATAACCTACTATGGGGTTTTCGAAATATTTATAGTTGATATAAATATTAAATGACTAACGGAAAGGAGGTTCAAGTCCCCGACTTATTTGTAATTTTTTTAGGCATTGAATGAATGAAATATTCAGCAATGCGAAAAATTTGTTCCTATTGTTAAGATCTGAGGTAGGCGGTGGCCATGGTGTAGTGGTTAGAGTCATTGCTTGTGACCCGAGCGGCGTTGGTTCGAGCCCCGGCGGGGGACAGCAATACTCTGCCACCGACCATAAAGAGAAACGAATAATATCAGAGTTTCTCCACCACTACACCAAAAAAAGGGGTTTCTGCTTGGTAGTACCGTGATTCGTCTGAGTGCTCCAGGATTTGGAATCCCCTTTTAAAAAAAAAAAAAAAAAAAAAAAAAAAAAAAGATCTGAGGTAAGAGTGATTCTCGTTTTTAAGAGTACGTACTAGTAGACAAGAGTGTCTATTTACCAAATTTCAAGGCTAGGTTAGGTTGAATTGGGTGTGAGTTAATTACAGAAGACTGCGCATTACATTGGGCCAGTCGCTATTCCTGGGAAACCTTTACGGTTAAACCTAGACCAATTCGCCCAACCATTTTATTTCCCTACAGAACCTAAAAAAGGTTCAAATTTGTTTAAGAGGCCAACATACACCAATTTGTCGAAGAAGTAGGTACATTACAAGGTGTTTCCTTCTATTCTGAGCTATAGCTTGACATTCACAGAGAAGATGAGTAATATCCTCTGCTATACTTGTAGGTCCTCACAATACCTCTGCACTTGTCCGTAGATATTTATTAATCATAACCTACTAGCGTGCTTTTGTATCTTTAATCTGCTGAATTTTAATAATTCAAATGATTTTTTTCAATCTAACTTAGGCCACAGAGCTTTGAGAACCTGTGACCTACGTCATCAGACCATCTTAGGTCTGTCCTATTTCTAGTTTTCTCAAGAATAATTTTCTTGGCCACGGCTTCAATTTCCGGAAGCTCTGCTCCGATTTTGTCCAGAACGTCAGCCCCTTCGTTGCCCTCAATATTATAGTGCTCTGAGCATTGTGCGACAGCTCCTGACTAATTCAGATTTGACTGTGTAAGACTCTAGCGGCTTTAGCGCAGCCTGACTATCAATGTAGATAACAATATTCTTGTTGGATATTGATTTCATTTTTAGAAGATCCGCCGCTTAAAGCACGGCCAGAACCTCTGCCTTGAACACGCTACATGTGTCCGGAAGTCTTAAAGACACATGTAAGTCTATCTCACTAGAGTGAGACCTAACTCTGTACCCTCCTTAGTTTTGGAAACATCCGTATATATTGAAATTTCATTTTCTTTTACGGTGTGTTGAAGTCAAATTCACCTACACTTTCATTCGTTTTATCGGGGATATTGAAGAAGGATTTCCTTAGTATGGAGCTATGTGTTACCTGTCTGGTTTTGAAGAGCCTTGCGTTAGTTAGCCGAAGGGCACTATTAACTGCTTGTAGTTTTATTTGTAGTTCCAGTGGTAAAAGATGCATGAGCATCTTACATGCAGCTGTGGATGTAGTGCGTAAAACACCAATGATGCCAGTGCAGGCTGTTCTTTGTACTCTGGTCAACATATCCCGTATATGTATGAGTATGTAGTATATATCTTATTTGTGGATTTCTGCCAAACAAGAGCCCCATAAGTAGGGATGGGTCTGACTACCATGATGTATACACTGCATGCAGTATAGGTATAAAGCTAAATGCATCATTGTATGTCGCAATCCCCACTTTTTTCCGGCTATCCTCTTACAGAAGAAGAGAGCATTATGCGCCTTAAGGACTCTTTTCTGAACATTCAGTTTCAATTTAAATTTTTATCTAGAACCGTACCAAGATATCTTGCGCTATCCGAAAGGGAAAGCTCCATCCCACTAATCTTGGGTTGTTTGAAGGGTGGTATCTAGTATTTTGCGCTAAAAAGTATTAGTTCCGTCTTTTTTGGATTGACACGAACTCCATTCCATTTTCTGAGCTTGTTAAGGATCGTATCCATAAAAAATGTTAAAGCTAAAACTGCCGTAAATGTCAAGATTTAGTCTAATTTTATGTTTATGTATTTGTATATATAGATTCGAACAAATATTTATTTCTCTAGCCGGGATATAAGACTCTTCATTAATTTTCGTAAAATTCATGTAGGTACAGGATATTTATTGGAAATCAACAAAGTGCCTGGGAAAAAAGTCCTCTTTAAGTTTTTTTTTTTGTGAATTTAACTAAAACTGCATCTCTGGCATTGACAAATAAGAAGCGAAAAAGACTAGTTAATTGGAATATTAATAATAACCAAATGTGTATATACAAATCATAAAATTTATTGGCATTCATTAATCAAAATTTCATCTCAATAAATTTTTATATAACCCCTTGTCGTTGAAAATAATATCGAATAAATTTTAATTTGTAAAATATTCCGCATGTGCGGATGCGGACAAACCAAACGGATAAAATAATTTCATCATAATTACACAGAGCTAGAGCTAGGATTCGAATTAATAATTCTGTCGGTTTTGAATTTTAAGTAATTGCATTTTATGCGGCTACACTCATGTGGTCGCGGGTAATGTAATAAATTAAACTAATAAAAGTGCATTTCAGAATAAAAATAGTTTATGGTTTATATTATGTTAGGTTAAGAAATTAATTTCATCTGTTTTAAAAATTTACTATACTAATGAAATGATATTTAACTTAGGTTTACTTTAATTGCCGCTTATTTTATTTTGGTTGACCATTTTTTTTACAATTTAACTATAAATGACAATTTTTTGTGACTGATGGTGTAAAAATGTTGGCCACAGTGAGACCAAAAACCGATTGATACAAAGACGAACAATCTAGGGCATATAATAGGTGATGAACTGAGATTATAGTGTTATCTTATAACAGTATTAAGATCTAAGAATTATGTATTTATTAACGCTCGCTGGTAGGAAACAATCTCACCGAGACCTTTGCTGTCAAAAAAGGATTTAGACAATGTCATGTGACTTTTTCAACATCATACTTAAGAAAATTGTTTGAAACTCGCAAGCCAACATCATGGGCACAATTTTCCAAAAATCCGTGCGAAACTTGCATACAACACAACATCGACGAATCGGACAGAACGTCACGATAGACAGCTACAACTTTGAGGTTGTTAAGGACTTCGCCTAACCTCGGCTTCACTATAAACTCTGACAATGACACCACAGCAGAAATCAAAGAGTTACACTGACCAACCGCTGTTTCTTTGGCCTAAGAAGGCAACTGACTAGTAAGGCCTTGTCAATGAAAAACTATAAGTCTATATAAGACTCTCTTTATCCCAGTCTTGCTCTTCTAGAGGATTGGATAAGCGGATGATGATCTCATTGGTCGTTTCGAACGCACGTCCTGTTTGTGTTGATGGGAGGAGATTTAACAGCGAACTACAAATAGGACATGTAGAGCTAATGGAGACCAACGGTCCGGTCCAACGAGTCTTCGATTTCGATCCGGATGAGGCACAATGCAGTAGAGGAAGACCTTGTCCTAGGTGGTGCGCACAAGTGGAAGGGGATCTCAATCAACTTCAAGTGCGCAACACTGGAGGTGTTAGTTGAGGACCTGGTCCACCCCGCACTGTAGCGCCACCTAAGTAAGTAAGTAAGAAGATATCTGAACAACTCATTTCTTATTTGAAAATTATTACAATCGACAGCTCATAGGCAATCGTATTATTTTTTGTTTAATCTTTTGCAATTACAGACTTCTTATCTTGTTATTATTGGAAACGTTATCTCCTCGAATTCTCAAAATATGTTTTTTTGGAAATACATTTACCTTTATCACTTGTAATCAAAATTTTTTAACTGTACCTATTATTCGTCAATGGTATTTATGTCTTGTTTCCAACTGTGTATAACTTTTTTGACAGTTCATTGTGTAGGGCCATCAAACTGTTGGTGACTTTTTGAATCATATGTTATTTTGACACTGACAGCTTAACAAAATTGACAATATCTCTGTATTATATTGTCGATTTACATTTGAATAAAATTGGAAACTTATTTCCAAGTTACCCCCCACAAAGTTATCGAAACAGTACGAATTTCAATACTAAGTTAAAATAAATAGAATCATTCCATATTTGGCAAGTTTATCAGGCTTAATATTTCCTGAAATATCCAATATCCTGTTAGCCCACAACAGGTCAATGACATTGATATTATGTGCCACTTTAAATAGCTTCATAAAATATCCAAGTTTGTGATAAAAACGTGAGATTCATTTCATTTACTTGTTACACAAATACGAATTTAATTTAAATAGACAGATGAAATTTCCATCTATGCAACTAAAGTACCGTTACGGATACACATATACTCCAAAAGCTGTACTGTACAACTACTACAATATGATTGATTGGTAATTTGATTAAGAAATCATTGAACAGATGAAAATCGAAACTAGCAGACGACAATCACAGTTTCTCAATACTTCATCTTGATGGACAATATTGCATGCAGACTGTTGCTTTATACTTGCAGCTTGCCATGAAATTGTTGCATTCTAACCCCTTGAGGTTAATTTTGTACATCACAGGAACAGGAATATGCCAGTCAAATTATTGTGCACAACCATTGAATGTATGTATAATCATTTACAAGTAAATCTGACACATCACCACTAGTGAAATGCTTCTTTCTACTAGGGGCTATCAGATTAGAGTGGTCCACCGTCCACATCCTTTGAAAGAACAAATTGTAATAACGAACCGAACCGAATCATGAAACCTATTCGAAAATTTAAAGAAATCTATAGAACTGAACTGCGAGAACAACTTTTTCGCACATTGCAGTGCCAGAATTTTGACAGAAAGCAATACTTCTGTCAAAATTCGAGCGTACATTGGAGTAACTTGGAATATTTCGTTTGGCGATCGTTTTAAAATGAATCGTGCCATTGATGCGGATCGATTTGATGATTTTTTTGACATCTATGTCCTGTTGGAAGCTTTTTTGAAATAAAAATTATTTTAAATTTCATGGTCGTTTTCAATACCTATTGTTTTTGTATACCTTTGTGGTGGCTATTTTAGCGAAATATTAGAAAAAATAGAATTTGTCTACTTTAAAAAATAAGTTCGCTATTGCATATATATAGTTTTTGGCGGCCTTTAAAATTATGGGATAAAAGGGCCCACCTTTAGTGGTTTCTTTTTAAATCACAGGTTATTTTGACACTGACACTGGTTCCCACTCGAAATCTTGACAGAAAGTCAGTATACCTCCGCGGAACGAAATAAGTCGCTTTGCGCTTGAACAACGCGGGGAAATATTGAAACTTATTTCCAAAGTGAGTGCTGTGTAGCCCAAACAGTGCGTTTTTTTTTGAAAATAAGTTTTGGCCGAAATGAGGCACCCAACGCACCTGCTGTACGCAAGTTTGTGCAAAAAGTTCATGAGACTGGTATACTATTGGACAACGCTCAAGGTTCCCTACGTGTCGTACGGTACGTACAGTCGAGAATGTGGCTGCTGTAGCCGAGAGTGTGAGACAAAATTCATCATCATTGGACCATTTTTCTTCGTTGGCTGGAAACAACGTTTGGGTCAACGGTGAACGTTATAGAGCCATGTTAACCGACTTTTTTTTACTGAAATTGAAGACATGGATTTGGATGACCTCTGGTTCATACAGGATGTCGCGGCACGCCACACAGCCTATGCCACAATCGATCATTTGTGCACCAAATTCCCAAATCGTCTTATCAGCCATCTTGGCGATGTCAATTGGCCTCCTCGGAGCTGCGATTTGACCCCTTTGAACTTTTTTTTGTGGCGAACGGTGAAGTAATGATATTATGCCAACAATCCAGAAACGATTGACGGACTTAAGGCCAATATCATCCAAGTAATCCGTAAGCTACAGCCCGAAACCATCAACAAGATCTTGAAAAATTGGAGTAATAGAATGCGCTACTGCGAAGCCAACCATGGCAGCCACTTGAACGACGTTGTGTTCCATAATTAATGGGAATGTTTGCTTTTACTAATAAAGCCATAATACCTACATGGAAAATATATAACTTTGTTCGTTTTATTACATTTTCAAAAAGAATCTTGTATTTGGACCACCCTTTATATGGAAATGAAATGCAAGTGAGTGGAGCTGTCATTTATTTTCCAGATGATTCTTACAATGGTTTAATTTTTGTCAATCTGAAGCAAGCATTATCGGGAGTGGAATACACCCCAAATTGGCCACGTATACCTAGAGCGATCATCTTATCTCGGTTTCGTATCGTTCGCAATGAAATAAGGCACTTGTTCCGCGTTTTCCGAAACATTCCGAAATTGTGGACAGTTTGGGATGATTTTTCTTGTCTGGACTTAAATAGGTGTTTTTTATAACAGCTGTCAAGAACTGATAGTCAGATAGAAGTTTGTTTCGCCATACTTCCGCATAGGGACCAGACAACAAGCATTGAAATGCATCATTAATTGGAATTGGAACAAATCGCAGTGGAATGGTGGTCAATCATTGAAAAATTGCTGTCAGTGGATGAACCTATCAGTGACTGACAGCAATCAAACCTAGGTTTTGTGGTTAGAGTTGATCAATGAAAGCAAAACTAACAGCTGAGAATAGAATTGAAATCGAACACATCAGTAAAACCATGAGTAAAACGATTGGGTTCCAAATTTCAATCCGTTGTCTTATAAAATCGGAAATAAAAAACATTTTCAATGATTCATTTTTTCAATGATAGCTATAATATTCATTAAATTCATAGTCTGGTATTCCAATACGATAGAGATATAGCCCGTAATTAAAATCCGTAATCGATTAGCCTCAAGTTGTATCGAGCACCATAAAAAATCAGAGCAAATTGTAACAAAAATCTCTACGAATTACCTACCTCGAAAATGTGCAAAAACAAAAAGTATTTCTCAATAAAATAAGCCGCCAGCAGATTATAATATATCTGCAGCTAAAAACATGCGAAATATCTCATTCAAATGAAACAGACACGGGAATCCAAAAGTGGATATACAAGCAAAAATGTATCTGCATGTACATTATCTCAATTTGTATTGGCCTGTCACATGGGCGTAAGCATCACATCAGTCTCTGCCATAATTTACTATTAGCTGTAGGTAGCAATAATAATTGCGTACTAATATTCGATATCCTTCCGCTTCCATCTAAAGAGACACGTATAAATCATAAAACTCGAATTACCATACAACAGGACGATCCCTTTTCCTAGCAAAGAAAAGACAAATTCATTTAAAAAGGGATAACAAGACAATCCCGTCCCGTCCATATTGTCAAAAAAAAAAAGAAAATGTAATTGACGTTTATTTCTTTTTATATCCTTCTCCATCTTTTCCTTAATGCGGATTGTGAATTTGCCGCCGCAAAATCCCCAAAGGAAACGACGTGTATGTGGCAAAAGATTTCGTCCTCTTTCTCCATACATCTCCAGATGTCTCCTATCTCCTCGACATTATTGTCAGGGATGAGTGTATGTGAATGACCACAAAAAGGATATGAAAACGAGATATCGGTAATCAGGTCAATTTCCTAATATCCAACGATATTTGCTCTTTAACTCGCGCGCCATTGTTCCAAGGAGCAGGAGCACACAAGCAGTCGAATCGGAATCCTGTCGACCAGTCGGGGGGGCGGTAAAATGAAAATCTCTCTCTCGCCTGCAATAATGAAACTTTTTCCACTACTGAGGTAGAAAGGATAGGTACCTACTCTTGTGTCTTGTGCATTGTGTGCGGCAGCTTTTCTTTTGGAATTGGAATTAAAAGTTTATCTTTTGCCATTGTGGTGTATCCAGTGGCAATTACCTTCGACAGGATAGCAACTTTTAGCTCAGCAATATTGACTTGTGGTGTGGTGGACTGTGTACCTTTTGTTGTATACGCTTGTACTTTGCGGTATAGAAATAACAGCTACATTAACCGTGGAATGTTAATGTGTCTTCACCATCTCTTCGACAACTTGTTGGAATCTTTTCAAGTTTGTTTGTCAAAGAGGAAGGACTAATCTGACTATATCTATAGGAGAAACATAAGACCACACTTCAGGGTGGTAGAGATACTGGAAATTGAGTGGCTTTCTGAAAAGGTTCAAGCAAAAGATAGTATTGCGCCACAGGAAAAGGATGACAATTGAAATAAACAGGTAATCGGATGGTTGCTTAGCGGGAGTGAGCTAGATTGCATTTTTAACTTTAGTGCAAAGTTCTTAAACTATTTTCGAATCCTCAAAGTTTAAAACGACGAAGGAGTCTGCGAAGATAACAAAACTTTAACCAAAAAGGAAGAAAAATACTTGTTCCGAACTATATCTGAAGATTTGCCTGCCTCCGGTGAGGAAGGCATAAACAAAAGTTTTCGAATATCTTAAACAACTTGCAGTGGTGCCGAACTTGTCTTTTATCCAACTCGGCGAAATTTTTTTTTAAAATATGGGTCGAGGAATATTTTTATTTGTGGCGAGATATTTGAATGCTCTCTTTGTTCGAGGTTTTTATTCAACTCTTTAGACAGTCACAGTTGTGTAGGTGCATAGTTTGTTTGTGTTGAAACATCTATGAAAAGATTTATGACAAGATTTATTGATTTTTGGAAAAAAAGTTTTTCTATATATGTATACAAAGTTCATTGCAAAGTTAAAAATTCTGGTTTTCACTAGCAATGGCGATCAGGAAGTTTTTGGAAGGTATTTACCAGAGCGACAGTTATTTATATATTGCACCTATTTGGCTAAAATCAGTGTCTACATTTATGCTGAAATTAGCAAATAACAAATCATATGTCACGTCGTTTCATAGTTGCATAATAAGTATTGACCCTTAAGCGGCCCATAGACACTACACTTGTATCTGCACCGGTGTTCTGACACCGGTTTGGCATTCCGCCATACACATCACACCGATCGAGACACCGACACCAAAAATCAAAAACTTTTGATTTTACTCGCTCCGTGTCTGACACAAAAATCGGTGTGCGCACCAGCACACATTTCCGTACACCGACACCAGTGCAGACACAAGTGTAGTGTCTATGGGCCGCTTTACAGCGAAAAAGGTTTGCATACGCAGCAGCTAGGAAAGGAGGCAATCTATCCGTCAGCAGAATGTAGTTTTCGAAACGGTAGTTTTCAAGTTATCGAAAACGACAGTACACTGGGGCACCTGCCTAATTTTATTATTTTGAACTTCTGACTAATGATTTAATGCACGTCGATCTATAAGATCTATTGTGCTTGAAGTGTCAGAGTTATTTTTAGGTCAGTAGCGTGTCTAGTACATTCGTAATGTAGCTGATCAATCATTCAGAAGAGAATTTTTTTAATTCTTCGGTCTACTACTTCGCTGAGAAATGATTTCCTTCTGATAACATAAAGAGCAGGACATTTGCAATTGATTTGCTCAGCTGTTTCGTCTTCTACAAGACATGGACGAAACTCCGGTGAGTCGAGGTAACCTCCTTACATTTTTGATACCATGACTACGGAGATTAATGATCTTTTTGGCATCATTTTTAAAAGACTGAATCACTTTACTTGCCCAGTCTAAGACCAGAGAAAGCTCAAAATACAGCGGCTGAGATGGCTGGGTCACGTGGAGCGTATGGACAACAACGCACCAGCCCGACGAGTCTTTGAGTCCACCCCTGAGGGACAACGAAGCAGAGGAAGACCCCACCTCAGGTGGCGCGCACAATTGGAGAGCGACCTCAACCAACTGGAGGCATCTAGCTAGAGACCGAGCTGGCTGGAGGGGCTTGTTGGTTCAGGCAGTGGTCTACCCCGGACTGTGAGCGCCATTTAAAGTAAGTAAGACCAGAGATGTTCTCTCAATGTGAGATGCATTTATTACGTTCCCAGCTTTTTATGTCCGAATTTATAGCTGATCTGGGGATTGCACAGCGAAGGATTCTGGTACTATAAAAGAACTTTCCTAGTCTTTTCTGTTTAGTTCATCAGAATTTTCATTTTCCTCATGGTCGGGAACCCAACATAAACTGGTTTTGTATTTGAAGGGTACTGAAGCAGTAAGGGCTATTATAGCTGAATTTTGGCGCCAATGGATGTGGTAATCTTCTAAAGATGCGGTAGCCCCTGCTACCAACGTGCAAGATTCGCAAACCCGAATAATTTATAATACCTAGGAGTGCGCCTAAGCGTACGAATCCACGCCCTACTTCCTTCAACCACTCTCCCCGAGGGACTGCAGTTAGGTATTACTTATTTGCGGCGCTGGTTAGCAACTAATGATAAATCCTCTAGATCCGCCATTTCGGCTCAGCTAAGTCTTTCAAGTCTCCTAAATTCTTCATGTACTCTCGTTATAAAGGAATACCTCCAGCCAGTCATTTTCTGATCAACATATGGCTTATTAGTAGTCTTTGGGGGTTTGGTAAGTTCGCTCTTCCCCCTACAAAGCGCTTACAATGGAACATTGCGTGTTCCGTATCTTCTTCTTCGTCTGGGCATTCGGGACAGAAAGGCGAGCTATCGTGATGCGGATCAAATTCCACTGTCTTTCGGCTGGTTATACCTGAATTGTAGATCGCATTCTTTAACGGCATGAAGCTCTGCCTGAAATGCATTAGAGATTTTCAACATAATGTATATTGAGACACTACGGTTTGGTCCATGAATCCCAGCTCTCACCCCCTATTCCAATTTACTGCTTGCTTGCCCATTCTTTTCTGCTTGGGATCTCTACAGGTCATCAATGGCCAACGACCACGAGAAAGGTGAGAGTACTCCTCCTTGTGGGCAGCCCTTTATGGCTGGATACTGATGCTACCTTAAATACATAGATAAACTTTAAAAATAAACTGAATTTGTGAGGGATCGGGCAGAGGATGGCGGAGTGTATCAGTTCAGTAGTGGCCCACCAAAACCTGGAATAAAAAGATTTTCCGTTAAAAATTTTAATCGCTCTCCTCTTCTAAACGTTCAATTAAAATGCGAAGTTTAGCTTAACTCATCGAGGTAGCTGGCTAATCTTGTGGTGGGCTTGCTCTCTCTGCTGATGGCTGGGGATCTTGAAAAATGTAAATGTATAGAATTTCATCAAAACCAACATTATTTTCCGTATTTTCAGCTGACACACTTACCAAAACAACCCTCAGGTCATGGCTTTCCTGTAGAATCTCAACGGTATTCGTCTTTCCCATTACATTCTGCGAGATTATAGAAAGTTCATACGAAAACGAGTTCGCTACTTCCTGTTATCCCTTTTTTCCCGAAATCATACCAGGAAATTTCCATCTAATCATGACTCCCGGCGGTGCTTAAGCCCGCAAACATCCATCCAAAGTGGCCACAAACTATACCAAAAATACTCCACCAGCAAGTTGAGTTGCTTCTGCTGGTAACTGCAGTTCGGCCAAACCCTAGTGCAACGTGAAGCCACTCCACCATAGCGCAGACTTGTTGATTTATATCATTGGTTATGCAAAAGTTTTCATCAAATCGATTTCCTTGGTGAGTTCAACATCAATTGGCCTTTTTCCATCACTTTTCCACTTACGGCGCACGCAAACATCCTCTTCTCAATTTCCCGGAACTTTCAATTTAGTTTGAGAAAAATGAAGCTCATCCTTCCAGACTAAGACAAAAATCTATTAATAACTTTAACAGATAAAATATCGCATCCATTTTTTTTTCTCCCGTCTTTCCATTCTCAAGATAAACGAAGTTTCACACACACATTTATTCGCATATATACACATTTCTCCAGGGGGCACAGCACAACACAGAACACACTACACACAGTTCCCATTTTGTCCTTCCATTCGAGCAAACACATTAAAATAAATTGGCTGCAGACACTCCATATATACGCGTATACGGTATATACGTACATATGTTGAATGAACTTCGCCCTTGTCTGGATTAGGAGGATACTATGTCGCACAAAAGTTTGTTTTGGGTCACCCTAAATTTAAATGATGATAGCTAGATTAGATAAAGAAAAGAAGCACGACGATGACGACGTTGATGCTGATGCTGAGCAAGGCTTTCTGTCTGTCCCCAAGGAGGGATATCATCGCACAAGGATCCACTTTCCACTTTCTACTTTCCGCATATCTCTGCCAAAATGCTAAACAAACCCGAAAAGTGTATGCACATGAGCTTAAAGTGAATGACACTCGAATAAAGGACTCCGAAGGGCTTATCTGCCAAATAGAAAAAAAAGAACAACCAAATACCTACAGACCTACAGACCTACAGACAGCGTAAGGGCTTAAAGATATTTCTTACTATATGTATGGAGGTGTTATGCAACACACATATGAATATTTCGTTTGGTGTACTGTGCGCATTAAATTTCAATGGATGTCCTACTCTTTGACTCTGTTCGTGTAGTTGGTGAAGATGGAAATTTGGTGTCTCATGTTATTCTAATTCAACATGGAGCCTTTATTTACAAATTAAACATTTATCGGGCACCACGGGGGACCTACAAGTTCATTTTATATGGCTCTGTGGGGACAGTGTTTAATAGTAATTTCAAAATGAAGTATAAATTTGAATTTGTAATCTTGGGCGTGTTGACCTTGCAATGCAAATGTGTGTGTGTGTTAACAAGTGCTATAAATCGAACGGTAGGGAGTAGGGTATTCCTGAGACTACTTCTGGAAGTGTTCTCACAAAATATATTCGAAACTAGCTGGACCCGTGCTCGCCTTGCCCGCTCGCACAAAATTATATTTGGTTCATTTAAAATTACACTTTTGAGTGTTTCATTGAAATCTGTCCAGTAGTTTTCGCGCTTTTAGGAGAAAAAGAAAATTCCTCCCTCTCCTAGATCTTGCTACTTATTTGTAATACTGAATTTCCTTTCGTTTGTTTCCCTCTTCCTATATGGAATCCAAGGAACTACCTACCCCAAACCTACCCTGTTACCATACCACATATCGAATGAAATTCTGAAATAAAACCTGTTACATACAATCATAATATACATACCTACATAATATACAACTGACCATAGCACTCACTGCGAAAACAAATCAACCCTTATCGAATGTGTAGTATACGTATGCTAGTCTTGTTTTGTTTTTGTTTGACGATCGCAAAAGTACAAACATCCATTCGTAGCAAGGTATATGTGTATGTATATATTTTCACTTCAAAAAATGCATACGTCATATCAGAATGAAATTCCTACTGCGTAGTGTGGCGATATCGATAATGGATGTAATGTGTTGGATATATGCACCCTCTGCATCGCCCTCCCTCTCATTGATCTTGCTACTTGTTTAATATACTGCATTTCCTTTCCTTTCCTTTGCTTCCCTCTTCCTATAGAATCCAAACAACTAACTACCCCAACCCAACACAATTACCATACCACATATCGAATGAAATTCTGAAATGAAACCTGTTTTGTATTATACGTCTCTTCTCTTATGAAGATTATTAATATACCCCATGCCATTCTGCAGCACGCACGATTCACCCCATCCCCATCCTTCATCGGACATACAATCATAATATACATACCTACATAATATACAACTGACCATAGCACTCACTGCGACAACAAATCAACCCTTATCAAATGTGGTTGTTTGACGATCGCAAAAGTATAAACATCCATTCGTAGCAAGGTATATGTGTATGTATATATTTTCACTTAAAAAAATACATTTTGGCTAAAAACTATTCCTAAGGACGTGGCTATAAACGACATAGCCTATAGCAGTCTCACAGTCTTAAGGAACATTTAAAAAAAGTTTCATCGAAATCTGTCCAGTAGTTTTCGAGTTTTTAGCTGACAAAGAAAATGCCTACAGTTTTATTATATGTAAGGATTTAATGTTAACACGGCAATTACCGGAGCGGTTTTCCTGCCCTAAGCAATTTTTGAAATGAAACTGTTTTTTGATGAGGATAACTTCTCGTACCACCGATAATAATAATAATAGGCCTCTTCAAATTATATTACGTGCTGAAATCTTAAACTGTTTCGATGAGTAAACAAGGCAGTGGATCTAATGTCCTTTATCACCCTCTCTAGTCTTCTATTATTTTTATGGTACCTAAAGTGAGAATTTCATGGCTGAAGCAAAATTTGCTTGGCACGTGCAGAGGAATTTATAAATACTTGTACCTATCTATATACAGCTTAAGGTTATGTGATTAAAACCGCAGACAAAATTGCTCAATAATTTAGCTGGGATTTAAAATATGCAAGGCAATGAAGGTTTGCCCAGTTATCCAATATTTTTCGCACTTAAAGTTAATGGAAATGGAAACACAGGCCTTAACGTGAAAGTCATGTCGGGTGAGACAGGTCGATTTTATGTGAGTAGAAAATACCACTTTTCTTAACTAACTTAAAAATCTGCCTACCTAAAATGACGTTCATGGGAAGGCATGTGTGTCTATGCACAAAGAAGCGAGTACACTTTAAGGTCGACGACGAAGATTTTATAATCCTAAATAGTACCTATTGAGATAGTGCACTAAATTTTGTTTGCACCAACAATACGTATTGTATATTTGCATATGTATTGTCCAAATGCAGCCGTTCGGACTCGGCATACAATATTGTAGGCCTCTTTCCATTCGTCCCAAAAATAAAAACTCACTCAAGCGAATGGTGCCGATATGAACCTGTGCGCCGACTGTTTATTTGGCCCAGTTGATGTTTTGTTCGGTATTCTGAGATGTTTCCCAAAACAATTCAAATTAAATAACACTTTTGGTTAATTTTAATGCTCAAGGTTAATATTCAAACGTGTCCTTACAGAAGTGTCAAATATAAACCTATTTCGGTCCGTATTTGCGACAAACCCATATCACAGCCGCTCAGGTCGCCATCAATGTGAATGTTTTTTTTATATGGATGTCTCCAAAGAGTGTTGCTATTGCAATCTTTCATATATACGAGTAGTCCGTATTAGCTGGCTGCATATGACTTATCGGGAGGATACGTTTCTTCTGTCCTTATCCTTATACTATTTCACCACTCTCCCCCTGACAGAACTGATGTAAGGTTTATTTCGCGGGGCTAGTTAGTCTCTCAGATTATTCTTCTCTTTGGCATATTGTTGCTATATATCCTACATTGTCTTCAGGTCCATTAGCATGCTAATCGAAAACTGTTTTCCCCTCACAAAGGATCATCTCTCTAGCTATTGGATTTGAATCTGGCAGGCTCCAGAACGGCTGTGTTCGTTTGTTGTTGTCTTAATCCCGTAGATAAGCTATGGCACATGGTTACATGGTTATCGATATCGCCCACAGAACCTACAATCTTTACTCTCGGAGATATTGACAGAATTCGATTTCCGTCGTACCTATACATAATATTCCATAGGGAAGGCCCTAGAATAGATCCTTTAAAACGTATACAGACCCGTTGTAGTGGGGTTGCTCTAGCTTATTATTTTATTTAGTGAAAATATTTAGAGAACTCAAGCCTTTCAATCTAATTCAATTCTTTATTCTAATTCTTATAACCTAGAAGCATGAAGAAAGAAAGAGAGGCCGGAAATTGCCATACGAGAGCAATGTTCCTTCATTTTAAATCCCACCCGAAAAGAGTGTGTAGTGTGTGTATCCTAAGAATTTAGCTGGGGCATGTTCGTTCTAGCTGAACAAGTCCGCGAAATTGAAAGCTTTTATGATGTCCAGGGTGACAACGACTCAGTACTGCTGTCATGATTGACACGATTTGAATGTGACAAAACGACTGATTTCAATGAGTTTGTGATTTCCTTGTCAATGCTGTTGGGACTAAATCACCGACTTTTTTTTGACAGCATAATGTCCCAGATTGAACACACGATTTTCTACAGTAGTGCCATTCATGTCGCGATGGAATATTTTTTTAGAACTGTGTTGTTTTAAATAACAAATTTTTTTTTTATTTGTCAATGGTCGGTGGAGATCTTGAAAGACACCTCATGAGCGATTAAGTTAAAATTCACCGCAAAAACATTAGCAATATATGCATAAACGATGAACGTATTTAAAGAGACATACAATCATACCATTCTTATAATCATAACTGGTAATGGAAGTCCAGCAAGCCCATTATGGGTAAAGGTATCTGCGGCCAAACTTTCATGAAAATGTGCTAAACGTCACCAGGCTGTGTTATGTTAATGGTGTCACTGGTTACTAATTCTTGTCATTCATATGTGTCACAGTATATGACAAATTTAAGCATGTGCCTGCTTTCGAGACATATTTAAAGATGCACGATCGTACAGTTGACACGATGTGATCAGACGTCAATCGTCTTTGATACGCTCACGAAAGACACGTACGTGACAACCTGATGAATCTACATTTGTGACGTCAGTAGGTAGGTATATCAAGAATTGACACTTTTATCCTTACATATAATAAAACTGTAGGCATTTTCTTTGTCAGCTAAAAACTCGAAAACTACTGGACAGATTTCGATGAAACTTTTTTTAAATGTTCCTTAAGACTGTGAGACTGCTATAGGCTATGTCGTTTATTTTTTTTTTTTTTTTTTTTTTTAAACTGACTCGCCAGAGCGATGTGATGCACGTTGACCTAAAAGATCTATTGTGCTTAAAAATTGTCAGGTTTATGTTTAGGTTAGTAGCGCCTCTACCTTCCTAATGTAGCTGATGATGCATTCAGCAGAAGATTTTCTTAATTCTTCGGTACTTATTACTTCCCTGAAAAATGATTTCCTTCTAATACCATAGAGAGCCGGGCATTCACATATGATATGCTCAGCTGTTTCGTCTTCTTCGAGACATAGTCGGCACTCCGGTGAGTCGACCAAGTGCAATTTTTTTAGGTGATATCGCAGACCGTGATGACCTGTTAGGTAACCTACTAGATTTTTGATATCGTGCCTGCTTAGATTTAGCAACTTTTTGGCATCGTTTTTGAAAGGCTGTATAGCTTTTTTGGCCTGTCTAAGACCTGGGATGTTCTCCCAATAGGAAATGTTTTTGTTACGTTCCCAGCTGCTTATAGCAGAATTTGTAGCTGATTTGGGGATTGTACAGAAGGGTTCAGGACCTACAAAAGGGGTTTCCGAGCCTTTTCTGGCTAGTTCATCGTTTATAGCCACGTCCTTAGGAACAGTTTTTAGCCAAAATGTATTTTTTGAAGTGAAAATATATACATACACATATACCTTGCTACGAATGGATGTTTATACTTTTGCGATCGTCAAACAAACACATTCGATAAGGGTTGATTTGTTTTCGCAGTGAGTGCTATGGTCAGTTGTATATTATGTAGGTATGTATATTATGATTGTATGTCCGATGAAGGATGGGGATGGGGTGAGTCGTGCGTGCTGCAGAATGGCATGGGGTATATTAATAATCTTCATAAGAGAAGAGACGTATAATACAAAACAGGTTTCATTTCAGAATTTCATTCGATATGTGGTATGGTAACTGTGTTGGGTTGGGGTAGGTAGTTGTTTGGATTCTATAGGAAGAGGGAAGCAAAGGAAACGAAAGGAAATGCAGTATATTAAACAAGTAGCAAGATCAATGAGAGGGAGGGCGATGCAGAGGGTGCACATTATATATCCAATGCATTACATCCATTATCGCATATCGCCACGCAACGCAGTAGGAATTTTATTCTGATATGACGTAACAGGGTAGGGTTGGGGTAGTTGTTTGGATTCCATAGTTCTACTTTGGGGTTGTTGTCGCACATCGAAAGCAATTTTTCTTGAACAGATAGGTACTGTGTATGAGTGACTTACTTCTGTCCAGCCAGTTTGTGAAATCTATATACATATAATAAAACTGTAGCAATTTTCGTTGTCAGCTAAAAACTCGAAAACTACTGGACAGATTTCAGTGAAACTTTTTTTAAAATGTTCCTTAACACCGTGAGACTATGTCGTTTATAGCCACGTCCTAAGGAACAATTTTTAGCCAAAATGTATTTTTTGAAGTGAAAATATATACATACACATAACCAAATATAATTTTGTGCGAGCGGGCAAGGCGAGCACGGGTCCAGCTAGTTTCAAATAAATTTGTGCTTCCATGTTTCCCCTGACTTTTCGTGACATAATCTAATCGTAGCTTAATAGATTGAGTACGCAGCTTTTTTTTTCGTCCGGTAACTGCAGTGAAGTGATTTTAAAAGACGCAAATAAGTAATTGGTTGAGTTAAATGTAAAAAAACCTTCAGTGAAATAAACTAACTTTCAAATTTCTATTAACCTTACATACATAATAATGATAATTATGGTAAGTACTTTAATTGACAGTTTAATACAGTCATGGCTTTCTAATTTAAACAGTAGAGTGATTACGAAATTGACTGGTAGCAAATTAGTGAATAATTAATTTAATAAATAATTTTAGTTATCTAATCATACCCTACGTAGGCGCAGTAGCGCAGTGGTTAGTGTGTTGGACTACTGCGCGAGGTATCCCAGGTACGATCCCCGGAAAAGCACATATTACATCTTAAGGGTTTTTCTACTGTGCCACCTCTCGCGACCTCTGCCAAACATCCGAGAGTATGACTGTCCTGAAAAAGCTTCTCAATTCAGCCTTTCGGACTCGGCATAAAATTGTAGGTCCCTTCCATTCGTCCCAAAAATAGAAACTCACACAAAACGAATGGTTGCGAGAAGCTAGGCCTAGGGTGTCTACCGGCTGTTGCGCCACCCAGTTAATTAATCAAACCCTACATCAGCTTTCTCGCTTTGGTTTAGGCGAGTTTTGATTTTTGACTTCAAGAGAAATACAGTTTTAAGCCGCTTGTGAGTTTTCGATCGCAGGTTTGTTCCACCATGGAATATTATTTTCAAACGCATTTCCATCGGTGCCCCTTTTTATATTCCTTTTCTTTAAAGAATATTTAATGGCTATTAAAATCCATCAAACAATTCCCCCTTTTATTCACAGTAGCTGGTTCAGACGCAATTAATTACCACAATGTTTCTAAAATAATATCCTGCAACAAAAGCAAAGTATGTAACAACATCTATTTGCCAAAAACCCATTTATCATAATAAAAGCAAATTTCCCCTTCCCGATCGATCAATAAACGAAAATGTTGATTAAAATGAATGACCAGACCATCTCGATGGCAACAAATGAAAATTCAAACAATTTTTCAACGCAAATGTATACGATTTTGATTTATCGTCCACCCACAACTGACACTTGTTACATCGCACCCTTAGATATAATATGTAACAAGTATAGTAGTTGAATCTCCCTCCCTCCCTTCCAACATGGTTGCAAAAAAACAAAAAAAAAAAGTTTCTTGTTTCCTTTTACGATTGCTCATTACAATTACCACCGTGCACCGGTGGATCTGATGTTATAGCAATAGTGATAAATCCTTCATAAAAAAAAAAAATAGTACAACGAAAACAACTCGTCTTCGTCCTGTCGAGCGAGCCATGATGATGGCCGCGCTAAAGTATCATCAAAAGTGCATAAATTCACTTAAATAAATCACCAAGTGACGGTCGGATGTCCTTGCATTAATATTAACGACTGCTGAGTAAAAATTCTCATTTTGTCGGTTGACATTTTATTAAAAGAATGAAAAATGAACGACTGGCCAAGCCATAGCCAGGAAATGAATTCAATCTTTTTCATCTGCTATCTGGAGTTGTATCGTGTTAGTGTGGTGTGTCATTTTGTAGAAGAGAGTGCGAGAGCCTCAATCGTCGAGGTCTTTGGCGAGCTGTCACTGTCACTTCTATCTGCAATAGAAAGTTCGAGGTGGTCGTGGTAGTGGTACTGGTTAACTTTGGATAGTGACTTTTGGATTTTTTCCCTTGTTTCTTATTTCGTATCCGATTTAATTGGTTAGTTACTGTGTTGAAGATGGAGTAGGACAACAAGTGAACACAAATGTCCACTTAATTGTAGCTGAATAAAACAGAAACATCGAGAGTGTTGGGATTGTTTTGACTTGACTGCATTTTTAATTTTTATTTTTTTTTTTTGTGATGATGATGACTGTCATTTTGTCAGATTGAGTTACTATGGTGGAAAAACGGACCATGAAGTCGTTAGAGATTTTTTCGACACTAAAAAAGACTACAATTAGTAAAAAAGGTGACAATTGTGACAGATATTTAAAGAATAATTTAGGATTCGGAGGAGATGAAGAAGTTGACTTAGTATCAAAAGTAATAGGACCACAAAAAGTTACATAAAAAAAATAATAAATAGTTGGCGCAACAGGCGTGTAGACACCCTAGGCCTAGCTTCTCACAACCATTCGTTTGTGTGAGTATTTTTTATTTTTGGGACGAATGGAAGAAACTTACCTACAATTTTATTCCGAATCCGACAAGCTGAATTGAGAAGCCTTTTCGTGACAGTTTTTCTCTCGGATGTTTGTCAGACGTTTGAGAGAGGTGGCACAGTGAAAAAAAAAACATAAGATGTAATTTGAACTTTTATCGAGATCGAACCTGGGACCCCTCGCACAGTTGTCCAGCACCCTAACCAATGAGCCACTTCGCCCACAAAAATTTGTATAGTGAAACTTTATATTCACATCGATCCAGATCCACGTGGTGTCCCAGAGAATGATCTATGTGTGGCTGCGTTTCCCAGACAACCAACTTAGATGCTACCATTGAACGTGTCAAAAATCCTGTCACCTTTGACATGAGTGTAATAGTAGCAAAAATCTAATAACAATCGGCAGTTAATAATCGGAAACCTCGCATTGGGCGCCACTTTTATTGTAGTTCCATCTGTCGCTAGCGACAACTTTGTTTAATGCATCAACCTCAAGCCATTCACATGGCAAACTCGATTTTGTAAATTGCTCAAGCAGTATTTTGGGACTATACTGGTACCTTTATCAGTAGGTATCTCGTTTCATTGTATCCTTCATCCAATCACAGTCTTCTACAAGCACATAAATAAAAATCCAAATAGGATTTAATACTTTTGGTTGATATCTAATTATTTTTTTGTAAAACGATATCTGGAATAAAGAAAAACATGGTGCAGTGTAAAAGACGTAGTTAATTTTATCCTGTTTAAGGATGACCATTAAGCACATCTTTCCCATCGTAAAACTCTTTTCCAATGATGGCCTGGCCAGTGTATGTGCTTGATAAAATGACCATCAGGCGGCTATCACAGTGACCCACAGTTTCATCATGCAGAAGATATTGGATTTCGAAAGTACTCTGTAACTGTACAAGAGCTGGTGCAAATCGAAAGGACTTTGTTTGATAAATGACAGAAAGTAAGAAGGAGGATCATCAGTGCGGAGGAAAGTTCTATCAACTCTAAAGTCGTTACTGGACTTATACGAGTAGTTAAACACAATCGACCTTAACTGACAGAAAATTATAATTCCTGAACTACATCCAGTTTGTGCTACTGATTAAACATAAGGACCTTCTATATCGATACCGATGTAGTACCTATATGAAATAAGTTTATAACGCACACACACTATGCAGCCATAAAGAGGGTTTTATTCTTTCCCAAAAAAACATCATGGCTGCTCTAAAAATTATTACCTACCATATTTGAAAATGTTCAACCTAAAAAGGACATTGGTACTATACGCTTTCACAAGGAGCAGCGATTTCCTCCAGAGAGACGTGTAATTTATGTTACTACCGATTCACTACTTAACTATGTTAGGGTTGTCTAAGGACACACTAATCGGGATATTTATGACTGCAACACGTTGTTTATGTTCCGATTTAGCAGTGGGACGCGATTTATTACGTCATATTTGTCAAGTTATGTTATAAAATAAATTTCCGCTCAACATATGACGCAGGATATGAGAAACAGTCCTTGGTTTTTTTTTATTGAAGAATTTGGGTTGTTTGAGCAAGCAGGATATCCTGCAAAGGGCTCGCAAAACTAATGGCACGCATTTGGGTGTTGCTTTAACAATTTGGTTAATTGAACTATATTGTGGGTTTTATTGCCAACACAGGAGGTGACAAGGAAATTGAAATGATTTTCTAAAGCATTTTTTTAGCTATGTATTTGGTATGGAATTAGTTAAGTGACTTGAATGACTCATAACCTTGCGCTTAGGATGATCAGTAGAGGCTAACCAATTGACACTCCACATTTTAGTAAATGGCCTCCCAGGCGACCACCTTCCCCACACTAATGTCGGCACTGAGTGTCTCAGAGATTGACTAGCAAAAGAAGTGTTCCAGGTTAAGCCATTGGGAGTCCAATAGAGTATTTAATGACCTAGAGATCACAATCTACTATCTACATGGATGGCGCAAAAATTGAGATAGGTAGGATAGCTCTCAAAACAGATATTTTTGGGTTACCAGAAGCGTGCAGGTTTTTCTAGGCTGAAATCCTGGCAATAGAAAAGCTGCAACACAAATATAAGACAGCCACCTTCCTCCGTAGGATATAACTACATATCTTCGTCGACAGTCAAGGAGCCATGAAATCGATTAAATCTATCACAATAAAATTGAAATGCGGTTAGGAAATGTGGCGACCGACCGATGGACTAGTCTCTATTAGTTACCATTAGTCAAACTCTGGCTGAATTCCCGGACAAAGGCGGATACTTTGGTAAGAATGGTGTCGGAAATGAATATCAGCGAACCAGACATATCCATACCGGCACCGATTGAACAGTTTTATAGCACAATCGGCGACAAAATAGAGAAAGAGGTCAATTCTTCGTGGGTTATCTAGAAATGACTGTGCCTATCCTGTCGTATACATTATAGTGAAAAAAGAAAGAGTCTTCTGGCACTAAACATGTAGATCCTCTATGCGCTCATAACTGATGTAATCACGAAACACTGTTCCATTGGAGCCATGTTCTGTAAATGGAGAATAGAGTCTAAAATCTCATCTGATTGCTCCGCTCTTCCAAAATGAGAGTTAGTAGGATTTCAAATATCGAATCTCCTGCACTGGAGCACCAACTGGTTCCCAAGCCGACTAGTAACTTGATGTGTTGTTGTCTATTCCATAGGTATATTCACTTTGCAACATCTGTAACACCAAGAAGGAGTCACCGGAGACTCCATAAAGTTATTCTGAATCAGGATAAAATTCTGAATCGATTTAGCCATGTCCGTCTGTCTGTCTATCGAAAACACGAATCGACCTATGCGAATGAAATTTTTGGGAGGACTTTTTTCTTCGTCAGGTTAGTATTGAAAATGGGCTATGTCGGTCAAGTAGTACTGGTACCTCCCATACAAAAACATTAGACACATGTGTTGTGTACGTACATAATATATCTCTTTTTTTTACTGCCCTAAAAATCGGATGCGGGATAATATTGTAGGTCCCTTCCATTCGCCCCAAAATAGACACATGACTATACATACACACATCAAGAGCAATCAATTGCAAACCCTCACTATTCTGCCGCGTCGGCGCTGTGTTTCTATACAAAAAATGTCTCAAGCAGCAACTTCTCCGGACGGAGCGGTCCATGCTTAGGTGGTTTGGTCATGTTATAAGCATGTCCCAGAATCCCACAACACGACGCACAGTGGGGATAATGGGGAAAAAAAAATGCTAAAAATGAAATTCGTAATATTGATTTTTTTAGTTTTTTTATTTAAAGATATATGTATATCTGTTCTATGTTTTACCAAAGTTTAAGAAATTTATGTCAGAGAATTTTCGAGATACATCGCACCAAAGTTGCCATTTCTTTTACTTTTAGATTTCATGTACAGTAGACGCTCGATATAGTGAACCTCTGTATAGTGAACTATATTGTGAACCGCCAAGAGTCTACACAGACTACTCTAAATAGTGAACTATGGAAATCTCGATATAATGAACTCAGACTTTTTTTCGCAAAATTCAACGAAAAATGTTCCAGTTTTGCAATGTTAACTATTTTTCAGAACAATTTACCGTTCATTTGTATATTTTTCTGATATTTTAGATATGAAACGCATACAAGGAAAATCTGTGCAATTAAATTTAAAGAAGACACAAATGAAGGTGGCAAATTCTTTTTCAAAAATTTAATTCATTCATTCATTAGGTGTATTTTTTTGAGAATCTATAGCTAGTTCATTTTTACTTTTACATGAAAAACTTGTATACACACTTTTGGTTTTGTTATACTCACTTCCCAAAAAAATACGCCAATTATTGAAAAAAAAATATATTTATATCAAATTAAGCTTTGGTGAACATTTAAAAACTCCCGCTCGAAATAGTGAACAATTTCGATATAGTGAACAGGCCTGGTTTTTATTAGTTCACTATATCGAGCGTCTACTGTATTTTCTTTCAATAACTCTTTGACAAGAAAAGTAGCAACGCGTGGGCTGGGAATGTCAACACTTCACGCACGGATTAGATTTAACTTAAGCTTCAAAAGATGGAAAACTAATGAAGCTGCTCGTGCTAGAAAGAAGAAAAAAAAAACGAATTCAAGCTGAACTTATTTCTAAGGTTGGAATAAAAGTTGACGTGGTAAAACAAGGAATTGGAACAACGAATGACGGTAATACTTTACGGAAATTTTTTGGAAGACCGAATCTGGCTGCAGAGATCACTAAAATAGACATAAGATTGATTACGAGACTCGCTGTCATATTGGAAGTTATTTGTTGCAACCTTTCAATTGATGCTCAAAAGTTTAAGGCTTATCCTGAAGAGACAGCTAAACTGGTAATATTATTATACCCTTGGTATCACACGCCCGCAACGGTTCATAAAATTTTATTACACGGAGCAGAAGTAATAGAAAGTGCAGCCTTGTCAGTTGGATCACTTTCAGAAGAGGCACAGGAAAGCAGAAATAAAGACTACAAGTAGGTACTATAGGACCCACCACTCTAGGAAATGTTCCCGGATATCAACGAATGAGGATATTTTTCACATGATCATGATATCATCCGATCCATTTATTACCCAATTAAGACCTGAACCAAAAAAAACATCTTCCTTTAAGTGAAAAAGCTCTTGAATTAATTAAGTATTAAGTATTTATATTTATTTATTTATTTTATATTTTTGATATATGCTTTTATTATTATGTATGTATTTAACTATTTCTCTTAAAAATATAGCAAAAAAAAATAAACAAATGAAAAAAAAACTTTTTTTTTGTTACAAGACAATAAGACCGAAAAAATGCAATAACTTGTCTTTCATTCATTTTTTTAACCAAATTTTGTCCAAATATGTACTTGCCCGATCCAAATAGGTGTGCAAAATTTTATTGCTCTAAGTTTATTAGTTCAGATTTTATAGATTTTTGTCCGCTCCCAAATACAAAGGGCCCCACTGTGCGACGTGCTATGGAATCCGTATCAAAAGGCAGGCGTCCTCTGTGTAGACCCTGGATGAGATGGTTAGATCAAGTTCATAATCTTTTCTCTATCCGTATGGGGATTGCACTTGATGATTTAGAGTCGATGGCGGGGCTCGAGAACTATAGAGGGTCCAGTTCCAGTTGAGCAACCTACACCGGACCATCGAAAATGAATAATAATCCTTCCCTCTTCTCAATCTCTCACTTTACCTGGTTCGTGTGCTATGGAATTTTAATTCAAAATTCATATTTCACTCTAAATTTACAAATTTTTAAATTTATGTTGTATTTTTAAATTTCCTCTAAATGAACAATTATCCATTTTAGATATTTTTAAATATTAAAATATTTTTTAAATCAAAATATACCTATGTAATTTCATTGAAATTATTTTTCCTCCTTTTCCTGGGGTCATTTAAGTTGCCCCTATGCACAATAAGAAAAGCTTTATTAATTAAATGCATACCTACCTAAGCATAAAATTTAAAGTGAATTTTTCGAAAAGTTCTTAATGACATTTATTTTTATTTTATTTTATTTTTAGCTTGATGGACAACACCGCATATACACTATTGCCTGGACCAACTAGAATCCCTAAATATCCGCTCAAGTGCATATAAATTGTGCACACAAAATACCCGTTCGCAATTTTCATATTTAAACAGTGTACACGATTACAAGTAAATTGTATAGTATGAGAGTAGTAAGTAGTACAGTAGTACCCTATACACTCCAAGCTGAAGTGATGATGGGTATGGGTCTGGGCTATACTCGTACCCAAACAATGTACATTTGAAAGGATGTAAATCTGCTAGTGGCATTTCTGTGCACTACTTACTCCTTGCCATAGTTTGATGGAAAATTATGAAAAGTAAAATGGAAAATGGTAGAAAAAAAAAAGAAAACAAAAAAACACGTGAAAAATCCAACAAAATTTGAATATAATTGCAAAAAGCTGAACTGACTGACGTTTGTTTTCGTTATTTTACTGTGTATAGTGGAAACAAATCTCAACGGTAATGTTAAAAGCAAACTTTTGATTAGAGGGTAGAAGGACATTTGAATAAAATTATTTGGTCTTTGATAAATAAGAGTAAATGAAGAGAGAACGACTTGTGTTGAGGATGCATTTATAGGGGGCAGGTATAACGAAGATGGAGTTCTGCTAATGTTTTATATACACATAGCAGTAGGATAATATTGTGAGTATGGTTATTTGTCAGGTAAGCGTGAGGTTGAGGTTGAGGTCTTGGCAAATGTATGTCATTCCAAAGTTAATTTTATTTGATTGTAAAGGATATCTTTCAGAATGATGTACATAGGTTGTATTTACTTAACTTTGTAGAACCTCAGTGATTAGTGAACTGGACTACTGAGAGCTCTGGGTTCAACCACCGGGCCACGAGAAATTCAACGCATTATTAAAGAGGTGGCTTTTTAAAGGGTTCAAAAACTGTGCACCGCTATTGAGGATGTAGTTCTCCTAGGAGATATTTCTTTTATTGCGGAAAGATCGCTCATATTCAACCAATTACCTACCAAAAAAGAGTGGACATGTTGGCGGTAAGACTAAAGTTCAATACCTTTCCTTTCTATGCTATCCACAGTCAATAAATGTCGAAATAATGAAATATGTATCTAGAATGCCGCATAGATTAATAAACAACAGTCAAAATGACGTTTTTTACTGGAGACCTGTTGAGCTATGTAACGCACTTATGGACGTGGGCAATCCATGTTATTCGCAAATCCAGACCTATAGCCTTGGAAAACTCAAAGGCTTATGATCGGGTCTGGCATAGAGTCCAAGTCAGCAAATTGTCTTCTTATGGATTCACACAACCACCTCGCGCATAAACGCCAAATTTTCTTTTGGGCAAATACATAGAGATCAAGACATGTTATAGTAGACTATGTAAAGGGTCCGCCAAATAACTTTTTTTTTTTTGGAAATGCTATAAAAAAAACTACTGAATATTTTCGCAAATTTCTTTTTTTATTTGAAAGTACAATCCTTCCGGTTAATAATGGAAAATAATTTCATTTAAATGGCTGCCTCGGCTGGCCATGCCGTAGCCTACACGATCGGTCCAATTTTTAAGCACATTATCGATAGTGTGCAGCTGTATTTCACCAATGGCTTCACGAATATTATTCTTTAAAGCGTCAATTGTCTCTGGCATATCGGCGTAACACTTATCTTTTACGGTACCCCACAAATAATAGTCAAACGGTGTCAAATCGCAGCTCCGCGGTGGCCAAACGACATCAGATCTGCGGCTGATAATGCGATCTTCAAAAACAGGGCGCAAAACATCGAGTGAACAAAAATTCGTTTAACATGGCCCGATAACGATCGCCATTGACTGTAACGGCCACTCCTTGCTCATTTTCAAAGAAAATTGATGTTGATGGCGCTTCACGCCCACTTTCTGCCACAGCAGCAATTTTCTCGGGTGTACACACTGTTTTTGGCTTTTCACGCTTTGGTTTATCGATGAGGATGCCAGTTTCTTTCACTTTTTTTCACAAGATAACGAACATACGGAGCTGACGGTGCTTCTCTTCTTCCAAAATCAATTTTCATGCAATTTTCGCACACATTCTGCAACATTACCATGATTTTCAAAGTAATGTCACAATATTTACCAGCGTTGTTCAATCGTATACACAACCATATTCGTTCAGTGGAAGGATAAAACTAATTATCTGTCAAATCAGACATGAGCTAAGTGTTACCATTCGCGAAATAAGCACTTGTTGAAAAAAAAAACGTTAGATGGCGGAAGTTATTGCTCGGAATGTGACATAGAAGTGCCTTACAAGAGAGAAAACCAATTCACCTATCACTTTTCCAAAGTTCTTTTGGTTATAGAATAAAAAAAACTTTGGAACTCGCTTCTTCGAGACATATTTTCAAAGGACTATAATTTCCAAAAAATGTTACAGGATCTAAATAAAAATTTGTATACAATTTCTAAATCAGAAGCAGAACTCTTTTTTTTTTTTGAATGTAGACTATTACATATACATACACATCATGCACATATCGGTAGACACGAAGGATAAGAAATTCTGTTCTCCAATATGCTTGAACCAGTCGAATGTGATGCCCTATTTGGTGCATATCAATTCGTATTAAATATGCATTTCGTATGAATTGAATATGAGTACGAAAAGATCACATTCCACATACCCATTGGCATACCTTGTGGTATATTCAAGGCGATGCGATTGATTTTTGATTCTCAGCCCACCTTAGGCTCCTCTTATATTGACACACTTTTGGTGCCATTTACATATTTCCAGTTCAATTTGAATTCGAGAGTAATTACTTATAAATTTTGGTCTTGAATAATGTATAGAATGTCTTCTATGCATATGTTGAATAATTTTATAAAAGGAAACAAAATTAATAAAAAAAAAAACAGTGCAAGTCAAAAAGAACCATTGTAGTTTGGGTATAGTACGATTTCGAGGAGATTTCGTTCAGGCATCCACCTAAAATAAAAACCAGTTACCTATGTCCTTTGTACTTGTATGCAATCCTCTGTTCTGTTAACTATGTTAACTCGTAGCCTATTGGGCCAAGGAAGGTTAGACCAGGCTTGAAATATTGTTCCCATATATGGAGCTCGGTACCAAAACATTCACTTAACCTACTTGACAGCATACAGAGATGAGCAGTTCGACTTATTTGAGACCCTACACTCACATCGAATCTACAACCGTTGGTGAACAGAGGACAAGTCGGAGACCCTTGCTTGTTCTATGTACTTCCATGGTAGATGTTTCGAGGAACTCAAAGACATTATCCCTCGAAATGCAACTTTTGGGCGTCCCACAATGACCATACAGTTACACTTTACAACCACGAGGATATAAATTTTCCGAAACTCCTGGGGATATATTTCCAGAAAACTATATTTTGGGTTTTTTGCTGACAATATTGTTTAAAAAATACATTTAACTATTATGTTGTGCATTATTAAACAATGGCCTGTGCTCCTAATGCGTTTCGCCCCGATGTGGTGGGTGGGCTCATCAGAAGACGAACCAACACCTCTGCCTACAGGCACTGTTTACTGTTACTCAATTTTTACCGAGACTATGTGGAATCACAATCACAAAGTGATCGACCCTCTCTAACTTCGGAACCAATTGAGGCTACTTCAAACTTATAGTATTTACCAAGCTCATTAAAAAGGTCCACCTCACCAAATTCCATCTCTGTAGCGATAATGGTTCTCTCACAAACCACATAGAACTAGACCGCCAACTTCGGTGCACCCATCCGATTCTCCCCGGAATTAATTCCCCTGTCTGTGAATACGTGTGAAATGTCAAAATCAATGGCGGCAATGATTATTCCATGATATACCATGGGCCTAGGATTATTCAAGGATGCGTGCGTTAATGGCGATTCTTTGATTTTGTACAGCAACAATCCTGGGCCCGCAGCCAGCTTGTAGGCAAAGTCCGTTATGTGGGGGGAGTCGACGGTCTATTCTATGTGGTTTGTGCTCAATATACAGGATTTCAAAAATCACAAAAACCGTAACTGACTCACTCACTTAGATGATGGTCATCAAAATTATGATGAAGCACTTCCGGCCATTCTAGAATCCTTGAAATTTAGCAGAATGCTAGATCCTGTAGTGCATACACTGGGAAAAGCCGAAAACTTCAAATTTTCTATTCAGGGGGTGGTATATTTTAAGAAATAGTTATCATTTATTTATTTGTAGCACTTTTGGTTTCCCTAAAATGTTGAAATTTAGTAGAGTAGTAGGACTTGCAAACATTTTATATTCTCATTCAGGAGGCGTGGTATCCGCCCACTTAAAACGAGTTATTATTAATTATTTTGGCCACTTCCGATTGCCGGCCGTAGAGTGTTGAAATTTGAAATATCAAAAAATAAAAATTTGCCATTTAAGGAGCGAAATCTGTCCACTTAAAATATAAATAGAAATTAATCTAACTGTTAAATGAAATTTAAATGATAAATTACAAAAATAAAACTTCGCAAAAAGTTGTCAAATCACACCAAAAACATTTATGTAAAAAAAAGAGCCATAGCGTTGTTCCGGAGACATTTTTGAGTTGAGCCATTTCACACAAGTTTGAGCCACTTCAGCCAAGTTGTCTTTTATAGAGAAAAAATTTATGTGTGTAACTAGTCAGCCACGAAAAGTAATGAGATCTAAATGTACGCCAAGTTCTTAGTTTCAGAATGTTAAATGTTTAAAAAAAATTGGTAGTTTTACTTGGCAAGCTGCTCGACATTGAGTTCCTCACGTATTCTGGTATTTCTAATGCGATTTCCACTGGTCACACTAGCAACAACGGAGAAATTTCATTTCGGCAGCTTGTATCCGCGACATACGTATGTATCTATATCTACATATTTATTTGTGACATTTATGCCCTCGAAAGTGCAATTTGAGGTTTTCGGGGGTTGAACCGAGACAACTATATCAATAGTTAAGTAAACCAACGGCGCAGTCGTATAGAAATAAAAGTATAAAAAAATGATATACCCGTATGGGGATTGCCCTTGATGATTTAGAGTCGATGGCGGAGGATCGAGAGCTATGGAGGGTCCACTTAAGCAACCTGCACCCGCGACCCACTTAAAGGACAGGCGGACCATTGAAAATGAATGAAAAAAAAGGATGAATGAAAAAAAATGAATAAATCGGCGCATCAGGTCCGTACAGGCCCCCTAGGCCTAGCTTTTCACAGCCATTACTTTGTGTGAAACAAATGAAAGGGACCTACAATGTTATGCCGAGTCCAAACGTCTGAATTGAGAAGCTTTTTCAAGACAATTATACTCTCAGATATTTTGTCAGACATTCGCGAGAGGTGGCGGTGTGGAAGAAACCGATATAATTTGTGTTTTTCCTAGGAGCGAACCTGGGACCCCTCGCACAGCAGTTCAGCTTACGCACCATGCCACTGAGACACTGCGCCCAAAAGTACAGCACTTTTTAATATGAGAAGGGGGGATATCTATATCTGCCTTTTAGATGGGATGGGGCTGTTATTGACACTTGCTGGGTTTTGGCTATCATGTGCGACTTTTTCTTAAGTGTTTTAAATTCTGTTTTTTGCTACACTGCTTTCTTGAAAGTTGGTGCAATTATATGGTTCACCCGGAAAATATATTTGCAACAAAAACTTCTTTAGAAAATGCAAGGACACTATTGGATAGAGTGTCCGCATTTCGAAAACGTAACCGTTTCACGAGAGATTGGACTTTATTAACCAAACGTCTGAGGAATTTCCTGGTAGTATTCCAGGATACTCGTACACCTTGAGAATACGTATTAGAAGCATGATGGAAAAAAGGATTTTACAGTTTAGCACTCAGAAAGCAGGTTCAGTGGACCTATAAAAAAAATTAATGAAAAGTAATGACAAAATTATTGAAACCGCTCCTGTTCGTCTGCAACGAAAACTGTAAGCCGGCTTTCATACTCAGGCAATAAACAATTGGCATGGCAATAGGAGACACCGAGCCGAAAACTGGGTTTTCTCGAAAACCCTTAAAATTTTAATCGAAAACTGAAGTTTTCCTATACATATTCCAGTTTACCTTTTGTTTGAAGCAGTTTTTGATGAAAACAACTCGAAAACAATTTTCAATTGGACTTCTTGAGTTGTTCAAACAGACACACCTTTTGCAACATTTAGCGAGTTAAGCTAGTTCTCAAGTTCTAATTCAGTGCTGCCATTTCTATAATTCTGTTCAAGCTTTTTTGTCTACTAATTATGATCTTGTAATCTTTGCAGCAAATATTCAGTTATTTGGAATTTTGAGAACTGCAACACTCCTGTCACAACCCAATGCTTATTTCCAATGTTTTAATTTTGATCGTTATTTGTGTTAATTGTTTTATGCTTTCAACTATAAATTAACGATTATCAAGTACATTCATTAATTTTGTTTGTATATAAATAAATACGACATAAATTTAGTTACTAAAATGAACAGTCTACACAAATATTTCACAGCTAGTTTCACAGCTAATTGAAACGTCAAACAAAATCTCGGTTCGGTGTGAATTCATCGACGAGTTTTTGTAAACTTTTTGTCGAAAACTCAGTTTTCAGTGCGGTGGGTATTAGAGTTTTGTCCGCTGCGCAACCTCTCGTGAACTTAGGAAAACATCCGAGAGCATGCCTGTCATAGTACAGCAGGAGATCACACAAGCGAATGGTTGTGAGAACTAGGCCTAGGAAATTATACGGACCTTTTGAGCCAATTTATTTAGTTGGTAATTTTGACTTAAACTTAGGTAATAACAACATTCAAAGGTTAACTCAATGTAGGCGTCTAATCTTCTAGCTTTGATGAATGAGCTCCCATTTGCACCTAAAAGTTAAACAGCAACTGGACTCCTTTGGGAGAGCATCAATAATAAAACTACAGTACATCTATAATTATCCTTTGTCCATTTGGAAGCACAGCATGGTACAGAATAGGAATCAGAGACACCCAATTTGGTTCCCTTTTTAAATTATACCATTTGACAGTTTTTGACATTGTCAAAGTGGAAATATTCCCATAGTTGCAAGCCCCTAAGAGGACACCATTGAAAGAAACGCAATCTCCAAACAATATGCAACTAAAATTCTACTTTGGCTTTCGCAGTTCTCCAGTCTCCCTGCATCGAATAATATAGAAACCACGTCATCAGCTGGCGTTCCCTTTACCGTAATCCATTCAAAACACCTCGAGGACCAAACAAAACTTTCTAAAGTTTAACGAGTCATTGTTTTGCTATCAGTGCAACCACATAATGAAAACATTTGCACTTTGGCTCGAAGGAAAATTATACCTTCACCTCTGACTCTGTGCGTCTGCATAATTCTTCAGGACACAGGTTGCCATACGATCCTCTCGTAATCCGATGGTAAATGCCGTACTCGGTGCCATCATATGTTAGCACCTCTAGAACCGGATGTAAGACAAAAGTTCTCCGGTGTCACATAGTTGGAAACAAACAGATTGTTTCCGAGAGCGGCCCCCATGTAGTCGTATAGTGGTTGGTTGGTAGTCGTCCTCATCATAGGCCAAGTGTTGAATTGAAGAAAATAAATTCCTATAGTTCCGGAATGGGTACGACTCATGAATACCTAAGAACGGGAGTGACAGATTATGAGAGATTGGAAAAAGCAGGAGGGTCGGTCGGTGGGTATAGAGTGTTCGGTTCCTTTAAAAGCGAATAACAATGATGGTACCAGAGCTTGTATACACGGGTTTAGGGAGAATTATGTGCTCTCGGGCTCCTCTTCAGAGCGACAAAAACATTTTTGAAAAGTGTGATTTATGAGATTTTTTTCCATCTGGGAAAGGGTTCGTTAGGACGACGACGACGACGGCGACACAGCGACGCTTCCATTGTGTCGTAAAAGTGGAACATCTGCAGTTTTGGGGGTGGGTTATACATGTACAAATAGACAAATAGAACACTACAAAGGAAGCCATCGCAAATAACTGAAGAGCTTGGGATTACGCTGAAATATTAATGTTAAAGGAGGACTGTGCTGAGCTCTCTTTGTGTCAACGACAAAGGTGAGAGTGGGAAAAGGGATGATTTTGGGGATTTTCGCTTATTACTTGGTTGGCGAAATTGCAGGGGAAATAAAGTTGATAAGTATGAAATATGAATCCTTTTCCAAGAAAGCCTACAGAGCGCCTATATGCGTATACGGATGCGGGATGCAACATTTTTGTTAGTATAAGAACTGGGAATTAGAAACATGGACGTTAGCGAAGGCGGATGAAGATCCTCTGCGTCGTTTCGAACGGAAAACTCATTGAATGTTTTTCGGTCCCGTTTGCATGGACGTGCTTTGATGGAGGAGATTTAACAGCGAACTCTACAAGCTACATCGATCTGGTCAGAAGATGGCTAAGATAGCTAGGACATGTAGAACGAGGCACCAACAATCTAGCTCGAAGAGTCTTCGATTACAACCCTTAGGAAAAAAACCGTAGAAAAGGACATCGCCTTCGGTGGTACACACAAGTGGAAGGGGACTAATCAACTTGGAGTGCGGAACTGGAGGCGGTTATCCAAAAATCGGGCAAATTGAAGAGGTGTGTTGTTGAGGCTCAGCTCCACCCTGGACTGTAGCACCACCTACGTAAGTAAGTATAAGAACTGGGGTATAGTCGGAAGTCGGAGAGCAAATAGAGACTTGCCTGCTCTTTACGTCTACATGAGACTCTTCAAATATTAGGTCAAAATGACACCACGTGTAGTTATGGGCACAACATGTGTGAGAACATAAATAGTACCACGAGTCCTCTAGACTACGAAAGTTCTATACATATTAAACATTTCCAATGAACTCAGCGTGTGGAATCTGAAATGGAAACAGTGAATCTGGTAATCCTGATTCTTCCAATAATAGTACCTGTAATCGGATTCCTTCCGCTCTACTGTTAACATCCGAGTGAGGAGAAACTAGTGTCAAGAAAGGGTTCAGTTGTGATAAGGTTCGCCATTTGGAGAGCTCATTTTCGAAGTGCTGCTGCTGGCATTTGTTTGTCCTATTGTTCTTAGATTAGTACATCGGACCATATCTCACATCCGTATACAAAACAATATAACTGTCATAAGGAGCTTTCCTCTACTTTTCTTTGGTCCTCTCAAGTTTGCCAGATACAATTTTATGCTGTATTGATCTTCCTCCTAGCTATAGTCAGCAGGGGTATCTCCATCTTTTCTCCATCTTTTCTGTTACTAAACTAAGTCCATGGAGTTGCATACAGGAGTCTAATGACTTGGTTTAGACGCCATTGAGCATCTTCGCTGTCTTGAACGGTGATTACTACCGCGATATCATTTACTCGGCCGTAGAGGTACATATTTTGTTCCCAGCATTTCGACAGCGACTAACGCGGCGCGCTGCGTTTCATGAAAAGTTTTATCCAGTTCGTCTCCTTTCTGCACCCTTTATTTCAGACTTGTTGCCAAGTGACTTGAGCTGTATTTCCAAAAGATTTAAATCATATCAAGCATACATATAAGGGTCTGTAAGTTAATGGGTACCCGGAACCCGGGTCTCTTTCTCCCTTACCTTGGATTTACAGTGGTTATTACAATTGAGTATAAGTCCGGGGAGAATTTGCCTATCACTTTCAAAACCTCTGCTAGAAGGTATTCCGTCTAGTCTGTATGTCTGTATGTATTTTTCATAGAGCTTCTAGCGAATTTTACCCCCTACCTTTTAGTGTAGCTCCTCTTTTGGCTCGGAGGGGGGATTCTGCTGAGTGAGTTAAAAAATACTTAGGAAACTCTAAACAAGCCCTTTATAATTACGGCCCTAGCTCAATTGTGCCGAAACATGGACGTTAGCAAAAAAATTAAAAAATTCTTGGTCCTTTTAAATGAAAAACTCGTCGACTGATTGTCGGGCTCATTTGGTTTGAATAGCCCTTTGAGTTGTACAGGAACCTATAGGTCTTGTCAAAGAAGTGTGAATTTGTCCTCTCAGATGGCCAAGACATGTATACCCGCGAAGAGTAATCAATTCCAACCCGCGGCACAACGCAGTAGATACCCTCGACATAGGCGCACAAGTAGAAGCGGACCACAACCAACTTGGAAGCACCTATCTTTATTCGAAGGGAAAACAATGTTAGACAATGAAACAAAACAAGATGCGCATCAGGGACTACAATCTTTGAACTCGTTTAAATTTATTATGCCAACTGTGTTTCAGATCAACCAAATACTCAATCTCAACTACAAAGTCTAATCCTTTGATAAAAACTGAAAGTACCCAACCTGACCTCAATCAGTTACGAGTGTAACTTGGTCTCGTGTATCTGCGTTGCCGCATCATCAAGATGTCCTTTTGTTTACAGTACCGATCAATGTGCTCGCTTGTAATGCATACCCTTATAGATCATAAGTTGCTCTGCTCTATTGCAGACACCGATTTCAAAGCCTTACAAGGTTCCATTAATACCACTTGAAACTTAAAATACTCCCACTCGTCTTTTTTTGCTCAAAGGTACATACGATACAAAATGGTTTAAGCATTGAGCTCTTCCCCGCTCCTTTCAGTTTTTTTTTTTTTGTATCCCCAATGGGACCGAGAAATGCGCTGTGTGTTCGATTGGAAATATTCAATGAGTGTTCAAAGGCAGTGTTCTAAATCGTTTTGTTTTTACGGATCCCTCTATATGGATGTATCAAAAGTGGTATCCTCAAAGGAAAATGGAGCGGAACAAACGACTACTTAAGTTGTGTACAAAGGTAGACGTTATGTGTCTCGATATTGAATTGTTATTCCTTTTACTTTATTCGTGTTTGTTTTTTCAAAATTTCAATTCGCCCCAAAGTGGAGATTTCTATCTGTTATTCTGCCTAAGCGTAAACCAACAAAGGAATCACAATCAATTCAAATTTATGTAAATGCATACAAATTATTGATTTCTATTATCTCGGTGAAATATAAACTGTTGCCAACCAACCCTACATTTCTTCTTCTTCGTCGTTCAAAAAGAACAGTACGTCATCATTACGGTGAGCTGGAATGAGCTTCTTAAAGCTGTCTATAAACTTTGGAAAGAAAACTATCCCTAACATCGGCTGAGACAGCACCAAGCCTTTCCACTGGAAGGTGTTCATATCATGTACCGCAATGTAACAAATATCCTTGGACCGGTTGAATTAATTTTGTAAAGTCGATTAACTTTTAGGGTTGCTTTTCCTCCTCCTTCATGGTGCGAGGGCAGAAAAGTAAAGGTCCACCATTTGAGCTCGTCTAGAGGTCCCTTGTGTGCGTGTTGCTCAAATTTACATCTGTGTAAACATTTTTCCTCGAAAAGTTATCCGCATTGATATTTTTTATAATGACTTTCTTTCAATGATTCTCAATATCCATTGAATTGAATTATTTTCGTTTGCATCACCAATTCAATTACGTAATAGGAGGTAGAGACAGACGATGATGGCCAGGCGAACAATACGTTCACAACTCGCTGAATATTGAATCGAATTTCCTAATCTTATTGAAAATCGAAAGAAAAAAAAAAAAAACAAACTCGAAAATGTATCTCACATTATATAAAGTACCGCCTGTTGTGTCAGTGTCCGTTTCGATATGATTCGATTGTATGGAAACTGGAAAGTCTTAAATCAAACAGAATAATGCCTAAAAAAATGACAATTTATTTTGATTATCCTTCGATTATGAGACGCTTAAGTTATTTTCAAGTTTTATTTATATTCCTTTTCTCCGTTTCTCGTCCGTGTCACTCTGGTCAGATCTGAAACCGTACGAAGACGAGCCGAGGCATCGTTTTCGGTTCGTTGGAGACGAGAAAAAAAGTTCTCGAATTTCGACAGACGAAAGTATAGAAAAATAAATAAAATTTGAAGAGTAACAAAATAGGAAAACAAAAATGTAAGAAGAAAAAGAATTCATCCTTGAAAATCCATGATGCGTTAAGGGAAAAGAAAGAAACAATTTTTTTTTCTTTTTCTCAGTTTTATTATGTCTTTGGATATGGAATTTTTTAGGTTCTTTTTGTTTTTGTTTTGTTTTTTGTTTTTTTGTTGACGTGTCCATCACTTACTTCAGCATAATTGAATTTGAATTCACAAATTAGGCAAAGGTAAGCAATTGGAACTCAAGGAATTTTCGTCGTTTGAAGTAGGACCAAATTATCCCAATAACGAGCGAATTAAGTTAAAGGATTTTCAACCAAAACAACTGGAACTGTTGGCATTGGCATGTTATTGAGTTCACATTTTTCTGCAAATTGCTTTTGAATGCTTCAATGAATTTAGGGTTGTCATTTCCAACAAATGGCACGTATAGCCTTGTTTTACAGAACAGAAGCATCTGTGTAGGAACTCATTTTTTCAACAAAATTGATGTTTTTTTCGACAGCCCTTAGATGCATCTTTTTGTATTAGAAACTTTTAGATTTTCATTTTATTTGGTAATTACAGGTAATTTGCGGAGAAAAACTTAAACATGTCGATGTTACAGACCAAAAACATATCAAAATTTGACATACCTGCCAAACTCGTCCGTCTACGCAGATGGAGAAATCTCGCTGCTCCGTAAAAGTCAAAAAGAACACCGTGGAGCCCCTGGATGTCGAAAAATGCTTAGGTAAGACTTGAAACTTTGAAAAATTGTACCTTTGATGCTCACAAACATTCAGAGGTACCTAACATTTTTCAAGGTTCCGTTCAACTACTTGCATGTCCTGATGAGACGGACATTATCGGGAGAACTCAGTGAGATATCAGGATCAGCTCCGCGTTTCCACGTATTGAAACGGTTCAGGGAAATAAGTTCCCGGGAAATAAGTCCACTGAGGGACTCAGTTCCCCACTTTCGTGAAGTGGACTTAGTTTTCACCTTAAATAGGAAGATGGGAACTTAGTACACATTCAAAAATAAGAAGAGGGAACTAACTTCCAACATTTAGAATTGGACAAATCGATTTGGAAATAGCGCCCAGATTTAAACAACAAGATGGAAATTAAGCCCAAAAAGAATTTGCAGTTTAATACGTATGGGCAGCATGACCCTCCATACCTATTCCACTGTTGACAGTGAGAATTTACTTCACATTAAAAGGAAAATTTAAATTAAATTACTGTGAGTTTTCGGAATTTATTTCCCACCTAACATGGGAACTAAAGCTACGATTACAGGGCCATTTTTGGGATAACATTTTCGGCGTCATTTAAATTACTAGAAAAATGTCGGACCAAATGACATGTATTCAGTGCCATTTAAATGGCCGTGTGATCGCTCTTCAATGACGCCTTGGACAAACGACTAAACTGTTTGGCTGTTGCGTCATTTAAATGGCATCCCAACGGAAAATTTTAAATGACTCGCAGTGTCCGTCATTTGATTTTGGGACACAAATGACGACGATAGTCATTTCGTGTGATCGACATTTTTCCAATGACGAATCGTAGCTTAAGTGTCGCTCTACTGCGAAATTTTTTCCTGACGTCACAGCGCCATTTAAATGACTCAAAAAAATGGCCGTGTAATCGTAGCTTAAGTCCACTTTACGAATGTTGTTTATGTCGCACTAGGTGGGAACTAAATCCCTCAGTTGACTTAGTTCCCGGGTACTTATTTCCCTGCATTTATTAAAATATAAACGGCGAAGAAGGCCTACATATGCTGCCATAGGCAAATGACTCTCAACATCTGCAAGTTGGGCAAAACGTCACAGTGGACATACTTGGCAGTAGTTAAGCAGTTTTTCTATCTGGGCTCTACAATTAACCTCTAAAATGACATCGGTGCAAAAACCAAGCGAAGAATTACCTTTGCAAATCATTATTTTTTCGAGCTAAGAAGGAAGTAAAGCCAAGAAGATATTGTACAAGACCACAATCATCTGGGTTCTGCTAAATGCAGAAGCCTCGACTTTATCGGGAACAAAACATCTTGGCAGAGAAAGATTATTTCTTCAGGTGATTTCCGGCCCATGTTTAAATCGATGGAGAAGGAGATTTATCGATGAACTTTACGGGTTATACAGCGACGTTGACTTATGTAGGTATGTCGTTTTCGGTTGGTCGTCCAGAACCGTCAGGAAAAACTCTCCGCGATTCTGACTTCAAATCCATAAGCAAATTTCTCTTCTTTTCAGTAGAAGAACTGTCAGTTGAGTGCCAATCGAACGCTTTCAGAAGCGTTCGTATTGCTTCCGGACGGTTCTAAACGACCAACCGAAAACGACATTAATAAAAAACAGCTAAAAAAACAGGGTGTGGTAGAATAACGAAAGATTAAAAAAAAAGTTTTACATACTTTTTTAAAAGAAAATAATTTCTCTTCAAATAAATTTATTATTTAGCAATAGGTACGATTTTATTTTTTTGGAAAATAATTCGGGAAAGATGACGTTCGTTTGGGCGTAGATACGCATTCTCCCAATCGATAGCAATTCTCACACGCTCGATGTTCTCGGGAGTTCGCACTGAATTTGGTCTTCCAGGCTACTTTCATGTTTTTGATGAATTCTATTCAAAGTTTCTAACCAAATTTTGAATGTTACAGTCAGACGGCACCGGTCGATTGCGATTGATGTTCGAATGGTTCCGAAAAGCACGTATCAATTACCATTTATATAAAACGTCTTCAAAGCGTACAAGCGTTGCTGAGGGGAATGTGGGTGCAGTGGCTCAGTGGTTAGTGTGTTCGTGTTGGATTGGACTACTGTGCGAGGGGTCCCAAGATCGATTCCCGGAAAAAATCAAATTACATCTTAAGGTTCTTTTTCACTACATCACCTCTCGTGAACGTCTGACAAACGTCCGAGAGTATAACTGCGAGCTTCTCAATTCAGCCGTTCGGACTCGGCATAGAATTGTAAGTCAATTCCATTCGCCACAAAAATAAAAACTCATACAAACGAAGGGTGTTCGTCAACCAAATGCCGCTACGGGCTTATAACATTATTGGCTAAACGGGATACAAAACACACGCATCTTTAGACGGAGCATTTGTAACACTAAAGTGACTGCCGACTTCTCAACGGATATTTATATTGACAGTAGAAATTTGTAACAGAAAAGCAAAATATCTAATAAAATATATGTTTTTTAAATGTACATAATATTTATGGCCCACGCTGTATAACTTGCAGGTAAAAATGGCCGCGTTCCATTGACCGCTAAATGACTAGCGCCATGCCAAACTCCATATAAAAACAACTGACATTTCAACATTTGCTCTAGAGCTCTAGCACATTTTGTGAAATATCCTTTTCTGGGACATTTTTCAATCTAGCACAAAATGAACTGCTAGATTGAAAAAAAACAAGTAAAAGTGTTATCATCGGCCTGGCCGATGCTTTGATACCCTCCACTGAATAAAAGTCCTGCAAAATGTTTGCCACGCGAGTTAGTATGTGTCTAACATTAGTTTTGTATGGGAGGTAGCAGAACTACTTTACCGACATAGACAATTTTCAATACCAACCTGACGACGGTTAAAAAAAGTCCTTTCATAAAATTGCATTCACCTAAGTCGATTCGTTTGGACGCGAAGGTGTTTTCAACAGACAGAGAGATACATGAGTCGAATATTGGCTTTGTATGGGAGGTAGCAGAACTACTTGACCGACATGGATCATTTTTAATACCAACCTGACAACCGTAAAAATAAGACCTGTCACTCAATTTCAGTCGCCTAGGTCGATTCGTTTGGACGCTATCGTGATTTCAACAGGCGGAGAGACACATGGGTCTACTAATGGTTTTGTATGGGAGGTACCAGAACTACTTGACCGACATAGCCCATTTTCAATACCAACCTGACGACGGTAAAAAGAAGTCCTCTCACCAAATTTCAATCGCCCAGGTCAATTCGTTTGGACGCTATCGTGCTTTCAACAGACAGACAGACAGACGGACAGACAGACAGACAGACAGACAGACAGACAGACAGACAGACAGACAGACAGACAGACAGACAGACAGACAGACAGACAGACAGACAGACAGACGGACATGGCTAAATCGATTCAGAATGTGATCCTGATTCAGAATATATATACTTTATAGGGTCTCCGGTGAATCCTTCTTGGCGTTACAAACGTAATGGCAAAGTGAATATACCTTCCTGTGGAGGGTATAATAACGAACTGTCAAAACAAAAGTGAAAGTGCAAAAAGTCAAATATTTCCAATTTGGTGTAAAATGGGAATTCAAACTTCTATGTATTAATATACATTGTATCTGTTTATTTAAATTATAGTGTATTAATAAATATGTGGCATGAGGGCACAAAATACATTTCTAACTCTCATAAAAATGAAAAAATACGAATTTAAATTGGTTCAAATGTCACTTTGCCGCTGTCGCTAGATCTCTAGCGCCAGCGTTCCTCCATCAGGGATATTATGTGCTGGACAACAATGGAACGTGGCCAATGTCAAAGAACATTTGGAAATTTAAGCGGCCATAGACAATGTGTCATGTGCAAATTAAATGTCAAACTCCTCAAATTGCTGCAAATACTCGCTCACTCGATGTTTGCAATTCGCGCTCATATGAATGCACGCACGTCATTACAATGGATGCTGACCCATTTGCTTTGTAACTGTACGCTCTACTTTCTAACGGTACACTCTACTATCTGAATGTTACAGTATTGTTAGCTACATGCGTTCTATTCTGATTTCGCACTCTCAATAAATACTTTGAATATTAATTTCACAACCAAAAAACACTTCATTGGGGAATAATTAAAATAAAAATGTTTTATGCATGAAATTTACCACAAGCTGAACTGTGGATGCTCCTTCACTTATTGCTGTGCTGTGCACCTAATACATCTCATATTTCTGTGGTTTCTATACTCATTGTAAGGATGCTACAAACTGTTTGCGGGTTCAGTTCAGTTGGTGCTATTAGAGCAATGAATTTCCAGACATAATAAACCTCAAAGCTCATTGCAAACATTATGCAAAACTGTGCAGTTGAATTATTTAAAAGTGAATGTGCTAAGACAGCTCTAAGCACCATAAGAGAGAATAAATTCCACGAGGCAATTACTTTCATGAGTTTGACAAGTGACTTTGGAAATATACGAGAAAATGTCCTCGGAGAGCTTGGAAAGATATAATTCCCATTAATTGATAAATTGATCCCTAAACTGCGAATATTGACTGCAGAGACTTTCAGTGAGTATAGAAATCCTCTTCGTCCATCCATATCTTTAGAGTGTTTCTGGCTGGGTTTTTGGTAGGACAATAATTGAATATGCATGTAAACGTTTTCCGGCAACTTTCCACATTGAGAGTTATAAAAGCAACCCCGCATCCGTGTCCTTAATTAAAAATCAATTGATTTCGGCTTGGCTTCTGTGTGCATTCAACAAAGTGTCAAAATTGACGTCCAATCAATTTATTATGCAAATTTCCATTAACTCTATCCCAAACAAAAGGCCCACAACTGGTTGCAGAGGGAGGGCGAGTTAAAAAAAAAGCCAATTTTTCGGTGTGAAAGTAAATCAGTCAAACATCAAGACGGGTTGGATTTATTTTAATAAATAATTAATATTCAGTGTTGATTGTTGTAGGAATTTATTAAAATGAAGTCAAATTCCCTGCAGTGTCTGGCTGAAGTTGACGGTTTATTTATCGACTTGAAGCAGTAGTTTTAATTTAAGATGAATGTCGTTGAACTGCTGCTAAGCATTTGTGTTTTTGGCTTTAGGTTAGGTTAGACTTGATTAAAATAAAAAAGTAAATATAGTAGTTGGTGCAACAGGTCCTTATAGGCTTCTCACAACTTTGTGAAATTTTATGCCGTGTCCGATTGACTAAATTGAAAAGCTTTTTCAGGACAGTTATATTATGTACTCTCGCATTGTTGTCAGACGTTTGCGAGAGGTGGTGCAGTGGAAAGGGCCTTAAGATGTAATTTTGTGTTTTTTCACAGTGGAAGTTTAAACTACACATTTAGTTTAAACTTCAGTTTAACAATTAGTTCAATTTCACAGTTTGGTTTAAACCTCGAACATAGTTCATTCTGTAATTTAAGTTGAACTACAATATTCTGCCGTATAAACGTCAAATCACTTGACACAGTGTCATTTCAATTTGAAAGCTGCCGATTGTCAAAAACACAAAATATTTGACATTGTTCTTTGAAAGACAAGGAACGATTTTGGAAAAACATTAAGCGGTAAATTTAGTTAACTTAGTTCAATTGAACTGAAGTTCAGATTACATTGTAAAATCGAACGAGTTGAACTTCAAACTTAAACTCTAGTTCAGGTTCAGTTGAACTTTAGTTTAAACTAAACCGCTGTGAAACTGGGGGTTTAATTTAGAACGTTTCAAATCCAATTTTGACCAAACCTGCTCTGTTTGTTGCACCAGTAGTCGATCTAAAGTTTGATTTTCCGATAACATTCAGTTTTATCATCAGTTTGCAAGTGGCGATCGAAATATTTAAGGTACCTTTGACTGGTAGAATAGGTAGTGTATAGTTCTATGTTTGGCTAAATAATTGGCCTTACAATTTCCTGGGATGTTTCTATGGCACAGGACCTTGAATCGCTCTGCCATCTGACTAAGAGATGAGTAAAAATCTAGGGTTAACCAGAGAGTTTATAGAGACTGACTTCAAGCACTTGATTGATGGTGTACCCTAGAATATACGAATATTAAGCCTTCTTTTTAGCCAGCATAAGACTTCTTGTATCGCCATTAATTTCGGCTGTAATAATATCGGAAAGACGGAAGTAAAGACTAAAATTTAATCTATTGGAGATGGCATCACTAACATATTACCTTGTCCAAAGTTGTTTCATCTATGAAGAAGTCGATTGATTCATCATCTATTCCATCTGGTAGGAATTGTAGCTTAGAAGTTTGTATCTAACTGGAGCAGTCAATGTTTCTTGGAAGAATCCTGAATATAGCTGCAGTTGTCCTCTGCGTAAGTTGGTTTAAGGTTGTCTGCTAAAAATGTAATAACTTGATTTTATGTGCATTGCGCGAACTCGCCAAGCGCCCTTGCAATCAGATACGAACTGCGATCTTAACTCAATACGTCTGACTCACTTGACGAGCTGCAATGTGCAGACCTACACTAATTCTATGACACCTTTGAGCAGGAGGGATTTCCCTGCTCAATGAAGCTATACCTGGTTTGCGTGTTAACAAATGTCAATGAATTTCAAATAAGAAAGAATGTCTAGTTCAAGGAAAGTAATGGTCGCAAATGCCCCACTGACTAGTGTACAATCAAGCTGTTCTTTGAACTTTGCTTAGATTTTCACCAGATATCTCTTTATCCAAGGTAGTCGACCAAACCATCAAACCACACATACAGATTTGTTTTATGACCAATGTATAGGCCCCAATTATTCTCTACGGCTTTTTTGCTAAAGAAAAGTGCAACAACTGCATTATTTATAACTCAGTTCGGCCTTGAGCTAACTTTCAGCCAGAAATAAGACCAAAAGTACTTATCTTCAGTAGAAAACGTCAACTTTGTGTCACTGTTATAAATAGATGGTCAATGTATGGAAATTTTAATTTCCTCTAATAGGACATGATTGTGGGTGTAGTAGCGCAGTGGTTATGTGCGGGACTACTGTGCGAGAGATCCCAGGTTCGATCCCCGGAAAAACACAAATTACATCTTAAGAATTGTTCTACTGCGCGAACAGAGTTCTCGCGAACTCTGACAAACATCCGAGAGTATGACTGTCCTGAAAAAGCTTCTCAATTCAGTCGTTCGGACTCGGCATAAAATTGTAGGTCCCTTCCATTCGTCCCAAAAATATAAACTCACACAAACGAATTGTTGGGTGTCTTCCGCCTTTTGCGCCATCTATTTAGTTATTTTTAGGACATGATTAATTTTTTGGGGGGCTAAGGCTGAATATACACGTCGATTGGTCCATATTATTAGCTTGCTAGGAGCGTATTGTATAAGTTTCTATAAGTTCCAGAGAAGGGGAAATGGATCGAGTTTCTCTACTGACAGATCTTCTCCGATAGCAATTGAGAAAGCAATTATAAAAAAATATTTATTATTCCCGTACTGTTACAGGGCATGGACTTTGTCAAGGACAGATAAAAACACACATATTTGCTTAGAGCGGAAAGTTATCCGTGTGACTTTTGGTCCAGTTTGTATAGATTAAATTTATCAACTAAGATGAAGCGCCCATTATACTCTTAAGTTGCATCATGAAATACCAGTAACGCCCAAGATATTCCATCAGTTTAGATCGATAGCTTTCATGCTTTGACTACCGCAGACATTCGAATATACATATCTCCAAAACGAACATATCTATAATAAGAAATGCTAAACCAAACACTTAGCTCCAAATCCCATTAACGAAAATTTGCTCCTATTTCTCAAGTCAAAGGCAAAGCGCCGCATAAAGAGAAGTTTCCTTAAGGAAACCTTTTCCAATCACACGCTTTGTCAGCAACAGAGTCGCAATCGCAGTAGGTTCCCACTTCATCAATGTGCATCGAGCAAATCGAATGGCGGATGTTATACACAAAATCAACTTCAAGTATTGTAGCTATCTGCATTTCAACCCTTAAGTAATTTTCCCAACACATCTCCAAGGATTAACTTTGATGAAAGGGGGAACTTTGTAAACTTCAATCCGCAAATCAAATCAACTGAGTTTTCCTTTTTTTGTTCGTCCTAATTGTTGGCAGAGGTTGTCGAGCACAAAAAAAAATATAAGGTTTGGCATATAAAACCAGAAAAAACAGGAAAGCCTTTATGAATAAAATGTACTGTATCTATACTTCACCTAGTGGCTGTAAATCCAAACTATTTATGGTCTTGAATTCCAATCACGAATTTACGCTTGTCTTGCATTTTCAGTAAGTTTTCGTTTGTTTTTCCTTCACTTTTCCATTATCGCACTTCGTTGGCCTTACGAACGTGTTTCTTGCGCCCAGACCGACAAACGGGTAGAAATTGTATTCTCGCATGTTGCCTCTGCCGCCTGCTAACTTTTACGAAGGATCACAGAGTAAACAGCCAGGAAAACTACAACTCCGACATGTGTGTGCCTTAATTTACTGGGAGGGCGCTGTGGACTTGATTTTTACAAAAATAACACGAATGAGGTGGAAAATGTATAGTGAGTAGCAAAACGTATACAAATAGGGAAAAAGTTTGTTTTAAAGTCAAAGAAAAACTAGTTGAATATTGAGACAAGAGTGTTATTAGGATCTGTTGGGGGTGATTAACGTTTCATGAGGTTGCAATATAGAGGAGTCGTTTTGTATGCACGAGGAAACAACTTATTTGGAGTTTTATATGGAAGGGAAAAACAGAATAAAAATATGGGCGGATGTGGTCGTCTTATTAAATTGGATGAAGTGTGCGAAAAAGAACAAGGCTCCGTTATTGGACCTCTCTAATGGAACATAATATATGAACGATTTTTGCGACTAACGCTACCGCAAGGAGTTAAGGTGATGTGGTTACTATGGTCCAACACATTTACTAGAGTCCGCAATGGATGAAGCAGTCGAAGGAATCAAAATCAAAGGCTAGAAACTGCAGGCCTAGAATCAGCTTACCGCAAGTTCGAGTCTGTCTTGATAAATCAGTCTACAGACTGTGGACTGCAAAAAATTTCGAGTTGAAAACAAACAATTAGGTCTAACACTAGCAATGCGAGGTTATAGCTGCAGTAATTATAACAACATAGAACATTAAAATGATATTAAACAATACGTCTGTCCCAACCGACATTTAATTATGCATTTTACATGATTTTTTGACTGGCAACACTGTCAATTTCGATGATGCCGTTGTGAAATCTATTTAAATTTTAGTTGATTTTAACTGACACTTTTGTGGACTCTACTACATCTGTTTTACTTTGTATCTCTTTTAGCTCAACGCTTTAATTGTGAAGTAACTTTAACTTTCTTTTAGCTCTTTTTCAATCACTTTCACTGGCCGCATTCCATTGACCGCTAGATGACTAGCGGCATGTCAAACTTCATATTAAAAAAACTGACATTTCAGCATTTGCGTTAGAGCTCTCTCTATCACATATTGTGAAATAAGAATTTTTTTCAGGAAGTTAAGTAAAAGCCTTTAAAAAATCAACGATCTGTCAAAAACAAATCTATCAAAGTATAAAATAATCAAAATTAAATGTTACTTCGCCGTTGGCGCTAGAGATCTAGCGTCAGCATTGCTTCATCAGTCTCTAGAATTATATGGAGAAATCAAAAATGGTTGTCGCACTCGCTCCGTTTCGCAGTCCTATCTATTACAAACAGTGACGCAACAATTTGAATTTCAACCGTTTTATCTGGTAAATTTACTTACGCCTAGTAAGTGCATTCTATGGATAAATCCTAGATGGTTGTCATTTTGTTTCATTTATTTTTCGTTCCGAACCACGTGCGCTAGTATGTTGGCTATCATTTTCTGGGCAACATTTTTACACAATTATATTCGTCCCATATCCGGTCAACGATTCTTTATTACCATTAAAATACCCGCAGTTGGCAACGCTCTTTTTGCACTGCTCAACTGGAGCTACGCAGCTAAAAATATCAAATTTTCATTTCAGACTGTACTGTATTTAGGTATCTGTCAAAATTTAGCGCCCCGATTTATGGTTCGGCACATATTCTAAAGCTAAATTATGACAGATCGTGTTTTTGTGGTACGAAAAGGTTATATTAGTTATGTCGTTTTCGGTTGGTCGTCCAGAACCTTCCGGAAGCAAGCGTTCTTCTCCTGAAAAGAAGAGGAATTTGCTTCTGGTTTGAATTCAAAATCGCGGAGAGTTGTCCTCCGGACGGTTCTGGAAGACGAACCGAAAACGATATTAGTTTAGTTAGAGCCACTTCTCGATGAGAGAAGCACTTACGCCGCTTTTGGACCCATTGTGCATACCACTGAGATTTGGGGACCTCTTTACTGGCTACTCATGTAAACCATTTGTTGCCAGTTATAAAGCTACGAATGTTACCAGCGCTGGTATTACGTAGAATCTAGATCATTGATTTGATTGGGAAAATAGTTTCCTAAGTGAGACTTTCTTAAATTGGCTAGGGCAGTGCAACTGTAAAGAAAGTGAGTGATGGACTCATCCTCCTCTTCATCTCTACAGCTTCTGCAAAAGTCATTATATAGCAGACCGAGCCTTTGCGCGTGTCTACCTAATATGCAGTGCCCGGAGATGTTATTAACGACTTTCGAGATGTTGGATCTTTTAAGTCGAAGAAGATCCTTGGATATCTATCTATCCAGAGCTGGCCAGGTGAGCCTAGCAGTATTACAGTTTCCATCTGAAACTTGCTCTGCTTACTGCGTCCGCGTGAATTATTTGCTTAGCGTAGAAGAGTGGTGCATACCTACACGTTGTGCAGACTTATACAATCCACGCTAGAGGAGCCTAGCCTTGCTAGTTATTCTACTGCACGAAAAGGTAAATGAGGATGAGTTTTTCAAGGAATAATATCTCTACAAGGAATACCTTGAAATTGAGCAAATTTAAATCAGAGAAAAGTTTTAAAACATTTTAAGCATCGGCGTCGATGCATTTTTGAAGAAAGTTATTTCAAAAGAACTCCTGTTTTTTATTACACTTATCGACAACGGACTTTATGTCAAAATTTATTTAGCAATTTAGCTAATTTTTGGAGAGAAGCTAAAATCTAGTTTTGCTGCAGCAAAATTTTATATAGCAAAAATAATACCACTAAAAGAAATATTCAAAAGCTTATGATTATGACTCTGTTGGCAACCTTTATTGTGCAAGTTTTATTTCGGAAAATATTGGAAGCAGGCTTCAATTCATTCTTTATCCAAATTAGGCTCCAGTTATAGCTATCAGGAAAATGCAATAGAAAAAAAAATGTTTTTTGGAGCACTTAAATTTAATGGTTGAACTCAATCTTGGTCTTAAAATGTTGCTTTTAAATTATAAAGTTAGTTCGTCAAAAATAATTAAGCAATTGATCTTTAAATTTTTAAATTTTCTAGAAAACGAATTTGTTAATTTTTCCGTATGTAAAACTTTTCATGTTCAACTTCTCAGTCACTACCACAATATTTTTCGCTGACTTTATATGATATGCTATGGTTAAATTTTTCAGTATTGTCCTGTACCGTGTTTTTACGGATGCATTTTACGGATAGCTATAAAACCGATGAATTATCAAATGGTAGAACCTTTATCATGGTAGAACAGTCAAATTCAATACTCTTTTGCTTTTAGATTTACTAGCTAGTCTGACAGTGGTGTTTTAACTTTTTTGTTAAGCTAATTCATGAAAATATGAAAATGATATTATTTCATTATCCGTAGCAGCATTCAAACGAATTTTCGCAAACCAAAAAATCCTAATTAACACTATGAACATTTTTTTTACTGAAGATAAAAACGAATGTTGCCGGTCTACAGTCACAGGATGCAATTTTTTTCATTAAAAAAGTTTTCCTTTTTTTTTTGTTTAAGATTTTTTACATGAAACACACGGATAGAAGAGTCAACTCAACCTACAATATTGTATGCGAACTTTAATGCATAAAAAAACACATTCAGACATTTGAGTTAAATCGATTTAAATTTAAAAAAGTCCTTTTATACGTAACATATTTTGGACATTTGTACTAATGGACTAAACAAATCTAGAATAGGTAGGCATTATACAGAACAGAGTTCATTTTATTACTGAAAACGTGAGAGGATATTTTAGTTTCCATGCACCACTTTTTTTGGAACAAGGACTTAATAGGATTTGTTGATGGGTATATAGTGCAAGTGCGTCTGAATTTTGATGGAAAGCTGCTTGCATAGAGCTGCAGTTGTGTAATGTAATTACATTGAATAAAAAATGCAAGTTCGTCTGACTGATTGTATGAGTTATTAAGCGTTGGACATTTCTGTTCGCTTTGTCCTTAAAATATTAACTCCCGTGTGGATCCTTCGATCTTCATTAAAAGTTCCTGTAGCGCAAGGCCTACGTTTGGCTTTAGTACGTACTTCGTGTTGGGGTATATTTAATAAAGACCATAATGTTCCATGTTTCAAAATTAATAAAATCTACAATGATTTTATTTTATCACAATACCTAAGTTCAATTTTGGTAAAAATAAACCAATTAAAGACCATTCACATGAGAGCGAACGAACGAATTAATGAAATGCGAAAAAACCTCTTTCGATGCATTTATGAACTAAAAATTCCACATTTTACTATTCTAAGCATACGGTAATTAATTATCCAATCAAAATGTGTTAAGAAAACCAGTTTATAAACAGTTTAAATAACGAAATTTCGAATTCCGAACTTTTTGCCGCGAACGAAAACACACTGGCGCGAATTGTCAGTCTATTCGCAATCCACATCATTTAAATCGCGTTCCACAAAGTAGCGAATAAAAAATTCGTTCGAACTTAACCTTATTCCAAGAGGAGGATATCTTGGAATAATAAATTGTGCAATTTTCTGTTTATAAATGCATTAAAAGTGGTTTGTTAGCATTTCATCAATTTGTTCGTTCGCTCCCATGTGAATGGTCCTTTAGACTACCACATCGGATCTTGTTATTTTCCACCGGGATAAAGAGTGGTAGACGACGACCGCGATCGCCTCTTTGACTTACTCGGATCTAATTTTATCATCGGTGGTGACTTTAGAGCGTAATACACTTTCTAGGGTTCAAGATGCAATTTAACGAGAGGCAGAAAGTACAAAGCCAGTATGAAGCGTGGAGTTCCAGTATATTGGCCAACTGACAAAAATAAAATCCCTGACCTCGTTGACTTCTTTATAGCAGAAAGGATAACCAAAAATCTGGGGCCGAATCGTCTCATCCGCAAACGAGCAATATGTGCCAGAATTTGTTTTTATTTCGAGAAATCGGTTGATTCCGTGAATATACAGCTCGTTCACGGATGTGGCGATTCGGCCCCTGACTAAAGTTGAAGAATGCTATGATCTATGCTCAGACCACTCAGCAGTCACTCTGTAAATATGTAGGTGTAAATGTAGCAAAAAAAGAACGACCGCTCAGGTTAACTAGTAACAAAACCATCTGGGACGTTTTCAGAAAAGACTGCAAGGAAAATGTTGTATTAAATGTACCGCTAAAGACACCGCTTGAAATAGAAGACGAAATTAATAATTTCGTGGAAGCCAATCAAGGCGCAGCGTGGAAAAATACTCCTTGTCGCAAGACAGCAACACGGAACAAGAAAGTCAAATATTATCAACCTGAAATCAAAGACCTCATAAGAGAAAAAAGGACAGCACGCAAGAGATGGCAACAATCTCGAGCGCCCCTGATAAAACCTATCTGAACCACCTTTGCATTATATTACAAAAAATGCTGCAGTATTCAAGAAATCGCGAGAATTCTACTTAACCTCGAGAGTTTGACTGCTGATAAGAGTTCGAACTACTCACTATGGAAAGCCTTGAAGTTCATAAGGAAACCCGTAATGCAATCCCCACCATTAAGAAAGGCTAACTGCGAATGGGCAAAAGGAGATATAAAGAAAGCGGTTTTATTTGCCGAGCATCTAGAAGAAACCTTCGAGCCGTTCGATGGACAACTATTAATCGAAGAATCGAATGCTAATACGTCATTTGACAACTATCAGCTAAAAGCTGTATCTCTATCCGAGCTCAGAATGCCTATAAGAAATCTGAAAATAACAAGGCTCCAGGATATAATCTAATCACTGGCGATATTTTGAAGGAGCTACCGAAAAAAGCATTAATAAAGCTGAAGTTATTATGGTTTCGAAACCGGGAAAATGTTCAAACGATAAGAAATCATATATGTAGACCCATTTTCCTTCTGCCGATAATAAATGCCGATAAAATTTCTGTTAAAACGAAATTGAAGAAAAACACTTGATCCCGGATCATCAATTCGATTTTCGGGTCAAATGTTCCACAATCGATCAGGTGTAAAGCTACGATTACACGGCCATTTTTTCGAGTCATTTAAATGGCGCTCTGACGTAAAAATCGCGTCACAAAGCAGTCATTTAAATATCGTTCTGTGTGACTAGGAAAATGTCGGTCCAAATGACATGTATTTATATTTAGTGCCATTAAAATGGCGGAAAAATATAGCCGTGTGATCGCTCTTTAATGACGCCTAGGACAAATGACTAAACTTTTGGCATCCCGTCATTTGATTTTGGGACATAAATGACGATGATAGTCATTTCGTGTGATCGCCATTTTTTGCGCCATATAAATGACTCAAAAAAATGGCCGTGTAATCGTAGCTATACAAGAGATATACCAACAGGATAAAGGGACCATATCGTAGCAACGTTCGCAGATGATACCTACATCTATCCTCGCAATGGATGAGTCAGTCGAATCATCAACGCGAAAACTCCAACGAGATCCAAACAAAGTATGCAATTGGACAAAGACCTGGCGAATCGTCCTTAACGAGACCAAGTCAACGCATGTCAATTTTACATACAAAAAGGTAAACAACCTACAACCTACTTATTTACATTAACTCGGTACGAATACCGTATGCAAACGAGGCAAAAGATCTAGGAATGACCGTAGACGCAAAATTGAAGTGGAAGCCACACGTTAAAAAAGAGCGCGTGCAGCTCGAAATCATGAATGAAATGAGAAATGTATTGGCTACTCGGAAGATATTCGAAACTAAGTTCTCTGGAAATGACAAACCTCGAGCGCCAACTACAAAGAACAAGACCGTTCGACCTAGCGCTGTGAGGAAAAACCGCATATAATGACTGTATTAGTAGGTGCGTTCGCTATACCTACCTAACCCGATTAATAAATACTACAGAAGCATAAACTATTTGTTAAGGTAACTTAGTCGTAGTCATCACATAACTAAAACATTAGAGGAACAAATTTCTATTACTATGGGCGCGCACGGCCGGTTCCCATAGTGCCTCTCTGGGGGATGAAGTTTAGACCTTAGGAATATATTGGCTGACACCAATGGCATAACCAGTTTAGATAATACCAACAAAAAAAAATTGTATCAAAATTTTCAATTTCCAGTGAATCACCGTGCTTACCATTCCCTTTGACTGCCCTCATCTCAAAAAAAGGGGAATTCCTTTAAAAATATCGATTTTACTGCGTAACAATCCCCCTTCGGTGTCCATTGAGCCTTGAAAATAACATTATTGCATCAACGTCAACATTGATTTTTATTTTCCATTTTATCCGTTCAACAGCATCGCATCGGTCAGACGATTTTGTTACGTAATCCCCAGCGGATATTTTGATACCAATGTCAATTCCAAATCAAATAAATCTGTGTCATCGTTCATTTGAAGGAGCGCTATTCGCAATGCTTTCAACTGGATGGCAATCAAAACAAATTGCCGACCAAATATAGCACGACAGCAACCGATGGGTTTATCTACCCTCCCCCGACCAGGTTGCATTTGAAGTAAGACTCTCCATTGTGCGCACCATTAGTGAAACAACCCACAAGTAAGCGAAGTGATCGTCTTTGACATAATTCATCATTCACCCGTCGAGGACATTACCAATGTTGTACAACAAGAAACCTACGGCGGCGCCTGCTTCCAGGCTTCACACTGGATTGATTAAACGTATTAACTTGGGCCACTTAACACACGTTCATGGCCTTACATCAAGTCGACGACGAGTGGGCTGTAGGGCGTGGGTGTGGGTGAATTACTAAAACCATAAACAGTGCCAAGTTTTCAAGACTTCTTCATCCCATGTGCTATGTGAAATGAAAACGAATAAACTTTATACTTCCCCTGGCTTTCTGGCATTCCTGATGGCACTGATTCCATGGGTGGAGATTAGCTCTGGCATAAGGTTGTGTACCAGCGGTAACCTCATTTGCCTCTCAACCGCAAAGTCATACTCGTACAGTGCCGATTTGCTCGTCGCCATTCATCCATTCAGGCAGTAGTCGGTTTGAAGTTGTGGTTTTGGATAATACCCTATCATCGTAGTACAGGGCAAATGACAGGCAGGATACAAATTGACGTTTGGGGCTTAATGGATTTTAAGCTAAGGAGGTGAAAATGACTTGCAAATTTCGGTATACGTCAGAGGTTTTAATGGGTAAAGCTCTGATATAGAAGCAAATGTAGAAATGTTGTACCTTCTGTGATAATTATTTTGGAAAAACTGCGCACACAATAAGAGTCGGAGTTTGAAAGGAATATTTGATACGTAACTGCTGAATCATATTTCCTTTCGTTCGATCTGGAAATTATGACTAGTCATGGGATAGAGGAGTACCTTGTAAATATGTATAGTGAAATTATTTCAATTGGATCCAGTGGTTGGTTTATTTCAGTTGAATTGACCTTCACTTTAAGCTTTGGTCTTTTTAAAAAAGATGGTTCTTGGAAATCCTGAAATAATGTAGGTAGATGTGTTTTTTTTTATATGTTGTACTACCAAGTTTCTGGTCAAATAGGGCGCCGGTGCATAAATGGGAAAATGTGTCACATCAGAAAATTTTGATGAATCTGATTTGGTCACATAAAGTGGGCTATGTATGTACATAATTTCATTCTGATATGTGGTATGGTAACAGTGTAGGGTTGGGGTGGGTAGTTCTTCGGATTCGTTAGGAAGGGGGGACCAAAGGAAAGGAGATGCAATATTATAAACAGGAGATTGTGTATTTGTATTTTTATGGCCAATTCTTCCCCGAGTATTTTGAGCTATCATTTATCTTTCTACACTAGAAAGGGCTTGCTTCTAACTCTTACAAAGAATTCTTTCGAACAGAAATCACTGCAAGTGAGCTGAATCTTGCATTCTCCATAACGCTTCGGGATACTGTTCTAATTCCCTACATAATTGAAAAGGTCTTTCAACACTAGCTGTGGTCACTAGAAGCATGGCGAAAACCGTAAGCAAGAAGTTTATAGCTCTAAAGTAAGTCTTGTCTCATACATATATCAAGCAATTCCAAAACTTCGGGAGAACTTTTACAGCTGACAACGAAATTACATTATCGAAGTAACATATTAGCTCAACATATCAAAGGGCACGGTAGTGCCCCAGCCAAGTTCTCTAGTAAAGGCACTAACCATTTTTACAGGAACAAACCTCAGGCTGTTTTCGACAGCCCCCCTCTAACTTCGGAACCAATTGAGCCAGAAACTCCAAATTTGTAACATTTACCAAGCTCATTAAAAAGGTCCACCTCACCAAATAGCATTAGTGGTTCTCAACATAGAGGACTTCAAAAATCGCAAAAACCATAACTGACTCACTCACTCACTCACTTAGATGATCATCAAAATTATGAAGCACTCCTGGAACTCCAGTTGCCTTAGAATATTGAAATTTGGTAGAGCGATAGGACTTACAGTGTACAGAAAGAAAAAATTGTATATTCTCCATTTAGGAGGCGTGGTTCCCGCCCACTTTTGAAAATCGGTTATTATTTATTTAGATAATTAGTTTGTAAATGGAAGTGGAGTCTGTTAAGGTTCCTAGATATGATCTAAGTTCAAGGACAGTAGATGACAACGGTGAAGTCAGTAGTTGTCATTTGGTGACAGCGGAATCAAAAGTAGCACCTGTGAAAACGCAGAGTCTACCCAGGGGCCCAATTCCGCAAGCGTGCATATTTTGCCCGTGCACACAGTTAGCAAAACTCACCGACACGAGTAGTTTACACAATTTCCAATTCACGCGATTCCACAAGACGCTGTGAGTTTTTAGGCGCTGAACGAATGCCCCTTCTTCAGCTGAGAGAGCTGAATTTAGTTTTACGTTGGTTTTCCTTTGATTCTTGCTTTTTTAAATTACTCTCTCTGCCGCTCTCATTATTTTGTTCATCCATTCTCCGTTGTCTTGTTACTTCTTCGATAGTATCTGGTTTACTGGGCCTAAATTTGTTTATCTACCAGAAGAATGTTGGCCAGAGAAAAACGAGACGAAAGGGATAAATAAAACTTTTCGCTGAAACGGTAAATGCAAATTGGGTAAGTAACTATCTTCGTTTTAGTGATGTTCAAAAAACGCTTCATATTTTTGCTTAACAAATTGAAAGAGGAAAGAACAAAGAAGGGAGCTTAATTTCTGTACTGAAGAAAACAGGAATTCGAACAAGATCACATCGGCGATGTATTTGGAAGAAGCCTTATTAAGAATAATTTGGCATATACAAAGAGAGAGTTTCAAAGATAAAATTCATCAATTGGAAAGGAAGCAAATGATCAGCCCTGCGAGTGGTGTCAAAAATTAAAATCCCTTCCTTGACGAAAGCTCTTTATAGCTCCTCCGAGTTGGTGGGCGTCTGCAGAATGCGGACAATCCCTATGTCGTTAAATATCCTATCCTCCTTCCCGAATCCCACCCCTTGTTAAATATCTTTTTGTCTATTTTCATAGAAGGAACTACCAAGCTGGACCACAAGCATTAGTTGAAATAGTTAGACAGCGTTTCTGGGTGATAGATGCTGATAGCTGTCTACATTGTGTTAGATACAAACCAAAGATGATGAGCCAGATCATGGGCTACCTGCCTGCAGATAGAGTATAACCTGCCAGGCCATTCCAGAAGACCGGTGTGGATTTCTGTGGGCCACACTTAAACGTCGATGGCTATGAACATGCAAGTCACACGCTGCAGTTTTTGTGTGCTTCTCAGTTAAGGCAGTTCACCTGGAAGTAGTTCCTGACTTATCTACGGAAGGGTTTATAGCAGCGCTGAAGAGATTCGTCGCGCGCAGGGGTTTGTACCAAGGTCAGTACTCCGATAATGATACCCACTTCGTGGGGGCCCGCAATAAACTAAAGGCATAAAAGCAGCACTTTTTGGAGTAGCAGACTCGAACAAGGATCGCTAATTGGTGTGCTGCAGAATGAATCGAGTTTCATCATATTCCACCTAGAGCGCCTCAATTTGGGGGCTTATGGGAGGCTGCGGTGAAATCAGCGAGGAATCACCTCTATATAACAGCTAGTGAAGCCTGTTTGACGTTCGAGGAGTTAGCAATAGTGGTGCCAGAGATAGAAACGGTTTTAAATTCTAAGCCCATATGCGTGGTGTCTAATGATCCTAGCGATGACTGAACCTTTGGTTACCGACTGTAAGGCGTCTTCGTTGAATAGGTGGCGGTTACTAACAACACTTTTGGAATCGTTGGTCCAAAAAGTATCTGTTGGAGCTGCAAAAGAGGGGTAAATGGTAAACTTCGTTAGAAAATATCACAATCGACGCGGTCGGTTGTGTTAATCTGGGATGACAAGACTCCTCTTGGTACTAAAGAGATGCCAAGATAGTTTTCTAGCTTTCCTCTGGTTTATAATTTTCAATAATTTAAAAGCCTTGTATTTTTACTCTTTTTAGGCCTTTCGCCAAGCATGAATAATGCAGTTTTTTCACAACCACCTTCATCTGGTTTGCTTATTCTCACAAGAATATAGGTAGCATTGCACTTTTCTCTTTGATTGTGAATGACAAAAAAAAGAAAATTCAGTTTAGGAAAACGTTATAATAATAGTCATTTATTCAAGTCAATAGAAGCGATCTCAAATCGATGTTACCCGCTCGGTGGTTGCTAATAGAAAGAAAAAGTAAAGCAAGCGAAGCAATATGCCAGAAGGGCCAACGGTATTGCTCTCCCACGAAAATGCCGCTGGTCGGCTGTTGTGATGTTTAACAGGCACCGCACCGGGTATATAATTTAAGTACATAAGTTTATATTTTGGTATGAGAATCGAACATAGGGTCATATACAGTATGTTTGGCAAATAGTATAAGTAGATATAAATTTTATAATTTTAGTAATTTAAGTTCAATAGATTTTTAATAGATTAATATAATAAGAATAGATTAGAAATAAATATGTAAGTCATTTCCCAACACTCTTATTCAGTATGTTTGTTTTTGAATCCCTCATTTTTCAACTACATTATTTGAAATGTCATTGTAAGTATTCCCTTTTTTGTTGCAGATTTATTCTTTCAACATTTGCAACTCTTTCTAAAGATTATTTAATTTCTTTAAGCAGTTTCTCATTAAGCTGCATAAGCTCATACCTTTCTTTTAAATATTTAGCCTGCAATATTTCATTAAGTTCTTCATTTTTAGATGGCGGTGTTCTCTCTACTATTTTACTTCTCCCGAAAGGATCGTTAGTAAGCAAAAAATAGGAGGACCTCCAGAATCCATGGACCAACCTCCAAAGTGGATAGATCTACCAGTTTAACTGGCCTACCCTCTGGGGTATTAATCTGTTTTGTTTTGTTCATTGCATATTTGTTTTTTAACGAAAGGTTACAACTTTTTTTTTATATCTAAGTACATTTTAGAAAAACTGAGAAAGTTTTCCTTACCGTCTTTAGGGTGCTATATACCAAAGAACCTAACTTGCCTTTGACTTAAATAATTTCAATCAGAATTCACTATTGAAGTTAAGAAAAACTTTCCATGGACACGTGTTTTCTTTATATCTCTGGTGGTTCCACCCATACATCCAACTACGCGTGTTTTTTTTCCACTAAACAAAATTTATACAAAAGCTCTACCGTATATACCTACGCAATTTGTCATCTCCCGTTGAGCTTATATTTTGCAAAACTGTCAATCTCTGCTAAACAAGATTAAAGCCGTGCCCCTTAATCAACATTCCTTGTTTATTAATCTTAAGGCTGTCACCGCAAATTATTCGCATCTCTGCAATGTTTGTCGTAAATAATTCATAACTCTCATTAACCCCCCCTTTTTGGAAATTGACTTCATTAGTGTCGGTTGGGTAGCCCACAATCTTGAACTCCCCCCCTGTCTTTCTACATCTTGGGCATACCAGGGGTTAGTCAAATATGCATAGGTATATCGTCGACGGTAACGAATTTTAGAAATTCTTCAAATTCCTTCTCGAAAATTCATAGCAACTATTTGTATATTGCCAATTTTGCACAGGGCGAAATTTATTTATAGAAATTCCTCTGTCGACTTAAAGTCAATCAATACTGCAGGAGGCTTAAGAGAGTAATTCTATGGCAATCATCATCGTCAGTAGCTGATAATCCCTGGCCTAACAATTGGTAATTTTCGCATAAACATTGTTTTGACCTACTACCCCATATAGCCGGCTGAGCCACCCTCCTGAGTAGATTTACGAAAACCGATTCACCAGAGTCGAATGAGTTTTAGTTCGACTACGGATATACACTACTGACTGGGAGTATCGCACCGATAATGTCTTAAGCTGATTGTTTTAGTTATTTGGACTGAAAACGGAAAAAGATATAGTCTGCTCATAGCTCGAGTGATTTGACATTCCTGGAATTGTTTTGTGTTTCCTTGTGTTTTGCTGATCGAATGAGTAAAGTTCTTAGTGTGAGTCAGAGTTTAGCTGAAATGAATTTTGTGTGTGGGATGGACGTTGTTATCCTGATGGCAGGCACACTATACTAAGTTAAGTGGTTGTGAAATTAATGAACACTGTTTGTGAGTTTGTTTAGGCAATGATGTAAGCATATATTGTATAGCGCACACCAGGTCGCTGCTACAGTAAATATTTGACACAAGGTGGATTGAGGGTGGGTTGCCAGAGGTGGTTTGGTTATACCTATATAATATGTGCTTTCCTGTTGGTTACCCACAAAGTTAATAAGCGCTGAGAACATACAAAGTTAAGCTACAGTTAATGAGAACAAGAAATGGCGAAACTAAATAATTTTACTTGAAATCAACCGCAAAAAAGTCGGAAACCTCATTTAATTGACGTTTGGATGGCTTTTGGTGTCAACAAATTGGCTTATTGGGATATTAATGAGTATTTGAATTTGCAAGTATACAGATACAGAAAATAAGGCTTAATAGGATTATGTAAATGGTAGTTTTTAAGAGGCGAGCCTGAGCAAGCGGTTTTAAATTCCATTCCGCTGCAAGAATTAAAGCTTGGAAACTGTATGAAGTTGGTAGGCAAAGGTCCGTTTTAAGTATAAATTGAACAAAGTCACTGTTATGCGTTGTTACTTACATTTGACAGCCATAGGTTAGGTCAGGTTAGGTTGAATAGGGTGTGAGTTCATCACATTGGACTAGGCACCATATTGGACCCATCGCCATCCCTGGTAAACCTTAACGGTCAAATAACCTAAACCACTTTGTCCAAGCAATAAATTTCCCTATAGAACCTGAAAATTGTTTCAGTTTTGTTTGCGAGGCCAACCTCCTCCAAATTGTCGAAGAAGTACCTACCGAGGAATTTCCTCCTATACCGAGCAATAGCTTGACATTCACAGAGGAGATGAGTTATGTCCTCTGTGCCATGCAAGTCTTCGCAATACCTGCATATGTCTGTATCTGTTAGACCTAATCTCATAGCGTGCCTCCTTAGAAGACAGTGCCCGGAGAGTATCCCTATTACCAGCCTTGATCTGCTGAGCCTTAGTAATTCTACAGATTTTTTCCGATCTAGCTTAGGCCACAGAGCCTTTGAGACCCTGTGCCCTACTATATTTAACCATCTCTGATCTGCCCTGTTTTTAATATTCTCGATAATAATTCTCTTGGCCACGGCTATTGGTGGTCTAATGCCCTCAATTTGACAGCCATACTACTATTATAAAATCCAACGTCTGTCTGTTTTTCCATCCATAATTTGAGAACCATTTATCCGATTTTATTTGATTTTTTTTTCTCATTTATAGATTTGTGAAGCAATAGGAAGGGGTAAAGGAGGGGAGTGCTGGTAGGGGGACCTTTGATGAAACTATTTATCCGATTTTCATAATCTTTTTCTCTGATTTATAGATTTGTTTGTGGACAATAAGCAAGAAGGGAAAGCTGATGCTGGGCTCCTTCGAAAGAAAAATACTTCGGCGGATTCTTGGTCCTGTGTGCGAAGAGGACGAATGGAGGAGAAGATACAACCGCGAACTCTATGAGCTGTACCAAGATGTGGATGTAGTCCAAAAAGCTAAAACTCGTCGACTACATTGGCTCGGCGATACCGAGCGAATGGACAATAATGCTGCAGCTAAGAGGATCTTCGAATCCCAGCCCACAGGTTCGAGAAGACAAGGAAGACCGAACCTCCGTTTCAAAGACCAAGCCATCGCGGATGCCAGAGCGCTTGGTCTCGACAACTGGAAGCAGCGTGCCCGCGACCGTAGAGGATGGAAGGCTGCTGTGTCTCAGGCAGAGACTTTTTACGGGTCGGGAGCCCGATAAGTAAGTAAGTATAGATTTGTTACCTATTTAGGTTTAATGAGCAAGCATAAAGCTTACAAAAAGGGGGAGGAGGTTAGGTGGTGCTATATCTCTGGAACTATTCGGGAGATTTTTAAAATTCATTATTACACGCGAGTGGAGAGTCAAGCCTAGTCCATTCTACTTCTCATATATAAAAATGGAGATAATGTACAATTAAATTATTTACTCACTGACTCATAAACGCAACGCCCAGCCCAAACTTCTTTGCCCTAGAAAGCTCTTTTTATACATGTATACAAGGAACAAGGTAGGATATGTGGAAATTCAACCCTTAAAGATGTAAAAGGGGGTTAAAGTAAAAATTCTTATTTTTTATCCGGTCGACTTTAAACTCGGTTTGTGTATTCTTTATAAGAAATAAAGAAAATATATTTGTCCGATTTTTTAAAATTTTGCATGGGGCCTGAGTTATTGGCAATGACCCAATTAAGATATTCTTTAAAGATATTCAAACGGAATTCTGCAAGAATGAGGCATACTGCTAGAAAGTGGTACACATCCTCATGGTCTTTTTGGTTGCATATGTTTCAAAGTATAGGAAGATCTGGGCGGTATGGAATATAATTTAGAATTTGCTAGGTAATATGTTGTGTTCCCTAGATATGTGCTCAGTCTAAAAAATAAATAAATAAATAGGTGGCGCAACAGGCGGTAGACGCCCTAGGCCTATCTTCTCGCAACCAATCGTTTTGTGTGAGTTTCTATTTTTGGGACGAATGGAAGGGACCTACAATTTTATGCCGAGTCCGAACGGCTGAATTGAGAATCTTTTTCAGGACAGTCATACTCTCGGATGTTTGTCAGACGTTCGCGAGAGGTGGCGCAGTAGAAAAAACAGTAAGATGTAATTTGTGTTTTTCCGGGGATCGAACCTGGGATCCCTCGCGCAGTAGTCCAACACACTAACCACTGCGCCACTGCGCCCATGTGCTCAGTCTGTTATAGTATAATCTGTGTTGAGATGCCAGCACTTGACTTACAAATTGATCACATAATCTTTGACCTATTTTCTCCAATACCCTATTGGTATTAAACATATTTTTCAGAGTAGTTAACCTTAGGTACTTCTACTACTATGCACAAAATTCTGAGTCAAAAATAGTTTTCGTATTAGTCGAACGACAATTCCAATCGGGATGACAAACGTAGTCAGTCCCCCTGTCGGGTTAGAGTCCCTCACTAATACAGAAGCATATACCTCTCGTATTAGACCTGCAAATGTCATTCGATTGATGCTATTTTCCATTCTTAACATACGATCTGAATTATCCCCAAACCTAAAGAAATGTTAAGAAAATTACTTTTTTTTTAATAATCGTGAGTAGCTTCCCATTATTCCCATGGTAAATCAGGTACATTTCGAGCAAAGATGTTAATGTTTGATTTATTTTGAAATTTAATAAACTGTCAAGGGATCCTTATAAGCAGCCCATTATACCATTTTCAATATAACCTAACATTACGACATCGAATTTAAATTCTCAATAAACGAGTCTTATTCAGATTGATAAGTCATAAAAATAGTACGTATACGCCACCGTATTACCAAGTCTTCTCAATTTTTTTTAGCGATATCCTACTTGACATGCATTTGTGTAAAACTAAGCTAGATATCTCATTTAATTGAAAGCGGTACTTCGCCAACATTAAAACCCTCTTTCAAAAGTTTCACCATCTTCTCACAGCGGCAGTCATCTTACAAACTACACAAGACATGCCATCACCACAACTCAAACATCAATAATTTGCTCTTACTAATCCCATCCAACGGCAGCAAACTTTTCCATAAGAGCTTTCTTATAACTAAGATTTTTAACTAACTAAAAAAAAAACAAAAAAAAAAAATTAAATCCACCCATTGTTGTCAGACTTCATAATGTTGTGTATCCGAGAATTTATGCAACTTTTAAGTTACGGAAAACTTGTACCAAAGGAGCGCACTTATTTACCCTCTGAATTACTACAACTTCCACGTATGTGGTAAGCAGCTGGTGGTATACGAGTATGTTCTCTACTCGAGCGCATCCACATAAGCCAGCTACCACCTTATAGTTAAGTAATTAGAAATTTGTAAGCCTTGACGACTACAACGACTAATTTGGTGAAAAGTTAAGCATTCCACGTAGCTACATGCCGCAGATTGTTTAAGATCCAGACGAAGTGAAGAAAATGAAGAAATTTACCGTAACAAAAGAAATCACAGCAAGGACGACTCCCTCTCTCTCAGAAGTAAGGTGAAAAATAATGAAAACTTTGTGTCGTTTATTTTGCTTCGCTCGTCCTAAATCCTTGCAGCATCGCATCGCTTGGTATTCTTTCGTCTTTTTTTCTATTTAAGTTAGTGGGTATAGCTACAAGTTAAATACGCAACATAATTGGTAACTAACAGTAAATATAATCAGAGCCGAGCGTAAAGTTAAGAAAGAAAAATGAATTTCTTTTATTTGTTCCTTTGTTTAATTTCTCCCACAGGGTAAAAGTCAAGTTTAAGGAGGGCTCCGATTGTAATCAATTTAATTGGGTCAAAGACTACACTGCCCAGGGGTGGGAGGGGGTAGCAGGAATAATATAAGCGATTATTGCAAATGGTAGTCTGCCTTGGATCTCCCACAGGCAATTATGGGGGAATTTATTTAAGAGCGCTTTGGATAGTTTGTTGCCATTGAGATTCACAAGTGCTAAACAAAAGCGATTTGATTTAATTGAGAGTTAATTAGTGGTAGGCCCTAGGGTACTAGGGCACCGTTGGCAAAGTGAACTGACATCGTGAAGTGGTGAACTTCTGTTAGGTGGTGGAATTACTGCACTTACTTTCAGCTGATTTTTTTTTTTAAATTATTTTCCTAGGGATAGCAATTTAATTATGTTCAAACATGACTGAGGGTATTAATTGGTTCTGCACTTGAAGTGATGTTAATTGGAACCGCTGGCAAAAATATGTATATGCTAGGCGAGAGAGTTTCTTTGTTTAAAAAGGATTCAACAGTGGTATACGTGTTCTGAGAAAATTTGGCGGGAGTGGATATTCTTAAGTGAGAGACAAGCTGTTCAAGGACGCCGCCAGTAGCATCATTTACATGATGGACATGATTTCTGAAAAATGCAAAACAAATGCGTAGAGGTCGATTTTTTCAACAGTTATTCCGAGTGGGAAAATTCCATTTAAAATCATTCCTATACGAAATTTACCTACACAAAGAGAAGTCTCCTATAACAAGGACAGCGACGAGTGAGATAAAATTTCTGTAGAACTTTGGATAACAAAAATTTACATTTGAGTGGGTGAAAGGCTATACTCCTTTAGCTCGGCCGAATGATGTCAAACTAAGGGCGAATTGCGAAAGCTTTCTCAAGACATTCCCAATTAATTGCTAACAAGTGATAAATAGAAAGTAATACCCAGGCGAATGTAATTTTGTGAGAGGGTTTTCTTTTTACCGTCGTCAGGTTGGTATTGAAAATAATTTAGCAGGAGACGTAAGCTGTTCGAAAGAGTATTCAGTAGAGTTCCTAGCGCACTGTTTGACCTGAAATGTGTTAAAAAAATGATAGAAGGTCGCAGTGAGGTCCATGTGAGAAACGACAAACGAATTTACTGCAAATGCCGTTGTACATCATGGTTTACTACATAGCTCTGTCAATATTGACCCTCTTTTTGGTTATCTTTAACGAAATTTGCCAAATGAATTGAAATATGCTGGGGGGGAAGCTGATTAAACAAATCAGTAGATTCCGTCTTATTATAAGCACGCATTTTCGACATTTTGTCACTTCTTGGTGAGATAAGTCATCAAATCACCAGTGGATCTGTTGTCAGGAAAACCGTTCTGCCGGTCATTGAGGAGTTTCTGAGATATTTTATAATCTCACGATTTATCAGCGTTTCGATGACCTTAGAAAGAATGGACGTATGAGTGCTATGGGTCGATAATTGGTGGGAGAAGAAAATTCGCCTCTTTAGGAACGGACTGGACAAATGCTGTTTTCCACCCACTCGAAAAGAGTCCGTCCAGAAGAATAGGACAGATGAAAAAGCTTACGCAATGGTTTTGCTAGAGTGGAAGAACACCCCTCTTCAGAACGATGGGGGAGATACAGTCTGCACCAGCGGATTTATTTATGTTCAGATCATTAAGTACTCTTGCATTATGTTAAATTATGTAAAATTGAGAAATTCGTTCAGTATGTACTTCACATTGAGATGATCGAATGAGAGAACGAGGTACCCCTAAAATTTCAACAATCCATTTCATACTCTAAGCACAGACATCCCAGTTTGCAAATCGCCAGATCTTTGTCTACATTCCAAGACCAATTTAATGACATGAGAGAGTCAATGAACTCCGTTTTCATCCAAGCATTTCTGATTATGACTGGATTTTAAACAGTCTGGTAGATTTTTTTTAGCAATTTGATTACTTGGTAATTATTGCCTTATTGCCAACTTACTTGTGCTTATGTATAGCAAGATTTTGATAGGGGTATCTCCGATAACAACACCACAAGGCAAGTATTCACTCACATCGATCAAAAAAAAAAAAAATTGCGAAAAGAATGAGGCAACCTTGAGGGGTACAACATGGAGAGGTTATTCCGAAATGCATGGCGAATTGCTTTTCATGGTGGATCTTTATTTTTGTATTTCCAAAAGCGATTCGCTTCATTCAAGTGACAGGTGACGGATTGCTGGTGGATTGTTTGCGAATAAAAAATAAACTAATTTCTTATCTTATAAAGAACTGTCAAACTTTTAAAAAAATAAATAGAAAATTGGAAGACAGAATAGAAAATCTGTAAAGCACTTGAAATATCAGGTCGCTTTTGAAAATAAACAAAAGCGAAGACAGTCGAAATTAAGATATCGCTTGCAATACGATGTACTGTGCATTTGGGACTAACCACCTAGTATCTGTCTCAAAAAGGGAAGGAATCTCATTTCCGTTTTATACACATGATGAGGTATCAGTTTCTTATACATTTTAATGAACTTACTAGCGAACCCCTGCACACTTCGTAGTGCAAAATAGAAAAATAAAAAAATCAGTTTCAAATTCATTTAAATCAGTGATAAACATTTTTTTGTTATAATGCTCCGTGGTACATATTTTTGGTTTTTCCAGGACAATGTATAGTTATCAATGTTCCAAATTTTACAAACTTTGGCTCCCATGACTGTCGAAAAATAGCGCCCCTTTATATACCTAAAATTATCTGTCAATTTGAGCTCAATCGCTTCGGTGGTTTTCGAAATATACGATTTTGAATGTTTTTTTGTATGGTCAGTGCCACGCCCCTTTGTCCAATTTTGACCCATCTTCAGAGGAGCACTCCAGAGCCAATAATTAAGATTATCTCTAAGTATAAGTTCAATCGATTGGGTAGTTTTGGCGATATACGATTTTAAATGTACTTTTTGTATGGGAGGTGCCACGCCCCTTTGTCCAATTTTAACCAATCTTCGCAGGAATACTCCTGGGCTGATACCTAAGAATGTGTGTAAATTCGAACTCAATCGATTCGGTGGTGTTCGAGACATACGATTTTGAAAGTACTTTTTGTATGGGAGGTGCCACGCCCCTTTGTGCGATTTCGATCAATCTTCACAGAAATACTCCAGGGCCAATACCCAAGATTATCTGTAAATTTGAACTCAATCGGTTCAGTGGTTTTCGAAATATAAGATTTTTAATGTTTTTTTTGTATGGGAGGTGCCACACCCCTATAACTCATGAACCAATACACCTACAAAAACCGTTTATACTTATACTTACCATGGTATTAATGTCACCTTTCATGGGAAATTTCCAGAATCAAAATCGGTTCACGCATTACAGAGAACATTGGCGACAAACACAATACAACTTATTTTTATATATATAGATAGATTATGTCAAATCCAGTCCAGAAGCCTCGATATTCGTCATATTTCGTAGACAGTGGACTCTAAATCAGCCGTAGCAATAGGTGTATCCAGTTCATAGTGACATCCGGAGTAACATACTAAAATTCCAGGCAGGCTACCGGACCTAAAAGTCTGTTGAAGTTTGAAGTTAGTGATTCTACGCCGATCGTTGATCGGACTGAAACCCACTTATGTACGTATCACATCACCGTCATTCAATCACAATCTGGTTGCAACAGCTCAGCAACATATAATTGCTAATAACGATTGATCCGTCCCATAAGGATTGATCCGTCCCTATCCTGTCATTCAGTGTCAGTTTCTTAAACATAAAGTGCTTTTGTGACAAGTTGTGTAAACTGATGTGACTGTGTCACAACGCATTTTTCGCAGGCCAATAATTAGTTCATTAACTGCGGTGTCACAAATCGCTTACATGATTTCGACATTTCCCAGCTCATTACGAAACCAATGGCAGGGGTAAAGGATGTCCATTTTATCAAAGTGCTTTAGCAGCATCACCCTACAAATAGTCAATACAACTATCTTCTATCGTGGTGATGTGTCAATTCGCTTTCCTATATCTACGGCCATTGCAATCACTATGTAGGTATATCTACCTAAACTGATAGACATACAGATTCCAACGTTTTCATGGATTACACGCCAATCACTGTCACTCATTTCTCCATTACAGCGTCAAAGCCATGTTACCGATACAATTCCAGGGACTGCGTATACAAAAATATTTTCAGTAACAATTAGGTTTCATTACCTACCGTCGCAGTGGCTACCAAGTGACAGCAATGTTGGCATTCTTTCTAATTAGAGTAAATCTCCTCTCTCCATGCGAAATGCACGAGAAAAGGGATTTCGTAACTCGAGCTTACCTTTTATACTATTCTTCATTAGAATGACATAAATGGACTCGCATTTCCTCCTTTCATTTTTCAACTGACTAATTTCCGTCATTAAAAGCAAAAGTCAAAGACAAAGAAAAAGTACATTTCGAAATTTTTTTTTTTTAATTTCATTTCATTTTATTATATAATTTAATAAATTTTTATTTTAACCTAATTTTTGTTTTATATTGTTTTCTCGACTCTTACAAAGTATTCACATACATTTATATTATATAATATACTATTAAAAACAAATTGCCAGTCTTTTTCCTTAAAGAAAAAGAAAAGCAAATATATTACTTAAATATTCTTTATACATAGTGAAATTGTTTATACAAATATGTTTTGTTTTTCTTTAAACAGTTATATAGATATGGGGTATTCTTTTGTACAATTACTGATGTGTATTGACCAATTTCCATACATGTTCTCTTTGGCATATCTTACTATAAAAAAATGTTTCAATAATATATATATTTACTTTTTTTTTTTAAATTTATAGCATTTCCATTTTTTTTTGTTTTTACTTCAACCTTTTCGATTTCAAGTGACAAGTTATTTATTTTTGTATGTTTGTTTTGCATATTCAAGCGACATAGTTTTGGGATTAGAGTTTAGTTGTAGCATTCAATATATATATATAATGTATATATTTAATTAATCTATTTATTTGTCTGGAGATCTTACAAACTGTCTTATAAGCTAATTAATACCCATAACAATCATATGTATTGACTTAAATTAAAATAATAAAACACCTACATTGCTATGACTATGAAATTGTTTCTTTTTATAATAATGAGTACCCTGCGAAATATATAATTTTAAATTAAAAGGATAACTGGGGATGCAGGAAACATTAGTTTGGGTAAGCGATGTAGTCTTAAACGGGCTAATAATGGTTGCGAGAATTGAATTGTTTTATTTCAGTCACAGCCATACAGTTGTGTGAATGGGATGACATTTCTTTTAAAAAAATGGACGACCAAATTGAAACTTGTGTATTGGCGCCCAAAGGTGGACGGGTGTGAAAATATGTATTCGTTTCTATATCGATTTAAGAAAACACACAAAAAAGAAAGGACTTGAACTGAATAACTATTGTGTACATTTTTGTAGTCTAGGTCTATTAAATTGCAACCACGATGAATGTAATGAATAGCTTTTTTAGGAATGGTCAGTTGAAGCTGTGCAATTCCTATAAGAGCGTTTTATCTGCAAGGCAACCCACTAGATTCCATTTACGTCAGAGTATTTAACTAACAATTAGAGACTAGAAGTAGAAGGTTTTATTAGTTGTGAATTTGCCATTTGGGGGAATGGTGGCGCCCAACGATGGACAACAATTTGTCAAATTTAAAAGGAAAGTCTATTAATAGTTCACGCCCCAGAAACAGGTTGAAAAAATCATCGTGTAATAATTGCTTGTAGGTAAAATTACGCAGACAAAGTCCACAGTTGAAGTAACTTTACCCTGCGAAGAGCACTCTAGGCGCAATAAAACGAGTCCAATTCTGGAGAGACCAATGAAAAAATGTATAAGCACATTATTGTTGAAGAATTCGCCCCAAAAATAAAAACCCTGACAAAGGAATGGTTCTGTGAAGTTAGTTGTATGGTTCTGTTGCTCTATATCGTTTTTGTATGAAATTGTTGATGAAAACCTTACGTACAATAGACCATCAATACGATATACATTTTGTTGAATTGATCTTGCGAATTATTCAATTGATGCGTATTTTGAATAACATTCACTGATTTCTGTAAGGTGGCGTTAGGCAAAACTTTAGTGCATTATAAATCTACCGCATGTATCCTTTGCCGAGCGAATTGCATGACTGAACATAGCCCAAAAATTAAATGATAAAGGAATAAATCTGTTTATAATCTAATAGATAATCAATTTTGCAAAAGTCGGGATGACTGGCGCCCAATGGGAGATCGGTAGGGAAAATTGGGTTCCTTCGGTTTGCCTTAACCGCATTAGTTGTCAAAGCACTGCAACTAGGTTAAAATCTATCGGAAATAAAGTTACAGTGACATTCATTTAGACAAATTTCTGAAGCTGCAGATATATCATTTCTATAGGGAAATTTATGGAAAATTGACTGAAATAATTTAAATGTTCAATCTATTCCTTTACAATTTTTGATGATGTTGTTTAAAATTATTTAATTTTTGAAACTTTATTCTAATATGTTCGTTTTGAAAGTTTCCATACCCTGAGAAAGTCTGGATTTTTATTAGTCCTTTCAAAACTTGACATTTTTGTGTACTTTTGTAGTCATACAAAATAGTTTTATGTCACCTTTTACATATATAAGGTAGATACTGAGTAAAACCACTAAATGGCGCCCAACGTGAGACCCGAAATCTTATAACTACTTTGTCAGAAGAAAATAGAAAAGAAGGTAACAGAATAATATGGCTCAGCTTAAAACTTGTAAAACTTTGTTCTTTTCTTTTGACAACTTTATTAAAGAATGGACGGATGACAAACAAAACCTTCACTTTAAAAGTGCTACATACATTTTAAGTTTCACTCATCAGACGAACGCATAAGCAAACCCCGCTCTTCAGTTAAAAATTTAGGTTTCTTTTTTTAGACTATGAGCCATACAAGCCCTCTCTTAACTGCCGCCCATTTAAAGAAAAAAAAACGCGATTTCTGCATCCACCAAGAAGTAAAATAAACTAAAATAACATCATTCAAGTCTACCAACATTCAACCGCAAAAACCACCCATTCACTCGTCACTCATTCAATAAATTCTAAACAGGATAATATTAGTAGGTATCGTTATACGTTTTGTGTACAATATTTTGAATAATAAAAATAAAATTATAATTACATAAATAAATTTTAAATAAATTACTAACGGTACTTAAAACATTCTATTCTTTAACTTAACCATTTATGCATATAGGAAAATTCAATTCATTTCATGATCATTTGACAAAAGTCTATTTACAAGGAATATGTGTGTGTGTATATATGGTGTGCGCTGATCTGTTGACATGGGACAATGACTGTATGTTCGTTTGTGTGTGTGTGAATTATGTGCGTGTTTTTATGCTATAAAAACTAAAATAACTACACTGCACTTCAAACTACAGATGCGATGGTTGTGGTGGTTCTTACTTTAGTAAGTTCAGCATTATCAACTACTGCTGGCTGGGGTGTTTTCAATGAAACCCCCTTACCACTAACTATTGTCAACGAATTATCACCGCCATCGGTGCGACTCGTCGATGCTGTCACCAATTTGTCAGTACTTTTATGATGAACTTCACTCGGTCGGACGGTATCAACGGTGCAACTCTGACGTTTCGTAATTAACATTTGACTTGATTTAACAGCAATCCATTCATTGCGGGAAGCGTCAAACCATGTCAAACCCAAATTATATCTTCCATTCAAATTGGCATGCTGACAATGCGAGAACCACCACCCACCCTCATAGTTAGCAGCACAGTGTGTATTCGAAATGTCACGATCTACATCGATTGCCGAGAATTGCATTTCATTCTGATAGTCGAGCGCATCGGAGGCGTTACCACTGTAACCGCTGATGTGTAGCCGGTAGCCATCATCTCGTGACGAGATGTAGAAATTCTTATACTCTGCATACCACGTGTTATCATAGATATCTTGCATAACGATTTTCAATTCGGTACAGTTGTCAGCGGTCAAATGGTGTAGCACTTCGTTGCCAATCCAATATTCGGCGGCTGGTGCACCAAATCCACTGGCGTACGCCTCCCAGGAACGATTGAAGTCGACACTGCCATCAAAGCGCCGCTGTATTGTTGTCCAACCATCACCGTTGCAATGGGCCATAGTGGGCTTGTGTTGGCCAGCAGGTGCAATCAGATACAGACCCGGCGAGCCAGCGGCCTCCACCTGACTGCAGTCGTTAGGCAATTTGTTGATTATCGATTCGTATTGCAATTCAACGGATTCCAATTTCTCGACCAGATTCTGTGCGGCCATTTCAATATTCTCAACTGAGTGCTTTCGTTTGACGTCTGCTGCTGCTGCTGCTGGTTTTTTACTGACTTTATTGACACTGTCGTCGTTTTCGGTCTCCTCGTTGTCGGCCATCATGTGACTGGCATCGGCCTTGTTCATTTTCTGTAGATTCAAAGCGAGCATTGCCTTTCTTTTAGCCTCCATTTCCATCTGCCAAAAGAGAGAACAAAAAATTGTTTTCATTCATTAGAATTCAATTCAGTCGATTTATTTTCAAAAAAAAACACACAAAATGGAATACAAAAATAATGGCAAACAAAATTCTATTCCTAGTGGAGGTGCCCGCATGCTTGCACTCCTTCTTGATTTGTCAGGGGACTACAGACGCGGGACCCTACCCTGGGACATTTCAATAATTTATTATTTGTGCAGGCGGGGCAAGGGAGCACAGCAACAAAAGTTCCGCTTAATTGTTAACAAAAAGAAGGTAAACAAATATTTTTTTTTCGCTTGTCTCATCGATGAATTTTTAATATGATGATGGAGCGGGTCTCCGAGCGTTATTTTTTTTTTCGTTCCAAAAAAAATGTGCAGATACAATATTGGAGAGAAGATAGCGCACTATACTTCATGAAAAACGTGACCGGCGAGTTTTTGGCCCGTTGACATGTTTCTCGCATCACAAGAGTTCGAGGGAGGACTACACAAATTTTGTTCGTCTAAATCGATTTTGTAACCCCTTCGCCAAGGGAGCGAGCACTGACAAAGGCGAGCATTTTGCACCGATTGGGTAATATTGAATAAAATTTGGATACAAAAGCCTCGGGACTTGATTGGAATTTGTTTGAGGGGTATTTTGATTAGACTTTGAGAATGGGTTAGTTGGCGGATACATGTCCTTTGTTTGCATTTTCAATTCGATACCCTTGCAATAAAATTAAAAAAAAGATAGATAGGTATTATTATGTTAGACGATGAGTAAACGAATTTTCCACGGGCGTTCTATTTTGTATTTCGCGACTGGCAATATATGGGTTTAAATTAATTTCGAAACTAGTTAGACTTTTATGGCGACATCTCGTTGGGCGCCATTTTATTCAGAACCATGTATAATTTTCTGGGAGTGGAATTCAAAAGTTTTCGAGGATTTATTAGAATGCAAAAATTATCAATTCAATGGGCGATATTTAAAATTTGTTTGGGTGGCTTTTTTCAAATAAAACTCAAACTCATTGGAAATATTTATCCGGACCTAGTCTACGGGACTTGTGACAAACACTTCGCTGATATTGTTTCAGAGGCAATTTGATAAATTATCTTCCTTACGCCTACAGTTAAGGGCTATTCAATTGATTTGATTGAATAAAATATATGCAGGAACAATGTCAACTGATATTTGGAAGAACTTAACAAAAGGTAATGAAAAAGGCAAAGTGTTCGTGCTGCCCTTTCGTTGACCCACGCAGACCTATTCCACGCTAAACGGATACGTGCTTTTCAAGTGAGATTTGTCCAAATATTTGAAATCTATGATTAAAAGCACAGTCAGCTTTGTGATATCTAAGTGAAATATCCAAGAGCTCCGTCAAAAGGGCAAATTAAATTTTTTTTTGAAACCCTGTAAAACGTCACGTAAATGCGCATAAATTGATAAGATTTCTACGAACGCATCAATGAATTTCAGAAATTTTTAGTTCTAGAGACACATAAAAAATATGCAAGGAAATGCTCGCATCCACTTGACTATGTGGAGCATCAAGATTGCTTTGACGAAATCAGGCACTCACACTTGCGGTCGGCACATATACAATACTGGAAAATAAAGTCTCACGAAATATACAAAATACTGCTCGTAGATATACGTAAAAATATGTTTGACAGCGAGCAAAAATGGAATTATACGAGTACATAAACCTAACTGTATGTAATTGGGCTTCCGTTGGGCGCCATTTATTAACACCGGAAAAATCTTCAGTGAAAGTTGAAAATATGAACTGCATAGGTACTAGAAGCTAATAAAATTGTTGTTGAACTTTCATAACCTCATTGTAACAGCTTGTCCTATTCCTGTTCTCTGCTGTGTCTGTCGATAAAGTCACGATTTATTTTCTATTTCTTATTTATTTGACTTTGACGTTTTGACAATATACTGTTGGCAGGATAATACACTCATTGGCATTCATTTTTGCGCGGCAGAAGTTCGTTGTAGCGTTGTAAACATTGAAATAGCAGCAAAGGTAACACTGATCAACGACATCGAAACGCATGCATTCTTCCATTCACCCTATGGACGCGATCTAAATTTTAGATAGGTTTTTCGACTTACTATTGGTGATAGCTTTCTAAAACGGGATAGAAAATAGACTTAAGTAGGAAACTGGGACAAACACTTGAATTCGAATAAATAAAGAAATCGTTGGCGCAACAGGTTCGTATAGGCAGCCTAGGCCTTGGTTTGCACTACCATTCGTTTGTGAGAGTGGAAGGAGGTTTAATTTATTGCCGAGTCTAAATTGAGAAGTTTAAATTCAGTTATATCCTCGAATGTTTGTCAAAGAGAAAGTAACGCAGTAGAAAAATCCTTAAGGTATGTGATTTTCGTTTTTCCGAAGATGGAATTTGAAACCCCTCGCGCCTACTCATTAACTTTCAAAATTGGGTTTCAATCGGGCGCCAGTTAGTTGATAAATTCTATGAATTGAAATAAAATGTATGGCAAAATGGATCATCGGTGGTTAGTTATTAAAAAGAGAACACCGCAGTCTTAAAAAAATAAGAACATTTTTACCGGACTAATAGTTCGAAAAATCTTTGGACAGGGGCGCTCAACTCTCACGGATTTAGGACTTACGATATGCGTCAATATCGAAATCTCAATACCTAGACATTTTCGGCTTCTAAAAATACCACTTCTATGGTAATACTCGCCTACTATGATAAATACTCTCCGACTAAGCGTCACCAGTGCACGAGTTGCATCTTCTAGTAAACCATTACTACTCATACACAGATTCATATGAAAAACAAAGGCACCTAAGAGCGGATTACGACATTTTCCACTCATGGCCACAGACAATACTCTCAACGCACTGCACCAAGTGTTTACTGTTTTGCAATCTGAAAAGCAGCATTCCATTCAGCTTTCAGGAATTAAATACTCAAAACGAAAAAGAATTCTGAATGCAACCATTGATTCGAAAATAATCCTTCCTCTCTGCGTACCCGTTATGATTACTTTCTGTTGAAAATCTATGCTTGGTTTGGGTTATGGGGGTAAGCAAGCACACATCAAGGACGTCAGTTCCTTTCTCTCATTTTTTTCGTTTGTATCTGACGAAATAATAGTCTTAAAAAGAAGAAGTAAACTTTTTTATGGTTTCTCTTTTTTTTTAAATGAATTGTCTACCAAAAGCGAGCCCACATAAAAAAAAATATAAATAAAATGGAAACTTGCTCAACCACTGTGCAACTGCACTTAACATTCCGGAAGCATGTGGAGGACACATAAAAACGAGAAAACTTGTCCGAATACGTTATACATTTTTCTTTTTGCCTTGAAAATCTCAACGCCAACCACAATCATGCAGTCATGCATCAAGATTTCTTCTAATCCTTTGCCGTTCTGAATTTATCCTCTCTGTGCTTTGTGTACGGATGAGACGACATTTTTAGTATTCATAGGGGCCTATCGCTATACCAGACCGCCACCGCGTACCTACAAAACCAAAGGAATAACCAAACAAAGCCTAAAGCTCGGATGTGGGTGAGCATTAGTTTTTGATTCGAATAAAAAGATTCGCATTCAATGTCAATGTCTGTGTGAAATTCACTTACCTTCTCGATTCGTCGATGGACAATTGATTTCTGAACCTCGTTTACGTTCTGCAGACGTTCCACGTCTTTCCGCAAGGTGTCAACCTGAATTTGCATATCCTTGATGGTGTCACGTTCCTCTTGCAATGCACTAACACTAACGGCCATCGCCTGAACACTGCGTGCCACATTTTGGCCCTCCTCACGAACCAAATTCTGTTCCGAGTTCATTTGCGCTGTGGTGAATTCCAATTTGGAGATTTCGCGTCGCACATCCGGCATGGTTTTGTCCATTTTATTGTGAATGCCTTCGACATCTTCTAAAAGTTCCAGCATCGAGCTGTGCAATTTATCGAGACTGGCAATCTGGCGACTGAGATTGAAATTGGCGCCAGCGATACGATGCTGTTCGATTTCTAAATTACGTACACGTTCGCCGATCCGATGGTATTGCAATTCGTTTAGTTGGCGTTTTACATCGCGTTGTGCCAGCTCTAAGTCGTGCAATTGCTGACGATGAATACGATGATGGCGACGTTTGTGATCTGCTTCCGAGTCCAAATTCAGTTGGATGCTGTTTGTTGTCTAAAATGAGAAAAAAAAATTCGAAGAAAACAATGAGTTTAATTGGAATTGAAATTGTGCTTCGACAAGTGGAATTACTACACTTAATTGAATGGGAAGTGTGGAGAATTAGAGTGTACGCGTGCGATTTGAAGTGGCGTTTAATGAGTGGAGGAAAGACAAATCATTTGAATTGGGATTTTCCGGAAAGTACATTTGTTACAATCGGCTGACTACCCGATGGGTATGGATGGTAGCTGGTAGAATGTAGATTAATTGCTTGTGGGAGGTGGGTCCTGCGTTGGGCGCCATTTCGTTTCGGAAATCCATGCAGGTTGAAGTAGAAAGTGAAGTAGAATGTGGGGAGGTAAACACCAACCTAAACCAATGCCCTTTCGAGCAATGTTTAAATGACCAATCGTTGGCAACAATTTGAAAACCATTTTACTGATTTCTACAATAGAAGAAATTCGCATACCTAAGTAGTTGACTTTTAGTCACAATTGAACAGAAATTGCTCTTCAAAATAACCCTCAAAAGACTCAGGGTTGGGCGCCATTTACAAGAGTTAAAAGTCGAGTGCTAAAATGAAAGAACACTAAAAAAAAGAAGAATTCAGTTCTGGCGTCAATATTTTTAGCAGATGTTTAAAGCTCACAATACTGAAAATAAAATATTTAAAATGAGCGCCATTAAAAAAAATAAATATTGAAACCAAAATCCAACAATTTTGTGTAATTTTTAGTTCACCAACAGTTTTTGTGGCAATTTTTTTGTAATTTTAATTTCATTTTGTTGTTAAAGTTTTCGAAGAAATAAAGAAGTCCTCAACTTCAAATACGCGCGTAAAATATTTAATTCAATTTTAACTCAGTGACTGGTCCAAGCTACATTTTGTTTTGTTAGTTGGCATACTTTAAACAGTGGCTCAGTGATTAGTGTGTTGGACTACTGTGCGAGGGGTCCCAAGTTCCATCCCCGGAAAAAACACAATCGGTTTTTTCCACTGCACCACTTCTTGCGAACGTCTGACAAACATCCAAGAGTATAACTGTCCTGAAAAAGCTTTTCAATTCAGCCGTTCGGACTCGGAAAAAAATTTTAGGTCCGTTCTATTCGTCTCAAAAATAAAAACTCACACAAAACGAAGCTAGGCCTACGGTGTCTACATGCCTGTTGCGCCAAATATTTGTTTTCTTTTTAGACTTCAAACTTCACACATGTTTCTATTTTTAACAATTTTTATAAGAGACTGTCTACATAACATATTTGTGGGAATTCATAAAACAAATGCTATCGGAATTCCATGAGTGGCTTAAAAGATACATGAATCTACAAATTTGAGACCCAGAGGAATGACGAACAAACAAAGAACCATATACAGAGGAAACATGGCATATTATTGATGTTGTCATGCAGTTGTCCACTGTTGGGCGCCATTTAACGTTACTGATTGTACACCACCATGCCGTAGCTATCCAAAAGGCGATACAACAAAACTTTAAACTAAACCATTTGTTAGAAGTTTGATGCTTTTTACATGTGGGAGCCAACTTTGGATAGCCAGCATTTTTAAATAAAATTCTGAAACAAGTTCTATGAACAAGATCCGTTTATAAAAATATTGAAATTTGTTTCCTTTGGGAGCTCTTAATGGCTGACGTTTTCAAACTAAAATATCGCAGTTCTCTAGTCTTGGTTTTATAACTGGAACACTCTAGTTCAAAATATGTTTTTATAGGTCGTTTATTGCATCTCTCGTTGGGCGCCATTTCTGTAAAAACAATTTCTCTGAACGCCAATACTTTGGAAAATCTTTGTACAATAAAACAAATAAACAAATGTATACAGAATCGATTGTATAGATTCGCTGTTTGGAGTCATTTTTGGTTATAGTTTTCGAACCACAATAGCTATATTGGCAAACTAAAACACACTTTGTTATAGGAAAGGTGTTTCTAATTGATTAGACTTATCAAAATTCCACGACAGGTTCTTAAAAAACACAGCAATTTGTTTTCAATTTGGTTTCCAATTTTCTTTCAATTGGGCGCCAGTTATGATTTCGTAATAAAATGTCACACTTTTCACCATTCTGAAGGGACACATTTGCTCAAAAATGAAGTGGTGCACACTAAATTGAATTAAGTGCCAACAACTTAAATAGTTTCAGTTTCCACTCACTGGTTCCAAACTTAAATGTCAGAGCTATATACGAGTACCTCAACATATACTCTAATTAGCACGCTTCACGTAAGCCACTCTACACCGACTTCAAAATGTACAAAACCTCATTAAAAAAGAAAATGAAAACCACATTACTGCAACCATTTTGAACACATTCTCGTTGCACTTAGAACTATCACCGGTTTAATGCACTTCAGATTAAGATGATATAATGCACCGGCACTCTATACGAGTATACGAGCAAGTCGGAGGGTGGCCGGCGCGTTTTCATTTCGCATACAACAACACATCACCACGAAACATCCATTTCATAGGTAGGGATATTTTGCAAAAATCATTCTTCATGCGAAAATGCCTCCCACCAAGTGCAGTGTATGCACCCAGTACATACTATATTTAAACTCTTCAAAACTCAACTGCACTCTCTCTACACACAATGGCTGCCAGTCTGTGAACTTAAGTCCGCATTTTGCTGCTTGGATGTAGCTGTAGCAAATTTCTTCATTCGCCCTTCCTTACTGCTTTTATTGAAATTAATTTCGTTTCTATGTACATTTTCCTGAATTTTTTTGTTCAGTTCATTTTCCCCCCATTCTATTGCAAGGATTAAATGCATAATCAGATAGAACACCCCAGATGGCTATGCACATAAAATCAGGAATATCAGCAGGTCCTTCTCTCTGAAGGCAAGACCTCAATTCAATAGAAATCATTTTTTTACTGGATGATTACAGCTGAATACTGATTCAAAAGGAGTTAAATTTCCTCAATGCGATGTGTGTTCCTTTTTTGAAATTTAAAAACCAGCCCGAAATGCAGTCGCGAAGCTACATGGCATGGATGTGAAATCTGTCGGAGATATCTACCTTGTGTGTATTTGTGTTAAAACCAGAATGTGTACTTTTTGATATTTTTTTCTTCCTGCCAAACGATAGCGTACTACGAAATCTACATATGTGCGCGCTTACACAATGCAGCAGAAGCATCTCATGAACACAGATTTAATTAATTAACTCGACAAAGTTATCTCGAGCGCAAGGGTAAACTCTTTTTGGCTGTTAACGCAAGTTCTTTGGAAAATCTTTCATAACAACGTGAGGGAACCTAATTATAAGAGTGTTTACTTTAAAGTTTTCGAAAAGTGGCTCTATAAATCATGGAGTAAACCTTGACGAAAACTACGATAGGGAGCATGTACATAGCTGGTAAGAAAAATCGTATGCTTAATTGAATAGTCTTGGTGATTATTTATGAGGGAAACTGAAATTAGCGATACGTTGCAGGCAATTATAATAATTTTCTTAAACTGTTTCAGTTCGGTTCACCGTTGGGCGCCAATCGGAAACGATTACGATTGTAATCATTTTTTGTAAGAACATTTTAATGTAATTCAATTGATAACATTTTTCTTTTATGTAAATGAATCTGGGCTTCAGTTTAAGGCTCAGAATTCTGCTAAATGCTCCCTAAATTTTGGAAAAAGTATTTTGATTCCCCGGCTTCTGCATTCTTAAAAAACTTCTTGTAACAGCAGATAAATTATCCTCTCATTAATGTCAACTATACCTGACCTTCACTACCCTATTTTTAGTCCGTTCTGGAACAACTATGTATCTATCTATACATCAGTCAATAACCAGTTACCATAGCACCATCAAATTACTTCAACCAGAGGTCAAAATATTTCAAAAACTCTCCTCCTCCCAGCATTCTTCTTACTATTTAATCTCAAATTTTGCATTGCTAAGCATTCCAACGCTTATATTGTAGCTACAATGAATGCACCCTTGCGGGTATCATTCCCTTGGGGGTATCTCAAAAGACAATTGTTCCTTTTAAATTATGCGAAAACTTTTTCCCATGAACAAACAAAAAAAGTAAACAAAAAATTCTTCTCAATTGAAAAAATAATTATAAAACGGTCCATGCAAAAATGCAAACTTTTTCAATATGATAAAAACCCAGTCTGGCCAAAGGTTTTGTGTGACAATAAAAATGTTCCCAGATAATAGAATCCTTGCAGCTTAAACAGATGAGACACAACTGACATCATGAACGCGCGACTATCTAACCAAAAACCAAAGAAGCGAAACTGCAAAAGTGCAGCACAAAAAAAAAACAAATTCCACGCTCAAGTAAAAACAGCACAAAATTGTAATTTGATAAAGTCGAATGCGAGGACGAAACTCAGCAAAGAAATTGCTGTAAGAAAGTTGATATCAAGAAGCAAAAAAAAATGGGAAAAATAACATGAAAGGATACTGTAAAAGTAGCTACAAAATACCGAAGGAATAACTTTGAATTTAGCCTCTCGGCGATATCAATATTCATACCCTTATACTCGTAGTCCTTACCCGTTGTAGTAGGTATATTATGAGTTTTAAAAGTTTTGAAACTTAATACATCGCAAGAACGCAAAGGTCGGGTCAGAAAAGAGCTTAGTACCTATAAAACAACAAGGAGTATCTCATAATGAAATTTTTTTTTCATTAGTCGATGATGATGATGACTTTCTCGTTCGCCTTCGCCTTTCTTTAAACGTACGTCCAACCGACAAGGATTTATTGAAAGAAAAGAATGCAACCTCCCTTTCTCTCAATTGGGCGGTGAATGTGAAGCCTTTTTTTCCTTGCCACTTGACAGTGATTTAATTAATTGCTCAATGAGTTTTAAGAAAAGGCCATGTGGTCTTATCACATATCTATATCTTTTTCTATACGACCGACGCCGACGCCAATGTGCTGACAGAAGAGCGAAAAAAAAAAAAAAAAAAAAACATAAGGACCACATTCGAGGTGAAAAAAGGGTTAACTCAGGAGCAAACAGCAAAGCAAAAAAGACAGCGAACAGCGTTAATTAAATATTCGAACAATTTCTAAAAACCCCTTGGCTCCAGAACGTTTGCAAGTGACAGCGGCGGATTCAATTTCATTAAATATACTTTACAAACACGAAACAGCCGAAAAGGTTCATTTTTTCCATAGCTACCTAAACCTAGCATTATGCACGTGGAAGACGCGTTAGAAACTGTATGATTGTCTGTTACTTTTTGTGGGCGAAATATTCTTAGAATTTGCCCTTGAGAAAAACTTTCGGAGATTTAAATTAAATTGTTTTGCCAGCAATCCCTTAGCCCCTTGGCGTTTATCTGGCGCACCTGTTAAAGTAACATCCAAATGTATACATATCTTATTTTTACCTATAGTTTGCAGGCTATGTGTGGTTGTGTGTGCTTTTCTCAGAAATTTTGAACAAACTTTAAACGATTTATTTGACATTACTACAGCAAGTACACAAACCATTAATGTAGACTATAAAGTGTTTGCAAAGGAATACTGTGGTCACATTATGAGTTCAATAACTTTTACAATTATCCTTGGACCTTTTTCTCATGCTTAACAAAAGTCTTTTTAATTGTTTATTGGTTCTTTTAGAACCGTTTTTTTTCGATATCTATGACATAAATTCACTTAAATTATTCATCAAGTTGAATTAATTTTTTTTTTGTATTATTGTTAAAAATTTTGAAGAACAGTTTTTCTAATAACTCATTTTTCTCTTTGAATGTTTTTTCGTTTTTTTTTTATTTATCATTGTAATTGAATCTTCGTCAAGTTTTTTCCCACAACATGATTCAATGCCTCATTTGTGTCTTGGGTCGAAGACTTGGTGCCTATAGAGCTGTCATTTGTCTGAAATTTTTGACTGATTTTTAAGGCAAGGTGTTTAAATATTTATTTGACAATCTTGGTTTTTTTTTTGAAAACAACGTCTTGATTTTCTGGAATCACCTTTTAATATTTTTTGTAAAGGCAATGAGAAGGCCGACGAGCTGGCGATAAATTGGTATGCACTGGATCATGATCGAGCACTACAGTGGATCACTCTGTAACCTTAGAGAAAGAGTGGAGAATAAGATTCGCATGAAAACCAACAACAGGTGGAAAGGATCAGAACTACCTGTGAAGTATCACGGAAGCTTTGGCCAAAATATGACAGTGACCGAACCATAAAAATTCTACAGTTTGACAGGTCATTGCTGTCTAAGTTGGTAGGAGCTCTAATGGGTCATAACTTTCTAAGAAACCATATAATGAAACTAAATCTCAAAGATGGAGGTATATGTAGAGGCTGCAGAGGTCCATGAGAACACACCTCACTTCATCTGTCACTGCACGAGTCTCTGTTAGTTGAGGAACCGAGCACTTGGAAGTCATTACTACCATGACCTACAAGAACTTTCTGATGTCTCACTTTCTAATCTTTACAGGTTTCTGAGGATATCAGGATGGCTGGACGGCGGCGTCGAGTAATCACTAGAAAAACGAACATGAGGCTAACCATGCCTAACTCCAACTATTAATCCTCTTTTAAAAGGGCATCACAATGGGTCCACAAGGACCAGTTCGTTAAAAAACAATTCGACTTCTGCAAGTCATCGTGGGAGTGTTTCCATCTTTCAAACACACTTTTCTATGTACAGTTCCCTAAAAAGCCTCAATAAATAATGGAACTATATTCAACTATCAATGTAAAATATTTTTGGAGATTTTCGTCATTTAGCAAGGACGTTAAAATTATAGAAAAGTTCGCTTTAGACGGGTTGGTTATAAGTGAAAGTTCTCTACTGTATTTACAAACTGATACGACACAATGTTCAATCTTAAAATACAAACAGAAAAGTCTTCTCTCAAGGCCTTCTAAAATCAGTCTGTTGAACTTTTTTTTTTGACAAAAGGTATAACCACTTTTGATCGATTTCAAAGCCGCGTATGACAGCATCTATAAAGACGAGCTATACAGAGCCATGCCTAGCTTTGACATCCCTGAAAAACTCGTTCGATTGTGTATGATGAGGATGAAGAAATCTCGCTGCTGTATCAAACCTCCGATGTCAAAAGAGGCGTTAGAAAAGGTAACGCGCTGTCGTGTGAATTCTGCAACATCATACTTCAAAGAATTGTCCGAAACTCACAGGCCAACACACAAGGCACGATATTTCAAAAGTCCGTCCTATTACTTGCGTAGGCCGATAATATCGACATAATTGGTAGAACACCAGCGAGCTGTCACTGCTACGTTTGCTAGAGTGGGTCTAGCGGTCAACGAGGGCAAAACCAAGTACATGCTGTCAACAAGAAAATACACCCAACATCGTAGAATCGGACAAAACGTCGCGATCGACAGCTACAGCTTTGAAGTAGAAAGGCACTTTATCTACCTCGGCTCTGCTATAAATTCTGACAACATCTCAAAAGAAATTAAACGAAGAATAACTCATGCCAACCGCTTTTTCTTTGACCTAAGAAGGCAATTGCGTAGTAGAGCCCTATCCCGAACAACTAAGGAGATTCTGTATAAGACCTTGATCATTCCAGTCCTGCTTTATGGCGCTGAAGCTTTGACTTTATCTAAAGCGGATGAAGGTATCCTCGGTCGCTTCGAGAGAAAGATTCTTCGTAAAATTGTCGGTCCTGATTGCTTTGACGGGCTTTGAAGAAGGAATTATACGAGCTGTACAGCGACATCGACCTGGTCAAAAAACTGCGAGTAAGTAAGTCGTTTAAGATGGCTACGACATGTAGACAAGATGGGAACAAATGATCCGGCCCGTAGAGTCTTCGAGTCTAACCCGGAGGGACAACTTAGAGGAAGACCTCGACTTAATTGACACACGCAAGTCCAAGACACGACCGCAACCGACTAGGAGTGCGCAACTTGAGGCCGTTAGCAAAGGACCGGTATAACTGGAAAGGCTTGTTAGTTGAGGCCTCGGTTCACCCCGAACTGTAGCGCCGCCTAATGAATGAATGAGGTATAACCACGTATGTCCCACGTTTTTTTTTTTCTAAAATAAAAGCTGTACGACAATTGTAAACCAATCTTTGTTGCTCTAAAAGAAACCTTAATGCCAAGACAAGACCTGACTTTTATAACAACAAACAAAAAACTTTTTTATTAGATTTTTTGTCAAAAGTTTCTTAGCCTTTAATATTTGTACTTGGTTTTCTATCGTATTCGTTAGTTGTCAATATGTTTTTATGATTCCTCGCAATGAAGAAGATTATTGTTTAAAACAGTTAGAGACCCTTTCTCTGTGACCTGATTTGACCAAAAATCAATGGTCAAATGCCCTTTTTATGTAGTAAAATCGAATTTAAAATATTTACTATAGGTACGGTCAAAAGTACTCGTTAAGCCTTAAACAATCAGCAGATCATTTCATTCAATTGAACAATAGATAATGACATGCAAATTGGTCAATAAAGCTAATTTAGATTTTCCCTTTAATATACCTTCCTAACCATCCTGCATGCAAATAAAATACATCCCTTTAGTTTACTTAACTAGGTATTTACCACCTAATGGGCTAGCTATGATGTTCACACGTTAAATAGATACTTATTTGCATTAACTTTTAATTAGTATTAGCTTTCATAATTCCTGCTATTGTGTCCCCAATTGAAATTAAATTTGCTGTCGGACCCATCCCAACGCAATCAGTGAATATATGCACGCGAGTTTTTATCCTCGCCTCACAAGTATCTGTTAAATCTGTGAATTTGTGAATGTGGGCCCTAATTATGTGTGTATATCTGCGACCAAAGAAATCTGGCAAACTGAATTAAAAAGGAAAAAAAAATTGTAAATTCAAATACCTGTTCGTCGTCCCTTCACAAGAATAACAAAAACAAGAAAAAAAAAAACTCCACAGCAATTTGTGAATTTTTGTATAAAGCGGTTCCTTGGGTTGGTTTTTTGTTGTGTCTTAAGGCTGCTACTACTACCTCCTCCCCGCTACGTGTGCAAAGGCAACAATTGGGAACTTTCTCAGCCATCTGCCATCATCAGGTTGATTTTATTAAACAACAAAGCCTGATATATAGCCGAAGTGTATCTACCTAAACCTATATCTATGTGGTGAGTTCCATCTGCGAAAAACAGCCATGTAACCAAATGTATCTTTGAATACACGGCGCTTTTACTTTTCTTTGCCACCACACCTGAGGGTTTGTTTGTTTCGTTTTTTGTTTTTGTGTTTTTATTTTCTGATATACACGTATTGAACAGGTCGTTTTGCCAAAGATGTGCGAGATCCTCCTACTGAAACTCTGTTAATATCCAGATTCCAGATCCGCGCAGGTAACATCTGCTCAATGCAAGAAATGATGTTTTTGTTTTCGTTCAGATATTGTACTCGGTTCGAATGTCGCATAATGGAAAAAAAAAATAATATTTTTCAAGTATTTATTGACGACAGTTAAGCAAGGTTGGTTTTTTTTTCTGATACTCCGGTTATATCCGGAAGTGTATGGACCACAAGGAGGACCCGAAGAACGTTGGAATTGTAATCGCATTCTCATCCGTTTGCTCTGCTTATTTTTGTAAGGAAATTCAATTTGTAAGCAATGATACGATAAAGTAAGTAGCTCAACATTACAATAAGGAAGAAGACAGGAATATTTAAATAGGTAAACAACAAAACTTTTTATGAAAACAAAAAGTTCCGACGAGGGAAGTATTATCAGCTGATTACTCAATTAAATGTAATTTGACAGATTAATCGGATTTGATGGATAAGAAAGTTATTTTCTGAAGACTTTGCAAAAACACTTGTACATAATGATCAGCAGAAAATAAAAAATTCTTAAAAAAAAAATAAACGAATTTAATGTTAAAATGTTGCCCAAATGTGTTTCAATGAACCCACGTATAAATATGTTGCCACGCTACTCTATAAAGAGGTAATCTTTTGAGTAGGGGGTAAGCTCTGGAACGGCTGAACCGATTTTAAAAATTCTGTCACTAATAGAAAGCGACGACCTACGAAATGAAATAATGCGATTTGGCATGACATGGCAGCTCCAATCCAACAAATAAAAACAAAATCGTATACCTACATACATTATCTCGAAAACCATCGATCCAATTGAGCTAAAATTTTCGTAAAATCTTAGGTAATGGCCCGAAAGTTTTGTAAAAATTGGTCAAAATTAGACAAATGGGTGTGGCACCACCAGGACAAAAACAAATAATCCTAATGTTATATCTCGAAAGCCACCAAACCGATTGAGCTCAAATTTCCAGGCAATCTTAGGCATTTTAAAAGCATTACAAAAGCTTTTACTAACCCTTCGAAAAGTAGCTGAAATTTACACAATAATTTGTTACAAAGTGAAAAGTGCACGTAAGTTTAAAGTTTTCCGAACTTCAAAATTACACTATATCTTGACATTTATGGCAGCTTTAACCTTCAATTTTTTAAAAACTTTTAAAAAATGCAGGCGGGAATATTTTTCAACAGCCACGCCATTTTTTGTATTTAGTACGAACAGCCAAATAAAAGACTAAGGATGAGGGTAGAATCCATCAAGTTAGGCGATTCGCATTTAGTTCGTTTCGAGTTCGAGTTTGTATTCTTGGAAGAAGATTTCGTTCACCGGAGAGTCAACAAATCCTGAATGGATATTTATGTTTCGTGTGATATATTTTGATATTTGACGTTATTCACGGCGAATTCTGACGGAAGAATCACTTGCGTTTCGCCAAACCCCACGCAGAAGAACTAAATGCGAACATTTTGAGGGAAACTTGTCCGAAATCATAGGAAGATTTTAGCTAAAACCCGATATGCAAATTTACAGAAGTGGAGGTGGATTTATTTGTGGCATGTCTAATGGTAAGCGAATGTAATTGCGTAACGGAACTTTAGCATTTAATGCAAAACTTCAAAAACAAATTTTCGCAGAACTATGCAGAAAACAACTATCTTTTATCTCTGTGTGGTTTCAGCAATACGATCTACAGGTTCTACTACAACCCAAGACTGTTGTACCTACGGCTCTCACGGAGATGGTGCAGCAGTTAAATATTCACCTCTGCTGTGTGCCGGGCCATAGAGACATTCTAGGATACTGTAAGGCTGATGAACTTGCCACACTCGAAACAACAATATCAAGGGTACTAAATAAATGAGCCTTAGGTATTCCGACGGCTTCATAGTAAATGGACAATTGGCACGAAAGATTTGGCCAAAGCTAGATCTTGAACGGTCTAAGAATTTTATCTTTCTTGACAGAAGGCATATCAGCCCCGCAATAGGTGTCATCATGGGACACTATCGTAAGTGTCAGCCTTTTATTGACAACCACTTCAATCTAACCTAACCTAAGATAATGCAAATTCTCACATTTCAGAACTAAAGCGAAAATTCGTCAACAAAATTTTGTTGATATTTCTAACAAAGCTTGACCTTTTTTTTAGAACTGCAGGATATCAGTGCGGAATGCAAGCAATCTTCATTGAAATGAGTGCTGAAACAAAGCTAAGTGTAAAGATTATAGTTCACTGCATTAATGCCTTGGGCTGGACCGATATCTATCGGCCCTACGGACGAAGTCCCACATGGAACTAACTCACACTACCCAAAAATTAACTTACTTACTTACTTAGGCGGCTCTATAGTTCGGGGTGAACCGAGGCCTCAGCTAACATGCCTCTCCAGTTAGCCCGGTCCTTAGCTAACTGCCTCCAGTTGCGCACTCCTAGTCGGTTAAGGTTGCCTTTGACTTGCACGCGCCACTTAAGGCGAGGTCTTCCTCTACTGCGTTGTCCCTCCGGGTAAGACTCGAAGACTCTACGGGCCGGAGTATTTGTTTCCATCCGCTCTACATGTCCTAGCCATCTTAAACGGCTTACTCGCAGTTTTTTGACCAGGTCGATGTCGCTGTACAGCTCGTATAGTTCGTCGTTGAATCTCCTTCTCCACAGCCCGTCAACGCAAATGGGACCGAAAATTTTACGAAGAATCTTTCTTTCGAAACGACCGAGGATATCTTCATCCGCTTAAGATAGAGTCCAAGCTTCAGCGCCATAAAGCAGGACTGGAATGATTAATGCCCCGCTTGGGGTCACTGTTGGAGTTGGAATAGGTGCGAGCTTTGGGACTTAGTTCAATCCAGAGGTGGATCTTAGTTCTTGAAAATATGAAATCTAAATCCCAAATTTGGTGGGAAATAGTTCCATATGTAGCACTCAGTTCGTAGGCCCTATCTACATCTGATACTTTTGTACTATAATAATTTCGAAAAGCGATCAAATATTCAGAATATCGAGCCCAAACAATTAACCAGTTTCACATTCGTTTTTTGGTGGCTTTAGGTCCGAAATTGGCAACTTTCGATAAGAATTCTTTTCGGAATCACAACAAATACAAATCCCCATATAATATATGTAATCTGGAAACACCTGCCGGGGTATCTATTGTTTGACTGACATTTCAAATCTGAATAATTTATATACGTTATGCCTAGGTATTAAAATACTCATGATAACCAAACGAAAACAATACCTTGCTTAGCACGTATCGACAATTCCAACGTGTAAAATGTACTATATCCAGGAACATACATTTATACAAACTTTCTACGTGGGAGTCCATAATATGTTTACGCATTCACATGCTATACAGCCCATTGAACCTTTGGCAAGCCTAACAAATAAGTAATTAGTTTTCACAAGCTCATAACCACAAAATATCGCCCAAAAACTTATTATTGAATTCGATTCTCTATCTAAACTCACCAGAATTAGACGAAGGGAAATATTTCATTATTAATGTTGATTCGATATCTATACGGGATATGTGTATTGCATGGGCAATTATTATGGTTATTTATGAGAACCGCCCGGCAGAAGGATATGGCGGTAATCAAAATATCGGACATCGCTGTCAGTTGGGTATAGAGGGTAGGGTACAGCACTGCGGTGTATACGAAAGCGGGTGCCACGGAATAAATGATTACATTATGCCGGAACGCATGAATATACTTTTGGGCGTTCAGACCTTCAGTACAGTTGTAATAATTTATGCCAACCACATCATCGCCACGTGTTGGCGTCGAGTTTATAAATGAAATGCCAAAATAACATCTGCTTGGCCAAAATCAAAATCATAAATAACTTGGATAGAATTTTGTTTTCCTTAAATTATCCCTCCTTCATATTATCCTTGTTGCGGATAGCACGCGAGTATACCTACTCATACGCCCAACCAACAGCGTACATGATGATATATTAATTTCGGTGCTTTTACACGTGAACTTAAAATGCTTCCCATGACCCATTGTCCAGGACACCACACTTAGACGTGGTGAATATTGGAGAAGGTTGCCTATATCGTAGCGAGCTCGGAAGGAACAGTTTCAAATTTAATTGTTTAATAAAATTGAGACCGAGCCAAGCTTTTCATTTTGTAGCCCCACCACAAAACACCTGGCGCCGCTTTTAAGGATGCTACTTTCGGCAGCCACGATAATTTTGGCAGAGTTCAACACAAATAGGATGCAGTTGATGGTGCAAGCTGGCGGCTACCTATTGGCGTGATGGAGGTGGTGGCATTCGGGCTCATAAAACACACGAGTGCACAAGTGAGGACGAGGAGTACTTTATGTTAATAGGACAATTTGTGCGCCGCGCCATATCAACTATACTATGTTTCAACGACCTACGATATGGCCGATGAAAATTCCCTTCTCAGGACGAAAGGTATTTCTGGCGAAAATGCTCTTTATTCGAGTATACGTATAAATATCTGTGGGTAGAGTATACCCGACCCGCACCCTTAAAATACCCTCCCATGGTCGTGTTAATTATGACCAGGAAGAAGAGCAGGCGACAGCATCCTACCGCACATCGAAGTGCCAAACCGCATGGCTAAATGCCAAAGCACAAGTTGAACGTACACATTTATACAAAAACCAAAAAAAAAAAAGTAGCAGACATCGCACAACCGATAGGACGTGTAATACAAGGAGAGTGTTTCCCGGAAGAAAACTAGGTGGGTGGTGTTGCTCTTATTGTTTATTATACCTTTGGCAATATTTCGGGCGGGAGGCAAACATGACCAAACCACTGAACTGACTGCTTACAATAAATAAAAATAGAACCACCAGCACTCAACACAGAAGGAGGCACAAAAAAAATTAAGAAATGGAAAGGAAAAAAAAAAAACCCCTAGACAGGGAAGGAAGAATATCATTATCATTCATGAGACATAGCTTCAGCATTGTTGCACACAGCCTGGTCTGAAGGTACTTGCGGTTGCGGTGGCTATGCTATCACATAACTCTCCTAGGGGGATCGGAGCAAATTAATTTCCATACATAGGTACCTATACCTATATATGTTTGGGCTTTCTTTTTCCTGCAGGATATATACGCTGAAAAAAAAAACCATTGAAATATTAATAACGCAACTATGCGCAGATTGTTTATCATAATGGCCTACCATGGAGGCGAGCCGCGCTATGCCTAGAGAGGTGAACGAAATGGACTCTCAAATCATAAAGATAATTATAATTAGTTTCATTCAGATTTGAAGTATTCTACAGGGAACAGGGAAGATGCTTTTGTGAAATAAGTAAAATGTTTTTTTCTTGCGAAGAAAATTATTACCGGGTTACCGGTGAAATAAATTGTTAGCTGTGTTTAGCACAAGATTGTCAGTCGCTGAATTGGAAATTGCCTGGTTTTTGTTTAATCATTAGCCAGGTGCATTTGCTAAGGACATACAAGATCGTTTTCGACATCTACTATATAGCTGCACAATGTAAAACAAACCTACTTGGCCACACAAGCCGGTACCAATTCGTAAATTGTTGGTCCTTCGAACCGGATAAGAGTTTATATGTATAGCTGCACCCTGTACCACAAAACTACTAGGTGATTGAGCCGGTACCAGTTCATAAATGTTTGGTCCTTCGAACCGGATAAAAGTTATATGGAAGTAGAAAAAGTGAATTTTTGACCCATACACGGACTAATTGGGATTAACGCAAAATCTTAAAGCTCCTCAAATGTACTCTGCATCTAAAGAGTGTCCCATAATTCACGCAAAATGTAACTTTGATAGAAAATACAGATTTTTTAATTAGAAAGCTTAAATTTTTTATTGATTCATAGAGCAGGTACCAAAAATCTATGAACTGGTACCGGCTCTATCACCTAGTAGTTTTGTGGTACAGGGTGCACATCGGATAAATGGCCGCCAAGGCTTTTCTGTCAAGTACGTCGTCTTTTATTGACATTTTCTATGACCGTTTCGCATAAATGTGGCTGAATTTAATTAATACCTCCAAATTTCCTCTTTCAAGATGTTGGTGGTTGTGGAATTGTTTGCATAGACCTTTGACTTCAAAAAACTCCAAAGAAAAAAGTCCAATGGCCAATTTTGATCGCCAAAATGGCCGATTATACTCATGCAGTAATTGAATTGTTTCTCTGTCTGTATGAGATTTGTGACATCGTCATATTGAAACCACATGATCACATCCATATCTTGTAATTTAGGCACTAAAACCTGGGCTATCATGTCACGATAACGAACATCATTAATTGTTACTACCGGACGAGTAGCAATTTCGAAAAAGAATGGTCCGATAATGCCTCCAGCCCCAAAATCCGCGCCAAACAGTCACGTGGTGCATGCATTTGTTTCTTAACAATTACTCGTGGGTTTTCTGAACTCCAAATGCAACAATTTTGACGATTAAGGAAGCTATCAAGATGAAAATGAGCTTTATCACTGAAGATGATTTTGTTCGAAAAATCAGCATCCACTTGTTGTTGTTCCAAAATTCATTCAACGAACTCTCTTTGCGCTGCATGGTTAGTAGTCTTCCTCTTCAGTTCTTGATTCAATTGAATTTTGTGCCTAAGCATAAAGTTTCAAGTCTTTCGTTTGAATTCGCTGTAGATACCTTCTCGAAATGCCCAATTCTTGATTACGGTCGCGGTGCCGAATTGATGTTCCTGGACTCTCGGATATATTCTCGCGAACTGCTTCGATGTTTTCTGTTGAACGATTTGTGACAGGACACCCAGAGTGTTTAAGGTCACAAATTGATCCAGTATACCTGCATTTTTCAATTATTCTTTTTACAGTTAATGGTTTTTTTGTTCAAAAATTGCGGACTGTAGCTGACACATCTTCATTATTTTTAAAATATTTCTCAACAATGGAAATTCGTTGTTCTTTTGTATAGCGCTCCATATTTACTAACCCCGAACTGTGAGCTGTCACATTGTTATCTTTTTTTCCTGTTGGCATCACTGTACTGTTAAATGGCGCAAAATTCAAATTTTGCGTGAATTATGGTAGACCCTTTACATCTACTAAAAAAAACATGATTATATCGCTACCGAACCGAATAACAATTCATATAGAAAAATACTATGAGAATCCGATCAGTGAAATTTTAGCTGATTATAGAACAGCCATGCCTTTTGCAGAAATTCCTATCACAATATGGACCCGGATAAGGTCATTTCAGATAACCAAAAAAAAGATCCCCTTAGTTGCTGATGAATGATGCTTCGCGCCAATTTGTAAACTGTCATACGTTTCACTCAGTCGTATGTGATAAAGGAGACCGCCTTGAAATAGGACTTTTTTATTTATTTGATGAGAAAACTACTCTCATTCAGTATAGAAATAAACCACACAAATACCGTCAAATATGCCGTGAAATTAATACCTACACCCGTTGCTTCCTGTTCCTGTCGTGCAAGCAGCTATCTATCAAAATGTGGCCGCAATTTAGTGAGGCATTTTATGACCTAATTCCAGTTGAGCTTTCATTTTCCTTTTGTTTTCTTCCGTTTCAGGGCTTTCTGCCTGTGTGGGTCTGTATGTAGGTATAGTGTCCTTTTTGTTATTGTGCGTTTATTGCTTTTGTGTGCCTCTGCCAACGTCTGGTTGTTAGCTCTTTGTGTGTTCATTTGAGTGAGATACTTACAATAAAAGTTAGATTGTGGAATATAAATTAATACTGTCACATGTGTCGACAGGAATGACAAATGAATACAACTGACTGCCGTCAGTCTAACCACCACAACTGAATGTAGGATGTTTCATTTACACAATACCATATTAAGTCGATGCTGACCATACTGTGGAAAATGATATATAATGCTGACCAACAACAATACCCCTAGTCTCCCATATATACGAAGCACGATTATTTGCCTAGCATTACATGGTTATGTCGTGTAACCAAAAAGTCAGTCAGCCCAAAATAGGTGTGTTTGGGTACGTTCTCGTTGAATGGCAATCAGGCAATGAAGTCATTCCGCTTTGTTAATTGTTCCTTGGAGGCAAAGGGGAGGTATGTATTTTGACAGGGCATACACCACCCCATCTATCTCTCAGACTGATAAAGTGGTGCGTGTGTACCGATTGTCATTTCGGGACTAATTATACTTGTGGATTATTCACTCATTCATCGTATGGATCTATCTATATCCATAGATCCAAAAGGATGCAGAGTTCCACCTACGGTACTGTAATAAAACAATGCAATTATATTGTTTGCATGAGCAGAGCAGACGACTGCACCGCATGTGGTGGGTGGTTGGGTGAATGGGTGGATAGGATATATTGTATGGATGGATGTGCATCAATGTGTAACCACACAAAGTCATCAACATGATAATGTATGCTTTAGATACAGGCGATATGTGAAAGGACACTTTTGTCCGGAGATTGAGTTTTATTTATGTAAACAAATCAGTGAAAAGGCTATCCCCACAGCTGTGCTCTACTATTGTGTGTGCATACACACACCAGAGACAATGCACAATATAAAGTGCAATGAGCGAAAGTGTACAGCCATACAGGCAACTGCACTGCCATGGCACTTGCACTCTGTTAACTGTAGCGGTAGGATGGATATGCGACACTCGACACCCTTGGAGCTTTAATTAATATTGACGGGACTTTTATGGAAGCATCAGGGCATGTGAGCATGTAATTTGATGGCAAAATGCACAACGTTTAGTGCATAGTGAAAGCAAGAATGTGTGAAATTGTTAAATTGTGGTTGAACCAAGGGTTCTAAAATTTGTGATGTCCTATACTCGTATATATGAGCAAAGGCTAAGAGGAGTAGATTAAAATAAGTTGTAGGTCCATTAAAAGGCATTACATCAATGTGTGTTGGTTTGTTTTTAAACAGTTTAGAGCTAGGTGTCTACCTTAAAACAATTTGATTTTTAATAAAGTGATTTTGATTTCATTTTTTTCTATGGATAACTGATTTATCCATTTAAAGAGCGCAAAAATTATTAAAAAAAAAAAAAAAAATCCAATTCAATAAATTACCGGAAAGTATGCAACGATTTTTGGTTTTCAATGGTTATCTTAATCTCTTTAGAACTCCTGTTAGGGTAATCAGAGGATAAAAACGCTTGTCTGTTGCTGGAATCAAAACAGCCACAGCATAGTAACAGACAAAAAAGCAAATAAACATCAGTAAACTGGTAAAGACCAACAGATAACGATTTGTTTAAAAAAAAATTTTAAGTGGAAATACATCTCGAACTATGAATGGGAAATCTTTAGTCAAATATACTTTTAAGGGTTTTTTTAGACCTATTTCAAGACTCTAAAGAAAGCTTGAAAAGAAATTTTAACGCTCACTGTATATTACAAAAATACTTAATTTCAGCTAGGTTTCAGAAATCGAGTAAAATTGAAATTGTAAATTGAGTAAATTGAGTGCTATGGAATCCGTACCATCGGGCAGGCGTCCCCTAGGTAGACCCAGGATGAGATGGTTAGATCAAATTCATATTCTCTCCTCTACCCGTATGGGGATTGCCCCTGATGATTTAGAGTCGATGGCGGAGGATCGAGAGCTATGGAGGGTCCACTTAGGTAACCTACAACCGCGACCCACTTAATGGATAAGCGGGCCATTGAAAATGTATGTATGTATGTAATTGAGTAAATTCATTTTCAGTGTTCTACATTTCGAGCGATTCTGAAACTCCGAAATTTTTTCGAAATCACAATTTCACTTTGTCTCAATTCCGAAAATTTTGAAATCGAAATCGAATACAGTGAAAAATGTAGAACACAAAAATGCATTTCCGATTTCATTTCGAGTGAAAGTGAAATGTGGAACCTAGCAGTTAATGTAATTTTTAGTTTCCTACTTGTTAAAAGGAAAACAGAACAGAACTTATTGCCTCTTCTACTATTTTTTTTAAACAACAATAATAATAATAACACTGTCTCATTACATTCTTGCTCAATAGCCACATTAGACAGGCTGATTAATCTAAATCTAAACGTGACCACTTCCCATAGTTGATTCTAAGAACCTTTTAATAAGCTTCAATTTAGAAAACTTTTCTCACAGGCATTAGGAATACTACGATGTGCATATTGTCAAAATGTAAGGCAGGTTTACTTCCAGCTAAAGCTACAGAATAAACTTTAAGTGCCTATTATGGACAACAACTCAACTTAGTTGTGTTGTCTTCATGACAACTCAACTTTGAGACAACCAAACAGATTTTTCGTATTATGCAAGACAACTCTTTTCAGTTGTCTTTAGAAAATAAATTGCCTTCTTTTGGGAGCATATTAAAATCGAAATCAGCTGTTAAATGTCAGTTTTAGGTAGTTGAAGTGGCCAACTAATTCATATAGCCCGCGGAAGCTACAAAAGTCGTATACGCGTTCGACCTGCAATTCTTCCTTGCCAATATTATGATCATTAAATATGAGTTTTAAATTGCAAATAAGTCTTGCGTCGTAAAGAAATCAAATTTTCTCGCCATATTCTTTGGGCTAAATCCATTTGATTCACTTTCCGGTTTCCAAAATGTAGAAATCAAGAAGTCCTCTTAACTGTGACTATGCACTATAGCATCATTATTCACAATATTCGGATATTTTCGAGGAAGCTCTGGAATAAAGACTTTAAAGACAAACTTCCAATATGTCCTTAAAGACGGCACCCTAGAATGTTTGCTCAAAAACTCTGAGACTTCAATTTCCATTGCATGCTTGTTAGTGTGCTTTTGAAAACTGAAATGTGCGCACCTATGTATAATTCACATTCCCTTAAATCCGAAGCCATTACATTTCACATCAAAGTTGTTAAGGATATTAGCTTGTAGGTAACTAAACAAGTAACGTTCTATACCACTAGAAAAACATACATTCTCCGGAACCCACCCAAACCGTTTCCATGGCGAATTTTCTAAAACATTCTACATGGCTGCACATTTTTCAATTTAAACGCATATTGGTACACGTTTTCCTTCAAATCACATTCACCAAAAAATATTTCCTCCAAAGTAAACCTATGTTACGTACATCATCCGAAATTCCACGTGACTGCATCATTGGCTTACTTCCAACATATTTCGTCGAAAAACATACAACAACTTTTTCAACTCCTTGCCAAATCAGCAAAAGAACACGTCTCAATACTTCAATTCTATCACTATAATCAAATTTTGATCCTTATGTAAAAAAAAAATAATAATAATAAAAATACCTAAACGAGTGTAGGAGTCCTTATCATCTGCTCGTGTCGCTAAATCACTATATTGTCGACAGATACAGCATCCTTCTAGTCTGCTTGAAAAAAGCATAAAATATTAACACAGAAATTGTAAAAAAATCATTCAACATCAATTGAGCAGAAGCTGACAGTAAAACGGGGGACAAAATAAAAATCTGAGCTTTTCCTGCACCCTTCTCGTCCCATTGAAACGTGATCTTCACATAAAACAGAAATACCTGCCGCTACAAAATTCCTTTCCCACATTTAAATTGTACAGCAAAAAAAAACGAAAAACACACAAAGTAAGGTATAAATGTAACTAAGGACGAAAGGTGGTACAAAGCGGATAAAAATATAAATTTGCATTAAATTCAGCTTGATGCTTTTCGTTGGCGCGAAAATACCAATAACAAACAAAATACCATATGTCGAGCGTGATCTAAACAAGTAAATTGCCCATACGCACATATAAGGTATGTATTGGCATAAGGATACAAATCTTGCTTACCCCGACAAACATTTTTTATAGTCTGTACTTTTGTGGAAGTTTTCTTCGTTTTTTTTTTTTAAGGAAATTCCAGTCATGTGCGAAGAAAATCATGTTTTCATTATCCATTACACACATACTCAGGTCCACACCCCCATTTGACAGCATGTGATGCTTTTTTTCATAAGGACCTGTTAGTGTAGTCTACGACTGAATGAGAATGTGCGATGACGAGGAAAGAAGTCGTTTCGGGTGTATGTGAGTGGGTGGAAGGGAAGGAAATTCACCAGACATCCATTATTAAATTTCCGAATCCGAAATCCCACCCGTCGCGTCGTCGTCGTTGGTCGCATTCCCCGCAGGAGCAACAGGAAAATAATGGAAAAATGTTCGTTTAAGACTAGAGAAAGGCATGAAGGCAGAAAGTCCTTCTATCTAACTACAGAATTATATTGATGCTTTTGCCTTTGTGCTTCGGCTTTCATATCCATACACGAGTTCGAGTAGTAATATCGATGACAATGCAGTTTCAAGTTATCCGATTTTTATATTGATAGCGATATAATTTCGAAGCGATCATCCTTGAAGAAAGCTTCGCAAAAATGGATAATAAAATAATTTTGTCTTTTCTTTTTCCTTATACAGATACTTCAAGTACACTTGACGCTTAAGATTTGGTGGGAGTATTGGGGGAGTATGAATGTCGTGTAGGTGTATGTGTATGAGAAAATGAACGATAATTGACGATAGGAATTCAGTGGAGGCAGATGAAGTATTTAACACAAGTTCGCGTTGAAGAAAGTTGCAAAATTTTAAAAGAAGTTATGTAACATATACGAATAAGTGTTTAAAAAAAATTAAGGGTGTTGCTATTTGTCCTTCGTTTGGGACACGATTACGTAATGAAATGTCAAAGATTATTATTGCGTCAAGTTGGGGTATGTGGATCGCTTCGCTCGCGAAAAGGACTTAAAACTCTAGTATATTATTTTCGTGCATTTAGGACCAAACTTTCATCTCTATACAGTTTTTAAAAAAAATGTGATTACGTTACGTTGATTACGTAGTCGTGTCCGGAACATCGGTTAATGTCATTCAGTACAGAATCAACGGCCGAATAGACATTTCGAAAAATTAAAGTATTCAAAAATATAAAAAAAACAATACTTTGCCCGACCTGCCCTCATTTGCACCTTCTGGGCATCATAAAGAGCACCCACACCCATAATCATACCCAACATCCACCAACATTATCCTTTGACCTCCAATGTGGTTAATCAATTATGATGTTTCCTGAAGCGAATAGCGGATAATTCAATTAGGTAGATACAGTTTCATCTCCCCAACATTCCATGAACAACTCATGACCGCGAAGCTTCAAAGGTTTCTTTGAAGTCATTGCAGTTGCTGTAGAATTCATTATTAAAAAAGTGGTCAATATTTGGAAAAAGTTCAATGCAACCTTAATTTCTGATTAGATTTATGTTTGATCATTATTTTGTATAGAACGAAAAGGTATTTTGGAACATTTTATATAAAATTGCGCCTTACTTGGTTATTGTACTAGATTTTTCCACATAGTTGGCAATAAATCTAAACAAATTAATGAACAAGCCTCAAACAATTATGGAAATCTGTCAAATTAACGTACGCATAACGCAATGCTGCTATTACGTCTGTCAAAATCAGTTTGTTTGGTTGAAGTAGCTCTCGTTTGGCCTATGGTGCATACCAAAAGATCAAAATCGGTAACAAGAAGCTAGATCTTCAATTTTAGCCGCAAATAACCTCTTTAACGCGAGTCAATTATAATAGAAAATAACAATTTAACGTTCTACTTTACAAATGCGTAACCAAGTTATTGCAAATTTAACCTCAAACTACTAAATATCTGTCAAACGTAAGCGCAACGCAATGTTGCAATTTTCATTGACGTTTTAAAATGGAACTTGCAATATTTGTTATCATTTCTTTCGAAAATGTTTCGAGTTAGATATGTAAGCTGAAACGCTCGTTAATATATTTATGATTAATGCCAAATTAAACGTGGTATACGTAACGTAACAGCTAATATTGATTTTTTTCTCGACAAATTTCTTGAGCTTTAACTTGAGATCAAACTGCACTCAGATAAATCTAAATTTGAATTTGTCTCTACCAATATTTATCGAAACAAAACGCTGCACGAATCTACGTTCGTTAAAATATTCCAGAAGCAAGTTGTAACATTTGTTTTTATGCATAATAATCAAAACTGGGCCAAATCGTTTCATCCGTGAACGACCAGTATATGTTGGAATTTGCTTTTGCGTCATAATGTCAAAATGGATCATTCACGGCGATTTGACAACTGATCTTGCAAACCTTTAACGAAGTGTTTATTCGGCCGTTGATTTTATACTGACTGACGTATATACCGATGTTCGGGGCACGGCTGCGTAATCAACGTAAAGTAATGCTATTTTCATTAAAAACTATTTATAAAGATAAAAGATGGGTCCTAAATGTACAGCATAATGTCCGAAAATGATTATACTAGAGCCGCAAGCTAGGCGAAACACATAACCTAACTTAACGTAATAAAACCTTACGTAGTCGTGCCCCGAACAACGGCGAAATCAGCGATGCCAACTCAAAAATGTGATTTAGAGCCAGAAATGTGATATCAGGGCTAGTTCAGAGCCAGACCAAACGACTTTAGTATATATCTACACTGTTTTGACGTTTTTCACGTACAAAATACTGAAACAAAATTGAAGTTTTAAATAATTGACTAAATTTTCACAGAAAAACAGTTTTACAGCAATAATTAAATGTGTGATGCTTAAAAATATAAATAAAACACAGTGCTAAAAGGTCAATTTCAGTGCTACATCGAATGAAACAGTGCTAGAATTTCACAATTGGGCTAGGTTTGGCATCGCTGGGCGGAATAGCAAAGCAACAGCCTACCTTGAACCTACAATAATGTTTAATACATTTTTACGTAAAATACGTAACGCAACTATAAAACATTCCAGAAAATTTGTCCCAAACTTGTAAAAAGTATTATTTTATTTATTTTTTATTTATTTTTAATGTATGATTTTAAAGCTATTTTTTTAAAAATGTGGGTCTAAAGTCGAATGGTCATGATAGTAAGTCGATTGCTTTGTACTTAAATTATTTAATTATTTGTAATGCACATACAGATTAAAAAAAAAAAACATGTATTTCTTATAATATCTCAACGTTTCCGTCAAATTGAGTCCTCAAATTTTGGGAACAAAGTTTCTGTAAAAAAATTTGTAATTTGTTGGTGGTGGGCTACTTCGGTCGGAGTAATAGCTATTTTTGACTTATTCAATAATTTTATCATCAGACTCCTGCACGTGATTGCTTGAACATTTCAATTCTGACAGTCAATTTCGATGTAATTTTGAAAATTGGTTGTCAAATTTGTAGTAAAGACCACGTAAATTTTGTTTTACGTTTTAGACAACGATAATGCTATGTCAGAACGTATAGAACAGCCTATTGTAGCAGAAGGAATGGTAGGTATGTATGTAAAGCACGTAACACAATGATTATGTTGATGAAGTTAAGTAAAATAACAATAAGATTTAATTTGTATTGAAAACTGAGCCCTTTTCTTGTCGTATCGACGCCACTGTGCAAATCCGGGAGAAGAACAACAAAAAGGCAAGCTCTTTCCCTACAAAAGATAATATGGATAAAAGGCTATACTAGGATCGTTCCGCTTATCATTGTATAAGAATTGACTCGTAAAAATATATTGATATTGATATAGTCGTCATACATGTGAATGAAAATGAATACCACATTCATAGAGTGGGTATCTATTAGTTTTTGTATATTTTTTTTGCCTCCAAAACCCATCACATAAGCAAGTCAAGTCTTTATCGATAAACGACAAAGGAACACAAAAAAAATCGCAAGTAATCCCATCGACGTTTACTTCATCGATTTCTAAGCATTCAGGATATCACACGCTCCACAACTTACCTCTTCGTTTTGGTTTTGATTTCTCATCAGCAATATCCTTCGAAGGTCTTCCTCACGCTGTATTGAGTCCTCACGTAATTCCTTGACATATACCTCTGTCGTTTGTTGGCGCTCCTTAAGTGCTTCCAATTCCAACTTGAACTGATGGAAATCACTTTTGATTGTCGCCAAATCTTCGAAATTTTGCGTACGTTGGTTGACGTCCTTTGAAGCTTTGCTAGCAATTTCCTGCAATTCACTCAGCTCCTTGCGTATCTCGGCTATTGACTGTGATAGCCATTCGACGGTGAGTTTCTCCTTGTTGCCACTAATGTGGCCCTCGCGTAGACTTTTAATTTCATGTCTGGAGGACGAGGAGACGCAGCGGCGGCGGCAAGATGAATGTTGATAATGTGAGAAGAATTATCCAGAATTCGAGGAGTGTAGTCATCATTTTTATTCCAATATAGAAAAGGAAGAGAGAGAGAGAGAGAACGAAATTTATTAGTTTTTTATATTTGTTTCTTTTTTTTTTCAATAAATTTACGACTCATTAAATATACATTTGATTCTAATTTAATTGTTCCGCAAGTAGATAGCATCACAAGGGGGTTTGCTGGAAAATCGATGCCAATTTCCACACAGTATACGAGTAGGGAGGGAGTCGGTGTAGTAGATATAGAAAGGGTAGCGGGGAAGGGAGAGGTAACATCGCGTTTAATTGTTGTATAATTCTATTGTTGCTGGCATTGAGTATGGATGTGAAAAGGACTTGCTATTCGCTTAATTACTTTCCGATAATGGAATTATAAAATAAAACATTTAATTGTTGTGTAATGTGAGTAATTGTTTTTGATTGCTATTGTATAGTATTATAGTTGAATGTATAGTGCAGCTAACTGTGCTGCAGGATAAACTGTATAATTGCTTTTAGGTGTTCTCTTTTTTGGCCAACTAATTACATTCGTAAAACGGAGGCCGGATTGATTTTCATTGTATTTTTATTGGAAATGATAAACTGAAAGCAGTGCCTAATATTGTTCAGCAGACCAGTGTTTTTATGGATGCAATATTGGGAAATTTATTTTTCGGTTACCCTTTGGGCAAAAGCAATTTTCGAGATTGAAGTGCAACTAAGTGTTTTATGTATTTTATTCATTATATGAGCAATGATTTCGGCATTTAATGGGAGTGGCTGTTGGAACATATTTTGGCCAATAGCGTCAATGTTAACATCATTTGAAACACAATGCATTTCAGTTGAAAGTTCACATGACAAATGACAAACTTAAAATGGATATCTGCAAATATGTGTGCGACTTTAAAAATATTATTTCTGTCAATCGTTTACTTAAATGAAATTGAAATACCTACTGTAATTTAAATGACTGTAGAGGGAGCCTGTGTAAAGTTAGAGTAGTCCTTGTTGTTATTAAGGGCGTTTAAGAATCTAAATCTAGTTTAGTATGTCTGACAGCTCTCTAACTTCATGTTGCTGAGTTTTCATTGGACCAAACTGGTCACATAAACATTTTTCTCAATTGACGTTTATGTCCACAACACTGACAAATCAAGTCAAGCATTTTTTGGACTTACTACTAAGTTGACATCTATTTGTGTCAGTGTCCGGAGAACTCAGTTTTGACATTTCTATTAGGTCATCAGAGAACGGAGAGCCCTATAACCAATACGAAACTCAGAACACGGGAGAAAAAAAAATACAACTTTCAATAAGTTTCATCAGACACGTTAAATTTGAGTCCAGACAATTCAAATCGACTTATGATGATTAGATTTTTGTATGTGGCCATTGTGCGTGTTTTAAAAATTTCGCTGGAAAACTGAAATTCAGCGAATGACGATCTTACACTAAACTCAACTCGGTCGGAAAATAGAGTAAACAAGGAAATGAACAAAAATGAATTTCTATTGAAATCGAGAGTAGGAATATCAATAATAATATTACAGCCTCGAAATGGGCATAATTACCTTCCTCATGACAGCAAAATTCCAGCAGTGCCCTGTCAGCGATTACCTATACGTAACGTACAATTGATGGAGGAACTGCAAGCGAAAGAAGAGATAACAATGTGACAGCTGACAGCTCGGGGTTAGCTATACGAAAGAACAACTTATTTTCATTGTTGAGCAATATTTTAGAAAATAATGAAGGTTTGTCAGCTACAGACCGCAATTTTCGAACAAAATATGGCCGTGATTTAAAACCATGAACTGTGAAGAGAATAAATGCAAAATTCAGGAAGACTGAATCAATTTGTGATCTTAAACACTCTGGGTGTCCTGTCACAAGTCGTTCAACAGAAAACATCGAAGCAGTTCGCGAGAGTATTGCTGACATTTCACGAACATCAATTTGGGACCATATTCAAAAATTGGACATTTTGAGAATGTCTCTACAGCGAATTCCCACAAAAGACTTGAAACTTCATGTTTAAAAAAAAATAAATAGGTGGCGCAACAGGCGAGTGACACCCAAGGCGTTTTGTGTGAGTTTCTATTTTTGGGACGAATGGAAGGGACCTACAATTTTATGCCGAGTCCGAACGGCTGAATTGAGAAGCTTTTTCATGACAGTCATACTCTCGGATGTTTGTCAGACGTTCGCGAGAGTTGGCGCAGTAGGAAAAACTTTAAGATGTAATTTGTGTTTTTCCGGGAATCGAACCTGGGATCCCTCGCACAGTAGTCCAGCACACTAACCACTGCGCTACTGCGCCCACGAAAAAAACTTCATGTTTACAAAGTTCAATTTATTTAAGAACTGAAGACTACTGAAGTACTGACCATGAAGCGCAAGGGGAGTTCGTTGAATGGATTTTGAAAAAACAACAAGTGGATGCTGAGTTTTCGAACAAAATCATCTTCAGTGATGAAGCTCATATTTTCATCTTGATGGCTTCGTTAATCGTCAAAACAAATTGTCGCTTTTGGAGCTAAGAAAACGTACGAGTAGTTGTTTAGAAACAAATGCATCAACAACTATAGCTATTGCTTACACACTTTCTTGTCTTTGGATTCATTCTGTTATATTGCCTTAGACATATAGACAAGTCACACTTTTTTTAACCAAGAATATTTATTCAATAAATAATTTGAGTTTTTGTTAAGACTTAATTGTTTGTTTTTCATTTTTTACAAATATAAAATATAAAAAAAAAACCATCATGATTGATTTTTAAAATCACCTGTTAAGCTGGCCAAAATAAATAATAATTTGTTATTTAATACTTTCACGTATTTAGATTTAGTTATGAATTTAACATTTTTAAAAGCTCTACTAAAGGTCAAATAACAAGTAAACAGGGTATCAAGAATAGGTTTTTAAAAGGACCGAACATCTGCAGATGTTTAATGTCATGACAAACAAAATACACTCATCAGAGAAGTACAGTACCTACTACTGTAAAAAAATCGTTAACATTTTTGAAAATTAAAGTTTTCAACTTCTAAGGCAAGGCGCGTACTGTAGTGGTGTGGCAAGGTGGTGGCAGTATGGTGTGGTGACCAAGTGATATTTCATTACCATTTGTAAGATAAGGAAATCAGATCCTTGGGTCTGAGGTCTGCGCCTGAGTAATCATCGGCATAATTGAATCTGAATTCGCGAGCAAGAGTGCTTTACAAGCAAATACCTAACCTATAAGCAAAACAACTTTAGTTATTTGCTTATTCGAAACCAAGTCAGTGATTAATTATTCACGTCATGATCATAAAGTCTAAAGTCATCCATGCATTAGGCATTAGGTCACTAGGGAAACTCAAAGGTCGCTATCTAATTTCAAAGGAAATTCAAATAAAAATGTAAACAAGTATCTACACCTGAACTACACACCCTTCGGCTTTATCTTCACATTAAACCAACTCCCCTTGTAGATACATATACAGTTTTGTTTTTTTCATTTCCATAGCCACATTGGCCTCAAAGGAAACAGCAGAAATACCTCGTATCTTCCTCACGGGCATAATGATACAAATTTAAAAAAAAAAAAAACTTCAAATAAATGAAAATATCAAATACCTAATATTTTGTGTAAAAATGTTCTTTCTGTTCTTTTACCATACTTTCGACCGTTAGATGGAAGAATAAAACATACCATCCCTCATCTAACGTTTTACCTGAAATAAAAATTAAATGCAAAAAATATTCCTTTCTTTCAAACAATCTGCTCACTAAATTGTATTTCCATATCAAAAGCACAAGCAACAATTTAATTAACAATCCTCTGTGTGTACGGTGTACCTTCTCTGTTATTCTGGTTGAGAGGGAATACATAGTTGCCATCGTTATCATCATCATCAGCAGCCAGCGAAACATTATTGTCTATGCACCGCACAGTTGGTACCTATCTGCTCCTGTTTTTGTTCCTCTCTGGTCTATGTTTACAGCAAATATCCAACAAATACCTACGGCAGGGCTAGTAATGAGGAAGCACAATGTTAAAACAAAATTTAAGCCACCCAACCCCTACTAAGCGGGTGGCAAAAATTTCGTTTTGTTTTACGAATTGAACACCATCACTATTCACTATGGGGGCGAGGAATTGAAAGGAAAAATAAAGCGAAGAAAATTCACTTTTTCTATTTATCATCCAACAACCCTTCGGGAGAATCTTCCTCTTTACACCCTCATACAAGTGCAGTGCAGATGCTTTCTTTTGTTTCAACAGAAACCCGTATCTAGCTTGCACTTCGTATCCCAACCAGAAGCGGGGATAAAAAAAAAACTACATAAAATGATAAAATTCCCCAAAAACACAATTCTCGTTCTCTCCAACAGTGCAGCGTATATCCTTAAGAGACCTTTGTGGTGCATGTTAGCCTCTAACTTTATGGGGGCGCATCCTCCTCTTGTGTGTCTGTGTGTGGCGATACATGAAGCCGTCCCACCATTGCTTTTAATCACAATTTTCTTTTGCTTTTTTCGGATTTGCAAAATATTTGATGAACAGGAAACAAACGATGGAAAAACAGAGAAAGAGATACACTGGTGGGAATGTTGGATTTTTTGTTTTCGGTTAGGTAGGTATACCCGAGTTTATCCGTTTGGATATGTTGTCAGTTTTTTTTACAGTCGCCTCTGGTCTCCACAAAATGCCCTCAAATGGGATTCCTGTCCTGTATGGTACTGTTATAAATTGCAGTGCTCAGGGGTTAGCCTCAATATGTACGGCATTGTACGTGCATTGACAAGGAATGGCTTACAAGGGTAGAAAATGTCTTCCTCACTATAAAACCTTCTATAAATTTTTAATAACATTTGGATGGTGAAATTATTGATAGAGTTGGATAGGTATATCCAGGAGGTTTCTTTTTTTTACATTATTTCTTATTGAATTAATTATCAGCACATTCATGCCCGCCAAGCGAGAGTCAAGACAGCCATCGTATCGTTGACCTCAATTTAGATATCGATTAAGAAACCGAACAACGATATGGGGGTTGGTTAAAGTTTTCAGTTTTTTCTCCAGTTTTAAATGGCTTATACGAGCAGTTGTACAACTTGAGTATGGATTTTCTGGTGGTCCAGTTTGAAAAACAAAAAAAAAAACTGAAAAAAAAACTTTCGAGGACATGACATTTGATAACGGCACGTGGAAAACCCCACCTTTTGGTTTAAAGATGGAAAAGGTATATATCTTCTATTGAATTGTTTGGCAATTTTATATCTTCAAACGAAAAAATAGCTAAAATTGGTAGAGGTACACAAAATATTATTTAATATTCTCATATTTAAATATCGTATCTAAATATCCGTGTGAATGTCGAAGGTTCAAGCTCGTATTGCTGTGCCTTTTGGAAGCCAAACAGAATAATATCCGTACAAAAGTTCACATGAAAAAAACATGAGAAGAATTAATTAGAAGCGGATACTGAGAATATATAGCTACAGGGTTTATGCGTAGCCACCCACACACTCTTTTTTTTTTTTAATTTTGTTTAAAATAAATGTTGCGACCTTTTGTTAGGTCAACTCCTCGTGTCAGAGATTATGTGGCTTAGAGGCATGCCCTTTAGTTCATGGACCAGAGGATTGTTTTGTATATATAATTTAGAAATCGGAGCAGGTTCTGTTGTGTGACTTCCTTCTGTCATAATGACCACCCATGGGAGAAGGACACTACGCATATTAATAATTCATTTTCTTCTATGAAGTTCAAGGTCCTTAGACAATACTCTTGCAGAAAGTAGTATCAAAAATATTCATGTTTGATAAGATGTCAACTTTTTGACTTTAAGAAATTTAGTAGTATAATCCAGGAGAAAAATACTCTGAACTTTTCAATTACTCGTTGTTATTTCTCTCGCTTGTAAGGGTGGGCCAAATACAAGTTCCTTTTTAAAAATGCATTAAAATGAACAAAATTAAATTAATTAATAACATTCCCATTAATTATGGAACACAACGTCGTTCAAGTGGCTGCCTCGGCTGTCTTGGCCTACACATAGTACTCACTTTGGGAATATTTTTTCAATATTTCCCCACGTTGATCAAACGTAAAGCGTCTCATTGCGTTCCGCGGAAGTATGATACTATCTTTCTGTCAAGATTTCGAGTTTAAAACAGCTGTCAAACTGTCATAGTCAAAATGACCTATGATTTAAAAAGAAATAACTAGATGAGATGGCTCACCCTTCATATAAAAATAAATAAATATTTGATACGCCAAGACTCTATTGAAGTTAAGCCAATGAACTTCTCAAAATGAAAGGAAACTGCCTAAAATGAGGATACGCAAAGCCTAAAACGTAGAATACCAAATTTGTGTGCTGAACAAATAATTAAAAAGCATAACGCTGAATCTAGCTTAACTCACTTTAGTGTTATGCTGAAAAGTTGCATATTTAATAGCGTTTCACTTTTCGTTACGCTCCTACTTTCTAATATAAAAACGTTCTCTATTGAGGACATAGGAATTGTTATATATAGTATGGTAGTATGGAGCATGCACAACACTAAATTTATTTTACTGTTAGATGCGGATTCTTGAAATAGGTGCATTCAATCACGTTTCACTTTTCGTTATGCAATATTAATATAGACTAAGATTTAGAGCCCGCTGAACATTGAATACCGCTGAACACATTCCGCTGTATTGGATTGGACTTTGATTGCGTTTTACTTTTCGTTTCAAAACCAAATGTGACAGATGACGAAACAATTTAGATCTAGTATTTATTTTTTGGTATTTCCAGTTTTTTGTTTCCATGAAATACTGTTTAAGAAACCAATTCTTACTAAACCGAATACAAATTTATATCTTTATTACGCTGCACACTGCCCTTCAACGTTAAACGTATAAAGCGATTGAAATTTGTGAAGAGACTTAAGTAAATTTTCCACTACTTTCATTAATAAAACAAAATGACTGACTGTAAGCTTCATACCTTAACATGGATTTCAAATGACGTACCTAAGCGATTTATTTAAAAATTTAAAGAAATAGGGGATTTCGAAAAATATTGATTTTGGTTCCAATTACACCTTACGTTATGCCGAACTCTATAAAACTCTGAATTCAATGTTTACTTTAATTTGACAGATACTGACTACAATGAAAATCCAAATATATCGCTAATTACCATGTAGTCAATGTTGATCTTGTTACATCACAAGTAATAAAACAAAAAATAATGAAAACAAGTAAAAGTGCTATCATCGGCCTGGCTGATGCTTTGATACCCTCCACTATAATATTATATACTGTACTTACAGGTACACGCGTGTATAATATTGGTTTTGTATGGGAAGCACCAGAACTACTTGACCGACATAGAAAATTTTTAATACCAACTTGACAATGGTAAAAAAAAGTCATCTCACAAAATTGCGTTCACCTAAGTCGATTTGTTTGGACGGTAAGGTGTTTTCAACAGACAGAGTGATACATGGGTCGAATATTGACTTTGTATGGGAGGTAACAGAACTACTTGACCGACACGGACCATTTTTAGTACCAACCTGCGGACAATAAAAATAAGACCTTTCACAAAATTTCTGTCGCACAAATTGATTCGTTTGGACGCTATCGTGATTCGTGGTCTAATAGTGTTTTTGTATGGGAGCTACCAGAACTACTTTACCGACATAGCCCATTTTCAATACCAACCTGACGACGGTAGAAAGAAGTCTTCCCACAAAATTTCATTCACCTAGGTCAATTCGTTTGGACGCTATCGTGCTTTCAACAGACAGACAGACAGACGGACAGACAGACAGACAGACAGACAGACAGACAGACAGACAGACAGACAGACAGACAGACGGACATGGCTAAATCGATTCAGAATGTGATCCTGATTCAGAATATATATACTTTATAGGGTCTCCGGTGAATCCTTCTTGGCGTTACAAACGTAATGGCAAAGTGAATATACCTTCCTGTGGAGGGTATAAAAAACCCACCCAAAAGGATAAAAAATTACCAATCCGCTCCCCAAGGGGCATTTTGTTAACAATTCAAAATTAATTGTTCATTTTGAGGGAATTACTCTCCAGTGATCAATCACATGAAACAGTATAAGCCCCTCGTACATCAATCATTTAATAATACAAAGTTCGCATTTAACTTTTGAATCCTTCCTAAAACGATACGGTTGTAACGATATACATACCAACAATAACAAAAAAAAATGTTCAATTTGAATTAAGGGCGGAATATAAATGGATTTCTACTGAATTATAAATTTGCCTTTGATAGCTAAACCTGTGTTTACTCTCATAGCTATCCGACTGTTGTTTTTATGTGCCTTTGATTTGATTGGAATTGGAAGGTATTTAAATTTCATATCACAAAACGTAGGCTACATTTTTTGAATATCTATCATGAACAATAATGTCATTAAATTAATTCATTGACATACCACACATAAGACTGCTATAGCAGCAAATTTTTCGTTGAATCAAAATAAACACTAGCGCCTTTGGCTCACGGTGAAGAGATCCGAAAACACTGAAATGTCATCGAACGATTTGGTTTGAGTGCTGAGTGTGCCATCTGTTATAGAAAGTTTGAATTAATTAGAACAAATCTGTTATTTTGCGCAATGTTTCCGCAATGGTTGGCACTATATAAAAAATAGTAATGGCGCTTAGAGGTTTCATACTTTCGCCGCACTGAACCAAAAGCGCAAGTGCTTAAGTTTGCTTCGTTTTTCCTCGGAGATTCAAATCAATTATTGGTTTGTTTTTTTTCTTATAACTTTTCTTCGTATGAAACTAACATTTCACTAGCAGTCCATTGACCATGTGACCATTATAGTAGGTATTTCAGGTATTTTTCTCCGATGTAAATCAGACAGACATTCTTGTCTGTCAACGTAGTTCGCGATAGCAATGAAAAATTAAAACACTCTGCCCACTCAGTTCTTTAAAAAAAAAGTAAAGGCCCCATCGCACAACCTAGTGGTACTCCACTTCCAGCCATATTTTCAAGTCATTTATGCAAATCAATATATCTACCCAAGTGGCTATTCAAGTGTCCTTTAAAAAAATATTAATTTTATACCCAGCAATAGCAATGTCCTCTCGGAAACTGTCCCAAAAGTGGTCATTACTACGGCGCGACGCACGGCCGGCGCCATAATAAAACGCGAAGGATATTAATTCCTTTGGTATATTACCATCACCAATACGTTGAACATTAAACGTCAAGTGCATTTTTAAGTCATTAATAATCCATTACTCATCCTTTCGATATGCCATGAGGACGATATTTACGAGGCAAGTGTATTTCATTTTTTTTTTTGTTTGCTAAAAAAGGACTTTCATATTTGATGTCGCTGACATTTTTATGTATCCATAACACCGTACGAGTGCCCTGTAGTACCCTGTACCATGTAGTAGTATTAAATAAATATGTATGTACTACGCTACCTCATTTTATATTCATCACTTAAAGCTTGTGATATTAAAATTTACTATCAAAAAATAAAAAAATAAATCCTGTCCATGCCAAGGATACGGATATGGGGCGAAACAAATTTATAAAAAAAAAAAAAAAACTAAAATAGAAGGAAGCACAAAAAGAACACACGAAGAAACATAACTCAAAAGCCCGGATAGGTACATAAATTCATGAGACTGAACCATGAGGGCTGCAACTTGGGTTGGGGCTAAAAAAAAAAAAAACAAATTCAACAAAGAGATTGAAATATCCTTGAGAATTATCCGAAATCCCTATTGTTATTGTTATTAGTGCGAACGACTATGATGATGATTGTTATATTGTATGCGATATAATATGCGCTTCGTTTCCTTTATTATTGGTATTTTTTTGTTCACTTGCCGTATAGTCCTTGGAAAAATTTCATGGAAAGAGCAAAAGTTTTGATAGGACACTCGAGAAAAGAATGAATGTCCTTTCAGCGATTTTTCATCTTTAATTGACTTACTGACTCTTCACAATGGGAAACGTTTTTCGCTTCCTTCTAAATGGGGTGTCATGAAAGGCAAGTGAAAATAAAAACCCCCTTCTATCCAAAGCCCCTAACAAACAAACGGTATACGAATAACAACAAAAAAGTTTTTATTGTACTATGGAGGGTAGACGGTGAAAAAAAAGGGCAAAAAATAACTTTTTATAGCCAAAATCCAGGCAAATTCACATGGCCCCCTTTTCTACAGAGAAAAAAAAAATTATTCTGTGTAAGACTGTGTGAGGATTGTATAAGTAGTGACAGCGTGCTGTGAGTGAGACTGATGTAAATGCAGACGTAATGTGTTTATTCGCCTCGTATAATTAAAAGACACAGCAACAATATTTTTTTTTATACATAATGGCTATAACGTGAACGTATACGTTTGCACTGTAACTCTACAGAATCGTGTATCGTGTTCCTCGGCTTTAGTTGAAAATGGATACTATCTACATAAATATACGCAGAGGTTGTTAACGTACATATTTTTTTTCAGCTACCTTCTTACCGATAGTCCTTATGAAAGCTTGGCTGGGTTATGGTTTTTTTATTGATATTTAAATGATCAAAGGAAACACAGTAAACACAAAAAATAAATATACCATAGGGTTGAAGAAAATGGTTGCAAGGTTCGACAATAAGCATTAAATTTAACGAGGAGAGCGTATGATGGTAATGAAACATCATCAACAGAAGTGCGTGTGTATTTTAGCTCACTTAGACTATGTGGTGGTTTGTGCAGCATTAAATGCGTTTTATCGGATAATGCAAATTATATTGACTTGGTTGTGCAATGTGCTTTGCTTTGAGCGATTGTGGACGTAACCATGAATATTTAATTTAGTTTGGTGGTACCTGATGAAAGGTTGGCGCATAATATTATTGAAAACGACAAGTGGTATTGGCTGTCAAGGTTTATTGGGTTATGACGAGGTTTGCCAATTGGAAATATGTCAATGACACTGATGGATTCATGAGATGTCAGTTGGGACTATATCACTTTGGTGAGCTATTGAGGTTGTTTGATTTGAAACTCAATGTCGAGCAGCTACTTCTCCGGACGGAGCGATCCATGCTTCGGTGGTTTGGTCATGTTAAACGCATGTCCCCGACCAGGATTCCACGACGTGCTATGGAATCCCTACCATCGGGCAGGCGTCCCCTAGGTAGACCCAGGATGAGATGGTTAGATCAAATTCATAATCTCTCCTCTACCCGTATGGGGATTGCCCTTGATGATTTAGAGTCGATGGCGGAGGATCGAGAGCTATGGAGGGTCCACTTGAGCAACCTACACCCGCGACCCACTTAATGGACAAGCGGACCATTGAAAATGAATGAATGAATGAATGAATGATTTGAAATAATTATTTAATTATAATTGTACCTATCTGGTATTGTTCATTAGAAATTTGGCTAATTTTTTTCTTATTTTAAAATTAAAAAAAAATCTAACGTCTGAAAAACATCGGAGGGTATAATTTTCTCGAGGCAGTATAAAATTGTACGACCCTTTCATTCGTCCCAAAAATACAAGCTCACACAAACAAACGGTAGTGAGAAGCTAGGCATAGGGTTCCTTATCCTTTCTACTGAAGTTGTTTGGCTATAATACCTATTTTCTGTGAATAAAAAATATTGGTTCTGCTTGGTTACGGTTGGTTATGTTTATTTGATGTTTTAAAATGTTTTTCAATTCGCCGACAGAATTTATTACCATTTGGGCCGGATTTGTGTCATTTCCCATCAGTCTTTTGTGAGAACTTTCAGCGTTAGGTCTTCGCAATCTTCGCATTCATGACGGATTTTCTCTTTGAGGGTTTCAAAAGTCTGAGACTTGTTGACGTAGACTCGTGATTTAAAAAAAAAACCTCACAAAAAGAAGTATGGAACGGTTACATAAGGCGATCTGCCGGCCAGTGCAAATCGTAAAAACTTGGGATTAGGCGACCCAACCTGCCAGTCAACAGGTAACAGCTGTACTTTGTAGGGGAACATCTTACAGTCTTTCGTCAACATTTTCTTCAAAGACCGCCGATTGATGCCGAATTGCGTGGCACGTCGTCGGGTCCTCTTTTCGATATATTCAGCAACAGCCATGTTACTCTCAGCAGAACGGCTGCTCCGGGGCGCCGCCCAAACCTGGCAGGCAGCATCTCGTGTTGTCCCATACTCTTCTAGGCGAGTGGCTAAACGTGTCTACGTAGTGTTTGCCCAGTTGGTGTTGGGCGACCTGGAAATCTGCGCCAAATTTTACGCTGCGCCACGCATCACTTTATATGCTATATAGTGTCACGGACGAATTATTCTGCAAAAATATGTAAACAATGATTTCGCGTTCTTTAGCAGTACATAATAGCGATTCATATCTTATTGACGTGTATTTTGTATCTGTATAATCGACATTTGCTGCCATTTGCAAAAATTATAACATCTTCCGATAGGGTTGCCAACTTGTATGTTGCGCGAACTATTTGTCACTAAACTAGTCATCGGTCAATTTGATTCTATTTTGACAGTTCCCTGCTTTTGACGTCTTATATTGTATTTGACGTCTATTTGACGTCTTATATCGTATTTATATTGCTATAATTTTGTGAGGAAAAATGTACCTAACCAGCATAGCCCCCAAATGTATAATGGTTGGGGTTTAGGCCCAAAGAATAGTAAACTCTTTTGTCCATCGTGTCCGGCATTATGCATTATTGCTTATGAGTCAACTTTCATTACTTTTCATAACCTGGCGTGTATTCCATCCACTTGTCAGTCGAAAACGTCGAAGAAAAGAATTCGACGGATTCTTTGGGTTGAGGCCTAAACTCTTCAAACCACAGTAAACTATACAAGACACTATGTCAGAAAGCTTCTTTAAGATTTGATTGCGCTTACAGTCCGGGTTGGATCTCGACTGGACGGTTCAGCGGCAGCAGTAAAGTTGTTTGAATTCACTCTACATCTATATGGTACATATGCACATTCTCAAATGTCAAATAATTTGGTGTCAATATTTTTTAGGAAAGTATGAGCCAAACTAAAAACCAATAAATTGATCAAACTATTTTCAAATCACATAAACAGTGATGTATGTATGTATTTATGAAGTGAATAAATTGGTGGAGTTTACGATTGTCGTCACAAATTTTTAAACAAATTTGAGTTGGCCTTGACGCCAAAAATGGGTTTCGCCCCAATGTGGTGGGTGGGCTGATCAAATCGATAGCTTAAACCCATTTTATTGGCTTACATCACTATTCTGTAGTAATGACAGCCAAATGCTACTTCCAGCAAACGAAATCAGACTGTCCATGTCCATGTGATTAATGTGATTAACAAATAACTAACAAAATATTCTTTAACAGAAAAGATACACAAAAGAACAAGTATGTAAAGTGACAGCTGTGAATGACAATGTACCTAATGTAACGCAACAAGTTGCCATTCTTAAATTGTCTTTCCGAAAAATATTGACTAATGAAATGAGTATAGTCCTAGCTAAAGTAAGGAACGCACCAAGTCGACAACTGAAACCACAAAAAAGAAATACACTATAGGCAGTATGCACCTCTACTAGAAGTGACAGTAGTGAATGACAGTCAAATAAAAATTTTCAGCAATTTTGGCATATCCATGTCCAAGACAAATGACAGAAATCCACAAGAGGGACGCAGCCTAAAGAAAAGACTGACAGCTGGAATAAGTCGTGACAGACGAATGGCATTTTACAGGGAACTTGTTTCGGCTGTCAAACATCTGACTCTAAATTACCAACATTAAGTATTACATTAGAAAGATGGTTGCATAGGAGACTGAATCAATTACAGTTTCCAATTAAATAGATTGTGACTGTAGTAACTTGATCTAGGCACATTGACATGTCAGACAAAGAGTCAAAATGGGAGGACCTCGACCTATTGACATAACGTACTTATAAAAGATAAGCTGCTGTGGAGAAAAGTGTCAGTTTAATGACTGCAAGAATAACATTTAATAAGCCTCATATTGTCACATAAAGGCACGTACCTGTACCAATTCTCCGAATATTCTTCGTAAATACAATAGTCGACTTGAACAGTGTGATTTAAACTATAGGTACGCCAGAGACTCACCGTAAAGCTCCAATTATTTTCAACCACCGCAGTTATTGCACAATCAGATTATTGTGTGCACTTCAATCAAATTGAAACTTCTCCCTCTCTCTCTGTAGGTCTCTCTATCTCTGTCTGACATTAATCCGTAACAAATACCTACCTTATGTATCCGCTTCTCGCATTGTTTGAGGCTAAAAACAATTTCGATATAGAACTCTTGTTTATTTTAATTGAGCGAATGCCAACCCGAGGAGGATAACAACTGTCAGGACTTAGCGTTGCCATGCCATGCGAGGAGAAGTGGGGTGTATACATATATTTTTTTTTTCAATTTCATTTGTTATTGCACATACACCCACAAATAAATATTGTTTTTTGTTTTTTTTTTTTTTTTTATTGTTGGCATCGTCAATTACTTGGAATTTTGAGCTTTAAATCTTTTTTGAAGAGAGATATGTACCGACATTTCTCGTTCTCGTCCTCTTCTTGAATGAAAAAAGTATAAAATGTTGTAGGTACCGAGGCGAGGACTCGTACTTGCTCCATCAACGTTGACGACCCTCGTAAAAAATTGCTACTGCAAAAAAAAGGGAAGTTTTCAACGACAAACCCGAGACTCAACAAATATTATACGGAACCAAGTATCATTCACAAGTTAGAAAGACTGCTCGAGGTTGTGGAGGGGGGGGTTAAAATTCTTTCCGAGAAAACAAGCGGCATTGATGAAAATTTCATGTCACCCTCTCAATGTCGCACGAAAAAAAGGACACTAAAGAGGATATGTAAGAAAATATGATTCCACTTCCACCCGATGAGCTACTAAAAAGCCAGCGACATACACCAGCGCGAGAGAACGAGAGAATGATTAAGTAAATTACGTGTCAACTGTGATGTATGACATAATTAGGGTCCTTGCATTTAGGATTTGGCTTAATGACAAATGTTTGTACGGAAAAACTTTTTGAAAGGACAGATAGACAAATGTTGCTTAATAAATTGCCCGACATGTATATTTCACTATACGGTGGCGCACTGTTATATCGTACCGTTGAGATGGCTTAAAAATGTGTAATATGTGTATAACGTAAAAATAGGATTAATGGAGTTATGACAGTTCGCTAGCGGAGTAAATAAATGTGAAGTTCTATTATTATTTTGGGGGCCAACAAAAAGGATATCGAAATTGTGACGAGTAAAAATAGCCACACATAAATCGTGGGGTTTTTTTTTTAGAATGCCGACTAGTCTCATATGTGTAGGGGTAGGTAGGTATGTGTGGGATGAAAGGACTGCTAATGCGCCATCCACGTGCCATAACGTTTTGTTTGCGGACGTGGGGCTATAGTTGATTTACGTTTGAACTGTAGTTTCAGGTGAATAGAGTTGATGAGGTGTGATGGTTTTCAATTTATTTCCCAACGCCATGTGGTGTTAAGTACATATATCTAGTCCCTTTCCTTTACGATCTCTGATGGGGTCAGAAGCAAGTTGGTCTCTTATATGGGGAAACAGTTAAAAAAAAAGTGTGTCTGTTATACATTTATTTTTATGCGAAGGCGTTCAATTTAAATTTCAGCAAAAGCAACAACTTTACAAATCGACTGATTTAAATGGGATTTCCTACAACATTAGGTACATGGGGCTAGCAAAGTGTGAACCACACAAAGTAAACAAATTGTGCCCCATGACGATATATACGATTCTGTGAAATGCGATCGTATAAGCAAATCATAGGCGTATCATAGGCATAACAACTTAATGTGACTTTTGAACTAGGGAATAGGTACGCAAAATAATAACGGTGGGCCATCTAGGGGTTTATTTTTAAATCATAGGTTATTTTGACACTGACAGCTGTTTCCCGCTCGAAATCTTGACAAAAAGTCAATCATACCTCCACGGAATGAAATGAGCCGCTTTACGCTTGAACAACGTTGGGAAATATTGAAAACTTATTTCCGAAGTGAGTGCTGTAGGTATAGCCCAAACAGTACGCTTTTTGAAAAGAAGTTTTGGCCGAAATGAAGACATTGATTTGGACGACCTCTGGTTCATGCAGGATGGCGCGCCATGCCTCAATCGATCTTTTGCGCACCAAATTTCCCAATCGTATTATCGGCCGTCTTGGCGATGTCAATTGGCCTTTGGACTATTTTTTTGTGGGGAACCGTGAAGGACCAATGTTATGCCAAAAATCCGGTAATGATTCAAGCAATTAAGGCCAATATCATCCAAACAATCCGTAAGCTACAGCCCGAAACCATCAGCAAGGTCTTGGAAAATTGGAGTGACAGAATGCGCTACTGCGAATCCAGCATAGGCAGTCAGCCACTTGAACGACGTTGTATTCCATAATTAATGGGAATTTTTGCTCTTAATTATAAAGCTAGAATACATGGACAAAATTCAATTTTGTTCATTTTATTGCATTTTTAAAAAGAAACTTGTATTTGGCCCACCCTTTACAATCTGTCTGTTTTATAAGCAATGCTCCGATAGAAATCGCCAAGCTAATGTATACTGGAGACACTGGCAGTAGAGTTGGCCAAAGAAAGCTCTTTTCAAGTTAAAAATATGATTTGAGAAAATGGTGTCCTACAGGGTGGTATTTTGTCCTCACGTCTTTTTAATTTTGTAAGGTTTGAAAGGTTAGGTAAGGTTAGGTTATAGCGGCGCTCTCATGCAAGAGTGGCCAAGGCAGTGTTCAACAGATTCTATTTCACCTTCATCCTTTCAACTTCTGCAGAAGTCATTAGTTAAGATACATACCCAGTCTTTTGGTTATGTTTCCAATGGTGGAGAGTCCGCTTATTACCGCGACGAGCACTCGAATTTGGTTTCTATCAAAAGATGTTAGGATCTCAGACCATTTAGCAACAATTGCCGGCCAAAAGCTGACAGTTATGATACAACCGTGAATGTTGTTCCATCGTTATTTAGCTAAGTTTAATGTTTAATTATCAATGACGCTCTTAGCTGCATTGAAAGCTGGTAGTACTTGTCCAGTCAGCTAGTAGTATGCCGCATCTGGGCAGGTTTTCTGCTGTGTACCTATGATGGTTTGTTGCCGAGATTTAGATTTGTTTTTGATTTTGAATTTACCAGATTCGAGTTAATCACTATAAGTGCTGGTTGACTGTCCACACAGAAGGTAATTTCCACCATTACTGGTTGTTCCCTCGATAATACAGAACCCGCTTTCTAAACCACGTAGATCTCTGCCTGGAAAACGCAAGGCAGCACCAGTCGGTATGAATTTTAATTTGTTTCTAAAATTTCGATCACGCATTCTCTCTCTACATGATCAATACTCGTATTAGCCCTACGAAGCGCAGCGTGTAGTATTCCCTAGTGATAGTCTATAAATAAGCAACGCCATCTTTTTTTTCTCATGTACGTATAGCCTATTAATATGCAATGCATTAAATGTTTATTTTTTATTTTATTCTATAGATATTATAAAAATAATTTTGTGTGTTGCTAATTTTTCATTATTTGTGAAAAAAAAATCACACGGAAAATCATCTACTGGAATTCACCTTTCATTATCTACATATATGTCATAAAATTCGGCTTTTAAATAACTGTGTAATGGGTACGAAAAAAAAGTGCAGCCTATTAATAAAATGATAATGAGGGATTTATTTGGATTTTGTCATAGAGTCTCTAGTTTTCAGCGTGACTTGCTTGCCAAGTTGTAAATCTACTGTGAGGGAGAGATATGTGTTCTTGTCACTGCCAAACGGACATAAAGCATCTGCATATACACACATACGTATATGCTTTGTTAATCGTTTGCTCCACATCCCTTTCATGTCTTAGCATCAATCGAGCTGCATAATCTGCGTTTGCGTGGGTAAAAGGTCAAGACAGCCTTTCTTCTAAATAATATATTATGCATCATCAGCATCACATAATTATTGTCAATTTGGTCAGTCATATATCCACATGTACGTATATATGTATATAATCATCCCATCCAAATATGAGGTGACTATATAATTAATTATAATTCATAAAAGTAACTAATGTGACTTTGTAATTAAATAATCCGATTACTTAGATGGTTTCCCTTTAATTTGCCAAGATTAGCCCATGACAAAGTGACTGGTAATCAATTTCGTTCTACCATTCCAATCTTATTTCTGTGTTAGCTGAAGCTGAAACGGCGTCTGTTTGTAATATAACATCACATCATGTGCAGAACCCGAACAAAAGAGTAAATTTTAGCAGGATTCGGATACCAAAAGATTTCGCCAGAATCTGCGAACATTTCTGAAATATGAATTCAACACAGACAAAAGGCAGACTCATCGCCATCATTCGTCAAAATGGTAGAAGAAATTTCGAGAAAATGTGCATAATGAATCTTTCAAAGGACTTGCGTTACTCGTATGGGTTTGACTGACTGCCCATGCTCTTAGTTGCTTTTGCGAAAACCCTCTTGATAGCAATTTCCTGGAACTGTGCATCTGTAGGTATAATTTGGTACACATTTTTTTCGGTCCACAGAAATTGGATTGACATGTTCCAGACGACCTTGTATGACAAATTAATAACTAAATTGGTAGGTATATATCTCTGTGGTATTTCATCACGCAAACCAAACTTTTTCATGGTTAGGTTAGGCAGGGGACAGCCCAGCCTCACAGTATCTATACACAAATTAGGTGACAGATTCCCCTCAAACTTAACTCGAGGGTAAATGGTCATTTTACTGTAGGTATACATATATTATACCTAAACCTATTCGAGTGTAACCAATAATGTAAAGTCAAGTCTCTACTGACACTGGATAGTTTAGATCAGCTGTCATGTTGTTATAATAATACTGAAGCAGCATTTTTTGCATTTCTAGAATTATGTCAGATATTTTATTTTTTCCAATACAGAGTATCAAATGTACAGCCACAGAAATTGAAGAAACATATATAATATATAAACATAATTTTAGATGCAAGAGCAGCTAGACTGACATAAACTTAGTAATGGAAAGAGAAGAGCACGAGCACGGTACATAAATCTATAGCAGGATATTTGGCTAATGCTGGCGCAGTAGCGCAGTGGTTAGTGTGCTGGACTACTGTGCGAGGGATTCCAGGTTCGATCCCCGGAAAAACACAATTGCATCTTAAGGTTTTTTTCTACTGCGCCACCTCTCGCGAACGTCTGACAAACATACGAGAGAGTATAACTGTCCTGAAAGAGCTTTTCAATCGGCATTAAATTGTAGGTCCCTTCCATTCGTCCCAAAAAATAGAAACTCACACGAATGGTTGCGAGAAGCTAGGCCTGGTTTATCTACCCGACTGTTGCGCCAACTATTTCTTTATTTATTGAAAGATTCAATGCATACCGAAAGTAGGTTTATTGAGAAGTGCTCTACATTTTGGCCGATGCGACTCATCCATATTCACAGACTGTGCTCAAAACATGTTGGTCTTTAGCTACTATTACATATTGTCAAGAATCGTGTCAATTCTTGACATGCTGAAGTCAACATGACGTTAGATTCTGTCCTAAAATTGTATGTAGACAAAATCTGACTTTCTATTGACGTCAGCATGTCGAAAACTTACACGATGACAATAGTGTATCTATTTAACTCAAATTGCAGCTATTATGTCAAGGAGCAGCATAGTTCTAGTAGATAATGTGGTCTAGTATCGACAACCAACGCGAGCAGGACCATTTACCTAACACCAAAGTCGTTGCAGTATTCAAGTGAATTTGTAAAAGTCCAATTCTGATCTTATAACCAAAAGCAGACACTTGTAGGACTTGTGAACTTTATGTATTTTATGTGCCAATGAATCCATTGTAATGCATCGTATCGTAGGGATTATCCCTTTTGCATAACATTAAATCCATAAAAATGCCCCCAGCGTATAAACAGCTTAATGCAGTAAAAATAATAAACCTACAAAAATATGTTTCACCCCCAAACGACATCAAGAAAATATTCAAAATTCCTTACATCCATTCCATAGGTACATCCCATATTGGCCATATTCCCAAGGATAGAAGGAAGAATAAATATAGAGAGAAAATTCTAAGAAAATTGTGTATCCCAGCTTGAGCAAATAGAAACGATTAATTGTCTCGATATAAAATTCCATAAATCATTGAAAATCCCTCCGCCAATTCGCTCAATTGCGGCCATAACAATTACCATAAATTATCTATGTGTAACCAACTCATTGTCATTGTCTAATTTCAATTCAATACCGGATACCTACAACCCCCGAAAAAGCCAGTTCACACGCAACGCCTTGCGGTATACATTGTACTAGCAAGGCAATTAAAAAACAATATTATCCATCACTCACACACAACCATATCATAATATGTGACAATAAGTTCACCACCCACCTCAGTTGATCCAGTTCCGTGCGTATACTCATATCCATATTATCGGCATTGTTCGTAATCCTTAGGGATTTTCGCAGATTATTCTCTAATAATTCATAATCCTCACGGCGGCGTATCATCAGCGCGCTCAACTGTTTCGTTAACAAACGCACTTGATCGTTCAACGGCAGAAGGATATCATCCGCATTGTTGTTTGTGTTTGTGTTTTCCTTTTGCTCACTATTGTTTGCAATTAGAACAACATCACTGTTACTATTATCACCACTATCATCGTCATACGATGGCAATTTAGCGATTCTACCACCATTCATTATCATTGGCGATGATGAGGAATCATCTTCACCATTGTCCTGATCCTGGCCAGTAACAACAAGCTGTTGGCCATTGTTAAGATGACTTTTACTGCTACTGTCACGTAGCATACTATTAGCTTCGTAATTATTATTTTTTCTTCCGTTAATAACACTTGAATTGGACGAGCCCATGAGGAGGGTGATAAAGAGCACCAGTCCTAAAAGGACATTTTTATGATAGCAGTTCGACCACGACGACGTCATATTGTACGAGCAATATTGTTGGGTAAATTAAAACAATATAAAAACGAAACAAACCGAATGTAAACGGAATCAAAATTTAATTCGCGTAAAGGTTTTATTATGTCACACACGCATCCAGCATAGATCACACAAGCACATTTAGACACACTACGATAGAACTCGATTAGTAATAGCAACTAGTGTATCCATTCGGTTGTAGTAGACTCGTCTAAGCATGACTGGGTGGTAAGGGCTACTGGTATTTTTTTTTTTTTTTAATATAACTGGGAATAGAACCGGCGACGAAAACCGCTACTATCGCTTAGAACTTGCAATGCGAGCTACAAGCACTGACAGACAATAGAGAACTAAAGCCGGTGCAAAGGTGCAGGATCCTTTTATACCGTCATCATCGTGCCGTGGTAAGGTACGAAAAACAAGAGTGGCTGTTGTTAAGGTTTTACGGAGTAACGAAAGGACAGACGAGACGACTGAGGTGCGTGTTTAACATTGAGCGATAATGGGCAAACCAAAGAGTTTACCAGAATGTTAGAAGAGAACGTCGAACTGAGTACTAAAAACTGAATATAGTGAATTGGAGAGAGAGTGTTGCCGTTTGGACGCTGCAAAACGTATTATTACCAACAGGCGGCGGCAGGTGTAAAATCATAAACACTTTCACAGAAGTCACCGTGTGCATAATGCTGGTGGAATTTTAATACAATTGAATTGGTGTTGTAAAATTTTTAAAAATCGTATAATTTATTAAAAAAAATTAAATTCAATTTTAGGAGGACTATGAACCTCTTTATTTTGAAGACTAAGTCGGCTCTCACATTGAGGCAACACCAAGAAGCAATAAGCAACTAGCAACTGCCAATAAGCAATTTTACCTTCGAGCGATATTTAGTTGCTTTGATGTGAGACCTCTAATTTAATTCAAAGTAAAATAATTGTGAGCCATAATACTGCGTGTTTCCTATTGCCAGTTGCTTATTGAATGTTGTCACAATGTGAGAGCCGACTTATAGAAAACTGACTTACACACAAAATAAATAGTTGGCGCAGCAGGTTCACATAGGTCTCAAGGCCTAACTTCTCATAGATGTTGCCTTTAAATAATTGAGTGGTTTTGGTACTAATATGGCAATTTTGTTGGGACTCAAAATGTTTCAAATTTATGCCAGTTGAATCATTCTCAACGAAAGAAGGTCCGCTACAAACCTTACAGCTTTTTGTCAAAGGAGACATTTGGGAACTACTCAAAAGGAGAAAGTCGACCTTGGACGCGCCCAGACACACCTCATGTGTAATTCAAGTCTATATACGGGATGAAAGTTGGAAACTCGAAACTGTCCATTCACCTTCCGCAGACGCTAAAACTCAGTGATGACAGTATCTCTATTTCATCGATATGGTAGTCGAAACCATCGTAAATTAAAAGCAGTCAATAAGAAAGTACATACCGATATATGTACTGTACAGTATTATACGATAGTGTAGCAAGGCTAACACGGGTGCATTACGGGATGAGAAGAAAAACTTATGTAGAAAAATAAAGACTTTTTGCTTTTTGGTTTTCAGCCTGATTTTTTGACAGTTCACGCGTTATTCGTGACATGTGTCGAACAAAAAAATCCATGGGCATATGGCGAGGCGAATTTGGTGAGCAATTCATCTCACGTTTTGGACCTGTGAATTGGCCGCCTAGATCGTGCGATTTGACGCCGCTGGACTATTTTTTGTGGGGATATGTGAACGTGAAGTCTCTCTTGTATACGGATAAGCCAGCAACTAGCTATTGCCGTCTTGGAAGGTACCTAACATAACGCATGTGTTTGGTGAGTCATACCAGCCGATATGTTGGAAAACGTATGCCAAAATTGGACAATCCGGATGGACCACTTGAGGCGTAGTCGCTGTCAAAATTTACACGAAATAATATTCAAAAAGTAAATGGCAAGAATTGATTTATTGACACTTATTGATTCATTGCGATGGCAAAATTTTGCGTTTTTTTTTTTCAATTTTAAAAATCAAACGCTTAAAAAAACACCCTTTAGTAGGGCAATTGAAATTTGAATTTGAAAATTCTTGCGATCGAAACTACATTCGAAGTTTTTCTGAAAAAAAAGACAGTACCAGCATCTTCTAATCACACCATTTCCAGGTAGGCAAATTGATTGGACAAAACCTGCCTCCAATTGCGCACTCCAAGTCAGTTGAGGTCGCCTTCTACTTGCGTTCGCCAATTAATGCTAGGTCTTACTCTACTGCGTTCTTTCTCCGGGTTATACTCGAAGACTCTACGGGCTTCCAACCACTCTTCATGTCCTGGCCATCTTAGACAACTAACTCGCAATTTTTTATCAGGTCGATGTCGCTGTATACTTCGTTGTTGAATCTCCTTCTCCAAAGGCCGTCAACACAAATGGGATAGAACATTTTACGAAAAATCTTTCGTCCGAGGATATCCACATCCGCTTTTGATAGAGTCTAAGCCTTAGCACCATAAACAGGGCTGGGATGATCAAGCTCTTATACAGAATATTCTTAGTTGTTCGGAATATTGCTCTAGTAGTACGTAATTGCTTTCTCCGCTTAAAAGAAACATCGGTTGGCAGGAGTTATTCTTCGTTTAATTTCTTCTGAGGTTTTATTGTCCGAATTTATAAATGAACCGAGGTAGACAAAGTTCCTTACTATTTCAAAGTTATAGCTGCCAATTGTGACGTTTTGTCCGATTCTTCGATGTTGGGTGTCCCCTCTTATTGTCGCAGCATATATTATGTTACATGGCTTTGCCCTCGTTTATCCGCTTCCGTTTCTATACTAGCAAACGTAACAGTGACAGGACAGCTCGCTTTGTTTCTACTTAGCTTAGTTTAGGTGAGTACAAATATTTTTTAGAACGATTTATGCCGCCAGATGTCAGTGGAGCTCTTCAAACTCGAAACTGATGATTTTATAGAGCTTACACCAATTCTACAACATACTATAGTCTGCGACCGCGCAGTTCGGCCATCGGTAATATTTGAACACTGAATAAAAAAAGACCATATACAAATTTTAAAAGTTCAGTCTTACCACGTTTATCGACTTCATCGTTCACAGCTCTGTATGGCGATAGACGATTTTTAATTCTTTGTAAAACTGATCCAGATGAAATTGCGATGTTTAATATGGAATTTGGAAGCAGATCTATTAGTACCATATACCGGATTTCGGCTATAATGGGACTTTTTCAATCCTTCATCTGCAAGGAAGAGACCATCTTCCGCTCAGGTGTTGGGTGACATTTACAGCATCTGTGTGACATTACAGAATAATTTTTGTTGTCATTTCGCATATGGTAAGCTATGGTAAGCCTGTAAACCAAGACAAGAAGCATTTTACTCTGAATAGTGATTTAATTTGGTCGCTAACATTGAACACAATATGGACGAAGATATTTTTTCGAAAAATGTAATTTCCAGCCGATGAGTATAATATGTTAATGCACAAGGTGACACTTGTGCTCGATGAGCATATTAAATTTTTTGAAACACAAAACCCATCAGAAATCAAACTTCTACTGCAACACCGCGGCAACACTTGCCAGTGCTACTTTTCACTTTTCAGAAATAAAAATCCACAAGCTGTGCTGTGCTGACTGCTGTGCCTGTGCTATTCATTGTGCTGGTACGGTAGTAAATACGAAAACAAAAACCAAGAGTAAAACGAAAATTCGAGTTTCTTCACAGTGCGCAGCAGCTGTCGAATTCTACTCTTCATCACAGTATGTGCCAAAGCCATTGCCATAGCCAGTGCCATGCGGGATGAGTCCAAAGAGCAAACGAGAGAGTGCTAATGTTGAACCTGCTCCACGGTCCACTCCAGCCAGCACCAACGAACGCTCTGTGCTGTGTACTAAATTCAGCCAACAATTCCTTTATTTGTTTTTGGTTAGTTGTTGCTGTTGCTCCGTATTGTGTTCAAGAGTAAACGAGAACAGCTGGCGGCATGACGCTGAATACAAATCCTTATGCCACTCTACCAATCCTCCCAGCTATAGCCAAGCCAAGCCATACGTTCTCTAATAGCATGCACACGCCAGCCAGCCAACCGTCCATTGTCCAATCTCCACCCGGTCCCACACAATAACAAGTGCGACCGATCGATTAGCGTCAAGGTGGTGTAGATGAATCGGGAGGACACGAAATGAAATCAGGTAGACGAGAAAAGTTTTGCACCTGCCACATGGTACATCACGTCGTATATATGATATCGATATCGATATGATACCACCACAAGGCGCTCTGGGTATAACCACTTTATGTGTATGCTTAAGAGGTCATCAAGACCAAGAGATACGAGTATTCCGACCAACCCAACAAGAGTCTTGCATGTCGGTTCGGTGTTGTTTTCGTAACGAAATGTTCTGTTAATTGCGCCGCGCCACCATGTGGATCGATTTCATAAAATTTATAACGTCGCCTCTATCCCCTCGGCAGCGGCACCACAGGACACTTAAGGGGGGAAAATCTTTTCGCAAACGATTTTTGTTTTCTGGTTGTTGTTAGAATTTTTTTGTTCATTGTTTCACGTGCGGGTGGTATTTCTCTGGCTCGGTTTGCCGCTCTTCTTTGATAGTATTTATTCCCACAATGGGAACTGTTGAACCTATTGAATCATTTAAAAGGACACTCTTGAGGCTTTTTCAAATGGAGACGAAGAAAAGTGGTAGCTAGTTGACGAGAATTTATTTTCGTTACGTGCAATTCTCCATTGTGCAAAAATGGTGTCGTTGAGCTCGACGACATCCATCTGTAGGGATGGGCTTTTGTAAAGTTATTGTCGAAGGCAAAGGATGGTCGGAAATTTAATTTGAAGGCACGGTTTTTAAACTCGTGGTAGAGAGGTGTCATTTCATTAAGCAGGTACCTATGGTAAACTGGAGTATATTGAAACAACTTTACCAAGAACAAGGACCAAGTAGGTACCTATACACGTACCAGAGCGTAGAAAAATGTGCCTTTTATGGTAAGCTCTTATCACAGATGACAACATTTAGCCTATAGGTGCATGAAATTGGCGTAATTTTTGCATGAGACTTGGACTTGGCTAAACCGACCAACTCTGTCGGATGAGTCTTTAATTGATAGCAGCTCCCGTACTCTCGTATCTCCCATGCAAGTTACTCACTTAGGAATTACTGGCTTATTTCTTCCGGCGGAGTCCTGGCCTGGCAGTTTATCTTGTGAGTTCTACTTGGGGTTACCTATCGAATTGCGTCAAAACCAACCAAGTCTTGGAGTTTATTTTTGTCATCGACGCTCGAAACTTAAGGACTGTAAAAAGGTTTTGTGATGCCGAAAAACTAGGGGAGGCTTTGGATTTGGATTTGGATTATAAAGAAGACGCCTTTGTTATGTTCGTCAGTGCAAACGTTGCGCCCATAAAAAAAAACGCCAGATCAGCCGAGATTGCCGCGATTTGTGAAAGTTTACATGAGAACCCAAAGCAGTCAATTTCAGACTTCAATTTGGCGAATTTTGCGTCTGGCCTATATCCGTACAAGATCCAACTGACCAAGGAGCTTTAAGTAAATGACCACACCATAGTCTATGTTTGTTTGCTGACTGGGCTTCGATGACTAACATGTTGGCCGAAAAGTCTTAAGCGACGAGGCGCATTTTTGGATGAATTGCTATGTTGACAAGCAAAATTGCCTTAAATGGAACGACGACGCCAACTTATACGATGTTTACCAGGACGTGGCAATGTATACACAAAAAGTTACTTTTTGGAGCGGATTGAACGCTGGTGGTGTTATACGACATGTGATTGCAGTATAGGACTGGAATATGTGCCACAAATCAGACGCCACGATGGATATTCTGCATGAACGACTTGAGGGTATTGTTATCTCTCTCAAAGGTGACGTAAATTGGCAACGAAAATCGTGCGATTTGAGTCCGCCAGAGTTTTTCTTGTGGAATTTCCTGAAGTCGAAGGTCTATGCCAAAATAATCCATACCGCATCACTCAAATTCAGCCGGATTCATCCGGCAGAGCCATTCAAAATTGGACCACTCGGATCCGTTCTATCAACAAACAAACAAGCATCTGTCCAGGACTAAATGTCACTATCCTCTTTTAATAGCAACAATTTCGAGGAAGCAAAGCAGTTCATCTACCTTGAAGTAAACATGAATGAGTGACACCCTAGTGGAGATCCAGCGAAGAATTATCCTAGGAAACCGCTGCTACTTCGGTTTGGCAAAACAATTCGGTCAAAACTCCTAACTCGAAGGAGGAAATGTGTGCTCTACAAAACTCTTATCCGGCCAGTTCTGTTTTAAGGCGCCAAGAAGGGAGAGCTGATGCTGGGCTCCTTCGAAAGAAAAATACTTCGGCGGATTTTTGGCCCTGTGTGCGAGGAGGGCGAATGAAAGAGAAGACAACCGTGAACTATGAGCTGTACCGAGCTGTGGATGTAGTTCAAAAAGCTAAAACACGCGTTGACTACACTGGCTCGGCCACATCGAGAGAATGAACAATAATGCTCCAGCTAAGAGGATCTTCAAATACCGGCCTCGAGGTTCGAGAACACTAGGAAGACTGAAACTCTGTTTCAAAGACCAAGCCATCGCGGGTGCCAGAGCTGTTGTTTGTGTTGATTGTAAATTATGTCCTCTTTTTTCGTTTGATGTATATGGACAGGGACACCCTTATAGATAGATACTCCTAGTGCGTACTCCTATTAAAAACTTCTTCATTTCGATGCAAATTTAGGTTAAAAATATGTATTGAGGTCGACTCATAACAATTCGTATACAGGGTAGACTTTGCTGACATAAACCTAATAGGCATTCACGCCATTACCAAGTGAACAAACATTAACACCAAAGACTGTTTCCACGAGATCCTAAGCTAAGAGTGTACAAACAACAACACAGTATTTCGAAACCTCTAACCAAGGATCCAATTCCACACAGAAAGTTATCAAAACTTGTTTCACTTCCATAATCAATTTCAAAGCTCGGTTTCTGCAATGCTATCTCATTATCCTGATGGAATGAGGACATACACTCTGTTTACAGCTGCGTGAAAATTATTTCACTCTTGGCTTGGTCCCATCGTGCTGCAAATTAGGAATCAAAATCCATATTGTCCTCCCTTAGACAATAATTACAAAATTACGAAACTTCTTTGATATCCTTGTTAAATTTTAACAATAAACAAGGAAATAACGCGCTGTTGGCATTCTTCAACGAAAGAGAAACCCACCGCAACAAGGACTTTTGAATAAACCAGCAAACACTTGTGTATAATCGATTCAAGTGAATTTAAGCACCAAAATCGTAATTAAGGTCACAAAATGGCGTTTGACTTCTACAGCAGTTGCCTAGTTTTCATTAAAAAAGTTATGCATATCTATCTGTATATGCCACGCCCTTAGTAATCGAAGACTGTCACAAATTTCACAGCACTCGATACAGCCGTCCGAACATCTATCAGAAGTAATGTTGATGTTGCATCCTTTGTGTGGCTGAACTTGGTCCTAGTACCAGACCACTCGCATCCGACCAAATACGCTGATAAATTGACAATAGGTATTCGACCAGGAAGCGTGTATATACTGTGAGAAAAGTTGGTCCTTGGTCCTACCTCAATACGGCAGCACACAAAAGCCCTAGAAACTTTGTGCACACCCAAATATACACACATACAGATACACGTATGCCCTCGTCAGGACTATACGTATCTCTGTATTGTACACGGAAGTTGAGTTCACGTCAACAAGTAACCACTTGAACGGAGAATACGATGGAAAATCTACCCCACTATACCATGTAACACCAGGCAAGCACCAAAAGGTGGCGCTATAAAACTTCTCTCCAGGACCTGCTATGCCACTCCATACAAATGGAAACTTGTAGTTGATAGGTACACCACAACGACCGACGGTACTACAAATTAATATACGACTCTGACTCGAATGGAAAATCTATAATCGCTTAAAAGGAAAACTTTAGCAACGGCCACAAAAACTTGGATTAGTTTTGTCCTGTTCCCTCCCGTCCCGGTCCATTCCATGTAGTTATCATGGCGACTACTGGTTGAGGAGGCAGACAACGAGGTCTGGTCTGGGTTGAACTTTTACTGGCGCTAACCTGCTTCCCTAGGCCGGAAGCTAGTTGCTAGTGTTATATAGATGAAGAGCAATCGTTTTCCTTTCGGATCGAGGAGGGTGTGCTTTTGCCTGTGTATAAAAATTGGTTAGACTGGTTTTTGGTTTTTGTGGATGGATACTTGTTTGCTTCGTCGTTGTCGTGTCTCCCAATCGAAAGATGAGAATGGAATGTAGAGAGGCAGAGGGTGCCGGTGCAGGAATAAACGAGTTTAAGGGAAGGAAAAATTGGAAAATCCAAATTGGCCAGGACTGTAAAACATTTTTATAGCACCAACTGAACGGACGGCACAGATGGAGTGACAGAACGGCGCGGCGCTGTAGTTGGTTTTTTTTTTTGTGTTGCCCCACAATCCTTAGTCCGAGGCAAGCAGCAAAAGTTTCTCAACTTTAGCTCGGTTTTCCGGTTGAATATTAATGAAAGAACTTCGCTTTAAAAGTTCACGGCTTCGGGTATAAATGGTGCGGTTGCCTCGTCCTCGTTTGGCGGTATAAGGACGGCTAAACATGGACGACTGTTGAATGAGAAAAAGCGAAACATTTTTATATAATTGGTTTAATAAATCATCGGGATTGTTTTACTGTCTATGTCAATCGTTGGGTGGGGGTGGTGATTTAGTATGATTTCAGAACAATCAGGTCGTTTATTGTTGCCCGAACAAAGCTTCTCAGAGATTAATGTGGAGCCGTGTTGTGGCGGTCGGTGTCGGTCGGTGGTGGTAACTGACGCGCATAGAGGTGTTAATTAGTAATTAGTATTCTAAACGGGTTTTGCTGAAGGTTCTATAAATGGAAATAAGTACTTCCGATTGTTTTCACACCAAGCAATGGCAATGGGAATGGGCTTGGATGATGATGGCCGACATCGACACAGATAATGCGGGACACGTGGGAGTTAATGTGTGCTGCTTAGATGGATCAGGCGAAGGGTATATATTTAGAAGTTGATTTGCTTTAAGTTTGATTGATTTAAGAGTGGGGTCCTGAAAATGTGAATGAGATCATTGGTGGTGCATATTTTATTTCATTTTCGTAGCTTTAAAACCTTCAGAAAGGTTGCTTTTAGTTCTTACTGTGATATCGTATGTGCAACAGCATGCTAAGCATATGAATCAGTGTCTCCAGCTTGAAATAATAAGTACTTTTGCAGATTTTATAGTTGTCAAAGTGGATTGCGATAGCAACTCCGACATCATTCAATCAACCTTAGGAAAGACTTTTCAACTAATGGAATGTGTTTTCATCTTTCCTCAAAACAGCGTTGTAGCTTTTCAAAGTGCAGTTTTGAAACAAAGGAACACAAATCGGACAAAATGCAGGCCGCGTAAAGAATAATGCCGACGTACACTGAACTGTTGGTCCAAAAGATGTTCGTCACAGTCATAGGCACAGGCATCATCTATTGTTTATAAGAAAATCATATACAGAATCAACGATGATTACAGTATTTTTCAAGCAGAGGCAGCTGGTAGTCGATAAAAACATAAAGGTACAATCTGATAAGCAAAGAGCTGTAAAGCCATGTAGAGAACTAAAGCAAGGCGCGCATCGAAGTGATTTGCAGTAACGTGGAAGGGGCGTGGCAGCAATGGCAATGGCGTGGTGCCATGATGATGGCAGGTGGCATCGCTAAAGCCTATGTAAAGAAATCTAGACCGGCGCATCAAAGCGGAGTGTTGGCGACGTAGCATTTTTCAGGTGGCGTGGTGACAGTCTGCTGCCACTTGCCTCGAACAAATTGAATTTTCGAGTGGCAAGCGGATGGTGACGACGTGCACTTGTAGAGGCATATCTCTTGTAGAAGCATAGCATATTGGAGAGGCTGGTGAGGACGTCGATTTTGTCATTACGACTGCTTTTTTTGTTTACATTTAAGCTTAAATCATGCAAGGCGACCAAGAATTCAACATAGGCAGACATTTAAAGAACTGATGAATCATCAGTAGCACCATAATTATGTTATTTGCTCAATAATAAGAAATCAAAATTTAGGACACTGCGGATATCGCCCACATGCTCAACGGCTACTTTAGAAACTGCAGGGACGCTGAAAAGATAGCTTCTCACCATCACCAACTATAGACGAATCAAACGCTGCAGATTGAAGACATTTGGTAGCTAGACAGCGAAAACCTTAAAAGATTACGAATTTTATTCATATATAATAATTCTGGGGCTGCCAACTACTACTAAATTACTTCTCGTATTCTTAGAATCGAAGCTCTCTATATTGCTCTATTTGAATATTAACGTCGTCACTCCAAACTGCCGTATAATAACACTAGAAGCAAACTTTAGTACCTAAAAAGTTCACCCCTAAACTAGGTTTCACATGACCACCACCACGAAAACCCTGGTTAAACGGATCACCGATGCCAGAATTGTAGAAAAACTACCTCAGCTGACCATATAATGACGATAAGAATATTTAATATTAGGCGGAGCGATTCACTTAAACTTTAAAACTTTCATCCGGCTCACTGAAAACACAGAATATACAACAGTTTTCAGGCCTAAGGCAGGAAAATAGGCTTCTGAACCTGAAGGCTTACCCGACGATATTTTCAACCCAACTGCAGACGATTTGGCACAGAGATTATGACCCAACTTTCTTCTAAGAATTAGTCAGAGAAATGGAATCGTTGCCCGATATTCAGAAGGGAGTATTTTTTTCAACTGGACCAACTACCGAGGAAACTGACTCCTTTACTTCGCGTACAAGATTTTATCTGCCATCCTAAAATATTTTGTAGATCTTTGGCTTTTATCAGTCCACAGTTCACTGTCGATCTAATTTTCGACAATACTTAGGCTGCTATTTTCATCGATTATAAAGCCGTCTGTGACAGCACCAGAGAACATCATTCTATACTCGGCGACAACTCTAATCTTAAAATCCGTTCCGAACGTGCCCGTTCGTATAGAATAGCGATAAAGAAAACTTGCTGTTGATATGCTGAAAAACGGATTTGAAAACGACACATTCTTCTAACTGCGCTCGCTACTATTTTGTGGTTTTGCTGTAGATATGCGGAAATATTTACTTTTGACTTGGTGAACCTACGAAGTTTCGATTTTTTTGCGGAAGAATTCGTCAGTGATACCGCTCGTCCGACACCAACTGAGTAAACACTGCGACCTTTAGCCGCTCGCCTAGAAAAGTATGGGACAACACGGGATGCTGCCAGGTCCGGCCAGGCCCGAGCAGCCGTTCTGCTGAGAATATCGCAGCTGTGGCTAGCTATAAAGATGTCGCAGATGACCCTGGGCATCAATCGAGTGTCGATCTTTACAGGAAATTTTGGTGAAAAACTATAAGATATTTCCTTACAAAGTGCAGACAGTAGTTGTGTTTTTATGAAACCTCGCCAGCCACTAGTTGCCAGTAGTTGGCAGCTGAGGCACATTTCACATGTTAATTAAAACAACAACCTGCTGGCAAGTGTTGGCAACAACTCTTGGTTTTATCCCCAGATAATATTTCTACCAAATGCATCATTTTATACGAAATGCTGGTATGCTTTTAGGCTTATTGCCTAAATTCATTCGGCTGGCTTCATCTTGCTGGCAATTGTGCTGGCAACTGTCCAAATGAACGGCTAGCTGGCGAGGTTTAACGCCAAGCTATCTTTCTCCTTTCGTGGGATTTTTTCAAGTCATGAGTCTATGTCAACAAGCCTCAGAATCTTAAAGCCCTCACAGTCAATATTTATGAATGGATATTCTCTCAAAAATGCGGCTATCTACCGCCGGGTTATCTGGCAAGAGTGACGGAAAATGCCATAAATTCGGCCCAAATGGTCATCAATCCTTGCGGCGGCCACTTAGCTAATATCATTTTCTCGACTTAATGGACAAAAATGTAAGACTTCAACTAAACATAGTCCAAAAGCAGAACCAAAGTTTTTCTTTCATAAAAAAAAAAACAGCCAAAAGAGCATCGGGTAACAACAGGTTCGCATAGGCACCCTAGGCCTAGCTTCTCACAACCATTCATTTGTGTGAATTTTGTATTATTTTTGGTACGAATGGAAGAGACCTACAATTTGATGCCGAATCTGCAGAATTTATAAGTTTTTCAGGACCGTCGCGGGGGTTCGAGATTTCGAGATACTGCCTTTATTCTGTATACCTATTCATAGCAATGACAAGTCGAAGATTTAACGAAAAATCTATATAGGTACATATCTCAAGACGTGCTATGGAATCCGTACCATCAGGCAGGCATCCTCTAGATCTAGGTAGATGAGATGGTTAGATGAAGCCCATAATCTCTCCTCTACCATCTACCCGCATGGGGATTGCCTTTGATGATTTGGAGCTGATGGCGAAGGATCGAGAGTTATGGAGTATCAGCTTGAGCAACTTTCACCCGTGACCCACTTAATGGATAAGCGCGCCATTGAAAATTAAGGAATGAATAAATCTATACATATATACATATAGGCTTGAACAAAATTCCAACTCCCAGCAAAAATTCCAACTCCTTATGGATTTAATATTGCCGGAAGCAAACGAAAGCATCTGCGACATCAATCGTTGCGCCAGAACATCTGTCACGGCGGCTATTCAAGTTGATATTGAAGAAATCGCTTTTCCGTCAACGTCACAATACAAGGACATAAATTCCATTCTTTTTCTACTTCCTTCCTTTTGCGATTCCAATGACAATAAAACGATATCCTACAGAAAATATGCACGTCATCCGTCAGTACTCAGGACAACGCCGCGCCCCACGCGCTTTGTTAGTCCCCAAGAGATTCTCTAACCAAAGTGAACATTATAACTTCCATTTTGAACCAAACCATAAATTCACGCGAAACTCTGTCTCAAATCAAACGAATTATAATCAGTTATTTCCATGCCAACAACTTTTCCCGTTGCTCGAATGTCACTCCCGCGTACCACAAATCCACACGTCAATCACAAGCGCTATCAATCACTTGTCTATCGAGCGTGTTTTACACCCCTATTCCTGTTCCGATTCCCAGGCCTTGAACTTCCTTAAAAGTAACTTTCTCTACAAGATTATAAAAGTCGTATAAGCTTATTCAAATCGGCACTTATAGACTCTAGCTGTATAATAGGAAAAGAAATAAATTCCCCGCAGCCACTTCAATGTATGCCAATGGCACAACAAGAAGTAAGCAATATCCCTGATGTGGCGACGCACGTCAAAGAACATCAAACAACATTGCCCTGGTACTCGCGCGTAGAGAATTTTTAGCATTCACCTCAGGACTTCATATTTCACACGCACCAAAAGTGCCATCACTCATAGAACCGATTCTCCATGCCTCAAGTGTCTCCCATGGCTGCCTAAAAATATCGTGTGATTTTGTCACACAGCACAGACTGAACGGTTTCGTTCCAGCTTTCACTTGTTCGTCCTTTTTTTTTGGTTCATAATTGATTACGCCATGGATTTCTCTGGGCACACACAATATACAAAAATACAACGAATACACTGCTGCTCACATAGATTCCTGTTTACTTACTACAACAAGAAGGAGCATTCTATAAAAAAGCAATTCATCTCGGGGTGTTTGTCTGTTGGTGCAAAGGAGTTTCTCCCCCTGGGGGCACAGAAGTTTGTCATTTTTCGATTCGTATATTTTTTTTTTTTTATTTTTATCCTGTCGTTCCTTCTGCTTTCACTTTCCCCTCTTCGTATAGTCCTGGTTGTCGTTATTGTGTGCTTCGGAATTCCAAATTTGGATGTTGAACAATAATTCGACTTCGACTGGAGTTGCTGCGCCAACATCCTTGTTGTTGTTATTTTTTTATTAGTCGGTTTGTGCTTGGAGCTGATGGTGTGCTTGTTATCCTTGATTCTGGATTTCTTGTCAGAACCCCACTCTGGGTGATTGGCGACTGGCGACTAGTGGCTGTTGTTGTAATTTTTCTTCGACGTGTTTATACCCATGTCAGTGGGAAATCCCCGAGGACCCAGAGTTGGGCCGAAGTGAGAGGGTGGTGGCATACAAAGTCGAAGTGAAATCGAAACAATGGCACGGAAGCATAAAAAGGTGCTCAGATTGATGCCAAGACTGGTGGAGTGACAGGGTCAGAGTGGCCGGGCCGGGCCGGGTCGTACGGTATTGTAAGTGAAATTGCTATGTGCAAAAGTGTAACTGTTGTGTCAATCAATCGATTGGACTATACGTCTACGAGGATTCGCTTCGCTTTGTTCGTTATATGTACACAAGGAAACGTTTAATTCAATCATGCACATTGCCCGAAACGATTTCGATTTACTACAATTGGGGCTGCTGAGCCAGATAGTCGAGGTGCGGGAGGCAATAATGCAGAGAATTGTAATTCGGTATCCTGCCTGAGCAATCGGTCGATCCGACAATGGATTGAGATTTAGATGGTGCAGTTAATTTTCAAATATGTACATAAGTTAGCAGCTACGTAGTTAGATAGCTTTACATTTACCTACACTCTCCATGTTTTCATGAGGAAGATTTGGATGCGTAAATCAGACCGAAATCCGTCATCTCTAGAGACGAGTGCGTACCTGGTAACGAAAATTAAATTAAATGCGCTTTGGGAAACGACTCTTTCTCCTCAGCGAAGTCCTCGAAAGAATAAACCCGCAGGTTTTGTCATCTTTTCAGACGAATTTTTCAAACACGGAGTTGACGTTGTGCTTCTGGACCGATGAAAACCGCTCCGCTGATTCCCTTAGCTTGACTCCACCACCTCTGCAACGCGCTTCCAAAACCTTTCCAAGAATTTCCCAAAGGACATAAAAGTGATATACCTACCCCTATAATCCGAGCAAAATTTTGTATTTGTATTTGTTGACAGTTTGTCAACCAATGCCACTTTGACCTGAGAGAGCCATTCCCTGTTTTGGATTGACCAACTCAAAGAAGTACTCGCTCGGGCTGCGTAAGATGGTCCTTTCATCGGAAAAAAGTGTATCATTTATGGATTTGACTCCTTCAGTTATATTCTTTCCTTCTTCTAAGATGGTCGGCCGATGGTTTGCAGATCTGAAATCAATGTCTAACCTTTCGCTGGGACTCCTTCCAAAACGGTAGTTAGGTTAGGTTAGAGGGCAGTTTGCCGTAATAGCAATTATCACCCGGAAGCCATTAAGGCCCATTGTGATTACACTTATATAGTACATGATAGGACATGCGCATCTAACAAAACCATTCGGATCTGTTGATGAATCTTTTTAAATCTGATAGAGGTATCGTTGCTAGATCTTCCAAGCCGTTGAAGAACAGTGCTCCCATACAAGAGTAGCGGCGTTCTTTTAGGGCTGGGCAGTGACACAGGAGTTGTTCCACAGATTCTATTTCCTCTTCATCTCTGCAACTTCCACAGAAACCGTTTGTGAAGATACCTAGTCTTTTGGCCATGTTCCCAATTATGCAGTGTCCGGTTATTACCCCGACTAGCACTCGGATTTGGTTTCTATCAAAAGGTGTTAGGATCTTTGACCTTTTAGTGTCGATTGCGGGCCACAAGCTACGAGTTATAGTACAACCGGGAATGTTGTTCCATCGTTCCTTAGCCAAGCTTAATGAGACATTATCAATGAACCCCTTAGCTATGTTGAAAGCTGGTAATACTTCTCTGTCAGCTAATAGTACGTCCATTTCAGAGCCGCATCTACACCAACGTGTCCAGGAACCCAGCACAGCATTACTGTGTGATGGTTTAATGGTCTCAGTGCTGAAAGGCATTGGCTTACTGATTTGGAGTTTACCAGATTGGAGTTAATCGCTTTAAGTGATGCTTGGCTGTCCACGCAGAAGGTAATTTCCATTGCTGGTAGTTCCCTCGCTAACACAGTTTGCGAAGCTTTCTTAACCGCGTAGATCTCCGCCTGAAAAAAAAATGGTCTGTAGTTGATACAATCGTTATTCTTCTCCTGCAATCAATGGAACTGCCGTTCAAATAGCCCTCTATAACTCTAAACAGCTCAAATCTTATTTCCTCAACCATCCTTTTCGCGATCAGTTGGCAGTTCAGCCCCTCAAACACAATCCAATCCTTAAATACTCGTAGTTTCTGGACCCAAATCTATTAGAGACTGCTGAAGAATCCGTCGCGGTGCCATTCTAGCTTCAGAATTATATACCTGCACCAGCGAGCCACATTTGACATTTAATGAATAAGGTTTAAGATGGCAACTCTCTCCTATTGGTATCCAAACCGATACTCGGCCTGTAAGCTTCAGACTTGCCGGATATATCCACACTACATTGAACAGACATATTTCACAGCAAAGATCTCTGTCAAATAATTGCCAATAGGTACCAGGGATACAGTTTCTGTGAGCCAATCTGACTAAAGGCTGTAGTTCTATAAAAAGAAATTATTAACTCAGAATCATTGGGTTCAAAAACAATGCATCGTCATGTGTGTCCTTCTGATTGTTTGAGAGAAATGAAATCGGAAAACTCATTGTTGTAATTATTATGATGTAGTCCTTAAATTCTTTTTACCATCTGCCTATTTGTTTACCCTAATCTATGTAACACATTCCATTCTTCTGACACCTTGTTAACTCAATGCATTCTCATGCAACACAATCCTGCGCATCCTTCTTCAGTGCACCTACAAAAATACTCCATTAACAAGGTGCTATGCTCTCGATCGAATGCCGTATTCTCTATAATTCTCTGCACCAGCATCACTCTTCTTAAGTCTTCTATCGAACACAAAAGCAAACACGAGTGCATCTGATGGCATTTTCGTTTTATTATCAGTTTCGCTTCGACTTCAATCCTGCTGCTGCTGCTGCTGCTGCTACTTAGTCTGATGAAAGAAACGTGTAAAATCCTCAAAGGACCCATCAAGATGGAAGACATTCTCGCAACGAAGGAATTTTTCCTCGAATCCTCGCCATCATACACCGTATAAGGTGTCTTGTTGCAACGTTATCCCTTTCTAATGAATTCCAATCCAAGATCAAAAACCCCGGGTAAGCAGATTGCGCTTCTCTTCTTGCATCTGTCGCAGGTGCATTAAGTAGATATCCTTCTTGCCTCTGTAATAGAAAATATCTGTTTCAATATTCAGGATTCCTTTTATCACTTTGATGTGTGTCGTAGACTAAGTCGTCCTTTTTTTCCATCTTTGTCTTGCTTACACGGTGTTACTTCTAGTCCTTTCATCGTTGCTGCTCGTGGTAAAGGTGTGCTGAACTCCTCATCAGCAAAATCGGCATGACGAAAGGATAATTTTTCAAATATTCAAATATACGCCATTACGAGAACGATGCCATAGTGCAAACGACACGATGATGGAGGTGTCAGAAACTGTTGGTTTAGTGGTTAGTGTTTGTCGGCACAAAAGGACACAGGGCCAATGAATCGCGTCGTTCGCTTGTCTTGCTGTGCTGATGGCGGAATGGAGGTGTTCCTGTTCCTGCACACAGTGCCCAGCTGGTTTCTTCAACCATTTTTGTTGTTTCCTTGCACGTTGTGCATTTTTGTTTTGCTAAAGGGAACGAAGGGTAGCAAATCGCAGTCATCTGGCGGATGCACACGGGCAGATGATAAATTCTGCTACAAAGAGTCCTTGATTTATTGTGCAGAAGTCCTTTGTACAGTAACAACTAACAACTCTGGATGTGAATGGTAAATGCAATCGCATTGCTTGCAGGGAATATTTCTCTTTATATTGCTATACATATATATAAAGTTATTATTATTGCAGGAGTTTACGAGAGAGAGACAGAGAACACACAAATAAAAAGAAGTGAAGATGTTCCACTACCTGACTATGGTCTAGTCATCTCTGGGGCAAATGGTGCAGTGTAGAGTAGATATAGGGACCTGCAGAGGTTTATTTTGTTCTATCCTTTGTGAATTGGTATTTTTCGTCTACATTGTAACGTACTTTCATTTGTCGGGTCCTTCAAATCACGGTCGAGGAATAAACTATCGAAATTTGGTATTTATAGCCCCTGTGGTTATATAGATAGGGCTTTTGATCATCATTTGGAATACACATGTCGAGTCAGAACCGGAAGTTTAAGGGTCAGAGCAACTTTACTATTTTTAAGGTGCATCCTATAAATTTGAACATTTTTATCACCTTCCAAACTTCATCTTCTTTGTCGTTGATTCATTTTCGACGGATATCTATATTGTCTAGTAAAATGCTGCAGCCTAACAGTTATAAATGGTGTTTTTTTTAAAGGTATGGAACTTCGAAATGGAATAAACCAAAGATGATTTTTTAAATTGACATGAAATTTACTTTATTTGAAAAATAATCTTCGGCCATTATAATTTAAATATGATTTCTGGCATATGACCGCCACCACTGGCTCCGACGTCTAATCTGGAGGTCAAATTTTCGATTACTTTTTCCAGCATTTGTGGCAATAATGCGGCGAATGTTGTCCTCCAAGTGGTCAATCGTTTCGGGCTTATCGGTGTAGACTAACGACTTCACTTATCCTCACATAAAATAGTCAAGCGGCGTTAAATCGCACGCTGTGGCACGAGCTGTGTGACATTTTGCACCGTCTTGTTGAAACCACAGCTCCTGCACATCAACGTTGTTCAATTGATGAACGAAAAAGTCAGTGATCAGTCTATTCATGCTGAAATGCCAAACCAAACTAAAAATAAGTCACTTGACAGCTGATAAAATGGCCGCCAGTTAAAATAGTGTTGCCAACTTAAAGTTCTGTACCTCTAAAAAAAACAACCTTTAGATAAATGTATATTTCGAATTATTGCCAGGAAGTGGGTATGTGCTCTTCTTGAAGATGTCAGAGTTTGTGTTTTCTGCACTTAAACTATTGACTTAAAATAACCCCACAGAAAGAAGTCTATGCTCTATAGGGAGGTCAAATCGGGTGATCCTGCGGGCCAGTGCAAATCGACAAAGCACGATATCAGATGAATCAGAAATTCAGAAACGACTGTGGGCTGTGGTTTCTGCTACATTCGCCTTTGCCCCGACCTGCTGCAACCACATGTCGCTCTGTCAAAATTCATCGAGTTGAGGAATGAAAAACTCAATGACATAAACACTCAATGACATGACATAGCATAAACAGCAAACCATGCAGGGCGAATTGGAGTTTATCTAATAGATTTGTGACGGATTTTTAAGTTCCAGAACCGCAATTTTGTGTCTTCACGTATCCATTAAGGAAATGGGACGAGGCCCATAATTATTTTTGGCGTAAAATCATTCACATCGTCGTTGAGATTCAGGAGGGCGTGAGCTTTGGTTAGACGCGATTCGTAGTTAGCATCCATCAGCCTATAAAATGTCTGCATTTGACAAGGCAGCATTTTCAATTATTACACGTGGAATCGGAATTACATGGCACTTCATCTAGACGATGCAACGATACCTAATCTTCGCCGAACGAGAGGTGCAAGGCCTTCAAGCGGCTGCTCGCTCCCGCCTTTACTAGTGATCCGAATAAAAAAAAGATTGATTTTTTGTCACAATGGAACACGAAAAGTGATCCGGATCAAAAAAAATATTGATCTTATGTCCCAATGGAAAACCACATAAGATTGGTGCGGCTTAACAAAAATGCCAAAACCGAATTGACGTTTCGACTCATTCGGAAAATCTTTAGCACTTTCATTACATTATGGCCCACCTTATACCTTTTCGTAAAATGTTTAACATTATTAGTTCCTAGAATGGATCGGAAATTGAGACAGGGATCTGCGGCAAGAGGGTAACCTTTGTGCCTGAGCAAGTTTCCCAGGAGCTGGATGCAAGTACAATCTTAAGAATCATTTTTTCCGTTTTTAACTTGGTATCTATCTAAAGGTATATCGAGGCATTTTGGCTAAATCTCCTACTAAAAATAAAAAGCCATTATGAAGAAGAAGAAGGGTATAAAAGGTATTGCTCCTATTACAGGGGTATATCACTTTCAAATCTCTCTGGAAAGTCTTTGCCAAGGTGCTGGGAACGCGTTGCAGGGCTGTGGTTAAGGCAGGATTAGGAAATGAGCAGTGCGGTTTTCGCCCAGGTAGAGGCACAACAGACTAGATATTGACTCTCAAAATGGTACTTGAGAAGGCTTGGGAATATGGTACACCTATACACCTGTTTACGCATATGCTTTATAGATTTGGAGAAAGCATACGACCGAATCATTCGAGGTAAACTCTAGATTCTAGAAGTGATACAGGAGTTGTATGGAATTGAATTCTCTCTTTAGAACCGTTCAATCTCTTTACACAAACTGTGCAAGTTGTGTTCGGGTAAACGGCGTTAAATCAATACCTTTCACCGTGGGCATTGGACTTTGCCAGGGGTGCGTCAGTCCATAATTGCAAATAATGAAAAGGACAGGAGTTTCATTACTTATATGGACTGGATATAACAGCGCAGTCTTGGCGAAGAACGTTTCGCATTGGGCGATCTGAGAATATGAGGATATCACTGATGACTTGGTCATCCTTGGGTCCTCTCAGACTAAACTTTAACGTGCACTCGATCGGTTTGAAGCCGTTTGTGTTGAAGCTAAAATGATCGTCTCTAGAACGTCTGTTCAATGCATTCTGCATGTTAGTGGAGTTCCATTGAAACAGGTGGAGACGTTTGAATATCGCGGGGATATGTTCACGAGTGATGGAAGCAATGTTAAATTCTAGACCTCCAGGGTCTCTTATCAGTACATACGTTTTTTTTTTTCTTAGATTCATATTTTGGATCTGAATGTTCACAATGACGTTTGATCTCTAAAGATATAGTTGAAGAATCAAGCATCATGGAATCTTGAGGGTCTTATATGCAAATTAACATAGGTACGGTACCAGTTGCTTTCCATTTTTTCGGCTAGCAGACTTTAGCTAAGATTCGAGACAGTATAGTCAGTCAGTACAATAGTTCTTGATGGTATGGTAGTTTTATGATCTTTCAGTGATTTATTGACAGTTTTGGCGGTATGATCATTATGGGACCTACCTTAGTTACAAGTTGCTAAATGGTTTTGGGCTAGATGATGTTCGCCTATATCCTTTATGTTCGCCGACCAAAGGGAGATTAATGGACTTTACTTTGTCACTGATAATTTTTATTAATGTAACATATGATTAAAGAATAGGTTAACAAAAATAGGCACACTCACAAAAAAAAAAATCTATCTTAAATCAATGATTTCCAATTTCCATGGCATCCAATCTCTTAAATATAAAAACCAAACAATGTATTGATCACGTATCCATCGGCGGCGGTGTCGTGCTGATTTGTTCGATACACTACTCATGGTCTATAAATGTATGTTCGAGGACGAGGATGGAAATAAAAAATGCATGAGGCATGGTCGAGCGTCAAGGTAGCATTAGTATAGGTATATTCAATGAAAACCTCCCATGCGAAACATGACTTGGGGGTAGAAAGGAGGAGGTATGGCGGACAAAAACGTGTCTACTATCGGAAAAGTGTATATGCTGGACTTTCAAAGCGATTAACCCAAGGACATTTTACTCTTTCCGTGTCAGTGATATAATTCAATCGATACAACATACCATATACCTACACACAATCGAGGAGCAAAAATATCATTCCAATCAGCACAGCTTGGGCAGATGTAGGTATTCCTATTCCACTATAGATACAGGTGCAAGTATTTTATGGGTATAAAGTCGGTGACACGCAAATCCTTCTGGATGTGGGACGTGGACTCCTAATGATGATCAAAACAAAATCCGATATGACACGTGCTCAATGCATTGTAGGGATTTGCAGATAAAAAAAGATTAATAAATTCAATAAGTTTTTTTTATGTATGTGTGTGCTACACGTTGTTTTTGTTAAAGTTTAAAATCACGGGATTGATTAAAGTTATTTGTAATTTAAATATTAAATGACAATCATTATTATGTAGGTTAGGTACATACTGTCAGTATTGAATGTTTGTGTAAGTTGTAGGCTAGATAAGTCTAACAATCTTGAGTGTGAGTTGACATTTATTTGAGGACAAAATGGGTCCCCCATCTAGATTTGTATACCAAGCAGCTAACCACAATGAATATGCAATCAAAGAGTCCCGAAAGCAAAATAATATTTGCAATATGTTTGTTTTGATTCATGGGTAGGTACACATCCTTCAAAACAAAATTGTATTTACGACTTAGGTTAGGTTGCGGCACGTGTAGGTATATGGAACAATATAAGTGCTTCTGTATCCCTGATAGAAGAGTCGACTTATTTGGTGTTCAGAGGTTTGGGCAAAGATGGGTGCGTGTTACTTTATAATCTTCCTGCTCAATCTATTTCGGCGATGAAGTCTGCTTTTCAAACTTACTATTTTTGTCTTATACCATTGAGAAAGTTAGCGAAAGCCTGAAGATCATATTCTTCAGATTATTGCAGAAATGATCAATGAAAACATTACTTCATGAAAAAACCTGAAAATTGTTTCAATTTTGTTTACGAGGCCAACTTCCTCCAAATTGTCGAAGAAGTACCTTCCAAGGTATTTTCTCCTGTACCGAGCAATAGCTTGACATTCACAGAGGAGATGAGTTATATCCTCTGTGACATGCAAGTCTTCGCAGTATCTGCCTGTGTCCGTATCATGTTAAACCTAATCTCTTACCGTGCTTCCTTAGAAGACAGTGCCCAGAGAGTATCCCTATATCGCTGTTCGTAGCTTTGATCTGCTGAGCTTTAGTATTTCCGCAGATTTTTTTCGATCTAGCTTAGGCCACAGAGCCTTTGAGAGCCTGTGCCCTACTATATCCAACCATCTCTGATCTGCCCTATTTTTAATTTTCTAGAGAATGATTCTTTTGGCCACGGCCACTGGTGGTCTTATGCCCTCAATACTATCATTAAGTGAAAGCTCTGCTCCGGTTTTGGCCAGAACATTAGCCCTTTCGTTACCCTCAATATCACAGTGTCCGGGTACCCAACATAATCTGACTTGGTTCTGCGCTCCTCAGATTTGATGATGATGGATTCTAGTGCCTTAAGCGCAGCCTGACTATCAATGTAGATAGCGATATTCTTGTTGGATATTGACCCCATATCAAGTAAATCCGCGGCTTTGAGCGCGGCCAGAACCTCTGCCTGAATTACACTGCACGTATCCGGAAGTCTTAATGACACGTGTAGATATATGTCACTGGAGTATATACACTAGAAACAAAACCAAACCACATTTATCTGCCAAGGCTACAGTACAGACCCCGAACCGAAACCTCCAAGGACGAACAAGGGAACATCGTAGTAGACTCGCAGTCGATGCTAGGACATGGAAGAACTATACCTACTTCTGCAGACTGTTTAACGGCGTTGAAGAACTAACTCCCGCTGTCATGTCAGGCAGACTGAACCTGGACGATAAAGACCAACAATTCTGTCCACCCGACCTGGATGAAGTGAAGATAGCCATATCAACAAAGCCGCTGGAGCAAATAACCTGACCGCCGAACAGAAAGCGGCAGGCGATGAATTGGTTATAGGAGCATGCACCAACTCATCTGTAAAATATGGTCGGAAGAAAGTATGCCATGAATGGAACCTCAGCATTGTTTGCCCGATCCTCAAGAGAGGAGACCCTCTGAACTGCGCCAACTACAGAGGTATTAGTCTTCTTAACACCGCCTAATATATCTTAGCCTTTCGTCAACAACCTGATTGGTCCCTATATCAGTGTGGCTTCCAGGCCAGGAAAGTCTACCATCGACCAAATATTCACACTGCGGCAGATCCTGGAGTCCCACAAAGTCCAAATCGATACCCACAATCTTTTCATCGATTTTAAGGCCGCCTACGACAGCATTTATAGAGACGAGCTATACAGAGCAATGTGTAGTTTTGGCATCCCTGCCAAACTCGTCCGTTTGTGCAGGATGACAATATGGAGAATGCGCGCTGCTCCATCAAGTTCGGTAAAGAACTCACCGAAAGAGAATTTAGAATTTAGGTGATGAGCTGTCATGTTACTTCTTCAACATCATACTTGAGAAAATTGTGCGAAACTCCCAAGCCAATCCCAGGAATACAATTTTCCAAACGTCGGTGCAACTACTTGTAATTGACGAATCGGACAGAACGGCTACAACTTTAAGGTGGTTAGGGACTTTTTCTACCTCACAAATCCAGAGATTTGTCAGTATTATCTGGCGGATGACAAAAAAGGAAAAGGAATAATTCATAAATTTCCATCATCCGCTACTTAAAATGGACTCAACAAATCGTTGTCGCCGACTATGGTAATAGGTATCGCAGTCCAACGAAAATGGATTTGTTTGGTCAGGTCTCAGGTATGCCAAAGACCACCTTAAAGATTTGAGAACTTGACTAACTTGACTCTTCCCTATAGAAGCTGACGAAAAATAATAACATGGACATTGAATAAAATAAAAGATTTAAAGTCGAGTCGAGACAAACTTGAGTTGAATATGGTTGTACTTCAATTTTATTTCTCTCAATTCTATTTCTAGGCTATCATCATTTTTAGAGGCTATTTCTAACTGCAACTGTATTGCGGCTTCAGTCAAAACCCAGCTGGCATTTCAAACGCGAAAGTCGCCCCTTTACCCTTAAAAATACAATTTCGTTCTTTGTCCACCGCGCGTTTACAATTTATCGTACCTAACCACACTTTGCATCTCGATTGTTCGTAGCTGTTGATTACTTGCTTGGGTATGGCCGAGCCGACAGTGATATTGAGCAGGTGTTTGTTTTCCATTAAAAGTGTATCCTTAAAAACAACAAGCGGCTTATGAATATGAAACGCTGGTCGACCAACGTATAGTTACTGGTATATCTATGTGTATGTATTTACTTTGCGTGTATCGCCGTAGTAAATGTTGCCTTTGGAAGTGTTCTTTTGTACATCTATCTGACTTGCCTGTTAATGGTACCCACGCCTACATGGCAACAGCAGGATTGTTTTTTTTCTTTTTTTGTTTCCCCTTCTGGTTACTTGTGTTCTGTAAGCTTTAAACATTTTAAAAAGATAATGAAAAAGGGATAATTCGAAATTAGATGCTCGGGGAACAGATGCAGAAGGGGATGTGAGAAACATGAAGGTTGTGTCCTTTTAAGGTTGGGTGAAAGATCTCTTAACATTTTTTGTTTGTTCGTTCTTTTTGTCCATGATACAATTTCCATGAAAGACGATGACGGCTGGCATCAGGTGTTTCAAGTGCGGGTGGCAATTATGTTAAATCGAAAAATGAGGAATCCTTAAAAGAGCTAAAGGTGGTTTGGTTGGTGTAGAAGATGTTACTTTGTTTACTGTTTATTATTTTTTCCAACAAAAAAAAATTATATGAATGTTGTGATAAATGTTTTTTGTGAAAGGTAGAATGTTAAGCGCGTGCTGGTGAAATCTAGAAAAGGCTTACCCTTAAGCCGTCGTCGTATTTTTTTTTTAATAATAATTATGGGTAATTAATATTTTTTCGCTGTAATCTTCTCGTAATCAATTCAATGGAGGAAGGAAGTCATTAAGGATATGCTAGCTGGAATTTAAATCGATTTTAAGGCAACGTTTATTGAGATAGAGCCACATATATGTCTAGTTTAGGCATCCCTGCCAAACTCACCTTCAAGTTCTGTAAAGAGCTAATTTTGATGTCAAAAAAGGGATCTAGACAAGGCGATGCGCTGTCATGTGACTTTTTCAACATTAAGCTTGAAAGAATAGATCAAAACTCAAACGCCAACACCCGAGGCACGATCTTTGAAAAGTCCGTCCATTTACTCGCATACGCCGACGACATCGACATAATCGGCAGAAAGTAGCGTGATGTCACTAGCGCGTTCGTGAGTGTTGAGACGGAGGTGGCGAAGATGTTTTTTGACCCCCAGTCAATAAGGGCAAGACAAAGTTTATACCGTTTATACAGTCAATAAAAAAGGACACCCAGCACCGACATCTCCGGAAAGAAGACAGATATAACTTTGAGGTGGTTAGGGACTTTGTCTAACTATGCTCCGCTATATAAGTTCAAACAATTACAGCAGTCAGCGCTGAGAATAAAGGAAGAAGAGCTCTTGCCAATCGCTGTCTCTTGAGCTAAGAAGCAACTGAGTAGGAAATTCCTCTCTCTAACAACTCAAATGATCCTTTACAACAAGATCCTAATCATCCCAGTCCTTCTTTATGGTGCAAAGCACGGACTCTATCAAAAGTGGATAAGGTTATACCCTTGGTTGTTTCGAAAGAACAATTCTTTGAGTAATTTTCGGTCCCGTCGTCGTTTGAATAGGCGGTGTATGGAGAAGGAGATACAACGATAAACTGTACGGGCTGTATCTACAGTGATATCGACATAGCCAGAAGAGTGATGGCTGTGAATGCTTCCGCCCAGAAAATCTTCGAATCCACATCCGAGGGACGGGCGAAGAGGAGAGGAAGACCGCGACTCAGGTGGCACACGCAAGTGAAAGGCGACCTTACCAACTTAACGTGTAAAACTGGAAGCAACTTGCTAAAGATCGTGGTGGCTGGGGACGCTTGTTGGTTGAGGCCTAGTTAAGTATCATCGATCCGTAGCGCCCTTCATTGACCGGTTTTACACGCTACGATTTTTGTCGTACGACTCGTGAATGTGAATGAGAAGTGCAGGGGATAGCCGAACACGGATGGGCCGCAAATTCCCATCCGATTCTTGTGTTCTATTTTCGCGCGCTAGATGTCAGCATTTGCTTTATTTTCGAATTTTGTGTGGTCTGCAGCTACCATCGCGAACGAAGAATGAGAAATAAAGGAAACAAAGACATAATTTGACAATCAAGACACTAAAGTGAAAATTCCAAAAGAGAATTAAGAAGTGTCGTACGCACAGCATATAAATTGGATCATTGATGATGATGGCTATACCATCGTCGTCCAGCCTTACTGACCGATGTCTGAAATGGCAACGGTCTGAATCGTCTCTGAAAATAATTTTTTTTGCTGAAATCGGCGTGGGCTTCCAACTACTGCAGAACACACGGCGGTGTCTATGGTCGTTTTCCTCTAGCTTATGGGTCAGTTTGATTTTGCGTACAGATGTAGGCCCAAGTGCCAATGCAAAATACGTCAAATTGATGTATACAAGAGGCCGGTTCGTGTGCGTTTCGCGGAAGGAAATAAAAAATTGGGAAATTAACAACAGATAAGACAACATGGCCGCCATAAATTACAATCGTAACAACAGTTCACTAGAACCGCCCCAATGAGACAAGCTACCACCAACTTATTCCATTTTCTCAATTCAGCTCCTGCATCTGTGGCACTCTCACAGTCTTCTGTTTTCCTTAAAAGGCGCTCAGTTGCTACTTAGCAATTAGTTTACATTGTACCAAAGTTCATAGTCAACCAGGCAATGCCTATCAAGTCCATCCACGGGGACCACTACACTAAAATGCTCGGAAAGTTGAATGTATGCCCTAGAAGCGCAATCAATTAAAAAACAAAAAAAAAAAACATTCCATTAAAATGCATAACAATTTGAAACCGCGTGGGTGTATACAAGCCAATGAAATGATTATACAAACTCAAGCTATCCCTCTCAGTTCTCAAATAGGTACATCCGTAATACTTCCAAACCGAGACGGAAATGCTAATCTGGCTGTGGAAATGCAAAAAAAAAAAAAACATTTCTCACAAAAACGTGTCAAGGGAGAACTAAATGGACTCCGACTTCCGGCATTAAAATACCCATAAAAAGCAATAACATAAAATTCATATTAACTGTCCTCTTTATTGTTTGGGGACTCATTGTCATCGTTTTTTCATATTTCCGGGAGACTGTCTCATCGGGTGCGCACATGTACACGTACAGTAAACACCTGCACCTGGGTCTCCATTTGCTCGCCACCCGCCTCCTGCTTTGGAGGCCAACAAAGTACCTACAAATCCGCATTAATTTGCCAACGGATGTCCAACTGTAGAAAAGTTAATTAAAACATTTTCCCGATTTTATTTGTCCTTTTGTTGCCTTTTGTCGCTTTTGTTTGTGTTTCGGGGGATGGCACACTTTGTTGAACATCACAACATCCTTGGGTGGACTAAGTGGATGATCCTATGTCCAGTCCATGTGAGAATGTTCCGCTTTTATTTTTTACGTGTCAACAGGTTCAATAGCCGCAACGCAACTAACTAACACAAATTGCTGCTGGAAAAGAAGGACGAAACTTCAACCGTGTTGATGTGCACTGCCAAAGGGAGGGAGGGGTGGGTGTTCAAATGCTTGCACACACGTTTACCTGTCATAAAGATATAGCATAGCAACTTTGTGTGCTTATCAAACAGGTGAGATACGACTGTAAGAATGCGATGAAGAAGGACTATACAAAAAGACGAATTGAAGGGGAGGTGCGGGGTGGCAATAAAGGCCAAAGGATAATGACCATTCAAAGTTTATTTTGTAATACATTTTATGACTCTCTTATTGTCGACCATTAATCAGGAATATACCCTGCGCTGGCTGGAACGAATAACAAACAAAACAGTTTGCACGCACACCAACCCCACATCTCATCTTGTCAGGACGCAACTTATGTTTTTTTTTTTGTATACTTTACTCCATGCAGCTGAGGAGGTAAGCGGAATTGAAGTCAACTGTTCTAGATGGCTAAGGCTAACCACCATCGTTTCGCGAAACACCTTGGTTTCTTTCGACGTCGTCGTCGTCGGTCGGAACGTGTCCTTTGGCCGGGATGGAATGGGACGGAAAGAGCCAGTAGTGGCGCGCACTCACTCTGTCACAAATATTTAGAAGTGAAATAAATTTTTATCCTCGAAATTGGTAACATAAACTTTGGCCATAAAAAACACGTAGGGAATAACAAATGAAGTTGCCCACTGGCGCGAGACGCACAACAGGAAGCAAGAAGGATACATCTTATATTTCATGATTGTAGAGCTTTAACGTTTCTTTTTTTTTTTTTTTTTTTTTCTTCCATTTCGGTTGGCTTTTATCCTCTTTTGTTCTTTTTTGCCCCTCGAGCGAGAAATGAACACTCAATTTGATTATTGTTGTGAATGCTTGTTTTGCCTCAGCTTATCTGTTTATGTTTTTGAAGGAACGACATTTGCGAACCGTAGTAGCTAAATCTAGGATTTGGCAAATATTTTCAATGCGGAAAACCTGGGAAGTTGTGGAGTGAGGGTGGCAGATGGAAATGGAAGTGGGAAGAACAGATTTATAAAGAAAGTGGCTTATTTGTTTTTGGAAAAACATTATTGTGCTGTTCCGTTGATGGCATCAGACTATAGATGGACTTCAAAAGGGCGACCGAGCATGTACACAATGAGTACCATATTCGGGTTTCTACATTTTTGAAAAAACAAAAGTACCTGTTGATATGTTTTTAGAATAGTTTTGATCGGGACAGATACATAAATTAATAAATAAATAGTTGGCGCAACAGGCAGGCGTGTAGACACCCTAGGCCTAGCTTCTCATTACCATTCGTTTGTGTGAGTTTCTATTTTTGGGACGAATGGAAGGGGACCTACAATTTTATGCCGAGTCCGAACGGCTGAATTGAGAAGCTTTTTCAGGACATTCATACTCTCGGATGTTTGTCAGACGTTCGCGAGAGGTAGCGCAGTAGAAAAAACCTTAAGATGTAATTTGTGTTTTTCCGGGGATCGACTCTGGGATCCTTCGCTCAGTAGTCCACTGCGTTACTGCGCCACTTAATACATAACCAATTTTTTAAGCAAGTCGGGCGCCTATGGTATGGTGGTGGCGTGGGTGACCATAAGTGACAGGTGTAATCGCTATGGAAACAAATGCAGACGCGCGTATCAAAGCAGAGTGGGGGCGACGTGGCATTTTGCTGGTGGCTTGATGTTAGTCTGGTCTCTGCTGCCATTTATCTCGAACAAGCAAATTTTCTAGTGGCAAGTGGATTTGTTGTGAGAAGCTCAAGCTTGGCTTAGGGTGTCTACACGCCTGTTGCGCCAACTATTTTTTTAAGTGGATTTGTAGAGGTATATCCCTTGTAGAAGCATAATATTATATTGTACAGTCTGATTACGACGTCGATTTTAGCATTGCAACTGCGTGTTTTTACTCACCCGGAATCTAAAATCATATACAAGACGACCAAGAATCCAAGAATTTGACATAGAACAACTAAAGGAACTGATGAATCGGTGGCACAATACGTTGCTTGCTACTTCCGTTGCGCGTTAAATCACGTTCATACCACTTCGCCGACATTCTATAGCTACATAAAATATTTACCACTCCTATGCCACCTGTCACTTGTTCACTACACCACTGCCTCGCCACTTGCTCACCACTTTAGTGCGCGCCTTGCTTTAGGTTCGTTAGTCAAATTACAAAGACGGGGATAACTATAACCGCTCCCCCTCACCTGTCACTCGGCTAATATAAAAAAAATTCTTTCAACGTTGTATTGGCGACATCGCCTCTGGATCAGTATAGGCTGGGTGTTAGGGTTATCTTTGGAACTCGTCTGATTTGAAAAATTCTTTCTCTACTTACGCGAGCTGAGACGCGAGCATAGTCCATACTTCTTCTTTTTCAGTTTCTTCTTCTTCCTTATTGATCGGCGAGGTTATAGTCAGGATTATATGAATTTTAATTTTTTTTTTTTGAAGGGAATTTTTCCAAATCTTGGAGCACTCAGACCAATCCCGGACCACTACACCGTGGCCACTGCCCAAAGGATTATAGGGATACTATAACTTCTAACTTTACTGTATTCCTACTAGGCCACAGTAAACGGAACGCGTACCATTAACATTTGCGCCCGGAGCGACGGGTCAACAGCTAGTATCAAGTATGTGATATATATGAGATCTGACAGTCAAATAAACTGTGCTTGGTCTTGCGCAGAAATATGGAGATTATGATTTTCTTGAAGTTCATTTCATCATTTTGCAGATAATCCGTTTTAATACTAAATAATATTCTACAGAAAAACATTAATATGTGCCGAATGGTTCGCATATTTTTCTTTGGCACCAAAGCTCACTTGTAAATTCCCATAAACTTCCCCTTAAAGTTCGCATTTTGTTCTTTTGTGCGGGTACTAACGAATCGCTGGCTATTTTTCGTTCGACATTCACCGCAACATCTACCATTTCTCAAATGAACTCGCCGACAAAAGAAATCTTCTTTCGGAGAACTCAAAGCGAATGAAATGCGAATGCGTATGGTTTGCATAGAGCAATCAACAATTGCAACATTTTAAGGAAGCTTAAAGAACATTCCCTTCTTCAAATCTCTCTGCTTTCTAAGCATCTCTATACGAGTAGAAACAGCAGCTCCGCCGTTACTTACCCCAACAAATGTTCTATTCTTTTTCACCTCCAATTCGACATTCTTAATTTTTTTTTTTGCAAATTTCACAAGCCTGTGCTATAGCTGGAGTATGAATTTTAAAAAATTTCAAAACTATTCCCCATGGCAAATTTGGTACTGAATTGTATTACCCATATGATCACAATAAATTCAATTCCGGTCCATACATATTTCAACAAAACAATAAAACCGACAAAATATTGTCCCGTATACTTCCGAAAATACGGAACACATCGTCCCTCATGAATTCATAGTATCTGCACAGCAATTTGCATTGCTGCAACATAAATAATCGGGGGCTCGGTTGCACAAATTCATAACATTTGGTAATTAATGCATCCCTGGAAAATTTGAATTTGAAATTATCCTGCATTCATACCGCAAAATGACCACCTGAACTCGAGACATAGGCAAAGCATAGACAACAGAGAGAATATACATTTAGCCACGACCCTAACTATATGGTGTACCTTCCGTTAAGTTAAGTGCAGGCAACTCTATACGGAATTGCTCGATTGAAACCGCTCCTCTTGGTAGCACATCTTACATTCGTGTCTGTCCCTGAATTATTGATCAACAAATGTGTCTCAAGCCTAATTACCGGAGCACCCTTTTCCTGATAATATGGGGAAAGGAAGCAACTCCAAGTCGGTGTATCTTGTGCTCTATTTCATATCCTGGATCGCTTCGCATCTCATAATGCATTCTGTTTTGTGTATGTACATTTGCGTATGCGTGTCTCTGTCCATATGCATGTACGGATGCTTGAAAATAGCCGTTGGACACATCTGAATGCACCGGTGATTCACATGGGTGATCTTAAAGGAAACAGGGACACATAATATATTTTGCACAAGTCAAGGGGTGCGTTGTATTGTGCCTTTTTTTATCGTTAAAAGAGGTCGTTCTCGAATGAGGTGCTGTGCGAAGATTGCAGATATGAATAACGAACAAAAATTATGATATAATACGCCGCAGGGTAAAAGAAAAGGGATGCTTTCTTGGAATATGTAATTTTGTGCGAATAGAACAAAGGGTGGTTGTGTTGAAAAGGCGCATAGTTCTAAGAACATAATATAAAGAGTCGTTTGTAGCTAAAAGTTCAATAACCTTATAATATTCCCTTTTCTTCCTATGAATTTTAAATGGCAGGCTGGGCTGGTGAGCTTTACCAAATAGGTGATATGCTCCTGACAAATAGGGATACACAAGGCCGACCATAGGTAAATCCTTTAAGCGTTGGCCAAAAATGTGTTTTTGAAAAACATTTACGACATTTAATTTCTAAGGGTTAACCTAAAGGCGTTCCGCATCGAATAGACTACAGCCATGTTTTTTTTTTATTTTGTTCAGTTTTGCGGAGTAACAGAATTGACTACCGAACAAAAATCGTTTCTGTTTCTGTTTCTGTTTCTGTTTCTGTTTCTGTTGAAGATTGAATTTATATATTCTGAAAATTTATTTATTAATTTTGTTCAAATAATTGATCTAGTACATTTTTCTAAAAAAATCTGTTTGTAAATACATTTTGGCAGCATTGTATTAATTATTCTGTCATTGTCATTTTTGCTTAGTCATACAAATGTCAATTATGAAAGCCAACTTTTGGCGGCAATTTCTAACCTCAATAAATCGAAGAATTTATAACGAATCGGTGCGTTTTTTAATTACTTTTTTGAGTAGAAAAATTCTTAAGTGTAAGTGTTTCAAAACTATACATAGTGCCAAAATGTATTTACAAACAGATTTGTTTAGAAAAATGTACTTGATCAATTATTTGAACAAAATTAATAAATAAATTTTCAGAATATATAAATTCAATCTTCAACAGTTTCTGTTTCTGTTTCTGTTTCAGTTTTTCGTTCGTAGAATTGACTACAGAACGAAAATCACTGAGCAAAGACTATGAAGTAAAAGACCTTGATTATGGTGCTGAAGCTTGAATCCCAGCTAAATGGAGAGACGTACTATTTTAAGCCCGGTCCACCCCGGACTCTAAAGTAAGTAAGTAAGTTAGAGACTTTAAAGTTACTTTTGGGCGAACTCACTATTTCTTTGAATAGGTAAACAACATTCAAAGAATCCTCTGGAACCATGTGGAAATTATACGATACACATTTTTTTTTTTAGAAAACTGCTTATATACATAGCAGGTTTAAAACTCATATAGAAATATATTAACTGGACAAGTATCTAATAGCTAAGCTGCAAAATACAAGTATGTAGGTACTAACTAGCTCGTAGGTTTGAAACGACAAAGAAAACTGAGCCTCTCCATGACAGCGCATTTGGTCAAGGGATCTAGATAACCGGAAAAGTCTGCTACCAAAGAGGATGAAGAGTTGCTATTATGTATTTCATCAAATAAAAAAAATGCGGTTTTAATTGAAATGTCAAATGTCAAACTTCAAATATTTTATGTTTAGGTTTGCAGCTAAATAATGTAGGATTAGTATAAAAATATCAGTAAATCACCATTTAATTTATTAAACGAACTAATTAATATAAATTAATTAAACAGTTATCATTTCGTTGAGAAATAATTTTTTATTTAAAAATATTTTTCCAATAGAAACCAGAACCGACATTAACGCAAAGTAGCTACTCGTATTTCGTTTCACTAGAAAATGAATCAAAGTCGGATTTGAATTAAACGCGAACAGCAAAAATATCTATAATAACAACGCTCAAATGTATTTTGAATAAGATAAATTGCATTTGCATGATAGTCATTATTTTAACTGTATCCCCAATTAATTCCAAATATTGATTTCACCATCAATAACATAAATGGCTATATGCAGAAAATTCACCATCCTGCCATTGTGGTCAAAGATTAGTCTAGGCATTAACCTATAATGACATTTGTGCTTTAAATGCTGTTTGGCTTAGCATTGTTTTTTTTTTTGGTATGGGCCCACTATGAACCACGACATCATTTTATTCGGTATTATATTTGAATGAACAAATTAAAGATTTCGCTGATAAATTCATTTTATTCATGTCTATAACGTCGTCTGTGAACTATTACAAAAGTAGATGGTCGCGTTAATATTGCAGACAACAATTCTGCTAGCTAACGAAACATGAACCGCCGAAGTTGTTATTTAAAAATTAAGACATTGCCTCGGATAATTTTCTGACACTTATTAAAGTGTTGAACTTAAATTGTGAACTTCTCTCCAAACTCCAACTTTAGAACAGAGATTGGCCGCGTTCCTAGTCATCTAGCACATAATATCCCTGATGGAGGAACGCTGGCGCCAGAGATCTAGCAGCAGCGGCAAAGTGACTTTAGATCGAATTTTAATTCGTATTATTTCACTTTCATGGGAGTCAAAAATGTATTTTGTGCCATCATGTCGCCTATTTATTAATACACTATAATTTAAATAAACAAATACAATGTATATTAATTACATAGAAGCTTAAATTCCCATTTTACACCAAATTGGAAATATTTGACTTCTGCACTTTCACTTTTGTTTTGACAGTTCGTTATTTTTTTTTCAATCTAGCAGTTCATTTTGTGCTAGATTGAAAAATTTCATAGAAAGGATATTTCACAAAATGTGCTAGAGCTCTAGCGCAAATGCTAAAATGTCAGTTTTTTTTTATATGGAGTTTGGCATGCCGCTAGTCATCTAGCGGTCAATGGAACGCGGCCATTTATCGAATTTTACGCTAAATAAAACGTCAGAAAATTTGCCTATTGAATAATTTATTTTGCTCCCCGAGAAGGATAATTCTTTGACAGCTGAAAATTATTTTACTACCACGATAGTGTCAGAAAATTACCTGAGGATAATTATTTAGCCATTTGGGCATACGGCCAAAATTGCATAAAGCCGATTGTGAATTGCGTGGAATAGTAATATTCGGCTAATTTTATGACATTTTTGTGAGTGTTGAAAAAGTTCACCAAAAATCATTTTGAAAGCACAGATATCGTTTATTGTACCTACTCATTTAATAAATTCAGAATTTTTATTCTCTTTAACATTCCAGCGAGGAAACCGTCAGCAAATTAGCGAACAGAATAATTTATTAGCCAGTTCCCGAAGTAGGAACGAATTAAATGAATAGTTATAATGTAACTTGATGAGTGAACAAATCCACATACAAATTCATACAAACCTGCGAGGAAAAATGAAGCAAACATAAGCACTAGCGCTTTTGGTTCAGTGCGGCGAAAGTAGGAAAGTGGTTTCAACCTCTGCTCGCCATTGCTATTTTTTACATAGACCACAGTGCCATCCATTGTAGAAACATTGCAACTGCGCAAAAATAATGACTTATTCAAATGATTTCAAACGTTCTATAACAGATGGCAGTATGGCACACTCGGTACACAAACCTCGACAGAAACCAAATCGCACGAATTGCTCGATGACATTTGAGTGTTTTCGTTTCTCTCCACCGTGAACCAAAAGAGCTAGTGCTTATTTTTGCTTCAACGAAAAATTGGCTGCTAGGGCTAGCAGTCCATGTAGTATGTCAATGATTGTAGATATGTAGAAACTTGATTTGTTTGGAAAATTTACCTTTTTGAGGGAATATTTGTACTCGAAATGAGCTAAAAGGGAAAAAGCGATACTTTCAGGAAAACTATTTATTTTATATGACCAAGCCCTGGTATTGACATAAAAAGAAAGAAGACCTGGGCCAAATAATGTAAAATAAAAACGACGGAGCGATATCGTCTCTGTCTATTGCCACAGATATGATAGAGCCATATGCTTACTGTTTAGTGAAAACGAAAGCGGTTTTCGTTTCGTATTTAACAGAATCCCACCCCTGTTTTTTGCAATAACTAATGAAGACAGACTATCCTATCATAGCCTTTTATTCTAGCCGATAAAAGCGGTACGTCGACCTGAGTAAGATCTAGATATTGTACCATACCATTAGAAAGAGGGTTTATGCTACACTTTACACTTTTTTTTTGTAAAGTTGATGATGCTGCTGCAGAGGATTTTTTCAAATCTTTCGGGACCAGTTGTTCCCTGGAGAAGATATTCCTTCGAAATTCGCATATAATGTTGTTTCGACTCTTTCTATACATAGCCTCAATTGGGACTGTTTTTTTTTTTTTTTTTGTTTCGTTAGTTTTTAGTTTTCCTTTTGTAAAATACGTGTGGGAAAATCTGAGGTACTTTTTCGAGCCAGACGAGGGAAAAAATGGATTTTTTTGGCACTTGTGTGGGAATTCTTATGACAAAACACTGGCAGCACTGGCTCAAGGCCAAAAAGGCCTGGTTGACCCTTTACTTTTATAAACACCTCATAAATGTACCCAATTCAAGCATCAGCTGAACTCAAACAAAACTCATTATACACCTCATTATCATGCACTCACATGTCGAAATAAACTCTAGTGAATGTCCTCCATTATGCTCCTGGTTACGGCTAAAAGGCGTAATCTTCACCCCTCATATATCCAATCATCTGTAAAGCAATAACTATTATGCGAAAAGCCTCCCTTCTGTACATATAGCATGTACCAATAAATATCTGACATATGGCGTTGATATTAGATTGGGCACACTTTTGGCCAACTGACACCACTTGGCCTGCATGATGTAAGAGCCCAAGAGAAGCCATACAAGTCCTCCTATATGAGATATTTAATACTCACTTGGAACGTTAATATTCACAAATTGACCACCGGCCACGTCATTAGGGTTCTAATTTACACTCCACTTTGGATATTACCCAACTGATTATCCTACTTAGACGTTGGCCATAAGGATGGGGGTATAATGTCAGATCACATTTTTTTGTTTTGTTTTGTTTTGTTTTGTTGCTGGCTGCCTCCACCATGCTGTGGTATTTACACATGAAACCAGTTCTGGCAAACGGGGAGCCGCACAATTTTCCAAATCATCGAACTGGAAACGTACGCTCGTTGTGCGGGTAAGTTTATGTGGTTGATTATGTCCTCGCTGTTGGAATGGAAGGACAACAGACGCAACAACAAAAAAAGGTCAAGCCCGAGGAGCACGACTTTTAACACCATATTGATATTGGTTATTGGGACATTAACATCGGTCGGGTATTTATAAATAAAAACAAGGATATCTGCTTTCTGGTTATACTCGATGACGTTTTTGTTGTTGCGGTCGAGTGCACCCACACGTAATACATATGCGGGTACGATGTTCAAGCATTGGCATGTGTAGTGTGTAGTGTTTGACAGGACAGGTGCGAATGCTAGCATTTTGTATTTTGGAAATGGGTTTTAATTTAAATGAAGATAAAAATACTAATGCGGTTGATGATTGAGCAATTAAAGGTTCATTTGTGGAAATAAAGTGTTGGTCACTTCAGTGGCTCCGACCGAACTGATGTCATTCCTTTGGGGCCAGATAGAATGCATGGCTGGGCTCTGGCCCTTTTTAAAGTCAACGATCTATATAGATGCGTTAATATAATACATGGGTTATTTTATAGGCCAATTGCATTCATTCGCCTCAATTAGAGCACCCAATATTATAGCACTGGCTATGTGTTTACCATTGCATCGCACAATAAGTTGGAAACCTAAAGATCTTGGTACCTACCTACATTTTTTTTAATACTTCCTCCGGGAAAGGCAATCTTATAACGCTTCATCAGCGCCCCGAGATGCTTGCAGATGTATGTTAGTTCTGCACTTAAATTGCTGCAAATTGTAGTCTTCTGGAAAAATATCCCCAGGAAGCGAGTTCCAAAGTTTGCTTGTCCTGTAACAGAAGGCGTTTTGGCAAATTTGGCAAATAGCTGCCTACATCTTGTGGGACGCCCAAAAGTTGCATTTCGAGGGATAATGTCTTTGAGTTCCACGGAACATCTACCGTAAAAGTACCTATAGAACAAGTAAAGATCAGCGACTTCCCTTCTGTTCACCAACGGTTGTAGATTCGATCTAAGTGTAGGGTCTCCAATAAGTCGAACTACTCATCTCTGTATGCTGTCAAGTAGGTTAAGTGAATGTTTTGGGGCCGAGTTCCATATATGGGAACAACATTCCAGGCATTGTCTAACCTGTGCTTTGTAGGGAAGGAAAAGTTGCTTGGGGCTAAAGTACGTCTTTGATCTAAATAGGTAGCTCAACTTAGCGGACGCCGATCATGTGATATAGGATATGTGGTCCTGCCAAGTGATCCCTGAATTGACTGTGACTTCTAGAAGGTGCATTGAGTCCTTGGGATGGATTGGATGGTTATCCATTTGGATCTGAGGAACTGTTGATGCATTTTTATTAGAAAAGGTCGTGAGCTGTGTCTTGTTTGCATTAAATTCAACCAAGTTGTCTTTTCCGCACTTAAAAATTTTGCTTGCGTCCAAAAGTGAGTTACGTAGCTTAACAGGGGCCGAATCGCCTCATCCGTGAACGAGCTATACGTTCACGGAATCAACCGATTTTACACTCGAAACAAAAACAAATTCCGACATGTATTTCTCGCTTGCGTATGAGACGATTCGGCCACAGGTCTCCAGTGGAACGACGGCTCCGAAAACCGTGGTATTACCTGTCGCTTAATCGGTGGCCTTCTAGATATTTGATTATTTCGACATTTATTGCCTTTTCCATTACTTTTGAGAGCATTGAAACTAAAGCTGTTGGAAAATAGTTTTGTGGCAGACATTTCCTCCCTTTCTTTGGAATAGGTTGAATGCGAGCGGTCTTCCAGCAAGAAGGAAACGTCTCCTGGGAGTATGACATGCTCAACAGCTTACATAGTACAGGTGCAAGTTTTGGTGCACAGCTTTTGATTACTATAGCCGGGATTCCGACGGGTCCAGTTGCCTTATTGCAATCTAGTTCTTTAAGGATGCGTTGAATTATTCGAGGCCAAAATTTAACTTCTGCCATCGATGTTTGCGCCCTCGGGATATTTGGTGGCTCTAGTTATGCAGAATCAAGGGTGGAATTCTCTGAAAACATGCTATCGAAAAGATCTGCCTTTTCTTTAGGTGTTGTTGCTAGCGTGCCGTCTTCTTTTACTAGAGGTGGAAAGGAAGAGCAGCTAAAGTTATTACAGATTGCCTTTGCCATGGACCAGAATGCGCGTGAGCCGTTAGGACATTCAATTACTTTGTTAGGAACTCTTTTGTTGTAAGTTGTCTCCGCCGATTCAATAATTATAAGTTGCATCTATTTCGAAGAATTATAAATTCAGATCTTTTTTGCTCCGAAGGGTTTGACCGCCATTCAGGGAAAGCCTTGTTTTTCGCTGAGGTAACTCGCTTGCATTCTTTGTTAAACCAGGGTACTATAACACCTACGTAGATATAATTATCATTATCCTATTCATAACACACTGATATGAACTGAACTACAACCAATTGTACTGTATAGGCGTTATCGGATTGCAAGGGCAATACACCTTTCAACCGCACCCTTAGGCTACTACTCATCTTATCCTCAAATTAATTTTCCAAATATAGAATTGATTAATCTAATCCATGGCATGGTAACTCCAGATTATTGAAATTCCTCTTAGGCTGAAAACACACCGGATAAAGCAAAACGTGTTTTTTTGTTTCGTGAAACAAGAGAACATGGTTTCTTATGAGACAAAACACACCAAATCAAACGAAACAAAACACACGTTTTTGTTTTGAAGCGTTTCGGTTGTGGTTGTCGAAAATACATGCCATTGCATACGAGCAACACACACCGAATACAACAAAACTGTTTCGAATCAGCGTCGTTGTTGATAATTGCATACTTTCTTATGGCGCAACACACACCAAATGAAACGAAACATAAAAACCAAAGCAAATCAGAAAAACATGTTTCGTTGCCGATAGCTGACCTGTTGTTTTTGCGAAACAAAATTTAAAATCCGTTGTTTTTATTTTCTTCTTTCGTTGCACTTTTCACCTTTATTTGCTTCTATGTTTACTCCGTGCGCAAATTTTAACAAATATGGACGTAGATGGAGAAAAATTGATTTTTTTAATTGAGGCAAGAAGCCCTATCTATAATTATAAGGATAAGGAACATGCCAATAAACTTACTATTGATAAGCTGTGGAAAGAAATAGCAACTGAAATGAATTGTCAAGGTAAGTTTTATGTTGAACATGTTGAACAACACTAAAAGCACTAAAAGCATCGGAAATTCCGTTTTGTTTTATTTCAACGCACACCAAACGAAACAAGAAAACAAAACGTTTTGTTTTGTTACATTCTGTTTCGCTCGGTGTGTGTTCAAATAAAAAACGTTTTCTTGATTTAAGAATCAAAAACGTTTTGCTTTATCCGGTGTGTTTTCAGCCTTAGAGTTACCCCTATTCATATATGTAGATACTTATGCATAAGCTGGCATGTAAAATCGAATTGTCAATAAGCAGTTATGAGGAGTTATCCTTTACATGTACATAAGATCCTTGGGAGCATTCTAGATAATTGACCAGCACTTTGTATTGTTATTCACGTATGTAGTTGGGGTAATCCCATTGATTTTGATTGTATATTGTTTAAAGGTCATCGTAATTTGCGATAAGGACCTTTACAATCAATTATTGATTTGATGACAATGAGTCAATTTGGACAACGTCTGTGGCGTTAACATTGATAACGGAATATGAATTGAAAAACGGAGGCTTTTGCCTTAGCTTTAATACTTTGGAATAGAAGTTTATCTGAGGAGTCCCATGTCAACTTATGTATTTAAATGGGTGAGTCGATTAAGTTTATCGAAGTGAAGAGTTTAGATCCAGCATGTGTAATTATTCAAAAAGGTTATCAGTTCATTAATACAACTCTTCGAACCTTCCTAGAGAGATGCTAAAAAGGGTTTTCCCAGAGATCGCTGTCTATTGCTATAGCTAGTGCCTTAATGTGGGATTCTCTGACTTTCTTTGGACTTTATTGCACTTTTAAAATTGCAATAAGTTCCAAAACGAGTTTTGGACTTTATTTCATTTTTGAAAGTGCAATAAAGCCATTGGACATTATATTCTACTGTTTATGCATTGTGGATTTTATTTCCACTTCGATTTGGACTTTATTGCACTTTTGAAAATTAAATAAAGTCCAACATTAAGTTTTGGACCTTTTTGCATAAGACTTTATTTCATGGCACCTATGGTCCCCTATATGCCAGAGGCCTGTGATGATTGCTGTTATTCTGGCTTTAACTTTTCATGTTTTACTCAGAAGGGTTGTTTTTTACACGCTATAATTTGGCCACATCCTTCTGGATATGATTCAGTCTGTTAGCCTGTTGGCTTTCGCTACAGTTTCTGAGGAAATTTTTGCTTTGACTGCTCCTATTGGAATGTTGACCGATTCCGCAAGTGAGCAGTAGAGGATCGAACCTTGTCTAGCCAGCTCGTCAGCCTGTTCGTTTCCATAAAAGTTGCTATGAACTGGAACCCAGATCAGGGTAATCTTGAACTGATTAAGCGAGGTAAGCTCCTCTCGACATTCTAATATTAGTTGTGAGGTTATATTGACTTGATCGCAGCTTGACTGTCGATGAATATGTCTATTTTTTGCCTCGGAACTATGTTCGTGTGTATAGTATGATTAGGCGGCAGGCTTTTCGGATAGCAAGTATACTTCCGCCTAAAACACACTGGCTGTATCCGGAAGCCTAAAGGATTTTGAGATACAAGATGCTCAGAGACCCAAAAAATACACCTGCACCAATTCCACATCCCATTTTTGAACAGAGTGGTTAAATGAGTGGGTAAACGAATCTTTTATTTAACAAAATCTGGAATGGAAGTGAACTGTAAAGCTTAATACGCTGCTCTAGCTAAATTTTAGCTCCCACAAAAAAGTCTCTCAAAAATGTACCTAAGAGTAACGCAGCTACGGCTAAAAAGTCAAATTTTCATTTCAGTCTGCATACTGCATAATATTTGTCAAAATTTAACGCGCCCATTAATGGTTCGGCATATTTTCTCAAGCTAAATTTTGACAGATCGTGTTGTTTTTTTTCTGTTGTGTTTTTGTGTTGCGGAAATGTAAAGAAGGATATATTTTTTCAATAAATACCTCGATGAGGAATCCCTTGACAAATTTCAGATCAAAAGATAAGAAAAAACGAAAGCGTAACGAAAATATAAGACTTTTTCGCCTCGATGAATTTTTGAAGGAAGTTATTTTCAACAAAGGTGTTTTCTATGACACTTCTATCCACAACGCACTCCACGTCCAAATTTTCCTATATTTTTAGCTACTATTTGGAGAAAAAATTGGAGAGTAGCTAAAATTTAGTTTCGCTCCAACTGCGTACTTAGCTTAATGCGTGATAATTCACTCTACTACATATTATATGTTTAATTCATGCGAAATTAAACCCAAAAAATAATTTGATTGTCCTAAATTAGAAGCCTCTAGGAGCAAATTATTAGAAGCAAATTTACAGACAATCTTAGGCCCAGAAGTGTTCCTGTGCGGTCAAAAGGAACGTTTTTCGTCAAAATTGGACAAAGGAGAGTAGCGCTTCCCATACAAAAAGGTCAATTCATAAAATGTACATGTGGTGTCGACTTGCAACAAGAAAAGGAATGACGTTAAAATGAATGGCGCCGATCTGCTATAACCATAGTGCACTACTGACATTAGATGTTACCTACTTGCGTTGCCAACAGTAGCAATGATGATCTCCTTATTATTTTACAAACAACAAGTAGTGATCTTGGTTCTTGATGTCGTACATTGAAATCATGTGCTCTGCGAGGCAAGTCTTTCCATAGCACCACCAACTACACGATAACAGCACAACTGGAGGTGGTGGCACAGAATCCCTTTTATGGTAGTAAGCACAGTATATAGATGACGGGATGTGAAAAGGTTGTCAAAAAATACATTGTCCACAGTAAGGGATGAAAAGGAACAAATAGCAGGTTGACGAATAGAGGCACCAAAGATTATATCCAAAAAAAAATTGATTTCACAGAATAAAAAAAAAATTATTTATTATGGACGAAACTGAAATCAATGACATACCTACCATATTAAGAAAACGTGAATCAAAAAAAGAGTTATGAAGATTATAGTACACAACACACCTATTCTTGGTAATTTTATCATTACTATCATCGTAATTGTCTGTCCTACCATTAGAATTCCCATTGACAGCTTTGAAGAGCATTCTCCACAGATGGCAAAATGTGGTAGCCCTTTTGGCAATAAAGTCCTTAAGAATCTCTTCATTAAAATCACGTCCAAATGAAAGTCGGTATATTCTCCACATCATGAAACTCTGAGAATAATTGAATTGGGGAAAGATCGTTCAGTTCTACACATAGCTCTTTTAGCATATCGGTCCAGGAGAGCAGCATAAGAAGATATATCTTAGATGGCTCGTGGTGGAGCAGTAGACTTAGCAGCCGACTTGGGAGCTTGTATTACAGTATTCAGCTCAGATACTACAATTTCGTTATAGCCAATATCCTAATGAATGTAAGCTTACCTAGCCGGCATAACCTCAGTCAAAGCACTTGGATCCGAACTTGAAATTCTGGAATCAAAGAATAATAAGACCTGCAATAACACATCAAATGAATGTACAATATCTTCTACTACTCTTCTCTTAAAGAAAAGACTTAAAACCTACACGTTGCTACTAACAATTAATAATTTATTCACTTAAAGACTCACAGCTTCCTTAAAACCACTTGAACTTGTTGACATAAATTGATTTTATGAGAATCTATTAATACTCGTAGGTAAGTCTTAAAACGCTCAGTCCAACAAAAAAAAAAGCCTAACAGAAGGTACCTACCAAATCCTAGAACTCAATTTCCGTACCTACAGTTTATTTATTGGTTTTCTTGGAAACAATATTTTTATGATGGCGAGTAGGTACATACGTATATCCTTTTGACAGATGTTCGATAAAAGGATGGAGCCTACGTAAACCTGCGGCCAACGGACAAAAAAAAACTGCGCCTAATTAAAACCACTCGCGTATATTGAACCAACACCTGGTTCCTGGTCCTCGATACTGAATTCATTGTGTGCCATTCCTTTCAGACCGCCAGCGGTTTTAATTGGTAATTACTCGTCCACGTCCTGATCGACTGGCGTGCATTGTATTATTTTGCGAAAAATTAAAGGGCACGCACCTTGAAAGTGGTTTGGGCTATGTAGGCGTTGGCTCTGACTCTGGCTCTGGCTTATAAACTGCGATAAAGGTTTACCAAAGGTGCAATCATCCGACTAAGTATTTCGTGTTTCTTTTTTTGTTCTCATTTAAAAATATGTGGATACCCGAACTCGATACCATCATATGAGATATTAATTTTTGTTAAAACACGACGAATCATTTAAATTAGGGCTTTTAATATTTAATGACTATTGGAATGGATAATTAATTGCTTGGGGTTAATGGAACATAATGCTGCACTGCTTTGAATGGTGAAGTGCACAAGGGTAATGACATGAGCATGAGCTATGGAAAACGCTAATAGGGTATAGGTATAGTCATATAGGGTGGGGTGAATAATATGGAAGAAATATTGGCGAGACTGATGCGGAATATTGTGAAATAAATAAAATAAATATATTGGGGTTGACGATGCCCTGCTCTATAAATGCAAACTTTTTTTTTTCGGGATGCATTTCTGTATAGGATTGGATAAGGATAAGCGCTAGTCTATTTCTGAAAATAATCCTACATTATGGGCTTTATCCTGTTGAATGTTGGCATTCGTGAAAGTTTAGACTTTGGCTGTGGTAATACAGCAACTGGCCTTTATTATAGTAAACCTGGCCTTTCGAGTTTTGAACACAATTTTTTTTCGTACAAAATTTCGAACTCGAGAGTCGAGATCTTAATCAATTCGGACATTTTTTTTCGGATGATTTTTTTTAATGGCGCAGCAGATTTGACATTTTGAGTTATTGTAGGAATGGTTAATAGTTTTTCGCTAGTGGTACCTACATTTGAAAATTGTATTCTCTCGAAAACAGTAGATGTATTGATCTGAATATACCTACATAAACTCATTTTGTCATTTTTAACTCAGATTTTCTTAAAATGACTGCATCCTTCGATTTCCACCCCAATCGCTAAAAATGTTACTTTAAGAAACTGCTCATATCTCGAAAATCCAATTATCGATTTGGATAAAAATGTAAATGGTAGGTAATGCTTATATCCTGAATAATACCTTGTACTCAGTTTTCAGCTAAACAATTGAAGAACAGTGCTTTTCGAACCAAATATTGTAATATCTGTTGTAATTTTGTTTGCATAATTTTACAAAAAACGCTCTGACAATTTTGATCGAATTACATATTTCAAACAACATAAGCATGCTAAACAAGATCACGTATTTAGTTTTTCTCAAAAAGAACAAAAATATGTTTTATAAGTATTTTTCAAAAATAACTAGACTACCCAAATCCCGATCTGTATTCAAACACTGACTCTGACGCATTCAGCGAATGTCGAAATAAACGAGAAAGTTTCATGCCACCCAGTCGAATTTGGTTCTTAAACTATTTTTAATTTTTCTTTCACAGTATTAGCGGTGTGTTTTGCCGGGAGCTCCAGAAATGAGAATAATCTTCAAGCCCTGGTCTAACTTGTAACTTAATTTTAGGGACTATGTTCTTGCGATATTGAAAAGAAAGATCCTTTAGGCACTAAGGTGCTTATAGGATGGAGATCTACTACAACTTGAACTGCATAGTTCTACTCCAGACCCGCTAAAAATTCTTTGCAATCAAAGGTAAAAGATACCGAAAGCCCCAACTAGCATAGGTATAGGTACCTACATTAAATAAGGCCTACTGTCCACGTAGCTGCGCTTCATACGCCACTTTCGTCATTTGCAGATTGTTGTACTCTTGCTTGCAGCTTGCATATAAACAAACGAAGCTCTGTCCACGGAGCGGCAGAGTTGCATTTGCATAGTCGCAAGCAATCATCATGCAGCCTTAGCTGCAGCTGGTCATTACTCAAGGGTATTGGAAAACGCATGGACGTTACTTTTTTTAAATGGAGTTTCGGCAGAATGAAATGAAGTGACAAGTGACCTATATTTGTAGCTTGCATGAAGTTTGTATGGCATTTCGTGTACAGAGCTTTGATGCAAATTACGCTTGTCGTCCTTTGCAGCTTGCATGCAATCTTCAAATGACGATGTCGTGGACAGTAAGCCTAAAACCACAGATACTATAGTTCCGCCTGCCTACCTTGCCTTGCAATTTTATTAAGTGATTAAATAAAATACTGAAACAGAGTTATAAAGAGAACCGTCGCAAAATTCTAGACACCTTGACTTGACGCAATCGCTGTCGAACCATGATTTATTTAAATGGAACAACCTAATTTTTTTAAGTAGGTAGACTTACCTTAAATTTCATGGATTCAAGATACATTTTGCTAATAGCAAAAAGAAAGAATACAGATACATATGTCACAAAGAGTCCAATAAAAAGTTCCCCTTTTTCGACTCTCACCACTGGCAAATATGGTCACTGGCTCCTGGGGTCATACAATAATATTCTCAGCTGACAGCGAATCCCCCAAATTTATATGCTGCTCAAGCATTATGCGTGTTCAGCTTCAAACCTTTAATTACTTTTCACATTACGACTATCAACTGTGCCAGCAGCACCCTAATTAAGTTTGCATTTGCAAACAAAACTGCCAGCTCTTTGCGTATGCATGCAATTTGACAGTTCGTAATATAAGCCATTCGTCTGCCAGCAATTTACAATTTAATGCGCATTTACATTATTGTGTGGTAGTGGCTGGCTCCATTGCGTTTCCGGTTCAAAGAAGCAAAACCACTTCGTGCTTATGCACTTTACATACCTACCTATATATTCGTACTCGTACCTACTGCTTAACCTTCTTTGTGTTCCATATGTAAATTATAATTAAATTAAAATAACATCTGTCACTTCGTACACAACACATCATTTATTTCCTCCAGATACGACAGTATGGCTATAATATTATTTGTGGATCACATTGTTATTGCATTGTTTTTTTTTATTTGCGGACATTTATTGCATTTCCACAATATCATTACAATCGACTGCGGGTGATGTTGCTATCAACAAAGTCATCATGACACCGGACAGTTCCACATCATGAAATAATCATCCCTGCATGGAGACAGTTTCCTGTTTAATTCGCGATCGGGGACGGAAATTCCCCCCCTTGTCACGTTTATCCGAATGAATGGCAACTACGAATATTATACCGGCCTTTTGGGCATTCGTATTTCAAGGAAATGCGTCAATCTATGCATATATGCAGATACACGTATAGAAATACATACACTTAGTGGGTGAGTTTCTTCCGCTGTAGCATATGCTGCACGGCTGGAGTCCAGCGTTTAAACATTCAATTTACTAACCAAAACATTCGTTACACAATGCGGTTTCCAACAAATGGAAATCAAAACAAAGAGGCAGCGCACAGCCAACACTAACATACTGACGTAGATTTAACCGCAAAAATATGCGATTTCAATTCATTCTTCAGTTTCAGTTGATTCGAACAAAAAATCCATCTATCTCTGTTCGGTATTGTATAGAAGAGATACAGATATTCCGTAAATGCGGTTGAGCGTTAAACACTGGCCATATGGTTGGATGCGTTTTTGAACGTAGACTTGATGTGTTTTTATAACTTTTCAAGAGGAAAAGATACACACACACATATACTCGCTGATATGAGTTGTATGGATTATATATTTTGCTAAAGAATTGTTGTACTCCTACTCCTAGTCCTAGCTGCTATATTTAGATTCTATAGATGCGGCAGCCGCTGGATGTTTCATGGTTCTCTATCTGTGCAGTTTAATTTAATATTTTCTCATGTTTACTTTGATGGAAATGATGAAAACATTAAATGTGGACTTGAAGTGGCTTTTGAGTTTAGACATCGTGTGTAAAGATCAGGATTAAAATGGTCATCCTCCTTTTTTTTTAGTTTTGCATTTGTTTATTGCGGTTGAGATGTGTCCTTTTGAAGGATGAAGAATGATGTAAATAGATTCAGCAAACAAAAAATGTACCTACACATTTTAAGAATTTCATTGACGTATTCACAGCAACTGAAATCATATCGGTTCAAAGTCAAACAAAAACCCTTGCTGTTTTGGTTTACCTACCAGTGACTCTACTACCCATTTGTGCGAGTAATGGCTTATAAAGTTTTTTCAAAATAAACATCAAGGCACACCACTACACCAGTGTCCTCCAGTCTCGAGATTCTTTAATGGATAACATTTCGTTCGAATGGAGCGTCTTTAAAATTACATTTCACTAAGAGTCGACATTTGTTTACAATGGGATCCCTACGTTATCCCCTTTTGCAAAATCCCTTATTGGACATAATCTGTTTACCGTCGTCAGGTTGGTATTGAAAATGGGCTATGTCGGTCAAGTAGTTCTGGTACCTCCCATACAAAACCATTAGTAGACCCATGTGTCTCTCCGCCTGTTGAAATCGCGATAGCGTCCAAACGAATCGACCTAGGCGACTGAAATTGTGTGACAGGTCTTACTTTTACGGTTGTCAGGTTGGTATTAAAAATTATCCATGTCGGTCAAGCAGTTCTGTTACCTCCCATACAAAGCCAATATTCGACCCATGTATCTTTCTGTCTGTTGAAAACACCTTAGCGTCCAAACGAATCGACTTAGGTGAATGAAATTTTATGAGAGGACTTTTTTTAACAGTCGTCAGGTTGGTATTGAAAATGTTCTATGTCGGTAAAGTAGTTTTGCTACCTTCCATACAAAACTAATATTAGACAATACTATCTCGCATGGCAAACATTTTGCATGAACCCCAGGTGCCGAGTCAAAGAGTTCAGCATTGCGACCGAGTTCAAAAGAGTTCCTGCATTCCTGAACTATTTTAGAACGGATAACAGGGTTGATCAAGCCTTTAGGCGAAGCTAGCTTGACAGTCGCTACATACACAGATATTCCGACCTCGCCACCTTAACAATATATTCGGCAGCCATTAGGATAGCATAGATCTCCGCTTGAAAAACGGTGGCAAGCTTGCCTTCCGACTATTGAAGTCTAATGTTTTCGATTTGCACGAAAACACCAGCACCGGACCATTGACTAAGTAGTTTTGGAGCCATCCCCGAAAATACGACTACATCCTAAACCAGGCTTAGACTCTGGCTGAAGGCAGCCATGATCCGAAGTTCCGGTGTCATTGCATCAGACGGCATATCCATGGAACTAGGGTCGTAGGATAAGTGTCGCGCTAGGTCATCGAAATTCCAGTGTGGATTATACCAAAAACCACCCCGCTTGAGACGTTAGATTGTTTTGATAGTAGAACCCATAATAAAGGTACCAAGGGGAGGTAAATCAAGCAGAACGTTTAGAGCAGAGTCCGGCGTACTCTGGAATCTAGAAAGCGCCCGTGCAGCCAAGACAAACCGATCTAGCCTCTGTCAACTATTCGTTTTTGTGTTTATTATTTAGACAAATGGAAAAGACCTTACATTTTATGCCGAATCCGAACGGTGGGGCGGAATTGAGAAGCTTTCTCAGGACATTCATTCTTTTGAATGTTTGTGATATTTTTCCAGACGGTGGACAGTGTAAAAAAATTTAAATCCTTAAGTATAGCCCAGCACTCAACGCACACTATAAAGGAGGCAAAAAAAAAATGCCTCGTTGTTATAAACAACTTTTTCACTCGACGAATGGGGATCGTATTATGAGATTTGCCTCTATCGGATCGAAATATCGGACTATTTTTGTTAAATGGTAGAGTTTCTCTGTGAAGGGACCTTTTCTATCATGATTTTGACGATGGATTAAACGAGTACGAAACAACTTGCAGTATTCGCCCACGAGGCTTGATCCTGGAGCTAGTGCTGTAATGAAGATACGCATCATTATAACGGGTAGAAAAGCTCAAAGACCGATAATGTGCAGAGCAAGTAGTGAATTATCAACCTTTTATTAAGTACCTTGAAGTTATTTACTGACTCTTGTCTAATCTTCAAAAGACATTCAAGGAATGGCTGCATTTAAGCGGTTTCCATAAAACTGTAGTTAGGGTCGTTGCAAATGTTCCGTTCCGAGTGACATAGGTTCAAGCTCCAGTGGGGGACATCAATTTCTACTCCGCCATTGACCATAAATAGGTAGAACCAAATAATATCAGAGTTCCTCCATTATTAAACCAAAAAAGGGGCTTCTTAGAACAATGAACCTAAATTCGAGTTTGAGCTCTTTCGGGACTGTTAGAATATCACTTATGGGAACACATTTTAAGCTGACGTCTTATACCTTATAGGCACATCCATGAGTGTTGATAGGCCACAAATGCGAAAGATTCACACAGATTATTTTGAAGCTTAAGGCTTGCTTGTCGAGCAAAATTAAATAGAATAGATCATCATATATATATTTACCCTTACTGATTCTGTAACGCTCCTTACTTTTCTTATTTTTCTTATTTTAAATAAAAGTAGGCGGTGGGTAGGTATTTAAATAAATTTTCAATGTTTGTGTCTTCTCATTATTCAAATACGCACCGCCTATTTTTCATATATTTTAATTTTCTTCAAGGTTCAAACTCTACTATAGTAATGCTCGGCAAGTTTTTTCAAAAGGAAATTGCCAAATAAAACCAACCCTTCTTAGGGGGTCAAAGTTTGTACGGGAACATTTTTATTTTTCATCCGATCGACTTCAAACTCGGTTTGTGTACTCTATATAAGAAATATTTAGGTATTTTGCTTTGGGCTCGAGTTATTGGCAATGATTTTAATGAGAACTTTTTCATAACTCACGAAGGAGTTTGTCGTATCAATATGAAACTTTGTACATTGTGTATGAAGACGACGTTGTTGAAATTCCCACGGAAATTATATTAACAGGAGACTTAATTAAGACAATTTTTGGCGATCTGCTGCAAAAGTCAATGCAGGAACTTTCAGAACGAGTCATTGCCGCGCTGACAAATGTGCAGACATTAGAAATGAATAGGAGCGATTCTGTTATCAGTGAAGACTGAAGATTTAAATGATGCACCAAATTTCCTGTTGAATTCCTCAATCAGCAAACTCCATCCAGCAAGCCACCTCATGTGCTGTACTTAAGCAAGGTGTCATCATCATGTTGCTGAAAAACTTTAACCCTAAAAAAGGACTGCAATGGAACTCGATTGATTGTGGAAGAGCCTGGACGAAATTTGATAAGAGCATGAATTACCACAATGATTCCATTTCCAATAAATTCTAGCATACGCTATAATAATAAACAAGGCTCAAGACCAGTCATTTGATCACGTTGGCACGCATTTGAAGACCGGAGTATTTTCACACGGCCAACTGTATGTGGCTTTATCACAATCAAGAGTTGCAAGACAAAAGAAGGTGTATATTGAATCTAATCCACAGAAGGGAGGTTATTAATTAACCAGAGACAATTTACACGCAATGTAGTTTTCAAAGAAGTTCTTTAAATAAAATCAATTTGTTTATCAAATATTACTTTGCATACCCAGCGAAGCGGGTACAACCAACTAGTTTTCTATATTTGAGTTATTGAAAACCCGCCCATATTGTTTCTGACGTTTTAATAACTACATATATACAGCAGTACCTCACCTCATCAATATTAATTTTTTTAAATAATTTGGATGATATTTTAAAATGTGATTGTTTCCACCAAGGCTCGTTTAATGCTAGTCCATGATTGACTATATCACACAAACGCATATGCAGAGATTGGCACCTACCAATGCCTATTTTTGCATATCATACCAAACACACACCGTGCAAATACATAACCACAAATTGTAGTGCACAAAGCTTTGAAACACTATTTTAAATTCTGCATAGATGAAATTTAACTAAAAAAAAATTCGAATGTCAGTGGCTTTGTCAAAAAAGCTATGTCCTGCTGCAGCATTTAATTTAATTATTTTTATGCTGCACTGTATCATTGGACAGAGAGACTGCGGTCAGTGACATAGAGTATGGATCTCCGACTTGGCTGTTGGCTCTGGCTTTGGGTCATCATAATCATCATCATCACAAATAGGTAGATTTTAATCGTGCTTATGCTAAACCACAGCAGCGTGAAAAAAGTTCTGCCTCAGTTATGAATAATCGGACGGCAGGTGGTGTTTTTGGCCAACCAACGATGACGACGACAACGACGATAATAACAACATCACCATCAGGCAGAGAAGTAGGACGATGAGGACAAGTTTTTAGGTCTTAATATTCGTTTTTTTTTTTTTTTTTGGTCTACCCCTCCTTTCATTCTTTGCATGTTAAAAATATGTGTGCTTATGCGGACGGTGTATAAACATCGAAATCAGCCAAGTGAAAGATTTGATTACCTACCTATCAGGCCCAGCCCAGCCCAGCCCAGCAACCTGATTGTTATTTCACCGGTCGTCGGTGTCAACTGGAAATACCAAAAAGGCCAAGCCATGCGTGGACGAACTCCACTATACCTACCTACACAAAAGTGCATTGCTATGGTAATCTGCATCTCTTCCTGATTGTAGATTGTATTTGTGGACGACGGCGATGAAGAAGAGAAGGACCGTCCCCAAAACTCAGACCAAAACGGTGACACGCTGTGCAGAGTGAAATATGCACAGAAGATGCGGTTTTAGGCACCACTTTTGCCAAACTTACTTGGTATACGCTTCGGTAGGAGCACGCAGAACAATGCGGTGAAAAGGATAAGTTAACACATGTCGCGTGGCTGCTTATCTTGTGGAACGAATTTCATTCACTTTCCTCCTCCCCGATGGCACCTACCAACCAACGCAATGCTGAGGCTGAAGCTGAGTTCCTTTCCACTTGTGTTTTCGTTCGTTTATTGTTGTTGATAAATTTTCCTCAGAAGTCCCGATGGTTTCGCTCGCTTTGCGTTGGGGCTTGACTTTTAGAAGCCCTTTGTTGTGCGGTAGTTCCTTTTGTCTGTTTTGCAATTTGCAGTTTCTCGACTTAATTCGAAACAGGGATGTATACCTAGTGTATATATAGTTTGTTGGTTTTGTAGATATTCTGTGAAATTAGCACGCACAATGGATGAAGCGGAAGCTGAGGAGGACCCAAAGAAGAATATCATCATCTGGTGTGTTTGCTTCGTGGATTTCTGTAAATGAACGACATTTGTATGTCAGGGCCGTACGATGTTGCCTTGTCCTTACAACTATGAGGGTTTTGTTGTATAGTTATTATTTTGACAGTGCTACACCATCATTACGAACAGTTGTTTTCGACAGACAAGTCACAACCACATGGATCTGGATAAATTAATTGCGTACAATGTGCATTCGAGTTTCCTTTTGTATACCAACATATACCTAGTTAAGGAGAGAGGACAGAGTATGGACCTTGTTTCTAATTGAAACATAACGAGTCGAAGAATTCTATACATTGAAGTATGACTTTAGATTGCACTAACTTCGCGGTGATTAGCAATGTAAACTTTTGGGCAAACTTTTAATAAATCCCAGAGCTAACTCTGAAAATTGACAGAAATGTCCCTATGAATCAAAAAATAGTTATACATCTGACGGTTTCATAGAAAGGGACACAATTTTGATGAATTCCACAGTTCATGTAGGTGGTGAATGGATTTGCCTCCATGTGACAATGAGGTACCTAAGTTGACTTAAAAAACGAAAAACAAAGGATGCATATAAGTAGGTACATAGTATTACTTATACTCACTTACTTAGGTGGTGCTAAAGTCCGGGAAAAACCTGGACCTCAACCAATACACCTCTTAAGTTAGCTCGATATTTGCACAAACCAGTAAGAATAGACCGTCGACTCCTCCCACATAACGAACTTTGCCTACAAGCTGCCGGCGGGCCCAGGATTTTTCATGTATTGGTAATGTACAAAATCAAAGAAGCGCCATTAACGTACTCATACTTGAAAAATCCTAGGCCCATGGTATACGTATTGCATGGAAAATCATTGTCGCCATTAATTTCGACATTCACGCACGTATTCACAGACAGGGTAATTTTTTCCGTGGAAAATCGGGTAGGTGCACGGGATGTCAGCGGTCTAGTTCTTACTGTACTGTGGATCTTTGACTAACAGCCTTCAGGGGCCCCTATTACAGTTGTCAAATTGACATATTATTGGTTATTGCTTGGTCTAATTATCCTAGTTAGTCAGCTTAAAGTGGCTCTCGATGAGAGAAATAATTAGGCCGTTTTTCGACCCATTGTGCATACCACTGAGACTTGGGGAACTATTTCTTTACTGACTGATCATGTAAACCATTTCCTGCCGGTTATAAAGCTAAGAATGTTACCAACGCTGGTATTACCTAGATCACTGAGATCATTGAGAAAATAGTTTCCTAAGTAAGCCTTTCTTAAATTGTCTAGGGCAGGGCAACAGCAAAGAAAGTGAGTGATGGACTCATCCTCCTCTTCATCTCTACAGCTTCTACAGAAGTCATTGTATGGCAGACCGAGCCTTTGCGCTTGTCTACCTAATATGCAGTGCCCGTAGATGACATTAACGACTTTCGAGATGCTGGATATTTTGAGTTGAAGAAGCTCCTTGGATCTCTTTGTATCCAAAGGCCAGGCGAGTCTATCATTATCACAGTATCCTAAATGCTTCCATCTGAACCTAGGAAAGTGGTGCAATCACGTTGTGCAGACTTACACTATCAACGCCAGAGGAGCTTAGTTTGTCTGCTGCACAGTTCCTTGGGATGTCATAGTGACCAGGAACCGAGCAGAGGGTGAGGTTGTACTGTTCAGCTATCTCGTTAAGATATACGCGGCTATCTTCTACCGCCTTAGATCTTATATCGCTAGATATTAGGCTATCAATGTATATGACGATATCCCAGATTCAGTTTTTCTGAAAAGACTCCCTCCAGTATCTTGGAACCGTCTGTGAATATTAACAATCATTTGTCGTATAGGACATTAGCTATTACAAGAAAATGAATGAATCTGCGAAATCAATTTTACTTTACTTTTAAATCTTACGAATTTTTACTAATTCTTACGAATTTTGACTCAATGTCGTTCCTTAACTTGAAAAATTACTAGTTTTTACTCAATTAATTTCCTTGAAGGGGGGAAAATAGCTATAATGCTGGGTTTCCACTTGTCGATTTGAAATTGACAATTGACGTATTTTTATGCCAATTCCAAAATTGGCAAGTGGAAATAGCGAAAAATTGCTTGTCAATGAATTGACTAACAGCGTTTGTCAATAACGGACAAAGAAACCACTGGACAAGTGGAAATAGATGAATTGTCAAACAAAATGTCACTTTGTCTATAATTGACAGAGAAAATTTAATTGGCATCGAGTTCATAAGTTGGTCAATCAACTGACAAACGATTTTTTGCCAAGTGGAAATGAACTGACGTTGGTGTCGTTCAATGACATAAACGCGAGGGCTGTCAAACTTTGTCAATTAACCGACATGTGGAAACCCACCTTAATGTAGCTTTTTTCTCTTCTCGAATGCTTGTAGTTGTAGTTCAGTTGGTACAAACTCTTCCACATAGGTACTTGGATTCATACTCACATGCAATTTATGGAAAAACTAAATGCATCTGTCACTTTTCATAGATTACTTCAAAAGCGTTCCCTAAAGTTTTCGTAAGTTTTTGTCTTTGAGAGAGAATTCACGCCCACCACTGCCATTTTGACAGTATTTTCCATTTTTAAGTAAAGGAACGAACTTGTTGGCACAAATTGATGTGAATTTAGTTGTAAGTCGAGAAATTCTTGACTTGAATTGTGGGCTACCGGCTACCCCGCCACCTTCATAAACGTCAACTGAAAAAATTGTTGACGTGACCAATTTCGCTCAATGAAAACTCGGCAACATAAAGATAGGGGACTGTCAGATTTACCAAACTATGAAGATCGATCAATTATGAATTGTATGTGGATCTTAAGTTTATTGTAACCTATAAGAGCTTTGTTTAAAAGTGTTGTATTATCATTAGCAAATGGCAATTACATATTTTGACATCTATCAAAATTGAAACAGAATAATGATATTACATTTAATTTAAGCACTTGAATATTTCTACAAAACATTCGAATTTTGAAAGGTGCCTGACCGACATTGACACCAATTTTTAACCATTGAAGTATAACTGTCTCTTCTACTGCTTCCATCGATTGCTTCAAATATTTTATTTAGGTAATGTTGATTTTGTGCTAAATTCATTTCCGGGTTTTCTGTGATTTATACCAATCTTACTCGCTATTCTTTGTTGATTATAACTTTACCCTAAATAAACAATGCGAAGGACCATCATTGATTGGATGCCTATATCACCGGACGCCGGACGGTATGTTTTTGTTTTTAAATGGTCTATGGGTAAATTCTTATATAGTGCGTGCTACTTTGGTGATCCTGATGAAGATACTTGTGGGATGGTACTGGAGTAGTATTGATTTGTCTTGGGTTTTGTAATTTTTTTTATTTATTCATCTTTTCGTATCAACTAAACTTGAAGATGATATAAGGGTACTTGACGGATTTTTACCCTACTACTAAAGCTTCTTATAGTAGAAAAAAGTATGTATAGGTATATGGGGTCAACTAAGGTTTCATCTACAACTGCTTGGAGATCATCAAAGTCGCTGGAGATGGAAACTCAGCATTTTTATTAACCCGAATGACTCGGTACATTTCTAGGTTATGTAGCTTACAGGTATATCTATATGTATCTGTATCTTCAAATAACACCGAATTCGATTCATATTATGTACTTGCTCGTACCACCCGTCCGTATCTCTTTTAAAGCACCCATTCCTTATAAAGTTGCCCATTGTGACCTACAAAATATTTAGTGTGAAAGTTAAAAATGATTGTCATTACCTATGGCTCAATAATTTCTAGTTATTGAAATTAGATATCATTAATATGAGTTGATGGTCGTCTAATTTTATTTTGACATATTCCTAAATTTTTTTCAACATTTTGTCAGATTGTGGAATATCTGCATCGTATCAATTAAATCTAGGACATGTAGAGAATGAATAAAAATGAAAGCTGTGGACCACAGACAATTCGGTGATGTAGCCAGTGCCAGTGGCCATCCACTCCAGTACTCCAGGCTTTTTAAATAAGGCAATGGCCCACCCACTGATTTCAACTGTAACTGTAGTGCAAGTGCAACTTAAAATGAAGAAAAGCGACTCACGGCAAATAAGGCGACACAAAAACCGCAAGGAGAAGGAAGGTTCTTCCAATATCTGTAAAATTTGCTTTTTCTATTTTGTGCCGTCATTAAAATGTCCATTCTTCAACAAAACAGGTAGTTCGCATTTGATTCGCTTCGAGTTCCCCGGAAGCAGATTGTGTTCGCCAGCAAGTTCATTTAAGAATCCCAAGCGATACATATATATATCGTGTCAAATTCTTGGCGTTGGCGCAAATGTTAATGTAAGAATCTTTAGTGTAATGAACAAAAAAGAAGATTATGCGAATTGGGCTGTCTGGTGGTAAAGAAGAATGTGCTTTATACACTGCTGGACGAAATCCACGATAAACGTCAACGTGATCAATCGACGTCGAGCGTCGATGCCAATAAGAAATAAGAAATATCAAATGAGAGAACTGTCGGACTAAACTAAAGTCTTGAACCTGCTCAATCTTGAGATCCTAAGTGACAACTCTTGGACCACAAATTCGTCACAGTTAAGTTTGACGCCTGCCGCTCCCAGCCACCCATGTTTTCCTCTTTCTGAAATATGTGGAAAAGGATTTTTGAGTAAGACATAATTTCGTGTGTAGGCCAAAAAAAATCGGAATCTGCGACTGCTTACACGCTGTCTAAGTCATGTCTATATCTACATAATACGAATGAAGGAAAAGATTGCTGTTTATATTTTTGTGCCTTCTCTTTGCATATAATATGTACCTACTACCCTACTACCTACGTAAATAGGAGTTATAGTCAAAAGACAAAACATGTACATTACGTTGCATTGAGTTAACGATTTCGCCACAACTGCTCTGCATTTTCTCTTACTCTACGCTGATGCGTAACAATAACGTTGAAATTGAAACATTACTTTCCATACATTTCAGAATCAGGTCGGCAAGCTGTCAAATTCTGAACCAAATTCTTTGATTCATGTCCACCACATACCGAAGTGCTACTTACGGTATATAAAGTTTCCACGCTTTGCTCACACGCTTTTAAAAATGTTACCTACATTTTTTTATACCCTCCATAAGAATAAGGAGACCCCATCATACGGCCATACCCCATAAAGTAATGTATATTCTGAATCAGGATCAAATTCTGATTCGATTTAGCCATGTCTGTTTGTCTGTCTGACTGTTGAAAACCGCGACCTAGGCTAATAAAGGACTTCTTGTGAGAGGACTTCTTTTTACCGTCGTCAGGTTGGTACTGAAAATGGGCTATACATTTATACTGGTCGAGTAGTTCTGGATCTGTTACATGGATTTTCTTTTTTGTAGTTTTTTCATGAGGAACGTTCCGACAATTTCCACGAATGCCTTTGTTATGAAATGGGTGTGACTTCGACATACCTACACCAAAACAATTATTAAATTCCTCTTATATCCTTTAACAGCAGATAGTCAACTCGTTTTTTTTTTATTGTGCCATACATGAGTGTCCGTCAAATGTTTTTAATTGTAAATTAAATTTTACATTTAATCCCACTGTAGCCCCTTAGTTCGAGTACGTTTAAGCTTTTTTTTTACCGAAAACACGCATCTGCATGCATTCATATTCCATTTGTATCTCATGAATGCAATCTTCAGTTAATACGAACAATACCACAACGCATTAAGTGCTTTCGGTGTTTTAACATAATTATTCGATAATTCCATTTTAATGTTAAAAAATAATTATTGCGGTCGCAGCAGTAGGCACACTCAGTGTTGTGGTCAATCCCAATACCAGCCAGTAGATAGAGGTAACCTTACGAATTGCAAAGAGTCGCACACGATTCCAATTTGTATTTTAAATGAATGCGATTAAAGTTTCAATGCATCCGAATGCACATAGCGCATATACAGTCTATGAATTTGAATAATGGAACCAGATACCTTACATATGTATGTGCACATTACACATCCCAATCCTGGGTCTGATTAAAATTATACGAAAAAAAAAAGGAAATACCTCCCAACAGTATTTTACTTAATTTAACATACGTTCATTAAACCGGAGGAGGACACCGCGCAGGAAATAATGATGCCCTGAGGCCGGAAAGGTGCACTGCTGTTCCTGTAAAAATGTGCCATGCCAATATGTCCGAAACACCGTCACATCAGATTGACTTCAGGCGGTCAATTTCTTTCCTTTTTTTTTTTTTTGGAAACCTGAACAATCAGATCTAGCGTAATGAATTGGCACACGCATGGGTACTTTGTTTTCGATTTGCAACTTTCCGTGCCTCGAGTCAAAGAGGAGAGATCCTACCCGACGACATCGACATGGAGACCATGGACATTCTCATTTCATGAACAAACAAAGAATATCCGCCACATGCCGTCAGCACATCGTCGTCGACACGATGGGGCAGATCGAGTAGGTATATAAATCCTGAGGACCTTAGTAATCAAACAAAGAAATAAAAGCCGCAGATACGAAAGAAATTTAAACAAGAAAAGGACCAAATCGAAATCCTTGTGGTTATTAGCAAGGTGGCACTCAAGCAGCCAGGCATCTGCCTGGCAAGATGTTTATGTGTAGATTCCGGTGAACAGCGTCGTCATCGTCGTCATCATCTTGTTAGTTTGGATGGATAGAAAGTCCTCCGCATCCACGTCCACCACGCTATCATTATACGTGTTGCTGGACACGAAATCTTTTGTGTGCGCGAGGGATGTGATGAAATTACGCAGGTTGTGGCTATATAGAAGATTATAATTTTCAACCTAAAAGACACCTGGTGGTGGTTGGCTGCCGAACAAGTAGTTTAGGCCGCAGGCAGGCGTCTGTGTCTATATTTCCAATTAATTTCGGGACGAATGCGTTTGAAATGACGTGGAATGAGGCAGCGCCAATTACGACTTCTAAGTAGGAGGAACACGGAAACAACAGCAGCGCATGCTGGATATAGGATATGATATTAAAGAGAATATACACTGATGGACTTTGAAGAAGGTTTTTCTTATCTTTGCCTTTGCTCATAATCTTGGTCTCGAATATAGAATATTAGAATTTGGCTGAAATTTTCGTTAACTTTTTCGTCCACTTCTGGAGATTATGCGATGTCATCGCAAACTTCATTCAATAATTCGAAAAATTTTTCGGCAGTATTGTAGGTATGTGACACTATTCTGCTGAAAACCTATGTAGACTATGATGTTTCTGTAACATATAGAGGTGACAATTCAATGTTCTCCATTGTTAGACCGACTGAGCTAAAATTTTCTTCTTTCTTGAAGCAATTGTACGGAACTCACAATCCAACGTCAGAGGTACCTAGAATTTTTCAAAAGTCCGTTCAATTACTTGAATGTGCTGATTATTTATTGACATTATCTAGAGAACCAGTGAGCTGTCAGGTGTCAGCGTCGAAGATGGGCGTAGATGATTCCGACCATTAATGAGGACAAAACGAAGTATAGGTACCTATATGATGTCATCTAAAAAGGACCCTCAACATCGGCTACTCAGGCAAAACGTCACAGTGGACCTATACTTCGAAGTACCTATAGTTAAAGACTCTAAAATTACCTCGCAAAACGACATCGGCGTATAAATCAAGCGAAGAATCACTCTTGCCAATCGCTGTTTCTTCGGGCTAAGAAGGCATCTTATAGAAGTATACAGCCCTCTCACAGAACTAAAAATATATTGTAGAAGACCCTTTCTATTCCGGTCCTGCTGATGTATGGTGCAGAAGCATGGACCTTATCGAAAGCTGAAAGCCCCTGGGCACGCTTTGAGAGAACGATTTTTCGAGTAATTTTCGGTCATTTGTGTATATATGTCGATGGAAAGTGTAGGAGAAGATTCAACCGAACTTTACGGGCTATAGCGACGTTGATCTGGTGACGCCTACAATTGGAAAACGACTGGAGGCAACTAGCTATTAGGCCATTAGGGACTTGTTGGCTGAGGCCGTGTTCCACCCCGAACTGTGAGCATTATCTAAAATTTGAACTCTCACTTGCTCAAATGTTCAGGCACTCTTCCATATTGGCGAGAGAGTGTTCCTGTGGAATTTGTTTAAAATCAGACAAAGGAGCGTGGCACCTCCTATCCTGTACAACAAATTGCAAAACTTTGAACATCCGGATTCCGCATTCGGTGGTTTCGTCATTTTGAACGCATGTCCCCAACAAGGATTCCAAAACGTTAGATTCATTATCAGCTGACTGCAAGTTGTCATTTTACAAAACCCTCTTTAAAATCGTCGTGTTCAATTGGATAAATGAAGAAAAACGCTCCAAAAAGCGCCAAAGAAAGGTACATCAAAAAAGAGTTCCTGAAAGACAAAAATAAAAACCTAAAAGCATTCCGACCCTAAAGAAAAAAAAAACAAAAAGTGACTTAAAAATCCGAAAATCAAACACTACTAAAAACGACCCATAGAGCACACATTGCCACAAAAAATTACCGAAAAATGTCCCAAAAAGAGCCACTAAGAGTCGTCCAAAAATGTCAGCAAAAGCATCGCAAAACACCGCAAAAAATTACTCAGATAGATACCCGAGAAACGTCCACAATAAACATTGGAAAAAACGCTAAAGTCGACCAATAAAAGCGCTCCAAAACGGATCAAACAATACCCGAAAAATGTGTCGAAATACCTTCACAATGTCACAAAAACGCTCCAACAATTAAAAAATTACCTACGCAAAACGGCCCCAAAAATACCACAAAGCAGAAGGGACATAAACAAACTTAGGCTACGCATTCCACAAATCATAAAACGCGTTGCTTTTGGAGAATAGACGAATCTCTGAAACATGCAAGCTGGAACATATGGATATCGACTAATTCCTGGCTACCCTGTTGTGTTGTGCAATCGATTTTGAAACAACGGAATATGCAGCTAGCTAAAGGTACTCCATTAAGTCGATGCTGTACTCCGGCCACGGGAAAACCTAAAACACACCAAAGGCAAATCAATAGAGGTATTTTTTAAATAGACTGAGGAAATCCAGATATTTCGTTTCGTTTTTAGCAATTTATATCGTAGTCCACTATATCCTCTACTCTCAGGCAACGCGGAGACCTATAAAATACACAAAAGGTAAATTATAGACGAGGTATTTCTTTCATATATTGCGGGGAACATTTTTGGCAATACGCATATGGTGGTCATTCCAATAATGGAATATTTTTGGAGTTCGGTATACGTATAGTGAGTGAGTGGTAGGTAGATATGCATGGAAGAAAAGGCTTTAATTTTTTTATGTATAAAAAACATTGTTTCTGCTTTTGGATTATGTTTATTTGATGCCTTGAATTGTGTTCATTAAGTCGAGAATTCGTATCGGTTAAGTGGCGAGAATTGATGACCATTCGGACCCGATTTATGGCCCTATTTGCAGAACTTCCGGCTATAAGTCCTCGCATTCTTGACGGATATTCTCTTTGAGGGATTCAGGAGTCTGAGACATAAACTCGTGATCGTGACTTCAAAAGACTCCACAAACAGAAGTCACCAGAAATGGAAATGGGCCCGTCGCTCATGATGATTTTCGAAAAAAAGTTGTCTCTCTCGTGGTCGAGATTCAGAATGGCTTGAGCGTACATTATACGCTCTTGGTGGTCAGCAGCTGATGCACTGTCTGCACTTTGTAAGGAAAAATAGTTTTTCACCAAAATTCTCTGTAAAGACAGCCGACATTCTGGGTAATGACCGAAAGAATAAGATCGAGAATACAAGCTGCCCAAAATGAGATTCCTCCGCCTCCGTTGTATTGCTGGTGTGACCCGTAGAGATCGATAGAGAAATACCAGAATACGTGAGGAACTCAATGTCGAGCAGCTACTTCTCTGGATGGAGCGGTCCATGCTTCGGTGATTTGGTCATTTTAAACGCATGTCCCCAACCATTATTCCACGACGTGCTATGAATCTTTGCCATCAGGCAGGCGTCCTCTAGGTAGACCCAGAATGAGATGGATGGATTAAGTCCATAATATCTCCTATACCCGAATGGGGATTGCCCTTGATGTTTTAGAGTCGATGGCGGAGTATCGAGAGCTATGGAGGGTCCACTTGAGCAATCTACACCCGCTTAATGGACAAGCGGACCATTGAAAATGGATGAATAAATGAATGAATGACCGCCGATCGATGACCAATTGCGTGGCACGTCGTTTGATAGATATTTCGGGGCTCTCAGCCACAGCTGCGTTATTCTAAGCAGAACGCCCGATCTGGAGCCGGCCAGATCTGGCAGCATCTCGTGTTGTCCCATACTTTTCTAGGCGATCGGCTAAAAGTTGTAGTGTTCTCAGCTGTCAGTGTCGTGCGACTGGGAAATCTGCGCCGAAATTCACAACACCATCGACGAATTACTCCGCAAAAATTCGAAACAATTATTCCGCGTTCTTTAGGAGTATGTAGGTATAGCGATTCATGAATTTTTGACGCGTATTTTGTATCTGTTTTCTTTACAAAATGTCGACATTTGCCGCCATTTGCAAAAATTATTACATCTTCCAATAGGGTACTACATTTAGCGATGAATACCTAGCTCTTAAGAATGTAGGTAGGGTAGGGCGGGGCTAGTTGGGCCATGGGGCAAGTTGGACCACGCGAATTACTCAGAAACAGTAAGCTCTAACTAAAAGAACAAGATCATACACATACGAAGCTTGCACAATAATCAACACGTGCAAAATCGGTCCCAGCTGCATCATATCAGCAGGAGGAGAAGCCATCAAATTTTCAGTTTTAGCATGAAAAACTACAAAAGATGGCGGTTTTTCTTTTATTATTTTAATGGTGATAAGTTGCGAGATATACATTAAGGTAAGGTTTTGTCATGAGATACGTTAATATATTTTAGTATTCAGTATACGAAATAGGACAGTTTTGAGTATTTTTTTTTTTTTTTGACACAATATGTTCATCAAACTAGGTTTGGGGCATGTTGGGCCAGGTGTAAAAACTTTTAAATTTTTTCCAAAAACATTAAGAAGTACAGACTCCATTCTGTCATTTGATACCACTCTTGAAGGTATATTATGGTTAATCTGGTTAAAACAGGACTTCAAGCGAAAATTGGCACAGCTAGCCCCGCCCTACCCTACCTAGGTATAGTTAAAATATGAAAATACTGAAAAATTACTCCACATCCACAACCTTAAAACGAGAAACATCACCAAAATCATTCGTTATATAATAGTCTACTCTGCATATTCGTTAAATTATGGCTCGGATAAACTGAATCAGTTAAATCATAACCAAACAATCATATGCTGCAATACAATATTTATTTTGCACAGCCTTCCTTCAAGAACAATATTCAATTATTATATACGGCGAGTCGGCGACCCAAGCATTGCATAATATTATACAGATTGACATATTTGATTGCGAAAATAGGACACGGCACACACAACAATTCAATTTATAAAGTTCCCATTCCTACTATACATCCGTCCACCATCGACCACAATGGACGTTGGCCATAACCCTTGTCATCGAAACGCGAAAGAGCGTAAATAAAAATGCCCGCTGTTGCTGTATTTACAAACGACAGAATGACTGAAAGTTTCTCCCTCGACCACCCCATTTGTCCGGCACTTGTTTTGGCTCCAGGAGCAGGAACCACAAGGAATGGTTTCGTTACTTTTATTACACTCGTATATATATATATTTATAATGGTTCTGGAATTTCATTCCTTCGTAGTTCGGATTCGCTACCTTCGTAGATATTTATTTTAGCCAATGAGACCTGTCCCACTTTACCTTAAACAAAAACAAACGCTCCTACACACACACACGTGGCTGTACTCTACCTACGTGCGGATATTCCTCAGGGTAGAGTGTTTCGAATCTGCGCTAATAGTCACTTGCTTTTAGGTCAGTCCGGTCCCGACCGGATATGGCAATCGGTATGTGCGGAAATGTGCATAAATTGTGTAAATTTACGAGCCATCATCATTACGGGCCGTTTCTGTTCCGCAAATTAAACAATGTCTTCTATTTTCCCCAGTGACATATTAATATTTATGCATAGCTGTGTATATGTATATAGGTATGTCTGGCTGGTATGTATACATGAGAGTAGCCTGTGTGCGCGTTTATAACCGCACTGATTGTGTGTATCCTTTTTGAGTTAAATCAATTCGTCTTTTGGTTTTGGCCCCGAAAATTGAATGAAACCCTCCTTAGCGCTTAGTTGAGCAGTGTTGGGGGGGTTTGTGTTTTGGTAAATAAGAAGGGAAGTTTTCTCTCCTGGGGGAGACTCTATACTATCTAGCTATAGGTATTAGGTAAATAAGTACGTATGTTGGTTGGTACACCGTCAGGAACATATTTTAATGAACATTGCCATTTTGAAATCCTCTTAGTGAATTCTAATGATTCGAAAGGAAATAATTGACTTTGCAAGACGAGTAGGTATCTTATGGAAGCTTTTGTTGAACATTTTAACGAATCGCTTTCAATAAAAGGCACTTCTATTCTTCCCCAAAATTGTTCACCCCATACCCAGCGTCCTCGTTCAATTTTGCTAATTTGCTATTGTGTTTATATCCTAGCCTATAGGGTGCTTTTAATTTAATAGTTACCTTCCAACGTAGAAATAAACTCAGTCACCTGAAAAAATATGTACCTAACTTTCAGTTTTTTAGAACCTTTTAATGCTGAAATTCCGTGTCTACCCATGTAAAGCCCGAAAAAGTGTCAAATCTGCTGAGATTCGTTGACTTTTTATAATAAGAGTTGGCACTGCTATGTACATATTGGTTGCCACGCCCATTTTTTAGGGGCGTATACTTTGAAAAATATTTTATACATTTTACCAAATTATTATTACATATTTACTTATTTTTGGTACCTTATATATATTTTAAGAACTACTCTTAGTCATAAAGTTATAGGGTATCATACGCCTTCTATCAATGGGCATTGGTTATACTAAATCACTGCTTCCATTGACTGTAGCTACTTTTAATGTTATTATAATTGAATGCTTTTAATACAGTTTGCTTTTGTTGGCGGTGTATAATGGAGAGTTTGTATTTTCGTTTTCGTTCAAAGATTGTTGAAGCTTAATGCCATTAGTTGGTATTAATTTTAAGCGAAGTATGTTCATTTTCTATTTTTGTTAACTGTTAAGTAAAAACGTAAAAACATTATGGATCTGATTGTTAAAGATATTCGGTCTTGACTTGATAACAAATACGATTACAATGGCACTTGTTGGCTTTTTCCGTTAAAAATGGCGAATCGTACTAACGAAGAAGACTATATATAACTTAAGAGATCGTTTGACTTATTACAGGAAACTAACAATACAAGCTTTAAAAATTGCTGAGCAATGTTGTAAGTTCGAATTTAGGAAAGCTGTAAGAAGTTTTGCCATAGTAATAAGTGTATATAGGTACTTGGTGCCTTTAAGGCATCTGGACCTAATGAAATTAGGCCATTGTAATGGGCTTAGGTCAGGCAACAGAGGCATCTTTGGCATGGAGGAGGAGGACGGTGGCACGCTCGCGGTTACACGGCTAAACTCGTCGGACGGGGTAGTTCTTGTCCACTCTCACACCAGCCACCTGCTCATCACAAAAAAAAAATCGTGCCAGAAAACAAAACAAAAGAAGGATAGTAGGAGAACTAATACTAACTGACGGCGGACGGACAAAATAATGGTAGAAGAAAGAGAAAATGATAGCAAGATAGAAAAGAAGAAAAGGAAATACTCAATAGAACCTGTGCCCATACCGAGGAACAAGGATGGAAAGTCAGATGAATAGGAATACTAACCCTAAACTAACCTAATCTAACACTACTCTACCCGACACCAAAACATACGCACTAAACTACTCTAATCCACTTAAAACTAACCTAATCTATACCTATACATCTTTCCAGCTTTCCACTATCATTCCTCCGTACAGGTTCGACTCGTTCCGGAGATGTGCCTGATGTTGTCAGCACTAACGTGGCCTTCCCTCCCCATGCCTAGAGTGGCATATCCATGGCCATCTTCTCGGCCAAAATATTGAACATGGCCCCTTGATTCGCTTGATTGGGGAAATTCCAGCTCCAAGGGGGGTTAATCGATTTCAATCTCGGTTTGTGTACTCTCTATAAGAAATAAAGAAATCCAAATTTCTCCGATTTCAGGAATTTTGCTTGGAGTCCGAGTTATTAGCAATTCAATATGTATATTGCATATCTCATCTCATCTTCTCATATAGTAAAGGGTGTTTTTTTAGAACACCGTTTGACGTGAAAACTACTGAACAGATTTCGATGAAACTTTTGCTGAATTGTTTCTTAAGACTCCGAAAAGGCTTTACACTATGTCGTTTATTGCCACGCCTACTTTTTGGGAGCGTTTTTGACCATAATGCATTTTCTCCCATTACTCAAATAACTTACTTATCTAATAAAATAAGAGAGGCAGCACTTCCTTAAATATTTCAGGCCATCGGTTAGCTTTCTGCTTCGAAATATTTCAACAGCTTAATTTCATTCATTTTCAATGGCCCGCTTATCCATTAAGTGGGTCGCGGGTGTATGTTGCTCAAGTGAACCCTTCATAGCTCTCGATCCTCCGCCATCGACTCCAAATCATCAAGGGCAATCCCCATACGGTTAGAAGAGAGATTATGGACTTGATCTAACCATCTCATCATGGGTCTACCTAGGGGATGCCTGCCTAATAGTACGAATTCCATAGCACGGCTTATTATTATCCTGGTTGGGGATATGCGTTTAACATATTATGACCAAATCACCGAAGAATGGACCGCTCCGTCCGGAGAAATAGTTGCTTGACATTGAGCTCCGCACGTATTCCGATGTTCCTTATACAATCCTATGGGTCACACCAGCCATACAAGGAAGGAATCTCATTTTGACAGCTTGTACCGCGATCTTATTCTTATTATCTTATTAAAGTCTGAAAGTTTAACTATGATACAAACTTCAGTTATCCTAATAACAGAAGGACCGAGCTATCTTAAAATTGACCCAGCCTGACCAATCTTACAGGAAAACTCAGCATTGCTACTTCCATCACTCGTAACCAAGACCTCGAGATACTCAAACTTCTCCACCTGTTCTCCACCGCGGTTACCTTCATCTAAGCTTCAACCTTCAACACAAACGGCTACAAACCGATCGAGTGCGCCAACTATCCGGACAGAATCGTCTTGGAGAGGCTTTTTCATCTTCCCCACTTTAGGAAGGAAACCGCCTCACTTCTCTTCGCCCTCAATTGACTAAACGCCTGTCACTTTGCGCAACTTATTGTTTACAGAGTTTTGTCGATATTTCAAACTGCCTTCTTCCCTCTTTTAACGCAATATTTACACAGTTTTATACGTGAAGAAGAGGAAGAAAAACGATGAGTAACAACTTTTTCTCGCTCCAGGAGGAGCAGTCCTAAACCTGGACAATTTCTGTTGCGTAAATTCATTTCGACTGACTTGAACGAATGATAATACAATGCAGGAGCTTCTTCTGTTTTCTTTTTTCATATTAGAGACTTTCCATATTCCATTAGACTTTCTTCAAAAACAGCAGTCCAAAGAACTTCCATTACTTGTATTCTTACTGCAAAGGGCTATATCGCTATACATTGCTGTCGGATGTTTTAATGGACTGAAAGAAAATTACTTTGTCTTTAGCAAACATAGGTAAAAACAAGTTTAAAATGGTTTGGGGTTTTTTTTAATGAATGGGGAAACGCATATTGTATTTAAAATAATTTTATATGTAATAATTATGCAGTTTTTATTTCTGTCCTAACGATTAAGCCAGGAACAGGCTCTAAATACGAAATGACAGAATTCCACTTTAATCCCATTACGAATGACAAAAAGCCAATCACAATGAACTACGAAACTGCCTCTCAAAAACAAGCGGAATTCTGAGATTTCATTGCAAAGAGTCGACTAAAACTGCTCTCGGTGGTATATAACAGCTCTTTCTATGGGTATTCATATGCATTCGTATACAACATGTATTGCCTGAACGTGCGTATTATAGTCATGCACTTAGCTATCCGCTTATTGCCATAGTGATCTCTGCTGTCACTAGGTGTTTCCAGTTCGCGAACCGAAAAACACTTTCATGAGAACAACGTGCCTCTCAAACTACGTGTGTTATTACATGATGTTTCTGTGCGTTAGGATATTCCCATCCAACTGAGCGGGTGATATATCATTTAGTCACTTGACGACAATACAAATTACTTGTATAACACTATCCTTTGGGTCTTCCTATTGTCTAAAAGCTTTTTCTTATCGGATACATTTTTACAGGTCCTGATGGCTACTCCGAGAAATGAATATCCTTCAAGGAAGTCTTTAAGGTTGTCGGTTTTTCTTTGCGTTAACATAAGGGCGTTCAATGCCTTTAGTTATACATGATCGGAATACAACATAAGCATAATGATCTTCCTCAAGTCAAAATTTCCCATGTTTCCCCTTCCTTCCCCAATTCCACCCGTCCCCATTTAGGAATAAAAAGCGACCATCCATCTAACAATCTATTCCCTATTCCGTGTGCCGTATAATAGCAAATCAATAAAACCCGTTGCCAAATTCAATGAAATTAAATTTCAATATCCAATCGGTTAAATCAATCGTAAATCCTTGAAATCTATTTTATTTGATTTGATTTTTTTTTTGCTGCTGCACTTCTCGACAAAGGGATGCAAATAAAATCTTAAGTGGATTAGCAAAATGGTTGGTACAGTATACGGTATACCAATAGGTACAAGTAGGTACTGCACAGAGTACGTTAACAATTAAATCAAATTGGATTTAGTGGCATTCACACTGTTCCTGGCCACTTTTATACCTCTTCAGCGCCAACACCTTTCAGTGTATGTGCTATTTATAGATATAGATACGTAAATCCTGGCACTTGAGATTGAATCGTTTTTTTTTATCTTTTCCATTTTCATCTGTTAAATGCATCTACAAGTGCACTCAGATGCACAAAGTATATATAAATATACTCGTACAAAGTGGCAATGAAGTTTTTTGGGCCATTATATCATTTATTGCATTTGCCATCCAGCATCTAATGGATGTACATTCTGGGGGTGGTGAGATGCATGGAAGCGGAAATACATACCATGGATGGAGAGGTGCTATTTCCAAAATGTTGCTGCAATGCTACAGAATGAAAGGAGAACGGTGTACAAAATAATGTATTTCCCAGGAGAATTTATATCCATTTTCTTGGAAATAAATTCTAGCTCTAGAAGTAGGTGTGGTGGAAAGAGATTTCTCTTGTATTGGGAAATTCTTTATACTTGTACACAGGATATCGGTGTTTTTAATTGATTTATAAAAATCAGTTTGTTTTTTTTTTTTTTTTGGTATCCACATTCTCATTGGCATGTGTCGGGGGTTGCCAACTAATGGAAAAGTTATCTCTGTCTGAGATAATTGCCGAGAGATTAGTGACTTTTATAGAGAATTACTGCAATGCAATTACTTTTGATTATAATTAACTTTGTGAAGTCAAAACAAATGGGGTTGGTACAAGTGGTTGGCCTTTGCCAAGACAATAGTTACAGAGAGCGGAGCGAAACTTACAAGCGGTCTCCGTTGAGTTTGAAAGTGACCAGAGACCAGACTAGCTCAAAGTCTGTGTGACACACAAATTAGGGAAAACTGTCAGAAAAAAAAAGTATACCTAGTTTGGTTTTGGGAACAAGTCTATAGTTAACTAAAGATGGATAGGATCAGAGGGAAATGTAATCCAGCTTAAGCCAATGTGCGATTACACTGAAATGTCGAAGGGCGAAAGACGGAAGGTGAATGAACTTTTGTAATTACATGATTCGCTTGAAAATAGAATGGAACCTGGTACCTAATCAATCCAAAACGTAAAAATATATTAGCTCCAGCTGAAATCAGATATTATACTCGTATACTTACCGGTTCACTTTTGGACACAAACTTTGTTGCTCTTCGAAGCCACCCATTTGCGATATGCTATATCCCAACTATGAAAGAGCACTTGCAAACTTTTGACACTTTTGAAAGGAAAGAATACGTCAAGTTATACGTTTTCGACAATGCAAACACTTGATTCCATATGCAAAGCTCTTGCAAAAGTCTTGGTCTTTGTATTAGGGCGGATTTTGTACAATTTTTGTAATAGTTTTGAACAGTGTCCGTCCAATGGTTAGTAGATAAACATTTTGTCTCTCAAATTATGAAGCTGGTGGAGTCTGATTAACACACTGCTCTCTGTTTGCTTACGTTTTCCTGCTGGTTGGGCAAAGGCTCTTCAATCGGCTTTAAAGATTTTTTTACCGCTGGGAGATGCGAGGTGGTAATCTTCGAAAGACGAAACCGGGGCCCGTACCCACTAACAGTGTGGATTTTTACCCACTAACCGCTTCTCCCTTCTTAACCATTTACCATATACAGTAGGTACCGACTTCTTGACATTTTATCGGAGGGGGCTTTATCCGACTTATCTGTCATCTGGGTTCGTGGTAGTCCTGTATGACTCCTTTCTCTCACGCTCCAATATTCTGATTTAGCTCATGATGGTCTTGGTCCATGGCCAGTCAGTTTGTGGTAAGGTAGAACCCTCTTTCACCATGCTCTCTCTATATCCATGGCTGAATTTGTGGTATAAGCACATGCGCCCATTTACCTTTATCGGATGCATTCCAGCTGCTGTTTCGCTAGTTTGAGCAGCTTGCTATTCGGTTTTAGCTCGTATTGTCGCCGTTGCTCTTCGGCCAGGATGTCTATTGGTACTTTGGTAGCATTTCTGCTATAAAACATTTTGCATCGCTGGAGATGGTATACCGTATACGGTATGTACAGAACTGAGTGAACTTATTCTATACCCTGAAGCAATACTTTTCCTATTTGTCCCTGTCTTAATGACGCATGCCTAGATTGGTAGAGAATGGACGCTACTACCAAAAGCAGCCTCGACTGTGTTGTCTAGGGCCTCCGGGATGATTCGTGAGAGAGCAGCGCTTGTTTTCGCCGCTTTGTGACTTACGCACTTAAGGTGTTCTTAAAAGGATAGCCTTGCATGACTCCGCGGTATTTTATGTGGGGGCTTTAATGTTATTGTGTGGCCACCCACTTTTATTTTGATCGTTTCCGACTTTTTGCTTGTAAGAACAGCTTCCGTTTTGTGTTTCGCATCAGTAAGGCCATCCGAACTTCACCAGTTCCGTACGGTCCTTATTTTGGAGTTTTTTAACTGTTCCAATTGTTGGCGAAACCGATAATTTTGGGCCCTTCCGGAATTGGGAGACGGCTTTGGAGATTATTACCAAGGAATTATTTGCATAAATACTTAAGACTCATCAATCCTCATCCATCGCATGTAGAAGGACACTACTCCTAACAACTACGTTGGGAGACTGCATAAGACATAAATATTTCCGTTTTTACTCTACGGATCTGAAGAATTAATATCAGCACTTCGGCCCGCAGAGTCTTTGATTCAATGGCCAACGCAAAATTTCCGGTAAAATGTCTCGTACTTGTTAAAATCGACCTCAACCAAATTGAAGTGCGCAGTAGTAGTAATGGCTAATGACCGGGTTAAGTTGACAGTCTTATTGGTCGAGGCCCTACCTACACTTAGGTAAATGTGTAATGTACCTACCTACATCCACTGCTTATAGCCCAAGGCATTGCCAGATCTGCCCGCATGGGAGTTTCGATCACAGTGCGTGAGAAATACCCTATGGCACCTGCATACTGAAGCGATGACAACGGAAATACCAAACTGTTCAAGGTATTTATGTTGTAATTGTAACTGTTATATTTCCAGCAACAATTTTCGTTTCGGTTTGCGCATCTGTCAAAATGAATGCATTTTTATGCAGGTTCACCATGACAGATGCGTAATAGATTAGCTTTCTCTACCTACCTCGATATAGTCGACTTTTCTCGGTGCCGAATGAATTTTCACGCCGGACAGCTCTGCAACGAATTCGCCGAAGAACTGCAAGACAAGCTTTAGAGGAGGTTTGCGAAGGCGTATGCTAAGTGAATTGCCTATATGAACTCAGACAATGGCAATATGGCGTGCGACTCCACCGGATGTTGAAAAGAAAACAAATATGCACAGATGTCTGATGATTGCCTTTTGCCCCCTAATAGAAAGGACTGTACAGTGTACACGACTGAATTGTATGAGTATACATAACATAACCATTTGTCAATTGCATACTGTCCATTCCATCGCACTTCCTGAATTGCAGTTATGCGATACATAACGGTAAAATGCTGCTACTTATGCTATGATTTGAACATAACACGTCCAGCAGATAGACAAAGAGTCTAACTACGCGTTGCATTATTCAACATACAACATGTCTACCCTTGTTAACCGCCCTCCTATTCAATGTTTTAGCCATTTGAATGCCGGTCGTTTAGCATCCATACATTGTCCCTCGAACACTTATCTATATACACACAGCAATTAGCCTTATTCATAAAACGATTTTAGTTGCTAATAAAAAAAAAATAAAACACCCCAACCCCCTTCGTCCGGCTCCCGTTCAAGCAACCACGACTGCATTTTATGAACCCAAAACATAAATATTTTAGAATAATAATTGCCCTGTGGCGCCGTAACACTTTTTTTATTTCTATTTTTTATTCTTTCAAAATCTATGCGCAAAATGTTGAAAGTATATTCATCGCTAAAAAGCGCTTAGCATATTTTTTTTCTGCTATATTGATACCCTCTCAACCCGAATTATGGTTATTTCTGATTTATATGCAAAATATGTAAAAATACACTAAAAACCGAAGTTGAGTGGGTATAAAATATAAAAATAAAAAAAAAAAATCAATATAGATAGGACGAAAAGGACAAATCATATTGCGTCCCTGTGGGCTTCTTCGTTCGCGTTTCCGCTATAATAAAGTTGTCACGTTTTACGGCTCCGGGAAGACTGATATCGTTTATGGCCTATTTCCTGATTTGATTACCGCCTGATAAGTACTTTGCCGGAATCATCAACATGCTCATTATTCATTTGGTTCTCGTTTCTTTCGCCTTCTGGCTGACTTGGCCCCAAAGGCATGTGGAACGGATACCGCACAGCCAGCCATGATTCAGCCTCGACACCTGTGGATTTGGATTTGGTGTGGTCGTGGTCTGTGGAGGGTGCACTCTTGGTATATGGTTTAAATTGAAGGGAGGTCATCCGATTACGGCACATACACACTTGGTGGAGTGTGTCTGCCTACTTGAGTTAATTTAGTTTTTATGGGTGCGGCCAGTTTATCTCTTTTACGGACATGGTGCGTGTTATGGTGAGAGGCTTCTTTTACTTTCACTGGTCTGATGGACTTCTTTTCGGTCGGTTTTGTTTTATGGGGATCAGCAATTTTTAAGGATATTATGTGGTGGCGTGCTAGGCACACAAATTGTAGGAGATTATTTATTCCATTTCTTTTTTTTTTGTTACTGTATGTACCCAGAGTGACTTGGAATTATTTTTATTTCGATTGAGGCAAATATAGGTTAGAGTTAGATAATTAAGGTTAATAAATACTGTTATGAGGATGGGACTGTCAGCTGTATTGAGTCGTTAAATTAATTATAATTTAGCCATTCCAGCTCTTGATTGTATCAATTTGAGGTTTCAATTAGAAGTCTGAAATTTACAAAAATTGTTCCCAATAAAAGTTATGTAGACGATTGGATCTGTGATTTAGAGAAGGATCGTGATTGATAAAACGGGCGATCCAGCTACAAGTTTCGTAAAGTTAAAATAAGATTAACAAAAATCTATTACTTTCGCTATGTTATGGCCGAACTAAGAACTATAGCTATCGCAGATACCAGAGAACTTTGTATATTTAACTGGGAGCGACAGTATGAAGTCAGATGAAGGCTGTAGTGTCTCAGGCCGTTACCCTTCACAGGGTGCCGGTTATATTCTTAATCAATTATAGGACGTATGTCCTTTAAAGTTTTTGAAACTCAGATAAAGGAAAAGGGATAGTGGACTGCTGAGGGTTATAGACCTGAGTTGAAATGAAAGATATTGAGGTGTTTATGAGCGTTGAATCTTTGTATGTGACTTTGGAAATCGGGAAATTTTTTCATATTTGCAACTTAAAAATGGCCTGTTGTATTGAACTGTGCCCGAGGCCTAAAGCTGGTTTCATGGTAAAATTATGTGCAGAAGTTCCAGCACGTGTGCTTCAACTAAACAGATAGACAAGCGAGACACAACTATATAATTCGTCCGAATATGTAATTGTTGTGGAAATACCTAGAGATGGGTTAAACATTCAACATTAAGGCGGTGCTCTCAATTGAAGAGATTTGACTGCAAATAGACTAATTTCCAATCAATCTTAATGCTTGCCGTTGAAAACGATCGAGTAAATTCAAGCAGGACGCGAGTGCTTCCGCCCGTACATGCGAGTTGTACTGAAGTTTCGGACGAGTACAGGCTTTATAGATTCTTGCAAATCAGTAGGACTGACAATTGACGAACCTTTTGGATCTTTTTTGAGGTTAAGTAAGTATAGGTACCTACACAATTTAGCACGGGTGTGATCCATTTGCCGACCCTCCATATCAGAATGTGGCAATTGTCCGCATAGCCTCGTCCCTGTAGATCCCAAATGCATTCTACACTTTCGAGGAAAGAGAATGTCAGGATATGGCATTTTTTGTAATTTGTAGATTCGTAACAGCGTTTTCCTACTTTTGGGCTAAATATCACATGCCAGCCAGTGTTCTGTGTGAACTCGGGCTTTCGTCTTGCACGCTAAACGCTGTACTTTATTCGATCTAGGTACCCAAGGAAAAGTTCCAATCAAAAATTGCATAGCATATTCTAAACCAAAATTGTTACTCTAGAAATTTCAGAAGTTTTTGATCGGGTTGAGCTATGAATAAATGAACACTCAAGACGTACATTTGGTGCAGTTTTCGTACAATTTCCTCTTTATTATGCAGCAGCTTAGACTTAATAAACAAATAAAATATTACGTAAGCAAGCGACACGTGCTCTCGCCATCTTACATAATTCTAATACCGCATTCAATTGGGCAGAGAATCCTCGCGAGAAATCAAAAGCAATTTCGAACGCCCCCACGCCATCCCAACTATTTCATGAAGTTCCCCATTGTTACCATGCGGTAGTACGTCTGATACTCTGACTCATAATCCGAGTACGTTTGATTGTTCAGGCACTTTGTTGGCGGAATGTAATTCTTCAATGGATTCATCAGTAAGAAATCGTAATACTTCATGGCCTTCCTTAGCAACCTGTTCGTGTTGATGTCAGCCACGTCGATTTTATCTAACAACTCAACTAACTGCTCACGTTGTTGCTTTCCCTTGGTCTGCAAACTCGCAGCGTTCACTGAAAATACACCCAAAATTGAAAAATGTGACTATTCACGGCTCTTCAGGCAGCCACCAGCCATCAGCCACTCACCACCATTGATGGGAATCGAATTAATTTTCAACTCCGATGAAACATCGCTAATCGAATCAGACCACGCCACTCGGTTCGTGACCTCCTGCAAGCAGCCGTATGGGGTAAGCAGTATCCCCGGTGCCAACTGAATTGTGGATGATAGCTCATGCGATTCGGTTATGAGTGGATTTGCCGTCAGGTAGAAGGCGCTAGGAGAAGACAATTCAAATCACAATAGATTTTCACACTTGGAGTGAACGAGAAAGAAGTCATACCATTCCTTAGTCACGCAACTGAACTTTTCGAACGGAGTATCCATGAAGGTGCAAATTTCCGTAAGGATTGGTGGTAGGATGTAACGAGATTGTGTTCCACCTGGCATGATAGTCACATCGCTAGACCGCAGTGTGCTGCTGCTATTTAAGGTGGAATCGAAATCCAATTTCGTGCTGCTGAAGACGTTGCCGCCACTTATGTCGAAAGTGCTATTGCTGTCCCCACTGGCGGTGGTGGAGTTGGCGCTGATTTTCATCATCGATGGCATGAAGTTCGTTTGTTCGAGCTGCATGTCACCGAGGAGATGGTGCAGCATATTTTTCGAAAAGAGAATTTTCTCCTTCATCTGATGCAGCTGCATGACCTCGTATTGAATGCGATTGATCGAAGCATCGATTTCGGAATACACCATTTTGATTGAATTGAGGAGAATCTCGTGGTCCTCCAGCTGCTTGGTGCCAACTTCGATTTGGGCTTTACACAGATCGATTTGGGCCAAGATGTAGTCGTTTTGGCCTTTGTTGAAGCTTTTTGTGTTGTACTGGACGATGTAGTTGGAAATTATGTCGTCCACATCCTCGCCGGTGTCGACATTGAAGAGGCTTACTTTGCATTGAACAGCCTCTACAAATTGAGTGTAGGCAGCCGAAAAGCGCTGATTTAGCGAGTGGCTTTCTTGGCGGGCAGCTATGTAGTTTGCCGCTATTCCGATTAGGGAGGCTTTCGCCTTCATAAGTTTAAGGTCGAATGCGCTGAGATTCTCTTTTAGAGGAACCCGCGGATTAGTGTTTAACGTCATAATGTCTTGCAGTTGTTCCTCTTTCACTTTCAGAATTGCATTGAAGATTAGAAAATTGGGAATATTTGCGAAAAGCTTGCGCATTTTCCTCCACATGTCTTCCTTGGCTTCTTGGACTATGTGAGCTGAAAAAGAAACGAGACGAGGTGAAACCACTGATATCAGCCTACTAAGGAGTCACACCATAGACCAACCAGACTATATTAAACACACAAAATAAACCATTCCCGTCATGTACTTACGATTTGAGTTGTTCAAGACCAGCGTGTAGAACGAGTCAAGTTCCTTAAATGCCTCCTGCACTGCGCCAGCTGCAACACTTTCGTTAGCATTTGATGAAGTTAACTTTACTGGCATCGTTGCGATTATGCGTTCCTTGTTAGTCTTTTCTTTTCCAACATCAGTCCTCAATGCATCTCGCTTCACATCAAGCATGTTCACCTTGGCGCGAAGGCAATGCTTTTTCTGCTTTAGACTTATAGTTTGCATATCTAGAAGAAGCCAATTTAGAACACCATTCAAATTTCCAAAAAATCCAATTTATCCACTTTTTGTTTTTATTGAGCTTGCCAGGGAATTGTACTGCGAAGTATATTCGGTAACCTTTGCTTCCAAATCAGCTTTAAATTGGGTGAGATCCTTGATTTTTAAATAGCGCTGCATCTCTTTTGGCAGGAAACTTCGGCTGCAAGCCTAAGTGCAAATGACTACTATAAACGGGGAACGTTAATATAGTTTAACTGAACTTACTGGAACAACTTGATCCTTGAGCTTGTCCATTTTTCTAATCAGAATGTTTTCACGAATTTCTCGAACTTCTTGACGTGGTTTTACACGCTCCAGCATATTGCAGAATAAATCTCGCTGGCGTGATTTGAAAATACTGAATTTTTGAAGAGATATCATAAATTTTATGAATAATTTAGGAAAAACAAATGAATAGTTACGATTTGAGAGCTTCTCTATTTGGCATGTCCTTTTGGGGGAAGCCCAGCTTTGTTGCCCATATTTCAAATGCGAGGATATCATCGCTAAGAGTCATTTGACAATTTTACAAAGTATTCGTTATGAATAAATGGGCAGAAATATTAGAAATTTGCAAAAACCTATGGAGATGTACACAAACACAAATCGTAAATCAAACCAAAACTCAAATTTTAACAGTTCGACGATGACATTTAATAAATTGTAGTAGATTTTAGCAGCAGTAGAGCCGTAAGCCGGTGGAAAGGTGTATAAATGGAATAGAATAGGTGCACCCATTGTCCATGTGCATGGACACACGTTCATGGGCATGACTTTCATTTCTCAAAACGACTTGAAATAAAATTTCTATGGCTGACCGTTTTTTTACATCGTCACTTTCTCACTCAACGCAACTATCAAATTAACTGCAAGGTTCCACATTTCACTTTTATTCGAAATTAATTTTTGTGTTCTACATTTCACTGTATTCGATTTGGATTTCAAAATTTTCGGAATGTGATTTCGAAAATATTAAGGAAGTTTCCGAATTGTTAACTACCGTGAGCGGCGCCATCTGCGGGCAACTTGTTCAAGCATTATATTCCTCAGGGCCATACCTGTTCCAGTTTTTGCAGAGGGGGTGTGACGGATGGATTGAATTCATTATTATTTTCTTACTGGTTTGTGGTCGAGACGCGGGTGGCTTCGAGTAAAATAGATGTGTAGTATATTATATATCATCCTAAATTTGTACCTATCATTCTTTTCTTGTAATTAAATATTAACTAATTTTGTATTTTCGGAAAAATAAAGATTTAAAAATACAATTTAACAATCAGAAGTGGGATTGCATCGAATTTCACAATTGCGTCATCCTTTTTGCAAAATTTCAAGGACAGCAAATGACAGATACTACCAGCGAGGGAGAAAACGAGATAACCATACAGGCGAATTTCGATTCATCGACAATTTTAAATTCAACGACTGTGGAAAATTCCGAGACTGCGAAGATGAGTGCCGACGATCTGGTTAAGTTACTTGTGGATGCGTTGAAGGTTGCTGGCACGCAAAATAATAATGATGCTGATGTCAAATATCAAATTATGCCAGACTTCAACAAAACTATAAGTAATTTTAATGGGAAAGAGAAAGATTACGAGGCAATTGATTGGATACATTCCGTAAGTGCTGTGGCGGATTTGAACAGATGGTCGAACGAGTTTCGTCTGGAATGTGTGAGGTTGCATCTGGTTGGAGCTGCGAAGAGTTGGTACAATTCGTTAACCATAACTACGTGGGATGAATTCAAAAAGGAGTTCGAGAAAACGTTTACAAGTCCTTTGGATACCGCTGACAGATGGAAGATGTTGCTGGAGAGAAAACAAAGAAGAGGCGAAGAGATCATCGATTATTTCTTTGAAAAAGTCCGGATGTCAAACGATCTAAAGCTAAGTTTCAAAGAGATCAAAGTACAAGTCATTGAGGGTATGCTGTCCAGGGAGCTGAAACAATTTTTGTTATGTCGTTCTCATGACAACACAAATGATATGGTACGAGACATCAAGAGCTATACGCAGATAATGGGAGTGCCTGATCCAGTCAAGAAATATTCAAGCGAGTTCAAAAGTGAGTACAAGAGTCACATCACACCAGAGAAAAATTGCAGCATTTGCAAAAGTAGTGGACACAGCGACGATTTTTGTACTAAGGGTAAGTCCAAAAATGATATTAAATGTTTTCGATGTCTTGCTCCAGGGCATTATAAGAGTGAGTGCAAAGTGCAAGTCACGTGCATTCGTTGCGGAAAACAAGGACATATTGTCAAAAATTGTCCAGAGAAGAAAACTGATTTTCGTACGCCGAGTGCAGCACCGAATGTTGAATTGCGAAACAAAACTACTTTAATAAGTTTATCTGAAGGGTCTGCTAAAGATTTGAAATATTATCAAACAGCTAAGTTGAATGGTCACGATTTGAAAGCATACATCGATAATGGTAGCAAATGTGTTATGCTTAAAGATTCATATGCGAAGAAACTTAATATCCAGTATGACAAATGCTCAGAAACGATTTGTGGTTTTGGTAATGGTAGGTTGACTTCATTGGGAATTTTCGAAGCGAATTTGCAAGTCGATCAAGCGGAGGCAAAGGTGAAAATACATGTTGTGCCAGATGAGTTCTTGCAAATTCCCTTGTTGATAGGACAGCCGTTCACCGAAATTGAATACATCACCATTGTCAAACGAGGAAACAACATTCGAGTATTTGAAGAGCGACAAATTGTGGACGAGGAGTGTTTCAAAGATTTAGTAGTTCCACCTTTACCTAAGCAGGAGATCAAATTATGGGCAGAAAAAGAAACCGTAATTCCAGCTGGCTACATTGGATTTATTACTGCGTGCGTCGATATAAAACAGGATGCTGATGTTTATATTGAAGGCGGATCAAATCGTGGAGGATCAATAATTCCTAGCTGCATTGTGAATGTTCGGGACGACGTCAATATTCCAGTTGTAAACATGAGTTCCAGAGAAATTGTTTTCGAGAAAAGAGTTACACTAGCCAGAGGTCAGCTATGTGTTGAGGATTCGAGATTTGTTAACGAAGATGTCTGCAATCCGGAAAACTGTGAGTACACTGCATTATTGTCTGTTTTTGAGCATTCGTTTTTGGAGATGGTAGATATAAATCCTAATGTTTCGCCAAGCGTACGAGAAAAATTGTTAGCGACATTAATTCAGTTTCGAGATTGTTTTGCCATAAATAACAAAGAGTTAGGTTGCACAAAAGAGGTCGAGTTTGACATTGAGCTTGATTCAGATGTTCCTGTAGTCTATCGTCCGTATAGGTTGAGTCACAGCGAGAGAGAGTTCGTGAGAGGGGAGATGGAGGAGATGAAAGCCGCTGGTATTATTCAGGATTCAGTATCCAACTATTCAAGTCCGATACTCATTGTCAAAAAGAAGGATGGAAGCAAGCGTATTTGTATTGACTATCGTGCGCTTAACAAATTAACGAAAAAAATGAAGTACCCGCTTCCAATTCTGAGCGACCAGATTGACACCCTGAGTAATAAGAAATGGTTCTCAATGCTTGATATGAAAAGTGGATATTACCAAATCCCCGTAGGCAACAAGTCGCGTCACTTAACAGCGTTTGTGACTCCCGATGGGCATTTTGAATTCCTACGGATGCCATTTGGGGTATGTAACGGCCCACCGATGTTTCAGCGTCTTGTCAACAAGGTTCTTGGTCCATTGAGGCATACTATTGCTTTAGCTTACTTTGATGATATTCTGTGTCCAGCTGAGAATGAAGAAGAGGCTATAGAGAATTTGACAACAATTTTTGAGTGTTTGCGCAGAGCTGATTTAAAGTTGAATTTAAATAAATGTAAATTTTTGTACAACACAGTGGAGTATCTTGGATTTCAGATAGGTAATGGAATCGTAAAGCCTAACGCGAGAAAAGTAGACAGTGTAGCTGATTTTCCACCGCCATTAAATGTCCATCAAGTAAGACAATTCATTGGATTGACGAGTTACTTCCGATCTTTTATTAAGGATTTTGCTTTGATCGTGAGACCCTTAACTCAACTTACTGCGAAGGATGTCAAGTGGAACTGGGGAGATGCAGAGAGTACGGCTTTCGAGACTTTGAAGAAGAAATTGGTTGAGCGGCCCGTATTATGTTTATATTCACCGGAAGCTAAGACAGAAGTACACACGGATGCGTGCAAGGATGGTCTTGGAGGTGTTCTTTTGCAACTTCAGAACGACGGCAAATTGCATCCAGTTGCTTACTGCAGTAGACAGACGACAAAAGAAGAATCAAAATATCACTCTACAGAGCTTGAAGCGTTGGCAGTTGTTTGGACTTTGGAGAAGTTTAGAGTTTACTTGATCGGCCTGGAGTTCGTTATCGTTACCGACTGTAATGCTGTAAGGAGTTCATTGACGAAGAGACATATCATTCCGCGAATAGGACGTTGGTGGTTGAAGCTGTTGGAGTATAAGTTCGAGATTCAGCACAGACCTGGTGACAGTATGAAGCATGCTGATGCGTTGAGCCGTAATCCGTTTCAAGAGGCTGAGGAGACTGAAACTGTTGCTGATTTAGTTTGTCTTTATTCAATACTTAACGAATATGATTGGTTAGTCATGTTGCAGAAAAGCGAGCCGAGAATCAACGAGATCGCGGATATACTGAAAAAGAAGAACAATCTAAGCAAAGCTGAAAAACAAATTCACACTGAGTTCGAGTTGATTGATGGTCGAGTTTTTAAAAAAGAGGACAACGAGGTAAAATGGTATGTTCCAAAAAGAGCTAGGTGTCAGATCGTTACGAATTGTCATAACAAATTTGGACACGTTGCTTTTGATAAAACGCTTGCGAAGATAAAGGAGAAGTACTGGTTTCCTAGGATGAGAAGATACGTGAAGGGTTTCATCGGTTCGTGTATGGAGTGCCTGTATCATAAACAACCTGGTGGCAAAAAGCAAGGGTTCTTGCATTCAATCGATAAAATCGGAATACCATTCCACACATTACATGCTGATCATCTTGGTCCTTTCGTTCGAAGTTCTAGAGGAAATCAATATGTGTTGGCGATTATAGACGGATTCACCAAATTCTGCATTCTTAAAGCTGTACGAGATGTGAAGTCACAGACTACCGTCAGGGTTTTCGAAGACATTATCAGCATTTTTGGAGCACCAAACCGATTGATTACCGACCAGGGTACTTCCTTCACAGGTAAGATATTTGAGAAAATGTGTGAAGAGAAAAACATAATTCACATTAAGAACGCGACAGCGACACCGAGGGCCAATGGCCAAATAGAGAGGGTCAACCGAAGTATAACACCTATGTTGGCAACATTGAGTCAAAAACAGGATGGTTCCGATTGGGATCAGTTTGTAAATGTTGTACAATGGAGCCTAAATAATACAGTTCATGCAACTTTGAAGAAGACACCGTTCGAGGTTCTATTCAATTATAATCCGAGAGGCATCGATGGAGTTCCGATTGATGATGAATTCAAACGGGACCAAAGATTATCCGATAATATACACGAAGTGAGGGAGAGTTTATGCAAAGTCATCAAGCAGAATCAGGAGTACCAACAGAAGACGTACAATAGTAAGAGATGTGAGGCTGCAGTATTCGTTCCTGGAGATTTCGTGATGGTAAAACGTACTTATGGCGCTACTGGTGATTCACAGAAGTTATTGCCTAAATATAAGGGGCCCTACATCGTGACGGAGGTTTTGCCAGGAGACAGATACCGAGTTCAGGATATTCCCGAAATGCAGAGATCTCAGAAGTTTTATAACGGCATAGCAGCAGTTGACGATATGAAGCGAGTTCCGACCGAGAATATAGAGTCAAGCGAAGAAGACAGCGTCGAATCAGAGGAGTCTGATCATCGAGTACCAACGAATCAACGACCAACTAGAGTTAAGAAGAGACCAGCGCATTTTGAAGATTTTGACTTGGAGTAATCGAGGGCGATTAAATAATAGAATGGCCGAATGTTAACTACCGTGAGCGGCGCCATCTGCGGGCAACTTGTTCAAGCATTATATTCCTCAGGGCCATACCTGTTCCAGTTTTTGCAGAGGGGGTGTGACGGATGGATTGAATTCATTATTATTTTCTTACTGGTTTGTGGTCGAGACGCGGGTGGCTTCGAGTAAAATAGATGTGTAGTATATTATATATCATCCTAAATTTGTACCTATCATTCTTTTCTTGTAATTAAATATTAACTAATTTTGTATTTTCGGAAAAATAAAGATTTAAAAATACAATTTAACAGAATCGATCGAAATTCAGAACACTGAAAACGAATTCACTTGATTTGCAATTTCGATTTCACTTGATTTCTGGAACCTTGCTGTAAGATTTGTATCGAAATCCAAATGGCGCGGATAAGAACCATTATACCTTCATGACCATAAAGGGCATCTTCATTTTTCTAAACGCTGGCTGTAACTATTTAGTGCCTTGTGCAAGAACCACAATATGCCGGCGTACTTGTGTTTATACTCATCGTCTGTCTTGCTTTATTTGACTGATCTTGTCGTGCAGTATTTGTACACTCTTATCGCTTTATTTTGTTGAATAAAAAACAATTTATTTATAACAATTTTATTTAAAAAACGTTAACACTTTTATATTAGTTAGTAAGGAGTTTTTGCATGTGACCTTTTAGATTTCATTTTTAAATTGTTGGCTCCGCTCTTTGCGGCAGACTGATCGACTGTTGATGGTGACCAGAGTGTTACGATTCCACTTTCTCCTGCGGTGACCAATAAGTTTGACTAAAAGTAAATAAACATTTTATTTGTTGCAAACTGCCTTCAGCATTTGCTTAACCTGTCAACAGACTTACCTGAGGTTCGTATATGCTTTCCCTGATGATTTGCTTATTGCCATCAAAGTCGCCGTGAGGTACGAGTTTTTTGTTTTGCAATTGAATAGACCGCACAACCTCTCTAAAAAAGCCGGACAAACATTTATTCGCGTCGAACAGAGCCATATCGAACTCACCCTTTATTATAATTGGAAGCTGCCAACAGGAACATTCCTCCGTCCGCCAAGTTGTGACAGGAAACCAGATTACAATTGGTAGCAGACTTTCTTTTTATTGCTTCTGTAATGTGGGCTCGTTCAAACTTTGCCACCAGATCACTTTCCACGCTTTCATACGAGTTGAAGTCATTCGTGTGTGTTATGCACGAGATGATGTCCTTTTCGTAAACGTCTTTATGCCTAGAATTGTTTAAACTAATCAAAACCGACATAGGGACAACTTGAGATCCTACCAATTCAATTTGTGAACACTGCTATTAGTGTTTAATGTCGACGTTAAGGCATCATCTTCTGAACTCGCAGATATATCGAAAACGTTTATTAAACCGTCAGTCGATCCTGTACACATCAAATCCGGATTTGTTGGATGAAACTTTACATCAGTAACATCGTCCTGATGACTCTCCCAGTAACTACCCATTATTGTGTTTTGTCGAACATCGAAGAACATTAGATATACGTTCTGCATGATTTTCTCTGTACCCATGCAGATAACGCGTTCATTTGCGTTGACATCAAATGAAGTGATGGGTTTCTTGGTGCAATCAGCTCGATCTGGCAAAAAAAAAAGTGTTAGATAATATCGACACATACCAAATCTCTTGGATTCTTACCTTCAAACTTTTGTTGCACCATACCCGTTCGCAAATCATACAAACCGACATCACCATTAGTGCTTCCAACAAGCAAAATGTTCCCCGTCTCATCGAGAAACCGAACTCCACATATAGCGCCATCACTTGCCAATGCAAGAGGATCGTTGTATGGGCGCAATAGCCCACGATTACTGTTCATGTCGAAAATCTGTACACTGTTGTTCGAGAGTCCAGCAGCAATCCTATGGAACGATCTATTGCAACAAATTGACAGTATGTCGTTAGAAACAATCCTATGTATCAAGCTTTATAAAACTTACTTATTACCACATAACTTTAGGATGTAGACTTTCTTCAGTGACACAGCACATTCGTCAGTAATTTTGTATTTCACTGGAAAGGCATTTTCAATCTCAAACTTACTACAAGTGTCCTCGTCAACAATAGCATCTTCTTCGTCGGAACTCGATTCGGGTTCTGAAAGAAAGTTCGTTAATAATACAGTAGTATTATACTTGTGGCTTTTTACCAACGAATACCTCTTCCTTTGGCATTTTTATTATTTAAAAAAGTTGTAAAATGAGAAAAATAGAAAACAATTTAAAAATAAACAAGTTTGCAGAAGAATTTCTGACCAATTGAGATTGAGAACTGGCACTGAAAGTGACACTTTCATAATATTCCTTCGCACGTGCAGAAAATCGTCCTAGAACGAAATGACCGTATTGTAGTAGATGTCAGGTTAGTTCGTTTTGATTTACCTACAATTTGCTGAATTCCAGATCACATTATACAGTGTTTGGACTTACGTTAGGTACCCATACTACGAGATCATCTGTATGGTAAATCCCTTCATTTAGACAAGTTTAAGCCTCAAGATTAAGTTGAAGAAATTTAAAATTAATCCTGAGCCAAGATTCCGTAAAATGAAAACTATCGAACGATATCGTTTTCACTAAACCTGTCTCTATCATATCTGTGGCAATAGACAGAGACTGCGCTATTGTCGAAACGATATCGTTCGATCGTTTTCGTTTTACGAAATCTGGCCCCTGATGTGTTTCCACTAAAAAATTAATTAATTCGAAGTTACACCAGGGTCCCGTTCCAAGTTGCTTATATCTATATAAGAACAATATTCGTTGATTTGGTTACTTTGGGAACTTGGGACGTTTTTATTACCTACTAATGAGGCTATTGACATACTATACATGGACTGCTAGCAGCCAATTTTTCGTTGAAGCAAACGTAAGCACTGGCCGCGTTCCATTGACCGCTAGATGACTAGCGCGCATGCCAAACTCCATATAAACAAAATTGACATTTCATCATTTGCGCTAGAGTTCTAGCACATAGTGGTCAATGGAACGCGGGCAATAGCTCTTTTGGTTCACGGCGGAGAGAAACGAAAACACTCAAATGTCATCGAGCAATTCGTGAGTGTTGAGTTATAGAACGTTTGAAATAATTTGAATGAGTCGTTATTTTTGCGCAGTTGCAATGTTTCTACAATGGATAGCACTGTGGTCTATGTAAAAAATAGCAATGGCGAGCAGAGGTTGAAACCTCTTTCCTACTTTCGCCGCACTGAACCAAAAGGGCTAGTGCTTATGTTTGCTTCATTTTTCCTGGCAGGTTTGTATGAAACTGACATTTCACTAGCAGCCCATGTATAGTATTTCAATGAATAAGGTTCTTTATGTGCACGAATATATGTTCGGCTTTAAATATTTAAAGTGTTTCATGAAAATTCAAATTCCTAAGTAAAATGTATGTTGTAGGTATTAAAAAAAAGACCTAAATTGACGCAAGAGCAGCTTCAATCTACTACATTTAACAACTGTTGCCCATTGAACTCATCCACCTATTATGACGTTTATTTCTTTTTCTAGTCAAATCAAATTGGATATTTTCAACGTCAGCCCCTTTGTTGCTTGTAGTAGGAATTGAAGCCTTTCGTAATTTCCTTGTTTATTTAAAAATTCTATCAAATTGTAGATACTTTCGCAATTATCATCATGGCTGTAGAAAGTTTTAACATCGAAAAAGTTTTAGAATTATTCCAAGCGAGCCTTAAAGACGAAGATGACATTCTTTTAGATGAATACCTTCTAGGATTCGAGGAAATCAATAGGTATTTGATTTGTTTTCCGCCCAAAACCATAATTAAGTTAATTTTCTACTTGACAGATTTTTCCATCTTATGGGAACAGTATTTGGCTTCGTCAGCAGTGATGTCCGCTCAAAAATAGATATCCTCGCTGACTTTCGTAAAAATGAAAATAGTCACAAATTCATTTCATTCAAAACAATGATAGAATACGAACAATCATCGGGGCTGCTAAACAACACTGGCTACGTGTCGGGTAGTCGAACTCTCCTACGTTTGCATAGAGGCTTAGGTAAGACATGCACCAGCTCTTTATCTTTATTTATCTGCGACATTTATGCAACAAGTTTTCATTATCAGTACCAATTTGTATTTCTATTTGTTATCGGTAAACAGAATTTGTACACGAGTTCCTGCTCAAACTGGGGGAACTAGGCGAATGTGATAAGAGCGCAAGTTGCTGTAAGCACGCTTACAATGATACTTTGGCCAAACATCATCCTTGGTTGATACGAAACGGAGCACTCGTTGCCATGTATGCGATGCCAACCAAGGGTGAACTGCTAAAGCGTGTGGGAGTGAGCTCCACTCGTGCTACCGAAATACTGCCCGAGATGCTAAAGGCCACTAAAGTTGTGCACAATCGAACGGAGAACCTTTACACTGTGTTCGATCTGCATTCACTGCCGTAGATGCCTGATACATATCGATACCACCAACAATTGTTTAACATTATATTCAAAGAAGTACATACATTCCGCGGAGATGTTTCAGTTGCAATTTAATTTACATAATAGAACTCAGGCTATGTGGCTATTACACAAAGTATTTATTATCTCTGTGTGGTAGAGATGCTATGCTACTAATCTCTTCCTGTAGGTATAACTGTTCGTGTTTGTATTCCTTGTTTCTCTTGCTTTATTTGGCTGTTCTTGTCGCTAGTATTTTTACAATCTTGTCGCTTTATTTTGTCGTATATTAAGTATAACAGTTGTAAATTAGAGAAAACAATTTATTTATAATAAAACAATTTTATTTATGCAAACATTGCATACGTGTAAAATTTTATATCACGCTAGTAGGGGGTTATTGTATGTGACTTTTTCGATTTCGCTTTTAGATGGTTGAGTCTGCTCTTTGGGGCGGGCTGGTCGGCTGTTAATGGTGATCAGAGCGTGTAACCCACGAAGAGCCATTACACCCGCTCAAAGTCACTGTATGGTGTGCTGTTTTCGCTGGAGGAGTCATCGGACCTTTTTTCTTCGAAGACGTCGCGGGCCAAACGGTTACTGTGAATGGTGAGCGCTACAGAGCAATGATCAACGAGTTCTTTTTGCCGCAACTTGAGGCGCAGGGACATAAGGCCCAGGGACATAAAGCCCAACTTTTATTTTTGGGGCTTATGTCCCACTTGGATGGGACATAACGCCGAAATTCAATTTGGGCCTTAAGTCCCACCCAAATGAGACTTAAGTCCCATACATTTCTTTTGGGATTTATGTCCCACTCAACCTATTTCTTAAGATAAGCTTAGATAATTCAGATAGATAGAAGAGCACGTACTAAATAAGTATAACGAGTACAACAGATTTTTAGCTCGGTTGTCTTGGTAAAGTTTTAAAAATGATTTATATTTACAACTAAAATACAGTTACTAGCAGTTTGCGAAAAGTAATGCAAACGAAAACCGCCACGAAGTCTTTTGGAAATAAAGGAATCATTTGCAAACGGAAACGTTTTGTTAAGCTACGGCATGTCGAGGTATGATAAAAAAATTGTTTTACTTAAGAACACGATTTTAGAAAGCCAATTTGGATACACCATAATTCCCGGCATCTAAAATCGCTGAGTAAATTGAAACATTGCCTCAATCAGAACGACATTTTAAGTTGGTAGCATATTTAATGTTCGTCCATCCTGTGAATGCAGGCAATTATTAATTGTGGTGTATAATATATCCCATGCGGAACATGTAATGTGAGTAGCTACTTTTTAGTTTTATTTTCTAGAAAAGGAAATAAACTTATAAAATTCTAGGTTTTGACAATTTGAGAAAATAAAACTAACAAAATCGCGCGATTTTTTTAGTTTTATTTTCTCAAATTCTCAAAAACTAGAAAAGAAAACAAACTTATAAAATTCTAGTTTTTGAGAATTTGAGAAAATAAAACTAACAAAATCGCGCGATTTTTTTAGTTTTATTTTCTCAAATTCTCAAAAACTAAAAAAGAAAACAAACTTATAAAATTCTAGAAAAGAAAATGAACTTATAAAATTTGAGAAAATAAAATTAAAAAATTTCTCTTCTCAAACAATAACCTGCGGTATTTGTTTCGAGAGTCATAGAAACATATTACTTCAACCCTACAACCGTTGCAAGATGTGTAGTTGTAGCTGTTTTGCGAAGATAAACGAAGAAGCAATCGCTAATAAGAATAAATTAATATGTCCATTTGGCCGGCAGATAATTAAAAACATATCTTTTGTTTACTTTTAAAGTTTGTTTGTTCGAAGACTAATTTAAATCCAGAATGTTTTGCTAAATAGTATTTCTTCGAAAATTTGGGAGTTATGTCCCATCTTCGACAACAAAATTTTGGAACTTATGTCCCACTTGGGTGGGACTTAAGGCCCAAATTCAATTTCGGCCTTATGTCCCACTCAAGTTGGACATAAGGCCCAAAAATAAAAATTGGGCTTTATGTCCCTGGGCCTTATGTCCCTGCACCGCAACTTGATGAATTGGGATTGGAAAACATGTGGTTCCAACAGGACGGTGCAACGGCACACACTGCACGTGCCACAACCGACATGCTGAAGGATGCATTTCCCGGGCGCCTAATCTCCCGTTTTGGCGATTTGCACTGGCCAGCAAGATCGCCTGATTTGACCGCTCTAGACTTCTTTTTGTGGGGCTTTTTGAAGTCGCGGTTTTATGTCAACAAGCCTCAGACTCTTGCAGCTCTTAAAAACAATATCCGTCAAGAATGTGAGGACCTATCGCCGGAAGTTTTGGCCAAAGTGATGGAAAATGCCATAAAAAGGGCTCAAATGACAATCAACTGTGGCGGCGGCCATTTACATGACATCATATTCTCGACTTGATGTAAACAAAATTAAAAGACCAAATAAAAATAATCCACAAGAAGAATCAAAGTTTTTCATTTTTTTTTTAAATTACAGCCAAAAAACATCGGAAGGTTATTTTTGCGCCACCTTGACGTACCTATGCGTTTATTTGCAAATCAATCAATCGATTCACGATACCTGACTGAACCACATGCATTCGAGAGGAGAACAAAAGCTACATTGTTTTCCCGCCTTCTGATATCATTTTTATACCAATTTGTTTCTCATATCACAGGAAAGCAAAGCAAGCGTTTCAAATCAAATTTTAAATAATCTGTCAATTTTCAGGCGAGATTCTCCTACGAATTTTTCGAGTTTGAGAACTACATTGAATAAAAATACGTAAAAATTCGTAAGATTTAAAAGTAAAGGAACAGACCTTGTGAAATACTGTAGAAAGTAAAAGGGAATCGAAAAGGTGAAGTGAAACTCAATTCCGACATTTTCCACGATAGGGGTGATATCTAAACTGTTTAGGTCAGCTGTATGTTGTTAGTCAAACGTACTTAATTCACAAGACATCAACAAGATCCAACCAATGAAAATTCGCTTTTGCTTTGTGAGTAAATTAAAACCAATTTTGAACTTGCTCTTCACTTCTCGATATAAAATCAACCTTGCATTTGCCCCAACTTTGGAGTTTTGGGCAAGTTGCGCCCAAGCTGTTTATTAAAATTTTAACTGCTGCTGGTGAAATAACTGTCGATTAAAATCGATGATTTAAACGCTCCGCATTAGTAGGTATGTATAGAACTTGTAAATCATTTTATTTTCATAATAGTACATACAATTTTTACAATAATTTCACTATTACCTCTTTAAAGATAGCAATTAAAAATGCGCAACTAAAATCCGGGGTGTGTGCTAAGATTTTGGGTCATGATTGAACCTACATATACAGCGAATATTTAAATTTCTACCATGCAACATTCTAACACTTAGATTTCTAAAAATAAATTAGTTATATGTTAAAGATTGCTTTATGATATCCACAGGTCTTAAGCTTTCGACAAACCCTCCCACCGATCGGGTACGGTATAAAAATATCGATCCATTGCGTCTGTGAAACGCTGCTTGTAGCGTTCTGGTGAAATTACGGTGGGCAGCTTGCCCATTCCACCACCTAGTATTCCCGTCTGCTTGACGAACGATTCCACACGCTTGTCGAAGGTAAATGTGCGTATGTAATCTAGAAGACAAAATAATTTATAGAGAGTGAAGTTATTTCGCGTACAAGTAGATAGTTACCGATGATTCCCAACACCAACATACTGTCCTTGTTGTTCAAACCGACCAGGAGCGAGTAGTCCATTACTTGGTTCTTTTCTAAAAATGACGAATCGCGGTTGATGGCATCCTTAAGTACTGATTTGCTGTGTGACAACACATAGAGCGGCTTTGACCAAGACACTATAATCAAATAATAGAAGAATAATGAGTGAAGACGAAGAAGAAAGTAAAATTCGAAGAGTTTCCGCCAACCAACTCACTTTGAACTAAATTCTCATCCAACAAGACAATCTCACCACTCTGGTTCGTCGGATCGACGAGTCGATTCCTCTCCGAGCCCTTCAAATCGAATTTGTTCTTGATGTCACAATCGTAAAACAGATTTTCCATAACCAGCATTCCCTTCTCTTGGAACGAACTGCATGAAAGGACAGGGATAATAAAATGTTGTTCCCCCAAATTCATGACAACTTACTCCTTCTTCTTGATGCTGACCTTGAAGACGCCGAAAATCTTCGCCAACAAAGTCGGATGGTTGTGCTGTTGGCACTTGACAACGTAATCGAAATAGTTCGGCGCAAAGTTCTCAAAGATGGCAATGTCGGTCTTGGTCATTTCCTTCAAAACGAACCGATCGTCGAGAGTTTTGCTGAATTTTGAACCGCTTTTGCCACCTCTCGCCTCCCATTGCATGCTGCGGCAAAGCGATCGCGCCAAGAATATCCGAGTGTCTTCGATCTCCGACTGCAGTTGGGCATGCTCGTCTTTGGGCTGTTCGCTCGTCTGAACCGAGGGGTCACTTGCTTTGCGCACGATCTCCAATTCTGAGTTCGAACCCTTCTGTGTGACTTTGAGTTCTTCACGCTTTTTAGCGTGTTCAAGGTCCTTAAACAGGCTTCTGCCCATTTTGGGGACTTTAAGTGCGTTGGCGCGCATCAAATCGAACTCCTTGGCGAAGTAGATCCGGCAACTGAACTGCGTAGAGCTGTCCTGGAATGCGATATCGATGTGAGAGTTTGATTTCGTCGGCTTCTTCTCGTCTTCAAAGGGTTTTGGTGGTGGCACCTCCTTGTCATCTGATTCTAGGGATCTTAAGTGGAAAGTGAGTTAGAAACACGATGCAATTAAGAGATAACTCACCCATCATTCGACTTTCGCTTTGGGTTGGGACTATTTGAAGGGGCACTGTTAATGATAACACTGCTCACAGAATTCATGTCCATTAAACGAATGTAGTCATTCGAAGTCAGTGCGTACGCGATAATAGAGCTCAGATCCTGATCTTGAACTAGTATGGGGAATGCTCCCAGTTGCAAGGTTAAATGCTCAACCGGCTTAAATGGAGACTGCAGTAGGTATGCCGTTCCAGTGGACGGCAGCAAATGGCTCAACATCTTCTTGATGCTCTTCTTGTCGTTCGCGTGCTCCTGCGTCTTGCTTTTCTCTACCTGTGGCAGGCTCTGCTCGTCCGAACTACCCTCAGTACGAATGGCTTCCTCTTGGGACTCACCTTTTTGTTCACCAGTTGGCGACTCCAAATCGGATCTCAAATCCTCGGTGCATATCTGTCCGGAATCGATCTGTTGACCGGAGTCGTGCTTGTGCAGGGACTTCAACTGTACGGCCATCTCATGTAGCCTTGGACTCCAGGCGTCGATACTCTCTGCCAAGGCACGCTTCGCCATCAGCATGCCGTCATTAATATCATAGGAGTTTGCCTCCTTTTCCGTCAGAAGTGTCTGAACGATTTCCACTTGCTTGCGGAAGTTAAACTGATCGATTTGGAGAGCAGTCTTCAGGCTGGCTATACTGGTCGAGTCATCATCTGTCGCAAGGTCGGCGATTCTCTCGTGAATCTTGGAGTAAACTTCGTGACCCGTCATTGAGAACCGCTTGATGTCTTCCAGCACTTGAAAACTTTCAAAGGGCTTCGGCTTCTTCAGATGGACGACAAGTGGCGGCAAGTTAATCTCCCACACTTCAATGGGCGAGTACATAAACTTCGCTCCTATACCGTGGTAGCTAAAGTAGTGGATATAGTCGCGGTGGAGCGAGTGACCACATTCGGCTTTGTCTTTTTCAATGCTGTTCTCGTCGTTGAAGGGACGCCTCTTGTAAGCGTGACCGTAAAAGCGAAGTTCCAGGTACTTGGCGAACGACAAACATTTAGTTGTTTCTGATATCGGAACACTGGGTGTCATCTCGTTGCAAATCGAACACCACGAGGTGAAGTAGATGCGATTTGGGTCATTTTTGCTTGTGTCCTCGTTAAGAAATACCTGAACGCAGCCCATGGAATGGACATATCTAAAATGAAAGGAGCATAGTCAAGCCCTGACATAGGAATGCCTGCAATACCTACCTCCTTACGTGATCCATCATGGGCAGATTGCACAGCGGACAGATGTAGGAGACCCTGAAGCAATAACGCATCAGGAATTGTCCCAACATAATGTCCTGCTGGCCGTAGAATTTCATGTCCAATAGCGTCGGTTGGGTGCAAAACGACGACGCTTTTGGGTTGAAGTAGAAGCTGCAGAAAAGCACTGGAAGACGTTGGTGATTCTCCAAGTCCAATGCGTCCTTGTACACCTGGTCCTCGTTGATCTTCCGCGGCTTTTGATATGATTCACGGCGCTTCAGCTTCATCACTAGAAACAGATAACTCGTCAGGTCGAGTGGGACATTGAATGACACTTGGACTTACTCTTCGCCTTCTTGGGATACCTTCCTCCGAATGATCGAAACTCTGCCAGCAAGGTCTGCAGCTCACGATTGTCGCTAGGAGCTGTGATTTTCGTCGTCAAAAACGCATGCGGTGGATTCAGCTGCACCGAGTCTTCGGTGACTTCATGCGCCTCAGTTTCTGTCGACGGTGGTTTCTCATTTGACGCTGTCGACCATTGTTTTGAAAAGTACAGCTCTTTTGGAAAGTGGGGACGCAAGGCGCACTTCCTTCCTGGTTCGGTCTCCAAATAGGGCAGAGGGAATGTTAGGAACGGTGAGACAGAGAGAATCGTTGAGCTCAATGCTGTGCGAAAGCGGTTGTCATAGGGCGTCTCAACCGCCAGCTCGACGATCGATGATTCAGGCGAGAGTTTGTTCGGCAGTTCAGCCGAACGAAGGGGATCTGTAAAATCACTGACATCCTCGATCATGACAAGTTTTTCTTCAGATTTACGCTCGATGAGCTTTTTTGCAAGTTGTACAGGCTTGTCAGTGCAATCGGTGGTCTCAGTAGGCTTTTGGTCGAGATTTTGACGCAACAATGCATCGGATTCAACGTCGTCTGATGGGCTTTGTTCTTTGGAGTCGAAGATCGAAGGCTTCGGAGAGAGTGGACGTGCAAATTCGTCCAGTAGGAAGGACATTTCCAGTCGCCAGTTGTATCTACGGGTAGAGCGGTAATTATGTACATTTAAAAATCTGAAAGATACCAGCTTACCTCGCATAGACAAGAAAAGACGCCACCTTCTTGACCTTGGCCAGCTCTGCATTAGTACCGCCACGCAGTAGACACGTGTAGCCCCTCGGACTGGAGAGTTTTTCAAAGTACATCAGTGTTTTCGTTGATCCTACCAACACATTCATTTAAACTAAAAAACCATTCCTACAGCCAATGCCACCAACTTACCATATCCATCGTCAAAGCTCTTGATGTAGAACGCATCGCACACGCCGAGCTTCGGCTTTCTGATGTTCGACTCAATCGATGACACAATGTCACACTGCAGCGCCTTTGACAGTCGCTCCATGACAGATATTTTCACATCCAATACCAAAGTAATCCCCTGCGATCGAAGCATGTCCTGAGCTATGCCCGCGACATTCTTATGCACAAGTACAACGTTTGGTTTGAAGCTCATAATCCTTGCAGTCACATTGCGAAGGTACTCCTTTTCTTGCAGCAGTACTGTGGAAATGCTTACGAATTTACCCTCTACCCGCTCGTAGACAATCGGACATTGCAAGAGCAAAATTCTTGGTCGATCCACCCTCGTAGCCATGTCCTTGTGAGCGACATTTTTCGAGAAAACTACTCCGCCGACTATGGTGCACTCATGACGCTTGCCGCCAGGAACCTTCTTAAAGTTCACGTAGTTCCGTATGTCCATCAGCTCGTTGGTGCAGTATTCAGGCTTGAAGTGATTCGCCGCGCCACAGCACAGCGGAGTGAGGACCTTGGACCAGCGCTGGTCGAGGTTGGAATTTCGCAGCATTTGCGTGAGCAACTGGTCTTCATGATCGCAGTAGGACTCCAACAGCTTCGATGTTGTTGTTGTGGATCGTATTGAGTTCTCCAGTTCCACGTCTTTCACTGACTGAAAACTCAGACTTACATCGAGCGATTTCGGCGGCTGTAGCTCGTTGTCGTACTGTGGACTCGGTTCATTTTGCACACCCGTGCTTGTCTCACTTTCCACGTCGAGCTCAGCTATGCCGGATGACATCACATCCGGTCGTTTTGGAGCGAACTTGTAGTGCAAAGTTTCATCAAAGTCCGTTTGATCCGAGTCTGGGACGATAGGCAGGAGGAAACCTGCTGCCAGCATTGCGCTGAGAATAGCAATCGCTTGCACTTTGTTGGAAGACTTTTGATTGGTGTTCAGAAAGTCAATGAGATCAGTGCCGCAATTCTGTGTCGGCAGAAGGCGAATCATCTCTTCGTAGAGCGTTATTAGGGAGTTCGACTGTTGGAGGATATTCTTGCGATCGGCGTTGGAAAGACTGCTGCTTTGGTTCGATACGAAACGCTCCTCCTGGTAGCCAACGGAGACCTTCCGAGTTAGATTGATGCGGGGTTGTAGGCTTTCATTCGATTCTGCGCTTTGCGAGAGCTTACTCGAGAGATCCTCTTGCAAAGCTTGCAGGTCCGACTTGAGGTCAACTGCGATATTGGGCGACTTTAAGTAGCTCAAGACAATTTTCGAACAATAGTTGCACACCTTCAAGTCACCTGGAAACCAATGTAATAAGCAAATGCAGAGACGATACCAATTTTACACTCACCAGAGCACATGATGATGGTGCCAGGGACCACTTGATTGCAGCACTTGGAGCAGAATATCTGCCCGCAGAGACGACAGTGGTGCTTTCTCCGGAATGCGGAAAACTTCTGTGTACAATCGTAGCACTCCTTGGCCTTGGCATCGGGCATCCAGAACCGCTGCAGATCGGTGTCTTTGTAGTTTCGTAGATTCTGTAAGGACACCCCAATAAGCAGCGCACAATCAACACAATCGACTCACTTACGCTATTCTTTGCGGCGACAATGTTGCTAATTCGCTTCAAGACGTTCACCATGGTTCTACCCTCAATTGCTTCCGCTGGTGCGTCATCCATCTTCTCTCCAGATTCGCTGATTTCTTCGGTAGTTGTCGATTCTGAACCATCCTGATTTGACTGCGAATTTCCAGCTTTGTTGGCCGAGCTCAGACTTGAGGACGAACTATTGCGCGAAATACTCCCGACGTCGGTATAGAAAGTACTGTGCGATGATGATTTTGGGACATTAGGTGGTGCTACCACGCTACCAGTGGGAGCGTCGTTCACGGTGTTGTAACTAGCGTTGTAGGCATTTTGAATTTTATTCACGAATTTGCTGAGAAACGTTTCGGGTTCCTCTTCGAAATCGCGAGCGAATTCGGTCAGTTTGTGCGGCGAGTGGAGATGTTGATTCATTATTTATATGTGTAAAGTATTCTGTATGATATTTGATTTGTTTGTAATTAGACTCCGGTTAGGTTGAGTTGATCGCTGAAACCAGATTCGGGGGCGAGGGTACCGAGCGCTAGATCAGTCCATCTTTGTTCCTGCAAAAAGAGTTAGAGTAGTTTTATTTAAACAAGACTTTGATGTGTGACCCGTACAAACCTGTTCACTTAATGTCAAATGAGAATCAGTACCATCAGCTTCTGGGTCGGGCAACTTATCGGCTGGGACAAGAATCTGATCGAATGGTAGAGTTTCCTCGCGCCACTTATTGTCTACAATGTCCAACAAGTAACCCTCGATTGGAGCCTAAATGGAGAAAGGATATAGGTCTTCAATATGTATATTGAAAATCAATTCTAAAATGAAGGTGTTTGTCTAGTTGAAAAATAAGGGTTGCTGCGCTATATATATCTTGATCTTTGCTAAAGTCCATGTTTCTGCGACATGAAATAGGCATTTTTCTTGGAATGGCTTTAACTGTCATAGAAACAGCGATAACAGATTCGATCCCTCTCTCTGATGATGTACTGTATATTTCAGAGTAGTGTTCGTCCACTTCAAAATAGCCCATCAATTATAAGCGATAGCTGCTGAATTAATAACTTCAGCAGATATGGACTAGTCCATGTCAGAATTGTGCGTGGTTATCAGCAATATGTACACGGTAATCCCAGAAACTTTTCAACTATGTAGGTAAGATATGGAAAATCGTTCAGTCAACGTTACACCCATTGCTGAGTGAAAAAGTTAGACCAGTACAAACTAGAAGTTCATAAATATTATATTACACGCTTTACTACAATTAAGTATAAAGTAAAATTGAATTTTTTTTCAGAATTATCTTGTTTTCAGCGAGAGAATCTCAATCGAATCTAATAAAATGCATCTAGATCGCTTTTGAATGCACTAGCATTTAGTTTACGTAATATGAATCTAACATTCAGTTGTTCTTATTACACATTTCCACATCAAATGATCAGCAGCGTTTGTAACATCCGAGAGAACAAGTCTTACAAGATAATCGTTTCCGTTTGCAACCCACTGTGTTAATTATCACACAGCTTGGCGATGTTAAAAAAAAATCTTTCTTAACTGGCATATTTATTATCTGTATATATTTTGAAACCCCTTCCATGGTGACTAACTAACTAAAGCGCACACAACACAGATTATATAAATTTCGAGGCGAATCCCATTACAATTGGAACCACGATGCCATGTTTATAGATAAAACAAGCAACACCCAAAATCTATGATTGATGAGTGCGCATAGATACTTGAAAATTTAACTCGCAATAAACTAGAACTTCTTTTGTTTGTCAAAAGATAAATTAGCGGCACAACAAAAGGCATTTAAGCACCAGTAATGTTTACATTTTGACCTGCTATTGCTACTGATAACGAATTACTTGCGTAGCAAGAGTTATGTTTTATTGACTGTGTACTTGAGATGTTTATTTTTCGCAAGAGATACTCTTTGGTATACGGAAAATTAGAAACTTTTTGTTTCTAACTTAAGCATGCAATCACTATCACACTACTGCATACCTGACTGTCCATCACTTCAAAAATTGTGTTTTTCACTCAATACAAAACGTAAGGCATGTAACTTTAGAAATTAATTAACACAATTTCTATTTATTTTGTTTATTATAAACACTTGGGAATATGCAAAAATTCACACGATTCGCTCGATTTCATTCGATTACCTCACCTTTCTTTTATCAACTGTCAATAGATTCCAAAATCGAAACGTCAAATGTCAGCTGATTTGGTTTTCGAATTTCGAAGTTCAGTGGATGCATTCAGCGAAAGTTTTCGGTTTGTAATTTCCGTCATAAAAAAATTATAGGTAGGTACCTACAAACGAAATGTAAAATAACTAAAAATTACATTATAATTTTTTCGCAAATACGGTGGGATTTTTTCTGTGAAATCGAAATGACAAGTGTGAAGTGAAAGGTGTTTGTTGATAAAATTGTTGGCTAGTCAGCATATGTATGTTGGGGAACTAAAAGTATCGTGTAATAACCCTTTAAAGTCTAGGATGCCTATACGGACCTGTTGCGCCAACTACAGATATCTACTTTTTAAAATATATCTTCAATCAAAATTCATATTTCAAATTACCAAATATAATATTACGAATATACAAAAATTGGACTAAAATAAAACAATTAACATTTTATCCGCCTTAAAGTGTCACATAACCTACACTTTAAATATTCTCATCTCACAATGTGGTTTATCGTACCTACTCCAGTTTATTTCATGCTCCAAAAACAATCGAATTATCTGTCTTATGTCCAGTTGCACAGTGCAGAGTTCAGTGTATAACTTAAGTTTGAGTAGAGACGGACAGATAAGTGTCACTCATGCATATTTTGCGTTTCACAATCGATTCACAATACTCACCTCAAATGGTACAAAAAACTTGGCAGCACTTAGAAAAATTTCTGTTTTGCAATATTTAATAATTTTTTTTTCAAATGGGTTGTTAATGACAAAAAACCCCTAACTTTAGCAAGAAAAATTATTATTTTGTTTAATTGAACTCGTAAAGCGAAAAAAAACCAAATGAACTTCTCAAATCGTTGACAGCTGAATAGCTTACCACCTGTCTCGTGTGGCACTTAAGTGTCCGATATTGGGCACTTAAGTTTTATAATCAAATATGACGCTATGAAACAGAAATCGAATCTTGAGTTGAATTTGATGGAGAATGGATACTTAAGTGGGCACTGTGTAACTGCGCATTAATAAGCCACAATGAACCTTTGGCTAGTTAGATCTAAAACTACCTCTGGATGCTCCGCTTTGATCTTAAAGTACACTAATTCTGCTGCATACGCCTTATAGGTATGTTGCCCTTGACGTTTTTACATGAGATGAAATAGTCTGCAAAAGTCCACGCCGGCTTTCAGAATAATAGTCTGGTGGATTGCACTCTATCTTCTGACAGGTTTCTTATAATTTACGTAAGCAGCATTCCGACTAATGCTTATGATAGTAGCATGATAGTTTTCCTGTACGGCTACCAACTCGAAAAGCGTTTCGTCTCGAAAAGGGTTCAGATTTTTTGACGCAACTCATTGGGCTAAATTAGTCTCTCCTTTTTTATCTACTGAATTAGCTCTTTAATCGCATTTTGTTGTTGGATATGCTACAAGCTTCTTTAGATTCGGTAGATTTTGAAGCGACTTTAATCGGAAGGCATGTCTCTCCATGTATTTGTATTTTCGATAGCTACTCAGCAACAAATATGTATTGCGGTCAGCCGTTTGTCGACGTCCTATGCCCTCAACAAACGGCTGACCGTATCCCCTGAGGGGATACAAGATTTATATCTACTTAACAATAAAAACATTCAATGTAGACGAATGAGTTGACAACTAACAGGGCCAGCGTTGTTATACGGTCGTAAATATCGTATTTGTGACGATTTTGAAAAGCAAATACGATGCTCCGATTTTTGCTTGATTTGGCCTGATTTCTACGATTTGCTGATTTTTAGTTCCGATATTTACGATTTTAGAAGCAGTCAAATACGACTTCTACAAAATTACAAACCTTGGTGTAAGAACAACTACTCCTTACCGAATTTTAAAACTACGTACAAACAAATCAAACAACTTTAAGACCAAATGAAATGAGCAAATCAAGAAAAATTCGAAACAGGAAAGGCAGAATCTAATAAGCATTAGTTTTGCACTTAATATGTTGTAAGTTGTAGTCTTCTGGAAATATGTTTTCAGGATGCTAGTTACAAAGTTTGCTTGTTTTAGGCTTTCCTCGCGATTGTCTAGGTTTCAGGAGAAGTGCATTAGTTGTCTCATATGTTACAATGTCTCAAAATACATTATGTCGCAAGTCGAGCAATAACTAAGTTCCTTAGAATATATGCCTAAAAAAAGGTTAAAGGCTTGATTTAGGTCCCAATGGTCCCTACCTTGGCCGGCTCCCGTGGTTTAGTGCTAGATTATTATATTAAAAAAATATTCCCTGCAAAAAATATGTATATTAATGGTATCTAGATACCAACCGATCTAGATACCATTAATATACCAACCAATGGTATCTAGATACCATTAATTGCTGAGTTATTTGTTATTATAGATAACTGTTATGAGAATGATTACATTTTTTTTTAAAGTTTTGTTCAATTTTCGTTGCCATTTTTACCATTTTACCATCAAAAAAACTTGTTTCTGCTTTATACTTTATAGGATAATGGAATGGACTTTGAGTGTTTAGTGTTGCGCTCCAGGAATTGGAATCCCTTTTTTTAATTAATTATTCTTAATCAACTTACTGTCGCTATATATATTTCCATATTACATTTTACGAACTTAAAATTGCGAAATTTCCAATATAATTATATCTTGAGAATTACAGAATATTTAAGGTCAGAGTTTAAAATGGTTATTATTAAGGCCCAAAGTCCTGGTCCTGAAGGTTCGCCTACCGTTATGCTCGTAGGCTCACTCTCGAAGAAGTTATTATTAAATCGTTATAGAGATTCTCCAAAAAATATGCCTGCTGAACATAACCGCCTTGAATGGGGGAAGTGGGATTAACCCAGTTTTTAAATTGCTGGTCGTTTGCGTATCGAGTCTAAGAACGGTGACTTGTTCGAATTCGATATCAAACAAATATCAATTTCGCAATTTTGGGACTAAGTTTGAACATTTAGGGCAAGTGTAGTTGCCTCAGTACCACTACTGTTGAAATTTATAAGTATAATGTATACTTTAAAAAGTTCGCACCCAAATAATGAAAACCAAGTTTTTAGGTAGGTACTAAAAGCTATGGTTGGTCTTAAACGGTCGTCGACGAGGTGCATTTTAAACAAGAATAGGTCCATTGTGCTGCCACTGAAAAGTATATGTGTTTATACTGCTTGCTCCTGGACTTCTGCGACTTCTGCAAAGAGGGTAGGTATACTCAGAGCCAGCATACCTAGCAATTGCATGTGTCCGCTTAAAATATTCATTGTACATCTTTCTAAGTACATACCCTTATCTATAAGTACCCTACCCTATACCAACTTATACACATTTTTACAAAATACGATAATTACGATTTTCACAACCCCAAAAACACGATTTTCAGAAAAAGTCTATAACTACACTGAACAGGGCACAATCTCGGAGCCTGTCCAGAAAAAAATGTTTTGTGAAAGCAACATCCGGATGCAGCATAGATATACTTACTGTAACTGATCCAACGAAGGGTCTCACTTGATGCCTATCGTTTTAGATATTATAGGTACGAATTATTACTTCTTAAAGAAACTTTCTTTTGACGTTCAGTAATTATTTTCAGAAGGATTATGTCGTTTTCGATTGGTCGTCCAGAACCGTCCGGAAGCAATCCGAACGCTTCTGAAAGCATTCGATTGGCACTCAACTGACAGTTTTTCTCCTAAAAAAGAAGAGAAATTTGCTTCTGAACTTGAATTCAGAATCGCGGAGAGTTCTTCCGGACGGTTCTGGACGACCAACCGAAAACGACATTAATTTCCCCGCATTTGTCGCGTAAAACAAATTCAGCGATTTTGACAATTGTACGAACTTCTCCGAATAAATGTTGAATTTTACCTCAAAGTAATCCCCTCCACTGATCAATTAATCCACGTAAAAGTAATCTCTTAAAACGTTTGACCTCAGTGGATGTGGATTGTGGATGCTTCGATCCGTTTAGCCCCGGACAACATTTGCAAATTATTAAATTTTATTACCAAAAATCGTACTCAGTAAAAAATGTGTTTAAAACACTTCGTCCATTTCATGGTCGTCGTCAGTCGTCGTAGTCGTAATCATCCTACTGAGCGGGCTATGTTAATGATCAAAATTGCCGTATATGGTCTACTGAGCAACTGTCAATGCATCCACAAAAATGTACCGTTTGGTGTGGTTTATGGGCCAGGGCCAGTGGCATCATCATGGGCCGTATTTCTTCAAAGATGATGATGTCAACAGCATTACGGTCAATCGTTCGATGATTTCCGACTTTTTTTTGCCCAAAATGGAAGAGCTGGGTTGGGTCGACATATGGTTTCAACAGGACGGCGCGAGATGCCACACAGCACGAGAATCCATGGACATATTGCGAGGCGAATTTTGTGAGCAATTAATCTCCCTTTTTTTCCCTGTGAATTGGCCGCTGAGATCGTGCGATTTGCCGCTGCTGAACAATTTTTTTTGGGGATATGTGAAGTCTCTAGTCTATTGCCGCCTTGGAAGACGACATAACTCGTGTTATTGGTGAGATACCAGTCCGATATGTAGGAAAAAGTATGCCAAAATTGGACATTCCGGATGGATCACTTAAGGCGTAGGCGTGGTCAACATTTACAAACAATTATATTCAAAAATGAAATAGCAAGCATTGATTTATCAACCCTAATAAAAATTTCACTCAATTTTTTTTATAAACCAACCGCTTAAAAAATCACCCTCTATTATAATTATTATTATTTTATTAATACGTACAATATTATTAATACAACAATATTTTGCAATTTAGCTTCAATATAATCCAAAGCACTAGCTACGATTATACGACAGCCTTTCACAAAGCTTATGCAAAATCATTTAATTTGTTTAATATGACCGATTCGTGTCAATTCTAATGACATCTCCATCATAAGCTTGCATCTAAATTTGTATACAATTTACTAAGCTTGAGTGTGGAATCTCATCCCAATTGTACTTCAACAATTTGTATTTTCCATTTCCATGACAATCGTTCAGTTCAGATAAATCCTTGCTTATATCGTATATACCTATAGTAATATGCGCCTCCTGCTGCGTGTACCTACAGAGAAGGTACTAGGAACTAGGGTATCCGCATAAATTGCTTGTAAACGAATAAATTGAAATGCAAGTTTCTGACAGGTCACCTTTGAATGGCACCGACACACAGAGTTCCACTCTGTGCAATTGTACTCCTATTGCATCTGATGAGTGACGACGCAACGGGAGGTTAAATAGTTGTGCAAATCCTTTGCTATGACATCAATTTCAAATAACCGTGATTTTACTGTTTAGTACATTTGAGATCTCTTTTGCATGAGCGATAATGAGGTTGTATCTGCATGTGAATGGCATTAGCTAAAAATAATTTTTCTGGAACTTGATGTAAAGGGAAGGTGGTATAATGATCTCATATAAACACGTTACCTATTATGCAGAATAGATCCTTTTGCAGGGTGACAGTACCAATCTTAACAAACATAATTTTTTATTACGAACTGATTTTTAATTGAGATAAATGTATTTTTAAATAATGGAAGAACTGTCTTTGAGAATTTTGGGAAAAGATAAAAAGACTAATAAATAACGACTACGTAAGAAAGAGTGATGAAGATATTGTTAAGCAGCTTTGATTGAAAAACCACAGTTCTGTTGACAACAAAGCAACGTGGTAATTTAATAGCGGGAAAAATTTCAAAAGCTGATAATAGATTCCAATTGAGATGACGCGAATGACGTTTGTTGCATTCAACTAGGACCAATACACGCAGAGTAACTGGAAAAAAGCTAAACCGATTGGCAACTCGGGTTACAGATCAGTTACGGACTCAGCGGTGACTTGACTCCACACACGAGGTAGCTGATCACCAATCAAAATCTCAAGTTCGTTGAGTGTCATCATGTTTTTCAACCTCCTCCACCCGCAACAGGTTGCTCAGTTGTTCGCTAATCTTCGACAAACTAGAAATAGAAACTGAAATCAATAGGCAACCCGACATGCAAATCAGTAGACGACTGGTTACAAATTGGTTTTTGTGAATCGGAAACGAGTTTTCAACCAGTAGCGTCGTGTTCGTGTGCGTCGTCCCATTTGATTACATGTATGCGTGTATGACTCAAAGCAAACTAGTTGCGCATTCGCATCGGTGATCAGTTTTTTTCCAGTTGCTCCGTGTGAATTGGCGTGTGCATTCTATTCAGCCCTTTACGCGTCTGTCAAAATATTAATAGTTCCGCTGTAGCAGTAGCATCGAGTACTTATAAAGACGAAACAATCCGAAATAATTCCAGAGTCTAAAACCGCTGCCGACTATACCAACCGTCGAAGGAGATTGAGATGATTGCGTGAAATTGCTTCTGCTTCCTCATGCTCATGGCGTTGAACTCAGCGCGGAGGCATAGAAACCCCCGTCGACACCGCAAATATTCTTTAACAATAAGCACCCGTTTCACACTTTTGAATAAAGCACTTTTAAATTGGGCAATTAACAGCTTTAAATGCATCTACCAAAAAGATGATGCGTAGCGCGTAGGTATTTCTTAGCAAACATTTACATCTTTCTCGTGGTGTTGTAAAATTCAAATTCCAAGTGCTCCACAATTAATAGCGTTTTGGACATCATTCCATAAACTCCCTTAGCTTTGCCGTTCAAACCGGTAATATCCCGCTCGAGTTCAATTTAGTTCAAGCCAATACTCCGAAGATTTTAAATTCTTTCTACTGCGTCCTAGTGGCTGAGCTAGTTCCGTTCCGTGCGGTTCATCATTCTTTTGAGCTTTTTTTCAGCCTCACACTTGATCTAGGTGGATATCCATAATCCCGCGATTTTATTCGTAAGTATAGTCAAGAAGCAAGAATCAATAGAATCCCTTTGTCGACAAAACAGGAAGAAGAACACCGCTTATACTTGTATCGTGCCACAGTTTGGACTTAAAAGTCACTAGGCCGCCTTTGTCTATGCAGTAACTTTTTGGCACGTCATCCTATGTTGCATTGGCAATACGTAACGTATATTATGCAGATTTGTCGAGTAGGTAAACCTCTCCTGCGCATAGCAAGCCAAAAGGAACTTTCTATTGGAACTATCGAAAGTACATTATCTTCAAAATCGTTGAACAGCACATAAGGAGGTGTTCGATATTCGACTCTCTGTTCAATAATCATCGGCAAGTGTCAATAAGGATAAGCTGATGCAGAAAAACCTCTTTGTTTGGCATCTCATAAGACTTTTGTTTCTTTTAAAAAGCTTACTGACAATTTCTTCTTACATTCCTCAGGAAAGTTCTCTCACAAGTGCATGTAGAGAGAGGTCCAATCGATCTTGTTGGAGGTGCTCGTGGAAGCTCTGCAAATCTTACTGCTTTGTTGTTTTTCAGCGCTTCGATCGAGGTAGTTATCTGATCCTTCCTGGAGACTGACGTTGAATTTCGAAATCTGCAACTTTGGGCAGATCAGTTTCACTATGTACCAAGTCATTGGGAGAATACTATGTTTAAGAAGAAAGCAAAATGATATGGTTCTTCTTTTTAGTGGTTATCGTTATGCTGTAGCAACTGCCTTTCAGTAGCTAGCGTTTGTCGCTTGGCGTTGGCACCCTACAATGTGCTTACTACTCTCAATTTTACACTAACCATACGATATAATGGAACGCATTAACTTAAATTGGAGAAAGGGCGAGCCAACCGAACAATAGTTGACGAGGAGTCACGGGAATTAAGGAAGAGTTATAGAGCACTAGACCCACAGAGAACTTAAGTAGGTAATCGATAGACACAGTTCGTATCTGTAAAAGTTTTAAAGGAAATAAAGAGGACACAAATATGCCAAGACGATAGGCGTCGGATTAAGCCAAATGTAAACACAGTTTATGTATATAAGTGGAGACTGTCAAACTGTAACTGTCAGCTATTTTTTTCCTCTCATGAGGACTGCGTTTGGAAGTGACAAGTCCATATAGGACCCTGGCGGCCTAGCTTGCCAGTTGTCTCAACCATTTGGGTTTTTGAGTCATATTTTTGACAGGGTATTGTCAGACTTTTGTCGGACGTTGCTACTTTAGGTGCATTATTCTAGGGGTTGAATCAGGATAAAACTGCTCACTCACTAGTCCAACGCAATAAAGATTGAGTCCACAAGTAAGTAACTTAAAAAAAAATCCACCCAGATCCTTAATTCTCCCCAAACGCCTTTAACATCTGAACGTTTTATGACTTGCGTTACACCTAGTATTTTAGGTTTTAAAGCTTGCTAACCTCGTCAAGTTAAAAATAGGTTTTAGTCAAGAGGTTAGTTAAATGAAACTAGAAATTAAATTGAAAAATTTTTAAGTAGCTTATAGGGCTTTCGCATTTTTTTAAAACTTCAAATCATATCGGCGAAGTTTGTTAAAATCTTCCTCACACAATATCACACTTAATTTAATCCCGAATTTGTTAAACAAATTATCTAATATTTTATACATCCAGCAATGTGCTCCGGATTGATGACACTCCATTGATTCAATTGACTAGATGTAGCATAGCCGCTGGTCACTTAACGTCAGCTATGCCGACATCTTGCCAATTCACCAATAGACAAACAGCAAACACACTCGCACCAGTAGCTATCCGTCATCATTTGAATTAATTCCATCTAAACTCTCTGGGCAAATATTATCCAAACCGAAATCAAAATTAAACACAATACCGCACTTGTTATACAAAAGCGAAGACAATTGCGCGCGCGTTACCATCTTCACTGCTGCTGATTAGATACTGACTTCATGACAATCGATAAATGTAAGCTCCACACCTTGTGCTATCCACGCAAATCCATCACTTGGCCAAAGTTGGACAATTGTGGCTCCCGATATGTTTCTTGCTACCAAAAATGATCAACGCTCTTCCGACGTACGGTCTGCCCCATAGGCGATCGTATGGAGAAATTAAAGCGAACAAAATATAAATACCAGCAAGGAACTCCAGGAGACAGCCCGTATACCATCTACCACTACAACTAATACGAATATTATGTCTCGACCATTATGGATGTTCATATAGGTAGATAGAGAATCTATCGTTTTAGCTGCACCTTTTCGGGTAACCCGAAAGGTAATCAAATTAATAATTATTGCATGCTCGGGGTGGGGACACTAACCAGCCATCCGGACACCTATACTTGCCCATTCAGACATTGTCACTCTTTCTATTCCAATGTCATGTGATACCAACACCTATGAAACGATAAATATTACTTTTTTTCTCTGTACATACGTCGATACATTCCTTCGCCGTCGTCGTCGTGGTTGTCGTCTTCGTCGTCAGCGAGTACTTATCACCTCTGCATACAAATTAAATAGACGAGGAGCCTCTCTCCGACTTGTGATTCATAAAAACACAATGCGCCCCCACCGCCGCCTCAACACTGCCCAGTGACAGTAGGGTAATTGAAAGAAACAATATTGGTAGTAGTATGTGGTAGCTGGTGATGATGGCTAACGTCAACTACCCCACGATCGCGACGACCGACCGACAATTCAAAAAAAAAAGATACCCACGTATCTATCTATCTACTATCTATCTACATATGAAAGGTGAAGGCGAAGGTACAAACAGCTAAATAAGAACCAAAACCGACAAAAACAGAAAAAACTTCATTACGCACAATTTCGTAAACGGATCACGTACGTTTAAGTGAAGACTGAAGACCCCTATTGATAAACTGTCGCCGTTGTCTCAGATAGTTGGTAGCACATAGTATAGTGCACTGGTATGAGTAGCCTGTAGTTGTAGACAATGTTTGGTTGGCTTCTTCAAAAACTGTGTTTCTACTTTACATAATAATTTTGGACTTTTTTTTTCAAATTTCTATTCAAATTCCAAACCGTTTCAAAAGAAGAAAAGAAGAGTTCATCGTGTTTTTTTTCATATTTCCGTTTAGATATGGCGACATTTCGTTTATTAGGTACCGATACCATCTATAGGAAGAGGGATACTTCGAAAATGGTCAGTATGGCTATAGCGCACGGAAACACTACCAACTACCAACTACCATACCAACGCGGACCGCAATCATCAATGCAATTGATGGCCATTTCTATTTTAATCACATATTTAATAAAATTTTCTTTTATTTTATTCGAATTGCTTTGTAATTAAAAATTCAGTGATTACGCGTGAGGAATATTGAGAATTCCGAGGGAGTTTAAGGAAGTTGGCCGCTATACGCTAATGAAATGCCTGACTGAGAGGGTATCTATTAAAGATCGATGTGAGGTGATAAGGTGATGGCTATCAGGAACCGGAAAGGATTCAACGAATTGAGGTGGAATGCATTTTTGGGAAATTTTTCAAACGCATGTGGATTTATCTGTTGTGTATTGGGGATGGCTTTCACCTCAGCTATTGTGTGGATTTCAAACTAAAGAGTACGTTTAGAAGCTGTGGGGCGCAGTTACTACTACTGTGTCTTACTAAGCGAAGGACTACAGCTTGAACTCCTGAAGACATACACAAAGATTACACCTTAAAATTTTCCAATGATCATACCTCCCTGTCCTCAAAAAGCTTCTCAATTCAACCGTTCGAGTGTGGCATAAAATCGTAGGTCGAATCCATTCGCGCACAAAACGAAACACACACAAAATCTCAAAAGGGTTGTTGTGCCATCCGTTTATATAAATATTACGGACAAGGAGCATATAGGCGATATTTCGGTTGCAATGAATTCCGATATGAACTCATCAGCAATGACACCAGCGCTGAGATTAAACGAAGAATAACTCTTCCCAATTGCTGTCTCTTTTGCCTAATAAAAAAACTGAGTAGCAAAGCCCCCTCTAAAAAAACTGAAGTAACCCTTTATAAGACCCTTATCGTCTCTGTCCTTCTATAGGGCGCAGAGGCATGGACTCTATCAAAGTTTCGAGTGGAAAATTCTTCGAGTAATTTTTTAGTCCCAACTGCATAGAAGGTGAATAGGGGAAGAGATACAACGACGAACTGTACAGGGCGTATAGCGACATTGACCTGGCCAGAAGAGTGAAGGTCCAACGAATGAGATGGCTGGGTCATGTAGGGCGAATGGACGCGAATGCCAGTTTGGAAGAACTTCGAATACACACCGGAGAGACTGCCCAGAATAGAGGCAGACCGCTACTCAAAAATTAGAGAAAAACAAGAGAACCTTTTTGAGCACAATAACCGATATACAAAACACAGCTATTGTAAAGCCTTAAAGAATATCCTATATGCACTCTTTATAAAACACATCTACGGGAATATGTATATTTCATATCCACAAAGAAGTGCTAAATCATTCATCCATTTTGTGGCCATCATTGTTCTCTGCTTGGTTTTAAAAAATCAAATTTGTTTAAATAGATTTTGTATAGTCATGGTTTTTTTTTGCCACCAATTATAAGGACTTATATTTATTACCATGGTTGTAGTCATCATTAAATTTCATAGTTTTAATTACGACCACGTGAAAGTGAAAACAGTTTTTAAGTTTTTCAAGAAAAATCTCTGTTGATAAAAGTTCCTCTCGCAAAAGGATATCTTGTTTATCCAATTAAAAATATCTCCTAGTCCTTCTGCGCTGTAATTGTTGATACGCAAACGAAGCCATCAAAATAGAAATTTTTTTCAGTTATTTGTTTTTGATATTTTTTTTTTTATACCAGGAAAAGTTTAAAACTTTCGGTTTGGATACAGAATTTATTCGTGCACTTCTATGGTCACAGTATTTTAATTTTTTACATCATACCTAACTCCATCGTACATGTTTTAATTATCCTTTGTTTAACATTGTAATTGGTGTTGTAGTATATTTTCTTTTTTAACTTTTTAAATTAGGTTATGTAATTTTTGCAACGGTACCAGTTCTATAGTTCAAGCACAAAATATTTTAATTAATTTTTATATTAATTTGTGAGGTACCTACAGCAAAAAACAAAAAAAACATAGACAAGGGAAATAACTTTAAAAAGTCCTTGAGAAATGACTAATCGAAATGAAATACGGCAGTACAGTACAGTAACTTTTACTTTTATACATTTTCTACTTATCCCTGGAGCATTCTAATTGTCAGTCAATTAAATACTAATAAATAATTCAAAAATAAAGTTCGTCCAGTTAAATTGCAGCGCAGACGAAAGAGAATATAAATAACATTGAAATTAGTTAAATTAGTATCTATCTACATTATTCAGCAATTTAAAAACTGATTTTACTTTAAAGGTTGTAAACTATGCTTGCAAGAAAATGTTCATTGAAAACTGTGATGAGTTATCTGTTTACAAAATTTAAAGTCGTAAAAGTTCTTTAAAAGTTCGTTACTTTTAATAAGGTCAATGCTTAACAATGAAAAACTATTGGGCGCTATCAGTCATCATTTTTGTACTCTGCACAGGAGGGTATGTGTATTCACTTTGCCATTACATTTGTAATGCGAAGAAGGAGTCGCCGGAGACCCCATAAATCTGGATCACATTCTGAGTCGATTTAGCCATGTCCGTCTGTCTGTCTGTCTATTGAAAACACGATCACTTCTAAACGAACCTACTTAGACGAATGAAATTTTGTGGGAGGAGTTCTTTTTACGGTCGTCAGGTTGGTATTAAAATTGGTCCATGTCGTGTCGGTTTAGTAGTTTTTTTCAAAGATATATTCTTGTGCTAAAATTTACATGAAGTTAGTTCAAATTATGAGAAGAATTAACTTTAGTTTTGTGAAAATACTTATGTCGACCATTGTATGTTAATTTCAATTATGAAAGTGAGAGTAGTATTAGATGAAAACTCTAGTGAATGTTGCTGTATGTGTTTGGTGAGTAAATTTTTTTTTTTTTTTTTTTTGATCCGTTCTTAAGACACCAATTGACAAAGAACAGAAAACGAATCCCATACATTTGAAACAGAAACAGAATTAGAAACAGACAATTTTTTTTTCAGCAAAAGAAAAATGTCTGTTTGACGACAGAACGTAAACAAGTCTGTGTTGATTTTTTCTGTTGCTACCAGCGACAGAAATGCAATTTATCGTGGGAGGGGGGTTTTTTATTCGCACTGAATAGACGGCAACCATAATTTACAACAGAACGAAAAAACTTTCTGTTCTGTTTCAGTTCCTGTTTTTGTTCTTTGTCACTTAGTGCCTTAAGCTTATCATAGGCAACAGAAACAGATTAGCCCAGTAAACCTAAAATCAGAAAGAACAATTAAGTATTGGCTTTCTAGACAACTTACTAACTAATTATCATGAGGTCGTACGTTGGGCGCCACTCCATTTTTTTTAGCAGAGTCCGCTATTTATAAAATAGTTTTTAACAGGTACATGCATGAAATCGAGCGATGATTCTATATGTCGCAGAAGTTTACGCTTAGATAGACTGAATATTATTGGGTATAAAAAGAACTAAATCACTTGGGGCCTTACGTTGGGCGCCACTAATTTGTTTTCATCTGAAAATGGCTTCCAAGAAAATGATCAACGAAGATAGAAAATAAGTATTATACACTCATTAATCTATTTTTAACAGGTACATGAAATCGAGCGATAATCGTATACATCCCAAAAGTATTGCGCACTTGTCCTTTGAGTTTCGACACAAGACTTTAGTTTCTGTATCTGTAGTTGGAAAGTAATTCGAATTCAAAATGGAAGAATGTGCGGTATCAAGGCAAGTTTAACAAGTCACAACTATGGATTGTGTTATTTCGAATGTTAAGCATATAGAAATACAAAAATCAAGAAGAATCCACCCCTTAGCCCAGTTCGAAAAAAGCAACGCCTCAGTTTTTGGCTATATCTTCTATTTGCTATCTATTTCTATGACCTCCGCAAAGACTTCTTTTATCAATCACAATCACAATGTGACTGTGGACATTAACCTTATACGGGTATTTGTCCAAAGGTTAATCGTGGAGGATTAATTTGCCCGTAGCCTAGCGTAGTTTACAAAAAAAAACTCCTTCAAATTAAAGTCCAAACCAAAATTTGTAGTAGTAAGTATTGGTTTATTAGTATCCTAATTTGCCGTCAATTTAGTTGTCAATTGTCGCTCTAGATCCATTGCAAAGGCAGTGAATTAAATGAAATGTACTTGACTGGCAGCATCGACTTTTTAGTTTCAGTTATTTGTTCTCTCCTTGTTCATTCTTCTTTTTCGAAAAAGCAGATGTAACTCTGATTTTTTTTCTGTTCGTAGAAATTACGGTCAGCTTTCATCCTTATATGCAGCGCCGCCATGTTGCCTTTTGCTTCGCTGCGTGTGCTTGCTTACCGGTACTATATTTGGAAGAGGGCTTTGCATTTTTATCAAAAAAAAAAAAAAAAATTAAAATACTACCTTCTATCCGTCATTATGCGGTCAATAATCTAGTTGATGGTTTGGTGCTTCATTGATCCCGGCCGTTTCTCCTTAAATGTATTGATATGACGGAAATTGTGCGCTTAGACTTTGTCGTAGTCGTTTCCACACACGGTGTCTTGTATTAGGCTATGTCTACAAACCCTCCAGCGAAAGTAGTCCTTCTCAGATCTTCAGTAATTCGTCAATTTCCTCTGTGGTGGCATGAGTGTACATTAAACAGATGTGATTTTAGCCTTGATACGAATGGTTTCAAGATGTATGTTAAAATATTTGCATATGAAGTTACAGGGTTTCTACTATGTCATAGGCCCTCTGCTGTATCGGATGAACAAATAGGGTCCGGTTGAACCGGTCTTTATTGGTTTGAAGCTTCAAGTAAATCCAAGCACATACTCGTATGTAATTAAAATAAGGAGTTTTCGAAGTATTAAGTTGATTTCGTCTAAAGAAATCATCCCCAGCCACCTCTTCCATATATATAGAATGACTTGATGAGTAAACTTCTTCGCTGCAAGGTGATTGTTAGCAATTTTTGTTACTTCACTTCGACCTGTCTACCATGGGTGACCCTTCTACAGAAATAGTTCTTTTTGTAGCAATAGCCTAAACCTCCGCCCCATGACAAGGCTTAACCCGTGAAAACCAGTCACGCATAATGGACACCAATTATAAGGCAACCCTTGATTTATATAGGATTTCACTAAAACTCAAAATTCGCTCATTCCTATTCTAATAGCATTAAAATGCAATTAAATAAACTCCATATCGCGATTCAACAATAATTATATTTTATTGCATAGCAACTTTCACCCCCATTATAACCAGAATGTTTGCTGAAATCCCTAAATCCTGATGCCGTTCAGCCGTTCACGTGGTCTCTATTTAATTAACAATAATTGGTAAACTGGCAACATTGCAGGTAAACTGCACTTGGCAATCCAGTGCGGCACGCGGATGCAACACTCTGTTGTTATGGCTCACAATAATAGGACGACCACAATATTGTTTAGGCATTCACCAAAAACCAGCATATAAAAATATTTCCAACCATTATTGATGGCATACACCATGTGGCTTAAGCTGGAGGGGGTGGGCTTAGTTGTGGTAGATTTATTCAAACGTGGCCGTAGAAGCCATTCGCACGTTAATCGCATTTGGGAAAGTATTACCTGCACGCATATTATTTCGAATTTAGTCTGAAGGGTGTTATGTTTATGCTCTTCAAATTTACCATTTAATTGGCTTCGTCGTTGGGAAATTCCATATAGTTTCTATAGAAACAATGAGCTGTCCGTGATTGACTGAGGTCCAGAGTACAATTTGCTCAAATGTTAGGCTTGGTATAAGTACTCTTCAATTTAATATACATTTTGTAAATTTGTATTATTGAAACTAAAGGCATAAACGTGTACTTATGTTTCAAAAGGGAATTGAATATTCACAATTGGGATTGAATGTATGAGTAGAGTATGCATCATATGGTTTCTATTACCTTTCGAGAGTCATTTGATTCACTTGTAAAATTATAGATTTTGTATATTTAAAGGAAATTGTGCAATGTGCATACATGTGGGAAAGCTTGCTTAAGTAATAGGAAAGGAACTGGTGAAGATTTCTATTACGATAGTTACTTTTTATCCCCTATGATGGGTTATGTTACGTTAGATACCTGCCGCATTAGTATAGGCACATCGACAGAGTAGGGAATACAGTAGTAGATTATGTATTTCGAAAGGACACTTCTGCAGCAAACAGTACTGGGGGACAGTAAACACTTCCGACTTTTCGACCAACAGAAATATGCTACTGGAGCAGAAAGGGTATACGGGTCTACATTTCAATGCAGCGAGAGATAAAGTTGGTACGGACCATGTACAAAATGATGAATATGAAATCAGCCTAGGAGAAACTCTGATTCAGAGTTGGTCATGATGCATGATAGAGGTCATGACATGTAAGTCATGAATATAATACTACTTCCTACGTATTGCATGAATAGATTAAGTATCATGAAACAGCTTTTTAAGGTTCCGTGCCCATAGGGACAAAACGGAACCTTATTGTTTTTGCTACGATGTCTGTCCGTCTGTCCGAACTCACTAAGCCAAAAGGCTGAAATTTGCACACAACCAATGATAGCGATACATTGATTGGTTTTGGAGTAATTCGTAATTTAGTAAAAAAATATTTTCCTTCATATAAAAAATTGTTTATTTTTGTACCTAGGTCTATCAAATAACAAACGACTTTTCAAGACATCAACTCTGGCCAAATACGAAACCTTCGGTGCACGAGTGTTCTCGCACTTGGCCGGTTTTTTTTTTATTAAATTTAAACATTTGTTGGTAAATAACGTTTTTAGAAATCATTTAGAAAAACTTCTGTTTTCTTTTTTAATTTTTTGAAAAGTAACATTTGCTTTGAATATATTTTTGAATAGATATCCTTGATAACTTTCGCAAACTCTTAGCTTCTGTAAGCTGTAATTTTTAATTTCTTCAGCAACATTGCAATTATAATGTAAGCATTTTACAATGCAACTGATTGAACTACACATATAATGTAACAAAATGTTGAATTGTACTCTAGCAAACTTTAACTTTTCATCGGACTCTGAAGACGTTAAAATTTAGAAAAAATCTGCTCATAATCGCCGATTTTAGAGGGTCCTCAATATGACTTATACTAGGCCAACTACAAAAGAATGAGTTTACTGAATGTCGCGATAGATTAGGTTAGGTTAGGTTAGGGTAGGGTGCCAGTCCGCAACAAGTGCAGCTTCACTTAGGCCAGATAATGTCCATTGTGATACAACAGGATCAAATATGATTTCAGAACTACCCGTTGAACCAACAGGAGCTAAGAATAAAGCGTTGGAGGCAGCTGATGCATATACTAGCGAGTTCGCCGATATTGTCGAAGAAGTATTGTCCGAGATGTAATTTTCTAAGAGATGAGAGGGCTGGGCACGTGCATAGCTGAAAAATAGTCTCCTCATCGTCCTAGTCCATGAAACTTCTACAAAAATCGTTAGAAGGGAGTCCCAAACTGAGAGCTTGCAGTGTCAAGTAATGATACCTACTAATGTGCTTGCAATGGAGAATGTCGCAATAAGATGTTGTTTGAACTCAGATGCGATGGGCGGAAATACAATTTCTGGACTCTCCACAGAAAGGTATTTATTCACTTTGTCATTGTACATTTGTAACGCCAAGAAGAAGTCACCGGAGACCTATACTTTATGGGGTCTATGTATATTCTGAATCAGGATCAAATTCTAAATCGACTTATCTATGTCCGTTTGTCTGTCTGTCTGTTGAAACCACGATATCATCTAAACGAATCGACCTATAGGCGAATGACATTTTGTGAGATGAAGTATTTTTACCGTGCGTCGTCGTGTTGGTATTGAAAATGGACACGGTAGTTCTGGTACCTCCCATAAAAGAAAACAATATAGACCGATACCTACTTACGTACTAACTCCCATGCGTAACATTTTGCATGACTTGTATGCAGTGGATGGTATCAAATATCGGCCAGGAAAATGATAAGACTTTTTCTTGTTTAAAAATCAGTGCAACTACTTGCGTATCTTGATATTGATATTAGGTTAGGTTAGGTTGGTGGGTTCGCAAGACGAGAGAAACCTGTTCGTGCCACACTTAGATTAATGTAGATGTAGATAAGTAGGTCATTAATGGAATTGTTGGATAGTTCTTCTAAATCCTTGATTTACTACTACTACGCTACTCTTAGCTACCAAGGATTCTATTTCTTACGTGGCAGAGCGCTGGGCAATGGCAAAGAAAGTGTAGGGTGTCCTCACCGCATCCTCTTCACAGGTCATCTGTACTAATTTTTTTGGTATGGTATTTCAGCATATTGTGTCCGGTGATAATACCCGCAATCGAGGACAAGGATTTCTTCTTCAATTGTAGGATTCTTTTAGTTTTCTGTTTGTTAGATTGGCAAGTCGAGGTTGCTCCATCTTTCATTTGTCTCCATTAGTATTTTGTTTCCAATCGACTATCTAAGAATACAAGGGGAAATCATTAGTGGTTGCGTCGGCCTGCTTTAGTTGAGGGGAGGATCCTTTTCTTGTCAGCTCATCAGCTTTTTCATTTCCAGACACACCTCTTGGCCTGGAAACCCAGCATAGTCTTACGTTGTGCTGCGCGCCAAGAACACGTAGCCATTCTTTGAACTTGTGTTATTGTTCTAAGGTTGGTGGCCTTTGACAGCGAGCCGCCTATACTGCATTTGGCAGTATTAAAACGAAGGCGACGTGGATGAGTTTGGCTGGTAATGAGAACAAAATGAAAAACACATTTTCTACATTTTGTCGTAGGCATTGTGTGGGCTTGTTACATGCCTTCTTAGACCGAAGAAACAGAGATTTGCAATGTAATAGTAAATAAGGTCGATAGGTGTCATTTTGCCTGAGTCGCAATTGTTGAGATATACTATACATACATAATAGTATATACCCTAATCATTCCAGCTCTACTCAGCAAGTTTGACACAAGCGAAAGAGTTGAAGGATAAATAAATGATGATAAAGCTGATGAACTAGCCAGAAGAGGCTCGGAAACCCCTTTTATAGGACCCGAACATTTCTCCGGTTAATTTTGGGTGCATCGATGGAGTAGTGGAGGAGGAAATTTAACGACGAACTTTATGGGCTATTTAGCAATGTCAACCTGGCCACAAGGCATAAGATATTACAGCGCCATCTGACTTCCACTAAAGATGTAAATGATTACGCTCTCGCCTGTCATATTCGAATGACTAACGATTTCCCCCGGACCTAGCTATACTATACTTTAAAAATCAGCTTTCCCATCCGTCCGCATTGCGACATAAAATTCCGCAAATTTATTACCGAATTCCACAAAAGGTACTCGTAGACCGCCCAACTAGCCTAACGCCAACAAATTTGGCAGTCAAAATTCGCAATCTTTACATCGAAATTAATTCTACGTAATAATACATTTAATTTAACAATCGCTACTACCAGCAAAATATTAATTTATCGTTTAATTCAGTTTTGCCATTTCTGACACAAATTGGGGGCGCAATCGAGGCTCTAAAATGAATGACTACTCTCCACGATTCGTCAATAAAAAAAAACAACTGCGAAAATATTCGCCAGAGGGTACTCAAATGACAAATGAAACAATAAATATACACGTTCATACATTCAAATTTTATTTTATTTTTTCCGAATTGTTCAGTATTCATATTCAATCAACGTATAAAAAGGGAAATTAAAATACCAGTGAATCGGCCACCACCTCCACCAACAGCAGTACTAACGACACCAATCTCCAAGCCAAAAATCCAAATCCGAAACTCATATCCCAATCCGGTGAGTATAGGAGTATTGTACAGAACCGAGTCGTACTCGTACACCAACGTATAATCGTATATGGCACGATTACCTGCGTTAGTAGCTCAGATACTTCACGTCATGAATAATGCATTAGGATACCTATGTATCCGATGCAACCACAGAACAGATTACGAGTATTTCTCCCCCAATACAATCAACAATGGAGTTGTAGGTGCCTCTGTATAGTGGCGATGGAGTGGCGATGGCGAGCTGGCCAGGCAGGTAGTATTCGCGCGCACTAGTGTGCGGCGATAAAGCGGAAGGTATACGCCAGTTCCACAGCGGGCTCATAGAAAGGAATAGAGAATTTCCATTTCACTTATGAATGTTGATTGATGAAACAATGCACTGTACACAACACACACGCTAAAGGATTCACCTCTGTTTATATCACTGCGGGGTCGGTCGGGGTCGGAGTGTTTGTTTGGGGATTAGCGATAGCTAAGCTGCGGCGAATGTCCTGTCGCTTGTGCTGCTTCACAACTTTATTAAATCATCATCTAAATGTCACAGAGGATGCAAAATGCAAATTTGATTAATGTATGTAAATGGAAACATTTGGTTCACGACGACACTCCAATTTTGATAATTTGACAGAACACTCATTGGGAAAGGACACTGAATGTATGTGTTCAGGGGTGTTTAGGATTAAATTATTGTTTTTAGAGATTTTGATGCAGAAAGGTCATCCTTATTGATGCAGGTTCTGAAAATCAAAATAGTCGCACGCAAATTTTAACAATTAGTTCAATACTGAGTCCAATCGGTATCCGAATGAAACAGTGTGGAAGACTGTGGAGCGTAGGATACTTTCTCCTTTAAACTATAGCGGTTCTGGTATACGGTGATGATGAGATATACTCACATATGGTGCACGACAAAGAAAAAATTGTAGTGGGTAAACTAGCGTGCGTCGGTGCAGAAAACGTCAAGCGCAGTCATAACAGGTGCACTTCGCAGCACTCCTACGGCAGCGCTGGACACTTTTCTACACATCACGCCGCTAGACTTGCATATTAAGCAATTTGCCGGAAACAGTGCGCTACGACTCACAACTTTGGTTTTCTTCAGAGGGGGAGTTTTGGACATTGTACTATACTAGCGGAGCTACTCCCGGGCGTACAGGTGAAGATTGATGAAATTTACCCTTAGGTCGCTTTCGAGACTCCGTACGAGATACCACATCTGGAGAGGTATGAATGGCAAAAGGGATAAAGTAATTAAGCAATGCGAAATTTCAGTCTATACAGAGACGGTTTAAAAACAAGGGAAAGCATTGGAGCTGGAATCAAAAAGTGACCATACGACTGACAGATATAAGCAGTTTCTTCCAATCAAAAGTTCTTGCTGTTCTAAGGCGACAGAACTAATGCGGATGAGATATAAAGGGTAGCCCATAATTAACGCAAAATTTTAATTTTGCACCATTTAATAGTACAGTGATGCCAACGCAAAAAAAAAAAAATAACAATGTGACAGCTGACAGTTGGGGGTTAGTAAAAATGGAGCCCTATACGAAAGAACAAATAATAAAAATAATGAAGTCCGCAATAATTGTCCGAAAAGAAGGTTAGAAGAAATTTCACCAGAACCCTTAGGAGCAACAAGGCCACAAAGTCCTACAAAATTAGTTGGAAGCATGACGGTAATGGACCTCATGAGCACAATGCAGTACGCTATGGCTAATCTTCTAGATGAAAAATTAAGCCAAATACCCACTAAAAAGGACTTCGAAGGAATCACGTCACAAATGAGTAATCTATCATCGCAGCTTAACGACTTAGCATCAGAAAATCAGGAACTAAAAGAAAAAATCAAGAACTTGTCTGTGGAGAGGGAAAGGGATAGGCAAACAATTACCTGGTTAGAGGACCAAATTAAAAACAAGAATATTATTTTTAAGGGCCTCGATGCAACAATCTGTATGCCTGTAGCGGTGAAAAACATTTGCGAGGGTATTATCAAAACTCCAACATCAGTAGATGTGCGTTCGACCAAAAAAATATACGAAAAAGACGGAAAGATGTCGGTCATCGCTGAATTTGAGTCGGCAGAAATAGTCGATGAAATTTTTAAACGTGCCAAAAACCTAGCGGGCACATCCTTCATCATAGAGAGAGACCTTAATTCGTCAAAACAGCAACGAAAAAAAGCTATGCTGTTCCTAAGAAGGAATATTTTATCAAAAAGTAGTCGGCACAGAGTAAGCGTTCTAAACGATAGGATGAGAATCAACGACAAGTGGTTTGCATGGAACAAAAACTATGAGTTAGTATGCGGGCAGCACAAAGGGGAAACCGTTCTCAAAGATTTGTACAACAATGAGTTAGATTCTGTAACTTGCCATTTCTACGAAATTCTTGAACAAACAAATAAACAAAAAAACTAGGAAATGTCTGTCGACGTAAATTAAAAAAACTTGTAAAACGCAATACTAACTTAGATGTAAGAATAAATAATGATATACTGAATAATGAAGAATCAGATATTAGAATATTAGCCTATAACATACATGGTCTAGAAAATAAAAGCCTTTTCACACACTTTTTTAAGTATGTATTGTCATGCGATATATTTATCCTAACTGAAACTCACATAATGAAGACAGAAAAAATAGAGCAGTTCAAAAAATATTTTCAAGGGGATTTTCACACATATTGGAAACCTGGATCGAGAAATAATAATTTTGGAAGAGCAATAGGGGGGTGTGTATTTGGAGTTAAAAGGAATCTGGTTGAGAGGGGCATTCGGCATGTATACAACGACGGTGATGGTATGGAGAGTATAAAAATAATCTCGAACAAAAAGACAGTTACCATTTTTCCTTTATATCTGAGAGGCATGAATTGGCGAAATGAATTCAATGTTGTGAAAAACTTCTTCGTAGAAAACAGCATAATTAATCCAATTCTTATCGGAGATGTAAATGTTAGATTAGGTGAGCTGCAACAAGATATAGAAGGAGTATATAAATCATGTTTTCACGCGGGACTAGAAATACGACACTCGAAAGATACCATTGCTAATGCAAGAGGAAAAGATTTTTTGGAGTTCAACTTTACGTTTATAAATAATATAGGAAATTCTGTGAACGATGTTTGTGCTATATCGCAGGAGCTGCTTATGTCGGTTGAAAGGTTTAGTGTAGAGGAAGCGATATGGTCGGACCACCTGCCCATAAAATTAACTTTGAAACACATCGGCACCTCCACCAGCACGAACACTTTCAACCTCTTGCCAAAATTACAGTGGAACGACCGAAAAAAGTCTGAGTACCAAGTTAAGCTAAGCAACAATTTACAAATCCTTAAGCTTCAGGAAAACCCAATAGAGCTAAAAGACTTAAGTGATATAATCAAGAATTCAGCAAAGGAACAGGGAAATAGCTTAAAGCTCTTTAAAGCAAAAAATAAGTGGTACAATTACGAGTGTGAAGCAGCTAGGAAAAAAAGTTATAGATTGCTAAATATTTTCCGAAGAACTGGAAACCAGGAGGCGAAAGAAAATTACTCAAAGGCTCAAAAGGAATACAGGTCAATCTGCAGCAGAAATATGACATCGTACTATCAACAGCTTGACCTCAAAATAAGCAGGGTGAAAGACAGCAAAGAGTGGTGGAAACTGGCAAAAGAAATACGAAACCAAGACCAACACATATGCCCCCAAATTTCCGCTCCCGAGTTTAGAGCATATTATAACTCACTCCTTAACCCTAACCAAAGCGTAAATCAGATTTTGTATGCACATAATCTCGTCGAAGATCGCGATTTGGATAAACGCATAACAGTACATGAAATCATTAATATTCTGAAAAAAGTAAAACTGAATAAAGCACCTGGGGAAGACAGGATTACCTACGAGTTTTTCAGAAATGCAACGGACGACTACCTTGAACAACTGGCTGTTACCTTTAATAGAATGCTGAATGACTGCAAAGTAGAGGAAGATTTTAGCAAAACAATAATTTTTCCAATATTCAAAAAAGGTGATATAAACCAACCCAGCAACTACAGGGGAATCGCTTTTATGAACTGTGTTGCGAAGATTATGATGGGAGTACTTAACGAGAGGCTGTTCGCATGGGTGGAAAAAAATGGTATCTTGACAGAATTTCAGGCGGGCTTTAGAAAACGATATTCGACTATGGATAACATCTATAATCTGGCTTCAATCGTTCATCTGAAGCTGGCAGAAAGAAAGAAAGTTTACGCATTTTTTGTTGACTTGAAAGCTGCATTTGATAAAATTTCAAGAAAATTGCTTATCTACAAACTACACGCAATGGGAGTCTCGTCCAAATTCGTCAACCTGATCGAAGCTATATATGCCAATACTCAATCTGCGGTTTGGACAGGAAAGGAGCTCTCCGAATACTTTGAGACACTTTTTGGAGTTAAGCAGGGATGCTTGCTTTCGCCGCTGCTTTTCGCGCTATATATAAATGATTTGCATGAAGTGCTAGGGGGAGGACTCTACATTGATTGTCTCAACATAAGATTGCTGCTATACGCAGACGATATGGTTATTCTGGCGGATGATGTCAAGGTGTTACAGCAGATGATAACGCGACTTGAAGCTTACTGCGACAAATGGGGCCTAGAAGTTAACATATCTAAATCAGAGATTATGGTATTTAGAAATGGTGGGAGGCTTTCTTGCAAAGAAAAATGGATATTAAATGGAGAAGAAATACGTATTGTTTCTAATTATACATACCTAGGAGTCTTATTGTCTCCGAAGATGTCATTCTCAAAGCATGTGGAGAAGAGAAACAGTGCAGCGAAGAGCAGCATAAACTCGACGTGGCAACATTTTTTGGCAAAGAAAAATATTGGTCTAGCTGCAAAGTGGATATTGTTCCAAGCGGTCTGCAGAGCTATCCAGACTTACGGCGCTCAGGTCTGGGGCTTCGGAATGTTCGAAGAAGTGGATAAATTACAACGGTACTTTTTGAAACGAATTTTGAAGTTACCTCCATTTACCCCAAACTACGCGCTATCATTAGAGACAGGAGCAGAAGACGGACATTACTACACCCTTGATCTTCACATGAGATACACAGCAAAAACAATGTTCGAATACAGTGAAAGAAGACTACCACACCAACTAACAAAAATACTTTTAAGGGAAAATGTATTCTGGGTCAAAGAATTAAACCATCTTGGGGGTAGTTTTGGGCTGCATTGGAATGAGGGAGACACTTCTCATAGCGTTTGGACCCAAAAGAGCTTAGAGCTACTGCGGCTGCTGAAATCGGAGGCTCAACAGGAAAATCTACGGAGGGCATCTGGAAGCAGTACACGCATCTACAGGTTTCTGGATTATTCAAGAGGCTCAAGTTACATCACCGGTGGGCTCGAACTAAACAAAATCACCTGGATATTTAAGGCAAGATGCGACCTAATTCAGCTTAACGGGCGTAGATTCGGGGAGAACGAAACATCCTTATGTACTGTGTGCAGCTTAAGGGAAGAAGAGAACATCCAGCATTTCCTAGGCAGATGTCCGGGGTTAAAAGAATTCAGGCTGGGTTGTTTTGGGAGAGCTTGGTTAACAGATGCGGAAATTATTAACATACTCAATGGAGAAAACAGTACAGATTTTGATAGGCTCATTAATTATATCACTGTAGCATTACCATACCGAAATGAACTTGTTAGAGAATTTAATCAGTAATAATTTTCTTACATGATCATAAAACTTTGAATTCAAGCTAATATTTAATAAAAATTTAACTACCCGACAGACGACTTTTGTCATTGTCGTAAGTTTTGTATTTTTAACTTTAATTCAAACTATATAAGCTAAAATAATAATGTAAAATTTTCTTTTTTTTTTTGATATTAAGTTGAAAATAAAAACATTCTACTACTACTACTAAAGTCCGCAATTTTCGAACAAATTATGCCCGTCATATTGTTTTGAAACCATCAACTGTGAGGAGAATAATTGAAAAATTCAGGGAGACTGGATCAATTAGTGATATTAAACACTCTGGGGGTATCCTGTTGTTCAACAGAAAACATCGATGCAGTTCGCGAGAGTATTGCTGACAGTCCAGGAACATCAATTCGGCACCATAGTCAAGAATTGGACATTTCGAGAAGCTTTCTACAGCGATTCTCACGATTCTCACGAAAGACTTGAAAATTCATGCTTACAAAGTCCAATTGACTAAAAAACTGAAGACTACGACCTGACCATGCAGAGCGAAGAGAGTTCGTTGAATGGATTTTGGAACAACAACAAGAAGATGAAGCTCATATTCACCTTGATGGCTTCGTTAATCGTCAAAATTGTCGCATTTGGAGTTCAGGAAATCCACGAGTAACTATTGAGAAACAAATGCATCCACAGCGCTTTACTGTTTTGTGCGGATTTTAGGCTGGAGGCATTATCGGACCATTCTTCTTCGAAAATGCGGCTGATCAGGCAGTAACAATTAATGATGTTCGTTATCGTGACATGATAATCCAGTTTTTAGTGCCTAAATTACAAGATATGGATGTGACCAACATGAGGTTTCAGCATTTTTAATTTTGGATTCTGTCAGTTTTTGATCTTTGTAAACGTTTTTGGAGTAAATCTTTTTCTTTAGAAAGGTTGCATTATCTTACTGCATACATTCGCATAATATATATAATATATATATATATATATATATAATTTTATTATAAATTTTCTTATATGTTTCGACAATTTGTTCAGTAAAATAAAATAAATGAATGCTCTGAGTGCTTTATAGCCAAAAAGGGAATCTTTGGAATTAACAGTTTGTCTAATATTTTAGATGAGAAGGTGTTTCTAAAGGCTTTGTAAAGTAAAAAGTAAAGTCTCTTGTGGCACCATACATCGGCCTGAGAATATTGTCATACCAAATGACAACAGGAACATAACAAATGTCATGTCATGGCAAATAGTATGATCCGACTCAACAAGTGCACAAACGAATGCTACACCTATCGAAAAATCGAAAATAATTGCTCGAGAAATATTTTGGCCGGACGAAGACCTTTGGCACTTAGGCTCTCGGAGATAGAAAAAATGAAAACAAATGGCAAGAGCTTGCTAATGTAGTTACTGTTCTCTAGACAACAAAAGACAGATAAACTGGGCCACGACCAGAGTATATCCATTATAATGAGTAGGGACACTCTCGACAATTTCCTTATCAGCAAGTATTACTGTGTCACACAGACATGAGAAATAGACGGATATATAAAGTGGGTAGTGAGAGGGAGAGAAAAGAGGAGGAATATTTTTTCGGAAAATGGCACAGGGTGCTCCGTTAAAAAAAGGGAAATTTTTAACTTGTCATACATTTTTATTAAATACAAAATTATAATTACATGTGTGTTACGCTAAGATATTTATACTTGTTGTTGGTTTTTTTTGATTATTCTATTACATTTTTTGATAAAGTCATGCTCTCAAACACGTGCCTACATATCATTTTATAAGAAATTATTTGTTTTGATTTTTACAGCCAGTAATCAATCACATTTATTCCTTTATATGTAGGTAATACATTTTCATTTAAAAACATTTTTTGAAATGAAAACCCGCGACCCACTTAATGGACAAGCGGACCATTGAAAATGAATGAATGAATTTTTTTATTTTGCTATAAACTTCCTACTGCATCTAAAAATTCTTTAGGCGAACGTGTTAAATGCGTACTTCAAATGCGCTAAAAAATCTGTAAATATGGAGGAAACACTATGTTGCTGACTTAGTTCCAACTCACACTTGCGTTTTTGCCGTTTTTTTTTTTTTATATAGCATGCAAAATAATTTCACTACCGAAATCAGCAGTTTTATACCTAATCAGATTCTGTTTTGAAAGCGTTTATTTCAACGCTGGAAAGCTCTAAATTTGCAGTTGGCTCGCAACTATTTTCTCCATGTAGCTACTTTGCTGAAAAAGACCTTTTAAATTCACAAATGTATTGAAATGGAGTCAGCAACTTATTATTTCTTCCTCGGTTGCATTAAAATGGTAATTAAAATTGAAATGCCAATAAGACTATTTATATTCTGCTGCCATTCTTTTAGTTATATTGGCGTACTTATCGAAAAAAGCAATACATACTTAAAAAATGCATTTCATAAGAAATTTATTTGCTCTTTATTTTCCAAAAATGGTCTTCTGAATTTGTTGGGGCCTTTAAATTTATATGAATTAATGATTAATATAACTTAGGACACATTTCTACCACAAGCAATACTATTCATTTTAAAACCAAAAGGCATAGATATGCATTTTAAATGTGTTCAAGCAAAATAAACAGCGTAAGAAAATTGTAATGGAAAATTACACCTCCATAAAAGGAGTCAGAAAAGGGATAGTTTCAGGAGTTATCACTAAAAAACCAATAAAGTTAAACTCCCCCTCCATTATCGGCACATAAAAATATTTTACACCTGCATTTTCTTTTTGTTCCCGACCGTGCAGGCTAAACACTTCAAAATATGTTTTCCCATTTCCTATTTAAATTTATATTTAATCCAAAAACAATTGCACTGTAGTTTGTTCGCACCGAAAACTATCACGGGTCACCCTGTATTGTGTTTATTTTCCTTCTTTCGCACAACTGATAAGCATTCGAGTTTACCGCCTTTAAAAATGCATTATGAAAAAACCTACCCCATTGTCACTGCAGAACCAGTGTGACCAGTTATTATAAAAACTAGCAATTATGGAATGAAATCATTTGTATTGCTACTGCGCCCAATATCGAATTGCATTATTTTTAGCGAAGTCAGAACAGAGAAGAAACATTTATTTTCATATTTTAGATTGAAATATTAATGGTAGGAGTTCAGAATTAGTTGTAATTCCTGGAAAAAATAATCATAAAAACGAAGCATGAAACCATTTTCCAAAAAGCAAAGCAGGTCACACTGCATAAAGTGAATAGGTACACACATCGAAATCCGAGTTTACCGCCTTTAAAAATGCATTATGAAAAAACCCACAATCGTTCGTCGTACACAGAAAGCCGTATGTAGTGGTACAGGTAAAATGTGTTGTTTACCCTTTTCTTCTCAGGCATTCGTCGTATTCAGGTAAAAAGTATTCTTTCGACCTGTTTCCACTTATTGCACGATTTTTTCTGCGTTTTGCTTTGTGGTAGTATGAAATGCATATGTAGAGAGAGTGTCCCTACTCATTAATGGATATACTCTGGCCACGACTTGCAACAATATTACGAGTAGTTACAGTAATCTGTCTTACCCAAACTGCCTTGGCATACATGAAGATGAAGGGAATGTCGGTAGAAATATCTTTGCATAATGTAGTTGGGAGGATAAAAAGGAGGCAACGCTTTGGCGAGTTTGCTCTAGCAGCTTTCCTGGATATAGAAGTTGCGTTTAATAATGTAGAGGATAAATGCGAACATTGAACACAGCATTACCTTTTCGGTCTGCAATATGGTGCTGGGACAAAATTCCATTAGAATTAGATTGTCGGTAACCAGAGGAACCCCACAGGGAGAGTCCTATCGCCTCTCTTATGGTTGCTGGTTATTGATAATATTTTAAAGAAACTAAGCTACATGGGGATAAGTGGACAGCATATGCGGTCGAGGTGATTATTATTGTACAGGGAAAGTATATTTAATGATTCTAAGAGATTATGGAGGGTGCATAAAGGATAATCAAAATTTGTGTGAAGGGATGCGGGCCTCTCCTAGTATTTTTACCAGCACATATTCAACCACCTTAAGTTCGATGGAGTAGATTTGCGCCCTTCAGACAATGCAAAGTATTTTGGATTTATTCTGGACAGGAAATTAAACCGGAACCTCAATGTAGGGGAAAGAATTAGAAAGGCTGCTCGTTTTATTATTATTTATTATAAAAGTTATGAATGGCAATGTTATTAAATATTTATGCAAAGTGTCTATACAGATAGTTCAAAAGCAACGGAGGTCACGGGAGCTGGCATCCATTCCGTAGATCCAAACCTGAAAGTGGCTCCAAATCAGAAGTTCTTGTCGTTTTTAAGGCGGCAGATCTGATGCGGATGAGATCTTTATCTGGGAGAGATGTAGCCATCTACATCGATAGTTAGGCTGCACTTAAGGCATTAGAATCTACGAAGATAAATTTTGAAATTTTGAGAAAACCCAGAAACTGTCGCTCAGGGCATTATATAGTCAGAACTGCCATAGATTGCGTTGGGTACGAGGATACTGCAGTGTTGTGAGAAACTAGCAAGCTAAAGAACTGCAGGAGGTAGGTACTACCCATAGTAACACTATAAACAAATGTCTACTAAAGTCTTACTTCTTAGGGCTTACAATGGCTCAATAGGACTTAACAATGTTCGGTGGTTTCATGATCTTGAGCCGATAATCAATTGTCTAAAAAGAATATGTTTCTGTTAAGATGATAGCGAAGCCAATAAGTTGTTCAGTCAGCATTTCTACATAAACCTCTTCGATGAACTTTAAAAAAGGGCCTAAAGTTTGAAAATGATTTTAGTCCTACTAAATTATAGCTTATAATTAAGATAAGAAATACTGAGTGAAATGGGAGGATTTTGATGGGTTATGGCGGGAATCAGACTTGTAGCTTTTAATGACAGCAGGTTTAAATGACAGGCTACTAAAAATGATACGCCACCACAGTAATGTCAATTACATTCCCATTAGGTTGTAAATAACTAAAGGGGAAGTTATAGCCATCAGAAAAGTCCATCCTTAAAAACACGAAACAGAACAAAACTGAAACATTTAACTCCAGCATTTCATAGAAATTTCGTATTTGTGGAATTGACAGAAAAATGTGCAGGTACGTACGGAGAAATTAATAAATTCATATTCTAGAGATCAATTATTGCTTAATTTTTTTTCAACATTTTAAGACCTAGATTGAGTTCTACTATTAAATTTAAGTGCAAAGCATAACAACTATAACCGACGCCTAATGTAATAAAGTAAGAATTTTTTGAAGACATCAACATCTTTGAGAGTGGCTTATAAAAGTAAACGAACCACATTCAAGTGGTATATAATGAAAATTCTTTTTTGTTACTTTATTAAGTAGTAAACTCAATGCAATCTTGCCTCCCATCGGTTACTCACTGACAAACCACTATCTAGTGGAAATATCAGTTATCCTTCATGGAGGAGTACCTACATCGCTCAAAGATAATAAACTGTTTTCATGTATCTCTTCTCTGGTCACCTGCCTGTTAACTCATCGCCATTATGAATTTTCCACTAGGACAACTCACTTATGCTCGCTCGTCATCAAGAAAAAAAAAATTAATTTCTTCTGCTACCTTACCCATGGAAACTAATGTCACTGCAAATTGAAAAAAAAATCTCCATTAACTCGTCAAAACTATAATTTGATAGTTACGGCAGGATACTCTCATCATCTGCAACAAGTTCGTTGAATGGAAAATCATTCAAAGGTGCCGTCTGATTAATTTCACTGCAAATGACAATACATTCACCTAAATCATTCGAACAACAATTATGGCTCGGTAGATACTACATAATGGGCACTCATCGTTGCAAGCAAAGTGAATTACATTTGAATTGCAAATTATCCTTTGAAGTGTTGATAAGTGAATATGTCTGAAAGTGAGCACATCTATGTGTACAAGTTATAGAGAAAGAGTATATGCAAAAGCATCGACATAATTTGCTGTATATCCTCCAGCAAGTTTCAACACAATGACAGGTGAGTGAAGGAGTATCTTGTATGTCGAATTCGGTTGATAAGGAACTATTGCCAGTACATAAGTGTGATGTGCATAATGTGCATCCTATTCCTTCCTTCGAATCGATTAACTTTCGATGTAAAATTGAACTAGGTCACGTTTTATTTGCCAACATTTTAAGTATCTGAAGGTAAGTGTTCTACACGGAATATCTGTAGATAATTGAGTTGTTGAGAAATCACGTCGCTTAATGTAATGAAACGACGGTTTTAATTGTGCATTTCAAGTCGTCAAGAAATCGATTTTAACTCAAGCGCAAAGTAAATCGCCAGAAGAATAAAAATATTGCCGTAGCTCTGAAATATCGCTTTAAATCGCCTTCGCGCATTCTTTGACATTTGGAAAGCTGCCAAATTACGTAGAACGATAAGAGGGCATTGGTCAAGCACCCTCACCTCGGCTTGGGGCTGTAAAAATGTTTTGAAAAATGCTTGACCATCGATTGAAAGCATCCTGACAAATCATGATAATGGTCAATAAATTTACTCACTCCCTACTGAATTCGAGGATGTAGTAGGTATATTTTATGGCCCTACACATGCCACTATTATTATTTGTCGTGATTTTCAGTTACACAGGAACACCTACATGCAATTAGAGTTTCAAGGACTAGGACTACGATGCCGACACGCCAAATGGATGTGAAACATTTCAATGATTAATTTCGTAATAGCTAAAGTAGTTATCAGTGTGTACTCCGGAGAAATTGTATCTGTATTGTAGGTTTATCGATGTGAAATCTACATCAAATTGGAGTTATTTCCTCACTTACAGATAAGATTTATTGTATTTTAAGTAAATGTGAAGGGGAAGAGGGATGCCCTAGTTCCTAGTGTGCTGTAGACGATTTTAGTCACTATACCTATACCAGCTATATACCCCTCAATATCGTTGCATTGAAAACTAATTAATTCAGTCGATGTAAGCAATTGACCAATTAATCGCTACTTGACAGACTATTTATTGCAGTGAGGACTTTGGCGATTATCGACAGTTCGTGTTAATGAGACGAATGAGGTTCAAGCGGGTATATGCCAATTGTGTCAAATTTAAAAGGAGACTTAAAGCATTTCATCAAAAATGAAAAATTTTTGGAATTGTAGGTTAAGTCAGTGGTTAAGCCTATTGCTTAATGTCCAGTTAATGGATATTAGCTCATTTATCTGACAATATCATGGAATTCCAAATTGACATTTTGCCAATATTTTTTATATATTCCATAAAGAGCTGTACATTAGCATAATATATTATGTATGTTCAGCTATTTTGTATTCTTCAAGATTATAGTCGGTACTCTAAAGAGACTATTCGGAGTAGATAAAAGGAATCCTAGGAAGGACCGGTTCGTATTTTTTGATGATACTAAATCGAAACGAATAAGCTTTCTAGGGACAGTTGTTATACTTTTAGTTATTTGTCAGACGCGGTTCTGTATGTATTTTAGCGCTGGTCTTAAACGCAATGAACAAATTTTGATACGGTTTTCACTCTTATGATCTGCATTTCTCAGAAATCAATCCAGAATAATTCAAATTGCACTATCATAAAGGAGCTGAACATTAGGGGTATTTATATACAGCACTAACTCCGCAATGGCTCAATGGATTTAAAAACAAAAAAATAAATAACTTATTCTTAATTCACTCAAGCTAATTGTGCAGAATATAGCCAGGTCAGTAGTAGTTGAATATTATACGTATGCAAATAAACGAATTTTTGAAACAAATTTTATTTTATGTCCAAAGGGAGCACTTATGCCATTTCGGAAAATTCGATCTTCAAAAAGTGAAAAAGGGGGGTCAAAGTTTGTATGAGAAAATTCTTATTTTTCATCCGATCGATTCCAAATTCAATTTGTGCAGGTACTACCTACTCTATGTAAGAAATAGAGAAACCCAATTTCTCCGATTTTGTAAATTTTTGTTTGGGGCCCGAGTTATTATAATGAAATGCTCATCATTGTGACTTCGCAGAAGTTAAAAATTATTATTAGTACCGTGCAATGTCAATATTCAAAACAATATAGCAGCTGATACCTAGAAGATGTAGCAACATTAGCCGTATTTATTAGATTTCCTTAAAATGCCTCTGAGAGCTTGTTTAGTTAAACATCGCGTAAGAATTTACGCAACCTCTACGCTACTTTGCTGAAATTGTTATTTAAAATAACCATTTTTCCACTGTTGATTTACTAAACAGGGTTGGTGTCCAGATAAGGAGAAACTATTACAGAAAATACAGAAAAACTAGTACTTTCTTCTACTGAAACTGACATCTGCTGTTTTTCGACTGATTTTTTGTGTAAATAAAAAAAAAAAAAAAACAAATATGTAAGGAACATCTAATGCAAACTTCGCTTAGAAAACCTTTGCCTGGAAGTAACTGAGCTCTATGTTGCTGAGATATGTGCCTGGAGATATAAAGAGAACAAACAAAACAAATAGGTATCATTTATACCGGAAGACCATTTATTTGATTTTTTTAAAGAATTTTTCCATGACACATAAAACTAGATTATTTCATTCAATTTTGGATCACACATAAGGAACATTAATAAATTAGAGCTGAAATTAAAAGTTTCTAAACGCATATCGCGTATCAAAACAAAAAGAAACATCACCAGCACGAATGGAACTTGTCGCAATAATTGAACAAGAATTTTCAATTAGAAAACATATTCGATTTTTTAGACTACAACGCGAACAGAAAATACCTACATCCTACAGCTATTGAAAGCAGTAGACTCATAGGTCGATTTAAAATAATTTTCGAAATAAAATAAACAATTCCGTTTATTTGCAAATTTTCCCAATCACGATTCACGATTTCACCCCGAAAATGACATTTGCAAAGAAAAAATAATTTACGCAAGCTCTACGCAGCCTCTAAACGCAAATTTTTGTGTTTAAGTTACGCGGCCTTAAAACTACGTTGCTTAAATTCGAAAAATGTTTATAAATAACGTTTTCCTGCGTAAGGGCATTTTAGAGGGTGCGTAAAGTTAAGCAGGCTCTGCGACACGTTTATAAATACGGCTGTAAGTGGACACGGTTATGAGAGTACTTTCAGGAAATAAACCCTCAACATTCTAAAAGATATCGAGCGATATTAGAAACGCCTCAAGCTTAACATCGGCTTTTTTAAAATAAAACCTCCTAATCTGTAAGAGTTAGCTAAGAATAAAAAAGGTAATATTTTCGAAGAAAAAAAGTACTGAAATCCGACGAACGGCGGAATTTTATTCTTTAATTTTTCCAAATCAAAAATAAGTTGCCGATTCGTCGAACGACGGATTTGTGCTCATCTTGGTTTTTCCATTTCCCCATTTGCTATTTGATTTCACTAATGTAATGAATGGCATAAAATAAACTAATCTTTCTTAGAAATACAATACCATGTTTTAAAATGCTACGGAGGGCGGCGCCTGCATGTATGCAACTAATAACGTCGTCGGTATCGACGTTTTCGAGAACAGATACCATTTTTTGTTACAACAAAAATTTTTTAAATACAATTCGACTACTTTTTACTACAATTCAATACAATTATAATACCATTTTAATACAATTGGAATACCAATACAATTATTGCAACTCTAATTTAACACCGCAGTAGAGCCAAGAAGTATGCAATGCAAATCGCATTATTATAGAACAAACTGGTTGTTAAAATTCGTTACATCGCATTCTATGTCATTACATGAATTCCGCCATCGCTTAGGCAACACATTATTCATTTTCTAAAAATGCAATGATGCGCGTCGCGAACGCGACTCGTTGAAAGCAAAATTCACATTTTTTTGTGCGGCGTAAATAAATACATACTCTCATTAGGACCAAGGCTCTATTAGTGGTACGCGTATCTTAAAAGGACGTCGCAAAATATTACAACCTGTGTATGGAGTCGCAGTATGAAAAAGAATGCTAACCCATCATAACTGACAACTACTGCTGACAAACTATAAACAAAATTATACAGAAATGACGAGATACATACCTTTTACATTTGCTCTATCTTATCTAGATAATGCCAGGCGTCGCGAATAAGTTAATTCCTTCAGTAGATAAAATAAATCTTTGTGGAATTTATAGGAAAAGAATAGCTGTTAGACAACACAATACAATAAATTATACTAATTTGCACACTTTAATTGTCAATCATAAATATTTTTTTTTTGGGTTGGTGGACACTGTACAATCATTTTACTGCAATTTCGTCCGCCTTGCTATACCTAATCTATAGGTGCTCTAGATCTAGATCTCTAAAGTGTTCCGATCGTCAGTAGTTGAAGATTTCAGCCTCTCAGTGTTAAAAGTCATAATAGTTAAGGCAGCCGTCGGTCGTCATCATTATAGATAGTTTTTTTTATAGTTTTCCTAGAGTCGATAGAAATGAATACTATACTCTTATTCTCTTCCTCATATCATTCTATTTGCAGGAAACAAACAAATTTCTGTACAAAATTATTATTTATTACGTTTAAAGTACATTTATACATATAGTACAGTTATTTTTACACAATAAAAAATAAAAATGTTATTCTTTCTCATTGTTTGTTTCATTTGATTTAGATTTGTTTTTTTTTTCGAACTTTTAGAACAGAGTACAACATCAACATCAACAATAGCAATCAGTAAAACAGATTAAAAATAATAACAAAAAAGATTACGAGTCCATAAAGTCGTTACAGTAAAAGCACGCGACCCGGCGTGCACTTGAATCTTTTCTGGGCAAGTCCTTCAAATTGAAAATCATAAGTAAAACAAATTAACAACAAAAACAAAATAAATCTCATCTATCTAATGACTACTTATGTATATACGTTTAAGTGCATATTGGTGTGTATGTGTGTGGTGTGAATGCGTTTTTTTTTATTGTTGTGATATCTTAACGCAATGGCAATTCCTCCATGGCACGTAGTTTAGGGTCCTTCTCCTCGGGAGCCTCCCTCCTGAAGACAGCCTTGTAAGCGAATGCTCCTAATGCACCAGCAGCCAATGGACCAACCCAGTAAATCCAGTGATGTTCAAAGTCAACATTCCACAAGGCAGGTCCGAATGATCTAGCGGGATTCATACTGGCTCCGGTGAATGCTCCCTGAAAACAAAAGAAGGGAATAAGTATGTTTGTCGGATGGAAAATAAGCGTTAATTAACTTACTCCAGTGATGGCCAATGAACCGACAGCCAAACCAAACTTGATAGCAACAGAGTCGTGATGCTTGGCGTTCCTTGGATCCCAGACACCGCAGCAGGTCAAGATGAGTACCAATGTAAGAATGAATTCAATGCCAACACCTTGCCAGACGGAAATTTCTGTGGTGGGCACTGTGACACACATGGCGTGGGCGGCTCCTTCAGGCGTAATGACGTTTCCTGGGACGACAGTTTTCAATATGCCATAACCAAGGAATCCACCGACAAGTTGAGCAGCTACGTACAGAGCTCCAATGGGAGGAGTGATATGCTTGTAGATTACAGCTGCCACAGTGACAGCTGGATTCATGTGAGCACCGGAAACACAACCAAAACACTGGACTAAGATCATGATTACCAGACCAAAGTTCAGACACATCTGGAAGTGACTGTTGGGGAAGATATCCAGCTTCTTGATGCAACCCATACAACCGAGGAACACAAGCAGGGCTGTTGCGATCAACTCCGCCAGGAACAGGGTGATCTTATCGAGTGTGGAGACCTTCATTTTCATTGGTTAATCTGAAAGAAGAAAATTATGAAAAATTTTAAAACTATTCGCCTATATTCTGACAGTAGGGAGCTTAATCAACTGTTACACTTGACTACCTGCGGGTAATTAGCTAAATGAACCAGTCCCAGAACTTGATTGAAGTGGAAATTACCTGAATAATCTTTGAGACCTGTCATTCAATCGATAATCTTCATCGCACGCATTCGTTCGCTCGCAGTGACATTGATAAAGAATAAACTAATTTGTGACCAAGCAATTAGTCTTGTGGCGTAAATTCATAGCTGCCAATTAAAAGTGATGGAACACACTTGAAATCGCAATGGTCGTCGTTCGGGTGGAATCCTGCTGGCAAATAACGATTTAATGAAATTATTGCCCACTTGTGGGCGATGGAGTGGGTAACCGTATCGCTGTTAGTCTCCGAGAACGATGTATCTTGGTTTGGAACTATAATTGCTTTACATTCTCTTGCGTTGAATGGGATACAAAAGTTACAGGGAGGTTATGGAGGCCACAAACCCTCCAACTACTGACCGGGCAGGATGGTTGGCCAGTCACGGATGCTGTGGCAATAAAATAATTCCGATTTTATTTTGGATTTCCTAATCGAGGCGACCGAGGAATTACTCTCTAGGGGGGGATACTTTTGAGTTTGGATACGTTATTGAACTTAATTGCTTTTTGTATGTCAAGTGGATGGTAAAACTCAAAGGCGAATATTGTTTTGTAGATGGATTTGCAGAGTTTTTAAAGAAGTTTCAGTTTAAGTTGTGAATTGATGACTTGGGCAATCATGATCGTGTAACTAATTAGATAAGGAGGCAATGCAGAGTTGCCTATATTCAATTTGGTCTGATTTGGTTGAATTTTGTAGGTCATTACAGGTGAAGTTTACTGATGCAGTGGCATAGTGAGAAAACCCTAGATTTCATTTATAAAACCACGAAAATTATTCAGAAGACGATCAAGGTTGGTCTTATTATTATCATGAAAATATTTTCCAAATGTAAGGGTGGGCCATCTAGTGGTTTCTTTTTAAATCTAAGTTATTTTGACACTCAGCTGTTTCCCGCTCGAAATATTGACACAAAGTCAGTATTATACCGGAAATGATTCAAGCACTTAAGGCCAATATCATCCAAGCAATCCGCGAGCTACAGCCCGAAACCCTCCACAAGGTCTTGGAAAATTGGCGTGACAGAATGCGCTACGGCGAAGCCAGCCGAGTCAGCCACTGGAACGACGTTGTGTTCCATAAATTAATGGGAATGTTTGGCCTTACTAATAACGTCATAATACATGGAAAAAATGTATTTTGTTCATTTTATTGCATTTAAAAAAAAAGAAACTTGTATTCGGCCCACCCTGTATATGGGAAATGACAGGGAAAGTATATACCGTAGCTTAGTGATCCATTTCAAGCGGTTCACTGAACCTATATGGTTCATGTCAAAATTGAAATAAATAGCTGGCGCAACATTTTATATTTGTATTGATTAACAGCGGAATAAAAAATGTTTATTAACTACAATTAATGATAACAAAATTGTATTGTCATATTTATGACAACTACCCCGCGATAGATGTTCATACTTATTTATTTTTAGTGCTATAATAATATCAATTCAGACAAACAACTGATTTGCAATCATTCATTGATTGGTATAATTAATACTCAATATTGAGTGTCCTCGTTGCATGTTTAAGCTTTTTATAAATATTCCTTATCACTTGTGCAACTATGTATACGTGTATACATCGTAGGCAATTGCAAACGGATTGACTCATAGCATACATTTTGTTAATATGGATTATTCGTATTTCAAAAAAATTATCATTTATTTGAAACGGCGCGGCTCACTTATCTCCATGAAATGTGTGCAATTTTGAACTTTGATACAAGGATTCACCAGGTTACTATCAGCTGATAACAAATGTTATTTATAACACACGTGTTATTTAATTTCCTTGATTGGAAATTTTAAAATTTAATTTGATCAATCATCTTTAACAATGTATTTTTAAATCTGATTAAGGTTCCATTTTGTGTCGCATAATTTTTGTCATAAAGCATAAGTACTTAATTTTGTAGTCTTAAAGGCTAGCTCTATAATTTGTGGACTGGACGGGGGTCTTAAGTGTGACCGTAGTGATAGAAGATAGGTACATATTTCTGCGATTGTTAAACAATCAGCATTTTATGGCTATTGGCAGTAATCAAAATAATTTAATTTTTATAATATGTCGTGCGAAAGATACAAATACAACTTCATTAGTCTGAAAGGCTTACTGATTATTTGATCCCGAAAACCGCGTATAGTACCATAGTCTACAATAATATAAAGTTTGACGATAATTCACTGGTTAAAAAAAATTTATTCAGAGATTGCAGTACTTGGCCTTCACAAAAAAAAAATTGTAAAAAATTGCGATTGCTAGTTTGTCTATAATTGTGCCGATTGATTTTTGGTTTGACATTCTATACCTAAATCGACGAGTTGAAAGAAACATCCAAGGCATTGCTTAATTTTTTAACTGGCAAAATGTCTCTTTTTTTACCTTTCGTCTTAAAAAATCAGCAAAAGTGGAGATTTTCCGCTCAACCTGGGAACACTGCTGAAATGAAGCAAATACAAATAAAATTGATCAAGCCTCGCCATTCTCTTACTTTAGGGAGCGAATTGAACTTTAGTTCTAATGACGGCTAACGAAAGGGAAATTGCATACAGAAAACCGCTGCCAAACTCTACGATGGCAACATATAAAGAGACTAGAGGCTCATGAGTCATGAAGATACACCTCATTCCTGCGTCACTGTCTTTGTCATTGCCTTTTCGCTGCACCCTATTCATATGTTGTCATTTTTGAGTTTCAGTTTCATTGTATGATTTTGGCAATACCCAGAGGGTGCCGCGACGAGGAGGCTCATAAGGGTACACCTCACTGCCAAGACAATGCCACTTGAGTAACAGAACACTTGGGAGATACTACATGACTTACACGAACTATCTGATGTCTCACTTTACAATCTTTCCAGTTTCTTAAGGACATCGTGGTGGTTTGGAAACCCTGGTAAGGAAGTAACTTGGAAAAATAGGAACTGGGACCAAATCCCCATCAACAGAATGTCGTAATAAGATCGAACTTGTAGCTTGTGTTACAGAAATGTGAACACTTTGCACGTTAGGTTAAGTTAAATAGGGTTTCAGCTAGGTTCCAGAAATCGAGTGAATTCGTTTTCAGTGTTCTGCAATTCGAGCGATTCGGAAACTCCGAAATTTTTTCGAAATCACAATTTCACTTTGTCTCAATTCCGAAAATTTTGAAATCGAAATCGAATTGTGAAATGTAGAACACAAAAATTCATTTTCGATTTCATTTCGAGTGGAAGTGAAATGTGGAACCTAGCAGTGTGAGTTCATCACAGAAGACTAGGTACCATATTGGGCCTATCGCAATCCCTGGGAAACCTTCACGGTCAAAAACAAAAACCATTCCTCCCAAGCACTTAATTTCGCTACACAACCTAAAAACGGTTTCAATTTTGTTTGAGTGGTCAATATCCTCCAAATTGTCGAAGAAGTACCTTCCAAGGTGTTTCCTTCTATTCCGATCAATAGCTTGACATTCACAGAGACGATGAGTAATATCCTCTGTGAAATGTAGGTCCTCACAATACCTGCACGTGTCCGTATTCACTAAACCTAATCTCCTAGCGTCCTAGCGTGCTTCCTTAGAAGGCAGTGACCCGAGAATATCCATATCTTCATTCGTAACGTCAACTGCTGAGTTTTAATAATACTACAAATTTTTTCCGATCTAATTTAGGCTTTTGAGACTGTGACCTACTATATCAGACCATCTTTGGTCTGCCCTATTTCTAATTTTTTCTTTGCGCGTTACTTATAAATAATCATTAATCTAAAACTAATCCCGGTTAAGTTTTACGATCTTATAGTAGCGATTTCTTCGACAGAAAATCACCTATTGTGACCTACGAAAAACTTAAGCTGCATTTTTAAAATAATTACAAGATTTGGACAAAGCTACCATCAGCAAGTAGTTGATAATCCGAATCCTCGGTACTAATAATCATTTTTAGGGTCCAGGCTAACTTTTACAAAGTCACAATGGCGAAAATTTCCATATAAAATTATCCATTGTGACCATCAAAATGTTTAAGTTGAAGACTAAAAATGATTATTGGTAAGGCTTAATGATTGAAAAATGTGTTCCCGAAACAACGTTTCATTCCAGGTGATACTGCTTCGAAAACTTGTCACCACAAAGATTACCCAAACTCACACTGATTCCGAATACAGATCACCGTGAATATTATGAACATCACTTCTCACAAGAACAAAAAGATTATTCAATTCCATAAATTATCACCAGCAACGCAAATGAAGTCTTATAACGTGTTGCTGTTGATATAATCCCAAGCTTATAATATAGCACGGTTGACTTACGTTTTGATTTATAACACTGATCTTGAAATGCAACACGAAGCCAACGAAGACGAAGTAACTGCTTCACTGTACGCTCACACGGTATTCGGTTCCAAAATGTTCGTACAAACAAATCCTTTTGACGATTGCTCGTGTGTAACTGAAATTGTCACAGTGTCGGCAAGAGCGTCTGTACAATCCATGAAATATAAAAAGCTACTAATATGAGATTAAATTCATATCGCGTTTTATATGAACACGTTTGGAAAGCAATCTTCTTTTTTTTTTTGCGTGCTTTCTTAATCTCAAGTGTTTGTTATTGTTAATTCAATTTTTTATCTTTAGCTTACGGTAGGCGCAATAAATGTTTAAGTATGGCGAAATAATACGAATGGTTGTCTGTGAGCAGTTATCTCGTTGCGGGAAAGGATAAACAAATCAGAACATTCGCAAAACGTACCTTATGTGCACATGTCAACTGGGAGGGTGTATAAAATGCACACCTATGTTTAAATGGATAAAAACAAGTAAGCTTCTAATCGGTTACCCAACATTTTGGCCAATGACGGGCAGGGAAAAAAATATTACGCTTTGCAAATATTTACCACTGCGATACTGTCGCATGTCATTGTCAAACAGAATATTCCGTCAAACTGATTATTCAAATGACGGACCTAAAGTATGTGATGCCATAATAACGACTAAACACTAGACAGTAGGTACTTTTCGCAAACATAGCTACCGCTGAAATGTTATCGTTTGTTTACCTTTCAAATTTATTTCAAAACAATAAACGCTAAGCCGAATATTGACGCATGTACCTGTGGTAGTTCTCTAGCTAAAGTTGCATAATTAGTGGGGGAAGAACATGATACGGACCACATTTACATTTTTCGTTTCTCACAGAAATTGTAGAATATTATATGCCTTCCAATTTATTAAGTTGATTTTGAAGGCCGATCCTGGGCAGACTTATTGAAGCTTATTACAATCACATTCAAATTGAATACTTAAAACTATCTAAATTCATTTAAAGCTGAAATTAAGAAGTAAGATGGAACGCAATGGACAGATTTGAAGGACAGACTGCCAGGAATAATTCTACAAAATATATAAAAGAAAGTTTAAAATATGTTTGTCCGTTTATAACTCGAGTTCGGCTAAACCGAATTTGATGATTCTTTTTTAATGGAAAGATATTCTTTTGAAGAAGGTTTGTATGTTAAAAAATTTGGACAAAAAACATGTTCTATGCGGTGACGTTAAAACTCAATAGCCGCTGGGCCGATTTTCATGATTCACTTTTTGTTTTGTTTGTATTGCTGTATTTCAGGTTTAGGCAGAAAGGAAATTCTAGCAAATCGATTTATTCGCATTTTACGAAAGAGCACTAGCTATTATCTAAGACCTAAGCAATATACAAGTACAACTATAGTCTCTATATAAATATAAAAATTTGCTGACTCGGCAAATGTTATTCTGTCATTTTCGTAAATATCACCACCCCAGCGCCACCTATTGGGTTATTTTGGCAATTAATTTATTTTTATTTAGATATTAAATTTTTTGAGTTTGAGCCAAATCGGTACATAAATAAGAATTTTCGAAAAAAGCGAACCCAGCGCCACCTATGGATATCTAACATAAACAAAAACATTCAGCGGTATTACACGAACATATGGTGTGAATATAAGGCAGATAGCTTTAGTGGTTCAGCCGCCATTATCGGACATACGCACCAACATTTTTATATATTAAGGTGTTAAGTTGGATTGTGCACGCTTCAAAAACTCGACAAGTTCTGCACCGATTGAGCTCACAATTTCAGACAATCGTGGGTATTGGCCCGAGAGGGTTTGTGTGTTTCGCCAAAATCGAACAAAGAGGCGTGGCACCTTCCAAACAAAAACAAAATTTTCAAAGGATATTTCTCAACACTTATATGGCAGCTAAATTTGTAGAACTTGGAACATTGATGTGCATTGTAATTCCTGAGCGCGCCCGAAGTCGGACGAGTACAGCTATATAAATATAAAAGAGGAAACTAACTGACTGTGAGGGAATTTCTGTGTATACCAAATTCTGAGGGTTGCGCAAGCGAAATTATATTATAAAGTTAGTGTTATGTATCTCTTGCAATACTGTGCCCCATAAATGTGGATTACAAAAGTCGTAATCTTTATTCGACTGTCATTAAGTTATAGTTTTATTTCTGATGTTATTATATTGGCAACAAATAGCAAATATATTTGCAAAGTTTTATGGTCGACCGAATGAATTTTCTATTCATAGTAATAAAACCGGTAAGAACCATAACCCTACAAAAATCCCTTATTCATCGATCAATCTCGTTTTCAGTAGAAAAGCAAATTAGGTATATCCCCCTCGAGAGCTTGTTAAAATAAATGCCATAAGTAGCGTCAAACAAAAGAGTGCAATGACTATAATTTATGAACATCAAATAATGGGTATCTCAAGTATTGGCAATTATATTTGCCGCGAGTTTTTGTATGCAATATGTGCTGGCTACATTATTGCCCTCAAGTGGCCTCAACCGGTTCTTATATCCGATTATTCTATCTGAATAGTCATTAAATTGATCTCGGAATATTTATTGGCACATCTCTTTTAAACGTCATTAAATTTCAGAATAGCCGTGAAACATAATTGCGCTTGATTGTATTTTTTTTATAGGCACATTACTGATGTAAGGGTGGGCTGAGTTATCCATGGCGGAGTTCTATTATTCAATTACATTTTTTCGATAGCCGCATTGAGTTATCTATAATATATACAGAATTTCTGTTGTTTTGTTAAGCGGATTGTATTGTACCTGCGAATTTTCAACGGTCCATGACAGTTGTCAATACGAATAGAGTAGCTCATAAATAATTTGCTAAGATTAAATTTTAGCTTGTAGCCCAAAAAAACTCTGATTCTTAATCTGATTTTCCTTTGAGCTTGATAATATCTAAAAAATGTCTTTCAATAATAAAAAAAGTTCAAGTTTTGACCCATGTATGTGAATGTCAAGCTCAAACTCCTTCCCCCAATTTAAGCGATCATTGCTCTAATAAAATAATTGATTCTTTAAAATATAAAATGAGCACATAAATCATAGATTTTATTATCTGTGTTAATAAAATACCTACAAACACAAAAATACCTTGTGCGATTTGAAATTTATAAAATCGCAATAATGCATTGTGGTATGCAATATACTGCATTATCATTATATCATATTGGCGTCAGTGTCAATGTACGCAATTCTTGTCTTATTTTTAGCGAAATAAATTTCAAATAAGTGCAATATGTAAATAAGCTTCATATATGGATCTGTGGGCAATCGCTAAATGGAGCAAAACACAAACTGCAATTTCACTCTGGCGTATACGTAACATTTTTTCAAGGCTTTTTCATTGTATAGCATTAGCCAATGCTACTTGCACTAGTTGCTGTATAATTTTGGATTACAGGTACGAGATAAATTGAACCATATTATGGTAAAAATATCGTCAGAATCATGAGATAAAAAGATTTCCCTAAATAGACTACATCACTTGTCCTTGTTCAAAGTAGGTGAGTAGAGAAAAGAGATTTTGGTATTACTTGGTAAGAATTACTTTTGAAGTACATACCTACTTCTTATAAAGTGCACCCTTCTTATCGAGTACCTACTTAATATAAAACAAATAAACTCTGTAGAAAAATAAATAGAATAGGTGGCGCAGCAGGCGTGTAAACATCTTAGGTCTAGCTTCTCCCAACCAAACGAATGGGTGTGAATTTTTATTTTTAATTGTCTCCAGTTTCTTATAGACAGCAATCAATGGTTCATTGATATTTGGAAGCATAGTAGCCGTAAAGTTACAACAGTTGGTAAGATTAGTGCTGCGCGATATGTTTATTCGGCGCTTACCGCATATTATTAAGAGTACAGTGTTTTTAAGTTAATTTTACCTTCAAAAGCTATTAGAAAAATAATAAATTTTTTTTTTTTGTGTTTGGAGATTCGTTGGGAGGAAAAATCATCGAAAGACAGTGCAGAGCTAGTACGCGAGGTATGCTTTTGCTATAGTGATGGACCTTAAACTGATCTAAAAAAAAGCTCTCTGGGGATTAATTTTTGTCATCCCCAATGAATGCATTTTTTTTCTATACTTCTCCCGGGAAAGACGAACCTATAACACGCTTCATCAGCGCCCCGAGATGCCTGCATATGTGTGTTAGTTCTGCACTTAAATTGTAGAAAATTGTAGTCTTCTGGAAATATATCCCCAGAAAGCGAGTTCCAAAGTTTGCTTTACCTGTAACAGAAGGAGTTTTGGAAGATGTATGTCCTCGCGGTTGTAAAGTGTATTGAATGAATGAATGACTGAGAAATTAAGAAGAAAATTCCGCCGTTTCTCGGATTTTTATACTTTTTTGTTTAAAAATGTTACCTGCCTTCTTGGTCTTACAGATCAAGAGGTTTTACCCACCTTACCCATGGTCAGTTTTTAAAAGTTCTTCTTCTGTGTCTTTGAGGAACTTTTTCAACTTCATCTTCAACCATTTTTATATTTAGATCTTTGTAAAGATCAGCCTACGTACCAAGGTGCATTAACTATGTTCCTTAGTACTTTACTTTGAAAGATTTGGTTTTATTATTTTGAAAAATAATAATGAACTCATGTATTTTAAGCAACGATCTTGTGTTGAATAAAAAACAATAGATACTACTCTTTCCTGATAGTTACTAGTTTATTACTCAAATTTGCCATTTACTGCAAGATATAGAACGTATGGCACCACCCCGGAGAATATTCAACTCTACTCAGGCGGTGAAACTGGACGCAGAGGTAAAGGAACCTTTACTTATATGGTGTGGAATTGGAGACACTATAGACGGGTGGAGAAGACATCGTCCCTATCCAGGAACCGTGGGTTGACCAAACAACCCACATACGTGAACTAAGGAAAACAAACTAGACTTTATTCTTTAGATAAAAATTAAGGTAAACCCTGATCCTGAATCTTGGCAAATAATAGTTTTAAAGCTCGTTTTATACCCAATTTCAGCGATCCAGATTTCGTCTGTGTGGAGATAGACAGAGGCATCAACACAAAAGCTATGGTTATCATCTGGATATATGCACTATGGCGACATAGGGTCCATCCCCACAAAAAAGTGCGCAACACGATCGCAAAGCAGGTGAGTGTCTTTTTGATGTTCTTATGACAACTAATCTCATTTTGTGTAATATAGGCTCAGAGCCAACTTTTATCAAAAATATTAAACAGGAGTTTCTAGACATTACCCTAGACCCTAGCTATTCTAAAAAAATAATTGGCAATTGGATGGTATCAAGAGATGTTTCATTCTCGGACCACCAATATATTCAATTCAGCATTGACTACTGTATGCCTCCAATTGAATCGTTTAGGAATCCTACGAAAGTCAACTAGCAGGTCTAAAACTGTCTTCTCAGGAAAAGGCTTAACCACGTATCTAACCTGACAAAGTTATCAAATCCATGAACGAAGCCTTCAAAAGACCTTGCCCAGTCAGTAGGCACAAAAATTGAAGTAAGCCACCCTGGTGGAAGAACCATCTAGCAAAACTGGACCACATACAACGAAGAGACCTCAATTCTCCTTATAAAAACTCACTTCATAGTCAAAGGCCGAAATATAAACCGAGCTGTTCACAGCTTCCTTTCATATAAGTCCGCTGGACCTAATAATATAACATCAGTGGAGAATCAAAAGGCCCTTGAAATACTGACCCCTTGACTAGAAGTGATTTTCCACTCATGCCTGGGGCCAGATCTTACTTTCCGCTACACTCCTGCCTCATGCAAAATAGTCAAGGTAGTTTTTATACCAAAGAGCTGCAAGGCTTCTAGTGTTTCTCCAAAGGTATTGCTGGTATTTAGGCGTAAGATTTGCAAAGCCAAACAGTGAACTTAGAAGCTAAGCTTAGGCTTCTAAACGGACCGGCTGGAGCAAATATTTTTTTTCTTATTTAAAAGGATAAACTATACAAAATTCGACGCGATTTCTTCCAAATGGTTACGTATGTATTAAAAAAATGTTTTTTTTTTAAATATCACCAGAAGAAACATTTTCCAAGTATCCAACAATTACTTCCCTTTAATCGTTCTTCATGAACTTTGACTTCTGAATACGTGTTATAATATTGATATTCTAAAAATATTCTATAGAACATTTTAACGACGTCAGAGCTAGATTTATAATACCGCCTTATCATTAGGCGAATAATCAGAAGTTGCGTGGGCAAATAAAATCCGACATTGAACTACTTTTACTATTTGTTTGACCACGATATCAAATACTTGTACCTAAGTAGATACATTTTAAAACTACAAAAAAAAAGTGTGATTTTTAAAAGGTTCTCACTGATAGCTCTTATCAATTTAAAAACAAATAACTTAAGAGGTTTTTATTTTTGTAAGTTAATCGCATTGCAGGAGTATTTTTTTTTGTATAGATCATCCAGAGATAGACACCAGACAGCGATACGGGGTCTTACAAAAACCAACATTAAAATATGGTTACGCCCACAAATGCTTATAAGAAAGTGAATAGTTTATGCCAATAAATATTGACTTATTAGTGTACCAAAAATACAAAATTCAATATTGTTTGCAGTGATAAAAAAGGGAATATTTGTTGCAACAGGTCCAAAGGAATTTCAAAGTCCGACGTTTATATGATCGGCGTATATGTTTTGGCCGAAAATCAATTTAATCATCGATTAAATTTCTTTGTTATCACCGAGTGGAATTAAAATTTGCAATCGAAGGTTTGAAATTTTTCCATATTCTAATCAGCGATATCGGCCGATTTGTATTGGATGTGCATATGTTGATTTTGTTATCAGTCAAAAGTGCTCGCTTCGAATTAATCATTAAATGGAGCATGGCGTTTATTTGCCTGTTCGATTTGCGCAAATTATCAGATAACCCTATCAGCCAAGTTAAGTGATCTATCGACCTCTTTGCACCAAACTGCTGACTAAAGAACTTGCTTCCAAGTGTTCACAGTGAAGTGATATATCTGTCGATGTTATAAATATTCTTCCAAATGTTTTTTTTTTTATGATCAGCTCAAGTGTAGATAAGGTAAACTGAATGAGTGTGATAGTTGCGCTTTGATTTATATAGATTGTTGCGTAAGGTTCGGCTTATTAAAAATAGTGGGGTTATCAACCAGATAGAAGATTAACGTCTATTTGGTGAGATTATTTTTAACATAGGCATAGAGACATGGTGCACGAGTTTTGAATTGCAGAAATGAGATGGTGCTGTATATAGTTAATAGATTGTTTTTGAAACTTAAAATAGCGCAAAATTAATGCAACAAGTTTTACGACCTCTGCAAATATTCAGATATATTATTAAACAGAATTTCTTTACAAATATTAAATTGTAATCATAGATGTCACTACCACTTTGTAAATTCTAGAAAATTGTTCCTTAACCCATCATTAATTCAACCCAAACCATTTTTCTTTCATTTTATTAATTTTACCTAGAGAATTGACAATTTTTTAAACCACCCAACAGCCCCCCAACAGTAAACTATCTGCATCTTGATTAATATCCATTTTATGCCTTTAACTTTGTTAACTATTTTTTTTAACTCAAAAACTCAAACTTGTTGAAGTAGCTACGCGTAGGATATAGACAGAATTTTGTTCTAGGTTTAAATTATCGAAAATGCAATTGGCATTGCAGACTACTATGCGACGTTTTTTAGGTTCGAACCCCGAATAAACACAAATTAAGTATTTTTTCAACATCTCACGAACGTTCGACAAATACACGAGAATTCAATTCAGCCGCTCGGATTCGGCAAAAAATTGAAGGTCCTTTTCAGTCGTCGCAAAATTAAAAAAAAATCATATAAACAAATGCCTGTGAGAAAGTAGGCCTAGGGTGTCATTACGGACCGAATGCACTCGTATCATGTTTTCCAATTTAATATAATTGAATTTACACATGTAATTCAACATTACATAACTATCGGTTTTTAATTCTATTATGACTCAAATAGAAAAATGTGTTTAGAAACAGTAAATATATTTATCACAAGACAGCCTATCAGTCACAAAGTGACACCCAGACAAAAATCGTGATAAGGATAAGTAATAAGTCTTCTTTGCTAACATGACAGATAACACTGTCTGAATAAATCAGAAAAAAAAACTCACAACCAATAGATTGACACAATCTAATGCAATTTGCAATAATTAGAATTTATGCGGCAATAAATATTTAGTAATCCCAATTCCTGTGCACGTATATTGCGTATGATTGGATATAAGGTTTGTGGGCTGGCGAGGATTTCTCCGTGCCACACTCAGGTTTAAATATATAAACTTTGGATATAAACTTTAAGCACTATTTTACAAAGTAAAATCAAATATTTACCTTCAAAATTAAACATAAATATTAAGTATGAAATTTCTGTTACAACAACTAAGCACTTTGAATGGTGAAACTTTAAGAAACTATAAGGACCGCCAGCGACATTGTATTGGTAGACACAAATTTGGACTACGAGTAGTAGCGTGCCTGCGGAGCATTTCTCTGTACAACATTATAAACCACTTAACTGAATTGAGTTCGAAATAAAATTGAGAATATTTGCTTGTATTACTGAACATGGGGGATGAACAACAAACGGAATAAGGTAACTGACCTACAGTACAGATTAAAGGGAGAACATGCTTTTTTGTTTAACAGAAGAATTAAGGCGGTCCTGCAATATTTGTTTTGTTTTTTTTTTGTAATATGAAATGACTGATGCAGATTATAGAAATTATGCAAATTTACATACCAAATGAGGTGATGGTGAGATGTTGTGGTGAGTTATTTTTTTCAGGTATTGTAGAATGCACTAAAAAAAAACTAGATTTAAATCAAGTAGAATGCAGAAACCGTGTCAAGTGTCGACTCAGAACTTTGTACCAATAGTTTTCTTTTAATTGAAAGGAGCTGGCCCAGGTATCTAGGAAACATCGGAAGAATTATTAACAGTTTTTTTTAATTATGATTTTTAAGGGATACCCGATTTCACAGTGCGAGCTTCGGCTTAGTTAATTGTAGGAATTCACGGTCGATACTTAAGTTGGGTTTAGTTAAGCCATTAACTGTGTGTCATTGTGAACCATTTATTTTTGTGTGTGTCATTGTGAACCATGATTTATCGAAAATTGCTAAAAATGACAATTTTAGCCACTTTTTCCTCCTTTTGCACACCAAATTGGGATAAGATCATCCCTTTCAAAAAAAATATTAGCAAAGAGATTTTTGGACTTTTTTTTGCAGTCACTATTACAATTGTTTGGGTAAACTTTTTGCATCAAAACATTTTTTGCTTGAGACCGAGGAAAAAGGTCGAAGAAGTGGACTTTTATAAAAATTCAAAATTTTCAATGGGTACTTAATGGGTTAAGGAAAGTTTAATTTAATTTAAATGACCTTTATATTGATCTGGATGAACCAGAAAGACAATGTTAGCTCAAAATACTCGGTAAGGTATTGCCTAACAATTAAAAACATTTCCTGAATTGACATACATAGATTTATGAGAAAAATGGCAAGTTAAGCGGCTAATATTGAATTAGAAAAATGTGCAGTCCCTTTTTTGAACCCTTATAGGACGAATTTTGTAAAAAGATGAATGAGGCCTATAATCATTTTGACTTATCTATCAACGTACAAACCTTCAAGTTCATACGGCTAATGGTTCGTGAGACCCCCCTTACTCCCCGCGACCTCTTTACTCCTCAACAATTCTCACCCAACCTACGGCCTAATTTGGCCACACATCTCTAAATCAGAAAAAAAAATCATGAAAATCGGACGAATGATTCTCGAGTTATGGAGGGACGAATAGACGGACGTTACATTTTATATAGGTAGATAGTAGTGTGGATATAAAGGGTATCCCATAATTTACGCAAAATGTATTTTTAATAGAAAATACAGATTTTTAATTAAAAAGCTTAAATTTTGTATTGATTCATAGAGTATAGAGATTGGGGTTATGGATGGAATAGCACATCGGATAAATGGCCTATGACCGTTTCGCATAAATGTGGCTGAATTTCATCAATACACCTCCCAATTTTTTCTGTCTTGATACACGTGGGCTTGTTTGCATAGGCCTTTGACTTCCCAACCCCCAAAGAAAAAAGTCCAATGGCGTTAAATTGCAAGAACTGATTTTCAAAGAAGAATGATCCGATAATGCCTCTAGCCCAAATCCGCACCAAACGGTCATGCGTTGTGGATGCGTTTGTTTCTCAACAATTACTCATGGATTTTCTGAATCCAAAATGCGACAATTTTGACGATTAACGAAGCCATCAAGAAAATGTTTTTCTTCGAAAATTGCGGACTGTAGACAAACCTTTATTATTTTTAGAATTTTGCTTAGCAATGAAAATGCGTTGCTGTTTCGTATAGCGCTCCATTTCTACTAATCCCGACCTGTCACCTGTCAGCTGTCACATTGTTATCTTTTTTTCCGTTGACATAGCTATGCTATTAAATGGCGCAAAATTAAATTAAATTATGGGACACTCTTTACAACCCTGGTAACTGCATGCGAATGTGTGTGCAATCTAAAACTGCGACCGTGCGTATAAGCTAAGCAAAGCCTGTGAAAGTTGTTGCATATTTAATGTTAAGGAATAGTTCATCCAATACACGGAGAAATAATTCGAGATTTCGTTTCGCGGGTGGTAACGACTTGGATTTGTAGAGGCATATAATATTGTGACTACGTGAATTTTGGCATTGCAACCGCGTATTTTTGTTTACCTGGAAACTAAAAATATGCGAGACAACCAAGAATTCAATATAGGGCGATATTTCAAGAATTGATAAATCGGTTGTTTTCCACTTGAATCCGCGTTAAACCAATTTCATGCCGCCACTCAAACGCCACACCACTCCTATGTCACCTGCAACTTGGTCGCCACGCCACCGCCACTCCACTTTGCCTAACATTTTTTTTATAGTTTCGTATAGTTTAATAAATGATTTTAAATTCTATTTGCACCGTGAAAAAGTGCTTTTGTTTAAATGAATCTAAAGACAGTTGGATGGGGTCCATTTAATATTTGTCAATAGTTATATTTAGGTGTCGTAATCTGAACTTCAAATTTCCACTGTACGCAAACAGTAACAAAAATCAGTCTGCACGTGTGCTGTAGGATTATTTTTTCACTGAAACACCTCACAGTAACTTGATGCGGAACAACAATAAAATATAATATCCTATGCTCGAAATAGCGTTCATTCTAAGACAAATCGTGTTATTTTTCTAAAAGAAAAAATTCAAAAAAAGAAAATATTAAAAACCAATAGTACTTAGTGTTAATATTCACAACAACATTCAAGGCTGTACGCCTACGCATTATATACCTTAGCTGATTAATGTGCGTAACTATAAATAACGCAATTGTTCATAATTAACAACAAACACCGAGAGTCTATTCAACTTTCAAAATATTATTATAATTCTTGTGTTGAATTAGATATTAACCCATACAACAATAATTAGACCAAGAATTAAATACTACTATTGTTTTATATTTTTCTTTTTTTAATCTTCAAACACACGTAACAAATTATATGATGGAATCCCCGCCAATTCAACTGGATTGAAAGTCATTGAGAAAAACAAGAAACAAAAAAATGGATTCTTCTGTATTGTCCCAAAAAAAACGCAATATAGCAAAAAATTAAGTAAAAATAGAAATAATTACGTTTGTTGACATGCGTACTATTAACAGAGAATCTTTTTTTTTATTTTACTCTGTTTTCTTTTTGGTACATTATGTTTGTTGTCATATAAAAAAAAATCACATTTTTTTTAAATGTGTAAAATAAACATTAAATATCTTTCATTCCATCAAATACAGAAAATTATATGTAAGGTATTTTTTATAGGTTTTTTTCCCCGATGACTTTGACAATGTCATGGAAATAATAATTTTAAATCTGGTAGACAGTGTTGCCCAAAAGTTATGCCTGAGATAAATTTAAATTTAAAGAAAACATTAATTTAAGTAAAATCATTTTAATACGCGTTAGAAATACAAACCCAATGCAACTGAAAATAATATTTTCCAACACATTTAAGTGTCCACAATAAATGCAATTTCACTTAAAAAATATATATAATCAATTCCACAATTCTTCCATAGCATGTGATAAAATTCCCATCATGTAATCTGTTCTGTTTCCACCGAACATGAGAATAAAAAAAAACAACAACCGTGATGCGAATATGTTGGATTAAAAAAAACAATTTCTCTATTATGACAGAAAAAATCACCATCTCTTCCTGGTAATTGATGCCCGCAGTAACAGGAATATAAGTACTAGTCGTTCGTCCACTATCACAAGAGGAATTTATTATTTATCGGCTTGCAATCGATTTAGCAGAATATTCAAGTAAATAAATATACCATACATCGGCACTGTTTTAATAGTGGAAAATGTCTGATTAATTATAAACTCAATGCTTGAACATACAATGCGATTTGCAATTCTTATTAATGCACACTCACGCTAATAGATGGCACGAGTAAAGTTATGCTAAACGCCATAGATAGTAATCACCACTGTCGCGTCCAATCAACCTGTTCTGCTTGCATTTGTTTATTGTTTACCCAACTGTCCACGCTCTTTTAGTTCTCCAGTATCTGCTTAAGTACAAGTGGCAAATAGTATAAACAATAAACAATACAGGCTAGAGTGTATAGATACCCACCCATTCACTCGAATGTAATGGAAATAAAGGTGAAACCTTAAAGACCTTTGGTGTAGAAATTCCAAAATTGTTACCTCGGCGAGTAATTGAAGTTTAAAATTGGTCTTTTAATGGGGCGTTATGAGACAGTTATGAGAGTTTAATGAGGTCTTGGTAGAATCCATAACCGGTTTGGTTATATTGGTGACACTTGAAACAATCTTTACCAATTAGGAGTTAATATTGTTTGCTTTCAAAGTGCAAACAAACACGTCATGGAATTTAAGCGACAATCTCGGTTTCAATTTGAATTGTAAATATTTTATTATACCAGCGGAATGCAATTAGACAATGTTTTGCATGAGGCAGTAGCAGTGCTATTCTCAGCTTGTTTGTAGTGAGAAAGTGAGTAGTGGGTAATTTTTTGTTTCAGATTTATTCATTCATTTTGATTGCGGGAAGACATTTCAGTTTACATATTTTAATTTAATAAGCGGTTTGACTTGTAACTAAGTAAACTCAAATTGTAGGTGGAGTCGGAGTTCTATAGAGTCACAGTTGTGTCTTTAGGACAAAAATAATTTTGTAAAGTATCCATTTTTAGAAAAATCTACTAATATCTTTTGGTATTTAAAGTCGTTTGTACTATAAAATACTATAATCAATAAATAAAATCTGCGACCATTTTCAGTTCATTGATAGCCTAGCTTGCTCCGCTGCTTACATAGTAGGTATATAGAGGCACATCCGGTTCGACTCCCGAAAAAATAGGAGTTGAATTTGTATATGAAACCCTTTGTATGAACAAAAATTACATTCAACTATGACATATAAAACGCATCCGGTTCGACCCCCAATAATTTTTTTTTTTAAATGTGAAAATCTGTTGATTTTAAATAAAATGTTATTTTAACGCTGACAGTTCTTTTGCTTTTAGAAGATTAATGCAAGTGAGTTATCATATCATCGTGGAAATATAGAAATATTACGCATCCGGTTCAACCTCCAATATTGTTCTCAAAAAGGTGAAAATCTATTGGTTTTAATTAATATGTTATTTTGAAGCTGACAGTTATTTTACTTAAGGAAAATTGATTTAAATAAAGTAGCATATCTCCGTAATGAGATATATAAATATTACGAGTCCGGTTCGACCCCAATATTTTTTTAAATCGTGAGATCTTTTGGTTTTAGACAATATGCTATTCTGACGCTGATCGAAGTAAAGTACTATTATAACCGTGGTACGATTTGTTTAACAATGTTCGAAAATATTAAAAACATGTTTTCAATGTAAGTGTTATGTTGCCGAATGAGATATATAAATATTACGAGTCCGGTTCGACGCCAATATTTTTTTTAAATCGTGAAATCTTTTGGTTTTTGACAATATGCTATTCTGACGCTGATCGAAATAAAGTACTATTATAACCGTGGTATTAAATGAGTCGATTTGTTTAAAAATGTTCGAAAATATTAAAAACATGTTTTCAATGTAAATATTGTGTTGCCGAAATTTGAAAAGAAATTTGACTCAAAATAGTTCATCGACCACTTCAATTGTAATTTATGTTATGTACGTAATTTGTAGGGAAAGTTCATCAGATTGGAATGCAAATTATTGATAGTATAAGCTTTACGAACCGATCCATTAAAGTTCCATATGACCATATATGACAGATGACGTTTGCATATCGTTTTTGTGGCATTCAAGAATCTAGTCATTGCAAGTTGACCTAAATTGTCTGAATTCAAATTTACCTAAACGCAAAAAGTAAATTGAATTGTCGGCATGTCCCTCCTTGATAATTGTATGTTTTTTCTCAATGGGTTCTTACTGATGCCCTACGTCAGGGCAATCGAAATGTCAAATTGCGCACTCCCATGTTCTCTGATATGATAACCCAATAGAAATGTCAAAATTGAGTTCTTCGGATACATGATGACACAAATAGACGTAAACTTAGTAGTAAGTCGAGAAATTCTTTACTGGCTTTGTCGGCATTGCGGACCTAAACGTCAATTAAGAAAACTGCTCACGTGACCAGTTTAGCCCAATGTAAACTCAGCTACATGAAGTTAGAGAGCTGTCAGACTTAATAAATTAGATTCTTGAACACCCTCTGTAACACTGTCTGCTTGTTTGACTATCATTTTAACTTATATATTTAAAATCCATCAAATATTGCAAGGGCACCTCGTGAAATTGATTTTCACGGTATCAGGAAATCCAAATTACATTGGATTTTTAAATTTACTAAAAATCTATAGCTACATTACATTTCACATGACTAATTCGAGGCGGAAATAATAATTTGCTATCAAAAGTGTTTTCCGTTCTACATTAATCAATGTTTCAAATGAAATGTGTTTGATAACAAAAATAGGAAACTTGGTTTCAATTTACCAAAAAAATATTATTAACACTGTATGGTTCATATCCGAGATTGATTTTTAATCTGTTTTGGAGATTATCAGTATTACGGGCATTAGGTAAACAATTCTGGTGAATACTGGTAGCATTAAGTTCTTTCCAGTTACAGGCTACAAACTATCACTACTACATTAGTTTGTGTTTTTGATGACAAAATGTCTACTTAAGGCCTTTCGTACACGGCTCGTATCGTCATCGCAGCGTATGCGGTGCGATGTACGAGAGGCAGACAATTTGTTGTTTTACACTTGTATTTAAATAGAAAACAGCACACGACTCGTACGCTACGTGTAATCGTCGCAACACGCATGCTACATGATACGATACAAGTCGTGTGCGGAAGGCCTAACGCGATGAAAACAATTTAAGTCCTATTAGATATCATTTTGAGTACCTCCCAAGGCTATTAGCTTTCATTCAAAACTTTACCATAGGTACCAACAAATTACAAAAACAAAATTATTATAGGTGTAACAAGAACACTCATGTTCTTGTCAAATATGTTTTATGACTAGGAAACTTGTAATCATGGCCAAAGGCGCCTAAATAACTTTTTTTTTTGGGAAACACTTGTTTTGGTATGTTTTGTTAAACTATTTGTATTGATATATTTATCTATCGCAGGTGCTCTAAAATCTAGCAAATGTTGTGTTCTAAGGGCCTGTTTCGCCACTTCTTTTAAGACGGTTATCGCGTTCATTGTCATAATATTTCATTATTTGATGTATCTGATATTTATTTAAGTGCCATTGGCATTTTTGCTGATAAATTATCTGTTGATTAACTTAAAGAGACAGATAAACAAATGTCAAACTGATTACGTTAGTGAATAAGATATTTACTATAAAGAACGTTACAATCCAATAATATTATTACAACTTTGGAAATTTTGTATCGTTATTTGAATTTGCATGCCTTATTTAACAAAAATTTGTTTACTTTACAAAAAAAATTAATACTAGTATTTGCTTCCTTTGTGCATAAAGTAAGTTTTTATTTTTGAAAAAAAAAAAAAAAAAAAGCCGTAGCTTAGCTTTTTTGGGGGTTGTAACTAGGGCTCCTTAACTGACTTGTTGTTATTTTATTTTGTTTTCTTCACAAATTAAGCAAATTACATAATTCAAAAAGATAAATGCGGACGCAGTGGCTCAGTGATTAGTGTGCTGGACTACTATGCAAGGGATTACCAGATTCGATTCCCGGAAAATTACAAATTACATTTTAAGTTTTTTTTCCACTGCGCCATCTCTCATGAACTTATGACAAACATATTCGAGAGTAAAACTGTCCTGAAAAAGATTCTCCAATTAAGCCGTTCGGACTCGACATAAAAGTGAAGGTCCCTTCCATTGTCTCAAATAACGGGTGTCCCATAGTTTACGTAAAATTTAATTCTGATAGAAAATACAGATTTTTAATTATAAAGCTTACATTTTTTATTGATTTATAGAGTAGGTATACAGATTGGGATTATGTATGGAATAGCACATCGGATAAATGGCCGCCACGGCTTTGCTGGCAAGTACGTACTCTTTTATTGAAATTTCCTTTGACCGTTTCGCATAAATGTGGCTGAATTTCATTAATACACCTTCCAATTCCCTCTTTCAGAGCGCTGATAGTCGTGGGCTTGTTTGCATAGACCTTTGACTTCCAAAACCCCAAAGAAAAAAGTCCAATGACGTTAAATCGCAAGATCTGGGATGGCCATTTCTGACCGATAAAATGGCCGACTACACGATTAAGAAGTGACTCATGCAGTAATTGAATTGGCTGTGTGGCATGTGGCACCGTCTTATTGAAACCACTTGTTGGTCACATCCATATCTTGTAATTTAGGCACTAAGAACTGGTTATTATGTCACGATAACGAACACCATTAATTGTTAATGCCCTTAGCCCAAATCCGCACCAAATAGTCACGTTGTGGATGCATTTGTTTCTCAACAACTACTCGTGGATTTTCTGAACCCCAAATGCGACAATTTTGACGAATAACGAAGCCATCAAGATGAATATGAGCTTTATCACTGAAGATGATTTTGTTCAAACAAACCTTCATTATTTTGCTTTGTTCTTTCGTATAGCGCTCCAGTTTTACTAATCCCGACCTGTCAGCTGTCACATTGTTATCTTTTTTTCCGTTGGCATTACTTCACTGTATCTACTATTAAATGGCGCAAAATTCAAATTTGAGTGAATTATGGGACACCCCTTATATAAAAAAAACCTCACACAAACGAGTGGTTGCTGAGAAGCTAGGCCTAGGGTGTCTACACGCCTACCATTTATTTATGCTAAAATGTCATTTAATTTCTGACAAACAGCCAAAAAATTATTTTAAGTGTACTGTCAGTCATTTATCGTCTAAACTGCTAGATCCAGAGGTGGCACAGATGTCCTATAATTTCTGCTAAACTCAAGCTCACCTCTATTCACTCTTTTATAAAGGCTTCAATCGAAATTCTCCTCGACACGTCAACCATTCAGCCACTAATAATCTATTGATTGCAATGACAATGACAACTTTTATGTTGGCTCACTACTGCTGTATTCATGAGATATATATATAGATTAATGATTGATGCCTCAAACTTTTAAGCGATTAGTGCCCTAAATTAATTAGTTATTTTTATTATCGATTTGTCCATTTTCAAGTAAGAAGCGTGTTCACTCCGAACATCACATTATGTGCGTCTAGCCTTACTCATGATCATGATAAACGCAATTCGATACAAATTTCCGTATGTAAAATGACCTTGCCCTACAAGAAGTGGATCATTTGGCTTTACCCTTATCGGAAGTTAATGTTATGTAAAGAAATTATTTTTTTTATTTTATCAGAAACCCACCACGAGTTAAAAATTTTATTGGGCACACTGTTAATGTGTGATCAGAAATATACACTAAATATACACTTCATTGAGTAGCTTAAATAAAGGCGCGATAACGATGTTTCAGTATCTAGATATCTATCGTTTAGCCATTCACGTGTAGAGCTAGTCCATAAAAATAGTTTAGTCTGGCCGGCTGCGACTAGCATATTAATGAATGACAACTGCTTTGAAATGTTTTTCTTGTTTACATATGCTTGTCATGTTATATGATTGCAAACAAGCGTATAGGCGTTCTAAGGTTAAACCGATATTTGCGTGGTAGAGTTACTACTTTTGATACAAGAGCCTTTTTGGAAGTCGTTTGAGTTGAATAGTACTCCGCCTCTTCCGGATGCCATTAGTGGGCACACGTTGAATACTTTATTGTTTTTTTTTTGTATATATTAAAAACTTTGAACTAGAACAATGAACTATTAAAACATGATCTAAGACATAATTTAAGTAAATTTATTTTAAGCGTATGTATATTATTAATTTTTTAATTTATCATAATTTTGATAATAAAAAGCTACATTTAGAACCAAAAAAAAAACTCCATAGATATGGTAAAAAAAATGTTTCATGGTTTCTTGGAATTTTTCCAAATTCTCTTAAAGAGACAATAATACAAATAAAATTATCTGGCCAACATTTTTTAGCACACAAATTATCTGCCAACACAAAAATGTGGGATTTGTCTTCAAGAAAATAAGTCAGAAAATAATGGAAAGAAATTCGAAAGAGGACAATCCTTTTATTTTTCTTTTTTATACATTTTAAGAGTTTATTTTTCAGTTTTCATATATGTTTTTTATATACCTACGAGTCAGTGTTAAGTTTAAAGGAAATAATGTGTTTTTAATGCATATTGTCAATTTTTATTTAAATAGAGTAGTTACATATTTACCAATTAAGGTAAATGTATTCATGGAATATTTTTTTTTTTTACAATGGTTGGTTATATATTTTAAATTTTGTTTTAAATAATACATCACATAAATCATATGGATTCGAAACGTAATATAGGATTATTATTCACGGTCAGCTTGGCCCTCTTGGTAATGGTAAACCTACTCAATGGTGGCGATGTCGTATCGTCGTGTCTGTCTCTCTTTGAACTTCCTTCCATTCGGAAACTGCCTCCGCGTCGATTGGCGATCGCCTGAGTCTGTGCGAGACTGAGGTGAATGGCAACAGGCTTTCCCTCCTTGTCTCGACCAGTCTTCTAGCTGCCGCCCAATCAGACTACGTTTAGGCTTAGTGCCCTTCTCCTAAGCGGTTGGGAGTTGTTTGGTTCTGCTCCATCCGCTGAGGTGGATGGCAAACGTCTTTCCCCCCTTACTGCGCTCATTTCCCCACCAGTGTCTTTCGCCTGTCGTTCGCGAACGTCTGGGGCTTTGGAGCAGCTTGCAACTGGCTCAGAATCGGGTGCTGGCTGAAGTCTCTCAGCGATTAAGATGGGGAGCAAGCGGCTTCCCGTCCTCGTCGTAAGAGGTCTTCTCACCTTTTTTCCCTGTTTGTCGCTGTCTTCCCTTGGGGACCGTTCAAGTTTTGCGGACTCTATCCAAAGCCACTATTTCCTTGTCTGTGGAGGACTTGGAATCACGCTTAATAAGCCGCCAAATTAGACGTCTTGTCTTGTCGTCCCTATAGTTCATCAGTTTTTATTGAGCTAGGAGCGCCTGGTCGGAGTGTTAGGGGAACTGTAAAAGTGAAAACTTTTATAATTTCCAATTGACTTTGTAAAGTCATTTTGGATGGCATTTTTATGTTTTCACTCTTTCAATGCAAAAACCAAATTAAGTTATTTGCCTTCATACAAATCAGCTACGAAGTGGACAGGGACTCATTTTTGGCTAAGTAAACGAGTAGATTTGCAGACGCTGGAAAAGATATCTATACACGCGCAAACAATTGGTGGCAAAATAGCGTTTGATAGTCAATGGTCCGATTTTGTTTTTCTAAATTTACTTGATTGCAAATTTAAATATGTTCAGTACAGTTTTTCAAAAAATACTACACTCAAAGGTCTACTCTAAACTACACCTGATAAGCTGGTGGCGCCTGATGTGAATTATAAGACTTATTTTTAATCATTATTCATAACTAACTTATGATGTATTGGCATGAGGGTGTATAGCTTTTTAAAGACCGCTCCGTGATTGTAAATTAAGCCCCAATTATCTGAAGTGTATTTAATAAAGTCGAGACCGGTTGATTTATTATTGGATTCGGAAGAGTAGGTATTTGTTAATAATAATTGCGAGCTTGGAATTAATTGTGAGATTTGAAATTAATTCCAAACCAAGTAAATTGATTAAATCTTTTTTAGTTGTTGTATGTAAATTGATTTTACTCATACCTAACTGTGGGGTATTACAAACATTTACATTTCAGTATATTGTATATCTAATGAGCAATTTTCTGTTAGCACTTTTATTGTTTATGTTGAGTTCGTGTGAATGTTTGCATTATGTATTTTGATATTCTAAACAACCAACCAATTTCGTAAAAAGATCGCACTGTTAGGTAAAATGTACGATAGGATTTAATGTAATGCAAATCGAGCTAGCATTCCCTTAGATCTCTTAAAATAGCAAAAGGGGCCAGTTCATAGATGATCGACATTATGTTTGTTTATTTCCAAGCTAATTTTGAAGTTAAAAACTCTTCCATTTTCTGAATAGGAACTCAGACGAGTTCATAAAGGGCGGGCTGTACTTCACAATGAAAAGTAACTAATCGCCACTAAAATCTGGAAAAACCAATGATTTTCAAAGAAGTTATCACAACAACTACAAAGCGATAGCGATTACGTGAAGAGAAGATATAAACAGTTTTTATAAAGGGCTATCTGGTGCGCATGGAATTCCTAGGACGGTATTTTTTAATCTGTGGAAATTTTCTGCCTTTTTTATTGACAGAAATCATTTTACAATAATTCGAACAACGATTCAATTGCGATTCGTACTTGGTAAGAATTTTATACTCAGTGATAAGACACATTTTCCAAAATACCTACGTAAATAAATAGAATTGCCACTGTTGAGGTAGTGATTTATTATTTGTCAAAGCAAGTGCTACCAATTGTTTATTTAGCTATTCACCCCTATCGTGGAATCCGCCGGGGGGAATTATTCAACAACCTGCTACAATATATTTGTGACTTTTGTGGTTTCCGGAACTAAATCTGTTAGTCGACTCAGTCAATTGAAGCAAGCGTTGCTATTCTACTACACTAGATAAAGCATCAAAAGTTAAGTAATGCATTGATCGCAGTTGTCAGAATGATGACGGCTGTCCCAACCGTTAAAAATGTGACTGGTATCAGCGAAAGCGATTGGTAGCGGCGACCATATCAATGACGACCACATCACCAGCAGTGGCAGTGGCAGAGACAAGAGTTTGTCACACTCAATACAACTCACTTGGCATTAAGAATCTAAAAGTTGAACAACGCGTTGAAAGGTTAATGCAATGCAAGGAACAACTGTGTGCTTAACAAGAGCTTATAGGTACATTACCGGTGTATTGTTGAGCAACGATCTTTAAACGAACGAACATCTTGAATACGTTTGTTGAATAAAGTTGAGAGCCTCGTACACTCGAGTTGAAAGTTGAATGTGTTGAATTCGAAATTGAAGCATCGCGCAAAAAGGGTCTATCGTGCGAATTCCCCTTGAAATGAGGGTATCAAAATTATTTAGAAAAATTATGTGTTTTTTTTTTTAAGCAAACCCTTGAGGTTTAGTTGAATAATAAGTCAAACCAAGATGCTTGCAGAAAAGTTTTAACTCCGCACCTAATCTCAGCATAACATTTTTCAAATGCAGTTTTATGTAGGATTTTGATTTATCACTTTTCAAAAGTCTCAGCATTATGAAAATAAGGATTTGGCAACGCATCAGTGAATGAACAACCTCAGAGGAACAACCAAACTAAGATAAGAAAAAAATGTTAACTAGATGTGGTTGCGGCCATATCTACGTAATCTCTACTCTGAGCGACATATCTGACATTTGGATCTAATTGACATGTCACGTAATCTTTATCCTGAGCGACAAAGTACTATCATGTCCAGAATATTGTGATAGCTTTAATTTCAGCCGCACAATCGAATAAAATCAAATTTAGTGATTGGCATGTGTACTTAAATATAGAAGGAATCAGCCTTCATACGCCTGAAGATTGTGATTAGAGAAACTAAACATATTAACTGATCTTTTATCGTTTATTAAATGAACACAATTTATCTCCTCAAGCATATATTATGATATTTGAAATGTGAAGACGAGTTTCTACTAAAAATCGACGGCGAACACCACTTGGGCAAAGGCCTCTCAAGAATCATCGCTCAATAAATGATCAGTTGTCGGTCTGTATTGATCTACTATAGTCAGAAATGATTTTCAATTACAAATATTTCTAACCCTTTCTAGCAACAATAATGCCAGGGATGGTTTCTGGATTTCTTTTAAATTACTCCAACATAATAGAACACAATTTTGAAATTATTGTAAACAATACTTTTATGTCAAAAACTATTATCTGTTACTTGTGCGATCAAATGTCAAAGTTATCACTGGTTTACTGTGATAACACATCTCACTTAAAATATTCACTAGTCGAAAAGTATGTGACATAATTTACAAAAAAAAAAAACACAATCAATTTCATGTTATATAAATGACACGACTGTTATCAGCACTGACATAACAAATCTTATATTTTGCATACATTTGAGCACAATTTCATTATTTCAATCGTCATACTTGACATTAACATTCGAAACCCAACACTCATTACTTTTTACAAAATTACATTAACGTCATTAACCGCAACCTCTTAATCAAAGCGCATTGCTTACTTAATCAATCAAAATATTCACTGTCAATCAGTCTTATATGCTATTTGTTAGACAATCAGATTTTTTAAAGTATTAAGTGTTTTTTTACACATACTTCTGTAGATAATTTATAAATCTGTGTCATTAACATTCTTAATTTTTTTTAAACCACCTACTACAGCGGTTTGATATTTTTATACTTTTTATTCATATAAAATTTAGCTATAACAAAATCTATTCAAGGACATTTACTGGCACTGACAATTTTGTATATACCAACAGCCTATTGCCATACAAATTTGAATATTTGCAATCAAATTAAAATCTGCACTTTAATCTAAGAAACACATGAATAAATAATTTTTTTTTTATTTGCATTTTCCCATAAAAAAAAATGGTAACAGTTAATTAAATATTCAAAAAAACTCAAAATTAAAAAAAAAATGCCTCTTCGCGATCGCACAACTCACCTGTTGTTGCTGCTGACTTTTGGAACACGATGACTACCCGGAACGCGATCGATGTGAACTGAACTCAAAGTTATTCCCGGCTAAAGAATTTCTGTATAAGCTTCTTGATAACTGCTACTAATGTCGCTGCTTGTGATTCTTTTAGTTCAACTTATTACTGCTCCTTCATTCCATACAAACAGAAGAAAAAAACAAAAAAGAAATCTACAACAAACGCAAACGTTCCACGCACTGTCACAAATGTCACTCGTGCCACAATAAACGACAAAACTGGCAAACCACCAACAGAAAGAGAGTGAGAGAAATTCACCAAAATTTTTGTTTTTAGAGAGCAAATAAGCGGCAAAAAAAAAACCAACACACGCCACCAAACGCTGCCGCCACGCACTGCTGTTAAATGCTATTTGTTTAACTTTGACGCTGGAAAATACTTTTCACGTCTGATCTGATACGATCGAATTGGTCTGTTGTTGAAAGCGATGGTAATAATCGATCAAGTGAAATAAAATACACCACAGTTTGGGGGTTGGAATGGACTGATGTGGAGGTCGTAATGGAGAGTGGAAGGTGAGAGTATCGGTTCGATATCGGTGGTAATGGCAGTCACACTTATCGTTGGCGCGCCCTCGGATCTAATCGATTTATTTCCATTTAGTTGGCGATAGATAACGATTAAACTGGAAGTGATTACGAATAGTTTGATGACTGGTGTTACAAATGTTTTTGGTGGTCCTCGTGCTACATGACAGCTGCTCTGTCACTGCATTATAATGCAACACTGACACTGAATGACAATGTATACTCGTCTACACGCCAACGGCTAGTGGTACATAAAGGAATTTCCCTAGAGATATCCACACGGGGGGTGTTGATAAAACCCGTTTATCTCGTGGAAATGGCTGGAATTGCTGATAACAGCTGTGGGAGGGTATACGCGATACAATTGACAAAAAGCTTTTGATATTTTTGTTGATTTCTTCTGTACTCGTTGATACAGGCAGTAATTATTATTGCCCTTGATATGGATAGTCTTTATTTCATTTCTATCATGTTATCGGATGTTTTTGTTTTATTTTTCCCATTTGAATTGTTTTTACATCATGTTTTAGTAACGAGTAAGTGTATAGCTATATTTACACCGCTTGTGTAGAATTAAGCGCATATCGGAAGCTTTCGGTTGTAAGAAAGTTGATAGCGACGTAGCGGTACAATAGTAGCGGGTACTGTATTTAGTATTTCCCGCCCTATCTTTTACTATTTTTGAATTTAATTGTTGGTTAAAGCCTTAGAAAAGAAATTCGAATACAGCTAACGGCGTCAAATTTAAAGATGGCGCACCTCTTTCCCATACACACGGCCATATACATATTTTACGCAGGTAGAAAAAGCAGTTCCCTAAGTTGCTCAAACCCGAAGTTCTCCTTAAGAGTGGAACTTAAGAGTGACAGATCCATCGCATCGGTATGGACAGGGCGGAACATAGTTCCACAGTAAAGGAAGTCAATTTTACGATTAAATCGCTAAAAAGTTGGCTTTTCCATAGGTATACAGTTGCTCCACCTGTCTACTTATGGAAAATGCTCATGAAGATTTAGATTTTTGCTGACGGTAGATCGTAAATTATGGAGTTTCCACTTGAGCATCTTACCGCGCCGCTATCTTTGTCATTGACTGACTGGAAATTAAGAATGATCACAATGACAGCATACAGTTTTATGACATATCGAAATGACTCATATCATTGACAAGCCATATACAATGAACTTGTTGGTCATGACGTGCTATATAGGGCTGTGTGTATAGTTTATGTAGGACGATAATAGAGAATGAAAGCTGCTGTATCAACTTGAGCTGCTATCACTTGACTTCTTAAACATCATACTTTCCGTCCCACTTTCACATCTCTTCCGGCTATCGCTCTCTCAAGGGAAATTTCTTCGGACATGGAAGTCCTCTTTCATAACACCGATTCACAAAATGGGATCAAAACTTTCACATATTCCCAAACTCTTTGAAAGTATTTTTTTTTGTATAAGGGAATTCCAAAGCCTGAAGCACTCAGACACCAATCCTGATCCATTGTACTACCAAGCAGAAACCCTTTTCGGTGGCAGAGTTTTGCTGTCCTCCTCCGGGGCTCAAACCAACGCCGCTCGGGTCACAAGCAGTGATTCTAACCACTACACCATGGCCACGACCTTAAAAGTATTTTGTATGATGCCTTAAGCTTCCAGTGCAAGTCCTTTATTTCCTCTAACCAGCACGGTTTTTAGATATTTCAACGATCAACTTATCGAATTCATATCCCCTGCATTCTCTGCCTTAGAAATCGGAAAAGGCGTCGACAGTAATTGATTTTAGTAAGGCTTTTGATAAGAACAAATTAACTCTTTCGAACTGTTTGCCCTCGCTTTCAAACCCATACCTGGAACACCGTTTTTATAAAGTTAACTTCGGGTCCGTTTTTTCAACCCCTTTCTTGACTAGATTGGGTATTCCTCAAGGTAGTCACCAAAGTCCACTTCTCTTCATTTTAACAATTAACGATCTTGAAAGGGTCATTCAACACTCAGCATTCTCTCTCTATGCTGACGATACCAAATTTTTTATACCCATTTCCTCATAACTTGATTTCAGTCTCCTTCAGAAAGATCTAAATTAGTTTTCCATCTGGTGTTTTAAAAACTGTTTAGAATTTAATGTCTACAAATGTCAATATATCACTTTCTCACGTAAGAGCAAGAAGTCTCCTCCCCGAGTTTATCTTCTCCACGGTCAACTTATATCTCTCGTGCAATCCATTCGTGATATTGGCATATTATACGACAGGAAGCTTAATTTCCGTTCGCATATTGATGAGATAATTACCAAAGCTAACTAATCACTTAAAAAATAAAAATAAAATAGTTGGCGCAACAGGCGTGAAGACACCCAAGGCCTAACTTTTCACAACCATACGCTTTGTGTGAGTTTTTATTTTTGGAACGAATGGAAGGCGCCTAGAATTTTATGCCGAGTCCGAACGGCTGAATTGAGAAGCCTTTTCAGGACAGTTATTGTTGATGCCTTTAATCAGTAAAATAATATTTTTTGTTAATTTTATAAAATTAAATTTACTTTCATTATATTCTGATGCTTCGCATATTTAAAATGAATATCAAAAGTAAAATTAGAAAATTAAAGAATTGCATAAAACTCAATGATCTGTCCAGTGCGCTTGTGTCAATTGGTTCAGTAGCTAACGAATTCGCAATTGTCAATATAGAAGGCCACCCAGCATCAATAAATCGTCACAATAGACAGCTATAGCTTTAAGGAGGTTAGGGACTTTGTCCACCTCTGGCTGTAGGTATAATGATGACATTTGAAAAAAAAAAAACATCTCATCAGAAATTAAACAATAAAATGTCTCTTGGCCATCTCTGTTTAGGATAAAAAGGCAACTTTGTTATAATGCCCCTCACCAAAACTAAGGGGACCCTAAAAGATCTTAATAATCCCAGCCTTGCCTTACAAATCTGACACATATGATCCTTTACAAAATCGGATGAACTATGAATATGAGAGAAGAAAAATTATTCATACAATATCCGGTCCCATTTGCATTGGCAATTTTTGAAGGAGACTAATTAACGCAACAGAAAAGAGCCATGGCAAAGATGGCGCAACTGGAATGTGTAACTAGAGACAGTTGGCTTTAAAGCCTGCTCTATGAAGGGACTTGTTAGCTGGGGCCCCATTTACTGCGAACTTTACCGCCCCTTAATAAGAACAAGCTTAGCAACACAGTACCCTGCACCCACTAAGCTAGTAGTGAGAAGTTCCGCTTAAGCTAATATGTGAGTCACTTGTTTAAAGTGTTGATCTCTTTAAAATCTGTTACAGATGGGATCCCTACGTTATCCCCTTTTCCAAAATCCCTTATTGGGATTTTTATCATTTTTTTCGTCTCTTTTTCTAAAATCTCCCGGGACGAAATCCCCTATACCAAAATCTCCTACAGTGACCCCAAACAGGGGTCGTATCTCACTTTTTAACGCCATTTTTAGGTGTCGCGGCGACAGAATTAATAACACCAAATCTAAAAATTGGGGATTTTCTCTTAGGGTCTTTTGGAGTTAGAGATGTTAGCACAGATGATTTCATCACCAACGCGTTACAGATATATCCCCTATTGCAACTTTAGATATGGTTTCTTCTACCTGATATTTTTTTGTTTTTTAATTAAGTTTTTTAATTTTTAATTATGTCTGTACGATGAGTCTGCTTTCAAATGAGATCATTCATTTTTTTTTAAATAGAAAAGAAAGAAGAACTAAAAAAATCTTCAAGTTTTCTAATCCATCCTTCATAGGTTCCATCTTTTAGATCTTATGCGCCATTTAAAAAGAACTTGCAACAGTATCAACTCCAACCTCAAATGAACTTTTTCAGTTTACGATTAATAGCATCCTTTCCCTCATCGCCAGTGTATCGTGGTCGTGGAACTCTGAACACTTTTAAATTAATCCCAAACTCAAAAGAAAGGCATTATTGACTCTCATACCTCATAAAGTATCCCCTTATAATGTAATATAATTTTTTTTTTTACAAAAGATCAATCTCATTACATATGAAGGCTTTTCAATTTGTCGGGCAGCGCAATTAAAAAAAATAAGGTTTTCCTTTTTGTTAGTAAACGTATTTTCTGCTCTCTTCACCAGGTGTACATACTGTTTCCTCAAGGATGTTTAATTTTATCGACTTTAATTCCATCAGTTTACCCTTTTTCGAGTATTTTATTGTTGTTGACCTGACCGCTTGTGTGGTTGGCCGCATATTCATCGAACGTCACTTATGGTCTATCCTTGAAATGCCGCGTTTGAAGAGGCGATGCTTTCATTAATTTTAATTGCAAAAAAAAAAGTTCTTTTTGGGAAATTGCTTTTCCGAAGAATGCTTCCCATGAAAAACCATGTCAAATGTGAACCTTCATGAAATGGATTATTCTTTCGAAAAGGTTGCAACTCTTAAAACAATGTTGTTTGTCACCGTTACCATTCGCACGCCGCGCCGTCGGTTGTAAATTGAATGGGAAAGTTTTTGACAAAAACAAAAAAAAAAGTACTAACGGAGAATGTATTGTCCTTGAACTGAACATGTACTCCAATAACATTTTTGCTTTTTTTTTTGCTCAAAGTATTCACACTGCCATCAACTGAACTGGTCAAGCAAAACAATATAAGTGAAGGTGAACGCAGGCTCAAGTGAATTTCTCATTTTTAGCAGATATTTTGATAGAATTAAGAATTTTGAATGACACGTTGACATTCACGATGGGTTTATGTTTTTGATATAAACTGGAAGTATGATGTGAAATAAATGAATCATATTTGAAACATTGACCCTTTCACCTTCAAAGTGTAAACGTGCCTGCAATTTTTAGTTGTTGTATGATGAAAGAACTATAAACATTGATTACTTCTGGTTATCAAGTACAGGGCTGAAACATGTCACAATGGAATACGTAGGCGATTGTACTCCTTGGGGGCCCAAGCAATTTTATTTTATTTACGTATTAAAACAAGTTTTACAAGAACTACGAGACATAGTAAGTTATGGCCAACATAATACATTGAAAAATAAAAGCTTTAACAGAAGGGTCTTTCCAATGAATAATCGTCAATGTACTTAGTTCTATAAATCCATAATGCACTAACAGCTTAAGCCACTTGAAATTTAACAATATGAATAATTACTGCTATAACTTGAATTTTATAAAAATTCATCTTTTTTATTGTTGTCTTTTCCACATAGGTACAATTGTACATTATGGTTAATCCGACCCTGGATGGAGGAAATTACATACGTTGAATCACATTTTGTGAAATACGAAAGTCACCTGTGCTTGAATCAAGTCCAAAGGTAATTTTAAATGGCATTGATGAAATAGTTATAGGTGACGATACGGCAAAAACTCAATCAATCTTTGTGCTAGGTGATATGTGACCAAGCAACAGTAATTATGTTTCATATATAATTTTATTATTCGGAACTGGTGAGTGACAAAACAAGCGTTAGTTTGTAATTTTTAAACAAAAACTAAATAAGGAATAAAAAAAAAACCAATTCAGTTGCTGTAAAAACGTCCCCTACCTAGCTTCTTGCAAGCATCAATTATGGGTTCATGAAAATAGACTCAAAGTATCTATGTTTTTCTATATGCTATGGAAGTTTTATGTTTCTGAGAAGTTTGGTTAAAATCGGACAAAGAAGCGTGGGACCTCCTATAAAAAAAAATGAAAATTAGTAAAAATTTAAAACAAAACACTTAGCGAAATGTGTGCGGGATTGGAAAACGAGGCATTGCTCATTTCAGGTTTATTTAAAACCCGTGAGATTAGTGGAAGGGTTACACCTGAAATTTGGAAAATTTAGATGTATGCTGCCGTTGGAAGCACTAAAGAAAATGTGGGCGGAAAGGGAACTATGGGCGTGGCACCTCATACAAATAAAATAAATATTGCAAGTTGAATCTCTCGACACTCATCGGAGCTAAAGTTGTAAAATTTGGAACATTAATCAGATAAAAACATATACTTACCTCAGTAAACTGTAGCGCTACGGTAGCCCCAGAAAATGAGATAACTCTTTTTTTTTTGCGCATACATTAACTGATAAAGCGATAACTTCGAGGCTATTATAACTACAAGATAGCTGTGATGCCATCAGTAATATGGCTACAGCATCTTAAGCAAAGCTACGGAAACGATCAGATTATATGTATTTCAGTACACTCATAGTTAGCTATTGTACCCGCATATACAGAGCTATTACAAGTTCTTAAAAGACCTACAGTACCCGCACACAGAGCTAGGAGCTGTCATAGCCTCTCAAAAGATTTGCAGTACCCATATACAGAGCTGTTAGAAACTCTTGAGAAAGGTAGCAAACTAAACCAATCTCTCTCTGACACTGACAAAATGTTAAGAGAGATTTTATACCAACATATACTTAGTCTTGTCCTCATTTACTTCAAGGGCAACGGATTTCGCCTGTTCTTCAATCGCCGTGAACGCTTCTATCACGGCGCGCTGGGAGCGACCGATGATATTAATACCGTCCGCATACCCGCAGCTGAACGGACCTGTTGAAGATAGTGCCTTCCATGTTTATACCTGCCCTGCACAGTATCTGCTATCCAGTATACGAGATTAAAGAAGTCGGATGACAGCGCGTCCCCTTGCCGAAATCCGGGTGCATATTTCAAATAGTTCGGAGGAGCTATTTTCAAACTGCACGTTGCAGCGCGTGTTTTCCAGCGTCACGCGATACAGCTGAATCAGTTTTGTCGGGATTCCGATACTAAGTGGTGGAAGAGGTTCCTCATTGACTGGACGTGGGTTCTCTTCTTGCCCAATCTCTCTACATGGTGCCCATTAAGCAGCTGCTGGAAAGGCGGTTTAAACACATCCAATATCCCCTGCGTTTCGGTAACTGATTTCCTTCGTTTACTCGAAGATCTGTGTTTTGAAGCCAGCAGCCAATTTTAATATAGAACCTCCGGATGTTATTACGATCGCAGAACTCATCGAACTCCTTGAGCTGAAAAGCTTCTCTTCTTTCTACACAGGATCTTCTGTTCCTCCCTTCTCCTTGCTCGATACTCTTCTCTCGCTGCTCTTTTTTTGCGCTGCAGTGCTTTTTTGTGTGCAACATCTGTCACCTTTTTCGTGGTACACGCATTCATCATCATACCAAGGGTTTTTTCTCTGCAGTGGCTAGTACCCTATCAGCGCCTATCAGTTCTTATACCGAAGCGATAACCTGGCGCAGCGAACTATCAGGTGAGCCTGAGAATCCTTATCCTAAACAGAACTGCAGTAGAAAAGGAAGCCGAGTGGCATTTGTTATACCGAAGGAACTGGTAACGCAGTTTATAGGTACGGAACTTTCTTCTAGGTATTCGTACCAGACTCAATTTTTATGCGTTAGTAACCACATTTTGTTGGCTAACACAACCAATTTTAAGTACTTGGTGACTCTTTGTTACCTGTAAAAGCTTTGATATGTTCAAGATACCCAATATGTAAATGGGTATGGGTAAGCTTGCTAAGTGGTGGGTACAGCAAACTAACTTTTCGGTTTAAATACCCATATTTTAAAGGCTTTTACTTAACTTCGTGAAAAATTTGTTGTGTCAAAATCTTGCAAGTCAAATTTGAACCACTTTCTCTAAACGCAGAACTTTGAAATTTTCCGTGCTGGTTGGGTTATGAAGACAATGCAATATTTAGAAAGAATTTTTGGATTTTGACTTCCCTTGCCCCTTTAAGGCGGGGTTTTTCATAACACATGATCCATTAGCCGTATTAACTTGAAACTTTATATGTCAATAGATAAGTCAAAACTATTACATGTCTAATTAATACTTTGTACCGTTTCGTCCTATAAGGGCTTAAGAAAGGGGGTGCAAACTTTTCTATTTTTACCTTACCACGCTCAACCTGCCATTATACTCATAAATATGTATAGGTCAACTCAAAAAATCCTTTTAATTGTTAGGCAATTCTTCACCGAGTATTTTGAGCTAACATTCATCTTTCTAGTCCATCTAGAGGGCAAGATATAATAAATTGAAAATAGATCTTATTCGGCCAAATGCGAAAAAAATTGCTATCTCGATTGCAGTTGTGCTTAGGAAGGGTAGTTTTATTTGCGTTCTAAAAATATAATTGCCACTGTGGCGGGCATTCAGAATGTATGCTCATACCTACATATGTATGGCGTAGTTGAATTTGACGTAGGGAATATATATGGATAAAACAAACTATATACATATGTACGTACATAGGAGTTTGTGATGCGTAAATAGGTAGGTAAGGTATGCACAATCGAACATACTTATATTTGAGATCTGCAGCTATGGAAAGTGTATAGGTAGGTACGCGTAGTAAAATCAATCAAACCATACCTGTCGCGAATTTTCATTTATGTGGAATACATACCTACCTATTATGTCCATTGACTTAGGACTTTGAAATTTTTCATGCTGAGCTGATGTTTCAGTTAAGATGAAAATACAATAAACTAATAGTAAAACAAAGCTTTTGTAAGCATGTAGGTAGATATTATACTGCACTAAAAAGCAAAAAATAAAATAATAGTTTAAAAAACTAAAAAACGCTTTTATATGTAGGTACTGCACTAAAAGCAAAAAATAGAATATATATAGAATAGAATAGAAAATAAAAATTTACCAATATATTTTTAAGGTTTATCCTGGAAGGGGCTTAGTGTAAGCCATGTTTGTAGTTATGTATTGTATTATTTGAGTGTAAACTACACAAACATGGCTTACAATAAACCCCTTCCAGGATAAACCTTAAAAATAGATTGGTAAATTTTTATTTTTTTGCTTTTAGTGCAGTACCTACATATAAAAGCGTTTTTTAGTTTTTTAAACTATTATTTTATTTCAATTTAGTTGTCTCAGTGTATCTAAGTATTATAAATCCTGGGATGGGGAAACCCGGGGTGGATATACTGTAGGAATATGAAAGTATCTTTATTAATTTCCAAAAAACAATTTAATTTGTCTGTTTGTCATTCTCATAGAATACAAAGTTGTCAAGTTTACTACGCGTAACTAACGAATTTTACCCCATTGTAAAGAAAATGTACATAACGCTTGTAACTATAGCTGTGATCTATCAAAGATCACAAATCTGATGACCTGGAATGCATTTATGGAACTCTGCATTGAAATATTTGCAATTCTAAAATTCTAAAATTTTACTTGAGAAGTCAAAGACGTCTACATTGGCCTTGCGTTGTAACATTTTTACATCATCATCACGTCACTATACCTTATGTCTCAAAGATTAAGTATTATATAGCCTCTCTGCTCTATATACTTACAACTTGCGACTCATCGATTTATTTCAGAGCATCTATGTTCCCTACTTCACAAGAGACACATTCATAAAGGTCAAAATAAGGCTAGACGTTTTTAACGAATCGACAATTTTTTTTTTTATTTTAACATGACACGGAGACCTTCCCACTCCATCATTTGAGAGGTCATATCCCTCGAACCCAAAATGTTTTTTTTGTTTGTCCTTTTAGATGTTATAAAACAAATTTAGACCAAACCCTATGATCTGTTAATAGATTTGATAAATAATAAACAAATTCCTATGAAAAGTCGTTATGCCTTCTCTCCTTGGCTTTACTTGGGTACATCCATCGTTGGGCTTGTTTTTTTTTTGGGTCGATTATCGATATGATACGTATCACTGAAAATTCTTCCCCTACAATATTAACAATCCTTTCAGGTTTCAGCTCACTATGGTAATAAAGGATGTCTCATAATTCACGCAAGATTTGAATTTGCCGCCAATTGCAAGGTAAGTGTTGGCAACGGTGCCGTGGCCTTATTCCATTTTCACAAATTGACAACAACAAAAGAATAGTTTGACAGTTGACAGCTTAGGGCTAGTTAAATGGAGCACGTGTTTTTATTGTTAAAAAATATTTTAAAAATAATGGCTGCCAATGTTCGCAAATTTTTAAAAAAAATGTAGGTATAGCTAGGCCGATAAATAACTCTATCCTATCTACTTTGGGCCACTTTATCATTACATTTGTAACGCCAAAAAGAATTCACCGTAGACCCCATAAAGTTGTATATATTCTGAATCAGGATTACATTCTGAATCGATTTAGCCATGTACGTCTGTCTGTCTGTTGAAAGCACAATGGCATCCAAACGAATTGACCTTGGCGTATGTAAGAGGACTTCTTTTTACCGTTGTCAGGTTGGTATTAAAATTCAGCTTGAAAATCGTGCGTAAATTTTGGAACACCCTTTTTATAGGTATATCGCTTCGATGCAAAACTTCATTCAGGAAATTCGATTTACGTTTTCAATCAAATCAGTGTCATCCTTGACACATCTGCAAATTCAGAACTTACCTCGGTCGGAAGTGTTTTCCTTCAATACCCCCACCGATGCCGTTGCTCATTTAAACTCTATAACTCACAGGCCGAAGGTAGCTTAATAATCATCCAGGGATTTTCATTAAAATCGCATTCTCTTCCGTGAATTCAGCAAGATAATCTAAAACCATTCACCGGAAGGAAGTACACATGCAATAAACCGTTCCGCATGTAGATACACTGTACAGTATTATACTCATCGACAACTCAGCAAGAGTAAAGTGCTTTCTTTATTTAACACTTAATTAATCACTTTATTGACCTACATCTCAAGGACACATACATCACTTGCCTGGCGACATCACCAACCATCGCAACAGTACAGCAGCAAAGCAGTTCAAGACTTTACACATTCTTGAGGTGCTCATCCGTGTACAGATAATGTGGTTCAGGCATTCCACTGCCACATCAGGTCTTTGAAAATTGACTTAACCTTTAATCAGTCCTCGACTGGAATTGTTACTATAGTAATGTTACCATGGCGTCGTCGTCGTCGTTCGCTTCCAAACTGAATGTAAGTAAATTCTTAAACATTTTGCGTGCATGTGTGCCTGGATCCAATTTAAACTTTTAATGGTGAAGATAATTTGCTAAATTTTGCATCATTGTTTTTTCTTCTACTGCTGTGCGAGACATGGAGTCCTTTTGATTGCACATTGTAACATTTTGTGTGTGTGCATTTGATGGGGTTTCAAGGAGCGAAAGGTGTTTTCCACATGCACAATTTTATAATCATATACTACACGACTTCAGGAGGGAGCATATTCTGTAAAATGAAATTCTAAACAAAGTAAAGCATTCTGCTTTGTATGTTGATTTCCATTTGCAACCATTGCAACCGCTGAAATGTGAAACGTAAAATGACACCCATACCTGTCGAGTGGTGTCGTTGTCAAACTCAAACGGAATAACCTTTGTGAATGGCTAATAGGATATTCTAGTATCTCGACCAATTTCACCAGCCACTCGTGCGCGAATTTAATAGGATTTTAACTTCGTCAGAGTTTTCATGGAAATTGGACGATTATTTAAATTTTCCCGGCTTTGGTCCGAATGGGGAGGGCGGGTCAATGACACGGCAAAGAGTTGTATTTAGTTGTCAGAGCATGTGCTTGACAGGAAAATAATAACTGATTGGATTTTGCATTATTTAGTTTTGATTAAATTTGAAATTGCACTTAAATTGAGTGCAAATTTTTAGCAAACTGTTACTGAATTAGTCGCAACGATTTCTATTGTCAGCGGTTGAATACAGTACAGTTTTAACCAGAAACGAAAGTATCAATTGACAATGTAACCTTCCATTCTCTGCAATCCCGGATAAGGGAGGTTCGCTCTTCCCTGTCGTATCTGGATATATACTGGTATTCGAAGATCTTCTTGGCTGGGACATGGTTGTCTATTCACTCGCAGCTAATGTGGTTAACGAACTCGAGCTTTTTAGTACAGCTCATAGGAGAATCATACTTTTGACCGGTGCGGAGCATTACGCGTAAACTCCGAACGATGTCAATACCAACCGCTTTTATAGTCACACCGCTGACTTCAAATGATCAGTTTGCGAGTTTTGGTAGGTAGACAGAAAGTATGTATATATACCTTTCGGCAAAAGATCATTAAACAGCATTGTCAAAAGACATAGCTGGACAAACTTACTAAAGCGACAGCTGCACGCCGTTCTTCTTTGCGATTTGCGAGCCACAAACTACTATATTTGAATAGACCGCTAGCTTCGATACTCTTAAAATATGATTTCATCAGCAAATTTTGAAAAGGTAAATTGTCTTCTCTTAAAATAAGTGCGAAAAATGTCCACGAACTTGACGTTTACATCAAACTGTCAAAATTGCATAATATACAAGAGTATACGTTACTTTGTCTAGGCAAAAATACTTTCCTACATGTAATTTACCACTACATTATATGATTGTCAGTATGAGGAAGGCGTGCCTCTGTTTTATTCTTAGCTCCAAGACTTTTGAAACCTTTGGATGACATGGCAGCACAGTGCGGCAAGCACTGTTACGTTTGTGATGACTTAGCATATTTTTACCAGTTGAAGCTTAGTACGCTGCTCGAGCTAAATGTTAGCTCCCATACAAAATTCAATCCAAGCGAACTCGCAGCAGTGCGCTGCTTCAGCTAAAAAATCAAATTTTGATTTCAGACTGTACTCCATGCACCTATCTGTCAAAATTTAGCGCGTCCATTAAAGGTTCGAGGCATTTTCTCAAGCTAAATTTTGACAGATCGTGTTTTGTTTTTTTTTTCTGTTTTGTTTTTGTGTTACGGAGAAGTAAATCAGGATGAGTATTTTCAATGAATACGAATACCTCCATTGAAAGTGAAAAATGTAATATCAAAGAATAGCAGACAAAAAAAAAAGAAAGCGCAATGAAAATAAAATGCATGTTGAAGAATGTTTGAAAAAAGCTAGTTTTAACGAACAGCTGTTTTCAGTAACACTTATATCCGACTCCATGTCAAAATTTAGTTGGGGTTTTAGCTACTGTTTGGAGAGGAAAACTAGAAACCAGCTAAAATTTAGTCTCTCTCGAGCCATAAAGCCGTGGATGATAAATCACTGCGTTTTTGCCTACGACAGTTTCGTCCGAAATAATGCCGTGACCGCAGTTCATCGTGAATTTCGTTATCACATTAAATTTGAGCGCGAAATACTATTCTTCGTTAGGTTGAAGCACTGCGTACATGAGGTGGTTTGACGAACAGAAGACCTCCAGGGGCTCGATCGCCTGAAAATGACCAACGTGTTCGACAAGTCCATGTCGATCTGCTCAGCAGCATGCTGCTGAACTTGGTTTCAATAATAATTGTACTTTAAGGCTTATTGTGGGGTCACATGATTTTAGGTGGAAGAATTGAAGAAAGCGATTCGCTTGGAAGCTACGCAAATCGACCGACGAATGTTGGCAAGAGTGGATGTCAACTTCGAAGAACGCTTCGCATCGCTGATCACGGGCACTACATGAAAGATGTCATTTGCCACCCTTGAGTTTCTAAAAATCTATGAAAAGATGAACGAGAATCATCTGCCAATATATTGTGACTTGTGGAAAAATTAACGATTTTATGATTTTTTTTCAAAACCTTCCGACCTTCTTGATGGACCCGTAGTTTATATTCTGAGTTGGTGATCTTAGTGTCAGCATTTCTTATGGTCTGCAACTGAAATTGTGAGCCTTGTTAACCATTTCAATTACTCTTATATTTTAGAAAACTGTCTGCCCAGAGTGACAGATTTTCTCTGTATGCGATGGCGCTACAATCGGGGTTGAATCAGACTATAGTCCAACTTAATTATAACCGAGTGCAAACCTGAAGTAAACTGTCTGTTTCTGAGACAATTTTTTTTAGTTTAACTGTAACTTTGTAAATTGTCTTAAATTCAATGTAGGTGCAGCGTTATACACACCATTTTCTTAAAAATATTTTAGTTACCTCTACTAATTGCATTTTCGGCTATTTAATAAACTTCTACAGTCTATCAAAGCACTTGGAATGTTTTTAAAATGCGTGAAAAATTAGCTTTTAAATCTCAATTACGCTAGTTTAGAATCTCTTACTTTAGACATTCTGATTTAACTCCTTCTTAAATTTCTTTATTCTTTATTTATGAACTTAATTTAGTTTTTTCTTCCTGCTGTTTTTTTTTAATTGTATTGAATTTTACTACTTTGTTAGAGTTATAAACTTAAATTTAAATTTAATAATTGTTTGAAGTGACATTCAAAACTGTTTTCACTACTTTTGTTAGTAAAATACAGAATGTCTCAACTTTTCATATAATTTTGTCATTTTAATGAATAATTTTACTTGAATTATACTTTATAATACTATATGAAATAAATTATTATCTATTTATCTATCTAATCTATCTATAGTTAAAATTATGTCTCTACCTACTGTTGTGAACTATAAAAATTAAATCCGAAAAATGCAAACTTTTGCACTATTGTAGATCCAAAATATAGACTACTAGCTGACCCGTGCTCGCCTTTAGCTAACAAACAAACTAATATTTGGTCCATTTAAGATTACAAAAAAAAAACAACGATTTATTAAGACTTTGGTCACTTTCCTGTTGAAAATCCACTAAATAAACAGACAGACCAACAGACAAAATTTCTATGATTGACATAATTGTAGGTAACGACTTAGCGGAAAAATAAGTCACACGTTTCGATAGTTTTTGTTTTTCACTTCACTGCAGTTTACGTGCTAAATTAACATTAATTACATTGCCTTGAAAGTTTCAACAAAATAATTAACTGTTGTAAAAAATTAAAAAATATAGCACGAATAACGAACGCAATGAAGGTGCCTCTCATTCTTTCTACCAAGCGCTATTCAACGTGCGGCCTACTCGCACGTAAGCCACGTCAAATCATGATCAGATCATACTTGCGATTTACACCCACCACCCCAAAGCAGAGCAACAACCGAAAATTATTGGTTTAGCATTGATTTTTTATTATAATATATTAGCAAAAGTTTCATCAAAATCTGTTCAGTAGTTTTTGAGAACACTGCGAACATAATTTTAGCAGTTACGTCTTTGTATAGTAGTATAGATCTAGATATAGATATCATGTTGGAAACATCTAAATCATTTAGGTAACTGGCAACTGGTTTAAGACTAGCTTTTGCCCGCTGCTTCGCTCGCGCAGTCCTAAGGATTTGGTACACCTACACATAAATTTATTTACAGTCGGTTAGCTCCCTCTTTTATATTTATATTTCGCAGAGGAAACATACCTAAGAAGTAGTTAGTATCTCTGAAAAATTAACACCATATTGGTGGTGAAAGTAGGTCAAAGAGTATTATGATTAATTTGTAAGTAAAGTGCTGCTCAACACAGATCACACTATAGACGACTGAGCCACTATCTAGGAGACAAATTATATTTCCTAGCTAGCAAATCCTTAATAATTATATTCCATACCGCCCAGATCTTCCTATACTGTGAAACATATAACATATGCAACCAGAAATACCATTAGGATGTGTACCACTTTCTAGCAGGATGACCCCATTCTTACAGAATTCCGCTTGAAAATCTTTGGAGGACGTACGCTGGAGTTAGATGAAGCGATAAACATACTCAACGACTACAGAGGTTAACACGTATTACAAAGTTTCAAATTGATACGACGAACGGTTCGTGAGTTTTGAAAAAAGCCCCTTTAAAGGGGTCATCGGCAATAACTCAGACCCCAGGTAAAATTTCCAATATCGGAGAAATTAATTATCTTTATTTCTAGTACACAAACCTAGTTTGAAGTCGATCGGATGAAAAATAAAAAAAAAAAATCTCATACAAACTTTGACCCCCTTTTGCACCTTTAGGGGTTGAATTTCGAAATATTTTTCCTTATTGTATATTTCAAAAAGGGAACCTCTGTGCAAAATTTCAGCTTTGTAGAGCTAAATCGTAAAATTCATTTATATATTTATAAAGAAGAAAACAATAACACGTTGGGGTGTTAATTCTAAACTAGTTGAGAGTAGTTTAGAACCTCTGCAAAATATTTCTAGATCAAGGCTGAATATCATTTTGTTTACAAACGACTATATCAAAAATATTATCTAATAAATCAATTTATACCAAGTAACTAACAAAACAGTAATTTTATCAATTTCTCTGCATACCAACAGCAGAAACAGGAAAGTGTCATCGGCAATACATGCGAATAAATATACAAAATCTACGTAATAGAAAATGCTAACTTATGTAGTTCTAAATTTTATATCAAATATAAAAATTAGCGGTATTATTTTGTATTCCTTTTGAACAGCATTGTGTCATACGCGAAAGCATGAGTTCAATTAGCACCACATCACCAGTGTTGTTGCGGCTTTAGATTCAAATATTAACATAAATTAATAATTAAATCAATTTAATATTTAATTACTATATACATGCTATATAGTGCTAAGTTTGAAACATGTTACGAGTTATTTTAATTAGCAATATAATATAATTGCTAAAGATAATTTCATTGTTATACCCCTAGTATACGCAAAAAGTTTTTTTTTTTTAGTTAAAGATTTTATTGGTAACGTATTTTATCTAACAAATTTATTGATGTTAATTGTTTATGCGAAATTATTTAATTAATGACATAAACGTTATTTTTAGTAGGTTTTTCCTAATTCATACCGTATCCAAATATAGAAAAGGGAAAAGAAATATATTTGAATAATTTCTGTGTCACATTTAATTACCAAATAGTAGAATGCAAAAAAAAAAAACTATAAATTAAATAACGCTAAAGAGGGGTCCCAAGTCCCGATCCCCGGAAAAACACAAAATACATCTGCGCCGCGCCACCCTCTCACGAACGTATCTACTGACAAAACCTTCAAAAACGAAGGTTACAGTTTTTTGGTTGAAAATACCTACAATTGTTTTTGGGGAATTTCCAGTTTTTGAAAAAAAAAAAAAAACTGGCAACATTGCTGCACCCTGACAAACACCCGAGAGAATAACTGTCCTGAAAAAGCTTCTCAATTCAGCCGTTCGGACGCGGCATACTTTTATAGGTTCCTTCCATTCGTCCCAAAAATAAAAAAAAAAATGCAAAAGCGAATGAGTGCCTTAACGGTCCCATGTATTTATTTATTTTTTTTATTTTTTAGCTAGGTACTGCCAAAAAAAATCCAAGTTCAATTGCCTTTCAGAATTTCGTTGTCAACAAAAAACACCCAACTTCATTCTGTAAGTTTGCCTACATGTTGTCAACCAATTCTTTCCTTTACGCCCGAGATAAACCAAACAACTCCGGCTTGCCCAATATAGCAAAAACGAACCCCTTTAGCTCATCTACACAAGTGAGCCATGTAACAACAAACTCGATGTACAGTCATCAGTCCAATAAAGGTTACATTGAACAATTTATCATTGGACCTCTAGTGATAGAAGAAAAGCAAAAAAGATGAAAAAACAAAACTAATTTTCATCTCGCATTTCTTTTTTCTAGGTCCAACAATAGGCAGCAACAAGGCTCGTTTCAAACGATAAAAAAAAACAAAAAATGCGAAAGCCGTTCTCTGTTCGCATTTAATATTCACCGAATACCTACCTACCTGGTGGAGAAAAAAATGTGAACTCTTAAAAAAAAAACAATGAAAAACAAGAAGAAGGACACAAATGAAAGCGCATTCCATCAAAACGTTGCCTCTTTAAATATTGTTCGGTAAATCCCTGTAGGGATATTTATTCCCAACCGCTGTAGGTACCCTTTTCAAGAAGCCAGTCAAACAAACATGTTGTCGGTGAATTGTGAATGAATGCCATTTAGAAACTACCCCCTTAACGACAATCAAGTATTTTTGTCGTTAACTGCTTTTTGTCTCTACCGCCAGTAACCACGTTCTAAACCAAAACGTTAAACTTACCGCGAGGACACATTCAGTAGATGCCCGTCGTCAAATGACATTTTATAATAAATCCTTTTGGTTGTCCTTCGTTCTCCTTTCAACGCACATTGAAAGAGCAACGCAAACAGAATACGACAATGGCTAAGCTAAAATGCTAATTAGTATCGATTATGAGGAAGGGGCGCCGAAGATTCCTTCAAGACACAAACCTCAAAAAGACACTTCAAACCAATATGCTCGGTTGCTGAAGCATAAACACGTAATGATCATTAACCTCGGCAGAGGCACTTGTAAAGGAGTAGGTTGGCTGTCTTCCTCGATGACTAATGGCTAAAAAGTGTTTCCATAAATATTTGACACAGCGCAGTGTCGACGAACAATGGCAATGGCAACAGCATGCCTAATGGTGTACGGTGTACCCCATAAACCCCATGAGGTGTTTCGGATTCTGTGAGTTATAGATAGGAATAGGATTCATTTTTGGATTTTCGAATATGGGGAAGGACTTCCAATAGGGGAATGTCAAGGAGTAAACAAAAATCTAGTACATTGTTCGAAAATGTTGACGCATGCCTGAAGCTAACCGGCACTCATTCGAATTTCGAATTTCATATTATTATAGAACTCGTTTTGAGTGAATTCTGAAACGGAGGGATGAGACTGAGAATTCGAAAATCTGTAACTTTAAATGGAGAAATTTTAAATCGTACACTTTATAACGTACTAGCCCATGGGTCTAATGTAATTTGTAGTTCGAAGGCATGCGGGTACTTAGTTTATTAGAATTGGAATCCAGCTGGCACTGTAGTCCTATTTTAGTCATAACAATAATGCAAACAATTGAAGCAAATAATATAAAAACGTGTGAAATGTTAAAGAAACAGCAGTCAGCAACTAGACTTCAAATATTTCTTTATTTTATTATCATGTCTTCATAAGGTAATACAACATAATTAGCATAATTATAGATACATAGTATCGAACGTATGAACGGCCACAAATTAAATTAGAAGTAGGTACACCGCCATAAGCGTTTCAAATCACCTCAGCAAATGTTTTTAAGAACCTGAAATAATTTTAGGGATTTAGGCAGAAATGTGTAAGAATTTCAATTAAATTGAGTTTTAAGTAATTTTTCATAATTAAGACTTAAGGCTGTCAACTCTGTAAGAAATCTAAATGTCATTTGATCTATTTGATTGGCATTTCTCTCAGGAAGTGAACTTGTATTTCGGTGTCAATGGATCAGTCGTCTACAATTTTCGCCAGTTGAAAAATAAGCACAATATCGCCTAGTTCCCACTAGATTTTTTTTTTGTTTGTTGCTGTTCTGTCGGTAGTGAATGTTAGTTTTTTTTAGATTTACAAGTTTTGCAAAAATTAATAAGCAAAGAAGCTCACATTTTTTGTGAGTACATAGTTTGATATGTTTACTGGGACAATCTACAATTGGGACAACAATTTTGCCACCCATGATAGTTGCATACAATACACCCTCTGAAATCAGGACAGTAGATTCGGGACACCTCTCAATTGGGACACTAAATTTAACTTTCCTAGAATATCTATAATCGGCCCAAACTTGCTAATTGGGCCATTTTACAAAACAAAATCAGTAATCGGGACAATTTAAAATATTTAAAAAGCCCTTTAAATAGCTTACAAATATCATCCTCAATAAGGCCCATCTTCCTTAAATGATACCCGAAATTACCATGACCCGTACCGTAGTTAACGCCACCACCCATTTCAATGTTCCTCGACTCATGCTTAGAACCCTTCTTTAAGTGGAGCAGATCGGCCATTTTATTGCCATTTTAACTTGTCTACATTGTTCCACAGTCGACCACCTTCTCAGGTGTTCTGCCGTGATCCATTAGTGAATCAGCTATTCTACAATTTCAAATGGTCGTTCAAGTGGCTGCCTCGGCTGGCTTCGCATTAGCGCATTCTGTCACGCCAATTTTCCAAGACCTTGTTTATGGTATCGGGTTCGGATTGCTTGGATGATATTGGCGTTAAGTGCTTGAATCGTTTCCGGATTGTTGTCATAACAAGATTCCTTCATGCTTCCCCATGTCGAAAGGGGTCAAATTGCAGTTCCGAGGCGGCCAATTGACATCGCCAAGACGGCTGATAACACGATTTTGGTGCGCAAAGGATCGATTGTGGCATGGGGCCTTGTGGCATGGCGTGCCATCCTGCATGAACCGCAGAGGTCGTCCATGTCTTCAATTTCAGTAAAAAAAATGGCCCCCACTCCAAAATCCGCACCAAAATGTCACTCTCTGTGGATGCACTGTTTGGGTTACACATTACTCATTTTGCAAATAAGTTTTCAATATTTCCCGACGTTGTTCAAGCGTAAAGTGACTCGTTTCGTTCCGCGGAGGAATGATACTGACTTTCTGCCAAGACTTCGAGCGGGAAACAGCTGTCAGTGTCAAAATGACCTATGATTTAAAGAGAAACCACTATATGGCCCACCCTGTAGTTGGGAATGGATCTTCAAAAAACACATCTCTCCAGAGAGAGAGAGAGAGAGCGGTCTTTGACTAGCCCCCTCAAGCCGCCTGCTCTGGCTACGTGACTGGCCCCCAACCAGGCTGACTATCGGCATGGGTCATATGACGCATTCGTCGAGCCCAGAGGAAACGAGTATAGGATAATAATTTAGAGAGAAGGGTGATTTGTGGATATGAATGGTAATTAAAGAGTTTTTGGACAGTTCTTAGTTCGTTGTTCATAAAAACAACCTGTCTGTCATGGGTGACCCTAACTGGCGACTAAAGCCACCGACAGCATAGCCCGTTGAATCGTTACAACTTAAGCATCCACACCAACATCGTTCAGAAAACGACGCAACGGCAACATGACCGCCACGGGGCGAAAAGTGAATAAAATGTTCATTTCACAGTCGCGTTTTCGGTCGATTTGGTAAGCCGGAATCGAATTCTAAAATCTTCACCGTAGAGCGTGTATTTATGAAATTTGTTTTCTAAAAATTCAGATATTACTATGCGATACCTTTGAAACCAAAAGTTGAAGTTTATCTCACAGATAAGTTCCTGATAGGCTATCTATAGCTGGTATTGACACTGGCCCTTAGTTTTGCTGTCATTAACAACTTAACTAAACCAAATGCGGATGAGTTACATTTTTATAGCGTGTAGTCCTCCCATATTTTTAAGTGTCAACTACTTTCCAACTCTGCATTTTTATAACTGCCGCTTTGTAGCATCTTCATCTACGATCCACCACTAACTAAAACAATCAAGAAAAGTGATGATCGAATAAAAAGCACGCTTAATTTTCCAAAATAATAAGTCTGCCCTCGCATGGACGGTATCTACTATCTACCAGTGTATGGTGTACATATTTGGATTTTCTTTTTGAAATATCTCGAAAAATATGGAACCTACCTTGAATCCCTTTCGACTCAGTGAATAAATTATTGATCTGCATAAAAAAATCTGTAAAATTTACTATTCGTTCGTAGTAGGCATTTAACACATAATTGACGGGTAGCCCTTTTGCTTTTTTCCTCGTCATGACAAATAGCGCACGCACCTTTCTGACGTTTACGACCATTATTGCGTCTTCGAATCTGGAATAAATTCGATGTTGTCACCTTTTGTGCTATTATAATAGACAAAAAAAAATAAAACCACCCTCAATATAACTATGGAGAAAAACGCCAGTGTATTCCAGGCAAAGATGCACGCCATATAATACTGCGTCAATTACATCTAAAATATTAGCATCAAAGGCGTTCACATCTATATTCCCGGACATGTCGAGTAGCTAGAGGCCCTCACCTATCATTGACTTTTTTTTTTTTTTTTTTAGTTCAATTTCTTAAAATGCTAGTTGATACAATCAATTATAAATATACATACTAATTCAGAGCCATAAAGTGACTTGTATAAAATTCAATTGGGTTAGAATTACTTTATTAACATTTTTTAAGAAATAGAATAGTAATCATTCTGTAGCACAAAGTGACTAGAGGCGAATGATCCTTCAATTCAATGTATTATTTTATATTTCATGTGGGGTAAATTCAAGAATAAATTAAATAGATAATAATAATAACGAGGGAATATAACGTTACAAACATTTTAGATATACTACATAATTAACAAATTAAATGGCTGTATTTACAAATGTTTTGACTGTAGAACTATCCATACAAAAGAGAAATTTTTTTAATTCTCTGAGAAATAAAGTGGGCTCTACTATCAGTCTGACTTCGATTGGTAACTTATTAAAAAGCCTTGGTGCTGTCGCAGTATAAAACTTTAAACAATGAGTTTTATTTGAAATAGGGATGTTAACGATTGCCATATGATTAACTTAGTATTACATTATTTCAACACCCGTCAAAGTCATACCCTCGGGAACAGAACCAAATTCATGGGGGTTTGCTGGCCATGAGGGCTTTGAAGGAAACGAAAAAGCCGACGAATTAGAAACCCCTTTCACGGGACCGAAATCTTTCTTCTATACCCCCACATCGGCTATAAACTTAGCCATAAAATGTTGGCAACACACAAAAAGTATATCTTATATTAGGAGAATATCCCAGGTCTAAGAAAGGCCAAACGAGGTATCCAGCCATTCAAAGTACCCCATTTTCCCTTTTAGCTCATTTTGGTTACAAATATTCCCTCAAAGATGTCGTACAATCAGCACGTAAACGTTAAGCCTTGTGATTGATTTGAAGCAACTTACTGACGTAGCACGATTTATGGGATATGAGTTTTTTCTCAAGAGCTTACTCACCGCTTCAAATCTGTGACATACTTGATTTCAATAAAAAGTGGTCAACATCGATTTCAAGCTTTGACAATTGAAATTTAATTAAAAGAAGACATAAGAAGGAATAAAATAGTGCAGGAAAACACTATAAAAAAATACATACTAAATGCCTACATGCAAATCTCATGTATCTACCCGGGTAGATACTGTTCATACGGGTACTTAAAAACTTCCGTCCATGCGAAGGTTAAAGTTGTGCAGATATCAATAAATTTGATCAAATTTATACTTTTATTGATTAATTTGAAACATAAGACGCTCTTCACGTCACATAAGATTAGGAGTACTTTTCGCGTCATGATTGATAAGTAACTTCTTCTTATAAGATTACTAATCGATTTAAATTGCTTTTGTTACAAATTTCTTAACGATCGACCCAGACAATACTGATATCAAAAAAATGTTAATTAATAATCCAATGGCAATTATAATACATAGGTATTGCATTTATTAGTATTACAATTAATGACAGCCATTACAATTAGTTCGAAATGACATTGAAGGTCGTAGGTACCTACATATTAATCTAACCTAACAATATAAAGTCTACATTATTGGCGCTGATAATAATATTTATAAGTAGTCCCGGCAAACGTCGTTTTGCCTGCTCGTACATTTTAATTGTTCATCAATTGTTATGCGGCTCTTTTATTTAACCTATGTGTCTGGACTGAAAACTGATTCTGTACTCCGTGTACTTCGAATGTTATTTCATCAGACGTGTGCCAAGGAATCCCACCTACACTTCGCGCGGTTGTTTGCTTGGACAATGCACATTAATGTCTACAATTTTACAACTTTAGCTCTAGCTGCTGGTGTCGAGAAATTTATGAGCTTCTTGCTTTTTAATTTTTTTTGGAAATTTTATTCATGATTTTTTTTTGTTGAGTGTTTATTATTTGAAATTTTATTCATGAGCTTTTTGCTTTTTAATTCATTTTTTTTTATTTTTGAGTGGTCATTATTTGAACTTCTGTGGAATCTAATCGCAGCGCCACCTACCGGGTCAAATTGTGAATCTAAACCATCCTTAGACCCATTCAAACACAAAACGGTCCAGCCGTTTAGGAGGAGTTCGGTTACAAACACGTACAGAAGAATTTTATTATACATATAAAGATTTTAAAGTTTTCCTCAAAAACAAAAATATCGATACCTACCTACCTGTCAAATGTAATATTTCTATTAATTAAGCTAAGTACGCAGCTCGAGCGAAATTAAAGTTTATCTGCTGAGCAATTTTTTTTCTCCAAAAATTAGCTAAATCTCTAGCTAAATTCTGACATGGAGTGCATTGTCGACATAAGTGTCAGCTGTTCGTTGAAAATAATTTCCTTCAAAAATTCATCGACGCGAAAGAGTGTATTATTTTCGTTGCGCTTTCTTTTTTCCTTGTCTGTCAGACTTTGATCTCAAATTTTTCACATTCAAAGGATTCCTCATCAAAAATATCGATATTTCGACTTTACTTTATTTCGATTTTTATCTTCCTTATATGAGTGCAAAATTCCGAGATGTATTTTTAAACAATTTTGCTCAAATTTAGAAACGAAATGTGTAGAGTGTAAAAATGAAATTATGAATATTTATGTAGAGAAAAGAAAAGCGAATAGTCCGCTTTAATATATATAATTAACTCAAAACGTCATACCTAATTTGTAGGTATACATAAATAATATAAATTTAAAACTGTTTTCGATCTGGAAGACAGATTTTTGTGTTGTCTGAAGTTTATTGCCAGCATTTGGAGTTATTGCAATATGTGTTTCAAAGCACTTGACAACAATAAGGCAAGTTTAGAATGATATGATGGAGAAGTAAAAAATTAATAAAAGACACAGGTCTTATTGATGACAAATGACATCTGTCATGTTATTACTGATATATCATTATATACCTTTACACACGTCTGATGACAGATGTCATTTTCCTTGCGCATACTCCATCATACAAAACACCCACACAATAATTCATTGTAACCAAAAAATATAGACCTATGCAGTTATGATACACAATAAGACTGGAATGTAGTAAACAGAAAATCGTATAACCTACATTTTTACAGATTCACAGATTATAAAGACTGCCTACCTAACCTACCTACACCAGGGCAACTCCTAAATCACCTGTCAAAGTGTAACTCAAAGTTGAATAAATTACATAAACAAATCATAAGGAAAGCGAAAGTTTTTTTTCCAATTCATTTAAGCAAATTCCCGGTTAATGACCCACAATAGTTTTACAACAAAAATAATCATATTGCCAAAGATTTCTCGTTTCCATACCATGAATAAAGTTCAAATCATTTCATTGACTCTGTTTTGTTTATAGAACCAGTTCCGACTGCCTGTCAGTGTGTAATTTGCATTTTCAGATTGTTAGCACTGCTAAAAGCGAATTCACTTGTCACTTGTCGAATACCAGAAATGATTTTGATGCTCTCCACGAATGAGTAAGGAATGATTTTTATACACATTCTATTACGAAAACGAGTTACATGTCAGTTAATAAAAGAACACTTATTGGGTTCACCATTATGCCCAATTCGAGAATTTGTTTTAAATGCCCATTTCAGGTACAAATAGGGATGCGTTAGAGATTATTACTAGTATTACATTGACTTCAACTAAGTGTCAAAAATAGACAAAAGATCATTTAAGTAGCAAACGCCTAAAATGGACCACTAATCCCATTGTGACCATGAAACACAATTTCAATGCAATCGCATATTGGCTTAAACTAGATAACACCCGCGCACAGTCCAAATTATTCGGAGCACCACCTATATTTTAAAAATACTAATTATTAAGAGTATTTAGCCCCTAATCATATTTATTGCGTTTTAAAAATGCTATGGTCATTATATACATTATTTATAAGCGTTATTTGTGTTTCAGGAAAAGTCCCTTTACGCACTAGGAGAAGCCAACTAAAATAATTCGATGAATAAAATTCTTACTTTTAACCGTTTCTAATAATGTCCGCCTGAACTTTGCATACCACTGCGGAATTTGGCTGCAATTTGTTTGATAAAACAATCGATATGATTAGAGGGTATCTAAATATAAAAATAGAACAGCGAATTACGTCAAAATAAATACAACGCACACACCCCCTAAGTTTCAATACCAATATTGATGACGTTAATATAGGTAATAAAGTCAGAGAAATATTGCACGTCATATTAGTTGACACTGAAATTATATAGCCTTATAAAATACAAACATACATCTCGCTGTGGTTATGAATGACAGTGGTATAAAAAAAAATTATGTTGGCAGCGGTGGGATTCGAACCCACGCCTCCGAGGAGACTGGTGCCTTAAACCAGCGCCTTAGACCGCTCGGCCACGCTACCTCTTGAAGTCCGTTATTCGAATAATATTTTTTACTAAAGGCTGCAAGAGTGTAATCAAATCACTATAATCCACCCTTCACCATACCAACTGATTACATAAGCGATCTCGCGTTTGCTAGAAATTTAGTGACGTACATGAGGTCCAAAAGTCGGTGTCACCAACATTCTTTTTCAGAGTGACTTCGATGAAATTAATGTCGTTTTCAGTTGGTCGTCCAGAACCGCCCGAAAGCAATCCGAACGCTTCTGCGTTCGACTGGCACTCAACTGACAGTTCTTCTTCTGAAAAGAATAGCAATTTGAATTCAGAATCGCGGAGAGTTCTTCCAGACGGTTCTGGACGACCAACCGAAAACGGCATAAGTTTGTCAGGAAGTCGGAGACCGAGTTTTCTCGGGCTAAGAATTAAAGTATCTCGGCTCTCAGGGTCTTATTCACGAGTGATAGGGTTGATCATACTGGGTAAATTTTAAGACAGCTGAGCTTTGTGTCAAAAACACTGACACAAACACTAAAATACTGAGCTTTGTGTCAAAGTTAAATTGTCAGTCCTTAATTCGGTGTTTGTTCCAACTCTTACCTAGTTACCTATGGTCTCATGAGGTTTGGGTAATGACCGAAAGAATACCTACGATTGAGGATACACGCTGCCAAAATGGGATTCTTCCGTTTTATTACTGGTGTGATCTGCAGATCTCTTATATGGAGTCCCAGAATACGTGAGGAACTCAATGTCCAGCAGCTATTTCTCCGGACGGAGCGGTCCATGCTTCGGTGGTTTGGCCATGTTAAACGCATACGCATGTCCCCAACTAAGTTTCCAAGACGTGCTGAGCTAAATTTAAGCGAATCCATTTAGCCGAGCGGCTGCTTCAAGCTAAAAAATAAAGTTTTCATTTTGGACTGTACTAAATGTATCTGTCAAAATTTAGCGCGCCATTAATGGAGCATTTTCTCAAGCTAAATTTTGATAGATATGTTGTTTTCTTTTTTGTGTTGTTTTTGTGTTGCGGAAAAGTAAATAACGATTAGTTTTTTTGCAAATTGTTCTTCCGCCGCGTGGCTTTACCAAATGGCCAATAGGTACCTAACCTATTGGTCCATTGGTTTCTATCGAATGACCTACCTTTTGATTAACTCTACTGTAACGCCTCAACCGATTGTCGTTGAATTAGGCACAAGGTTAAAGCAAATTAGGTAATAGAGTCAGCATTTTCAGAGCAAATTTAAATTCAAAGATACATATTAACACAATCACGTCAAATTTATTTTACTCGTTGTGCATTTGAAAATTGTTTGTACCACCCTATTTCAAGATTGACATTGCGCACAAATTATGTTCGTGATTATAGAGGCTGCAATCATTAAAGCATAAACATCTGCAATGCGTTGGAAGTGCTCCAACACAGTTAAACATTCTGAAGAAATTAAAAGGACATGATTTTTCTATTTGCTAAACGCTAGAATTTATTGTGAATGCGCATTTTATAGTTCAATGGTTCACTTATCTTATACAAAAACCACTATGAGACCCGATTCGATAACTTTTATAATGTAATCGATAACAATAATGTTCGACTCGCTTTGACATTTCGCACAGCTGATTTTTATTGACTCATTTTTTTGTGTGTTTTTGCCAAATTTTCCTACCACGCCGAACGTGCTGCAGAAAGTCCAGCCAGATAGGTCATCGCCCACGAGCTCTTATCGTGATAAGGGTCAGATCATCATGAGGATGATGTGATTTTGTCGCAAATCAACCTGTATTCCAACTTTCACACAATAATCTGCCTGACATTCAACCTAAATCTTCTAAAATACTATTAACCATGGACAGTGACTACGTAATCGGTGGTGCCGCTTCTGTCGGAGCAACATTTTTCACGAATCCAATTGAGGTAGGTTGCATTTTTTGTCCTCTGCTGACTTGTGACTCATACAAATCATCGTGTGCGCAGGTGATAAAAACCCGCATTCAACTGCAAGGTGAACTGGCCGCTCGTGGCACATATGTTGAACCGTACAAGGGAATCTTGAACGCCTTCATAGCCGTGGTCAAGAACGATGGATGGTCTGGACTGCAAAAGGGACTGGTTCCAGCGCTTTATTTTCAGTTTATCTTGAATTTCTTTCGGTAAGTCGTGTGCCAATGGCCCTTTGAGTGAGTAATGTGTATGCAAATCCTTTTGTTTTGGTAGTCTTGGATTATATAACACCGCCATGACCAAGGGATGGATGCACGATAAACACGGTAACGTTTCGTTTACTCGTGGCCTGCTCTTCGGCGCTGGTGGTGGAATTGTAGGTGGTCTAGCATCTAGTCCGTTCTTCTTGGTAATTTCAGCATATTACTCAAAGATATGAAGCGCTTTAGTTTTTCCATTTCTAGATCAAAACTCAACTTCAGTCACAAGCTGTCAAGGCTATCGCCGTTGGTTATCAGCATCAACACACTGGCATGTTCAGTGCCCTGTCTGAGATATATGCTAAGCGAGGACTCATGGGCCTCTGGCGTGGAGCTTCGTCGCATATTCCACGTGCAGCTCTGGGCAGTGGAGCTCAAATCGCCACATTCGGCACAACAAAAACCTTCCTGCGCGATCACGATTTAATTACACAGCCGACGTTGAACTCCTTCGCAGCTGGTCTGATTGCTGGATCAATTATGTCGTTGGCCATAACACCACCAGATGTTGTCGCCACTCGTCTGTACAACCAGGGAGTCGACGAGCATGGAAAAGGGCTGTATTATCGCGGCATGTTGGACTGCTGCGTGAAGATTATCAAAACCGAAGGCATCTACGGAATGTACAAAGGCTTCTGGGCTAATTATCTCCGAATTGCACCACACTCAACTCTAGTGCTGCTCTTCTTCGATGAACTCATAAAAAGGCGCGACGAGCGTAAGCTGAAGGCCCAATAGAAGAAGAGTAGCCTTAAAGTTGCACCCAAGTGCCTACTTTTGTTATTAATACATTTTAATGTTAGTTGTTCCTTTCTTTTTAGCCAATTTTGTTAGACAAAACGATTTTATTATTTAGCCGCTAAGCATTGACAATTAAAGCACTATTTTTAAAATGTTCCCTTTTAATGATATCTTGGCCTAAGCTTCAAATGGTTTCTGTATCAGCTGTCACTTTGTGCCCTTCCTGTCTACTCGAAGAAGTCTCAATAAATCTGGAACGCATTACTTATCAGTACCGGCCCTTGTTAGGAAGGGAGCTACGACAGTCTCAGAAAATGTTTCATTTTATCCTCTTTTAAAATACAAAACTCACCAATAGTTTTTGTAGGTTTTATTTTTTAGATACAAAAGATACGAAATAACAAGAAATTCAAAAAAAAAGTTACAACAAGAAATACGTGAACAAAAACAATAAAAAAAAGACAACTTCTTTCCAGACTGTGCGAAATCGATTACTTATTGCGTGTCCTCTACTCGGGTGAATTGATTGAGTATGGCCAAAATTTCAAGCATGGCGTTGAGGCGGCTTTCATCCGAGAGCATTCGTAGACGTTCTGCAAGCTCGGCAACAAAACTATCCTGTTCGGCAAAGGCGAAACTAGCATCTGCAGAAGCAGCTGGAATGTTGAAGATTTGTTTGCCGAAGTTGCGTTGCGCAATTAGCATTTTCTTTGCTTCAGTCATTGAAGAGATTTACAATTTTTCAATGTTATTGAGTTTAATTTAGATACAGTTAAAGTTTATTGTGCTTATGTTTAATGTATTTTTGATTAATTATTAGAACTGCATTGTAAAAAGAACCCGTAATAAGACAGCGGATAATAAAAACAGTTTACTTCTCACCTCCCATTCACAATGGAGAATAAACAAAGTTGGTAAAATGACAATTGGAAAGAATTACAAAAGTATGTTCGTTTGATGTTGTTAAACAGTTCTATTCCAGTAAGGCAGGGCTGCATTCCAGGTTTGACTATTTTAACTACAGCGTTGACAAGCTGTGACAGTTCGAAGGAGGGGAAGTTAACTAAATTAACCAGAGGCAAAAGTGTGGTTCATTTCGTTCATACTACAACATGTCATTAGTAAAAATAGCTGTCCCAGATTCCAAAAAGTAACTAAATAAACAATCGCTGTTAATTTAGTTAAAATAGTCAAACCTGGAATGCAGCCCAGGTTAAATTTATAATAGTTCCCCTACAAGTTCGATAGCAAAATGGAAGAAGAAAAATTGCAATTTAGAATAAAGCTCAAAATGCACTGTTTACCCAACAAATTTCGAACAAAATAAAAACACAGCTCTTGCCCTACAAAATCTGCTTTATTTTCCTACAAGTTTCTTTTTCTGACGTTTCATATAAAAGATAACCCGGGAGCATGATAATAAATGATCTGGTAGTCTAAATTTTTGACGTTTTTTTTGCTTGAGTTTTGCTAGAATGTTGAAGAGTAAAAAAAAAACTCTGAATTTCAATTGAAGTTTGGTGAACTTCGAAGATAATTATTTAGCGCAATTGACACACGACACACGGTTAGTAGAAAATATCCATATATTGTCGAAATAACGAATTTGAGATGCAATTTACAATACATTCTTCAAGATTTCAAATCAAACAAGCCTTCAAAAACTTTGGAATTTGGCATCACTCGAAATGTCATGAATTATGACACCTGTCACGTATGTCAAATAGGGAAAAACCAAAATATTTTTTTCCCAAAACCACTAATCATCTCAATGTGAACATTTCCAAACTATATTTCTAAATATTTTCAATAAAAAATGCTTGTCCTAAGTCAATACTGTCTATTCTCAACGTTACTAGCTCACATCTATACCAGCGCTGCATACAAATATGGTAAGTCTGATTTGGTGGGTGAAGCATTAATCCGCCCCCCATCAACAAAAGAAAATAAAAAACCTATTTTGTCCAGTTGCAAACGAATGAAGAAAACATTTTTTTTTACAGTTCGTCCACAGGACTATCTCTGTGCGGACAAATTCATACTCACACTGCAGAAACCATTCAAAGGCGATCCATTGATCACTCTAGACGAAGATCGCGATTCTGCTGCAATAATTTCTCAAGTCTGGAATTCAACGTCGCACAGCAAGTTAAAGTACGACTGCCGTTTCCGAATAGTGACGAAAGGACAAAAACGTGGTCTCTATACAGTAATCACAAAATTAAAGTTCCGTCGGGATCCGATAACAAATGCTTGCTATGATTACATTCAGTTCACCAATGGATACCGTTGGCCGTCGGAAAAGATTTGCAATGACATCAGTCCAGATGGTCCATCTGGGCGTTTAATATTTGATGAACGCGACAGCGAAGTGAGTGTACATGTGTCCATTGACAAGCGACAGCCAATTATGGAGCCTCTCGAACTAAATATGGTGATAACATCACACTCGGAGTGCAAATATACGGGTGATTTCCTATGCGATCCTAAGGATCCACAATCGTGTATTTCACGGTATTTTGTACGTGACAACATCACAAATTGTATGTATCCGTGTAAGGATGAGAACAGTTGTTTCCATGATGCTATTACTGCGGAAGTAGTCGATACTGCGAACGTCGCCATTAGTGCAATTACGTCGTTAATCTTCACTATGACCGGAGTAGGCTTCTGTATTTGGGTGTGTTGGAAATACTGGAACTGCATAACGCTGCAGCAGCAGCAGGCGCACGAAGATTCGCTTAGCAATCGCCCTAGGGTAAGTAGAAAGGTTTTTGTTTTTTGATTGTATATGGTTGTCTGAGGGAGTGTTGTTAATACGATTTTAATGGGTGGGATGGACAAATCTCATTAACATATTATATATCAGCTACACTTCTACTTGTTGTGTGGCCTAGAAGGTGACTCATATTTGTTTGTATGTGATGTGGGGATATACAAGTCTGGATTAACATTCTGTTGGCAGGCTGATTCATTTTCCTTATAGGAATTTTTAGAACCCCAACCTAGACTTCGCTGTTGGTAAAGTTTACTAAGGATGGAGTAGGTACACCTTCTTGTACTCATTCATATTTGAAGTAGTTGTCGGATCATAGTATAGGACAGGGTCTGGCATCTTGTGCAGTTTTAGTCGGTCTATGATATTGTCGGGGTTCTGTTTATTATAAAACTAAAGGAAATTGTCCGTGAAGCCACGAGTACAGCAAATGTACTCAAGCATACTCTGATCAGCGCTAGACACGTAAATATTACTTTCCCAGACATTGTCGATTGACAACAACCGCAAACTCGGTAGAATGCACACCGAAGAATGGCGCACGGCTGTAAAAGTGATGAAACGCGCATTTGTTTGAAAAGATAAGCCGAAATTGTTTGCTCTGTAAACGCGTTCTATGCTAACTGGTATCCAATTGGGTAAACCCTTGCGATATAAAAATATTTAGTTTTTGCAGAAGCCATTTCTTTCTAAAATAGCAAAATTTAAATCGATTCAATCTTCATTCTAGGACCTTCCAACAATTGAACTGCCGCAAACACCATACGAGGGAGTGATCACACCCGTTGCGGATCCACATCATCAACAGCCAGTAACGCCAAAGGATCTACCGCCAAGCTATGAATCTTTATTTCCTGATAGATAAAACTGCGCGCAAATTCCCGTCGTCGCTCGCCAAATTCTCCTACGCTCGGACAGACGAGTACTTCAGCTCGTCCTCTGCGCTTGTTTTATTTTTTGCAGTTTTCTGTTTCTCAATGTGTACATAGCAATCTCTTATAATCTCGTAGCTGTTATGTATTTATATTTTTACTAGATATATTGATTTTTATCTCTTCTAATCCGTATTCAAATAAGAACAAACCAAAACAAAAAAAGACAACCCAGATATTTGTATATATACAATGCGAACAAACTAAACTCAAAACTATTACAACAATATTTGTCTAGCCCGCAATCTCCTAGTGCAATATTTACAAACTCTGGCGAGTGTGGTGCGTAACTAAGCTTAGATAGATCCATTGATGAATTAGTGTTAACAAAATTGTTAAATGCACCCGAATTTATTTTTTATTTTTTTTTATACAGTCGAATTTATAGTTCGTTTTTGTTTATACTTATATTACTGGTAATTATTGTAATCTGTTGAAAGTAGACTGAAGATCGAAGAGGAATTTAGTCGAAAACGTCAAGTCATTCAGTCTCGAGTTACTGATTTATTTTTATTTGTTTACCTAATACATATTTTTGTTGATGGTCTGGTATTTTTATTTGAAATGTATTATTTTTAATTTTATTTAGCTACATCTAGATTAAGCGTGTCAATTTTAAGATAAGCAGTACAGTTTAAATATTGTTTTATATATTTATTTTATTACAATTTTTATTATTTTACAAATCTACCTATATTTAATAATAATTGTGTAAGACATTTTGTCGTGAGAAGGTGTGTTCTATTTATTAAGAGGAAATTTATTGTAATTATTGAACTAAACCAACAAAAAAAATTAATAATAAGAACAAAAGTTAATAATAACCCAAATTTTAGCAAAATAAATTTTGGTTTTTGTTTTCCATGGCTTGTTTTCAGATTTTTTCCGGGGTTGAACCTCTATAACCCTTCGCTTAGTAGCCAACCACATTAATTGCCTGCAGGTTTGCATTGCAAGCTGGTTAAGGACCTCTGCCACGATTATCGTTGAAAATACTTTTATAAGTATCCAAAAATAGTTACTAATACCATGGAGCCCCTCACATGGAATTATGCCCCAAAGAAAAAAGGGAAAAAATAGAAGAAACCAGTAAGACAATTACCTATCTTCGACTATGCCAAAGCTCAAATACCCGGTACTATATTATTGTAAAAATAAAAAAAAATTTATGTATTAAAAAATTATATATTTCTGTGGTGTTTGGGAGAAATCTGATAACTCCAAAAATGTATTTTTTTTGTTACGGCTACTGTTTTGAACCTTTTGGGCTATATTTTCATTTACGTTATTATGATGGCTGCAGCACCGCTAGAAATAGATGTAATCATTTGGTTCAAAGATGATAAGTGTCGGTGCTTTATTTTCAATTTGGTACTAAGCTGTTAAGTGAACTTATCATGTTTGTACCAAACAATAAAAGAAATGAGCGTTAGGAAAATGCTGATAAGTGCCATGTACTAAGTTGATACCAAGCTACTGACCCTAAAAATAATAATTGTGTTGTGCTACTTCCTTGTAGCGTTCTATCGGACAATTTAAGAACTAATAACATGTAAGGCGAAAGTATTGCAGAGCGAGGAGCTGATGAGATTTATTCTTGCTTGTTCAAATTTTTCATGATAGTGTAAATAAGCTCATTCTATAATCTGATACGTGCTCTGGACAAAATCGAAATACATAATAATATTACAATTACAAGTTATGTTTTAGCTGGCACTGCATCGGAAAATTAGTTTGAAAGAGATCCACCTTGTTCCTGGACACACCCACTTAGAATGTGATAACGATCATGCTTTAATATTTAGAAAGATTTCCTAAATAACCCAAAGCACTATAGTGACGTCGTAAGAAGAAAGGGCGCATCTCAATTTCAGTAGTTTTGAGATAAATGCATTTTACTCTTTTATGTTTTCGCGCCTTTAGATTAAAAGTTTTTGAACATTTTGACGATTTTAATAAAAAAAAAATTTTTATTTTATCGTGCGCATAAGTTTCAGTAATTTTGGTTATTATTTTGAGTAAATGGACTTGCGACTTTTTTTCTTAGTAGGTATAGGCACCAACAAAATAGCTTGAGACTTCAATAAACTTTTAAAACTGTAAAATTAGTAAAGTTAACACCTCCTGGTGACGGTTTGTCTTAAGGGAAGGACGTAGGATAACCGTAACAGTCTGCTTCCTGCCTATTGACTCTGACAGTCCATCCCAAAGAAGAGAGACTAATGAGTAGCAGAAACGGGTGATTGAATCAATACACTTTGCTTCTGGACACCGAAAGTCAGTGTGACAGATTGCCTTGTAGAAAAAAGGCGAATGGTAACGGTATCATTCTGTTCCCGCTAATTTCCTTTGACCACAAGATATAGAGTCTGGTGCGGAGCAGAAAAGGAAAAGGTTAATTGATACAATCCATTGTACTGCTTAGTGCTTAGTACCGAAAGGGTGGTCGCAGTTTGCCTTCGGGGAAAAGACGAAGGGTAACCGAAACAGCCGCTTATTGTTATTGCTCCTGAAGGAATGTTCGAAGTTTCAATATGAAGCTGAATGATGTAGTCAGAATGTCACATTCAGGTGGCAGTTAGTATTCGGGGAAGGCGAATGGATGACCGAAGCAGCCTAACCACCCGTTAGTATCCTCTGACAGACCACTCGTAAGTATTAATCTAAAGCGTCCCTTCGTTCCCTTTAGTTAAAACTAGGGCAATAAGTTTCTCGTACCACCCACTTCAAAGATTTCGTGAAACAAAAAAGGCGAATTATCAAAAAATAAAAGAAAAAATCATGACACTAAGCTAAAAAGTCCCATAAGCAGAAAATTTAGGCAAATGGGCCTTTTTAGCCCATTTGCATTACCTACTTATTTTTAGCCATTTGCGGTTGGAAAAAAATGGTAAGTACGAAATTTGATGTAAAGTTAATGGCACGAGAGGACTAAACTAAACTAAAGACCACGCATTTTACAAAGAGAAACATTGGGGGATTTTTTTGAAATAAATTTTTTTGGGTTATATTCACAATATTTAGTGACATTCAAGTATTCATTGGAAATAGCTGAACCATTCAGATTTGTTTCTATATACAGAAGAGGCCGACCCTTTTCTTTGGATAAAATTCACCTGCCACTGGCCTATTGTGATGCATTGCATATAAACATAAAAAAATATAAGGACATTCAGAATCTGCTGCCATTTATTGACCCAACTTATTATAACTTTTACAAAAAAGTAAAACATTCTAAGAAATAGCTGATACTCATATGAGCGATAGTGACTACAATTACGACGCAAAAACTTGATTTTAACAGTTTAACTATGACAGGTATACATTTGAATTAGCTCTTATCATTAATTTATTCATAAGGTTTTTTTTAATTTGTATTGTATTTATATACTAATAATTGACGGTTCATACAATAATAGATAACTCCCATTTTTGTTAGTTTTTGTTTGATATAAATATGATATCTGCCACAAACTCAAAAAAGCTTAATTTTTTGAAGAATTGTGATCATTACATTTGAAGTTGATTGAATAAGATATACAAATTTAAATAAAATATTGTTTTATTTATACAATCTTTTTTATCCCGTATTAAACAACTTTAAAATGCCTGTGCTACACAACATTACTTTTGGAGTTATCAGATTTCTCCCAAACACCACAGATTTGTATGGGAGGTATGGGTAATTTTAATTCGACCAAGCTCATTTTTTGTCAAACATTTTTAAATATTATTAAAACAATATGTGCAAAGTTTAAACTTGCTATCTTTTTTGTAGCTATTTAAATTTAATTTTTTACATCAAAAAGCTTTATAAATCCGATATTTTTGTATGGGAGGTAGTAGTAGTTTTCATCCGATCTTGCTCATCTTCGAACTTAGCCTCAGTTTGGTGGATAAAAGCTTACGTACCAAATTTCAAGTCGATAGCTCTTAAATTACGGCCGTAATCGTGCGGACGGACAGACGGACAGACAGACGGACATCGCTAGATCAACTAAGAAAGTGATGCTGATCAATAATATATATAGTTTGTCATACCTACAACGCCTCCTTATGTGCGTTACAAATGGAATGTCAAAGTGAATATACCCTCACCACAGTGTGGTACCGGGTATAAAAAGAGCCCAAAAATTGGGGAAATATTTCATAATGAAAAATGCCCCATTCCATTTATGAAAAATTGCCCCAAACAAATGAAAAATTGCCCCAAAATAATAATTCGTAAACAACAACGAAAATTATTCTGAAATTTTCATTGTTTTGGGGCCTTTTTGAATTTTTTTTTGGGGCTTTTTGCATTTTATTGTGGTGATTTTTCATTTAAGGGCTATTGTTTGAAGATCATTTGGGAAATTTTTCGTTTTCTTATTTTGGTTTCAAAACAAAAATCTACTAGAGAGAAACGCGAAGGGCAGGAAGTTACAGGTTTCAAGGAGTAAATAACTTACTGACAATTGAATTTGTGAGTACACATCGATCAGTTTATTGACGAAAGTGCGCGCGAATTCTTAACTTGAATTTTCTTAAAATTGTTAGAGCTTAAGAACTGTTCAGATTTGGAAAGAGCTTTTAATTTAAGCTGTAGAAAAGTTAACTCAGTTTTTGAAATAACTTTTAATTTTAGCTTCAGAAAATTTGAGTAAAAAATTTGCGCGAATTTTGAACTTTTATTTTGTCAAATTTTCTAAAGTTTAAAGACAGATCGGTTTTAATGAATAAATATTCGCGCGAATTTTTAACTTCTATTTTTTCAAATTTTCTAAAGCTAAAATACATACATACATAGTTACAAACAGTTTTTTTTTACTTTTTTTTTTTTAATATTTGTAGTATTTCATGGTTTTCATTATTTTTAGGGTGATATACCATTCTTTTGGGGTGATATTTCTTAAGAAGATAAAAAATAAATAAATAGATGGCGCAACAGGCGGAAGACACCCTAGGCCTAGCTTCTCGCAACCATTCGTTTGTGTGAGTTTTCTATTTTTGGGACTAATGGAAGTGACCTAAAATTTTATGCCGAGTCCGAACGACTGAATTGAGAAGCTTTTTCAGGACAGTCATACTCTCGGATGTTTGTGAGACGTTCGCGAGACGTGGCGCAGTAGAAAAAACCTTAAGATGTAATTTCTTAAGAAGAGTTTGGGGGCCATTTTTCATTCTTTTGAGGCAATTTTTAATTTTTTTTGGGGTGATATTTCATAAAAATACCTTAATATTTTGAATCGATTTCAAATTGAGGTATCATTAGACAAAAAAAAATGAAATTTTGCTCCAAATTATTAACGAAAGAAGGCCGAAAACAAATGAAAAATCACCCCAATCCTACTACAAAACGTTGTTGTTGCTTACTACATAATCTAAAATACCTACTTTGACTCTATTATAGGGTTTCTTTGGTCATCTCTACATAATACAACATACAAGCCTTTATTCAGTTCTTGTTGCCTTCATTATGTTATTTTTAGATTGTGAGCAAACTGCCGAAGACTCTGCTCGTTGAACTGCTCGCGATCTTCTTTGCAGCATCGCTTTATAGGCGAGTTGTTTGCTCCAAATGCTTGCCAGCACTCTTCGCCAAGGGTTTTATGGAAGTAGTAGAGTAAAAAACAGCATATCATCTACGACGTTTCTGACAGCTTCTTTGCCAACGATATGCCACTAGCAAAAAGTACTAATGAATGAATGAATAAAACTGCCATATTCACCGTACCTACCTACCGACTTTACAAGAAAATTTTAAAAAGCATACTAATTTATGAATAACCATTCATGATGCCAAAAATGCCCACTTCACCTAAAATGACACACCAACTGGCCCAGACGCGTAAATCTGTTAGGGCAGGCAAAATTGCCAAATTAACTTTTTGAGGTCCTCTGTCATTGTAATCTCATGATCGGTTTAAAACGTGACTTCCTCATTTTCATGAAACCCAAACCATTACTGAAATACATACATACTTGCGCTTTTATGGCCAATTTATTAAACAATTACTGTAGATAGTTATTTATTAACCCTGTTTAATTTTCCCTCTTCCATTAGGTCGGTCAGCAGTAGCTACCTCCACGAAAGTAAAAACAAAATTAAATTACCTATTTCATGTTTTTGAATTGTTTTGAACATGTTTTCGCAATTGGTGAAAAAAATACATAATGTTTTTTAAAAAGTTTGAAAATATAAAAAAAAACAAGGATGACACTAGGTAGTTGTCGAAAAAGGTAAAAATAAATCAATTAGCACAGGGTAGGTACATTGAAACCAAACAAAAAATTATTTCGGGAAAATTTTACAACGGTAAGAGAGCACCAAATTTGTTTTGCACATTTAAGCTCAGCGTATTTAAGTTAATCGGATTAAACAAAAAAAAAGTATTTCTTTCGACAGTAAAGTAGCCAGCTATTTTGGTTCGGTAGCTGTTGATGTTTAAAGTAGGAAATGAAACTCTACATGTTCTGCCGATGTTTGGTGAAAGTATTTTAGCTCACAACATTTTCTAGGAAAAATGCATCAACAGTTCCTCAGATCCAAATGATGATTCCCAGATGACCATCCAATCCATCCCAAGGACTCAATGCACCTTCTAGGAGTCACAGTTAATTGGGGAATCACATGGCAGGACTACATATCCTATATCGCAAGATCGGCGTCCGCTAAGTTCAGCTACCTATTAAGAGCAAAGAGGTACTTTAGTCCCAAGTAACTTCTCCTTCTATACAAAACACAGGTTAGACCAGGCCAGGAAATTGTTCCCATATATGGAGCTCGGCCCCAAAACATTCACTTTACCTTCTTGACAGTCTTGATAGCATACAGAGACGAGTAATTCGACTTATTGGATACCATACACTCACATCGAATCTACAATTGGTGGTGCACAGAAGACAGGTCGCTGACCTTTGCTTAATTTATAGGTACTTCCATGGTATAGATGTTCCGAGGAATTCAAAGACATTATCCCTCGAAATGCGACTTTTGGGTGTCCCACAAGACAAGCAGCTAATGCTCATGTCCATACAGTAGGTACACTTGACAACCGCGAGGACATCAATTTTCCAAAACCCCTTCTGTTACAGGAGAAGCAAACTTTTGAACTCGCTTCCTGTAGATATATTTCCAGAAGACTACAATTTGCTGCAGCAATTTAAGTGTAGAACTAAAACTAACATACATCTGCAAGCATCTCGGGGCGCTGATGAAGCGTTATAGGTTCGCCTTTCCCGGGAGAAGTATTTAAAAAAAAAACCGGAGACCCTGCTTAAAGTAAATACGTACATAGTACTATATTCTGAATCAGGATCAAACTCGGAATCGGTTTAGCCGTTTGTTATGTTGGCATTAAAATGAGCTATATAAACCTACAAAACCTAGACTCATATGTACCGATTATGTCTAACATTTTTCATAACTCTTGTATGCAGTGGAGGGTGTCAAAGCGTCGGCCAGACCGATGAGAACACTTTTAGTTGTTTCCCATCTTTTGTTGTAACTATTGTAGTTCGGGATTACTGCACAACAAGCCATACAAAGTTTCACTTTAACCTGTCGCTTTTTTGTTTCACCTCGGATTTCGTTTCTTCGAAGTTCAAAATCACTGCCCAATGCGACAATTAACAACAGCATATCGTTTCATCGTAGTTCGGACTTAGCTACTGTCCAACTAAGGCGTAAAGTTTTAATTCAAAAGAACTTACGGCTTAAATGAAACTAAATTATGAAAATGCTTTAAAAACGGTGGCGGTGATATATGTTACACTCTTTAATCTCAGAATTTTGAAAAATGCAGAGATACGTACATAATACCCTCAAAGATCTATATAAGTCTACAAAGAAGTTTGACAAACATCCGAGAGTACAAAACTGTCTTGAAAGCGTCTTTCAATACAGCAGTTAGGATTCGGTGTCTTCTATTCGTCCCAAAAAAAAACCCAATTTAAAGGAATGGTTGTGAGAACTACGTCTAGTCCTAGTGTCCTGGAAAATGCGCCAAATCGTCTTTTTCTTCCTTATTGTTCGGCGAGGTTATGGTCAGGAATCAGGATTATAAACACTCTTACTTTTACTGCATCCCCACTAGTACGTTTGTGGGGTTCGCCGATGTACCTGGCCCTGACTAGCTAAATATTTATTTTAAATTTTATTTTTGTGCTTTGAGGTATTTTCTACGAAACATTCTAAAATTAAGTACAAGGGTACAAACCAAGTAAAAGAGTAGATAAAAGTTGAATTTGAGTTGCTTGACCCCATAATTCAGATGAATGCTCTGAGTCAGCATCACGATCTATAATAAGCCACCACATATGCTTCCTAGTTCTTTCGATTACAAAAGTCGTAAGCCTCACGTGAAATAATACCACCACCAAATAGCTTTGACAATAATAATAATATTTGCGCATCTTGAAGCGCTAAGCTAAGTGAAAGTCAGATTTTCTTGATATACAACACCTTTGCAAAATAATCGTATTTTTTTCAAGCTTTTATCTGATAACCATGATCTTGTTTGACTAGGTATAAGCAGTGTAGATTCATAGATTGCCATGGCCTTCCTACAAAAAGTTGTTTTGCGTGTACCTGTACATACCTTGAGGGATTATAGATAAGCAGTCTCTGAAGTGTAAAGAGGTGTGTCGAAATTACCTCTTGGGACAATATAAAAATGTGCATTTATTTTGACACGTTGTTAATAACTCGTAAAATATACTCTGCCTTATCAGCGTTGGTACTTGAAGTGCATTGTAAATGGCCACTTGAAATGTTGGTTCTGATGTAACAACTATACGTAGGTAATATTGTTAAGAGGTAGGGGGTATATTCATCATTCAAGGTTGTTTACATTAACCATAACAATTGATTTGAATTATCTACTTACCACTCACCATTCTGGAAAGTTCACACGGTTTGAGTGGAATAAGTTGAAACATTCACACGGCGCGTAATCGATATCTTTATTTCACAAGAATTGTTGCGAATGAAGATAGGCATCCGCCATTACTATTGAAACCATTTTCAGTTATCTTCGACACATTACTGCGGTATAGGTATTAGCATGTTGTTTATGGTCGGACGTTTTTATATATCACCTTTATTTTAAGTGCTTGCCACTCATTTATTTAAGTTCTTAAATCTTCAATGAATGCCATAAATGGTCATAATTTGAAAACATTGCCTATAATTAACGCATTCCACTCATTGTTGATTGATATTAAAATATATGTCGCGGAAAATGTTCTTCTGCAACCACAGAAGAAGAATCAAATACATAAATTAGTTTACTACTCTTTTAACCATACGACCTTTGATATTCTGATCCTCAATAAACTTATCGAACAAAAAACTAAATGTCAAAATTTTGCTGAAGTGACACAATCAGAGAATTCAACATCATTTAAATTTATTAATATAAGGCCCGAAACACACATGCGATTTCAATCGCGCGTCTGTTTAGTCGCAAAAAATGAAGCACACATTTCAATATGTATGCGCGCACATAAAATCCAAAATTATGTGCGCGCATTCACATTGAAAAGTGTGTGTTTCATTTTTTGCGACGCACGATTGAAATCGCATGTATGTTTCGGGCCTAAGATGGTTCACACCTAACGATACAATTGATCTGTTCCATGTACTTTGTGTAATGTCATACATTTTCCGTCAATGCGTGACACAAATTGGCAAAACGTACAAGGTTATCTCTAATTGACAGTTAATAAGCCAAAGATATTTCGGGGGCTAATATTTGCAGTCATTTTTTATTGTCTGTGACTCTTTTCCGCACTAATTTTGCTTCGGGAAAACTGTTTCACAACATTTGACTAAAGATATGTTCGTTTAGTTTTGTATAGTAACTTCAACTTCTTAAATTTCAAGGAGTGGGGTAAATTGTCGTCACCGAATACAGAAATAATAGAAAAAAAGTATAAGAACACTTTTGTAGTGTTCGATGATAGGGACGTCAAATGCAAAACCAAAACAATAGCCAAATCTATGTAAATGAAAAATAAATTATCTTGTTAATTTGGCAGACTAAAATTTTTTTTGGTGGTTTTAGGAACAATAGAATTCGCGTTTCGATTTTAAGTCAGAGTCCACTTAAGAAGTATGACTGCGCCACCTATTGTGAGTTTTTGACAGATATCTGGGATTCGGCATACAATTTTTAGATCCCTTCCAATCGTCCCAATAATGAAAACTTACACGTATGAATAGAAGAGAAATCCAGTCTGATGTTCTATATGGACCTGTTGAGCGTGAAGAATTCTCATTTATCTAGAAAACATTTCTGTAAGTTTGTCGGTTTGTTGCAAAAGCAATTGCCAATTTTTAAGGCGTGTGTTCTGTCCGACCCACTAAGGCAATTTTGTATACCTAGGTCTATCTCAAAAATGAATTAACGTAAAAGGCTGCAATTTGCACACAACATCAGGTATAACCTCTAGTCAAACGACAAATAAATACCAATAGGTAATAGCCAAGCATTGGCTGGTTTTGGAGCATAGGTTGGTAAAAAAAAATTTTCTTTTATACAAAAAACTGATTGATTTTGAACCTAGGTCTATCAAATCAAATAACTGACACACTAACGTTTTTAAGACACCAATTCTTAGTAAGTACGGAACCTTCGGTGTGCAAGTGATACTCGCACTTGGCTGGCTAATTTTTTTGTTGTTATTGTGGCGTATATTGGCATATGCATTCGAACCCTGGCTAGGTAACAGGTAGTGGACTTTATTTAATCGGTCGTTCGTCATTTAGTAGTTTTTAAACATCATTAACGGTCAATCATTATGTCTATCCGAGGCTTTTGGTTACTCTAAACCGGTCGTTTTGACATCTTTGGACAATTAAACCAACGAAAAACATCTCGCCTGGAGGTTTAAGACTTTCTTAGATCCCTTAAAGGGGAAGAGGTTACTATCCATATCTCCTCCGAGCTCGGCAACGCTCCTGGCAAATGAAGTATTCTGTGTTTTGTCACATTAGAGTTCAGAAAATTCTTTGAGTAGGTATGTGTTCCATCGTCACCGACAGAATTTTCCGTCCCATTATATTAAGACAGAACTATTATGACTAAAAAAAGGTCCTAGTCTTAGTCTAAGAAGGTCTAGGTTGGTAGGTAGGTGGAGGTAGTGGTTCAGCATGAACCCAAGTAGCTTAAAGTCTAATTAGGGATGTTTTTCGGGAGCTGAGACCCGCCCCTCAGTAGCTCAGCACAAAAATCACTTGAGTCGCTGCACCTTCCGGGGGCTGATTTCCAATAATCATACTGAGATAACGAAGAAGGCACACAACTTGCGGATTAGCAGTTTTAGGCATTTTCTGTTAATTCGTGCTGGCATGACGTTCCATTTTGTCAGAACTCGAATTTGATTTTAAGGCCGTGTGTCAATTGCAGTAAATAAATTATGCTCGGATAACATTCTGACACTTTCGTGGGGGAAAACGAATTTTTAAGCAGCTGTCAAAAAATTATCCTGATCCGAGAGCAAGATAACAAATTATCCCATATGCTGATTTGTTGACGTTTATATACTTTTGATAGAATTATATTATCTTTTTAACACATTTATAAATGTCAGAAAATTAACAAAAGACAATTATTGAGCGCAATTGACACACCAAGGCAGTAATTCCACTTGTCATTTTTTAAAAAGTTTCTGTTTCTGCTCTATGGCAACCTTACGAGTATAAAAACAGAAATCTTTAGTTAAAGTCAAAGCTCTCACTCAAGATAATGCAAATTCAAATCAAAATGGTGAAATGTAAGAACTTAATTGGAACCTACATTATTTACACAACAATTAGCTTACTTAGTTCATCATAGCAAAATTTAGCACAAAGACGAAAAGATTGTTGCTTAATTTAAAACGCACCTGAAACAGCCCATATGTGTTAGAATTGCCACCATATTAATAAAAAAAAAAACTACAAAATTAGCATCTCGTTGAAAATTCATGATAGCATTCGTCCATTCAAATCAGGCCCCCTTCTGGCAAATCTTTCCATTGGCTAATACTATTCGTATGGCAGCATGCGCCATCATTATTTCTTTCTAACGAATGTTATCGAAGTCTACCTTTTATACTGATCTGAATTGAATCACTATGTAAACGTCATAATCATAAACGTACAAATATACTCGTACTCGTATGTCAATAAAGAAAAATGTTGCTAACCACAAGATGTGCCACATAACAAACTGATTGTCCTATAAATAGACATAGACCATATTTTCCGGTTTTTTTATTTAGAATGTGTGTGTACTTATTATGATCGAGAAAATGGCGTAGCTAAACCCCAACATAATGTTGTGAAATAAAATCAGCAACCGCGTTTGCAACACATTACAACATTTTGATGGTGAATCTGTCAACGAAGCCAACAATATGCGCTGCACAATCAGTTAACGCGAAGCAATTTATAAAATTGATCTGTCATCGACAAACAGCAAACTTCTAGCTGTCAGGAAAAAAAAATCACCTTTCCCTCTATGGCGATCGTTATTTCCATAAAAACAGTTAATTTAATTTGCCGCCGACAGAAAAACAAACTCTGATTTGCTTAAGCCGAACAGCTATTGCTTAGCTTGGGCTTAACTTTATTTGCTCAAGTCTTGTGGCGCAGCTTAATTATTCACAACAATTAACACCTATTGCGCGGTTATTAGTTACACGTTTTCATATTGACGCCGCACCGCGCGCCACCAACTCGTGGTCAGAGAGAGGAAGCAAATGTGACGCTTGAGTGGATATGAATCCCCAATGAATCCCCATCAGAGCCCTGAGTCACGTACTCGTACATGAACTCGCAAAAGTGAAATCTTTTTTCGGCATCCATCTCTGTTTGACGTGACGCTTAACTTACAATGAAACTCAAGCCGGCTAGCTGAAGCTGAGTGACGAAATTGCGCCGAATTACCGATCACCCGCACCCCGTTAGCTAGAAAAGAGATTGCCGTTCCAGTGGTTAGTCCAAGCGGCCGGCGTCAGCTAGATTTCAATTGAAACGTTACCCGGCTCACGAATGAATTTTTGTAAGCCGGTTTCAACTAAGTAGCTGACCTTTGAACGGAATAAGTCTTGATTTTGCAGTGTCTACAATTAGCGTCAACTATGACAGATGTAGGTTTGAAAGTATGTCTCTCTATATCAAAGTCATTATCACCGCAAAAGTCAGATTGTTGTCGTTTGTTTGCACATTGTACTACACTATAGCGTAGCGGCAACGAACGACGCCATCAGAAAGTGCCTGTAGAATACCTGTTCGGGTGGATATTTATCTTCTAAATATTAAAGAGGTAGGGCAGTACTGTCGGTCGCTGTGTAGGCGATAACAACAAAAGTATCTTGCAACAACAACAACGTTTCGATCTTGCTTTCGGAAATTATAACGTAGTCATCACAATCACAGTATACCAGTGGAGCAGAAGTGAATTACTAACCGAAGTAGTGGCACAGTCAGTTCAGTCGGTCAGTCTACAGTCTAAACGAAAGTGTTGTTTGGAAGTGCAGCAATTTTTGGCACGCAATACGCAATCGTGTTGCGAATAATATTTGCGTTCGTGTGTTTTTTTTTGCGTCGTTTTTATGAGAAAAAGAATAAAGGAACAAGTGATTAACTGTGATTTAAGTGTTGCCTTTAGCTACTGTTTTTATTCAAAGTGTAAATTAAATAGTGAACGAAGAGTTATAAAAATGTCCTCTAAAATAAGCGGAGGATCTATGGCAGTTGGCGTACCTGTTCTGGTTGTGATCTGTAAGTACCTACATCTCTGTTTAGGCCATCACATTTTAGTTTAGCTTTGTAATTAATTCCGGCTTCTTGGAAATTATGACTGTTAATTGTGCGGTCATAATTCGAGATAGTTAAGATAAATCTAGCTGTCTAGTGTGACTCAAACTCAAGTGGATAGTAGTTCACTTTGAAAAGAAGTTGAGCAAGTCAAGTATTGTAATTGTGGCCTTAAATGATCATTCAGTTCGCATTTTATTGCAAATGGCAAATTGTTAACACGTCTTAATAAAAAAAAAAATCAGCAAAAACGGGTCTTAGACAAAGCTTCTTGCAAACAATTAATAATAATTTTGTCATATTTGAAGGGCTGCCTTGAGATTGACCCATACCCCACGCTGTATGTTGATGCAGACTTTCGTATTAAAGGTAGCATAAAGAATATACTTTCGCCTTTTTGGGGTTCGAAACGAAAGTAAAAGCAGGCTTGACCGCGTTAACCATATATGATAGCTTTAGAATATAATAGTCCAGTCATTTTAGCATAAAAAAGGGGTAAACCTCGGAATGAAAGATAATAAGCTGAATTTTGGTATATACCTTAATTATGGCGTTCTAAAAGTTGTCTCAAAAGTCTCATAAAATCTCGTGTCTGCGTCGTAAGTTATTCAAGGTCCAAAGTCAACAACATCTGTTTTTAGCGATTTATCTCAGTTTCTATTCCTCCAATGATGTTAACATTTACTACAAAATTGTAAAACATACAATTTGCAACAAATTTCATTATAACCATTTTTTTCAACCGCTCAACCGTTTTTGAGATAGACGGTGGTGAGCGCACAGCCATACGTGGTAGATTTTACTTTACCTACTGCCCATTCGAAAAAAAAAAATTTTTTTTACCTAATTCGATTGATTTTAATGCACTGAGCTCAAATCTGCAAAAAAAAAATTTGGCGCTCTCTTACCGTTTGGGGGTGGCACGCCCCCAAAAGTTTCTATGAATGTTCGAATGAAGCGCAATCGTGAAGTCCAATTTTCGACAACTTTATCAAGCAACTGGAGCTGTATATCAGCAATAAGACGGGGAATGTTGACTTCTAAATCGTCCAACGTCTCTGGTTTATCCGCATAGTCTAGTAACTTCACACAGCCGCAAAGAAAGCAATCTAAAGGTGTGAGATCACAAGATCGTGGAGGCCAGTTTACAGGTCCATTACTCGGAATTATGCGCTCAGCAAATGTTTCCCGCTATAAATTGATGATGTCGCACGCCATGTGGCATGTTGAAACCAACGCTCTGTCACGTCAATGCCATTCAACCTGAGAACGAAGAAGTCAGAAATCATGTTTCTATAGCGCTCTCTATAGACTGTAACATTCTGGCCGATATTGTCCTTATTCTATTCATCGTAAAATGGCAAAACGTTCTAACCACAAATCAATTTTCTGTCAAATTGACAATCTGTAGAAAAAGTGTTGCCAGTTTACGAACCAACTGACTGCACACATTTTTTTTCAAAAATCTCTTCGCTGATATTTTTTATGATTTTTTGAATAGGATGATCTCAGAAAAAATAATTTTTAGCAATTTTCAAAAAATCATAAAAAATATTAGCAAAGTGTTTTTTGAAAATATTTTTCAGTTACTATTAGAATTGTTTGGAGAAACTTTTTGCATCAAAACATTTTATGTTTGAGACCAAGAAACAAGTAAAAAAAGTAGATTTTCAAAAAAATTCTAAATTTTCAATGGGTACTAAATTTAATGGGTTAAGGAAAGTTTTTGATGCCAAATTGACATGAAGTAAGTTAAAATTATGAGTAGAATTAACTTTAGTTTTGTCAAAATACTTATGCCGACTAGTGTATATTAAAACCAAAAACACATTTTAGCGGGTTACTTATTAGTCAATGGGCCTCCATACACGAGACGAGACTAATTCTGCCGGCATAAAACCGATTTTGTAGGCGAGGGGACTGAAGTGAGGGGAAACAAACGGAATAAAATGTTCTGCCGAGTTTGAGCGGTTGAACAAGGCATAAAACTAATACAAACACAACTTTTAAAATATTTCAATTGTGAAAATAATACTACACAATAAAAAGGGGTTCATATACCTATATAATTTTTCTGCCGGCAGAAATCATCCCGTGTGCGCTCGAAGTATGGTATAAAAACGGTTTTCTGCCGAATTAATCCCGTGTGCGGAGGCCCAATAAGAATATTTATTTTCGACTCAAAATTTTACAAGACCAGTCAATATTTCAAAAAATACAAAAAGTCAATATGTAGGTATACATACAAAAATTAATTACCTACTGCAAACAACTATAAATGACGGAGTTGTAAGATTGGTGGACTACAGAGCGAGGGGTATCAGGTTCGATCCCTTGAAAAACACAAACACATCTTAAGATTTATTTTCACTGAGCTACCTCTCGTAAATATCTGACAAACATCCGAGAGTGACTGTCCTGAAAAAGATTAAAATTGTGACCAGTATTGTGACCAATCAAAATCGTTATTAAACCCCTAAATTGTATCTATTGTTTTTTTTTTACAGAATTTGTCACATCCAAATGTTATGAACATTATTTCGAGCCTGCATCTAGGTTAATCTATTTAGGACCGATTTTTGAAAAGGAAAATAGCTAAAAAACACCGGTTTTTGACGCTAACTAAGTTACTAATTTCTAACTCTACTATGCATACTGTTTTGTACATGGATTAACTACGCCTATGTTGAATCTGGGTGAAGGTAAATTGAAGTTACAAGAAAAGAAAACGGGGTTGGTGATGAAATCTCCTTTTCCAAAATCCCCTTTCCAAAATCCCCTGTGCTGAAATCTCTTACTTTAAAAAACCCTGAGAGAAAATCCCCACTGGACAAAATCCCCCAAATTTTAGATTTGGTGTTATTAAATCTGTCGCCGCGACACCTAAAAATTGTAAGACACGCTTGCGGTCACTGTGAGATTTGGAGTAGGTGCAAGGTTGAGTACAGCAAAGTTTAGTTTGCTTGTTGGAGATTTTGGCATAGGGGTTTCGTCCCGGGAGATTTTGGAAAAAGAGAAGAAAAAAAATTATTAGGGATTTTGGCAAAGGGGAAAAAGTAGGGATCCCGTGTTTCAGACAAGGTTTAGAAATCAAGATCAGTTCTTGGTCTACATAGTACAAATCAAAGCTAAGGATCTATCAATTTATTTTGCTAAATGGTTGCTTAATTGTTTGTATAGAATATACGTGTAGACAAATTTTTAATTGGGATTCATGTTTAATATTTATAACAAAATTTAAGTACATACTAATCGAATTCAAACACCTTCTTCTGTCAAAATGATGTTTCGCGCAATTATTAAGCCAGTCTCAAAATTGGGGACTGATTTCTATACAGTTTGAGAAGAATGTTACTAAAATTTACAGTAACATACTTTGCCTAATTTTATTGTTAAGAAAATTTTGTATGGAAGCTAGGCCCAAGTATAGCGTACAAGCTTTCAAAGATAATAGATTTTGTTTTCATCCCTTAAAATTGTAGATAAACAATTTTGTTTCAGCTTTAAGGAATTTCTAATCAAAATAACTGCACAACAAAATGCAAATAACTATTTTTAGAACATGAAAAACAAGATATTATAGTCTTTAACATTAGGTAGCCAAACAAATTAATTATCAGTATGTACTAATAACTTGCAAATACTAGAAATATTTATTTAAATATTCTATCTATACAGTTAGTCAAAACAGGTATTTATCGTTCGTTGTGCGTAGCCTATACTTGTATTTAAATCGATATTTTAATGCATATTCATCATCGATTTGATGGCACAGTAGCACAGTAGACTCTTTCGTGTTCTTACTTCGTAATAGGAATTCCGTCACAGCATGTTGATAACAGATGCACGTTTTTTTTTCTTTGTATACCAATTACATTTGAAAATTAACACGTCATTCTTGTTACTCATTCAATTCTCAGATCTTGAATTAATTGGTAGATTGACCGACATCTGAGTGAGGAGCAAATCACTGCAAGATGCAGTGAAAGTTTAAATAATGAATTAGTCAGATGGAATATCCTTCACAACACAACAATTTTGTACCTACCTACTTAACGTTAACATTTTAGATTGTTATTTTTTTCTTCCTAATCTAAATTAATGAGTGGACATAAGGAAGCTATAGTTAATCACATTCAAGAGAATCTATTAGCTGTTTATGGCTAGAAACTTGATTGAATTATTGTCGTATGTTGTTAAGTTCTGTGGACATTGTGTAAGGGAGCTTTTTTCAAGTCTGAATTTTTTTCATAAAAATTACCAGACAAGGGATTACAGTTGATAGAAATTATGACACCATCGGGAAGTCACTTAGTTACTTGGAGCTGTCCCTGGAATTACTTATGCTAAACTATACTACTTTTGTCTGACTGAACCTTAAGGAATAGTTAAAATTTGTACGTCATAACTTATTTTTTCACTTAAATCTACTTTTTTGCTAGAGACAGGAAAATCTCTTTCATTAAAGTCAATATTCGTCAATATTATAATAGTATAGCATGTGTCAAGTAAAAATGTTAATGCAGATAAATAAGTCGGCTGACAGTTAACAGGTTTACATGTGGGGATGTCTATGTAACTACCTTAATGTAAATTTGTCATTATCATCAAAATTCCATAGTAAGTTGATTTCTTCGAAAAAGCGCTTAATATCATTCGTGTTGGAAATTATAGGAAGCAAAGGTTAAAGTAAATTGGGCTTTTGGGAAAATATATTTGTCAAAATTAGGTGATATTATGACAATGCATGAATTTATTTAGTTAAAGTGTTAAGTAGTATTGGGAAATTTTTGAAGATTAAGTAGGTAAATGAAATATTATCTAGAAACTTAAGTTATTTATACGGCTCCACTATCAAAATGAAGGGAAAGAAACACCTCCCAATGTCCTCTTTCAAGGCGTTGGTGGTCGTGGGCGTGTTTGCATAGACCTTTGACTTCCAAAACCCCAAAAGAAAAAAGTCCAATGGCGTTAAATCGCAAGATCTGGATGGCCAATTCTGATCACAAAAACGGCGGATTAAAGGAGTAGGAAATGACTCATGCAGTAACTGAAATATTTCTCTGGCTGTATAGCATGTGGCACCGTCTTGTTGAAACCACATGTTGGTCATATCCATATCTTGTAATTTAGCCACTAAAAACTGGGTTATCATGTTACGATAAAGAGCTCCATGATTTATTGTTACTGCCTGGACAGATGCATTTTCTAAGAAGAATGGTTCCATAATGCCTCCATCCCAAAATCTGCAATACACCGGATGCATTTGTTTCTCAACAATTACTCGTGAGTTTTTTGAACCACAAATGCGAAAATTTTGACGATTAACGAAAGCCCTCAAGATGAAAATGAGCTTCATCACTGAAGATGATATTGTTCGAACAAACCTTCATTATTTTTAAAATATTGCACAACAATAAAAATGCGTTGTTTTTTCGTATACCGCTCTATTTTACTAACCCCGAACTGTCAGCTGTCACATTGTTATCTTTTTGCGTTGGCATCACTGTAATCATCACTGGTAATGCCGCAAAATTCAAACTTTGCGTGAATTACGGGGCACCATTTGTATCTACTGAGATACAAAGTGTGGTTCTGATGTTGCCATTTTTCTCCTCAATATTCTGGAAATTCGAATTGTATTTCCTTTTTGAATTTCCTGCAAAGTGGTATAGGTACTTACTGCCGATGGAGAACCCATAACCTTTCATCATTTCATGGGCCGCAGATTCAGCAGACAATGGTGAGTCGACAGAATGTGTTAAGAGGAGTGAACAAATTGAAAGTGAAACTCAAACCAACCTAGCAAACCAGGCAATTCGTTTTGATTTCGCAGAAAAAAAGATTTCATTCGCTTGCAAGTTCATCTGGAAATCTCAGGATTTGCTAAAACGCTCGTGGAAGAAGAAAATGCGAAAAGTTGGAGTGAGATAGATATTACAATTCTGATGATGAATTATTGGTGTTGTCAGAAACATGCTGTAACTGCAGAGATTGTACGTAGGTAGTTATTCCTTTAAAAAAGTGCCCAAAATAAATTGTCAGGGGCAGCTCCTCGATTTTTTAGGCTTTCGCTTTACCTACCAACAATAATTTATTTTAACCTTCAACTCAAAATAATGTTGACGGTCACAACAGGTAATTTTATATGAAAATGTTGGCCATTGTGACTTCGTAAAAGTTAGTCTAGATTAGTACCGCGCATTGTTACCTCACTTTCTTCCATTCAAAATGCATAATGATTTCCTATTTTAATCGAAAAGAAAGATGTATCTGGGAATCCATTTAAATAAAATATTGTCAACATAAAAAATGGACTTCTGTTCCTCCGCCTGCCAAAACGAAAGTTCTGTCTCTATTTGCTTTATCGATCATCGACCAGTAGATGATCATGTGTTAACTGAAAGGATTATCCGCACAAACAAAGTTTGGTTATGAATCAACAAAGTTTATTAATTCGATCAATTTCAAAAGCACTATACCTTTGTTTTGCTGTTTGATAAGTAAATACATATGGATACATTTCAGATCATACATACTTACGCCAGTTAGGTCACATGCTAAACTCAAAGTTGGCTCAGTTTTTTACCTGCAAATGTACACAGCATGGGGAATCACATTTTTAAAATACTTGTGACGTTAGACAACATTTTTGGAATAATAAATTTGTACTATAATTATTACGAATTTGTACAAAGCTTTGTCACAGTCTTGTTCAAAATTGTCGGTCCATAAAACATCAACGCTTGTTTTTAATTATTCATTATTTCAAGACTTTCATAATAAATCTTGGAGACAAATAGATAGGTAAGTAAACAAATTAAGTCAAAATGAAGACGTAAAGTGGTAAATTCACTATTCTATATCTTCGACTCGTCAAAACTGGCATTAGAGCTGCTTTAATGGGCTTGAGACTTTACGGATTCTCGGCCGCTTAAAAAGAATTATAGTTAGCTTTGAAACCTTCACCTACATATTTGTTTGTTCTATTATGTTTAAGTAGTAGTTCCTGTTTCCGATATAGCCATCGTATCGATAAACAATACTGTGCACCACTTAAGCCAGTAGATAGGGTAAACAAATTTGACGTGACTGCTGTGGAACTAGTTGATAACTTTTAACCAGCGTTTATTAATACGGAAGCTACCATTTCAGTAAAAACAGAGCACAGAAAATGACAGTCAATTCATTTAAATGCGCTGTACTAATAATACTTTTTAGTGTCACACAATGGCGAAATCTTCAATATAAAATTTTTAATTGTGACCTAAAATAAAATCTTCAATTCACATCATTTAATCATTTACTTCATAAAGACGCAAAATGGATTACCGTAGGTACCGCTTTTTGTTCGATATTTGGTAATTATTTACCGCACATTAAAAATGTCACATGATAATACAATATTTATTTTTTGCGTGTTCTAATAATATCACCGCTCTTTGATAAATTCATGCATTCAATTATATTAGATGACACATAAAAAACCGACCATGATCGATATATCTTAATTTCTTTTCGACCTGGATACCGGACATTAAATCTAAAAGTGAATGGTAAAAACCCGTATCATAATAATTAGCTTAACAAATTTGACCAAATGCCATTTTAAAAATTGTGACTTCACTATCTAAAGTTATCCCTAAAAAACATTTGTATATTTATAGCAAAAGTAGGTACGCCTACATACCTATCTAACTTTTTATCAACACCGGTTAATATGTGTTATAGTCAGTTTAAATTTTCACACGTTTTTTTTTTTTTTTTGTTTTTTCAACTAGATAAGAAAATTTATTTGGCAGACGGCTAGTAAACGTTGACGCATTCTAACACCAAAAACAAGTGTCGGAACAAATTGTTACAGTTCAATATAATAACAATTCTCAAGACAAATTGCGACGAATTGTAAAATAATTATGACCGCAATAAAATTTGCTTAACTGATCAGTTGGGCATTTTGTGGATTATTTATAGAATATTATACGCATATATAAAATGATATAAATTATCAAGATTGTTTGTAGAATAACCTACTTTCACTTTGTTTATACGAATGACGATATGGAAAATATTGGCTTAAATGTAAGTAGGTACCTCCCCGATATCTACCTTGAGAGGTAACTCATCTTTGTTGGGAGAATTAATATCAAAAACAAATCCAACAATGAAGCTACCGTCGTTATCATTATTAAGGCAGTACAAAGAAAGTTATTGCATTTAAAAACAAATTACAGATCAAACAACAGGCAGGAAATCACCCTGATTTCAAGGCTAGTACTTTATGAGTCCCTTGTGAACAGCATTGTTTAACTATTCTAGGGTTACTGTATTTTTATTATAAAACAATTACATGATTTTAATAAGTTTATATAAAGGTGATAATAGACAAACTATTTAAAAAACATTGTCCCGGGGATTAAGATTTTAGCGATTTACCGATAAACAAATCCACTTACGTGCGATATTACGTTTTTTTATTTGTAGAAAAAAGTTTAATAACTCGAGTGGAATTTGTGACCAAATCTCGAGTGTTTAGTTAATAGCCGACTAATTGTACTGACCGCTACTGATAGTAAAAGTGTTTATGAAGCTATTAAATAAATGTGTATTAGGGTGACCAACTGTATTAAATTTTGTTTAATTAAATTTTAAAAAAAGGAATAAAATATGAGCTTCTACATAAAATTCTCTAAACATTTTTTTTTTAAATAAAAATTATATTCTCTATTACGACTCTGTACCTACCTACTGCTCGCGCTTAAATTAAGCTCCTATTAAACATCTTCCCAATGATAAAAATAAAGCCGTTCGCATTCTTAATTTTTATAACTGTGTAAACTATAGAAAAATAAATAGGTTCCTATATAAATTAGAAATTTCGTAGGTGATTGAACACTATTTCTTTTATTATACTACCCAAACTCAATTAGATATTTTAAAGACTTTCATAATTTAAAATATCGGTTTTGGACCCATATTAGTCATTTATACTTAACTAGATGATCCGGTGAACTTCGTTCCACCTAAAATTATTGATTTGTTTGTTTGTAAGTCCTATAAATCCCAATCAATCTTCCAACTCTAGTTTATTGAAATCGGTAGTATTGGCTGCACTGTTTACAGTCTAAATTTCGTTTAGTAATAAAATGAAATTTTTTCGTAATTCAAATGAAATCAGGTCAAATTTTAATCAAACAGAAACACCCTTCTGTGGTTTTTGAGATAAACGATTTTAATTTTTTTTTATATGGGAGATACCACTCCCCTTAGCCCCTCCCTTTTGTCCCGTTTTGACTAAACTACACAGAAACTTCTTCGAGCCAATAGAAAAGATTTGACGAACATTTGAGCTCATTCGGTTTGGTGGTTTTCGAATTTTGCGATAATTGGTTGTATATTCCCACACAAAATGAACATTTTTGATTTTCCGACTTTTCATTTCAGCTTTTCCGAATTTTCCTCTTTGCTAAAGCAGCCCTGATTCAAGACAATCAAAACAAAAGAAGAATCATCCAAATCGGTGTAGAATTTTTCGAGTTTTTGCGAGACTATTATATTGATTTATTTATATATTTTTAAATATAAATTAAAACAAGTTTTTATTAAATATTTTTATTCATATTATCGCTAGTATTAAGAACTTAGTGCTGCTTTGAAATTTCAGTTAACGAGTGAATACACAAATAAATCAATAAAATCAAAATAACTTACGAAAATTCAGCACAACATAAACAATATATAAAATCAACGAATGAAAGTACAAAAAAATATGTTTAGCCTTGAACTCGAGCTTAAAGATTGTAAATATTTTCGAGCTGCAATTTGAAGTTCTAGAATAGACTTGAGATTTTAGAAAAAAGTTTTCCCGAGGGTTTCTTAAATCCTGTTTCAATGGTCTGCTCAGACTTAGAGAACTTATCTTATCCTTCATAAAACCATCAAAATTCTGCCTTTCTTGAACTGATGTAAATATTTGCATGTGTATTCACTCGTTTAAGTCTCGATTCTGTGGGCGTTTCGCTGCTATGTAATTAACACTTTACAGTGTACATTATTTTCTAGCAGTAGGTACTACTTTTTAATAATATTGTTACATACATTCTAAATGCTGATCAGATCAGGATGTTTATTATACTTACCATATAAAGATTACATCAGCCTCATTTATCTGTCACACAAACTGGTTGTCACTATCCTTGTTTTACCTTTATTCAAAGCGCTGCCTCGATTTAGTTTATCATGACCTTACCCTAATTAGCTACGACTAATTTTAGTTCGAACAGATAAAATTAAGGAAATTATTTCAGCAAAATTCTTATCAGAGTGTTAGGTATAGGAGTCTCTTTGTCTGCCGTTATCTTTCAAGTAGTAATAACTTGCGAAATAATGGTGATTTTTAATCTACAAATAGTAGGTATGCATATAGATTGATCGACAAAACTTCAAATATTTCATTTCTAAACAGTGTATAATAAGTAGTGAACCCCAAAGCCTAAGACTTAGGCTCAATGCATACGGAGCAACTGGAAAAAAACTAAACCGGTTGTCAACTCGGGTTACATACCAGTTACGGACTTGACTCCACACACGAGGAAACTCATTGTCATCACCAATCAAAATCTCTAGTTCGTTCAGCGTCATCTCCTCATGTTTTTCAAACTCCCCGACCAGCAACAAGTTGGTCCGTTGTTCGTTCATCTTCGACAAACTAGAAACTGAAATCAAAAGGCAACCCGATAGTTTACCTAACAGCTAATATCTACAAATTTGACATTTCTTCAAATCATATTAAACAATATAACAATAGTGGGGTATCAAAATTTTAATTCAACCAATGAGGATTTCTAGTTTAGTCAATCTGACAGTAGTCTGACCTGATTTTGTCTCTCTTTTTGTTCATCTAGATTGATCACATGCCCAATTTTTCAATTCAAGCTGGCAGAGTTCCAAGCCCCGTTCAAAGTATTCGTTGCTAACTAAATTAACAAAAAAAAAGTTTGACATTAGTAAAAACAACGCGTCCCAAGTAACTAAATGAACTTTTAAGTTTACAATAAAAAACTTAGAATAGGTACAGTACACTAGATGAGAATTCAAGTTGACAAGTTGAATTGTCGCGTTCATAAAACTGGTCCAGCAAAATAAAGTTGACGTAAAACATTAACTAGGTATTCGAACGTCTGCAATGCAAATCTTTAACCAATAAAACACGTCCACCATTAGCACTGAAATGCACTCTTTCTCTTATTAACTGATTAAGTTGGAAAGGCAATTTTTTCCAGACTAAGCTGACAATTAATCAGACCGGTAAAGTTAACTAAATATTTTCATTTTAATTTAAAGCAAGTTCATTTTTTTTACAGTTGTTTGCTAAAGCTTCCAAATAAATTCGCATAAATCCCCAAATATATGCAAAAAATATTTTCCATCGAGTTTAAAAATGAGCTAGGTTTTTTTGTTTCCAACTTCTATACAATTCGGACTACTTTTTACTACAGTTCAATACAATTTTAATACAATTTGAATAGAAATACAAATAATCTCAAATTTAAGCACCACAAGAGACGTCTTTCCACAAAAAGAGACGTTGCATACTCCTAGGCAGTGGTGAAAATGAAACGTACTGGTGATCATTAATAAACTCATCAATCGCGGAAATTGTAAATAATAAATTCGGTTTGAATGGTTTGGAATTTTGATTTTTAATTACCAGATACGAGTACTGCACGAGTGCTTCGTTGCGCGTGGTCAGGTCAGTCATGTGTCTTGGACTTTGTCATGCGCTTGTCAAAACACCCGGCAACAGCTACCTCATTATACCCCCGCAATTTATTGGTGACTATCTATGTGGTATCTACCCTCTAATGTTAACTAATTGCTATAATCAATTAACTGTACCATTACAACTTAACTGTCAAATAATTGCCTGTTGCTACAAGCGACCTTCTAACTTTAGATATCTATTATTTCTCTGTGAATATTATCTATTTTTTCCATGTGTCGAGTTAAAATTACACAACTATTTGTTGTGTTGCGAGTGTCAACTTAAAATACTCATTTATTTATTTATTAATCTAAAAATATACATTTCCACTGCAAAGTATCGTGAGCGATTACAAATCATTCGTTGATTGTTTGATAACCACTCGATCAAAAATTGTGTTGTTTTAAGAAGCTAATTGTTATTTGTGGGTTCCAACAGAAAGAACAGAAAATCCATTCGCCTCTTGAGCCCAAACAGAAAAAAAATGATTATTTATCAATTGATTTCGTCGGCTTTTAACAATAAAAAATTATTATAATCATAATCTGATTTTCAAAATATGTATATGTACGTTTGGCGGAAACGCAATTTTTTTTCGAAATAAAGTGGCCATAAAATAAGGTTGTGCAGTCTCTGGTTATTATTCTTAATGCCAGTGAACTCAATTATTGTTTATCGGGTAATTCTTAATCGGTATTAATTGATATATCGCGTATTAGTAGAGAAATTTAAGCATCTTGTTGTGAAATTAATTTAACGATCAAATTAAAATAAATAAAATTATTATACATAGCTCTAAGCAATCAATAGGGGAAGTAATCGAATTTCTTCAGTTAAGGGCTCTTGAGGAATTTTTTCTTGAGTACCTTGGCCCCGAGAGATAATGCAAGTAAGAAGGAAAATTACTTAAATTTTTTTTGAGAGGGAGACTAGATATTACTAGACATTTTTTTAGAATTTGCTTTTTGGTAAACTTAAAAAAATTTGGCTACAATCATAGAAAATCAGAAAAAACATGAATCTTTTTGAGTCGAATATGGTTTGATTTACTTGCAAATTTATTAATTGAATAACATTTTGTAAGGGAGTACATAGCTAACTCTTTTTAAAAAGATCCGGTTGTTGTTAAATTTGATGATTTTTAAGACCACTTGATGCACCCTACGTACCATGACATCTCTTAATAAGTTTGACATAACTACACGATCCATCAAAGTGATGAATATTAATTTTTTAAGAGTTGCGCTTAGCTTCTGTTTCCGCTTTTGTTGAGTGAGCTTTAAGCCGAATGATTTTATGATAAGGGAAAGATTGGCAATTAGGGATTTTTGCGTCTGTTGCGCTCAGCCCTAGTGTCGTCGCCCGTGTCGGTCGGCTGTGCAAGCCAAAGGACAATGCTCTCTGTCATAAACAAACGAGTTTGTTATGATAGATCAGCAGTGTTTCCCAACTAATGCGAATGCACTCGAAAAGCATCGTTGGAATTCGAAATTGGTTGGGCAACAATGCAGTTTGCTGTAATGCTATTGCCCTCTGGCAGGACCCAGTAACGGTGACATGCTGGCTGGCCGAATTGACCATGAAGCTACAAACAGATCAAGCGACGAGTCTGTTTTGTGAAACCAAGAGAGGGTCGCCGCGCCGCTGTTTTGTCGACGGGGAAGTGGGGAATTGAACGGACAGTTCCATCAATCAATCACTTATATACCTACCTACTGTTCTAATCTGACCTCGTTTTCTATATTATGAGGATATTGTTTAGTCCCAAAAACTAAAATTATGAATATATATGACTAAAACTAAAACTAAGAAGAGAGTATTGAGTTCTTATTATCTAAGGCAGAATATTTATTAATACATATGCAACAAACATGTCCATATAGGACCTGCGGCACTGAAGAGGACAACCGAATGGATACGCCAGGATACGCCAGGATCCGCCTTATACCGACTATCCCTTGCCCATTACAACCGATTACCTGCATTCGAAAATGAACTTCAAAACAGGCTTCAGACATGAAATACCGGACAGGAACCAGTGAGATTCACAAAATGTCCTAAACAACAAATTACTGTCAATATTAGCGGACAGTTCCAAAACACTAGAGGGAGTTGGTGCCGGGGTCTTTCAGATGAACTGAATCTGAGCCTCTCCTTCTGTCATCCAAACCTCTGCAGTGTTTTCCCAAGCCGAAATAACAGCTAAAACTACAGCGTGGCTGTCGATTAATTCGGTATGATAAAGGGATATCGTCATATACATTGATAGGTACATACGCTGCAGTCAAATCCCTTATATCCAGCGAAACAAGATCTAAAGCAGTGTAAGATTGTTGCGCATCTTTTAACGAGATAGATGGACAGTGCAACCTCACCCTCTACTGGGTTCGTGGGGTGAAAGTCGAGTCCAATTTCCTGGCAGCCATTTGGTGGTAGGGTAATATCGGCTAGATTTTGTACTAACGGGACTATCATATACCAATACTGAATGCAACAAGTTACTCAGTCACGTGATCAGGAAATACGGCTTCGCAATGAAAATAGTGAATTATTTATAGATTACTTTCTTGTCATGAGGCACCATGCTGGAGCACAAGGCTTGCCACAAAGTTTGACTGACTGATATTTAACTTTTAACTAAATTGATCATTTTGCGATCAGTCGACCATTTCGAAGTTGTCACTTAAACTTCCGAAACGGAAGAGGGGCTGATATAAGAATAGCATGAGATAACCAACTTACCTGGGGTGATATCCCAGAGAACTGAGTGCAGCAGGTGGACTAGCAAGGCTTGGCTTCTCTGGCGCGGACAGTATTAGTCTGCTCAACGTGTGACTCGCCCGAGTTACCCACATTCCTCCGCTAAACAAATAATTCATGCAGGCACCCCCAACGCAGGTTCAGGTCGTGAGCGCGAGTTTCTTCTGAACCTAGCCTAGCAAGCTCATCGGCGATCTCATTTCCCCTAAAATACAGTCTGACCTAAAGTGCTTCCATATACATTATTTCTAGTTAAAATAGTCTCCATTGCATTGCACACTTCTTTAGAACGATGCCTTGCCAATACTGTTGCTTAGGCATGGTGAAGTCATTGCATTTAAACCAAATCCCCCCAAGTTACTCATATTATTGCCGTGGAAACTTTTGCAGTCATATGTCTGCCACTTATTTCAAACGCTACCTTTTATCTCGTCAAAATTTAATACCAACTTCACTTTTAAGCCACCATTGTCCTGTCAATCGTATTGCTATGTGGAAATACCCACACAAAATATTTAAGTTCTCGATGGATAAATCCGCTTTGAGACCCCAACTACTTACCTTACAAATCTAAATATTCAACGAGTACACACTTAGCGTTATTAAACATATGACTATTCTTTGGCGTATTCCAAACTGCACACGAATAGACTCCCTAACCATCATCATTACGCGCAAAAAATATATTGATAAGAGAAATTGTCATGTCCGATAAGATACGAAAAGTATCGCAATTGACAGAGAAATCCTTATCACCGAACTTTTCTGTTTTATGTTGTTTTACTTGTATTTATTTGATTGTAGGTATACTCTCAACTAATGTATGTGTTCGGTTTGTATCATTTCAGTTTTGGCAGTCACTAAGCAGGTAGATGCGCAAGCCTTTCTACTGACCTACAGTGACGAACGAGTCAGTACAAAGATTGGACAGACGACACTCGAACTGGGCAATAATACAAATATCACAGAGGTCTATACAGTTACTTGTAAGTGTTGTAAAAGACATGCTATAGATAGATGAGTTTATTAATTTGCAACCTCTTCTCTTTCTAGCCTCAACTAAAGTTCCATCCGAGTTCTCGCAGACTACAATGGATGCCATAACAGTCGTATGGTATCTCGCTACCTTTTTGGCATTAATGGCGTTCTTCGTTCTAATGGCATGCTCCGATCGAAGATGTGGAAATCCAGCAGATGCAACCCCAACTGCAGAGGAACAACAACATCAGCAGCCGCCACCGACACCAGCCCCATCGTATAGTGAATTTGCCCCGCCAAGCTATGACACAGTGGTGACAAAGAATTTCCCATCGGTGTTTGTTGTTCAAGTTCCGTATTTGGAATCAGAAAAGGATAAAGATCCACCGCCGCCATTTACATTCCAAACAATAAATGAATTGCAAAAATCCAGCTAGTATTGTGAGGAGTGAATGAAGTGATAGTCTTGCAGTGATGAAGACTGTGTATATAAACTGTGATGTTAGATTAAGTGGATCTTATTTATTTTTATATTTGCCTAAAGTCAAAGTGATGGATTGTGTATCTTATCCCTCAAGTGGATTGTATATCATTAATTTTTCTTTTATAAAAACTTGCATGAAAAGACTGACATTGTGTAGACGATATTTGATGTCGATGTTAAATAGCGTAGTTCTGCACTGAAGTAGTATTTGTACTGTATTATAGTTAAAATTAAAAGAAAAATGTTTTATTATTGCATAAGTATTAAAATGCAGTGAGCAGAAATGCTTAAACTTTATAAAAATCAAGTGTTTTAATATAAGAAAAGGAAAATTGAAAATGTGGTAACCTATACATGCTCTTAGAAAAGTGTACAGGCATTTGATTTTGATAATACGCAAGGAATCGAATCCATTGTGGGACCATTTAGGCACAGCTTATAAAGAATTGATACGTGAAAAATTTTAGGTATAGGTACATCTCCCAGAGTTTTTGGCACAATAGTCATCGGTGATGCATTCTAACGTGGTGCCGTTCGTTTTTAGTAGAATTAAGAGAACACTTTTCCATCAGAATCAAAGGACATTCCCCGACAGATATAGCCCGAATTTCATCCTTTAATCAACGCTATCGAAATGTTAAACAACTTCTACCACTTTAGGTAGTGCTATAATCCCGTCCGGGGTGCACTAGAGCCTCAACTAATATGCCTAATCAGTTAGAGCGATCTCCAGTTGCACACTCTAATTTAGTTGAGATTCACATCCAAACGCAAGGTTTCCTCTGCGGCGTTTATTTTTCCGGCTTGGAGTTGATTACTTATTAGGCCGGAGAGTTTGTCTCCATTTTGGTCTATACGTCCTAAGATTGATTCGCAAAAGATTTACATAGCTTGTTTGATTTGAATTCATTTTAGCCATCTTAGACCACTCGATGTCGCTGCATGCCTCGTAAACGCAAACAAGTTGAAAAACAAACAGCATTTCCCATATCCTTGATATAGACCAAAAACATCAAGATACCCTACAAAGATCCTTGTGGAATACCATGAAGAACAGTATCGTTCATTTTGAGTGGGAAATCGAGGACTAACAACGATTCTCGCTAATTGGGTTTGACCCTGACAATTTCTGTTGGGAAATTTTATCCAATTTCGGTCTAAGAATAACTCGTAGACACAGTCACTTTGGTAGGAATGATAGCTATTTCGATCTACACCACCAATTCATCATCAGACTGCTTTTAAGTGATTTTTGTTGAATAGTTTGGAATTTTGACAGTCAATTCTACGTAAATAAATTCACTTGCAAAGACATTATTCTGGCTTCTTAGGAAATGAACCTTGCATTTCGATTTGTCAATTGACCAAGTGACTACCACTTGCGCCAACTGAGCGACTGAGTCTGCCACCTGGTGATTAATTTTTGTTCTATGAATTCTGTGTACTAGTAGATTTTAACCATTTAAGTTCAGTAGATATTTCTCACACAAATACCTAAATTTTTATCTTTTCAGTTAAAATTAATTTGTTGACGGAACGTTCTTCTTAAAGGTCTGCTTAAACCGACTGAAAGTGGGAGCGGGGCGAGAAATAAATACATTGCGCTGGCGAAATATCCCACCATTTCCCGCGCGTTTGTTTGAGCAGACCTTAAAGTCAAGATCTTCGGCGAAAACCATCACTAGATTGAGAAAAGATTTGCAATTATTATTTTTCTGGAACCAGACTTTAAATAAGTTTACAGTGGATTAAAAAAAATCTTTTCAATAATTTAACATTCAAGGATCAAACTGACAGGTCTAAAAGTCGACAATGATGTTCCTTACATTTTTTTACAGAGTTGTTAACTGTCAACTTGAATGACTCAACTGGCTAAATATTTTTAAAATTGCATTCTCAAATTTCCAAGAATTTCGAAAGAAATTTTTCCATTACAAATTTTATTGTAGGTGTTACTTATCAGATAAAAATATTCTATTTGTATTTTTATTTATATTTGTCGTTACGATAAATTGATTTTAGATCAAAGACTATAGATTTTGCACCGGGCTTATCTGATTTCCTAAGAAAATTGTGTCCATTGTGTCGCTACAAGAGTGCAAGTTCGTTTAAAATTTAATAATAAATATTTGCTCACCCGGGTAATCACAGAGACAACCTTTTTTAATCTCAAACAGAATATATTTTTATTATTAAATATTGTGACGACACGTAGCCAAACACGATTAGGTAGCTATGCTTCCTTAACCGATGAAATCAGTTAAATCAGTGCGCAGGTAATAATGTACATTATGACATGACGTAGGATGTTGATATTGTTAACAACAGAATGAATCAAGCTATTAACTATTCTTTGATTATGGTGACTAAAGCATGATGACGTACTCATTAGCGCTAATCAATAATCTGTTTAAATTGTGGAGATTAAGACGTGTACTAACTGGAGTAGTAATCAGAATCACCCTCTGTGGTCTTTTAGAAACACAGGTTTCTTTAATCTGACACTTTTAATTGAAATGAAGTACCTAAATTAGTTGCTTCTAAAAATCACTTCAGGCAATAATTTTTTGATCATATCTACTAGAACCACACGAAGCATGAAATGACATCTATGTTTTCAACTATTCAATTACATTATGTTGTGAACGAGCTGTTGTTATTCTCTCAAACAATAATTCAAAGGCTGAAATTCGACAAAATTCCCCAAAAGAAATTGTCAGGGTCAAACCGAACTAGCGAGAGTTGTAGTTCCCCTCGCTTCCAAAATTTTAGATTCCTCAATTGATCAGAGCCTACAATTTTACTTACTTACTTACTTACAGGGCGCCACAGTCCGGGGTGGACCCCAGATAGCACAATCTTTGGCTAACCGTCTCCAGTTGCGCACTCCAATTTGGTTGATGTTCCGTTCCACTTTTACGCGCCACATAAGGCGAGGTCGTCCTCTACACTTCGTTGTCCATCCGGGTTGTAATCGAAGTCCTTACGGGCTGGAGCGTTGGTATCCATTCGCTCTTGTAGGTAGGTAGTAGTCTTACAATAGACTACACAAACCGAATTTGAAGTCGATCGGATAAAAAATACAAATTTTCCCATATAAATTTTGACCCCCCTTTTACCCTTTTAAGGGTTGAATTTCAAAATATCCTTCCTTATTCCTTGTATATGTAGTGGGTGTTAAAAGAAAACAGCAAACAGCCCACTAACGTTATAATGAAATTTTATTCTCCGAGTGAAGGTACAAAGAAAAATGAAATATGAACTCAATATGTAGAATAAAGTTAGGTAAAAGCGTGTGGAGTGTTCGCGCTGATGATGTGCGAGTGCGACTGACTGTTCGCGCCGATGGTGAGGCGATTGATGAGGCGATTCATTACGGTTCAATCGACGGTTAGTTTTTTGTTGCAGCGCAAGTAGTAGAATGTGATGGATGGTCTGACGCTACGGTCACCACATGTCTCCCCTTCTGTGAAAAAAAAATATAAGAACAAATGCTGAAACGAAAATTATTAGCATTTTCAGAATAACTTAATTTTCGGTTATTTAGTGAAATGGACGAATTTTCGCTGCCTGGCTGGTGCCGTTGAAGAGGTCGAAGGCTGTGGACTTGTTATAGGTTCTTGTGAATGGAGGTTGTCGTTTTCCAGGTCATCACTGAGGATGTATGCGGGTTTCAGACGGTCGACCGAGATGGGAGTGTTCTTACCCTTGCAATGGACTATGAAATATTTGTCATGCTTTTCCACAACTCGGTAGGGGCCATCATACGGTGTCGCAAATGCCTGACGAATGTGATCATGCCTTACAAAGACATGGGAGGCATCTGAGAGGTTCTTGAACACAAACGTCGCTCGATGTCCATGGCGCGACATTTGTTTGGGAGTTAATTCTCTGAAATGGTCACGTAGAGTACGCACTAGCTCCGGAGCAGGGATGTCTGTTGAAGAAGGGTGTAGAAATTCACCTGGTAGCCGTATCGGTTCACCATAAACCAGTTCTGCAGGAGTAGCTTCTAGGTCCTCTTTCCAGGCGGCGCGAAGTCCAAGCAATACCACAGGAAGTGCGTTGTACCATGATTCTCCATGGCACAAAAGAGCTGACTTAAGCTGCCTGTGCAAGCGTTCCACTAATCCGTTTGCTTGGGGATGGTAGGGTGTAGTCCTAAGATGCTTGCAGCCGAGGATCTTCATGAGGCTCCTAAATATGTCCGATTCGAATTGTCGGCCTAGATCCGATGTAATTCGAAGCGGGACGCCGAATCGTGAGATCCATGAAGAAACTAGTGCGCGGGCTGTGGTTTCCGCAGTTCCATTTTCTAGTGCGACGGCCTCCGGAAAACGTGTAAATCTATCGATGATACTCAGGCACTGACTATATCCCTTCGATGAAGTCAGGGTAATCAGATCGATGTGAATATGTTCGAATCGTTTTGATGGTGACACGAAGTTTGCAATCGGCGAGATTGTGTGCCGTGTGATTTTGTTAGCCTGGCAGGAAATGCAGCATTTGGTCCACTGTGCGCAGTCCCTATTCATTGACGGCCAAACGTAACGCTGAGCAACAAGTTTACGCGAAGCGCGTTGACCAGGGTGCGCCAAAGAATGGAGTGAATCAAATACCTGCCTTCTTAGCTGTCGAGGCACAAATGGACGAATTGAACCTGTTGAAACGTCACAATACAGTTCAACTTCGGGGTCCTGTAGTCTGAGGTGGCGAATTTGCAGAGTTGACATCGGATTATTAAGAATTTCACGAAGTTCCTCGTCTTGGGCTTGAGCTTGAGCTAATTCCTGTGGAGTGACCGCTGCGACAATCGCATCCACGCGCGAGAGTGTGTCTGCAACTATGTTATCAGCACCCGAGATATGTCTGATATCCGTTGTAAACTGGCCAATAAAATCTAGTCTTCGGAATTGCCAGGGAGATGCACGTTCAGGGCGCTGTTTGAAAGCGTGAGTGAGCGGCTTGTGGTCCGTATAGATTACTATATGCCGTCCCTCGAAAATATGGCGAAAGTGCTGCACAGCTTCGTAGACTGCATGTAGCTCCCGATCATAAGTCGACTGTTTCTGCGCTGAAAGAGAAAGTTTTCGGCTAAAGAAAGCGAGTGGTTGCCATCCGGTCGGGCAACGCTGCTGCAGTACTGCTCCGATTGCTTGTTCCGATGCATCGGTAAAAATCGACCACTCTGCGTTAATATTGGGGTGTGCGAGTAGCGCTGTCGTCGCGATGGCTTGCTTGCATGCTGCGAAGGCCTGTTCCAAAGCTGGGGTCCAATTCACAGGTTGAGAACTCTTGATATTCGGTCCTTGAAGTTCTTTGTTGAAAGGGGCTAAAAGTTGTGCGGCGCCTTTGATAAATTTGCGATAAAAATTAAAGGTGCCTAGGAATGCGCGGAGTCTTTTTATTGTCTGAGGCTGGGAAAAGTCCAAGATAGCGGAGACTCTCTCGGGTAGAGGAGTTATGCCGCTAGCCGACACGAGATGACCCAGGAATGGCACTTTGGCTCTACCGAAAAGGCACTTTGCTGCGTTGATGACGAGTCCGGCGTCCTGAAGACGGTGAAACAAAATGCTTAGATGCTCCAAGTGCTGTGTTTCGTTTTCGGAAGCGACGAGCAGGTCATCAATGTAGGTAAAAATGAATGGGAGTTCGCGTGTTACCTCATCCATGAACCTCTGGAACGTTTGTGCGGCATTGCGCAAGCCAAACGTCATGAATGGAAATTCGTAGAGGCCGAATGGTGTGATGATTGCCGTTTTTTGAATGTCATCGGGTGCAACCGGTATCTGGTTAAAAGCGCGGACTAAATCTATGGTTGAAAAAATGTGCTTACCATGTAGATCAGCTGAGAAATCCTCAAGGTAGCGTACGGGGTACGAGTCCGGTATTGTGCGATCATTTAGGCGACGGTAATCACCGCATGGCCGCCAATCACCTGATTTTTTGGGCGCGAGGTGTAGAGGCGAAGACCATGGGCTATCTGAGCGGCGTGCAATCCCTAGTTTGACCATTTTCTCGAACTCTGCCTTGGCGATTTTTAACCGGTCTGGTGCAAGTCGTCTGGATTTGCTTGAAACTGGTGGTCCATTTGTAGTTTTAATGTGGTGTTCAGTGGAGTAATTTGATAACTTGAGGTTTCCACTCGGTTGAGTAATTGTTCGGTACTGTTGCAAGAGTGCTGCATACGGCTCATCGACATGAGCTTGAAGTGCTCGGACAGATGCAGTTTGTCCTTGCGGAATTTTTCCGGAAGCAGATAAACCAGTGGTCTCATCAATTATGCGGTGTTGCTTTAAATCCACGAGCAGACCAAAATGGCTTAAAAAATCGGCTCCGATGATGGGACGTGTAACGTCAGCGACGATAAAACGCCAATTGAGCGATCTTCGCAGCCCCAAATTGAGATCGAGCGTAACGGTGCCATAGGTGTTGATAACCGATCCATTTGCGGCGAAGAGCTGGTATGTTAGCGGCGTCAGCGAAATCTTCGTTAGTTGTGGTGGATAGACGGAGACATCTGATCCGGTGTCGACAAGAAATTTTTCTCCAGACATCTTGTCTGTAACGAAGAGACGGCGTGATGTTGAGTGAGAGTCGTTTACCGCCATTAACGGCTCTCGGTGGAGTTTTCCTGAAATGAACAGCCAGGTAGGCACTTGCGAGCGTTTTTACCAAACTTTGAATGATATCGACAAATATTTGAATGGGATGGTACTTGCCTTGATCGAGATCTGCTCCTGGATCTGGTTTGATGAGCTGCACTTCCCGATTCATTGTCCGCTTTTCTTGTGTGAAAAGCTGCAACCGTCGCTGTAAGCGTTTGTACTTGTCTGGTCAGCTGAGCGATTTGATCCTGTAAGTCGGATGATGATATTGCGGCCACCCCCTGCGGTGAGAAAACCTCATGCAGTTTATCGGCGAGCTCGCCAAGCTCGACAATAGAAGATGACTTTTGTGCGACGAGGCAAGCTTGTGTTTGCGCAGGAAGGTGTGATAGCCACCGAGCCTTCAATACTTCTTCGTCGATATCTGGTACGAGACTTCGAAGGTGACGTAGGTGTTGGGATGGAGAGCGATCACCTAAACTTTCCTTGTCCAGTAGTTGGAGGATCTTAGCTTCCTTGGACTTCGAGAAACGTGAAATCAATGTTAGTTTGAGCGTCTTGTACGGAGTGTCCAACGGTGGGTTAATTATTAGGTCCTCCACTTCTGACGCAGACCTGGTATCAATTAGCGGAATTGTGCGGTAAAACTTATCCCTTTCGGTGACCACACCGCGGTTGGTAAATTGCGCTTCAAGCTGCGCAAACCACAGTGCGGGGCGTTCGGCACTGAACGGCGGTGCCCTAATATCAGATGGTACAATCAGTCTTACGTTGTTCGCTTGACTTGAGTCAGGAGTTTCAACTCGTGGTGCTGGATTTGCCATGTTGATAAAATATGAAATTTTAATATAGCAGTTCTCAGCGGTATGTCGATAAACCACGGAAACAAAATTTTTTGTTACGACGATGAAACTGTACTCGCGGAACGCTTTCTTAAAAATCGGAATTGAAGGAAAGAGAGAGAGAACAAAAAAAAACTCGTATGTTCACGTGCACCGGGAATTGAAGAAAAAAAATTGTTTTTGCAAAACGATAAACTGTTTAATCGTACGTCGGGGTCACCAATGTAGTGGGTGTTAAAAGAAAACAGCAAACAGCCCACTAACGTTATAATGAAATTTTATTCTCCGAGTGAAGGTACAAAGAAAAATGAAATATGAACTCAATATGTAGAATAAAGTTAGGTAAAAGCGTGTGGAGTGTTCGCGCTGATGATGTGCGAGTGCGACTGACTGTTCGCGCCGATGGTGAGGCGATTGATGAGGCGATTCATTACGGTTCAATCGACGGTTAGTTTTTTGTTGCAGCGCAAGTAGTAGAATGTGATGGATGGTCTGACGCTACGGTCACCACATATACATCATAAAGGGAATCTGCAAAATTTCTGCTTTCGAGAGTAAAGGGTTTGGGCTGGGCGTTGATGATCTTACTTACTTACTTAGATGGCGCTACAGTCCGGAGTGGACTTGGGGCTCAACTAACACGCCTCTCCAGTTAGCACGATCTTTGGCTAACCGCCTTCAGTTGCGCACTCCAAGTTGGCGTTGATGATCAGTAAGTCATAAACTCCATTTTTATTATGTTGTTGAAAACTTTAATATTATTTTAGAAAAGGCGCGCACCGAAGTTGTGTGTCAGTGACGAGACAGTGGAGTGGTTCCAAAGTGGGAGGTGGCATCGTTAAAGCCTCTGTACACAAATGTTGACGCGCTCATCAAAGCGGAGTGGCGGCGACGTAGTATTTTTCAGTTAACGTGGTGACAGTCTAGTGCCACTGCACTTTTCTCGAACAAGTTTTATTTTCGATTGGCAAGCGGGTTTCGGCTACGTGAATATGTAAAGGCATATCCGCTGGTGACGACAAGGATTTTGGCATTAAAGCTACGTATTTTTGTTTACCCGGAAACTAAAAACATGCAAGACGACGAAGAATTCGAAGGACGACATTTTAAAAACTGATGAATCGTGGGCAGGGCACCATACGTTGTTTGCCACCTCAGTGCGCGTTAAATCAATTTTATGACACTTCGCTGCCATTCTATCGTCACAGCACTCCTATTGCAACGGCCACTTGGTTACCACTCCACTACCACGCCACTAACACACCACTTCAGGGCGCGCATTGCCTTAGAAATTCATTATACATAGATTTGAATATTTAAACTGTTATAGCTGCAGTGAAAGTACCCCATGTTCATTAGTATCTAAACATCAACATCAGATGGCATTGTTGTCATAACATCCGGTTAGTGTATGCACTAAGTGTCTGTTAAAAGCGTACCCCATTTCTCCCCCAGAGCTTAATATTTTCCATGCGTTATCGATAACTTGGTATGATTTTTAAAAAAGCTTTCCTATTACAAAAATGTTTACCTACAGTTGATTTGTTTGTAAATGAAAATACCACAGTCATAGTGATGAAATAGTATTCTTAGAAGATTTGTTCAGCTATTTTAATGTAAGTTGTCAACCAGTAGAAATGTGGTCTGATTTCATTCAACAGTCAAGTCAGAGATACGTTCAAGTATCTACTACCTACTGCAAATATTATACTAGTGTCTTCTGTTGTCATTATTCATTTCATGGAAACAGTGGGTCGGAAGCATCTATGAACGAATTCCTTGAACTGACATATACTATAACCATTGATGCTGACAGTGGCAGCAGAAAAGGATGTTGCATCTGCAAAGAAAAAGGAAGAAGGAACTGCATTCACAAAGTGCTATTAATATCACTTTGTTCAAGAACATACATATTTTTTATTTCAGTTGGTACATTGTATCTTCCTATCAATATTAATTTGTTTACCTTACTCTGTTTGTTGTTATCTACCTACTACCGTTCGTCACCTGAACCTTCCGCAATACTTTTGCTCGTATGGTTGCTTTCGCGACAATCTTTTCATATTAATTAAGGGGCAATTCGCTACAGATGCGTCATCGAGATCGAGATACACCAGAAATATAGCGACACAATGAGCAAATAAGACGATGCTAGCTGACTTCCTTTTTTTTTTTTTTTTTTTTTAGAGTTCCACACGAGCGTGTCGCGTGACTCTTATTAGAATTGTTCCCATGACATTATTTAGGCATGATTTGTGATTAATTGAAAGATCAAGGGACTTGAGTTGAGGGTGGTGGTGGTCTTTGGTATATTTTAATGAATTCAAATTTAAAATCAGAAGAACCAAGAAATAATTTTATTTACACACATACGTACACACGCGGTTACTAAAGAGCAATTTTGTAAAAGAAAAATATCGGTAATCAGATAAACATTCTGAGAGGCTTACTTCCAGGCAATGGGTTGAGGAAGTACCTACTACTTAAAAACGCGTTGTCTTTAAAAACCGTGATACGAGATACCTATTGTTATCAAATTTAAAGTGTAATTTTTTTTGGGATTGCAGCAGAGATTTTTTATTGTCTTTTGTACTTCGGGGGAATTTACTTTTTGATGTGTTATGTATACTAATCGAGTCTATGACGAATTAACAGGGGGTTTTCTGCATCAATAAATTGTTTGCCAGGTAAAGTTAGAATTATTGACTTTTGCATAATTTATACAGTAGGACGACCTATAACGAGATTACAAAGTTAAAAATTTGTTTATATTTCTCGTTTTTCGTATCAAAAAATATGTAGGGCCAAAACTAGCTTATAAAGTCTTTCAGGAACTTAAACTTTTGGTTTCGAAGATTTCGGATATCAGAAATGTGTTCTAAAGCAAAATATTTATTTAAAGTGGCTAAAAAAAATATAGTTTCAGATAATTTTTTCGTTGACGAGGGTAGATTGCAGTCACAATGTCCTAAAATGGATTTATTTGAATTTTTAGAAGACAAATTTGATGAATATTACGAGCCCCGTAGAAACGGAGTATTTTGCCCTAGATCAAATTTTGAAACACTCAACGAATTCGTTTTCGGCTTTCTAAAACAGCTGTAAAAGAAATATTCTTACATTAATTAAAATTGACATACAAAATTATTGGAACAATGTAAGTTTTATTAAATCAGAAAACAGAATAATATTAAAAATAGAAAAACAAAAGCAGAAAAACAATTGAACGCTTGGTTATCAATGTTTACGTTACAGTAGATTCCAACAAAAATGATATATAAACGTCGGGTTAAACTTCTAATAAAAACAAAATATTCAACGACAAGTCAAATGACATAGCGCATGTTTCAGATCGGAACGTTAAAAAGTAACACCACCGATCGGTCAAACAATTAGTGACTGGTAAAATGTTCTACCAGTTTTTCAGATACTTCGACAATTAAACAGAAAAAAAAAGATCAGCAACCTTTATCTGTTTAATGACGTTATCTGTCAGATAACTGTCCGGAACCTTTAGATAAAAAGTCGGAAGAGCCTACATTAGGGTCTGACACTGCAGCCTCTCTAAAGGAGCCTATAGCGCCTTCCTTGTCATGCAGCAAGATTTGCTGAAGTGACAATTTCTTCGCCAATGTCATTCTTTATAAGGCAAAGAGAGCCGGGCATTCCATGAGAATGTGAAGAGAGGTTTTATCACTCGGCAGTCATATTCTAAGCCTTGGGTCCGGTAAAATTCCAATTCGGTGGAGAAGTTTTTTCATAAGGCCAGACATGACCAGTAATTATTTTAGGTTATTTTCAACCTAAGTTAGTAAGAAACTATGAAGAATTTTGGAAAGAGCTGTTTGGTGCAGTTTTGCGCAGGGTTCAGGTCCGACGAGTGGCAATGTCAGGCAGCTGTTTTTTCTTTGCAAGTTCGTAGGTGCCCATGTAAGTTTCCAGGCCCAGCTTAGATTTTATGACAGATGAGTCCAGAGCTTTAAGAATAGCTTGGCTGTCTGAGAGACGTGGTTTTACCACGTTTATTAGCACTTAAATTTATTCTAACGCAATGGTTAATGGCAAATATTTCAATCTGGAGTATGGACGAATGTTTACCTAGGCTGATTCCCCTAGGTCTCTCCCTAAATGCCAAATCCAGTCCCTGAATCCATCTTAGAACCGCCTATATACCAGAATAGGTCGAGTCGCGAACGATTGGTTTTGTATTTTCCCCAGTCCTCCCTTGGCGGTTTGATGATAGAAAAGTTTTTTATGGAAGCCATATTCCGGTAGCATGTAGGTAAGGTAGTCTTAAAACATTCTGAATGCTCTTTCGGGCTCGGGCATGTCGTTCGAATGGAATAAACGATGAATACTCAGTCTTGCTTTCATTTGAATGTGTACTTGAATAGGTAATAGGCCTAGGATGACATTCATTGCAGTGGACGGGATGGAGCGTAGACAGCCTGCATGCAGTTTCCCTCAGCTATACGTTGAACCCGTTCTAGCTTTTTAACTGTAGTGACTTCGTTAGTCTTTGTCCACCTGACCACGGCAGCATAGGTGATCGCTGGTCTAACCACAAGCGAGTAGAGCCAATATATCATCCGGAACCTTTGAAACTGAATCTTAGAATATAGACGCTGAGGACCCAATCTAATCATTCATGTGGACAAGCCAAATACAATGATTTTTGTCAAACCTAGATTCCAGTCAGCAAAAAAAAAAAATAATTATAGCAACTAGGTACCACACTGGGTGTCTACCAACTCTTTTGGATTTTTTTAAGACCAGCATAACCCTGCATGGAGGATATGAATTCGAACATACCATTTTTTTAAAACAACAACAAATCATCCCCATCGCCTTAAGATTGCATAACACAGTGCGTACACGTCATACCAATTAATTGGTGTGTTGTTTTGGCATTGTCTTGTGCCACTTGTTCAATGCGAATCAATTAAGATGTCACATGCGAACAAAATGTGGGTCTGTTCTAAAGTACTTTTGCTCTATCACATGAAGGATTAATCATATGATGCTCTTCAATTTAACACTGCAATGGAATGCCCATTAATAAATTCGTTTTCACTTTCATGCCGAAGCAATTGAATCTTTTTATTTTAAAATTCACAAGAATATACTAGCCAGGAGTGAATAAATCCTGTCACAACTGAATAATATGGTAAGAAAAAACCGAAGCAGTCTTGACAAATCCCAATGCGGTTAAAGTTGAATTAAATAAAATAATAAAAGTCCTTATTGAAGTGAAAGTACTTTCATGCTGAATTATGTATATGGATATTTGATTAAGTCTGGTAAAATGCATTTGAGTGGATATTTATATCAACGCAACAATCACTTAAGCCCGTTTGAAGATACGACTCATAACGATTTAAATTCTTATGGGCTACTTTTTGTAAGGTAAACTGTCACCTAAGAGTTTATGTGCCGTATCAGGAAACAACCCTTAGAATGAAATACCTGCAAATGAGCAATATCTGCACTTTTGTGGGGAATTGCGTAATTCTGTAATCCAATTCAAAAAATCTGTTGCCACAGAAGACGAACATTACTGACCCATGCTCTGTCATTAAAAATTTCTCACACGCTTTTTCGATCGGCTCCAAAATACGCTAGCGAATTTTCGCTTTTTCGTTCAGTGGTAGTTCCGAATTTGTTTATTCCTTCGATTAGCTGGCATAATATTCCACAACAAAATGAAATCTACACTTCGTATCACTTTCTTTAATTTGTCGCATACTTTGAAAAGTTCTGGAAGTTTTGTTATTCAACTTCCTTGATCACAGTTTAACAAATTTGTACTAGTTTAACAGATTATTTCGAAATTGCTAAAGTGACTTGAATATGATTAGTTCTCGACCGAAACATCAGTTTGTAGATGACAAACATTCGATCCTTCGTAAATATGTAGGTTTCGGCACGATTACGATAACTTAGGAGCCAAAAAGTTGTATAGTTTTTTTTTTTTTTGTAGAGGGGTTAATTACGAGCATTTTTTTGTTTTACTATTTCGCTCCGTTTAGGCGGGAGGGGTAATTAAAAAAAAAAAAAAAAAAAAAATAAAATGAAAAATATTTAAAAAAAAATGACACACAATAAATACTATATCATTTTTTTAATACAAGTTATTTCTGTTAATAGTTTTTGAATAAAATACTTTTAAACTCAAAATTTAAGAAACATTTTTTTTTTTAAAGTGGTGTGCTGATTTTTGTCGCCTAAGTTATCGTACTCGCCCCTGGGTTTCTCCAAAACGCGATATCAAACGGAATGGGAAACGATTACTTTAGAATGTCAGTTGTGGCTAATGAAGTTTGCACCATGGCTCTGTGGCCCGTGCTCTAACTCTGAACTTACTGATGTCCACTTACTGATCATCGCTCTATAGTGTAGTGCTCATCATCCTAAGTAAACCTAAGTGAAGTGAGATCCCCTTTTCCAAAATCGCTTATTAAACATAATCTCTCATTTTTTTCTTCTCTTTTTCCAAAAGCTCCCACAATCAAACTAAACCTTGCATATACCCAACCAAATCCTACAGTGACCCCAAGCAGGGGGGGTTGCAGGGGGCGACAGAATTAATAACACCAAATCTAAGAATGGGGATTTTCTCTTAGGGTCTTTTGGAGTAAGGGATTTCAGCAGAGGGGATTTTGGAAAAGGAGATTTCATCACCAACCCTTGTCAGACGCTGTTCTAAAAAAAAATTTTCAATTCCAGCGTAAACGGCATACTACGCAATAACTTTGGGTTTAAGTAGTAACTCCACGTTCATTGTTCGCAGATTTTGAAGTGTCACAGAACAACAAATTTTGTCTATTCACGTATTTACATAGGTGGAAATATTTTTTTTGTATTGGAAATTATGTTTAAAAAAATTCTAAATTTTTGAATAAATTAAGTTCAAAACACTAGTTGACTAAAAACGTCAGCCTGAAGACCCGATTTGTTTGAATTCTCGGATTGGCAACGAAATGTTTTTCAGTTTTTTTTTTGACTTATCGGGTACGGAAGTGTAAACGAAAAATCTATTCAATAATGGCGTTTAGTAGGTATGGTTAGGGCATAAATTCACAGGTGACAGCTTCTCATTAAATGACAAACTGAATAAAGTTGCAGTCATCTTCAGATATGTAAAAACTTACGATGAGAAAAAATGTGAAGAAGACTCAAGAGATTGAAAAACTTTGTAAGCAAACGACAAAACGCATTTTGGCGGGTATCAATGTCAACCTCCCTGTTATATTCTAAAATTGGTGGCTTTTCTGCTTATCTATCAGTAGGTGCTAGAACAGTTGACGGTTCGGATTCACTCTCTGACAGGGGAAAAGAATAAAAAGTCCTCCCAAAGAAAAATATTTATCGGAGAACTGACTGTCAGAATTCAACTGTTCAAACAAACTACTTAAAAGATTCTGATGATGAATGAATGCTGTAGTTCGAAATAGAGGATCTACCACAATTACAGTAAAATCCAAACCGTCAGCCACTTATGAGATATTCAGGAAAACGCGAGAAACGTATAAATTATACCTACCTACGCGATTCACGGTAAAACACCCATCGGCTAATGCAAACATTTTTAAGCCTTTCACCAAAATGCGCCACCGAGCCGTATCTTAAGTGGCCAATTGCGTGGAACGTCAGTCGTCTGGTCTGTGTCGACGTAACCTTTACGAAAACTTCAGCAACACTGCAGCAATATTCTTGGGCGAACGAGTTGTACAAGCCCTCCCATCCCAACTCGGTCACGACTAAGCGACTAAAGGTCGCATTGAAATGTCCATTGCGGAAAAAATGCACATTGCACCGAAATTACTGAAAATCTAATACGAATAACCACTTAGCGCCAGTTTCAAGACTAGCTCATAAAGTCTCGGACAGCCTATCCGCAATTTATATGTTTACTCGAGCTAAACATGAACTTTTGGTTTCAAAGGTTGTGGAAAAAATATAGTTTCAGAGCATTTTTTTGTTGACGACCGTACCCAGCAGTCAAATATGGATTTGTTTGAATTTTTAGAAGACGAATTTGGAGAATATTACGAACATATTACACGGCCCCGTAGGAACAGAATATTTCGCCCAAGGCCAAATTATTTTGAAACACTCGACGATGAAGATTTCAGAATTCGATCCCGGCTTACCAAAACGGCTGTTATTATTGATCCGGGGCTTAAGGTATCTGAATAATAAGATTAGTTGGTTTTTACTCATGAATTAAATATTATTCCAAGATGAGCTGTAAATATAAATACTTACTTGGCAAAACAAAATCCGAATCAAAAGAACTTTCGTTCCCATTAACAGATAATAGAATCATTTGCTTCACCTTTTCTTCTGCAGGTGTTAAGACCGGACCTGTGCTCGTCCCGCCACCAGTTTTGTAACGCTCAGTTCATATTGCAGCACTTTTCTTCCTAGTACTCCTTTTGATTGCCTCATATTTCAACTTAAGGTGTTTGAAATCACGATATACCGAACCTGATGTATTTACTGTTAAACGTCTTCTCTATATCCATCGAGGCTTTTTCTTTCTCTTTTCAAGTTATAGTATAACTTTTTTTGTTTTCAATAACATGTTTTTTTCCTTATGTAAGGGACACTAGAAGGTCCGTTTCTTCTTGAGAGAAATTGGTATTTCTCACACGCTTGTTTAAATTTTCGCAATTTTTGCTAGCTTTATCCATTTTAAATGCAACAATACAATTTATCTACTTCAAAATGGTTAGGCTTCTAAAAAAAAACACGAAACAAACAAAGCAAAACAAAATGACTTAGTGCCTGATAAATTTGTCCACCAGTTAGTTTATCAGAGACTTTGACGATGAAACAGAAAAAAATATCAGCAACTTATATCTGGTGGATAGGGTTATGTGTCGGCTAACTATCCGAAACTTTATCCGAAACCTTTGAAACTGGCCCTAAAGTTTAAATTTCCCTCAATTTAATGTCGAGCGAGACTTAAAGACTTAAATACCATAAAATGAAGGAAATATAATGAAACAATATTCTAATTGGCCACACCTAAAGCACTTTTGTATAGCGATCGACTGAGCTGAGGCAGCAAAATTACTTCCGATAGTAGGCACATACTTGTTTACTTGAAACGGAATTGATTGCTAGCAGATGTAACACTGATTTCGATTACACAAATTTATGGAATCGGAAGATGCAATCCTTTATCTCCAATCTAGTAAAATGAAATCAAAACTGGGGAATACCCCATTAGTCACACAATTTGAATGTGAAAGTCAAACAAAAGTCTGCAATTGGCCAATTGTCTGGTAACGTAATTAGTCCACGTAATATGTAAATTACTACGTATACACTTTTACGCAAGCAAATTTATATTGCATAAGCAAAAATGTCCAATGTCAATGCGCAAATAAATTCATATCACGACGACAACAATAGCCACGGTTCGTCCAGATGTCACTCAATCACTGCTGCAGCAGATACGACGCGAATGAGATGGAGATCCATCGTCATCCCCCTCAATCGCGCCCCCCCAGAACGAATCGAGTCACACATTTCGCCCATTTCTCAAGAGGCCGACCAGACCACATGACCATCCTATCTTTATTTTCAAAAAAAAAAAAAAAAGCCTGACAAATAGTAAACACAGACTTCCTCGGCTTCCATCCATCCACTATCTCACCCCGTCCGCCTAGCACTTCCTCCTCCAGAGCCGTACATTTTTGCAAATTTTTTTTTCTTCTCTTCTCTCTGCCAAACTAATTTTTTAATTTGTCCACAACCATTTGGAATTTGTGTGTTATTGTTGTTGTTGCTGGTAATTAAACTGAATTCGTTGAATTCGAATTCATTTTTATTTTGTCGGTTTGCGCCGCCAACAGTGTAGCGAAAGTGAAGTGCGGCGGTGTAGATGTTGTCGTCGCCATTTGGCGGAATCAGAATTTAAATCATAATCGGAAAGCGCGCACAACAGAAGGTTTTTTATTTTTTGAAAAATAATTGAAAGTTGCTTAAAAGGAATCGCTCTGGAATTCAGAACGATCAGTTGAGAACGAACTAGTGAAGTGTTAACAATATTAAGCCAAAGCGCAGAGATACGAGTGACAGTTAATATAAAATATTTTTTTTTTTGTTTTGAATTATAAATATCAACGAAATCATGGCCAAGCTATTAGCAATTGCACTATTTTTGATTGCAATCAATGGGATTTTAGCTGACATCGACGATAATGAGGTTCAATATGATACTCATAGTAAGTTTGTCAGGGTCGATGATGTGTTTTCTAGTGAACTGTACTTACATAGTTGATGGTGATTCTATCTAAATCGATGGTGCTTATAAGTTAGAATGATCAACGTGTTGGATTTTTTTTTTTAATTTTTTATTCTAAAGTCAAGCAAGCACTGATGAATTTATGTATCAGTTTGAACTGTTCAACCTTTCGTTCTTGAAAAAATAATAAATAAGACAGTGTTAGGAGATGGCGGTGATTACGACGGGTATAATAAATATATTGCGCAATAAACATTTTTTGAATACAGTGCAAATTGTTTGGTGATTCTGATTATGTAGAGAAAGTGTTTACCATTGAACGGTTTTATTAATGAATCAGTGAAACTCTGACAATTAAATTTTTAATCTTGTTGACTGTGATTTATGTGTGAATATTGTTTTGCCTGTATTTGTGCAGATGGGAAGGATTTGATGAGAGAAGTGGTTACAATTTTAAAGCCAAGATTGATCGGAATTTTTTTTCCAGTTTTAATACCCTTATTTAATAAATAGTTTAAATTTATTTACTTCGATTAAAGAAAAAAAAAAAAAAAACAAGTATTGCTTTAAACAAGTGGTGTAGAAATACAAATTTCCTTTTAAAAATAATATAAGATGAATAAAATCAATTATGTTCGATATTTAAATGGCTTAATTTGAAATTCGTTATATTTTTATTGAGTACGATTTTATTTATAAGGTTGCCGCAGTAGCGCATCTCCAAAGCCTTGCTAATTGCATTTGTCTTCACTTTAGGGACACTACACAAAAAACAGAGGGAAAGAACTGTAAGTGTTAAAATAACACATGATTCAAAAAATTGGACCAATTTTATATTCAAAATCTTATAACTTAAATAAATTAGAATTTGTGATGACATATTTCCACTAACCCCTGTAACAGTTGACGGTTTTTTTTTTTTCAAGTACGACCATCTGACAAATTTTATGTAGATAAGCTGCAAATCTTATAGCTGTTAGAAAATTTTCAGATCGTAATTTTTCAGACCACCGAACCATACGAACATCAAATGAACATTTAAATATTAAGTGCCTTCAATGTTTAACGGTGGTAGGATGGATATAAATTCAAAACTATGGAACAAGAAGTTCAACAAAAGTGCGTTCAAAATTGTAAATTTGTACAATCTTCTTAGAATACGATTTTTTTATAATTGTGATCGGCTCTTCTCAACCATTTTACTCTCAGAATTATATTTTTATACCAACATCTTTAATTGGCGATATTTTCAAAACTTATTTACTTAGATGGCACTACAGCCTCAACCAACACGCCTCTCCAGTTAGCCCGATCTTTGGCTAACGGCCTCTAGTTGCGCACTCCAATTTGGCTGAGGTTTCCTTCCACTTCTGGACGCCTCCTAATGCGAGGTCTTCCTCTACTGCGTTGTCCCTCCGGGCTAGAATCGAAGACTCTTCGGGGCGGAGCGTTGGTGTCCATTCGCTCCAGATGTTCAAGCTACCGTAGTCGACTGATATACGTACTTTTCTGACCAGGTCGATGTCGCTGTACAGCTCGTAGAGTTCACTGTTAAATCTTCTCCTCCAAAGCCCGTCAACGCAAAGGGGACCGAAAATCACTCGCAGAATTTTGCGTTCGAAGCGACCAAGGAAATCTTCATCCGCCTTTGATAGCGTCCATGATTCTGATGCGCCATAAAGCAGGACTGGGATTATGAGGGTCTTATAGAGAGTTTCCTTGGTGTTTCTCGACATGGTCTTACTAAGAAATTGCCTTCTTAGACCGATGTAACAGCGGTTGGTAATTCTTCGCTTGGTTTCTGATGTGATGTCCATTTTCAGAGTTTATAGCGGAGCCGATGTAGACAAAGTCCCGAACTATCTCATAATTATAGCTCTCTACCTATCTATGTCGTGACGTTTTGTCCGATTCGTCGATGTTGTGTGGCCTTTCTTGTTGGCCGCATGTATTTTGTTTTGCTCTCATTTAGCGCTAAAACCTGTGCTTATACTTTCAAACGCACGAGGACAGCTCGCTGTGTTCTGTCAACTATGTCAATGTTGTCTTCGTATAGAAGTACAGAATTGCACTTTTGGAAAATTGTGTCCCTGGTGTTGGCTTGCGAGCTTTGCACAATTTTCTTAAGTATGATGTTGAAAAAGTCACGCGATAGCTCATCACCTCGTCTAAATCCTTTTTTGACATCAAAGGTCTCGGTGAGATTGTTTCTGACATTTACGGAGCAGCGAGCGTCCTCCATCGTCATTTTGCACAATCTGACGAGTTTAGCAAAGATGCCAAGACTAGACATTCCTCCATATAACTGATATCTATAAATGCTGTCATAGGCGGCCTTAAAATTGATAAAAAGGGTTGCCTATCGATTGGGACTTCTTGAGTTTTCTCCAAGATCTGCCGTAGTGTGCATATTTAGTCGGTTGTGGAGCCTAAAACCGCATTTTTGCTACCTTTTCAGTTATCGCAGATTCAGACTACATACGTTCATATAATATCTGAACTTCATTCAGATCGAAATAAATTCGTTTCAGATTTCTGATATAAAACGACGATAACTGTTGTAAATTTGTTTCTTATGATGACTGAACTCATCAAATTGTTAGTCACTTCGTATGTAAAGTGTAATTAAAAACTTCTGGCCGACTTCTTGGTAAACAAGAAATAAAATTAGCATATCGATAATAGAGTTCATTTTTCGGGTCACCTGAATATGAGTGACATATTCTGGTTTTTATTCTATTACTGATTGTAAGTGGGTTATGCTAAAACGACAGAGTCTGTTGCAAATAATTTATTATTGATATAAGTAGATACATAATTTTAATACTACCACATGTCAAAAAAAAAAAACATATCTACTATATGAGGTTGTTATGTCACAAAAAATTATATTAACAACCTTATTTATGTAGGCCAGAGACAAGTTCCACAAAGGTGCCCGGAAATTTTCTTTAATTAGGTAATTGTGAATGTACAGATCGTGCACCATTGCATTTTTTGCAAGTGCTTTATTTAAACAATTAAATTCACGGGGACTAATACAACCGAGAGGGTGAACGCTTTATGAAGTCTTTCTCCAGTCTTCACCTACCCAATTAAAAGAATGTCGGGGGAGGAATAAATATTGCATTATTAGCATCAATCTGTGAATTGCACAGTACACAAATTGTCACAAATTTCAAACATGTTTGTCTGTTAAAAAATTATTTAAAATTATTATTTTTTAAGTTGAATTAATATAAATGACCACAATATCGGGACAAATGGTATTTTTCAGTATTTTTTGACTAAATAAAAAGCGGAGTAGTGCGATAAGCATTTTGCGAAGCCCATCCCTTTCACAGATGGGTTATATATTTTAACAAAAAAAAAAATCTGTAGGTAGAGCAGTATTTTATTCGAAATTTCGAACAGTCCCTATTTCGTAATTTAGTACTTTTTCAGCTTTTATAAAACTACTTTTGATGAACATTAAATTTCAATTTACCACCATAAACTTTTCACCAGTTTTTCAACAAAATAGTTCTTTGGTCATAAAAAAATCATCATTATATTCCTACAAGCCTTTAGCTGTGACTTTCACTTGGTTCTATCCCCCGATCATTTGACAGTGACGCGACGTTGCAGATATAACTTCTCAGTATGCTACTGAATTTTATTTGTCCTTATGTATGTCAAGGACAATATTTAATCAAATATATCCCACTTAAGCAAATAGAGTAACTTCAAGTAGTAATAGCTGAACTACGCTCTTTCGCGTTGAACTAAATATAGTTCGTATAAATCATCCTCTGAACGTTAATGTAAACACATTTTATAAATAAATATTTATTTACCAACATTATTATTTCTTATTCGTGAATAAGAAATGAATAGCATCGAAACAATAACAACAAATCAACAATATTCAAGAATGACATATCAACAACAATATTTTCACTTTTTTTATTTCGAAAGATGAAACCTAAATGTCTGGCAAGAGAATAATACAAAATCTCCCTTATATTTGGATGAATTATGTTCCTTCGTACGTAACAGCGTAGCCAGTGCTCGCAAAATAGTGGATACCATGTCTGTTTTATAATCTGTAATCTGTAAGTTAAAGTGCCAACTGAATGCTTACGATAAACTAGAATACTAGAGGGACTCAGGGAATGTTACTGGGTACAACTGCCTAAAACACCACAGTTGATTTTAATTTGTAATTGCAATTGTATTGATCAGTTTCTCTGGTTTTTAAAATAAATAATTGGATTTTAATTACAAATTAAGGCTTTTGAAGCCGATACGGAAGAGTGTTTCTTTTTGAACCTTTGCGTTATTTTTGTTTTGGTACTCAAGCCATATATTATTTTCTCTTCGGGTAAAGAGTTTCAAGCAACTCTATAAAATCGCCTATAGTGAAATACTAGATAGTACTTTTTGGGATTTGTGAGAGTAGGTGTAAGTAATTGTCAAATAAATTCGAAATTTGCAAAAAGAAATTTCGACAAAATTTTTTGTCCCAATGTTAACCACAATCTACAATTTACATTTCTAACTTTCTCCTATAAAGTATGTAGTAAGAGAATGAGATAGATTTGGTGAAAATTTGAAACTCGAAATATTAATCAATTCTAATCATGCTGATTACAATGGTAAACGAGGTCATAATTCTGTTCATTTCTACGTCTCTCCAATTTTTCATTCTAGACCGACTGGCGTTTTTCTGATGTTTTTCTAAAACTACGATTTTCTCAAAAACGTCTTTAATGAATTTAATATTTGAGCTAATATAATATATACATCTGCTGTTCGGACTTAGAATACAATTGTAGGTCTCTTCCAATCACCCCAAAAAAATAACACCTCACTTAACCTAAACCGAATGGTTGGGAGAAGCTTCCCGGGGTGAATATAAGGACCTGTTGCGATATGTATTTATTTTTTGCCTGTAATGTATACTTACCTATTGGCGTATTTTTTTGGGAAGTGAGTATAACAAAACCAAAAGTGAGTATACAAGTTTTGCATGTAAATGTAAAAGTGAGCTGGCTTTAGATTTTCAAAAAAAAAAATACGCCTTATATCAGTTTCTGCGACAGTTTCTTAAATGCACTTGCGAATAATATCACTTTTAAAAAAATGCACGGAACTTGTGATTTTTAAAATGAATTTATATTTTAGGTAATATGAGCAATCGAAATAAAAAAACGAATTCACGGTATTGCTAAAATACTCATCATTATCAATGGTCCGCTTGTCCATTAGCGGGTCGCGGGTGTAGGTTGCTCAAGTGAACCCTCCATAGCTCTCGATCCTCCGCCATTGACTCTAAATCATCAAGGGCAATCCCCATACGGGTATAGGAGAGATTATGGACTTTGCTAAAATACTACAAAGAAAAATATTGCATAGAATTATGTAAAGAAAATCACACCAAAAACATAAATGTAAAAAACAGCCAAGTTCTTTTATATAGAAAATAAAAATAAGTGTGGAACTAGTCAGCCACGAAATGTAATGAGATCTAAATGTACGCCAAGTTCCAAGAAGGTTCAACGTTAAAAAATATTGGTAGGTTCACTGGTCAAGTTTTCAAATTTTTATATATTGTATAATAATGCTATAGACGAAATACTTGCCAAGTAAACTTACCAAATAATAACCGATTTTCAAAAGTAGGCGTATACCACTCCCCCTATCCTGAATAGAGGATATAAAATGTTTGATTTTTTCCTTTTTATACACTTCAAGTCCTACCGCTCTATCGAATTTCAATATTATAGGCTGATGGGAAGTGGCCCAAATAAATAAAAACCAATTTTAATAAGTATACCACGTCTCCTGAATGGAAAATTTCAATTTTTTTACTTTTCCCAGTTTATGCATCACACGATCTAGCATTCTGCTAGGATTATAGGATTATAGGATGGCCGGAAGTGCTTCATAATTTTGATGATCATCTAAGTGAGTGAGTGAGTCAGTTACGGTTTTTGCGATTTTTGAAGTCCTGCATGTTGAGAACCACTAATGGTATAGAGATGAAATTTGGTGAGGTGGACTTTTTTAATAGGTGAATGTTTCAAGTTTGAAGTTTTTGGCGAAGTTAGAGGGTGGTCGAAAACAGCCCGAATTTGCCCCTTTAAAAAGGGTAAGTGTCTTTACTAGAGAACTTAATAAACAACAACAACTCAACATCACGAACGAGATATTCCTAGTTAGGGATTTGTGCGACAAATTTAGGGTGCCTACTAAACTAGTCTCCTTTATAGATAAGTAAAGCAGGATGTGTTCTGTATTTTTTAACCCTAGATGCAGAGAATCCTTAGTCAGTAAGCTTTTGACTCACGTCAATAAATAAAAGGCGCAATGTATCGCTGTATAGGGATGCCAGATTTTTCGATATTCCTTTTTACAAATTTGCTCGCTCGATTAAACTTTTTTGAATGTATAAATTTTTGCAAATATTTTTTATTTTTTTTTTAATTGAACAGTCAATCTCTAGTTAAGTAATTCTGACAACTGGCTGATAGTTCTTTTAGTTGACGTTTCTGAAGGGGTAGCCACAATAATTCAAGTCAAGATTTTCTCGCTTGAGTTGATCACTAAGCTTACATTTCGATTGCGTGACTGACGTAGAAAAAAAGCGACTTCCCCGAGCAATGTGAAATTACATGTATGTATGAAAACAAATATGTAGGCATGGGCCATACAGGAAAGGCCGCCTTTCTTAGCGCAATAAGCTTTGAGGCAAAGAGTGAGGACACAGATGTGTAAAACTAGTCTGTTAGTCTGTGCTGTAGGTATACAAATGATACTGAACAAGAAGGGTCACGGTTCAACCCCCGCAGAAGTTTTTTCATCAAAAAAATCTTCTCAATTTAGTGCAGTTTTAATATATTCAGAGTTTTTTAAAATGTTACTATCTACAAATTATGTAACAACAGATCTATCAAAGTTTATCGGAAAACACATCTTTTACCACAAAATCCATTTAAAAATGTAACAAACCCAACTAATTTAAAATATATTTCTCATTGCAGTGTTCCAAGGTGTAAAGGTCTATCGAAACGATCGCGAATGTGCCATGCTGGGTGGACTCTGTGTACACAGACACGATTGCCTAGAAACATCATCCAAACAAGGACTTTGCCCATCGAACAGACACCTCGGTGTCGAATGCTGCTATGAATGTAAATTCAAACATAATTCTTAAATTTTTTTTTTTAACCAAATAATTTATGTTTTAAATTAAAATCATGTATCTATATATTTATTTGTAAAGTACCTGTAAAGCCAGCACCTTGTCGGCAGCATTTGGGTGTCTGTGTGGATAGGTGTCGAAGACAACTTGTAAGACCGGGAACCGATTGTGAGAATGGACAATTTTGCTGTGTATTAATTTGAAAGCTGTACCCTAAAAGAATCGCGTGTCCATGACTAAGCATGAGCATGAGGGCGGAGAGAATATGAAAAAAAAAAATGTTTTGTTGTTTTTTTTTCTTTGATTTCTTTGGTTTATGGGGGGTTTTTGTTGTATAAAAACTTTTCTAAAATCGAAAAAACAAAAGAACAGAAAAAAAAGGAATTGCGAAAAATGGAAACTTTGTTTCTTATTGAAGAGAGTAGTTATTTAAGGAACTTTATTCTATTTATACAATATTATATGTCTGTGAATAAAAATACTATTTAAGCCTTAATTGACTTTTTTTCTTTTGGTTTTTTAAATTACGACAAGTTTTTTTTTGTTAGTAATTTACAAGGTTATTGTATGTACTTTAAAGATAGCAGATTTCAATCTTGACATGGTTATAAAATGTTTGCCATGAAATTCATCAAAGAAATTGCTAAGCACCGTGTGATGAACACATGTCAAAGTAAGTCGTTAATTTTGAAGAAAATTTCTAAAAATTTGTATTTACTTTGTGTGTAAATGTAGATAGGTGGAAATAATAATTTTTATGTGAAAATGGCGTCATTGTACTTAAATGTTTATTTTACGGTGTGCGGCGTCGTTCTAGATACATGTTCTAGTTGGAAAAATATGTCATGAGCAATTTGCTTCACTGTAATAAAATAAATATTTAGTTAAGCTTATTTTGGTTTACTATGCTTTTGGCAATGGCTTACTTCATACACTGTATGTTGAAAGAAAATAGATCAGAAACAGATGGAAGAGGAATTGCGACATTTGATTTTGGCTTTGAATTTCTGAATCAAATAGTTTAACGCTAAAAAAATACAAGAGAATATACATTACATATAGGTTAGGTAGGTACACCATGGGAATATTAGGCTAGAATATTTCGGTATACAAGGCCGTATGGTTTCATTAGTAGTCACTGGCAACTTTCTTTATGTCCTAAAATGAGCAACTTGCTGCAGGCAGGATAATTGAAAGAACTTTTAAGCTTAAATAAACAAAACAAAAAAAAAAAAGAGTTACATTTGGGCTATGGAAATAATATACTTTCGCATAATTATGGACTAACACCTTAATTTTGAAGTAGGGAATAGAACTACACTGATCACATCGCACCACTTCTTGAAGGGTTACCACTTTTGCATTTGTTTCTAGTGTGTTGAGTGAGTAGTCAAAGACAATGCTTTTAATAAAGTATATACAATAACATAATTGTTGAACTAATGACGTTTGTCTATTGACAATAAATAAATAAATAGTTGTCGCAGCAGGCCAACCATTTTGTTTGTTTTTATTTTTGAACGAAAGAGAAGGAACTTACAACTTTATGCCGAATCAGAACAGCTGAATTGAGAGGCTATCTTAGCGTCCATGGCTATTGACGATACTAAAACTTATTCTACACATAGTCCGAGGTGAAAAACAACCTCAGCCAACTACGTTGTTCATAAGGGGTGGACGCAAAGACTCGTCGGACTGGTATTGCTGCCCATATGCCAAACGCGTGCCACAGCACGACCATTAGGTCATTGTACATTAGGTATAGTATAGCCCGTAAAGTTCGTCGTTAAATCTTTTTTTTATAAAACATTCCAAGAGATATACATTGCCTTTAAACAAATACTGTTCTTTGCGCCACACCTGCAGTAGCTAGGACTAGACAGCGAGCTCTGGGTAAACCCTTCTTCACATCCCTCGAGGAAATATCGAAGAATAGCATCAAGGAATTTATAACCTTTTTGAATTCCACAGGCTGTATCTAAACCACCCTTTGACATACATACTTACAACAACCAAGTCAAATGAGTATGTGGTAACAAAACGGCACATAGTGCTACTTGGGTTTTTTCTCAAACCGCCACTGCTATCTACCTACCTACCTACGTTGCGCCACACTGCAAAACGGCACATAGTGCTACTTGGGTTTTTTCTCAAACCGCCACTGCTATCTACCTACCTACCTACGTTGCGCCACACTGCAGAGTCAAAATTGTTAGGCTCTTGTATAATACCTAATACCTCCAGGGTCCAGGGAGAGGTCATTACCTCATTGCTACCCTCAGGGCAACAGAAAAAAAACGATTCTTCGATGTTCTTTACACCGTTGTCAGTTTACGATAAAGGCGTCCAGTGGAAACAATTCTTTAACTGTTTTGAGTCTCTAATATTAATACCATAACATTAACTTATGATTTGTTCTAATCCATATCCAGACCCATATTTGCTATACCTTCGTTTCAATATGACGTATTTGCTAATAGTCCACTAATATTACAACACTTCAAAATAAAAAATATAACACGTCCAATTTACGGTTTATTCTGTACTGAAAAGATTGTTTGACGCTGTGTAAAGCTACGATTACACGGCCATTTTTTTGAGTCATTTAAATGGCGCTGTGACGTCAGGAAAAAATGTCGCAGTATAGCGACATTTAAGCTATGATTCGTCATTGGAAAAATGGCGATCACACGAAATGACTATCATTGTCATTTGTGTCCCAAAATCAAATGACGGACACTGCGAGTCATTTAGAATTTTCCGTTGGGATGCCATTTAAATGACGCAACAGCCAAAAAGTTTAGTCATTTGTCTTAGGCGTCATTGAAGAGCGATCACACGGCCATTTTTTTCCGCCTTTTAAATGGTACTAACTACATGCCATTTGGTCCGACATTTTCCTAGTCATTTAAATGACGCCGAAAATGTTATCCCAAAAATGGCGATCACACAGAACGACATTTAAATGACTGCTTTGTGACGCGATTTTTACGTCAGAGCGCCATTTAAATGACTCGAAAAAATGGCCGTGTAATCGTAGCTTAAGTATGATTTCAGGCATATGGGCTGGCCGTCGCAGCTCTATCTCTACTCATGGCGAAATGGCAAAAATCGTGATAAAATATCTGTCAACTGGTTATTACGGGAGCAAAGTGTTGCCAGTTTAAAAAAAATCCCTTCATTATTCTTAAAATTTTTGGATTAGTTTTTCGAGCAGCTTATCGAGATAATAGGTTTGTTTGATGTAAACCCTGGCACGCACTATAGTGCTCACCGATGTTCGTCAGCGTTCTTGCAAGCGATGATTTGATGATCGATGGCTACTAACAGACTCGATGTAGTCTAGGTACGTCTTTCAGTTAAGCCTAAGGTCTATAATTACACCTAGCCTGCTCTGGCCTGCTCTCCTACGAGTACATGCATGCGCTCTCCAACAAGTCTTTGATTACGGAGATCGCTTGATTTGGTCTTGCCTCTCATATGGATGTGCTTTGTCGTGGTTACAATTCTCGAATGAATGTCAGACGTTAACATTAGTTTCAGCAAAGCTTACAAATTTCACCCTTAGAGCACCATCGAAATAATATATCGTCGCCCCAAAATTGGTTTGACGTAAACGCCATTTTGGCGTTTTAAGTTAGGTATGCGGTGTTGTGCCCCGCAGTTCTGGCACCAGCGCCGTTGGTTGTTGGTTCAAACTACAAAGTTGTTGCACTATGTTGAAACGATATTGCTTTGCACTAATATCCGCTTAAGCAAAAGCCAATGCACTGGCAATGTTATTGCTCGTTGCAATAACTTTGTTTCGCTTACGCAGCAATATCGTGGTAATAAAACTGGGGGCACAACAGCAGTAATAGGTTTTTGAGGATGCTCTTTCCATTTCTAAAAATATTTGTGTCCTACCTCATCTGGCAACGAAGATATTGAGTATCGACTTTGCCGTAAACGATACAATTTGGAGCCTTGTAAGAATTGGTTTGCCTTATAAACCAATACTCGGCGTTTACGTCAAATTTTAGGAGTAAAAGCTGTACATTTTTCTGTAAGAATTGTTTCGCCGTATACGAACATTGCCATGAACAATTAACATTGTACCTATGAATTAAATCGCTTTTAAAAATAAAAATTTGTTTTATTTGGCTTCTAAATTTGTTTTTATTAAAATATTCACTTTGGACAATGAAAATTATCAGCTTATTTAGCTGAACTCTTTTTTCCTGACTTAAATTTAAATCTTGACTTACGTCACTAAAATATTCGATTGGTGGAGAATTGGTTTGACGTATAAGCTACTCAATTCCATTTTGAACATATCCCTAAATATTTCTAAAATTTTATATCGGTCCAAGGCAAGTGAACAACTACACAAATGAGTTGTCCATTTCCATATAAACTTCATAAGCAAATATAAAGGAATCCCAAATTTTAATAAATCGCTTTCAAACTTCAAACTCGAATTGCTAAAAAGCTTTTTTGACGTTTACGTCAAACCATTTCTAAGGCGACGATGTAATTGTGGCGTGCCTACTGACATTTTGTAGTAATTTGAACCTTCGTCGCTGTCATAGCTTAGCTTTCTGTTTTTTAAGTATCTAGAAAGTAGTCTGACAATACAAGTTAATAGCAACGACCTACGCCAGTATTTACAAACAACCGGATGGAGTCAATAGCAACGACCTACGACAGTACATGTTCAAGTATTTAAATTGCACTTCTTGCATAAAAGGTGATTGCACTTTGGCATTCAATAATAAAAGTGCAATTACATCAATAATTGAATCAGCAACATAATTTTGGTTTCCGTTCTGCCGGAAATGCTAAGTAAACAAAAATGTATTTAGTTAAGTTTTATTAAGTTGAATTGTATTTGGATATCAGGGAAATAAATAGATTGGAATTAACAGCCGACACGATCGGACAACCATATTTTTTATTTGGCGCCCAACGTGGGGCTATCAGAAAGTAATACTCCCAAAGTCCTTATAAAGGATAATAGAGTAACAGAAATCCCCATAGTAAGGATACTTTATTTTCGTCGATAGCCAAACCGTACTGGTGGAGGAGCACGGATCCACACATCAAAACAACTCATCTTTAAATTCCTCATCGCAGGAAAAATCCCTTCACATCCTCATAGTGGGACGCAGGAGCAACAACATCAAACAACACATCTTTAAATTCCTCATCGTGGGAAAAATCCATTCACATCGTGGGACACAGAAGCAGTAAAATAATGAGAGAATTATTAATACTGTGAGTTTAACATAAAAATAGTTAAGTTAAATAGTGAACCAAGTGATTCATTTAGGTATATTAATCTTGCACATTTCCCAAACACTATTCTATAAATAATTTAAAAATATCTAGTGTAAATTTAAGCAGTTAAGTTCTGAATTATTAGTGTGGTTATTGTAGTAAAATTTTCGAGTTAATATTCTTCTGTGGTTATCAATTTAATTAGTCATGGCGGAGAATATTTCGCAAATTATTTCTTCAGCTGTAGAAGTTGCAGTTGAAACTGCGTGTGGTGCGGTAATGAGAAAAATGAATGAATTAATGACAGAAAATAAGACGGTCAAGGAAAGTGTAAATGCAAAAATCGAGGAACTAACAGTGAAACTGAACTCAATGCAACTATCTTCCTGCACAGTTGTAGCTTACGAACCTATTTCTGTAAGCACCTCCGACGTAGAATGTCTGATTTCGCTCGACTTAATAAAATCTTTACCAGAATTCTCGGGTGAACAGGCAAAATATATTTCTTGGAGACAAGCGGCTAATACGGCCATAGAATTATTTAAATCATATGTGGGAACAGAAAAATATTATCAGGCAGTAGCCATTATCCGTAATAAAATTACAGGATCGGCTGATTTAGTGTTATCTTCTTTTAATACAGTTTTAAATTTCGATGCCATAATTGCACGTCTCGATCATACGTATTCCGATAAACGTCCATTACATGTTCTTGAAAACCAACTCTCCATCCTATGTCAAGGTCGTATGAGTATTTCAGACTTTTATGATCAAATTGAAAAAAGCTTAACGCTGATAATTAGCAAAATAACAATGGAATACTCAGGGAACCAAGAAGTAAAAGACTCATTGGCAGCGAAATATCGGTCCGATGCCTTACGTGTTTTTATATCTGGTCTAAATAAGCCTTGGTGTAACATTTTATTTTCTGCCGGATGTCAAGATTTACCATCTGCTCTTGCTAAAGCCCAAGAGTTGGAAGCAAACCAGCATCGTTACGACTTTGCCAGAGCTTTCGATGCCCAGCAAGGACGAGATAGAATTTCCTACAGCGGCAACCCTCAGTATAGGAGAAGGACGAACGACACTCTCAAAATTTCCTACCAAAATCATGAACAGCAAAAGGTAAAACCTATGGATGTAGATCCATCAGTTTCCAGACTACGCAGTAGTGAAAATAAACCATATCAGCAGCAATTGAAGTTTACTCCAAAAGAAATTACTTACAGTCGCCCCGCACCTTCCTACCCAAATCCAAATAATATGCAAAATATAAATATAAAGAGACCAAGAGAATCTGACCGGCAAAACACAGCTAAATTGCAGCGTATAAACCATATCCAGCCACAAGCTGAGAAACTAGATGATTGCGATAGTTTGTATAGAAACGAATTCGAATCAGAAGGTTATAGTGAAGATGAAGAAGTAGGTTTTAATGAGGTCGATGAGATTAATTTTTTTGGGATAACTTCGGCATTGCCGTTTATCAAGAAAAGACTTAACAACACAACCTTGTTGAAAATCTTAATTGATACCGGAAGTGCCAAGAACTACATCAAAAATTTGCCTCACTTAAGAAATATTAAACCAAACAACAAGCATTTTATAGCAAAAACTCTGAATGGTGCAAATCAAATTACACATAAATGTGAGACGTTCCTTTTGGGGGCTTGGACAGAATTTTTTATATTACCACAACTAGAAACATTTGATGCCATTATAGGTTACGACTTTCTCTCAAAAATTAAAGCCAAAATAGATACCGATAACGTGATCCTGATATATGAGGGGGGTATCGAGCCCTTGGAATTTCTACACTGCGAACAAACAAATAATATAGAAATAGATATAGAATCTGTCCCTAGTAATATCGAAAGCGAATTCCAGAAAATGATAAAGGCACACGCAGGTGTCTTTGCACAGTCAGACCAAAAACTGCCATTTAATACAAATATTAAAGCATCCATAAGAACTATTGATGCAGAACCAATTTATTCTAGGCCAAGACCTTATAATATGGCTGCAGTGCCATTTGTCAATGCAGAAGTACAACGACTGCTAGACGACGGTATTATCCAACCTTCAAGGTCACCGTATAATACTCCTATAGTGGTGGTAACTAAGAAAGGAACAGATGAGGACGGTAGTCAAAGATTTAGACTAGTTTTCGATTATCGGAAGCTTAACGAACGTACCATAGCGGATAGATATCCGATTCCGGAAATCTCAGTGATATTGTCGAATTTAGGCCAAGCTAATTTTTACACTACAATTGATTTAAAAGCGGGTTTTCACCAAATCCTTCTCGAGGAGAAAGACCGAGAAAAAACAGCATTCTCAATTAACAACGGGAAATATGAGTTTTGTAGGTTGCCATTTGGGGTAAAAAATGGTCCAAGCATATTCCAACGCGCTATAGACGATGTATTAAGATCAGAAATTGGGAAGAGTTGTCACGTCTACATTGATGACGTAATAATATTCTCAAAAACCGAAAGTGAACACCTGGAGGCCATTGACAGAATATTTTCCAAGCTTTACAACGCTAATATGCGTATTTCAATAGAGAAATCTAAATTTTTTAAACGACAGGTTGAGTTTTTAGGATTTTTAGTGTCCAGTGAGGGTATCAAAACGTGTCCCGACAAGGTAAAAGATATAATAAACTTCGAAACGCCAAAGTCTCTAAGAGGTTTGAGGTCGTTTCTCGGCCTTTCCGGCTATTATCGCCGGTTTATTAAAGACTACGCGTCCCTAGCGAAACCCTTGACTAAATACCTTAGGGGAGAAAATGGTAACATTAAAGCAAACCAGTCAAAAAAGATAACAATCGAACTCGACGCTGAAGCAATAGGTGCTTTCAATAGAATCAAGAACATATTAGCATCAGAGGATGTCCTGCTATTATACCCAGATTTTCGAAAACCGTTTGAGCTTACAACAGATGCTTCATCGCATGCAATTGGCGCTGTGTTGTCTCAGCAAGGGAGACCAATCACAATGATTTCTCGTACGTTGAGTAAAACGGAGGAAAATTATGCGACCAACGAAAGAGAAATGCTGGCTATTGTCTGGGCATTACAAACATTAAGAAACTACCTTTATGGTGTCCCAAACATTAATATTTATACTGACCATCAACCTCTAACCTTCGCGATATCAGAAAAAAATCCAAATACTAAACTAAAAAGATGGAGAGCCTTTATCGAGGAATATTCTCCTACGTTCTATTATAAGCCCGGTAAAGAAAACAAGGTTGCTGACGCATTATCGCGACAGCACATTAATATAATTACTGACTCAGAAGGAACTGTTCACAGCGAAGAATCTTTAACAAAAATAATCCCATCAGTAGAAAACCCAATAAATTGCTTCAAGAACCAAATCTTTATTTTTCCAGGAGTAGAGAGCAGTAAAAAAACAAAATTACTTTTCCAAAAGCAAGTTAGACATACAGTAACATTTGCATCAATACCAGAGCTAATAAAATTACTGAAAAACGCTCTTAATACTGAAATAAACAATGGAATTTATTGCAATCTCGAAACATTAGGACACATACAGAATGAGTTAATGAATTCATTTCCAAACGTTAAAATGAAATATACCAACAAACTTGTACAAGACGTGTTTAACAAAAACGACCAAGACGACATATTAGTAACCGAACACAACAGAGCCCACAGAGGACCAAATGAGAACTACAAACAAATAATTTCCGACTATTATTTTCCCAATTTAAAAAAACTTTGCAAAGAATATGCATCGAAATGTAAGATTTGCAAAGAAAATAAATATCATCGTAGGCCAAAACAACATCCAATCGGTGCGACGCCAATTCCCACTAATGTAGGAGAAATCCTTCATTTAGATATTTACAATACAGGACAAAAATATTTTATTACATGTATCGACAAATTCTCCAAATTTGCTATCATAAAACACATCGCTTCTAGAAACTCTACTGATATAAGAAAACCCTTAATAGAAATCATTTCGCAATTTAGAAATCCGAAAGTAATAGTCACAGATAATGAAGGTGCTTTTACATCCATTTCAACGCAGGCACTATTAGAAAACGAGTTCAATATTTCAACACACTCAGTACCAGCACTTCATAGTCAAAGTAACGGCCAAGTTGAACGATTTCACTCAACCCTTGCTGAAATTGCTCGCTGTACAAAAGAAACAACGACAGACGTTGCTGAACTGATGCTTCTTTCAACTCACAAATACAATAACACTATCCATTCAGTCACCGGTTATAAACCGGTAGATATTTTTCACAATATTTCTGAACAAATGAAAAACGAAATTATTTTAAAACTCAAAACAAAACAGGCCAAAGATCTGAAGTATCACAACAATAAGACTACACCTAAAGAATTCAAACCAGGCGATAGAGTTTATTTAAAAGCAAATAGAAGAATAGGAAATAAGTTCTCCAAAATTTACAATGAAAAAACAGTTCAGGCAGACTTAGGAACCGCGGTAGTAATTGACGGAAGACAGGCACACAAAAATAATTTGAGATAAATTTTCTTATTTGCAGATTAACTATTTTTCGTTTAGTACATACGAATATAAAAATACCGACCATAACCAAATTACAGTAGATCATCAAATATTAACAATATTGGTGACGAGAAGAAACAGAATAATTATTGATAACTTAGAAAATAATTTGTATGCTCTTGCATTATCAAAACATAATATTGTTAATCCTTTAATGTTAAATATAGAAGAAATAGAATTCATTAATTTTAAAGAAAGCACTGCAACATCCATATGTGAACTGTTACTTATTGCTGATGTAAAAATGTATTACTACAATGAAACACTTGTATACCTAATTAAGATCCCTATAGTTAAGGAAACTTGTAATCTTTATGAAATAGCTCCAGTAATACATAATAATAAGATACTAGAATTAAAAAACAATTTAACTGCGAACTGCAACTAAAATCATTTTCTCCTACACAATTGTAAAAAAGCAATTTCCTATACATCAAAATAAAGCCTAAAAACATTTCAATAACGACCACGCAACCCCAAGCAGAAACACCACTTGATACGGAAACAATTCGAATGCAAGTTTATTAAATATTGAACAGAGACGTTCAAACTTAACGCAGGGAGGAGTTAATAGCAACGACCTACGCCAGTATTTACAAACAACCGGATGGAGTCAATAGCAACGACCTACGACAGTACATGTTCAAGTATTTAAATTGCACTTCTTGCATAAAAGGTGATTGCACTTTGGCATTCAATAATAAAAGTGCAATTACATCAATAATTGAATCAGCAACATAATTTTGGTTTCCGTTCTGCCGGAAATGCTAAGTAAACAAAAATGTATTTAGTTAAGTTTTATTAAGTTGAATTGTATTTGGATATCAGGGAAATAAATAGATTGGAATTAACAGCCGACACGATCGGACAACCATATTTTTTATTTTACATAATAGGCAGACACGTACATTCTGTAATAAATCGATGAGTTCTCGAAGTACAAAAACCTACAACTTTAAAAAAGTAGCTGAACTCAATTATTTTAAATACGACTTAACTTGAACATCCCTAAAGCTGAAGTAAATATGTAACTATGTAAACAAAATATAGACAAAAAATGAAAAGAAAATAGCTCGAATCAATTGAAATTGAAATTGATATAACCAGTCGTAATCAGTCAATCAAATTTAAAAATATCAATATATTTATTAATAAATTCATAATCAATTTTAAAGAAAATGACGCGATTATGGAATAATTGTGTAAAATTTACCTACGTTGCTTTAAGTCTGTATTACGTTACGCCACCTATTTTAATAGTTGAAGCTTTCGAAATCAAATGAAATAACACTCGAGTACCAATACCAACTCTCTAGTTAACACGTAAATATTATGCAAAAAATTTTATTGCGATCATGAGAGTCGTAAGAATATTCATTGTTGTTGTTTTTTTCCAACTTTGATAATAATATTTTTAAATTCTTATTCTCTAGGGGAATTTTTCGGTTCAAGCTAAGTTTTTATCAAACTTAACATGTGTTTGCCAAAAATACCTAATAACAATAAGTATATAAGTTTTGCAATGTTATAATCACTACGCCTCAACTTATCAACTAATTTATTATTTTTAGGAATATTAGTCATAGTAAGGAAAACAATTTTGTTTTCAATTGTGTAAGAGTTAAACAAGTTCAAGATTAACAGCTAATTTAGAGGCGTGAGAACTATTATCTGTACAAAAATTTAAATTAGTATTAGTAAGGAGAATGACGTTTCTGTAAATTGATAAGCTCAACTTTGTTGTTATTTTTAAAATTTTGTTTTAAAAATGGATACAGCTATTATAACAATGACTGACTCTAAGAAATTCTAAGAAAGTTTCGGAAATTATTATTTCATGAAAGGGGTTAAATTTTAGCTTGTATGTAACTAAAGCCACAAACAAGAGAAATATACAGATGTAGAATATGGAACACATCGAGTTTAATTCTTTACCTTACTCTAGATGGCTCTAGTTGTTCTGTTTTCCGATTATTGTATGATCATGCAGTGCAACATGCATTACAATTGCAAAACCAGTTTACGCCACACAATTTTCTGGTTAGAAACGCCTGCAACGTAAAGGAAGTCAATGAGTGAGTAGTGTTTGATTTGAACAAAAAGGTATTTTCCTCTTTCTGTGTGCTGAGAATATTGTTGTTGTACAGTTATGGATTTCTGGTTTCTGCCTTTCATGTCCTGTATTCGATTTGGTGGTGGAATATGTTTGCCTTTTTTCTGTATGATCACGGGGTTTGTATTTTCTTGATTCACTTTGTTTTGTTTTCATTCAGTGCAAAACCAGTTCTGTTGATGAGAAGGTGGATGCTAGTGGATGCGCTTGTCTTTTTTGCCCTTTTTTCAGATTTGACAAATTAAAAATGTTTAAAAGTAAAGAATACGGTTACCGTGTTAAATGTTGCATAAACTCTTGTCGCGCTCGGCGACAGGAAAATTTAAGCAGGAAGTTCTTTAAATTTCCACCACGAGAGAAAGAGGTTCTTTTAAAAAAATGGCGTGAAGCTTGCAATTTAAAAGATGAAATATTTCCAAGAAATATGTATGTATGTGAAATACATTTTGAAAAAGATTTGGTAATGATTCAGAAGCTAAAAAAAGGGTCTATTCCAACATTGCATCTTGATAATGTTTCAAATAGTGCTGATGATTCAAATCACAAAACATACATATGTCAAAAAGATGAGCCCGCTGCGGATTTAAGTTTAGAGGAATTTGCGAAATTTTCAGATGCATGTTTAAAGAAACCATCATGTAGTAAAAGTTTTGAAGTCAAAAATATTCAGGACTATAAATCAGACATTTTAAAATTAAAGCAAAAAATATATGATTTGGAAAAGACTATTTCACAAATACGCAAATCAAATAACTTAAAGCAAATAGCTTTAATGCGCAGACTAAGAACATTAAAAACAGGAAGTTTGTCACAGAAATTAAATAAAAAAGTAGCCTCAAAAAATGTTGCCAATTTAATCGATTCGTTCCCCATCGGTAACGATAATGCAAAAGTTTTTGCCAGGATGCTTTTAACTAAAAATAAAACTTACTCTAAGGAAGAAAAATGGATTTCACAAAATTTATTTTTTAGAAACGCGGCCTTATATAACTTCATGAGGGAAACTCTCGACTTTCACCTCCCTCACCCCACTTCTTTATACAAGTGGATGGAAATAAAAAATTTGTCAACTGGTTTCCATGAAGAAGTTTTAAGAAAAATCAAAGAAAAAGTTGACAAACTGCCAGAAATTAGTAAAAATGTAGTACTCATTTTCGACGAAATTTCAATCGAAGAAAATATTACATATAATAATTTTAAGGATAGAATTGATGGCTTTGTTGATTACGGCGATGGAAGAAGAGAACCAATTAGAGGAAAAACTATTTGTGTTTTCATGATAAGGGGACTCTGTTGCAATTTTAAATATATCTTAAATTATCTTGTGAGTGCGACATCCTGTCCAGTTCTAGAATTAAGAGAACTGATAACAAAATGCTTGGATGTTTCTGCAAAGCTTGGATTAAATGTAAGAGCATTAACATGTGACCAAGGCTCAACAAACCGAAGCTTGTTTTCAAAACTTGGACAGAAAGAAGGAGAAGGCAGTACTCTAGATAGCAATAATAACTGGTTTGTTTATGAAGGCAAAAAGGTCTATCTCTGCTTTGATATACCTCATCTAGTGAAATCCATTAGAACAAATTTGATATCTTCGGACTTTTGTTTATCCAATGGAGATATTGTTAGCTGGGACGTATTAAGGGAACTATATGCCATTGATTCCCAAAATCTTGTAAGAGCATGTCCAAAAATCAGCCAAGCACATGTGGACCCTACAAATTTTCAAAAAATGTCTGTTGCCTTAGCAACACAAGTATTTTCGCATACTGTTTCAGCGGCAATATTAGCAATGATGGAAGCTTCAGTTTTTTCAAAAAATGTTGAGAGTAAGGCCAAATCTACTTCAATTTTTTTCAAAAAAATGGATAAAATGTTTGACATTTTAAATGGGCATCCACCTTTAGTAAGAAACAGCATAAATATAGATTTTTTGATTGAAATGAAAGAGTTATTTTCGTCCTTACAACTTTGCAAAAAGACAACAGTTCATTGCCTTAAGGGGATGGTAATGACCATATCATCTTTCCTCTCTTTGGCCGACGACCTGTTTACGGATTATCCAAATTTTTTTTATTTATATTTGAATAAAATGAGCCAGGATCCATTAGAAAATTTTTTTTCCCATGTTCGTGCCCGAAATGCAAATAAAAGTAATCCTAATGTTTTCGAGTTTCAATCAATTATTGCCAAAATTATTTCTCTGAATTTACTATTTGCATCAAAATTTGCTAATTGCAAAAAAGACTCCGATGAATTACTTGATGTTGACTGGTCTGCGATTTTAAATACTACAGGTGAAGAGTCAGTTCTGAAGGTCGATACTTGTAAAGCAGATACAATGTCAATCCCTTCCTGTAACACGCAAAGTATCGTCAATTTAGATGAACAGCAGCCATCTGCCTCAATAACTGTCAGAGGTATGTCTATACGATACTTTGCTGGGTACTGCTGTTATAAGCTGCTTAAGACAATGAAAGATCCCTGTCTGAATTGTGCTCAAACATTGATTAAAAGGGATAAGGCACTAACCGAAAATTCTGAGTTTCTTATTCATCACAAGGCATACTTAAATTCAGAAACCGACTTTGGAAAATTATTTCCACCTTCGAATACATTTTTTGAAATTTGCAAGCTTCAAACGAATGTTTTTGAAAATATATACAACAATAGCCCACATATTAGTAACATAAAATCGGAAATAGTATCTATGTGCATTAAAGAAACAGAGCTGTTTTGTTCCGAATGGTTTGAAGACCCAATTTGTGGTGAGCACCGTTTGAAAGCACTTTCTTTTATGATCCTTGTGCTGTTAAGAAAAAATTGTATTTGGACTAGCAAAAACGAAAAAAAAATCGGCCCAAAAAGGTAAAATCAATAAAACTCATAACAAACGGCTTGAAAATTTGAAAAACCTTTAATAAATGCGCACACACATATTATTAGAGCTTAAAAATATCTACAGTCCAAATTAATAATTATCATTTTTCTTAAAAGGTAGTTTAGAAAGCACGCTAAAAAAATGAAGTCATTTTATGAATTGATATTTTGCTTAAGCTTAGAATTTTGTTTTTATTTGTTGTTATTATTGCAATAATTTTTTTAAAATTTTTAAAAAAGACCATATGATGTGGTACCAAAATTTCAGGAGTGGAGTGTATATTTTTTTCAAAAATAATTTTTTTTATAAGTACCAATTAATATTTAGTTTAAGCTTTGAATTTTGTTTTTATTTTTTGTTATTATTGCAATTATGTATTTATTTTTTTTAATTTTTAAAAAAGACCATATGAAATGGTACCAAAATTTCAGGAATGGAGTGTAAATTTTTTTAGAAAATTTTTTTTTATAAGAAAGCTAAGCAGGTAAATTTTAGCGGCTCCGCAATTTTTCTCTTCAAGCATTAGCTTGGCTAGGGCTTTATCCTAGCAAAATTTTGACACGGAATGCGTTGTGGATATAAGTGTCATGAATGTCATGATGTTCATTGAAAATAATTTCTTTCAAAAATACATCGACATGAAAAATTATATCTGCTATTCTTTGATCTCTAATTTTACAAAATCCCGCAAAAACGATTTTGATCAAAATACATATTTAAGACAACATAAGCATTCTAAACATGACCACGTACTTAATTTTTCTCAAAAAACTCGAATATAGCCGTTTTATGAATATTTCTCAAAAATGACTGCTCAAATCCCGACCATTGAGAACACTTTTTTTAAATAATCAAAAATGGGAATTCGAAATTCATCGCCTACTTGCTGCCTCCTGAGTGTCAGCTGTTTGGGGTGAAATTTGAAAGTAAGTAATAAAGTGTATTACTAGTTAATACGTATGTTTATGTTATGTAGTATACATTACCTTTTATTAATTAACAAGGGTTCAGTTACTAAACCTGAGTAGGTACATCTTAAGTGGGTATAATTTAAAACGTAAAATTAGCTGAAATGACCCTGAGATTCTACGAGATTCGCAATAAACGAGAAAGTTCCGTGCAACCCAGTCGTGCACATTTTTTAGCTTCTGAATCATTACCAAATCTTTTTCAAAACGTATTTCACATACATACATATTTATTGGAACTATTTCTTTGTTTCCATTTTTTTTAAAAGAACCTCTTTCTCTCGTGGTGGAAATTTAAAGAACTTCCTGCTTAAATTTTCCTGTCGCCGAGCGCGACAAGAGTTTATGCAACATTTAACACGGTAACCGTATTCTTTACTTTTAAACATTTTTAATTTGTCAAATCTGAAAAAAAGGGCAAAAAAGACAAGCGCATCCACTAGCATCCACCTTCTCATCAACAGAACTGGTTTTGCACTGAATGAAAACAAAACAAAGTGAATCAAGAAAATACAAACCCCGTGATCATATCTTCAGGAAAAAGGCAAACATATTCCACCACCAAATAGAATACAGGACACGAAAGGCAGAAACCAGAAACCCATAACTGTACAACAACAATATCCTCAGCACACAAGCTAAACACGGAAAGAGGAAAATACCTTTTTGTTCGAATCATGCTCATGCACCACTCATTGACTTTCTTCACGTTGCAGGCGTTTCATACTAGGTATTGTATGGTGTATACTGGTATTTGGATTTTCGTAGGCTGGTTTTATATTTTTTCTTGAACCACGTTTTGTTCTATCATTCTACATCTGTATATTTCTCTTGTTTGTGCTAAAGCATAGTAAGAGGTTATAGGTTCGAGTGATATTCATCCCAAAAGTAGGGAAGGCCAACCACATCAGAGACTAAATAAATATTTGTAGGACTAATGGAAGAGGCATATAATTTTATAACCAATCTAAACGACTAAATTGAGAGGTATGATTAACAGTAAATTGTTGATTGGAAAATCAAAAGTCTCGGCGAGTATCGAGCAAACATTGCGTATAGATTAAATGGGGTGGTCGTCTACTGATGAGCCCACCCATCACATTGGGGCGAAACTCATTTTGGTGTAGAGGCCATTCAAATTCAAAATTTGTGATGACATTTACTCCAAGCCAATCAGATTACAAAAATTGCATGAATTTTTACATATACTTTGAAAATAGTTTGAAATTGAGAATCGTTCTCAGGAGAATTATAGCTACTCTCGAATAATTTCCAGACGTTCGCCATAGGTGGTGCAGAGAAAAAAAACCATAAGATGATATTTGGGTTTTTCTGTGGATGGATCCTTCCACTCCTCGATTAATAGTCAATGACATTAACCACCGAGCCACTGCCAGTGTTGTCATTTCATGATTTAAAAAAGTAGTAGATTTAATTGAAAATGAATGTAAGAGAGGCACTTTAAACTGTCATTAAAGAATGAAGTTTATTTTGTGGTTACATCATTCCAGGCCAGAAGATCTTCAAATTTGAACCCTTAGTTTAAGATAGCAAGGAATACCGAACCTCCGTTTCAAAGATAAATCTATATTGGATGCTAGAGCGCTTTGTCTGGATAACTAGAAGAAACTTGACCGTAATATCAGATAATAGAAGGCTGTTCCTTTCGGCAAAGACTCTTTACGAGTCATAGGCAGTTTTTGATGAAAAGTCGAGTATCGATTTGGACTTCTTGGGTTTTTTCCAAGATCTGTCTAAATGTGAAAATCGGCGATAGTCTAAGGTAAGCAGTACAGATAGGATATAATCAGATTTATTTACGACGGGTTTTGAGGCGTTCACAAAATATGGCAGATACAGGATCTTGTAAGGCTAATACCTTAACTGTAGGCGCAGTTATCTGATTTCTTGTTGAGCTAGCAAACAATTATGAGATTCCATTCATCAGGCCTCCAATCATCTGACTAATGGTTGAAAATGAGTTGGTTTTGTGCTCTTTACCAAGTCATAATCGCAGCTGTTTTAAAAAGTTTGGCAGATAAACCGACAGGTTCTACAGTTTTTTTTTTAATCTTGAACTTGAATAATTCTATCGTTTATTCAATTTTAATCATGTGGAAGGAATTTTGTTTATCGCCGTCTATAGGCGTATTTTTTGAGAATCTATAGCTAGCTCACTTTTACTTTTAGATGCAAAACTTGTATACTCATTTTTGGTTTTGTTATACTCACTTCCCAAAAAAATACACCATAATTGAATGGTAAGTTTATCGATTTCCTCCTCCTTCCGTTTTTTTTATCGTCGAGCAGCTCTATTTCTCGTACGTAGCTTTATACGTTCATTGTATTAGTGCCTTTTCTAATTTATATTATTTATCAAAACAGGGATTTCATGGTCTCCCTGGCAATGTTTCCACTGGTCTTCTGCACTATTTGTTGCTGTGGTAGGACTAAGCACGAAGAATCGGGACACACGATCGGCAAAGATTCTAGCAGTCTCTTGCTGCAGCTTTTCGAAGTCATACTTTCTCGCAGTATTTCAGATTCAGACAGATCATCCGCCATCAGATCATTAAGTTTCATCAGCAAAAAAATGAAATCATTAAAAAAAATTAAAAAAAATGCATCATGTCGTTTAGGCACTTAATATCATCGTGCCGCACCGCACCTAATCAAAGTTTTCGAGACATCCACGAATAGGGAGCAGAAAAGGTAGATACCTAAGCCTCCGCATAAAATTTACGATATCAAAACGCCACGCGTCGTCATTTCTGTAAAAATTGATAATATGAGATGAATTTTCCCAAGCGCACACCTCAATTTTCTAAAATGCGGCGCAGTCAAATGATTTTATCAATCTCATGGTAGTGTAGAGCTGATAGCCTTCAGTCAGTATGTTATGGCATGGCGTTATCTTCATTTAAACTGCCTATCTCTGGACTGTTCTGATGATATCGGGAACAAATTTAGTCATCCCTTATGCTGGCAGCTCCGTTGCACGTTCCAGTCTTCTTTGGTTTTTACTGGGAATCAATTCCTGCAAGAACTAGATCTGGAATGCGAGCATGTGCAGGAATGTTTTTATGGTGGTTTCTTCATTTCCTCATTTTTTTGTTTCTCTTGATAACCCTCGTTCTATGTACTTTATTCTGATGAGTGGTTTGCTTCTAATCTAAATTCGCTGCTTGCTGCGCTATCGCAAAATAAGGTAACCCACTGCGTTATCACCAAAAACTCGACTTGATCATAAATATACGTACCACCAACAATTCACGTACCTAGACCTACCACCAATGCCACCGTCCCACATGTCTGAGTCTGATGCTTGGTTCACACGTATTCCCAACCTTCCTCAGAGAAGATAACATAAATGAGAAATTTAATTTCAGAAACTTACAATTTGATTACACGAATGAAATAGTTTCACAACTCTTAATGACCTTGTGTACAAAATGTGAGTAAGGGCAAGCAAGATCAGGAAAATTTAAAAATGTTTTCTAAGCGAGTTCATTCAACCCATTCAAACTGCTGACGCCGCCGGCCGATAAAAAACGTCCCTCAAGTGTTGTAGTGCCTGTAGTTCACTGATGAAACAATCTCAAAACTATTCCACTTCCAAAAATTCCCTTCGGGTATAATACTCCGAAAAAGCTACGTCATGATTGAAGGAGGAAATAATTGAGCATTCAAAATATTGAATTATTGTTTTTGACAATTAATCGAAATACAGAACAACAACACGCGAATAAAATAAAATTAAATGTTGAACTTGACATTGCGGCGGATACCATTATGTTTGTAGTTGTGTTGCCTTATCGGGCACATGATGTATGCAAATGGGCGGACAACACAAACAGAATAAAAACCCATTTGTCATTTTATTTTGTTTATAGATTTTATTGACAAAATTAATTGAATGCCAGTAGGAATTTTTTTTTGTTTTTCAAATACTCTAGAACTACAATTTGTTTGAAAATGAACAACAAATGAACATTTTGTCGAATTCTATTCGATTGCGTTGTGGCCAAAGTCGGACTTCATACTTATTTACGTGAACGTGATACGAATATGCAAAAAAAAAATTGTATTGGGTCAAGTCAGACGTGGGTCGCCATCGTCATTTTTGTGTGAAAAGCTTACGGAAATTAAATTGGCTTCAATACTATCGAAACTACGACTACGAGTTACTTTCCAGTAGTTGTAGTTGATAATGGACGGTGGCCGTTTGATTTGCATTTTGGAACTGTGTTGCCGAATACGATTTTTTGTAAAAATGTTGTAATTTTGAGCCACAGTAGAAAAGTTCATAATAGACTTTTGCGCTTTATGCAAACCCTTAACAAGATGTAGATACTAAAGAGGCTTAACAAGCTCTTGATTAACAAAGGTACATAATTATTAAATTATATATTTGCAGTGAATTATTGAAAGTTGCTCTTAAGCACTTGGTAAAAGATATCGGCCAATCCCTCAGCAGAGGGATTCTAAAGGTTTTTTATGAGTCATAATTCCACCGTACCTAGTAATTATCAGAATGTTGGACATCTTGAAAATTGTCCCATAAGCAGAGCTCTGGGAGTCTCGAAAGCTGCAAGATTAAATAATAATTAAATGGGTGATTTGGGGTTGAGTGCTCTATTTATGCCCTCTGTAAACGTGGCGGCTTTCCTACGTAGGCGTAGGATAGAGTTACACCTCTTATAAATCACTTTTGGGGTTTTTCCTGGGGCTATTTTCGAAACGTTTTTCCGATGGTCTTTTCAGTCTATTTTGGGGGCGTTTTTGTGGCGATGAATATTTCGGAGTTGTTTTTTGAGGCGTTTTTCTAAACATTTCTCAGGCAAATTTCGAGTACAATTTTGGTGAGATTTTTGGAACGTTTTTTGTGCCGATTTTCGTAGCCTTTTTGGGGTTTTGTGTTACGTTTCTTAGATCCTTATATGTGAGCGCTTTTCGTGGTATTTTGCGGTTTTTTTTTAAACAGTATTTCAGAATATTTATTAATCTTTCTTTTGTGGGTATTTTACGGAACGTTGTTCGAGTGTTTTTTTTTACATTTTATGGGGCGTTCTTAAGGACATTTTTCATGATTTTTTTTGGCGTGTTTTTCGCGTGTTTTTACTTTTTTTTTAAAAAACATTTTAAGGATTTATTTTTGAGCATTTTTCGGTGCATTTTTAAGGCTTTCTCAGCACATTTTTGGGAGACGTTTTCAAATGCGTTTCTTGAAACGTTTTTGAGAATTTTTTCGTGGCATTTTTGGCGGTGTTTCTTTGGGGTTTTTTTTATTAATTTTTTAACTTTGCTTTTTGAATAACCACAAAAACTATAATTAAGAAAAAAATTATTTTGTTCTTTACTTCGTTTTTTTTATCTTTTGCCACCTATTCGACGTACAGAATAGCAAAACCATTCTGAGCAAAATACTTTTAAAAGCGAAAAAAAAAAAAAAAAAAAAAAACGCCAGTACCTATGAAATGTTAGCTTACTTACTTCTTATATACTTACGTCATACTACCACGATATACCATGCATTTCTCCTTGTTTAAACCAAGCGTTATGCAGCCTGCGCACATAAAGGACAGGCCACATCACATATTTTTTGCTATACTTATACATAGTTCGTTCCGACGCGCGGTTCCTCACCCAGACGAATATTGCCCTAAACACAGTATAGTTGTCTTTTGGAAATAATTTGTTCGCGTTTCAAAAAATAAGGTCTCTTTTGAATTTATTGTAACTCAGCTTCTCAACCAAGTAGAAAGATGAAAGATAGCTCTAAATACTTGGGGAAGTATTGCCTTAAAGCAGTTTCAACGTTTTTATTTTTTATTGATCAGTTCTTCATTTGAAGTTGAAGGGGGTTGGCGTTGGGTTATTAATAGGTTTAGATACCTAGGGCAGTAATCAGTAATCACGTTATGCATTGAGGAGCAATACGTGACATCATTTATTTTTGATTCATCAAATTAACTCCGTATACGTGTAGCTCATTCGGATGCTCTGATTCGTAACCCGGAATTTATTTGTTCTTGATGAGCAGTTAAAAGGCCTCCTAGTGGCGGCTGACTATCCACTAGAGTAAGATTGTTTGTTGTTTGTCAACTTTGTCGTACTTCCTCTCTTCCGTTTAACGTCATGGCGTAGATGATTTTCGAAAATGATTTCTTATTTATGGTTATAATTGTTTGCTCGTTAAATTTGTAAAACAATGCTTTAAATGCTGCGGTTCTTTGTATCTTATCCCAAGGAAGTAAAAACCTTAATAAGAATGAAATTTTTTTTCATTTACCATTTAATCACATGCAGTGTATACGTGTGCTCATAATTTTTTTTTAATTTTCATATTCAGGCCTTAAATGAAAAGAAATTGCAAGATATCGGTATTCACATATAAACAGAAACTATTAGGTCTGTAATAATGATTTTTAAATATTTTTATAATTGACTATAGTCCATTAAACCAAATTGCACAATATTTCGAGAATTGTCCTTCAGACGAAATCAGTTTCACTCCTTGAACTTCTCTGTCATGAATTTCTTTGCTAGGGTCGTACAAACACCAAGTACTCCTCAGTTCTGAAAATAATATACAAACGTTCAAATCATGGATGGCCACATGACATGATTTGTCCAACTATCGTATCAATTAAAATTTAAAGTAAATATTTAAAACATTACAAACTAGGATATGCAAAAAAAAACCATCCAAAATCAACATCAATATATATTTTATTTACATAATACAAAAAATAGATTAAAAAAAAAGTACATCCTCTAAATTTCTTTTTTTTTTGTCTTATAAATAACATCATACTCAAATAACTCAAAACAAATGTACACATTCTACGGCAACAAAGTACAATAATTATATTTTGAATATGAACTAGTCGTGCAAAATTTATTCATAGTTTGCTGCGGGCACTGGACTTGTCGATGTTAGACTGTAAGGAAAAGAAAAACAAACAAAAATATGAAAAATAAAAGGACGAACTAGATAAATTCATGAATAGATTAAATAACAAATCATGAATAAATGTGAATATTAATGTGGCATATACACACAATCATACATACATAATGCGATGATATAATCGGGCACAGTTGTGTGATGTAGCAGTAGGTGCTAAAGGTGCTTAAAATGTGTTCTGAGAAATGATTTTAGTATTTAAATTTTGTATGCTAAACAGAAAGAGAATTGAATTATTGTCAAACCACATTGTGTTGTAGGACTACTAATATTGACAGCAAAGTGTCATATGGACAACGGAATTCATAATTTATATTCAACGTTTATAGGGAACGCAACGCAATTTGAAAGTCAAATTAGTTGGCAGGATACACGTTAACAGCTTTGGATGCAAATACTCATTACTCATTTGTTTCTATTCTAGGCTACCCGGCGCGGCGTGAGTTTCTAAAAAAAGTAATACTTTTTTTGGTAGTAAAGAATGTTAGGATACGGTGTTTTTAAAATGTTTGTTGCATACGAGGTGCCACGCTCAGTTTTCCAATCCTGCCCACACTTTGCCAAGTACTATCTTCTGACAGTGCACATCAATGTTCCAAATTGTAAAACTTTAGCTCCCATGAGCGTTGTAAAATAGCGATTGCAATGTTTTTGTTTTGTATTGGAATTTGGAGGCCCCTTTGCCCGATTTTGATCAACCTTCACAGGAACACACTCGAGCTAATAATAAAGATTGTCATACATATGTAGGAATAACATGGAGGTACACTTACAGTTTTTAAATTTGCAGGCGCACAAGTGACAGCCCGTTTGTGTTTTGTGAATGACATCAATAATCGTAGCGTTTCAAGTAGTAACAGAGACTTTTGGGAAAATTGTGTCTCCGGTATAAAGCTACGATTACACGGCCATTTTTTCGAGTCATTTAAATGGCGCTGTGAGCGACATTTAAGCTACGATTCGTCATTGGAAAAATGGCGTTCACACGAAATGACTATCATCGTCATTTGTGTCCCAAAATCAAATGACGGACACTGCGAGTCATTTAGAATTTTCGATGCCATTTAAATGACGCAACAGCCAAAAAGTTTAGTTATTTGTCCTAGGCGTCATTGAAGAGCGATCACATGGCCATTTTTTTTCGCCATTTAAATGGCACTAAATACATGTCATTTGGTCCGACATTTTCCTAGTCATTTAAATGACTCCAAAAATGTTATCCCAAAAATGGCGATCACACAGAACGACATTTATATGACTGCTTTGTGACGCGATTTTAACGCCAGAGCGCCATTTAAATGACTCGAAAAAATGGTCGTGTAATCGTAGCTTAAGTTTGTCAGTTACGCACAATTTCCTTAAGTATGATGATAGAAAAATAATGATTCTAATTCACTATCTGAGTAATATTACATGACAAGGGCACAAGAAATGACAAAAATAACTGAGTGCCAAAAATGGGGTGATGGGGCCTTAGCCTCAAATTTAATAGACACTAATCCGAAGACTAACCCGAAGACTAACCGCCAACTGTAGGAGCTGACTACATCAATCAACCTCATCTCGACAACTTGAGGACCCCGTCAGAAGCAACAGACAACAGAAGTTAGACTGTTACAAGAAGACAGATGGCGACCTCTCCTTTCGGTACCAAGCAGTAAGACGGAGTGCTTCAATCAAGCTTTTCTGCTCAGCACCAGTCTCTGTCATGTGGAGTGATCGTCAACAGAAAATAAACGGGAGGCAGACTGCTGCGGTTACCTACATCCTTTTTCAACATACAATCAATCCACCGACTTTTGGTCAAGCAGCAAAGCGAACTGGTTCAATCACCCACTTCTACCACGCACTAGTCTCCCTCCTTAGTGATGGTCTGTCGAGAAAGAGCACCCAAATTCGCAAGTAGCAATAGAATTCTCAAGGAAATTCCCGGCACATAGCGTTTTTCTTGCCCATTTACTATAGTTTACATGAAAACGGACATAACAATTTTGACCCAAATGCATTTATAAAACGCTCAGAATCGCCGATTTCAACAGATCATCGATGTAATATAAAAACTAAAATTGCAATCAATGTCATTAATGTTTGGCAACCAATTTTGAACGCTAAGACTATGCAAATTGAATTGAGCAATCTGAGAAAATTGGTATCTTCAATTTTTAAAATATGAAGAATGGACAAATTTCTTCGAAATTTTTTTTTTTAATTAAATTTTTATATTAAAGCTAATATTAACAAATCTTATTAAAATTGTACATAATTAGGTGAATATCTACTCATTTGGAAACCACGTCAATATTATAGAAAATAATATAATTAAGATCATATAACAACGCTTTAAGATAAGTCTGACTTTTGCACTTAAATTGCTTTAATAGCCGAGAATGAACTTTGTATTTCTTCGAAGATATTTAGTTTTTGACTTGGGAGATTAAATTAAATTTAATTGAAAGAATTTGTTCAAAATGCACTAAATAAGATAAAATAAGCGCTTTCTTCATTTCAGACAGTTTCTTCAATTTATCGCTTATTGACCATAAAATACTTATTATTTCATATTTTCTTAACTGCAAAATTACTGTTAGAACAAAAATTTAAACTACTTTTTAATTTTGTGCTCATATAATAACTTTAAATTTTCCTACGTACTTGAAAAAAAATCGATGACAAACAAGTGATTTAAAAATATATGCGTTCAAAAATTATGAACGCAGTAACAATAAACACACATAAACGCATTACAAAAAAACAACAAGCAAATAAATAAAAAAAAAACATCCCCTCACCGTAGACTTTCAGTTCTTGATCTAAGGGAGTAGTCCTTTGAGAAACGATACCTGGAAAAAATATGAGAAAAAGAAACGTTAATCAAGTTTATGTAAACAGCACTGTAAGGGTATTGAAAATATGAAATGTGATATAAAAATATTATCCCGCACGATGAAGGAGGAAAGAAGGGACAATTTTTCAAACTAAATTATAAAAATACCGTTGTCAGATTTTGAATCAATACTAACAACGCATAATATCAGATTTGCTTTCAATTAGAGTCAACCTATCTCAAAGTATGTGTAATCATAGTCCCTTTTTTTAACATATGAGATTGAGATGGTACTTCTTGTAGGTTAGGCAGCTAGTTAGTAATGCCCTTGGCTCAATACCATGATAGGGTATTGTGGCATGTTGAGTTTTCTTTTCGAAATCAAAATGTTTGTTATTGCTTGCTGAATATAAGAAAGTCGAATATTTTATATCAAACTCTCGTTACAAAATGGCCCCACGTTGGGCGCCCTTTTGTAACGCGCTGCTGTAGTTATCTACCTACAGTTTTTATTTTTATTCTTGCCATCGATAGTTCGCAACATTTGTTTTGCAACAGGGTCTACATTTAGATAATAATCGAATATTTAAGTCGTTCAACCCATAACACTTTCATATCACAGAATGAGTTGAGCCATATATCAAGGCAGTTTTGGCAAGACTACATCGAAATGTAAGCTGGTAAGTGCTTTGATAGGTCATAACAATTGTGAGTGAAGTAGAGAATTCTGTGATAAAGGGAACTACAGGAAACACACCTTACTTTATCTGTCACTGCCCGGGTCCTACTGCTTTTAAGGCATTTAAGAAGTTCTCGATGTGTCCCTATCCGATCTGAAGATATCCGGATGACGGAATAACGTCAAGTACTCAAAGTGGATGAACGCAAACCTATAGCTTAGGAACTAATCTTATAGTTGAAGAGTACAACAAGCTTAAACTTGGGTGGGTACGTGACGATCAAGGTTATGCGGGCAACGAATCGGCTGATCAAATAGCTAGGGCTGGATCTAAATCCATATTTTATTGGCCAGAAGCTTATTCCACGGTCAATTGGGCTACTACATTAGGGTTACTTTACGATTGGGAACAACAACTTCGTCTGAACCACTGGGAAAATGTTCCAGATTTAAGACAATCCAAAATTTTAATTAAGCCTTAACTCCTACAAGGGAATCCTTAACTTAACAGAAAGCTGGTGGGTTTTCTCACAGGCTATTGTGGCTTGAGATATCATCTCAAAAAAAATGAATTTTTTTCCGGAGATAGAATGCAGGTTCTGTCTTAAGGATGAAGAATCCTCCGAGCACATTCTCTGTGATTGCTCGGCACTTCATTGGTTAAGAAAACATGTCTTTAACAAGGAGATACGTTTACCAGCAGAGCTAAGGAACTCAGCTACTAAGGGTATAATGACATTCACAAGGTGGGTCACCCTCTCTTAGATGAACTCTATTTTTCTTCGATACAATAGAGCTTTTTTTGTCGCAAATGGGCAGGGAACTGCAACAAAACAAACGTTTTGCTCTACATTACCCGCATACCTAACCTAAGTGTGTCCGACCAACTGCATTTATTACTTGCCTATGCGCCTGGGACTGATTTAAATTTCCAAATATTAAATACAAAATGTTAATCGAAAACATGATATATACATGTGAATATAAAAAGTTCGAAAAAATTAATTACTAACTTTAATTTTAGTATTATTTACAAAATTGTTGCTTAAACTTATTTTAATGGAATCACTTAAAAATAAATAAAAAACGAAATAATAAAAAAATGTACTTATTTTCTTCTTATGTCCAAAATTATAAGCTTATATGAGTAGTGGCAATATAAAATTGATTTCTTGAGATGTTGTTGGCATGCATTTCTATTTTTGGCAAAAATATCCATCCAAAGTATTTGGTCCCAAACAAATATCCAAGCCTTTTGACTAGATCACTTAATTCTAAATTTGTAACTTATCTAGAGATATCTTATCTACGAGTATTAAGGTGTCCTAAAATTTAAGATTGTTTTTTTTTTTTAAACACGCATACACAAAAATACACATTGTTAGAAATTACCTCCTATTTCGAACGGATTGCTCCGAACTGATGTTACGAGCATCATGCCATCGTTCAAATCGATGTCGCAGTGCCTGTCTTACCTCCGAATTCAGGAAGCAGTAGAAAAAGGAAACGGAAAATCCCTGAAAAAGTAGAAAAAAAAAACAGAAAAGAAATCGATAAACTTGTAATAATCAAACCACATGCAATGGAAAAGGTATTGTATCTGCTGTATGCAGGCACTTACTCGTACCTGTGTACTAATGAGAAAAGCTCTCAGAATCTCAAACACATGTCGTTCAATTCCGTGTTCTGGTCCATAGAGCACCAGCAAGTAGGTTATTCCCAGCAGCGGTATAAGGACCAGCAATGCCTTTGATGCCTTGCGATATTGACGAGTTTCCTGGGTGTTCGCTGAACGTAGCTTTGTGATAAGTACCTTGAAGGAGCAAAAAAAAAAAACCAAACACATGTGTTGAACTGCTACGGCTTATATGAATACAACAGGATAGTGGAGCGTAAAATGGTCATCGGGTTGCATTCGAATCGAAATGATAGACAAACTCCCAATGGCTTCGTTTTATCTTACCCACATGATGCGAAAGAGGAAAATCAAGTTCAGCAATATAGCAAGACTGGCTGGTCCCTGGAATATCCAATCTATGTGAGATTCTCGCATCCATGAGCATTCAATTTCCAGCTGCAATTTTCGAAAAAGCAAATAAATTACAAAATCTTTACCCAAAACAAAGAAGAAAAGGGAACATAGCAAGGGAGAACTACGAGTAGTATGGAAATAGTGAAATGATGGTAAAATCATTCTGCCATTTTGCCTTATCGAACTTGAAAGGGAAACACTTTGGTTGAGGAGAGAGTGTGTGCACTAAGAGGTACCTTTAGTATTTGTGGCTCTGCAGTAATTACATGTGGGATATAAAACGAACTGCAGACTTTCGAAGAAAAAGTTATTTTAAGGTCGAGTGTAGATTAGAAGGAAATTGATAGGTGTTTGGATGGAGAGTACGAGTAGTGTCTCTAATTATTCATGTCATGCTTGCCGGTAGTCTGCTGGAGATGTTGACCTTTAGTGCGAGATTAATAGGTACGATTTTGTAATGCCAAACAGAAGAATAATGTTATTTAACAAGGGAAACTATAGAGGGGATTATTTTATGTTTGTGTAAAGCAGAAGCTAAATAATTTATCTGCTACTATATTTCGTAAGCATACTTTTGGGCGCCACCTAAAATGTAAAGCTCTTGTTGTTAGTGAATGTGGTCATTAAATAATGATGCACACAAGAAGACACTATTGACACTATGCCTTTCAGAATCCCCCCATACGTATTAAACTGGAAATTATTTTTGGGCTTTATTTCCATCTTGTTGTTTTTTGGGCGTTATTTCCAAATCGATTTGGGCGCTATTTCCTTGAGCGTTATTGCCTAACACCACAATTACCAAGTCAATACTGAATTTTAAGCCTACCGATTTGACTTAAAAGAATCTAATAACGAGTTAGTGGTGTAGTTTAAAATAGTTATAATTTCAACTGCAGTTCAACGTTGGTAGACAATTTGTTGTTCTCCAAAACAACTCTTCAAAAATTATAATTTATTAAATGATATGATTTGGAATGCAACTTTTTTTAACCACATCTTATGGTCCATTGTATTTGACTGCCAGATTAAATTATGCCAGATTAATTATACTCTAACCAAGTGGTGTATTCATATAAAAGGCGGACCTTTGGTGACCAGTAATTTTACCTTCACCTATTAAACGCAAAATCAAGTTCGAAAATGAACAGCTATGAAAATCACTGCATCCATATCTAAAATGCAATCAGGGCTATATAAGATAGTTGGTCCTTACGCAGCCATTTATTGAATGAGGACGCTATTTACTCATGGGGTATGACATCGGCTGACATACATTTTTATACCCGGTACCACACTGTGGCGAGGGTATATTCACTTTGACATTCCATTTGTAACGCACATAAGGAGGCGTTGTAGGTATGACAAACTATATATATTATTGATCAGCATCACTTTCTTAGTCGATCTAGCGATGTCCGTCTGTCTGTCCGTCTGTCCGTCTGTCCGTCCGCACGATTACGGCCGTAATTTAAGAGCTATCGACTTGAAATTTCGTACGTAAGCTTTTAAAACTGTAAACTGAGGCTAAGTTCGAAGATGAGCAAGATCGGATGAAAACTACTACTACCTCCCATACAAAAATAACGGATTTATATAGCTTTTTGATGTTAAAAATTAAATTTAACTAGCTACAATAAAGATAGCAAGTTTAAACTTTGCACATATTGTTTTAGTAATATTTAAAATTTTTTGACAAAAAATGAGCTTGGTCGAATTAAAACTACCCATACCTCCCATACAAATATATAATTTTTTAATACTTAAATATTTTTTTTATATTTACAATAATATAGTACCGGGTATTTGAGCTTCGGCATAGTCGAAGATAATTGTCTTACTGGTTTTCTTTTTTTTTTGTCTTAGGTACAATAGAGACAAGCTTTAAAAGTCTATTCTAGGGGACATATATTCAGAACACTAAAGCTTACAAAAATGCAAGTGAAGAGGTCATATCGACCTCGAGCCAACTCGGGAGCTGAAGGTTTGCTTTTCATAAAAGAAGAATATAAAGAGAATATTTGCAAACTACTCATAAGTTATAACCGCCTTTCAGTAAAAATTCTGAAGGCATGACTTATCTGGATATTGAGTTAATATTTTTTAATGACTCACTCATTTCTGGCACTGCAAAGCGAGATACTCTTATAATGTGGAAACTTGAATTTTTGATTTAGAATAGCTTGATAGTATACTCCGTCTACTCCGTCGAAAGTTTTTTTTTTTTAATCTCGAAAGACTATATCTCGAAAAAATCACGAAAATAAAAAGTAAACTCGAGATTTTTTTTTGGGATCCCATAACATAAACTTTGCATATACTCAACTTTACACCTACTCCAAATCCTACAGTGACCACAAGCAGGGGGGTTGCAGGGGGGAAACATACCCCCCCATACGTATCTCATTTTTTAACACCATTTTTAGATTTGGTGTTAATAATTCTGTCGCGCGCAAATTGTTACCATTGTTTCAAAAATTAATATTAATTCGATATTTTTTTTCAAGATTTCTGTTATTTGAGATTATGCTTTCTAAAATTTTCTTTTTCTAGATTTTTTTAATTCGAGATTTTTTTTTCGAGCTACATTCGAGATTTGTGCTTTCGAAATTTCTTTTTTTTTTTCGAAATATCGTCGTAAACTCTTCGTCTACATGTTACAAATTTCTTTGTTACAATAGTTTAGAGAGAATTAGTAGGCGAAGCCTATGTTCGTTTAGCACTGGCGCGACCGTTTTGAGTGTAATTCTATAATCTCCGTTAATGTCTCATACATTATACATCACTGACCGTGTAACATACAGTAGGGTCGGTCGTTATAAACACTGTTTCTACAGATTGTCAATCATTTTCGCACCACGTACATTCTAATGGGTAATACGCATGCCGAAAGACGACAAATAGTGCAAATAGAAGAAGTTATTGCCGTTGTGGGGCGTAGGTTGACGAAAATCGGATTGAGTCGATTCGCCATCGTGCACAGCAATTGGAGCATTGGCATTGCCCATCCACTTTGTGGAGGATTTTACGGAAAGATCTTGGCTTAAAAGATTCCTTATGTGAATGGTATTGACGTGACAGAGCTTTGGTTTCAACAAGATGGGGCAACATGCCACACGTCTGGCGCACGACGCTATCAATTTATTGCGGGAAACATTTACTGAGCGCATAGTTTCGTGTAATGGACCTGTGAACTGGCAGCCGCGATACTGTGATATCACACCTTTAGATTACTTTCTAAAAACTAGCACTTAATTAAATAAGCTGTTACCAACTGTATATACGATGCGTACATATAGAAAATTCGATTTATTTTTTAAAACCAGAATAGCTAACTAATTTTTTAAAAACATACCATATTACTATCCACATTTCAGTGAAAAGTCCTACAAACCATGTATTTTGATAATTTCCTTTAAATCCTATGCCTGCAGTCTTTGATGTGCATTAATTCTAATGGAATATTCTCAATTTTAAACAAGTTTTCAGAAAGAAAAAGAAACTGTCTGTCCTTGAAACTCCTTAACATTGTGAAAGCAATAAAGTTCAAATCGTATTTTTTTTTCTTTTAATATTTACTTAATTTTTTGTAATTTTTTTGTTACGTATACGCCCGAGTACTTTCCTTTACCCGTTCATTTAATTTGCAATAATGGTAACAAACTTTTGTTTTCCCATAAAATGTCCTTGTATTTCGTATCAAGTTCGTATGTAAATCCAAGTTTTGTTTTCTCAATTTGTTCGTTCTCCTTGTTTGTCATGTATCCACGTATCCTTTGTTTATATTTTAGAAAATGAAACCACAGAATAACAATTTTCTGTTCTATATTTTATTTCTTTGTAGGGATTGATTGGAATTGGTCGTTTAACTTCATCAAGCAGAAAGGTATTTATGCAATAAAATTCTGCGTATATGTATGACAATTTCAGTTCAGCGCAAACTTGTTGCATTTACTGTGATGTCCTTCTAAGTTATACCAAGCATGGAACTAAAAGTCATGTAAGGCATGTGCATTTTATTCAACTTGTCAATGCAATGGCTTTAATACTTTAAAACTTCTACAACTATTTATGTTGCATCTACTGATAGAAAAGCTCAATTATTTCAGTTTCAAGGAAATAAACTCATAAAGTGTTTAGGTATGGCTTGTGTTGGACAACTTGTTTCGTCAGTTGTCATTTTTATGCATATGAGGGGATAAGAACGGATGTCATTGTTTGCAATGAAAAACGGAGTTAAAACAGGGAACACACAAACCACATGAATACAACTTCTATAGATTAAACCAAAAATAACGCAGACCTAGCTAAGATGGACGCATTGAGAAGGACACAGGGTCTCCAAGGCCCTGGCCTAAGTTAGTTCGAAACATTGTTAGATTTTGTAAAACTCAGCAGATCAAAGATACGAATGGCAATAGGAATACGCATGGCCTTCTGAGGAAGTACGCTAGGTTGAACAAATCCGGACACATGCAGCTATTGTAAGAGCCTACAGGTCGCAGAGGATATTATTCATCTTCTCTGTGAATGTCAAATTAATTACTCAGAATAGAAGGGAGCACCTTATAAGAAAGATGTTGGCCTCTCAAACAAAACTGAAACCATTTTAGGTAGGGAAATTGAGTGTTTTGGGCGAATTGACTGTGAAGGTTTCAAGGGGATGGCGATGGGCCCCATGTGATGGCAGGTGTACTTTGATTAACTCACACCCTACACAAAATAACCTAGCCTAACTAATAGTTGTACAAGAACTGTGCGTACAAAAATAAATTTTCTGTAGATAAAGAAGTTGGGCTATAAAATTAAACCAAGGATCCTAGGCCCAGTTTATCACATACTGAAACGGTGTTGATTCATACAATTATTTAAAACTATGGACGAATCGAACCATACTTTAACTCTTAAGCCTTCAGTTGATTGCTATAAACAATTTCATCTCGTTATGAAAAAAGTAGGAATTGAGACTAAAATGGTCTTTAAAATCATCCAAAGGGGCATTGTAATTTCTTAATAGTTTTCAAAAATCCTTGTAAGCTACATTTTCTTGTACAACTTGTTCGAAACCAATCACTTTTAATTTATCATCACTCACTACTCCCTTGCAAAAGAGAATTCATCCGTAATCTTCAACTCCAAAAAGAACAACCGAAAATCCCCAAGTTCTTTAGACAGACGAGCATACAAAATTCTACAATCATCCTTGTTAATCCACCTGTAGAAGGTAACAACTTTCAGTGAACCATTTATCACACTTACCCCATTAAATCGCTCAGTCATAAGTGGCGGAGAGTATATTTTTGCTATCGACCACACCAACACTATAATGGCTGGGCATCCTTTATGAAATTCATGGAAAAAGAACGAGAATTAAAAAAAAATCCTTCATAAACACCTTTTTCTCTATAGCAAAAAAAAATAAAGAGATCCTATATCTCTCTCCATATAGTTAAACCCTGACGTGCATAAAAACTTACCCCATCCAATAAAAGCGTACATGGTGAAATAAATATTCTCACTGGAAAATGTCTGCACCACCAACGTGTAAAGGTAGAGTCCTGTAATAGAAGAAGCAAAATATGCATAAAAAGAAAATCCGCAATTTTATGATAGAACATCCTCCAAAGCTGCCGGCAACACCCTTATATTTATTAGATTTATGGTTTGCCAAGGTGGTTTGCATAAAATACCGCTTTCGTATGGCAGATCCGTTTCCTTTGTTGCTAAACTACTTGTATCTATCGTTTGAAAATTTTACTTTTTTCTTTTTTTTTATGTATATCCTACAAATTCTTATTAAATCTCCTCACATCCTTTGCAAAAAATAAGAAGGAAACTTCGTAATTTTATCTTTTATCCAACAGGTTAAAATAATAATAATTTTCTACCGCAACAGGATACCAACAAAATAGCAGACGTTCACATAAATAGGTGAATAAAATAAAAGAATTTCCACTTACCTTCCACAAACATCCAAAAGAAATTTGTTAAATTAAAATAATGAAAGAGTACAACTAAACTTATGCAACTCGGCGTACTAGGATGATCCGTCATCTGGAAGGAATATTTTTAATCAAAAAAAATTTTTTTTAATACGCATGAACTTACAACTTGAAGGAATAGAGTAAGGATCCATAGGAGCGCCGATAAAATGTATGTTAAAAATAAATTCGCATGAATTGTGTTCCGAAGGCATTTTAAGTCTCTAAATTAAAAAAAAAAATTAGAGTCATATTTTTGCTAACTATAGTAAGCAGTTTATACTCACTTAAAATAAAGAAAAACAATTAAGGCTAAGGTTAAAGCTGCTAGACTAAGAAAATACCCCGAACAGTAGATTAGGGTTGGCAACTCAATGCCCGGTGAGAAATCAGGTATCGGCGATGGCGGCTCATGGTGACATTTGTCATAGCTTGTGTAATTGGCCCATGTTCCATTGAGAAAACAAAATCGCGTCGCATTTTCTGAAATTAAGAAATATTTTTAATAAATTATAAGGTTGTAGGAATTTTTCTTTTCGCTTGAATTTGTCTATTTTAATTATGGGATATACTTTGACTGCCTTTTATAAGCGCGACTGGAATTGTTCAAAGTTATTTGTACATAAAAATGGTAAGCCGGATCATCGTATGGTCAAATTGCTTGCTTCAAGAAAGGTTGCTTCCAAATCATCCGACACTTTTTTGATTCTTAAAAATACGCTTTCTATCGCATAACTCTTTCCTTCTAGAGGAGATTTTAGAAAAGCTTTCAAATCCTTCTATCTATTTATCTATCTAATCATAGTAACTAAACTGAACATATTAATTTCAGGCAAGTTGCAATCTGCGCACTTTCTCAGTCAAACATTGCCGTGGTTGGCATAATTATGCACATCGCATGCTTCTCTTTCCAGTGTTGTTCTAAGAGACAGTAACACCAAAATCGAGAGAACTTTTATAGTTTTAATATTTTGTGAGTGATTGTGATTGAGTAGCAGGATTTAGACAAGGCGATGAGCTGCCATGTGACTTCTTCAACATCGTTCTTAAAAGAATAGTGCAAAACTCTAATGCCAACACCAGAGGCAAGATGTTTCAAACGTCCATTTACCCGCGTACGCCGACGACATCGACATAATCAGCAGAACGCAGCGTGATGTCACTGGCGCGTTGATTAGTATTAAGACAGAGGTGGCAAAGATGGATTTGGTGGTCAATGAGGGCAAATAAAAGGTCAACAAGAAAGCACACCCAACACCGACGCACGTCTCGAACTAAATGTCACTATAGGCAGATATAACTTTGAGGTGGTTAGGGACTTTGTCTACCTAGGCTCCGCTATGAACTGAGACAATAATACCAGCGCAGCGCAGAAATTAAACGAAGAATAACTCTTGCCTATTGTTGTCTCTTTGGGCTAAGAAAGCAACTGACAAGCAAAGCCATCCTTCGAACAACTAAAGTGACCCGTTATAAGCCCCTAACCACCCCAATTCTTCCCTATGGCGCAGAGGTATTTTTCTTATTCAATAAGTATTAAGTATATTTGTCGGTGAAGTTAGAAAAAATATGCCAAAAACGGTCCTAAAGAACATTGCAATGAACAACATAGCCTTAAACCTTTTCACTGTCCTACGAAACATTTTAAAAAAAGTTCCACTGAAATCTGTCCAGCATTTTTCGCGCTTTGAGGTAACAAATAAAAAGAAAATTTGTACAGTTATATAATATTACTAGCGGGCTCGGCAAACGTTGTTTTGCCTGCACGTACATTTTTTATTTGACATTTTATTCATTTTTTTTGTTGAGTGTATATTATTTGAAATTTTATTCATGAGCTTATTCTTGCTTTTTAATTTTTTTGTATTGTTGAGTCTTTATTATTTGACAGTTTGTGGAATCGGGTCCAATTGTGAATATAAACCATCCCAAGACCCATTCAAACATATACACAAAATTTCACTAAAATCGGCGCAGCCCTTTAGGAGAAGTACGGTAAAAAACACGGACAGAAGAATCTCTAAATATATACAAAAAAAGTGGAAAAAACTGTTTCCCTCTGTCGCCCGTAATTTTCAACCGATTTTGTTGATTTTTTTTTAAGTGTCGGTAATTACGGTGATTGGGTGATAGGCTAAACAAATTCAAAATCGGACAAAGGGGCGTGGCACCGCTCATAAAGGCGAAGCTGGCGGGGGTTCAGCTAATTTTATATAAATAAAAATGATGACAATGTTGATGATGATTATTAGACCTCTTAAAGGTGCGTGTCAATTTCTTTGTTGGGTATTTAAGCGACCGATTTATTTTGTAATATTTGAAGCAGGAATCTCGAACGCCGTCGTTAAAGATTTTTCCAAAAAACAAAAGATTTAAGGTTAGGAAACGATTTTTTTTAAAACAGCAAAATAATGTTGATTTAATGTGGTAAAATCTACCATCTATGTGCTCACCAACTGTCTAAAATCTATACAAACGAATCTAAATAAAATGTGATAAAGTCCTATAACAATAACAACCACGCAACTATATGAACTAAGATGAAAATAAAATAAAAGTTCTCCAACAATAGTTTGGACCTTTTATTTTCATGAGCTCCACGAAAACTTATTGTGTAAAAATAAAATTCCCTCCAGGAATTATCAAGAGAAGTATCTTCTCGTTCCGATAGGAGCAGCAAGAGAACAAGAAAAAAAAGTCGTGCCGTAGATGGAAGACATTATAGGGATTAATTCATATCTATAATTAAGGCTCGTGTTCGGCGTCTGTCCCTCGAAGCGGTTGCCTTCTGGCCGACATGTGACTCATAAGAAGAAAAATGGACTCGGAACAAAGGACAAAGGACTGCTTTGGTGTCAGTGGGTACAATTATATGGGATTATAACATTTTGCCTTTTGCCATACATTATGTATGATTAATGCACTGAAACAATGACATACTGCGAACGAATTGCTAAATTCCATTTGACATGTGATAATGAAGAACGAACTAAAATTTATCAGCAAATGTGAATAGATGGGGCTTGACGTTAGTTAAGAGGACACGTTTTGCTTAATGCGTGAGTTTAATTGCTCGTAAGGAAAAGTCAATTTGTACGGTAAATAAATGGAGCGAGAAAGTTTCCGTAATAACAAGCTAGCTAGTCATTTTAGGGATTTTCGATTGACGCGAACTGTGAAAATATATGACATCAAATATTCGACGCAAAAGCTATGATATGAGTTGGTTTTATTTTCGGGAAAATTCATAAAATCCTTAAACACAAATTCAATAATTTTTATTGATATTTTATCCTATAGTAAATCCATATCCATACTACTTATAAAATGCAACGTCCGTCTGTTCGTTTCTCCATAACTCCAGAACCATTCGTCCGATTGTCATGATTCTTTTTCTAATTTGTAGATGTGTGGCCAACTTAGTCCGTAGGGTGGGTGAGAATTGCTAAGGAGTAAAGGCGTCGCGGGGAATAAGGGGGGTCTCACGAACCGTTAGCCGTATGAACTTGAAAGTTTGTGTGTTGATAGATAAATCAAAATAATTACATGCCTCATTCATCTTTTTTCAAAATTCGACCTATAAGGGTTAAAAAACGTTTGCACCCTACTTTTCTATTTCGACCTTACTACGCTCAACTTGCCATTATACTCATAAATCTACGTATGTCATTTCAAGAAATGCTTTTATTTCTTAGCCAATACTTCACCGAGTATTTTGAGCTAAAATGTATCTTTCTGGTCCATCCAGAGGGTGAGATATAATAAATTGAAAAAAGATCTTATTTGGTCAAGTGCGAAAAAAATGATTTCTCGATTGCAGTTGTGCTTAGGGGTAGTTTTATATTGCGTTCCCAAAATAGAATATGGTTACTTGCTCGACTGGCATTCAGAATGCACATTGTACGTACATACTCATGTATGGCGTAGTTGAATTTGATGTAGGCAATGGATATGCATTAAACCAACTTAATACGTATAATGTATATATGTATGTACGTCTACGTACATATAAGAGGTTTGTGGTGCGTAAGTGATAGATACATATCTACATATATGAATTTGATATCTGCAGCTATGGAAAGTGTAACGATATGATCGCGTAGTATAAATAATTAGATCATACCTGTGACGAGTTTTTATTTATGTGAAATCTTATGTTCATTGACTTAGGACTTTCGGTTCAGTACAGGTTACGTAAGGACTAAGATGGTGACGGAGGAAGGGTAAAGGGGTGGTAGGGACTAACTCCGGAACTATTTGGCCGATTTTAAAAATTCTTTCAAGATTGTACCGGCTACATCATCCGGATCAGTATAGGTTAGTTAGGGTGTGGATGGGGGAAGGGGAAACGGGGGTATAGGGGCTATCTTCGGAACTACTCGGCCATTGCCAGAGTTCACCTCCGACAGCCACGTCTTTCACATGGACAGCTATATATTAAATGTTCACGTGTGAGCTGTAGGCGTAATTTGTTTATAGCTACTTGCGCCCATTAAATAAATAACATGTAGGTATAGTTTATGAAATGGCATAGCGATCAAATATTTTGTGAGCTTAAAAAGAAGACAAAATATAAACAAGTAAAAGTGTTACCATCGGCCTGGACGATGCTTTGATACCCTCCACTGAATGTACTGGTACAGGTACACGCATGTGTCTAATATTGGTTTTGTACGGGAGGTACCAGAACTACTTGACCGACATAGACAATTTTTTAGTACCAACTTGGCAACGGTAAAATCAAGTCCTCTCATAAAATTTCATTCACCTAAGTCGATTTGTTTGGACGCTATCGTGCTTTCAACAGACAGACAGGCAGACAGACGGACATGGCTAAATCGATTTAGAATGTGATCCTGATTCAGAATATATATATTTTGTAGGGTCTCCGGTGAATCCTTCTTGGCGTTACAAAACGTAATGACAAAGTGAATATACCTTCCTGTGAAGGGTATAACAAACGTGCATTGATAGCTGAAATAAATTTGAATTTAATTTAATAGAAAAGAAACTAGCGGGCGGAGCCGCGGGCGTTGCTAGTTTAAAATAAAAGACAACTGCAGTATTTTTAATAATAATCGTTTTTAGCACTTCATTAGGTCTTTTTAGCTTGTCAACCAGACTGACTCAAACCTGACTCAACTCAAAACTTGGTCTGAAAATAGTACTGGCCATTTCAGGAATCTGGGAGCTTTCAGCGTCAAGCCATAAACCAAAGACTACTTACATCTGCCTAATTCTAAGGTCGATTAATTCGCTAGGCTTTTCATGAAAAAAAAAAAAAAAAAAAATATTTCCCTTTTTCCCGTCGCTAATAATTTGGTGCCCATCCACAAAATTAAAATTTCCAGAACAGGAGAAATTGGTTTTCTCTATTTTTTTATATGGAGTACACAAACCGAGTTTAAAGTCGATCGGATAAAAATGAAATTGTCCCATATAAACTTTGACCCCCTTTTCTTCCTTTTGGAGTTCGAAGTTCCCCAAGAGCTTCTAAGTGCTCATCTTTGGCCATGAAAGGAAATTTGTTTCAAAATATCAGCTTCCTAGAAGTGAAACATTATAAAGCTCGTTAAATAGTTAAAATGATGCTCAGTATTGAGACTCAGGACGAATTTTTCAACATTGAGGTACATTTTACTGAGCGAGGATAACACAAATTACAAAAATTTTTTCCACTTTCTGCGAAACGTTTCAAAAACGTTCTTTCAATTTTTTTCCTTTTGAGGCATTAGAATGTTTTTCATTTGTTCGGAAGTTTTAGTGGTAAAAAAATTTGTTTCAAATGGGAATCAAATTTCTCAGCTTGTTTTATCGTCATGAAAAGTATCTTACAAAAAAGAGAAAAGAGAAGAAAGTGGCAGCAAAGATATATCTCAAGATGGACAGTTTAAGGTTTCGAAAATTTGTCGTCAAACGTTTGTTTTTTCTCGACGGTATTGCACTTTTTTTCCAATGGATAGTTTTTCAAAATTTAATTGCACAATTTTTCTCATGTTTCTGCATTTTGATTCTGCTATTCGTCACCTCACCAACTACAGAAAGAGAAACATTTTATTTTTCCACTTAAAGTGGAACATTTGAGAAACGTTTTGAAAGCAAATAAGAAACAAAATTTATCGTCCACAAAAAAAATTTGAAAATGTGTTGGAAAAATGTTCATTTTGATAAAGAGTTGCTGAAAAGTTTCTAAAATATTTGAAAAATCTTTTTCCAATAGTTTCCTTAATGCTTGTTTGGTGTGGACAAGCCTTGGCAAGCTAATCATACGAGAGTACAACTGTCCTGAAAAGGGTTTATTTATTTATTTCCACCAAGTGCGTTACCAACTCTTCGTTCTCATTCTACCTAAGCTGCATCACCATGAAAGCTATAAAATACCACCCCGTTTCCTGTCGCTTTTTCGTTTCATTGGACTTTAGAATTACTGCCCAATGAGATTGTCGCTTGTTTTTTCATTTCATCGGAGTGCTTATATTACTCCCCAACTAGCTATAAGAAATTTAACTAAAAAAAAACTGTCTGCAAACTTCGTATACTCCTAGAGGTGTGACTCCACAAACCTCAGGTACAACGCTTTAAGCAAATCAATTAAACTGCTTAGGCTGTCATATCATAGCAATCACTAAAAACATTTGAAAAGTGAATCAGAAAATATCAGTCATATTTCTTCTGTCTTTCAACAACAATTTTCTGAATATGCTAGAGCGAGACAATAACTGCATTGGCAAATATTGAGCTAAACTAATGCCATAGTATTTACATTGTGCTTTTATGAAGGTGTTAAATAATGCACTATTAAGTCTACTTCCGTCGATCGGCTTTGTGGGTAATCTACTTCTAAATAGGTGTTGTCTGTTTTATGTCAATGAATCCAAGGCAGCCTTTCGCTTATAGCAAACATTGATAACAAACGACGATGCACTGTATCTAATTACTAATGCCAATATTTGAATAGCTTTTTAAGTTAATCTTTTACATATTCATTGTTTACCAACATTTCAAGTTGCAGTTACCATATATCTGCCTATTGTCTATGTTTAGATATTCTGCCTGTGGTTATATTTACAAGTGTTTTGGTTGTTTTTTTTTTTCAACTGAATGCCCACCGTCTAAAGGAATCCAAAAACAAAATTTATAAAGCTACTCACGTGTGCTATCGTACTGAATGCCTTTGAACTCCTCGAAACACGGTAGTATAGCTAATGTCCCAGGCGGCGTCATTGGCCAACAGAGCACCGAATCAAAGGATATCGGACATCCTACTGCCTGAAAGAACAAAAAACAAAAAGCAATCATTTTGTGTAAAGTTCATTATGGGTAAATGTTTTATTTCCCATCTGCAGCGGATGGGAGAACTTGTTTAAAATAAACATCTGGGCAGGACATTAATTTATCGTTCCTTGCCCGTTACCGTTACCCCATAATTGTATACAGAAGTCAGACAAACAATTCAAAAACAAACGAAAAGGACTTCATCAAATTCATTTACTGCAGCCGAAGGCGGCTTCCTACCAGATGCATTATTCAATTTGTGGTTTTGCTATAGCTTGGGTTGGGTGGATAGAAACTCTCCATAATTAGAAAATTTGGGAAAATTTCTCGTTTTCCCTAAATATGGGAAATCTTTTCGATTCTCGTTGAGTGAATCTGAGAAAAGGTTATTTCAGGCGGTGAATATGAAAAGTTGCTTCATAATTTATTATGCGATGATGAATGTATAGACATTCCACAAAACACAAGTGGGTATTATAATTTATCCTTTGAATGAATGAATTATTAACAGTTAAGTTGTTTTGTGTTGATTTGTGCAGAAAGCTTGGGGAGGATTTTTCAACTTTCGTTGGTTGAGCAAAAATCTAATTTGGTTATGAAAAATTCACCACAATCCGATGAATGGATGCAGTCTTGAAGGAACACATTAGAGAAATTTGAATTTAATAAAAAACGCAGAGGTAAAGTGGCGAAAAAGGACCGAATTATGGAATGGAGTATTTATTGAGGTTTTTCAGACTTTTTGATGGTCCACATTGAATTTTCTTTTTCTTCTAACTGAAGTCAGTAAGCTGTAGATTTAAATGGAATCGCTTTAGATGCGATGTGTGTTGGACTGGTTTCATTAGAGGTATAGAGGTTTCAGAGGGATCGATGTTTGTCAAAAGTGGATTAAATATTTGCACTATTGTATTTTTAGATGAAATAAATAGAATATGACAAGAAATTCATTAAATGTGGCACATCACCCGTTGAAATTGAAATATTTTTGAACTTCAATATGAAAAACAAAAGACCGGAAATAAACATTTTCTAAAAGACTGGATTTTTTTCGTTTTTACGGGACAATTCAAAATTTTTTTAAGTGAAAGGTTGGGTTCTAAATAATGATGCAAGAGTTTCAAGCCTTTGCAGCTAGTGGTGAAAGTCACACAAATCAATTTACTTAGATCCGCTCGTTTGTTTTTTGGTTTCTCTATTTTTCATTTTGTTTTATTTTGGGCTTTTGGAAGAAGGTATTTGTAAATTGTAAAGGTTTCTTTTAAACATAGCCAATTTTTTTAATATAATAGGTTATCTATACAAATTTTTCTAACCAAATCTGACAGAATCTGAAGGCACTAATTCAGCGGCTTGTTTTATGACGCCAATGATAATGACGCTAAAATTCCATGGTCAGCTATAATAGTCAAATTGACCAAAGTAATGACCAATTAGTGCTTGATGAATAGTATCTGAAATTTGTGAAAGCAGAACAGTGGACGCAGTAGCGCAGTGGTTAGTGTGCTGGACTACTGTGCGAGGGATCCCAGGTTCGATCCCCGGAAAAACACAAATTACATCTTAAAGTTTTTTCTACTGCGCCACCTCTCGCGATCGTCTGACAAACATCCGAGAGTATGACTGTCATGAAAAAGCTTCTCAATACAGCCGTTCGGACTCGGCATAAAGTTGTAGGTCCCTTCCATTCGTCCCAAAAATAGAAACTCACACAAAACGAATGGTTGCGAGAAGCTAGGCCTTGGGTGTCACCCGCCTGTTGCGCCACCTATTTATTTATTTTAGAACAGTGGACACGTTTTACACATCATGCGTTTTCGAAACCGTTTAAATTGAATATCGATTGTTAGTGACACCACAGCTAGACATTTAAAGAAGGTAAATATTGAGAAAGCTTTCATTCTTATGCTTAAATTTCTCTCATCTAAAAGCCCCCTTCGGGGAGGTTATAGAATATACACGAGGTAGGCATGCCTTTCGTAAGAGCCGACTAAAATCCTCGACTTAACTTCAACGTAAAACCTGTCAAAAAAAGTATGTAGGACAAATAAATGGATGATTATTACTCCAGGACCAGGTGGTACTCGCGTGGGGCAGTTGCTCAGTGGTTAGTGTGCTGGACTACTGTGCGAGGGAACATCAAAATTACATCTTAAGGTTTTTTCCACCGACACACTTCTCGCGAAGGTCTGACAAACATCCGAGAGTATAACTATCATGAAAAAGCTTCTCAACTCAGCCATTCGGACTCGTCATAAACTTGTAGGTAGGTCCCTTCCATTCGTCCCAAAAATAAAAACTGACACAAGGCGAATGATTATGAGAAGTTAGGCTTATAGTAAAAACGCACCAACTACTTATTCATTTTTTTTTTACTCGCGAAAGTGAAACTCCACCAATGAAATTTTCGACTGCGGTTGGGGCAAGGATTTTCCCTACTGTTCTTTTGATTCGAACAGGCAAAACGGAAAAAGCGGACCCTGTGTGCGCGCCTTTTTGCTGGCAGCTACCTTATGGGTGGAATTGTATGTGCACCAGATCTGGATAAAGCCAGTGCGTTGATCTCCATAGTTTCTTGCATCGTCAGAGAGAGTTCTTTCTGCTGCAGATGGATCCATTGATAGGCGTGCTCCTAGGCGAGGCGTATATTCACCAGTTGCACGCCTTTCTGATGAAAAACTAGCCACACAAAAGCCCTGTCTAAAAGCCGGTTAACAAAAATATTGAGCCCCTCAAAGGTCCCAGCGTAAGTGGTCTGAATTTGGCTGGTGCGAATAAAACTACTGGTAACAAATTACCCATATCCGAGCGAATGAGGAAAGCTTCATACAATTTCTGTCCTGAGGATATGTAAAGGAAAGCTGGCGATGATGAGGAAATGATCGATGCAGAGTGCGAACAATGCAAGAGTCATCTGTAGAATCTGAAGGCGGCAGGAAGTATTCGTTATGAGGAAGTTCATCTCGCAGCAAACCAGTAAATGGCTGAGCAAATTAATACCGAAAGTTCCAACCACAAGGGTACTTTCTTTGTGATCCTTATACATCCATAGAGGACGCGTGCCTTCTGCTGGATTCCGGGGAAACCAAAGAAGTGTTGGCACATCTCTGCACTCAGAATCCTGGCCTCGACAAGACCGGATGTGTAGTCTATTCTCTATTCCCACAAAAAGTGTACAGATAAGAAGAATGAGGAAGATTCTTCTCTTTTTGGGGGCATCCGCATATGCCATGCCCGGACATGTACAAAACATGTAAGAATTTTTCCGTACAAAAATGTCAGCTTCCTAGCTTTTACTGGGTATTGATTAACGTAGCCAGAACAAACGGCTTAAGACTATGAACTTTACTCTAGTAAGGGAGAACATATGACGGGCCTTAATTGGGTGCGAATTCGCCGTAGACAAGTCAGTAGAGACGGAAGGAGGCATAATTGTTTGGTTTCCTGATCAGCACTTAAATAATCACAAGTTGCAAGGCAACCCTTTAGTGGTATGAATTTCCAAAAATTTTAGGGCAGCCAATATTGGATTTATTCACCTACTGCATAATTATATTGTTGTGGGCAAGGTACGAATTCATTATAAATGAATAGCCAAATATAGCTTGAGGTGTGGAAAAAGTGTGAAGCTGTATTCTCAGGATGCCAACGATGTTATTTAGGCCCGAAACACACATGCGATTTCAATCGCGCAGTGATTGCTAGAGCAGACAACTAGTGAAATTACTTTTAGAAAGCCAATCCAATAAATTGATGAATAGCAAATACTCGACTACACCCAGAATTAAATTAAAATGCGGTAAAAATACACGCTAATTCAAATTCGTCCTGACTTACGATAAAATCTTAAAATATGCGATAAACTAAATTCGTGTTGACAATACGCTATCGGGCTATCGGCTTATGTATACGCTACACACTGAGCTTATCGTCTATGGGTGGATTAAGAGCTTAAATAGACAACCAAGTGCTTAATATGAATGCACGATATAATGCGTGAGATTATGAAGGCCCAAGCACTATACTAATCACGCGTATGGTTGGTGTGACAATGTAAACGTGATGTCTTCAAATCCAACTATACGCATGATTCATCATGAGCATCAGCATCAAAGTTGCCTGTCGGAAACTGAAATTCATGTAAAGTCTCTATCACTTAGACAACAATCTATTATTTGGCCCGGGTTTTTTATTTATCCAAGCATTCAAAGTCCAAAAGCCCTATTAAATGGAAATTAACCTCTAATTCTTAGAACCAATTACTCGTATCTCAAGCGACTTCATTTTCACGCATTCGCTGTTTCTTATCAAGCATTGTAAATTAGCTTCTCGGGAGCTTTGCATTTATGATAAAAAAAAATCATAAAAGGAGTGAAGCAGTAAAGTAAAACAAATACCCGAATGCTAAGATGTCCATCACTTTGGCTTAGGTGACATAAAGAGAGGACTTTTTAGCGTTTTTGAAATATTTAATCAAATTCCATGTTTGCTTTTGAATCAAATTTTTACCAACAACTTAAATTATTTACATTGTTTTAAGTTTTAAGAGATAGCTGAAACACTGTAATAAGCGCTATATAAATAGTTCAATTAACGCCCACAAATCCTTTTGAATTCTCCACCGTTTCCCATTTATCCAGCGACTAATTGAAATATTGGCAATTTTCCGCTTGCCATGATAATGGAATTAAAATTCCAAAATTCTTTACTCGAAATTCTTCAATCGAGGTGCGATGGAAAATTGCCAATTTGTTTGTTATTGTTTTGTGGTATAGTGTTTGGCTTGTGCAACAAAAAATGATTTACGATTCGATATTAGGTAGGTACCCTTAAATGTGAATATCGGTACTCTGCTGCACATTCTTATAGCTACTTGCTATACCAATTTTCAATTTATAATTTATTATGGATTTTCAATTAGGGTGTAATAATTGATCACGACCGCATAGGATGATACCGCGAAATTGGCCAATGAAAGCGTGATGGTTTTTGTCCCATTAAATTGTAACCGTAACTAATTTTGAGGGCCGGCTGGTTGTTGGTTTCACAATGGTTAGCCAGTAAAATGGGTATTGTTAACCATGTAGAATAGTCCAATGTACTTATTTGTTGGACCTGCGGGTATGGCGAGTCAAATCGAATTTGGCCAACAACATGTTGCGGTGAAAGAGGGCATATGTTTTGAATACTGAAATTATTAATTCAAGCAATACTGATTATTTAATCAAGTTATTTTCAAATCATAAAAAAAATTATGAAATGAATGATGAATGTATTTGGTGGAGTGTGATAGCTGAGTGGCCTCAACTCCAAAAAATGCGTTTTGCCAAGGTGCGCGGTGGGGTCTAGATCTAGACGAACTATTTGCTCGATTTTCACCGAGACTTATAATTTTCTAACCAAAAACTGACTGTGATGTGAATCATATCTCAAGATAGTACTGATTTATTATTCTTGGACTTTTGATGACATAAGGACTAAAAGGACTAATACTTAGTGGGAAACTATCTCCCAATCGAATTTTCTAGTGCTAAAATAAAGTTTAGTCTAAAAAACTTTACTGCAAAAAAAAAAAAAACATATTTAAACAGTGTTCTCAGTGCTTATCCCGTAGGGGTCTTCGTGTCAGCCATGTTTGCTCAATTATTATGTAGGTAAATTTTTTTTTTTTTTGTTCACTAGTGCTCAAGGGGTTTTTGTTCCCTTATAATGCTAATGCACAGCACGAGTGGAAGGGTTACTAGGGAGGATAGAGAAGAGGTACTGGTGCAGATTGGTTTTAAACAGTTGTGGGTTGTAATGAGAGGGGAAAACCGTGTGAGGCAATGCATTCCACATGCGTGTTGTTCGACTTACAAAAGAATCTCTATATTTTACAGTACGTCCGAAGGTAGGCTTAAGGGTAAACTGATGTGGATTCGATGTGTGACGGGTGTTGCGAAAGAATTGTTGAAGGGGCGGAATGCAGTTAGCTATTTTATCAGAGCATCGGTGGTGAAAATATCGATAAAATAAGGAAAGGCAAGAAACATTTCTGCGATGTTCGAGCGGGTCAATAGACTTCGCTATATTTCTATCAACTATAAGTTTTATCGCGCGCTTTTGGATTCTAGTAGGTGCAATGAAGTTTTTGGTGCACCTGACCAGATATGAGCGTTGTACTCCAGCTTAGGCCGAATAAAAGCCTTGTATATTGAAGCTAAGTCGGAGGATGTAAAGTATTTCTTACACCGATTTAAGAAACCTAGACATTTCGCAGCATTTTTGGCGACTTCGTATATGTGATCATTCCAACGGAGTTTGTCGGTAACACACATACCAAGTATGGAAGGTCGTTCGGTTTCGTCGATGCAAGTCCCTTTCATGGATAATGGGTGAGGGATCAGGTTTCGCTTTAATGATAGAAGGCAGCATTTTGTTTTGGAAGCATTAAATTCCACTCTATTGATTGTACCTTGTACCCCATTTTATCATGCTGTCAAGATCGGAATTTAATGTGTTTAGTATACGTTGCCGTTCCAGTTCCACGGCCGAAGAGCAGGGACGTGAGTCAGGGAACGATTGTGAAAAACTGAGGGTGCTATCATCAGATAAAGATTGTATTGGATTAGAAGTAACAGACAAGAGATCATTGATGAATATGAGAAAGAGTGTCGGAGACAAAACAAAGCCTTGGGAAACACCAGAATTTATATGGTGAATTGGTAGTAGGTAGGTAGGTAGGTAGTTTCTAATCCATAGAAGAAGAGACGCGTCGATCCCATAGGCACGCATTTTCGACAAAAGAGCTTGGTGCCAAACTCTGTCAAATGCTTTCGAAATATCAAGCGCAACAATCTTCGTTTCACCAGAGTGGTGGAGAGATTGGTTCCACTTTTCGGTGAGATAAGTCATCAAATCACCAGTGGACCTGCTGCCATGAAAACTGTATTGCCGGTCATTGAGAAGTTTTCGTGATTCAAGATATTTCATAAGCTGACGGTTTATCAGCGTTTCCATGACCTTGGAAAGAATGGACGTAAGTGCAATGGGTCGGTAGTTGGTGGGTAAAGAAGAATCGCCTTTTTTAGGAACGGGATGGACAAATGCAATTTTCCATTTACTCGGAAAGAGTCCAGAAGAGTAGGACAAGTGGAAAAGTTCAAATGCAAATACATGTCCAAAAGCGTGCCATACTTTATCTTAGAAATAAACCATATTTGTCCATTATCTATTATCTAACTTTTTGAATTTTCTTTGTTACCTCAAAGCGCGAAAATTACTGAACAGATTTCAATGAACATTTTTAAAAATGTTTTTTAAAACTGCGAGAAGGTTTTAGGCTATAATGTTCTTCATTGCAATGCCCTTTAGGTCCGTATTTCACCAAAATATGTTTTTTCTTTTCTGACTTCGTTGCCTATTCTTAAATATGCTTAAAAATAAATAAATAGGTGGCGCAACAGGCGGGTAGACACACAAGGCCTAGCTTTTCGCAACCATTCGTTTGTGTGAGTTTTTTTTTTTTTGGGACGAATGGAAGGGGCCTACAATTGTATGCCGATTCCGAACGGCTGAATTCAGAAGCTTTTTCAGGACAGTCATACTCTCGGATGTTTGTCAGACGTTCGCGAGAGGTGGCGCAGTAGAAAAAACCTTAAGACGTAATTTGTGTTTTTCCGGGGATCGCACCTGGGATCCCTCGCACAGTAGTCCAGTACACTAAAAACTGCCCTACTGCGCCCAATTGTTGTTCTTGACCGTGGTTCTGCTATGTGGTGGTCGGTGCACTGCACATCGAAAAGCACATTCCTTTAAACAGACGCAGTACCTATACTTTTTCCCTGAGAATCGAAAGAAATATTTGCATGTAATATAATCAACAGCGACGAAATGCGCAGATGATTAGTGAGATGAAATGAGACAACTGGAAGTGTGTGGGAGTGGGAATACAAATTTAGTGTGTTTCCCGAGGTTTTCGAATACTCGATTTAAGGTGAGTAATAATTCCTAATTCCTAATGTCGTCTGTCGCAAATGACTGACGACATTTGTCGTGTCGAGTCGTTTGGAATTTGGTATTGCGTAACTGAAACGACTCGAATCGAAGAAACTGCAAACGAATCGAACTGTGTATGAATTGTAAGAGGACTTTCTTTTACCGTCGTCAGCTTCGTCGGTTACTTCCCATACAAAACTAATATCAGATCCGTGGGTGTCCACTTGTACAGTACATACTAACTCGCATGGCATACATTTTGCATAACATTTATGCAGTGGATGGTATCAATTTGAACGGCCCAGATTTAATTTCAATATATTTAGTGGGCGCAGTAGTGCAGTGGTTATTGTGCTGGACTACTGTGGTCTGTGCGAGGAGTCGCAAGTTTGATCCCCGGAAAAACACAAGTTACATCTTAAGGTTTTTTCTACTGCGCCACCTCTCGCAAAGGTCTGACAATCAACCGAGAGTATAATCGTGGATTTACATTACCATGCCACGCAATTTTGCATGACTTCAGAAGAGAAAGATACTTTCAAAGTGTTAGCATTCAAAGCGTCATAAGTTACAAAAAAAAAAAACGTCATGTCTAAGTAGTGATAAGAAAGCATCACTAACAGATGAACCATCAGAAATGTCTAATTCTCTTAATCTCAACGCAGTTAGCTACAAGCATGTATCAGACACAAAAAAAAGAAATTCATTGACTAGCGAAATTTGAAAGTTCAAAGCATCATGGTGCTTCCCTTATCAGGCCATGAGTAAACTTGTTCACCAAAGTCTATATTTATTTTAGTAATTATGTGACAAAAGTAAATACAGACGAAAAAGAATATTTAGCCAAAAAAAAAATTCGCGAAAACTCATTATCCCTGAAACACAAACATCAGTATAATTGAAAAAAAAAAATACTCACATTTGCACTGTCCTTGTGTTCCTTTGCCTGCTGAAGCAGGCATTGCATCTCTGCGCTCTTATTGACGACGGCACGTACAAGCTCGGTGCGCATAAATTCACTACCCTCTGCATCTTCCACTAAGCGCACCAACTCGTTGAGATCTAGATGATCCATTTCAATTAAAATCTTCCGTCGAATAAACGACTGGCACTGGATTTTTGTTCGTACACTCGTTTACAAGTCGCGCTAGGCATCACACTCTATCCAAAGCGGTTAATATCAAAAGGATTCACATTTCCACCAACAATCATAGTTTGCCACTAGGGTGTTTTTTTCTTTTAATTAAAAAATAATATTTATTCGTCCCGAATTGTGTTTATTTTTTGTATATATAGTCTTTCTAGGATATAACACCGAACTGAACGAATTTCTGTTTAATGAAGAAACGGCTGCATAATATACACGCATCCGAATTCAGGCGAAACGCAAATTGGTTTGGTAAACCAGAACGTTATGTGAAGCGCCAGCATCAGAAAGACACAACACCGATACCGTATCTCTAGCTACAATCTTCTAATTTTAATCACACCACAGTTACAGTATCTTGATAAAAATACTACACACATTCATTATTTGTTTTTCCTTTATTTAACTTGTTTCCTTTGTTTTGCGTTCGTGGTTCTCTGAGGCTGTATTTTTCGACATTTTCATTTCCATTTTTTTTTTTTTAATAAAGCAACAGTCGCTATAGCTGAAAGTGAATTAATGGGAAAGAACAACCAGTGAGACCAGCAGGAGGGAGACAACATTGGCAATGTACTATTTTCGTGTAAAAGATATATAGATACATGGAGAAATGTTTGCCATTGTTTACATTGAACCCGGGTAAATATTTCGCGACATGGTATTAAGGTACTGTACTGCAGAGTCGCCGAATCTATGGCTTGTGCTATTTTAACATTTTATGGTCGAGATGGAAACAAGGATGCAGGTAACTACAGTTATAGCTTGAGGGTGGACACGCTGGTCTATTGGATATTGATTGTTGAGGTTTCCATAACATTGCATCAGAGCAGACAAAGGGTGTGTTTTTATTTGCCTTGAATCAGGGAGTGGCGTCGATGTTAATTTTTAATTGCATTTGCGTTGACTATAGAAATGGCTATAGGGTTGCTACAAACACTATGAACTTTTTGGATAAAGCTGGGCACATAACTGACCCAGCACACGGCTGCTTTTATATTCTATCTATACACTATACTCGTGCATAAAATTAGTAAAAATATATCTGTTTGCTATCCACAGGTGGTGTATAGATAGAGATACTTTTTTGTCTCCTATTTTATTATAATTTATGTGGCATGCAATTTTGGCACAGTATGCATAATTATAATTAAATTTATAGGTAGACCAGGAAGGCGTCCTTTCGGGCCGGTTGATTTGGAAGAACAGTGAAATTGGTTTTGGACAATTACTTGGACTTTGGGCAGAGTGGTGCAAACAAATAAAATTAGCTTACAAACAGACCCTAAGTTTGCCTTCCAATGTCAACATGAAGTCGTAATGAGGACCATCATAGTTGCCTCATTTTGGGTAATGTTTACTAAGGAGGACGATTTCTATTTGAGCAAGAAATTTATGAAGATAAAGGGTCCGCCATCTAACGTTTTTTTTTCAACTAGTGCTTATTTCGCGAATGGTAACACTTAGCTCATGTCTGATTTGACAGATAATTAGTTTTATCCTTCCGCTGAACGAATATGGTTGTGTATACGCTTGAACAACGCTGGGGAATATTGCGACATTACTTTGAAAATCATGGTAATGTTGCAGAATGTATGCGAAAATTGCGTACGGATTTTGGAAGAAGAGAAGCACCGTCAGCTCCGTATGTTCGTTATCTTGTGAAAAAAGTGAAAGAAACTGGCATCCTCATCGATAAACCAAAGCGTGAAAAGCCAAAAACAGTGCGTACCCCGAGAAAATTGCTGCTGTGGCAGAAAGTGTGCGTGAAGCGCCATCAACATCAATTCACCGTCGTTCTCAACAATTGAACATTTCGGAGACATCATTGAGACGAATTTTGCATAAGACCTTGGTATGACGCAATACAAAGTCCAATTGGTTCAGGAGTTGAAGCCAACTGACCATCCAATGCGTTTTCGCTTCGCTAAGTGGGCCTGCGATCGACTTAGAGAAGATTCCGATTTTGGCAAAAAAATCATCTTTTCAGATGAAGCTCATTTTGATCTTGGGGGGTATGTAAACAAGCAAAATTGTCGCATTTGGGCCACAGAAAACCCGCACGCATACATTGAAAAGCCGATATACCCAAAAACGAGTCACTGTTTGGTGCGGATTTTGGTCCAGAGGCATAATTGGGCCATTTTTCTTCGAAAATGAGCAAGGAGTGGCCATTACAGTCAATCGCCATCGTTATCGGGCCATGTTGAACGAATTTTTTTCACAAAAATTGAAGAGGAGGATATTGGCAACATTTGGTTTCAACAGGACGGCGCTACGTGCTACACAGCCGAAGCTACACTCGATGTTTTGCGCCCTGTTTTTGAAGATCGCATTATCAGCCGCAGAGCTGATGTCGTTTGGCCACCGCGGAGCTGCGATTTGACACCGTTGGACTATTATTTGTGGGGTGCCGTAAAAGATAAGTGTTTACGCCGACATGCCAGAGACAATTGACGCTTTAAAGGACAATATTCGTGAAGCCATTGGTGAAATACAGCTGCACACAATCGATAATGTGCTTAAAAATTGGACCGATCGTATAGGCTACTGCATGGCCAGCCGAGGCAGACATTTGAATGAAATTATTTTCCATTATTAACCGGAAGGATTGTACTTTAAAAAAAAAAAAAAAGTTATTTGGCGGACCCTTTATTTAATAATCTTGATCGTTTTTGATGCTTCGGTTGGGGTTTAGGTTAGGTTAAGTTAGGTTAGGTCAGTTAGGTTATAGGTTTAGGGTGTAAGTGTATGACAGTGGACTAGGCTGCCGGAGGAACCAACCACTTAATTTTTCCCTACAGAGCCTAAAAATGGTTTAAAGTTTGTTAAAAAATTGTTGAAGATACATTTCAAGATGTTTCTGTGAAATGTAGACCCCCGCAATACCTGCACAAGTTCGTATATACCTATGTTAAAACTAATTTCCTAACGTGCTTCCTAAGAAGACAATGCTCAGAGAGTATCCCTATCGCAGTTTTTAACTTTTATTTGCCGAGTTTTAATAATTTTACATTTTTTTTTCCGACCTACCTTGGGCCAAAAGGCCTTTGAAATCCTGTGGCCTTCTCCGACCCTATAGGTCTCCAATATTTAAAATTTTTCGAGAATGATTCTCTTGTTCACGGCTATTGGTGGTCTTAATTGTTTCAATTTAAGTGGTCCGGTCGCATAGATCCTGCTGAATTTGAGCGATGGCATATATTGAGTTTAATGGCATCGATCGATTGCGGTTTTTCGCATTGAGCTGCGAGTTCAGGCAACCTCACAAGAAATGGTCTAGCGGGGTTAGATATCACGATCTTGGAGATAATCATATACCCTCAAATCGTTCATGCATGTCCATCGCGGCGTCTGCTGTATCTGTATGACACGGTAGCGACGTTTTGCTGGAACCACATGTCGTCTAACTCCATATCGTTCAACTTGGGCCGAAAAAAATCGGTTAGCATCGTTCTGTATGATGGTAATCACCTCACCAACGTCATTTTCAAGAAAAAATACTGAGCAAGGACTGAGAGTGCCGGTCTAAAATCCGCACCAAACTGCTTTTTATGGAGGAATTGCCATCTCATGTGGGTTGGCGTGGTCCCATATGCGCCTCGTCCCTAAGGTCTTCTTCCAAATGGTTCGAAACCCAGTCAGCGAACAAACGGTGTTGTATATGGTCATTATCATTGACTTTGAGCTCGTGGGTCAGTTGGATCTTGAACGGGTATACCCCCAAGTTCCGACGCAAAATTCGCCAAGTTGATGTCTGCACCTCGGGTTCTCCTGTACACTTTCACGGACTGCGGCAATGTTCTTGGCCGATCTGGCGTACCTTTGTAGTAGATGCGGGTTGATTGCTTACAGAACCGGTTGTCTCGAATTTGGCCACCAAACGACTCAATGTCAATTGTGGCTATATGGGCGTACGATTGTGTTTTAAAGTTCACGACGTGGGCGCTTTGCCATGCAGTGACAGAGTCGAATGACAGAGGGAAGTTAACGACACATGACAGGTGATTACACAACTTAATACGGTGACACGATTAAGATGAATGTACTTGTATTTTTTAGTATAGGTTAGGTACTTCTCGCATATTAATTAGGACTGAATCCTATCACTGGCTGATCATCATCTTCATTACTGCTGGTATTTCTGCGATGAATTTTAAATAATAAGGTGTCTTTCAAGACTTCCACTGATCTTCAAAAAACAATAAAAGGTTATTATTCTCTATTTTTACGAAATAGGTCTGTTGCGTGCTGTTGTAAAATCAATATTGTAAATTTGCACGAACAATAACAGTAGGAAAAATGTATCAATCGCGACACGCATGACACTATAGAAAATCGTGTGCGGTCACATTTGGGACGTCGTCAATCTGTGAAGAAAAGTTGGTCATTCAGTCCCAACAACATTGACAGGCAGTTATACAGTGATTGAAATCGTTTATTTGGTCGTGACATTCAAATCGAGTCAACGTGCCCAATACCCTAATGTCACGCCGCATGGCAGGCGATTACAATCCATCAGATGGCTATAACTAGGCTATGTGGCAGCCAAGCTATCGCCCAGTATAATGAGATCGAAAGGGATTGAGAATTGTAACGTACATATGTCTCACTGAAGTAGCTTTGCGGTCACTCTGCCATCGCAGGGAATGCCGTGCATCGTACAACCTAGCTAGAATCCCCTGATGTCATGTTAAACAAATTATTCAATACTATAGACCTCTAGATCTTCTCAAATACATAGTTCACAAGCACCATAAAGATTATGACGGAACCAATCCAAAAATATAAAATTACTTAGGTAGGTATTTCTATTGCAGTCATCACCATTTAATTATAGATGCCATATCTGCATATACGAGTATATATATAGTCATACAAGTGAAGGCCAGGCTAAGTAGAAATAAAACCTCCGCACACTAATCATCATTTCATTTCTCATTCTCCAAAGCAATTAAGGACTTTGAACCACAAATCGATAGGCGTTTTGTTTACGCTTGAAATGTAAAATGATTGTATTTCTGTGTGGATGCGTTGCTCTCACGATAATGCTACAATAATAGATCATTCAGCATCCCAGCTAATAGATATTCATGGGGAAAAACAAACATTTTCGTCAAAGAAAAAAACATTCACTTTGCCGTGTAGCAGTGTGAACTAAACAAACCCTCGTCGAAATGGCTGGCTGGCGGGCGTGAGCTCATCAATCCATCAGAAGAGTGTTCTGTCACAGAATATCGTGTCAATATTTGAAATGAGGTATGAGGATGTGGGTCAAAACGATTTGGTGGCAAGCCAAATTTTAAACAAACCCACACCCCTGAAGGCGTTAATTAAATCCACTTGATAATATCCATAGCCAAGCCATATACCCATCAATGCGATGAAATTACATTTTAGTCAATCGCTTGTGGAATTTACTTGCGTATGCGGTTTGCCTGTGCCCCATCGTGCGTGCAAATCATTGAGCTGTACATTCTTGTTTTCCGAAATCAATTAAATCAATTCAATCCGAAACCACACAACGATAGTCATTAGCTGCGAGGATTCTGCGTGCTTCTCTGTAAGCGGTCACTGGGTGAAACGTGAAAGGTGCTGATAAGTGCCCAAACATTTTCCCATAATCTACACAGTCTACGCCACGCTATTCACATAGCTAGGAATAGTATCTAACGAGTGGTGAGAAAATTGTATTTGTTGGAGGATATTGCAGACGCGTACGAGCTACATATAGACATTCGCACGGGGGGAGAGTGTGTGATTAATGAGAGAAGCCAAATAACGCTTTGGTTAATTGCTAGTTGAAATGAATTGCAAATCTGTTTTAAAGCTTATTAGCGAGTTACGGATCAACCAGAGAATTCGAAATTCTATGGTGTGGTTAATTACCCTATACGCGGGTGTGCGTATACAAGTATCGAATGATAATCGTTTTTTTTTTTTTAAACAAATGAGTGCGATAAGAATGTTTGCACTCTGGGAATGGGTTCACTGAAAAGTTACATGTGACTTACTTCATTCTGGTGAGTGTGACATCTGAATATTTATGCGCGGCGATCTTGAAAGTGAAATTTTAATTATGTGTGTGCCTTCATAATCGTTTAGTAACATTTGGCAATTGAGGGTATTAATAAATCAACCCACGAACAAAATGATATCGAAGGATGGAAGGAAACCTTGTTTTCATTTATACAATTTAACCAGATAATGAAAGTTGTAAAATGTAAAGAATGCACAAGTACAGGTATTTGAGGTAATTGAGCATGGAGCGGTTTATTTGTTGGTGCATTGAACCATTTACATTTCTCTCAATCCTATGCCTGCGATAGTGTTTTTACAAGAGATCTAACTTTCAGTCAGAATTTGACAAAATGCAGATACTTAAACTCTGTATCTTGAAGAGGCTTCAGTTTTGCAGTTTTTTGGAACAATATAGAGCAAAAAATCTTGCTCTGATCTATCCCAAATTATTTTTAAGTTACTATTATTAAAAAAATATCAGTTTCCTCACATAACATCCATTCATTGGCAGTGGGCTGTTTTGGGGGCAGGTGGACCTCAATAAATACGCATCTCCAGATAGCTTGGTGTTTGGCTAACTGCCTTCAGTTGCGTATTCAAAGCTGGTTGAGGACCCTTTATGGACACACCATCTAATATTTCTATATTAATAGATCAGTTTAAACTATTACATTCCCATTTAATCGTTTTTACCAATTCGTCCTGTAAGGGTTCAAAAAACGGGTGCAATTGTTTTTATATTGTCTTGAGTTTTTTTGCTAGAAGAAAATGGGTGAGTTGTTCAGTTCGCAGTTTATTATCGTGGACGAGGAAAAGAATAATAACGACCCAAGGTATCCTGATGATTTGCAGGAGTCCAAAGGAAATATCAGAGAATTTTGGCCAATACACATTGAGGGATTGTAAGGACCAATCCTTTAAAACGAGTTTGGCTAAACATTGCGCCAGTAAATCCGGCCAAGCCACCAACGAACGATTCGACGGAGTCTGTCTGGAAGTATTTCAAACAAATGTTGGTTTTATTATTTATTACTAGCTTTTGCCCGCGGCTTCGCTCGCACAGTCCTTAGGATTTGACACACAGAAATTTCTTCACAGTCATTTTTATAAATATAACGCGCAGGAAACCCACCTAAGAAAGTACATAAGGAGCAGTTAGTATCTCTTAAAATTATGTCTAACGCCCTATTGGTGAAAACACTTCAAAAATATAGATATGATCAATTAGTTTGTGAAGAACGGGAATCTCAACAAAGATCACATTATAGAAGACTGAGCCGCTATCTATGGAGCACAGTATATTTCTGAGTTAGCCAATCCTTAATAATATTCAACACTGCCCAGATCTTCCTACACTGTGCAACATATGCAACCGGAAAGATCGTGAGGATGTGTACCACTCTATAGCAGTATAACCCCATTCTTACAGAATTCCGGTTGAATATCTTTTGAGTAAGTACGATGGAGTTAGATGAAGCGATCAGCCTATTCAACAGCTATGAAGTTTGGACGCATTACAATGTTTCAAATCGATACGACGAACGGTTGGAGAATTAAGAAAAGGACCCCTTAAAAGAGGTCATTGCCAATAACTCGTGCCCCAAGCAAAATTTTCAAAATCGGAAAAATGTTTATTTCTTACAATAGAGTACACAAACCGAGTTTGAAGTCGATCGGATAAAAAATACAAATTTTCCCATACAAACTTAAGCCCCCGCCCTTTGATCCCTTTAGGGGTTGAATTTCGAAAAATCCTTCCTTAGTGTATACCAGGGGTTCCCAATCTTTTTCATACTGTGACTCCCCAGAGAAGTTGAAATAATTTTGCGACGCCCTTGTAAAAGCAGAGATAATGTGAAGTTGATCTTAAAGATAAAGATGATTTTTCGGCCAAAATTGAGGTTCTCTTACAAACGCTCTGAAGCCAAGTCAGCGAACAAACGGCTTTGTCTATGCGCTTAATATTCGACTATTGGATTTCGCTTCGACCTTGCTCTTAGTATTCGTAAAGAGAAACGTAATGCTGTTCCTTTGTTCGGAGTCTTATAGCAGTGTAAAAATAAAACTTGCGACGCCCTTAGAATAGCGCTACGATGCCCCAGAGCGTCGCTTTCTAGAGCAAAGGGTTTAAGCTGGGCGTTGATGATCAGTGAGTGGTAAACTTAATTTTTATATATAAAAAAAAAAATAAATAGGTGGCGCAACAGGCGGGTGACACCGAAGGCCTAGCTTCTCGCAACCATTCGTTTTGTGTGAGTTTCTATTTTTGGGACGAATGGAAGGGACCTACAATTTATATATAGTAATAGATAAATGTGGGAACTATAAGGGACTGCCTAAATAATTCTGTCTATCTACAGGTGCAGCATTTTCTATACAATCTGCCATTCTATCCTCTAGCTGGCATCTCAACCAAATCATTGACAAACTGCAATAATTGAAGAAGCAAAAAGGTGAGCAGATTAGTCTAAATATTGTGCTAGCGATTTACATTTATGGGTATTTATAAGAAAACCCTTGATCCCGGTCAAATTAATATATAAAACAAAAATACGTAAAGGCTACCAATCTATTTAAGTAGTTAATTGCAAACTAACTTGAAAGATACTTTATTTACGTCTTCCCGGATATATCGCAGTTCAATTTGAAATTTAATATTTTTTTAGAGGTAAATACTTCTTATCACAATCTTAGCATAGATTATGGCGCTTCACACAATGAAATTTATTGATCGGATTATACTTAGTTATAGTACTACACTTTGGTATGCATATTACTCGAGTATTATTTTCCCTGAAAGCGTATTCATTAGAAATTCGATTGAACATTTATGCAAACAAGGATATTAAGTGTCTCCTTCATATTTTGCTGGGGATGACAAATATGAATAATTCCATGTATTCCTCAAGTATCCACATCACTGGCAGTGAGTGAAATAAATTCGATACGATTGAGATAATGTTCCCAAGTTTATAAATATTCATAGCCATTGGGAAGACATTGTGTCCGTATTAGGACTTCTTCATTTTTATTCATTTCCTATAGGTGATGCGCTTTGATTGTGATAAATGATAATAAAAATTATCATGCTCTGGGTATATTTCAGAAATAAATCATTAATTTGATATAATGGATCCCTATACAACATGCGAATTCATAAAACTTCAGCCAGAATACCACTTTAATTGTATACAAAAAAAAGAGATAGTTATATCATTCACAGTTCAATTGGATTGCGGTTATTTCAATTACCGTCAATTAAAATGTTTTCCCCAATAAATAAACTTTCCAAATCTATCAGAACGTAAATGTAAATGAAAACAGATTATATTTTACATATGGTTTGTTTAGATATAGAACGATGATCTATATACCTATATACCTCCAGTTAAGTAAATAAAAAAACAGAGCGAAATATTTCCTGTTTATTATTTTAATTACATTTGGAAATGTTTACGATTGGAATTTTGTTCAAAATTTGTTAGTTGAGTGGAATTTTTGATCGAAATGGATTTTATTAATGAATAGCTAGGAGATTATTAAGAATTTAATGGTGAACATAAACTGAAATTTGCTATAATAATGTTTCATAAAATATGTTCTATATTTTAAATATGCGTGGGTACCTACTTATGGTGACCTACCTCACAGAAATGAGTGCTAAAAAGACTAACACCTAAAGCTGTAAAATTTACAAGGCACTTCACAAAATGTGGGCGATATTGGCCGAATGGGTGTGCTACTGCAACAAAAAAAACTTATAATGTGTGGTACAAGATTTCATGTCGTGTCACCTTTCATATAGATCAAGAACATTTGAAATCAAAATAGCAGGAAAATGTGTTGCGCTTGAAGAAGAGGGGAAAATCAGTCCACTTAGCCCCCTAAAACGTTCATTAAACTTTGCAGCTACAGATGTTTCTGGGCATCAGCAATATAAGCATGAGCTCCGATAAAGCCAGCTCCATGTTTTATGACTGAAAAAAAACCAACGTTTGTCCGAGCGCTGTTACAAATAGATATTTTTTAATCCTCAAGATATAAAGATTACTTTTTGGGTTGTTGTCTTGTTGATAGTATAAGTTTTCTATCTTCCGATACGATTCGACGAATTTCGATAATTCCTACCGATATGCAGTTAAATTTCAAGCGATTGCAATTTCCCATGTGCTTTGCTTAACAAGAAGTAGGTAAGCACAAGCTCTTAAGCTTTATCAAAAAAGAGCAGCTTTAATGATAATGAGGATTTCTATTTAGGTATTTGTTGCCCATCTATAGGAGTATAGCGTTAAAATTCGCGGGCGGAGGTTAGACAACTAGACTCTGATATACAAGTGAGTTCGAAACGTCTATTTGTATTTTATACCGTTCCAAAATCTGATATCCATGAACCATACAACAATAAAAAAAAGAAATATATCTTAGCACCTCTTGCAGACATTTGAGCATCAATTGGTATATAGTGTTTTTCTAAGGACTTAAGTCAAGAAGAAAAAAATCTTTATTTACATAACTCAGTTAAATTATTCATAAAGAAAACTTGGAAACATAAAATTATTTAATTAAATAAAAAATATAACAATTATAATGTGTCACAGAAGTAGATAAATATACACCATTAACTGATGTTTTACTTGATTAAGTATATACTTTCCTAAGATGACTTAAGCCCTTATGAGCAACTTATATTTCTAGTTATTTTTATTTCAAAATATGAAGTTAGTATAAATACAAAGGACTTAAGTCAACTTATACCCTTAATACCAAACAATTTTAAAAACTTCTTGACTTATACCATTTGTACAAATTAATTTCTATTCAAAAAAATTATGATAGACTTATGCCGATAGGACCAAACGAAAGAGAAAAAAAAATTGACTTAAGTCCAATAAAATTCCAAAAATGGAGTTTTTTGACTTAACCCCTTTCTATCTGACACCAGAGATTTAAGACCTTATACGCGTGTCAGTTAAATTTGCCGAAATTTATAATTAAATACCAAGGTCACTTCGGAAAATGTGGGCGAGCCCTTTTGAGCACATTTTTCATTACATTCTCACACATTTCACGCGGTATTTCATTAATTTCATCACGAATATTTTATTTGAGTTGCTCAAGCGTTTCTGGTTTGTTTGCATAAACCTTGCTTTTCAGATATTCCCACAAAAAGAAGTCCGGAGCAGTCAAATCAGGCGATCGTGGAGGCCAATCAACATCACCGTTTCTTGAAATAACTTGTTGTGGAAAGAGGTCTCGCAGTAATTACATTGTAATCCTGGCTGTATGCGATGTGGCACCGTCTTGTTGATACCACATGTTAATCAAGCCCAAAGCATGAAGTTGTGGCGTTAAAAAGTTTTCAATCATATCACGATATCGTTCTTTGAAGACCAAGCTCCTGAGCATGGCATCGAATTGAGGTCGATGGATTGTTTTGAACACTTCCTTGAGCAGCAGTACCTAATGTTTTCAGCCGATCTTGCAGTACGCTGTGGTCCATGCTTGGGCCTATCAGCTACAGACCCTCTTTCTTCGAAATCATTCACTATACACGATAAATAGTGCGTTTTGTTGGCACATTGTTTCTCCCAAAAATTTCACGTAACTTTCTCATCGTCACAGTAATCGATGATTGATTTTGATAAAATGTTTAAACGATTAAAACACGTTGGTTTATCAAATATTTTTCCACAATAAATTTGCCACGTGTCTACTTCACGACTGCCTAATAATGTTTACCAAAATGACGGCAAAACAAAGTAGTATACCTTCCCGGCGGACACCCTGTACTAAGTTCCTGAGACGGACGATCCATCCGATAGAAAGATCGCGGCCAAGTTGTGCTTATATTCCGAGTAGCAATCGGTGATTTTGACAATTTTCCACCAGTTGCAGCCTAATTTAGAATCCCCCTACTACCTACCCAAAAGGAGAAATTTAAAAGGGAACGTCTTAGCTTAGCACAAATGCAATTCCCTACCCAGATTCCACAGAGAGCCATTGAGTGAGAAGGCATTAATATTTTTATACCATGAACGCCAATAACCAGTGGTCCCACTCCCAATATCGAATCATTATCAAAGAGTAACCACCAACCGCTTAAAAGAAAATCTCCATGGTATGGTATGATAAATATGATCGCCGAAAAAAAATAACGGAAGATGCACTAAAGTAACATATGGGGCAAGGGTATAGAGCCAAAGGAGAATCGTGACTGTGAGTAGAAAAAAATTGGCCTACGGAGTCTCTTAGACAAACTCAAAAGAATATCAGTGTGTTTTATTAGGAAGCGAATCACCTGGAGACTGGCTTTAAAGCCAAGACGTAGGCTTTTCGAAACAGGAAGAAAATCTAGTCAGGGAGTAGTATGTTCGGCATTGTTCGCTGCTAAATGGGCGTCATATAGACAGGATGATAAGACAAGAAGAAAACCCATATCCAATCTATGAAACACCAGTACCACCGCTTAGTAAAGAAAAAAATTGCTTAGCTATAAAAGGGCTGAAGAGCGTCAAGGATAATCGCTTAGAAGAGAAATGAAGGGCTTTCCAATAAGAGGTGTTATTTTGGTATTCAAAGAAAAATGCCATTTTTTGAAATAAATAATCGGATGTTTATTTCATAATAAAGAGGAAGGTATGAAAAACAACATCAGCCAAATGGCCACCACGAGCACGCTTACAGGACCATATCCTTTTCATGAAATTTTCCATAACCAAATCGCAAAGTGGCTGCTCCTCGATAGCCTCACGAATTTTATCTTTGAGGTCTTGAATCGACGCTGGGCTGTTAGCGACATTGTTGATGATGGTTTTTGTGTTAACTGAACTTTATAAGCCTTAAGACCCAAGTGTTATGCAAAATACAGTGTAATGACGTTTGTGGAATGTCCAATTCCAAAGAACGACGAGGAATGGACCAACCTGGGTTTCCTTCAACAATTTGGGCTACAGTAGCAATATTCTCAGTTGTTCTTGAGCGACGTGCACGGGTTTTATTCTTCACATCACTAACTTGTCCCAACAGCTCGAATTTTTCCACCAATTTCTGTATTGCGGTCCGACAAGGTGTTTCACGACGACCAAAAAATGCTTTAGTTTTGCGCACTGTGACTGCAAGATTTTCACCATTTTTGTAGTGAATTTTAATAATTTCAATGCGTTGTTTAAGCGTGTATCCCATTTTTAGTAATGGCGTAGTTTCTACTTGTCAAATGTCAAAGAATAAAAGCTTCAAAAGTGACAGCTACCAAAATAGCGGGCCATTCACAATAACACCTCTCATTGGAAAACCCTTTATTACACGATGATTTGACTATCAGCTTCATGCTTGAGGTACAAAATATCGAGGCAAAGAAATGTTTAATGTCGAATATAAGATTCTATTCAAGGTACTGTGTGAATGCAACAAGTTGGCATTAGATGGCAGTTTGGCAGGTTGGCAGGCTTCCGGGTCAGTAAATCGAAAACAGACAAACTTTTCATATTAAGACAAGTTCTAGTAAAAATGAACAAATTTTATGGTCTCCATAGTGGAATTCACGACCTCTGTATGCCGATGGCCCAACTTCGGGATTTTAGCAGAGCTTATTCAGATACCTCCTTCCAAAATATTCCGGAAGGATATTTGCTGTCATGATACTTCTTCAATCTCGTTATTGGACAAACTATTATTATTATTATTTTTAATGGCAAAAGGGGACTTAAAATCCTAAAGTAGATACTCAGACTGAAATTTCAACCTATTGATTTAGAAGCTACATGGAACAAATAGCTTGCAGGGCAGGTATCATTGCAACAGGAAAAAGTGCAGCATTGTTGATTAAGTTCCGGTTGCTGATTGCTGAAGCAAAACAGAATTACCTTTTCAAATAATTAAGACAGCCATAGGCCTAATTTTATGCGCATTGCTGATGTCTGATTAATTTATATTTCTAGCTTATTTCTTCTAAATAAAATATTTTTGACCACAATTCCGTTCCAATCGCCCAAAAATAAAATTCACACAAAATGGATGTTGGTTAGGAATTAGATCTAGGATCCTAAATATGGACTTGTTGCGACAACTATTAATATATATTTTATTTGCTAAAAATACGTCCCTTCAATTCGACCTATTTTATAAAACGCCAAACTTAACAAATCACTGATCATCCACGGATAAGCAAAGCACCCTCTTAGCTAGTGTTGCTGAAAACTCACGTTCACTAAACCGTATCGCAGAAGTTCAAATCCCACCGCAAACTATATATTATCATCAATTCTGTGGATTTTCATCGGATTTTCACAGATTGCGAATGTAAAAAGTTTTAATCTCGTTGTTCATCACGCGAGAAAACTTCCGCAATCTGTATTATTTCAGACAAGTGTGTCGGTGGGTGGTGCCGTCCGTCGTACTGAGGAAAAGAACACATTTTCACTTGAGACTACAATTCATATTGATTCGTTTGAATATTCCACACACACACAATCCCACTAGACTAAACAGTATCAGATTTTTTGAGATGAGCATAAATGTATCTTTAAATGGAAAAGTATCTGCAACTCGCCATTGCGATTAGATATATGGGACAAAGTACCCACATAAACTTTAACTGATTGAATTATAACTTATTAAATGAATAAACATTGAGTGTATCTAGTCTGACCACAGGAGGCCGGCAATCTTATGGGGGGATAAGTATAGCATGTATCCGTATGGTCGTATAGCTTTTTGCACAAGTAAATGAACTCGTAAACAATGATTTAGACTTACTTCAAGACAAATTGTTCTAAAACGAGCAAGATTTAGGAGGAAATCATTCAGCAGCTTCATGGCTGTTTTGTATGGAGATCAAGTGAAGGAGTAGTGAATTTAAGTGGAAGATGGTCTTTGTGACTGTTCAGTGTTGATGGTTCATGTGTGTCTTGTTGTTTGTTGTAAAATTTTACATAAATTCAATGCAAAATTCTTGTTCGACTGATACTTTCGAGTGTCTGACTGCGTTTAATGCACGATAGTTTTTTTTCAGAATTTCTAATGTTGACTTCTCAACGCAGGCAACCAGCTTTTCTATTTATTCTTCATCTAACTAAACAACCCTACTCCATGATGTTAGAATCCTCTTGAAAGCTTACCTCACATTTGCTTAGCACTGGTACTTTAATGATGCAATAGCCGAGAGCACAAGTTGAGATATAGGTATACTTCAACAGAACGCATACTCGTACTTGTAACGTGGAAATACTTTGGTACCCCTGTTCTCACAACTTCAATAGTAACTTTATTAGCTGTGCCAATGTTTACGTACAGTCAACTAATTGAGCATTTGTTTGACTTAACATGCATTCGAGTAATGCGCTGCAATCAACATCGAGCAAAACTTCAGGGAGCCAAGTTCTAAGAACTGCAACAACTTTGAATATGTTCAGACGCAACCATCAGGGAGTCAGCTATTTTCATATTCAGAGGAAGCACACTTATTCGCAGAAGGAATAATGTGAAGATACATATTTGAAAATGAAAATTATGCACTTAAGGTGCATGCTGCATGGGTTACAAAATTTCAGTCGAAAGTGTATTTACTCTAAAGTATCTGTGCAAAAATTTAAGGAACTATGATAGGAAAGGGATTTTAAGGAAATTTAAGTAAATGTTTTTAATTCTGACTCACAGAGCGAGCGTAGGTTAGTAGCGTCTTTACTTTTCAACTGTACCTATGGTGATACATTCGGCGGAGGATTTCCTTAATTCTTCGGTACTTATTTTTTCCCTGAAAAATGATTTCTTTCTAATAGATACCGTAAAGGGCCGGGCATTCATATAAAATTATGCTCAGCTGTTTCGCCTTCCTTAAGACATAATCGGCACGTTTTTGGCATCGTTTTTGAAAGGCTGAATAGCTTTTTTGGCCTTACTGAGACAGGGACACAATATGAAATATGTACTCTTATTGCGTTTCCAGCTTTTTATATCCGAATTTTTAGCTGATTTTGCGATAGCACAGAAAAGTTAATTTTTTATGAAAAACAGCTACATAAATACTTAACAGGTTTAGTAACTTGACGTCGTTTCCGATATCGCGAAGCTTTAGCAAAATGAAAATAAATTAAGAATTTAGACCGAAATTATAGATCCATGGTGTTACCAGAGTGGGTGGGCAAAAGCTGGGCAGTTTTACTTACATTATTTTGAAAATAAATCGAATTAATGAGAGGCAAGAAGGGTAACTGAAATGATGAATCTTGATAGATTGGTACAACTGATTGACTCATATCGGACTTCCAAAGCAAGACGAAGTATGGCTGACAGTTCGAAAGTGGAGGCTCATGGTACAGTGGGTGGTATTTCTTCCTTCATTGATATGTGATTAAAGCAATCGCCTGACTTGCGACTGCTCCTCCGTCTGTCATTCGAGCGGGCATGCCATGAGTCACAGGATTGATACTGTACGATTGGGTATCAATCGACGTTGATACGCTCAATAATGGCACGTACATCTGATGAGTACATTTTTATGACGTGAGCCTGAGCTTGTCAAAAATTGACACGATTCCTGACAACTTCTGTAATCATAGCTTAGCGTACAGCTTTGGTTAATTGACGATTTAAAGCAGTTCAACACAACTTCAATTGAATGTTCAAATAGGTAGGTTTTAGTCCATTCAAGAAATGATTTGTCAATCCTATAATCATATATTTTTTAATAAAAGATCTTTATGTCTTAGACTAACAAATGCTTCCAATAACCAGAACCAGAGTACACACTATTGTTCCTCTTAAATAATGGAAGAATTGATTGGGAAGAGCCACCAAATCACCATGAAAACGGTACTGCCAGTCAATGAGAAGTTCTTGTGATTTTAAATATTTCATAACCTAATGCAAGGTTTCACAGTGATAAGTGGTCACTGCATCAAGATTCGATTCCATTTTTATAGTGCAATGTTTAACTATACAACTTAAGTATACACCAAACTGAACACTTAAGTGTTACCTTCTCGTATTTTTGACAGGTGGCAAGTTAGGTTGTATAGCGTAGCGTATGAGTTCACTACAAAGGACTAGAGACCATATTGGCCCCATCGTTTCCCTGGGGAAACTTCACAGTCAACACCTAAACCAATTCGCCCAAAAAATGTATTTCCCTACAGAGCATACAAAATATTTAAATTTTGTTTCGGAGGCCAACCTCCTCCAAGTTGTCGAAGAAGTTGTTTCCTATTCCTATTCCTATCGCAGTAGCTTGAAATTCACAGAGGAGATGAGTAATATCCTCTGCGACGTGTGTTATAGGTCCTCGCAATACCTGTACGTGTTCGTATTTGTTAAACTTAATCTCCTACCGTGCTTCCTGAGAAGACAGTGCTCACTACTTGTAACTTTAAACAACTCTACATCTACACAGATTTTTTCCGATTTAGTTCGGGTCTTTGAGACTCAGCTCTCAACGATTTGAGAAGTTTATTTGATTTTTTTTCGTTTTACAAGTTTAATAAAAAAAGATATTTCTTTTTCCCTATTTTGAGAATCAAATAAAATTTATTTAATACTGTAAAACAAACCGATTTATAAGTGCTGCCAAATTGTTTGTACCATTTGGCGGGAAAATTTGTAAATCGGCTGTGAAACGCAAAAATATAAACCAGACATTTTATTTGTTACACTAATCTCTGCACTGCGAAACCGGGCATAACAGTTTATCAGCCTTTGACCATAAAAAGAATCGCATTTCTTCTTTATTTTCGTAGCTTCCGATTGAACCAACCATAGTAGACTAAGAGCTAGCAACGTTTTTTCTCAAGTCATTTTAGCAAGGCTGTAACTTTGTGAGCTTAGTTCGGGGTGATTACTGAACACAAAAATATATTTCTGGCAGCGCTGGGTTGGTTTATATATTAATGCCATACTCTATAGGTAGTTGCAAAAAATAGCAGAAAAAGCAGACCAAAAAAAAAAAGCTCGCCCATTGAACCAATTTCCATGGCTAGGTAAAGGTACTCATGGCTTCTTAAGTGTAAAATGCTATTCAACACGATATACTGCCACTGCCGCAATGCGACTAAACAAAATTCGCAATTCAACTGAAAGTGAAACCATGACATCCGATTCAAAGAAATTGAACAATTTCGGACGAAACTTCTACGGAGACGTAAATACTGCAAGGACAACATGAACTCGGTCGATGTAAATTACATCTAGCTTCCGTATTACACCATAGGTGTCCTATTTTAATTAAAACCATCGTCACAACAATCCTTCACCCACACAAAGTCGTTAGCTCATATAACTGCCCTCTTGTGGGTGATTTGCTCTAAAAATAGATTCCAGTCAACATAATTAGCTATGTTAGGTTACAACTAGGTACATAGTAATTTCCAAAAATAATTGTCTACAACGTGCGTCGTCTTCCCTTGGTGTTAATTGTAACTGAAAATAGAGTTTATTTAACACCACGCTCTTTATGAATAGTTTAACCGAAATTTGGTCGATAATTAGGTATGTGATGATTAGACAGATACAACTTGTTGATGTCAGACAACTTTATTTACTTGTCGTCATCAAGATGATAAATTTACGTACACTGTATAGTCAAATAGACTTAATTTACTCACTCACTCAGCGAATTCAATAAACAGTTTTATGAGAAACACTTTCAGTACTGTCATCACATCAGCCTTAACTATTTTGGAGGTAGGTACTTATGCTTATCTGGATGATGGATGAAGATTTTTTCTGTTGACATAGAAATACACTTTCGAAATATGTAATTTTTTTTTCTTAAACTCTGTCTCGCGATTTATTAGACGAATTTAAGGAACTTTAAAAATTCAAAAATTATTGTAATATGAAGAACCGGATATTAAAGGCACAGAAAAAAATTAAAGCCTCACCTGTCATAAGTTGTATTACCTACTGATCGTGAATATTTCTACCCAATGCTTATCTATGTGTACGTATTGTAGGTATAGATAATTATTACGACAGTCTACCAACAAATAGGCTAATTGACTATGGTGTCTAACAGAAATAAAAAATATCTAGTCATGATAATTAATATAATGATCGACATTATAGAAGATAAAATCGGCTAATGGCTTAATTACTAGATACCTAGATTTTTGCAACACCGAACAGAATTAATAAAACAAAATCGACTTTGTAAGCCTAAGAGAATAGTATAAATCCGTATCTGCATTACAATATTCTAGTGGACTTAGTATTGTTTTAAAAACATAAATTGAGCGAAGGAATTTAATAAATATGACATTAATAATATATCCAATCTACTACAATAAGACTTCGAAAGAAAATGGAATGTCAATTAGCTGGCACTACAATCCCCGACTCAGTTCATATTAGATAGGTCGCAAAGGTAAGCAATGAATGGGTAAATAATTAGTTTTCAAAAATTGCTACCACCTGTCACAAAAGCTTCAAGTATGACTGATCCTTAGAGAACATATTTTCCCAAAGGCGAATTCGAACGTCTTATGTTTCATAGGTAGGATAAAAATGTGAATATAATATTTTAGAGAAACAGTTTATACTAAAGGCATGGTAAGTTATTTAGGTGACGACAATCGAAGCAAAAAATCCATTGACAGGGCGCTTTATGGTTCAATCTTGTGGAATACAAATAAAATACAAAAATTACTGTACCAAGACGAATTTAAAGCTGCCAAACGACTGACAATAAACTGGGTTCCACTGAGAAAATCTTTAAATTTGTTATCACAGATTTGTCCATGCCCTTGTCTATTGTTATTGATTAACGATAATTTCTTAATCCATAAAAGACCGCAGGCCTAAGTTTTCTAGAAATCGAAGTTTGATGGCGTTGACTTCGAAGGGTAGATACCTACACCAAGTCATCTGTATCTGACGAGAATAATATCCGATGAGTGCGGAACCTGAGCACCATATGCCAGATGTATAAGAATGTAGATCGCACCACCCGCGCCAGAAGACTGCTGAATGTGATATGATAAATTTGTATCTAGTAAAGGCATGCAACCATATTAGTGCTTTGGCCAACTAATAGTGAAACTCGACATTCGATCATATATTTACTTTACATCCGATTTTGTATAGAAAGGCCAAAAGTTCAAGATTGATACCAATACCCATCATATATCTATCGCTTATTATAAACCTCATATGATAAGCTTGAAAGGAAGTGAGCTGTTTTTTGCAATGTCTGGTATTGGTATTTTTCGTTCGCAAAACTCATTCAATCACTTAGGAAAACGAAGCATTCGCTGCTCCGTCAATGTCGAAAAAGACACCAAAGAAACATTCATATATGACGTAGCATTTACATGCAGTTTCTTCAACGTGATGGAAAATTTTGTAAAATCCTCAGGTCAAAACTCAAGGAGGCTAGAACTTAATCTTTACATATAATAAAACTGTAGGCATTTTCTTTGTCAGCTAAAAACTCGAAAACTACTGGACAGATTTCGATGAAACTTTTTTTAAACGTTCCTTAAGACTGTGAGACTGCTATAGGCTATGTCGTTTATAGCCACGTCCTTAGGAACAGTTTTTAGCCAAAATGTATTTTTTGAAGTTAAAATATATACATACACATATACCTTGCTACGAATGGATGTTTATACTTTTGCGATCGTCAAACAACCACATTCGATAAGGGTTGATTTGTTTTCGCAGTGAGTGCTATGGTCAGTTGTATATTATGTAGGTATGTATATTATGATTGTATGTCCGATTAAGGATGGGGATGGGGTGAGTCGTGCGTGCTGCAGAATGGCATGGGGTATATTAATCAGAGGTAAGAGAGACTGAGATACCCATCTTCGACCTATTTACAGTTATTTGCCTACAAGCTGCAATTTTACGCTCTCAATAATTTTAGGTGCGCTAGTATTATTGTATCTAGCAAATTCTGACATATATGACAACCGACTTCTGTCAAACCAAATTCCCCACATTTTTTTTGTTCAATTTTACACGGATAGGAATTGACGTACACGGATAGAAAAACAAAATGGCGGATTTCTGGCAAAAATTGAGGGGACCAGCGGCAAGAGGATTGCGAGTTGGGTATCTCAGTCTCCCTTACCTCTGATATTACTAATCTCCATAAGAGAAGAGACGTATAATACAAAACAGGTTTCATTTCACAATTTCATTCGATGTGTGGTATGGTAACAGTGTAGGGTTGGGGTAGGTATAGTTGTTTGGATTCCATAGGAAGAGGTAAAACAAAGGAAAGGAAATGCAGTATTACAAATAAGTATAGGAAGATCTAGGAGAGGGAGGAATTTTCTTTTTCTCCTAAAAGCGTAAAAACTACTGGACAGATTTCAATGAAACACTCAAAGTGTAATTTTAAATGAAAAAAATATAATTTTGTGCGAGCGGGCAAGGCGAGCACGGGTCCAGCTAGTATATAATATCTACAAAAACCGAGATACAAATAGGTAGCAACGACTACGCCAGAGTGTTACGATTGAAAACCAAAACTTTAGGGTAGGCAGTGAAAGAATTCGTCTATCTAAAGGATGTGTAATCAAGACTGCCATTACAACGGAGACCAAACGTAAAAATAAAATTCGTCAATCGAAGACAACTACTTAGCGCGGCCTTATCGAGCGTGTCTTTGGCTACATAAGACCAAAATCATAATGCAGAGGCACGAGCTTTTTCAAAGGGAAAGGAAAGCGGACATGGAATTTTCGAGAGATATTTTTTTTAAGTTCCCAAATGCGTTTACAGTTTACGGAGAACGAGATATAGCTGTACAGCAATACCTAATTGGCCAAAAAGATTCATGTAAAAGGATTAAGTCATTTTGAAAAGAATCCATTCCTAAAAGATTACGAAGAAGGCGATGACCTCATCTTGCATGCGCAACTATAGGATGGCCTTAGTCAACTCGGTGTACGCAACTGGAGGCAGCAATCTAAGAACCCTGTTAAATGGAGAGGCTTGCTAATTGAGCTATTATAGTTAACCCCTAATTGTATCGCTATTAAAAAAGGAGTAAAGTATACAGATACGTTTTGATCTACCTCGAGAAAACTACATAATCTGTAACATAGGAAAAAAAAGTCAGATTGGCAAACAGGCCTAGGGAGTTCCGAATACTTAAAAAGTATAAAATGGGCTATACAACCTGTCCAAATCTCCAAAGTCGGAGATGGACGCAGAAACTCTAAGTAAGTCTTAGTAAGAACAATCTACGACTGGTTTCCCAATGGAACAATGCATACTCAGTGAACACTGGATCCAAATAGGTATAGCAGATTCAAGTTCCAAGTCAACACCCGCTACTATTTTAAGGTTGCCTTCTTTGAGACCGTGTATGTATGGAGAGCTAATATATAGAGCTATGTCGAGTTTAGATGTGAGAAAAGACCTTAGACAGGGCGACACGGTATCACGTGAGGTCTTTAATATGGTAATAAGAGTTGTACCAAACTCACAGGTCATCTCCGGAGATCTTTCAAAATTCTACATTAATAAGATTGATGTATCGGGAGAACCCTTGGCGACCCAAGCATTGAAAAAAAGAGGCGACGATACGTCTAGCGGTAAATAATTACAACACGAAATATATACTATCCACAAAAAAGGACATTCAACATCGCCATCTTGAGGAGAACGTCCTAAAGGACAGATATAATTTTGAGATAGTGAAAAAATTTGTTTAGTGTGCGCAACTGAATGCAGCTAATCTTGGTTCCATCTGCCTGGAGAGGATCGTTCGTTAAGGGCAAGATTGACCGGGATTGCAGCACCATCGAAGGTAAGAAAAATTTGACGCCAAAAAATTTGGGCCTTAAAAGAATTTTCACAAATCACACCTTCACATGAGGACACATCTCGAAAAAGAGTTTACAAAGACTTTGTACCAAAACCACAGGGGTGCGTTCTGGTTTGTATGCTAGTACAAACAATTATATTTTAGTACCACATGAAGTTATTTAGAGTACATACGCGCAGGTTCAATTCGTTATCACATCACACTACCATATAAAGATAGAGATGAATGTTTCATTGTAGGATGTAAGCTCTGTAGCCACTGAAAGGATTGCAAATTTTCTTTCACTAAGGAAGAGCTACGGGACAGAGTACTGCGATATGCTATTTTTAATTGTACAAAGAGGCGTGACACTTTCCATACAAAAAAATGGAGCGAGTCATCCAAATGTCAGAAACACTCAAATTAAATTTATGACAGCTTTAGCTTTGCAATTTGGTAAATACAAGTTCTTTGCCTGCTTAAAGCATTTATTAAAACTGTGAGCAGGATCAGTCAAAGGAACTTGGCAATTCCCATACATATATAAGAAAACACTGCGACTCTCATTAGAACTAAAGTTATAAAATTTGAAACTATAGATAAGGTACTTACATTCAAGCATATTTCATCAATACAATTCCTTGGCACGGGCAAAGCCGGGCGGGTACAGGTAGTTTTTAATAAAGAAAAAAATATCATTAATAATGTTGAATCATTTGAAACTGGTTGGTGCCCCATTAACTCTCAGCTTCTTTTTGGCTTTTTTGAATTGACAAGTGAAACAATATATGCTAGGGCCTTGAACTTTGGCCTTAGTGGATCAGCGTTTGTGTCATAGATCCCAGAATGCTTATGATCATGAGTTCTTTCAATTTGAAACTACCAACTGCACATTTTAAAAGAAGACATTTTCTCAACTAGCAAACAACGAGTGCAAAAACAAATGCGTTTTAAATTGAAACAAATTTATTTAACATTGTAAAATTAATTTTCATCTTTGTCATTGTTTGCGGTGAAGATTTTATTCAATTACGTCGTTAAGACTTCCCCGTATCAATTAAAAAAAAGTGTCCACTGTCGTAAATGAATATGAACTACCCTCCTCATCTCGCATGCAAGTACGTCTGGTTTTGTACCCATACCTACTTTGGTTGGAGTACAAACTTCAACTCAACTGGTCAATATTGCAAAATCCTCTCACAACAGCCACCGACACCGACCCCCAATTGAAGTAGGTATCTACGGACTTGTGTTGTATGTGGCTCTGTGGGAATGCTTCGCATATAAATCCAAGCTATTTGATTTATAATCCTGTCATATGTGGGTAGGTATGGTATAGCAAATATTTAAAAATTCACAGTCAAAAACACTCAAACTCAAAGAAATGACGTGCACACACAAGTGGGTTTATATCTATTTTTTTTTAATTGCATAAAATATATAGAGAGAGAGCACAAATGGGAACACATCTGCAAGATATATACATAGATATATAATGAATTGGGGTACACAAAAACAACAAAAGGACATGCCAGTTTAGATGTTTGCTCTTCCTCAAACCTGCGAGTCCTGCGACTACCGGATGTTCGTTAAAAATGTATCTTCGATCCCGATTCCGTTTTAAATAAACACAAACTCATCAAAAATATTCATTCAGTTGGTTAATTTATTCATTAGATTCCGTATTTTGTATTTTTGCAGCCACTCAACCGGATAAATGGTTGCATTATACAAAGACTGCAAAATTATAATGATGGTTTGTAATCGAATGGAAAGTATCTCAATGTAAATAGAGGAACAAAATACCGCACCCACCACTCTTGGCTGTAATCACTTCAAACACTTTACGGATTTTGTTTTCACACAACTCCGGATAGCGAGAGATATTTGAATTAAAATCAGCAGATGCAGCGCAAATGCATCTACGATCTGGAATTTGTCAGGCAACGAACTTCACTGGTAAACAATCACGTTTGTGTAGATAAATAGCAATCGCAAGACGAAAATCGGCTTAAATTGAATTTGTTAAAATTATTTACATTAAATTAAATTTTAACGGACAAAAAGACAATGCCGCCACAAATACCACGCCGTCAACGAAGGAAGCATCTGCGAAAAACAAAAGTATCTGCATCAGTATTTCGTTATCTAATGAATTCATTTTCGTTCTGTGTCGGTGATTGGATTCAAAGCTCTTTTTTCGTTTATACCAGCACCAGCGCCAATGAGACTGAGAGTATCTCGCTCAGTGGATCTCCGATGCGGTATGGAAATGAAAGCTTACCCTTACATCCACTAGAGGAGAGAACGCTTTGTTTGGGTTCGTCTTCGTCTTATCTGTTACGAAGTGGTCTTGTGGAACCTATTTAATTGTTTGAGATTTTATCTTGTACGTAGATTACTTGCAGATTTGATTTGTTTTTTTTTTTTTTGTGAACAATGGGGGATAAGAGGAGACGAATAATTTCTCTTTATGGTTGTTGTTGATGTGTTTTTGAGATTTGATACTGCGCCAAAAATGCCGGTGTTTACTGTGAAATTTTGTCTTGTGATAAATGCTGATAAAGGCGCCAAAAAGAGGTGAAACGGGTTGTAGATGAGCAACTGGTGGGTTGAAATAAACTTCCTTCTATGGCAAAAGTGAGCAATAGGAAGCGATTTTGTTTAACTCCAAATGTGGGAAAGAGGGAAAATTCAGATACTGATCTATAAATAAGAAATAAAAAAGTATGTCATCGTTGTAATATCAACGTCATCCGGATCAGTGTGGGGTACTAACGGTGAGAAGGGGGAGCGGTAAAGGAGGGTAGTAGCTAATACTCGACCGATTTTAAAACTTTTTCCCAGAGGTATAATGGTGACACCTTCCGGATCATGATCATAGATCTAGGAAAAAAAATCGAACCGATTGCGTTAAAGTCTTGAGCAGAGTGGCGACGACCGACGTAGTATTTTTCAGGTGCCTTGCCTCTAGTCTTGTGCCACTTGTACTTGTCTCGAACAATTTCCCACTTGTACTTGTCTCCAACAAGTTTAATTTTTGAGTGGTAAGCGGGTGGCGTCGACGTGGTATTGTACAGGCATAATACCTTGTAGAGGTATCACGTACAACTGCATATTTTTGTTTACTCGGAAACTAAAAACATGAGAGACTATTCTTGGTCATAAGACGTCTTAATTGCCGTCTTATGACCAAGAATAGTCTCTCATGTTTTTAGTTTCCGAGTAAACAAAAATATGCAGTTGTACGTGATACCTCTACAAGGTATTATGATGAATCGATTGCATACTATACGTTGTTTGCCACTTGAGGGTGCGTTAAATCACTTTCATACCAATTCACCGCCTCTCCACTTCCACGCCACTGGAAGTGATCCGAGTCAATTTGTTATGAATTATAATAGCTACCCTTAATGTAATTATGATAAAGTAGGTAAGCAGTATTTTTCACATGCGCCTAAATGTAGGCTTTTTTATTGTGCTATGTGATAAGGGTGAGACATCTGTAGTTATTTTTGATAAAAATTATTGTTTTGACAGCTTCTCCGCGCTCAAAAAAGTGTCAGTAAAACAGAATTAAGTCGTCGGGGTACGAGTATGAGGCCTTGTTCTAGAACTGCGTTTCCAAGTATGTATTGCAAATTGCTGTGCTATACTAATTTCGGATATTCGATCGTCCAGGCCGATGATAACACTTTTGCTTGTTTGATTTCCGCTTCACACAGAGATAGAATTTCGATTGAGGGAAGGCAAAATATTTTCTTTTCTTTGAATGAGCACATTATTGTTATTGTTGTAACGGAGATAATTTAAAAGTATTATTTTACATATTTTAAAAAAAGTTTTTTGAAATTATTATTATTATTTTCGACACATCTTTGAATGGTAAGCTTCAATTTGGTAAAAAAAAAAATAGAAATTGTTTACATTAAGTAGGTTTTAAATATATACCACAAGAAAATGTCTCGGCGATTAATATAAAAATGGATGACATCCGAACTCTGAACATTATAACTGTATTCGTAAGAAAATTCCTCTCTTTTTGGGTAGCAAAAATGTACATGTATCATCAATATATCTGAGACCGTACGGGTTCTGGTCTGATTAGGGTTGCCAGAAATCATTTGAAGAAAGTATTTATCGAATATGAAAATCCCGGACTTTCTTGGACAAAAAGGGATCTAAAAATAGTACAAAACAAGGACCAAAATGCGCGCACTATTTGTTACAATAATATTTTTAACTTTCTCGTATACGTAGTATTTAAGAGAAAGATATTGTTTTCGTACAAAATTTCGAACTCGAGATTTTGATCAATTCTGATATTACGATGATAGGGGACCTCAAAAAAGTGGGCCTCGCAATTCTGTCTGTCCGTATGTCTGTCTGTCCCACCCCTGGGGAATCTAAACGCTTGGACGGATTTGCTTCAAACTTCGTATTTAGAGTTTGTAGGCTTCCCGCTCGGGACGTTTCTTTTTTTTATTCTAGCCCTAATATTATTAACGGTACCTCCCATATAAACATTTTACGAAATATGCCTAAATTTAGATTTTTTCGAAAACGGCTCTAACGATTTGAACGAAAATTGATCGTTAAGTTAATGTAGGCATGCTTAATATGACTGCATACCCAGTTTTTCGCTAAAAAGTCCAGCAACGGCAGTTTTGAAAATAGGCTTTTCTCGAAAACGGTAAAAACGATTTAAAAAAAAAACTTATTTTTAAGGTACTATTGTCATTCTTAACTTGATAGCGAACTCAGTTTTTCCCTAAAAAGACTGCGTCCTTTGATATCCACCCAAATTCGTAATAAAAGTACTTTAAAAAAACTGCTCATATCTCAAAAACGCAATTTTCGATTATGATAAAAATGCTACTTTCAGGTAATGCTTAAATCCGAAGTAATACCATTTGCTCAGTTTTGAGCTAAACAGTTGGAAAACAGTGTTTTTTTTAACCATGAATGCGTCCTTCGATTTCCACCCCAATCGCTAACAACGGTACTTTAAAAACTACACATATCTCGAAAACGCCATTTTCGATTTGGTTAAAAATGGAACTGCTAGGTAATGTTTATATCCTGAAGAATACGTCGTACTCAGTTTTCAGCTAAACAGTTTAATAACAGTGCTTTTCGAATCCAAATTGTAACATTTGTCAGCATAATTTTACAAAAAACCGTGCGACCCAGTCGGGCACATTTTTTAGGTATAAGAAGCAACTTCATGCTTTAAGGCCGCGTGTCAAGTGCGCTGAATAATAGTATTCTGTGCTTATTTTCTGATACATATGAAAGTCTTGAAAAAAGAAGTTCATTGAACTCATCTTAAAATGGAGATAATATTTTATTAGCCAGATACTCCATATTTTACCAATTTCCACTCAGTTTCTGGGATTCTGGAAATTTTGCTTGTGACCCGAGTTATTGACGACAAAATATATTTCGTATTTTACAAAGAAAAATATTGGGTTATTACGTGAAGTGGAATTTACGAATATTGGTAAAAGTTTTTGTCATTGAAAACAACCCAAAACAAAAAAAAAATGTTATATTTTCGTTGGATTTTTTACAAATATACACAAATCCAGCCAAAAATAGTCAAATAGTTGTTCTAATAAACATAGCATCCCAACAACAATGTCCAACAGAGCCTGCTTTAAATTTCACTGAGAAATTTTCGACTATAACTGCCTTGCCTTGCCACCAATAAAAAACTGTCGTGAAACTAAAAATAATTTGTAGCCAAGCCATACACTTTGGTTATAATTGCAATTATATCTTTTTCGAACAGCTGATAGTCTCTTAAGATTTTATTCTCGAAATCTTAAAGCGAAAAATTTATAACACATATAGGAATTTGGAATTTTAACAAACTTTGCACATGCTTGGAAAATCTCTGTCATAATAATATAAAAGTGTTGTAGATGGTACATATTTATCTGCACTATTACTTGGATTTAAAGATCTCCTATATTGGCATTAATGCAAAGTGTGTTCACTAAAAATGGGAACGTTCAAAGCTCTAGTTTGCTATGTGAAAGGTTAATTGATTTAATTTTCCTATTTTTAATTAAATTTTTCCTTATAGATAAACTCTGTTTTATGCCTTTCAGTTATTGGGAAACCATACTATTTAGTAGGTAATTCAGGATTAGCAATGCCTGCACGTGCACCTTGTTCATATTCATCCATAGCTTCTATTATAACATTGTTTATCAAATACTTCACTTCCAGTGCAAACACAAAGTCAACATGAGTCCAAACGTCAATTGGTATATTGTAGAGCAAATCCACTTTCGGTAACAGCTCGGCCAGTCGGAGAACATCAACAACATGCGCAAATACATCGTTATTCCCATAGTAAAGTCTAACCCCAGTGGAAATATTTTCCAATGCATAATCTGGTGGAAACGATTGGCCATATTCATCTTGATTCCTCCGCTCCCCAAAGTCGAATTTCCGGAAGTGACCCGACTGTAATTGTTGTAAATAATGAATTCCTTGACAGATCGACGAGCCTGCAGGATGCGTTGCAAATATGTCCGGTACTAATGTCTGTCATAGATACGCACAATTGTACTATTATAGTTAACTGGATGGGATTAGTTGCATACTCACATAATTTAGATGTTTGGAGTCCCAACCGGCTATTAAAAACATTGGGTTTGCACACAAAGGTTGAACAATTTGTTGAACAAACTTGTGACTCTATATACGAGAATATCTCGAGGTAGGGTAGAATTTCAAAACATTGGAATGGTATCGGTCCGCTGAACAATTTCGGATCGCCTAATATCGGCGCAAGTAACCGAACTGGACTTTGCAAATGCTCCGTAAATGCAACCGGTGCCAACATGTGTGAAGTTTTGAAAACATCATTGTAACGTGGAATGGTTGAAGTCAGAACGAAGAACATAGTTGTGCCTTGCGAGTGTCCCACATAGTGGAGACCTGTCTCACCGGTTGTGGATAGTATGTGGTCTATCATTGCAGGTAAATCGTAGAGCCCCATCTCATTCCAACTAAAATTCCAAAATTTCGGCGAAATACGCGGTATATCCAAGTTTTTCTTCGAGTAGGTATTTCCGCGAACATTACCCAACCAGACATCATAGCCCGCATCGGCGAGGTTGTATGCAAGTGCGTCATTCGGTCCATTTAGAAGAAAAATATCGGATGAGCTTAGAAATCCATGTTGGACGAGTACAGCCGCTTTCGTTGCATTCTGATTTTGCAATGTCGGTGAAAATGGAATGCGGAACAGGGTCAAAACGTATTTGTCTGATGTCACCACAGTATGGATTTCCACTGGATATCCATCTCTAATGATACGTTCATCCTCAAAGTGGTATTACCTGTGATTAGGGTGTAATTGTTATATGTGAATTTTCTAACTTACAGAGCTCAGTACTCCTACAGCCGTAGCTGTGCCAGAAATAGTAAGTGCATAAGTGATTAATATAAACTTCATTTTTGATCACAGACTTGGCTATAACTGGCCTATATAAGGGCAAAGGGACTGCTCTTATAGAACAAATTCAAAATGTATATTTTTTAATTGTTAAAGATTCACGTGATGGATTACAAAAAAACAACACTAATTGGCGTAAGTAATATTTAATATTTTAAAATTATTAATAATTGTTAGCGTTTTATAATTTTTTTAAAATTAGTGTGCCCAGCTCTACAGTGTTTTTAAATTAATATTTTATTACATTCCTATTACATCTCAGAATGTACTTTGTTTCACATGGTGGTTGGGTGTGTATGAATCGGGAAGACGCTGATTGGGATCAACCGGGCGGTGCCCAGCTGTTATAAATTTTCATACATATCGATTGTGCTTATTTTGCCTCCCAGTGATAACCACCGGATACTGGTCTGCCCATCCAGGCGTGACTTTATGAACTTATAAGTGCGAGTGTTAAACATGAAGAAAATAGCAACACTATAAAGCTCTGTCGGAAAGACTTACTGAACGAGTCTCAGAAGTCTTACATGAGCTTCTCAGAAAGAGGACGTACGGCGGATGAATTCATTAGACTGAATCAACGGTGTCGTCAACAGTCAAGATAACAGTTACCTTACTTGAGCTACTTCGACATATTTGGAGCTAAGGTCAGTGAGGATTTTTCAGGACTAGTCAGGGTCCTGAAACAGAGATGGTGGCGGATGAACCCTTTATGGGCGAACGGCAGCTCTCACATCCCCGAATTGGGTTACTGACACCGGAGAAATCCGGCCCCTTTTATCCAAGGGGCCCAACAAAGGCCGAAAAGGCCCTCCATGTTGGGGTTGTACGCCGGGGTAACTATCCGACTTCGGAAAACCAACCCAGTTTCAAAATGACAACAAGCCTCGGATACGAATGATTTTACTGTTGATAAATCTGCCAAACGAATAAAGGATAACGAATTTCTGATCAGCACGTGAAATGTTAGGTCCCTTTACAGACTCCGTGCAGCCGAACAGCTGCGGAGGTCCTGAACTTACCTATAAAGAGCACACCTAACCGCAGAGAGGCACTATGTCATTCAAAAGTCCGTCCGTTTATTCCCAAATAAACCAATTTGCCCACCAAAATTCTTCTTTTCCTATACAAATCAAATTAGCCGCTTTCAAAACAATGACATTAAAAAAGGCGGGAACTTTTGTTATTTTGAGAGCATTCATGTGTTAAACTCATATAAGATCGGCGGGCATTCGATTCCTCTAATTTTGTAGTAAAAATGGAAAAGACTGACAAAATGCCTGTGGTGGGGATGAATTCTCTCTCAAAGAGAAAAACTCACGAAAACGTTATAGGGAGCGCTTTTGTAGTAATCATAAAAAATTTCAGATGCATTTTGTTTTTCCATAAATTGCGTGTGAGCAGGTATGAATCCAAAAGTATATGGAAGAGTTTTTACTGACTGAACTACATGCATTTGAGAAGAAATAAAAAAGCTTCACTCCGATACCATTTCCTTACCAATTTGCATCTCATATCGAAGGAAATCAAAAGACAATAATGCAAATAGTCATTGCACGCGTTTCAAATCAAATTTCAAATCATCTGTCAATTTTCAGGCGACTGGCAGCTGTTTCAATTCTTACTCAAAGAAAATTGTTGAGAAAAATTAGTAAGATTCTCAATCTCAGACTCTCAGTGGAGGGAAGGCGCTCTCTTTTACGAATTTTTCAAGTTAAGAAACGACTAACGACATTGAGTAAAAATGCGTAAGAATTCGTAAAAAAATAGTTAAAATTTCTAAGATTTAAAAGTAAAGTACCTACCAGATCTATAGTGTTGCAATAATTCTTGCAAAGAAAACATCTTTGTTTCTTTTTTTTTTGTTTAAATTCAAATACATCGCTGTGACGTTATTATTATACCCTCCACAGGACGGTACCTATATTCTCTTTGCCATTACATTTGTAACGTCAAGAAGGAATCACCGGAGACCCCATGAAGTGTATATTTTCTGAATCTAGATCAAATTCTGAATCGATTTAGCCATGTCCGTCTGTCTATCTGCCGACTATCTTTCTCTCTGTCCGACTGATTGTCTGTCTTGTTTGTGGAAAACACGATAGCGTCCAAACGAATCGACCCGGACGAACGAAATTTTGTGAGAGGACTTCTTTCTACGGTCGTCAGGTTGGTTTTAAAAATGGGCTATAAAATTGTTTTCTTTTGGTTATTTGATTTAATTTTCCTATACCGCATATGACAATGACATGACAATTTTAAGTTTTCTTATAAATTAAATCTGCGTTGTTGGTGTCGTCTAAACTATTTTAATAATTCATATTCATCCATAGCTTCTATTATAACATTGTTTATGAAATACTTCACTTCCAGTGCGAACATAAAGTCCAAATGAGTCCAAGCCTCAATTGGTATCTTGTAGAGCAAATCCACTTTTGGTAACAGCTCGGCCAGTCGGAGAACATCAACCACAGTTGCAAAGATATCGTTATTCCCATAGTAAAGTCTAACCCCAGTGGAAATATTTTCCAATGCATAATCTGGTGGAAATGACTGGCCATATTCATCTTGATTCCTCCGCTCCCCAAAGTCGAATTTCCGGAAGTGACCCGACTGTGTTTCTTGTCCGAAATGAATTAATTGACAGATCGAAGAGCCTGCAGGAAGCGTTGCAAATACGTCCGGTACTAATGTCTGTCAAAGATACGCACAACTGTACTAGTATAGTTAACTGGATGTTATTAGTTTGCTACTCACATAATTTAGATGTTTGGAGTCCCAACCGGCTAATAAAAATATTAAATTTGCACACAAAGGTTGAACTATTGTTGAACAAACTTGTGACTCTATATACGAGAATATCTGGAGGTGGGGTAGAATTTCAAAACATTGGAATGGTATTGGTCCGCTGAACAATTTCGGATCGCTTAATATCGGCGCAAGTAACCGAACTGGACTTCTCACATGCTCCGTAAATGCAACCGGTGCCAACATGTGTGAAGTTTTGAAGACGTCATTGTAACGTGGAATGGTTGAAGTCAGAACGAAGAACATAGTTGTGCCTTGCGAGTGTCCCACATAGTGGAGACCTGTCTCACCGGTTGTGGACAGTATGTGGTCTATCGTTGCAGGTAAATCGTAGAGCCCCATCTCATTCCAACTAAAATTCCAGAATTTCGGCGAAATACGCGGTATATCCAAGTTTTTCTTGGAGTAGGTATTTCCGCGAACATTACCCAACCATACATCATAGCCTGCATCGGCGAGGTTGTATGCGAGTGCGTCATTCGGTCCATTTAGAAGCCAAGTATCGGATGAGCTTAGAAATCCATGTTGGGCGAGTACAACTCCTTTCGTTGCATTCTGATTTTGCAATGTCGGTGAGAATGGGATGCGGAACAGGGTCAAAACGTATTTGTCTGATGTCACCACAGTATGGATTTCCACTGGATATCCATCTCTAATGATACGTTCATCCTGAAAGTGGAGTTAAGTGTGTAATTTTTATATGTGAAGTTTTCAACTTACAGAGCTCAGTACAGCTGTAGCTGTGCCAGAAATAGCAAGTACAAAAGCGATCAAAATAAACTTCATTTTTGAACACAGGCTTGGCTATAACTGGCCTATATAAAGGCGAAGGGACTGCTCTTATATAACAAGTTCGAAATGTATATTTTGCTAATTGCTAAAGATTCACGTGATGGATTGCACTAAATTGCCGATAAGATTTAATACTTTTAAATTATTAATAATTGTTGGTGTTTTATAGGGTTCTTTAATTAGTGTGCCCAGCTCTACAGTGTTTTAAAATTAATATTTTATTACGCTCTTTTTGTGTGTTTCATATTTGATTTGGCGCATAAAACCATTTAGGTATAATATTTTCAACTAAAAAAATGTGACATGGATATTACTTACCTAATGCGGTCCTAAAGTTTTTATAATTCCCGCCTAAGAAGCTATCGTATTTTTCTGTGGTCTGCCCTGCAACAGCTTTAGAAGCGATTATAGGGCTTTCACCTTTACATATATTAATTAGGAAGGTGGCAGCTAAATGTGCTATTAAGCTACAGCTAGAATATAAGTTCAAACCAGCTGGGTCACCTGAAAATACTTAACTTAATCCCAAACAAGGACATGTTCTGTTCCATCCCCGTCATTATGGTTAGGGAATACAGTTTTGAGAAATTATTTAAGGTAGAAGTATTGGGCCGCACCAAGGGAGCAAATGGTGTTCTGACACTGGACCCAAAAAGTTTGGTTTGGTATACCGACGGATCGAAAATAGTGTCGGGAGTTGGTGCTGTTGTCTTTGGACCCAACACCAAAGTCTCGATACCTATGGGATCGTGTCCCACAGTTTTTCAAGCAGAAGAGATCTGCGGCGTTTTAAACTCCAAAATAGGTATCAAAGGTGCCATTATACAAATCTTAGATTTAGATTTAGATTTATTACATAACAAGGTAAGACCAAGGTACCTACCTGGCCATCAAGGTATTGCGGGCAACGAATCGGCGGACCAACTAGCTACGGCTGGTTCTGAATCCGCGTTCTATGGACCAGAACCTTACTGCAGAGTCAATTGGGATACTGCTTTAGGTATAATTAACGATTGGGAACAACAACTTCGTCTAAGCCACTGGAAAGATGTTCCGGGTTTAAGACAAGCCAAAAGATTAATTAAACCTTACTCCTACAAGAAAATCCTAAACCTTAATAAGGAAACCATTAGAAAGCTGAAAGAAAGATATCGCAAGCCACATAGCCTGTGAGAAAGCCCACTCTCACAGGCTATGTGGCTTGCGATATCATCTTAACAAAATGAATTTGTGTCCGGAGACAGAATGCAGGCTCTGCCTTGAGGATGAAGAATCCTCAGAACACATTCTCTGTGATTGCCCGGCACTTCATTGGTTAAGAAAACGTGCTTTGGCAGAGAAACACCTTTCAACATGGGAGCTTTGGAGCCTCGCTACTAAGAATATATTGGACTTCACTAAGGATGGAGGTCATCCGTCTCTTAGAATAAATAAATACATCCCTCTTTGATACAATAGATCTTTTTAGGTCGCGCAGTGTCAGCCAGTGATGGGCAGGAAAAAAGAAAAAAAAACAAAAAATCGTATTTTTCTACGCCACGCGCATAGTGGCGCGAGAAAGCGATGCGTTGCGAGAAGCCATTGAGTGCGAGGAAACTGGTTACATGCATTCTTATCCACACACGCACAGTGAAGCGATTTTTGAAGCGACAAATGAGGGGTATCAATTCAAAACTCTTTTACTGCACATTTTTTCAAAAATGAGCTAAGTATGAGAAAGTGTTATTTAGATCGGCCCTCATCTAAGCATTTAGCCATCATTTGTCAAAACTTGTTATTTCCTATACTCAAATATACTCAAAAATATGAAAAGTGAAGTTTTTTTTCAAAACATAAACAATTCCACTCAGTCGTTAAATTCAAAACTCAAAATTTTGTTATTTTGAGAGCATTCATGTGTTAAACTAGTGTTGCAATAATTCTTGCGAAGAAAACATTTTTTGTTTTTTTTTTTATGACCCCATCCCCATTTTACAGGTACATGGAGTCAGTCCCGCAGTAGGAAAAGTGAAAGGGTGTGTAGGTCCCGACCGCTTGGCATGCTAGCTCGTTCTAGTTAGTCGAATGGGAGAATTCTTGCTGTCGGTAATACTGGACGGCTCGTTACGCATATACTTATACGTTATACATGCCAAGATTTATATGCTTCAAATAAAAAAATGAGGCCTAAATGTCTCTATAGATTTCGTCTATTTCCAGTGGTGATGAGGGCGATTAATGGTCTCTCAGGAATACCCACCCCTTGTATCACAGCAATACCCTAAATGGATCTGATATGGTACACCGTGACATGTGTACTGTGCGCCGTCACTACGAGGTTCTGGAATATTTATGGCAGTCACAATCAACTTAAATCTTCACTGTCATTCCTTAGGCTTAGGCCTTACCAAAGCCTTGCCACATCCACCAATAATTCTTAATACTTTCAAAATACCCTCATTTATAAAATTAAACTAACAAAAACATTTACTGTAGGATAATTGAAAATTGTGTAGGGTCTGGTACAAACAAAAATTAGTTAAAGGATATTAGTTATAAAATCATAGTATAAATATTAATACCGAGATTTAAAAAAATAATAAAATTGACCCATTGAATTGTTCAAACCATATATTTTAATGTAAAAGTAAAATTTTTCGTGTTTTTCCGGAATTTTCTATTTTTTCATTACAAAAGCCATTCCGAAACAATTGCACACAAAATTCCATACAAAAAATCAACTTTCGATTTTTCCAATTTCCCGACTTTTCTGGAGGGTTTTCCCAAAATTTTCTTTTGAAAGAACCTTCTCCTGACAATTACGAACAACTAAAAAAATATTAGCCAAATCGGCCTAGCCGTTTTTAATTGATGAATTAGTATAGATTTTTTAAACAGTTTAAGCTGTATAATCCTTTAAGGGAAGTTTCGCCGTACAAAACAGGGATCGGTCAGGGGGGGGGGGCCTTTTCCCACCATATTTCCCGTTGTAGCCCTTCAAAGTATGTGACCTCTAATTTGGAGGTGTTACGACTCAAAAGGCCATATTTTCAGACGAAAATTATCAAAAAAGAATCGATTTATCGCAAAAATAGGGTTTTTCTTTCATAGCATCCCAGAACAAAAAATCTATGGGTGTTAAGATCAGGAGATCTATGTGACGAAGGTTTGGGGCCAAATCGACCAGTCCACCGTTCGTTAAAAATATGGTTGAAGAACGGAGTTACCCCGCTGCTACTGTGACAAGGTGCTCCATATTGTTGAAAGAACATCGCCCTTCTCTGAACAAGAGGAACACCTTCAAGAAGCTCCCTTAATCGTTCTCTAAGAAATTCCACATATCTAGTAATGGGAATTAACTGTTTGTGGAAGAACTAAAGTATTTTCAAACATTTACGCTAAACCTCCTTTGAAATAGACAATATTGTGAAAACACAATAATTAAATTCTTACCTTTGAGAGGATGTTGTGCATCTTAAATGGGGATTGGGGTCTAGCCAATGATGCAAATTGTGGCGGTTTGTAACTTTGTTTGTGAATTGCGCTTCGTCAGTCCACAGAATGGTTTTGAAGAATTGCCCATCTTCTGCCTATTTGCGCAATAGCCCCTGAAAAAATTTCCTATTTTCCTAGTAAATCCTATACCGGTGCTGAATGCAAAGGGTATAATCTATTACTCTGTACAGTTCTGTGAATCCTGGTTCTGGGAAGTTCCAACTGCACAGCTAGTCGGCGGACCTGACTGAGGGCTTAACTTCCACAGCACGCACATTTTAAGTAAAAAATTGAAACATAAAATTTTCATAGTTTTGAGTTTACAGTTTAAGTCACATCTTTTCTGTATCTGCACAGATGCACCCGAAGAGCTTAAGATTTTTATGCGCTACTCAGTATTGTCTTTTCAAAATGTACTAAACAATTTTTGTACTTATAATAGTTTAGAAGTTATAGCGTTTTAAGTGGTAACACCTCCAAATTAGAGGTCACCTACTTTGATGGGCTTTAACGGGAAATATGGTGAGAATAGATCCCCCTGCCATACAATTTTTTATTCGGCGGAACTTCAGGAATTTTCCTTTAAATGATTATACCGTATAACTGGGAAAGTTGTGAAATATTTTAGAATGATTTGCATGCCTAAAATTATCATTCGACTTATGCCGTTCCCTACAAATCACCGGATACCCCATGAAGTGTATATTTTCTGAACCTGAATCAAATTCTGAATCGATTTAGCAATGTCCGTTCGTCTGTCTGTCCGACTATCTTTCTCTCTGTCCGACTGTCTGTCTGCTGAAAACCTGATAGCGTCCAAACGAATCGACCTAGGCGAACGAAATTTTATGAGAGGACTTGTTACGGCCGTCAGGTTGGTTTCGAAAATGGGCTATGTCGTTCAAGTAGTTCTGGTACCTCCCGTACATAACTTATATTAAACTCATGGGTGTACCTGTACAGTATACATACCAGTTCGCATGGCAAATATTTTGGATGACTTTTATGCAGTGGAGGATATCAAAGACAGACAACAGATTTTGACTGAGCGAAGGCGAAATATTATTTTGCTTTTATTTTACCTACCTTGAAAATACTTTTTGAAATTGTTGTTCTAATAAACAATGCATCCCAACAATAATTGTCCAACAGAAGGTGTCAGAGTCCGCCTAAAATTTCAGTGAGCAATTTTCTATTACTGTCGCAAAATGATTTGCCATCAAACCATACACTTTGGTTGGAACTGCATCTATTTCGAACAGCTGATAGTTAAGATATTATCCTCTGTCTAGGATAATTGATTTAGTTTTCCTATTTCGTATAACATGATAATTTTAAATTTTCTTATAAATTAACTCTGCGTTATTGGTGTCGTCTAAACTATATTTCAGTATTAGCAATGCCTGCACGTGCACCTTGTTCATATTCATCCATAGCTTCTATTATAACATTGTTTATCAAATACTTCACTTCCAGTGCAAACACAAAGTCAACATGACTCCAAACGTCAATTGGTATATTGTAGAGCAAATCCACTTTTGGTAACAGCTCGGCCAGTCGGAGAACATCAACAACATGCGCAAATACATCGTTATTCCCATAGTAAAGTCTAACACCAGTGGAAATATTTTTCAATGCATAATCTGGTGGAAACGATTGGCCATATTCATCTTGATTCCTCCGCTCCCCAAAGTCGAATTTCCGGAAGTGACCCGACTGTATTTCTTGTTCAAAATGATTAAATTGACAGATCGACGAGCCTGCAGGATGCGTTGCAAATACGTCCGGTATTAATGTCTGTCAAAGATGCGCACAACTGTACTAGTATAGTTAACTGGATGTTATTAGTTAGGTACTCACATAATTTAGATGTGTGGAATCCCAACCGGCTAATAAAAATATTAAATTTGCACACAAAGGTTGAACTATTGTTGAGCAAACTTGTGACTCTATATACGAGAATATCTCGAGGTGGGGTAGAACTTCAAAACATTGGAATGGTATCGGTCCGCTGAACAATTTCGGATCGCCTAATATAGGCGCAAGTAACCGAAGTGGACTTCGCAGATGTTTCATAAATACAACCGGTGCCAACATGTGTGAAGTTTTGAAGACGTCATTATAACGTGGAATGGTTGAAGTCAGAACGAAGAACATAGTTGTGCCTTGCGAGTGTCCCACATAGTGGAGACCTGTCTCACCGGTTGTGGACAGTATGTGGTCTATCATTGCAGGTAAATCGTAGAGCCCCATCTCATTAAAACTAAAATTCCAGAATCTCGGCGATATACGCGGTATATCCAAGTTTTTCTTGGAGTAGGTATTTCCGCGAACATTACCCAACCATACATCATAGCCTGCATCGGCAAGGTTGTATGCGAGTGCGTCATTCGGTCCATTTAGAAGCCAAGTATCGGATGAGCTTATAATTCCGTGTTGGACGAGTACAGCCCCTTTCGTTGCATTCTGATTTTGCAATGTTGGTGAAAATGGGATGCGGAACAGGGTCAAAACGTATTTGTCTGATGTCACTACAGTATGGATTTCCACTGGATATCCATCTCTAATGATACGTTCATCCTGAAAGTGGTATTACCTGTGATTAGGGTGTAATTGTTATATGTGAATTTTCTAACTTACAGAGCTCAGTACAGCTTTAGCTGTGCCAGAAATAGCAAGTACAAAAGCGATCAAAATAAACTTCATTTTTGAATACAGACTTGGCTATAACTGGCCTATATAATGGCAAAGGGACTGCTCTTATAGAACAAGTTCTAAATGTATAGGTATTACTTTAATTGGTAAAGATTCACGTGATGGATTAGACAAAAAACCATTAATAGGCGATAAGATTAAATATTTTTAAATTAATAATAATTGTTGGTGTTTCAGAGGTTTTGTAATTAGTTTGCCCTCGCCAAACTCTACAGTGTTTTTAAATTAATATTTTGTTATACTCTTATTGCTGAGATGTATACCTAGGACGCATCCATCAAATTATAATGTTTTTGTCTAAAAAGTGTAACAAGGATATTACTTAGGCTACGAGTACACGAGCCTAAGCATGTGCGCAAAATATGGCGAGTTTACGTTTTTATCTCAAAGTTGGCATATTCGTATGTCGACGGTGACTCTCATGTCCGTGTGTTTATTTTTGATATGCTGACATAATGAATATGGCTGCGCAAACATGCCGATGACACGACATGCTGCACCACAGATGTATGTGTAATATGTCGACATTTTATATTTTGTAAACCGTATTGCGAGTACACGGCATGGAATGTGATAGCATTATTTGTTGGCAATTTGGTTTATGTGATATTTTTTATAGCGTAAAAATGTAGCGAATTACTTACTACTTTTGCTATCAGCAGAAAAGACAAAGACACGACCGTAGCGCCATCGTAAGAATGCTTTTAAGCCACTACTTTAGATCTCTGTTTTTCCGCAAAATCCCAAAGAGCTTTTAGTAAGGCATCCTTGATAATAACAATACGTTTCATTATCTATTGTTTTGTAATAAATCTTGGAATGAATATTCATTTTTGGGGCTCCACGGACCTTATAAATTTCATACCCGAAGGCTCTAAGAACTCACAGTCCATCGCTGTTTACGATTAGTGAGCTAAAGCTATACCCCCGTAGGAGTGCATACCAATTAAGAGAAATAAATGTCATAAATAAGTTAACATTTTCAACAACTATCAATCATTTAAATTGAGCCATTAATAAAATAAACAAGGTTCTTGAACGAAACTGCACTTTAATTTAGCGGCTCCACAGATGCTCATATCTACAGCACGTGAGTTGGAGCAATAATATTTGCACACTTCAGACCATAGATAAGCATAAATGCTATAAAAACAAGCCTTTGTCAAAACATCAACTAGTTTCACAAAAGATTTGACCATGAAGCTTCTTCTGGCTATCGTTGTTGTCCTAGCCGTGGGCTCAACCAAGGCAGATAAATCGTTGGCTCTTGAAGAGCGTAGTGTTAGATTGACCACTGTAAGTTGCACACACATCTACAAGATGCAGTTAAACTGAATTGAACTCATTTTAAGGCCCAACGGATCGCTGGCTACAAATACCCCGTGGAGACACATAAAGTCCAGACAGCTGATGCCTACGTTCTGACCATGTTCCGTATACCCTACTCACCGAAGCTAAACAATCAAAACAAATACCGACCAGTCGTGTTTCTCCAACACGGTCTGTTGAGCTCATCTGACTGTTGGATTCTGAATGGTCCAAATAATGCACTAGCCTACCTCCTCGCCGATGCAGGCTATGACGTCTGGATGGGTAATGCTCGCGGCAATACCTACTCCAAAAAGAACGTGAAGATATCCTATCTGTTGCCAAAATTCTGGGATTTCAGTTGGAATGAAATCGCCATCAAGGACCTGCCAGCTATGATAGACTATGTACTCCACCACACCAACCAGAAAGCTCTGCACTACGTAGGACACTCTCAAGGCACCACCGTTTTTTTCGTCCTCATGTCATCCATTCCGAAATACAATGCCAAAATCAAGACCTCACACATGTTAGCGCCAGTTGCTTACATGGAGCATATGCAGAGTCCATTTGCAAAGGTACTAGGACCACTGTTGGGTCAGCCATCCCTACTGTCCACTTTGATAGGAAGCAGTGAATTCCTTCCAAGCAACCAACTCTTATCAATGTTGGGAGCTGAAGCTTGTCGCGACCATTCACATTTTCAGCCGATGTGTGGCAATGTACTCTTCTTACTTGCCGGTTGGGATTCGCAACACTTGAACTATGTAAGTAGACAATCAGCGCCATCCAGTGAGTGAGACAATTTTTTTTTTTACTTCCGACAGACATTATTGCCAGAGGTAGTGGAAACCCATCCAGCTGGCTCGTCATCCCGTCAATTGCTTCACTATCTGCAGGAATATGTATCGGGGTACTTCAGGAAGTATGACTATGGTAAAATTTCGAATAACTTAAAGTACAGCAAATGGTCACCACCCAAGTATGTCGAGAAGAATATTGTCGCTCCCGTGAGGTTGTACTACAGTGATAATGACTACTTTGCGGCTGTTGTTGATGTCCAGAAAATGCAAAGATTGCTGCCGAACTTGGTAGAGAGCTTCCATGTGCCGTTCCCAAAGTGGAATCACTTGGACTTTTTGTTCGCTTTGGAGGTGAAACAAGTGCTAAATGACAGGATTATAGGTGCAGCAAATCGCTTTGAAAAAACGGGAAAGCAATGAATACCTGACTCACTTGTGATGAGGTCATGAGGACAAAAATAAATTTCAAATGAGAGGCTTTCTTGTTCTTCTTTAAACTATGGTATCGTGACTTTATTTTTAATCGGTCTTTCTACCCCTCGACTGTAGTGCCATCTAAACAAGTATTTGGAGTTCCGAAGCTTAGCCGTAGAAGCTGTGCATAGGTACGAAAAATCGTGGTTAAACGGAAGGACAAAAACTAGTTTTGCTCGCCTTAACTACAACTGGACTGCACTATTCGTTAATAAAAAAGTAAACGATAGTGCACTTTATGAGCTAAATAAATTAAATAGGAAAAGAAAACAAATATCGAGATAAGTCTCAGGGCCTATCGTTTAGTATTTTTTTTAATAATAGCAATTATTACCCTATAAATATTTTGCTAAACAAAAAGTTTGATGAGTCTTTAAATAGATGATATCGGTGGTCACTCGGCCATTTAATATAAGCAAATCTCCAATAATATCAGTATGTATTGTGGTTTTTGCAACATAAAATTAACAGACAAGTGGAGATAATGATAATGATAGTTTTCTCGAAATCGAATTGAATATGGGAGATAACAACAACTTATAAATAACTAGCTCACCCGTGCTCGTCTTGCGCCGCTTGCCTTTAGAAAACAAATAAACTTATATTTGGTCCATTTAAGATTACACTTTGAGTGTTAAATTGAAATCTGTCCAGTTTTCGCGCTTTTAGGGAACCAAGAAAATTGCTTCAGTTTTATTATAAGTGTAGATATCTATCAATTTAATGTGCACCCACTGCCCTCTGACGTGGCTATAAACGACATAGCCTATAGCAGTCTCACAGTCTTAAGGAACATTTTAAAAAAGTTTCATCGAATTCTGTCCAATGGTTTTCGAGTTTTTAGCTGACAACGAAGATTCTTACAGTTTTATTATATGTATAGATTCTTGTATGCGTTCAAGTTATGTGAGTACAGTGGCTCAACAGTTGTTGGCTGAGGGCTGTCACTTGTTGCCCACTACAAAACAAATAAAGGTACATATAGAGAGGTTTGAAAAGCAGCTGACATTTTTAGCAACGTAAAAAATTAGGTAGTTTTCATACATCAAAAAAGTGTATAGTAGAAATTAGTTTGCTTCCTTATAAAAATTCAAATCAAACATTTTGTCCCGATTGATTGAAGATCAACGCCCAACCCTAACGGTCAGATCTAGGAAGCTAATATTTTGAAACAAACTTCCTTTTACAGCCAATGTGAGAACTGAGGAGCGATTTGCACAAATTTGCATGCATAGAAGCAAAAATGGCATTAAAAGGCTTTCATTTGACAAAGAGCTATTAGAGAGTGCTGTGAAGCATGCTTTAGCTGAAGCCGAATCCATAAATGTAACAGCCAAGATATATAAACACATTGAAAAGACTTTAGAAAAACACAAACTACCGGGAAATGTTGAATCCGTGTATGACAACTGTCTTACCTAACCGCCTTCAGATTTTCACAGCAGGTGAAGAAAATTCGTAAGCGAAATATATTATAACTGCTTCCAAATTACATTACGGTCTTGAATGATTGATAGGAATAGCCTAATCCAAGCGGCTGGTCGACGAAATAACTTTTTTATAAAGTATTTGAAGCACTTCAACGTTTTTGTTAACCGAACAAATGAAAAAAAGTGCTTCTAATCATGGACGAAGTTGGTGGGGGCGTATTCTCCGAAAGTCTTATTCTTAGGCTCTCAAGTCAAGCAAGTATATGTATATTGTATAACCTCTCAAGTGGCCCTCGATTTGAAACGCTCTAAGAATTTATTTCTCTTAACAGATTATTATATCGGCAACACAATAGGTGTCATTACTATAGACACTGCCTGATACGAAAACATGGCGCAAGGCTGGGCCTTTTCGCAAACGACTTTTTCAGAACCTGTATGGATGAGGAAGAGGAGGAAATTATTCCTCACCTTCTTTATTCTTGCCCCGCTCTTTCCCGTAGAAGGTAGCTTCACTTGGGAAACCTTCATTTCAGCAACTTGGGTGATCTGACAAACACATACATCAGAAGCCTCTTACTCTTCATAAGGAGCTCATAAAGGTTCAACAAGTAGGAATAGGGAGATCTCATATGATCTGTTTGTTTTTCGTGGTATCACAATGGACCTACGGTGGTCTAAGTGTGTTGGCGTTTTCCAGCTGGCAGCCACTTTCAACCAACCAACATACCAACCAATCATGGACAACTGCTCAGCTTAGTCTTACTGCCACTTGCACCCTACACTTCTCATAAACTTCATCCATTATATCGAACAGTTTTCGCGCCTATAAAACATTTTACAATCACGTTGCAAATGAGTGGAAGCTTAGTAATCCTGGAAAGCCTGAAACTAATGTTGTATAGTGGAAAAAGCGTATTTTAGAGCTTATCCTAGAGCTTTTTCAAACCAAACCGCGTGGTTGTACCTTGGCCCTGCTGAGATTGGCTTAGAAAGTCTATCCACTATTCAAGAACCACTTGTCCGATTTTTTGAAGTTATACTTATGTACTTTTTATCGGAGTGCAATAAGTTTAAATGCCCCAAAAAATATATTAAAATACGTTCCATAAATATGCAAAAAATATCAATCGAAATACGTCCCGAAAAAACACACCAAAATACGGCTAAAAATACACTCCGAAAAACTCGCCAAGAAATGCAACAAAATACGGCTCAAAACCACTCCATAAGCGCTCCAAAAATAAACGAAAATAAGTTTTAAAAAACAACTCCAAAATTGCACAAAAAGGTACTCTCGCAAATAAGTTTCAAAAATGGACCAAAATACGGGCAAGAAGCGCTCCAAAAACGCCCCAAAATTAAATGAAAATGAGTAAAATAAACGCCCTTAAAAACCACCAAAATATTCCCGCAAATAAGTTTCAAAAAAGGCCTAAAAAAACACCCAAAATACGCACCAAAATGCGCTCCAATTCGGCCTAAAATAACATCCCAATTTTATATTTTTTTTCGGACGTATGTTGGGGTAAAAGTAACGGCTGTATCAGAATAGTGTCCTCTGTGTCGCATGAGGCTATAAAAACTTACTATAGTCGGAACATATATTGTTTCGCGTTGGCTCTTCGTTGTTGCAATCACGCAAATTCAACTTTTAACGCGATCTATGCCTCAAAATAAGTACACAGTACAAACAAAATTCCACAAAATCAATGGTTTAACGGCAAAATCGGGCCGTTATCAATTTCTCGGGTTAACTATTAAAATCATATTTTCTCTGGTTAAAATTTAGTTGAAAAATCAAACTTAAGTTAAGTTAAAAATTATTTCTTCGAACTAGCATGGTCGATTTATTTAATTGGTAATTCCTTATCAAAGCCTCACTGTTTTCCAGTTTTTTCATAATAATTGGCAGCGGCGATAACCCTATCGTAAATAACTTCCTTCACCGGCAAAGCCCACAAAAAGTCCAAATGCGTCCACTGTGGAATTGGCACATTATACAGATCAACTAAATTTGGCAACTCTCCGGCCAATTTTAAAACATCAGGGATAGCTGCAAAGTAGTCATTGTCACCATAGTAGAACCGAACGGGTGCGACAATATTTTCCGGAATATATTTCGGAGGAGAGACTGCACGGTACTCCAATTCATTCTTCAACAGTCCGTAGTCGAAGTTCCTGAAGTAGCCAGACTCATATTCCTGCAGATAGTGAATGAGTTCACTGGTTGACGATCCAGCTGGGTGAGTCTCCACTACTCCTGGCAACAAAGTCTGTCAAAGGTAAATTAGCAAATATGTACATCTTGGCATTACTCGCATATACTTACATAATTTAAATGTTTCGGATCCCAACCGGCTATCAAGAACAGAATATTGCCACATAATTCCTGGAATACAGAAGAACAAGCCGCACCAGCCAGCAGGCCCATTAATTTAGTACTTGGCAAAAATTGATTACTTCCAATCAATTCACTTAGTTCACTTGGATGACCAAGTAGTGGTCCTGCTACCTTGGCCAATGGACTTTCCATATGTTCCATATAGCCAACAGGAGCAAGCATATGTGAAGTCTTGATTATGTCGTTGTACTTGGGTATCGATGACATGAGGACAAAGAAGGCGGTGGTACCTTGTGAATGTCCCACATAGTGGAGACTTTTTTCATTAGTATAGTCGAGTACATAGTCAATCATAGCTGGAAAGTCCTTGATACCAATTTCATTCCAACTAAAATCCCAGAAACTTGGTGTCCGCCATGATACATATAAATTCTTCTTCGAATAGTTGTTTCCACGGTTATTTCCCAACCAGACATCATAACCTGCATCAGAGGCAAGGTATGCGAGTGCATTATCGGGTCCATTTAGAATCCAACAATCCGACGAACTCAACAGACCGTGTTGGAGGAACATTACCGGACGGTGTTTGTTCTGATTCTGTAGCTTTGGTGAGTAGGGGATGCGGAACATCGTCAGAACGTAACCATCTTCGGTTATCACTTCATGCGTCTCCACTGGGTAATTATAGCCAGCAATTCGTTGAGCCTTGAACGTGTTATTATTATTATTAGTCAGAGTAGAGACTTGTTGGACTTACAGTGGTCACAAGAACACCCTGCTCTCTGGCTTGGTCATTCTCAATTGGAATGGCCGAAGCCGTACTTATAACAGCAACAATAACTAAAATTAACTTCATTGCTTATGATGGGTTTCCCGTCATTAACTGACTTACAGTATTGCAAAAGGACTACTTTTATAGGCAAACACTATCTAATGTTAAGAAGCTAAATTTAATAAACCAAATTGATATGAGCTACTTGAGATACGAGCCTTCGCTTAGCCGATAAGCTGTATCAGAGGCATATTATTGTGTATCTATTTTTAGTTTAATCAAATTAAATAGAAATTGTTGTTCTTAAGCTACGATTACACGGCCATTTTTTGAGTCATTTAAATGACGCTGTGACGTGAGGAAAAAATGTCGCATTAGAGCGACATTTAAGCTACGATTCGTCATTGAAAAAATGACGATCACACGAAATGACTATCATCGTCATTTGTGTCCCAAAATCAAATGACGTACACTGCGAGTCGTTTAGAATTTTCCGTTGGGATGCCATTGTCCTAGGCGTCATTGAAGAGCGATCACACGGCCATTTTTTTCCGCCATTTAAATGGCACTTAATTCATGTCATTTGGTGCGCCATTTTCCTAGTCATTTAAATGACGCTGCCAAAAATGGCGATCACACAGAGCGACATTTAAATGACTGCTTTGTGACGAGATTTTTACGTCAGAGCGCCATTTAAATGACTCGAAAAAATGGCTATGTAATCGTAGCTTTACTGTGGATGTCGTTTTTGACACTGAGCTATACCTAAAGAATTTTTAAGGATTATGCGGTTAATTTTTCTTCTAGGAATCCGCCTAAGAAACGCCTATTAGTTCAATTAAAAGTCGTTATTGTAGGCCCTATGCGATTAAGATCAGAAAGACAATACGTTAACTGGATTACTTGAGCGCAAAGGAGTATATATACACTACCCGACTCCTATAACGTTTTTTAAGCAGATGATCTAGCCATAGATAAGGCAAGGCAGCAGGACACATACCGCCATAGCAAAATTCTTAGTTCGATTTAACTATCTTCGTTGATAGCCAAGCCGTTCTTAGGTCGATTATATTCAACACATTCAAAACAATGATCATAAACATTATGTCGAAGCTCATTAAAAGACGAAACTTCAACAACTACAATATCAAGTTATTTCCTGGACATAGTAATATCGTAGGGTATGAGTAAGAAAATGGACGCAAATAAGGCAGATACCTTTATACAGTCAGCCATCGGCACACAGTATGAGATACAATTTAAAAGCAGACCAACACCACTTGGTCCTCAAAAATAGACTGCAAACTGCAACACTGCTCGAGTCGTATAGCCAGAAAAAACTCGTAGACTCGCACTCAATTCGCATACTCATAGGCATCAATCAAAACCATTCTGTGCTGATGGAGTCTAGAATCCAGAAATCTATGCAGAAGCTGTGAATACTAGGAAGAAACAGAGATAACCCAACATTTTTGAATGAAACATTTTTATGGGCGCCTTGCTTGGGTGTGAATCGGCTTGTCCGCTTTCTTGTAGGGTACATGCAATAATGACCAGTGAAATAACGCCCATGGGCCCTTCATGCATATTTTATCCTAAAGCCCTTTTTACATGTGTTTTAAAACTAACTAAGGACCTTCACTTTCACGCAACCTTTACCCTGAAGTATTTACAAGCTCCAAAAAATTACTTTGATAATGAACGGAATGTCTTACTAAAAGTTTCTTAGAAATTTAGCTTTTTTAGCTCTTTCAAAATTCAGAAGGTACATTTCTTGGCATTTCACTTTTCTTTTTCTATGCTTCTGGGTTCAGGTTCTTCAAAGACTTTTCGGAACTGGTCGAAGCAGAAATATCGGATCTGCTCAAATTCGCCAAGAGTACATACCACCTGATTTAAAAATCAGTTCACTTGATTATTTTTGGGTTTGTTTCGTCCTAGTGAAAAGAATGACAGCGCCCCACCCTTCGCTAACCTAACGTAACCTAGGCCTTATGGGTTTCATGGGAAACATTTTGATTGATTTATACGTATGGATTGTATGGATTTTAAGGATTAAGAAAGGGCAAAGGTGGAAAAGCATATTATTATGAAAATTCACAAACGTCTGATTGGTCAGGAACATCTTTTAATATTACAATGCTTTGAAAAGGATTCCATTCATCCGAAAAATAAAACACCAAATCTCTTACAAACGAAAGGTTATGCGAAGCTAGGGCCTTGGGTGCATTTATGAACCTGTTGGCTGAAATAACTTACGTTTGTGTCAAATTACTGTTCTCTTCCATTCGCACACTTGGCTTATGTAATTATTTATCATTGAAAATCAGCACTTAAAATGAATAAGCAAAACATTTCAAAGTCTGTTAATAGTCTACTTAATGCGAATTATTTTACCACAGGTGGTCAACCCAGAATCATCTGATTCTGATTAGTATATCAGACGACAGCCGATAACATTTTTACCTCCAATGAATTTTTTGCAAAAAATTTTACCTGAGCTACGAAGTGAAAATCTTATCAAAAGCTTATCATTCAATCGGCATATCAAAAGCAAGGAAATCACAGCCAGACATTTCCACCCCACAGTGTTGTTATTAGCGATATCATGATTTTAATGAGTGCTTCAAATTGCAGTCACTTTGATGGACAGTAATTTATTGGACACGCAACTCTGGTGAAATCTATTCAAGTGCGGGGGGTGGATGTTTTTTTTTTTTATATTTATTATAAAAACATTTAAGTTGGAGGTTTTGAAAAATAATATAAAAACGATTTGGATAGCTCATTAAAATGGAATGATATCGGAAACATGTGCTATAAGCTATATCCTTGTAATAAAAAAATCACCAGAGCAGCTGGAGATGACTTGGGAGAGAGCACGCACCAACTTATTTCCAAAATTTGGTCAAATGAATGCATGCCTGATGAATGGAAACTCAATATCATTTGCCACGTTTACAAGAAAGGAGAACGCTTCAACTGCACCAATTACAGAGGTATCAGTCTCCTTAAATGAAATACAAGATTCTATCTGCCATATTCTGTGAAAGCCTTTAACCCTTTGTTAACAACCTGATTGGCCCATAGCAGTGCGATTTTTAAGCCAGGAAAGTTCACCATCGATAAAAATTTCACACTTAGGCAGATGATGAATAAAGCCCAAGAAGTCCAAATCTTTTCATAGGTTTCAAAGCCGCGCATGACAGCATCTATAAAGACGAGCTTTATAGAGCAGTGTCTAGATTTTGCATTCCTGCAAAACTAGTTGGCTAGTGAAGGATGAAGAAAGCTCACTGCTTCATCGGTCGGTAACGACCTTACCGAAACCTTTGATTTCAAAAGAGGATTTAGGCAATGTGACGCTCTGCCGTGCATCTTGTTAAATATCATACTTGAAAGAATTGTCAGAAATTCACAGGCACAAGGAATGATGTTTCAAAAGACCGTTCAATTACTTGCATGATGATGATATTGACATAATTGGTTGAAAACAGCGAGCTGTCACTGGTACGTTTGCTGGAATAGAAACGGAAGCTCCTAAAATGGGTTTAGCGGTCAACGATGGCAAAACCAAGTATAATAGGGACACCCAACATCGTAGTATCAGGCAAAATGTCACGATCGACACCTATAGCTTTGAGGTAGTATAACTTTGTCTACCTCGGCTCTGCTATAAATTCTGACAACAATATCTCAGAAGAAATTAAATGAAAAATAACTCTTGCCAACTGCTGTTTCTTAAGGCTAAAAATGCAATTGAGTAGTTGAGCCCTATTACGAACAACTGAGGAGATTCTATATAAAACCCTGATAATTCCCGTCTTGCTTTATGACGCTGAAGCTTGAACTCTACCTAAAGCCATTGAAATGTTCGGTCCAGTTTGCGTTGACGGGCTTTGGAGAAGCAAATTCAACGATGAACTATACGAGCCTAGTTTTATTTATTACCCAATATTAGAATTGCAAAACCAAAGTGAGACCTTCTAAATAAAACATCAATGAACTGTTAAAACAATTAATTTTTTTTTTGCAGTAGCTCAACTATAAACTCACTCTTTGTGAAATTCTGTAGAACAACGTCTTTGTATCTTAAAATTTCACAATCAGACATCCACACTACATACGCTACGCATAAATTGGTATAAAGAAAAATGTATATCGAAATGAAAAATAAATTTTTAAGACATTTTGCTAACACAACCTAACCGCACGTAGCTATGATTACCGAATCAGAAAAAAAACAATTGATATCGCTTGAGTGCACAAACGATTGTTCGATTTAACGTGCTTTTAGATATTAAGTAGTATTATCTTCGTAGCATTTTTTTTTTTTAATTTTTTTGGCTAACAGCAAGCAGGAAATCGATTTCTTCGAAAGAAAATTGCGCACTTATAGTAATGGATTTTTGAATGGATCAGCAGTTGAGGAACACAAACCAGAGATGTTTGTGTTACGGAATTTCTCCTATAAACCTTTTTCTTGTTGAGCAATATTTTTGTCTCATCAAGTATTTTTTTTTTATATAAAAAAAAAGGGGACTCAGACGAATCTCGGTCCACTGTACTACCAAGCAGAAACCCCTTTTTTTGGTGTAGTGGTGTAGAAACTCTGATATTTCTTTTTATGGTCGGTGGCAGAGCATTGCTGTTCCCCGCCGGGGCTCCTCAAACCAACGCCGCTCGGGTCACAAGCAATGACTCTAACCACTACACCATGGCCCCCGCCAAATCAAGTATACAAGAATGTAAAAAAAAGTAGGTATAAACAAAAAAAATAAGATGAAGAGAACTAAAAGAAATATTTGAGCAAAGGAAAGTTAAATGCAGTAAACCCTGAATAAAAATACAGTCCCAAAAAAAAACATACTTATCAATGGGCGTAGATAATAGCTTAAAGCCTTCTCGCAGTCTTAACAAATATTTCAAAGAACGTTTCATTGAAATCTAACTAGTAGTTTTCGCGTTATTAGGTAACACATAAACATCCTACAGCCACTCGAAATGACTGCTACAGTGTCACTCGAAATGACAGCCATTCGCATTATTACAGGCTGTCAAACCATTTTTTTATTGATGTATATACTGGCAGCACGTACTGTTTCCATAGAAGCTATTAAAGGCATCCGAATATGTTTAGGAACACCAATGTCATTCCGCTCTACTATCTAAGGACGTATTTTCAGCTTCACAACAGCATGAATGGCTTCCAAAATGAACATCAGGAAAACACTCATGAATCTATTACAAAGCCTCTTCTGGCGCAATTCAATTCATGGTCTCCAGGCAATTACAAGTATGTATATAATTTTTGAAATCCGATTATTCAAATTGACGACATTTATGTGTGAGGCAGATAATATATAAACGTCAACAGAGAACAGACAGATTTCCTTCGGTTACAGACGCTAATCGTATTCACTTGATTTATTACATTATCTCTTTGAAGTTCTACATCTAGGTAAATGAAACTGGCTTCATTTCTGAATTTCACAAAAATGTCTTTCTTATCTTATGTAACCATAGCAAAAATGAAACAATTTCTCGAAACGCACAGTCGGGTGAAATCCTTTTGAGTTTTTTCTCCATCCAGAAATTATAGAGTGAGTATGATTTCTTTGGGGCACACATATATTTACAAACATTGTTAAGTATTGTATTCCCTTCGAGTCTCTCATTCTCTTTGAATATTAGTGTATAGCAATTGAAAATGATGATATGCACTTGGATATGGATTTCCTTCGAATTGAGTAAAGACATTAATTATCGAGTGGGTTCTTGCCACTTGTTGTGAACACTGCGCAACTCGGAAGTGTATTTGGTTACTACATGCTACAGCATCTTCCGTTGCTTAAGGAACTAGACCGTCAATTAATCAGTCTAACCATAATATTTTGCTAATTAGCAATTTAAGGATGTTAATGTAATATCTTTGTGGTTTCCAATCTTTCTCATACCCCGACTTCCTATAGGGGTTGAAATATTTTTGCGACGCACTTCTAAAAGCACAGATAGCTTCCTAAAGATTCACTAAAGGGTTAAATAAGGACGGGTCGATGTTTTAATGGCATTGTCACATATATGGCAATTTGGCTTGTCAACATACATAAAAAAAATTCGCCTCGTCGCTAAAGATAATTTTTCGGCCAAAATTGGGGTCGTTTTCAAAACGCTCCGAACCCATGTCACTGAACAAATGTCTTCGTACGAGTATATGGTCATTAACTTTGAGCTCCTGGATTAGTTTGATCTTCTACGGGAGTAAGTATAAGTGACGATGCGAAATGCCGGCTTCTTATAAATGACTAAAAATTTACTGCCTCGAGTTCTGTACATTTTCATGGACCGCGATAATGTTCTCGGTCAATCTGGCGTTTATAGCCACCAAACATTGGAGAGTTGACTTTAAAGGTCCTCCGAGGCTGCCGTAACGTTTCCACTGACGAACACACATTTTGATAATAAAGTTTTATCATTTGGACTCAATTTTGTAACTTACTATGGTGATTTGCCATCAGTGACACGTTCTAATTGGAAAACCCTTATTTGAATTTGAGTCCACGAAGCAAGTCTGGCTGATGGATAACGCGGGAAACATAATTCGCATCGGTGCGAATATCCGAAAATATATCGGAAATTCGCACCCCCAACACACCACCGCACCGGTGCGAATATCGGACAATATATCGGAAAGTGCGAATTACTTTTTATCTTATATTGGCCGTAAAGTCTTTATAAAGTCTATCATCTAACAAAAGCCCTCAAGAATCGAATCGCGTGCGCACCTGGTGCGAATTACCGATTTCTTTTAAAGAGTTCGCACCCAGGGTGCGAATTTCTAGTAAAACAATATTTTCTCCAATAGGGTATTAAGTATATTCTATATTCAGAGATACTAACTGCTCCTTAGGTAATTTCTTATAATATAAATATAAAAGAAGGAACTAAACTGCGCGAGCGAAGCCTCGGGCAAAAGCTAGTGTATTATAAGGTGAAACATTGATACAAAGCCTTTATGTAGATTCGAAGGTATTGTAGCCTATCCGCATGTCTTTTGATAGCGACTACATTCTGGGTTCGAATACCGAAAAAACACAGAATGCATTGAAAGATTTTCCTAACTGTCCTGGAAAGCGTCTCAAAATTCAGCCTTTCGATTTCGGTCTCGTCAGAGAATTGTACTTTCATTCCATTAAAAAAAAACGTAACTACTTCCCAATTAAATAAAAAAAAAAAAAACGGTTTTAAAGAGGTAGGCCTAGCATAAGATCGTGAACTATATTTCGAGTAAGTCGCAATGAAAGGACAGCAGGGCAATCTAGAATGCTCTAATACATAGTATTTATCTCATTTCGTATTTGACCGGGAAAGGCGACTTTCCTTGAGAACTTAACTATGGGTCAGGGCTAAGTTATCGGTCATTAAATCCGTATTTGTTCCATAATGCTACCGATGGTCATAAGATTTAGTTATTGACTGAAAGAATAAGATCAGCTATCCAAATTAAATTTCTCCCTTTTATCATATACGGAACACTAATGTAAGTAAGATTCTCAATGTCGAACATGTACTTCTCCATATTAAGCGGTCAACGCTGCAGCGCGCGGCGCTATTGGTACGTTAAAGGCATGACTCTAACTCGAATCATACATACGTTTTGATCGCAAAAACGGCCGAATTTTATGGGAAACTTGTGAAGATTTGCAATCTGAGGAAGCAAAAGGAGTACACTGTACAATTTAAGGATGGGATATTTTCGATAAAATCGTAGGTATTAAACGGCTGCCAGCCGGCCGTTCAAGGAAGAATTGTTAAGAGTTATATTAAGGTAAGAAATACCTCGCTAATATAAGAGCTATTGCTAGATCTATTTTTGAAAATTTCTCATCTCTTGGCAACATTTTGGTACCAATGAGTAATTCGTACTTACTTTGGTACGCTGCTATTAATAAATCAGCAAAACAATACAAGATATCAAACATAATCAATGAAATCAGTGTTAAATACTTTACAAACAATAAGCATAGCATTCCAATCCCACTTTAAAATATTTAAGTTGAAAGTGAATATATAAAAATTAGTCTAAACATTAAAAATGATTATGGCTTAGTAGTACGACTACGCTCTTGTGAAAAATTCACAACAGCATGAAATATTTAGTGATATACTTATATACCTTTCAGTAAACTATAGATCTTAGTTCTTAAGTTTATTTATATAAAATCCTGATGAACAATGAACATCCATTGTGACGAATCTCCAAATGTTTTGATATATTTTTCTTATATCCAAATTTCTGTTGGAATATTTCACCTTAATAAATGAAAATCACTGAACAAACTTAGCACAAATGAAAGTTTTTCAATTAAAGAAAAGCAAATACGCAACCATTGTTTATATAAATCATTTCGTCTCCAACTTAAAAAGTTTTAATATTTTGTGCACCTAGCTCTAGACTTATGCGAGCATAATGATTTTAATTAATCTTTTTAATTACTTGACTATGCGAACGTTTTTAATTAATAAAACAATGCCACAGAAGTCATAGAAACAAAAAAAGATTTTCGGCTTTTATTCTTAACCCGTTTAATGCATTTTATAATTTAGTTGGTTGAAAAGTTTTCCTTGCTGGGTATACATTCCTAGTGAGTGGTTCCTTGGTGAACAATGTATGAGATACGTCTATTCATCAAGTGATGTAAAATGCCACAACTTGTTCAATATCATTATTTTAAAATTTATTTCAAAAAAATAGATATTACGTATACGCCCCCATATGATGTTTTTAAATATAATATTTTATTTTAATAAAACAGTGTTTTTTCGTGCACAACTATTAGTTCAGTAGTAGATTAGTTTCTCATCACATCGAGTGGTAATGATGTGTTATCCTTGAGGGAATCGTTTATGATATAATTCTGTTGGTCCTTTACCAACAATCTAAACATATTTTTTAAATCACCTCGCAAATCTAACATCGGCTGGTATTCCATGAACGGCTAGTAAATTTGATGTTACAAAGATCTCGGATTTGTATTGAATAGATACGTTAAAAAAAAAATAGTTGGCGGAACAGGCCCGTACAAGCAGGCACCCAAGGCTAAGCTTCTCACAACCATTCGCTGGTGTAATTTTTAATTTCTTTTGGGATGAAGGGATGATACCTAAAATTGTACGCCGAGTTCGAACGGTTGAATCGCCAATTGCTCCTTTTAATATAACATTGCCCTTTGAGATATTATTCTTAATTCGGAATAATACCTGCAAATTTAATAAATATACGTCTATAGGGTGTGTACCCTACATTTTACTAGAACACCACAAGAAAAATTAAAATGCAGGAAGGTACGTACACACTAAGTGCCCACTAATCAATCAAATGCATCTAATTTATTCGCAGGACAATCTAAATGTTTACGGGCAAGTATTTCTCACTTCAATCCTAGTTCTTGAGGTTCAAAAAAGTTCAACTACAGAGAGTCAGTTTGAAATGGCATTGCACCCGATGTAAATGCAAAGCTCTATATTTTTATTTAATTACTCAGGCACCACTCATGATTACGAATTCAACAGGTTGAGTAATTTCATTTTTATATGGAAAGCTTTGTGGAACGTATTGAAGTTTAATAAAAATTCACTCAGGTTCCGCATCATTTAACGCTCATTCCCATTCTCTCAATTCTGAAAGTGCTTTAAAGCTTCAAATATACTTTTTTTATGATTGCTGTATCTAATTTCAATTACCGCTCAATCTTTAGACTATGGAGGTGGGGTGTGTAGTGTAACTAACCTACTACAAATAAACTTTTATATTAAAAATGCAACAATGGCTGTTGTAGTTGTTAAGGTGTGGTTATTTTGTGCAGTAAGATCGAGTTATAAACAATGCATTTTATATTTTTGTCAATGTGTCTTTGAAAGACAGTGAAAAGTATTTAATAGACTGTTATGTACAGAACATAGCAAGGCTAGGCTCCTCTGATGGTGTGTATAGTATAAGTCGGCACAACGTGTATGCAGGACTTTCCTATGCTAAACAAATAATTCACTCGGACGCAGCAAGAAGAAGTAGTTTCAGATGGAAACTCTCCTAAGCTGATCTGACCAGCTCTGGAAACAAAAATATCCAAGGAGCTTCCTCGACTTAAAAGATCCAGCATCTCGAAAGGCGTTAATGTCATCTTAGGGCAATGTATGTACATGTATTAGATAGACACGCGCAAAGGCTCGGTCTGCCATACAGTGACTTCTGCAGAAGCTGTAGAGATAACGTGGAGTATGAGTTCATCACTCACTTTCTTTGCAGTTACCTGGCCAATATAAGAAAGGCCTACTTATAAAACTATTTTCGCAATGATCTCAGTGATCTGGGTAATACCAGCGCCGCTAACATTGTTAGTTTTATAACCGGCAGCAAATGGTTTATATAAGTAGCCACTAGCCAGTAAAGGAATAACTTCCTAAATCCGAGTGGAATGGACAAAGGGCCGCGGCCGACTAACGAAATAAGTGTTACTCTCACCAAGAGCCAACTTAGAATATGTTTTAAATTTTTATTTGCTCCTAATTATGACTCAATTGCAGTATTCATGCTGTCGGACTCCATCTCCATCATTACATTGCCAAACTCAATAAAATTTTAAAATATTTCTTAAATGATTATAGAATCTTCTTGAAGATAAGACAAAGACATTCGAATATCAACAACATTCTGGTTGCAACCTTTCGCTAAAACCTTTATTATCCCATATCAGTGCCGTTTTAGACCAGGAAAGTCAACCATCAACTAATTCTCCATACACCAGCGAAATTAAAAAAAAAAATGAAGCGTTTCAGATCTATAGACTCCATTAGTATCCTTGCCAAACTCGTGGCGTGCGTCGATCCATATGTCCAGAATGAATGAATAGGAAATAACAAGAGCGGACAATAAGCACCAGCACTCATGGCTCTTCTTGGGTGACAATGAAGCGGAGAAAGATCTCACTTCAAGTGGGTCTTGTAACTGCAGCCATTTAGCTGCAGACCGGATCACCGAACTGAGCCGGCTGAAGTGAAGGGTCTTGTTGGTTGAAGCTGTGGTCCACCCTGAACAAGAAGAATCATCTAGTCCAAATTGTCCAAACCGACCGACGCACGCGGAAGAACAAAATGCGAATATCTGAAGGAACCTCATGCGAGTGCATATACAAGGTGGCGCAAAAGTAATCCTCCTATCAGAAAATGCTATAAATTTTGCGATTGGCCCCTAATGTCAGTTCTTTTTTGACATTTGTGTAGTAAACACATGCGAAATACACGTTAATAAACAATGTTACCCTAAACTGCTCCAGAACGCGGAATATTGGTGACTATTTATTTGCGCAATAATCGGTCGGTGACTTTGGCACAACGTGAATTTCGTCGCAGATTTCCTAGCCGTCCAACGCCTACTGGTTAAACACTGCGACGTTTAGCCGCTCGCCTCGAAGAGACTGGCACAACACGAGATGCTGCCAGGCGTGGCAGACCCCGGAGTAGCCGTTCTGCAGAGAATATTGCTGCTGTAGCCGAAGATGTCATGGACATGAAGACGTCGCGGGCCAAACGGTTACTGTGAATGGTGAGCGCTACAGAGCAATGATCAACGAGTTCTTTTTGCCGCAACTTGATGAATTGGGATTGGAAAACATGTGGTTCCAACAGGACGGTGCAACGGCACACACTGTACGTGCCACAACCGATATGCTGAAGGATGCATTTCCCGGGCGCCTAATTTCCCGTTTTGGCGATTTGCACTGGCCAGCAAGATCGCCTGATTTGACCGCTCCAGAATTCTTTTTGTTAGGCTTTTTGAAGTCGCGGGTTTATGTCAACAAGCCTCAGACTCTTACAGCTCTTAAAGACAATATCCGTCAAGAATGTGAGGACCTATCGCCGGAAGTTTTGGCCAAAGTGATGGAAAATGCCATAAAAAGGGCTCAAATGACAATCAACTGTGGCGGCGGCCATTTACATGACATTATATTCTCGACTTGATGTAAAAAAAATTAAAAGACCAAATAAAAAGAATCCACAAGAAGAAACAAAGTTTTTCATTTTTTTTTTTAAATTACAGCCAAAAAACATCGGAAGGTTATTTTTGCGCCACCTTGTAGAATCATAATTCAAACTATTTAGGGAATGGTAGTTTATTATTTGAGTAATGCTTGTTATTCAAATTTGTGCAAGCGAGTTGGTTTGTATTGAGTTTTTAAAACCAAGCAAACATTAAAGCATTAAAGCATTAAAGCCAAGTAAACATTTATAAATGAATATCGAAGCGTGAGTATATTGCAAATAAAATCAGTTCGGTTTCACAATTGATGTGACAAATGACAACGCCCAAAATTACTCCTTCTAGAGAGCTAAATGTTCATCAGGAAGGATGAAGAATTCAATTATAATTTGTTTCGAACTTAAGGGAATGTTTATGCGTATAATAGAGCTCTTCTGTTCCAGCTCTTGAATTTAATATGATTATTTAATTAACTCTCGTCATTTCCTCTTTTAATACAGTTTTGAAATCCTTTTGATGGATACCTTTAGCAGGTACCTACACAAATGCCATGTCCAAAGGTTTCAAAACCGGAAAATAGGTAGCTTGTCGATTTTAGCTGAGGTATTCATTTTCATTTGATCGAATTACTGATGAAATTACTGAGCGAAGATTTAATTTTCAATCGAAAATTTTAGGATGTAGATGGATAGATGAAGCAAGGAGTCCTTCTGAAACGTGATCTAATTATCACACCACCTTTACACTATCATAGCAATGCGTGCTCAGTAAATTTCATTGATAAGTGAATATTTTACTTACAGCAAGGACTTACCTTATACATCTTATTTTGGTTGGTAGGATATACAAATCTTGATGAATCTTATTTTGTATTTTTTTTTTTGGATTTGGATGATGTGAGGTATAGTTATTGAATCTAAGATGGTTAAAAAGTGCTTCCTGGAAATATAGATATTTAGGATAGATACGTACTAAAATGGTAGTGAAAAGTCTACTAATTTTGCGGATTATAAATTAGTCCTACTACAGTAATCTTAAAATACAAAACCCTGCTTAATGAGGCCAAGTGCGAGTCGTTGGTGATACCAACCTAACTTCAGAACATGTTCACAGTAATTGCATCATTATCTAAATACAATTCTATGCCTGACTGAGGCTAATCGTAGTCTTGAAATTTTGAAGCTGTATTCCACTATCAGCTATACAGTAAGTCAAGAAAAAAGAATTTTTTTGATATAAAACTCTGCTCATTTGTGGGGTGCTTTTAATGAGCCGTTTGTTGCATTATTTTGCAACTATGCACTTTAATGGGAAAAAAAGCTATTAAAAATATGTATTTCGCCATTTTTCAAGTGACCCCTCTGCCCCCTTTTTGAGGGGCAAGTTATTTAGTTTCATTTCTTTAACTACAGCACTGTTTTATTGTGCTAAAGATTAAAACCTATCGAGTCATGTATTTCAGTATAATTTGATTTTCCCCCACCAACCCCTTTTAGGGGGCTAACCAAGGGGGATATACACATTATTGTGTTGGAAGAAATATTTTTTTCTTGAAACTTTATAATAGTATTCCAAGAGCTAATGACGAATTATGAATTTAAGCAATTACATTATTTCTGCAAAAATAAGGGACACAGATGACCCTTACGCTTTTATGGGACCTTTTAGTCACTTGAAAAACCCAATTTGCACTATGTTAGAGTTTGGTACTACAATTCATTGGATGACTTGTTTGTTCCAGTTTGATAAAGAGGAGAATATACATATTTCCAATATATCCGGCAGTAAAACTTGTACGAGTATAAAAAGACATTTTTTGATTCAAATTCAAATGACAGTTGAACGATGGGTAGATACCAATAAATGAGACATAATTTTTGCCAGAAAGGTTATGAAAATTCTATCATGAAAGGAATCAAAAATAAGGTCAGCATCATCATAATTAATAAATGATGGACAGTCTCTATGATTGCAAACTATTCGGAAACTTGCTCGGAAACTCTGCTATGATATTGTCATCACTTTGATCAGATCTTAATGCCTTTCTGTATAATAGAAATCAAAGCTGCCATTAAGATGAATGACACATCATAATCATCCCCAAAATTGCTCGTATGCTCTGTGGCAGAGTAACAATGTTTTGCTACATTTTACAAAATACATACATATCCTGCTGGGATAGAAGCAACTCCATTTCTTCCTTTATAAAAGTCAACAGTCGTCAAGTAGATATCTCCATTAGCAGGAAAATTAAGCCTGTAGCAACTAAAAATTAATTTGGCCACCCAAACTGCGTCGCATTACGTGATACTTCGAATGTCACGCATCCGAAGTTGAGTAGCTATAAAAGTTTCACTTGAACATTTCACTACTTTGATGTATCTCCAGAGGTTGACTTATTAATATGTTGATATGGGTCTACATTTACGACTTGTAAGGTCAAGGTTATGCGGTTGTAATGGCTTATGAGTTATGACTTACGAGGTATTAAAAGTGAGGACATTGTAAGACTTGCATATAAATTAACAGTTTACTCAAGTAAAAAATATGAGAACTATTCAGATTGAATGAAAAATAATATTGTATTGCAACTTGATTAAGCTATTGGAAATTTGCATCTCCTTCTATAATTTGTAAAAATGAGGAATCAACTTACTGAGTAATCGTTAGAAAACCAAATCAAAAGACGTAAAAAAAATCTAACTATGTAATTGGCTATCGCAAAGCATCCAAGCTCAACACTTGTTTGTCCTTTCACCTGCACCACCTACTATAAGTTAGCTTTTATTTTAAATTCATATAATTGACCTTCAAAGATCCTTCGCATTTGTTGCTTCCTCTGTCTATTTAAAACTTTCATCTGTTTCACTAAAAATAAATATTATGCTGTCATCATGGTTATTTCTGACTTGTGAAGTCCACGTCTCGCCAAAGTTTACGGTCCACTACAAGACAAGGAAGTTGATGTCTTTTTTATGTACAGGATATTCTTTAAGTGCTTGTTTTCCGTTGATTTTATTTCGCTCTGGGAGGGAAAGCCAGATGTTTGCGTTTGGGTTCTCTTTCGTTTGAAGCGCAATACATTCTACCTTAGTGAAAGTTTGTTGTCGGATTGTTTTCAAAGAAAAAACTGCGAAGTTAAGTGGATGAAACCCGCAAGTTTTATAATTATTTATTTACAAGAAAAAAATAATATGTTGGTATCGCCTTCTTGGAAATTATTTTGAATTACTTTAAAAAAATATGCGTAGCATTTTTGTGACTTTAATCATTCAATAAATATTGTACACGAAAAATATCTACGAAAGCCTCCTAAATTACACATTGTACTAAATTGTCTGCCTGGATAGGGATACTGGTTGTGTGACTGTCTATAGAGTTAACTGCTCGAAAGCCCTAACTGCAAACTATCCTCTCAGCCTAAATAAAAAGCGATTTTAAGAGTAATTTTTCGATTGATAGATTGATCCGAGATGAAAGCCGAGAATGAATTTCAGCAATGAGGAGCTTACAGTGCCAAAGATCTACCACCTGATCCGAACAATCCGCAATCCCAATCTGGGTCCCAGAAAAAAGCCAAAGAGTTCAGTCTTGCGGCCGAGTTAAAAAAAAACGTGTAACAAGGTTGGGTGCGTCTTTTCTCCTCTTCTTTTCATTACTTATATGGACTGGATGTTACAGCGTAGTCTTGGCGAAGAACGTTTCGAATTGGGAGATCTGAGGATAAGTCATTTGCTCTTCGCTGATGACTTGGTCATCCTTGGGTCCTCTCAGACTGAACTTCAGCGCGCGGTTTGTAGCCGTTTGTGTTGAAAGCTGTGACGAAGGTAAACGTGAACAAATCTGAAGCGATAGTCGTCTCCAGAACGCCTGTTCAATGCACTCTGCATGTTAGTGGGGGTCCCATTTAAACAGATAGAGAAGTTTAAGTATCTTGGGGTCTTTTCACGAGCGATGAAAGGAGGAATGCTGAGTTTTCCTGTAGGATTGGTCAGGCTGGGTCAATTTTGAGACATCTTTGCTATTCTGTAATTAAGATGACTGAACTTAATGTGAAAGTCAAGTTGTCAGTTTTTAATTCGGTTTCCATTCCAACACTTACCTATGATCATGAGGTTTGGGTAATGACCGAAGGAATAAGATCACGGATACAAGCTGCCGAAATAAGATTCCTCCGTTGTATTGCTGGTGTGATCCGTAGAGAGAAACACAAGAATACGTTAGGAATTCAATGTCGATCAGCTACTTCTCCGCACGGAGCGTTCCATGATTTGGTGATTTGGTCACGTTAAGCAAATGTCTCTGGCCATGATCCTACGACCGACGTGTTATGAAATCCGTACCATCGGGCAGGCGTCCTCTAGGTAGACCTAGGATAAGATGGTTAGATCAAGTTCATAAGCTCTCCTCTACTTGATTTTGATTTGATGTATTAGAGTCGATGGCGAAGAATCGAGAGCTATGGAAGGTCCACTTGAGCAACCGCGATCCACTTAATGGATAAGCGGACTATTGAAAATAAAAAAAATAAATAGGTGGCGCAACAGGCGTGTAGACACCCTAGACCTAGCTTCTCGCAACCATTCGTTTTGTGTGAGTTTCTATTTTTGGGACGAATGGAAGGGACCTACAATTTTATGCCGAGTCCGAACGGCTCAATTGAGAAGCTTTTTCATGACAGTTATACTCTCGGATGTTTGTCAGACGTTCGCGAGAGGTGGCGCAGTAGAAAAAATCTTAAGATGTAATTTGTGTTTTTCCGGGGATCGAACCTGGGATCCCTCGCACAGCAGTCCAACACACTAACCACTGCGCTACTGCGCCCACGGGCTATTGAAAATGAATGAATTAAAAATTAATAAATAAAAAGGTTGAGCAATGTTTTGGAGCCATCCGTGAAGATTCGACTATATTCCAAACTACATTTAATTTACCTAACTATAGTAACTAAACTGAGTAATTTCAGTTATGATATCTGGTAAGTTTTAGCCATTTGCGAATTTCCTCAGAAAAACCTTGCCTCTGTTGCACATGCACTTCGCATACTTCTCTTTCGTTCCCCTCAAACAAAGAAGACGACACACAGTGTTTGTTCAAGTGAATGCGCTTTCGATACGCGTCCAGCTCCAAAGCAGAATCACGGTCAACGACAATAGTTTCTGATATTTTTCGATTTGATGAAATAAATTAAATCTTATCGTATCCGATTTTGGTCTGTAGCTTAGCTTTTGAATGAAGGCTGATTTATAGTTTAAAATATTTTAGAAAGAAAAACTTATTTGAGTAATGTCAAGTTAAAGGCAGTTTACATTTTGGTGAACAAATCTCCAGAAAAGTAGACATGGCAGTAAACGACATAAGCCTATAGCCTTCTCAGGAATTTAAGGAACATTTCAAAAAAATCTGTCAAGTAGTTTTCACGCCAACTTACTGGTAACAGGCATAAAAGATAAAACCCTCTATAGTTTTATTTGACTAAAAAATGCTAGAAAATATCACTGTTAATGAACCACTCTATGCAATGGCAAAGTACTAGTGCAATTAAAAACGTAGTTCGTTTTATAGTTTTAGTTATGAAGTCACTATAGTACTCCATACAAAATTTCCAAATTTTTTTAATTGCAAAAAGAATACTAAGAATTGAGCTTAAAGTCAACAGAACCTCTAAATGAATATTGAGGAGATATAATTTTCTTCCTGATACCTACATCGACAAAGGACGTGACCAAGGAATGAACCATTCAATTGCTCTTTTCCCTTAAATTTTTTGTTTTACCTTTCTTACAAAAAACAATACAAAATTGCCTCAAGCCCAACCGAACCTCTTCTATACACTTTGTCTAATTAAAAAATTTCTCACAAAAAAAACAACAGAAACATCTTTCCCTTAAGTCAATAAAACCCATTCTAGCATCCCCTAATTAACTTTAGAAGAAGAAAAAAAAAGCAATAACCAAAAAAAAGTAATTGACCGTATCGCTAGATAATTGTGAAATTCGATCAGGCCTTTTCAGCAGCATAACCAAAAAATGACTTCGCTTTCACCATCCCTTTGGTTTTGACAATAAAAAACAATTTTCGCACAAAATTCGTTTTTGTCTACTAACAAAAGGACACCGAGTACTACCAAAACACATAAATGGGACCGATTTTTCGTTACGGCTATCGATTGTCCTTTTAGTGGTGGGCATGTGCCTTATACAATGAACTATAAATCTGGGTATATAGAATGAAGCGTCAACGCCTGATAAGTAAATTGACGTTAATGAGAGTTTTGAATAAGGTTTGGGTTGTTAAGGGTCATTCGAATAATGACAGATGCTGCTTAACAAAAGAAGAGATAAGCCTTAGAAGAATCTTTTTTGTCGGTCCTATACATTTTTAATCTAAGTCATTGCTATGAACAGACGAAAAGAGTCGGTGAATTTTGTGAAATCTTTTTCTTTATTAGGTGAATTTATAAGGTACTTAATTCAATGTTACATAGATGTCGCACCAAAAAGTTGATATGTTTGATATTGCATACAAATTTTTATTCAAGAAATTAAATCTTTTAGCCTTTGTGTAATGAGGAGAGTAGAGCACTTGATTAGAGCATATTCAACATTAATACGAACACCGAACAATGGTATAATAGATACTAACTATAAGGTGAATATACCGTCGAAAAAGAAAGTCTGGGAAAAGTTATTTTAAAACAAAATATTCACTGATTCCTTATTTTATTTGTCGTCGGCAACCGGGTGTGATTTAACCTAAAATATACGATTATCCGACCCACAACCAAGACTATAGACAACGGAATTTATTATAGTGGCTCAGATTACCACAAGCAATTTTGAACTTTAATGTAATCTCAAAAAAGTTGTTCGTAAATATTTTCAAACTTGTTTTCCGCCATGAAAAATATTCGTTTACGGGGGTAGCTATTTAAATATGCAATTAGATACAGTTTCACATTCCATTTAAATCTTTAAAGCTATACCTGGAATTTTGTTTTTTTGTTCCCAGTTAACTTACTGATGGCTACAAAATTAAGTAGAAATACTTTCTTATTGTAATAAGTCCAATTGATGGTCATTAACTTTCCAAATTTACATTTACAAATGGAGGTGAACCATAAAAAGTCGCACACCTACATGTTATATAGATATAATCATAAGAAGACAAACGCCTTTTGTCAATTTCTCTAAGCGATTGTTACGCCAACTTCCGCCTTTCTTATTTCAGTCCTTTTTGCTATTAAAATTATACCATGCGAGCTTTGCAGTCAAGCCTCCTAGACCGTTTAGGTATATGATGAGATTTTTATTACCTTGTAATAAAATTTGCGATTCTATTTTTGGGTGCTTTTCTTTTTTGTTTTAATGTCAAAAATCCTTTTAAGGATTTCCTCCTTTTTGCTTGTGCTGGGAAATTGTAATGATGGCATAAAGCGATTACATTTATGTTTTCTTTATAAAATGCTATAATGTGATTTAGGGTAATTTTTGGCTACGCATTTAATGATTCTTTTTATCACTTAAAGTAGGATCTGTTTTTATAATTACGAATGGAATATACAGTACTATTCCTATACTATGAGTTTTGATAAGAACTGGTTGTGTCAAATTATGAAGGTGCATTTAAATGTGTTATGCTTTAAAAAAAAAACTCATAAAATTGTAACTTAATCGCAGTTGCATAGAACAAGTTATAAGGCATCTTTTTCTCATCCTAACTGTGAAATTTTTCATACATTAATATTGATTTTCAAGGTTGAACAACTTGTTATTTGGAATCATACACGCAAAAGGTTATGTCCCTACAAAAAGTGAGGGGAATAAGGGTTTCCTATAGCCAATTGTTAACCAATAAGACAATGCAGCTTGACACCAAATTTCCTAGAGCGCAACAAGAATCGATAAAAATTTAAATTTTAATACAAATCCCGTTTTTTTTTCTTCAAACCTTAGGTGCAATTGGGTGTACCCACTTTAATCTAAAAGATGGCGCGCAAAAGTTTTCACCCGATTTTTTTTTGAATGAAAAACTTTGGTTCTGGTTTTGGATTATCTTAGTTAGATGTCTTATATTTTTCCCCATTAAGTCGAGAAAATGATATCGGCTATGTGGTCGCCGTCAGAATCTAAGGCCATTCGGGCCCGATTTATGGCATTTTCCATTACTCTTGCCAGAATTTTCGGCGATAGGTCGTTGCATTCTTGACATATATATTTTTAAAACTTAAGAGTCTAAGGATTGTTGATGTAGACTCGTGACTTAAAAAACAAAAAGAAGTCTGGAGCGGTTAAATCAGGCGATCTTGCCGGCCAATACGAATCGCCATACGACCAGATTAGGCGATCCGAAAATGCAGGCCTCCGAATTTCGGTAGTGGCTCGTGTTGTATTGCTCTGAACATCTTATAGCCTTTCAACAAAATTCTCTTCAACATCTTATCCCACGTTCTTAGGAGTATAATGTCTTGTTGACGTTTATTTTGTATCCGCTTACTTTACTTACAAATCTCAAAGTAGAATTGACATTTGCTGCCATTTGAAAAATTGTATCAATTTTTGATAACGATGACTTTTGCGCCCACCTTGTATTCATAAAGAAAAAAAACCAAGACGCAGTATTTATTTAGTAGATTAAATAATTTATTTGGCCTTACAGAAAGACAATGTTGTACATAAGTCCAAGTGAAGCTAAATTTGAGGTTATTATACCTAGACATGAGGTTAAAAATTCAGTTATATTATGTCGAAGTGACAAAGTGGGCGCAGTAGCGCAGTGGTTAGTGTGCTGGTGCTGGACTACTGTGCGAGGGATCCCAAGTTCGATCTCCGGAATACACAATTTACATCTCAAAGTTTTTTCTACTGCGCCACCTCTCGCGAACGTCTGACAAACATCCGAGAGTATGACTGTAATGAAAAAGTTTCTCAATTCAGCCTTTCGGACTCATCATAAAATTGTAGGTCCTTTCCATTCGTCCCAAAAATAGAAACTCACACAAAACGAATGGTTGCTAGAAGCTAGGCCTTGGGTGTCACCCGCCTGTTGCGCCACCTATTTATTTTTTATGTCAAAGTGACATTGTAAACGATGACGTGTGGGTTGCCAATAAGATGAACAATTTTCAACAATATCCCAGTCCACCATCAGGTAACACTCTCAGACCCAAGTAATGACAGATAGAACTGAACTCCAAAAAGAAACCAGGAAAGGTTTTTTGAGGAGTGAAAAACCTGACTCTACTCATCGAACCTCTCGTTGAAAGAAGTGTCGTCTCTGTCCATAAAAGAATACTCGAAAATTGCAAGCACATAGGTTTTGACACTTTTCACAAAACCCTTGTTAGGCACTAGTAAATACTACCAAACGTTTGTTTTTGAAAGACCAATAAACTGAACCGTATACGATCATAGACCGAAGTTCGTTCGATTGACATTTTCCGTTTTACCCGCAACAGTTGGCCAAGTGCTAACGCTCATACAAATCAAACCAACATGTTGACACCCCCGATTTCCAACTTTGTCCAATCCCACCCTGTTCTGTAAAATGCTAAACAGGGAATATTCGTCCATCCATACTACTTATAAAATGCAACGTCCGTCTGTTCGTTTCTCCATAACTCGAGAACCATTCGTCCGATTTCCATGATTCTTTTTCTGATTCATAGATGTGTGGCCAACTTAGTCCGTAGGGTGGGTGAGAATTGCTCAGGAGTAAAGGAGTCGTGGGGAATAAGAGGGGTCTCACGAACCGTTAGCCGTGTGAACTTAAAAGTTTGTGTGTTGATAGATAAGTCAAAATTGTTACATGCCTCATTCATCGTTTTTCAAAATTCGTCCTATAAGGGTTGAAAAACGTTTGCACCCTACTTTTCTATTTCGACATTACTACGCTCAACTTGCCATTATACTCATAAATCTACGTATGTGATTTCAAGAAATGCTTTTATTTGTTAGCCAATAATTCACCGAGTATTTGATCTAAAATTCATCTTTCTGGTCCATCCAGAGGGTGAGATATAATAAATTGAAAATAGATCTTAATTGGTCAAGTGCGAAAAAAATGATTTCTCGATTGCAGTTGTGCTTAGGGGTAGTTTTATATTACGTTCCCAAAATAGAATATGATTACTCGCTCGACTGGCACTAAGAATGCACATTGTACGTACATACTCATGTATGGCGTAGTTGAATTTGATGTAGGCAATGGATATGCATAAAACAAACTAAATATGTATATATGTAAATCTATGTACATATAAGAGGTTTGTGGTGCGTAAGTGATGGATACATATATCTACATATGGATTTGAGATCTGCAGCTATGGAAAGTGTAACGATATGATCGCGTAGTATGAATAATTAGATCATACCTGTGACGAGTTTTTATTTATGTGAAATCGTATGTCCATTGACTTAGTCAAGGACTAAGTTGACGACGGGGGAGGGGTAAAGGGGTGGTAGGGACTAACTCTGGAACTATTTGGCCGAATTTTTTCAAGATTGTACCGGCTACATCCTCCGGATCAGTATAGGTTAGTTAGAGTGTGGATGGTGGAAGGGGAAACAGGGGTATAGGGGTTATCTTCAGAACTACTCGGCCATTGCCAGAGTTGACCTCCGACAGCCACGTCTTTCACATGGACAGCTATATATTGAATGTTCGCGTGTGAGCTGTAGGCGTAATATGTTTAAAGCTACTTGCGCCCATTAAATAAATAACATGTAGGTATAGTTTATGAAAAGGCATAGCGATCAAATATTTTGTAAGCTTAAAAAGAAGACAAAATATAAACAAGTAAAAGTGCTACCACCGGCCTGGCCGATGCTTTGATATGTATGTACTGGTACAGGTACACGCATGTGTCTAATATTGGCTTTGTATGGGACGTAATATAACTACTTGACCGACATGGACCATTTTTAACAAAAACCTGAAGGCCATAAATATAAGACCTCTCATTAAATTTCAGTTGCGCCTAAGTCGATTCGTTCAGACGCTATCGTGATTTCAACAGACAGAGAGGAACGTGGATCTAATAGTGGTTTTGTATGGAAGGTACCAGAACTACTTGACCGACGTAGCCCATTTTCCATACTGGCGACGGTAAAAATAAGTCGTTTCACAAAATTTGTTTCGCCTAGGTCAATTCGTTTGGACGCTATCGTGCTTGCAACAGACAGATGGAAGGACATGGATAAATCGATTCAGAATGTGATCCTGATTCAGAATATTATATACTTTATAGGGTCTCCGGTGAATCCTTCTTGGCGTTACAAACGTAAAAACGAAGTGAATATACCTTCCTGTGGAAGGTATAACAAACGTGCATTTATATGATAGCTGAAATAAATTTGAATTTAATTTCAGCGGGCGAAAGAAAAAAGAACCAGCGGGCGGAGCCGTGGGCGTTGCTAGTTTAACATATTTCCAAGCTAAAGCTGTCTGCCAAGCATAGTAGAGGGCAGGCTGAATTTTATATTATAAAGTCTCACCAGCAGAATAATTTGATTTTTTTTTCCCCCAGCTTAAGATTTTTCCATAACATTCTACTTGGCGGTTTAGAGTTGAAATCAAAGTAGTTCGCAATTAAAGGTGTTTCATCGTAGAGGCGGGGATCAAAGATAAGCACTGACGATAAGACACACCCCAGGGTGAATTGGTTACCTACCTCCATAATAAACGAATTTAAAATTGGCGCAGTAGTTGAACATTTCGAATTATTCAAGTAATTAGAAACACTGCCGACTAATTGGCCTTAGGGGGCATTTTGTGATTCAGCACTTGTAGATATTTTGTTGTCATTTTAAGGAATTTTTTTTTAAACCCAAGAGGCAGCCAATATCTGATATTGAAATGTGCGTATCTAAAAGTATTAGGGATGTGGATGTTCTATGAATATAAGGAAGAATCCCTTTACTGTTCATGTATACGTATTTAAAATACTTATTCCAAAGAATCTCTGAAGAATTACGAAGATTTTGAGACGTATTCCCTCCTCAGCGAGTTTTAATTTTTCTCTATAGTTCAACGAAATCGTGTATATAGAGTTCTACATTACTGTGCTCAACAAGTACATTCATCTACTGTAAAGGTGCCAGTACACGATATGTAGCACGCCTCATATATATGTGGCTCTGACGTCAACAGAGAGTGCACAAAGAGAGCTTGTACACGGCATGTACCCATTGGGACCATTCGCTGACGTCAAAATGACGTCAGTGCTACATATATATGAGGCGTTCTACATATCGTGTACTAGCACCTTAAGAAGATTCTGCCCGTATACCTTTGTGTTTGACACTTAAGATTTTAACGTAGATTACAGAAAACTCTTTCATCTCAGAAAGCTCTTTAGCGTAAATAGAAAGTACTCTGAAATATAAAGCTCATTCAATTGATATTCAAATGGGAAAATTATACAAATGTGACATTAATAATGACCTCCCAGCTCCCATACCCAATCAGCATTAGAAAAGAAAATTATAATTCCCAAAACCTCCATCCTTGCACAAAGCTATAAATCCCATGTAATTGCGATACCAAACTTGGAACTTCGACATCGAGAAAGGAATCATTACCAAGTCATTTGATTTATATTAGGGCCAACATAATATTCACATCGTTAGTACCTTAAATCAAAGCACACCTAACATTATAAGCCCTTTGTCAAAAGTACTTGAATATTATGTTTCATTTTATTTTGTAAAAATAAAGGCAAATCTAAAGTGCGCATCAATTTTATTACCAATCAATTGAGAAAATAAGATGAAATTTCTAATAATTCCTTACCGCCTTTGTGTTTGTATCGATTTCAGACAAATCCCCTTGTTCAATTCCCTATATGATCCACTTTACACTAGAGACTAGGGGCCAACTGTACTTCAATTGCAAATAGCACCCAAAGGACTCTGGCACCCATAAATAAAGCATGTGGGTTTGGCCCTCCCTTGAGTAGCAGCATTAACAACTCCATGTTTTATGTGAATTCGCCGCCCCATACACAGCAAAGTGTTGTGGATGTGATTTTCCATTTTATGATTTTGTTATGAACATCAAAAGTATCGATTACTCTTTCACACCATCGATAGGTGAATTTCCATTTCATAGGTTCTTATGCATCAGTTGTTTCGGGTTAAACCAGAGAAAATATAATATTTTTCCTCTTCAGATCGTGATGAAATGAAGGAGATTTTCGAATTTCATTATTTATTGAAGGGGTATCCTTGCATATATGTATGTATGTAATCGATATCAAAAAGCTTTGAATAAATTGATGGTATGCAGTTTATGCAAAGTGGGATTGCTGATGGATAATAATAACCTTGGAGATACAATAATTCCCTCCAAATGACTTCAAAGTCTAGTCATTGCAATTCTGACCATTTGCCGTTGGAAGTCGAAATTATGTTGTATGTAATGTCGCTGCTCATCACAAAATGTTAACCCTACCACTCCTTTGTTCTAAAAGCGTATAAACCTTGCTGGAGAAATTTAAAATGAAGCTCTACAATTAGAGTAATACTTTTTATCCTTTTTCTTGAAAATGAACGGAATCAGCCAATGCAGACACTTGAGGGCCACTGAAATCCATTCACTTCTGGTCAGAAGTCCATTCAATCCAGCAAATGTTGGCAACCCTTAGCGAATTAGATAGCCTTTGATCTATCAACCTCAGTGCCTTGTTCTAGATTGAGCAACTCAGAGAAGTGCTCAATTAATCTGCGAAAGATGTCCTCCTATGCGTAAAGTGCACCAATTTACTGATTTGCTATTTCAATGATATTCCATTTCTATTCGTTTCACATTATTTCTGTGGTCACGGTCAAACATTTTGCCGGACTTCTTCCAACACTGTTTTTTTGTATCCATACTCCACTTGCAAGTGTTCTTTGACTATTTGAAAATCGATTTCGCGAGTTGTTCGCGCCTTCCGAAGACGGTTTCGAGAAGCCAAGTATTTTGTCCTGGCTTACCTATCGAGCCAATTAGCCTGTCCTGCCACAACATGTCATTATAACTATTTATACAGCATCGGCAGCCTTTAAGGGCTCAATAAAATTCCTTTTGGAGAAGTTGCCTAACCGTACTGCAGATTCGTTCACACACCTGCCCTAGAGGTAGATTTTCCCTATGAAGCTTAAGTTTTGAGATCCTTATTCGCATACTAGTATCCACTGCACAGAGGCCGTCATGGCACTTCGTTTGCATTGAGATGCAAAATTACACCATCGTGGTACCGTCTATGGACACAGGAGGATCCTGGAACTTGTCAAAAACGAGATTGTTGAAGATTGAGTTTATGTATTCAGAAAATATATTTATTAATTTTGTTCAAATAATTGATCTAGTACTTTTTTCTAAACAAATCTGTTTGTAATTACATTTTGGCAGCATTGTATTAATTATTCTGTCATTGTCAATTTTGCTAAGTACATACAAATGTCAATTATGGAAGCCAACTTACATACAACTATACATTTTAAATTACTTCCATTGAGTAGAAAAAATTCTCAAGTGTACTTTAAAATTATACAATTATACCCGGCGGCCGGAGTCAGGTGGAAGGAAGAAATATCCTTATAGCACTGGACAATCATGGAACAGACAAACATCACAACATCGTTGTCATTGGAATGTGTACTCAAGCTCAACAAGTTTTCATCTAAAAATGAAGTAACAGCTTGGGTGTAGGCGCAGTAGCGCAGTGGTTAGTTTGCTGGACTACTGTGCGAGGGGTCCCAGGTTCGATCCCCGGAAAAATACAAATTACATCTTAAGGTTTTCTCTACTGTAATACTGACAAAAATCCGGCATCCGAGAGTATGACTGTCCTGAAAAAGCTTCTCAATTCAGCCGTTCGGACTCGGCATAAAATTATAGGTCCTTTCCTTTCGTTCCAAAAATAAAAACTCACACAAAGCGATTGGTTGCGAGAAGCTAGGCCTAGGGTGTCTACACGCCTGTTGCGCTAACTATTTAATTTTTTTTAAAAGCTTGGGTACGAGTACACATTGATAGGGATCGACGGCAACGAAAAGGTGGACTCCCGTGCAAAAACAGGGGTCAACTGAAAATGTCTGGGACCAGAACCATTTTCTTCAATTGGTAAAGGAATTGTAGTTCAGCTGATTCACATATGGATCACGGCAAAACACCTGAGAAGGTGGTCAACCCTGAAACAATGTAGAAGGCTAAAATGGCAATGAAGTGGCCGACCTGCTCCACTCAAAGAAGGGTTCTAAGCATGAGTCGAGGAACATTGAAATGTGTGGTGGCATTGACAACAGGACATTAAAATGTCGGTTATCGGGAATCGAGAGGATGATACCTACTTGTAAGCTATGCCTGAAGGAATCTGAGGGAATATACTGTGTCTATGTCCGGCTTTGCATGGCAGAAGAATGAGATCTTCGGACAACATTGGATCGAGAGCCATTGAGGGAAACAGATCTCACATGATTAGATGCTAGCGATACTACTAGGAATCGAACCCAGAGAAGAAATCTGAAGAAGTCTAGAGAGTCTCTCTGAGTAAAATTTATAGTGGTAAAAAAACGAAAAGAGCCCCGACAATGGTGGTCGAATATCTCTCGAAATCTATACACACCAATAATATTCAAATTAAAACAATTTTATGTATAAAAAGTGTCTACCTATCAACAAGGTTCACTGCAGCCAACTTTTTCTTGTCGATTTAGCGGCCATCTTAACAAGCCTTAGGTATCTTAAAATTAGCGCTTTTTATATTGGAAAATCGGCCTTAAGTTCGGCATTGTCAACCTTATTATTATATTTTTGCTTCCTGTCCCACTAATCCTGCATTGTCAAGATTTTAGGAGGCCTACACCCAGACCACCTAAACTTAAAGCGATTCAAGGACATCGATTCGATAGTAGCGGTCTAGATATAGCTTTCGTAAAGACGATATTGTTGTGATCTGGTCACGGGACATTTATTCCTATTTGCTCTATGTTCGTCATCTGCTCACCTTCGGACATACGACCCAGAATAAAGGCTTTGCCGTTGGACCCAATCGGACGTTGCAACCACAATCATCATTGGCCCGCTTTCAGCCAAATTGGAAATCTTATATCTCCATCAACAAACCCAAACTCTTCTTCAATTCAGATTGAAAGACGCACCCCCAGAAATCAAGTCCGGAATCTCTTCTTTACCCGTATGGGAATTGTCCCTGATAATATATATGGTAATAGAATATTGAAAATAATAGAGGATCCACTTAAGCGTCCTACACCCGTGACATTATTCTTATATGGACAAACGGGACAATTGAAATAGAATGAATAAATATTTATTTTATTTTACTAGGACAAAAGCATACCACCTCACAAACATTTCAAATATAAAATTTATGTTTTTAAAAAAAAAGTCGAAATGTCAACTGGAATAATCGATTCCAAACGTATCTAAAAAAATATACATATCTAACTTCAGTTGATGCCAATAAACCCGATGTACAGCACCTAAAATCCCACAGACTAGCAATTGCACTAGCAAACAAAAGAGAAAAACCCACCATTTATTGGAGAATAATAAAAAGCCATCAATTCCGTTGGTTATTCCGTTCAACGCCATTTATTTTATCCGAATCACTTGCCATTAGTTAAGCCCATCAATCAGTGCATACCATTGACTTTTACACCAAACCCCACAGGATGTACCCAATCCACTCGGATTTTTTATGAGCCAACAAAAAGAATATTCAATTCGCATAAACAAATTAGAAAGACTTCAGTTAGGCATGCAAGTCATAAATACAAAATAGAGTTGAGTATACATTAATAATGGAGTTCAGTAGGACTATCATAAAGGCGTTTATATTGGCAGCACTGGCTGTGCTGACTTTCTTTGTTGCGAAGCACACGCAAGGGAGAATAAAATAGCCTTTTCCCCACATTCTGCTGTTGAGATATTCACTCCGATATCATATATGGGGGTCAAAGTAGTTTCTGTTGATGTCTTAATCCCCAGAAGGACATCATCAACCGTCAGTTGCAAAAAAAAAGCATTAATGTACACAAAGAGATTGCGAAATGAAAATATAAGAATGCTGACAAGATACCAGTACCACACCCGCTGTTTTAATGACTTTCACATTTCTAAAGAGGGTCACTTTCGAAATTAAATAATAAATACACTGATGTCCTAATCGCATCGCTATCTAAACCTTTTAATGACATTAGAACTGAGCTCCTGCATAAACTGTGGGACAGCCCGTTTATACGGGTGATACTCTATTTTCGTTTGAGAACTTTTAAATCCTTTTGTATTTGCATCAAATAACATGTGACGATGAATAGCGGTTATGACATAGATTGACACGATGTCCTGCTATCACTCTCAACATTAAATAAAAAAAAACAAAGCACAAAACGCCTCTTTGGATATTCACATATCTGGGCTCAATTACAATACTGATGATAATGTCCTTGTATTTCTTCTGTCTTGCGAAATGAGAGAGATATACTTTATTTTAATAATTTATTCGGTGTGTCCTGCACAATAATAGCAATGTTTGCTTACAGTGAGAAGAGAGTCCTTTGAATAATTCAAAATGTTACTTATTCAGTATTCGTTTATGGTGTAGGTACTTTTGTCGAGGAGGAGGAGTTTTGGAAGTCATGCCCTTCACTTAAATATATTTTATTCCACATGAGTTGATATACGTTGAAATATTAAAATATAACGAAGCAACAGAATTCCGTAAGATGAGTTCAGTAAAAGTTGCACGATTAAATTACTCACATTGGGAGGTATTTGTATCTACCACTGACCCTCATTATTTCAAACAATTTTACAAACAAAATGTAGATGGGGTCGTTCAGAGACGCATTTTCAAGAGCCAGAATGTGCTCTTGGAATGTAAAGCTGTCATTCATCAAGGCTAAAGTTAAAGAGCAGTATAAGGAAAATTCAGACATTTTTGATAAAAATTTAAGGATTTATAAATACAATGCGGTTGGAGAGAGGTAGGATACCCCTTCAAAAATGTTTAAAAATTGTCTTCGATCTGCATTTTCTCAAGCACTAAAATAATGTCCGTCAATTGATTTTGTGAGCTAGATTCTTCTATTTTGTTCAACAAGAAGTAGTCAGTCTATGACCTTTTTATGGAAATGTGTTGAGTTAGTTAAGATGAAAGAAATTACCATGGAGGAAGCTTTTCTATTGTATATACCAGTGGATGGCATTTCATCAGTTGGTACAAAGTGTGTACAGACGCATTTTAATCACGATCATCGGCCTTCAAGCCTCATTAATTATTGAATTCAATAAAACCTCAAGCATCATCGATATAGTGGACGAAAGAGCTCCAAAGCATTAGGAAAGGAACAAGAAAACTTATAAATAATGCTAATGCCATAATTAAATTAATTAAATATAATGTAGATGCATAAAAAACAAAAAGAGTCATAATAAAATCATTGTCCTAACTTCAAAATCATGCATGTTCGATCCCAGCACAGGGTTCATATTGACATAAAGCAAACAACGTACCTCAGGTGGTCCTGTGTGCAATCAGAAACGTCGGGGTTTGTAATCGTGTTCACCTTGCTACACTGGGATCATCGCCTTTAGACAAGGAAATAACACCCATATCGATTTGAAAATAACGTCCAAAAAATTCATTATGCCCAACAAGGTGGAAAAAAGCCACTTATTTAGATGGATATGCATTCGATTACAAATTCATTTGTTGCGTTCTCTATTATTTAATATGCCGGAGAACGTTCCTTGGAACTCTGCACCAGCATGAAGGTATAACTGACCCTAAGCATGCGTGCTAGAGGTAGCACAAAATAAATTCTAAACCTGTGAAACGGTGTCGGAGAGAGCTCTTGGTTTTTCGTAATCTATATATATAAAAATTGAGCCTTAAAATGTTTGTCGCCGATTCACGCTTTAACGCATTTACCGTTCTTAACCAAACTTTCGCACATCTTTGGTATTGGTCCATACATGAATCCTGTGAAGTTTGGTCAAAAATGGACAAAGGGGCGTGGCACCCCCCATACAAAAAAAAACATTCAAAATCGTATATATCGAAAACCACCAAATCGATTGAGCTCAAACTTACAGATTATCTTAATTATTGGCCCTGGAGTGGTCCTGTCAAGTTCGGTCAAAACTGGACAAAGGGCGTGGCACCGCCCATACAAAAAAAAAACATTCAAAATCTTATACCTCCTATACAAAAAACATCTTCTATGGAGTGAAACTCGATGACGTTATATCTCCATAACCGCTGCTGGTACGATTTTCATTATTCTTTTTTTTGTTTTGTTCGTATTGCTGTGTTTCAAGTTTAGGCAGAAAGAAAATTTCACCAAGTCGATTTATTATCATTTCTCGCATTTTACGAAAGAACATTATTACCTAAGACCTAAGCAATACAATTCCTGTGCACGGGCAAAGCCGGGCGGGTACAGCTTTTCGATAGTCTTGGAATTGGAAGCCAAAGTTTTTAAAATTTGTAACATCGATATAAATGATGAAAGTCAATAATATTGTCTAGGCAATACAATTTCTGAAAAAAAAAAAAAAACAAAAATGTTGTGTAAGAACTATAGAGCATTATAATAAAAACATTTCTTCTATTTAACTATTTTGCACTACGAAGTGTGCACGGGCTACGCTAGTATAGTATATAATAAGTAATAATAAATAAATAAAATAAAGCCGCCATTATGCGATCTCTAAACAGTAAACTGTCAAATACCAGTCTCGCAAAACAACAAAGAAGATGTGGACAGAATATAGCAAAAGCAGAATCCACAAAGTAACCTACTAAACACATATCATAAACTGAAAGAGCTACTGATGACCATAACGCGTAGAGGCTCCATTGACACCTCTGTCAAATAAGGAACCATAATAAGATCGACATCTCTCTTTGCAATATTGCCTGATTGTGCCTATACTTCATTAATCCGTTAGTCTAACCTGGCCAAAAAACAAACTTTATGGAGCAGCAATTCTATTCTAATGCCCAGTTGCACAGTGCAGAGTTCAGTGTAACTTAAGTTTGAGTAGAGACGAACAGATAAGTGTCACTCATGCATATTTTGCGTTTCACAGTCGATTCACAATACTCACCTTAAATGGTACAAAAAACTTGGCAGCACTTAGAAAAATTGTTGTTTTGCAATATTTAATAATTTATTCGATTTTTCAAATGGTTAGTTAATGACAAAAACCCCCTTACTTTAGCAAGAAAAATAATTATTTTGTTTAATTGAAGTCGTAAAGCGAAAAAAAAAACCAAATGAACTTGTCAAATCGTTGACAGCTGAATAGCTTGCCACCTGTCACGTGTGACACTTAAAAGTCCGATATTGGGCACTTAAGTTTTATAATCAAATATGACGCTATGAAACAGAGAAATCGAATCTTGAGTGGAATATGAGGGAGAATGGATACTTAAGGGGCACTGTGCAACTGGGCATAAGCCTAGGATATTTGATTCTCACCCCAAGCACAGCTATTACTCTTTTGCTAATTAACGTACCCATGGAGGAAAAAATGAGCCCCATCGCTGAAGAGTAATTTCCTGCTCTAGGAAGGAGTTTTATATTTTCAACTTTGCATTGTTTAAAAAGGAGAATTTCACTCGCGATATGCCGAAAAATATCGGGTCATAAGTAAAAGTAGTAACTGTCCCAGCTGTATGACCAAGTTGGAACATTCAAAGATCCAAGATACCGTAGCGTAGACATGGCCAGAGTCAATAGCAATATGAAAAAAAAATTGGTTTAACGTTTAAGGTCGCTAAAATCGTCTTGTGAATATTGAAATCTGCGAATCTTGTAAGAGGTTTTCGCTCAACCATTGCTTTTAGACTGGGGTGAGTTTTAATAATGTTTCTAAAGACTATATAAAACTTTCGCAATAAAAGTTATTGGGCGGTACTTATAAATGAAAGTATATACGAATAGTGCTATATTTAACGCCAGATGAAGATTTCAATTTAGTATTAATGACAATGATTAGTGTGCTGGACTACTGTGCGAGGGATCCCAGGTTCGATCCCCCGAAAAACACAAATTACACCTTAAGGTTTTTTTTACTGCGCCACCTCTCGCGAACGTCTGACAAACATCCGAGGGTATGACTGTCCTGAAAAAGCTTCTCAATTCAGCCGTTCGGACTCGGCATAAAATTATAGGACCTTTCCATTCGTTCCAAAAATAGAAAAAAACACAAAACGAATGGTTGCGAGAAGCTAGGCCTAGGGTGTCTAGCCGCATGTGGCGCCACCTATTTATTTATTTATTTATTTATTTTTATTATTAATGCGGCACATTCCCTTAACATCAGTGCATTTGAGAAATCGTAAAGAAGGTACTATATGTTTTCAACTTATGGTTTTGAAGAGTTTGACTTTGAAGAGCTCTTCTGCCTGTGAAATTAAGTTTTTAATGTCGCGACAGTAAAAAAAATCATACACGTTTAATAAGTACATCTCAAGGCATTACAACATTTAGTAACATTCATGCCTGCATCTCAACAGTTTCATTTTTATCAAGATGATATTGAAAATATTCACGACTTCAATAGTTTTTTCTCTCCAGATAACGAGTAGGTTAATAATATATGAAACAAAAGTGATTCGCAATCGCATTCGATATTAAAATTAACTCTCCGATTTTTCCTTCTATATGTACATTTGGGTAGACTTCATTCAAGTCGTACAAATCGGGATCTCTGCTATTGTCTTCGCACTAGTGTTGATTCATTCATGTGATAACAATGAAATTTCCATTTAATATGAACTCAAACAACACAAGCAGAAGAAAAGGACACTGCCGAGTGCCGCCTGATTTTCTTCAGGTATATACCATATAGTAAATCGTATATACAAGTGAACTGAAATCCTTAGGGAGTATTTCCGTTATATTATTCTTTTCATATCAATGCCACTGAAAGTGAACTGAATAATTCTTTTTGAGATGTTATTGAGAATCAACTGAAGCGACAGACTGAAATGAAATATTATTATCGGGATTCGAGATTTGCGATTACCATTCCTTTATTCCTGTGGAATGGCACACTTTGACTTGATTGAATTTTAAATGATTTTCTTTTTTGTTTTGGTGTAGATGATATTGTTTTTTAGTAACATTTCTGTTTTCAAATAAATTCGATATTTCGACCAATATCAATATTTAAACAGTATTAAATTATTTTTCCGCTTATTCACGAACACCTACCTATTCACATAGTTTATGCGTCAGTCCTTCAACCTGGAATTTTATTAAAGATTTTATTAAACTCCAATGATTTTATTGACAGCATCTGTTGTTGTCGTTTATTTTGTGCCTCTGTGCTTATGGTTTTCAACAATAAAATGACAATTTATTGCCTTCTGGGTATACATGAAAAGGAAACATGTCATGAACCCGCCTATTGAAAATTGATATGTTGGCTTCATACAGCAGGAGCTCGCTATATGGTATTGTCAGTATTATGTTCGGATGGAGAATTTTTGTGACTCTTTAAAATTTTTCTAATATAATAACTGGAGAGTTTATTTTAGATTATCTACTGACTTTTTGAAAGGACTACGGTATAAAGGGCATGTTGATGTTGAACATTTGAGCCGTCAGTCAATATAGGTAAAGACACTATTTGTATTGGAAACGATATCTGATTGTAGGTAGCCACTTCCAATACGAGTTTATTAAAAGTTATGCCAAGGCTTTTTGATGATTTTCAATTCAATTCGACTTACAACTTTAATGGCCAGTTTCAAAGGTTGCGGATAGTTGGCCGACACATAACGCAATCCACCAGATAAAAGATGCTGATATTTTTTTTTCTGTTTTATCGTCAAAGTTTCTGATAAACTAACTTGCAGAAAAATTTTAGGAGAAAAGTGAATAAAATGCTCCTTTCACAGTCGCGTTTTCGGCCATTTTGATAAGCCGGAATTGAGTTCAGAAATCTTCATGGTCGAGTGTTTCAAAATAATTTGGCCTTGAGCGAAATACTCTATTCCTATGTTACCGTGTAATATGATCGTAATATTATTGAAATTCGTCTTCTAAAAGCTCAAACAAATCCATGTCAGGACAATTGTGACTGATGCAGGTCTATAGCGTCAATGAAATTATATTTTTTCCAGTCACTTCAAATAAATATCTTGTTTATCTTCCGGATAAATAATTTACCTGCCACTTGCACTAGCTGATACTCTATCCGAGACTATATCTGTCAGATATCACTATCCGAAACCTTTGAAATTAAAAGTTAAGGTTTAGCTAAAAGATAAGTTCCGGAAAGTCTATCCGAGACTTTATCAGCTAGTCTTGAAACCGGCCCGCTACGAGATATATCATAATGCAACCATCAGATATTTTGGAATTTAAGATATTACATAGAAATTTCCCCGCACTGTAGCGTATGACCACAATTATTAATTGAAGAGAGTATTTTGATTTTGATGAAACTTAGTTCTTGTTTGCTCTCTTTTGTTCTTTTCTTCCGGCTTGCTCAGGGCTTGGGGGTGGGAAGAACTAAGTTCCTATGAGAATGTGAGGGTTACCGCTGTTGTGGACATTGATGAAAGATTGACCCGAAAGAAAATATGTGATTAACAATTCATGATTATGTATTTACTACTTAAATTCAAACTCAAATACATAATTCTTAGCTTAGGACGACAGAGTACAATTTCTATGTACTAAACACTTACAAGTTTTTTTATATATCGAATTGTGGGTTGGAAGTCATGCTTCCCTGGAACTTAATACTCAATACAATGACTGTGATAAGGACTGTGATATTAGCTTAGGATTTTTTTGTAGTTGGACGTACATAGTATATAGTTTTTATAGTTATATAGTTATGGTGTTAGATAAATATACCCAATTATACTTATATAAGATCTGTGATATTCGTGTGCTCTGATAACATGTGTTTTTTCTATATGTGTTTCGAGTATGCGTGTTTGTGTAGCTTTGTAGATGACTTTTAGCCTGTTTTGTGTGTTGTTTAATACGATTTTATGTAGCTTGTGCTGTTTTGCATGCCTCGTTTTGTTTCAATGTTGTAGTTATGTATCTTCGTGCACGTGTTGAATTATCTCAGGTAGTATATGTGGGTAGATAAGTAGACTATGTCTCACTTAATCTAAGTTTTCTTAAAGAGAAAACTCCTATTAAACTTTAAAACTCAAATACGAACTATTATGTTCTTACCTTAAAGAATTTTTTATACCTTTTTTTTTACACTTATAGTAAGATCACTTTTAAAGAAAAAAAACTTCTTAGACTATGGCACTTAACTAAGACTGGGTGCATGTGCTTATGCCTTTACAACTGAGATTGAAATGGCAGATTTCTTTGAAAGGAAATGGACGGTCACCTAGCTTACAAAAAGGAAAAAGGGAATCTGCTAGAATACAATTCAGTGCAGCCACTATCAAAGGATCCATTGTACTAGATTCTTCGGTGCTAGTTAGAGATGTGCAAATAAAATTAATTTGGTACCTGATTAGCTAGATGCTTCAAAACAAATGCAAGGACTGATGCTGGCGAAGTATTGCATTGGGAATCTGGCTAATACATGTTCATGTGCTCAACGCGGGGAAGGCCCACACCCTGATCTCATGCTCTATAGCCGGGCTCTTAAACAGTGATGTCTTTGGCGTGTGTGACTCCTAAGATTTTGCCTCTAGAATCTTCCAAAATATACCTGCAATCGCTAATCTTTTCTTTCACGCGACACTTGATGAACTTTGGGGCTAGTTTTGCACTGAAGTATTTTCCTGCATCACTCTGAATGAAGTTTCGCTTGTAAACCGTCTGACCTACATAGAAGCTTACATCTCGAGTTCTCAAATTATACCCATGCGCGTGTTTTTGCTGTGCGCGTCGAAGAGCATCAAACACTTTCTCCCTTATCTTTACCAAACGATCTTCTGTAGGTGAAAGCTCTTCGGAATATCCAGAAAGGCATTCAAGCTTTCTGAGAATGTTGTACTGCGAACCATGCGTGACCATATGGAAACCAAAGAGTACGTAAAAAGGGCTGAATCCCGTAGAGTCGTGTGAAACATTTCTCAAGGCTGCAGCTATCTGCCCCAAGTGTTTATCCCACTCGCGATGGTTATTATCGATGTAGAGTCTAACAGCCGTGAATATAGTTTTATTCGCGCGCTCAGCAGCGTTAGCTTGTGGCGAATAAGAAGCAGTCAGCAATTGTCTAATACCGTTTTCAGATAAGAATTTCTTAAACTCTTTGGATACGAATTGAGACCCGTTATCAGAGAGTATCTTCTCTGGCACTCCAAAAAGGTCAAACACATTTTCCTGCAATGTTTGTATGACATGCTGAGTTGTTGCTTTTCGTAGCGGTCTAATAATGAGGTACTTGGAGAAGTTATCCAAAATAACCAAAGCATGAATATTACCCTGTTTTGACATTGGAAAAGGCCCAACAAAGTCAATATGTAGTTCCTGCCAGGGTCGCAAAGATGGAGTTCTTATCTGCATAGATGGCCTTAGAATATTATTCGTCGTCTTTGAAATCTTACATGTCTCACATCCACTCACGTATGCACTCACATCTATCACCATACTTGGCCAGTAATAGAGACGCTTTAACTTTTCGACTAATTTATTTACCCCAGGATGCGCTGAATTTGGCGGACAGTGAAGCTTTTCAATTAAGACACTTCTGATAGGCTTAGGAACCCAAAGTCGCCAACATTCTTGCTCTGCCACAACATCAGCATTACGAAAGTGAATCCGCTTGAACAACTTTGACTCGGAGACCTTTAAGTCTGGAAATTTCGAGGGTGATTTCTCTACTAATTTCAGCAAGTCTACATATTCTGCATCAGAAAATGCATTCGACTGAAAATCTACCTCTAATGCTAAATCATCCTCCACTAGCTTTAACTCCTCCATCTCGACACGAGACAAAGCGTCTGGCACTACATTTAACTTCCCACTTCGGTGAACAATCTCTATGTCATATGGCTGCAACTTTAGTGCCCAACGAGCAAGTCTGCCGTGAAGGTCCTTCTGGGGCATTAACCATTTAAGGCTAGCATGGTCGGTTACCACCACGAAATGGGTCCCGTCCACATAAGGCCTGAATTTCTGTATGCTGAGCACTGCAGCTAAACACTCGAGTTCCGTAACTGAATATTTCTTTTGAGCCGAATTTAACTTTTTGGACATGAATGCAACTGGCCTTTCATTTCCCTCATCATCAAGCTGAACAAGCGCACCTCCGACTCCTTGCGAGGAAGCATCGCATTGGATGTAAAAGGTTTTCTCGAAATCCGGAGCAGAGAGCACAGGCGCCGCAGTAAGCATTTGCTTCAATTGCTCAAAAGAGTGAATGGCTTCATCTGTCCAATTCGGAGTAAATTTTTTTCCAGTCAAATCGGTTAGAGGAGCTGCTATGTTCGCGAAATTGGGTACCATCTTCATGTACCATTGACACATCCCTAAAAACCGTCTCAGTTGCTTCAAAGTTTTCGGTCGCGGAAATTCCGAAATAGCCCTAATCTTTTCTGGATCAGCTCTTAAACCATCCTCACCCACAATATACCCCAGATAACTAATCTCTTTTTGACAAAACTTGCTTTTCTCCAAGTTTATTGTGAGATTGGCTTTTCTTAGGCAGCTTGCCACTTTGGATAGGAGATCCATGTGTGCCTGAAAATTGTCTGATATAATGAGAAGATCATCCACATACGTGAACACGTCTTCATGCAACTCATAGGGAATCACCCGATCTATCAGTTTGCACATGGTTTGAGTCGCGTTCTTAAGCCCAAAAGGCATTACCTTAAACTGATATAATCCCCTACCTGGAACTGGAAAAGCTGTTTTGTCGCGAGAGGTCTCAGCAAGAGGAATTTGCCAAAAACTTTCCTTGAGATCAAGGGATGAAATAAATCTGGCTTTTTTCAAACGTGCGAGAATACCGTCTATTATTGGAAGAGGGTAGGCGTCTTTAAGAGTATGTTGGTTTATTACGCGAGCATCCAAGCAGAACCTTGGTTTACCATTTGACCTCATAGTTATCACGGCCGGAGATGACCAACAACTTGAGCTCTTTTCGATGACGCCGAGCTCTAACATCCGGTCAATCTCACCATCCATAATCTTTTGCTTAGCAGGTGAAATCGGAAAATGGCGTTGCTTGATTGGCTTCGCATTACCAACATCCATCTCATGCTCAACAAAAGAAGTTTTCCCAAGACCTAAATCACTAAATGAGGGAATAGACTTCACAACATCTTGTAACAAACGTTTCTGCTCTTCCGTCAACACTTGCATGTTCACCTCGTCGCCGCTTTCGGTATTTATTTCATTAATGACTGCAGGAAAAAGACTAAATTCATTCCAAAAATTCATTCCCAAAGTTATTTGCCGTTTGAGTGAAGGACTAATAAAAAATTTTATTACTTTGGAGCTGAATTGAAAAGTAACATTCAAATAAACAAAACCTATTATCTGCTGCGAGGCTCCATCTGCGGTATGCAACTTGGAGTCTATCCTCAAAAAGGAAACTTTAAGTTCATTCAACAACTCGAGAGCACCTCGTCCTAAAACAGAAACAGACGCCCCACTATCCAAAAGAGCTCTAAATTGTTTGCCCTCGAGAAAAATTTCGGCAAAAGGTCTCCCATCTATTCTGTCTGAAACGACTACAGATCTTAATGACTTGAGATCTTGTCTCCTTCTCTTAAAGTAGTTGACGCATCTAGTGGAGGTAGGTGGAATTTGTCTTTTTAAAAATCGGTTTGGCAACATTGGTTGAGTTTTTGACGTGTCACCAGGTGACGGCTGGGATGGGCTAGTGGATTTTGATATGGATGCCGGTAGCCCTTTAACCTGGCATCCGCTGCGGAGTTTAAATTATTGCAGTGTGCGCAGTTTGGTTTCTTCACATTTTTTGCACCACAACTGTAGCAAAATAAGTTACGTTGATCAGATGGACACTGTACGAATCCATGGCCTATGTCGTCGCAGTTCCAACAAATTATGTAATTGTTTTCTTCTACGGTGTATCCAGCATCGTCACCGAATTGACGCGGAAGATATGGAAGTGGATCGACTACTGCTTGAATTTCGTTCACAAATCTTCGTTTGACATTAACTTGGTCATCTAAAGACTCTCCGACATCTAACAGACCCTTCTCAACTTTCACACACATAAGCCTTAATTGGTCCACTGTAACTGGCTGCTCTAAAATCAAATGCTTGCGAAGTGCGGGATGCATATTGGTCCTGAGAAGGCTAATCTTCTCAGCTTCTGAATATGGCACTCTCAATAATGAGTCCATTGACTCAATGGCCAATTTAAATTCGCAAAACGATTCACGAGGCTTTTGTTTGCGAGCTTCAATCTGTCGCCGCAGCTCATGATCGGTACGAAGGGATTGAAATTCACTTATAAGTGACGATCGAAAAAGTGTCCATGTTGGTAAATGATGTCTCTGGACGAAAATCCAGAACCACGTATTAGCATGCCCCTCAAGCAACTGATGCATACCCAAAACTAGATTATCGCCTAGTATGCCTTCGCTCCTAGCCAACATCTCGACCCTAAAAATGAATTGCTCAACGCTTAGTGGATTAGGTGAACCATTAAATTTTAAGCCCCAACTCGAAATATTACGACCTTGCCGACCAAAGTCAACATTTGAATTTGAAATATACGAAGGTGCTTCATAGAACATGCCAACCTGCGGCTTTGTACTCGCCGCCCCATTTCTATTATATGCACTGTGAAGTGGACTCCCATTCCGGAAAGATGGGTTGCCTACAAAATGAACATCTTCATTAGAAGAAGGAACTACTACTTGTGGAACAGAAAAAGATTGCACATCCAGAAAACGATGACCACTTACATTGCTGGGATTATGAGCTAATGGTTTGCTGATGTTCATTTCAGTAAACTGAGAAGCAAGAGATTTCGAAACGTGTTTGGGAATAGCCCCTGTATAGGAAATGGAAGGATTTCGATGGGCAATAATTTCTCTATTTTGCCTTCCTACTTCGTGTAACGCCTCAAGAGAATGAAACTGATTACCACCTGATGTGAGGTGTTGCTCACTAGCTTTCTGTTGACAGCCACTTGCCTGTTCACCTCTGTCAATTTCCACAGGTACTGAAATGTTTTCGGTGGCTATAACTACCGCATCTGCTCCATCAGCTGAATCAATTTCCTTTGACCTACTCTGACAAAACCTATCTTCTACTGCTTTTAACTCTTTCAAAAATCTGAGAATGGTCACTTCAAATGCAGGATTTCTTTGTAGTAAAATTCTCAACCTACTCTCGATATGCTTCACCTTTGCTTTGATACGCTCGGTTGCACGTGCATCGCCTGATTTAGAAGCTGTCTTTGCAAAATTACTAAGCAAATCTACTTTTTCTTGGCATAGTTCTAGCTCTTTTGCCGGATTATTTACAGCGTTCGGTATAAACATCACTTTACCCTTGCATTCCGCCTCATACGTTTCGCCTAACTGTGATGCTAAATTCCTGACACTGCCTTCTGCCGACATACCCCTGACCTGACACTCATACCTGATTTCGTCACTATCTAATAATGAAAAATCCATGCTGATGATCTTTCAACTCCACGTGCAAGAAGCTCACCACAAAATTAATAAATAATTAAAGAAGAATGATTTGAGAAAAATATGATCAACACAAAAATAACAAACCAAAAGCTAAATGATAATAATGTAGAAGAAACAAAAAATTGTTACCGTTTAAATGTTATTCCGTAATCCGTAATGTTCGCAGCCACGCTCTTTTTTTTCGCTGAACCGGTACACACATATAATATCACTGCACTTGTATAATATTGGCTAATGTAATATGTATTGATTAATGATTTTTATGATTTTCGTTAAACTTTTCTTTTTCTAGCATGGGTACATGTAATATAGGTATATATGTATTATTTTTTTTTTTTTTACAGGATTTTGACAATTTTTTCACTTTATAGGTATATTTTCATAGGATATTCTTTTTTTCGGGCCAACCCTCCACAAAACACAACAGAAACTTATCGCGAGATGTTACTGAACAATCGCGATTCTGGCAAATCGATTAAACCTAATGCGGGATGATCACTGGTAACGCATTGGATTACCGATTGTGATCGTTCTAACCGCCGTACTAACTACCGAAGGAAATTTCAAGTTCATACGAAAAACAATGAAAAAATCTTACTCCGCGAGTTACAGCAAGAATTATTTTTTTTTTATATTTTTGGGGAATTTGTGTGGAACATCAACGCTCTCCACAGTTCTAACCCACGCGCACTGAATAACTAACTTAATTATATGTTTGCCAAATCACACTTGCATTCTGCACCGTTTAAGTTATGGGTACTCTCACAATTCTCTTTGATTTATTGATTCCGTTGTTTGACGATCTTGATGATCTAGGGATTATGTCAACGACTTTTTTTTTTACCTAGGTTTGGGCGCCATAATAACTGTAGCGTATGACCACAATTATTAATTGAAGAGAGTATTTTGATTTTGATGAAACTTAGTTCTTGTTTGCTCTCTTTTGTTCTTTTCTTCCGGCTTGCTCAGGGCTTGGGGGTGGGAAGAACTAAGTTCCTATGAGAATGTGAGGGTTACCGCTGTTGTGGACATTGATGAAAGATTGACCCGAAAGAAAATATGTGATTAACAATTCATGATTATGTATTTACTACTTAAATTCAAACTCAAATACATAATTCTTAGCTTAGGACGACAGAGTACAATTTCTATGTACTAAACACTTACAAGTTTTTTTATATATCGAATTGTGGGTTGGAAGTCATGCTTCCCTGGAACTTAATACTCAATACAATGACTGTGATAAGGACTGTGATATTAGCTTAGGATTTTTTTGTAGTTGGACGTACATAGTATATAGTTTTTATAGTTATATAGTTATGGTGTTAGATAAATATACCCAATTATACTTATATAAGATCTGTGATATTCGTGTGCTCTGATAACATGTGTTTTTTCTATATGTGTTTCGAGTATGCGTGTTTGTGTAGCTTTGTAGATGACTTTTAGCCTGTTTTGTGTGTTGTTTAATACGATTTTATGTAGCTTGTGCTGTTTTGCATGCCTCGTTTTGTTTCAATGTTGTAGTTATGTATCTTCGTGCACGTGTTGAATTATCTCAGGTAGTATATGTGGGTAGATAAGTAGACTATGTCTCACTTAATCTAAGTTTTCTTAAAGAGAAAACTCCTATTAAACTTTAAAACTCAAATACGAACTATTATGTTCTTACCTTAAAGAATTTTTTATACCTTTTTTTTTACACTTATAGTAAGATCACTTTTAAAGAAAAAAAACTTCTTAGACTATGGCACTTAACTAAGACTGGGTGCATGTGCTTATGCCTTTACAACTGAGATTGAAATGGCAGATTTCTTTGAAAGGAAATGGACGGTCACCTAGCTTACAAAAAGGAAAAAGGGAATCTGCTAGAATACAATTCAGTGCAGCCACTATCAAGGGATCCATTGTACTAGATTCTTCGGTGCTAGTTAGAGATGTGCAAATAAAATTAATTTGGTACCTGATTAGCTAGATGCTTCAGCACTCGCCTTGAAAGTAGGTACCTACTTTAAAAAAAAATTAATATGAAAAAATTTAATTATTATTATTGAAGATACTTTTTTGAATTGCGATAATTGTTTGAAACAGCCGAAGCTATTGGTAACTAGCTAGTAGTACACCTAGTTAAAGTCTTCGAACTTTGGATATACCCAACTTCGCCCCTATTCAAATCCTACAGTGACCACAAGCAGAATGGATTGCATCTTACATATCACTTTTTATGGGATTTTTAAAAAATAAAAATTTTCAAAAGATAATAACTTTTTTTTTTTAAGTAAAATCTAGCCGAACCGCATATTATTGACCTATTGAAGTGGGGTTTTAATAAACGCGTTTCTATCTCTTCTTCGTCAAATATAAAACTGTTGGGGATCTTATGTCTGTCACGAGTTGAAGTAAAAACTACTGGGGAGATTTCGATGAAACTTGTTTGAAATGTTTCTTAAAATTATGAGAATCATTAATTGTCACTCTTAGGTCTACTGTATACGTAGCTGCGCTTCATACGCATGCTTTCGTCATTTGCAGCTTTTTGTACGTTCGTTTTATGTGAGCTGCAAACAAGCTTCAAGCAAGCGTACAAAAAGCTGCAAATGACGAAAGCATTCGTATGCAGACCAGATACGTGAAAAATCGACCTTCCTCTTTGGGTGTGATTTTGACCAAAAATCATTTACTGCCTTTAGGTTGTCATTATACCTTCCAAAATAATTCTTAATTGATACAAAAAAAAAAAAATACATAAAGAAGACAATACTTCTTTTTTGTCCGGCATATATTAATGTACTAGGTATACATTGTATGTTTTTGTTCATATTTTGAAATGTGTGTCAAATTGGCTTGTATCATTGTACAAGTTTCATTTGAAGTCTTGAGCTAATGCCACACGAGCTTCAACAGTTAAAATTTAATTTTTCAAAGGCAAGGGTATTAACACGTAATTTAAATGAACGATTCTTTGGACATACAAAAATAATTGAAAAAATGTTTCCGTAAATTGCTTCAGTTTAGGATGCCTCAAATAAAAATGACCACTGAAATGCCTCTCGCTGTTTAGTTTATTTACACAAAATTTTCTTTGCTTTCTTTCCTTTTTTTATATTTTTTTTGTAACAGAGCATCTTGAATAAGCAAACTAAGCTAAAACGCATGATTAGCAAACTGTTGCGCTGTAAAAATACAGCTCGTGTGACAATAACGTAATTTTTTAACGTAAATTTATAGTTACCTAAAGATGAGTTTTAGATTTCTACTCATACACAGAGGTATGTAAGAGTCATATCAGAAAGTCTTATACATTCTCCTCTATCTAGAATTTACAAAAATTAAGACATAATTATAAATCTGTATGTTCCAACGACCGACCGACGCGACGTGGGGTTGTCTTTGAAATATTTTTATCACTATAGCATCAAGATTTTCCTTGAAGACATTCGTAGGAGTGTCCTCGAGTATCGTACTGTGTTGGAAAGCAAAGCCATTTATTATCAATATTAGACCAGACACAACCATGACAGGAAATAAATGGAAGTTATATCCTTGTGGGTCACTGCACTACCCCTATTGCGCTTCAAGCCTTTAATTTCATTGTATTTCAACTGATGCTTTTAAACAGCACATCATCATAACCGAAGATGAATGTTATTTTGTTAGTATTAAAGCATGTGCGAAAATCAATGTTTAATTATCTCAAACAATGCCTCACCTACAAGCGAACTCAATCGGTTGCATGCCTCTCATATGTGCAGCGCATTGTGCCGTGCACAGGTGCTCAATAATCATTGATGGGATCAATTTGGTATATATAATCCTCCTCTGTAGCATTCAAATTAATGACTGGCAATTAATGGGAATGGGAATGGTTAGTGTTGTAATTACTATTTGAGGGTTGATTGGGTCAAGTACAGTAATTAAGTTGAGCCGCTTAAAGTGTCTGGCTTTTTATTTTTGTAATGAATGTAATACATCGACCACTTGTTGCTGATAAATGCTAACATTTTCGAAAGATTTTTCAATTTGTTGTGATTTTTATTGATGTTATGTGCAATATAAAATTGTATGTACTACCTATGTAAGGGTGTCACATAATTCACGCAAAATTTGATAGTTCGGGGTTAGTAAAAATGAAGCGCTATACGAAAGGACAACACATTTTTATTGTTGAGCAATATTTTAAAAATAATGAAGGCAATTTTCGAACACAATTATCTTCAGTGATGAAGTCGCATTTGGGGTTCAGAAAACCCTCGAGAAAACCCACGAGTAATATTGTTGTGAAACAAATGCATCCACAACGCGTGACTGTTTGATGCGGATTTTGGACAGGAGGCATTATCGGACCATTCTTCTTCGAAAATGCGGCTGGTCAGGCAGTAACAATTAATCATGAAAAAATTTAATTACTGCATGAGTCATTTGCTAATCGTGCCATCCAGATCTTGCGATTTAACGCCACTAACACTTCTAATTAAAAATTTGTATTTTCTATCAAAATTACATTTGCGTGAATTATTGGACACCCATTCCTTCACATATACCTACATACTTCGAAGTGATGTTTAGCATTTCTAAATGACTGCTGAATGGAAGAACTAACGTGTTAAAATTGCATCAGCAAAATAAAGGAGAAAAATGCTGTGGTAATAAAATAAAATGACAGTTATTAAGTCACCCTTTAGTTACTATACCCCGCTTACCTACTACTGCCATCCTTAGGTTAATGCTGCAGGGGATTTTAATCCCACAATTAATATTAATGAAAGTATCCTCCCCTAGACTATTGTGTAATCACAAAGAAAGATGTCCATGTTCTTTGCTAAGCAATTTCATGGGTAACGAATCGGATACAGAATCACCACATTCAATTTAAAAAATTACAATAAATGACGTATTTATTAATTACTTTTCCCTGCAGCCATTTGTAAAGATATAACTGCTAAGTGATGAAATTCCAGTCCGATTTTTTGACACCAGCTAGATACTGTTGAAGTGCTTTGCGATGTAAGCAAACTCCTTTTATTACTTCGTGTTAACTAATGAAAGATATCCCCAATGTCTTACAGTCGTCTGACTTACAACTTTAATGAATCATACGTAACATTAATTTTTTTTGGGTTTATTAGAAAAATACATATATTTTTTTTTAATTTCACAAAAATATGTTTAGCTATAAAATTCTCTACAAATTTCGGAAATGTATTTGTTACCCCAAAACATTGAAGCAGTTAGAGGTATTTGACAGCAATAATACATCTGATTCTACCCTTCGATGGATTTTTGAATTAGACTTTAATATGGTTTTATATAAAATAATTTTTCTTTGGAGTTTGGAAACAATTTCTTATAAAATATCTACAAAGTATTTTATGCTGTCGAAATGAAATACGTTTTATTATTGTTATTTTGTTATAAAATTTATTACAGATTGTAGGTTGTTAGATCTGTTTCAAGATACTAAATAAAACTTCAGATAGCTTTAGTGCGTTCACTTACTTTTGATGATCACTGTACTTGCGTAAGCTTAAACACACAAGCAAATATTTCGTTATAGAAAACCATGTTTCGATAACAAATCTCCTGTTTTCAATGGTGAATGTTATAATAACAAAAATGGTTGAATTCGTACTATTAAAATAAATATCTATCCAATCCATCTATCTAAACACAAATCAATCAATTTGATGACAGAATCCAATTATAGTTTTCAATTAGTTGCAAGGCAAACGAATTGTTTATCGCATAACACAATTTCAATTCATAACGACGCGCGTACAATAGACACAATTGGAAATTTTTGCCATAAGCATCAAACTCAAACCTCATCCACAACGTTGTAGGTTAAAAAATCATTGATTTTCTAATTAAATTAATAATTTCTATGTATTTTTTCTGGCACGTAGTAAGAGAAATATAATTATTTTCGGTTGAAATTGCAAATTCGTGAGTTAGTTAATTAATAGTTTACCTAAAAAACGTAGTTTTGAAAAAATACTACACTGACCAGATCACGTAAAATGAAAACCACCGAACGACATCGTTTTGACAATAGCAGTCTCTGTTTATTGCCACAGATAATGATAGAGACAGCATGCGTGAAAACGATATCGTTCAATCGTTTTTATTTTACGTGATCTGACCCCAGGCTAACGCTGGACAGATTTGCTTCTTATATACGCACATTGTATGTTTGTGTACATATGTACTGAGTGTTGACACTTTATGATTGTAATTTTGGATCCCGTATAGCCGTATGACCTGTATTTTGTAAAAAAATAAAATATTTGGTAATTATTTGGTATTTTGGGGATAAGAAATCCAAATATACACCGATCTTCCTGATTTTTTCAATAAAATATATAAAAATATTTAAAATTTCATAAGATTCGTGTAATTTAGAAAACAAATTCATCCCTTTTTTTCGATTTAATAGCGATCAACGGCACTTCAAAATATGTTCAGTATTTTTTAAGAATCAATTATTTTTTGCAATCAAGGTTTTCCTTTTTAATAGGATTATACAAATTCAGTATGAAATAAAACAGTTTAATCTAATGTTAATGTCTTACTTACTAGATCCATTTTATGCGCGCCATAGCTATTTCGAATGAAGCGCAACCCTGAAGTCTAATTTTCGACAGCTTTATCAAGCAACTGGGGTCGTATATCAGCAATAACACGGCGAAAGTTGTTCAAATCGTCCAACGTCTCTGGTTAATCGGAATAAATTAGTGACATTACATACCCCCAAAGAAAGAAATCTAAAGATGTAAGATCACAGGATCGTGGGGGCCAGTTCAGAGGTCCATTACGCGAAATAAAGTGCAATATAATCGCGCTCCATGTGGCATGTTGCGCCATATTGTTGAAACCAAAGATCTGTCACGACAATGCCATTTAATTGAGGAGCGAAGAAGTCAGAAATTATGTTTCTATAACGCTCTCCATTGAACGCAACATTCTGGCCGGCATCGTCCTTAAAGAAATGGGTCGATGATTCCACCAGAAACACCAAACAGTGAGTTTTATTGGATGTAAGGGCGTCTTTGAGGATGCGTATTATCCACTAGAGTGCGAAAACGATTCATTGTGTTCCGAATAACTTGCTCAGATGGAAGATTATGTCGACCTTAAATTGGAGGAAATGAAAATAAGTTTGCACAATTTTCACTAGTCGTTCTGACGTTAATCTATTCATCGTAAAATGGCAAAGCGTACTAACCACATATCAACTTTAAATTGTAAAATTAACAATCTGTGGAAACAGTGTTGCCAGTTTAAAAACCAAACCTCTAACAAAAACCTTTATAATAAATTTAAGCAATCATGTTCTATTGACTTTTTGTCGATGAATAGGGTAGGTTCGCACGATGCAGTCGTTTACTTTATATTGCTTAAATGTTGTCTGTCCTTAAAGTCCTTTATGATGTTATTGTCTTGATAATTAATCAAAATGCTTCCCAATTTCACAAATATTCAGGACGAAAATGATTAACCATTTATTATTATGTGCCTTCGATATTAAGCCTTAAGCTAGTATTAGACGATAATGTTGAATTAGCATACGTATGTTGAAAATGGTATTCCAATCACAACATAACGTTGTGTTGTGTTGGATTTTCGTAATTTTTCTAATCTTAACTCATGTAGTAGTCCCCCTACTAAACATATCATACCACATTACGTGGAAACATGAAAACACTGAGATATGAGCCCTAGACTACGAGTACATAATATCCAATCGAATCCGATGGGGGGAGAAATATTTTTCGAATTTTATTTCTTTATTGCAGATGTTTCTAATTTGATTTCAATTTTTTTTTCTCGCTTTAGATATTTAAATTGAATCAGTTAAAACCAAAACCAGCGAGTATAATCAATGTACCAGCGTCCCTATGCCAAGCCTCAAATTGGAAACATCAAGACCAGATTCCATAATTCCAAACGCGTCAAAGGAGCAAACCTTTGCCAATAGCGATGTGAATAAAACGAATTTCAGTTTCCTTGTTTCCCACTATGAACAGAGTCACCCTTCACATGTGCCATTACATTAGATATGTATCAGTTTAAATCGATATTCGATAACCACGCCGACATGTAGCGTAGCGAAATAGAAAGTTCTATGTGATAGGTGCCCAGGAAAGAATTGACAGCGTAGAACACAATAAGTATAAACCTTTTGTTCTGCGTGGCTGATATTCCTACACCTACCTACATATGCTGGATGTGGAGTACATGTCAAATGTCTGAACTGATTCAATAGGTGGTAGCGATTTATATATTTCCCCCAGAGCTAGTTTGATACAAGAAAGGTTATAATTGAGCAATGAGGTATACGGTATATCGCGTACACTACACTTACTTACAGAAATGTATAGTGTCCCTTGGTTATAAAGACAGATTAACAATGAAGTCACAATGAGTATGGGGATGAAAAGTTTCAATTACGCAATTATCCCACTCAATGGAATATGTCCTGCTTTGGGATAAAGTAACTGAATCCATTCTTCAGAGAGGTGTAAGCTACCATTACTACACAAAGCCAATAAGCTGTCCCTATCGAAGGGATATCTCTTAGCAACCTTTGGGTAATATGTGCGGCGTTGCCCTAAAAAGACCTGACATATAATGCCATATAAGAAATACTCTTCAGGTATATAGATCATAGATGATAATCTCGACCACTGATTTCTATCGAATAATGTGCTTGGTAACAAGAAAGGGATACCTTCTGGCTCTGCATGGGTGTTTTTTTTTTATGCGAACTGTCTAATATTGTGGAGACCATTTTCTGGTTGCTAAGCAAAATTGGATGCAGTAATGTTTGTGATTATGAGGGAACAGCGATTGACCGAATCTTGTATCTAGGTACTGGCAGTTGTAGATATCTGGGGTAAAAGTTGATAGTAAGCTAAGTTGATTCTTAGATTCGGTCATTAAATTACATGTTAAATTTTGATTTGTTGCAGTGTTGAAAAGTTCACGTTTAAATTTAACGAGTTTTAGCCACTGCTTATATAGAGATATGGCAGCAAATTGACATTACCAAGTGACATCTGAAAGAATAAGAGGGCGGCTGATAATTTACAGACTTTTCCATCAAATGTTCTCAACACATAAAATTTGTAATGACAGAACAAGAAAGAAAATTTAAGTTAAATTATTTTAAAGCGCTGCTGTTCACAAAAGCAATCAAGATTCGGATCTCACCTTAAGTCGATTAAAAAATAAATAAATTGTTGCCGCGAAGGGTCTGTATAGTCACTCTAAGCGTAGCTTCTCACTACCATTTTGTTCGTGTGAGTTTTTATTTTTGTGACGAATTGAAGGGAGCTGCAATTTCATGCAAAGTCGGAAAGGCTTAAATGAAAACCTTTCTCAGAATAGTTATACTTTCAAATGTTATTTGTATTTTTCTCGAATATCTAACCTGAAACCCCCCGCTCAGTAATTACACTTAGGCCTTCCGCACACGGCTCGTATCATCATCGTAGCGTATGCGGTGCGATGTACGAGAGGCAGACGATTTGTTGCCGCACACTTGTACGCTACGCGTAATCGTTGCAAAGCAACATGCATGCTACATGACGACTATCGTCAAGCAATGTCGGCCGCTTATCGTCTATGTAGGAGTACGCTTGGAGTTTATTTACATTTTTCAATACCTACCCTACGTGTTTTATTTTGTATTTTGACGATAATACGCGTATCGTTATCGTAGCTGCACGGCAAATTCATGATGTGACGATGACGATACGAGTCGTGTACGGAAGGCCTTAGTTGCTTATCTGGCTCACGACCCATGAGGAGTCTGAGACACTGCTGCCATCCTTCCTCTACTATCTCGGGCACTCTGTTTCCAGACCAAGGGCTCTGGCATCTGGATACTCTTTGTCTTTGAAACGGAGATTCGACCTTCCTTGTGTTGTCGAACCTGGGGCTGGGACTCGAAGACTCTCTTAGCTGGAGCATTATTGTCCATTCGCTCGATGTAGCCTAGCCAATGTATTCGACGTCTTTTGGCTTTTTGGACTACATCCACATCCACAGCTCATAGAGTTCGCGGTTGTACCTTCTCCTCCATTCGCCATTCTCGTATATGGGACCAAAAATCCGCCGAAGTATTTTTCTTTCTTCTTACTTATCGTCCAGCACTCGACGCTATAAAGCAGATCCTTTTGTAGCACACATTTCGTCCTTCGAGTTAGCATTTTTGAACCCAATTATCTTGCCAAACCGGAGGGCTTATTACCAAATGCGCGGCGAATCGCTTTTCAAGGCGGATTTTTGTATTTCCAAAAGCGATTCGATCCAATCAAAAGCGATATGTTAACGGATTGCTGACGGATTTATTGCGGATAAAATGTAAACTAAGTTCTTGTGACGGGAGAAAGCTGTCAAACTTTTGGGAAAATAAATGGAAAATTAGAAGTCTAATTGGAAAAAACTGGAAAGCACAGTTCGCATTTGAGAATAGGCAAAAGCGAAGACGGTCGAAATCGAAGTATCGCTTTCAATACGATCCGCTGCGCATTTGGGAATAACCCCCCGGAGTTGCAACGGTTTCCTTCGCCGGATCCCCACTAGGGTGTCATTCATGGAGTTCATGTTTACTTCGGAGTTCACATTCCAACTCTTTAACCACCTCGACAGTTTTGCTATCAATTCAATAGTGACATTTTGTCCTATAGGCGGTGGACATATGCTTGTTAGTTTTTTGATAACATGTACTTAGTCTTGTCCTCATTTACTCCAAGGCCAATGGATTTCGCCTGTTCTTTAATCGCTGTGAACGCTTCTATCACGGCACGCTGATGGGATCGACACTTAGCTACATATTGTAAATGTCAACTTCAAAATGGTTAGAATTTGGTAAAAAAAAATGGCGTTTGAAATTATTAGTTGTCATACAAACACCCGCGCCAATTATGAATTTAATTTCATTGTACTTTTACTTACACCCTTCTGACCACTGATTGTCTTGCAATAGGAACCAACTTTTACAGACTTTATAGTAAAAAGCTGTTTAGCCTCAATGGACGCTTTCCTCTCCATATTATTCTTACAAACTCTTTCATGAATCTAACCCCATTTCATCCAATTAGTATACCCAAAAAGAAAGGTCCAGATAAACTTCGCATTGTTTTAGCGGAATAAAAAAATAATAAAACCACGTACCTATACTTTAAGGGTTGCAGCATATTGTTTTTAAAAATTCTCCAGCCAACAATACATGCAATGCGAATATGAACCAGTAACCTAGTTTACGTAATTCTGTCAAGAGGTGAAATAGGTAGGTATACGTATTCGAAAAACAAAGCAAATAAAATGTCAACATCTTGCAGACAAACAATTAGAACCACAAAACCGCATACAGTCCTAAATGCGAAACAAACCCCGCATAGGTGTGAATAAGTCAACATTACAGTGCTGGGGTTCAGTAATGTTCCTTATGTAGACAACCTTCATAAACGCTGCGATAAGGGTCTGACATAACAGACGTAGCTTGAAATAGGGTTTCAAGGGAATTGCAGAATGCATAATTAATTTCTAAACGCCTACCTGATCGCTCCAATCACAGCTCACAAAATTCACACTTAACGTAGTTCTTTGTGTATCTCTTCAGAATGGAATATTTATTGAGCATGAAAAAGGTATGTTACATAAAATGCTGATTTTCTATAAAAAAAAAAGGGTATCGATTTAAATTAAATAAGGTTTATTTTTTGAGGAAGTTAAGTATAATGCAACTCATATCTAGAACAAATAGCAAACTATAGGCGTATTCAGATTTTAAATTTATTACAAAATAACGCTGCTTACAGAAAATTGTATGACCATTACATGCACTAGCCTCGGTAATGGGAATATGTGCCTCAATCGTAGGTGGACTGTCAAAATCTATGAACACAACAAATTAACTTTTGGCCAATTTAGTTGACGCACCTCCGTTTAATTGAATTTTGTTACCCATCTGGATGAAATCACTTCAAGGGAAATTCATTCGAGTATATGATGCAGTTGATTGGATTTTTGAGCTCCTGTGGTTCTCATGCAGCCATTAGGCGCTTTTCAAATGGTGGACCTCTTTGTGATGAGCTCAGTATATCGCCGGTGATAAATCGTTTACATTGAGTGGACTAGACACCAGCAAACGTTGCACTGGCAGTATGCGGCATTGGAAGGATTTTTGGTAGAATGGTGGTGGCTCAGATTTTAGTGGGTTACTGACTACTAAAGCCTGTTTTTAATACCTGTCCTGTGAGGCTTCTATTCTCTCCATAAAAAAAAAATAAACTCACACAAAACGAGTACCTATAGAGTAGGAGTAGGAGTATGCTGCGCCGCATATTTTGTTTGGGCCTGCCTTGTGGTGTCAAAAGAAATTAGATCAGTTTCAAACTTATGAATTTTGCTACGATTTTCAATCGCAAGTATCATCAACATTGCCACATTCTGATCAAGGTTTCTTTTTAAAAGAACTAAAGCTATCAAAAAAAAAATCAACTGACAACAAAAACAGTCATCTTTTAGGTTATACACCTATTAGTAAGCAAAGGAGGAACAACAGTGGGATTTTGACACACTGCCACGTGCCTAAAGGAAGTTCCATTCAAATCACATTTTATTAATTTTTCACGACCCTGTCACAGGTGTGACATTCCTTTTCTGTCGCCCATTCAGTACGGTTAAATAAGCGATTCACGTTTTATGCAACTTTTTAGACAAAATGATACAAAACTTAGAGATTTCCTTCATTTCCGTTAAGCTTTTGGGTGACCTACCTTATGTGACCACCACGTGGTGATTAAATTACAATATTCCGAAGCACACTTATAACAAGCCAGACGAACTTTCTTCGAAATCAGTTTTATTTCATTAAAAAATTAGACTACCCGTATTTAACGCATACGTGCAAAAGTCTCGTGGGACGTGTTGCTGTTGATAACTTTATTTTCTTTTCCCACATCAAAGGACCTCTCTAAGTGTTATTGCTGGTAATTTTTATTTTTATTTTTTTTTAACCCATGTCAACACTCGATACTACATAAACAATGCATATACGATATACATATAGGTAAACGAAAAGTTTAACAATAAACTAACTCTAAGGTACGAGAATAGGTAGGTAGGTGTGGCACTAAGGTATCTAAGCGCTCACCACTTGAAATTTATTTCGAAGAAAAGTTCGCGTCACATTATTTACAATTTAGATGTCAACAACAGTCAAAAACAAAATAAAGTGTTTGTAACTTGAGATAAAAAATAAATGATATCGATTTAAGGAGGAAATAAACTCGAGGGTTGTTCAAAGCAATGTTGGTATAGTGAGGGATATTTATGATGGGGATGAGGTACAAAACAGTGGTTGGTTCTTGTTATAATGAGTGTATTTCGATTTTATTTTATTTTAGGATCTACATACTATTAGTCGAACTGTTGTCAGGTATGTTAAGTGAATGCTTTGATGTCCGAGCTACAATATTTGTGTGGTGGTCTAACCTTTATAGAGAAGGAGGAGTTGTGTCGAGGTGAAACACCTATTTGAATCGGTAACTTTACTTTCAGCGGTTCTGCCACGTTAGAATCAGAGTTGGTGCCGAGAATTCGGAAAAATTACTTTTGCAGACTCTTGACGACGACCAGAAGACGACGCTGTTTGTCAGAACTCAGAACGCACCATTCAATATAGACGACGATAGACAAAACTTCCGTCCAACTGACCAAAACAAAGTACGGATATGAATATCCAAGCTAAAGAACAACAAATGTGCGGGGCCTGACAGTTAACCTGCAGAGTTTTTTAGAAATGACTTTTCAGAGAGTATACACCAACTGATTTCCAAAATTTCGTCAGATGAATGCATGCCTAATGAATGAAATCTCAACATCGTTTGCCAGGTCCACAAGAAATGAGACCCCTTCAACTTTCCCAACTACTGAGGTAACTATTAGTCTCCTTAACATGACGCACAAGATTCTATATCTGCCATATTGTGTGAAGGTCTTAAGGCCTTCATAAATAACCCGATTGACCCGTATTAGTGTGATTTTAGGCTAGGAAAGTCCAAATTCGATCAAATTTCACACTTAGGCAGATCTTAAAAAAAAAAAATCAAGAAGTCCAAACCGATACTCACCATCTTTTCATCGATTTCAAAGCCGAGCATGACACCATCTATAAAGATGAACTATATAGAGCCATGACTAACTTTGGCCCTGCAAAACTCGTTCGCCTATAGGATGACGATAAAAGAAGCTCGCTGCTGCATCAAGATCAGTAACTACCTTACCGAAACCTTTGATTTCAAAAGAGGATTTAGACGAGTGCGACTTCTTCAACATCCTTTTTGAAAGAATTGTCCGAAACACACAGAGTTTTAAGACTTCGTTCAATTACTTGCATACACTGATGATATTGACAAAATTGGTAGAACACCAGCGAGCTGTCAAAAGAAATTAAACGAAGAATAACCACCGTCGCTTTGGGCTAAGAAGTCAATTGAGTAGTAGACCCCTATCCCGAATAACTAAAGATATTCTGTAGATATAAGACTTTGATTTGATCATCACAGTCCTAATGGAGCTCAAGCTTGGACTCTGTCTTAAGCAGATGAAGATATCCTCGGTCGGTTCGAGAGAAAGATTCTTCGTAAAATGATTGGTCCCATTTGCGTTGAAGGGCTTTTGAGACGGATATTCAACGACGAACTGTACGAGCTGTACAGCAACATCAATCTGGTCAAAAAACTGCGAGTCAGTCATCTAAAATGACTAGGACATGTAGAGCGGATAGAAACAAATGCCGTAGAGTCTTCGAGTCTAACCAGAAGGAGTTACGCCAGTAGAGGAAACCTCTCCTTGAGTGGCGCGCGTAAGTAGAAGATGACCTCAAAACACATGGAGTGCGCAACTGAGTGGAGGTAGCTAAGGAGCGGGCTGACTAGAAGGCTTGTTAGGTGAGGCCTCGGCTCATTCCAAACTAGAGAGTAAGTAAGTTCTGCCTCGATTTTTCAGAATTTTTCAGAATTAACAATGACTTCAAGAAGGTGGAATGATTCAGTGGTGTGGATGAGTTGGTCGTCCACTTTAACTTGTGGTACAGTTGAATCATTCTTCCTTATAAAGGTGAAGAGCTGGTCTGTTACAAGTACAGAATCATAGCACCAGCATTACATTGAAATACCGAGTCTGTCATCGAGCTGTTAATTTAAAATTTGACATTTCCGCGAAGATTCTTATATAAATTATATTCTATGATGAAATCTTATCCCCTTCATGGTAAATCTCACGCATGTGTTTCCAGGGTATATCCTATAGGCAAGTCTTCGTTAGCTATCTGTCAATCATGGAAAGCTATACAAAGGAACAACTAATTCCATTTTCAATGGCCCAATCCAAAATACATTCTTAACTGAATCCGATTTGAAATATGTAAGGTATTCTTAAGAATATTGATATTGTGCAAATAACATCAGAAGAACAACCCTTTGAGGATAATTAAAATAGAATCTCCGAGAATTTACTCTAATCAATCGACAGCTGCAATTCCGTTTCACTTTAATTATATCCCTAGTTCAATTTTGCTTTCCTAAGTGGTTTGTTTATTGCTTGCATACATTTGCATTTTCTAACATTTAAAATTGACCCACTGATTGATATGTTTGTTGTTCGAAAGCTACACACAATCGGATTTATTTAATTAAATAAAGCCTACACCTACACGCTACTTACAATCAATTGAGGGTAGCTACTGTAATTCTATTAAAAAATTCCGATAAAAAATTTAAATTTCCTACAAGAAGTGTGCAGTCAGTTACAAAAGTAAACTCCCACAAAAAGCAAAGTAATTCTCATCGATGCGGAATGTAACCATCCAGTGGCCCTGAAAAAGTATCTAATTTGCCTTCAAATTTCGCAAACACTGTACGAGCAGTTTTGAAATATTTGGACGAGAGAAACCTTGCTTCGAAGTTTATTCTGCCATCGTAAAGTCCGTAGTACACGGCACGGCATGAAGAAAGCCACCATATGTATGTGGCTTCTTCTAAAAAACGAAGGGTAATCGCAGTAGTTTGCTCATCGTTAATTTCCGTTGATCAACCTGTCGACAAGAAAGAGACTTGTACGGAGCAGAAATTGATTAAATCAATCGATCCAACTATGCTTGGTACCGGAAAGGGGGTCGCCGTTTGCCTACGGGGAAAAAGACGAAGGGTAACCCAAGCAGTCTAACCCCCTGCCTATTGCCCCTGTCGAAATGTTTAAAGTATCAAGATGAAACTGACTGATGTACTCAGCACCTCTAGGTGGTTAGTTAGTCAGTTAGGCGAAGGGCTGACATAAGCAGTCTAACCCCCCGTTAGTAGTTTCTGACAGTCCGCTTGGAAGAAGGGTAGCTGGTACATATCAAAGACGGGTATTTCAGTAGTCCTATGATGCAGTCTTTCGACGTCGAAAGCGTGACAATTTGTCTTCTAGAAAAGACGGAGGATAACCGAAACAGTCGAGTCGGTTTATACGTAAATCTGAAACGTTCCTAATATTATATTTAATGAGGCCAATAAGTTACTCTTACCATTCACTTCAAAGATTTCGTCAAACTACAAATTTCTGGCAGCAGCGCAATACAAAATCTTTTCAAATCCTGAGATCCTATTCAAACATGCATCTTCTTTCACATCAGCTTTTGCTCATGATAGTTAAGTAGGTAGTAACAAAGGTGCATTAACTAAAACAATCGTATGACACTAAAAAAGTCACATAAGCAGAAAATTTAGGCAAATGAGTATTTTTAACATAGTAAATGGTAGATAAGTTTTTATTACTAAGCTATGCATGGTAGATCTACCTATGTCGTAGATTTCAGATTCCGATTCCAAAAACAAACTTAGCTAGCTGTCAATCCCAAATATTAAACTATACTTGAATTTATTCGAATTGTCAAATGTCTCGCGAAATTGTTTTAAATACGGGGCAAAACGAAATAATCTGTCGTTGGAATCGGAACTTGAGCCGAGGAATTTGCTAAAAAATATCTTAAGTTAAATCTTCAATTATTTACTCAATATTAATGTAATTTTAACATTTTCTATAAAGAATAAACTTTAAACGCAACTGCAGAAGTGTATTCAGGAACAAAATTCCCTCCGATTCCACGTCCATTACCAGTGGGCGGAGTGATATTTACCTATTTGCATTCCTGATTTTTTCAGTTCAGAGCCTTTTAAGCTTCACACCAAAACAAGGCATGTCGCTAACTCAGTTTTGGCGTTTGCGCCATTTTTTTCTCAGGACGTCAGCACTGTTCCTAGCTACTATTAGTTTCTAGCTACATATTTAATTTTGCATATAAGATAAGGACTGTAACAGAACGCCAACTGATATCTTGTAATAGAACAGATCTTTTGAAATGTCAACCATTCATCATATAGTGTTCTCTGTCAAACTCAAGTTTGTGCCTCTCACTCGTACTTAAATAAATAAATAGTTGGTACAACTATCCCTTTTTGTGGGAATTTCGATGTCCGAAAAGCCTTCAGAAATTTCAGGGAATTTCAGAAAACTGACAAAACAAATGCTAAAATAAAATTTTTGTGAAATTTTATCAAAACTATTCCAATTCACAACAATTATTATCAGCACAAATAAAATAAATAGCCTCTTAACAAACAATGAGGCGCGTCCATTGTGATTTTCTTTCAACATAAAAAAAATTAATTAAATAATTTTTTTTTTCAGTTTAAAGTATCGTGGGAATTTGAGTTCGGTGAAAAGGGAAAAAAGGGAAAAATTACCACGTTTCGTGGGAAAAATGAATAGGGAGTCCTACAACACTGGCGTGTAGATACCCGAAGCAGGCCTAGTTTCTTAAAACCATTCGTTTTGTGTGGTTTTTATTTTTTGGAAAGAATGGAAGAGACCTACATGCCGAGTCCGAACGGCTGAATTGAGAAGCTTTTTCGGGACAATTATACACTCGGATGTTTGTCAGGCGTTCGCGAGATGTAGAAGTAGCACAGTAGAAAAAAAAACTTAAGATGTAATATCTGTTTTTCCGGGGATCGAACCTGGGACCCCTCGCACAGTAGTCCAGCACACTAACTACTGCGCTACTGCGCCTACTCACTACTCATTCGTACTTTATGCTATAAACCATCGTTTGAGTGGTTGAACAAGGCATACAACTAATACATACACAATTTTAAAAATATTTCAATTATGAAAATAATACTACACAATGAAAAGGGGTTCATATATATAATTTTTCTGTCGGCAGAATTAATCTCGTGTGCGGAGGCCCTATATATATAAAACAAAGTGGAAAAAACTGTTTCCGTCTGTCGCCCGTAATTTTCAACCGATTTTGCTGATTTTTTTTAAATGTCGGTAATTACGGTGATTGGGTGATAGGCTAAGCAAATTCAAAATCGGACAAAGGGGCGTGGCACCTACCATACAAAAAAACATTCAAATTCGTATATTTCGAAAACCACAGAATCGATTGAGCTCAAACTTACAAATAATCTTAGGTATTGGCCGTAGAGTGCTCCTGTGAAGATTGGTCAAAATTGGACAAAGGGGCGTGGCACCTCCAATACAAAAAAAAATTAAAACGCTGTCGCCCGTAAATAAATAAAAAAAATAAAACAATAAAAAACAAAAAAAGGCCTGGCGAAGCTGGCGGGGGTTCAGCTAGTTTTGTATAATTATTCAAATAACTTGAAATATTTGTATTGCTCATAGAAATAAAATCAACTTTAATTTTTCGCCAAATGCTAATTTCGAGTCTCTAAGTCGTCTGCGTAAGGAGCAAGGATATATTATGTACTTCTTCAAATGAATTGGGACTAAAAGTTCTTAATGTTGAATATGCTTTTTCCAATTAATTGCTGCGATTTGTTAAAGACGTCCCATCCAACTTCTCTAGAATTTCACTACAACCTCTAGTCTCAAGTTTATAAAATCAGGAAATTACCCCTCAACCACCCTACATGCAGACTCGTACACACAGAAATTTGAAGTGGTCTCTTATTGTGTTTTCTATGAAATTACAATGCTGGATCGGTTTACCCCAATAAATGTATATACCTACTTGAACTTTGCATGCACCACAAGTACCAAATGTGGAGAAGAAATCCTTGAAACACAACATTCAGAAAGACTATGGAAAGAGCTAAGAAATTGCAAACTATCTGCTCTAGAACCAACAATAATAATGTTCTCAGAATAATGTAGAGATTGGTTGAAGTTTTCGCATACATTGCCATATAGGAAAATGATATCTTCCATTCTTGCACGCTAATGTACCACTTTATTATTGCGCTTCAGTGCATAAATGATATGTACTCCTTAGAATGTAGAGAGAGAATTTCATCGAAGGAAAATTAAACCACAAGGAATTGTGATTCAATGGATTATTAAATTATTTCACAATGTACGTATCTATGTACTAATAAAATTAAGTTTGGCACAAAACATATTTTAAGTCGAGTATATAAAGTATGTACCAACCTTCCAGCCGCGGTTTGACAAAACTGTTCATCTTCAAAAATTGTTTACTATCACCAGAGCCAAATCACGAAACTTTAAGATACACCACTGCAAGAATTTATACTCGATTGGAGTATTTAGCTATACCGTCATATGAGTTCAAAAGGACATACGACTAATCACTTTTAACCCTCACCTTAAATATTTTGTAGGTCACAATAGATAATTTTATATGGAAAATGATGGTGCCGTGTTTACTGTGATGAACTCACCTCCTATACAACCTAACCTAACCTTATATGGAAATTATTCTCACTGTGAATTCGAAAAATTGGCCTGGATACAAAAAAGTATTATTTTAGTACAGCGTCTCTTTTAAAAGGCGTCGGATAATTGTATGCCCAAATTGTATACAAGCCTCAGTGTGTCGAAATATTCAACAAGTTGTTTACACAAAACCTATGAGTTGTTTCGATTCCACTCCATTCCATAATGTTTGAACTCATACTATTTCACTCAATTTAAAAGCATGTCTGATGGTTCAAACGAACTCTGACAGTATCTATCGGTTCTATTCGAACATAAAGACAAGAGTTGGGCGCCACTTTTGTGAGTTTAATACCACCTCCATTGGTTTGTTAAAGGTGGTTCGATATAATGTGTTTATTTGAATAGAAAGAAAAATTCTGACTGATAACCTCGATGGAAACAAAAAAACCTGACATTATTAATGACAGGAATATCCTTTATTGTATTTCCATTCCATGTTGAAATATTTTATTACAAATTTTCCCATTAAGATACATCTCCATGATAAAACTCTTGCTCTTCATACAAAAGCAATAGTTTGAGTTATGGCTAATTACGTTGATTCCTTGAGGTATAATAAGACTGTACAGACTTCACCTTTCATCACCATTTTCCCTAAGCATTTCCACTTTCCTATGTTGTTTTCCATTTGCTTCCTCGCACCATACTTTGTTAGCTGATTTCATTAGTTAACAATGCAGACGTTTTTTTCTTCTTTCTTTTTTGGAAAGATTTTTATTCCTTTTCATGGTCATTATCAAGGAAGGTAGCTGGACCTTTATATCATTTTTTAAACATTATGTCATTTTCACATTTAATTTTTTTTTGTATATTTGCAAGTGGGATAGCAATAAAGGCTCGTCAATGTTTCACAAACAATACTCTTGACAAGCTTATTAATTTTTAATGAAAGCACCGGACCCATAAGTTATCTTTAGCCAAGTTAAGGAAATGCCAAAGAGATACGAAGAAGCAAATAAAAGAAACAGTCCTTTAATGAGTTTAAAATGATCCCTGAGGCGCGAGGGTAATTATAAAATTTCCTTTTGAACTTTTCTGTTGAACTTGGAAAAGAAAGTTTAAAAAAAAAAGTAGTCGCCTTCGGGGCGATACGTTGGCTTCGCGTGTACACATATTTAAGAAGTAAGTCGATGAAAAGGATAATCATATAAGAATCAATTGACTCCTGGTTTGCGTGTTCCAAATTGGCGTGAAAAGAGGACGAGACCAATCCTTGTTAAATACCATCTGCTACGGTAAACATAAACATAAACAAAAACAACCCTTCGTTGGTTTCTTCTTTTTTATTTAACATAGTGATTCGTCTTCGTCCATTTGGCATGTCCTGTAATTAATTATGAATGGTTTGACAAACAACACATTTTTTGCTAAATATAATGGGAGAGCGAGTCACTTTGGTAATTATTGCGGTACCCAATATCATAGCAACTTAAGCAATAGCTTTATAAGACAACAAAAAGGATTTTATTACTTGAGTGAATTTAAACGGTAGTTAGAGGTATGTGTATAAATTAATTAAGATGAATGGTAATTAATGTCAGGGAAAAGCGCTATAAATAAAGGTTATTATTGGTCATTTTCTATATTGAGACTTAGACATATTTATCATAACTAAACTGACACTTTCATCAACAGTCTCTGTCATAAAAAAATTACTGAACCTTTTTTTGAAACTGAGGGCGTCTGACAGCTCTCTAACTTCATGTTGCTGAGTTTTCATTGGGCTGAACTGGTCACGTGAACAGTTTTTCAATTTTTTCAATTCAATTCAATTCTTTATTTATTACTTTACCAACAACAATAACAATCTGTTTAGAAAAAGGAGATACAGTGAAATGCTCTAATAGAGAGTTGATTTAAATGGGATACCTACATAATACCCAAATGCAAAATCCCCAAATAAAAAAATCCCCAAAATGTTAATTCAAAATATTTTAAGAAATTGTCGAATACATAACCTTGCGCCTACTCCAAATCCAACAGTGACCCCAAGCAGGGGGGTTGCGGGGGGCCCCCATACCTATTTTACTGTTAATGCATTGTGAATACACTCGAAATCTATTTGGGTATTTTGGTTTTGGGGATTTTGGGTTCAGTTTGGGGTTTTTAATTTTGGGGTTTTCGTACCCAACCCTTCTGATTCATCATATCGTCTAATACTAGCTTTAGTAAAACGCAAAAAGAAAGAAAAACAAACGAGAGAAAAGATTTAAGTACAATTAGATACAAGAATAGGTATAGACCAAATTATATAACCAAATTTATTAAATTGTTGATCTGTACGTAGTTAAAATTGAGCAGCCATATTTTAACTTTTTTAGCGGAAAAAAATGTTTTCTCAGTTGACGTTTATGTCCGCAACACAGACAATTCAAGTCAAGAATTTTTCGACTTACTACAAAGACGACGTCTATTTGTGTCAACATGTGTCTGGAGAATTCTGTTTTGACATTTCTATTGGGTTATCGGAGAGCACGGGAGGGCGCAGTTTGACATTTCGAGATTGTCCTAATGTAGAGCATCCGTCAGAAGTTCAGAATACATTGAGAAAAAAAAAATACAATTGTCAAGTGACATACCTACAAATGAAGTTGTTTTTTGCATTTACGTAAATTTTACTTCAGACAATTCAAGTCGACCTACAATGACTAGATTCTTAAATGCGGCCAATCCCTTTCAATGGTATTGCCATACTAATGTTGAATGCAGGGAGCTGACAGACAGAACTCAATGGATGTAATATTGCAGCAACATATTGTTTAATTTTTCCTATAATCTGTGGAGCACACTATTTCACTTCTCTTCTATTGTAAACACTTTCAATTTTATTTTTCCATTAATGCTTTTTTTTTTAAATTAAGGGACTTAGGGTCCTCCCTTAAAGATAGGATTTTCGAAAATCATTGTAGAGACCTATTATGTACTAAGTTTCAAGTAGATAGTATATCCGATAATAATTACAAATATGTATTTTACTTTTTACGTTCCAGTCGAATTTAGTTTGACCACTATTTAGGCTTGGGTAGTAGTTGTCAGTTGACAGTCATAGCAATAAAATGATGCCACATCACATACAGCTCGTAATACGATGAACATTTTTGGAAAAATAATGCCGAATAATGTCAAAAATTCGATGTCACGACTGACCCCCACAATCGTATTAACCCCTCTCCATTTTTAACTTTCTCGTATATGTAGTAAGATAAGGATATTTTTTGTTTTAAATACTTATCTCTCGGGAAAGATTTTAAATACTTCTCTCGGAAAAGACGAACCTATAACACTTCATCAGCGCCCGAGATGCTTGCATATGTAGGTTTTGTTTTCGTACAAAATTTCGAACTTGAGATTTTGATTGATTCTGATATTACGATGATAGGGGAACTCAAAAAAGTGAGTCTCGCAATTCTGTCCGTCCGAATGTCTGTATGTCCCACCCCTGGGGAATCTAAACGCTTGTTTCGTAAGACCTGTGTACTTGAAAAGTTGAAGCCACATATAGCCCAGCGAATCGTGGTAGGCGTAGTGAATGCGTCAAGGCAGCTTTGCAAATCGGATTGTGTGACCCTGGGTCACAGCTGAAGAGCTACCAGAAAAGAGAGTACACAATAGTTGCTCACGTTACTTCAAATAGTCCATTTCTCACCTATAGTCTTATTAGGTAGGGAGTTGGATATATGTTAGAAGCGCTTGTGGAAAGGATCTCATAGAGCTTCAAGAAATCGGAGGTATTTTCTATATTTCCACAAAAGCAGTTCAAATACGATCGTTGTACCTTCTCATCGCAAGTAGTATACAAATTAAAAATTCCAAGAGTAACTTCGATCATTAATTTACTACTGTCCCATAAAGTAAACTATTAGGAAGCTATTGGGATTTCTAACAGACCACTGTGGTATGAGATATAATCTTAACAAAAAGAATCTGTTTCCGAAGACAAAATGCAGGTTTTATCTAGAGTGTGAAGAATCCTCAGAACTCGGCATCTGGTGATTGCCCGTACCTACATTGGTTGGGTAAATGTAACTTTACCAAGGAGAACCTTTTACCAGAAGAGCTAAAAGGAACTCCACTACTAAGGATATATTGGCCTTCATTACAGGAAAGTCAATCGTCTCTTAAACTAACTCTATGATACAATAGATCTTTTTAGGTCGTGGTGTCAGCTTATTGGGCAGGGGAATTTAAAAATAAAAAAACAAGTAAAAGTTTTATCATCGGCCTGGCCGATGCTTTGATACCCTCCACTGCATAAAAGTCATGCAAAATGTTTGCCATGCGAGTTAGTATGATTGTGTCTAATATTAGTTTTGTATGGTAGGTAGCAGAACTACTTTACCGACATAGACAATTTTCCATACCAACCTGACGACTGTTAAAAAAAGTCACCTCACAAAATTTCATTCACCGAAGTCGATTCGTTTTGACGCTATCGTGCTTTCAACAGACAGAGATATATGGGTCAAATATTGGCTTTGTATGGGAGGTAACAGAACTACTTGACCGACATGGACCATTTTTAGTACAAACTTAAAGGCCATAAATATAAGACGTCTCATAAAATTTCAGTTGCCTAAGTCGATTCGTTCGGACGCTATCGTGGTTTCAACAGACAGAGAGACACATGGGTCTAATAGTGGTTTTGTATGGGAGGTACCAGAACTACTTGACCGACATAGCTCATTTTCAATACCAACCTGACGACGGTAAAAAGAAGTTGTCTTACAAAATTTCATTCGTCTAGGTCAATTCCTTTGGACGCTATCGTGCTTTCAACAGACAGACAGACAGACAGACGGACAGACAGACAGACAGACAGACAGACAGACAGACAGACAGACGGACATGGCTAAATCGATTCAGAATGTGATCCTGATTCAGAATATATATACTTTATATGGTCTCCGGTCAATCCTTCTTGGCGTTACAAACGTAATGGCAAAGTGAATATACCTTCCTGTGGAGGGTATAATACTGTCCCATACAGTGAAAGATTGACAATAGCATCGCAACCTAACGCCGATTCTCCGCAATAGAAATCATCAGTTCATGGCCAAAGCAATTCAGGTTAACGACGCAGGGTCATTTATGTGAAATATTGAATATATCGAAAAGTTTGATTACGAGATGGGTTTTTGGGATACATGATTTTGATTTAGACCGAGAAGTAAGAAACTCCGAAACAGCTTTGTAATAGAAGTTACAGCGATAAGTAGGGTCCACTAAATCTTTTGTATTAGCTACGTTATCTTTGTTCTCAGTTACCGAAGCTGAATAACAGAGTTATATCAGTTTCCCATGACGGTTTTCATTCGTCATTCATTAAAAGGACTTAAGCGAATATAATTTGGCAAAAATCTCACAAGTGATCGATTTCATGGCATGAGTTAAGTTCCAAGGCTATTGAAATGCATTACCATGTACATAAGAACACATAACATTATATCATTTCCGTATAAGCAAAATATCCTCTCACTGATTGGACGAGTTAAAAATAAAAACAATTATTAATCTGCAGCAGCTTAAATCGATCCCGATGTGTCATTTTAATGAATTTTCCCCCGCTTAATTGACAGGAGATGTAAACTCAAATTTACAGGTGCTGCCATGGCGCGATAAATTGCCACACAAAAAAGTGATTGAATTGCTGAATCCGCCCACGTCTCTTTCAATATTCAAGAGCATTCCGGCATTTCATGAAAAGCTATCGATTACTAAGAACCAGGTCTATATACAAATTGGTAGGCATCCATTTTCGAGTGTACCTATACATAACTCGTATATACCTACCTACCAATGACAACGTCGTATTTGGCATTCAGGAAGTAGATAGGTAGATTGTCACCCAAAACCATGAGAGCGGCGAATTCAGATGATGTTTCCCAACAACCCAAGTTGACAGCGGTAATTTCACAAAGATGACATCATGTCAGCCACTTCCATTATCACTCCGTCATTAATATGCGTCTTCGGTGAACATATTTAAACGATTTTGGCACAGATAATCGCACATTAACTCAATTCGAATGAAGCGTTTGGCTTTTGGGGTGCAATCTCTGAAACATGTGGTAATGTGCCACAAACAGAAATGGAAATGATTCTGGTACACGTCTTCTTGCTGAAAGGTATAATCATATACATTAGATAATTTGTTTCTAAAAACAATGTAGTAATTTGAAAATTTTATTACCATATTGGACAGAAATAGAAACAAATAAAAAAAAAAACATTTTTAAATATAATTCAGCCCCTAAGTTTATACCGTAAGATTATGGCCTTCAATTCGAAAAGTCATCTTCTTTGTTTCGGTCGCTAGCTGCAGAGGTATTTAAAATATACTCAGACTTCGAATAAATTCTCCCTCTGGTCATTATCGCCGCTTTTCATATCGATTATAATTTTATGACCTATATATTGACACTTTATGACTTTATCTAAATGTCAAACCCCTGCTTTGGGTGAGTTATTATTTTTTTACAACCATTCTGCTGTAAATTGGATTTGTAACTTCTCAACGATGTGAATATACATACTTGTCATTATGAACCCTTTATATCCGGAATAATATCATATTTTTGGCTGTCGATTTACTTCTCCTTTAAGAGTGGGGTTCATAAAATTTAACTTTATGGTTAGTATGTAGTACCTCCAAGTCATTCGAAAATAATGACCATTCACTTGTATACGCTCGGGTAAAACAAATTTGTCGACTTTTACGGAGTTGCCATAAAATATTTGTGAGTCCTTGAAACTTGGGATAGGGGTATAAAAATAAATGTAAATGAATGTTTATGCATGTGTATGAACTAAACTAAAATCTGAATTTAATACAGGGGCTAGTGGCGCACACTTCTCCATTAACTTTGTGAAGCATGTAGTGACAATTTCGCGGAGTGAATTGTGGCCAAATCGAGTTCCATTGAAGAATGTCGATATCTTTAATTGGCTTTCCTCCTGAACTCTTCATTTGATATACGATGTCCAAGTCTACGCTTGACACTGGTGATACTATCCATATTGGCCCTATATTCAAGTGAAACACTCACAAAAACGTTTACCAGAACTATCAGCATTACTTGAGTTGCAAATTTATCTGCCCAATTGATACGGACATTTTAAGACTTTCTTAATATTCTGATCTGAGGTTGAATCTATTTATTTTCGGATATATTTTGAGAAACTAAAATGCGCTTTTGAGAGGTAGGTAGGTAACAGATATCCGTATCAAATTTAGTAATGTTCTGTCGCTTAGCTGCACATAGGACAAAATCTGACAAGATAACGATATCGGACTGAACAAATCGCATTTTTTTGCCATTTTATAACAAAAATAAAGAAAGATCAAAGGAAGATTTTATAAAGAAAAAAGAAAATTGGTTGTAGGTTAGATAACTGCGGCTTGGTTTTTGTAAGATGTCACAGAATTATAGATATCAGAATTTTAAAAACAACAAAATAAACAAAACCATTCATTACTATTGGTTTTTCATTAGTGATGGGATTTAATTCCACCTCAGGCGAATTCGTCCTTTTTTCGGATAATCTAAAAACTACACATCAAAGAAGAGCCTCAGTGATGTGGCATTTAAATGTAAAGCTACATTAGTAGGAAATTTATCTTTGTCTGACAAGTTCCCTGCGGAAAACTTTTTTTATTTTTGTAGGCTCAGTTGAGTGGATTATAATATACAGTTGGTTGGTATTGGTCATCCTGGGGGTATAAATCTTAGTCAGCAAATAGGTACATGTGTGCTTTTGATAGAAGAAGAATTGATATGTTTGGAAAATGACCATTCAAAGGTTTCATTACCTCTCATTATAGAATTTATTGATAAAATATAAATTATAAAATACAAAACAAACAAATCACCTATGCTTCGAAACAGAGCAGATTCCGAATAAACCCCTAAAAGTCCCTCTTAAAAGGTTTAAAAAAATATATTTTTAAGGTTCCTTTGGCATTTCTTGAAGGCGTTTCAAACAAAACACAAAAGTCTGTAAAATGTAGTAGATTTTTTCAAGCACTTAATTTGATTTTGATCTCTTCAATAACACTATACAAATAAATATTATCCTCAGACGAACCATATGGACAAATTCACAAGTATCTAACAGCATAGCTACCTACTATTTATCCTTAAAATAAAAGAAGATATGTACGTATCTACTCCTTAAATTCAATATTCTACTTAAAAACATTCTCATGTACCGACTGTTGTAACCTGTTGGTATATTATGAAAACAATTCTCAAGGAAAATACCCTTGTACGATGTCCTTCGAATTTTCCCTTTTGCAAAACATTGCTCTTCGGAATTTACTTATCTTGTTGTTATTGTGTATAAGTGCGCCATTGGGTATTAAAATTAAATTGAAATTGCATATTTTTGCTGTGACTGTGTGTTCTTTTGTTTTGTTTTCACAAAATAATTCAATGAAACTGTTTAAAAGAAATACAAAACTTTTTGTGACCAACAATAAAAGTTATTTCAATTGTCGCCACATCAAAACCATAAACGTTATTTGACTCTTGGCGCAGTTTTAATTGATTTAGAAAAATATTGGGGAAAGAAGCTGTAAACAAGAAAAACAATATGATTGTAGTAGTAAAGGTTAACCTTTACTTAGTACATTATCAATAGTATCACCATTGACATACTATACATGGACTGTTAGCAGCCAATTTTTCGTTGAAGCAAAAATAAGCGGAGAGAAACGAAAACACTCAAATGTCATCGAGCAATTCGTGCGATTTGGTTTGTGTCGAGGTTTGTGTGCTGAGTGTGCCACACTGCCATCTGTTATAGAACGTTTGAAATAATTTGAATAAGTCTTTATTTTTGCGCAGTTGCAATGTTTCTACAATGGATGGCACTGTGTTCTATGTAAAAAAAAATAGCAAAGGCGCGCAGAGGTTGAAATCTCTTTCCTACTTTCGCCGCACTGAACCAAAAGGGCTAGTGCTAATGTTTGCTTCACTTTTCCTCGAAGGTTTGTATGAAACTGACATTTCACTAGCAGTCCATGTATAGTATGTCAATGAGTATCACTGAACCCGACCGGCATAACTCGGTTTTGCCCGCAACAGTTGGCCACCACCACCACCAATCGGCAAAATCAACTGTCGCGTCGTCAAAATATTGACACACTCAACTCAGCACCACCTATCGTAAAATGCAAAAATGCGAATAAATCGATTTTTTTTCTGCGTTCTGCCTAAGCTAAGAACGCCGCTCGCTAAATTTTTGCAGCTCTAGAATTTTGTTCGCCTATTAGGGCGCAGTAGCGCAGTGGTTAGTGTGCTGGACTACTGTGCGAGGGATCCCAGGTTCGATCCCCGGAAAAACACAAATTACATCTTAAAGTTTTTTTCTATTGTGCCACCTCTCGCGATCGTCTGACAAACATCCGAGAGTATGACTGTCATAAAAAAGCTTCTCAATTCAGCCGTTCGGACTCGGCATAAAGTTGTAGGTCCCTTCCATTCGTCCCAAAAATAGAAACTCACACAAAACGAATGGTTGCGAGAAGCTAGGCCTTGGGTGTCACCCGCCTGTTGCGCCACCTATTTATTTATTTATTTATTTATTAGCTAAATCCCTACCTAAATTTTGACATGGAGTGCGTGGTGGATATAAGTGTCAGAGAAACCAGCACCTGTTCGTTGAAAATAAATTCATTCATTATAATTTTTTCAAAAATTCATCAACGCGAAAAATGTTATATTTTCGTTGGGCTTTTTTTTCCTTGTCTGCTAATATTTTATCTGAAAACTTTCACTTTCAAAGAATTCCTCATCGATAAATCAACAGATCTGTTAAAATTTAGATTAAGAAAATGTGCAGAACCATTAATGAACCATTTTGACAGATATACCTATAAAGTACAGTCTGAAATGAATTTTTGATTTTATAGGTAGGTATGAAGCAGCAAACCGCTCCGGTAAATGGATTCGCTTAAGGCACCAAGTGACAAAGAACAGAAACAGCAACAGAAACAGAATCCCAAACATTTGCAACAGTAACCGAATTAGGAACAGACAATTTTTTTTTTAGCAACAGAATTTAGCGACAGAAAAATGGCTGTTTGACGACAGAACGTAAACAACCCTGTATTGATTGTTTCTGTTATGCTGCCAGCGACAGAAATGCAAATTATCGTGGGAATATGCACATCATAGAGGGCAGCCATCCTTTTTTTTGGATCTGTTTCAGTTTTGTGTAGCTGAGCGAGCAACGTAAACAGAACCAAAATTTACAACAAAACACAAAAACTTTCTGTTCTGTTTCAGTTTCTGTTCATGTTTCTGTTCTTTGTCACTTTGTGCCTTTAAATTTAGCACAGCTAAATTTTAGATAAAATTTTGTATGGGAACTAAATTTTGCTCGAGCAGCATACTAAGCTATACGAACAAAACAAAAAAAGAAACATGAAAATCGGCGGTTATCGAGTTCTAACGTCATCTAGTTTCACCCCAAAGTAATTCTATAAAAAAAATAAAGTTAGTGGCATATGTCGCTTAAACTGGTCCAACAGTGGTCATTCTGTGCGGTCCAGTCACGCGACCTTTACTGACACATGACACTACGGAATCGTATTTACATTGAGCTTCAAAAATGAGTTAACACCAAGGCTTTTATAAGTTTTCTTTAGGGTCTTCAAAAAATTCTTAAAAACCTGCAATATGTAAAAAGTTTGATAAGGATAACAAAACGTATATCATTTCGACAGTTTTACAGATTATTTTAATAAAAAAAAATGTTTTCAAACTCAAGCAAATTGGTGTTCACCCACTTTTGATGCTCACTGTATATAATAAAAAATTTTTAAAATTCAATTTATTTACAAAATCAAATTAATGTGGGATATTGTTCTGTAGAGATATAGCTAAAAGGTTCTATATTTAGCTGGAACTGTTTCACTTCAATTAAAAATTGGCATAACCTACCCACGTACAATATACATCTATTTGCTAGAATACCTGCCACAAAATTCGTAGGTACACCTCACGGCACAATGTCAATTGAAAAGCAGAATTTTCTTTGTTATCAATTTAACAATCGAAAAGTATTTGCGGACTTTAATTGGAAAACTTTGATTTGTATATTCAACATGGATAACTCATTTGCTAGAGAAAGGGTATTTAAATTGAAAAGGCATTTGATATACCAACAAAGCCAATCATAAATACCAAGTCAGATACCGCTCAATATACGAATACCCAACTGCATTTTATTTTCTATTGGAAATTGTTCAAGTGAAACATTTAAAATTAACGTAATATTAGTTGATACAACTTGCTTCTGCCACTTGTATCCTTGCAGCCGACTATTTTTAGAATAGTGACATAATTTTTGTTACACCAAATATTACATAAGTACATTCGTCATACACTGTTGTAGATGGAAGCAATATGGAACCTAACTCCAGGGGTTATGTCAGACTAAGCATCTATTGTTTTTCTTTATTGTGTCAACTGTTTGGCCTTCAGGCATTTGTTGGCAGCAATTTACGTACAAAACTTGGAAACTTTAAAAACGGAATAATAAAGGTCGCATGTTTATAAAGGTCGCATGTAATTTTCTGGCCGCGTTCCTTGTCCGTTACATGACGTGGCATACCAAACTCCATATAAAAAAACTGACATTTAAGCGATAAGGTATATCTATTACATAGCTAGTTACGGAAAATGTTGCTAATCTGTCTGTAATAATGAAAAAAATAATAATGAAAAAAATCGTGGTCAATTACCTAAATTATTATCGGCTGCTTGCCCATGACAGTCGCAGTGTTCTGTAAGAAAAGAAACATTTTCTAGCAAAGCTGCGATTGGAATGCTTATGACGGTTTTTTCTTATGCCTGTTTCAAGAAAACACTTCCAAAGGAACAAGCTGTCTGTTCAAAATTTTGAGACTCCGAAGATATAACCAAAATAATTCCCAGTGTCTTGCAAACCTTTAATATAATCTGGAGATATAATGACAGAATTTGTAACCCAAAATACTTGTCACCTGGTGGATATTATTTTACATTCTAGACAGCATAAAGGAAAATAAATTAAAATTTTACAAAACAAACCGACAGAACTTACATGCTGTAAGAATCGAGATGACTTTAAAAATGACAGTAATTGAGAACAGTTTTTTCACATAGGAAATACCTAATAAAGATTTAAAACAACAGCCAGGAAAGTTTGTCGAAAATGGCAGGTTCAAAATTAAATGAAGTGTTAAGGAAAAGCTGTTGACATTGCAACGTATTCACATTTACAATTTATTTATACATTTCCTCTCATAATTACATTTTCCATTTCTTGCAAAGCTCAGCTCAAAATACATCCCGGCTTGGTATTCTTCGATCGAGTTCATTTGACAACCAATCGAGTCCTTCATACAGGCCATGCCCTTGTGTAGCACAAGCTCCTTGAATATACCATCGTCGTTGACGTACCTGATTCAGATTTAGTCCATCCCTGAGCTCAGCCGCCGTCATTGCATTTGGTAGATCCTGCTTGTTGGCAAACACCAATAGTATCGCATCATGCAATTCGTGTTCCATTAGAATATTTTGCAACTCCTTTTGCGCTTCGTTTATGCGCTCTCTGTCGCTCGAGTCTACGACAAATATAATCCCTTGGGTGTTTTGGAAATAATGACGCCATAACGGACGTATCTTGGCCTGTCCACCAACGTCCCAGACTGTGAAGCAAATGTTCTTGTACTCGACAGTTTCAACATTAAATCCAATTGTTGGAATGGTTGTTACAACTTCGCCGAGCTTTAGCTTGTACAGAATTGTGGTCTTGCCAGCTGCATCCAAACCAACCATCAGTATTCGCATTTGTTTTTTACCAAAAAGACGGCTTATTAGGTTTGAGATGGTCAATCCCATTTTTTTTAAATATTTTTTTTTGTTGCCGCAAAATTAAATGAATAAAATTGATGACATGTAAAGGAAAGGGAAAATAGTGAAATGTCTAATAGCTAGTCAAATTGTTGACACAAAAGACAAAGAAGGCATGTGCACCTATATTTGGCCGCAGCTATGTTTCGACTTGATGTTTCTCACAAATCTAAACGTTGTCAAATGGATGAGGCAAACATCTTACAGTGTTCCATATTCCAAGCATAATCGTTTCAATTCCGCGTTAATAAAGTTGGACTATCGGATGTATATGGTATTCTGCTATTACTATTTTTGATCTATTTAATTTGGGTCTTTATTTAAAAGGTTATCATCACTATCAGCCAAGTGCGTTCAAAAAAAGATCCAAATATCGTAATCAATATTATTTTCATTGTATATTGACAGACCTGGGCCCTTTTTATTAACATTAAACTGAAAATTTTAATGTTAATGAAAATTGACTTGCACTAGTATTGAAAATTGTAGTTCTAATGAAAATGAACTTGCATTAACATTGAAAATTTCAATGCTTTAATTTCATTAACGTAAAAGGATCGGATGTAGCCCAAAAAGCCAAAATACACATCGAGCGAATTGACAATAAGCTAAGAGGATCTTCGAATCGAGTCCCAGTCCCGGCCCCCATATTCAAGAAGAGAAGGTAGACTGAACCGAACCTCCGTTTCATGATAATAAACTATGAGAGCAAAGAAAGTGTTAAATAATTTTTTTTTAATTTTGAATTCAGTTTTATTTACAATGTACCTACTTAATGTATAATTCAAACCTGAAAAAACTCTCTAATTATGTAATGAAATTTAAATTTAATTAGCCTTGAACTAAAGCAAGTGAAATTTTATTAGCAGTAAAATTTTCACTGCTAATGGAAGTGAAATTTGAGTACCATTGAAATTTTCACTGCTAATGACAGTGAAATTTCATCATCTAAAATATTAGTGCTAGTGCAATCGAACTTTCATTAGCACTGGATATCAAATTAGTGCACTACTCCCAGGAATGAATATTGGTATATCGTATATGTACTCTATAGCCGTCTGAATAAAATATACATCCCACCTATACGAATAACTTTCTGTATGTACATATTGATTTCAAAATTTTACAAAACACCTACCTACAAGTTGTCGTTTTGCATATTTTAATTATTTAACCTTAAGAGTCCTGTTGACTAAGAATATCCAGTATTTGCCCTTTTGTGAATGTTTCCCTTGGTGCTATTCAAGCCTAATAAAAATTGCAGAAAAGTTTATATTCTGTCGTCGGTACGGAGACAGGTAACCTTATTTCCTCACATCCTGATATAGGTACCTGCCTACACATAGACTTGTTTGACGTACAAGTTTATATGTACTTCCTGGAGGCTATTTTGCTTCATTTTCGGAGTTTTATTTGCAAGGCGGTTTGTGTATGAAAACGTCCGCCTCCATGGCTTGTTGTTCAATTATAATTGCCCTTGGATATTTTTTTTGTTCCAAATTCAATTTGTCATCAAAATACTTTGTGGTTTTTTTTTCTATTTTAAGAACAGGATGTTTTGCACGCCCAATTTTGCCTGCCACTGATTATAATTACTCCTTCTGACAGATCATTATTAATTTAATAGGGAATTCACAATTTTATGATGACTGTCATTCGTAAATGCTTAATGACCTTCTGTAGTGTAGCTTTGGAACAAACTGATTGTTTGTGTTATAAATTTGAATCAATTTGATTCACGTTGCTTAAGTCTCGAATTTGAACTTCTGGAGTTTAGTCATTAAAATGTGTGTAGATTAATGTATATTTAAAACTAAATGCATAAGCACTTTAAATAGTGCCTTACGTACCTTACATTAAGAGGGCTTTAAAACGCTTTAGCCTTTTATTGGTGTTAAAAATTTAGTAATGAAATTAGTTGCAAATTAAATATAAAGCGACGTTTTATAAGGCCAAAAAGAATTCGATTGCTATTAGATTTGATTGGTGGTAAAAAGTTTCTGCAATTCTCAGACCCTACTTTGAAGAAATCAATACAACTCACGCTGACAAAAATTTCAAAAAGCTGATCGACGAATTAAAAAGATGGATAGGCATATTGGTAGAGGCCCAGTTCTACCAAGGTTCGCCCTCACCTCCCTTTGTCTGACCATTTTCCAGCAAATCACTGAATAGAAAAATCAATTCCAACCACAGGACTGGCTATATTTCCACATAAAAAATTCAAACAAAACAAAAACCACACTGAAAATCCTTATATCCCTGTTTGCATGGTGTAGTAGCATGTGACCACGGAACCATTCTATTCCCATTATCTCCGAAACACGTTACAAAATCGAGCAAAACAACAAACGTTTGGTTAGTTACAAATTGGAGAGAAGGACACAGTTGCTTCTATTTTTGGATTCGAATGCTAGGACATACAAACTTTTTTTAACGAACAGAAAAAGATTTTGATAAGCCATCTTCTTACCAATTAAATTATTAGTAAAGTTAGTTTTCCACTATTTCTACTCCAACTTTAAATACATTTTTTTAATTACAAACAAAAAGAAGAGAAAGAGCAACAACTGTCAACTATAGTTATCCGCTTTTATAAAATGTCCTTTGTAACTTACGAAGGAGATTATCCTTTTAGCAACTACACAAAGTTTAGCTCTTCATCTTTATTTTGTTTTTCTGTATATTTTCATTTGAATGTTTCCCAGGAAACCCATACAGGGGAGTATTGTCGCAAAGCTTCAGAAATAATTATAAATTAAACGATCGGATTAAAGGAATTCTCATTAACTCTGTGCTCTCTGTGCTCCTTACTGTATTTTCTAATGCACTTGGGGAAATTATTTAATTTTTAGCAAATGGTTAAATGGGATCATTAACAGAAAGTCCCTAATTAGTTTTAACGTCCAACGCTAGATGAACTTGTTTGGAATTAAAGGGCTGGGAATGTTGTCGCTTGAAAATTAATTCGCAAATAAATTTACTGTAGGATAACGATAGCGGGGAAACTCAACTTTTTCAAGCAATTATAATTGTGAGGCTATATGAAAAATAAATAAATAAATAAATAAACATATTATTATGTACGTTAAGTAGATGCGATATAAACAGGAGAGAGTAACCCCTAATCACGTTGTTGGTTATTGCAAATTGGTAAAAAGAAAATGAAAAACAATAGAACTAAGTATGTTCGAAGAAAGAGGAAAATAGTTCTCCTGAGGAAATACGTGTAGGTACCTTAAACGTAGGTATTCACTTACTTGATGGTGGACGCTAAAATGGTTCTTAAGAACTGTGAGAAGAAAGCACATGAAAATTGAGCTATTTCAAATCGTCTGTACGTATTTTCAACATGATTTCTTGAGGGATTGAACAAAGGGGCCTGGCAGTTACTAGGTATACAAACAAATTAAACAGAAAGCAAAGAGTTGCGGATAATAGCTTAAAATATTGTAGAAAGTTTTGGTTGCACTTTTTTGTATTGATTAAGTATTATTTGGCAAGTTAAAGGCAATGAAGTCAGAAAAATATACATTCTTGTCAAACATTTTCTCAATATGCAATATTTGAAGCTAATTTGAAGTTTTCAGTGCCATTTGCTACATTATTTATTTTATTTTATGGTCTTAAGTCCTTCATTTGCAGAAAAGACGTCACGGCGTGCGCTTTCACCGCAACTGCAATTTCTCATCGTTTACATTCAAAATAATTTAAATATCTCCAATCAATCGCGCAGAATATAAGCCTAAAACAAGTTTACCCTTAAATAAGTTTAAAAATATGAATTCAAATATTCTACCAGTTTTAGAAGTGGTGTGAGGAAAATAATATTCTTGGGGTAATAGGAGTAAAATATACTTTTTACGATATTTTTTGGTGTTGACTAGTGTTATATGTATAAGGAAGGTGTGGTTTCTTTTTAAAAAGGCTTTAAAAAGAACATTGTTTATTTTTTTATCAATGATAGCTGCTTTATTGAAAAGAGTAATTGTTTGAGTGTTGAGTGTTCCATCTGTTATAGAACGTTTGAAACAATTTGAATAAGTCGTTATTTTTGCGCAGTTGCAATGTTTCTACAATGGATGGCACTGTGTTCTATGTAAAAAATAGCAATGGGGAGCAGAGGCTGAAACCTCTTTCCTACTTTCGCCGCACTGAACCAAAAGGGCTAGTGCTTATGTTTGCTTCATTTTTCCTCTCAGGTTTGTATGAAACTGAAATTTCACTAGCAGTCCATTTATATAATGTCAATGGGTGATACAAATGTAAATTCTGCACACATCGCAGCACTGCAACATGTCTCTATTTCTAAATCCACTGCATAGCAACGCAGTGAATTAAATTAAATAGACTTGGCAGCACCGAATTTTTAAAACTCACACAAACGAATGGTTGTAAGAAGAAGAAACTGAATCGCCTCTGGATTGTTTGAATAGCATTGATAGCCATAGTCATTTTAGCAAACTAATCTCATGAACTTTCTAGATAAAATTGCTTACACCACCTGCAGTTGGTCTATTATTTAAACTGAAATCTCTGTTCAAAACTCGGCAAAACAGCGGCCATTTTGGAATTACTTTACTTTGCATTATTTTACATCGTTGTTGAAATAGTACTCAAGAATCTATAGTCATCGTAAACCGACTTGAATTGTTTGGGCTCAGATTTACCTGAAAGTGAAAACTAACTTGAATTGTCTTTATGTCACTAACTTATTGACAATTGTATTTTTTTTTCTCCTGGTTTCTGCACGTTAGCTATCACTGCAGGCTGCAGGGCAATCGAAATGTCAAACTGCGCCCTCCCATGCTCTCCGAAGCTCTCCGATGAACATGACCCAATAGAAATGTCAAAACTGATTAGAGTTTAAAATACAATGTTATGTTAGTACTTTTACTTTAGTACCTAGTAAGTCGAGAAATTCTTGAATTGGTGGTCGGTGTTGGGTTTTGCGGACATAGACGTCAACTGAGAAAACATGGCCATGACCAGTTCGGCCCAATGAAAACTCAGCAACATGAAGTTAGAGAGCTGTCAGACTTACTAACCTACATTCTTGAACGCCCTCAGTTTCTGTAAACTTTTTAAAGCATAAGAGCTATCAGTGTCAAAATAGCACTTGATTACAAAAAAAAACAACAACAGATTGCGCACCTTTTATATGCATCGCATCGCAGATACCTATTAGCTACAAAAAGCATGATCAAAGACGATTTAAACAAATCGTGTAGATATGTATTGTGTGATAAATCGGAATTATAAAAGCACTTCTTCTTGAATAAGGAAATCCTTATTCTATAGCATTACAGAATTATACGAGTACCTTCCTCCATGACAAAAATGCTAAATATGTGGCATCGTATGCGTAACATATTTCCCATTAAGAGCCTCCATCAGTCATCTTCCTTCTCAACTTGTCGCTGCCATTTTTAAGATTCCCTTTTGTGTCAGTCTAGCGCAATGTATTAAAATATCTTTTGAATTTCACAACTCATGCAATTCAAATCCCAGTGTTAATACGTTCGTGACAACTATTCAAGACAACCACTTTAAATAGCGTACTCCTCTCGCACTGTGCCCAAGTAACTCCTCGAGGATTAAGCTCCAGCCGTTTTCACCACAAGGATTGGAATAAATGAAATGCACTCTATGTGCGTTTTCCTTTTTTTCTATATATAAAATATTACCTCACAGCGAAGTGTGCTATTTCAAAAATTATATTCTCTGATGTTGTCAGTTCAGTAAGCTCTTCGTGCAATTTTCCCCGCTGAATGAAATGGCTTTTCGTTTTCGTCGTGTTCTAGTCAGTTCATTCGAAATGAGTGTGCGACATGAACATGCAATTCTCATTCTTGTGTCGGAAGGATATTTCCTCGAAGACATAAAATACGAGATATGGAGTTCCTTGATGTATTATATAGCTGCGACGAATAATAACTTTATGACACTTATTCCACAGCCATTGGCCGCATTATAGAATGTGGGTCTTTGATGAAGGAAGAGACTTTTAGAATTTATGGGATAAATTTGCATCGTATTGTATTATATTTCGCTTTAATGGTAATTGGATAAAATCTGAGATTTTCCAACTTAATCCTAAACTCTCTTACTAGAAATTATGTTTATACAACTGACCCAAACCCCATTTGGGGCAATTACCAAACTACCTAACCCACAAGGGGTATACTATCAGTTGTCGACCGTAGAAAAGGGATGTAATTAAATTGTTCATTGAATCCGAGATTTAATTACATTATTATCAAATTATCTGCCTAGATGTGGGAATCATTATACAAAAATATTCTTTCACTTCGTTAAATTCCATTTAACTCAATTATCCCAGAAGATTAATTACAAACTCTGACATTCATTCGAAACATAGCTCGGGGAGCATTTCCCAAAGGTTAATGAGGATTCAGGTAAGCTATGTATCAGTACTTTGTTAAAAATTGTAGTAAAACGCAGTTTTTTATGAGAGAATCGTTTTTTAGGCCAAAAAAATGTACTGCCAATTTTAAATTGATTTTTTAAACATACAATGTGACCACAGATCCCCAGAGTTCATTAAGCCCGCCTGAGTGAGTTTAATTCAGAACTGACTCTAAATAATATTCATGATATTCGTGCCACCAACTGTCAGTCTGACCCTTTTTTTTAGTTAGACATGCACACAATATATTTATATCTACCTTTCAACAAACGAGTATGTAATTTAAAAATCACATTATAAATAGGTATTGTTTGATATATGCGCACAAGATGTATTTCCCGAGGGAATATCAGCACATGTTGTAAATTCTGAATCCCGATATGGTCTGATGCTATTAGAATATTTTTCTCGGTTGAAATTGAAATAGAAAAACTTGTGGGACAAAGCTTCTTATTTCAAATCAAAACTTACAGCAGTAGTGGATGTGACCATGACCATATCATAAACTCCCAAGACATTTTGAAAAATGACATTCATGTGACAACCAAAAAAAAATGATGAAAAACTAAAATATCGCAATTGTAAGAAAATATTTCCAATACACTAACATGGGATGACAGTCGAGTTACCTTTTTATAAACATCAAACTTGGGAACAAGGAAAAGAACTGAAATAATTGTACACGTCCAAGAGAGAGATAGGGAGGGTCTGTAAATTCACAATAGATATTGGAACATTTAACTATCTATTAGCCTACTAATTATATAAATTTGTAAGAGGAAATGTCTATGTATGTTCCATAGTAACTTCTTGTTTACATGTCGAGGATGGTTAATAAATCAGAAACATGTGATAGCAAATGACTCAGGCCGAGTCAAAGAAAGTCTTTATTTTATAATCAAGCATCGAATGTCCGGCGCTTAGACGTCAAACCTTACGTCTTGCAAAAAGTCAAAGTCAACCTCCATACCAATTTAACGTGTTTCCAACTTTAATTAACGAATTTGTGTCTAATGCTACGAGAGACCAACTTTGGCAGTGGATTATATAACGGATTATATTTTACTTTTCACGTTTGACTAACAATTTTGGTACTTTTAGGTAAGACAAAAATTACAGGATAAATCAGTCATTCCGCGAAGAAGCTACATAAATAATTAAATAATTGATGCAACAGGTCCATATAGGCACCCTATACCTAGCTTCTTCTCACAACCATTCGTTTGTGTATTTTTCATTTTTGGTACGAACTGAAGGGACCTACAATTTTATGCCGAGTCCAAACGGCTAAATTGAGAAGCGAAGAAAACCGGAGAAGAAAACGCACAGAGGTTGGTCTTTGCGGGCTTGAACTCATCGCTCAGTTGGCGCAAGTGGTAGTCACTTGGTCAATTGACAAAATCGAAGTGCAGGTTCACTTCCTGACAGGGGAAAGCAGAAATGTCTTCCCAAGTGGATTATATACGGACAATTGACTGTCAGAATACAAACTATTCAAACAATCACTTATGTCGTTTTCGGTTGGTCGTCCAGAACCGTCCGGAAGCAATCCGAACGCTTCTGAAAGCGTTCGATTGGCACTCATCTGACAGTTCTTCTACTGAAAAGAAGAGAAATTTGCTTCTGAATTTGAATTCAGAATCGCGGAGAGTTCTTCCGGACGGTTCTGCACGACCAACCGAAAACGACATTAAAAGGAATCTGATGATGAATTAGTGGTGTAGTTCGAAATAACTATCATTCCTACCAAAGTGACTGTGTCTACGAGTTGTTCTTTATGTAATTCCTTTAAACAATAATTCATTGAAAAGCTTTCCATGACATTTATGCCCCTATTGTATAACACAACTTAACTTAGTTGAGTCTTCAATTCAACTCAACTTTCACACAACCCAAACTAACTAACAACTAGACAACCACAGGCACCGCCATCTTTGTTGTGTTTTGACAGACAACTTTTCTATCAAGGTTATGTGTATGACAATACGGACAATACCGAATTTTGAATTACATAAAACCAAGAGACAACTCAACTGTAGTTTTAGTTGTCTCTTTGTCTTACACAATATATTATACTCTTGGATATTTGTCAGATGTTTGCCAAATGTGGCGCAATTAAAAAAAACCTTAAAATATATTTTTGTTTTTCCGGGGATCGAACCGGAGGCGGAGCCAGGTCCGACGACTAATAACCGATTTTAGTCTCGACTTTAATTTTACGGAATCTCAAAATTGCGAAATTTGTATGGAAAATATAGCAATTGTGAACTTCGTAAACTTAAAGTCGAAAGAATAGTAAAGCCCAATTTGATTAACACAGTACGTATGTCAAAGTTCAATAACTTGTTACTGACGTTCTCTTTTCTTGTCGACGAAAACAATATAAGTTGATTTTGAATGTTGCAATGTTGCTTTGATACCCTCCACTGCATATACAAGTCGTGTAAAATGTTAGCCATGCGATTTAGTATGTTCAGGTACACGCATGGGTCTAATATTGGTTTTGCATGGGAGGTGCCAGAACTACTCGACCGATATAGGCTATTTTCAATACCAACTTGGCGAAGGTACAAATAAGTCCTCTCACAAAATTTCATTTACCCAGGTCGATTCGTTTGGAGGCTATCATGTAAGTAACTGGCGGTGTTCCACAAGGATCGGTCTTAGGTCCCTTGCTGTGGAACGTTATTTGACGAAATTCTACGCCTCTCGATTCCAAGAGAAGGGTCAATTATCGTGTTTGCAGACGACATCGCAGTGATGATTGTGACAAAAATGATAGAAGTAGTATAACTGAAACTAAACGTTGTTGGCTAACTCAGGAGTTCCCTAACTGTGAGTCGTGGCGCTATTCTATTTTATTCTATTCTATTCTATTCTTTTCTATTTATTTTTGATACTATCGAAGCATCGATGTTTTTATCCCGATTTTTTTGCACTCAAAGACCACTGTCTCAGTTATAACAACACGCCTCGTTACGATTCAAGAACCTTAAAACATTTTCTTATTCTTATCGGCTTAATATAGGTAGGTACATAATATTTTTATAATATAGTATTTCCAATAAGCTATTTCTTTACATACTATGCTTGGTAACTAGGCAAAATATGTGCGTGTTCCACTTTCTACGTAGATTACTTTCTAATAGTTTTTAGCAAGTCAGAATTTCGTAGTGAATGAGAGTGACTTACGTTTGGGGCTGTTTTTAGTATCGCCAAATTAGATGTCAATACTGAAGCAAGATGATTCGTAAAATGCTCGATACAGTAGCCCAAAATTGGGCCCCATAGCATGCGCTTCTTCAAAACTACCGAGGACGCACAGTGCCTTTATTTCAACTTACATTTCACTAAAGCCTATCAGCACAAAGTTAGGTTAGGTTAGGTTGTGAGGAGAACGATCACAAGGCACCTTGGTGGGCCCATCGCTTCTTTTATTATACTACTTTTTATAATTTCCTTGGAGGTACTGGTAGATTGACTTGTTTATTTCTCGTCATTTCAAAACAAAAAATCCAGGCAAAAAGGTGAATGCGAAAAAACGCACCATAATACACCTCAAAATACGTGCCAAAAACTGTGCAAACAATGCACCAAAAATGCTCAACAAATACGGCCAAAATACGCACGAAAAAATCGTGATGAAAAACAAAATATGTGCCAAAACCAACAAAAAAAAATCCCAAAAAAATTTAGCGAAAAAAACTGTGCAAAAACGCGCAACAAATCCCGCCAAATACCCATCAAAGATCGCGATGAAAAAATAACGAAATATACGCCAAAAAAAAAATTTTAAAAAAATCCCGCCAAAAATGTAGAAAAATTTCGCGAAAAAGTGCCCCAAAATCCGCGTCAAAAACCCTCCAAAATGCGCGCCAAAAATATGCGGCACAAACGCCTGACAAATCCCGCCAAAAATCGCGGTGAAAAAAATAATAAAATATCTGCCAAAAAAGTGACATAAAATCCCGCCAAAAATGTGGAAAAAATTTCGCGAAAAAAACGCGCCAAAATACATCTCCAAAGTACGCGCCATAACTATGCAAAAAAAATGCGCCAAAAACGCCCGACAAATCTCGGCAAAATACGCGCCAAAAATCGCGGAGAAAAAATAACAAAATATGCGCCAAAAATCGCGCTGAAATATAATCAAATCGCGCCAAAATACGCAATGAAATAAAATAAAATATCTGCCAAAAAAGTGACATAAAATCCCGCCAAAAATGTGGAAAAAATTTCGCGAAAAAAACGCGCCAAAATACATCTCCAAAGTACGCGCCATAACTATGCAAAAAAAATGCGCCAAAAACGCCCGACAAATCTCGGCAAAATATGCGCCAAAAATCGCGGAGAAAAAATAACAAAATATGCGCCAAAAATCGCGCTGAAATATAATCAAATCGCACCAAAATACGCAATGAAAAAATAACAAAATATGCGCACAAAGGTGACAAAAAATCCCTCCAAAAATGTGAAAAAAATTTCGCGAAAAAAACGCGCCAAAATCTATCTCAAAATAGGTGCCAAAACTATTCAAAAAAAGCCGCCAAAACCACCCATCAAATGGCGCCAAAATACGCGTCAAAAATCGCGGTGAAAAAATAACAAAATATGTGCCAAGTGAAAAAAAGTCCCGCCAAAAATGTGGAAAAATTTCGAAAAAAAACGCGCCAAAATACATCTCCAAAGTACGCGCCAAAATTATGCAAAAAAATGCGCCAGAAACGGCCGACAAATCTCGTCAAAATACGCGCCAAAAATCGCGGAGAAAAAATAACAAAATATGCGCCAAAAATCGCCCTGAAAAAATAACAAAATATGCCCCAAAAAAGTGACAAAAAATCCCGCCAAAAATGTGATAAAATTTCGCGAAAAAAAGCGCCAAAAAAACATCTCAAAATACGCGCCAAAACTATGCAAAAAATGCGCCAAAAACGCCCATCAAATCGCGCCAAAATACGCGATGAAAAAATAACAAAATATACGCCAAAAAAATCCCGCCAAAAATGCAGAAAAAATTCGCGAAAAAACGCGCCAAAATAGACGTCAAAATACGCGCCAAAAAATCCACCATACTGCGCTTAAAAAAATTGCGCCAAAGTATGTGTCAAAAAACGAGCGAAAAAGCGCACCAAATAGATGTGATCAGCTTCACATCTCACAATCGACTGCCTCCAAAATTTCAGAACAAGCCCTTTTATAGAAAGGCAAAGCCGTTTGTTTAGGTTTTTTTTTTACTCAAAACATCCCTGAACGGACTGGATCCATTAGACAGCCGTCAATCGCATTTCGATCGCTTTCTTTGCAATGGATGCATTCATAGTAGATGCGAAATCATTTTAATGTTTTTTGTCCCCTCCCCCTCCCCACCCCCCTTCTCACCCACTTGTTGTCAAATGACTGAAAAAACGCTATATTTAGGCTGTTATCGAGCCAAATATTTGGAATTTAAAATACACCATCAGTAAGGCTTACCTACCACGATGGGAAGGAAAGAAAGAAAGTATTTGCGAGTCCGTCTTTCAATGCAATACCACACCTACTTGCAAGTGCGAAGAGCTAGTTATGTGGGCAGACGTTATGAAGAAGGTATGGTGTCACATTCAGTGCGTCCTAACAAATTTAACTCCTATCGTTTTCTGTTTTTTTAAATATATTTCTTGCCAACTTTTGACAGTCGCTTAGCAAATTTCCCATCTTGAAATATAGACTTTGGCCTCATTCAAGAATCTAGTCATCGTAAGTCGACTGGAATTATCTGGATTCAAATTTACCTTAACGCGAGAATTAACTTGAATTGTTTTTTTTTTGCATCGATATTTTCATCTTGATAATAAAATATCGATGTATCGATGCAGTTTTGGATTATCGCGCAACACTAGTTGCCTACGCCAGTACAACATCCAGCTAATCCAGGAGCTCAAAGTTAATGACATAGACAAAGCCGCTGACTTGGCTTCGGAGTGTTTGGAAAAGAACCTCAATTTTTACCGACGACATTTTTAGATGCATGTGAACAAGCAAAATTGCCATGAATATGGGACGACGATATTTCAACGTTTACTAGTCCTTATTGAAAAATGCTTTAGTGAATATTTAGTAAGATCAACTTCACATATGTCTGCTTTTAGAAGGGCGTCGCAAAAATATTTCAACCTCTCTAGGAAGTCGCAGTATGAAAAAGATTGGGACCCCTGCAGCTCGCAGATCACAAAACGATGGCGGTGCTTATTACGAGCAGGAAAGTTCGGAAAACTATAACATTTGGCGTCGGAGGGCACGACGTAGTTTCTCAACCGTTTATAAAGTACAAAGGAGTGATTGTTGACGCTCGTTTAAGCTTCAAATACCATCTAGGGCGCATGTATGCAAAAACTCTTTAAATACTGTTAATGCATTTTCAAAGTTGATGAGTAACATCGGAGTCCCGAAACAGAATAGAAGACTACTCCTTGCAGGAGATGTCTGCTCAACACTCATGTATGCGCAGTAGAACTATGGTCAAGTGCCACGAAGGTATAGTATAGACTTATGTACGCGCAATTAAATCTGTCTACCACCTTAGCGCACTGCGAGTCATCTGTGCATTAACAACTGTTTCAAACGATGCTCTACTCATCGTATCTTCAATGCTACCTATTGATTTACTCGCTGAAGAAATGAAAACGCTAAGAACCGAGCGAGTCCGAAATGGCCGGGTAGATCGCAACTTTGGCAACAACAACATAGAAAGAATCATTGAAGGGAATATGGACACATCGTCTCATACTAGTGATCGATGCATGGATTAAATGAACACATTTCTATTTGACCCAAATTTTGACGAGTCATGGCTGTAACAGAGAATATCTCTTTAAAAGCGGACATGAAACCTTTCCAAACTGTCCACATTGTGAAACAGTTACTAATAATAAGGAACACGTGTTCTTTCATTAACCATAGTACGAAACCAAGAGGATTGCCATCAATTTGAGGAATGGCCCACTCCCAAAAAACATCGTAAATTACATGTTGCAAATAGACGAAAATTGGACCATTATAAGGAACGTATCCATGCGCTGCGCATACTCAGCGACCTTATACCCTATTCACACCAAGCCGAAAACCGAGTTTTCGTCGAAAAAGTTTAGAAAACTCGTAGATGCATTCACACCGAACACCAACTCGTTTTCGTTTGACGTTTCAATTAGCTGTGAAACTAGCTATGAAATGTTTGTGGCGACTAGACTTTTAGTTACTAAACTTGGCACGTATTGACATAATATACAAACAAAATTATTTAAGCTACTTGATAATCGCTAACTTATGGTTAAATAATTAACATAACCGACATTCAAAATCAAAACATCTGAAAATACCATTTAGTTGTGGCAGGCTGGCAGGTAGTTTGCTCCTTATGGTGCAAGCAAAGATAACAAAAAAAACTCTCACTCTCACTCTCACTCAGTCTCTCACATCCTGTCAGCAGTTTTGCTGAGCTCGCTGAATGTTGCAAAAGGTGTGTCTGCTTCAACAACCCAACGATCGTACTCGTTTTCGTGGCGTTTTCATGGAAAACGACCTCAAACAACTCGTTTTGAAAACTGAAATATGTATGGGAAAACTTCTGTTTTCGATGAAGTTTTCGGCTGTTTTCGCGAAAACCCAGTTTTCGGCTTGGTGTGAATAGGGTATTAGTCGTTTGGAGCGTAATGCCTTACGACGGTTCCGCGTGGGACAAACATCGGTCGGGAGATGGTTTTACATAATAAGAATCCGACACAACCTATATTAACGTCGGATCGTTGATGACTCATGAACGCTTTCCACTATGGACAGGACATAGCTTAATCGATTCAGAATTTGATCCTGATTCCGAATATAATATACTTTAAGGGGTTTTCGGTGCCTCCTTTTTGGGTGGGGTTACAAATGTAATGACAAAGTGAATTATACCTTCTTGGGTATAAAAACAGTTGAAACTAACGTGTTGGTAAAAATAGTTTGTAGTAGATTATTCAAAACATTGGGTTAGGTGTCGCAATAGTGTGTAGTGCATGCAACCACTGTTAGCATACATAATTTTATTATATTAAACTTGCTGTTGAAAGTTGCACAAATGCACACTAACCATAAAACTAATCAATCATGCATTTAAAAATGAACCGAAGAGAGGGCGTTAGTTATATTGTGATTAACTATTAAATGGCACAACACTCAGAAGGAATAATTTTCGTTAAATTAGAATACTCTTCTCATGTATAACATCCCTTAACCCCACAAGTCATTATCCTCAGACTGTTGGCAATTTGCTAACTAATTTCTATAGGGATTAAAGGAGACGAATAATACCCTTACATATATGAGAGTGTCATGATAATGTATTTTAAGATAAACTATACTCTTACGACTGCTATTGTCGTAACGATTGGATCCTTTTCAAAATTTTGTGTCCAGAATGATGGCATTAGCCCTATGCAATGGAAACGAGGAATATCTACGTGAATGGGTTTTATCTAGAAAATCTTCTATATAAATAAGGGACAAGATACGTGCGAATGACAGTTGGGAAAAGTGAATCTTTTTTTAATATCCCCACTTGACAAAAAAGATGGAACGACTGTTGAAGGGAGAATGAAGAAATAGAACATACGGAAAGTAGATGATATTAAAAAATAAAGTTGCAGGAAAGCTATACAATTTAAACATAGAGAGAGTTTATATTGCAGAGCTATGTATGCGTGTATGTTGCATAAGAAAGTTGAGATATTCAAAAATGAACTGTCAGAGACAAATTGTATTACAGTTTAGAGTGACGTAAAACAAAACATTATTACCTACCTAGATAAAATTATAAATAGTTTGAGTAACAAGTCTTAAACAAATAAAGACAGAAGGCCTAGTAAATATATGGTAGGTATAAACCAGTAGCTGGAGCTCATTCTGAGCAACGTTTTCCACAGTCGTCAGCACTATTTTAAATATTTTCACAAAATCAAGGGTGGGCCAAATACAAATTTCTTTTTAAAAATGCAATAAAATGAACAAAATTAAAGTTTTTCCATACAATTATCGCTTTATTAGTAAGAGCAAACATTCCCATTAACTAAGAAATACAACGTCTTTCAAGTGGTTGCCTCGACTGGCTTCGCAGTAGCGCATTCTCTCTCTCCAATTTTCCAACACCTTGTTGATGGTTTCGGAATGTCGCTTACGGATTACTTGGATAGTATGTATTGGTAAAATCGTTTCCGGATTTTTAGCATAACATTGGTCCTTCATGGTCCCCCACAAAAAAAAAAGTCCAAAGAGTACGAATCGCAGCTCCGAGGCGACCAATTGACATTTCCAAGACGACTGATAACACGATTTGAGAATTTTTTTTGGGTGCGCAAAATATCCACTGTATCATAGGCTGTGTGGCTGGCATGACGTGTCATCTTGCATGAACCAGAAGTCGTCAAAATCCATGTCTTCAATTTCAGTAAAAAAAAAAGTCGGTTAACATGGCTCTGTAACGCCCACCGTAGCCCGAAACGTTGTTCCCAGCCTCATTGTCGAAGAAAATTGGTCCAGTGATGCCACCACTCGACAATCCGCACCAAACTGTCACTCTCTGTGGATGCATTGGCACCGTACGCCGGCCGACGGGGACCATGAGTGTTGTCCATTAGCATACCAGTCTCACGAACTTTTTGCACGAACTTGCGTAAAACAGGCGCGGAGGGCGCTTCATTTCGGCTAAAACTTCTTTTCAAAAAACGCACTGTTTTGGCTACACAGTACTCATTTTGGAAATAAGTTTTCAATATTTTCCAACGTTGTTCAAGCGTAAAGCTTTTCCGCAGACTTATGATACTGCATTTCTGTCAAGATTTCGAGCGGGAAACAGCTGTCAGTGTCAAAATAATCTATGATTTAAAAAGAAACCACTAGATGGCTCACCCGTATATGTCTAAAAGTAGAGATTAGTAGACTAATCTAACTTCTTCTCTCTCAATTACTATCTAAAAATCATGTAGTCAAATTATATCTCCTCTTTCGAGCGTATAGGAATGTCTTATAAACCATCAGTTGAGTCCATTTGTGCCCATGACGGGAATCATCAATGAAATGCATATAGACTGTGAATGCATATTTAAACTCTGTTATATACAGATCCTCCAGTTCGTCGCAGGAGTAACTGAGGAGATAATGTCCATTTGTCTATTGGAACTACCCAGATATATGACAATTATTCCAAAGAGTTCTTTAAGATCAAAGTCTTCCAGAGTCTCCATCCGATGTTTGTAAGGGATATTTGTGTCAAACGGATTATATTTCCTAAACGCAACTTTCCTAGAGCTTCTGTAACAGTCATTGTGCAGTACCTATGCCCAGACTGGATATAGTTAAGTTTAGAGTGTTCGTTAAGAGCCAGTAAGCTAGATTAAGATAAATGTTAGTTTTAATTTAGATTTAATCATTTTTGTCTAGTTTGTAAGTTAAAGAAAGAATTAATAAAAATGTATTTAAAAGTAAAAAAAAAAAAAATGCCCAGACTTCGCACAAGTGTCCAATAATGACCTTATAGCTCACTCCGATTATGGATTTAAATCACTTTACACTTAACACCGCCGTGTAAAGCCAGTATAGATGGTGCGGCCTGAATGTTGCCGAATGGTCTTCGACAGGCATATAGTGCCATGTGTGATTTAGTTGATGCCATCCTCAAATTTGTCCTTCCAATAGAGTTTCACATCTAATTTCATGTCTACTCAGCCATCCTCGGGAGATTCAAGGCAAGATTTCCGTCTCTGATAGATTTGCGCCCATTTGAGCGTCAAATTAGTCAATTAGTCAAGTTGAAGGGGCTAAGTAAGTTGTCTTTGAACAGCCTGTCCTGTAGGTATACGTAGTTTGCCAAATAGTTTCAAATTGACAGATTTTTCCTTAAGCCGAATAGCAATTTCTATTTATTGACACTCATTGGGAAGAAATACAAAAAGTATCTATCCATCGAATTCCGTATATTGAATAATTGAATCATGAAAAAGCTGTATATCGGCTAGACAGTAGACACGTTCATGCTGTATTCCGAAGAAATGACTATGTCTCTCATCGTACGTGATAACACATTTAGCCCCTACATAAAAATATAACTTGGTTATAACAGACATTGAAGAAAAAAACAAGTCATTGTCGTGAAATACAAGTTTGGGTTATACAAACTTCCATTAACGTACTTTGATTAAATAAAAATCTCGTATGGTCGTAAGGCTGGTATAGAGAAGTAGATATACATTACAAACTGTGTTTCACATCTCCAACTGATGTCTGCAGGTGAATATTGATTGAGTGGTTCTTCCAAAAAATGTTTGATTTGTCTACTCTGCCATGTAAATTTCGCAACATTAAATATGAACAGTAGATACTTAGTGCCTAGTCCCTAAAGAGCAAAGCAGTTAGAGTATCACAGAGCTCTATATACGGTCTGTCAGTTATAAACCCTCGTAAAGTCTTTCAAAAGCTGACATAGAAAGCTGTACAAAATGCCGTCCAAACGGCTGAAAATATTCACCAGCATCTTTGCTGCAACTGTAGGAGAGTGATTCTTTGGAAATCAGCGAAATCAGGAAATTCCCTTCAAATTCCAACCAAATTAAAAATTTTCCCAAGAGCAGCAGGTATAGCCCACTGCGTGTGGTAGAAGAATGGACCTGATTTGGTCTTAATATTTCAATAATTAAATAATTTATTATATATTGGCTTTATTTGTATGAAATATTTATCGCCATAAAGAGTTTGTAAGAAAAAGAAGCAACTTTACGTCACTTTATAAAATTCCAAAACCTAGTGTCAAGTAGACGTGCTTGAAATCGGATATATCATAATAACAAAGGTAGAAAGAGGACACCTCTACCAACTACAAGTATATAGACGTAACAAAGTTTAGCAATCTGCCTACGTATTGTTTTCGAATTATAGCACCCAAAATGAAATCCCATAAATTGCCAGTCCCACCAGCTTTGTCAGAGATATCGCAATCCAATTCCTAGTGCGTGCTATAAATCCAACCATGAGTAGGATTATTGTGTTTGACACGCCACTTCCCAATCGTGACTAATCACACTTCAAAATAGAAACAATTTCTCTTTGTGGCAATGAATCGCCATTCCTTTAGAAAATATTAAAACTCATGGAGCGCATGAGGAGACTGTACCTGTACTGTAGGTATCCCATAACCTAGTCATAGACCACGACCTCGGCGGCAAAACAACAGTGAATTGTCATCGTCATCGTCACCCTTTTGTCCCATTATTCGGGTTCTATGTTTAACGTCTGTCTATTGTGAAGGACATGCAACTAAGGTGTAAACAACTACCAGACGAATGTCGTCTAAGTATTGTCAATGACAATGAATTGACTCTGAAGTTCATGGAATAGAGTTTGCTAACCGGCGCGGCGGTTATTTTGTCAAAAGATGACACTAATATCTACAGTCCGTCCCCCTTATAGCTCTCAGAGTACGAGTGTAGATACTACGCTACATGAATTGGAAATACAATAAAAACATTCCTCACAATACGTCGAGTATTTGTAAACCTCATCCAGTCAGCAATTGTGAAATTGAGGCCACGTCTTCAGATATTTACAGAGAGGTAATAATAGATTGAAAAAAGAATGGCAAGCCCTTAAAAATGAAATCCAAGTCCCACTGATAAGTGTGTGTCTGTTTGCGGGTGTTGACCAAGGATCAATGAACGACGTCTTTAGAACACTCAACACGCTACATGAGTGACAGCTAAGTGGAACGATGAATGGCTGTTGTATATAACTTTGGTACCTATCTCCCCAATATCGATGTCCTTAATTTATCAATGTGACACTGGCGATTATTCGGGTTTTGAGCATCATTCATTTCATGGCTTCTTATAGTCGGTTTCTTATAGTCGATGGCAAGATAAATCGAGAGTATTAATTTATTTACACAATATAAAGGCGACCGAATTGATCTATGTACATATATTATTTGGTCAAATGGAATTTTGGCAACAATCCGAAAGGATTGTGAATTGAATGCAGGTAAATACTATCTGTGTATAAGATGAGTGCAAATATTAATTTTCAAAACATGTTCGTTACACTGTTGTCCTGATCGAATCGAATTGGATTCAATTGGCAAATTGAATTTACCTATTTTATCCTGTGACAGTATGATGCGTCTGTCAGTTCAATACGTGTATCATGTGAGTCGTGATTGAATTTGTTTAACCGGCATATAGTATCCATGTGGAATTTTAAATATTTTCGAACACAATATCACGAACTCTGGATTTTTTTTATATTTAGCTATATCCGATATGAATCCAAACCACTACAGATTTTTTTTTGGTACTATGGAAATTGATAATTGTCAGTACTCTCAAGGGCATCACTATTTCACAACACATTTTAAACTCACCACCTGAAGACATATTTCTTGAGAACTATGAAATTTGTTTAATTGGTGCTTAAATTCAATACGGTGGACCACCCTGAAGGACCAACAAATAATTTTCCGGGATCCCTGAAATTACGCCAAAAAAATAAAATGGAAAAAGAGCCCAAAAACCTCCATACAAATTTGTGGCATTTTTTCCTAGGAAAAATCGCCCAAATATTTTGACACAAGTGCCGCTAATTTTGGCATTTTTTCCAAAACTCTTTTGGGTTTTTTTCCATTTAAGAAAATTGAGAAAACGCCAAAAAAAAACATTTTTGGAAAAAACACCAAAAAACTTTTTGGTATTTTTTCCAAAATTTAAAAGGAAAAAACGCCCAAAAAGTTGTTGGTTTTTTTAATAGAAAAGAAAAAAGCGCCAAAAGGTTGCATTCTTTGAATCCCTCTATGTATGGTTTTTTTTTCGCAAAATAGCATTTTTGAAGCACGTGTGATCACGCGTGATCAGTATAAAAGTGAATGGTTTTGTGGTATAGTCGCGTTCGAGTGCAAAGTGATAAAATGGAAAGTTTTAGTTGATAATGACGATGACGAAGTAGGAAACCAGGCGAAAAGCGCAGAGTTGGAAACCGTTGTTTTATGTGTAGTTTGTCAAATGCTACACCCAAACATTGTAATGTTGCCATGCAAACATATGAAGGTATGTTCAGAGTGCAACATCAAATTACAAGCCGTGGCTGATGGAGAAGACAATTATAAATGTCCGTGCTGTCGGGAAATTGTCGCAGATACCCTTCAGGTGTACGTCCAATACAGTGATATGTACATATAAATTACATTCATGACTCTAAATAAAAAAAAGTTATCATAATTGGTTTGTTTTAAATAAACTCTGAAATATAAATGAAATATAAATTGTCCAAAGAAGCGGCGCGACCGCGCGTTGCCCGCGACCACGCGTTGCGCGCGACCGCGCGCAGGCCGGTTGGCGGCTACACGAGCGGCGCGACGGGTCACAATTTATATTTCATTTCCCGCATCATTAGTTTTATCTGTAAAGAACTCTATCGGAGCGGGTAATTTATTCTACAACGAATTTTGGAGCTAATTTCCATATTAAATTTGGAAATTAAGCCAGAAAAAAAAATTGTTTTTTGGTTTTACATATTTACAAACTAAACTTGGAAATTATGCCAAAAAAAAAACTTTTTTGGCGTAATTTCCATTTTACTTTTTGGCTATTTTACCAAAAATATGGCGTAATTTCCTGGCGTTATGGTGAATTTTCTTTTTTATTTTTTGGCGTTTTTGCCAAAACCATTACGCCGCAATTATTTTGGTCTTTTTTCCAAAACACTTTTTGGCGTAATTTCAGGGAGCCAATTTTCCGGGCTGACTGACAACTGGACTCATCAGTTTGCATTTGTACTGCAAAAATTTAAATTCATCTATAGATTGTATTTAATTTATTTTTTCCAATTTTAGCATAATGGAATTCCATCCCTGTCACTTCGCAGTTTATTCTTCCGGCGAGAGAAAAAAAATTATAAATTTGCTATCGCATGCATTTATGCCTTATGACTGCTAGTTGTTGCTATTGTATTGAGAAAAATAAAAGCCAGTCCTGTATACGATTATTATACGTCAACCTTAGATATCATTGTTGTTTGTTCATTGTCAATTCCTGTCGTTGCTTTCATTGCATTAAGCTGTCCGTTATATTGTCAATTGAAAGGAAAACTAATGGCAAAGGAAATTGATAAGGTTTTTTTTATTATTTAATGCAATGTCAGGCTATTGTTGTTACTCTTACTTGTTACTTGCCGACAGACATGTATCTTAAATAGAAGCTTAAAATTGTTTTCATAAAAAAATTGAGAGAGAAATTGCGGCAGCTATCGTCTGTTCATTTTGCTTATATTATTCCTTATCTAATAATCGTCTTAAAAAAGAAAAATAAAACTAAAAATAAATAGTTTTTAAAAGCTAAGGTGATAGATGGACCTGTTGCGTACTCGCTCGGCGTAGGTAACTCGAGTTTCTATTATAATATGTGTACCTACTAAGTTCGTTTCATGTGTTGGTTGGATCAAATTATTTGCACCCCAGAGTAGATTTTCAAGAGTCCTGCAAATATTTTAGATTCACTGTATAGGACATCCTATTTATTGGTATATTATATTCTTTTAACAATTTACACTTATTTCAACGAAGCGTTTGACCGAGCTTCAAAAGAAATCGTTGTAAGATCCGATATCCCACAAGGAAATCGATTGGTCCACTATTATTTATTTAATATTTTAAGTAACAAAAAAAGTGTGTAACTAGTCAGCCACGAAACGTAAGGGGATCTAAATGTATCTTCACCCAGTTCCTAGTATACCACGCCCCCTGAATGTAAAATCTTAAGTTTTCGACTTTTGTCAGGATCTGCCATTGTGACAAATGTGACATGATTCTAAGATTGCATGAAGTTCTTGATAATTTTGATGATCTGTCAGTGATTGAGTGAGTTAGTCAGTAACAGTTTTTGTGATTTTTGAAGCCCTGTATCTTGAAAACCACTAATGCTACAGAGTTGACATTTGGTGAGTTCAAAGTTTGGAGTCGTGTGTGCCTTTACTAGAAAACTTGACAAGGGAACTATCGTGTCCTTTGATCGCTAATACAGTAATACAGCTATAATAAAGAGTGAAGAATGCTAGTAGATACGTCATTTATTTCTCTAAAATACTTATATTCCAAGGATCGAAACAACTCAAAATAAATTTCTTAAGTTTTCCCTGAGAGGACTTCCATGATCTGATTTTAATACCTTACCCATCCCCTTACACAACTCGACTTTAAATTGTTGGACTGGGGTCTTTTGTGGTGAGGGTAAAAATGTCAAGAGTTGTTTTTATCCACAAAATACTTATTGGGAAAAATAACTTATTCAGATATATTAGGTCTTGTTAATCTTATGCCCAGTTTCACAGTGCAGAGTTCAGTCTATAAATAGCATTTAAAATGTATATTTTTTTACGGGAGGTACCACGCCCCTTTGTCAAATTTTGATCGAACTTTCACAGAAACACCTTTTGGTCAATAACAAATATTTTCTTAAAATTTTAATTCAATCAGTTCGGTAATTTTTTTAGATACAAGTTTTTTTTTTTTTTGTATTTTTTTGTATGGGAAGTACCATCCCCTTTCGTCCAATTTTTACCAAATGTGAATCTAAACTATCCTTGGACCCACTCAAACACATGCACAAAATTTCATGAAAATCGGTAAAGCCGTTTAGGAGGAGTTCGATTACAAACACGTACAGAAGAATTATGTATTTAAAATTTTAAAAAACTTCCATTTATTTGTTTTTGTATTCTCTTTAATTTTACTTTAATAATTGTCTTTAGTCTATCTAATATTTTGGTATGTATGTGTATAATATAGTCCCACGGTAGAGGAAGTCACTTTTGCGATAAAATCGCTAAAAGCTGGCAAATCTGCAGGAGTGGATGAAATCCGGCCAGAAATGCTAAAGGCCTTAGGTGAAGAGGGAGTCAAATGGCTCGCTCGTGTCATTAAAGTGGCCTGGGAATGCGGCGAAACTCCCAGCGATTGGCAGATTGGGGTGATTGTACCCCTTTTCAAGAAAGGGGATAAAAGGGATTGCTCTAATTACAGGGGTATATCACTTTTAAGTCTCCCCGGAAAAGTCTTTGCCAAGGTGCTGGAAACGCGTTGCAGAGCTGTGGTCGAGGCACGATTAGGAGATGAGCAGTGCGGCTTTCGTCCCGACAGAAGCACAACCGACCAGTTATTCACTCTCAGAATGGTACTTGAGAAGGCTTGGGAGTATGCTACACCTGTTTACGCTTGCTTCCTAGATTTGGAGAAAGCATATGACCGAGTCCCTCGAGGGAAACTCTGGAGTGTATTACTGCAGTATGGAATTGATGGTTCTCTCTTGAGAGCCATTCAATCTCTTTACACAAACTGTAAAAGCTGTGTTCTGGTAAACGGCGTTAAATCAATACCTTTCACCGTGGGCGTTGGACTTCGCCAGGGGTGCGTCTTGTCGCCTCTCCTTTTCATTACTTATATGGACTGGATGTTACAGCGCAGTCTTGGCGAAGAACGTTTCGAATTGGGAGATCTGAGGGTAAGTCATTTGCTCTTCGCTGATGACTTGGTCATCCTTGGGTCCTCTCAGACTGAACTTCAGCGCGCACTCGATCGGTTTGTAGCCGTTTGTGTTGAAGCTGAGATGAAAGTAAATGTGAACAAATCTGAAGTGATGGTCGTCTCCAGAACGCCTGTTCAATGCACTCTGCACGTTAGTGGAGTCCCATTGAAACAGGTGGAGAAGTTTAAGTATCTCGGGGTCTTATTCACGAGTGATGAAAGGAGCAATGCCGAGTTTTCCTGTAGGATTGGTAAGGCTGGATTGATTTTGAGACAGCTTGGTCATTCTGTTATCAGGAGGACTGAACTTGGTGTCAAAGCTAAGTTGTCAGTCTTTAATTCGGTGTTTGTTCCAACTCTTACCTATGGTCATGAGGTTTGGGTAATGACCGAAAGAATAAGATCGCGAATACAAGCTGCCGAAATGAGATTTCTCCGTAGTATTGCTGGTGTGACCCGTAGAGATCGCATCAGAAATACCAGAATACGTGAGGAACTCAATGTCGAGCAGCTACTTCTCCGGACGGAGCGATCCATGCTTCGGTGGTTTGGTCATGTTAAACGCATGTCCCCGACCAGGATTCCACGACGTGCTATGGAATCCGTACCATCGGGCAGGCGTCCCCTAGGTAGACCCAGGATGAGATGGTTAGATCAAATTCATAATCTCTCCTCTACCCGTATGGGGATTGCCCTTGATGATTTAGAGTCGATGGCGGAGGATCGAGAGCTATGGAGGGTCCACTTGAGCAACCTACACCCGCGACCCACTTAATGGACAAGCGGACCATTGAAAATGAGTGAATGAAATGAATGATATAGGTAAATTCAAATGTCTAAGAAAATTAATAAATATAAATTTAAGTACCACAGGGCTCTCAAGGAAATTTAAAATCACTTGCATTCCTAAGGAAACGCATACCTATGGCAATGACAGAAGTACGATATCAAGTATCTAGGAGGTAAGTGTCCCAGTGCGCCACGTGTCGCAATAAATTTTAGATTTAAATGCCATTAGGGAGTGATAATATCTTTTGAAGGTATAGAATTTGTTACATCACCTTCTTCGGTAATTCAAATACGAATACACGAATCCTTTATATTTTAGGTATGATTCGCCATTTCGAACGATGCGATGTGAGGATAAATGTGAAAACGATTTAACAAATTTTGAGGAATATTCCGGGGAAATTTAAAAAAAAATACGCCGTCATCACAATGCTATAGCAGTTCTTATTGAGATTAAACTAACCTAAATTTTGTCATAGCATTCCTCCATCATTTCCTATTCAAATTTCATTAAAGTTCGTTGTCATCTGAATTCCCACAGAAATGCACTGGAAAATCTGAAATCGTGTGGCAAATAGTTGTCCTGTTCCATGTCATGTCAAACTGAACAATAAATTCCCAACATTATAAGTTTAGGTATATGTTGCACCACAGAATAAAATGGGATTAATATAACACGCAAAAAATATACCAAAGTTATCATTTACATTGAATTCAATTAGGATCCGTAAATATTTATATTACCTAATAATAAGAAATTAGTTATTCAAATACGTGCGATTGGTTTTCTCAATTTCCTCCATATTAGGTGTAAACTTGGCCCTTCTTGGTTGACAGTAGCTTCCAAAGCCCTTTGACTTCTAACTTATGTCACTAATTGTAACTCGATTTACCCCAAACTTTTTTTTCTTCTGATTATTAAAAATACAGCTTCTACGCGTGCCGGCCGCCTGCTGCTTAATATTCCGTTAACGTTATTATTCCACAGATACAATGACCAAATAAAATCGATATAATTACTCGAGCAATTCTCAATTTCTCCCACATCGGTTGATTTGTTAGCGAATTTATATCAGCCCTATTGTACCCCAAGGAACGAACATAAAATACCCTCATTGTATTTCTTGGGCTTTGTTCCACACCACATGGAAACGGTTGATTTCTTTTAGAATTAACTTCTCTTCTGTTGTCAATTTGTGGTTTACCATAGAAAATAACTGTCTTCTTAAAAAAAATATTCTCAGTTTTGCTAATTAGACCGCAATGATAAGAACATATTTATTTTTGCGAACAAAGAATACAATACTTGTGAACTTTTGCGTGTGCGAAATTAATAATAGAAGGGCATGGGAAAAGCTGTTGTCCTTGCCCCAAGTGCACACCATAAAACGTGTAATTAATAACTACCTACACCTGCAAGACATATGTTTTTTTTTATTTCTCGGTAGAGTTACGTTTTGTTTTCATATCCAAAACCAATTAGGGAGTTGTAGTAGATAATTTCTGAAATGTTACGTATACGCCAGAGGATATCGTAGTTAAAGTTCGTCTTGAGACCAGTCGGGTTTATGTTTGTGTTAATATTTAATGTTGGTTTTATTCTTTGTCTGATGTTTAAAAAAGAAAAAGGTTCTTCTTTATTTCTTTCAAGCATCGGTGACTTCCGATTGTGTGTTTTCCTAACGAGACAGCCATGAAAAAGGGTCTGTTGATTGGTAGCAAATAGCTATCCCTTCTTTCAAGTTTTTCAATCCCATTTTTTGGCATGGTAATTATTACAAGAGTTGAAACAACTTGGATGAATTGAGACTGTTTTTTGCGATTTCAGGAAATGAAAATATAAGTCCCAAATGTCCCTTTAACAAAAAATTCCATTAAAATTTAATTCGACAATATTAAAGAGTCTGTTTCAGTTTGGCAAGGACATTCTGCAGATTCCATTTCAACCAACATATTTTAATTAAAATCCGCATTAAACTTGAATTCTGCCATTAAATATGCATTCTTAATGCAACGACTCTGTGAGAGAGTACTTTTCTTTCTATCGTTTCTATTTTATTTGTAATTAAATTCGTGATGTTTATGAAACTCGACCTATGTACAATTTAATAGTCAATAAATTAAATTTGTAATGAACCTTGCAATCAGAAAGTTATAGCACCATTTCGAAAGGCATACATATTTACTTATGTAGAACAATTACATGTGCTTATGTGAAGTTATGAGATTGCATTAGCTTATATTTATCCACAAGAAAATGTTACATATGAGCTAGGAAATTTTCCTATTAAAAGACTGCCGCTAACAAGACGTGTAATTCTCGAATGGCCTATAAAAATGTTTACGATTTTTTCATGTGTCTAATTTGCCCAGCCTTGGTCATGGCCTTTGGCAATGAATTCCAACAATGTGCTTCATTCTTATGTATTGTTTTAATGCTCTTCTCTGTCCATTTCTGAGAGGTGAAACTAATTTTCCTAATCACTGACATACTTTTTCCTCGGGGATAGAATGACCTCTCAGAACCCTCTTTTGGCTTATTGATTTTTAAGGGTACTTCTTTAATTCAGCTTCTTTCATGACTGACTTAATTATCGATCGTCAAAGAGATTTTACTCTCCATCAGAATTGTCGGATGGATCATTCTGTCTGAGAGCCTCATCCTAATCACAAAACATTTTATGTACTTTTATTTACTACTGTGCACCGTGCAGTGAATGTTGATGCTTTCCATGCGCTTTTCTTTTTTAGCGATTTTCTTTTGACACATACAAGTTTTCTTTTTAAGGGCTGTGCAGGTGCGCCTCCTTGTCAGAGTTGGTGTTTCTGTTTACCTATGGAAGGTTTTGCTTACTTGACCGATTGAATTTTGCTTTTTCTGATGTCTTGACGAATTCCTCGATCCTCTGCTTTTGTTCAAGGGTTGCCTACGCTCCTCTTTGAACAATGGATTATTAGATGTTAGGCAATACCGCCCAAGGAAATAACATCCGAATTAATTTGGAAATAACGCCCCTAAAAAATCTCGTGCAATTTACTTTCTTACTTACTTATGTGGCGCTATAGTCCGGGGTGAACCTGGGCCTCAACCAACGCGTCTCTCCAGTTAGCCCGATCTTTGACTAACTCCAAGTTGGTTGAGGTCCCCTTCCACTTGTGCGCGCCTCCTAAGTCGAAGTCTTGCTCTACTGCGTTGTACCTCCGGGTTGGAAACGAAGGCCGAAGGTCGAAGTATACTTGCCCGTTCGAGTCGAGTGATACGTATTTTTCAGACCATGATGATGTTGATGTACAGCTTGTCGAGTTCCGTGTTGAATCTCTTCCTTCAAAGTTCGTCAACATAAACGATACTGGAAATTTCCCAAAGAATTTTGCGCTCAAAACGATCTTCAAGAAGATCTTCATCCGCCTATGCTAACGTCCATGCTTCTGCGCAATAAAGCAGGATTGGATGAGTCTCCTTAGCGTTTCTTTACAAAGCCTAACTAGTCAGTTGTCCTCTTAGGCCAAAGAAACAGCGGTTGGTAAGTGTAACTCTTCGTGGTGTCATTATCAGAGCTTTTATAGCGGAGCCGAGGTAAAAGTAAACAAGGTCGCTAACCACCTCAAAGTTGTAGCTGTCTATTGTGACGTTCTGTCCGATTCGTCGATGTTGTGGTGTCCCTTTTTGTCCCTTCTTCTGTATTAGCTTCTCACAACAATTGCTTTGTGTGGGTTTTAATTTTTCGGACGATTGGAAGGGACCTACGATTTTATGCCGAGTCCGAACGGCTGAATTGAGAATCTTTTTACAGGACAGTTATACTCTTGGATGTTTGTAAGATTTTCGTTTGAGGTAGCGCAGTGGAAAAACCTTAAGGTGTAATTTGTGTTTTTCCGGTGATCGAACCTTGCACAGTAGTCCAGCACACTTTTTGGGCATTATTTCCATATAGTTGTTTATTTTTTGGACGGATTATTTGCAATAATTTCATTTTGTGCCCTTTAGCTTATCGACTTTCTCTTCTTTCTCAGGATGTTGTAAAATACTTAAGCTCCTCAAGTTTCTTTATAGAAATGGTGGTAATTGTTTTCTGTCTGGTTGACATTTGAATGACTTTCTGGATTCCTGTTGATTACAAAATGCCAACTATTCACATTAACCTGAACAGCCGTTTTATATAATCTTCCTTAATAATTATTCCAAGGTCAAAGAAAATTTCGCAAAATATGCTTCCTCGAATTTTAACTTTTTGCAAATGACGCGACATACCTAGATATACATACCTGTAATGAGGTGAAAAGTACATCAACAAATAGGATGAGTTTGTTATTGCCTTTCACGTAGGCCGTCGTTATGTGGTTGTCTTCTCATCGTTAAATCCTAGGATTTTCTTAGGATAACGTTAATGCTAAATTGGTTTTTAATGGAAGATGAAACATCTTTTTACCCTGAAAATGATTACGAAATCGTGATGAGAAGCCTAAATGACTGATTCCATGCCAATGAATACTAAGTAGACTTACTGTACTTTTTTGCACGGTGGCATCGTAAAGGTACCTAAGGTATACACAAAACACACCCTTGTGTAATATTTCAGTGAGGAGCGAGCTCTTCTGATTTGATGATGTTTTAATTAATACATAACGAAAAGCAAATCCATTTGAAGCAGACTGTCTTTGTTAATTCTGGCAAGATATTGTCTTTTCATCGCAAAAGTCAAAGGTCCTTTAGTGATAGCATTCAAGCTGTGTGACAACAAATATTAGATTATATAATAGGAAGCAAGGAGGAGCAAAAACGTCTCTTGGGAAGCAACCCCTAAAAATGTATATTTCGAAACTATGGTCGACTTTCATGGATGTATTGATGATGGGGTAAACAATCCAAGTCTTAAGTCTTTTGCAACCCTTAAAATTGCATTGTTGTAGTCTTGCCAACAAAACCGTAACGCAAATTATTCCAAAGAAATCTCTCACTCACCCAATTACAGGAAAATATTTTCAACACGACGCGACGCCTATATAGACGTATACTACATACCTCAGCAATGAAGAAAATCAATCACAAGCAGTGTGCCCTTTGGCAATAACTTTAAAAAGTTGGCTTCATAAAAACACATTTTTAAAATTATATCCCCTAAAATTGATTGGTCCTAAAAGTTTGGCAGATTTCAATGCCCTTTGCAGGGGTTGAACCGACGAAGCGCTTTCAACTTAATTGCCTTAAATTTTGTCTACTCCATTAGGCAGTTCAATTAATTTATGATAGGCAAATCGCTCAAGTCATTAAATATCTTTTGATATTTAAAGTAAATAACTCATGGGATTGTAGGCAATTAAATTCCTCACAAAGAGTCAGCAACACCTGCTCCAATTTGAGACGCAAGTTCGAGACTCTGCGAAATTCAGAAACCTTTTACTTTTATTTTTTTATTAAATTTTTAAGGGTGGGCGAGCATTTATATGGAAGGAGCAAAAGTTCGATTTTCACTTGATATGCTGTCATTTATATAAATAGATTTAAATTGTATACCGCTGTCACCGAATTGAGCACTTGGGTAGTTAAAATATCTGGAATAAATTGCTTCACTTTAAAGATATGGTTATGTGTAGTAGCTACATCTACTTATATTTTGATACGAACCGTCTCGTCTATTCGATACTTCTGCAGAATGAGATCGAGACTGTAAACTACTACTTATACAGCAAACCCTTGGGCCAGAAAAATAAGGAGCTAATAATCCGAAACCAATTTTAGACGTCTTAGTCTGGGATTAGTTTAATAATTTCGACATTTTTTTGGATATATGCAACTCCTGACAATTTAAAAAAAATCGCTAACTTGTGGGTTTAAAAAAATTACTTTGAATGACATAAAATTCGAGTCTTAAATATTCAGGCACAAATAATAGATAAGCTATACCAAATAAATCACTTTAAAAATCTCAGAAAATAGACATAACACGACTCAGGACACAACCATGTTGAACACCAACAATTTTTGTCAACAACCTACCTACTATTTTGAATACAATAGGTGGGGGAGATTCCTTATTCTTCTTCCCTTTTCTTATTGCATCCTCAAACGATCGCAAAGCGTATTTATACGCCTTATTCAAACACCCCTAACAAAAAATCTTAATTCCCTGTATTTCGCAATAGTGACCTGATTTTCGCTATACGTTCCTTATTACGAACATGAAAAAAAAATCAGTCTTTATTATGGATAATCTCTTAAGCAATTTGATTAATGAAAACTCCCCTCCACAGCTATCTTTAAGACCCAAATAATTTATCTATTATGCGTACTACATCGATTTCCCTATGTGGATGCCACTCAAGTGCGAAACGTTACTGCAGAATGTTTATCCCTTGTGAACTTTCTCCCTGCATACGTAAGTGGGTTATGTCAAGACATAATCCTCAGCTTGGTATGTTACTCCTGTCAACCAGATAAGACTGACACAGATGTTGCTTCAATTTTCTCAATAAAATATGCACGACTGGTCATTGTGAATCCGTAGAATTTCCGGTGTCCTACATTCAATGGTCAATAGCAAAGGATAGTGTTTTTGATTATTTTAGTTTTGCTAAGATAATAGAGAGCAAATACCATCACTCACCCTTAGGGACTAGAACTTTGTTTGTATAGGTAACGCTTAAGCGAGAGTATCACTCAGCAGCCGACCAATGATCAATTTTTATGGCACATATTGAAGGGGATGCAAATTTAATTTGAAATGTTCATTAAATACATACTAGCGGACCCCTGCCTGCTTCATTAATATTAATATGCGTGTTGCCTGGATGGGCACTTAGCAAACTGACGCAAAAAAAAAGAGGGCAAATGATATTTTCTTCTATGCTTTGTTATCAATCAACAGTAATTTTTCATATTCATTCTGAAATATGGGAGAAAATTTAATTATTTTTGAATGAAAAATGCTTTAATTTTAAAACAAAACTTACCTATAACCTGCATATATTTATTTCGCACATTTACAAAAAAGAAATTTGTAAATCGGGGCTATAGTTCGTAGGATTATTGCGGACATACAAATTTTTCATTTATTCTTACATAATAAAGATATAGATTTTGGTCATAACTCAAAATGGAAACAAAAAGGGACAACGTTCACCCAAAATCGTTGACTATTTTATTTTGCATAAATTATACATTATTGCAATTACAAAAAGAATTATAACTGTGGGGTGGTTAAATTGGCAATTTATTCTGATTTTCATGGAAATTTTCATGCGGGCATTTGAACTCTGGATGGTTTCACGAAAATACAACACAAATGGTGTTATCATTAAAAACTCGTTATATTGTTCGATAATAGATTGATGTCGTTATCCGCTAACCTACCAAATGAGCAATCATATCACGAATTTGTTAATTGAATATTCAACGCTATCGCTCTAGATACTCGTTAAATTGTTCTAATGATTTATTGCGATTTTATTGCAATGAAAATTATATTTGTAAACTTAGAGGACATTAATTTGATTTAATGTTTTTTCGTTTATACAAGGTATCTCAAAAAATTTAATGACCATTTGAAATGACCAATGAAAAAATTAGCTATCGATAATTTTTTTTTAAAGCGTGTCATCTGGAGGGAATATTGTCGTATGTTACATTGCTAAATATTGTGAGGAAAATGAAATCAAAGTTTAACTTATTATTCCAAAACTTTAGGGTAGACATTTGTTCAAAATTTGTCGATAACCGTAAAAAACATTTGCTAAAATTTACAGAACATTTTTTTCCCAATATATCAATGTCGTATGTGACATTTTCACCAAAACTGATTTTCAGCTAAAAATATATGACAACTTTGTTTCACATGCGACGCTCACAAAAATAAATAAATTGAAATTTGACTATCTACAAATTATTTCATGGCTTTGCTCGTACCAAAAAATTGTATTGCTTAGATAATATTCTTGTCTATCATCACAATGCATACAGTGGCCGGCATAAGTATTTTGACAAAACTAAAGTTAATTCTGCTCATAATTTAAAAGTTACTTCATGCAAATTTTGGCATCAGTAGAAAGGTTATTTAAATTCCGTTTGAATGATACAAAACTTTCCTTAACCCATTAAGTACCCATTTAAAAATTTTAGAATTTAGAATTTTTGTCAAGGTCTACTTTTTTGACTTTTTTTCCTCGGTATCAAAAAAAAAAATCATAAAAAATATTAGCGAAGAGATTTTTGAAAATTTTTTTTTGCAGTCACTATGAGAATTGTTTGAAGAAACTTTCTGCATCAAAATATTTTTTTTTTGGAACCGAGGAAAAAAGTCAAAAAAGTAGACTTTTACAAAAGTTCCAAATTTTCAATGGGTAATTAATCGGTTAAGGAAAGTTTTGTATCATTCAAACGGAATTTTAATGACCTTTCCATTGAAGCCAAAATTTACATGAAGTAAGTTCAAATTATGAGCAGAATTAACTTTAGTTTTGTCAAAATACTTATGCCGACCACTGTAATCATTGTTCCATATGTTTTGTATGGGACTTGTCACATTTATTTTTGAAAAATACTTTTAACGGAGAATATTATATATTTATGTCCATTGTAGTGTTTAAAATAACTTTTTTGTATGTAGTAGGTGCCAGTTTTCCTTTGCAATGGGAAACGGGGATAAGAATTTCAACAAAAACCGATACTGAATGGAATTTCCGCAGTCTCTTTCCTTCTTCTATTGTTTGTTATGGAGAAGTTTTGATACAACGCCTTATAGTGTCAACTCTTCGAAGTAAGAAGTGAGTAAGGTAAGAAGTATAATAACTTCAAAAGTCACGAAAATCGGATAAATGGTTCTAGCCTTTATGAAGGAACCAAGAAACTGACAAACGTTGCGCTTTAAATAGTAGTATAGTGTCGGAAAAACACAAATTACATCTTAAAGTTTTTTCTACTGCGCCACCTCTCGCGATCGTCTGACAAACATCCGTAAGGAAGACTGTCATGAAAAAGCTTCTCAATTCAGCCGTTCGGACTCGGCATAAAATTGTAGGTCCCTTCCATTCGTCCCAAAAATATAAACTCACACAAAACGAATGGTTGCGAGAAGCTAGGCCGTGGGTGTCACCCGCCTGTTGCGCCACCTATTTATTTATTTATTTATTTAGTCTGGATATATGATCACACCTCCACTCGCGTGTAATAATACTATTACATTAAGTAACTCTCAATCAATCATGTGTCGAACTGTCGGAGGATACCAGCGGGGGTTAGACTGTTTCGGTCACTCTCTGTCTGTTTTTCTGAAGACTAACCGCCAACGGGAAGGGCTGACCATGTCTAGTCAATTATCACCTTCACACGTAGAACTTACAGACTCCGTTAGAGGAGATAGGCGGGGGGGTTAGACTGTTTCGGTCATCCTTCGTCGCTCTCTCCTACCGCAGTCTCCTTAACTGATCTGTAACAGCCCTCCTTCTTACTAACGGACTGTCAGAGGCTACCATCTCGACAATTCGAGGACCCCGTCAGAGGCAATAGACGGGGGGTTGGACTGTTACGGTCACCCCTCGCCTTTTCACCGAAGACAAATCGCGAAATCTACTGTCGGTGCCATGCAGCAGGTTGGAGTTTCAATCAAGCTTTTCTGCTCAGTACCAGTCTCTGTCATGTGTACTGATTGTCAAAGGAAAATAAAAGGAAGGCAGACTGCTATAGTTGCCCCCATCCTTTTTCCAACAGACAATCCATCCACTGAATTTTGGTCAAGCAGCTAAGCAGACTGGTTGAATCAGCCACCTCTGCTACGCATCAGTCTCCCTCCCTAATGATGGCCGCGTCAGAGGCGATAGGCATGGAACAGACTGTTACGGTCGCCCCCCACCTTGACCCGAAGACTAAGATGAAGAAACTTATAAAAGTTTACCTCTCAGGTAGGATACCCAAATTCGCAAATTGCAACAGAATTCCTAAGGTAACGCCCGGCACAAAGAACTGTTAAGGCCACTTCCTTCCCCCCCCCCCCCTCTCGTGGTATCACAATGGACTAAAATTATGGTCTAAGTGTGTCCCCTTCGGGACAGCCACCTTACCTAACCTAACCTAACTCTATATACTGATTTACTAAGTGTGATAATTGCAATGCTCTCTATCTCTCTCCTGCAGTGCTTAAGTAGCACATACTGAACCGCAACTGAACTTGTCGCCAATACAATGTTGAAAGAATTTTTTTCAATCGGCCAGAATCCAGAGGCAGCTACTATCACCAATTTACCCTTCGTCCCCTTCACCACCTTAGGCATCCTTTACTGATCCGGAGGTTGTCACCGAACATAATTTATAAATAAATTATTGAATACTGCTAACCACAAAAATGTGCTCGCAAATATCTCATGCTACAAAAAAATTTTGCAAATCAAATTAAAACAATAGCAATGTTTATATTAAGTTAACACGTCTTCACCATACTTCGCAGGATTACCTAAAAAGCATTAAAATAACATTTCTCTGTAAATAAAGATACAATTCCGCCGGATGTCCCTTTTGCAATCTATAGCTCAATTATATCAGACACATTTCACAGACATTATAATTTATCCTGTTCAACAAAGACATTTTGCGGCAAATACATTTCCATTGGTGAAACTATAGCCAGTTGATAGCAAAAACGCTGTCAACATCAGACGATGCTGGAGCGGATAGTGTTTTAGTTTATTTTTCCAAATTCCTGTTCCTTTTATTGATTTGTGAGAATTCGAATGAATCCACATAGCAGTGAAACGCATCACAATTTTTTTTTTGTGTTTTGCGCCCGGGGGCGAACCGGACATGCCAGAGAACTGCAGCCATGAAAGAAAAGTGTCACTGCCATTTCCTTTCCTTGTCATTGGATCTGACATTTTTTATATGTGGGCTCTAGTTTTGAATCTGATGTACCGGAAATATCCTTTTTCCTGTGTACTTTGTCCGATGTGTGCTTTATTTCCATTTCAGCTATTATTTCCTATCTCTCCCTCTCCTATGGATAGACAGATCCATTATTCCTGTGAAAACTTATTGTTCATCAAGGCACTTTGCCTTAAGCCCAAAAGCATCGCTTAATGCCAACCAAAATCATGTTAACAAAGTTTTCATATTGTTTATACCTATATCAATTTTCATGGATGTCGTCTGTCCGTCGAATGTGATTATTCTCAAAGCAGCAGCTGGATAAGGCATTTTACTCTCAAAGTTCAATAATAGGCCCTATTGCAGAAATATATAATAAACTTTGCTACGAACTCAAGTGTCCTTGGTATAGCTACGCTCCATCCCATCTCAAATTAGTTTATCGGCAGAAGAGGTCGAATGAGTATGGTATTTCATTGGAAACCATTTGAAGAGGTGACATTTCCAAAATGTGTATTGACGTTAACCTGACTGAAGGTAAAATGTGTCTGGGTTGGATTGAAAATTATGTGGGAATGAATCTCGACCTTACCGTTTGAGTATGGTGATAATTATTAGATTATCAAAAATACGATAGAAGGAATCATTTGCATGGGGCAAATAGCAGCTTCGATTATGTGATGTGGCAGCAAAGAACAAAGGTCTTGGGAAAGGTGATGAAGGACATCTGTCTGATTGTTGGGGTATGTTTTCAATTGATTTAAGTTTAAGCACATTATGGGTTTCGTGTCACCTTAATACTCATTACTCTTGCCGATGTGTGGGACTAATATTCAAAAGGATTATTATTTTTGGTATTATATCCTTCAAATGGGAACCCAAATGAGTGCTGATTTTTTCACAACCCTTCAAGTGCAACAACTTTTTCTGAATGAAAAACCTTCGAAAACTACTGTTCAAACATCAAATCTATAACACAGGCGGGTAGACTTCTAGGTAAAGCCCCTTTTACCATAGGCTACCTGTAGAAAGATGACAACAAACAACCAAAAAACTTAGCTATTAAGAACCCACTTTCCGAGTTGCTCAAACAAAGGAATGCAGCTATCCAACTGCTAACCTATGATTTGGTGGAAGGCTAAATCCTATACGTTAAGAATCTGAATAAGGTACAGAAGGTTGCTTGTAAGTATGAGTATATTGGACTCACTAAAACCCACACCACATACCTAGGCTTTAAAACTTTTCTGTACCTACAATTCATCGAGCTATAGACGCTAAGTAGCAAGGGTACTACTGTGTACTGTCAGACCAAAATTTAGAAACTCGGAACTTTCGGTTGATCGTGCGAACTTGACATCTTTAATTAGAGTGGACTCATGCCACTCACGGATTAAAGTAAAACAAGGCCTGACTTTGACAAGAAACTTAAACTCGTTATAACTATAACAGACAGGACTGATTCTGTCACAGTATTGTCATAAAGGTTATACTCATCTACACAGGAGTCTTCTCAGAAGAACTAAGTATCAAGCAGTCTGGCAGCCGGCTGGCAGATTACTGCAGCGTTTTCAATGCTGAGATTTACACGGTTAAGAAAGCTACTCAAACCGTCTTAGTAATGGAAATAAAAAAATGTTCAAACGCGTAAGTCGGTGCGATTCTACAGTGTTGTGTTGAGCTCCTGCCCTGAATATGTTGGTATAGAGAAGGCAACGGGACACTATATATTCTGAAAAAATATTACTATTAGCTGTTACAGAAATATTCAAAATGTTCGGCAGGAAACGAGGACCAAGGAACGGCGAAACAAATTTGTACTTGTGCCATTATAGCTTGTGGTCCCTAATTATATAATACTAAAAGGTCAAAGATCCTAACATCTTCTGACAGAAATCAAATCCCAATGCTCTTCGGGGTAATAACGCAGACACTACTTTATTGAAAACACTGCCAAAAGGCTGGGCATCTTAACAAATACTGACTTCGGCCAAAGCTTCACAAATGAGTAAATAAAATCTGTGGCACATCCCTTTAGCCACCGCGCAGCCCTTCAACAGTTCCGAATGGTAATGCAAGTTGCATTTCCTACTATGCACTATAAAAGGGTAATCACAATGGGCCCTAATGCGTTCACATGGTGTAAACTGTAAAATGTCCTCTCCCAACCTAACCTAACTTCTTCACTCGTAATCCACAAATAAGTGCAGTCAGTCAATATCTGCAAACACGTTCGGTTAGTCCATTTGAATAAATTTTTTCCATAAAAAAAGCATACCCAACCCCACCGGAAATCAATTTTTTCCATGGAACTAGCATTTGCGTACCATAATCAGATACCCATCGCATTGGCAAGAAAAGTGGAAGACCCTATCGGAAATCACTTTACCAACAGAACTTACGTACTACGAGTATAATCAAACTTGCATTAGCTTGTACAGTAGTTTAGTTTTCCATCAGTCTTATGGGCGCCATTATTTTTTTCTCGCAACACATGCGTCTCTTTTGAAATGAACAGCTTTAAAGTTAAAACAAATGCCTCTGTTTCTAATGCTTAGCCCGCAATAAAAATCTAAAGACGAACTTTCGCCCACTCACCCGCCACAATGTCACAATCAGTGACACTTCTATACTGCTTTAAGTACCATGAAACAACAAGCAAACGGGTCTTTTATTAAGCTATAGGTTCTATGATTTAATCGTTTAATTAATTTATTCAAAAACATTAACTCTCCTGTTAATCCTCCTGCTGTTACAAGTGCTATCTATCTCTGTCCCTCTCTCTCAGCGGGATAAATGAATATTGAATTAATTTGCTATTCGTTTCCATTCTTCTCCGAAAATTTTATATATCCTGGCTTCCGTTGAAATTCAATCTTGAATAGAGAAATTTGCGTGTTTCTCTGCCACAAATGGTTGAGGTTGATTCAAAAGGTATTTTTGGCGAATTAAATGAGTGGGAATTTTATGCGAAATAGGTAATCCCCGCCCAGGAATTTTCCAAAGGAGGCCAAAATGTTTTGTCATTAAGTTCTTGAGCAAGATTATGGGATTTTGCCTTCAAAAAAAAAAAATAAAACAAAATAATATTCTCTAAGTGATTAGATTGATTTTTGAAGGATATGGGTTTTCATTTGGAGAAGATATGAACACTCGGTAATTTAAAGTTGTGTGTATTTGAGCTTGAATGGCATTTTGTGGTTACGTAATTCAAGTATTGCAAGGCACTCGATTTTTGTAGGTTTTGTAGTCCTTCCTAAGATATGCATACAAGAGTCGGCTTTTAGAAAATCGGGACGTATGACAAAAGGTATTCTGTTCCACAATAGGATTAATAAAAAGTGTTCTTTCGTATGCGACAAATTTGACGGAACCTTTATCAATTTTTATTGAGTCCTTTTCCCATGAACGAAATTTCTTAAAAGGCAAATCAACTAATAGACTTAAAAATCACCATGAAAAAAGTTACGAAACTTTACCTATGGAATCCCAATGATGGTTTGGAAAGGGATATTGCTACTGCCGTGGCAATTTACTCTAAAGTTGTCCAACTATATACAGTTCAATCAGTCTCCCCGACTAGAGATGCGGTTTTCAAGCTGAGGCAAACAAGCAACTGAAATAGAAATATTTCCAAGACAACAGCAGCCCTTGAGTCTGTGGAAAGGGCAATACCACCTGAAGGTATCACCTTCTTTATCGACAGTCAGACAGCAATAATAATCCATAACTGTACCAGAAATAAAATCGAAGCTTGTGAAATGCTGTCACGAAGAACTCTAGGCTCTTTGTATACTGCAAAAGGTATCACTCTGCTGGATTCCGTAACATGAAGGGAAGGTATTGCAGGCAATAAAAAATCGGGCAAGGTTCTATAGCTGTTTCAGAAGAATCATACTCAAGCTTGAAGCAAAAAGAAAAACCATAAGAAAAGCGAACGCAAGATGGACCTCTCTAGAAGCTCGATTTACAACAAGAATGTTATGGCCCTTCTTTAATGAAACCAATGCCAAAAAAATAATACGAACGGATAGAAAATCCCTTTCCACTCTCGAAGGAATTGTAAGGGAGCACAATCCTCTGTGGTAGGTAGGTACCACATGAGACAAATACGCTTTACGGAGAAAGAACTTTGTAGAGACTGTGGTGATGAAGGAGTTCTTGAGAATACAACCCACTTCTTATACTATTACCAAGGTCTCCAATACAATAGATATAAATTCCTAGGAAGACACTTCTTCCAAGACCTAGACGACTTTTTCAGCACATCAATAGACAAGATAATGAACTTCATCAAACCCTCAGGATGGTTTGTATATACACAATAGCACAGTAAGTAATTGAATACAGGATATTATAGACAGGGTTATAAAGGGTATGGCATCACAATACGTGAGTATTGGCCTGAGTGCTGCACGGAGTACTCCTCGCAATCCCACATATCTAACCCAATTTAAGATACTTCTTTCTGGACATCGAAGAACTTTTTGATAAGCCTGTTTACGACTTGCACATTAATAACTAGTCGCATAAGTCGATAAAGGTGGTTGGGCAGCTTTATACAAGTAGTTGTACAGATTTAAAAAAGCACCACTGTGGTTGATTTGAGAGCCACGTAAAGAAACCCCATAATAGCGCGTTACTCTGTTCAAAATCAGTTGATCTCAAGACTTAAGAAATTTTGCATTAGTAAGCGACTTTAGAAGACACTGCACCTTTGGGAATCATTCCTTCAGGGTGGGTCTCCTCGCAACGATTTCTGTCCCCATCGCTTTATATTAAACTACTGTTGGGTCAGTGGTATCGCAGAGGGCCTATTCTGACCAAATTGTGGCTGCTCTCCCTGTAATCTGCTACACGAACCAACCCAGTTTACTTTTATACCTAGGGTCAGCATTGCCATAAGTGCAGATTTGTCTGCATTTTGCAAATTTTCAGCAGATTTTAAAAATCCCAAAATCTGCGTGACAGATTTAGTCTGCATTTATTTTTTCAGATTCTGAGCTGCACAGAAAAGAACAGGAAAGTAGAGGTTTTTGCGCTCTATAAGTAGAAATGCTGTATAAAACTGTCGCACTTCTGGTCTTTTGAGGCTGTACTGAATGTGTCTAGCTCTCACCTGCCAAAATTATTTTTTTTGATATTGCAATATTTATGAATCCAGATTTTTTCCATAGAAATCTGCATTACAGATTTTTTTTTTCATAATTGCAGATTTGTCGAAATATTTTCAAGGCAACAGTGCCTAGGGTCCTGTATGGACACTTTGTATTCTTCAGCCTTTTGGTAAATTACACAGCGCGAGCTTGCGTCTAAGCCAAATTTTCGACTCTTATTTTCTTGTAGGTTGTCTTTGGTTTGGGTTCGCTATAAGAGTATAAGCGATAGGAAAGAAACGGTAAAAGAATAAAAGTTTTCGCAGCTGACTTACGTTATGTGAGCTTTTGTTATTTGAGCTGCCTCGCTCAATTTTTCAGGAAAGCCAACCTTCAATAGGGTGTTAGCACAAGGTTCATCATTCTAAGAAGCATTTTGAAGCCGTCATTGTCTAATAGTCACTGCGTCTTCTGCAGCTTCTTGATCGTCATTATTTACCCTCCACCAGGAAGGTATATTCACTTTGCCATTACATTTGCAATGCCAACGCCACCGGAGACTCTACAAGGTATATATTTTCTGAATCAGGATCACATTCTGAATCGATATTATAGCCATGTCCGTCTGTCTGTCTGTTTAAAACACGATAGCGTCCAAACGAAAAGACCTAGGAGAATGCAATTTTGTGAGGGGACGTCTTTTAAATGTCGTCAGGTATTGAAAATGGGCTAAGTCGATCAAGTAGTTCTGGTACCTCCCATACAAAGCCAATACTACACCCATGTGTATCTCTATCGATTCGACTTAGGCGAATGAAATTTTGTGAGAGGATGTTACTTATCGTTGAGCTGAATTTTTTTATTTAATTTATTCGCCTACATTCCGTCACTGTCATCCTTAATATTGACTACATATTTTTAAAGCAGTTCAAAAGGTTGTCAAAACATGAATGCCTATATTTAACTACTATTCATGAGGCTTCTTATCCAGTTTATGTAAATAAATTTCTATTACAAATACACAATAAAGAGTATTTTTCAAAAAATCCCCAAAGTTTTGCAATTACAACAGCTCATTCAATTTCAGAGAAACTGTAAAGTGTTCCTAACTCAAGGTGAAAACAATACTATAACTTGTGTAATTACGAGTTTGTAAGGTACCTACCTACACTTCTTTTCAATGAAACTTCCTTTGAAGAATTGAATTTCCTATGGTATCCCTTTACAGAAAAGTAACACAAGCATAGTTTTAAAAAACACCACACCAACACAACGCGTGTTGAAAGTTAATTAACTTCGTTGACTTTTGCTTCATAACATATCCTACCATAACGAGCACGTTTATCAGATTACATCGCTAGGTGGTGCTAATGAAATGTGACAAAAGGAATGTTGAGTTCCTTTGCTTCAGTATACATTCTGAAACTTTGGACTCAAGAATCAAATAATGAAAGCTCAGCCCTTTGCATGGAAGATGGGGGCAATGAATTTAATTCCTAATTAAATGTTGCAATTAAGGTGGTTTTACGTTCGCCCATGAAAGCGTTTATAACGTGTGAAAATAAATGTTCATTGGTGTTCAGTCATGCATTGGGTTCTTTTATTTTAGCCAGGCAATGTATGAATTTCTTCCATGTACTAAAAATAAAACATTTTGAATGATATTAAACGACAAAGGCGACACACGCGTGAACGCAATTTCAAAGAAATTCTCGACATAATAATATCACATTTCTGTTATTACTGTTTCAATACTGAAGTAAAACCTCTTTGTGAAACATACCAGTCTGAACCAAGATATAAAATCTCTTATATTCGTCAACCTACTTTACCTTAGTGATTCAATTTGAAGCTCATGGAAAATACACTCCTTGAACGTTTTGATGTAGGAACATTCAGATGCAAATCAGCTGTCAATGTGACTGATATTTAAATGTCAAATATTCGCCTCGCTCCAGAATGTTAATTTTGAAGCTGACAGACTAGCAGGGAGGGTGGCTAGCTGAGACGGTGCCATATTTTGTAAACAAGATTCGGTTGCTATATCACTTTTACATTTCAAATTTGAACAATTCATCTATAACAATTGAATTACAATTACCATGTTCTAATGTTTCCACGGAAGAGCGGGAACGTCCACAAGTCATTTGATTTCTTGTAATGATAGATGAAAATGTTTTCTCTATTTTTTTACTTTCCAAACGGAAGACGTTAACAAACCCGATGCTGTGTCTCCATTAAGTGGTAGACGATAGATATTAAAGTAATTTACATTTCTTATTGCTTCCAGGCACCACATTTTTTATGAATCAATGAATTTGAAATTCTCCATCAGAAGATGCGACATTACTGAGGGTAGGACATGAGGAAAATTCCAACAAAAACTTCAAAATTGTGCCTTTAAAAGCCAACTGTCTGTGATATATGGTCAAGTTTTTACATGAACCAACGCATTTTCATCCCGCTAGTGACAAAGGGCGAAGGACATTTGAATTCTATTATAATAGCTTGTGAGTTGTGTCACTCCTGCTGTCAGCCAAATGTTGTCATCCTTAAGTTGCGTCTCTGTTTTTGATTTGTCCTATGGAAATATTTAACGTTCGTTACAATTTAAAGTGAATACAAGACTGAAACCTTCAGTTGCAGTTTCTTTCCCAAATTGTGTTATTTTAGTATACTTGAATGAAGTTTCCATAAATCATAATAAATATACGTATTACCCTTCACAACTACTTATTTTCTGTTTAAAATAAAATAGGGATGGTAGTGCACGATCACATTCTGTACTTACAATATGGAAAGGTTATTTCCACAGACTCTGTATTTTTTATAAAGGCAAACATACCGCATCTAAGCAGATCTAACAAGACGATATACAAAACCCCTCTTTAATAACCTGGATGGTCCTATCCGCACCAATACAATACAGATCAGATACAAATTTGTATCAATGGGCAAGTGGTTTTAGTGGACCTCGCAGTATCTTGTAAAAGGTATCTCCCTGTCTCAAGCAAAAAAATCTAGTTTTGACTTCACTGTAAAGCTCATTCCTTTTCGAAGGATGATGATTTGAAAAGATCGCTGATTCAATAACATCAGTAACGACCTTAGGTTAGGTTATGTTAACGGGTTGGTAGAGCAGGAGGGTGAATCCTCCTTCTCGTAGTAAGAGAAAGATATTGTTTTCGTACAAAATTTCGAACTCGAGATTTTGATCAGTTCTGATATTACGCTGATAGGGGAACTCAAAAAGTGGGTCTCGCAATTCTGTCCGTCCGTATGTCTGTCTGTCCCACTCCTGGGGAATCTAAACGCTTGGACGGATTTGCTTCAAACTTCGTATATAGAGTTTAAGGGCGTTTTTTTTATGCTACCCCTAATATTAACGGTACCTCCCATATAAAAATTTTACGAAATATGCCTAAATCTAGACGACTCTAACGATTTGAACCAAAATTGATAGTTGAGTTAATGTAAGCATGCTTAACATGACTGCATACCCTGCTTTTCGCCAAAAAGTCCAGCAACGGCAGTTTTGAAAATTGGCTTTTTCTCGAAAACCGTAAAAACGATTTAAAAAAAAACTTATTTTTAAGGTACTATTGTCATTCTTAACTTGATAGCAAACTCAGTTTTTCCCTAAAAAGACTGCGTCCTTCGATATCCAACCAAATCCCTAATAATAGTACTTTAAAAAACTGCTCATATCTCAAAAACGCCATTTTCGATTATGATAAAAATGTTACTTTCAGGTAATGCTTAAATCCATAGTAATACCATGAATGCGGCCTTCGATTTCCACCCCAATCGCTAAAAACGGTACTTAAAAACTACACACATCTCGAAAACTCCATTTTCGATTTGGTTAAAAATGTAACTGCTAGATAATGTTTATATCCTGAAGAATACGTCGTACTCAGTTTTCAGCTAAACAGTTTAGTAACAGTGCTTTTCGAATCCAAATTGTAACATTTGTCAGCATAATTTTACAAAAAACCGCTCTAACGATTTTGATCAAAATATATATTTAAGACAACATAAGCATTCTAAACATGATCAGGTACTTAGTTTTTCTCAGAAAACTCGAATATTGCCGTTTTATGAATATTTCTCAAAAATTACTACCCAAATCCCGGCCATTGAGACCACTATAATAATTAAAAATGAGAATTTGAAATTCATCGCCTCCTTGCCTCCTTCAAATGTCAGTTGGGGTGGAATTTGAAAGTAAGTAATAAAGTGTTGTAGTTAATACGTACATTAATGCCTATGTAGTATGTATTACGTGTTTAGTTAACAAGGGTTCAGTTACAAAACCTACGTAAGTTGTACGTAAGTGGAAATAATTTAAAATTTGTTGAAATGACTCTGAGATTCTGCGAGATTCGCATAAACGAGAAAGTTTCGTGCGACCCAGTCGTGCACATTTTTATGATTTAAATCGCTGTTTCTTTTGGGCTATAAGATCAAATTTGTGATAAGGCGGTGTATCGAGTAACATAGGACACCCTTCATAAGATCTTAATAATCCTAGTTCTGATCTATGCGGACTTAAAATAGGTATGAAGATGAAGAAATCCGCTTTGTAAAACAATCGCAATCGGTCCAATTTGCGTTGAAGGAAACGATTCAATGACGAACCATACAAGTTGTAACCTCTCATTGATCGGAAAACAAAACTCACATTGGGCATCTAGATATGACAAAATAAAGCTAGTGGACTGCAGCGCTCATGGCCAAAGAATCCATTTATAACTTAGTTTTGTCAATGAATTAAAGGAAGAAAAGATCCTCAACCAACTGGGAGTGCGCAGATGGTGGCAATCGGCTAAGGCCCAGACTAACTGAATAAGCTTGTTAGTTGAGGCACCGGTTTACGCTGAACTTCAGAGCGGCAACAATACTTAAAGTGCATGCATGCGTTTTGATTTATATTCGTTCCTAAAATGCACACTCACTTATTGAGTGAATTCTCATAAGGTAACATTAAAAATTTAATATTATCAGTTTAAGTAGATAGGTAACTGATCTACTGATGTGAATTTCGAGCTAAGGACACCTAGGCGTCCCGCCTGGCAAAATTTGCCTACTCCCCTCTTACAAAGTTATATTATAAAGATGGTAGGTATATCATTTTAGTAGTAGTTGTATTTTGTTGAGGGTATTTGTGATATGGTCACAATAAAATAAAAGCCAGATATTCTTACAGTGATCTAATAACTTCTTACAGTAAGAACCACATTCTTAAAACAATCGCAAAACAGTATTGAAACAAGCAGGTTAAGCATAGGTACTGAAAACAATCTAAAAAGTAGATTTTTTGGCTTTTTGGGGAATTTTCCTCTAATTTTAAAGTGGTTTTTACGGCGTTTTCGAGCTAAATTTAAGTTGACAATGGTCCAAAACATAGCCTTTGTAGTCTTAAAATAAGAAAGAACATTCTTAAAAGCATCACGAAACCATATTGAAGTAATATTTTTTATATTATTAAGCCTACTTACTTAATGCTTACTCCACAAACTTTATTCATTTCTTGAGTTTATTCTTGACTTGAAACATTTTTCGTATGTAAGATTTTTAAGCTAATGAAAAATGAGCTCAAGATAAGATTTTTGTACTTGGAATAAGATTTTCAGATATTCTTGATTTTAGTGAGTTTTTTTTTCTGAGTGTACGAGCAAAAATCACCGGTTGGGTTAAATTTTAGGATTTGGGACCCAGTGACAAAATGTACATGCAAAATGACCGTGTGAATATTTGTATACAAGACTTGCTCATAGTCAAACTTGTATTCAAGGCTGCCCTTCAGGAATTATAGACTTCTATTTTGCAATTAAAAATCTACATTTATCTATATGTAGTTGGCATTAGTTACCGTATCAACTTATGTACATAAGTATCAAAAATTTCCTTTAAAAGCATTAACCTAGTAAAGAAGAGTAAATAATTTTGTTTATTGAAATTATAATTTTAGGAATCTACCAGCTGGAAACGGTAAGCTGTTTTATTTTAGCGAAAAAAATATCTTATTCTGAATTCTGATATAAGAATTTGTAAAAAAAAACATTCTTCATTTGCCATTTTACTAATAATGACTACAGTGTCCTCGCCAAAAAAAATAATAGGTAGGTACCTATACACAATAATTTAAGCCAATTGATACTACATAAAATATAGGGCACGCGTCAACACAATAAACCAAAAATATCTCAGTCACAATATAACATTACTCGCTAAGGGTTGTTTGTGTTTCTCGTCAGATTTTTGTTCCTACTTCAATTACCTTGAGGTATTTTTACTGTGGCAGCTGTCGGTATGTATTCAGAACTCTCAGCGAACAGAAGGCAACTTTACGTTCTATCCCTTATCCCCAAAAAATCAGACGTTAACAAACAATAAATCAATAGCTGTTTGTATTCCAAAAAATATGTATATTTGCATTGATAACTCGGCCAAATCAGAACAAATTTCGTTGAACTTTGAATTATTCAACAGGTTGTTTTCAATGCCAGAGCATGCGCATATTGGACACTCTTCCTTTGAACTTAAACACTGTTGTTTTCACTCGGTTATCACTCTATGTTCCATTCAATTTATTCCGCTGTAATTTCACTCATATTTTTAAATCCAACTCTGTGTTGGAAGTTCCATTCATACCATACAACTGCTTAGTGCTTATCGTTGGGCGCCACCCCAAGATACATCTCCGCCAAAAATCAGTTCACGGCGGTTACTTGAGATTAGCGGTTGGATGAGCGGTTAACTATGCAATATCATCAATTTTATAGTTGAATAGTTGAGTGTGTGCTTCAAATAGTTACAGAGTGAAATCAGTGTTTCTAATAAACAGTTATAGTGGATACAAGGATAACACAGCTGTCCACTAGATATATTACCACCAGTGAAATTGTTTCCCAAAATTGGATACAAATTTTTTAAAAAAGTATGCAAAGTGTTTACAAAAGAATAAGTTACGCAGTACATATAAAATATTTTTTTATTACTCAATAAACGTTTAATGAAGTCACAATAGAGCGATATTCCGTTAAAAAAAAAATACTGTCCCATCTTGAGCTTTATTAAAATATTTTAAGTGAGCGCTGTAAACGTACTGTCGGTATGGCCTATAATTTATGTAAATAAGAAATTGTGACAGAGAAAGGAATATAAATTCAATTGTCTGAGGATATGCCATAAATTATGTTAATGAGTTACACAGAAGGATCAATATGCATATGTTGTAACTGCTGCTCAACTCCCATATACAGCGAAGAATTTCCCTTCCCATGGAAAATGGAAACAAAATGGTTCGAGATTTCTACTAAAATGCAAAACAATTTTCATTTCTTAGTATTTTTTCTATCCGATCGTAAATTTGCTCACTGATTTCATTAGCTAATGATGCTGATTGTGTTCCCATCGTTTAGTGTCATTATTTATTTACCATTTATAAGTAGATACAGTATGCCTTTAGGAATCGTTTTATTTAAAATCATTTCTCGTTGTATTTGAATTTTTGTGTAGCTGAGTTGTTTTGTTTTTCTTGGTGTAAGAAGGCAAACGATTTTTTTTGCCAATTCTTCACTAAACTGTCTGAAATTGCTAATGAAGGACTAAACTCTAATTGACCGTAATTTGAATTTCTTTTGGTTGCTCTGGAGTTAATCTTGTTTTTTTTCTTTTCCAATTAAAGAAAATTCACAAAAAAAAATGTGTTGTCCTTCTGATTCTGATTGTGGGGAAAACAAAATCTCTATTCTTGCTGTTATTTGATTTATGTTAATTTAATTAGGTTGTGTCTCTGTATGCAAATTTTTTTCATTTCTTTTTATTTACTCCCCATTTAAAAGTTTCGTTTCTTATAAATTATTAAATCACGAATCTGTTTAAACGAATGTCAATGTTGTTAGTTTTTGGCGCACTTGAGAGATGGCAGATATTCGTCATTTTCGGCTTTTCACATTTCAGTAGACATTCTTTTTACAATAATTAAAATGTACTGAACGCATTTGAGGCCAGTTTTGTTGTTTAATATGTTCAGAAATCTTGGAGCTTGAAAAATATATTCTTATTTTCACAAAAAAAAAATACATTTAACAAGAAACAATTTTATTCAGTTTATCAAAATGCTCCTTATTGGATCTTGACTTTTACAAAATGGATTAAAATAAATAGTTGGCGCAACAGAAGAGTATGCACCCTATACCTAGTTTCTCACAACCATTCGTTTGCGTAAGTTTTTATTTTTGGGTTTGAAACTGAAAGCCTCAATTGAGCGGTAAAACTCAGTAAATAAAAAAAAAAAAATAAATAGGTGGCGCAACAGGCGAGTGCTCTTCGAAAACGTCCACCTCACAAAATTCCATGTCTGTACTGTAGTATTAGTGGTTTTCAACATAATAGACTTCAAAAATCACAAAAACCGTAACTGACTGAATCGCTCACTCACTAAATTAAACGATGATCATCAAAATTATGAAGAACTTCCGGCCATCCTAGAAATCGTGATCCTGTACTGAATACACTGGGAAAAGCCGAAAACTTCTGATCTTGCTTTCATGGGGCGTAGTATCCGGAAACTTTTAACCAATAGTTATCATTTATTTGTAGCAATTCTGATTGTTGTAGAATGTTGAAATTTGGTAGAGCGGTAGGATCTGCATTCTACGAAAGGAGATACGCATAGTATCGTCGGTCCAAAGGTAAAAGTCAATAAGTACAAATTTTGAAAAAAAAAAATTGATTTTCTGATAAAAAAAATAGTTGGCGCAACAGGCGTCTATACTTCTAGCCAAGCTTCTCACCACCACCTTCTCGTTCTGTGTGAGTTTTTATTTTTGGGGCGAATAGAAGGGACCTAAAGTTTTATGCCGACTCCGAACGGCTGAATTGAGAAGCTTTTTCAGGACAGTTATACTCTCGGATGTCAGACGTTCGCGAGAGGTGGCGCAGTGGAAAAAACCTTAAGATGTAATTTGTGTTTTTCCGGGGATCGAACCTGGGATCCCTCGCACAGTAGTCCAGCACACTAACCACTGCGCTACTGCGATTAAATGAAACTCGTTCTTAATTCAAATAAATTCACACCCCTTTGTTCGATTTTGATCTAACTTCTGCTTGACAATTTCAGATTTTTGAAATATGACTTTTAATATTGTACTCTTCTTCTTCTTTTTAAAACTCAGTTTTACAAAATGTTGCTAATAAAACAAATTGATTCGAAAATGTAAGAAAACGCGCAATTTTTACTTTTTTTTTCATTATTGTTGGAGAACTTTATAAAACTATCCAGATCCACTGACTAGTTTAAGTCGTGACGTATAACGAAGAGTACTTTTTTAATTGGCGTTTAGACACATCTCTGCTAGTCATACAGTAAAAGTCGCTTATAATGTCGAGAAGGGACCAAGTAAATGCGGTCTTTTTAAACTACATTAATTTATGTGACTGACCTTAACATTTACAAAAAAAAATATTTAAATTTGTTCACAAAGTTGGAAAATATTTTTAGCAACTTTGTTCGCACTTGGCCAAATAAGATCTATTTGAATATGAATATTAGCTCAAAATACTTAGTGAAGTATTGCCTAACAATTAAAAGCATTTCTTGAATTGACATACAGTGAGCGTCAAAAATGAGTGAACAACGATTCTCATTTAGGTTTTTTTTAATGGCTTGAAATATGTCCAAAAAATCAAACAATCTATAAAAAGTTTGATAACAAAATAACAATAACAAAATATATTTTATTTCGACAGCATAAAATACTTTATAGATATTTAAAAAAATATGTCGTACATAGATTTATGATATGAGTATAATAGCAAGTTTAGCGTAGTAATGTCGAAATAGAAAAGTTTTTTTCAACCCTTATAGGATGAATTTTGAAAAACGATGAATGATGCATGTAATTATTTTGACCTATCTATCATCATACAAACTTTCAAGTTCATACGGCTAACGGTTCGTAAAACCCCCCTAACTTCCGCGACGCCTTTACTCCTCAACAATTCTCACCTACCCTATGGCTTAATATATATGCACATCTACAAATCAGGAAAAAAATCATGAAAATCAAACGATTGGTTCTCGAGTTATGGAGCGACAGACAGACGGACGTTGCATTTTATATAGTGGTATGAATTTCGTCGCAGTTAGTTATTTTTATTACAAATCTCCATGAATTTGTTCTCATTCCCTGGGCATCAAATTTATTCCGCAATAGTTTAAACTACCATGTTCAAAGCAATTAAAGTGTATCTATTCACATTACAAAAAGAAGAATAAAAGCATCATGTTCCCGAAACAATGTAAATTAGGTCGCGTTAACTTTTCTTATAGTCCCATCGCCAAAAAAAAGGATCTACCCAATTAACACAGAATGGATAATTGGATACTAACACAGTTGAACAAATCTTTGCACAACTGCCTATAGTTTCCCTTCTAATGAGCATCTTCTATTTGTTAACAAACCAGAACAAAACTAAATGAAAGTAATTTGGAATCGACCAAAAATCCTTTTTGTTTGCCATACTCTCCAAAAACGAAGGATGCCTAAACAAATCACAAGAAAACCCCCAAATGTGCTGAAATTCATTTAATTTCAGTTAACGACACGTCTCTTCCTATGGGTGTCTCTTTTCAACAGCACACACATTGATATAAGTCGTGGCAAATTGCTGTTGGGTCCTTTGCCTTTCGGTTATATTTGCATATGGATTGGCATCTTTGAAGGCAGAAAATAACTTTTTCAAGGATGAATTCTTCAAAATGTAATGACACTCTGCTGGCAAAGTGTAAGAAGAAATATTACGCTTTGGCGTACTATTTGCATATTTGGTCATTTAGTTTGCTTTCATAACGAAGGGGCGCCGCCGACGAAGTTACAAAAATTATTTATAAGCAAATCCGGGTTCATAGCCAGTTGAACACTTGTTTGGGATAACAATGTGGTAGCACACACTCCCTATAGAATCTAATTGCCTAGATTTGTAAACGAAAAGTTTTCCCTAGTGACCATCTTTAACTCTGATACACATACAATACTATACCCACTATTAGTGGGGAGAACTGATTTTAATTAAATGATAAAAGCAAATTGAATACTTGGGCGCAATTTATTTGCTACTACTCAGGAGTAAGGTTTAAAAAAAATGTCCCACCGAAGTGCATTAATTTGTGGTGTGTGACCCATATTTGGTTTTTTTTTTTTTTTCGAGGTACATTTTAAACTATAAATGCCGATGATAAAAATCGATATCGGTAATGGAAGCAATATGACTTTGGTGTAGTGGGAATGGGGACGGACATCTCACGGTCAGGGTGACCGTTAATGGCATTTTCAATTTATACTCGGTCAGGAATGCACAAAGGAACTTATTACATCTTAGTGCTTGGAACCGTTTACAGCGGCATTTCGCCAGTGTGAAGATGGAACTGTCAGCATAGGGGTTGATTAATAAGAAAATCAATTGGATGTTCAATTGCATTTTTCTACTGGCTTTAACAATTTATTTGATCTTGAGCTTTCTGTATCTGTAGGTATGCATCTTGCAATGGGTAGTGGGATTTGAAATAAGAGAAATGCATAATGACACATTATGCGTCCACTTAGTGTCTACTATCGTTTTTCTGACTTCCGTAAATGACAAATAGATTTTTGGCATATTTATTTATCAGAGGTAAACTTGACAATTTTTAAATGTTTCTATGAAGGGATGTCATTTCTTCAGAAGGCCGTATTTCATAATATTGACTAAATTGATCAAGAGCTATCCAGTAATAGTAAACATCTTGAAATTAACTGTATTCAAAATTTTCAATTTAAAAGGAAATTTTGTATAGGTAGGTACCTACTTTTCGTGGACGCAGTGGCTCAGTGGTTTGTGTACTGGGTTCCCTGGTTTAATCCCCAGAAAAACACAAATTACATATTAAGATTTTTTCCACTGCGCCACCTCTCATGAACGTTTGACAAACATCAGAGAGTATATTTTATTGTCCCAAAAAAGCTTCTCAATTCAGCCGTTCAGATTCGGCATAAAATTGTAGGCCCCTTCCATTCGTTCCAAAAATTAAAAAAAAATCCCACAAACTAATGGTTGTGAGAAGCTAGGATTAGGGTATCTAAATGCCTCCTGTGGGGTCCACTATTTTGATCCTTATTTATAGGTTCCTTTCGTTTTATTTTTAAAAAAATGTAGATCTTAGCATAATTGATTAAATTTCAGTTTTCAACTGAATTAGTCTGTGTGCAGGCACGTAGGCAGGGGGGGCTTGAGGGGCCACATGCTGGTCACATCTATATTTTGTAATTTAGCCACTAAAAACTAAGTTATCATGTCACGATAACGAACACCATTAATTGTTACTGCCTCACCAGCCTCATTTTCTAAGAAGAATCGTCCGTTAATGCCTCCAGCCCAAAATCCGCACCAAATAGTCACGCGTTGTGGATGCATTTGTTTCTCAACAATTACTCGTGGGTTTTCTAACCCCCAAATACGACAATTTTTGATGATTAATGAAGCCATCAAGATGGAAATTAGCTGAAGATAATTTTCTTCTAACAAGCCTTCATTATTTTAAAAATATTGTTTAACAATGAAAATGCGTTGTTCTTGCGTATAGCGCTCCATTTTTACTAACCCCAAACTGTCAGCTGTCACATTGTTACCTTTTTTCCATTGGCATCACTGTACTATTAAATGGCGCGATAAAGTCAAATTAAATTTGCCGACGACATTTCATATGGTACATATTTACCCTACTTAATACCAAGAAATTCATTTTGTTTTTTTACCAAATTGAAGATTATCATTCATAGATGTGTCAGAAAGAATAATAATTTAAAAAAATTTATTTGCAAAATAGGTAAAACAACATTTTTAAATTACCTTCATTACAACAACAAAACTGTTCACTGCGTTGCTTTTAAATGTATGCGGTAGAATTTTGACCATTTGGCGAGAGTAGTTCATCTTATTCGATGTTATTTAATCGCATTGATTATTTTAAGAATCGGCAGAGAAAAAGTTCTTGAGGTTATAATCATCTATTTCTCCGCATTATTTCTTAAAGCTTAGTACGCTGCTCGAGCTAAATTTTAGCTCCCATACAAAATTCTCTCCAAAACTTAGCTGAGCTAAATTTAAGCGAATCAATTTAGCCGAGCGGAATGCTGCTTTAGCTAAAAAATCAAACTTTCATTTCAGACTGTACTGGATGTATCTGTCACAATTTAGCGCGCCCATTAATGGTTCGGCACATTTTTTCAAGCTAAATTTTGACAGCTCTGTTGGTTTTTTTTCTGTTGTGATTTTGCGTTGCCCAAAAGTAAATAAGGATGAGTTTTTTCAATAAATCCCTCGATTAAAAATCCTTTGAAAGTGAAAATTTTGAGATCAAAGAATAGCTGACAAGAAAAAAAGTGCAACGAAAATAAAACGTTTTTCGTGTCGATAATTTTCTACGAACATCTGTTTTCTGTGACACTCTTATATCCACAACGCACTCCATGTCAAAATTTAGCTAGGGTTCTAGCTAATGTTTGAAGACAAAAATTGGAGAGCAGCTAAAATTTTGTTTCGCTCGAGCATCGTACTAAGCTTAAGAAATAAATGGGAAAATTACCACTTTTTAATAGTTTCAAAAATAATAGGTACAAAATTTTAAAATCAAAATGTATAAAAATAGGCACCCCAACGGCACATTAATTCGTTTGCAAACTATCCCTCCCGCTTAATATTATTGAATTACAAAAAAATAACATCTAAGAGACCAAAAACTCAATTGACCTTAAATTTGAAGTGCCCCCACGACCTACCCCCTACAAAAGTGATAAATAATAAATTGTCTCCATTATATTTTCCAAAAATTATAATAATTACTGCCATGAACTTTGTTACGATAAATTTATTATAATCACATTTAATGGAAGGATAATTTTAAGCTTTGATACCCTTTTTGCTAAATTATTGGATGAGTTCACTGAAGCGATGACTTTTAATTAGTGGTTGATTACAGAGTTCAAAACTTATGCCGTAAGCGTGATTAATCTATACATAAATAAAACCGTGGAGGGTTTTATGTCTGTTTGCAGTTTACTTGAAAACTACTTTTTTTGAAATATTTTATAAGGTTCCAAGAAGATTTTAAGCCTAGGGTGTATCGGTATGTCATTGCCAACGCTGGTTTTTGGGCGCGTTTTTTTTTTTAAATTTATTTTTTTAGTCAAATAATTTTGAATCAATACACAGATACAAATGAATACTTAAAGGAGCCAGCATTTGCTTACATATTTTAAGAATAGAGTTTTGAGGGCACATTCATTGGAACAATTATTAATACTGTCTGTCGATTTCTCTGTTGGTGCGTATCGAAAGAGAAGTATGCGAAGCGGTGTGATTTTTTTTTATTAGATAGGTAGGCAAATGGGTGCCTGTAGTATCTTGAAATACTGTTTAAATTGTCAGAATTTTAGTGTATGCTCACACTGTATAAAATGTCAGATTTAATAAAATAAAACTTACTTTATACGAGACTACAGAACCAGACAGATGTCATTTATACAGGATACTACAGTGCCCTTGTGGTAGTAGCTATAGCTTTACTTAGACCATCAGTTGGGTGCAGTGTGTCAAAAAAGTAGGTATCTATTAGCTCATTCAAGGCTCATAAAATCATACTAATATTGTCAGTTCATCGATGTTTCAAGACCGATTTGAGCATGAACAGATTTATGTATTCGATAAAGCTGTAGAACTCTGCAGGGTGACCTCAGATGATATTAGTTTTGAAAACTTTTAAAAATAAAAGCGCCTCTATCCTAAAAATAGTGTATTTCACACTTGTTAGGGGGAAAGCGGGAGACTTGAGCCACTTTTTGTTAAATCGTTCATACAATTTTTTTTATTGACCGCTACCACATATTAAATGCATTTTTTTCTAGCTACATAAATCTATTTTAAGAAAAGTCCAATCAACTTAAAATAAACACCAGAGATTTTTGACAAATGCCAAATGTTTGAAAACAGATTTTCGGCTCAAGTCTCCCCTACCACCGGGAGACTTGAACACCCCTTTGGGGAGACTTGAACATGCTCAAATTCTATAAACAAAACAATAAAACAAATAATATAACAACTTTCAATCTGAATAGAATTAATTTTTATTAATTTTGTGGTATTATCTACAAACAAAAAGTTATGTTTAATGTTTTAAAATAAAAATATAAAAGACTTATAATAAAATGTTACAAACGTTTATACATAGTACATATATAAAAAAAACTAAGTAATTCAGTTTTTAAACATAAAATAGAGGTAAAAAAAACTAAATGGACTTCCGAAACAAAACAAAAATTAATAAATAATTTAATTTTTTATAAATATATGGCATCACATAGGCAAAAGCCACTGATCAACTCTCCCCTCAGAAACTGTCTCAAGTCTCCCGTTCACATTTTTTAACAAAATAACATTTATAATTTTTGTTAAATACATGCCAGCATAGTTTTATGCTAGTATTTACAAAGTCAAATATCAATATTATTAGGTAACATCAATATTATTTACAAACAATGTTACACATAAATTTTATGGAGAAAATATAAATTTTTTTTTTTTTAAGTTTTCGTACTGAAAAACACATTTTCTCCTCCACCAAAAAAAGTGAACGAACGATTTAGAATTGCTTTTGTATGCAAGTAGCGCGTCATTTTCTGCATCACATACATTTAAATTCATTGGATTTGAATGGAATTTAAGCGAGTTATTAAGAGTGTCTCAAGTCTCCCATATGTTCAAGTCTCCCGCTTTCCCCCTACTCGATGGCTTCTAAATCTTAGGTATATGATTTGCCACTGCGAAAAAATGTCTATAAATAAAAAAAAACCATACAAATAAATGAATCACCCTACCAATATGACTTTAAAATCGTCATAAACTCAGATAAATACTTCAATATATTAAATGCACTCTACCTCCCAATTTGTAGTGGAAAATGTACCCGAAAATTGTTCAATTATGCGTACAAAATATAAAAATGTGCTAAAATATATTTACGAGGGAAATACTTTTCCCATAACCTAAGAAATGCTATATAATAATTTTATATCCACTGTGCGTATTCACTCACTAAAGGCAACATGACTGCGCCACCATCATTACCATGTGCACAATCTGGAAGAAATAGGTATGTAGCTTCATGCGACAAAAAGGCCTTTTATTGTTAAATGAAGAAAATGAGAAATACTTTGAGGGCTTCTTTCTTGATAAGAAGAAATCATTTCATTGCGTATCAATGAAAAGAAAAAAAGCAAATCCAAAGAATATGGCTTAGCTTTATGGGTTAGCTATTTTTGTGTGATTGAAAAGACTCAAATCCCTCGTCTATGAACCACGATGGAGTGTTTTAAACTACTGTATGAGGGGTTTCAGAATCGATCCACGGAAAAACACAAATTACATCTTAAGATTCGGTGGTTCCCAAGTTATATCGATTGAGCAGTATTCAACAAGAAGGCAAAAGTCATTTGACACTATCGCATGAGGAACAGCTGACATACTCGCAATATAAGTGTAAGAGTTTTGATTAACAAGACAGGAAGTCAGGTATCGTTGCCTTAAATTAAATTAGTTGTTGAAAAAGGCCACAGAAATCTGACAAAGAATTTTTTAATCAATGAAACCAATTGTCAAAAACCGTCGGCTACATTGACAATAATGATCAGGCCAAGAAAATCTTCGAATCTCAACCCCAGGTTTGAGACGATTTCCAGTCGTATCACCTTTTCAAAAACAAAGACATCGAGAGCACCTCTTTTGAATAACTTGAACGGAACTCTAATCAAGAAGGGTAGTATTTAGTAGTATTCGATATGCTTCTCCTAGATCGTAAATTGCACTCCTTCATTCAAACATTCATACGTCATACGAAAAGACTTAAAGGAAGCACTGGAAAAAAATACCAAAATTTCCTTTTCAATACCCCAACATTTCCATTATACATGCATCATTCCGGACCATATGTTTTAAATAAACCGCAAACTTTTCACAAACCCTTAAAAATACCGAGGGAGCACCGAGGGAGTACCTTGACAGAACCGCCCTCAAAATGTAGGTCACTGACAAAAAAAAATATACTGAACCCCAGAATAGGCAGTTGTGGTGGCTTGATAACATGTCTCATCGATTTCCCATTTAAAATTAATTTATCAATCTAATTGACGGAGGCAAGAGATTCAAAGAATTTTCCCAAATCGAATGTGAAGAGAAGACTCTTGTAGGTGACATGAAGCGTATAATTGCTGAAATAATTTGAGTGCTCTTTGTTGTTTTCCAATTACACGGATAGATTGAAGGTTGGAAACCGATTAAAATTCACTCTGGGACTTGAAAAAAATCGCATGCGGATAAAGGTTCCTGATATCAGTAAAAGAAATTTTAGCCTCGAGGGTGGGATTTTTGTCACTCGTTCTGGTGTTGACACGTTTCGAAGATGCAATAGGAGTTGATTCAGTTATATGGGATTATTTTCCCTGTTGTTTGGCAGATAATTTTGGTTAGTATCTGTCGGGTCCGATTTTATTTATTTAAAATTTTGTTTTTTCATTTCAAGAGCATTCGATTATGATTTATCGTCGAGCTTATATATTGCCTGAAGCGTGTCCAATTATTCGCATGTCTACACATACAGCATTGACACTTGTATTGTGATGGGAGCGGTTAATGTAGGTATAAATGTCAACGTGGGTAACATCAAGTAGGATGCTGTCAACAGGAAGAGATACCCAATGTAGATGAATCAAAACTTCACAATTTGCTAACTTCAACCTTGAGGTAGAATGGAAATGGGTCTACTTAGGCTCTGCTATCGCATTTGAAATAATTCGCAGGGGCCCAATATCGTCACTTTTCACGTGGTTTTAGTCGAAAAAAATAGATCTCCTAAACGAGAAATTTAAGGCTAAGATTGGAAGTAAGAGACCATCCTACGCTGATTCCTGGTGATATTGGTGTGCCAAAAGTAAATTTAGTAAATGAGTAAGAATTGCGATATACCGATCAAGCTCAAAAATTGGAATTCTTACTTAATTATTTAAAGTGGCGCTTCAGTCTGGGGTGGACCTGGGCCTCAACCATCAAGCGTCACCAGCCAGCAAGATCTTTGGCCAGCTGTATTCCTATCCACTTGCATGCGCCACCTGAGTCGCGGTCTTCCTCTACTGCGCCGTCCCTCGGGTGTGGATTCGAAGATCTTTCGGGCCGGAGCATTCGCTTCTCGCTCTACATGGACCTTCACTCTTCTGGCTAGGTCGATGTCGCTGTACAGTTCGTCGTTGTATCTCCTCGTCCATTATTCATCATCTATGCAGACGGGACTGAAAATCACTCGAAGAATTTTTCTCTCGAAACAGCCAAGAGTAACCTCATCCGCTTTTGAAAGCGTCCACCATAGAGAAGGACTGGTATGATTAGGGCCTTAAAAAGGGTCACTTTATAGTTGTTCGAGAGAGGGCTTTGCTACTCAGTTGCTTTCTTAGCCACAGAAACAGCGATTGGCAAAAGTTATTGTTCGTTTAATCTCAGCGCTGGTATCATTGTCCGAGTTCAGAGCCTGGGTAACATTCTGTCCTAGACGCCGGTGTTGGGTGTCCTTTCTTGTTGATAGCATATACTATGCCGTGCCTTCATTGATCGCCAAACAAATCTTGGCTCTGAGTTCTACCTATTATGTTAATATCGTCGGCGTAGGCGAGTAGATGGGCGGACTTTTGAAAAATAGTGCATGTGGTGTTAGCGTTTGAGTTTTGCACTATTCCTTCAAGAACGATGTTGAAGAAGTCACATGGCAGATAAAATCTTGTAGGCAATGTTAAGAAGGCTAATAGGTTCTAAGGCTGAGGTTCCATTCATTGGGCATACTTTCCTCCACCAATATTTTACAGATGAGTTGGTGCATGTTCCTAACAAAGTCCTCTCCTGCCGCTTTCAGTAGCTCGGCGCCTAGGTTGGTATTCATCGTCCATGTTGAATGGTTCATTCTGCCTGACAAGTAGTTCTTCCATATCCTCAGATCGACTGGATTGGATTTCCAGTTTGTGCTATGTATTCGAGTCAGCCATTTGCCTAAAACCTTAAAAATTATCTTTTTAATGAAGTCAAAACCATGGTCATTACTTGTCATTACCGCATGCTTTGTGTGTGTTTAATTCTATTTTAAAACTTTTTAGACTCAGAAAATAGTTTTTTATTATCGTTAAAACTTAGAAACGAAAATATTAGCCATTAAGCTAAAGATCGGTCTAACTGTAGGCACGTCTTGTTGGTGTAGACGTCCATTTCTAGACGATATATGACATAATTGTCTAAAACAATTCAATCAGTTAATAAAATAAATATTAAAAATGAGTTCCATTTCGCACGTATATTTTTCTAACTCTTTATCTCATAATATATATATATAGATCACACTGCAACATCCAAAATTATGTTCCTGACAATATACAGAACAGACATCTTGAGTTTAGTACACGCTTGACACTAACATTCTTTGTGACGCATTTAGAATAAAATTAAGAATGTCCTTCCGATGTGGAAATTTCCCATTCAAACGTGATTGGGAAATCTTATATAAATGGCTATCAAGATATCCAAGATAAAATTCAGATAAACGGGTATCCTTGGTAAGATGGGATTATTCAAATCCTTGTGGCTTCAATGTGGAATCAACGTCATGAATATGTCGTAAGTTGTATTTTGGTACAAGCTTCCAGCGCTCGTAATTTAAATGTTGGCGTCACTCGATAAAGTTTATCGCTAAATCGTGATAAGAATAAAAACTGCTTCCATCAAAAGGATTTTATTACGTGCGGTCATTTGGAGGATCCTTTGACGCAGTTTTTTTTTCCGCCAGTCAAAGAAATGTTGTTAATGTCATTTACGTCTTTATTCTGAGATAATTATTATGTTGATGATGTATCGGTATAAATTATCCTCTTCTAGTCTTTTAATTGCAAATTCACGTTAAATTTAATGAATTCACATAGCAGCATTAATTAAACATTATCGATTAAAAGCTATTTTAAGCAACATTTTTTCAGTGCAAACATTGCTTGAAAACAAGTGAACCTCGTTAGAACTTCTAAGCATGTACGCGAAAACATTTTTTTTTCTTGTCGCAAACAACAGGTGAATCAGGATATAAATTATATAAGAAAGAGTACGTGCATGTGTACCTGTAGGTATAGCAAGTAAGCAAAGAACAAAACCAGATTTATCCTCCCGAGAAGATGAACTGAACATTTTGTGTGCAAACGTTGTCATGAATATTTTTACAAAACCTACGATGTAAGCGTTTTCTTTTCTTTTTTCGAAAACATATTTACATGTTTATTAAAGCAGAAGAAAAAGTCTTTGGAAAAACTCACGCGTGTTATCATAATAAATGAGGCACCTGCAAGGACGAGACTAGGACTAGGTATTTTTCTTGTCTTAAGATGATATGTCTCTTCGTGACAATGGTAAATTTGTGGAGATATTCACTATGCATGTGTTAGAACAGTGACAGATGACTTTTATAGCTGGAATGGATAATATTGCGTTGTCTTACCTAGATTACAATATTGGAACAATAATGTTGTATTGAAAACCAGTAGGAGAAGAAAAATGGTCTATGTGGCAATGGTCTTATCAGGAAACCACTCGCATAGACCGCTGAAAGCAGTCGTTTGCAAGTACAAATTATAAAAATATAAAATCGTTTTTTAATATAGGGTTCATTTTTATCTCATTGCGAACGGCCGACTTGTACAAAATACCAAATACCAATTCAAAATTGTGCAAAAGAAAAGAATTTAAAACGAATGTTTCCAATTTTTCCCCTGCTTTGGATTAGTTGGTTAGCTGTGGTCGCATATCGAAAGCATTGCAGATGCACATCATACAATATCGAGTAACGCAGTCCCTTTTCTTAGAATCGATAAATATATATATTCGCCAAACTGTCTATTTGATATAATATACACTCTTTCATATCTCTCAGTCAGCTAGCTCGTACCTATATTTCCAATTTTATCGATATAGACTTTCGTGTATAAATAAAAAAAAAATACCTTTTTCTCGCAGTGTACACACAAAATACTGTACCACAAACGACAGAAGTGATAACAGAGATTAAGGTGCATATGCATATTCAGGACGGCCGGCGCAACACAATAACAGAATGTCCTGCACACAATTGGATATTTTTTTTTTTCGAAAATTGTTAATTCCTTTGTATGTTGGCGGAAACAATTTTCATTGTGAGCAGCGCTCAACTTGTATTTACGGAAATATTATTTTGGTTTAAAATATTTTAATTTCTACTTCTCTTTTATGGGAGCAGAATAATTTATAGACCTTGACGCAGATACTTACATCATATTCTGTAAAAGTGGCAAGTGAAAGGTGAACTTCCGTAGATGCTTTTCCGCATGTCCGCTTCACAGAATTATTGATTTACCATCTATTTACACATTCTATCCAATAGAATAAAAGAAATGAAAAAAAAATCATTGCATATTAATAGGCTACATGTACACCTACAACAGAATGAAACCAAAGACAGCGTTGCATATTTATTGGGTGAAATATAGTAAGATAAATATAATATAGAAAAATATTATTTTATAACAATTGCGCAATTGAAGAAACTATACACATTTTTATCATTTTATTAAAAAATAACATTATTTGAGATAAATTAGATAAAAACTTTATCTCATTTACTACAAATCAATAGAATAGGTAGGTGTTTTGGGCGACTGATTAAAAAAATTCTTTAATGCTTTAAAATGTTTAAATATTTAATTGTTTGCTAAAATCTTCGCTAAACTTGTAACTATGCTTGAGAGAAGGGTCGCAAATCTTGCTGGTAAAATAATCCCAGCTAAGGGCTGGTTCAAGGCGATAGCATTTTACAAATTAAAAAATCAAAACAAATAATTTCAACTCTAAATTTAAATTATATTTATATGTAATGCTGGTCAAATGAGGAAGGGAAATCATCTGGATTTGGAGTTATAAATGTTGGCAATAGGACTCCTTGGCCACACTCCCCACCCATCCATGTAGATACGTTGCTCATTGATATTAGTAAGTAAATACTGATCTGATCTGGATCAGAATACACAACAGCTTGAGAGGCTATTTACTTTGTAGAACTCTTCAAATGCATCTCAATAAGTCTTGAGGAAATGACGAGCATCAACACTTTTGCCAGCCAGCGGTCCAAAAAAGTGATTTCCTTGTAAGCCTCATTGTATGCTATTGAGTTCAACGATGCCCTTATCAGTTTTCCTACAGAACATATTCTTAGATTTCATTTCTGCAATCGACCGCACAAAAGAAGTTCTGAATTCTCTTAAGAGCATCAGAGAAAATGTCGAAATTTTTTCCAGAGAGGCTTTTCAATCGGCATCCTTCCTAACTTGCTGAGGACTTATTTAAAGTTGAATTAAGAGCTCTAACAACTTCATTGAAACAAACAACGCGTTCGAATTCAGAAATCTCTTCTACTAAAGCCTATTAAAGTCTCTATACTGATTTCTTGCATAGGCTAGGTTAGGTTAGGTTTAAAAGGGGTATGAGATGTCTTATACGGCACTAGGCACCATAAGGGCCCATCGCGATCCATAGGGGGAACCAATTGCAGTGACCTACAATAATGGAAAAACACCTAAACACTTGCCCTTGAGAAAGCCCCAATTTCCCTGCAAAAACCAAGTAGCCCTTTGAAGTTGTTATTGTCTATCTCCCCTAAATGTTGGAAGAAGTACCTGCCCAGAAATTTCCTTCTACTGCGACATATTGCCTCACATTCGCAAAGTATATATGTTATGTCCTCTTCGGCTTGCAGGTCATTGCAGAATCTGCAAGTGTCCGAGTCTGCTAGCCCTAGTCTTTTGGCATGTTTTCTAAGAAGACAGTGCCCTGTTAATATGCCGATCAGTGTTCTGAGCTGTTCCCTGCCTAGTTTGACGATTTCCCTAGATCTTTTACGGTCGTATTGCGGCCAAAGTGCCTTAGATACTGCGTGACTTCCTTATTTATTTTATTTTATTCCTAATATCGCTTTTTTTGATGCAATGAGGTGGTTTAATATCCACATCTCCTCCGTCTTGCAATTCCCCGCCTATCCTCGCAAGCTAATCCGCTTGCTCATTTCCAGCTATACCGCAGTGTCTTGCATAGATTCGTTAATACAAAATCTTACGGACAAATTCATAGAGAACGAAGACGTTCTACCGCATCGTTTCAAGCTCATCTCCCAGGTTTTGCTGCAGTTGAGCAAGTGAACGAAATGGAAAAGCTAACACGTTACTTTGATAATGCAATTTCGCTGTCAGCTGTGAAAGCTGAGTACATTCTTTGGTGCGAAAAAATATCGTTGAGTGATCCTTCTACCGAAGTTTTGAAATTGCTTGATATGTGTGCCAAGACTTACTGTAGAGGTATAAACATCTTGCTTACGATTTTAGCAACGCTTCTAGTTTCCACAGCTGTTGACAGAACCCTTTCAGATATGAAAAGGATTAAAACAATGTCCCGAAGCGTTATGGAGAATGCCTGTTCATTCGAATATTATTGTAGATCCATTATTGATCTCATGTCGAAAAAAAAATCAAGACATCTTCTGCTTTGAAAAAATGTGTTTAGAAATATTTTTTAAGTATGTTCGTTTAAGAACATACGATTTACGGAATACGAGAGTGTGAGCCGGAAATAAATATTTGGCGATGGCGTAATATCCCGCGTTAGTTTAAGTACCTAGAAATTAAAACGGCACTAATACCCTTACACAATAAACAGTCAGAATAGGGTGGTAAATTTTGTATTCTCCTTTTTAGTGTGGTGCATTTAATCGCATGTCTCTTTTTCCAATTACTGCTTTTTCGGTTAAATTCGAACGAATTTCGCGGACTTGTGGATCGCGACTATATTTTGGTAGTCCATCAGCTTATTTGTTGAGGCCGTTGTTTGTCCACCCGGACTATAAGTCTGACGCCAAGAATATAGATATTGCATCTAAACTCATGAAAATATTTTTGTTCTCTACTTTTAGTTTTTGTTTAAATCAGTTGTTAGATAAATTAAATATAACGTAGGAATTTGCTGTTCACAAATACACTAAAATTGATTTGTTCGCAATTCACCTATACACAATTCGCTCTCATATATGAATAGACCTTAACACAGTCTATCTCGTGTTTCAATAGCTGATACCTAATTTGAAATAAATAGCATTAATCTGCCCTCAATAGTGAATCCCCGCAAGGCTTCTCAGAATGATAGGCTTTTCCCACTTGAACTTTGTCTGGCAATTAAGTGGCCATTTATATTTTTCCCTCAGACATGTCCTACGTGTGTGTGCATCTTCCGGGGAAATAGAAATCGCATACTTCGTCCATAAAACTTATTTTACTATCAGAATAATGATTACTTTTATACGGTCAAATTGCTCTATTGCTTAAAATGGGCGGAATACGGATTGAACAATGTCCATTCCTTGACACTTGTCCATATACGATTGCTATATAGAATGGTAAACAAGTTTTGGCACGCTATTCTGTTTCGACCTACTTTGCCCATATATCAACGTCCCTCTGGGAATTTATTGAGAATTTGTATATCACTGTGGAGGGTCTATACTCCATATACATGTAATTCGACCGCAAACTTCAAGCTATAAAGAGGATGAGAAAATGCGTTATAATGGTAAAAATAAATAGATACTTCTTCATATACATTTTGTTTATTTCCATGATGGTCAGGGGGTTCTAACTTCTTGGCAAATGTATTCAATCGATAAGGTGGACTTTTGTCCGCTGGTCAACGTACATATTATTGAGACAAACAACTACAACAAGTCTAAGTGAAAGAAGTTCCATTCGGATAGCTGTTGATTGATTACTTTCCTAAACTTAGTGCGACTTCAATGAAAGTCCTTTGAAGATTAATTTTATTACTGGGAGTAGTTTTGGATTTCGGGGATTATTCGGAGACATTGACAGGAGAAAACAATTCTTTTTTTGGTCTATAGTTATATCGAGAAAATTAATTAGTAGAATGGCAGTCAGTGTAATGAAATGGAAATAGTTTCGTGAGCGTTTTTGTCATATCCAATATTTTATTGAATGAAAATGATGGGAGTTCAATGACTACTTTTTGGGATATATGGAGTCTTATAAGCTTATTCATTGTCAGTGGGACCGTCTATAAATATGATGTACCATTCAAAAATTAACTAAAAACAACTGCTACACCCTGTGCCTACAAAAGTAACTTAAAACTCAATTTGATTTTTGACATAGTTTGTAAATCTTAAAGTTCAGTATCCAATTGTCAAAGGAAGTGTGTACAAGTCTGAAAAGTTATCTCAAAATAACACCACTTCTTAACTACTTTAAGTGACACAATTGAAATGTGAGCCTCTTGACGACAACAGACTTAGTTGGGAATAATTTAAGATGATTTTGATGTGAAACTAGACACCCTCTCTTTATTATAATGAGCACTTAAATTTGCTTTTGCGATGTTTAGCCATCTGAATCTGATATGCTGAAAGCAAAGTTTGAACTATATGGAGACATGTGTTATATTAATTTCGGTTATTGCTATTGCTATTGCTTTTCACAAGTCCTGGGGCACATGAGAGATACGGATACCACATGATGCCATCCATGACTATCAAACGGTATAATAATGGGAGTTTCCATTTTAGCCATTTCGTTCCGTAATTTATTTTTGTTGACACATACGAATACGAACAATCCTTTTGTATTTATCTACTGGCCAGATGAGTACACCACGTGTAAATATAATTTTGTATTTAACGCCCTTGATGACGGTTGATCCGTCAAAGGATTACCATGTTCACTTAACCACGTACAAGGTGAGTGTTGGTAAACATTGACAACTACACATTCAGGCGGTGTTTACGCAGAAGCTGTCACTTGGTATTACTTACAATGGTTGCACATACATTGATTCAAAATTCATGGAGTGTCTTAATATAGGGTGGTTATCTCATCCATTTTAAAATAAATCTGTCCTCTTATTCTGTAGGAATCTATTATTTTACTCGCGTTTTCGGGCTTTTTCATTTTATTTTTAGATACATTTTGTGTCTTTTTTTCGGTTCTTTAACTTTCCTATACGGTGAGCCGAGACTAATTGTTGGATGAGACATGTGAGTGGAAATCAAAAAATATGTATAATGTAAATTGGAATTTTTAACGAACAGTACTTGTCAGTACTTGCCGACACAGTCGTGCATATTTTGCAATTCTTAACATTTATTTGGTCTGGTTTATTGCTTCAAGTAGATATTTAGACAGTAGACATTTAAAAAATAATGTTTCTCATATTTTTACACAGACTTTGGAATCTATCTTCCTCGGGCAATGAAATTACAAACCATATCATGCTCCTTCTCAGGGGATCAACTTTTCTTAACAGAAAATAAATTCGTTTTCCACACTTTTCATTTCAGAGAGCCACAGTGGCAGGACCGGCAGAGATAAACACAACCCATTTAGCAGCCGATGAACTTGATGCCATCAATCAGAGTGTAGAGCTGCAGTGCCTCGTACAGGAACACATTGAGTTTTCATTGCACGGTAATTCGAGTGAATATTGTTCAACATCATTTGATTCGATTCTTTGCTGGCCTCGGACATCACGGGGGACATTAGCAGCATTGCCCTGTCTAGATGAGTTGCAGGGCATTCAATATGACAGTACACGTGAGTATCATCGCACAAGGATATATGTATAATTTTTTTTTATAATTGGAAATGAGCAAAATGAGGACATGGTGCCTCGGGGGAAGTTAGAAAAATAGAGTTTTGGAATTATTATGATTGCAACGTCTTGGAAAGTTTAATTTAAAATTAATGCGATGAAAAAGAATTGCGGGATAATTTTTATAAAGATCGCATTGCACTTCTGGTGGAGGTGAATTTTTAATGCTTTAACCGCGTCAGAAGATTTAGTTTGGTGGCCAACACATTTAGACCAGAATAGGTCCTTTGTGATTCCATGAAAAACGGATCATTACCTCTGTACTTTAAGTGGTTTTAATTCTCTGGAAGTATATGTCTTTAGGCCTCAGTTATATCGGTAAAATGCAACCGAAAAAAAATACGTTTTTAGATCACTTAAACTTAATCGTTAAACTTAAAGTTAGTTCTTTGAAAAAATTAAGCAATTGATTGCTAATTTTCTAGAAACTTAATTGATTAAATTTAATTTATTTTCCCGCACGTACAACTTTTTTCTGTTTAAACTCTCAGTCAATTCCACAACAGGTTCCACTAAATTCCTATGATATGCTATAGTTAAATTTTTCAGTTCTGTTCTGTTTCGTGTAATTACGGATGTACTTTATACTGATAGATATTTTTTTTTTTTATAATTCACACGCGCTAAAGAGTTTATGACTACTCTTATGGTGTAGTGTGATTTACACAGCGCGGGAGTTAAGGAAAATGGATAGAGAAGATGGGAGATTCCGATGCACATTGGTTTTAAATGTTTGTAAATTATACTGAGGAGGAAAGACAGAGCCGGGCAAGGCATTCCACATTCGTGTTGTACGGCTTATGAAAGAATCTCTATATTTCAAAGTACGGCCGAAGATAGGCTGGATGGTAAACTGATGGGCATTCCTAGCAAGGCGAGTATTGCGGTTGAATTTCTGAAGGGGCGGAATGCAGCTGGCAATTTCGTTTGAGCACTGTTTGTTAAAAAAGCGATAAAACAGCTAGAGACACGTAACGTTTCTGCGATGTTCAAGTAAATGAATAGAATTCGCGATATTCGAGTCCCCGATAAGTTTTAACGCACGATTTTGGATCCTATCCAGTAAGTGCAATATGGTTTTCGGCGCACCAGACCAGATATGGGAATTGTACTCAAGTTTGGGGCGAATGAACGCCTTATATATTGTAGCCAGATCAGAAGGGGTAAAATATTTCTTGCACCGTTTGAGAACACCTAGACATTTCGCTGCATTCTTGGCGACTTCGTGTATATGGTCATTCCAACAAAGGTTGTCATGAACACACATACCGATAATGGAAAGTCTTTCGGTTTCGGTGATGCAAGAGCCATTCATGGATAATGGCTGTAGGTTCGGGTTTCGCTTAAGAGACAGCTGACAGCATTGTGTTTTTGAAGCATTAAATTCCACTCTATTGGCTAAACCCCATTTTAAAATGCTGTCAAGGTAGGAATTTAATGAGCTTAACATACGTTGCCGTTTCAGTTCTACGGCCGAAGAGCAGGGACGTGAGTCCTGGAAAGAATATGAGAAGCTAAGAGTGCTGTCATCAGCGAAGGAATGGATTGGATTAGAAGTTGCAGACAAGAGATCATTTATAAAAATGAGAAAGAGAGTCGGAGACAGAACTGAGCCTTGGGGAACACCAGCATTTATATGGTGAGTTTCAGACTTGAAACCATCCAAAACAACTTGAATTGAAAGGTCAGAAAGGTAGTTTCTAATCCATTGAATAAGAGACGCATCGATCCCATAAGCACGCATTTTTCGACAACAGAGCTTGATGCCAAACTCTGTCAAATGCCTTTGAAATATCAAGCGCAACAATCTTCGATTCACCGAAGTGATGGAAAGATTGGTTCCACTTCTCGGTGAGATAAGTCATCAAATCACCAGTGGATCTGTTGCCACGAAAACCATACTGCCGATCATTGAGGAGTTTTCGCGATTCAAGATATTTCATAAGCTGACGATTTATCAGCGTTTCCATGACCTTAGAAAGAATGGACGTAAGTGCTATGGGTCGGTAATTAGTGGGAGAAGAAGATTCGCCTTTTTTAGGGACGGGCTGGACAAATGCTGTTTTCCACCTTCTCGGGAAGAGTCCAGAAGAATAGGAGAGATGAAAAAGCTTACGCAGTGGTTTTGCCAGGGTGGAAGAACACCTCTTCAGAAAGATGAGAACATATAGTACTCTTGCGACTGTGCGAGTGCGAAAATGGATTGGTCCCATGGTAAATTCGACGCTCTCGAGCACAGGTGGGGACAAAGCGCAATCTGGGAGCAACGAGCTGGCTGCAAAGTGTGCAGCAAACAGATTAGCTTTGTCTAAAGAGCTGACAGCTGGAGTGTCATTGTAAATGAGAGCGGGGATCGATGGTGAGGCCGAATTCTTAACATTTTTTACAAATATAACCGCCTTAAAAGGTTTAGAAAATCGCTAAACATAATAATGTGCGACCTCTGGTTTGTGTATATGATAAGTACCTACTTTGTTTATTCTACTGATCATTTTCTATGCATTAGTGATCTATTTTGTATTAAAGCCCTCACAAAGGACACATTTCGCCGGAAAGGGATCCCTACGTTATCCCCTTTTCCAAAATCCCTTATTGGACATAATCTCTCTTTTTTTTTGTTGTCTTCTTTTTTTTTAAAATCTCCTGGAACGAAATCCCCTATGTGCCAAAATCTCTCCCAAGCAAAATAAACTCTGCATATACCCAACCTTACACCTACTCCAAATCCTACAGTGACCCCAACCCCATATGTCCTTCATTTTTTAACACAATTTTTAGGTGCCGCGGCGACAGAATTAATAACACCAAATCTAAAAATGGGGGATTTTCTCTTAGGGTCTGTTGGAGTAAGGGATTTCAGCACAGGGGATTTTTTCAAAAGGAGATTTTATCACCAACCCTGTCGGAAATATTAAACCAGATGCGATATCTCGACTGTTGGAAGTCACTCACTCTTTTTTTTTTAAGCGGATTATTGACATGTGACATTTAGGTTGGATCTTGTGATCAGTGAGCTATCACTGATTTCACTAATATTCCTTTGAGCCTATAGGCTAGGCTAACATAGGACTCTAGTAAAAATATCACTATTAAAGGTATTCAATTGGAAATGCTTCCAGATTTTTAGTTTCGATATTGGCCTTTCTTTTTGGGAGTCTATTTGGTCTTTTCAATAGTCCATTGCCTTAAGTACTTCAGAAGTTTGTTTGGCATGGATTTCTGTAAAAAAGATTGATTAAGGGAATATTTGTCGCTATAACTTAGGCTCGCTTGACACAGCTTTATATAGCTCGTCTGCCTATGCGCAGTGGCACAGTTTTTAGTGAACTGAACTACTGTGCGAGTGCTCCCAGGTTCGATTCTAGGGAATGAATCAATCAATCCGAAGGCTATGCGCCAAAGAATTAGGTGAAGTTGTTTGAAGTCTAGGTATATTAGAATGAAAAGCGGGTCCGAGCCGAGTGAAAAGATCACGTTCCTTATTCCTGTTGAATAAACGACTGCCAAAAGCAGACTTCTCCGTCAGGCGCTTGTGTTTGAAGTATATCTGAAGCTCCTGGGTAGCTTTCTATCAGGTTCTTCATTAGATAGTAGTGGCAAATAATAGATGGGTATGGTATACTATGGACACTCGTTAAGTTCTAGAGACCCCATCCGATGAGTTATAGCCATGCAACTGTAAGCGTGCCACCGTCCTCCTCATCTAATTCGAAGATTCTCCTGTAGTCTACATTGAATCATAATACCTATGAACAGTATAGCCGAAGGGGACGTAAATCAAGACATGATGTTGAAGTTACACTCATCGATAAGTTGTTACTTGCTCCTATAGCCAAGTTATTCGGTTTTAAAAACTCACTTATAACTTAAACTTAAGTTTAGTTATGGCTATCATCAAGTCATGTTGGTTGGGTGGACGAAAATTTCATCAATCATTTTCCAGGCTGAATGGATATTATTCTGTTTGTTAGCTGATTCCCATACTCGGCTGAGCCTTTTTTTTCGTCCTACAATTATCATTTCAACTGGAATTTGTTCAGGTTTGCATCCTTAGGAAGAGGTAACTCGCTCGTCGGTGTTGCTCTCTTCTTTTTACCCATAATGCAGATTTCTCGGGAGGTGTCATCACTTCTTATTAAGCAAGGATTTTCGTTGACAAATTTTGGTACTGATTAAGAATGAATGTTAGAGATTTCAATTTGGTCGATAGTTTGTTAATATCTAGACCGACAAGTATCCATTGTTGAATAGAGGGATGGCGGCGATTTACTCAGCCGCAGAGTCATTTTTCTAGAATCCGTTTAAAGAAGTACTGCCGTCCATGGTTGTATTCACAGATTCCTTCATTTTCGATTTTGGCATATAAAACTCACTGTCCCTCTCGAGAACATCACTCAACATCATCAAACGTTAAATAAAATAAGACTAACAACGAGGCTGCATGTCATTTCCATTTCGTTGCACTTTCTGCCATCTAGGTTATTATATCAATTAGTTCTTCAGATCCACTTTTCGGTTCGTTTCGGTTCTTGAGCAAGTTTTTCTATTCGATCTTTGGTCAATTTCCCACATAACTTGAACCCCACACTCGTCGTCAGTTAACCGGTCTGCCAGTTTTCGTCACCTTTCTAGTCCTACGCTTGTGAACATTTAAATCCCCAACATGCCTGCTTTAAAAAAGAATTTAATTGACTTATTCTTATTTTCTTTCAGAGAACGCAACCCGCTACTGCTACCCCAATGGGACGTGGGAGAAATACACAAACTATGACCTATGCATGCACCTACCAGCGCCATCGACAGTACCCGAGTTCGAGCCAATCATCGAGTTGCCCACTATCATATATTACGTAGGATACACGATAAGCCTGGTATCTCTAACGTTGGCGGTTTTAGTTTTCATCTACTTTAAGTAAGCCCGCTTATAAATAAATACCAACTAAAATCCCCCACAAAACATGTTCTGCCTCATAAATATCTCCCAAAACTTTAAACACTTTCTGTATATACCTTTTCCACCTGCCCAACGAATCCCTAAACAAACAAAAAAGTAAACTACCTCTAAAATCCTTTCAGAGAACTACGCTGTCTGCGAAACTCTATTCATGCGAATTTATTCTTCACATACATTATGTCAGGACTGCTGTGGATCCTTACGCTGTCTGTCCAGGTGAGCAGTAAATTCCGCCTTACCCACACCCAAACATGGCTAAAAAGCAAAGCACTTGACCAGAAAAAAGGTCTCGCACAAGAAAAGTCTACGAGATTTGTTTTGCGCCATCAAATATTTACACTGGTCACCTTGTGTCTGTTCGCTGCTCTGCCAGTTATTTATAGTCCTTGCGATTACACGTTTTTATTTGCTTATGTTGTTGTTCTCTTTTGTTTAGATTTCGATGCGGACAGGGTTGGGTGGCTGCATAGTCCTGGTGACGGTGTTTCATTTTTTTACGTTAACCAATTTCTTTTGGATGCTAGTAGAGGGTAAGTGAGAACCATTCTAAAAGTAACCCACTTTGGGGGGTTATAGTTGATGTAAATATTCCCAAAGGATGCATTTAAAGTTTCCTTTGGTTTTCAAATCAACCATTGTGGGTGTAGGGTATATTGGCCATCAAATTAATGGAATTTCTGTTTATGATTTTTGCAGGACTCTATTTGTATATGCTGGTGGTGAAGACCTTTTCGGGTGATAACATTCGATTTAATATATACGCAATGATTGGATGGGGTAAGTTGGCAGTTGTTCTGTGGCCGTTGCAATGAGATGATGATTAAAACGGAAATTGCTTTAAAGCGTTTTCGTTTTTATTTATTTTCTTGCTTCAGTTATTGTTCGAAATCAATTTGTGTCATCGGTTTGTTTTTGTTTGTTTTTGACAGGCGGTCCAGCTGTGTTCGTTACCATTTGGTCTATTGCAAAAGGTGTGACAACATCATTTCCAAGCGATAAGGTAATCGATTGTTTCGAATAAAAGGATATTGTTTTGGGGCGGCTATATAATGACTTGTTGATTTTTGTCATTGTCTGTGTCTATAGATCGATATTGGATGTCCGTGGATGCATGAAACAGCAGTCGATTGGATATTCCAGGGACCAGTGTGTGTGGTGCTGATAATGAATTTAATATTTTTGTTGCGAATAATGTGGGTGGGTATTCCTTTTTTTCGAAATTATTATTATTAGTTTGTTTTGTGCTCATAAAAGAGTGTATTGTCTTTTTCAAAAAGAATGCCAATGTCAGCTGGATTTTTGATTATGTATGGTATTATTCAGGTAAACAGTTACAGATATTTGTAGGCGATTAGAGTTTGGGTGCCATATAAAGCAAACATTAAGTTATCTGTGCCAAGTGAATCAGAATGGAAAGCAAAGTATGTAACTTGGAATGGAGCAGCTTTTTTCTGAACCACATTGATGATTAGTTTCAGTTGCCGTTTGCTGTACAATTCATGTAAAAAGGTTAACACAGAATTTAACGCACTATAATTGCAACAGAATACAAAACATGTACTGCAAGTCATCAACACATTTACACTAATTCCGGCTCCATCTCAGACGCATTGAGTACATTCTGCAAAATTCAGTTCCGAAGGTCCTAAAGATGACCAAAATACCAGAGAAGTGCAAATTCCCTATTCATATGGCTTCCAATTCGAAAATTAGTAACCAAGGCTATGATGGTCGTCTCTAGAACGTCATGGTCAATGCACTATACATCCTAGAGACTATACAGTCCCATTGAAACAGGTGGGGAAGTTTAAGTATCTGAGGGTTCTGCTTCGTTCTTGAACCCCGATGGAAGGAACATTGCAGAATTTTTCTACAAAATTGGTCAAGCGGGATAAATTTTGAGACAGCCAAGTGAATTTGTTACCAGGAAGACCGAACATAGATTGAATTAGACCAGATGGGGCTCAGGCACTGTGTCGTTTTTTAAAGGAGCCTATTGTGCCTTCCCTGGTGAGGTCCTAGAGCCATCTTTTTACTCCGCAGATAATCAGGAAGTAAAGAATCTTCTCTGGGGCTATGGCAGCAAGATTTTCTCACCAAGGATAGTCTATGTAAGACGAAAGGGAGCTGGACATTCAATGAGTATGTGAAGAGAGGATTCGTCATTCTCAAGACAGCGTCTACATGTAGGAATCGGTGAGACGCCTATTCGATGAAGATGTTTTTTGATGAGGCTAAGCTGTCAGGATTCTCAGGTTATTTTTGTCTAGATAATTCGCCTAATAGCCAGATAAAGGGCCCTATTATCGTTCGCGAGTCGAATAAAAAAACAGGCGAATGTGACTGTTTGGTATTGTGATTTGCGAATGTGAAAAATAATATTCGCCTGAATTGTCAAAAAGTTGGCGAATGTAAACTCACCGTATTGCGGTTAGCGAATTTAGTGAAAGTCGTTCGCCTCAAACATCAAAATCTGGCGAACAAAAAGGTTGTGTGACTAGTAAGACGACTTTAGTTGATTGTGATAAATTGTCTGTTTTTGAGTTCTAGAATTAGTGAAAATAAGAGGAAATAATGAAAAAGGGTGGTGTAAAATATTAGAAAATATAAAAGCATTGTTTTTCATATTTTTATCATTTTATTTTAAACGAAAATCGGTAGTAAAATTTTTGCGTCGATTGGAAACGAATGCTTTTCCTTTTTGTTGGAAGGGCAAGAATCATTTATGTGCGGGTTAATAGAATTTAACACAAATGCAATGTTTTATCCGAAATTGTGCAAAAGTGAAAAAGTAGATTTCTGATAGCTTTTTAAATGTTTTTTCATCCGTTCGGCCAACCGTGGAGCTTTAAAAATATCTTCTTGGTTTTCCGTAGTGTGTACGTAAAGCCATTATATCCCTGGCTATTATTGTCGTTGCAAAATAAAACATTTCAACACATCTAAACATTGTTTTCCTCACATTTCCACCAATGTATCGGAATTTTTGATGAAATTTTTTCCATATTTTGTGAACTTTGACGTTTGTCATTCGAGTTTTTCGTTGTGCCTGAACTGGTTTCGAGGCGAACATTCAAATTCGCTAACCATAATACTAATAGGCGATTTGTTCGCCAAGCAAGTCGACTTGGGCGAATTATTCGACTCGCTAACTGTAATAGGGCCCAAAGTCCCTGACTCCATCTTAGAACCGTCTGTGTATCAGACTAGATCAAGTCGCGATATATTGGGTTTGTATTTTTCCCAGTTCTCCCTTAAAGAGATGATGATATAGAAGTTTTTATGATTTTGATTTTGGTGAGGGCAAATATAGCACCCATTTATTCGGCTACTACAAGCTAAAACTAACATCTGATAAATAACTTAATAACTAAAACTTAAAACTAATCTTAAACTAAAGCTTAAGGATCAGGGGAATGGTGAACGAGATCGATTTTAAGGCGGGTAGAGCTGGGGTTGAAATCGAAAACGGAAATGTTTGAGTTAACCTTTCGCAGCATACGGGAGATTGGTTCGTTAGAGTCATATGAGGTTCGGTGGGTTGGAAGGTAAAAGAGACGAGGGCAGCGTAAATTACGGGGATTTGTGTTGAAAAAAAGAGGGGCCCAATCGACGGAACCTGAGAGAAGACGATGAATGAAAAGAATGTCTGCGGCGTCTCTACGTTCCTCAAGGGAGTTCATGTTAATGAGATTTAGGCGATCTGAGCATGGAGGCAAAATTTAACTCCCTGTCGTACAATATGCCAAGGTCACGGAGAGATTGGTTGGCCGTGGAGAAGGTAGAGCCGGGAAGGGGATCTGTTGCGCTTGCCCGAAAGGGTAATAGTTTGGGATTTGGGAATGTTGAGCTCTAAGCAGTTTTTAAGGCACTAGGTTGAAAACCGATCAAGGTCTTGTTGAAGGAGAGAGGAGTCTTGAGGTGAAGAAACGAGTTTGAAGAATTTTATATCGTCGGCGGTCGGCGTATTGAGAGAAGAAGGAGTATAAAAATGTATTTTTATTTTCAATTGACCTAAAGTCCAATTTAACACAACAATACGCAAAGAAAAAAGGTCACAACGCATACATAAGAGGGAGGAGTGTTTAATGACATTTTCATGATGGAAGCCATATTCCCGTAGCATATCGTCTCAAAAGATGCTGAATGTGCTTTCAGGCTCCATAACATCAAACAGAGACAGATAATCTCCATTGTAGAAGTAGGTCTCAACGTTCTTTTAATGAAGCAGATGAGGAATACTCATTCTTGCCTCCATCCTTGAATGTGTATTTGAATGGGTATAAGATCTAGAATGATATTCAGTGCAGTAGTATTGATTTTGTTAGTCTTTGTGGCCTGTTTGCGAAACGTTCTAATTGTGGGTTCCATGATAGTTTACTGTCACGGATAATTCCCAGGTACTTAACTTTCCGTAAGAATTCAATGGTTTCGCCATACATAGTGGGGCGTATAAAGGCATCTAATTTCCTCCGTTTGGTAGAAGGGACGAAAGTGGTCTTTTTTGGATTAACAGAAAGTCCTACTTTGTTACACCATCTCTGAACTACCGATAGTGCATTTTGCAGTATTTCGAAAACCGTGCTTTCAAATTTACAACTGAGAACGATCACATGGGATCGATCCTTTGATTTGCCAAGGATCTGAAGTAGGTCGTCAATGAATAGGGACCTTAAAAGTGGCAAGAGGACGATCCCTTCAGGGCACCCTCTAGTCGTTAACGTCGAGAGTTCCAAATCATCGATGCGGGTCTGGACTACTCTTTCATTAAGCATTGCCATATTATCCATCTTCTTATGACTGAGGACTATTGAATTGATGGACCTAAAGGATGTGTAGTTAAAATCTCCTTTAATATCCGCGAAAGCAACAAGGCCGATTTTTTTTCGATTGTCGAAGTATTCAATTTTAGTTACTAAATCATCAACTAAGTTTATCAACGATTTTTTACATGCTTTTGAGGTGAATGTCATGAGGTTAATGGGGTGATAGGATTTCGGACTTGACTTTTTCCTGCATACAAAGTGCTCCCTCCTCAAGTGCAGATTTGTCAAATTCTCAAAAAAAATCTTAAAACGAGATGAAAGAGTTCCTGTCCAAAATCATCATCACCATCGAAAGCTAAATTTAGGCCTAACGTTGAATCACTACAAATAAAGCATCACGTTCGGTATATTGTATCGCAACTGATGAGATATATCAAGCAGATCTTGAACATTATCTAGAAGAGAACAAATTTGTACTATTGGCTTGACACTAGTTTAATACTTAACTACCTTTTTGAAGATTAGTGAAGTAATACGTTTTGCAGCCATTTGATTATGAATGTGGCTATTTTATTTTTTCCTTTCGAAAAAAATGTATTTCCATGTAATAATGACGCATCCATTTGGTTTTTACCTTTTTGCCTATTAGAAGTCGGTCCTAAAATACCCCTGAAACACCGGTTGTACTATCATATTTTCTATGTACGTTATAACTTTTCCAAAAGTAATTTTGGAGAAAAGCTCAGTTAACAATATTTCTGCATTCGAAGGATCCTTACTGCATAAATGCACAAATCACATACACGCGTTAAATGAAAAAAAAAATATTTATTGAAATGCTAAGGCACTATTCTCAACACTGTACGCTTACGTTTATAAATGAGGTAGCTGGAGACACCCTTCACCTTTTCTTATAGCTCAAAGTTTATGGCATCTACTATAATACATCATCACTTTGCACAATGTTGTAAAGTCATCATGTTACTTGCATGCGCTGGGTACATTCTTCTCGTACCTCGTTTATCATCTAAGGGTGACATGAAAGATAACCGTTTCTACTTCATTTGGTAAGCAGAAACTTGACGTTGTTTCCAGATGTTGCCATCTGTTGCATAAAGAGATCGGAAGCTTCTTGCATGTGAAAGCACATCCATTTAACATGGATTATATTTATAGCATAGAGTTTGGTATTTCTCATTAAGACAGCTCCTTGTAAGGATAGTCAGAGTCACACCATCGCAAATGAAGCGTAATGAAACTTAAACTTTCACTTGCAGTTAGTAGAAATGGGCTGTGCCAGGATGCACAGATATAACGTCTTTTGAAAATTTACGCTGTTCAAAGTTGAGAGGAATTTTCAATAACAAGACACCCTAGTGAAACCCTCTTATGTCTTTTATTACAGTTAAATTGTAACTGATTTTAAAGGGATCCTAAATTACTTATCTCAACACATGCCATCTGCAATTCAAACAGCATATCTCACAAATGTGGTAAATACATAAAATTTCCCAACAAAAAAAAAAAAGACACAACAGTATCTAACGAGCAATTAATCTGGATTAACACTTTTAAGTTAACACGGCTATTAAAGCATAAATCAGTTCGTAACTCGGGAAAATGTTCACTTTTATATTGCAGGTGCTTATAACGAAGCTTAGATCCGCCAACACAGTAGAGACGCGACAATACCGAAAGGCGGCAAAGGCTCTGCTCGTACTGATACCCCTCTTTGGCATAACGTATCTGGTTGTGTTGGCAGGTCCCAATGAAAGTGGCGTTGTTAGCAATATTTTTGCCGTAATCCGTGCCCTTCTCCTTAGTACGCAGGTAAATTATTAACGAGAAATTTGTTTTAATTTCCGCTGTGAATTTAATATTAAAATGAATTTTCTTTATCTGTTTTCTTGTTTTACACGCTTCGTGGGAAAATTACACAGGGATTCTCAGTTTCGTTGTTTTATTGTTTCTTAAATTCAGAAGTAAGAAATGCCTTGCGACAATTCTTATCGAGATGGCAGGATGAACGAAATATTCGATTAGGACAGCTAAGGCAGAGTCGAAGGTGAGTTTTTGAAATGACTTAATACCCACATATGTGTGCTTGATTAATTTTAATTATTACTACTGTGCATTTAAAGTGGCAAGCATGTTATTTTTTTTTTAACTTAAAATTAATGTTATTTTTATTGTAATAGATGTTGTTAATTATAATAATTATGAGCAAAGAAGAAAAGAGGCAAATTTGATTTATAAGGCATTACTATATTTATTATTCTATTACTTTAAATGGTGGTGTCTGGTGACTGAATGAGCCTCCGATAAATATTATTGCACCATCTGGTTCTGTCAGAAAGCAAAAGTATCCAACCCGGCCAATGTGAATTATTCTAAATTATATATTTCAATACTTTCCTGATAGGACTCCAGATATACTCCTTTAGTAAACTTCCTTTAAAGCGATTTGTTTTCATCTAGCGGGAACTAGAAAAACGCTGAATCAGACCAAAAGTCGACAAATAATAACCGGTTTATACCAATTTATTACAAATGATTGCCTACCTTAAGGCTGTGGGTACTCTTTATTATTTTACTGAGCAATATGAGCTTTGCTGGTGCTTAGATAGACTACTACAAATCTTTCGTATACAGTGGCGATGTATATCCCTCCAGTACATGTAATTTACTGAGACACAACTGTCTGATGTAGTTCCTGTTTTCTGAAGTTTCCCTGACTGACCCCAATGGCCTAATTCGTAAATTTTTATTTTCTTTTCATTGCACAAAGTCTCTACAATATTTCCCATATGCGAGTACATTACATTGAATGCGGATGAGATATAGATCCCTATTGCTAGTGTCACATGCTACACGCACCGCTTTCTTTTGAAAGATTAGAACTGTATTCTCTTATGAATATCCTTTTAGCAAAACTCGGCATAGCCCGTGCCATGAAATGAGATAAAAGGCACCTTCCACAATGCGACTTTTGACTGCATGTGGTACTCAGTAGATATAGATATCAAGTCGCTAGTTCCGTATATCAAAACATTATATAGTTCGATATTTTTTTACAAGTTTTGAGCTAACTTTTGAGTACTCCCAGTTAAAAATGTATCGATTCGATTTAATAATGACCGCGTTAAATTGACAGCTAGATGACTACCGGCATGCCAAACTCTATATAAAAAAAAACATTCAGCGTTTGTGCTAAATTGCCCTTGATGATTTGGAGTCGATGGCGGAGGATCGAGAGCTATAGAGGGTCGACTTGAGCAACCTACACCCGTGACCCACTTAATGGACAAGCGGACTTGAAATGTTATAATGAGAATATTGTAGAGTTTTTGGAGTAGGTCTTCTGAACCGTAACCAGAACTCAAGAGCACTCACTGGAACAACATGTTGGGTTTAGAAAATTATTTTAAAATGATTTTTGTTGAGTTTCTAAAGCACTTTCCAGAACTTTAATCAGAACTCATGAGAACTAAAAAATATATTTTTGCTGTTTGACAATTTTTCGAGTTCCATAAATTTTTTGTTTTTGTTCCGAAAAAAAATTCCAAAACTTTTGCAAATAGGATGCATCGTAAACTTCGAACCCACATTAAAAAATACTAAATGAACAGAACTTTATTAGGAACTCTAGAACTCTTGTCCAGCTATACAGAAATCTAAAAAAAAAATATATACCTATTTTTAAACTTTTTTTCACGTACCCCAGAAACACTACTTGCCGTTGTCGCCCATGACAAGAAATAACATAAAAGGCACCTTCGACCATGCGACTTTTGACTGCATGTGTAACTCACCAGATACAGATATCATCAAGTCACTAGTTACCTATATCAACACATAATATCGTTCGATAGTTTTTACAATTTTTGAGCTAGCTTTTGAGTACCTACTCCCAGTTAAAAATGTACCAATTTCCGATTTAATAATGTTTCCAAAAAAATTCGTTAATAAAAAATAAACTCTAAAAACTATAGAAGGTTTATTATCATCATGGGATATAATATTTATTCGATAACTTCGTAACATTCATTTGTTAGAAGTTTGCAACTTTAAAGACAAATTGCCACATCTTTTACCACTCTGGTGAAACACGACATTAAAATAGAAGTAACTCTGACACACGTCATTACAGTTCACGGTTCCATGGGGAACTTACCTATTTCATTGACACTTGAACTCAACGAAATTTGTCCCGATAATAGCTCTTTGTCCAACTACATAAAAAGCAATTCCCTTACCAATTCGACTAGTCACGTATATACGTCCATTAAATAGCCAGCACTAAGAATAGTACCGAACTCTGTCCGCATTATTTTGAAATTTTAAAACCATTTTCTCTGGAGATAGAAACAAATGGTTTGCGCTTTTGTTAACTTAACCCATTGTTATATTTGAAGTTCTGATTGGTTTTCCACCCCACTGAAGCAATAAAAAAAAATGCATCCCTTTGCTGCTATCAGTAATGTTACAGTTCCTGCGTTCATGTTGTACATATGCTTTTCTTATTGTTACAGTGTTGGCATTAAATATTTAAGCTTTCTTTAATTAGCCATATTCATTGTTACTGTGAGTTTTCTTTTTAAATTGTTTTTAAAATGCGATTCTTTGTGAACATAAACTAAAAATAATAATTTTTGTAGGTTAAAAAACTAATGAAGAAATCCAGTAAAACCGTACGTAAGGAATTCACTATTTCTGCTTAGAGTTTGCCTAAAAAAAAACCTATTTATCTATAGTTTGGCATTGCGAAATAATTATATCGAATAATAATATACTCAGCTTTGTTTCAATGCGCATAAATAATTAACTTGTGTTTTTTGGAAGTTTTCGTTTAATTTTCTTGAAAACTGTTTATTTGTTTCGTGTTTAACTTTTGTCGACAGAGTACCCATTTTAAAGACGAAATTTTTCACAGAGAGAATTTATTGAAATTGATTTTACTTGGACCACCCCATAGATTATTTTTATCGTGAATGAGTGATTCATCAATTGCTGCAAATATCTAGAAGTATAAGTATCTTAAAAGGCGTCGTACTAAAACAATTTTATGAAATTCTCGCTTTTCAATTTTAGCATTCAACATGAACACCACCATAATGACCAGACCATATATTGAAAGTGCATTTTTAATTTGTTGGCACACCTGAATAAATATTCCACAACATGCTAGCAAGGGGTGGACTGAATATTTCCAAATTGTATACACTATTTCTTCACTACGAGTATGTGTCATGCAATTTCATCCTCAGTACAACCTTTTAATTAATCCTTCCCTCACCCCATGACTGCACTAATTGAGTCGCTTTCAGAGTCATTCCTGTGGTCGACCTTCTCACTTTTACCTGGCCTTTATTCCAAGTGGATCAGGTTCAGAATTCCTCAGCAATTTATCATGCTTCTAGACCAGTAATTGCCTACAACAATAGTTAACCGTATGTGACTTGTTGGCTTCCACTTGGAAACTTATGAGAGTGTTGTTGATGATTTATTCAAGCGATAGCCATGTCAACATCTTTGTGGTCTAACTTGCTGGAAAAGTTAGGTTAGGGTTTTACAAACAACCACTAGAAAAAGGATAGGGATGCCTTAGTTAGCCGATTATCGAGCCATTGTGCATCCCTGGTGTAGAGGGGGTTGTTTCTTCATTTGGATTTTTGTGAATTTTAGGCAAACGTATTCCCGTTATGGTTGTCCCTCCATAATTACGGTAAAGACATCATTATAAAGAGTGTTTTCATGACGACCAAATGATGCAACAATTTAGCCAGAAATGTGATATTTTATGCGAGAACTTATCTTAGACTGAGATAAGTTCGGTAAAATCGTCCCGCTGTTCCACCTGGACAGGTACTTAAATGGTGAACTAATATTTAACGTCAACTGACCACACATGTGTAACTGGATGGACACTGGGATCTTCGCAAGTTCAGCAGGGTGAACTTTAGAACGCATGTAGGTAGGTAGGTAAATATGTGCTCTTGTTACTTGTGGTAATCATAGCTTCACTTAGACCATCAGTTGGGTCCATTGTGTACATTTGCAGGAAACCGACTTTTATCTGCTGGAGTGACGTCTGTTTGTTATAACAAAGCCATCCGCTTTTTTTTGAACCACTTATACATGCATTTTAAGGGCTGTTGAGCAGATTCTTCCTCTCTCCTAGAAGTAACTGAGTCGATGAGGGCCGTTTATATGTAAAAGCCACCTCGATTTGAGAATCCTCACTTCCTCAGTCAGAACGACTGGCACAATCGGACAAAGTATTTGTCTTCACTAACCCGTGTCCTTAAGCGCGTCTATGGATGAAGGCTTAGACGAATACTTGTGGTGAGGACTAGGAGGAACACAACAATGTTGTTGACCTGATCGACTCTAATACGTCTCAGATGTCATTAAAAAGAAATCCGACGCACACAATAAACGGACATGCTGTAAGCAAGAAGTGCTGTCATTAAGGTAGAAAAAGGCGACAGTTCTAAAGAATGCTTTGATGGGTGGTTGCAGAGGACTTATGAGATAGTGTCTTTAGTTCGACATTAAAATTGTAGCTAGTGATTTTATTGTCAGACTAGAGAAAAAGGGCAACTTTAATATTGGTATATGCATTATGCATGCATGACCTGTGCACAGTGGCTCAGTGGTTAGTGTGTAGTGGGTCCCAGGTTCTATCCCCGGAAAAAAGACAAATTATATCTTAAAGCTTTTTCCACTGCGCCACCTCTCGCGGACGTCTGACAAACATCTGAGAGTATTACTTCTCCATTCAGCCGTTTGGAATTAGCATAAAATTGTAAGTCCCTTTCAGTCGTCCCAAAGATTCTGCCGCCAGATTCAAGTCCACAAGACTAATGACAGTGCTGCCATGAAGCCATCAGAAGTGACGCCTCTGATGTGATAGATTTTACCAGGCGACTAAGAAAAGAGGGGCACAATTCACAATGCTACGCTGCAGACTATGACCAATGCCGAGCGAAAAGCTTTTTATGAAACTTCTCGGCAGATGAGAAAAAATACGAGAATCGAGCGTTTATAGAGAGATGTCACTTCTAGAATAAGATTCGCAGTTTTACCAAAAGTCAAAAGGGACATGTCTCAAGGATGGTCGCCTATAAGACTCTCTGCGTGTGAAATTTTCATTTAAATTTTCAAATCAGTCGTTCAGAGACAATTGTCTCTTGCCCTTATAAAGGCAAAGTGTGAGCCAAATGCAAGTTTATTTTTAAAAATGCAATAAAATGAACAAAGTTACATTTCTCCATGTATTATGGCTTTAGTATTAAGAGCAAACATTTCCATTAATTATGGAACACAACGTCGCGTCGTTCAAGTGGCTGCTTCGACTGGCTTCGCTCGCAGTAGCGCAATCTGTCACTCCAATTTTCTAAGACCATGCTGATGGTTTCGGCTGTCGGGCTATAGCTCACGATGATATTTGCCTTAAGTGCTTGAATCGTTTCTGGATTGTTGGCATAAGATTGGTCCTTCACGGTTCCCCACAAAAAAAAAAAAGTCCAAACGGGTCAAAACGCAAGGCGGCCAATTAACATCGCCAAGACGGCTGATAACACGATTTGGGAGTTTGTTGCCCTAAATATCAATTGTGGCATGGGCTGTGTGGCATGACGTGTCATCTTGCATGAACCAGAAGTCGTCAAAATCCATGTCTTCAATTTCAGTAAAAAAAAAAAAGTCGGTTAACATGGCTCTGTAACGCACACCATTGACCGAAACGTTATTCTCAGCCTCGTTTTCCAAGAAAAATGGTCCAATGATGCAACCACTCCACAATCCGCACCAAACTGTCACTCTCTGTGAATGCATTGGGCGCCAGATGTGCCAATTTTATTTGTTTAGCCGCCGAGATGAAAATGCGCACAAATTTGTGTACAGCAGGCGCGGTGGGTTCTTTATTTCGGTCAAAACTTCTTTTCAAAAAACGCACTGTTTGGGCTACACTGGACTCATTTTGGAAATAAGTTTTCAATATTTCTCAACGTTGTTCAAGCGTAAGGTGACTTATTTCGTTCCACGTGAGACTGACTTGCTGTCAAGATTTCGAGCGGGAAACAGCTGTCAGTGTCAAAATAACCTATGATTTAAAAAGAAACCACTAGATGGCCCACCCTGTATTTGTGCCAAAAATAAAAAATTGCTGCGAGAAAATAGACCTATAATCACAAATAGATCTCCTGTTCTCAATATTTATTGTTTTGTCATTTGTGGCAATGGTAGCGCGTACGAAAAATATATATCTATCTTGAGGGTAAGGCCTACTATCCACCGCCCACGTAGCTGCCCTTCATACGAACGCTTTCGCCATCTGCAGCTTGGTGTACTCTTACTTGCAGTTTCCTTGCAGCTGGCATATAAAAAAATGAAGCACTGTCCACGGTGCGGCAAAGTCGCGTGTGTTTGAAGGGCAGCTACGTGGACAGTAGGCCTAAGACAAAAGAGGCTTATAAAATAGTGAAGATTATAATTATTTAAATTACGATTATGCAATTATGAAACAAGCTAAAGAATAAACGTGTCAATAAGTCCTTTAATATATCCCCTTACACATATAAAAATTGTACTGTAAATTGCATTTCCAGTTACTGCGAAATTCACATACACAGCATAACCAATCGACTTAAATACGTAAGGTCATGAATAATAAACTATATCAGTGACTGTTAAAGGATTCCACTACTCCTTGCATACATTTCCATTATCACCACCAATTTCCTCGAAATAGATACAATACTGAATTGCATATATGTATAGGTTAGATTTCATTTGCAATAAAATACAACCAAATCCTGAGGCAAACGCAAATCGGAATAATAAGAACCTATTATGCCCTTTGCGATTATTATCATCTAAACCTTAATCAATATTGATAAGCATTTTAGCTTTCATCGTAGAGTCGTATATTTCTTTGTATGGCGAAGCCTAGAGATGAGAAGATTCCTCTTGCAGTGGTATTTGTTGCGAAAACTTAATCAATATAAATCGTTCAAGATGAGAAGCAATTTATCGCCGCCAAATGAAAGGGCGAATTAATTTACGAATGTGTGCGCATGAAAATCGTTGTTTTTTTTTTTGTTTCTCCTTCGCAAACTAATTCCATTTGCATAAGTAAATTTCGGAGGCTTACACAATGTTACTATTTGCTGAGTTTGATATTATTTATTGTAATCCTCACACTAAGACCAAACCAAAGACTACTCTAATAATAAGAAATAAAACGATCCTTTGCAGATTTACAACGAAAAGTAATAGTCAATCGAAGGACTATTCCCCAAGAACAAGAACTGAAAGCATTAGTATTAGGTAAGTTATATGATTTAAAAATGTATCTAAGGAATTTTGAGCTTAAATTTCAGTTCGATATGCACATTTGAAAAATCAATATACCTGATTAAATGTTTACGTTTTTATTTATAATAATTTAATTGTTGTTGATTGCACAAAGTTTTATTTTTCGAAAGCACATTTTTATGAAGAGTACCTATTTTAGGGTAGTGGGCAACATTTTTGTAAGCAAAAGTTAGTTCTGAAATTTAGAGTCCATTTTTATTAGTTAATCGACTTCAATTTAAAAACGTCACTAGCTGCAAGTAATATTATCGTGAATTCGGTTTAGGTTCCATTGGTTCCTTTTCTTCATTTAAGTTTGTTGCACATATTGCTTATTTTCAGCTAATAGCAAATTTTATGTAGACAAAAAGGATGCTACAAGCGTTTTAATTAGCGAACTTCATTTTCCACTCAGAATAGGGATAGTACAGTACTACCTACTTCAATTACAAAAGAAAAGTTCTGTGCCGCGTGCTTGAAATCCCAAAAGCAACAGTTAGTTGTGTAGTGGAATTAAAACTGCATTGCCACTTGCAATGGAAAACTCATATAGGTAGCTGAATAGCCCTATATGTTCCTCGAAATACAGGTAACAGTGAACATTTTTTTTTTATGAACCTAATTCCATGGTTTCGCTGTTGTTTCTAAAACTCAGAGAGGTTGAACTTTTTCGGAGTTACGTGAAGGACGAAAAAATGTTTTCGAGATTCCTATACGTCATGGGTGTCCTCGAGTCCTTGGCATAGATATATTCTGTCCATATTTAGAAACCCTATAATGCATCCATAAACATGGTATGTTTGTGTTTGTATCTGAAATCCTTAACATAAGTGGGTATATCTTGTCTATATTTATATTCTCTAGAAGCCAAATTATGCATGAGTTAAAACTTATAGTCAGTAGGCTAATGAAGCCCAAGTAGATTTCTTTTAAAAATAAAAAACTGCGAAAAAATATTTTAGAATCAAAAGTTATTTAATTTATGGCTTCTAAATACAATTTTGGTCGTTAAACAAATATTTTGTTTACTTTAAGCAGGGCGAGCATTGAAGTGAAAAGCAAGTGGCGTGCCAGTGGCGTGATGACCAAATGTCGGGTGGAATCGCTAAACTTTATGTAAACAATTGAAGACGTGCGCATCAAAGCGGAATATGAGCGACGCACGTGGCATTTTACAGGTGACGTGATGCCACTTAACTCGAACAAGATTAATTTTTGAGTGGCAAATAATATTGTTGCCATGTGGATGTTGGCATTGCAACTGCGTATATTTGATTACCCGAAATCAGAAAACATATGAGATGGGCAATAATTTGACATTGGAAAAAATTTAATAACTGATGAATAGGTGGCACTATAGGTTGTTTACAACTACCACTACATACAACTTCGTCGCCATTCCGTAGCCATACCTATGCCACTTGCTTCTTGGCCACCACGCCACTGCCACGCCACATGCTCACCAATTCAATGCGCACCTTGCTTTAAAGCTTGTAGATAAATATTAGAAAATAGAGCAAAACTTGAACTGAAAATGTATTGCTTACTAGAATAACTTCATAGGTTCAGATAAAGTTTGCGGGATGGGCTGTTGGTTTCTTTTCGAAGCATGTGGTATTTTGACACTGACAAACTTGTGCATTAAAACAAATTTACAGAAACCCTGTATTATACTTTCGGATACAACATGGATCGATTTACGTTTGAATAACGTTGAGAAATATTACATTATTGTGGGATAGAAAATCGCTCGAAGAATCTTCCTCTCAAAGCGTGCCAAGAGGTTTTCATCAGCTTTTGAAAAGGTCCATACTTCTGCACCATACAGCAGGACTGTGATGATTAAGGTCTTGTGCAATGTTTCCTTGGTTCTATGAGAGAGACAGAAAATCACTCGAAGAATCTTCCTCTCAAAGCGTGCCAAGAAGTTTTCATCAGCTTTTGAAAAGGTCCATACTTCTGCACCATACAGCAGGACTTCGACGATTAAGGTCTTGTGCAATGTTTTCTTTAAGAGAGGGCTTTATTTTTTAGATACCTTGTTAGCTCGAAGAAGCAACGATTGGCAAAAGTGATTCTTCGCTTGATTTCAAGGCCGTCGTCATTTTGTAAGGTGATTGTAGAGCCTAGGTTAGGTAGACAAAGTCTTTTTTTTATTTTATTTTATTTCATTTTTATTTCATTTATTTTTATTTTGTAATGCCTATACACTTTAAGATATAATATCTTATAAACTAGTGATAAGCTATATTCTGCAGGAAAAAGCTACTGAGGAAGACGAAATAATTCAAAGATATTATGTATTTATACTACGTGGTCAATACTTAAAACTAATAATTAATACAATTAAGATATATTCGAGAGTGCGAGATACTTTCTTAATTCATTTTTAAACCTTCTTGTGTTATTAATTCTTCTAATAGTACGCGGTAAAGAGTTCCAAAGACGAATAGAGTTAACAAAAAATTGACGCTCAGAGGTAAGGGAAGAGTAACGCGGAGGAATCAACTGACTAGACCTCACTGAAGAAGGCATAACCAATTTCTCGTACAGACCGGGAGGTTGTCGTGTTATCAAGATGTTTGAGAGAAGGGTTAAAGTGCGGAACTGAAGTAGGCTGTCGAACGTCATGTTAAAAAGACGCTTTGAGAAGTGCGATACGCGGTCGTACCTTCTTAGTCCAAAAACATACCGAACGGTGTTATTGAAAGCGACCTGCAGTTTTCTTTTGCTGACGAAACTGCAATTGGCAAAAACTTCGCACCCGTACAACAATTTTGGTATAACCAGCGTTTTTGCTAGCATGAGGCGAGTTTTTAAGGGGGTGAAAGCTTTAGTTGCCCATAATGTTCGAAGAACCGCATAGGTTTTACCGGTCGCAACATTTATGTGGTTATCCCAGGTTAATTTCCGGTTAAAGATCATACCAAGGTTTTTGGCCGTCTCAACATATTCAATTGGAGAATTATCTAAAAACACAGAAGGAAAGTATGACAAGTCCAAAGAATTTCTTGAGATGACAAGACACTTAGATTTTACAGGGTTTAACAAAAGACCATTCGTTTCAGACCAGCGCGCAATATTTTCAAGATCCTCATTAACACAGGCAGCACCATGTTCAATAAGACCGAGATCAGAACTCAAGTACAACTGTACGTCATCGGCATACATCTGAACCTTACTCTGGTTAATGATAGATGGCAGATCATTGACATACATTGAGAATAGCAGTGGGCCCAAAATGGATCCCTGTGGGACACCATTTGGGATCGAAATGACATCCGATCGAACGTCACCCACTTGTACAATTTGCCTTCTACCTGAAAGGTACGAAGCAACTAATTTGACTGCATCGTGTGAGAAGTTAAATAGCTGACGCAGCTTATCACACAGGTTTGTATGAACCACGGTGTCAAATGCCTTCGAAAAATCTAGCAACACTAAAAAGGTCACCTTGTCTTCATCCATCTTTTGCCGTAAATCTTCGATGACGTTCACTAAGGAGGTTATACAACTATGGCCCTTCCTAAAACCCGATTGTAGTGTTGTCATCAGATTGTTGTGGTCAAGAAATAGGTTCATTTGCTTCTGCAAAATCCTTTCAAACGATTTCGAAAGAAAAGGTATTATTGAAATGGGTCTAAAGTCGGTACCCTTTGCATTTTTTGGTATAGGTACTACTTTGGCCAGTTTCCATTGTGACGGATATTCACCAGATGTAAGAATCGAGTTAAAAATATGGGTAATGTATGGGATAAGGATTGGCAAAATGAGCTTTAAGAATCGAGGATTAATATCGTCGAGTCCAGTTGCGGAAGATTTAATAGAGAACAGGCTTTCAACGACCTCAGCACAATTGACATTTCTAAAACCGAATAAGGGTATTATAGTTTCTGCTTGATTTGATAAAAACCTCTGTGAGTCTCTTGCTGAGTTCAACAGATTAGAGGTAGAGGATGCAAACTGCCGATTAAGAGCATTGCAATCAACATTTTCAAAGCGGCTCGACTTTGGCTTAGCGATGCCAAAGCTGCGAAGATTACTCCACACTTTACGGCAGCCAAGAGAGGGATTGAGTTGGTTCAGATATACTTGGGACTTAGAATTTCTAATTTCCATTACAACTTGGTTTCGAAGAGAACTGTAAGTTTGCCGCAACTCATCAAGACGGAAACGCTTCCAACGGTTATAAGCCTGATCCCGTAGGTTAATAAGTTGGCGAATATGTGCAGTGAACCATGGCTGTTCTTTAGGCTGAAAGATTTTGGTTCTCAAAGGAACGTGATGATTGAAAAGTCTTTTGATGTTTTCGTTGAGAAAAAAGTCTTTAACTACTGCAAAGGTATATCTGTCCGCTGTGGCGTTTTGCCAAAGTCATCGATGTTGAGAAGGATTTCTCGATGACAGCATAAATACTTCGTTTTGTCCTTATTAACAGCCAGACCCATCTTCGGCCTCCCTTTCAATACCTGCAAACGAGCCACTGACAGCTCGCTGAGTTCTACCGATAACGTCAATATCATCTGCATGTGGAAGTAGTTAAACGGACTTTTGAAAAATTTTACCTACCTCTGATTGGCTTGCAATTGCTTCAAGAATGATGTTAAAGAAGTTACATAATAGCGCGTCACCTTGTCTTAAAGCGTTTTCGACATCAAAGTGTTCCGTGGTGTTCTTTTTCACTTTGACGGAGAAGCGAGATTTCTCCATCGTCATCCTGCACAGACTAACGAGGGGGCAGGGCGACGAAATTTGACATAGCTTTGTATAATTCATTCCTACATACGCTATCATGGGCGACCTTGAAGTCGATAAGGAGGTGGTGTGCATCGACCTGGAATTCCTGTTTTTTTTTTTGTTTTTTAATCTGCCGGAGTGTGAAGATTTCATCGATGATTGACTTTTCTGGCCTATAACCGCACTGATATGGGCCGATCAGTTGACTAGCGAAAGGTTTTAGGCGTTCATCGAGTATAGCCAACGGGATTTTACACGCAACATAGCCTAATTCCTCTGTAATTGGCGCAGTTCAGAGTATCTCCCTTATATACAACTGAACTGTACAATGTATGCTTAGAACGTAGATATATTGCTACCAAATTTTCTTTCTACCCCGCCATACCTAAATGTTATGCACATGTTGTGTATCTTGGTTTAATTAGCTACACCCTTTGGCAATATGAAGATACAAATCGATTTACATAATTTACTCCCAACAACATTGCAAGCCTAATTGGACCCACTTACAGTTGATAAATGTGACACAATGGATCGCCCCATAGGCTTGGCATATGCAGCTCCAAGGCTTTCCGTTATGTTAATCTTAATATGATTTATTGCCCAAGACTATGATCATACATTGCTTGAACTATTACAATATCTGCCTCATTTGCTTTACTATTTCATTAGCATAGCTTCATCTATTAAACCACCTTTGACTTAAAATCATGTTGGCTTTAAAATATATGTATTTATATCCTTTAAATGCATGCCCACCAATACCCACATAAATGTAAGTGTTTCTATCCTTTAAGCCGCTTTAATTCCACACGGTTGAACTCAATTAAATTTGCAACCAGTAGGTATTCTTTGTTTATTGTTCAACACATTTTTTTAGCATGTTAAAAAAAAAAAAGTTACGTATACGCCACAGTACTTGACACTAACTGGTTTATAGCAGTGTGTTCGTAATTGTTTTGTGAATTTTAATTATATTTCATCTTTTTTTTCCACACACATAGACCACTTACATCATATTATGGCAAAGGGAAAAGAGAATCATGCGTCTCATCGGCAACGACAACAACACTATTGGGACAACATCCGCCAATGTCCCTACAACGAGGCTCCAACGGGGCGCTACATATGCTTCCAACGCCCCGAGCAATTAGTCCACTAATGAAGGTATGTGTGCGAAAAATGTCACATATGCATGGTGTCCTGTGGATATACTTCCGCCGGACGGTGTCCGAAGATATATTTTTTTTTTTCCTTTCTTTTGTATTCCCATTTAGTGACAAAGGAAAGAGCCTTCTCACTGTCCCTTTAACACTATTAACACTATGCCCAGTATACACATACATATTTTAATTTCTCGTCCTTTCTCTCAACCATGCGTACATCTGGGTAGCAGCAAGGACTGGCTGAAAATGCTGTGTAACAAAAATGCACACAGAAATATCTCGGAATAAATTTATCTGTAATTATTGACTGTACATGTTCGTATTTAAGATTTTAAATTTAAATAAAAAAAAACAAAGACACATTATTGTAAAATAAAATGCTGAAAATAAAAATGAATAAAAAGATTTAATCTGATATGAAGACAAATGGATTTTAATTTATTGCGTTAAAGTGAATTCGAATTCAGTTGAATGAATTTCACTGATCGAATTCGAGGCTTCGTTGAACGATTTTAATGTTATAGCCGAAAGCGCATTGTTTCTCTGGAAATTCGATTATGTACTATTATTTTAAGCAGCGGCTTGTTGTTATTGACATTTTACGAGATTAATAAATGAAGTGAAGTTTACTGGGCAGTAGTTCTTTCGTAGCAGACTCAATTTTGTTGCATCGTTGGTTTTTAATTGAAATTGTGGAAACACGTAAAATTTATAAATTATTATTCCCTTCACCATTGACGATAGCTTTCGAGTGAATGAGTGACACCAATAATGGCTTTTGTAATTGGATATAGGGAGATATGTACATACACTTTACGGTCAATATTTTAATTTTATTTTACTAATGCCAAACGGATATCAAGTGCTGAGTTTCAAATGATAAGCTTTCATTCATAAGTGAATACTAAAGCCCTGGCTTCTGTCATGTGGTTTCAACAAGACGGTGCCACATGCTATACAGCCAGAGAAACAATTAATTACTGCATGAGATGTCAAAAATTGTGTCAATTTTTCAATATTTCCAATGTCATAGATAAGAGGTAAACGGTAAAGAACAGATCGAAGAAAACAACTTTGGATATATTTATCCTGGACACAAGAACTCGCTAAAAGGACGGCCATGCTTTGCACACTCAAGGATATAGAGAGATCAGATAACGTTAGGGTTGGAGGAGGTTCATAGACCACCATTTAAAGGTCTGCTTAAACCTACGCCTACGCGAGAATGCGGAAGCCGAGCGATTTTCGCGCGGGAAACGGTGGGATCTATTGGTTTTAATAGGCCGTAATAAAACCGTGTGATGAGTTTGCTTTAATTACAAAATCATCTTCAATAGTAAAACGCTCATTTTCAGCTTGATGGTTTCGTTAATCGTCAAAATTGTCGCATTTGGGATTCAGAAAACTCACGAGTAATTGTTGAGAAACAAATGCATCCGCAATACGCGACTGTTTGGTGCGGATTTCGGACTGCAGGCACTATCGGACCATTCTTCTTCGAAAATGCGGCTGGTCAGACAGTAACAGTTAATGGTGTTCGTTATATGGACAAGACGTTGCCACTTGCCATATAGTCAGAGAAACAATTCAATTACTGCATGAGTCATTTTCTAATCGTGTAATCAGCCGCTTGTACGATCACAATTGGCCATCCAGAAATTGGGGTTTTTGAAGTCAAAGGTCTATGCAAACAAGCCCACGACCACCAACGCCTTGGGAGGTATATTAATGAAATTCAGCCACAGTTCTGCGAAACGGTCATGAAAAATTTCAATAAAAGAGAAGATACGTACTTGCCAACAAAGCCGTGGCGGCCATTTATCCGATGTGCTATTCCATACATAACCCCAATCTGCAATCTGTTGCGCCATATTTATTGGTTATTTGTTACTTCGAATAAAGGCACTGTTATCTATTTAACTCCTATAGTAAGATAGCAGACACTGTATAGTGTTTCTGTACCTTACGAAAGGTGCTTTGCAAACCCGTCCAGCTATCTTGATATATTTGGAGCACCCAGTAGATGGAAATACTTCTACAAAAGTGTACTTAAAATATAGTCTGTTTTTCAGATTCTATTTGACATCTTGGATGCTTGTGTTACTCGAAGCGACACCCGTTATTGTATATAAATAAATAAGAGACGTGTTGTTGCTTTTGTCTATTTATTAGTTTTAACAAAAAGGGTTTTCTTAAACAATGCTAGTGTCCAATGCTAGCGCGAACAAAATACTAACTTAAATACTAGGAACATAGAACAGTGCAAGCTCCAACTCCATCTTTCTGAGAAGATACCCACAGAGAGAAACTGTGGTAAAGTTTTGGTGCTCGCAACACCTTGGTGTTTGCTTGCCAAATACGAAATGTTGCGACCAGCAATAATATTTTACAGGGGGTTTCATTAGGGTCATATTATTATGTGACAACATGCAGACTATTTTGTAACAAAGCATTTTCTGTCGTCATACCCTGAACCTTCACCCTTAAAGGGAAGCAATACGTTTTGTTATTGTTATTTCGTTACCAAACTTTTTACAAATTATTACTCTTTTAGACCTGTTTCCAGACCCTAAAGAAAACCCAAAGGATCATCGATGTTCAGTCACATTTGACACTCACACTATCTTTGATTGCAGAACTGGTAATGTTACACTACCACACATAAAGTGAATAAATTTGTGATTAAGAGAACATAACCAGAGGCCTGTACCACGAAACAAAAAGTATTGTGCATTTTAACATATTGCTCCGATAAATTGCTACTGTTTAACAATACTTGTTGTTTCGTTGTACTGGCCCCAGGCAGCAGATACAAATTATTCATAGATCAACTTGTAAAAAATTAAACATTGAACAAAAACACTGAAATTGACGACAAGGTCACCACTATCACCATTTTAAGCCAGCAAAAAATAGTCCTTACAGGAGAACTTCGGTTTAATATTATTCAACGTAGTATTATATAAAAGTCGTCGGTCTAACTAGACATTTGAAACGTAAAGCTCCTTCGAAAATAACAATGGAGACTTCACTTAGGACGCAATTTATCCCAGTATTTTTGACAAATGTGGACTGATCTAAAGCATGGACTTGTGAAAAGACTGATAAAAGCTTACATAGTTGTCAACATTAATATGCACGGACTCTATACTGACTCTGAATTTTCGAAAATATTTATATTCAGTAACGTATCATCACTGCTTTCCAAATTTTCTAAATTTATTTCAAAAGAGCAAGGCAATGGAGAAATTTTTCATAGGTATGTGGCGAACAAACTTGGATACTAATCCCAACCCTCTGGATTTGCAAATACACAAAAGCAAAATCCAAAAATTATAACTAGTTTGATAAGTATAAGTTTGATGGCTAAGGCAAACTCAAAATTTATCTAACACCGTATGCCGTATCCTCAGCATAATTTATATCCAACTTAACATTAATATTACACACAACGAAAAGTTAACAAGAAAACATGAGGTATCTATCAGAAGACATGGAAATATAAAATTTAAAGACTTAATTAAATACCGTCCTTGCATAGAGCTCCATATTGGTGGTTGAATGCCATTAAAGTCATAGAATATTTTCCAGACTCCAAAAATAGGATTCACCAAAACTTCAAGCATTCGTTCGTTGACCTTTTAAACTTTTAATATTCTGCTAAACTTCCAAACCAGACTCATAACCGGAAAATCAAATTCCACATAAAACCTACCTATACATACTCATACATATATGTACTACATCAAAGTCGAGTATGCACTTCGTACACCCCACCATTATCGTAAAACTCGAATACTTGTGGGTAATTTCGGCTTCTTTTGTACTCTTGAAATTGCTTGTCGCAAAGTTTATAGGAGTCATCCATCATGTCTGCCATAGGGTTGCCATTTTAAAGTTTTTGTAAAGATGTTAAAAAAAATAAAAATAAATAGTTGGCGCAACAGGCGTGTAGACATCCTAGGCCTACCTTCTCACAACCATTCGTTTTGTGTGAGTTTTTATTTTTGGGACGAATGGAAGGGACCTACAATTTTATGCCGAGTCCGAACGACTAAATTGAGAAGCTTTTTCGGGATGTTTGTCAGACGTTCGCGAGAAGTGGCGCAGTAGAAAAAACTCTAAGTTGTAATTTGTGTTTGTCCGGGGATCGAACCTGGGACCCCTCTATTTTTACAATTTTGGGCTCGATGGACTCGCATTGGCCCAAGGAAGGACATAGGTAAAACAAAATTGGACAATCAAGCGTGGCACAAAAAATATACAAAACCTATAGCTCGAAAACAACCGAACAAATAGAGCTCAAATTTTCAGATAATCTGAGCTATTCGCCCGGGAGTGTTCCTGTGAAGTTTGCTCAAAATTGGAAATTGATAGCTCAAATTTTGAGAAAATGTTTGTTATTGACCCAAAGGCTTTTCTGTGAAGTTTGGTAAAAGTTAGAAAAATGCGCGTCGCACTTCCCATATTGAAAATAATTGCAAATCTTTTTTCTCGACACTTCGAAAGTTGTCGGTCGATTAAGCTAAAACTTTTACAATATATATGTATCTGTTAAGATTTAAGCGTCTTCAATTTCCCGTGCGTCTCGCTTTCGCTATGACAACTAATAAGTTGCAAGAATAATCCCTGGATGATTGAAGCACGCCAGCTGCTGTTAGGTCTATTAGGGTTGTTGTAGACAGCAGATACTCAGTTCCAAACTTGAAGGTATGAAATCGACTGCAATGTTGTTCACAATTCTTAAGCACTTGCCCAAACTACTAAAACGTATCAGGGGCCTGTGCCACGAAACAACAAGAATTTTACAACAGTAGCAATTTATCAAAGTAATAATGTTAAAACGCTTTAGTTGCACACTCTTGTTGGTTCATGGTACAGGTCCCAGGTGGCAAAATTCTTCATGCGAAATCACTCAGGATATCAGACAATGAATGGAACTTGCGTAACATCGAAACAATAATTAGTATGAGCTTGTCAATGAGGTTATGGACTTTCGAGTTCATGACAACCATAACAACAAACGAATGATTGTAAATAAATAATTAATATTGAACCCGCATAAAAATTATGAATGGCAACCCTAAAAGTTGCGCCTCTATATAAAAATACAAATGTTCCTTAATTTTGTCTGCTTTATCCTTGCGGCGCAACAATATGCTGGATAAAATCAAAACCCTCAAAGTACGATACAAACCAAGTGCACATACGAGTCATAAAAGACGCCTTATAAAAACTACTTTAAGTATATGTACCATCTTCTGTCAACAAAGGCGTCTGCTTAAAAGATTTATTGCAATAAAAACGCGTCTCGTTTACAATGCTATTTCTATACAAAGCATTTTACACCCCCATGTACAGTTACAAAGAATCAAATGCAAGTTTACGTAGAAAAACTTACTTCTGTTTGATCGATTCGCTACAAAACAATATCCTTGAGGTTCTATCTATCGTTCTATCTTCATCTGCGTGTTATAAGAAAAATCAACAAAGCTCACTTGAAATAGAATACTTGAACGAAGTTTTAAGTGTTTGTAATGCAAGTGTACTGGGAAGGATATTATTTTCTTCTTCTTTTTTTTCCATTCAAGTATGCTAGATAGCGTTTACTCAACTGTGACGAAAGAGGATGCTTTCTGAATTGCTATCCAAATAAATGTTTTATTCTTATCCCTCTCGTTGCAATTTCCGAAAATATTTTCAAAATGTTTTCTATATATTTTTTTTTACTGTGTAATTTTATTTAAGAGAGAAAAATTTCATAAATTCGAATTTGTTGTGGGTTGTGGACGTGTGGTTCGTGAAGGATATAAAATGTCATCAGAATATATTGTGGTGACGGCTAAGAAAATTGCAGAGTTGAGTTCGATATTGAATCACACCACCGAATCAAGTATGTAGCTAATGTAGTGTTGCGGAAATTGCAACATATTGGGTGGTGGAAAAGTATAGCTGATCCACTTGAGTTGTAGTACCTATATGGTTACATAACAAACTGGAATGTGGTATTGTAGGGTTTGAAAAGGACACAGTTTTGAATATTTTTCTGCATATTACATCCGAGGGTGTATTTATGTGGCACGAGATAACTTCTCAATTCAGTCGATATGAAATTGTAGGTTTCTTTATTCGTGTAAAGAATATTCTATTCACGAATACTTTATGGATGTGTTGCGGGGGATAGGGGAATAGGTAAACTTTTATGACCTCCTAGTTCCTAGATACAACATTTCCAAAAAACGATTTATATGTTGTGGTCGGGGACTTTAGTGTCAGTCAGAATACACCAAAAATAACAGTTAACTATACTATGAATTGGGAAGCAGTTAGTAGTATGGTGATAAGTAAGATTCCACTTTGAAGCAGCAGCCAAGTCTCAGAAGCGCTGAGAATAGTATTAAGAAATGACTAGCAGCTGCTAAATGGAAAACAACTTATTCAACTACTGAATCTAGACGTTGTTAACAAAAAGTTAAATATAAAAAAGTCACGGGCTACGATGGTTAACCAAAACCCTATAAGCGGAAAGGAAAGATTATATCGGGCTGTTTAAAAGAAAAATTCTTCAAATGGAAGAGAGCAAATGTTGGAAAAGAAACAACGGCAAACTCTATGATCGGAAAAAAAAGTGGGCTTACAACAATTTTAGTTCAGAACTTCAAAACAAAAATATGTATTTATAAAAAAAGAAAAACAAGAGGACAAGTCAACTCCACAAACCACATAAAATAGACCGTCGACTCTTCCCACATAACGGACTTTGCCTACAAGCTGCCTGCGGACCCAGGATTTTTCATGGATTGGTGTTGTACAAAATCAAAGGAACGCCATTAACGCACGCATACTTTAAAAATCCTAGGCCCATGGTATAGCATGGAAAATCATTGCCGCCATTGATTTTGACATTTCACACGTATTCACAGATAGGCGAATTAATTCCGGGGAGAATCGGGTAGGTGCACGGAAGTCAGTTCTATGTAGTTTGTGATCACATCGAGTGAATTTACAATAATACTATCTAAACAAAACGGATCTTCTAATTGAAGAAGAACCAACCTCTGTTTTAAAAAGGAAGCCAAGTGGCCTGGCAAGTGGAAGCCATTATCCCTTAGAGAGTCATGCTTATACTGCTTCACCAAATTAAGTATTGTGATATTTTAATAGCTTACCCACGGCATGAGTAAAGTCGCGGATAATCATCTTTTAAATATTAATTAAATCTTACAAATATCTCAAGTGGCCCTAAAGAGATATCAAGAAAGATCAAATAGAATCATTAGATCACTCACCAGCGAATATATTAGAAATACAAACTAAATCAAATTGCATCTGATCTAAATCTGAATCCCTTGAGCTGCTCTTCAGTGTTTTGTCTGTAGCTTTGACAGCAACCTAAAGCAAGGCGCACATTCAAGTGGTGAGCAAGTGGCATTGCAATGGCGTTGTGACCATGTGGCTGGTGTGGTGGCATAGGAGTGGTGAATACGAACTGGTATGAAAGTGATTAAACGCACACTGAAATGGCAAACAACGTATGGCGCTACCGATCAGTGTTAAATTCTTGGTCGTCTCGCCTGTTTTTAGTTCCCGGGTAAACAAAAATACTCAGTTCAAATGCCGAAATCCACGTCGTCAACACCCGCTTGCCTATTGAAAATTAAACTTGTTCGAGATAAGTGGCACCTGACTGGCATCACGCTATCTGCAAAATGCCATGTCATCCGCACTTCGCTTTGATGCACGGGTCTAAATTTATTTACATAGGCTTTAGCGATTCCAGCGTGCCTTGCTTTACACACTGGAGAAGTGTCTTCTCTCGCATTCATATTCCTTACTTACTTACTTAGATGGCGCTACAGTCCGGGGTAGACCTGGGTCTCAAACAACGCGCCTCTCCAGTTGGCCCGATCTTTGGCTAACCGCTTCCAGGTGCGCACTCCAAGTTGGTTGAGGTCACCTTCCAATTGTGCGCGCCACATAAGGCGAGGTCTTCCTCTATAGGTACTGCATTGTCCATTCGGGTTGGAATCGAAGACTTTCCGGGCTGGAGCGTTGGTATCCATTCGCTCAACATGTCCCAGCCATCTTAGTCGGCTCTCACATTGAGGCAACATTCAATAAGCAACTGACAATAGGAAACACGCAGTATTATCGCTCACAATTATTTTACTTTGAATTAAATTAGAGGTCTCACGTCAAAGCAACTAAATGTCGCTCGAACGAAAAATGTTGCTGATTGCTTATTGGCAGTTGCTATAGCAACTATAGTTGCTTATTGCTTGTTGCCTCAATCTGAGGGCCGCCTTAGACGACGTCGCGACTGTTGCTTACTTTTCTGACCAGGTCGCTGTACAGCTCGTAGAATGCGTTGTTAAATCTTCTCCTCCAAAGCCTTATCAACGCAAACGGTACCGAATATCACTCGCAGAATTTTGTGTTCGAAACGTCCAAGAAGATATTTATCCGTCTTTGATAACGTCCATGATTCTGCCCATAAACCCATGGGTGTTGGCTTGGGAGTTTCGCACAATTTTCTCAAGAATGCAATGTTGAAAAAGTCACATGACAGCGCATCACCTTGTCTAAAGCCTTTTTTGACATCAAAGGTCTCGGTGAGATTGTTTCCTACCTTTATGGAGCAGCGAGCGTTCTCCATAGTCATTCTGCACAATCTAACAATTTTGGCAGGGATGCCAAATGTAGACATGGCTCTGTACAGCTCGTCTTTATAAATGCTGTCATGTCGATACGTTTTGGCGAATAAATCCCGTCCAATACCACTCTCTCTCTCTCTTTAATCCAGTTCTTTTAAGAATATATAATGATGATAAGAGCTGGATCCATTAACGGTATTTCCAAATATTTTTGGCTTTTGTGGCCCCACAAGGTTCTCAGCAGTTGTTCTGAGATTTCACTGAGAATCTGCAGTGACCGGCTTCTTCCTAAAGGTGCTCCTAGAGTCTACAATTCCCAGTTGCTTATGCATTTTTGGGATCTTTGGATTTTAATCATTCACCAAAGTAAAAATGATACAATAAAGTGTCAATAAAAATATTTAACCAGAAATATTTAACATTTCTATTGTCTTCTTGATGAAATAACTTGTGCTATGAATATTTTGTGTCTTGGACAACAACGCCTTGGAATGATAAAAATGAATGCGGAAACTTTTAGGTATGCATCTAAGTGTATTCTCGCGGGTTATATTTTGCAGTTTTATTACTCACAAAGTACGCGCACAGGCAGTAGTGTATAATTATTTCATATTTAACATAGAAACGAGTAAGTATTTGGAACGATGTGCAGTTAGAAGGAAGGAGGAATTTTATTTCACAGAAGTACTTGGGCATTTCTGGAATTTTAATAAAAAAAAATTTAGACAAGAACAGCAAACTTGCGAGGGAACTTTAGTTGTATTTAATCAAACTAATGAAGACCTATAGGAGATGTATTCGAGGAATGTACAATTTAAAAGAATTGTTCTATGCAATTCCCCCGTTTGGACTGGCAGCTGCAGAGCCATATAAAGTTTCATTTTTTATTCCTTTCCCTTCCTTATGGTTGGTTTTTATGCAACATTACACGTTCGTAGATACTTTTTCGCTGAATGGATGATAGGTTCTTTCCATTCTCATGGAAACTCTCACTCATAAAAATTACGTTTGTTGAGTTTCACAAATCACGATATGAGTTCTAGATGAAATAACTAGATGGATGAACATCAAACTCATTTAGTGCACTGTAAAAGTGAATATTTTTCTCAACATCTAGGTGATGGTCTTTTGAAAGTTTCATTAAAACTTTTAGGTAGGTAAGTATTCTTGTAGGTGCACTGAATGCAATTAGGAATTGTGAACTTTTCATATATCAATTAAGAATAATAAACAGAAACCTAGTTGATAGTCACTCTTGTGATAGTAAAATGTGACAGCTAATTTGTCCTTCTTGTATAAGGAAGACTAAACTAAAATCCATAGAAAATTGGCAAAATTGATCCTAAAAAAACTCACCTATGCCACCGCTGTTTTTTTTCGGAAGGACTTGAAATTCAGAGATTAACGATACCTTTTGTTGAGTTAAAAATAAACCAGAGGGAGAAATATACCACAACCACATGCGCCTTTAGCGGAAGCGGAAACTGCCCCATAAAGGTACGAATGAATAATGGAATCCTTTAGTGAAACCTCATAGTCATGGATGTGTGTTTGTTTATGATTTTCCTGTTTGCGGTAGGCCTCGATGTTCACCCCATGGCCTTTGAGACTCGCTTTGAGATGAACAAAACAAATATAAACATTTTTTTTTTTGTTTACAAATTGTTGGGCGGGGCGCAGTGGATTATACCTCAGCAGGTAGACGTTGGTAGACGTGATGACAATGAATGAATGCCTCAGTTTGTTTAAAAGCGAATGTAGGTTTACACAGTATTTCAGTAAAGAGAGCATTACGTAGGATGTGGTGGTGGTGGTTTGGTTAATAATAATTTTACATTTGTAGGGCGATATATCAGCAAGAGTTCTTGATTTTGTTTATTTGATGATTTCAAAAAACATAGAAAGTTTTAGGGAAGCTAGCGTGAGCTAGGCCGTATTATATTTGGATACAAGCGCTCTGTGTCATGCTAACGCTTCAGAAATCAAGTGAAGAATTACACTTGCCAACCGCTACTACTTTGGCATAAGAAGATAATTGATTATTAAGGCCTTGTCGAGAAACACCAAAGAGACTATATAACACATCATCCCAGTCCTGCTTTATGGCGCAGCATCATGGACGTTATCAAAAGTAGGTGAAGATCTTCTTGGTCGCTTCGAACGCAAAATTCTTCGAGTGCTTTTCGGTCCCGTTTGCATTGACGGGCCTTGGACAGCGAACTCTACGAGTTGTACAGCGATATCGACCTGGTCAGAAAAGTACGCATCAGCCGTCTAAGATGGCTGAGACATGTTAAGCAAATGGCCACCAACGCTCCTGCCCGAAGAGTCTTCGATTCCAACTCGCAGGGATAACGCAGTAGAGGAAGATCTCGCCTTAGGTGGCGCGCAGAAGTGGAAGGGGACCAAAACAAAATTGGAGTGAGCAACTGGAGGTGATTAGCAAAAGATCGGGCTAACTGGAGTGGCGTGTTGGTTGAGGCCCAGGTCCACCCCGGATTGTAGCGCCATCTAAGTTAGTACGTGCATCATAAAGGGCATTATTAGTAACAGAATTGCAATGAAAACCGACCGGAGGTGGTCAGATTTTACCGGACAGTATCTAAGTGAACTTCTTAAAGTAGGCAGGGAAAGACTCACGATACTTGTCGGAATCTTGTCTATGCACTGTCTTTGAAGAAAGCGTGTCAAGAGGCTCAGACCCCTGAAGATTCTGCAATAGACTAACAAGCCAAGGAAAATATAGCATACCTACTGTGCAAATGCGAAGTAATCTCTCACAACCTAAGAAAGTATCTGAAAAAGTACCTTTTTCAGCAGTTTCAGGTTAGTTTAACTAACTAGCCTAAGTTCTATAGTAAGTCTTATTACGTAGCGTGCAGCCTGTAACCGATGCTTTAACTGTTTATTTATTTTCAAATTCTTCTATCACTATTTGAATTCATACCTCGAAAAATGTTGCACATACGCCATAGTGAACTAAATTGTTCCCAAGTTAAACCAAATAAAAAAACAACTCTATCTAAATAAAATAAAAAATATCACGCGTGGATCTGTAAACTGTCACTTAACGACCGCATGTCCGCTATTAATTCGAATTGACAAAATATCCACCTATATCTACTTTGCAATGCATTGAACTTAAGCCATTTTATCAAACGGGAATGTTTCTATACCCTTCGACAGAAGTTCGATTAATCGACTGCAATAGCAAAGTCACTACGGCTAACATATAGGATCCTCATCCTATATATCCTAATAATTTTCAATGCACACGTGAGCGTGAGCGGTGCTACAAAATTCATGGAGGATATCCTCCTGGTTGATTGCATTTTCGAACGGTAGATACTATCGTACTGGGCATACATTACCATTATATCCTTATACGGATGACGGGAAAATGCATCTGCCATTGCCGATACCACTCAGTTTTATAATGGTTTTGCTTGTTGGCTCGTTACAAAGCAATTCACCTCATGAATTTTTTACGAGAAAAGCTTCAATGCGTCCCGAAGAAGACATTCTCCTTAGGTGGTGTTTGTGATATTGTTGTTTGCAATTTTATTTAAATTTTGTTGGATGAGTTCCGCATGAGATTTCTTATCGCATCGTTGCTGTATAATGTCATGGGTTATCTAAAGTTGAAAGCATTTTAAATGAAGTGGGAATGGCAAAATAAATTGCACGACGACGGGGTAATATGCACTTAATGTATGGTCGTGCATTATGTATAACAGTTGCATGTTTATAAATGACCATAAGAAGATGGTTAAAAGCAACATCAGAAAAAGGATAAAGTTCACCATAATGCAACGAAAACAAAACTTGGTCGGTGAAATCTATGAACTTGTCATGAGAATGAGAAGCAAAAAGAAATTACTTTTTAATTTTGAGCTTATAGACTAGAGTGCACTAATCATGCTTTGAACGAAACAAAAAACACACGCCCAGAGCTTAAAGTGTCTTGAGCAAAAAAAAAGAGGAGCGAACTGCCTTTTGACTGTTCCAAAACCCCAGTTCGGGTTTCCTTTTAGCAGACACTGACACCGAAATCATTAGCTTTGCTTTGCTCCTTCTCTGTGTCTGAGCTCCAAATGTTCATCAACTTTAAATTCGGATGGACGCTAAAGTTATCAATTGAAGTTTCAATAGCCCGCTGAAACAAATTGATTCAAAACTATTAACTGAGAAGCAATGAAAAAAGCTTAGTAAACAAAAAATGCATAAATCCAATTTAGTAGAAAATAATTTTATTCAATTTCCTTCTCTGCCTCCACTTGCTCTGTTTTGGCTTTCAGCACATCGGTTGCTTTTTCTATGTTATCTTCCTTCAAGTCATCAGATTTAGCAATCTCAGTGGCTTTATCTGATTTATCTTCTCCACTGTTCCTTCGTTTTCCATCTCTAGCCCTGCCAGATCGCCTCTCGGAATACCGACTAACTTTGCGAGCAGTGTTCGGGCGTTCCTCTTTTTTCAAGCTCTCAGTATCCGAAGTTGGATTGCTTTTGATGGGATCAGTACTTGGTTGGCCATCTTCAGGCAAACGTAATCTAGTTCTGCCCGGCTGGTAAATAGCAATTGATGGGCGATCCTTAGAAGAAATGAAAGTTTTATTTGAATTTCAAATTAATCTACATAATTGCTTACCTTATTTCGAATGCGTCTATCGATTCGTTCCTCGCCCTTAAACTCGTTGGCATATCCACCACTTGAGCTCGAATTGCGTTGCGAACGTTCAGTTCTCTCAGCGACCTCATCGTCCTTCTCTGGCGATGGGGTCTTTAGAGTCCTATCCTGCAGTGATATTTTCTCTAGCTTTTCCTTTACCTCGTCCATATCGACTGCGGTGTCAACAGACTTTTCAGCATCTTTAGCTGCTGCCTCCTGCATATGCTTCGGTACGAACTCCTTGACTTTCGATAAATCCGTCATAAAGTTCAACGTTGCGTTGTCATCTCTTTGGGATGGTTTTTCTGTGATGTTCTGCGAGTTTTTAGGACGATTTCTTTCCCTGCGTTCACTGTATTTCTTGACTTCCTTTCGTTTGCTATCACCCTCTGGTGGTTTGGGCGTATTTACAGATTTCTCCGGTTCCTTTGAGGATTGTTGGCTGGAGGCTAGAATCGATTTTTGCTCATTTTCTGCAGCACGGTCTTTTTCCTTGTCGCGACGGCGCTGTTCATGTTCTTCGCGGCGACGTTGATCTCGTTCAGCTCGACGCTTGGCTCGAGAGTTTTTCTTTTCTTCGGGAATATCCGTAGCGGTTTCAGGCTTTGCCTTTCCTTCTTTAGACGGAGCACCCTCCTCTTTAATGGCAGTTGGAATGCCTTTGGATACTCTATTCCGTCGCTTTTGTTTCTCTTCCTCGCGCTTGCGACGATTATCTTCAGTTCGTTTCTTCTGCTCCTCGCGACGCTCCATTTTTTTGTTCATAAGGAATTGGAGCAGTGGAGTGGTACTTACCTTTTTGTCATCCTTAGGCTGTAGTGAAAACTCTAATTTGCACTCACTCTTACAGGCTTCACGATCCTCTTCCAGTTTCTGCAGGAAACTAATATAATGTTGTTCACTCTCGATACTGTTGACTTTGGGATCAGTTTTGCGTGCCTTGTTTTTCGGCAAGCCTTGGAATGGAGCAAATTCCACAACTGCAGGATATTCTTCGCCCTTTGTATCGACAAAGACATAACCATCAAAACGGTCCCGAAACAGGAACACATCCTCATGGTTTCGAAAAGTTATGTAGGCGCGGCAGGTGGCATCGAATCCAAGGGACCAGTCCGCTGCGGCGTAGTAATAGAAGTCATGGTCGGGCAGGGGATCTATTTGTTTGAGAAACTCCTCTTCGGTCATTGTAGGTGGAAGGCGACGAATAATAACCTGGAATTTCGGAAGGGTTCTAAGAAAAGATTCTGTATGTGAAAAATCCTTCATTTCTTACCTTCGTTAGGGGTTTTGGCTTGTCCTTCTTCTGATGACGGTCACGCGAGTTACGCGATTTCGTTTGTTCGTTTGACTTGCCCGCCGGTTTGTCGTCCTTCGTCATTTTAAATTGTTTTGGTGAAAGTTCTCGCCAGTAATTTATTTGTTTGTTATTTTGCGAAACTGTGCTGATTAGACTACAGGGCGGAGTACGGTACGGACGTGTTTTCTGCAAAGTGTCACTTTCACTTGGCTTTTGACAACTATTTTGACAGCTGGTCAGTGTTCACAGGCGTAAATTTTGTTATGAACATTTCATACAAGAAAAAGAAGTTGCCTAAAAAGAGCTACACGAATTTTTCGGTCAGTCCTGGTTGCTTTTAAAATACAATTTTTTGGTGTGTGAGAAAAAATCCAATGCCACTTCGACTTCGTAGCATTTTCCTCTTCAATCATTATCTGTCTGTCAAAAATTCTGACTTCAAAATAAAAGGCGGAATAATGAACACCAATATGTCAGAAACTACAGGGTGTATTTCAACTCAAACTCAACTAACAACTTCGTACGACTGGTCAAAACCAAATCAGCTTGTTTTGGATAGATAGGTACGCCGAATGCATAACTTCTCGACAAAGTCAAAAAAGTATGCAGCAGCGTAAATTACGTATATACTGCGCCACCATCCCGAATGCGAATCCTCTGCGGTTACATATTTATTTCTTTATTTAGCAACTCCATCAGAATAACAAAACATAACCCAACTTCGCTCTTACTCGGTAGCAATTTTCGCCGCCGCAGTTCTCGTAGGCGATGAAATTAAACCAAGAAGTTGGCAATCAGCCTCCAATATTGTCAAATCTTTGCTTGAGCCCAAGAACTTCGTTGATAGCTCCAAATCCTTGACCCTCAAACGAACTCTAGATCCCTTCACATAGTCACTGAAAACAAAGCGAACAATTCAACGATCCCATTTCATGTCAAATTAACACAACAACCTTCCATTCCTTGACGGCCTAGAGCAGACACAATGGAATTTCCATCCAAAATCAATGTACAAGTCATCGCCGACAACGTGGAAGATTTTTCCGCTGACAACTTTTCCCTCTGGATCTCCTAGCTGGTACAAGAGATAACCATCATTAATTCAGTAAGTTTAATTTGTATTTCATTAAATAAAACTTACATCTATCAGTTTTGAGTTTCGTAACAGGGAAGCGAATGTTTGATTGTCCAATGGCTTTGGTTCGACGGCAGGTGATGTGTGCCTCTCGAAAGCACTAGCGAATCCTCCCTTTTTCTGCGAGTTATCTTCGATGATTGGTGTGCAAAGTGTTCTCGAACATTGTAAATGAACTCTATGAACTGTTTGCGATATATTTCTAATATATGTTTTGTTAATTTTATGCAGAAAAGACATTTTTTAGAAGAAACGATATAAATTAAGCAAGAAAGGAGTTTTTTTTGGAAAAGTCAAAATGAAATGACAATTGACTGTCATAATCTATGGGTGCGTTCGTTAAGAAAAGATTTATAGCTGTGTAAAGGTAAGTGCATTGATAGGCATTAGTAGGTTGGTACTTTGATTAGGTAGGTAGCTTATTATTTGAATTTATTTATTTTGCTGTTAAATGTTTTATAGATTCTAAAGTTTTAAGTATAAAATACATCGTGCGGAATTTGTTGTCATCAGGATCAACGGAAGGCCTATTTTATTAGCAATTGTAATAGGTACGTAGTGGAGATATAGAGGGCGTTGGGAGCTGAATAGTGACAGGAAGAATGATATGGATGGGATTTTGGATAGGAACGGACTGAGACGGGGAAAGAGTGTTGTGTGCGAGGAACGTGGCACGCTTGCTTCGCTCGACTCTGCTCGCCGGAATGGTGAGGATTCTTGTCCTCCCACAACAACTTTACCTACTACAAAACATTTATCGTGCCGACTTTAACTTTTCTTCTTTTTCAGATTATTCGCAGACGGACGTTTCCACACTGAGAGGGCGCTGTAGGTGATTGTCAGCGCGGCCTATATCCCACCCTACCTGGAAGTTCGGTGGCCATAGTTGAACTTCCCCAACTATGATGACGTCTCCACCGTTCAAGCCATTGATGAAAGCAGTTACTTACCCTTCCGCACCCCCTGAAAGTTAAATTTAGTGACCCATCACGTGTCTATGCACATGATACAAACGCTTTGGATTCATTTTCAGCGTGGATAAGCACATTTATTTAAGTGAGATTTGATTTTAATTATTATTATCATTGAAATTATAATTAATTGGCAACCGCGATTTAAAAAATATATAAAAAAAGTAAATTACAAAACTATATATAAATAAAAGACTAGAAATAAACGAATCGACATTGACTATTACTTAAAAACGTTGAAATCTCTTAATCGAATTCCCGCAGGTCATGGTCTGAACAAACTACCTAAGTCCCAACTATTTCCTACCCAGATTGAGCTCAGTTTGGGGGGAGGGTGGGGAGAATTTAGAAGAACACAACAAAAAACCAGTAAGACAATTATCTTCGACTATGCCGAAGCTCAAATACCCGGTACTGTATTATTGTAAAAATAAAAAAAAATATTTTAGTACTAAAAAAATATATATTTGTATGGGAGGTATGGGTAGTTTTTATTCGATCAAGCTCATTTTTTGTAAAAAAATTAAAAATATTATTAAAACAATATGTGCAAAGTTTAAACCTGCTATCTTTATTGTAGCTATTTAAATTTAATTTTTAACATCAAAAAGCTATATAAATCCGATATTTTTGTATGGGAGGTAGTAGTAGTTTTCATCCGATCTTGCTCATCTTCGAACTTAGCCTCAGTTTAGTGGATAAAAGCTTACGTACCAAATTTCAAGTCGATAGCTCTTAAATTACGGCCGTAATCGTGCGGACGGACAGACGGACAGACGGACAGACGGACAGACAGACGGACATCGCTAGATCGACTAAGAAAGTGATGCTGATCAATAATATATATAGTTTGTCATACCTACAACGCCTCCTTATGTGCGTTACAAATGGAATGCCAAAGTGAATATACCCTCACCACAGTGTGGTACCGGGTATAAAAAGGACAAAACGGACCACGGAAATTTGACTTTGGTTTGCCAAAAAAAATTTAAATTTTACTTAAACACTAAATGAAGCATAAGAAATTGAAAACATAAAACTTATCTCACGCCACTTATGGGACATTTACGCACACAAAAAGAATCCAATTTTGACACGTTGGGTTGAAGTATAAGAGTGTGACCTTGGATGACTGCAAATTGCTGGTGCAATACTGGGAGTGGCATTAATTTGGACTCCACTATCCCATAAATGTACACACTCTTGGCGCAATTTTACAACACTGTTTCGTCAAACCTGGGATTTTACTTCGTAGGAAGCAGGAATATTCTTGGGAGGTCCGAAATATCTCGCCGGCACCTTATAGTTTTCCTTTCCTTCCTCATATATCTGGCACTTGACGGAAACCAAAGGCTTGCTGGTCATCCACAATTTTTTTCTTGCATCAATAAAAACAAGTTTGAGATCCTCGCATAAAAGTTTTAAGTTTCAGTAACTTCGAAAAGAATCTTCAAATAAAATCTTCAAATAAAAAGGTTGGCGGTCACGACTCTCTTTGTCTATGACCGCCAGATGACCTTTTATTTTTTTGTTGCACAGTGATATCACCTATGGAACACAAAATTGTTGTTATAAAAAAGACAAAACCAGATAATACAATTAAAGTATTTTATTCAAGTAAAAAAGAAATTAAGTTAAAAAACACATCTGCTTCTTGCAACGCGAAAATACTTGACAGATAGATACAAGAAAAATGCTGAAGGCAACAAAACGTCGTTAATTCAAAAATTGACATTTGTGAAGAGATCTTAAGCGCCATCATGCGTTTGAAATTTTAACTAAACTTATCTTAAGGCGTATACATATTGTATCATTTGTTTCAATACTCCCACTTTTAGTTAAAAGTTTTCTTAAAATATAAAGCAAACTTGGAAATTGGAAATTTAAGCAAAACATTTTTTTTTATAAAATAAATCAAAAATAAAAATTGTTACTGAATTCAAAACAAAATGTTTGCTTAAAACGGTTTGTTGATTGTATTGACATCAACTTTTCTTGGAATGACGTTCATCAGTGAGCAAAAGTATTGGTGTTTGACTTTTGGTAACGGCTTCGTTAAGACATCCGCGAGTTCAGTCGTTGGTACATATTCAAGAATGAAGACCCCATCTTCGAATTGTTCCCGTATGAAATGGTAACGCACATTTATGTGTTTTGTGCGTTTGTGATATTCTGGATTCTTTATAAGACGAATCGCACTTTGACAGTCCATGTAGAATATTGGATCCTCAATCTTCTCTTGCAACAAATCCGTCAGAAGACTTTTCAGCCACACTAGCTCCTTGATGGCATGTGTAGCTGCCATGTATTCGGACTCCGTTGTTGACAATGCCACCGTTCGTTGACGCTCCGATCCCCAGCTAATGACACAGCCACCAAATAAGAATAAATATCCAGAAGTCGATCTTGCAGTCTTTTTACAACCGGCATAGTCTGCATCGCTGTACCCTTTCAAAAACAAATCATTGTCGCCTTTATAGCTCAATCCCAGGCTAGTTGTTCCTTTGATATATCTTAGAATCCGTTTTAGTGCTGTAACGTGCGCTTCTGCAGGATTCTCCATATATCTACTGACGTTTCCAACTGCAAAACTTATATCTGGGCGTGTCCCAACAGCCAGATACAATAAACTACCAACTGCTTCACGGTATGGAAAAATAGTTTTCTTGTCGGCATCGAAATCACTTAAGTTCTGTGAATTGTCCAAAGGTGTTGCAACTGGGTTGCAGTTTTCCATTTTAAAACGATGAAGTATTTTCTCTGCGTACGCTTGCTGGTTGATATGAATTGAACCATCCATTTGCTGATCAATTTGAAGTCCCAGAAAACATTTGGCCTCAAAAACTTTGATTTCGAACTCCTTTCGTAAATGCTCAATTACCCGATGAATGGCTGTTTCTCCTTCTGCTGCAATCAACCCGTCGTCAACATATATGGCTAAAAGCATTATCCCATCAGCACCATGATGAACAAAAACGCAAGGATCCGAGGAACTTGCTGTGAATTCAAATTTGGATATAAAAGCGGTGAATTTTTTGTTCCAGCAACGAGAAGCCTGCTTCAAACCATATAGGCTTTTATTCAGTTTGCACACTTTTCCACTGCAATCATCGAACCCCATCGGCTGTCGCATAAATACGTCTTCAGTCAAATCTCCATTAAGGAATGCAGTCTTCACATCAAACTGCCTTAACAACATACGCTTCGAAGCTGCCAGTGCAAGTATGGCACGTATAGATGTAAATTTCACCACAGGACTGAATGTTTCTTGATAATCTATACCGAACTGTTGTGTAAAACCTCGAACAACCAATCGTGCTTTGAAGCGCTCGATACTGCCATCTGTTTTTTGTTTTAACCTATACACCCAACGATTATCAATTACCTTATGGTCCTTTGGTGTTTCAACCAATGTCCAAGTGTTATTTTTTAAAAGTGACTCGATTTCTTCACCCATCGCCTTCTCCCACTGTTTGTGATCTTGTGATGCAATCGCTTCTTCATATGATTTCGGTTCTTCGTAGACTGCCATTAAAGCTGACGCTTGATTAGCTGTTTCGTCGAAAGATAAACGTCGACGTGGAGGCGATACGACTCGATCTCGCAAACGATTTTTCACGATATTTTTGTTGTCCAGACTACAAACAGCACCACCATATATTTGATCCATTGGTGTTCTCGGCGAATCCAATTCATGTTCATCTGCCTCATAGTCATCTGACTCCATAAAATGTTCATCGTCTACCTCATCAGTGTTTTGTGCAACGTCACCAGTATCAACAACAGCCATAGCTTCTTCCACAAGAAAAACTACATCACGTGCCACTTGTATGCAATTAGTTTCGGGATTCCATACTCTATACGCCTTCGAGTCGTTGTCGTACCCAACAAAAATACACTTGACAGCTTTTCTGTCCAGTTTTTGCCGCTTCTCTTTCGGGATGTGTATGAAAACTTCAGATCCAAAAATGCGAAGATGTTCAACTTTCGATTGCCTATTGAACCACAGCTCGTACGGTGACTTATCAGCTACTGTACTTGTTCCAGCACGGTTTAAAGTATGAACTGCTGTGTTTACGGCTTCTGCCCAGAACTTCTTTTCCATTTTCTTTGCATGAAGCATGGTTCTCGCTGATTCCACAATCGTTCGCATTTCTCTCTCTGCGCACCCATTTTGTTGAGGTGTGTATGGCACTGTACGTTGATGGTGAATACCCATGTCATTGAAAAACGATCGCAGTTCATCATTGACAAATTCGCTACCATTGTCAGATCTGAAAACACGAATATTATGGCCTTGTTCCTTTTGCGCTACTTTCACAAATTTCTTGATATTAATTGCTACTTCTGATTTGTGCTTCAAGAAATACACACGACGGAAATGGGAAAAATCATCTTTTAGCAACAAAAAATACCTTGAACCACCAAGAGAGTTTTCTTCCATCGGTCCACACACATCTGCATGAATAATTTGCCCACATGTTTTAGACACCTCTTCACGACTCTTAAAACTGCCACGATGGTGTTTTCCGTAGACGCATGCTTCACATGTAAACTCTTCGTTGATGAAAACAATACCTTTCCGTTGTAGGAACTTTCTAATGTATGACACGTGTTGATGACCTAACCGTTCATGCCAAACGCGAAGTGATTCCTTTTTCGTAACCACATTTGCAAAACCTTCATCTTCTGTTGCCTCAACCACTTTAAAAAACATTCTAAACAACTTCTCATGTCGGGCTCCCACTGCAACAATTTCATCCCCATCCAACAGCTCACAGGATTTACTATCCGACCGAAAAAAATACCCACGATCCATAGCCTTTCCTGCTGAAAATAAATTCAGATGAATTTCCGGAATATATAACACATCGGTAATATGCTTCCGAATCCATTCGCTGCCGTTGAACGCAAGAATTTGAATGTCGCCTTTTCCTTGAGCTACGATCTTCTTACCGTTCCCGATAGTAACGTTCATCGATGTCTCTTTGTAATTTTGGAACCACTCACGACGATGGCTCATGTGGTCGCTTGCGCCTGAATCCAAAACCCACACATTATCCTTGTCAGCAGGAGAAAACGAGACGTGACTAATAAAAGCACCAGTCGATTTTGTTTTGGCTTCGTTGTGCTTACGTGGACAGTCACGCTTCCAGTGTCCCTTTTCACCACAAGAAAAACATGCGCCTTTCGGTTTTCCATGTTTCTTGTTGCTACTCTCTTTGGCTTTGTTTGACGAATTGCCTTTTTTCGAGAAATGCCGCTTCATAACCAACGCTTCTACGGTCTCCACTTCACCTTGTGCTTTCAATCGAAGTTCCTCTGCCATTAGCCTTGCACGCAAATTGCACATCGTCTGCTCAGCCGCACTCGTTGATTCCCAAGCACTATGGAAATGATTGTACTCAGCTGGTAGTGACATCAGTACTTTTGTCATTACCATTGAATCGGAGATGACTTCTTGTTGATCCTTCATCTGCTGCACGATTTCCATTAGCTTTGACAAGAATGTAGCTATATCGTCACACGAATCCTTTGCGAAGCTATAGTACCTTTGTTGCAAAAACAAAATGTTTGACTTTGAAGCCTGTTCATAAGTGCCCTTGAGTGTACTCCACATTTTACTTGCCGTATCACAGTTCATTATCTGTAACAGGGGCTGCTTGTTACAAGCACCAGAAATTGCACGTCGTGCCCTCGCATCAGCCTTCTTCCAAACAGCAACTGCTGCAGTATCACCCTCCGGAGCAATTGAAGACCCATCCACGACGTCCCACAACTCACCTGCTTCTAAAAACTGCCTCATGAGGAATTTCCAAGTCAGCCAATTAGAACCTCCTTCCAAACGGTCAATAGTAAAACGTTCTCCGTCCATGATTCGATTCGATTAGTTTGGCAAAATAATCTAAGTGCAACTCAAAACTTTTAATATTTACTTTACTTTTACTTTCTGGTATGGTCTGGGCCCATAACCTGTTGTTATAAAAAAGACAAAACCAGATAATACAATTAAAGTATTTTATTCAAGTAAAAAAGGAATTAAGTTAAAAAACACATCTGCTTCTTGCAACGCGAAAATACTTGACAGATAGATACAAGAAAAATGCTGAAGGCAACAAAACGTCGTTAATTCAAAAATTGACATTTGTGAAGAGATCTTAAGCGCCATCATGCGTTTGAAATTTTAACTAAACTTATCTTAAGGCGTATACATATTGTATCATTTGTTTCAATAAAAATTCTAATAAACTACCTAATATTAATAAAATGTATAGCCTAAACTCACCACACAAAAACTGGACACTAAATTAAAATTAATTTGCCTTTTGAGGACTTATAACTTTAAGAGCACTTTTCGCTCACTTAAAATTAAAATTTGCAAAAAAAAAATAAAATTTAAATTTCAAAAAATTGGACCGAACTCTTCTTTGTTCGCACCACAAATGGTTCAACAAAGGAACAGACTCTTGGCTTCAACAGTCAATAATGCCCCATAGATCTAACACTGAATCTTTCCTTATCCAACCTTCCACCGTTTCTGGAGTAGCCGCCAGAGATCATGCTACCTTCTTCATCCCATCTCAACGTCCTGCTCTTTAAATTTTCAGATGCACTCAACCAACATTGCATCTGTGAACCTACCCAACATTGCATCCACGAACCTACCCAGCAGTGCACCCGCCTGAACTCGACCGGTTCAACAAAATTCGACCATTCAGGTAGGTACGTTTTGATTATTTGACGTTTGACAGAAAAACAAAACAAACTGCACGAGGAAGACAAACTAATGGACGATGAATTTCTCAGGGTAAGTATTTCTTTATTATTGTAACTTTTCAATGGATTCTAATTCTTGTTTTAATATTATATTTTCATATTATCTTCGTGGACATTGGGAGTTTCGGCAACGTAATAGTTATAGTGCATTTTCATCGGACAATGCGTTTGTATGTACAGTGTGCCGGCATAATTAGGAGGTAAGTAGGTAGGTATATCGTATATGTATGTATGTATGTATTATTATCTATGGCTATCGACTGCTACTAGTAATTTTCTTTTCTTACAGGTAGAATACGAACTTTCGCAAATACCTATACCATGGACAAGAATATAACTATCAGCTGGTGGTGTAACTGAGTGTCCCAGATGACCGCGGGTACATATAGGCGAGTGGAAGTGTGTTGTTTGTTTTGCTTTCCATCCACAGAAGCACATAAACACTAGTTCTGCGTTACCATACTATGTGACTGGGTAAGTACAAACATTTTGATTTTGTAATTCGAATTACCGAAAAATTTGTATTTGTCATTTTAGACTTCCGACTACAGAGGGACAGGCGACAACAGAACAGTGTGTTCACTGTGTAAATGAAGGTAAGTCGGTTTAGTTTCGTCGGTTTGTTTTTTTGTTTTGACTAATGTATTCTTACTTATTACAGATTTTGGATAAATGCTTAGCGCAGGTGACTGTAACAAATCTCTGGATTTGGTGGAGATTTGACGACAACAGGGACAGAGAAGAAGTCAACCTAGGGTTGTTTGTGTGTTAAACGTGGTGAAGAACCCCACGCTCTGTAAGCCGGGCATTATCTTAGGTAAGTGCATAGTGCAGTAGCAAAGTAGTATTAGGATAACATTTAAGCTTGATACAGTAATACTTAACCTAGGAATAAATTAACATGAAAATAAATTAACATAGAAATAATTTAACATAAATTATATAGATTAATAAATAATTAAATACGTAAGTGACAAACATAATAAATAAATAAATAAATTAAAAGAATATAGCTATATAGTTAATAATAGGACAGCAAATCAATAAATAACATGTATATCGAAGTAAGAGTGAACATGAACGTGTTAAAATAAGTTAAAGGACATTAGATATAAGTAATAAATAACATAAATGACTACATATATAGAAACATACACTAATAAATAATATATAAATTATAATACATGCACAAATAAATAAATAAAATATATCTATACTTAAATACTAACTTATGACCTAATTTGACTAATTTATTGCACTAAATAATTAAAATTTTAATAAATAACATAGAATATGAATAAAGATGTGTGTGTGAATACATTTAATAACAAGAAAAGTTACAAATACATATATATATATCTTATTATTCACACTTATGATACATAATTGATAAGGACATACTTAGCAGCTTATTGTTTTAAATCCTTTCCGTGGAATATTCCTACTTTTTTGCCTGCTAAGTTTTCTAACTCGTACATGTTATTGCCGATCGGTCTAATTACTCTACACTTAACATATTTTGGACAAAGTTTCGCGGCGAGGTATTTGGAAGTGTCACTTAAGACGAAGTTTCTTCGAAATACCTCTTGTCCAGGTAGAAAATTTATATTTCGTGTTCGTGTGTTGTAGGTTTTAGCGCTCTTTTCGTTTGCCTTCATTATATTTTGCTTAATTTTATCGCGTAAGCACTGCAATCGCGTTTGTCGGGAGAGAGTTAGTAGTTCTCCATCCTCTACGGCATTGAGTTTCTGTGCCAGTTCATAGTTGCTGCCGTGGGTCATCATATTCGTCCCGAAAAGGGCAAAATATGGCGACACCGCGGTAGATGCATGAACAGAACTACGTAGTACACAGGCAATGTCACTTAGATGACCATCCCAGTCGCGTTGGTCATCTTTGAGGTACGAACGGATGGCTGCGAGGAGAGTTCTATTAACTCTCTCCGACGCGTTTGATTGGGGGGCATAATTTGCTGTTTTGAAATGACGTATGCCATACGTTTTCAGAAGATCTTGAAAATCTTTTGCTAAAAATTGTTTTCCATTGTCGGAGTGTACGACTTGTGGTACACCAAACATATTGAACACATCATTACGTAGATACTCGACAACATTAATGGTACTGGCACTTCTTAACGCTTTCAACAGAACGAATTTAGACAGGTGGTCAAGCACGACGAATACGTAACAGTTCCCAGACTTGGATCTGGGATATGGACCCAAGAAGTCAATATAAATTTTCTGGAATGGACGATCGGTACAATAACTGTTAGAAATCGGAGGACGAAGCACTTGGTTAGACGGTTTGCACTGTTTACATATAGAACAGTTAGACACATAACGTCTGATCTGGACAGTCATATTTGGCCAGTAAAAGTATTGGCGAATTCGTTGCAGCGTTCTCGCAATACCACCGTGAGACGCCTGAGGAGGATCATGTGCCCGAGAAATAATATCCTCAGTTAACGCTGATGGGATCCACAGCCTCCAGGTATGTTCTGCCGTTTCGTCCCCGGCGGGTAGCAGAGAACGCATATAAACAAAATTCTCCTCTACTTTCAGGTCTGGCAGCTCATCTTGATGTTCTGTGATAGTGGTTATCAGATCCTTGTATTCATCAGAGGTAAACTCTTCAGAATCAAGATCCACCCAAGGAGCGATGTCTTGAATTTCGAGAACATCCAGATGAACACGGGACAACGTATCGGGGACCACATTCAACGACCCTTTCCTATGTTCCACATCGAAAGTAAAAGCTTGCAGCTTGAGGCTCCAACGCGCAAGTCTCCCACTCAAGTCTTTGAGACTCATGAGCCATCGCAAGCTGGAGTGGTCGGTAATTATGGTAAAATCCATACCCTCGACGTACGGTCTAAATTTATGTACAGCCGTGACAGCTGCCAAACACTCCTTCTCTGTGACGCTGTAATTTTTCTGGCATGCGTTCATCTTTTGAGAGAAGTAGGATATCGGCGATTCTTCGTTGCTGTCGTTACGCTGGAACAAGACAGCTCCGATTCCGGACTCCGAGGCATCACATTGGATGAAAAAGCGTCTGGAGAAATCCGGGTGAGTTAACACTGGTGCAGTTGTTAGTGCAGTCTTAAGTTTATTAAATGCCTCAATGGCTTCACTGGTCATATCAAATTTACCCAGCTTCTTTTTCAGTGTATCCGTAATTGGGGCAGTTAAGGTGGAAAAGTCCTTGATGAAGCGCCTGTACCACCCTGCTAGACCAAGAAGCCTGCGCACTTGCCTTGGAGTTTTGGGGACTGGAAAATCCACAATCGCCTCGATTTTGGATGGATCCGTTTTCAACATCCCACCACCAACTATGAACCCCAAATACTTCAACTCTTTGAAGCAAAATTTGGATTTGCTCAAGTTGATGGTGAGATTTGCTTTTCGGAGGCACTGTGCAACTTCGTCCAGCAGGGCTACATGTGTCTCAAAATCGGGAGCGATGATGAGCAAGTCATCAAGATAAACGAAGACACGGTCCTTTAATCGTGAGGGGATCACCTTGTCCATTAAACGGCACATCCTTTGGGCTGCATTACACAACCCAAAGGGCATGACCGTGAATTGGTATAAGGGTCTCCCCGGTACCTACCTTTTTCCCTACTCCGTGCCTCCAGCGGTATTTGCCAAAATGCGTCTTTGAGATCGACGCTGCTAATGAAATACGTATCCTGTAGACGACTGAGTAGCCCGTCGATATGGGGGAGAGGATAGGCGTCTTTTTTCGTCAAGGCGTTCACCTTTCGGGAGTCGAGACACAGACGATTTTTGCCTGGTTTCCGAATCAAGACTACCGGTGAACACCAAGCGCTCTCACTCTCCTCAATAACGCCAAGGCTAATCATACGGTCGATCTCGTCGTACAGGAGGGCTTGTATCGCTGGGGACACGGGGTAGTGACGTTGCTTAACTGGGACCGCGTCTCCGGTATCGATAACGTGCTCCTCCACCGATGTTTTACCGAGCCCATGTTTGGTAAAGCATAAGAATTTCTGCTTCACTGCCTCCAATTCGGATTCCTGTTTAAATGACAGCTGATGCGTATCGGCGTCTGGAGTTCCGGCAATCGTCATCGAACTAACAATATTCGGTGCTATTTCAAAAGCCCTCCAAAAGTCTACACCTAAATATAGCTCTTGTTCTAGACTCGGGACTAGATATAATGTTATGATCTTCGTTTCATCTTTGTAAGTCACGGATGCTCGAATTTTACCCACAATTGATTGGCATTTGCCATCAGCCGTTTTAACATCTGACTTGAATGGAAAGATGGGTATGTCCAATGACTTCACAAAAGTTAAACAATCTTTCCCTAAAAAACTAACACTAGCACCGCTATCCAGGAGACCGAAAACACTGTTGCCAGCCAATTCAACTTTGGCGTATGGTCTTGGATCAGTGGAAGTATCTATTATGGTAGACGCTATGCTCTTTCTAATTTCTTTGCGTATTTTGTATCGGTTTCTAGCTTTTAAAATACTTTTAGATGTATAAACCTTATTATTATTAAATATTCTACCTCTAGCTATATAATATTCCTTAATCCTAACATGCAATGGTTTAATGACAAATCTCTTCTTACTATCATTTAATTCGGTTTCTCTATCTCTTTTTAATATTTTAATTTCTTTATTTTGTATTTCAGGTATATCATTTTCTTTTTCTAATGGGGGAACTGGTTCTCCACTGTCTCGGAGGTCTGTGTTGAACGCGACTCCCCCGATTGCATCACGTTCATTGGTCGGTTTTCCGGATTGCAACGCTTGCACTTGGGAGTTATGACTCCTTCCTGGCCGCACCGATAGCAAAATATATTCCGCGTTTGAGATGGACATTCTACAAAGGAATGACCTTCAACACGGCAGTTCCAGCAGATCCATGACTTTGGATCCACATATTTACGTTGTGGCTTGGGACGTGTGCCACTATATTGCATTGCAGCTACATACTCTTCGGGCTGGTAGCAATCATCATATTCCAGCTCATTCGCGGAATATTTTGGCTGAGACCTATGAGACCTGGGGGCTTCTCTGTTAGGGAAAGCATTTTCTGCTTCCTTGCAGGAGCTCCTCAAATGATCTACAGTAAATATGCTCATGGGGAACACTAACTTTCCTATCCTATCATTCAAATTACGCTTTAATATGCGCACTAATTCCCCATCTGGTATCTCCATTCGGAGCTGCGATTTCAATTTATAAATTGCGGAAAAGAAATCGTCACTTGACTCCCAGGCACCTTGCCTACGGTCCATGATATCTCTCATGATATCGAAGTCTGACTTTGAGTTACGGAATTGACGCAAGAGAGCCTCTCGTAGTGTTGGCCAATCCGGACGGTAGTTGGTTCTCTGGTACTGCCAATACCATTCGTAGGCGGCACCTGAGAGTAGCAAGTGGAAATCTCTTAAGATTTCCGACCACGAGCAGAGATAGTTATTTTGGAGTGTCTCCAAACGGAAGATGAAGTCTTCAACGTCTAGAGTCTCTGGCTTTCCATCAAAACTAATTCCCCACTTATCTATTTTTATAGGACCTGTAACTCCTGAGTGATGATTAGTCTCGGGATAACGAATTTGTTGGCTCGGATGATGTATGTCAAAGTTACGCCCTATTGGTTGAAATTGTGTTTGATTTTGCTGGTAATTGTTTTGTGATGATCTGCCTCTATTTGAACGACTATTGTTGCTGTTTCGTTGTTGGTTCCCGATGGGAACAAATGATTGAGCAGATAGATTTATCTGAGATTGCTCATTTTGTAATAATGGTTGTGGGGGCGGAGGAAGAGTCTGTTTTGGGATGGTGCCTGTGTTCCAGGAACTATTATTCGGAACACCATGTCCGGGTTGAACAACAGGGCGATTGGATTGAAACTCCTTCAAGATTTCAAGAAAATTAGCTTTCATCTCTTTACGCAGATCTGCAGTTATCTCTTCCCTAAGCGAAATTTGTTGAGACGAAATTGCGTTAATCATAGCTTGATTAACATAATCTTGCAAATTGGGTAAGTTCGTATTTTCGGTTGTAGAACTATTATTTATTTGAGTACTGATTGGATTTTGTTTTGCAGGCACATCAACTAAGGTTCGGGTGCTCTCATTCTGTGCCTCTATAGATGCGGCACCAAATTGGCTGAGTGAACTGAAAGAAGGGGCTGAGATGGATTCGGAAGAAGTAGCAGACTCACTGTTGGCCTGCCTACTCCCGAAATCGGCAGGTAGTTCGTTGGACATTGTAGTTTTTGACTTCGCCGACTTATTGACAGGTGGTGGACTATGCTGTACAAACGACATTGATGCGAAGCTATTTCCTACTGACTGTGTTTGCGAACGGGTAATAACTCTATTATATCTTGAGCTGTTACTTTGACTAACTTTTTGCTTTTTGTACTCCTGTTTAGGTAAACTCATGACATGAAACCAATATAAAACGATAACAATGTCGACGAGCTAAAACAAAACGAAGGTACCTACACGAAGAAATATATAGAACGGGTAAGTGTATTTGTAAATAAAACAACTGCACAACAATTATAATTGAATTGTGCTTCTTATGTACCTATAAAAATCTATAAAAATGAACAAGCTACAAACAAATTAAAACTAATAATAAATAAGAAAAGGACGAAATGGAAATAAATTATATAAAGCTATAAGGACCTATATCTATAAATACGAATGCTTGGTTATTTTTTTAGCAGTTAAATTTTTGATATTTGTTGCTTAAAGTTTGCTAATTTATAATATTTTTCAGATCGGGGGTGCTTCAGGGTTATGCTTTCGATGGTTTCGTTGGTGGCTTTTACGGTAGCTTGAACGGCTTTGACGTCAAGAATTGAAAAGAGACTGCGGACGGACTAAATGTGTAAATTCTCTCTCAATGTGGAACATAAAGACACAAATAAGAGAGGGTAAACCAAGGACACACATCGTTGTATTTCTCTTCATCTCCGCAATTCCAATCTACCTGGAAGGCTTCGCTGGAAGACTTGAGATGATGAGAGTCACAACACACAAAACTAAGAGAACTAAAGACGGAACAATGCAACATGTAAAGACGATTCGACATCTAACAACGGCCACTGAATCCATGTAAGTAAGACAAAACACTAGAAAATGAAAATTGAAATATAAGACAGGATAGTAAAATTCACATAAAGAAAAGATTTAGAAGATAAGAAAAGACAAAACACTAACAGGTTCCAATTATTTTTGCTGTCAACAACAATATACTCATCGCAATTCATTGTGATATGTTGAAGAACTCATTAAATGAAGACTTATGAGTTCATTGTTGTTGGTAGCAGAAACAATTGTGGACGAAGACAACATAAAGGACATAAGACTAGGACAAACAAAATACGTTGGGCGCCATTTGTAATAGGTACGTAGTGGAGATATAGAGGGCGTTGGGAGCTGAATAGTGACAGGAAGAATGATATGGATGGGATTTTGGATAGGAACGGACTGAGACGGGGAAAGAGTGTTGTGTGCGAGGAACGTGGCACGCTTGCTTCGCTCGACTCTGCTCGCCGGAATGGTGAGGATTCTTGGATTACCTACTACAAAACATTTATCGTGCCGACTTTAACTTTTCTTCTTTTTCAGATTATTCGCAGACGGACGTTTCCACACTGAGAGGGCGCTGTAGGTGATTGTCAGCGCGGCCTATATCCCACCCTACCTGGAAGTTCGGTGGCCATAGTTGAACTTCCCCAACTATGATGACGTCTCCACCGTTCAAGCCATTGATGAAAGCAGTTACTTACCCTTCCGCACCCCCTGAAAGTTAAATTTAGTGACCCATCACGTGTCTATGCACATGATACAAACGCTTTGGATTCATTTTCAGCGTGGATAAGCACATTTATTTAAGTGAGATTTGATTTTAATTATTATTATCATTGAAATTATAATTAATTGGCAACCGCGATTTAAAAAATATATAAAAAAAGTAAATTACAAAACTATATATAAATAAAAGACTAGAAATAAACGAATCGACATTGACTATTACTTAAAAACGTTGAAATCTCTTAATCGAATTCCCGCAGGTCATGGTCTGAACAAACTACCTAAGTCCCAACTATTTCCTACCCAGATTGAGCTCAGTTTGGGGGGAGGGTGGGGAGAATTTAGAAGAACACAACAAAAAAAAAGGACAAAACGGACCACGGAAATTTGACTTTGGTTTGCCAAAAAAAATTTAAATTTTACTTAAACACTAAATGAAGCATAAGAAATTGAAAACATAAAACTTATCTCACGCCACTTATGGGACATTTACGCACACAAAAAGAATCCAATTTTGACACGTTGGGTTGAAGTATAAGAGTGTGACCTTGGATGACTGCAAATTGCTGGTGCAATACTGGGAGTGGCATTAATTTGGACTCCACTATCCCATAAATGTACACACTCTTGGCGCAATTTTACAACACTGTTTCGTCAAACCTGGGATTTTACTTCGTAGGAAGCAGGAATATTCTTGGGAGGTCCGAAATATCTCGCCGGCACCTTATAGTTTTCCTTTCCTTCCTCATATATCTGGCACTTGACGGAAACCAAAGGCTTGCTGGTCATCCACAATTTTTTTCTTGCATCAATAAAAACAAGTTTGAGATCCTCGCATAAAAGTTTTAAGTTTCAGTAACTTCGAAAAGAATCTTCAAATAAAATCTTCAAATAAAAAGGTTGGCGGTCACGACTCTCTTTGTCTATGACCGCCAGATGACCTTTTATTTTTTTGTTGCACAGTGATATCACCTATGGAACACAAAATTCTAATAAACTACCTAATATTAATAAAATGTATAGCCTAAACTCACCACACAAAAACTGGACACTAAATTAAAATTAATTTGCCTTTTGAGGACTTATAACTTTAAGAGCACTTTTCGCTCACTTAAAATTAAAATTTGCAAAAAAAAATAAAATTTAAATTTCAAAAAATTGGACCGAACTCTTCTTTGTTCGCACCACAAATGGTTCAACAAAGGAACAGACTCTTGGCTTCAACAGTCAATAATGCCCCATAGATCTAACACTGAATCTTTCCTTATCCAACCTTCCACCGTTTCTGGAGTAGCCGCCAGAGATCATGCTACCTTCTTCATCCCATCTCAACGTCCTGCTCTTTAAATTTTCAGATGCACTCAACCAACATTGCATCTGTGAACCTACCCAACATTGCATCCACGAACCTACCCAGCAGTGCACCCGCCTGAACTCGACCGGTTCAACAAAATTCGACCATTCAGGTAGGTACGTTTTGATTATTTGACGTTTGACAGAAAAACAAAACAAACTGCACGAGGAAGACAAACTAATGGACGATGAATTTCTCAGGGTAAGTATTTCTTTATTATTGTAACTTTTCAATGGATTCTAATTCTTGTTTTAATATTATATTTTCATATTATCTTCGTGGACATTGGGAGTTTCGGCAACGTAATAGTTATAGTGCATTTTCATCGGACAATGCGTTTGTATGTACAGTGTGCCGGCATAATTAGGAGGTAAGTAGGTAGGTATATCGTATATGTATGTATGTATGTATTATTATCTATGGCTATCGACTGCTACTAGTAATTTTCTTTTCTTACAGGTAGAATACGAACTTTCGCAAATACCTATACCATGGACAAGAATATAACTATCAGCTGGTGGTGTAACTGAGTGTCCCAGATGACCGCGGGTACATATAGGCGAGTGGAAGTGTGTTGTTTGTTTTGCTTTCCATCCACAGAAGCACATAAACACTAGTTCTGCGTTACCATACTATGTGACTGGGTAAGTACAAACATTTTGATTTTGTAATTCGAATTACCGAAAAATTTGTATTTGTCATTTTAGACTTCCGACTACAGAGGGACAGGCGACAACAGAACAGTGTGTTCACTGTGTAAATGAAGGTAAGTCGGTTTAGTTTCGTCGGTTTGTTTTTTTGTTTTGACTAATGTATTCTTACTTATTACAGATTTTGGATAAATGCTTAGCGCAGGTGACTGTAACACAATCTATCTCAGTGAAGTAAAGTAAAGTAGAATCTTCAGCACGCAATTGCAACAAATATATAGAGTCTCGAAAGTATCAAACAGTGCGTAGTTGGCGTAGTTGTTGTAATTGCGTGTTAAAGATTCTACTTTACTTTACTTCACTGAGATAGATTGCCAATAAAAAAGGCCTGGAATTTATTAAATTTTCACATTATACTTTGAAACCACGTCTTTATTCTTGGGGATAACCATTCTATATTAGCGGCTACATATTGAAGAGGCGAGTCTATCCTAAAGACCTGGTAGCTAGTGCTATTCTTTAGTTGATTATGTAATTTAGTTATAGTGCCTCAATAAAGTTTTAATAATAATAATAGTAATACATAAAAGAGCATTGGAACAGCAAATAACGAAGAAAGTGAATGACTTAACCATAAAGGCCATTGTATTTATTGTAGGTATATTTAAAAGGCTACAAAATCTTGTCCTTTTTCGATTAATTGAATACCTGCTTAAGAAATGATTTTCCTTAGAAAATTTATGGAACTGTTCTGTTCCCTTATGTGCAGAACAGAGAAAAATAATGCAAAATTATCGCTTGTAGTCAATTACAAATGTCTGGTTGAGACTTTCCCTTGGAAGTGAAAGAATGTTGTGCTTACAAATAGCTGAAATCGATCGGCGCAATCGATAATAATTATTGTCTTGACAATCGCTGATCGACAATTACAATAAGGGCCTTTGATTTCAATCAGTTTTTTTTATGACATTTCTCTAATCGACTAACTTTATAAGGCAGAAATGCTTAGATAACTTTCCAGTCACCACAAATCGACCAATTAGAGATCGTTGTCGATATAGGGAACTACCTACGCATTGAACGCGCGGCAGGTTTTATGGAACTGGCCCTGACTGTTGAATATCTCTAACGTTGACGTACACAACGTCGCACTCTTGCAAGCCCAAACGACACATTTTACTTAAGAACCGTGCCACAGATATAAACATTAATACGACCTAATCGTAATATTTTAGTTGAAGAATGATTTTGTTGTTCAGCAAATCCATGTAGGTACACACACTGCAGCCTTCTGCGATCTGAGGCTCCATCCAGACCAAGAGTTTGGACTACAACATGTACTTGCTAGTTTGGAGCTCACCGTAGACGCATCATCTGAAATAAACTCAGCAAGAAATACTTCCCAAAAAAGTTCCAAATTCTACAAGTAAAAGAACAACCACATTCAATACATAAACATATTTATTTACTTATTATCACCAGCTGTTTGAGGAACCACGCTTACCACGTCATTCTCAACCTTCAGATTGCACTTTTTCAGATGCTTTGCGAATTTCTTGTCGAACTTTGTGTGTTGCTTTTCCGTAAATCCGGGCAATCCCCGCTTCCTAAGGTACATCCTCTGCACCTTTCTCTTGAATTTGTCTAACTTCATGTTGTCACCGTACTTGCGAACAGTGCACAGCATCACCAGAGCCCATTGAAACTCATCCGGCGTGGTGGTGCTTATGGTGGGCTCTTGCTCAGCGTTCACTTCATCTTGCTTTGCTACAGATTTCTCATTCTTCTTCTTTTTCTTCTTGCTTGGTTCATTACTAACTTTTTCCGCCATCTCTGTCGCAGTCTGCAGAATTTCCTTTTCTTCATCTTGCTCTATTGTGTTTTGGATTTCCTTGTCCACTTTGCGCTTCTTTGATTTTTTTACACGCTTCTTTTCGGTCAGCTCGTCTGTCGAGTTCTTCTGCACTTCTTCCTGTGCAGGTTGTTCGTCGGGCGTAGCTGCAGAGGAAGTTTCAACATTGTCAGCCTCCTTTGTGTCGCTATTGACCGGGGAAGCACTTGCTTTTGCGGCTTTCATTTTCTCCAATTCTTTTTCAAGTACACTCCAAACTTCTTCGGCCTGATCTTTGCGCATTCGCAAGCAATTTGCAACGAAATTCTGAAACTTTGCCTTTTTGCGTGGGACGTTGTCTACGCTCTGGAGCTTCTGGAATGTAGCTCTAGCCTGGTTGCTCAAATTGTATTCTTTGGTATCGAGAATCGAACGGATGATATCCATCCAACTTTCTTGTTTCTTTTGTCCAGAATTCTTGGGCTCCTTGGCAACGTAGTCTTTGCCGGAATACTTCTCTGCTTCTGTTATGCAGCGGATATGAGCTACATAGTCCTCACCGTGAAAATCCTTCTGACAGTCCATGCACGATATGTTTTTCGGGGCTCCACGGCACTTGAAGTTGTAGTGCTTTTCTACAGCGGGCTTCTTCACGGATTCACCGCAATGGTTACAGGTGAAAACTACCATTGTTTTATTTTATAATATACACAGTTTTGTATGTAATTTCTTGTATAGGTACTTTGAATGGAAAAATTCGTTTACAAATGCGCGGCGCACGTGTGGTGTACAGACTTCTCCACCGACTGTGAACTGTCAAAATAGAATTAATACCAAAAGTCCTACAGATGGCGCTAGATACAGTAAAAATTATTGCAAAACTAATAATAGATCACAATATAAAATGGCTTCATTTGAGCAATCACAATAATAAAAGTTGGAACATATTAATTTTGGTAACTATATTTTATTTTTGATAATTTTAGCAAACACGGACCGGAGATTTTTCTCTCAAGCAATTTACATTACAAAATTGCAAAAAAAACAAATCGAACAACAGAATGTGAAGATAAAGAGGAAACTTGTGCGAATACAGGAATATCGTGCAAACTTCATAGGCAAATTTACATAGGCAGAAGCAGAATATGAGAAATTAGAGCCAAAGACTAATGCGAAAGATGTAACATAACTTAATATTTTTCCTGTAGGGAATTTTAATGTTGGAACATATGGCGTATTTTTTTGGGAAGTGAGTATAACAAAACCAAAAGTGAGTATAAAAGTTTTGCATGTAAAAGTAAAAGTGAGCTAGCTATAGATTCTCAAAAAAATACGCCTATATTTATTCAGTGATACTTAATTCATCCTTACTCACAAATATTTTTCTGGTGGAAGTTGTTACATGTATTACATTGAGTTCTTCATCTTGGGAATTCGAAATTTTGTTATTTAAACTGTTTATAAACTGGTTTGGTTAATACATTTTGATGGGATAATTAATTATTGTTTGTAATAGTAAAATTTGGAATTTTCTGTTCATAAATGCTTAAAAATTTGTTTGTTCACATTTCATAAATTCGTTACACCGCGTCTCCACGAGCAATATTTCATAGCTTGCCATCTGTCATTTCTCATAGAAAGAAATAACGATAGTATGCAATAAAATGTAGGGTGGACATTTCATATCTTACTATTTCCATAGCCATCACACGAAAACACATGCGTCAGAACAAAAAAGTACACCCCATAGAATACTATCGATAGCAAGCTATGAGCTGAGCAATATACCATTTTTCATAGAATACTATTTGTGGTCTCCACGAGCAATTTTCATAGCATACTATATGGCAAGCTATGAAATATTGCTCGTGGAGACGCGGTGTTAGATCGCTCTGATGTGAATGATCCTTTATGCTGGATTTATGCCCAATTGCACAGTGCAGAGTTCAGTGTAACTTAAGTTTGAGTATAGAATAGACGAACAGATAAGTTAGTGTTACTCATGCATATTTTGCGTTTCACAGTCGATTCACAATAGTCATCTCAAATGGTACAAAAAACTTGGCAGCACTTAGAAAAATTGTTGTTTTGCAAATAATTTATTCGATTTTCCTAATGGTTTGTTAATGACAAAAAACCCCTAACTTTAGCAAGAAAAATAATTAATTTGTTTAATTGAACTCGTAAAGCGAAAAAAAACCAAATGAACTTGTCAAATCGTTGACAGCTGCTGAATAGATTGCCACCTGTCTCGTGTAACACTTGAGTATCCGATATTGGGCACTTAAGTTCTATAATCAAATATGACGCTATGAAACAGAAATCGAATCTTGAATGGAATTTGAGGGAAAATAGATAGGTACCTACAACTACAACCTTTTTCAGAGTCGAGAGCACTTTTGCGAATCTAGATTTTTTCTTAATTCTAATTGTGAATGGAAGACAATTCCCTGCCAAAGTTTGAAAGGCTATATTTCGCTGTCATCTATGAATACCGTTATATTTTGCAAATCAAAAAGTAAAGCGTCCCTTTATTTTGTTTTGTAGGTAATTATTTTTCTTTCCGTATATAAATTATAAACCTAATTTTTTGTGTTTTATTTCACTATTATTTCGTACGGTAAGTGTAAATGTTTTGTTTAATAAATCTCCATTGAATTCTCGAACAATTTTGCCAAATCCTCCCGGCTTTGCTCCCTTGGTGCTAGTTTTGTGATTCTCTCTTGGGGTAGGGTTCCTTTGACTAAAGCTGGAATATCGCCTGTGCTAAAACCCAGTCCCTTTAGCCCATTTTCAATCTTCGCTGTTTGCATAAATTCTCTCACAACATCAGCCAGTATCGTACCAGCATCAGCTAGCTTCGCATTCGAGATATCCTTACCAAGAATCTGTGCTGCTTCTAAATGTCGTTCGGGGCAAGCGGGTGCTGTAAATTCAAACACAGCTGGCGCACTAATTACAACCGACAGACCATGGGGAATAATTGCGTGCTCTTTGCCATAGCCTTCTGGGAGGAATGTTCGTACATTTCCAGAAATTGGATATGAAAGCCCATGACAGAGATGGACACCAGCGTTTCCGAAACCCACACCGGCCATTGTTGATGCTAAGTGCATTTGGGAGCGCGCTTTTATGTTGTCCGGATGATAGATCGCTTCTACGAAGTTATTTCGAATTATTTGCAATGCAAATCTAGCCCAAACATCGGAAATGGGATTTCTTCCTTGATAGGGCGGACGTAGATTTGGACTTTCTGGTGCCGGTCCACGTTCGGTGTAGTCCACAGCGGTGAAGCTCTCCAGAGCATGACAGAATACATCGAAACCAGAGTATGCGGTTACTCGTTCTGGCAGTGAAAGCGTGTGCAGGGGGTCGATGAGACCTTTGGGAGATTTAAAGTGGAATTAGAAGACTTTCAAGTAAGATAGGCATTGTGAAGCTATGTATACAAAATAGAATCAAGGGTACAGTGTAATGTCCACAAGAGAAGTGTTTGTTAGTCGAAATTAAATATAAATATGTCGTCTACTCTTAGCTTAACTTAATTGCCGTGAATCGGTAAGTGCATTGTGCTGTTTTGAGAATTTCGTCGATTTTTCAGTTCAATTGCTATCAAAAATTACACCAAATTTGTTAGAAGAATCTATCGACGACGGCATTAAACTAAAGCTGTATTATATAGATTCATCAAGGAGAACAAATTAGTTGTGGTAACAAGCTTAAAAGACAATAAAGCAGTGTTGAAGTTACACAAATCAATGTAGGAACTTGTTGATGAACAACATCTATCTGGCTACTCTATTTGGAATACGAATAATGTATGTTGTGTACTTATATTTAGTAAGTCCAAAAAGACGAAACCATTTGTGGATCAAGTCAGTCATACAATTATGTCACTAAATGCACAGATCACGATACTTTACTTCATCTTTCGGTTCAGATAAGACACCATCGCCAATGTCCATTGCGATTTGCAAACAATCTCATTAAACATACGAAACTGGGGGAAGGTTTGCGTTCGACCCCCATTAGAACCTATGCTATGCACCATTATATATGACAACTTAAAAACTCACCCAATTGCGGTTTGAGCAACTTGCTCGAAATTCCGGTTTTAGCGTGCAGCTTCTTGTAGTCGAATATTGCCACACCAGTAGTCTCTGAACCAGTTCCCGAAGTTGTTGGTATCGCAATCATTGGCTTTAGTTTCCTTGTAATCTACAAACGCAAAAATGCTTACTGTTAATAAAACTTCAAAAGTAAAACGCCCACTTCCCACCTCCTTGCCATTTCCAATTGGCTTGTTCACATAATCCAAGAACTCTGCCTCCGGATCGCTGGCATACAAATTCGCCGCTTTACAAGTGTCAATAGCCGAGCCACCACCAATCGCAACAAAAGCATCAAAGCTCCGACTCTTTGCAAAATTGGCTGCCTCCCAGAGACTGCCATCAGTTGGTTCCACTCTGGTCTGATCGAAAACTTCAAACTTCACTCCATTTGCGGTCAGCGAGTCAAAGGCGCCCTTTACACTTTGCAATTTGCCCACATTCGGATCTGTAACAACGCAAATGTTTTTCGCTCCTATATTTTTTAGGTCTGCCCCCAATTCACTGGTCACTCCGGGTCCAAAGCGCACCGTCGAAGAAGACATCTGACGAAGGTCAAATCTGTTATCAAATCAGTGCTAAAAAGTCCAAAGTTCAAAGGGGGGGGCTTACCTCAAATGCGTATTCCTTCTTGCGGGCCAGAACATTCGATCCGTAGTGCTGGGAATGGGCCGGGCATTGGCAGCTGTAATTGCAAAACGCTAATAAAAGTGCACTCGAGTTGCAGGTGTTTCACTTACGAGCTGCCAACAATTGTTGACATTAAATTTACAACGTTCTTGCGCGCTTGCATTTTCTAACGATGTGTCTTGTCGTCTGTCTGAAATTCAACTGATTAGATTAAAAATTATTAGAAAGTACATATAGTCGAACTGACACTAGTGTGTCTGTGTCAGCTGTTTTGTGTTACTTGTGCGATTCTCTTAAGAAAATGAAAACGACTCTAATGTCGATTTTCTTTGGGCTTTTACCGTTTTGCTCTCAATCTCAGATTTTTCCTGCCCCAATCGAACATGAAATGAGATCAATTTTTTTTTGCATTTGTGTTGGTGTGTGATTTGACAGTCAGCTGTTTTCAAATTCCAATTTGTGTTTATAAAATTGAATTGTTAATTGTTAGTTTTTTACTTGTACTTGTACAATAACTACTTACTTGTTTTGTTTTGAACTAGAACTTCGTCCTTCCCCATGAAAACAACCCCATACGACGATCCATTCGTCTACATTAATATCCATTTTCATATTTTCAAATTTATTCTACAATAGGTAGGGGAGACTGGGGCACATTTGAACCCTTTTTGCTTTGAGGTCTCATAAAATCCTATTTGTTCAAATTATTAAACTCACTTTAAGAAATGCAAATAAACTTTGATTTGGACAAATAACTACGTAAATTTAGTAAGGGCGTATAATTTATTTCTATTTAAAAACGAAGTAGGTCCTTATGTTCAAAGGAACCCCCCTTCCCCATACGGGGGGCACTTTTGCACGGCAGTAATTGTAATTGCTATTAGCAGCTAATAAGTTACTACATGCTTTGTATTTTTTTAATAAAATAAATTAACTTTATTTTTTTAATAAAGAAAACAAAAACGACTTAGCAAAAGCAAACAGAAATTTTGAAATTACTGAAATAGGTATTTTACAGACTGAAGAAACTTTCTAAAACAAAAATGAGTTATTTTATTAACCGAACATAAATTTTTAAAAAATTAAGACAAAAATTATCACCGCAGCTGTCCTCGATGTTCCCGGAGCGTTAATTGGTGGTGGTACCTTAGCTTTTAATTCAATGCCACTTACCCCTTGTTCAAATGTGCCCCGACTATTTTGTTCAAACCTACCCCAATAAGTCAAGCGACAGAAGAATGTACGCAAATATTTATATTTTTCATATTTGTCAAAAAACGTACCTTTATACGTTTTCAAATGCAGTTGTGCCTTAAAAATATATTTTACACAAAAAGAAAAGCTCACTATAAAATGTGTACACTCTTACAAATAAGAATAATTAAAATATGCAATTTAAGCATAAAACCTCCTCATGCGTCTACTTCCAGGCGACACGACTGCAAAGACATCCGAAAGTCATTGACGACTAAAGAACACGGTATTACCAAGCTTAAATTTTGGTTTATAAGTATGTACTTTGAAATAGTTTTAAAATGTTGTTTTATTAGCAATGTGCAAATGTGTCTCACGTTCAAATGTGCCCCAGTCTCCCCTAACAATAACTAACCTCAAAGTTTGACAAGAGTCACTTGTTTTGGTATTGGTGAAAGTATGTGCGAATCTCTCTCTCGAATCGAGATTCGCAAAAGTGATCTGAATCTTTAAAAAAGCGCTTTTTTTTGCCCAAAGAAAATTGATTTTGACAGACAGCTGATTTCTAGAGAAGAAAAACTGCTCTGAATCTTAAAAAAAGTGCTTTTTTTTGCCCAAAGAAAATCGACATTAATTGATTCTCTTTCGCTTTCAATTTTGATTTTTCAGAATTTTATTTCATATCATGTGCGATTCAGAAGCAAAGGAAACTGATTCGTATAACACATACGATGCAGAGTTTAATGAAATCTGGGAAGATGTTGGGCTAACCATGAAGACCAGAGAACAAGATGAGGAGCTAGAAAAATTGTTCTCGAATCAAATGCGAATAAGAAGTCCTTCCGAAACGAGAGAGAAATAGTAGATAAGATAATGCATTTTTATCGGTGTACATTTGAAAAGTGTAAATGCTACTGTGTAATCAATTTACTTGTCGTATGTGTACAATGATTTAACTGTCGCTAGATGTAACTCTTGTGATATTTTATTTTGCTAGTAGCTACAAAACAAATTTTATAAATCAGTTCCACGGTGTTTTTACAAGTTTTTTATTTTTTTTTTATGTTAATTTAATTTTTTTGGTTAGTTATCATTTTATCTACAATTGTTATTAATAAATTATTTATTTGAGTAAAATCTGTAATGCATTCAATTCCAAATATAGCTTGTAAAGTTTAAAGTTCACTTTAAAAAATTATGTAAAGTGCGATGGGAATCGGGGCTTGAACTCGAGACTAACGAATCAATCTGAGAAACTGATGTTCATGAACTTAAACTCTATAAAGGGATTAATATTTGCTGTAGAATGCACCTACCTATGCAGCAAATTCTCCATCCATGTTTTCTACTTTTCACAACGGTCGGTATGCAATAAAGTCGGATAAAATGTCTATGGATGAGATGAGTTGTTCAGGTTGTAGCTGAGTTGTATGTGTGCGATATGGATATTGCAATTGTTGGCTTGACTGTGTTGAGTTTTTGTCGTCATGCCTGTATAGCTTTCTGTAGATTTTATGAAGGTATTCGACTGATTTCCTCCTCGAAGTGGACTCTAGATTATACTGAAGATATATTAAATTAATGGTACTCGGTTGAACAATAATTAAATCTATAACCTTTATGGTGGGCGTTGACCTTCGTTATGGGTTTATTGTTTCATATTATTTTTTTCATTAATAAATTATAATGAATTGAATGTTGCAGTGCAGCAGCGAAAAACCAATTGGGACACCTTAGAACAAGTCATTTGCTCTTCGCTTATGACTTGGCCATTCTTGGGTCCTCTCAGACTAAACTTCAGCGTGCACTTTTTTATCCATCTCTGTTAAAGTTGAGATGGAGGCACATAGATGTTCACAAATCTGAAGTGATGGTCGTCTGCAGATTGCATGATCAAAGCTCTCTGCATTTTAGTGGAGTTCAACAGGAGAAGAAGTTTCAGTATCTCGGAGTCTTATTTATTTACTGCTCTGAGTAGAGTGATAATGGTAAATCCTTCGGCGGTTTTTCACGTTTAAGGCATGGTCCCAAACTTTTTATGGTATTTGCTGGTGCTTCAATTATCCATGGGGAACAGTAATAAACAAAAAATAAAACAAATAATTATTAATCAAAAGGCGGTTTTCAGGATTTAAAATATAATTTTATTTTGAAATAAAATATAATCGACCGCCCTATCAGGATCGCAGAAAAGCTTTTCCTGAACTGATGGAAGTAGCTCTTGTGATCAACTCTACTGGAGATGGGCCGCCAGGCTTATCAGAGACGTTGCTGAAGGGACAGAGCGAAAACACGGAGAGATAAGTAATTACACCACGCAGTTTCTAAACGGACAAGTGATATTTTAATACATACCCACACAGGATGCAGAAACGAGACCATGTACGGTTACTCCATGGTAGACGACGCTTTTTATACTTTTTTCACTGCGGATTGCGGAAAGACATCACCCAAAATCAGAGATAGGTTATATCTCTCCCAAAAATATCATAGGGAAGATGATCGCAAGTGATTACGACTAGAATCGCGTATGATCCTTCATTGAAACTCTGCTCAAAATAAAGAAGAGAGAAGAAAGACAGAACGCACCATCGAAGAAAATGGTATCCTGAAAATGGCATTGAACAATGAACAAACTTCGCCCTAGAGTACCTACGCCACTGGTTCTTTCTAAGATCCTTACTAAGCCACAGTATGAGCTGTACAGGGTTTTGCTCTTATAAAGATTACAAGTTATGACAATGACATACAACATACAACTTTGTTGGTAGTCATAATCATAATCAATATCAAAAATCATACGCCAATCGGTCACGGCATCGTTATCATGACAGCAGTAAACAACCATCACAAACAAAAACAATAACTATCGATAACTAACCGCAATAAAACAACAAAACCATTAGTGTCTACTGGAAGCCAAATGTTTATTTTTTACTCAAAAAAATTAAATAATTTTTCAAAAAACCTCCGCTTCTTTACATTGTAAATAAAATTAATTTTTTACCAATAGTGTGGTCCTCGTATTATTATATCTGTAACTGTTACACTATTATCTTGTATTTTCGACGTTTCCATACGTACATTTTATTGTATACACAATACACTACTCTTAAGGGCCATGGCACTTAACTACACAATTAAAAAAAAAAAAAAAAACAATATTATTGACAAATAAAAAATAAGAATTAAAAAAAAAACTCGTCCCCGGTCAAGAGTAGTAGTTGCATCAACCGAATTTTCCTTACTCGTTCTCTCAAATAAATGCGTTATGTATATATTTCTCTTTCATTCCATTTTCATGGTAAAGTTCCAAGTTTAAATTATTTGTTTTTCCATTTTGTCTGTTTTTTTTTGTTTACTTTGTATTATTTCTATATGTAAAAAATATAGTATTTATGTATATCTTAAAAATAATTAAAAATTAAAAATGTTCAACAGACGATGACGTTTTTATTGGACTTTAAAAAAAAAAAAATCGGATACTTTTTGTTTTCTTCTTGGGAATGTCTTTCTTACAATTTTTTATTATTGTTTTATGTTTCTATCAGAGAGTGAGGTTATCCATAAATTAAGTACATAATAAATAGAACGCTTTCTCCTTTTGGTTCCGTGTTCACTGTTTTATTTTTTTGTATATATTTTTGAAACCATTTAAGGCTGCCAATTGCAAAAAGCTGCCTTAAAAAAAAAAGAAATTAAATAAAATAAAATAATAATTAAAACACTTCTTATCATACAGCGTCTAAACTAATAAAGAATAATAGTGAAACTCATAAAAATGTTTTCTTGTTGCGTTTAGAACATCATCATCTTAATTTTTTCTCCGCTTAAGCTTTTCATGCTTAGACTTGATTAATAGGCGAATACTTGTGCACTTTCGGTTGTTTGCATGGATTTGGTTTCACAATATCCTCCGAGAGTTTCTGATATACAATGGAATTCTTGGAAGCAAGCAAAGCCATACGATAGCGTTCACCACGTTTCCTCATCATCAATGAAACAACTTTGCCGATGGCCAACAAGAGGACTATCACACAGGTCACAATGATGAGAGCTGGAAGGAAGAATCTGTAGCCATTGTAGTATATGCGGCCACGTTCGATGATGATCTCCTCGGAATCATCGTCGTCGTTATCGTCGTCATCATCATCGTCGTCATCGTCGTCGTCTTTGTCGCCATCGAGGAGAAGTTTATCTGAAAAAGAGAAAAAATATTAGTCTTTGTTTGGTTTGTTTGCGAATAATTGAGCCTCCCAGATCATTGCCTTGGATGGGCAATAAAGTATATTTGTATAATTCTAGCCACTGAAAAGAACTGGATGTTTTAGTTCATAAGTTCGTACATACGATTAGGAAAACCGAAAGAACTTTACGCTTTCGAAGGTGTAAACAATGAATTTTAAACTTCAACCGAAAGCGAGACATTAGGGATAATATCAGACAGAATTTCATGTGTAAAACCCGTTTGCTACACATAGTTAACCCTATGACTTAAAACAAACAATGGGTGAATTACCCATACAAAAGAGTGTCGTCGAGAATCTAAGTGCATCTCATCGAGAACGGCGTTAAACTAACAAAGCTGTCGTAAAATTTGACAGATTCAATGGTTCTACTCTGTCCTAATCGTTTCTGTCGGTTTCCACAATGACTATACATACTGCATAGTCCCCACAACACTTGAAAAGTAATTATGACAAAATTAACTTACTCAGTAGGAACTTGTCCTTAGTCTCCTTAGACAGTTTGACTTCCTTGACATTGAGTCCAATGTCATGTACGACTGGCTTCTTCTCATCGGCTTCGTCTTCCTTCTCCTCGTCGTCGTCATCGTCGTATGAATCGTCCTCATCGCTGTCACCATCCAAATTATCACCATCATCATCTTCATTGACGCTGGTATCCTCAGCTAAATCTTCGGCCAGTTTCTTCTCCTGTTCCAATTTCTCCTCGGCCTTCTTCTCTTCCTTCAACAGCTGTTGTTCCTCCCTCTGTTCTTGCCTGTAGAACAGTTTCTGAATATCAACATCATCACCCTTCAGAATGTCCTTCTTGATTTCCTCCATGGTTTGTTCCTTTGGCTTGAATGCGTCCGTATTGTGTTTGCAGACTTCATGGGCTAACTCATCCCAGCCTGGCACTGGACGGTCATGTTCAGTGAAAGTGGTTGCATCAATATTGGCCATGGTTGGTACCTTGCCAGGAATTATATTCTTCATTGTGGCATATACAATCATTCCCTTCAATTCCTCGTTACACTTGAGCGGGTTCGAACTAATGTCCAATGTGCGAAGGCTCTTGAATGGCTTGATGTCTTCGGTAGAGATCTTTCTGATTTGATTCGACGAGGCATTGAACATGCGCAGAGTTTCGAAGAATTTGTATTGACGGCTCATACCGTTGCTGTTGTCATTCAAGAGCGAATGCAGATCACATTCACTAACATCGAGTTCACGCAACTTGGTCAATGGCATGAATAGGCGAGTTGGCAGCTTTCTAATTGGGTTGCCAGCCAAATTCAATTTTGTGATGTCGTTGTTGCTCATAAAGATCAAATCATCCAATTTGTCGATCAAATTGTTGCTCAAGTCGAGTTCAGTGAGCTTATTGAGGGCAGCAAATGTGTCCCTTCCTAAGTTGTTGATGTTATTCCATGCGAGTCTCAAAGTGGCCAGATGTGGCATGGTGGCGAAAGTCTTATGGCCCAAAGCTCCAATGGCGCAGTTGGACACATCAAGTAGGTATACAGTGAAGAAGCCATTGTAGCTTTGGAATCCGTCAGTTGGCAATTGGCTGAGGCGAGGATTGTCATTCAAACGGATCACATCCAATTCAGAGTTTTTGTAGAACAATAGTGACGAAACTTGATCCAGTTCGTTGATGGACAGATCAATATGACGAAGGTTCTTGAGCTGCAGGAAGGAGTCGGGTTGGATTTTTGTGATGCCATTGCCTTTAAGGTTTAGGTTGGTAAGTTCTCCCATCTTGTCGAACATTCCATGATGGATCTGCTTAATCGCACAGAAACTCAAATCCAGCTGTTGGAGATCACTGGCTCCAAAATTAAGGTCACCAGTGATTTCGTTGTATTTCAAATGCAATATTCCAAGTGCGGTACGGTTGAAGACCCCTGGTGGCAGTGCCTTCAAAGAGTTGTATGAAAGATCAATTTCTTCGATAGTCTCCACTGAGTCGAACACCCGAGCTGGTAGGTCCTTTAGGTTGTTCTGAGCCAAGTTAATGTAAACGATGTTGGAAAGCTGGCTAAAGGAGGCTGGCTTTAGTTCCCTAAGGTTGTTTCGCGATAGATCCAATTCTTCAATGCTGTCAGACTGTTAAAAAAACGTATTAACTAAAATTCTCTCACATATCTAAATCTCCACTTACTTTCAGAAGATAGTTCACATTCGACATAACGCTGAGGTCATTTCCGGAGATGGCCAGCATCCGAAGTTTTTTGTTCTCAGCAAATGTGTTTGGATTGATGATAGTTAGACCCACATTGGTCAAATTTACGGCATACAACTCATCTAGTCCATGGAAGGCATTCTCGTGCATGTACTCAATTGTGCAGTTGGAAATTTTGATTGATGACACATATTTCAAGCCAATTTTCTGGAAGAAATTTGGCCCAAGGAGAATTGGGTATTTGGGACCAACATCGGCAACAATCAAATCAGTAATGCCTGGTCCAAACTTTTGCTTGTCCAAATCAAGCCTGCTGCAGGTGGCGAACAAATAGCTATTGATATTTCTGGCACATACACAATCTCTGGGGCATGGTACATCTGCATTGAACTCGATTTCTCCTTCATTAGGAATGTCATCTTCGTCATCGTATTCCTTGTCGTCATCGTCATCATCATCATCATCATCAGCATCATCATCAACGTCATCATCGTTGTTTTCGGTGGCATTATCGAGCGATTGTTCGGTGTTGAGCTTAAGAGGAATCTGAAATACGTTTTAATTAGTATGGTGTTGGTGAGCTTTTTTTTTTAATGTGTAAGTTTTCAGTAACTTTTTGATTTTTTGTAGATGGATCATGACTGGCTCAATTTCAAATATTTGATAGAAGTACCTAATAGTCGAAGAAGTTAATAGATGAAAAAAATATCTGTTACTGATAGCAAATAGTTTTCACCAGCTATGGCATATCTATAAGGCAGACTAAGGTAAGCTCTGTAAAATTAAGTAAGCTGATCTGTCAGCAACAATAACGCAAACCATACAATATGGGGCAGTAATGTTTATAAATTAAAGTTTGCGTCGTCGACAACTCTTCTGTTATAAAGCTACATAGTCATAATAATTATATTTCAAGTACTTGCTCCTTAATAATTTGTTTTTTTTTCACCATCCGATGCCCTTGTTACAAAGCACTATACATCTTGCCTATTCCGCGAAAAGTTGGAGTAGTACAGATATAGTTGCAGCGGCTACATCAGTTATTTATAAACTAAATTGACTTGCAATTAACAACCTATTTACAGAAATAATTTGCAGAAACTCAATCTTATATAAATCTAACTTCCATCCGGGTTATTTCTTTCTTTTCTTCCAAATGCCAACTTTAGGAACTGCGTTCTTCTCTAACTTAACCTGCTCTGCGAATAAGATCCAGTACGTATACACGGACATGTACTTGCCTTTTCTTCTCCCTTAATCGGTTTCAATTTCGGCACGGCGTCAACTTTCCTTACAACAGCCGCTGGCTTTGCAGTACTTGTGGTAGACAATTTATCTTCCTTTTCAATAGCAACGCTAGCTGCTGTTGTTTTATTCTCAGAACTTCCTTCATCATACGAATAATCATCATAATCGTAGTAATAATCATCGTCATCCTTGTCTGTAGTGTTCGATGATACGTCGTTCAGGTCAATAGTTTCAGGTAACATCTTGTTATACCTGAACAATACAACAAAACGGAAGTATAAAACAATTGATGACCCAAATGTGCGGGGGTGGATACCAAAAAGTAAAAGAATAAACAAAAAATGCATAAATAAACGATATTAATGTGTTGTATAATATTCTCATTAAACTTTACCTGGGATCAGATGCAAGGGGAATCTTTTTAGCTACACCATCATCTTCCAATTTTGGACGGGTTGTTGTAGTGGCATTGATGGGCTTCTTAATTTTTAATGTAGAGAGTTTTACTGATTTTGGTACATCCGATGACACGTCAATAAGATTATCATCAAGTGTGTTGATTGCGGACTCTTCTGTAGTCGATCCCAGACTTGTGGCACATATCGTCGCAACGAGTACCACCAGCCACAACTGGCGACTCATATTTGAACTGAAAGTAGAAAAAGGAACAATAGTTAGACTCATTTAGAATTGTTAGAAGTTTTTGAGAGAACATGGGTTTTTAGAGGGATGGCAGCGCTTAAACTAGGTAAATTTTTAAATTTAAGGGTTTTAATTTTAATTGGGGATAGAATATAAAGAAAAACATAAGTGTACTGTTGTTCTGGTGCTAGCGGCTCAGTGTAGTGTATAGAAATACTGTGAGAGTTTTTCGGTTTTAAAGAACATGTTTCTTTGGCACTGGCCGTTTTTTATGCGCGTATAAATGAGTTAGAAACATAGGGTCGCATCTCCGAAGTATGAAACGATCGCTTTATGCTTGAACAACGTTCCGAAATATTGCAAAATTATTTCCAAAGTTAATGCTGCGTTGCCAAAAAGCCCGACTTTTTAACATTATAATTCCAAATAATTCACTTACTGCTTTCATAGCTAATTGGACGTTTTACTTCTTTCAACAGCAATTCAACAACTACGTCTAGCCAAAATACCATTTAAACTGACTTAAACAGAATGTACTTAGGCAGTTGGTGACGAAATTGTTCCAGAAAATATTGTTTACTTTCACAAAAAAGAAAACAAAACAAACAACTAATTCGATAAGATAATAGCTCAAACGATGAGGCAAGCATTCACGCGAAAATTGAGATCATCATTAGTCATGTTGTAAATACAGTAGAGGATTTATTTGGAAAATTGCTTAAATGCGTTAAAACTCATAATTAGCAAAACGACCCAACAACTGAAAAAATACAGTGCTTATATCTTGGGCGCTGTAGCGCAGTGGTTAGTGTGCTGGACTACTGTTCGAGGGATCACACGTTCGATCCCCGGAAAACACAAATTACATCTTAAGGGTTTTCTACTGCGACACCTCTCGCGAACTGCTGACAAACATACGAGAGTATGACTGTCTGTCCTGAGAAAACTTCTCAATTCAGCCGTTCGGAATCGGCATAAATTGTAGGTCCCTTCCATTTGTCCCAAAAATAGGAACTCACACAAACGAATGGCTGCGAGAAGCTAGGCCTAGGGTGTCTACACGCCTGTTTCGCCACCTATATATTTTTTTTATATCTTGCACTAATTGTTAATGAAGGATACCCGTCTATGCCGGCCACCAGTTTTGTTTTATTATGTACCATCTTTGCATAGAGAATACCTACTACTTGAAAACCAAACAACTTTCCATATATAACAAACAGAACCTAGTTTAAGTCAAATTCATTCGCGGTTGAAGAAAACCGACAGAAACCTACTGCGTCTAACAAAATTCACAGCATCTACTATAAGATGCCAACGATGTGTATCATTTGGTGTAATGTTCATCTTGGGCAAACTCGATGTTCATTTGAAATACATAAAAGCTTTGAAGTAGGTCTTATTAACATAAAACGTGTTGTTTTCTTTTTTTTTTAAACTCACGTCATTATACTTTGGCCAACCTTTTGTTTTCATCTTGATGGTAATATATGTTCGGCCTACTACATAATTTTTATTTTAATGTATGGACTTTTATGTCACATAATAAAAAAACTTTATCGGCAAATAATTTGTTAGAAACGTTGCTAACTAATCTTCTACTTTGAGTGTTAGAATAGGATTAATATTTCAAGGTTAAAAACAGACTACTATTTTAGTAGAAAATAAAACTACATACGTAAGAGACGAATTTTAATGAATTTTTTTTATCGTAAAGTCGTGCCATTTGACCTTTGACGTATGTAGAGCTATTGTAACTAGTTTCTTAGTTTTAACGTACACCATACAAATTATATACAGAGCAATAGGCATATTCTTAAATCCTAGGCTCTACAGATTTAAAGTCAAGAAACACATCACATCCATTTTAAATTTATTTAGTATGTAAGCAAATAAAAAAGCGACATCTAACTAAAATACATTTTAACTTCAGATGATTTATAATGTAATCATAATATTTAGAAAAAAATCTGTATTTCGCTTATGCTTTTTAAAATAAACCAACAGTTCCTATCTTAAAGTTTGCGAAGTTTAATAGGACAAAATAATGTCTTATTTAGGTCAACTGCACACAGTGATTTTTCCGGCACAGTCTGTCAACGAAAAAGTTGTCGGTGTGGTCTGTGTTATTGATATACTTTTGGCGCGCGCTCAAAAAGTATCTCGTGCGATATTGGGCCTTTGAGGTATAATTTCATAATGATATTTAAAACCTTTTTAATAAGACATAAATGCCATCGGAGACATAAGACATCTCATCTGAGGTTTTCGCCAGACTTTCGATTCCATAATATCAAATCATCTTATGATTTCAGGTCATATCAGTTCAGACATTTAACCCTCTTCAAAACTATTATTAAACTGTTCACAGTGTTGTGAACTCTAAATCGGCCAGGTTCAAAGTTTGAAAATATTTGTTTATTACTGGGTTATTTTTAAGAAAAAAGTTCAATGAAAGCGTTTATTCTTTCTGCAATCTTTTAAATTTAACTTTGAAACGAGTCACCAAAACAAAGCCATGTTTTATTTGTATCGACATAAATGAACCTCTGCTGTTGACCTGTCAAAATGGTGAGCGGCACCTGCTTTGATACACAATGAATTAAATATGTATTTTGAGTGACATTTTTTTTCAATTTCAGTCGAATATACATACATGCATATCATGGTCAGCCCTACACTTGTATTGTTGTATGCAAGAATAATTGTGGAAGTTTCCATAAATTTAAAAGTGAAGAAAAAAGAAAGCGTCAACATCTACGACAGCATGTTGAATTGCGGTAATCATAGAGGATTATAACTTGTTCAAGAATATTGACATTAAGCCCATTGAGTTTAGAGATTTTTTTTTTGATTGTTGGCTTTAACAATTGACACTTGTGCGGCTTAGGGCACTTTCACATTAAACGTCATTAGAACGAATATGTATTTGCGCTTTTTGAGTTTTCCTTGAACTTAAAAATGGGTCTGTAGTTCAATTCGCAGGAACTTCTGATTGGAATTGCAAAAATTATCATACATTACGCAAGCATTTCGTTAACTTACTGAGCTTCTCTTCAATTGACATCTCAATACCAAAAACAGAAAAATCAGGTTTTGCCCATCCGACTATATGTAAATAAAAAAGTAGCTGCTGCCACTCATGTCATGCCAATAAACAACTTCACAATCACACAGTCGATTATATTTTTCCACTTGAGAGGTTAGAACAAAGTAAATATTAGATCATACTTTGCATTGTTTTTTTTAACGATTATTGGATATTTAAACAAACCGAAGAAGGTAAAACAAAAATCTCGGAGAATACGTTTTCTTATTTGCATACAGATTAGTTTGAACTGAAATGATATTTCAAATATTTGCAGCTCCTTTGGCACACGTGATTTCTGTTTTAAAAGGTTGATACATACACAGAAATCGAATCATAAGTTTAGTTAGATATTGTGTTTAGGCAATTTAATTCAATTAGCATTCGTAATTGTGTGTTTGTTCTGGTAGGACTTGCGATACTATTGATCAAGTTTGCGAAATTTGTTACGGATTATTTTCGTAGACGTCCGAGTCAAGTCGTATTCATATTGGGCGAATAATTTATTTAACGTCTTAAAAACCAAGCATGTCTGAGTTTTAAACGGTACGGACGGTTTGACACATCTTAATAGAGGGGCAATTGATGGGCCCATACTTCCCAAGCATTTACCAGTACAATTGTCTTGCGAAACAATTCCCTACCCCAACCTCTCCAACATAACCCAAAATTCATTAATAAGGGTCTCTTTATTCTTAATCCGTGTTCTTCAGAAATTCACGAATCTTTTTAATATGTATTATTTAAATATGCTATGGTACGTTTTTAAGTACGTAAGTTCTTCTGCTAAATTGCTGAAGTATAATTGACACCTTGGTCTTGATGTTTGACCTGTTTGAATTTAAGTAATTGTCTTATTATGTCAATGGACTAAGTCCATGTGAATAATAAACTTTAAATGCATCTTCGGTCGAAAATAGCGAAATCTAAGTCCTCCCAGAGATAAAAGAATAAGGCAATGCCTACATTTTGACAGATTAACATTTTCATACTAACAACCAAAGCAGTTAGACTGTTACTGCTACTAATAAAAAAAGAACATAGTATTTAGCTTCGCCTTATTTAAGCGTGAAAAGCGTACATACTATGGGTCTTAGTGATTAAATTGTGCAAACGAAGTCGTTTTTATCCGAAACGCTATATACTTGATTAATTTAAATATACAAATTCGCAAATACGTGGGACGTATATTTCAATTCACTTTCGCTATCCGACAAATCCTATCATAAGAATAAAAAAATTACTGACCTTTACTTCGGTTCAGCTTCACAAAAATTTAACTATTCGATAAACTGTTTGCATATTGCGAGCTTGTTACTGTGAATACATGCTCACGATGAGATAACCATTAATCTCCATGCTGTTGCGTCAGAACTTTCAATGTGTACGGTACGTACTTAATAATTAAATTATAATGAACAGGCAGCTCTATAGTGTTGCGTCAGATTCTCTGGATGTTCCATTCCTCGTCCAAATGTATTACTAAACCAGTAAAGTTACTGTCACCTGTTTTAAGTGTCCACTTACTTTTCAATTATTTATTGCATGCAAATAAAAACAAAACTGCCATTGCTACTGGAAGCAAATTATGACCTCGATAAAACTGACACTTCAAGACAGCTGATTGAGCAAATCCATACAATGCCGAAAAGCGTAGTGGTAATTTAAATGCGAGATCGACAACCTACTCTGAATGTCAAAAGTCAATCAATGATTTTGAGTTTCCTATATACTTTTGGCAAATTTGAATCTTTTTTTGGCACACTCTTAACAGGTAGCATTTGGGTGTGGTTTAAAGGTATATACATGTATATTGTTGCCAAGTTAATCGCAGATTACTATGTGAGCCAACTATATCATATATCTGTTTATAATATAAATCGAATGCACAAAACAATAATTATATCACAACTGGACGAATTTTTGTTTTAGGAAGTGGCAGTGAAAGTAATCAGGCGAATTTGTCTCCTTTTTTTGAAAACCCAGAGAAATGATAATAAATTCTAATTGAGTTCACAAATTGTTCTACCAGAACGCACTAGCTTTAATAAAACTCATACGTTCAGTTTTGAATTCATACACGCCTCTCGATCGATTGAAAGATCTAGAGACGTATTCAAGTGCACAGATTTATTCATTCATTCATTAATTTGTATACCCTCCATAGGAAGATATATTTACTTTGTCATTACTTATGTAACGCCAAGAAGGATTCACCGGAGACCCTATAAAGTATATATATTTTGAATCAGAAACACATTCTGAATCGATTTGTCCGTCTGTCTGTCTGTCTTCAGACTTCAGATTTGTATTAAAAATGGTCCATGTCAGTCAGTAGTTCTGTTACCTCCCATACAAAGCCAATATTTGACCCATATATCTCTGTCTGTTGAAAGCACGATAGCGTCCAAACGAATCGACTTGTTTTTATTCATTTTCTATGGCCTGCTAATCCATTAAGTGGGTCGCAGGTGTAGGTTGCTCAAGTGCACCCTCCATAGCTGTCTATATTCTCCGCTATCGACTCTAAATCATGGGCAATCCCCATACCCCTGCCTCAAGGCACGGATTCCATACCATGTCTTGGGATCCTGGTTGGGCACAAACGTTTAACATGACCAAGACACCGAAACGTGCTGACATTGAGTTCCTCACTTATTTTATACGGGTCACACCAGCAATGCAATGGAGGAATCTCATTTCGGCAATTTGTATACGCGATCTTATTCTTGCGGTTTTGGTAATACCTCATGACCGTAGGGTAAGAGTTCACAGATGCGATCTACTAATTGATCATCCTCGCAAAAAATTCAAGTCACGAATACTAAGAGCAAAATGAAGCCGTTGTTTTGACGGACAGAACTTTAGCTTAAAAAATTCGGTGTCATTAGCAGAAACCTTTATAAGTCCAATCCAAACAGAATTATACAAGGTTTGCCTGAATTTGGGTATTTTTACTTTTTAGTACGTCATATAGTGAATCCGTACAAAAATTATGCCATGTGAATCTTATTTGCATATTTCCCATATGGCTGATGAAATACCGTTAGCTACTGCATAACCGCACAGGTCTTATGAAGCCACAGTGACGGATCGCCTCAAAATCTTTCTCACAATTTAATCTATTCATCAGCAACTCGACTTCAAGGAGCATTGTATGCCTTAAAACTCATCAATAACCTATCAACTTTACTCTAATGTGGGCGTCCCGTTTTCTCCACCATTTAGAGGGTCTTAACAAAAGCGATTTACAGTATTCAAGAGTCAGCAACCTTTCATGGACTAGACTTCGTGAGCGTTTCCTGTAAAACTCGTCCCACCATCATCAATGTTCATGATTGTGGTTTTTGTAGCCAATAGAGAGACTGACTCCCCCATGGCTTTGCGGGAGGCTTTTGCAAAAATCAAATAAAGCACATACAGATGCATTTGTGGAATTTTCTCGCAAGTGTACATCTACAGCAATGGCAGTGGTATGTAACATTGTACTTCAACTGCACTTTTCTTGACACTGTTCGACAAATATACGCGGTTTGTGTTTTGAATGTTCTCACTCAGTAAATCACTGTGCCGAACTCTATGCCGCAGCTCTCTGCGAACAATCTAACGCGATACGTTTACATGAGCGTACAAATGAGTTAATTTTACTTTGTTGTCACGTAAAATCAACCAGCCAGATACGAATATATACGCGATATTTGCGCACAACAGCTTTGACAGGTAAATAGAATGCACTGATTGATTGATGATGGATGAACATGGCATTCGTTGACAAGATGTGTGCGCTATCCCATTTCCTGTTGGTCAGAATAGCTTGAAATATTTGCACAAGACGGCAAGAGAATTTCCATTTGTAGTAATTCTACTCTTAAAAACAAACAACAACAATAATAGAAATGGGAAAGTCATAATGCTCCAGTGTATATGTATTTAAAGTGATGTCATCAAAATGTGCCGTTAAATTTATGTGCGCGGATACCAGATGTAATCGATTCAAAAAGTTAATTACTTTCCAATTTCCATATGAACACCCACTTGAAATGTGGTTTCCCGGGAACGTTGACTGATCGCTCCTGAGACAATGCGCAACTGTGCGAGGAGGTTCAGATGCAGCTTTTGTTTGGCTTATCTATGGAGTAGGTAGCAATCGTTGTGGTATATTGATGGTTTCGACATTTTTACTCGTTAACGTGGTAGTATAACCTCTCCTACGCAGATTGGGTAGTAGAATGAAAATAAGGCTTGTATAGGTTTGGATATTTTAACTTACCAGCGATTGTATACACTCATCGTTACAATCTTATCTTGTCTCACATAAAACTGTTAAGTAAGCCATTTGGAATGAGGTGTTAAATACAAACTTGCATTCGTGATCACGTGAAATTTTAATTTTCATAACATGGTAGGTGATTAATACCAATTAGCATGCATGCACAAAGAAATCGTAGGCCTTTGAGGCTTTCCGCAACACCATTTTCTAAATCGGACAAAACGTCTTTAGGGAAATCTATACCTAAACTCGAAAGTTTATAACCTCATTGACAAGCTCGTGCTATCGTGCATCGTTTCTATTCTCCGCTAGAGTCTACTGACTGACTTATTGGAGATTGATTCTGATGTTATCGTTTTATATAGAATTTTTTGTCTGATGAAATGCGGGTTGTGAAACATGTCAGCTAAAGTCAGCCTATGAGGTGTTAAATTGAATTGCTAAGAAAATTTCAACAAAATGGGAATTCTTTCCATTTCTCAAATGGGAAGATCGGCAGGAGTTTGATTTGGATTGGAAATTAAGCCTTTCCAGTTTAAAAACAGGTTAAGGACTTAATCATTAAAGTTTTTTGTTGTCCCTGGAGACACTAGAATACTAGATAAAGGCAATCATAATGCATGTTGTCATAATGAGGTTCTAATGAGTAGTAGTGGAGTCAATGAATTCCATAAAAAATTACAAATCGGCGCTGTTTAAGTTTGAAATATAGGTTTGTTTTCCCAAGAGAAGTGTGTGAAAATAATACTGTAAATGTCTGAGACACAGTCGATTTTTCGACAAGTCGAGCTCTATAGCGTGCGTATCACAGCATACAATTTTCAGGTGAAGTTTTAAAAATAATTTCAATGCATTTGCTATTATACAAACTTCAAAAAATCCACATCTGTTGTGTTCTATATGAACTTCTGATTAAAAATCTACTACTAAAATCTACTCCAATTATTCTATTACTATGAAATAATAAATTGTTTTCACAAAAAAAATTCACCTCGTAAACGGACAATTCCGAGGACAATTCTTTGTGCAAACAATAAAAACGTTTTCATGAACTTGTCCGTGTGTTGAAAAAGAAAAAAAAATATTACAAGACCACAATAAATTCATGCATCAGGCCAGTCATTCAGAATTAAAATGCCAGACGTCGCCCCCGACTTAATTTTTGCCACAGTTTCTTTCCTAATTGCTGTGACAATGTTCTTCGGTGTTGACTGACAGACATATACATAGGTAGTCGCATGCACAATGCATCAAGTAATTTTTATCGCATTGTTCATTTGGCACCAAGACTGTCATTATAGCTGCATCTATGAATATGACTGTCTGTCTCATTGGATATGGCAACAACAACATTGCCAAGTCATTTTACCTGTGGACGAGACCATAAAGCAAAATTCCATAAAATTCATGAATTCGTAAAGCAAATCTCTTTATGAGCCTTCTGTGTCTCAGGAATGCGCAGCAAAATGGTGACAGGCCTTCAAAAAAAAAAAAACGATCCAGACCATGGGTTTTCATCACCAAAGTCTGATTGTTTCGAATTATTAAAAGAGCTGCGCGAAAAATTGTCACTCATTTGCATGATGTGTCTGCAGCTTGGCATGGCACACGGTGCAATCTGACATGAGGATGGATCATCGGTGATCGGAGAAGGTGATGTAGCCGCAGTGTTGATATTCCAGTTTTGTTTTTATATTTTTTGCCATACCTAAAAGCTGAAAAGCGCACACAATGGAAGATAATTGTGTCGGTCGGTACGGCGACATGTGTACCTGGCGTCACCAACTCAAGGCGAAATAAATTAGCAACAATCCATTTCATCGCGCAATGAAAAGTGTAAATAGATTTCGACATAACGTAGGTAGATAATGTACAAGAGGGGGTTTACGTTGACTTTTATTTTGAATTATTGAATCTCGAAAAATGTCGTCGCCAGTATGATTTACATACGAACATGATTGTACATGATTGTATCAATTGTTTATTTGATTTCCCCATACATAACTGTCATTTGACCTACAGCGCTAGGTGATGGTGATCTAAGTTATTATTTGTGGCCCCAAATCTAGGTTCATGCAAAAAATCATGTTTCTAGAAAAAGAAGTTTAAATCTTGTATTACATAGTTGCTTTGGACCCTGGATACAGATGAACTATATCTGTTCCGTAGTTCTGTTAATGCTTAACAACATTCATTAATTCATTAATTCATAATTCGATTAAGCGCCTTAAGTCTTTAAGAAAACATTTTCCTATTGGCTTTTCCTTTTATACACTGAATGGTAATTGTCGAACTTTGAAATTAGATTTTTTTGTATCAATTTGAGCCATACGTTTGCAGCTAATTTTCGATACATATCACTGCCCTTGAGATCGGTTAGCGAAATAATAAGTGAGGGACTTTCTTAAACTATCATATTCAAAAAGACAACGAGTTGACAACAAAACATCAAACTACTCGTAGACCTCTATAACACAATAACCAACTTTTGCCAATTCTGACCTAATCCCTTCGACTTAATTGGATTGCCAACACGAAAAGTTCTACATAAGTTCTTAACCGGACACCTTTGTGGAAATAAGTTAATACATACTTATAGATAATAGTTTTAATAAATAAGCTTACTTCTTGATTATTGCTATCAGCACAATAAATCGATGTCACCCGTCTGAAAAGAAAAAACACATTAGTAACAGTCTTCAAAAACCAATCGTCATGTTTCATTATGTATTTAGGCTTTTCAAAAATTACACGTATAGGTAAAAGCTTAGACAACAATGCCACTGATTGACGTAGTTAGCTAGTAAATTATGACTGTTATCGTAATCCCACATTGCTGCCAATTCTTTCATAAATACTGCCATTAGGGACGAGCAAGAAGAATTCTGACAAGTGATAACAATTTCATTAAAAGCTGTCAACAAAATGTTAACATGAATTAAAGTCAAACTGGGTAGACATGCACATGACAACAGCCTCAGAATGCTTTCACTTTATTTTAAGCCACCGACAAAGAAGAATCACACGACACCAACATAAAAAAACCCGATCGTTACTCTAATCGGTCATCTTAGAATCGTAAAAAAATAACGATCTTAGAGGTCAACTTCCTCGTCACTAGAAGATGTTAAAGACGACGACGAAAAAACACGAAAATGTATAAGGCAGAAGTTGCCAAACGAGACGCTCTTAACCAAGTATAGTAGCAAGAGAATGTCGTCATCGCTTAATTGTATCCACGCATCATGATCGGTGACTATGTCATGCCATGCCTTTAAGCCAGGTGCAAAATAAAATAAAAGTCAGGTAAGAGGGACTCAGGACGTTTTGGAAACGTCCGATTTTTTTAGGGAGGAATACCTTAGCGAGTTTTGATGAATTCCACAGGGGAAGGACAAAGAAAAAAGTAAACTGCGCAACATGTGCCGACTGCCCATACAACAGGCAAAAATGAACTCCTTTGCAGTTGCGAGTTTTTATTTCTTATAATTTTTTGCAGATCCTGTCCACGCCATATGTCGTGTGCGGAACTCCCTTTTTTTATATTTTTAATTTTTTTCTGAGCGCAAAACAAAGAAAAAGGAAAAAAAATTAATGATGAGACGGGACGACCAATCCAACTCCATTGACACGGAGATGGGGAAATGCTACGGGCTACGGCAGAGTGCATCCGTGATGACGACAATTGTCGAACTTCAATCATGAACAGCGTGCTGCCGAAGCAATTATTGTCGAGTTAAATTGCCAATAATGAAGTTTTACATATTGCCATCCATCAATCAATAGGTTAGTGGACTACAAAAAGCGACTGCGTGTGTGCAAAGATGTGCCCTTTGCTCCACATGAAGTGCATTTCCTATTATGGAAACCTCCTTAAGCCACATCACATTCAAAATAAATACAAACAAAAAAAAAAAAAAAACATAGATTTTAAAGTCTTGACTTGATCTGTAGGCCAAGCTTAGCTGGGCACCATTCGAGATAATGAAACGCAAAGTTTTTTCACCTCATTGGGAATTTTTTTTCTCGTGTATCTCTATCTGTATCCAGGTTTCCACTCTACCTACGCATGCGATTTGTTATGCTTTACTTGCATAGTAGTGTGTCTCATGACATGAGTGTCTGCGCATAGTGCTGCTGCAGCTCTCGGGATTTCGGACTACAGTTCCCATAGACAGAGATACTTTTTCTTTTTCTGTTTTTTTATTGGAAGAGAAAGACGTTTCTTTGTACACAGAGGTATAGTAGTTAGTTTATAGTCATATGCCTAGAAACACCTCTCTTTGGTTATCGAAAAGATTGTCGTTGAACAACTTTACGACGCAGCGGCAGTGGCAATGGGGACTGCGCTGCATCGCCTTAGGCTAGACGAATAGCTTTTTTACGGATTCTATTTTGAAATAACCAGCGACAGTGGCACTAGGAAATTTCCATAAAACTGTGAAGTACCCTTTGGATTTTGCTTAGACAGAGATTTGCCGATCTCGTTGATATCTATTTAGAGTTTTTCTGTTTAGGTGTATTGAGCTACAGCGAACTATTTAACGATTCATATGTAGAAACAGGCACAGGAAGAAAGATAAGACGAGAAAAGAGGTATAAAGGTTGTTTCATAAATTGCCAGGTTAATGGAGGCGTACTTTTAGGCCAAGAAATTGCTGTAAATTATGGAACTTTTGAAGAAATTGTTGAATAACTTTGTAAGTTACTATTTTCTGTGTCAATTAACATAATGACCAATGTATTGCTGTACATGAAACCCATTCAATTCCATTGATCCCATAAGTCTCCGTTAAACTCAAATACAGTCCCCGCCATAAAGGGTAGTGGCTCAAGTCATGGAGTATGCTTATGGTCGTTAGTTAGTTAGATAGATTTGGGCAGTAGTAAATGCACAGTAAAAGTTAAATTTATGAAAAAATCTGTCCTCGATAGGAATAAGACCACTACCAACCAATTCTAAAAGTAGATAAGGCACACCGAGGCGAATTCATAATTTAAAAGGAAGAAGAAGAAAATCTGAGATTCACTATAGTTTTCATATCATCCTCCATGCTGCATCTTGTTGTTTCTCACTCATTATGGGTTATTGTAAAGTTCACTTTTTGACAGGAAAAATAAAAATTTTCTTCCCAAGAGGTATTACAAAATTGACTGACAGACAATTGGCTGCCCGAATTCAAACAATCAAAGAAGTCTGATGATGAATAAAGTGGTGGCTCAAAATAAATATATATGTAGTCCCAACCGAATCATTCCTCAATTAAAAAAATCAGCGAACATTTTAAATTTCCCGTCCTCGTTTAATTCGGTGTAGTTTTGATTTTGACTACACTAATTTACTGACTTCAGGAAATCTGCAGTTTTCTGGTGGGACTATGATAGGGGATAACAGGGCCGGTGTTCTGTCTCAAGGCGTTCTCTTGCCCTCGATTGTATTGGAACAATCCGGGGCCTTAAAATAAACAAAAGACCCTCTCAGCTAGGATCCTAAAGTAGTAAAGTACATAGTATGTCCATATTTTGAAATGTCCTGTTTATCCATTACAAGCGTCGAGGGTGTAGGATTATCATTGCTCTCGTAATTCTGCCACCGGCTCTAAATCATGATTGGCAATACTCATAAAGTAAATGAGAAACATTAGTATAACAATGTTATATTCTTTCAATTAAAAATTAGATATTAACTCTAGATTAATAAAAATACGTTCCTTTATACACTTCTAATTGTTACACATTCAAAAAAATCTATTTACGATAAATAACCAACTACTGCAGAAATCGCTAACAGACTGCTTTATATCGCATATCTAGAGATATAGTTATTAACCTCCATTACCATTACAGTTTTGCACACGAGTATGTGTTCATATGGCAGAATGGGGGTTTACCGGAGCATTATTATAATGAGGCATACTAATTATGCCCAGCTTTTGCTGGGTTCCTTATCTTATCCTTAATAGAGCTATTTTTTGTGGGCATTACTGTAGTCCAATAAACAAAGTCAAATGATTCTTATTTGACAATGACTATTGAACATGGTCTACTGTTGGGCGCCATTTTTATAAAAGACTGACAAAAACGTATGGATTAGGGAAAACTCCATGCTGACAACTTTCAAAAATGTATACAAAATAACGCCGACTCATATGTCACACCATCAATTCATAGTCTGCGTTAAAACTATTTTTCACTAACAATGTCATAAATTCGGTTTTCATTCTAATATTTCCTTTAAATAAATGCGTGATAAAATGCATAATCTAATAAAAACTTCACATAACAATAAAACGTTACAGGAATATTTCATAAACACAGACCACACCTACAACTCTGTAATGAATATTTTACGAGCATTAACTAAGCTCTAGCCCGACTGGCATTGTGTTATATTGCATATGACAATATTTTGTTCCCAGTACCACACACAGAGTATCGAAATTGACATTCGATACACTTTTGTTGTGGCCATCTTGTAGGTGGATACATAGGCCGGCAGTCGTTGTCTACATTTACCTTCTTATGTTCTTGTGCGGAGCTCCTGCTGTGTCACCGAAACTGATTGACTGTGATCTTTTGAATTTCCTGCAATAAAAGTATCATAACATCCGTCGCCAATAAAACGGGATCACAAATTTTTCTCTCACTCTTCCTGAAGGTCATAGTCGGAAATTCGAACCAAATGAGACAGAAACAATACCAAAATCACGACGGCGATTAATATGATGGATAACTAAAATAATAAATAATAAATAGGTGGCGCAACAGGCGGGTGACACCCAAGGCCTAGCTTCTCACAACCATTCGTTTTGTGTGAGTTTTTATTTTTGGGACGAATGGAAGGGACCTACAATTTTATGCCGAGTCCGAACGGCTGAATTGAGAAGCTTTTTCATGACAGTCATACTCTCGGATGTTTGTCAGACGATCGCGAGAGGTGGCGCAGTAGAAAAAAAACTTTAAGATGTAATTTGAGTTTTTCCGGGGATCGAACCTGGGATCCCTCGCACAGTAGTCCAGCACACTAACCACTGCGCTACTGCGCCCATGATGGATAACTATATTTGATTAATTTTATACCTACTACATGAAGCGGCACCATTAAGTGCCATCACTCGCCGACAAAGCAACCAACCCATCGTCATCGTTCAGAGCGGGAAAAAGATCGCGACCAAACGGGTTTTTCGAATCATTTCACTATCCACCAGCCTTGTATTGATTCAAATTAATTTAATATTAACTGGTTTTGCAATCTGTGCGATCTTGTTGTTGAAATACATTTGTGCGAGTAAAACATTTCAGCACATCACTTTTAACAAGATCGGCGAACTTAGCAAAAGTCTGTAACTTTCTTCAATACGATGGCTTATGGATTTCCTTTATCAGGGGGGTAATCAATAAAAGCGTAAAGTAACTCGCGCTACGTATACCTGAACTGAATAAAAGTGTTTATACTCGTATTGTTCTTATGTCATTCGAATGGCATTCGTGACGCTTTGCTGGAGTCTTTCTATGCGCATGTATGCTTTCTAGGTGAGGCTTAAATAAATATTTGCATATAGAGTCTATAATGGCTAGCAGGTCAATACAGACACAGATAAACAAATGATTAAACGGCTGCTGTTTATTTAATTTATTTTGCATCTTTTTTTATTCAGTTTGCAACTTAAAGGCTAACGACGTACGTGAGCGGTAAATATATAGGTAGTTGTCAGGGTACATGGCAAATTGCAGCCGTAGAATAAGATCATTGGAATTGGTAATTGAATGTAATTATTTAGACTTTTAATTAAAAGTGTAAGCCGAGAATCTGTGGCGGCAGGCAAAAGGAAAATCGAAATTAACAGATGAAGTTTACGACAGGCTCAGATATGGTGAAATAGCCCTGAAGTGTTAGAAAATGATCAGCACTTACATGGGAATTTTATGTTTTATCTCGTGAGCAGGGAATTTTGTTTAACTTTTGTTCGATTGATGTGATGCAGTGACTTGTGCAATGATAGTGATCTAACATATTTGGTTACACTTGCAGTCGAAGCGCGCCGACTACAAATTACATCTTAAGATTTTTTCACCACCGCCAATGCTCAACATAGTTTGGGACCAAACTGGTTGCTGCCAAAGTACGCTTGCGGATATGCCGAACAACATAGCACCGAGAAACTGCTGTTCGGAAATTTGACGTCCATTTCTCACATACTAAAAGAATTTTAGGCGAATGGCGATCTCCATGGCGCCTTTCTGCTTTGACTTTTGCTGACTTCTTAAACGCATTTACCCGCCCAACAAACTGATTGCCGGGACAAAATATGACCGCCCAAGGAACTATCAAAAATCTTTATTTTTTTTATAGATGGTAGTCCGTCAAGGCAAACCTAGGGTTGGATGACAAAGTAGCAAGAAGAGCTTTAATAACACGAACTTCTCTAAAAAAAAAATACATCATCGGCCTTTACCGATTTTTCGCTAATGTACGAACAGCTTTCGATATGAAAATGAGATATACGACATTAATGTCACGTCACCATTGCGGTAAAACTTGTTTCTGAATTTCATTCGCATCATTGGCCACAATACTATAAGTCTTGCAGTGACAACATGAAAAACCCACACATAAAATTAACCCTTTTTTGATCAATGATCAAAGGGACCCCTCAGTGATACAAATACATCCCAAATTGAATACAACAATGCGTAGCCGACTAAACCTTGATAGTCATAAAACTCCATTATCTCGCTTCATCAGATTAGGTTTTCATATTTAAGATACACACTTCTTCGGCTAGATACACAGTTGAAATGTCACAATGTTGATGATTTTAAAATCGGGTTGGTAAGCAGTATATCCACAATCTACGAGTATTCTTTGTTTCGAAAGATCTATATACAAACAGACGAAGAATCTGGAATAATAATAATGAGGTCATCCATTGTCTTTCTCTGTGTATTGTTTTGAAAGTGATCAAGCGGTCGGGACAGTTGTAATACCTAAGACCCCTTTTGTTATGGATTTCTTCTTGTTTAATATAAATGTATGACATTTCCATATATCAGTCAAAACATTCCGACGATAAGCGCCTCCTAATAAATAAAAAAAAATATTGCACGTACTACTGATCAGCGGATCGCACGTATTTGTTATCTCAAGTAGTAGGTATCAATCAGTGAATGAGGAGTTAACAATTTAACTTATAAACAAGTACTAAGCTATGTCTATAAAGATATTAGAATACGAGAACAAAAGTGCAATCGATACCAAATCAGTCACTAGAATGTTTGTGGATGTGCAAATCGATTGTAATAATCGGTTGATTACCTGCCCTCATCATAATGTCACTGGACTTTGTTAAGAGATGGTATTTATATAATCAAGTGAATTGAAGTGATAAGTTTGGCTTAATGTTTGTTTGACAACAGGTAATCTATATGCGAACAGCTAGTTCAGATAGCGGACACGTCATAATTAAATGAAGAGATATTCTCATTAAAATCCTCACGTGATGAATAAGTGCGAAATATGTAGAGATAATAGCAAGAATCCAGTTTTGCAGATGTTCTCAGCTGGCATAATAGCTCTGCAGGAAAGAACCTACGGGATAACAAATTAAACAATTTTCCATGTATAGTTTCTAAGAACGGTTAGAGAAACTAAGTATACGTACCTAACGAATACAATTGAAGAGTTACCTGTATCCTAATTTGTATTTGAATTGGGATAAAACCCCATTAGAGAATCACCTGCAGCTAAGATAAACAGGGATTTCCGATTAGTTGATGTATGGTCGCATGGGTGATGAAATTACTTCATGGGATTTTCCTATTCTTTATTTATGGTGGTGCGTCTATGGCGTACAACAAGGTTAGGTAGGTATGTATCGGTTTTTCAGAAAATTGTCTTGGAAATTGAAATTTCTTCTTTGTTGTAAACGTAGTTATAATAGGTCGGTAGATAGGCACACATAAATGTTGCAGTGAGTTGAGCCGTCCATTATATCAGTTGAGATATGGCAATGCCATAAAAAAATAAGAAACATCAGAGCGCTTGAGAGGTTACAGAAATGCAAGACTTGCTTTAGTCAATTGAGATAATCATCGTCGAAACTATAGACCTACACAGCTACCAAGTCTGTACGAAAGTTAAAAGTTTGAGAACGACATCCAATTCAGTCGCGACAATTATAATGAAGTCTTCCGGAATCGAAAAGAAAACATTAAGAATTAATAACAATTTGTATGTAAAAAATGTCATGTCACAGCCACTTACACTCTAGGACGCGTTAAGAAAAAGGGAGATGCCGAATAGTTTAAGACGTCCAAGTTCACACTTTCAAGATTTTTATATCTTTTACCAATATAAACGATAAGTCTTCGATATTATGTATCAGATTTCTGGGTGCCAACAAAAGCACATAATTAAGCGATAAAGACCACATTAGTGACAAGAAAAGTTTATTCACTTGAACCAGCTCTTTTTCGACACAAAGTATTGCTGTTAGAGTCTTAATTTGTTGAATAATGAACGCTCTTATGCACAAAGTCATGTCAGTTTCTTAATCACTGATTTTTAGACACGATTTTGTATTTAATTTGTTGAACAATGCTTTTTCTTTGGGTTCTGATAAATGAAATGTCTAATGTGCTACTCCACTAATTTGCGATATCATCAAATGTTTACATTTTAACCCCGGCTAAAACGCTTTGTGTACACCACCCTTCAAGGTAAAACTTTAGCTTATTTCAACATTTTACAAAAATTGATGAATTTCACAATGCTGCGGAATAATAACGAATTCCCCAAAAAAAAGATACAAACCTATCTATTTGTCATTCTTTGTTATTTTTAGACACTCTTATCTCTCACATTGGTTTCCAATTCCTTATAACCAACTTGATTTGTATATGCTCAGACTACCCCATTAACTTTGAAATTGCGAACAAAATGTGATACCAAAGTACATAAGTGTTTAGCTTAGCAATACAAAATGGTTCCTTTGGTTTTTGTTTTTTGTGTCCGCATATATTGGCACGATCCATACTCGAACTCAATCAAAACAGAAACGTAAATCCAGTTTTACCTAATTACAGCCCAAGCCCCCCGTTCTCATTTGGGTTGATAAAAAAAAATAACTGCGGCACCAATGCAAATGTGGAAGTAAAACGCGATGACTGGCACGTTATTCCGTATGCCTGTAAATGGCCTCTACTTGCTTTGGCTATGACTTATGTCAAACTAGTCGCCATCGTGAATTGTGTGGGCTGCTTCAGCGGCGTCATGATCATTGATCATTTTCAGTATAGAGTTGACACAAAAATGGAAAACACTACGTTTGCATTATATCTTCATTAAGTCGTGTAGGTAGGTAATTATGAAACACACTTTAGGAGTATATACGATAAATTTATCGATCGTCGTCTAACCATTACTCTCTAATCATCGGCTACAGGTTGTTTATAATTTCTTGACATCTTGTTTAAACTCGATTTCTATATTTATGAGAGTATGACAAAATTGCATTAAATTGATTTATGCAAGATGGTGGCTACTAGTTTTCATATTTCCCAACAAGTGATGTCTGAGTGGAAATAACGATGTGATCATTTAATGCGACTACCCTTGTTCAATTGGAATACATTTTTTTTATATATTCTCCCCAGTTGACCCGATTTGAACTAGATATTACGGTATGCAATTACTGTTTAGGCACCTTTATATTTTTGACACATAATGTGCTTGCCACGATAAACCGTGTATATCGTGGCAATCAGGCGCGTCAATTACATTGGTTTCCACTTAATAATATTATCTAGAGTGGACTTTCAATGTCGCCATTGTAAAGGTGTTTATAAATTACTGATGCAACTAAAAGATTGAATACTGGAGTGCGAGTTGCCGACTAATTGACAGCTGCTTTGACAAGGTTAATCGATATTGGCTTTTATTGTATCTCTTGTACAAATATAATTTAATGACAACTTCCGTGTTTGTTTTCACAAGGAAGTAGAAATGTAGATCATGGAACCATGTCCACATAAAGGTACCCGGCGACGTGTGACTTTGCCTAAAGAATCGTCAGTTCAATCGGATTGAAATATTCTTCTATTTTATATATGCAATTTTGTAGGTTTTCGATGACCCGAACCCGAATTATTTGTGTGTCAGTAGATAAAATGTTCAGTCATGGGATTGAGGGTTGGGACGATTGACTGCATTTTAAAGCCTCGTTTAAAGTCTCGTCTTGCAAAACGAAACCTCGAATTAGTAAAATTATTGAATTCTCGCAGTATCAAAATCTCAAAAATTCATATCTCGCAATTGTATGGGGGACAGCATGCCCCCTATAACCCCCCTTCATTTCATTTTGGGGTCACTGTTGTATTTGGGATACCCTCAAAATCCTTTGTTTTGAAAACGGCTCGTTTTATTTTTTCCGCATCACTCGTTTTAGAATCGTTCATTTTCAATACACCGAAAAACAAAAATCCCGAAAGCCCAAAATCCCGAAAATTAAGTGTGGAAGCGGGAAGGATTAGAAAAAATATGTCTCCTTCCAAAATCCCTAAAAAAATACCGAGTGGGGAAGCGGGGAGTAACGACGATTCTCGCGAGTTGGGATTGATCCTGACAATTTCTGTTGGAAAACACCTCGTAGCAACAACAACGCACAGAGGTTGGTCTTGTCATCCGTTCTAATCACCAATAGGCAGACTTGTACTCAGCGCTCATTTGGCGCAAGTGGTAGGCACTTGGTCAATTGGAAAAATCGAAATGCAAGTTCTAGATTTCTATCATTTAGTGCGAGATTTTGATAATACGAGATTTTGTCAATCGAAATTTATTAAATAAATACGAGACTTCCTTATTAGAGATTCACCCCTATCGTGGAATCTGCTGGGGGGAATCATTCACGGAAAAAAATATTTTGGAATCGTCAAATCCGCAAAGTGAACAGTTCCCCGTGTGGGTAATGTGAATGAGTTTCACTGTATTGTTGAAAACGTTCAAATCGAATTTTTCCCGAACAAAATGGCATTTCTTGCCCGCATCAAATTCATTGCGGATTTCATAGGATTTCTTGATTGCTGCATGTCGTGAGCATTTTAATATAAAAAATGTACATACAAAACAGCTGCTTCATTAAGCAAAACATTTGTAATAAATCTATTGCACAGATTGAACTTTATTAAAATCAAAAAATAAACATTCTAAAAACACATTTCGTCTGGAAGTTCCGTGAAACTACTCATTGCTCATTTCAGCCTGTCTCGTATTCTTCTCTGAGAACAGCGCTCATTTCGTTCGATGCTGCTACACGGATTTGTGTTCACAAATGAAAGACAGCCGTTTGACAGTGAGACTACCTTTCCCAAAAACGTGTCGATAAGGAAACTTTTCCGGCGAATTCCACGATAGCAGTAGAAGATGAAAGGGAATCGATAGGGGTGATTTTTGTTTGCGTGTAATCTTCGTACAGTTCCCTCGGATTTGCAACACCAGAAAGAAGGTCATCAAATTCTAGATTCCTTGCATTTGTCCCAAAACTATGAACTATGATTGCTTGCAAAGTTCTGCACAATTTATATAAATATCCAACATCCAGGTCTTGATTAAAAAATTGCTTCCATTGACATTACTGCCATCTGTGGATGAGTCACTAGCACTACTCCCACTACCAACATGTTGTAGAAATTCAATTCCGAATTACGTCACTTATATAGAAATTGTAAATAAATATAATTCTGTAATTGGTGCATCACAGCGTAATTACGATCGTGAAAAAAAATTTAACCAACCAACTGGAGCACGATGCGAATAATATTTTTTTTCCGCTAGCCGTCCAATCGTTCGTTCTCAAGATCATTGCCAATGTCGTACATTGCATCAACAATCTTGTTTACAAAACAAAATTGTATATCCAATCTTATTTCTATTTAAAATAATTAAGAAAATCAATGGAGCACGAGAAAGAGCAAATACCTTTGGCTGCGCAGATCGACCTTGATTGAGTTTCTCTATCGCGCGGTGCGCGTTCAAGGCGGGCCACCACAACCGAACAATGCTATTGTTTGTCATAATAAAAGCTCAATGATGTGCATATCCCACACACATTGGTGGGGTCACTACTACTTGAAACAATATATGACTGGCACTCGAAAAGGATGTTTACCTTACAGCTTAGTTGACCATAGAAATTTTATTTTCCATTTGAATGGTTCATAATCGAAACTTCCTTATTTTAAAAAGACTGCTCATAGAAGAGAATTATTAGACAAAAAAAAATAGCAGCAATTGAAACCAGTGCACTGGAAGTCAATTTAATCGTTTCTCTTTGGGACACCACAAAATAAGGCGGTCTACAAGCAATCCACACATTGTAGGACAGCAACCAAACTAACAAAGCGAAAAAAAAACTTAAACAATAAGGGAAAAAGACTTTATTTACTCAGTGTAATGTTCCGTTGGGTATTTACACCTCATAAGCACTTAACAATGTCTGTTGTAGGTACGAGTATGTCCGGGTGTTGCTTCAAGTCGGCTTTTGAGGCAACAAATCGTATGCATAACAATAAATGGTCGTACTCTTAGCATGGTGCAAAAACTCACAGGTGATTGACCGTACAAATGGGGCGTAGTAATTGGAGGTATCTACGTTGGACTTGGAATATCTTTTAATGACCTAACAATGTTTGTTGAGTTTCCAGTCACGTGAAGGTGAGGGAATGCCATCTAAAAGAAGAGAACTGAATTCCATTTCCTGATAAACTTGATTACCGTTCAAGTTCTTGTTACTTTTCTCAAGCCTTTAAAGGTTTTGTGAACTCATAACCATCAGACCGAGAGGTGACTATCATCAACAGCTTACTGCATAGAATGAGTCACTGACACCACCACCACCCGCCCACACTAGTTCCACTTTTATGTTCATTTTCATGGAACAAAATGATAATGACAGCGCAATTGACTGCATCATTTATTATATCTGCGACTCGCTCCACATACGATGAGACATGAAACTAAGAAGCTCCTAGTGAGCTCCCACTTATGATTGTGGAACTACAGGCACACCAACTCTTTTCTAGCAGACAGATTTAATGTCGCGCGAAATTGCCTTTTGATTAAACTTGAATTTCAGCTTTGCGTTGAAGGAGGCTTTATTATACAAGACTGTTTGGTGAATTTATGGGATGTCTTAATGTCACGCCTTGGGAGCTCTTGAAATAGCCCATTAGATTGGCCATTTGCAAGATAAACCGGGCGAAATTCACCTGAATTGAAATGTTTGAAATTTCCTGCATTAAAATACATGTTTACATGGATTATGTACTTTGAAATGGCCACTTTAAAGATGTCTTAGCGATGCTAGAAAACACGTTTACAGCTATACGTTAAGCTGTAATAACCATCACGACTTAATTCAAATTTCATCGACAAAAAAAGACACTTTAAGATCTAAAATTGCCATCCACACTAATTGAATATATAATATATGGTAGGTACTGGATTGTGTTACCGGATTGTGACAGAAGTGTCAAGTTCATATTACATGCATATGACGTCTAGTATGATCTTTCAAAAATCCCGATTCGATTCCGATGGTGTAAATTAACTGAAAGAAAAAACTCATGTGAACAACAAAATCATCGAGCTCTCTTGACATAACTCTTTTAAAATGTGATCTTAGCGAAATACAAAGTAAAAATATGCAAATGTTGTAGTCATTGTTGAACTTATTTAGCGAACCGAAACCTTACAGTTTGTAAGCGGTTTGTTTCGATAGATACAAAGTTTTGACAAACTGTTGTGCAAAATATGAAAATGCGAATTGCTCAGAGAACCGAGGATGGCACGTGGTCGAACACTGAGACTACATACTTACTGGTGGTAACGCACTTTACGAATATCGCGTTTAAGTAGTTACTTATGATACTGTCAATACAATTTTAAAGATAAACAAAAGGAAATGAGTCAAATTTGAGTGAATCGTGTTTTAAATAATCCGATTAATTGGCCACTATTGGTTACAGACTATACCGCGCTTCAGTATACGATATTTGTTGTGTAGACCTTAAAGGGGTTGAATGTGTAGGAGCACGCTTATGGCTTTAATCTGGGCCACCTCAATGTTACTGTTGTTCTCATTTCTTTAAACTTTTATGATATTGATGATATTCTAAGCTTTACTTAGGGCTGGCCATTAAATGAGGGAATCTTTTGAACATAGCTCGACTTTGTGAGTACCACTGTAACAAAAAAAGACACCATTCGCTTGAACGCTCAGGAAATCTCAATGAATTGTTGCCCTTCAAAATGATTTTAGCAATGATGATTGGCATAAATTTGTCTATAGGTACGAGTATGAATATTGTTCATATTATGTCCGTGTACAAGCTTTAGTCAATTTGAGAGCCAAGCTAGAAGTACAAATTATAATTCATCGAATATTCATTCTTACGTCATATCATCAAATTTGTCTAGCGCCAAGTACTGAATATTGAATTATTCTAATTGAGATTTAATTAACCAATAAGTATGCTTTAGTTTAGTGCAAATCATACAATAGGAATAGATATAACTACATTCAGCTGACCACAAATAAAGAGTACCTACATTAAACAATTTTTTTTTGGCAAATTCATCACATATGCAATCAAGCACTCTAAAAAAAATTGGAAAAATAAAATGTGATTTTTAAATAACATAAAATGCTCCGAAAGAACTTAACAAAAAATACTTAAAATACAAAATAGCCACAAAAATATTCATATCACGACTTACATTCGCCAATATTGTCACAGTGACAGGCACGAATACGAAACACAAGTTTAACACTAATACTCTCTCAGGCTTACAAGTGTTTTGTTCGATTTTCGAATAAACAAAAATATTCTATTCTAATCAAGTAATCTGCAACAACTATCAAGTGAAGGTACCCAGTTACAATATTTGCCGTATGAATTATAATCCACTTGTCGACTCGTATAGGTGTTGTTGGTATTAAAATTCTCAGTTCGTAGTATATCTACATAGCGTATTTTTCTTTTTTTTATAAAATCTACTGCGTCTCGATATCTCTTATTTCTGTATATTTCTCAGCATAAAGGTATGATTAGTACCTGCGAACAGAAAAAGCATTAGCTTCGTGGATTTTTTTTTTGCAGGAATTTGTCGTAAAAAGCTGTCTTTAAGTGTATCTATTTCTCGGAAGAAGACATTACCACATCTGTCAGGTGTCATTGACATAATAACTTACGATAGATGTGTGGATGAAGAGTTCGGTGATCTTGCAATTATTTGATACACAAATTGAAAATAAAAAGGCTTGTTATCTCATTAAAATGATTTCGCCATAATTTTGGATACTTTTACTACGTCTTGGTTGAAGACAACTGTCATAGAGTACTTTCTATCTCTTCAGCCTAGTTTCTTTTAAGAACTCTCACTAGGGGGTTGACTCTTGTGCCGGTATTTTTTTAATCTGGTAACTATTACTTGCCTAAACAGTTCAGTCTTTTGTTGGTGAGTGTTCTGAAATTTTACTGAACTCATTGCAGAATCTGTACAGCTCTTCAGAATTTAAAGAATCTATCGCAAAGAAATATCTATCACATTTAAAGAATACTACACTACAGTATATTGACAAAAAATATATGTACCTATTTTAGCTACACCAAACATTGTGCGTGCACCTAACTATTGCTACTAGCATAATGCCAAATATTTGCTATAATGGTCACCGGAAACGTTCTTTTAATATACTTGCGATGAAATGACAAATGGCTATGTTCGGTTTCCGTTCACATTATATCGTCACACTGCGCTGACTGGGATTGCATCCGCCATTCAATTGTCTATGGCATTCTCTAAATGTAATTACCTCACCGTCAGGGGTTTTATATAATTCATTACCGGTTTTGTCATCGAACTGTTGTTTTTCATGACCTCTTTGTAAATAATGAAGTGTCAAGTTTGGCGGTTATTGAATGCTGTGTTGACCTATACTCTCAGAGAAAAAAACACGCAATTCATACCAACATTATATAAGATTTGTTATATCTTTACCTATGATATTGTCTTCTGCATTTCTGCAGTAGAATTAGATATTAAGCTGGTCCCATATAAATTTTGCCGATCAAAGCTTTATACAACTCCTAATTTTTGAGCTGTTAGGACGGCGAACGAGATAATCATACTTTATTTTGGTGGACAATCTTGAAGCCGAAAGATCTAACTAGACAGACTGGTTTAGAATCCTGTCAATCAAAGTTTTTTTTATATCTTTCTGGGGTAGCGACATAAGTCCGCGCGACATATCTCCGCGCCGAGATATCTCCTTAGTTCGGCGGAGATATGTCGTTTTAAATGCGAATATAAAATTAAATATAATTAAACTTTAGCCAGACAGTTGCTGATATACCCTTAGCGGAGCGACTACACCCTGCGAAAAAAGGGGTTAAAATCCTGTTACTGAGCGAAGCGAGCACACTCACTCCATACTTTAAATACACCAAAGTTTCTTGCAGACGCCTATTTGATAGTTTTTAATATAGACTTATTCAGAAATTAAACAAATAAAAAATTATTACCTTTTGCATAATGTTTAATATAAATGATTAACAGTTGGAGATATGACGTTTTAAAACGACATAACTGCGCCAGAAGAAAGCGACATAATTCCGCTCGAAAAGTGTACCGGGCGGAGATATGTCGCTATGCCACCTTTCTTTATAGAAATACTGCTAGCTGAGGACCTGCTTCCCTGAAATGTTCAGAAATTTTTGGACACACACTCATCAATATTCCCGATTGGGTTTATCGTATGCGACTCATGTATCATGTCGTAAAAGCGATATTCCGATTTTTTTGAACGATTTTATCTCCTATTCTATGTGTTTACTATGTTTTCAAAATAGTTCCAGAAAATTAAACGAAAACGCCTTGGTTTTTAAAATTTTCTTTTGGCATAGAACTGTCATAACATCTGCTATTATGGCCTCCATTGAAGTTACATCAACTAATCGGTTTGTTGTTGATATGCGCACGACAAAGCAGCATATTTTTAGCTAATACAAAAATGTGTTCTTTAAATAAATAATAAATGTGTAGCTTTAATTCCAACCAAACTGTTTGTTTATAAATTGTTCTTATTGTCGACTCTTTTGATAGAAAGTCCTTTAAAATTTAAACCTTTATCACAGCCATTTGGTGATCATGGTTCCTAAAGAGGAACCTTTTAAATGCTATTTTTAAGTCTTAACTATCACAAACTGTCAAGGATCACACAAATAAATATGCGCCAATAAATGCCAGCCAATTATCCTCGAAGTCTATAACCTTTAGGAAAAGAATGACATTTTCTTTTACGCACAGGCCCGCTAAATGCTCGCTAAATTTGCAGGAGTGATGGTAACTTTTATAAAAAAACAACATACAAATAAAATGTCGCATAAAATTGGAATGCATTTATTGGTTCTAACGTAGCGACTAAAATTCCGCGCAGAGATCATTGGCCTTCAAAGTCGTCTAATTTTGCGCCACACGTCTGTCTTCTCCAACATAGTGTTGAACATAAGTTTCAGGAAGTGCTCGGAAATTCGGCTGTGTAGCTTTTACCTCATTTATGTCTTCAAAATTCACACACACATAGCAAAACAATTTGTTTTCTTCAAGGTAACTTTATTCCATCCACAAGTTACTCGTTCGTATCTTAAACTTCAACTACCTATTAAGTAATAAAAAAAAGTAATTCCTTATCTAAAGTTAACCACAATACACCGTTGGCGTTGTCGCGTCATTTATCACCACAATATACTTAAAAAGAAGAAAACAACTTACATACTATCATCGACTGAGAGACGCCCTCCATAACACAATACAATTTTGTTATCACTGGAAAATGTGTTTATATATTTACACCGTTATTTTCAAGTCATGAGCTAGCGCTACTCGGGATAATCTTAATTGCTTCATTTAAAATTCGATGCCGCTTTTAACACAGCACCGCCCATTAGAATGCACCGAATCGATTCAAAATCTCGATATCAACTGGCCATCTGGGTTGCATTTGCATCTCACTTTGTTACACAGATTTTTTGGTTGTCTCTCTCGTTAGAATAGAATAAAGGATATAATTAATATCTAATTTAAAAGAAGCGGCAAGCAGATAGTTGTTTTACGTGTTTAGTTAGTTAGTTGAATTTGTAAAATCACCTGAATTCGTGATTTTAACCGGAAATTTATAAAACTATCTCTCGTCGATCGGTTACGTTGTTTGGTTATGCGCACGTTCATTTAAATATTTTTGATTTTTGAATTACACCTAGTCATCACCCCAAATGGGAATACATTTATCTATTCGAATTTTGAAAAGTCCAAGAGCGAAAAAAACAATTAAATGTCCCACTTTCGTACGGTTAAATTGCGTCGCAGAAAGTTTAGTGACGATTGTCGTGGGTCGATGATGAAAACATATCCGTAGATACTCTGACTGTACCGTACGTTAAGTATGACCGCATTTACAGCTCGAGACTAGATAAGAAACATTGTGTATATGAGACCTAATGCTGTTGGTAGAGTTTTCCTTTCATTATAAGTCTTGTGTGTAAGTTTTTCCTAGAATAGGTATCTACGATAAGGTTCCGCTATCACCTTTGTCATTTCTGAGTATATGAGTCGTAAGTTTCTTGTATTAAATAGGTGCGATTCGATTACTGGAAGTAGAGTAGAACAGCAATGAGTTTACTTGCATATAGGGATCGGTTTGGAGAAAGAAAATTGACAAGTAATGGACAAGAGTAACTCAAACTCAACGTGTCCTCTTGCTCGACGAGATTCTAGTCGATTGTTCGACTGAATATATTTTTTCGCTAAGATACTCTACAAACGTGCGCCGCGATCGATCAGTCGGAATTTAATTGTTTGGACATTTAGATCTTAGGGTCAGACGTATGAAAAACTAACTATTTTTTGTTACTTCTTTTGTGCCGAAAATTGCTCGAAATGCAACTTTTGTTTTCAAACTATTTCCACAATTTTCACTGCTTCGCTAAAAATTCTGATGAAACACCTACAAATCGGACGAAATTAATTAACTTCAAAGTCCGTATACGGGGCCAGTTTAATCAATCAGTGAATTTTTGTTTCAAAACAAACGAAATTGTCATTTTGTTTAAACGAGAAAAAAAAAATTCAAGATGAGAAACTTGCGTTTAAAAAATTTGTAAAAAGTGTGGCATGCTATTATATTTTAGGAAAACGTGTATGTTGATAGCGTTCCACGCGCTGGTAAACTTTAATGTTAAATTGTAATTTTCGCACGTTTTAAATAGTATTTTACTTTGAATTTGTTATTTTCGAGTCACAATGAGTTTCACAAAGTCTACAACTGTCACACGCGGAGATAAAAGGTAGCCTCATCGCTATAGAGCTTTGTCTACGTATAAACACTTTGCACGCGCATCAGCAATCTGAACGAGTATTTCTTACTCATTTAAGAAATGACTAAGAATCGTTTCTAACTTTCACTTAAATAATATTATTTTTTTTACATAGCGCCGGCCTTAGGGCTTTTTATTTCCCGGTGGAGGCGTTGATGCGTGCAAGCAAACAGAGAATTACATTTATTTTCGTTTTTAACTAAATATACACACATATAAGCAAAGCTCTGAGAGAAACCATCGCTACAACACACAAGGGTGAGTGATTCCCATCCATATCTACGCCAGTGTCTATCACAGTAAAAGCAACTATAGATCCCCTTGACATGGACCGTAGGACGCACTAGTTCGAACAGGGTTATTTTATTATTAACTCTTAATTATTTTTTTTAAGAAGACAGTTCTCAAAGTAAAATTTTTGGGTGCTATATGAAAACATGTTTCTGGGATCTCCTTGGCTTTTTGCCAGCCACAAAATAGGCACTGAGTGCGCACTATGGCTGACCATTTCGAGAAAACTGAACATTATTTACGGGCGAACATATAATTGACGCGATGAGGCGCCCATCGGACCGTTGCGCCCATGTGACCGCTCGAGTTGGCTCACCCTTAAGCCGGCACTGCCTTGTCAGATTGTAGGTATCTATACACTGTGTTGTACAGAAGAAACAGTAAACAGTTATTTCATTTCAGTGTATGCTTTTACCACCATATAGTAGAAAAGCTCAAGTGCTAGGCCTGTATAGTTATATCAAGGAGCGTTGTAGCTATTTCCGAACCCAGATCCCAAAGCTAAGCAACCTCCGATCTCAATGATCAAAAGGATCAAAGTTATAAATTAGAGGTTTCTTTATTCTTTGCCAAGACACAAGGCCAATACCGCTGTCAGCTCATTACAAAGGGTGTTGTCATAGAATACAATATTCTTTGTTGGAACACGTTTGTGTGTAGGCAAATATATATATATTATGGTGATCAGAAATTGTATTTCCATACTGAATTGCGGTCCAACAGCATTATCTCCTAATAAACTATATTCGTTTAATAACGAAAGAGAAACATACGTTAAATCCATTTCTAACTGGCTTATAAATATACAAACCGAACCACATGACAGTGTCAAAACCAGTTTCATTAATCCGCGCATCTGCGTGCTGATTACTCATGCTTCACAAGTAATTGAATCTTTCAAACCAATCTGATATAATACGTGTATGCATATAGTATACACCTAACTATACCTAGTTTGTATAGGTCCTTAACTCCTCCTATACAGTGCACTATATGCAGTTCTTCTTGTTTACAGACGTCTTCGTGTTGCCACTCTACCAAGCAAAGTTCACAGTCTGGAAGCAATATGAAACTGGATTTGAGTGTAGCCCAATACACAGCAATACAAGTATGGCTGTCACTCTACTCTAAAACACCTCTAAAGTTTCATAGCGACAAAAAAATTCAGTCAGAAAGATATTTTCTTTGAAATATTTTGCTAATGAAGTAGGGTATATATGTCATGTCATGCAATATCTAGATATATCGATTCAATATTTATTTTATTCGCGAAGAATTTAAGCTGCGCGTACGTTTTTGGTTTCTTCAATTGATATACCCACCGATTTCTGTCGCCTTATGATTGTGCGCATTTATTGCACCAGAATACTATAGATACCCACTCGTATTTACTATCTCTTTCTGTTCCATAAAAAATCACAATTTCACCACGCAGAAATGGAATTTGTAATTTGTATGGTGAATTTTGATGCTACGAGTTAAAATGTCAAAGTGGTGAAAAACTTGTGTCACACACTACCGCAAAGCGAGATGAAAATCGAATAATTTCCACACTAGCCATGTTGACTCAACTAACATTTACGTACAATGCGAAGCGTAGGTAGAGATAAGTATCTGTAAGGTTGGTTACCCAGTCTTAACCAGGTAACTTGAAACCGTTTCTATCTCCCTTTCTCTCTTGCTCGTTTTTCGATTTTTCTTTCATGTTTTTGCGATCGAGGTAAAATTACAAAAAAATTTCTTTCGAGTTTCACAAAAATTTTCATTCAAAATCTATCTAGGTACTTACTTTGGGCTGGTATTTATTTGGTTTTGTTTTTTTTTGTTAATCCTTTTAAGCGAAGATAGTGTTTTTTTTATTTCTATATCCGTTAATCCACTGCAAACACAGAAAAAAAAATTTAAAACGGGAAAGCACTTGGAATATCTTTTAACCACAGATATGCAGCAAGATAATAATTATTTTTTGCTATCACTATAGATAGGCATGTATATAGTATTCTCGGTAAAGAACAAATATAAAATATATTTTTTTCCTTTCAATAACTAATCATTCACCTGGAACAAGAATCGAACGAAACTATATGAGATAAAACGACAAAAAAAAAGAAGAGAACAAATTATATAAAAAAAAACAACAATATTGTCCAATGTTAGTATAAAGCGATACGCGAGGAAAAAACACGGTATTAACACCTGTTGATGTTGAACTCGACTGAGGGCTATGGAAGAATCTTGAAAGCAAATAAGATGGTTCGGGTTCGGTTCGGCGACACAACTCACTGGAAGAGTTGCTGGACTGGTGTTAGTTGTGGAAGTATTTTCTATAGTGTACATGGTATCTTTGCTCTGTGCGTATACTTTTTTTTTATGAATCAATGCAAGCGCGGCAGATAGCTGGAGTTTGATAGTATTGGTGACTCTGTGTGAAATCCACCCACTCAGCGATAAAGCAGCACAAAAGACGAGTGCAGCAGGTAGTATCTACAGAATACGGAAAAGTGAACGGATATGATCGATTAAATTGGAATCCATATTTCAGATAGGTTGCGAACTATGTATTTAGCGGGGACACCAACCGGAACCGTTACTAGATCCGGTATTCAACAGTGCATTACTATATGCAATAAAAAAGGGTGAATTGTTTTTTTTAAGGGTGCGTTGCATAATTTAGTGCGTACGTGGTAGAGCACAGGGTGGCTGTTACTGTAATTCCCCAGGCGATAAGAAATTATAACAAAGTCCGAATCCGTGCATCGGAACAAATTTTGTTATGCCAATTGAATATTTGTTAAAACGTTAATTTATTATCGCAATACCTTATGGGTCTTAATAGGACTTAAAACTCTTCTATTGCTATTCCATTTTGAAGGAGACCACAGATTCAGATATTTGATTTTATTTATTCGTAAATCTGTTGTTGCTAGTTTATATCCAAAAAGCTTTAGCATCAAAAAAAGTATCGACTAAATACCTTATCATTGAACTAGCAACTTGGCTGTCAATTAGTACGTCTTTCTTTTGCCACCGAGTCCTGCTTGGAAAAGGCTGTCGGTATCCGGAAGTCTATAGATACTAGCACCTACTTCAGAGCCAATTTTCAAACTGTCCGTGTAGATTTGTTAAATTGCTGTCTCTACGACTTCTCTTTATAAAAAGAAGAATATTTTTATGACCGTAGGGCTTCGAAAATTAGCACCCTGATTCTCTGAGTCTGATCGCTCTACGTGGTGTGATTTTTGTGATTTATAAGTAGGTAGGTATAGGTAGGTGTGGCGGTTTGAAAAACCCAAGTAGCAAGTTTTCTCAGAGATCACTGTCTAATCCTATCTAACGCCGAACAGGCGCATAGATAGTGAGCCAGAATCTCTTTTGCCGCTGCGTCATTGCAACTGCGGCAGTGTGTACTATGTACCTACTATGAATGCATCATCTGGCTGCATTTTCCCCTATAGGCCAGTGGCCTGTGTGTTGCGTAGATTGTGGGTTGTTTTTTCCGTGCTGTAGTTTGGCCACATCCTTCTGAATATGAAACAGTTCGCCAGCGTCCTCCGTATGGGATTGGTCTTGAGTAGGAATTCTGAGGAGATTATTGCTTTGACTGCTTTGAACAAAATGTAAACCGATTCCGCAAGTGAACAGTGTAGGGTTGCTCGTGTGCATGTTCATTTCGATAAACTTTGCTATATCTAGGAACCCAAATCAGGGTAACCTTAAACTGTTCAAACAAGGCTATAGCTCCCATATACATAATACTGAACTATAGAACTAAATTAGACAATTTAGTTTTGATGATGAACTGCATCAGTTCGGTTTTAAAACATAGGATCACTTCCTTAAAGAATGTGCGGCAGCATGCATATAGCAATACACCTATTTGGCTGTCTCTAGATTGTCAGTATAAACCTTTCGCCAACTTTAAGTATGCAATGACTATTATAAGCCTTAATATCATCTTTAGCTCTGGCTGTATAGAGTAAATTCCAAAGCCCTTAAAAAAGCGAAGGATAGCATAAATATTCATGCACAGGTAGTCTCTGTTTCCAATTTGGTGTGCATATATCCATTCTGGGACTATACCTAACATCTTTATTTTATCTGTACCTGTTTATATTTTGCTACTTATTCTAGTAATTAACACAATCTTATTAGAATGGTAAGATTTCCTATGAAACTCATACGGACGTTATCACAAAAGGATCTTCTGTTTACAGATGAAGGGATTGCTCTAACTTTTAGACGGGAGTATTAACACACAGTCTCCGAGTCAATTGCGGACTCTTCTCACTATGTAGCGCACATTTCTATGTGAACATTTTCTTTTGACTTTCTTTGAGTGGCTAAGCACAATCTATGTCGATTTTGATACCAAACAATATTCCTATTAGAAATGCATTCACTTAATTGAGTGCTTATGCTCATCCTGTGCGATACCTAAGACATGACCCAAAATGAGAATCCCATCTGTCAAAACAAAAATTCCGTTTATAGCACATTTTCCTAATCCCCATGTGTTGTTGTTTGTTGCGAATATCCAATTCCGAAAAAAAATTCCCAACAACCAAGTAAACCAAACAAAAACAGACCTCTACCCAAACAGAGCATACAGAAAACATCCACCACAATCGACAAACTCTAAGCATTCCAGCCGACTTCCCTATTTGTGTGTGCATCTTCCCATATTTAGTGAACTCCCATACCTTATTCGCGCTCCCGTTTCCCCATTCGATCTGCCTCGCCATATCGACAGAAAGATTCACATATTCAACTTATCCGCTTTACCATAGTAGACATGCGAAATCCGATGCATCATGTGCATTTCCCAGCCAAACAACAGACACAAAAGTCACATGGAGGATGGAGGCATCACCACGAAGATCTCCGCCACATGCCTTAGGGCCAAGACCGCGCAGTAATAAAATACAATTCGCGCCGACAAGAAGCGCGTTCGGTCTAAAAAACAAAACATCCCCAACAATAACTTGTAGACCTCACGACTATAAGATCGCGGCGCGGCTGCACCCCAGATCCACATCCACTATCCCCATGCAATTGAATTTGTTTTCTCATTGTTCGCCGGCTTCTGGTTGAGAACGGGCAATATAATCCAAAACCTAATTACCAATTGTCCATCTACATAGGTCATAGCGAGCGAGATTCAATGCACACAATTGTACGTTGTGACTGTGAGCATATGAATTTGCGACACGACGACGCGCTGCGAACGCATAAATCTGACGGCAGGAGCTCGCCAAAATAAACACCACACTGCATTGGGTGCAGGCCACACTCGGATTCAGTGCCGGTTAACTTGTATCTCAGGCGCAGTCGGTTGACGTACGGTATACAATTGAACTCGAGTGAAAACACCAAACACCGCTCGGATCACGTGAGAATTTGTTTTTCTTAAAAAGGATCAATTCCCCCGAAAAAGACAATTCACCTCCTGCTTGAGGTGATCAACAGAACAAAAAAATATCGCAAACCAGTTAGACAAGTTCGCATTCGCACATGTGCCGCAGACGGGAATTCTGCTACTTCTTCCACCGACGTTCTCTGAACCATCATCATCATCATCCTTCAGATAAATTCAGCCGGAGGAGCAAAACAGTATCTCTTCTGGTTTGCATTGCCCAACTTCAGATAGTGTCGTTGTGCTGTTATTGTTGTGTTCACGTGTTGGTTTTTATCCACCTTTTTGGGAACGCAAATACGGAAAATTCCTTCCTATGAATAGATTTAGATCTAGTATCTATTAATACCCGTTTTTGGAGTGTATAGTGGAAAGTGTATGCTAGTGTTTGTGAGTTCCGGAAAAAGAAAACTAGCAGATACAAAGGAATGTATTTTGTTTCTATGTAAAGTGTATCTCTAATGCCGTAAAAGGGTATCTCCAATAGAATTAACTTGATGTCACGAACGTGATCAACTCGCATGACCTTGCCGCTTGGATTTGTGTCACATTTTCAAATACAACCTTGTAAGTATTACTTGTATCTCTCTACTGTTGATCACGCGATTGTACTTAGACAAAGCTGCTGCGAGGTGGGGTTGTTCTTGGCCATATTCATTGTTTGAATTATTTTTAGAGAGAAGCTAAGAAAAATAACTTTCTTGCTAAATAAAATCTCCTCAATTGTAGATCTCCTTTTTTTCGCAATTCTACAGCAAAAATATCCATCGCCAATTTTCAAAATTCACTTGACATCTGATGGTTGATTTTGACAACTGACATACGTATAGTTGTTGGTCTAAAATCTAAAATAAGAACTTTTAAAGTTATAGTTCGATAAATCTCTTCTCACCCTCGTAAAACTTACAGCTATGTTTTCCGTGACATTTGTTCTCATTTTAATGACATTTTCGTTACTGATGTCAGAATTCAAAGCCCTCGCACATTGAAATTGAATGCTTTGAATTTTATCCTACAACGCATCATCGAAAACTGATATTTGTTTTATGTACGATTTAGGGATAACAATGCAGAGCTTTATAAAGGCCATTTTTTAAGTTAAATGGTTCGTTAAACCATGACCGTTCTGACGTCGGTACGACAACTATTAGGATCCCTTCACACTAAACGAATCTGAATCAATCACAATTAATCCGAATCAAGGCGAATCTGATTCGGCAATAATGCAACCGTTCCGACTGGACACAGATTTTGTTCCCTCCTTCATACCAACCGAATCTGTCAGAATTTTCTTCAGTCCGTCAGTCGTGAATAAACAATTGGTCCATGAATGTGGACATTTTTATGAAAGTTAAGGAAAATATTCAGATTTATGACGTTTTGATTCATCTGGTATGAAGATATGGAGACCACAATTCACATTCGGATTGATTATGATTGATGTGAAGAGCACCATATGAAGCCGATTTAATTGCTTCCTCAACCATTGTTCCGATCTCCTTACTTCAATATGGAAATTCAAAAAATCAATTGCCTTTAAGATCTTAGTTTGGAATAGCCTGGTATCCTCTGAACTAAAGTATTCTTCAAGCATTTTTCTACGTTTACGTCAAACTCCTTTACAGTGTAGTTGAGTCCTTACTTAAGGGCGCAGTGACCCAGTGGTTAGTGTGGTTGTCTGTGGTAAACTAATTACTGTGCGAAGGGTCTTAGCTCTTAGGTTCGATCCCTGGAAAACACACAAATTACATCTTTTTCTACTGCGCCACCTCTCGCGAATGTCTGATAAACATCCGAGAGTATACATGGAAAGGTTTCTCAATTCAGCCGTTCGGACTCGGGATAAAATTTTAGGTCCCTTTCCATTCGTCTCAAAAATAAAAACTCGCTTAAACAAATGGTTGTCAGAAGTTAACACTAAGGTGCCGATGGTTGCGTTGCGCCATCTATTTATTTGTATTTTTTTTATACTTAAGGAACTTATAGCTGCGCAGTGTTCAACTTCACTGCTTATGCAAATCATGTGACGATCTCAGTTTAAGGAAAATTCTTCGATACGCATACAGCCATATTATAGAATCAGCTCTTAATAAGCTAAGTAATTAGCCTGAAGGGTTTAAATTTCATGCGAATATGGTAGTAACAGAACTGGTATTTTCTAGCAGAAAATACAAGATACACCCCTTAAACTACAGCATCCTGGAGTTGGAGCTTTCCCTCTCGGACAGCGCCAGATATCGTGGTAAGATAGAAGCTAGAAAGTTGAAACTTAAATTTAACGTTCGGGAAAGAGTCCGTGAGGCTAACAATTTACTTTTTGAAGGGCTTAATTTAAATCCCTTATCCATTATATGAAAACAAATTTATCGAAATTACGGCCTTCTAAGTCTTCCATAATCATCTGTCTTGATTCAAAATAAAACTAAAGCACGATACGTAATAATGAATCTGCTAAAGATCTCGTTCAAGATCACCATCGCTAATTGCACTTCAATCGCACATTGCGATTAAACTATTTTTTCCGTTTTTAATTCCCCTATGCTATTACAGAGCGTGATCACGTTTTTTGTTTCACTTTTGAAGGGCAACATTCTTAAAGACACTCACAGTAAGAGAAAAACAATTCCGGAAATTAAATTGCGCGTTGTCGCATCGTCGTCTTTTTTAAATATTCCCACTGGATAAATTGTTTCAAACAGACGATGTATTGTAATTAAGTTGAGTTTGCTTAATTAAATATCGCGCATGAGTGTGTGATTTCCTCGGCATTATTCGTATGAAGAAGCCATCAGTGCGGTCCCTTTGGGAATTCGGAGTTTGTGCTGTCAAATTTTTTTTTATTAATACATTTTGAATGAGATTTTTTTTTGTTAATTTATGTCTTGACAAATGTTTTGAGATCATTGTCGGATCAGGAATGTGATTTAATGTTACGCGGGGGGAGAATATCAGTGAAGTATTATTGTAGATAAATGTCAAAATAAATTAAGACTTCTGTCATGGAAATGATTACTGAATAACTAATTGGTTTACTTACTAATTGAAATTAATCAAATGGCCATTGGTAGAGGTCGTTGTTTCTATTTGCATTTAAGAAAGGGGAATCTAATAGAAAGGAGAGCTGGTCGAGTTGGCTTAATATTTTTACATTATAAGCCTTTAAGAATAAATCTAAGACAGGTTGTTATAAATAAATAAATAGATAGTGCAACAGGTCCGTATAGGCACCCTAGGTCAAACTACACACAACCATTCCTTTGTGTGAGTTTTTATTTTGTTGGGGCCAATGGAATGGACCTATGTATGCTGAGCTCGAACTGCTGAATTGAGATGCTTTTCCATCCATGATATTTATACTCTCGTATGATTGTCTGTCAGATCTTTGCACAGTGAAAAATGCCTTAAGATGTAATTCGTGTTTTTCCGCGAATCGAACCTAAGACTTCTCCCACACTAACCACTTAGCCACTGCGACCCCCATGTTGTTGGCACAGACAGTATTCCACTATCGGAATACTGTCTTATTTACCAATCTCCTCCAATCCAAAGAAAGCAGTGAAATTCCCACTTACACATTGCAAACTAATTTTCTATGCTGTACAACAAAATGTCCATTAAAAGAAAATGTCAACGCTTATAGCCGCCCTAAAATGGCAAAATTATGTCAAAGAGAAAAAGAGATATAAATGCCACGACATAGCCGTCTCCTTAATGGATGAATCTTAATTTTGAATGACCGCATTTGGGATGCAATAGACCGGCTAATGTCAAGAAAAGTGTGATAACAAATCGACCAAAGTACTTGTATCTATGAGCACATGAAAAATGCATGAGCTGGTGATGGTGAGGTGTCCCAAACAAGAGAAAAGAAAAACAAACTACCATACCGCCAGCAATCGCACAGAAATTGCTTTCATAAAATGATAAATCGTTGAATCTATAATCGACTCTCTTATTTTATTATTATTCCTCAATAGTGAAGCGGAGATTTCCAATGAAGTAGTAGCGCTAGCGATACACGTAGTTAGAGTTACCTCTTAATCAGACTCGGAGACAGTGTACGAGTAAATTGATCATGACCATTTTCAACATTGGGATTTGTGATGGTAGACGGCGCTGGCGACTTAAAGGTTGTCGTAGCCATAAGCAGACGTTTAAAGAGTAGGCCGTCCGATGAAGCATTTACAAGGTAAAACTGTCCACTTCGACTGTATAATACGTAAAGTGAGTTGTGTGATATTATAAAGTTGATCAAAAGATTAAAAATCCTGTATGAAGTCGCGGCAGTCCAGTTTATTTTTTAGGCGATCTTTCAATGCATATCTATGACCTGACCACTGCTGAGTTAAAATATGTAGAGTTATCTGTAAGATTAGTGGTGGAAGATGATCTGTTTTAAAATAATGATTTAGACTTAATTCATGACGTCGTGCCAGTTGAAACTGACATTGCTCACGAGGAGCAGTTTCTTCCGTAGTTTCTATACTCTGTTAAAGCAATCTTAAAATAATTATTAATAACGCAGTATAACGCTGAGCTCGCTGAATGTTGCAAACGGTGTGTCAGCTTCAACATCTCAACTCGTTTTCGTGGCATTTTCATGGAAAACGACCTCAAACAACTCGTTTTAAAAACTGCAATATGTATGGGAAAACTTCTGTTTTCAAGGAAGTTTTCGACTATTTTCGCGAAAACCCAGTTTTCGGCTTGGTGTGAATGGGGTACTAGGTTTTCTTAAATTAAATCAAAAACTTTCACTGTGAGAGTTGGACTTCGGCAGGGTTGCGTTTTGTCTCCTCTCCTTTTCATTACTTTTAGGGACTGGATGATACAGCGCAGTCTTGGCGAAGAACGTTTCGAATTCGGAGATCTGACGTCATTTGCTCTTCGCTGATGACTTGTTTATCCTTAGGTACTCTCAGAATTCTGATTGAAGTTCAATGATAGAGTAAGAGCTATAGCAACGTTTTTTCTCAAGTCATTTTAGCAAGGCTGTAACTTTGTGAGCTTAGTTCGTGGGACTACTGAACACGAAAATACATTTTTGGCAGCGCTGCGGTGGTTTACATTGAAATGCCATAACCTCAAAAGTGAAAGAAATTTACCTCATTTTAGCTTTGACTTAAGATTTTGGTATAAAATGAAACCGAAGTTTTGGTTTAGCTTTGAGGAATAAGTAGAGTGATAATTATCTCTAACATACTTTATACGTTTTGCACTTTAAAACCTGCAAACTGATATGGCAATTGCATTTCCTGTCTACATCGGTCGTAAATTAACACATACCAAAATTTTAAGTTTTCTAAAATGTGGTAGGTATGTACCTACCTAAATTTTTTGCGCTTTTGAAGTTATGGCTTTAATATATAAACCAACGCAGCGCTGCCAGAAATATATTTTCGTGTTCAGTAGTCACCCCGAACTAAGCTCACAAAGTTACAGCCTTGCTAAAATGACTTAAGAAAAAACGTTGCTAGATTTTAGCCTATGAGTTCAACGCGCACTAGATGGGTTTGTAGTTGTTTATGTTGAAGCTAAGATGAAAGTAAATGTGAACAATTCTGAGGTGTATGTGTTCTGGTAAATGTGAACAATTTTGAGGTGATTGTCGTCTTCAGAATGCCTGTTCAATGAATTCTACATCCTAATTGTTAGTGGAGTCCTATTAAAATAGGTGAATCAGTTTAAATATCTCGGGGTTTTAGATATAGGCAGCAATGTTGTTTTTAGGGCAGGATTGGTCAGGCTGGGTAAATTTGGGACTGCTTGGTCATTCTGTTATTAGGAGGACTGGAACTTGGTGTCAAAGCTAAGTTGTTAGTATTTTATTTGAAGTTTGTTCCAACTCTAACCTATGGCCATATGCGATTTGGGTAATGACCAAAAGAATAAGATCGCCGATACAAGTTGCCGAAATAAGATTCCTTAGTTGTATTGCTTGTGTGACGCGTAGAGATCGTACGAAACACCAGAATGTCGAGTAGCTTATTCTCCGGACGGAACGATCCATTCTTCTGTGATTTGGTCATGTTAAACGCATTTCCACAACCAGGATCCTAAGGATCCTGTGGAATCTGTAGCATCCGGTAGGCGTCCTCTAGGTGAGATGGTTAGATCAATTCGATAATCTCCCTTCTACCCGTATTGTCTCTGATTATTTATGGTCGACTGCGGAGAATCGAGATCGAGAGTTATGGAGGGTTCACTTAAGAAACTTAATGAATGAGCGGACCATTGAAAATGAATGAATGAGAGTTTCTTCCCTTGCACTAATATCATCTGAATTTTAAAGAAAATTGGATGAAAGCAATTTCTTGGCGCCACTAAGACATGGAAATTCATATCGTCGATCATAGATACCTACTTCGATGACATTTCCATTACAAATCCCTCTATTTCTCCTTAATAAACGTGCAATTAACTTCGAATCATTTTAATCAAATGCAGTCCACTTGCAACAATCCATCAAATATCAACTGACACTCCTGTCTGCAACTACACCGGTCAGCAGCATCTTTAAATTGATTTATACAGCTTCCACCGTTCACTATCGACACAGTAAATTCATCTCAATTATTTATACCCAGCCGCCGCTACCATTCACCATCACTAACCAGACCAGTGAACCGATCATGTGGGAGCAATTTTCTCAAACTAATTAGCTATTTCCAGTGGGCAATTAAGTATCACCACAAATTCCGCATCAGAACGTTTATGATACGGACGCAGACTACTCGTACACGAAGGCAATTATTGCTTGGCGAAGGTGATGATTGTATCGGATGCGACTATATATTGCGGTTTAAATAAAAACAGGCGCAAACTGGAATCCTTTATATCGTTGTTCCATCTAATGGTAATGAGTACGCGCACAGTGTTGTTTGTCAATTCTGTTCGAGCTCGCATGACCAAACAAGCGGGAATTTCGCGACGAAGATATAAATCTTAGAAAGTGCAAATGTCCAGAGTCGCTTGCGCGACAAAGAATTGGAAAGTTGCACTAGTCATCTGTTTAATGCGTATTCAAATTAAGATAAGCCAGTAGAGATGGTAAAGAGAAAAAAAATACAAATAAATAAATAAACAGCACAGTTAGGGATGTTATCATTAGGTCATGTAAATTTATTTAGACGAAAAAGGATCTAATCTAATAAACAGAACACATTAAATCGTATAAATTAAGTTTTACGTGCTCCTTCCTTTCCTTCAGCATATAAATGATTTTGTCTTATTCACGACTAAAACGATTTTGCCTCTTCTGTCCCAATATATAAAACTTCAGCGATAGCTGTCTGGAGAACTGCCATTGGTATAAATTTCACGTCCGTGGTATTTGCTAATTGCGATGAAACTCTTTCAAGTTGTTGCTTACAATAATGGTTAAAATAAAAAATAAATAGGTGGCGCAACAGGCGGTAGATACCCTAGGCCTAGCTTCTCGCAACCATTCGTTTGTGCGAGTTTTAATTTTTGGGACAAATGGAAGGGACCTAAAATTTTATGCCGAGTCCGAACGGCTGAATTGAGAAGCTTTTTGAGGGCAGTTATACTCTCGGATATTTGTCAGACGTTCGCGAGAGGTGGCGCAGTAAAAAAAACCTTAAGATGTAATTTGTGCTTTTCCGGGGATCGAACCTGGGATCCCTCGCACAGTAATCCAGCACTCTAACCACTGCGCTACTACGCCCACGCTCAAATACAATAATGGTTACTGAATCAAAAACTCAGTTATGTACGAAAGGTGGCGCTAGAGTCATTTATTTGAGCGTCGGTCGTAGTAGTAGTAGCTTATATTATACATATTTTCATATATTCAACGAGCTTTATCTTTCTTGAAAGTTTATAAATAAATTATTGAAATAATCCTCTGCATCGACGATAGCGTCGCTGACTGTCCCACTGTTACTCTTGCAATTTGATGGTTGTTTGTCCTTAAAAAAAAAAATACACAAAATCTCAGATTTCTTACATCACCACATTGACTGCCAAAGTATAAATAATCTATTCGATCCGATTAGAGGATTGAGAATGGCATTCGGCTGTCAAGGCACCCATTGCAATGCCGATGCCGAGTGCCTCTGTCAGACCATAAATAGATTTACATTTGGAGAACCACCGGGTCTTGTTCATACACAGAGACACAGCAAGCGTCGGGTATACTGTGCAAGCACGAGCTAAATTCCATAGTTGCGCACTAGATGGCCATCAGCTAAAGTTGGCTGACTTGGTTGTCTGGAGGCGGAGTTCGGTCTCGGTGTTGTGCAGCCTGGTTGCAGGTGGTCCATTTTGCTCAAAGTGAAATGTGCATTAGACATTTTAATGGTCATCCTCAAGGAGCGCATTAATGTCACAATTTATATACGCTTTAGCGGTGCCGTTAGGCGACCGGTTTCCACTCCTGTTTATAGTATAGTAAGGAGTAATGAAAGGCAACAGCGCGGATATAGCACGCACAGTGGGCGTCCTAGTCGGACGAGTTTGAAACCTTGCTCTGTACACATTAATGATATTTTCCCTTTGATGCGTCAGAGTAAGGACGTGGTAATAATAATACGAACTATCAGTAGCGCACATATCATCAGCAACAATCACCAAGAGTGGCAAAGAGCTATAGACCAGTAGAATCACAACTGACGGCTTGACACTTAGTTATAGGCATTTCCTTTGTGCAATTCACGACAATGACAGCCAATTGATAGACAAGTTGAGGAACTTCTCGAGTACCCCTTTTTCAGAGGGAGCGTCGCGATTCAAAGACAGAACGTTATAGGTGGTTATGCCATCACAGCAGTGAAGAATTTACTTGCTACGACTACGGAGATTAATGGATTAAGGGACAAATGACCGTTCGCTGTCGGTTTGTCATTCTGACGGACTCTTGTTGCATTATTTATGAAATTCAACTCTTGTCTCTGAGTTCAGTTGACACTTGAATAGATCTTGCGAATTTAAATATTCGTATTTTGATTGAATTTTAGTATACAGATTGATTGGATACATTTGCGTTTGTAGGTTGAAAAATTGTCTTCACATTTGTAAAGCAAATCAATCAAAACGATCAACAGTGTTGTAGGTTTTCAAATGTAAATTTATATTCGTTTTATTTGTGGATTGATGAAAGGGGATACTGGATATCAAAAAGGCAAATCAATAAATGACGGTGATGCTGAAGTTTTTGGAAGATTCTTGACTTTTTTATATTTGTAAAATTCAAATTAGAGTAGCAGGCTGTATACTTCTCTGGCTGATGAAATGCATCAAGTTATATTTCTGAAGCAGGTTGACGATCATTTCGGTCATCGGAAAAACACTCGGCCTTCGAATTTCTCTCTAGGTGGTTTGCGATGTTGTTTGGGCTTCTTAGGGCCAATTTATGAACCAATTTGGCTGGGTGGGGTTAGGTCAATAGGTGGGGATATGTCATCCGAAATAAAGTTGTCGAAAACTTATTTCCCATTTCCCATATAATGGTTTACAATTTATTGTTTGCCGTATCCAAGCGGTTGAATTAAGAAGTTTTTTCATAACATATATGTCAATTGATATACAGCGAGGTGAAAAGTGAGTAAGTACCAACGCGGTTTTCAATTGTCTTTGGAGTTTGAAAACATTTTTTTTAAATAACTGTAAATTATTTTCCATAAAGAAAACTCAAAATGTCATCTGTTCACTCACTTTTGACGCTCACTGTATCTCATTTTACAATAAATTATTGCAAACAATAAATTGTTATTTACTCCTATCTGGTCTTGAGAGCACACTAGGACTTATAGATTATGTCTCTATATTTTTGCGTCAGCACATTCATCTAGTGAATTCAATTGTCAACATTGTCCGCATTTATGTATAACATTAATTACTAGATATCGCTGTCAGGTACAAAAAAAAAACTAAAAATTATTGACTGATGTTATTAGGTCAATAAAACCCTGAAATGTAAGACAGATCAATCAACGATAGGAAAAAAGGGCAGACGCAAAAATCAATCAACATTCACTCAGCAGAACCTCCACACAGTCCACAGTCTTATCAGAGTATAATAAAGTATGTATGTCTACAAATTAGCTTAATCGAACACAACGTCAAATGAGCTGCAGTAAGCATAATTCTCCTTGAATGCCAATAAAACAATTTACACAACAAATTGCTTAGCACAGCACCAAGTAAACATTTATGTATTTATATGCTTACTCAGTCAAAATGTAAATCACGGTCGGATCGATTTTATAAATCAGAATCAGATCATATTTCACAGCGATTGCAAATTAAACCGCACGAAAGTATCTGAATACAATGAACTCTCACTGTTCGAGACAAATCAATTGAGTTCAATTCGCAGTGCGATCTTTGTATCTGCAATCATCGATTGCTGGCCCGATTTTTTAGTTTTGATTTTTTTTTGTAATATTCCGCTCTTTGTATCTGTTAGTCAGAATCAAATATGTAGATTCTTCCATAAAATGTTATGATCCATACAGAAAATGAAAGAAAAATTTCAATTTCGCTCAGCAAATTAGTAAAGTGTGGAACGAGACCAACAAATCGTGACCGGAATTGAAAATCTATCCGCTTTGCGTCTGCCATCAATGTATCTGATTACGAGTACGTCCCCACTTTAAACAGTAAAATGAGCATAATTTTGGAGGCTTGTTTGGATATTAACGGAAGAATTCGAGAATGAAAAAAAAAAATAATAATAATAATTTACGCGCATAACATTGCATATCCGGCGTGTGTGTGACATGAACGTGTCAAGCTCCTCGTAGCGTATTGTCATCTTATCAAAGTGTCCGTCGGAGGGCCGCTCACGGTTAATTTATATTTAGTCAGCTTGGATGACAGGCTTTGCCATTGACCCTTTGATGGTGGAGTACGATGAATATTGGAAAACAAAACACACTCCATGAACTGCAGATAAGGTGGAGTGCAGCAGTAGTGAATAGTGTTGTCACAGTTGGTGCATCAGATATTCAATTTAAATGCCGTTTCCGCATATTTTAATTGTTGTCGTTTAAATTATTGTATGGGAAGAGAGGTGGACGCATTGATTCTTGCCACAAACGAAGCAGCAGATTATATTAACGAGAATTAGCATTCAGTGCCAGACCTAAGTGTTTATGTATAGAAGACTGGATAATGAAGGAAATAGTGGCATAGCAGGGAATTTTCTTTACAGGCGGTTGGCTATTATTGTCAACATAATTTGTTTTGCTATATGAAAAATTATATTGTATAACAAAAAAGCACAAAATGAATTGTAATTCCTGGCCCTGGAGAAGTAATCCCAAAAATATTTTCCCAGTGTTTTGGAGACTTGGAGGTGGGTTGTGTCCTTAAGAACGCCATCGTCACCGCAGCCTCTGCAAAGTTCTTCCTTCGTAAGAAGCATTTTTCTCACGTGGCATACTAGAGTATTGTGCTCGTTAATTTTCCTAACAGAGATCTTATATCCTTCCGTGTGAATCTCTCGTTTCTAGCAAGTTTACATTACAGGTTTCGCATGATAGAGCTTATTTTGCAATGGCTACCGCACATTGCCTTGCTAATTCCTCTATTTTCTTATCGTGAGATTCGGCGACGATGCCTGGCTCCTCTACCCTGATGTTTATTTTTGGACCAATTTCTCGTTAAGTATACGTTTACTTTCCCATTCTTTCCTGCTCAGAGAAAGGTCTTCTAAATTAGAGGTATGGCGTGATGTACATAGCCCGTGATAGGAATATGGCTGTATGTCTCAAATATCAGTGCTTATTTACTTACTTATAGTGGTTAAGGTCCCCTTTCACTTCTATCCTTGCTGTAGAAAGGTATATTGGCTTCTACGGCACCCAAATAGTGATCTGTTTAGGTGGTATGTAGTACACGGCATGTAGAAAGTCACATACGTATGTAACATTTTTACGCCAGCATATGGTCCCAAGGCCTACATGCTACATACGTATACGTACGATATGTCGTACTCTCTGTTGACTTTAGAGCTACATACGTATGTGGTTTAGCGATACTTCGACCCAATAGTTATCGCTTTTCAGCATGCACTCTGCACCGCCAACGATAATTAATATTCCCGCAAAAAGCAACATTCTTTATTCGATCAATATTGAGTTGCTTTTATGTGAGCCTATTAATTTAGTTCAATGTAAAATATATTACCTCAATGTGAGAACCGACCTAGCAATAAATATTGCCAGTTGCTTATTGCTCATTGCATAAGTGTAAGAGCCAGATTAAGGAGTGAACGTGGAATAAGCTCATTCGGAAGAGTGGGAACCTGCTTAAACATTTTCATTATACTAAAAGCCCACAAATAATTATTCTTATTTTTGGATTACTGATTGCTCAATTTGTATAATGGGCTCTACTCTTCAGACATATTATTTTACATCTGCTACATTGTTTTGCACAATTTATACTTTGTGGATTCTAGAGGCTCTTTTTGTGGAAACACGCCTCGGCTCTCTTTAAAACTTTTCGCTTTCCCGCGACTCCTTCTCAAATGTTGTGGACTTTGTATTTCTCTGCCGTGGCAGGTAACGCAGTGGAAAACATCTAAAGACACAATTTCTGATTTTCCGGGGATTCGAACCTTAGACCATTAGTTCTGATTGATAATTTAGTGGATGCGCCCTTTTGGTAAGCCATTAGAGCCAACTGTCTAGTTTTGACTATATTTAATCCAGTTGCTTCTATAATTAACGTTTGTGTCACTTCTTGAACTACTGGTAGCCAGTAGCTGTTGTCGTGTTTTCTGTGATGACCACTAACCCGCCGATAAACTTAACTAACTAAATATTGTTCTTCCGGACTCTAGCACTAAAGTCCTCTAGGCCAAATAGGAGTAGTCACAGTCCTTATCTTTACAATGCATTTTGAGAATAAAAGAAACAGCCTTACTATGAAGTTTACTTTGTAGACTCATAATATCTTTTGGGATAAGAATTAAAAATCTACCAGAATACAGTTTCCTGTTGAAGGTACATTTCTCTTGATATAATCTGGCTGTACAGTTTCTGACAAATGAAAACGAAAATAATAATTTACATTCGAATTTATAATTTTCATTGAGCATTTTGCTGACAAATTCTAGATATGCTGTCGCCTTCAGAGCATATTTTGTCGGCTTCATCTTTTAGACACAGTATTGAATTCATTATGACTATATAAAATAAAAATTGCATTAACAACTTTTGGCCAATGGTAAAATTCACTGCCGTCACTGCCTCCAGATTTTGAGTATGATTCTGCAATAATAACATTTCAATCTGAAATAATGACACAACAATAATTCTGTTTATATCTCTTAAGTTTCCGACTTACATTTCTCTGGAGTATGCGGTTGCCATATAGTTCCTTTTTATTGTTGACCAAAAGTATGTTTTTCTGGAATTCTTGTTTTGCTTCACATAAAATATTCGAATTGCCTATCAGTACATTAAAATTATATGCTTCCGAATCCTTGATCGGAGCTGCTAATATTAATCCAAACATAACCGCTGCATGCAAAAGGTCTATGCTTGTATATTCATAGGCATTCGTTAGTAATCCATACAACGAATATAGATTGTGGAATACAACAAAGAAGTTGAACAAACAGTACATGGAAAAGAACTGATCCAACTCCTGTTTCACTCTATGGATGCGAAAAGAAATTCTTGTTAGGCGCCCTATTATTCGAGGATAATTGTAGTCGCCTTCTCTTTCCAAACTGTGTGTCAGTATTTCACTCATTTTATAATAGAAGCAAGTCAAGATAATTCGAATATAGACGCAGCACCAAAAAGTTACATCAAACATCACTACACCATAGAATTTAAATATATTACTAATAATAATACATGTCGATTCGCTAAGTGATGGCCATATATCATCATAGTCAAGGTAGATATTGACCATGAAGAAAAGAAGCCAAAGGCAAAAGAAAATCTTATTTATATCGCTGTAGAAAATACTTCGATCATCGTGGATCTTCATCTTGTTGATTGAATGTAAAATTTGTTTCATTTTAGTTATTTTAATTAAAAGCACTGATCCGCGCCGCATGTAATTGGCCGCAATTGCAAATTTTCCAAGCATTTCAACGACAAAAAATGCATCAGTTAGAAATTGATCTTCGGTATCTATAGCTTCAAAATTCGTGTTAACTATCCAAACTCGTATAATTCGGAAATTCTCAAAAATAATGTATATACAGAAAAGTGCTAATGAACAGTACAGTATTCTTGTCACTAAATATTGGAACTTGGATAGATGAAACTTTCCGGTTTTTGAATTGTATTGGAAATGTAGGAAGCGGCAAAAATTCAAAATGCTCAACAGTGATTGCAAGCGAAACTCATAACTTATTTTTGAAGTTACTAAATTGCCCATTTCGGTTGATTTATTGGCAATGTCAATTGTACGAAGGCATAATGATGACTGACTTTAATTTTTGTTTGCTATAAGAGTTGCTATAAGAGGTATGCCGTCATTTTGTTGGAGGTACATTAACTTGATTTCGTTAATGTTGCCGCATATCGTTGTATTAATTTCACTTGATATGATTGATTGTAATTTTTGTTGACCTCTGGTTAGAGTGGGTAAATGGATTAACAGGAGAAGTGTGTTTTATACACATTTTTCAAAAATGTCTGTCGACCAAATCCCCCTCTGTGTTTACACGCATTATATTTTTGAAATGTTCACTACAGTAATCGCTAAAATATTTTTGGAAGCAACTAAAGCCCATTTTCATCCCTTTTTCATACAAATTGGACATACCATAACTTTGGCGGCCTAAAATAACAATGGATACAAGTACATTTTACCTCCGATTAGTTGGGGGTGCAATTTAAGAAAAAAAAAATTACTTTAAAATTACTAAAAAAATATTAACAATAAAGTAGCTACTAGGTTTGAAAGTCAGAAATCTGGCGGACGCGTATTATTACTATTGTACCGTGTCATTTGTAAATGTGGCCGCTTGGAATTGGTGCAATGTTGTGAATATGTCAAGTTTCTTTATTTCCATGCGATATATGGATAAAAGTTACAGAAGTTTTTGCCCCTATTGTGTAACTACAGTTGAGTTGTCTCTTGGTTTTATGTAATTCAAAATTCGGTATTGACCGTATTGTCATGCACAACCTGGATAGAAAAGTTGTCTGTCAAAACACAACAGTTGGTTAGTTTGGTTTGTGTGAAATTTGAGTTGAAATGAAGTCAACTCAACTCAACTAAGTTGAGTTGTCTTACACAATAGGGACATTAATTTCAGTCTTGTTTTTTCATTATTTTCAGAATAAAATTAAAGAATAATGAAAAAGTGGGCTCAGTGGTTAGTGTGCTGAACTACTGTGCGAGGTGTTTTAGGTTCGATCCGTGAAAAAAGCAAATTACATCTTATAGGATTTTTTCCACTGCGCCACCTCTCGCGAACATTCGACAGTATAAATGTCATTGAAAAGCCTCTCAATTCAGGCGTTTTAGGTATTTTTTATTTAGTTTCTCGAAATGCTTTGTTCGGATGATGCTCGTCAGTGTTCCAAAATGTTGCGACTTTAGCTCCAACTCCATTTAAAATCGAGAAATGGAATTTGAAAATACTTCGCAGTAAAGATAAAAATGTTGAATGAATGTTATAGGACACATACGCATACAAATATTTATTGAAATATCACTTCGCTACATGTTATAAAAGAAAATCCTCAAAATGAGTCTAGCTGTAAGTAAAAGGGGGGTTAAAGTTTGTATAGGAAAATTTTTATTTTCATCCGATTGACTTCAAACTCGGTTTGTGTACTCTCTATGAGAAATAAAAACTCACGAACCGTTCGTGGTATCAATATGAAACTTTGTAATGCGTCCCAATCTCTTTCGCCGTTGATTATGCTTATCGCTTCATCGAACACCAGCGTACGTACTCCAAAGATATTCAACCAAAATTCTGTAAGAATGAAGTCATACTGCTAGAAAGTGGTACACTTACACTTTCATATGTTGCATAGTATGTTGCAGGGTAAGCGAGTTCCCCCTTAGTCTAAAGATCTAAAGATTGTGCTCATCTTATCGGTGTATTTGCCAGCCAGATTTGTGTTGAGCTGCCAGCGCTTCACCAACAAGCATTGATCATATAATCTTTGAACTGTTTTCTCCAATAGGGAGTTAAACATATTTTTTCAGAGATACCAATTATTGCTCCTTAGGTACTTTCTTAGGTAGGTTTTCTGCGCGATTTATATATATAAGAGAGGAAACTAACTGACTGTGAATGAATCTCTGTGTACCAAATCCTGAGGACTGTGCGAGCGAAGCCGCGGGCAAAAGCTAGTATGTATTGTATATATATATATATATAAATTAAAAGTGTGTCTATTGAAAATCTCATAAAAAAAAAACTGCAACGCTTTTTGCCGATACTTCGTAAAGTAGTCGGCCTATTACGCTAAAACTTACACAATATTTCTGTGATGAAACAAAAAGTGCACGTTGATCAAAAGTTTCATGTTTCTCGGCTGATGGCGCTGAACATACAAATCTAAAAGTTTCACTATATCTTGACATTTATGCCAGATTTAGCCTTGAAATTTGGACGTTTATTGCCTTGAGAAAACATAAAATAAATTATGAGCGGGATTGTAAAAAAGGGCGTGGCACTTAGAGATTAAAAAAAAATGCAAACGTTATTTCTCGACACACGAGCTAAAGTTTTAAATTTAAAACATTGATGTGCATTGTCCTTATTAGAAAGAACATAGATATTCAACTCCTGGGCACGGGCAAAGCCAGGGGGGTACAGCCAGTTTCATTATAAAAATGATTTGAATGCTAATATAATTTCACCATTAGAAAATGTTCCAAAAACGTGTTGACGTTTGGCTATTGTGAAACTTTATTCAACCACTGCTCAATTGTAGTCTACTCACGAATGTATATTTCACTCAAATGTGGTGTTTGTGAATTTTGAAATAGGATAACATTGAAACAAAAGTGGGTACTCTTCTGGCAGCGAGTGCCTGCGTGATCTTTGCATACTTCCTGTTACCCGAGAGGTCACACTTAATATCAGTTTACAACCTACGCATTTATTATGAATTTGACTATGGTTGGATAATAGAGGAAATCTCAAATGTTTCCTTAAATGTTTTGCTGCAACAGACCCAGAATTTCAGATCTGCACATAAATGTGCTGTAGAAAAGGCTTTGGTAACAAACAATTTTATGGAAAAATCACTTTGGATTTAATTTGCCCTTAACATTGCTCTAAAGTACTAGAGTCCTTCAAACGATGTGAACTTTTAAGAGTCCGTTTCAAAGAACTATGTAATTTTTCATTTTCTCTGCGCAAGCAACTACCTAGACCTACAGATGATAAGTATCTTAAGCAGGCTTAAGAGTGAGAGAGTGTGAAAGAGATAGATAGAAAATTTTTCGTTGCTCTAGCTACTATTCAACATGTCAAAAATCGACTCAATTTTTGACATTCTAACGTGTAATAGTAGCTTCTCTACGTGGCTTTAAAATCACATAGTTATTTGAAACGCACTGTGATATGAAATCAACTGTTCTACACTACGAATGATTGTCAAGTTGGTATTATTTACTTTTAAGAAACAATGAAAAAAAAAATAACTGAAATTATCGATTCCTCCATTTTTAACGATTTGAAAAGCTGAAAGTAAAAAAACTGCATTTGGGTCAAGAATCATACGATTGAGGTAACCAAAAGCGTCATCGTGCATGTCGTGTGATACTCCTGCATTTCTTGTTGCCTGCAATAATTTGTTTATTTTATTTTATTGCGAATATAAATAAACCAACAAAAGAGGTTTCTGCCTTTTTCGAAAAGTGGATTTTTATTTTGCTGTAATTCGAAACTTTTTTTATTTCGAATTTTAAAGGTGAACAATTCAAAAGTATAATTGTTATTTTTTTTTTCGCTTACATTTTGATTTAACGTATTGCGATGAATGCATAGTGACGTTTGTGCTGAGTTGAGCGTTGACATATGAGTACAATCACGAGACCAACGTTGGTCTGAGAAGACGAACAAAATGAACACTCACAGCTCAGTATGTGCCTTTTGGAGTATAAATTGATCGTATTGGCCGATGGCGTGCTTTGTTGATCTTGGCGATTTCAGAGGAAATGACGATAATTGGATATTTGTGGGTAAAAACGTAAATTTATTTTATTTATAATTTTTTGGGGGAATTTTGACTTGTCGCTCATTTGACGGTGCTGTTTATGACACATGCTATTTTTTTGTCTTATTTTATGGTTCATGGCTCATGAAAAGTTGTCATGACCTTGTATTGTGCAATTTTATTATGATACGAGATACAAAGATACTCATTCGAATCGGACGTATAATTAAACTTAATGCAATTTTAATCGAGGAAGAAACTGAAATTATATTCGTTTTATTTTCAATACTTACATAAAGTTTTGAGTGGGAAAAGTTGTTATATCGTCATTATCCTTTTCTATTTTATTTGCATGTTGTCATAACTGAAGTTCAGTTGTGTAATGTTTGAAAATATTGCCGAAAAAGTGATGTCACTTGACTTCGGATAGGGTAATCGGGGAGAGTACGATAACTACGGCGCCAAAAATTGATAACGGTATTTTGTAGAGGGGTTAAATACAAACACTTTTTACTATGGGAGGGGGGGTCTATCTTACTCCGTTTAGGCGGAATGGGTAATTTAAAGAAACTGATACTTTAATTGGAAAAAAATACATTAAAAAACAATGGCAACACTTAAAATAAAATACTATATCACTTTTAAAAGCCCGGAACCTGTTCTTTCATATTATTTTTAAGTCAAGTTATTTCTGTTAACAGTTTTTGAAAAAAACAATTTCAAAGTTGCAATTTAAGGACAAAAATTGGGGTGAGTGCAATAATTTTGGCGATGAAAACTAATGACAGATTTATGTAGAGGAGTTGAATACAAGCATTTTTTACTATGGGAGGGGGGGCCTATCTCGCTCCGGTTAGGCGGGAGGGGTAATTAAAAAAAAATTATACATAAAATTAAAATAAAAAATTAAAAAAACAATGGCAACACTTACAACAAAGAACTATAGCATTTTTCAAAGCCAGGAATCTGTTCTAAATTGTCTAAAATGCAAATCCCCAAAATTTTGTCTACCAATGTGAAATTTCAGGCCTGAGACTGTAGCTGGAGAAAGTTGTTGGCATTGGGTAAACTGATATAATTTAAAGAAAGTTTGCATATACTCAGCCTTGCACCCATCCCAAAATCCAACAGTGACCCCAAGCAGGGGGGTTGCAGGGGGGCAGCATGCCCCCCCATACACATTTCAAGGCGCAAGGGTAACAATTTGTACTCTAAGCGGAGCGACATATAAAGTGATTTTCAATTTTCTCAAAAATTAGAGGACATAAATCAATCTGGTTTTCAGTGTTTGATTAAGAATTGATTTCGGCAGTAAAAACTACAAAGAAATTAAGTATCTATTTTCTCAATATTGAACAAATCAGCATACAACTTTTATTTTTTAATTTTTTTCCTTAAATTCAAGTTTGAAATCATTTTTTTCAAAAACTATTATTAGAAATAACTTGATTTAAAAATAATATCAAAGAACAGATTCCTGGCTTCCAAAAATCCTAAAGTTCTTATTAAGCCTGCACCAACTTATTCTTGGCCATATGCGAAATTATCGCAGCGAAATAACAAAATGTAATAAAAAAACCGCGAGTTATACCATACCCCTTTCTACCATAAATATCCAAGGGGAGAATGTGTAGCATGGTTGCTGAGTGCAGCGGTTTTTATATAGTGGTCTGCAGGGCACCGGTCAGACAAACACATGCCGCTCTTCGGATTTTACCAAGTAGAGAGAGATGGCTTAAATTGAATTTACCATCTCAGTTCCCTATCCACAACCAGACCTAGATATGCTGCAAGAGTAGCTGGGATGGATTCATTTTAATTTAAATCTGGGCCGCATTTATTACCTACTTTATTCATTAGCTCTATCATTGCAAAGCGTATTTCCCGGTTTACAGCGATTTTTTTTCATTGTTACCAGTATGTATTTCATTCACTTTTAGCAGTCATATAGCTGGGGAACAGAGCGTTAGTGGTATACTGACCTTCAAAGCTTGCAGCAGGCACGATCTGAATTAATAACCCTGGTTAACAGCATTTGGGTAATCTAATGATTAAGCCTTTCGTAAGTCTTCAAGTTTTCAAGTGTGTTAGACATAATTCCTTTTTTTATTTCGTTGAAATCGTCTTCGAAGTATTGGAAGGCTATTCGTGGGAATTCATTAGAGATTTTTCCACAATGCCGACAAGTGACCTAATGACATGTTTTATGACCTCCTGGATAGGCTTTCAGTCTCTTTGGTAGAGGTCATTTGCAGATAAGGCTTATAGTTTGAAAAGTAGCTTTGATGCGAAGCTAGGCGATCACTTAATGACTAAGGCCAATTACTACTTTTATATTAAGCTGATTTCCGACGACGAATCCGCATCCACATGCAGTTGCAACAAATTTAGCAATTTTCTCTATTCATAATACTGAATCCTGTGTTCTTCTACCGCGTGAAGACAGGCTCAAGTTTCTGGTTAGCACCTGCGGCCGTAGAGCGTCAGTACATTTCAGTTACATACTTATCGTAGTTAGTGTATGTTCCAGGGGTTTGTTTGGGGGGTTTTATCATCTTAATGTTGAAAACATAAGATTCAGCATTATTTAACAAACAACGTCTTCCGTCAATAAAAAAACCTAACCCAAATCAATGAAAACACTTGGTCGTACTTGATCTGAACACACAGTCAACATCAAGTTTCACACCGATCCAATCATTTGTGGCTCCTTTAAGTCTCCACCACATTCACTGCAATAACTAAAATAAAATAAACCAGACTAAAAAGGGATTGGTATCCAGAAGTGCGTAAAAAAAGTCCATCTATCGTCAAAGTAAAACCAAAACGAAAGTCTTTTGCGACAGTCCGCTTCTATACAAAGCAAAGTTGGTCAATGGCACCGCCATAGGAGTCTTTTAAATTATTGAATAAAATGCACACTTAATAGTACTATCACAAGTCTGTCGTAAATTCCTGCACATTCTGCCTGAGGCTAACGGACGCATCCACCGGGAACCCACTACTACTGCACAGTAATATGCAATCCCGATGCAATTAATATGCCTAAGCTGTCAGTTTAGCTACTTTGTCTGAAATTATGATATTTCCTTTGAATACCTAATGGTTTTGACGTCTTAAACGGATTTCACTTCGTGCTTTTGGTCTTTATACTATTATTGGCAACGTAATAGAGGTAACGAGAATTTTAATTGTGCGCAGTGAATTCTAAGAACTGGGCAAGATTCTGTTTATAAATAATATCGGAAGCAGTCACTATTTAGATACATCTACAGTTGACAACTGATAGTAGGCTTTCCAAAACATCTCCGAAAGTCTTATGGAATAAAACCACAATGTGATCTGCATTAACACATCTGGTACAACAAAGAACCCCCATGACGATAATATAAAGACTTTTGGACATTTCCACTGATGGAGTTGTCAGGCCATTGTATGTACTCGCACTTACGCTAAGTGCTTAGAAAAATACCATACGCGACCTTGAAAGTGATTTGTGAATTATTACGTCCATTGCGGTCCTATTAGCGCAGATGGCATCTTCATTAACTGAGTATTTCAAATTGAATCTGATTGAGTCGCGACTTTTCTAAATGCCAAAAGCACACCTCAATCAACCTCATTTTAGATACAAAAAAAAAAGACAAACCCCTTTTGCCCAGATGTATTCTCGCATATGCAAAGTCTACTTCCTACAATTGACTGTCATTTCTGGTTCAATAGAAACCAATCGAAGCGGAAGCTTACAATTAGAAGCCACATCATGCATAACTGCGGGTTTCCTGCATCCAATCCATGCGACGATGGTGGTGGCATAAGTCCGCATCCCCATATTCATATTCAGTTTGCTCCAACAAAATAAGACGCTTAGATAGATGCTGAACTAAAAAAGTCAAATGATTGTGTTGTCACAATCTCTTGTTCGTCGGCGACAAATGAGTTAAGAAACTCTGAAGTGGGTCCAGTCGGTTCCACATTCAAATTGCATGTTCCGAGATCTTTTGTCCACCGATATCGAAGTGCTGAAAACGCTGTTAATTTAAATTTTTGCTCGTGCAAAAAATTGCGACTATTTCGCTGTCGTCATCTGACAGTTCGCACAAGTAGTTCATTGATCATGTCTGTGGGCGCGTTCGCCACGAATTGGACTCAAACAATCAACGAATTAAACGTGGACTATACCATGTGTGGCGGACGACACGGTATCTTAAATTGAATCTTTAATTGGAAATTTATTAACCAAACAATGCGTGTCAGCGGCAAAGACGAATACGACGACAATGACAACCGGACGAAGAAGAATCTGATAAAGGGTCGATTATAGATATAACACATATGGCAATGAAGCGAGACGGGATTTCGGGTTATAATGGATTCTTGAAGGGAACTATGGGTTAAACGATTTATAAACATGGATACGAAAAATTACACACATCACCTTTTGTAGATCCGACATGCGACGTTGGGACTGTATTATGAGGATTTTCAAATTCTGGCGCCACACAATGTTGGCCAATGTCCGGAAGCAAAGCTACTTACAACTATTAATGAGACGTGGTAGACCTTTCCGGGTGAATAGGCTTTCAAGATAGGTACAATTTATTGGGGTGTCACAATTTGGTTAAACGGACAAATATATTTTATGATCGTTTTATACAAACACGATATGAATATGATGTACCGCGTGCAATAAGGTTGTTTCAGTGTATAGCCTGTGATTCCAATCCGTGATAGAGATCTATAAGCGTTTTTGTGCGACTTTTTGAAATTGTAAACATATATCGGTCTAAAGATTTAGCGCTGCAAATGATAGATGCATTTTAGGCAGTGATAAGGCTGGTTGATTATCCTTATAAAAAGAGTTTTTATTTTTTTGCTGCTTGGATAGAATTTATAATAGGGTTACCTGTCAAACGAGCTGTCGATGTCGTACTGAGTTCGCGTTTTGACATTTGTGATCAGTATAGTATCGTATCGTTCCAAATTTGAAATCATAATTGGTCATAAACGTCATACAGATTCCAATACTGATTCATTATGAAAGAGAAACAGAAAAATTGGATTTGAATAACATTATGAAAAATAGTTCATGACATTACGTTTTGAAGACGATTGTATGCCTCCCTCTGCATTCTGTTGGTCCAATATTGGATCCCTTCTTCGAGTACTTGGACCTCTATTCCACAAAGAAGGTGCTGAATATTGGCTTTACCAATGGCTTAGCCAAAAATAAGGCAGTGTATACACGTAGGTACATCAAAAGTACATAAGTGTACACCAATCCTCTTTTAAGCTTTCCTTGGGCCCACAAACCACAAGTAACCCCACAAACTTTTCTTTATAAAAGTAACTCTGTCTGTCTGTTTATCTCTTTGTTACATTTTCACGACTAAACCTCTGAACTTATCCTAAAATAATTTATCAAAGAGATAGTCTAGGACCTATAAAAGGACAAGGAAAAATATGGGAGAAAGCCATTGGTCAATGTAGTCAAAGCATTTTCCTGATAGACAAGAACATATCTAAGCAATACAGTAATTCCTGGACACGAGCAAAGCTGCATTGGTTACATCTGATTTGTTGACTTGAAAAACTTTCGAACCATCGTTTGAAATTTTAAACCTATTAAAAAAAACTGGAACATTGAAATAGTTCATAAAGTTCGGATTTTTACTGTTTTTTTTTTGTTTTCTGGTCTTTTATTTTCTTGTCAAAAAAAGTTAGTTGGCGCAACAAGTCTCTATCTTCTCACAACTATTCGTTCAAGATGAATCCTATATGCATAGCTCCCGCACAAGAGGAATTTATTTATGGAACATGGAAGTTAAGAAGTATAAAAAAAAATACTTCAAATGATTTTGTCAACGACGCTCTTCTTATTTTAAAATCTGAATTTAAGTTTTGCGCCTGTCATAATAAGATGAACTTTGATCATTTCACAAAGTGGTTAAGAGAATATATACTAAATCCGCTCGATAAAATGTCAGTAATTGTAATGAATAGCGTCTAACATGCGTATCATAAAAAATTTAAGAAAACCAAGATCCAACGTCATCACATCAGCAATGCAATTGAAATTACTTAATTGGTTAGTAGACCATAATATTATATACAACGAAAAAAGACATCTGAACATCAAACAGAGGACTGCAGGTCATGAAGCCTTCACACTACAAACACCATACCATCGGGATTTGAGCACAATTGAGAATATTTGTGGTATCGACAGACACGATGTCGGGTATAGATACATATCTAAACACTTTTTAGCTGGACGAAGTCGCTGACGTCAAAAACAAAAAGAGTTGGAATGCCTTAAGTGAAAAATCTTTATTAGATACACATTACAGTTACAGATACACCCGGCGAAGATTCATCCACTGAAATTGGAAGGCGATGGCAAGGAAGATGACAGTACATACCATCGTAGAAGAATTAAGTGCAATTGAATTTAAAAACCAAGTTGATGAAAAAATAAAAATATTTAGACAAAATAAACACATTGCGCGTTACTGCAATGATCATTTTTAGTGGCCAGGTTCAAGATTACTCTAATTTGGGTTCCAGGTTATAGCGACGTTTATGGAAGCGAACACGCTGACCAGGCAAAGTTGAGCCCACCACGTGATCACTTACGGACACGTAAAACAAAACAAAAATATCCTCAGAATTCCTATCGAATGACAACCTCGGACGGAGAGGAGGCTGACGAATTGTATCATATCCAGAAGGATGTGGCCCAATTCAGCACGAAAAAAAAAACTCACCGTCTAAGTAAAACACGAAAAGATGTAGCCAGAATAACAGCTATCACCACAGCCCTCTGACCCATAGTGGATCATGCAGTCAGATTAGGCATCCCATATAAAACACACTGCCGCAGTCGAAATGACACAGCAGAAAAATAAACTTTCACTTACCTATGCGCCTGTCCAGCGATCTCTGGAAAAACCGTTCTTTATATACCTCGAATAGTTTTATTAAAGGATTGATAACACACAGGCGGGATCTAAACTCTCCACTTCGACAAACCAGATCAAATGAGTTGTGGTAACAACATGGCACTTAAGTGCTACTCGGGTTTTTTAAACCCCCACCTTAGTAAGGGCTATTGCTTTATATAAAAAAAATAAGTAGTTGAAGCAACAGGCGTGTAGACACCCAAGGCCTAGCTTCTCACAACCATTCGTTTGTAGTTTTTTTTTTTGGGACGAATGGAAGGGACCTACAATTTTATGCCGACTCCAAACGGCTGAATTGAGAAGCTTTCTCAGGACAGTCATACTCTCGGATGTTTGTCAGACGTTCGCGAGAGGTGGCGCAGTAGAAAAAACCTTAAGATGTAATTTGTCTTTTTCCGGGGGGGATCGAATCGGGATCAATCGCACAGTAGTCCAGCAAACTCACCACTGCGCTACTGCGCCTATTGCTTTATTTTTTTTTTTATTAATCTTCATGTTTTTAAGTAAAATGGGCAAAATATTTTTTCCTCTCTTCAACGCGGATCTTGTCCATAGTAATTTGAAATGAGCTATATTTACTTTATCTATGCATTATGGCAAAATTGATATAAAAATATTTAACATTGTTTTCTGTTGTCTATAAAAGAGTAAACAGCAATCAATGCCACTTGTTGTACCCCCATGAAAGGACAAACAACGCTATGCATGGTTGCACTACAAGAATCGAATGCAGAAACTGCGCAAGTGCACCTAAATATTTATTCAGTTTCGTAAACTACGTAACGTATAACTGATCGTGATAGTCCATATGACCATATATACCAAAAGCCTGTCTGTGGTGTTAATTTTCAAAGGAAATTTGCAAACAATTGCTTTGTTTGTACAGAGCAACATGTTGGGTGTTTCGAAATATACATCTCTTCTCTGCACATGCAGCACACTCGACGTCCACAGAACAATCGAGCAGAGATCTACTTTTATCACCTCTTGACGACTTGAGATTATGTAGTTATTCGCAGCGTATATTCATCGAACTACAATGCGGTTTGTATATAATAATGGCAGTGGAATCCGAGATTTAATGCAGCAAACACTACTCACTCAGTCGAATTAGCTTTGCGGTTATTGCGGTGGCGTTATGGAGCAATGGAGCAATCGGAAACGTTAAGTATCTGAAAATCCCTAATTAACTTCGACATACGCTCAAGACAGTCCTCATGCTTGTAAAAACAATAATTGTGTAACATCTCCAGGGCGCCAGCTTAGAGGTGCACTGAACTATAAATTGATATAGCCCCAAATTAGTCGGGGCGCCGTATGACCCACTTCAGATGCGTCTGCCATTAACCATGATGACATGTAAATTTACATATTACTAGCGCTTCATAGTCGGCGGGCCCCTTCTCTTTAATTGCGCACGCGATTCGGTTTGGTCTAGCTGTCGAGCTGGAGAGGGGATTCTTTTTCTCTCATATTTTCTGAATGAAAGTACGACGTAGAGTGAGTGCACACTTTTAATTTCTAATTAATCCATTTAGTTGACCGACCAGTTATATAGACGGTACCGGTACGATTTATGAAGTGTCTTTTGTATGCAGGAAGCTTGTCCACATTCACATCTATGTTCGGTTGATTTAGCCGCCTACTTAAGTTAGTCATATGGCATCGGTCATAAATTCATTACTCATACCAAAGTTCCTTTTCTGTAGACGTTAGTTTGTCTATAGAGCGGCGGGCGGCGGGTGGGGGTGGGATTGTCTATCAAACGTGAGAGTAAATGCAGTTTTTTCTGTTTTCATGAGCACTTTCGCCATCTGTTGTCTTGACCTTAAGTCAGGAACGAGTCGTGCCAAAGCCCAGACAACCGAGAAGATAAAAAAAAATGCACACACTACTGACATAACGCTGCATCTCGACTGCATGAGCGTATGTAGGCGAAGTTCCACATCCACTCGACTGATCGACTATGAACTTGAACTATTTTTCGTTGCTTTTTTTCCCCCAGTTAGAAAGGAAAAGCTGCGGTGTTGGAGTTGTAAATTGATTGTGACAGCTCCATGAAACATTTGTATCATGTGACAGTGTTTTTAGGCCCACATGCTCCATGTGCGGTACATAATTGCTACGACTGTAACGGATATCTTACAGACACAACTTGGGCAGGAACTTGCGAGTTATGGTGACTTGTGAGTAACATTTCAATTAGTCTAACCGTTTGCTTTCCTCACCACGACAAACGTTGAAACAAATTGCATTATTGTTCGAAGAAAGCAATTGCGACGCACTGTGTTTTATTCGGGATTGGCAAGTGCTAGTGGGAATGGTGCGTTACCAAAGTTCCCAAGGAACTTTTACGATTAGCCCAAATTTTATATCTTATCAGTTCCTTTTAAATGTTTTTTTAATTCCTTTAAAAGATGATTTGGTTGTTTTTGTAGGTCTTAATTCAATTTTTTTTTAATTTTTGTTTGATGTACATATATCCTTAAAAATAAAAAAATAAATTATTTCTTTGGGAAATGTTTTGAGGTCCTATACAGACCTAGATATACCTATATCTGTTTGTAAGCAACTCGGGGCGCTGTTGAAAGGTTATAGCTATAGGTCGTATGTCTTTCTCAAAGAGTCTGACGTTTTTTTAACAAAAGCTGAATATATTAATTAAATTCTATATATAAATAAAATATAATGAGATTGGATTTCAGTATGCACTTCCGATCCACAATTGAACTCTTAAAGAGTTAATAATTAAGCTATGAAAGAGGTTCTGTGAATATATTCAAGATCTAGATACCAATAAGCCTGACATCCTGCTTTCTAAGAGTCATAGACAGAATAGTAGACAATCGTAGGTGCATACTTCCTTCCTGATGGAGCATGCATTAAACACAAATCAATTTGCTTGCTAAGCTCACGAGGTCATGGTCAGGAAAGATGATTGAAGGGTTGATCGAGAATCGAGACTAAAGCGATTATCTCCCGTTTCTTAATAGACGAAACGTCGTATATCTCTAATGAAAAGGACCGGCACCGAGAATGCCAGGTTAAGATACACTCCATACAACTGGTCCATTGTATTACCAGGAAGAAAATCCAGTATTACCCATTTTACTGGAATTTGCGAGAATGCTCACCACTTTAGCGCCAAACAAGCAGAGTGTCCCGTGAAAATAAGTTGTCTACAATCTCTTCTACTAAGAGACTTTAGGAATGCCACAAACTTCTTATACTGACTTCCGGTAGCATGCGTTGAGCCTTGCCATACACAATTGCAATTGCAAACAAACTATTGATTAGATGTAAATAGTATTAAGTTCGACATTAAGCAACAAAACCATATCTGCCTTGGACTAACATTTGCAACAATTAAAGCTGTTAAAGGGTATCCTCAAGGAGGAGTACTAGCATCCCATCTATGGACAATAGAAGTAAACTTCGTGACGACGTAACCTAACAATTGCGGCCGGTGAGCTAATAATCCTCACCCAAGGCAACTCAAACGTTTAGCATACCTTACTCAAAGTATAGAACTTATATCAGCAATAAGGACTGAGGGTAATGCCTCAAAGATAAGGATGATATAATTTACAAGAAGAAGAAATCATAAGCTCGCAACGCCCACATAGCAAATATTTACCATAAACATTGCAACTACTATCCATTTGCCAATGGCGGAATTGTTCAAACATGATTTATTGAATCATCAGTCATTATCATCATGCAATTCATAACTTATTCTTCGAAAGTGTCATGAAAAAGGCAGTATGAGCCTTTTCTGGCTAGTTCATCAGCTTTTTCGTTACCTTTAATCCCCCCCTATGTCCGGGGACCCACCATAATCTGGTTTTGTTCCTGGAACTAAGTGTATGGAGGGAATTGAAGCAGTGTAGTACTGATTTGGAGTCAATAAGATGTGAGCGAAGGGCTTTTATAGCTGCTTGACTATCCATATATTCACGGATAGTTAAGTACGGATGTTAGCGCCTTTGATACCTGAATTGGATATAAGGTTTGCGCATTCTTTAATGGCATGGAGTTCTGCTTGAAATACACTGGGGTAAAAATCACTTTAAAGAATACAAAGACAGGCGTGCATTGGGATGAACGGTGTTATGCTCTCTAGTCAGACAACATGTGTGTGGAATGCAATGACTAAAGAGGTTTACCTCTTCGCTATCCTTCCTATTAACTACTATACTATTGAACTATTCTTTCACTCACTTATCATTTTAAGGGAACAAAAACCTATTAAACACTTCTTGTAAATTATAAAACAAGTAAAAGTGCTATCATCGGCCTAGCCGATGCTTTGATATCCTTCACTGCATACAAGGCATACAAGGCATGCAAAGTATACAGATAGGCGGACATGGTTAAATCGATTCAGAATTTCATCCTGACTCAGAAAATGTATATATTTATAACTTTATGGGGTCTCCCGTGACTCCATATACTTTGCGGAAATCTTTTCTGGTTCCATTGTCAAATATCTCGTATAATTCTTCAGTTTTTCATACATTACCCTAATAACCCCAGTGTCGTATAAAAAAAAGCCTTCAATTTCATTTTATACTACTACACAACATCGCAAAAAGTAGCATTCTGTCCTATCTACTTGCTCTCCTTATCTCGGTTTGTCATTCACGATAAGATATTATCGCAACAAGAATGTAAATATTTGACATAAAATAAACAATAATTTTTACCAAACCATACAAACAGTACATATTGCATATGTAGCTATAAGACAGTCAAATATATATTTTTTTGTTTTAAAAATGAAATGTGGTTAATGCTCCACAATCACTTATCTAACGCAAAGTAAAATCAAAAATGCTGTCATAAACTTTCTAGCGAAATACTTTTTTGGCTCTGGTGAGTCGACAATTTTGGTTTTTATTTTTCGTAATACACAAAGTAATGCAGTCAGTTCGAATACCACTTTGAGGGTGTTTTTGTTTCTGCCTGAGAACTTTTACGATAGCAAAGGGAGTGTCGATTCTCAGTTGCTTAAATTTTATCTTATCGCCTTTTTATGTTTCGACAAACATTATGCAAACGGTTTTTGTTCTTTTAATTTTTTGTATGCCCTATGTATATACATAATTTTGATTTTGTTCTCAAAGTGGTTTGGTGCTTAGATGAAATTTAATGGCTGCCACAAATAGCGCGTTTTCGACGGACAATAAAGTGTGTGGTTAAATCGGAAGTGTTCATTCAAACAACTGTCCTCAGCACTACTGGTGTCAATTGATGTTGTCATTTATTAGAACCTGTATAAAAAAAAAAATTGTTCGCGCAACAGGCTTGTAGTTTGTAGACACCCTAAGCCTAGCTTGTCACAACCATTCGTTTGTGTGCATTTTTTTTTTTTCATTTTTGAGACGAATGGAAAGGACCTACAATTTTATGCCGAGTCCGAACGGCTGAATTGAAAAGCTTTTTCAGAACAATAATTATAATCTCGAATGTTTGTCAGATGTTCGCGAGATTTGGCGCAGCAATACAGAATGGATCGGTAGGTATCTACCGCGTGCAGTGCGTACAAAACGATTTCTGCGTCATTAGCTACAGTCCTACTTTCAAAATATACCGATAAAAGAGGAGACGACCTAAAAATCCGTATCATCTCGGTAAAGCTGATAATACCGAATATTGATACTGAACCGAAATATCAGGGCCCAGGGTCTACCTTAGTCACGGAGAATTTTACCAATATGAGGTATACACGTGCCGTGTTCTCAGATTTTTGGAAATGAATTCAATACTGATTTAAGAGATCTCCAGAAAGTTTCCGGTCATAAGAAGGGAATTTTTGAACCTCTTCTGAGCAGTTCGAGGTCTTTTCGATACCTTAAATCCACTTATTTGCAAACAAAAAAATGTGTTTATTTCCCTAAAGCTGAGTGTGGGTATTTGCAGAAAGTTGAGGCAGTGCATAACTGATTTGGAGTAAATTGAAACTGAATCTTCCGTATACCTACCACTTTAGGCCGTTTTCTCAGTGTGGGCTTCTTTTTACTAACCCATGTTTACCTATATGGAATGCGCATTAAGAATCTCTTTATGAAGCAAGGTGTTTTTAGGAAGCGGCTTGTCACCTATAGTTTGGGAAGTGGCATAGTTGAAAAAAAAGCTTCAGCTATAATTAGTGTTGTTTCCATCACTTCGATTCCACTGCCTAACTACAGAGATTTTTTGAAAGATGCATCTTGTTGTACTCAAAGCAGTAGAGGAAGACCTGGCTCGAATAGTTTGTAGTGCGTAACTGGAGGCATTTAACCAAAGACCCAGCATTGGAGAGGAGTATTTGTTGAGGCCCAAGTCCACCCTGGACAGATAAATATTAGTAATTGTTGAGATTTACTTTTACTTACTTCTAAATATAAAATGCTTGTACTAATTTTTATAAAAATAACCTTGTTTTAAGGGGAAAGGTATCGAAAAACGATTCCTTATGACAATAAAGTTTTCGAGCCCATTGCCATTAATATTTAGTTTGCTGGACAAGAGTTTGTCATTTGTTTAACCCCGCGAAATTATTGTATTCAAATTTCACGACCCCTTTTCCACATAAACTTGTCCATTGGTTTTTGTGATACGGTACTGTACAACACACACCAAAACATGTAGTATATTTCCCATTATACATTTCTTCATATACATATGTAGTTCTCGTAAATATTTACAAAAATTCGATAAGAAGCTCAGTGTTGGACAGATATAATATTCTGTGTAGTTAAAGTATTTTTTTTTTTGATAAGAATTGCCCAACAATGTGTTTTTTTTTTTTTTCATTTAGTGCAAATATGACATCATCCACAGTAAAAAAAAACAGCGACTCAACAGAAAGTCAAAATATTTACAAATCAATTTTAAACCAATTATCTGTACTTTTAAACATACATATGTATTTATTCCCAAAAAAATAACAAAACTAATACAATGCAAACCTACAATTTCCAATTAAACACTCAAAACCGAATAATGTCATGACAATCAATTAAATTCGATAATTTTAATTTTCTCTTTTACTTGATTAAGGCCACTAAAGGCCAACCCCAGCACTAATTACAAAAACGAATTAATTGGTGTCAGGCACTCTTACCACACCCAAAGCAATAATCTCATCCCCATCGGAAAGATGCATTTCATGTCGAAAATTTGGTCATATTCAATTGGGCAGATAAATACACGCCTCCATATAAAAATATATATAAGGGACCAACAGATACACTATCTGAAGTGAGGAAAGTAACATCTACGATCGGCATCGAAACAACACAACACTTTGTCTGTGCATTTGCCGACAGCGACAACGACAACGAAAACGATCGGCTTGCCTTCTTCTCGGTCTAGGTCATCTCATGGTTCTGATCTGATCTTACATAACATTCGACAATAATTGGAATTTAAGAACGAATGTAATTTCTGACGGGATGTTTGTTTATATTTACAGCTTCGTGTGTTTGGATGAAAATCACTCACTGGATTTTTCCGAACCAAACAGCATGAAGTGGGGCGCAATCAACCTCACACTTTAGCTTTTATTTTTATAGCGCTTGTGAATGATCGAAAGAATAATAATAATCAATGTAATTGGAAAATTAGAGACCTGCTGTTGTTAAAATGCAAAATGTTTGTGTGTACCTGTAATGTAGTGGAAATTTATAGCTTCTTAATAAAACCGTCATAAAGTGGTCGGAAAGAATAAATAAATAAATTTGTCTTTCTTGGAAATGTTGTAAACTTCAGCGCCATAGAGCAATTACTTGAATGATCAAGGTTTTATACAGAACTCCTTAGTCGTCTAGGATAGGGCTCTACTATTCAATTGTCTTCTCAGCGCAAAGAAACAGCGGTTGGCAAAATTGCAGATGAAAGGTAGACAAAGTCCTTCACAATCTCAAAGTTATAGCTGTCGATTGTGACGTTATTTGCCACTGTCCAGCGCTCTGCCACATGGAAATATAATCCTTGGTAGTTTCTTTTTCCAGGATTTAGAAGAACTTTCCTACAGGTTCATAAATTAACTAAGTTTGTAAATACCTCGGGATGGGTTATCAATACGTAGGTTTTTCATAGGTTTTCAGAGTTTGGGAGTCATAAATCGCTAGGGCATCTGTCTTGTCAGCCCACTAAACTAACCTAACCGCTAAATAAATTTTAGCCGCCTCCAATTCTATATTTATTAGCAAACGCACCAGTGACAGATTGTATGCCGTATGCAAGTAATTCGACGGACTTTCGTCCTTTTATGTGTCCTGTTAGTTTCGAAGAATTCTTTTAAGTATGATCTTGAAGAACTTACATCACAGCACATCACCTTTTCGAAAACCTTTTTTGACGTAGAGTGTTTTGGTGACATTATTTCAGACCTTAATGGAGTCGCGAGTGTTCTCCTTCGTCATTCTTCACAACTTAACGAGTTAGATAGGGCTGCCAAAACTGGACATGACTTTATATAACTCGTCTCTATAAATGGTTTCATATGCGCCCTTGAAATCTGGACCTCGTGTGTTTTCGTGTGTTTGTTCGATGATTGCCGAAGAATCACTTGTGGCACTGAAGCGATTAAGTTAGACAAAATGGAGAGACTGTAAGAAAATCAAAAATTAATTAATTTGAAGTGATACATGTTGGCGCAAAGTCTCCGGAGTGGCAAATCTAATCTCGGAGATTTAAAATAGTAAAAGAAGACGTCCTTTTCCGCAGCTTTGAAGCTATGTTTCCGCATGCTGGTCAATAATCATTGCCATTGGTCATATACTCATACCATACAATAACTTTCAAACTTTCCCTTGAAAAAATTTCCGAAAATTGAAACAAGTGAAGCGCATTCCAGGAAATTGCAAATCATTATATTTATGCTTATATATATATATGAGCTTTTATCATAATGAAAATGTTTGAATCGATAGCGATACGCAATAATCTCAATGAGCACCCACGTATTAGCATAGTATACCTTTAAGGAAATGGTCTAGCAATATTTCCTCGATGGAAATGGATATTTCACCATATTCAAAGATTACTTTTGATTTGCACTTGAAAATACTGTTAAATATTTTAAAATTCTGTGGATTCGTGCACTTCGATTATAAGTCAAAGGACCAAAAGTTTTACGAAACCAAATTGCAATACATTGTTACAAGAATAGTCTACAGTGCAATAATGATTTATAGTTTAATATCCGTACGCGGCTGTAGTTTGGATACAAAGACTTGGATATCAGATCAAGATTTGAAACCTGTGGAAGCCCAGGACAAATTCCTCTCTCACACATTTGGTATATTTAAATGGCTCGGTGTATTCGTGTTTGCAGCGAATTACCTGCTGCATGGACAACTGTTTTTAGCTAATATAAATGAGATGCGACGAATTTTGACGAAGTTAATTGAAGCCAAATCAGATCGATGCCTTTTCTATCTGACTAATATGAAGATTCCAATTGCGCTAAAATATCTCGCCTTCTTCTATAATTTGTATTTTGAGAACTACGAATACATACGAATGGAACTGTGTTCATCAATGTGGCGTGCTGTACTCGAATTTTACGGATTGATGTTTTTTGACTTAACCATCTGGGGGTACATTTACTGCCAACTGGTTTTTATTTGCTTCTATTGGAAAATGAATGAAATTGTTATTCGAATGCACAGTGAAAACGAAGATCGCAGTCACCATCGAAACGTCCAACGACTCATTCGAATCTCTTTTCATATTCATAGAGTAAAGCGAGAGTTGGACACGTTCTTTTCAACTATTTTTTTGTTCAGTTTTTGCGGAGTGTTCCGAGATATTTTTTGGACGTACAAAATGATATCCGAAATATATTCAACTCGAAATCCCGAGATCGAAGGTGTGCATCCCGCGTATCTCCTGGTGGCGTTAAGTCCATTTTTATTTTCGACGTCGTTGGATATTTATTTAACTGCAACACTTTCGGATAATTTGTGTGATGCTGAAAGCAAGTATCTAAAAAATATGGTTGTGCTCACCGAACGCACTGAATTAAAGAATAATTACCGCGTCCAGAAAATTGTAAGTTTATTACCTCAAATAAATTACGCAGTACTATAAAATATATAACTATTCTAGATTGAGGTACTTTTGATGCAGAAACATATACAGGATTTAAAGGCAACAACGTTTGGAAATCTTAATATAAATCAAGCATTCGTTGTGTTCGTCTTTTTTGATATAATAGTTAAAAATATCATAGTATGCTTGCAATATGCCGCCGGCAATCCACATACTAATTTGTTATAAAAGTTTTTAAGTATATTGCTTGAATAACACCAACCAAATAAAACAACCATAAGGGATACAAGATGCTGAGGTTTCTTTACCTCACCAAAATATATTAAGGCTGTGCGGACGAAACTTTTTGATTCATACTCATACATAACGCAAGAGATCCTACACTAACATCAAATCTACAACGGTTGAGGCATAGAACACTTGTTGCTGACCTAATGCCTATTCTATATGGGATATCGTGTCATAGGAATGAAACACAATTATCCCTCAAAATGCAACATAGATCAATATACATTTAAAAACGGCCAGGATATCACCTTTTCAAAAACTATTTGATGTACAGGATAAGTAAACCTTGGAACTCACGTTCTGGGGATATTTGCAGAGGACTTGCAAGCAAAAACAAAATTGGGGCTAGCGGCAAGAAGAAGCTGGGGGTCTCAGTACACCCCGCCTATGTCGTGTTATATACATTATTTGCCTGTTCCGGGAGAACTGTGGTTTGCTTTACCTGCATTTGGTGCGTGAGTTGGCTCATAAGAATTAATATATTGTTATTGTATAAGACATTTTGTTTCAAACATTGTGCATTGATAAAATAAGTAAAAATTCATCCTATACCTAAGGGTTGAAAAGGGCGGTACAAGCATTTTTTATTTTTACTTAACCTCATTCAACTTGCCATTATATTTATAAATCTAAGTTAATCCAAAAAAGCTTAAAATGTTTTTTAGGCAATGTTTTTCCGAGTTTTTAAGCTTTCATTCATCTTTCTGTGTTGGCCTGGGCGCTACACGGCTGTGTGACCTGCATATTGCACGCACATATGTAACGCACTCAAATAGATTTTGAAGTGAAACTTCTTAGGCGCCGACTTAATATTGAGCTATTGAGCGCTTTACTCTATGAATTTGATAAGATATTCTAATGAGTTCGGACGATTCGTTGATTTTCATTTTCATTTTCACAAACAATTTCATTCATTTTGCAAAAGAGGCAACTCAAAATTAATTGGCAGTAAATGTAGCCTAAGAAATTTAAGTCAGAAATCAACGTTTCGTAAAGTTGGCCGTTAGTCGACCATATAGATACTCTGAGTTAAATTTCGACCTGTGTATAATACTCCATTATAAACAGTAAATAAAGGCGAGAAACTTTTGCCTTAAAAGATTTTTTTAAACTGACTAGATAGAACATCTTAAACGGCTTTGATTATTTTCTTCAAAATTTGTCGCATGCCATTGGAGGTTGACTATACCTACATGTGACCTTAAAGCAGGTAATTCGCTGACAACACACACACACACCGAGCCATTTACTTATATCAACAGCTTGATTAAGAAACAAATCCTGGGTTTCCACAGACCCCAAATCTTGATCTGATAACCGTTCGCTGATTATCGAAAAACATTCGCGTACGCATAATAAACTATAAATCATTACAGCGATGTTAACTATTCCAGATACAAAAGTTTCCCGAAACTTTTTGTCTGTTGAATTACCTATAATCGAAATGCAAAAAAATTTTTAAAAGTTAAATAGTATTTTCTGACTGAGTTTTAATGTAACTTTGGAATATTTTGATGTGTCCATTTCTATCGAGTAAATTTTGCTACACAAGTTCTTTTAAGATAGATACATATTACAATACACTATGACAAAAAGGGAACTCATTTATTTCATTAAACTAAAAGCCCATCAAAAAGAACATAAATATAAAATTGTTCATCATAACTTACAAATGGATCAAATGTGTGGTCATTTTTGTTTCCATCGAAAAAAATACCTAATGAAGTTCAGTTCTGTTAAATTAATTTGTGACAAGCAGTATAAGATCGAAATTTGTTTTGTTTTCGGACACTTTTTTTCCCTTAAATTGTGTAGTGTAGCTTATTAATTCTAAAACATTTTTGTATCCGAATTAAACAATTTAACATGTATTAGCAAAATCCCTTCATTGGGATGTAGGAGCACGTGTGAGCTTCTTTGAAAGGAGCATCTTGTGTTTAGACCAGAAGTGTAATCCTGGATACATACTTAGCTTCGGTGACTTGTATTTGTGTCGTGCCTTTAGTAAAATTTCTCTCTCTGCAATTTTCTCTATACGTGTTGATTATAGGTTAATTAGGAAGAGTTATAATGGGGCATGAAGGTGCTGCAATTTAATATTTATTTGATACCTGATATGCATCGTCCAGGTAATTCGCCAGCTTCGCAATTCCCTGGGACATCGGAATGACACGGTAAAGTTAAACTGATTGACCATCTCATTATGAGATGTGCTGTAAGTAAACATGGCAATGTTCGACATAGCCTATATAGCTAAAGTCTTCTCGAAGTCTACCCAATACAGTTTTGTTATGTGTATAGATCTTTTTCTGCAACACTGTATTTACCGCCAACTATTCAACTTCTTCGTGGGTGCAGTAGCGCAGGGGTTAGTGTGTTGGACTACTGTGCCCAGCTTCGATCCCCGGAAAAACACAAATTACGTCTTAAGGTTTTGTCTACTGCGCCACCTCTCGCGAACGTCTGACAAACATCCGAGAGTATGACTGTCCTGAAAAAGCTTCTCAATTCAGCCGTTCGGACTCGGCATAAAATTGTAGGTCCCTTCCATTCGTCCCAAAAATAGAAACTCACACAAACGAATAGTTGCGAGAAGCTAGGCCTAGTTTGTCTACCCGCCTATTTATTTATTTATTATTTATTCAACTTCTTCGATCAATAGTGAGAGGGGTGTCCAAGCCTTCCGAGAAGAGCACCAACCTCATCGTATGCCTTGGACTCATCAGTTGCGTTGCGTCCACTGCGATCTGTCCGGTATAGTGTAATGCATATTGCAAATATTCTTATTGTCTCCATGATGTTGAGACCTGCTGCTCGTCGAAATTTGTCCATGCCTATTATAGGTTGAAATTTCTTTCGAAACCATATCCCGTCAGAGGCAAAGGCGGTGTTTCGGTCACCCTTCGTCATTTTCCCCGAAGACAAACCACTCTTTTGGTATCTGTTTGATACCGAGGAGCTGTTCTCCTCAGCACCAGTCTCTGTCCTGTGGATTGGTTGTCAAAGGGTGCAGGTTGCTACGGTTACCCTCCATCCTTGCACCTCGAAGCGATTTGGTAAAATTCAAACTCCAAAAGGGGGAAAAGGGGGGTCCAGTCCAAGTTTGTATGTAAAAATTCTAATTTTTCAAACGACAGAGGCTGCGATCGGGTTTCAGGAATTTTATTTTTTTAAGATTTTTCGCATATAAAAAAATATAACCACCAAATTTTAGCCCCCGTATATATGTATATATTTCACCAAACCTAGCCTAACCTGTGTGAGTTTTTAATTGTTTAGTCTTTATCTATAGTGGAGTTTATTTCACAACTTGACGCATTTTTTAAAAATACCACGTGTTTATCGATAGTATTTTCAGACATTGTTCAATCAAAAGAAGCTACCATTCATAAAATGTCGTTGAAATTTGTTTAATGCTTCCGAATAGCCAACGCAGAGTTATACATTTCGATCGATACTTAAATCCATACTCAGATCATTAAACCCAATCAAAGATACGCATGAAGAAGCATTAGGTTCTCGTATAGTCAATTAAAAGTTTTGCCACAGCAAAGAAGCTTGCTATACCATCAGAAAAACTATCTTTTTTATTCTTGGTATGGCCAAGCGAAGCGAATCGACGCCGTTAACTGTTAAAAAACAACAAAACCAAAAGTGATGCTCTCTCTGTATCTAGATACTCGTTAAATGTTTACAAGCCATTTACCGATAAAAGAGAAATTTAACCCTCTATATAGAGAAATAGTTCAAAAGCGGAACCCTACTCAATGGGTAGGTATATGCGTGCTATTCCAGTATGCGGCTGCAGTGTATAGTGTTATAGTAACATCATCGTGAATCTGGGTTAACGCTCCTAGAACAATGATCATTCCCGCACGTTGCACATGGTAAGGTGGCGATCGGTATCTACAGAATTTCTGTATATAAAATAAAAACAACTAACTACGAGTAAATAACATTAATTAGATACCAGTCTGGTTATTTAGGTGGAGTAGCACGGTAGATAAACTAGCTCCAAGCCCACTTATTAGGAAGTCTACCATCGGCAGTCTGACGTATTTTTGTTTTATGTTGCGGTAGCGAGTACAATTTTACATAAATTTTGTTGGTGGTCCATAAATTATTTAAATTTCCCTGCCGGGAAAAATTATTAGCACCATAGATTCTACATGAATGCCGCACGTAGTCATTGGGGAGCATACAAAAGGTATATTGACCGATCGGTCAGTCCAGATACGACTTTGTACGTAAATCATAATTTATCTAGATCCATGAATGATCTTGTAGTTCTGTGATAAGCCATCAGCTTGCCACACGTCATATGATGGGTGGCGAATACTTACGCGTTGTTCGCTGTCGTAATTTGGATTGAGCATACTCTACTCACCCCACCCTACCTCGTCATGTGTTTAGGAAGACAAGAGAGAGAGAGAGAGAGAGAGAGCAAAGTCTCCACTTCACTAATCTTGTTAAAAACAGCGATGTAGGTACGTGTGTGTGTATCAAACTTGTTAGGTTTGAAGCAAGCTTTTTTGCTATTTGAAAATAGACTTTTTGTAGTCATAACCGGCAAATTCTGATAAGAAAGTTCAAATTTAAACCTATTGAGCTTGACTATTGAACAATGATTTTATTTTGTGGAAGTAAAAAAAGTGCCTGTCACTTATTCTTTTTTGCGAATACATACAACACGCAAAAAACATTAACTGACGAAAAATTATATACCTATACGCATTAAAGTAACTGTGCATATGCAATATACATATATAAATTTACCTGTTTTTTGGCGGCTTACTCTTTTATGATTTGCTGTACATACCTACTTTAGCGGGTTTAAATAATTAGGGTGTGTCGCCTTTTTGTGCAAACATTTGAGTTGCTGCAAGTATCTATTTCGGAATAAAACCCTGGGGGACGAAGTGAATCACTTTCACTGGCTTTTGATCAACAAGTGGTAATAGCTATTTTTACAACTGTAGATATTATGTGAAAGTATACCTCACACTCGGTATTCTGAGAATCTAGCTTTTATCTGAGCGAATAATTTGGTTAAAAAGATCATAATTAAGTCACATAAAGTAGGATGAGCCAGGCAAATAAATATTTCACTAATTTCTCGTTCAGCGGCAAGAAGATTGCGATTTGAGGGTATCTGTAGTACTCGTATGTCTTCCATCTGATACTATTTGTAAGCTGGCTATAAGTTAGGTTTGGGTAGGGTTAGGTTAAATAGGGGTATGGTAGAGAGAGAGAGAGGTCTCTTGCGTCATTAGCCATTATCAGGGCCCATCGCGAGCCATTAAAAAAAACTATTTCTCTACAAAAATTCAGTATTCAGGTATGGTTTATTGCCTCTTAATATTGGAAAAAGTGCCCTGCCCAGAAATTTCCTTCTACTGCAGCATATTGCCTCCCATTCACACAGTCTTTTATATCTTCGCCGGCTTGCAGGTCATTGCAGAATCTGCAAATGTCCGAGTCTACCATATTGAGCCTCTTGTGATGTTTCCTAAGAAGACACTGCCGTGATAAGGACCAGTGTCCTGATTTGTTATTTGCATACTTTGAGAATTTCCCTAGATCTTTACGATGGAATTGTGACTTGGATACTCACCATCTCCGACTATAATACAAAGTCAGTGCAGCGCAGTCCGAAGACAATAAAAACAAAGACTGCTGTTCTTTATGTTCGAGAAAACTTAAAGACTCCGCTGTATTAATCAATACATCGGAATCCGTGTAATATAAATTGATCAGCGGAGTCTCTAAATTTTCTCGAACATTTGGTCCTTTGAGCCGGATGCAGTCTATATGAGAGCATAAAGAACAGCAGTCCTTGTCTTCGAGCGAATACAATCCGCATCTCTAAATTTACTTAACCTGAGAAAGTACATTTTAAATGAGAAAATATAAATTAAAATAAACCGTATGGGTGTAGTATGTCTATAGGGGACTGCCTCCAGGCCTAGGTGCTTAAAATAAAGATCGTGTGCATTCTATTTCTTGCATCGCGTTAAAAGCTATCGCCTTTTAGAAATATATGGCTGTTACTTCTTTCGTTAAACAGTTGTGCATTTTGCGTAAAGCTATTATACCTTACCTATGCATGTGATACAACTTTTCAACCTCCCCATCTATCAATCAATCGCCATGCCGCGATCGATTAAAGCCCTCGATTCAGCAAAGCCTATGTCCAATCTCATCGAGGAGTGCAAGGAAACGCTAGCCCATGCTATCGGTTTAAAATCGCTCTCGTGTAAGTCTTTGGAGTCCCATGGCCTAGCCCTAGGGGATAGTGAAAGAGCCGAGCAATTGAATGGAAATAGCTCTGCTTTTTACATATGTATAGGAATATGATCTGCGGAGGAAATCCACCCTCCGCCGTTGGGGTATTTACATAAAGTGAGTCGTGCACTTTACCATTACATGAGAGGACTAGTTGGACGAATCTGCTAAATTGCGTCACTTACATTGCGTCACAATAACATTTAGCCAGGTTACAACAAATCTTGAATGAATACCATCCTTTTCGTAAGCTGACGTTCTACCTTCTGAGGGTTCGTCTTCGGCATTATCTGGTACAGAGTTCAGTTGCATAGACGTTGGCTTAGAAAAGGTTGTTGTTGTTGGGTAGGGTACATGGACTGTTCGGATAGGAAATGTAGCTGTTGGTTGGTTCGATAGGCCTTTGTGGCGTTCATTACTTGAACGTTGCTCCCAGTTTTCAGACCAAGCGATCTGGCTTCGACCTTCCAATATAAGATGTCAGTTGGCTGGAGTAACATTTCAACATTTTAGCGATGAGATTGCATTACTAATTAACTCTGAATCTCTGTCTAATTTAATAGCATGGTCAGCTTTTGATATATACCTTCTCAGATACATAACAACAGAAAGCCATCAGATAAGTCGGTTACTTTTTCAGCTAAGTGGCTTAGTACGTAAAACCGTAAAACTCATATACGTACTGTGGACCACCAAGAATGAGATCAACTACAAAAACGAGAAATGCTGTCACAACATCTTTCCAAATTGTTGTTAATGTCATTCTTCTTAATCGCATCAACACGCCATCATCTAAATCAACTCACCGGTGTCCATCTGTACACAATAGCTACTCGTTGTATCTTTTCACGTATATAAACTGCATCATCGTAACACAACAGTGATACCTTTCTCTGACCATTTCAGTGTTGTAAATAAATTTTCCCAGAGTATCTCTCAACATCATCTCGATGCACAAATTGCCGGCTTAGTCATTTTTACTTTCCACTTCAAGTTCATTGCATATACCCTCCCCCATTTACCACGTCCACTGTTAGCCGACCGCCTTCATCATTGCCGGCAAAACCAGCTGTTGGCCAACACTATACATACAGATTAAGCTAGTCCGCTAGTATCTAAAATCTAGTATGTAGTGTGTACGCACTCAAGAGAGCGCAACGCAAATTAGATCCGATAAAACCGTCGACTTGCTTGATTGTGTTTGCTAGTGTAGACTTTATTTTTAACAACACACACTGTAGATACAGTGTAGACTTTTGTATTTTATTCTTTCGATACCTACCATACCACTGGCACTGTCACTACTACTGACTGTGTGAAATACGTTCTCACACTCCTTGTGTAGTTCATTATAATTTTGAACGTTCGAGAGGCCTTAATGCGGCCCAACCACCGAGTGGGTTATTTGTCGAAAAGCTTTCGGTTTGAGCGGTACTGGTGCTGTCTGTCGCTGCTGCTTGTAACCTCTTCTACGCTTTTTCCATCGCGGCACACTTAATTTTCTGCTGAGGAAACATTTAAAAAAAAAATTATATCTAGTACATGGAATATACCAAAAGTGTCGCTGTGGTTATAAGAGTACATTCTTTCTTAAACATTTAACTCAGAATAGTTGACGTCGTCGAAGGGGATTTATTGAGTGCGGATTTTTACAATTTTTTTTTTTCAAACTAATTGTTTAATTTATGGTAATTTTTTATTTTGTGACATAAGTTGCGCGCGCCGTTTATAGTGTTTTTTTTGTGCGGCTTTTCTATCTGAGATCAATCGTGATCACTTTCCTTTGATTTTGTTTTAATTTTTTTTTGTTTATACTATTATTTCCTTACAGGTACATTAAAACTAATGTCCATATGACTAATGACCGTACTCTGATGTTGATGTTGATTTTGATCGATCGATAGTGTAGAAAGTGTTAAATTGAAAAGAAAGAAAGAAAAAATAATATCTACATCCATAGTGGTACTTCTTTGGATTGTATTACTTTTTGTTCATAGTTTGCAATCGAAAAAAAAGCAATAGTAAAATAAAAAAACGGCAATAAAAGAGAAAAAGTGTTCCAAGTGATCGAGAGCTGGAAGAGGGAAAAAGTGCTTCAGGTTGTATTAATTGTTTTCGCTTTTATCCTCATCAATTAAGATCGAGTGAGAGAATAAAAAATAAATCGTGTCAGTGATTTAATTCTTAAAAAGTGATAACACCTTCTAACTGTGGGGAGGGGAAAAAAATACGACTTACGAAAGGAGTGAACGATCACTTTTACTAATTGAGGTGGCAACACGTAGAGCGCGCATCTTTGGACAGAGAATTACCTACCACCCATACGGCGAGGATATTTCAAACGTTTTCGCAGTTCATTGAGAAATTCATGAGGTGTGACATCGATAATAATAGGTGAGTAGTTTTTTCTAGTGCAATTAGTAATGTTTCACAATAAATCGATGACTCTACCAGGGTCTATCTATATCTGAACGTTGTACTTTTTCACAAGTAAGATAGTGAGCATTTTATTTGCTTTGGAAGTGTTATCAGCTATTGAGATAGTGTGCCTATGTAGTGGGTAGTGTACGTTTTGCAAGAATTGGTTATCACATTTTTTTAACGATGCACTTGTGTGAGTATCTGGTATCTGGCAACTCTAGGTGTTGCAAGAATTATCATCTCTCTTGTGAACTATTTTTGCAGACCGGAAAGAATGAGTTTTTCGTCGCAAATTGTTTACATGAGACATACATTTTTGTAGGTACATATAAATTAAGAAGGACAAACAATTAAAAGTAAAAGTATATAGAAAATTTACCTAAATTTAGATTGAGTCTATTTGCGGTAAAATAGTCTAAAATTATTTAGTTTTCATGATCACGAGTTTGGGTGTGCCATATCTTGACGCTGATAATAAAATATATGATATTAAGCAATATGATAAAACTGATTGCAAGGTTCTTCGTCAGATGAAGCTATAGATTCCTAACGACTGGGGAATTTCAAACACTCAAAATATATCTGAGAACGAGTGAGAGTTTCTGCTCTTCAGATATGTCATAAAATCGTAATATTCCACTTACCAATAATTAATATAACATTTTCGATCTAAAAAATTTACAAAAACGTCAAAAAGGCTATTTTATGTCAAAGACAATACTAAAAAAGCAAACATTTTAATGAAATTAAATTCAATTGATTGACAAGTTTAAGACAAATTTATTCCAAAAAGTCTGAACCAGGATAGGTACATTGTTTTACGGGAGTCCTCATACTCTGTGTAGCCTATTTCAACAAGTTACATTTTGTGTGATATGGTGGGTGGGCTTATCAATAGATTGACCACCATATCTGTGGTATATTTCATTTTACAAATTGTAAATCAGAAAATTTGCGAAATTGGGTTAAATCTTCCAATTTTGTGATTTGCAGTAATTGTATTTGACTAGTTGTTAGTTTGTGAAATAGGCCACCGATGTAAACGTTATTACACAAAAAAAAAGAAATAGTTGGCTAACAAGTCCATATAGGAAACTAGTCCTACAACCATTTTTTGTGACTACTTTCTTTTATTTCGACGAATAGAAGACACCTACAATTGCATACCGAATCCGAACGAAGAATTTTTAAGCTTTTGCAGGACAGTAGTAGATAAAACTCTCGGATGTTTGCCAGAGGTTGGGCAATGAAATGTTGGTGTAATTTGTTCTTTTCGAGGACTGAAACTAAGACCCGCCCGCTTAATAGTCCAAGACATAAACCATGATGGGATTCTCTTTTCAAACCACAAATGGTTAAAGCTGAATTGAATTATTAACATTATAGTTATTTGGCAACACTGTAGGTTACCAGCTTAATTCTGTAATTTTATAATTCCTTCCGTAATTGTTTTTAAAGGCGGTCTTCACTCCAACTAAGCCAATTTATAAAATTCGCATTGTCTTACATGATTGGTTAGGTAATTGTTTTCACTCCCGTAACAAAATCAATTTCGACCTAAGGCTCGTTTTGGCGCCTATGACTACTTTGCTGTCTAAGCACTCGAGCAGATAACGATACCCATTGGAAGTTGAGTAATGTTAACATTTCCACTGGGCGGTATATGACAAATATTATTTTTTGTTTTTTTTTTTTTTCATATTAACTTGAAGATAAAAGTCTTCAATTGAGGTACGAGTTTAATTACTTGAGCTACAAACGTTTAGGTACGTCTTTTAATATTCCGATAGAGAATATAGGCTTTTGTCTATTCCTATTGCTTAAGGCCTTGCCTCTGCGTATTTTTAGTATTATTATAAAATCTTGTAAAAATATTGTAATCCGTTTGGTATTCAATCCCACGATCGCGATAAAGAAACAGCATTTAACATAATATCACAAGCACTTATAGTAGATGTGAGTATACGAATGAAACACAGAGTTACGAGTCTTATATTTAAGACATCATAATGGGTGTCCATTAAAGCATGTCTACGTCTTGAAATGGGGAAAAGGGATCTTGGTTGTACCTACTTTATGCACAGAAGATACAGCTCACCAATTCTATGCAGAAAAATGCATCAATTGAACCACAGATTCAAAGTAATCCTTGCAACTTCTTGTAGTCACTGTCAATTCGTTAAAACACGGTGTGATCACTCGTCCAATATTGCAATCAAAGAGATACACTAACAGCAAATTTTTCCTATACACTAACAGCAAATCTACAGCCACACAGTAGACTAGTCGTTGGCCTATATTTATTTTATAGGTACTGCCCTGTACTTACGAAATCATTCCTCGAAATGAAATATATGAGTGATAAGATAGACAGCGTCTATGAGTACACTTAACAACTGCGAGGGCATCATTATTGCAAAACACTTTTGGATGGAGAAGAAGCAAACTTTGGAATTCACTTTCTAGTGACATATTTACAAAAGACCATTTTACATCAATTTGAGTACAAAACTACCAGCTATAGGTATCAGTATCCCGGAGGCTGTGAAGTCTCTTTTTATAATTAAGCATTAAGGTATTAAATGTGGCCCCACGTTGGGCGTCACTTATAACAATAGCCTTTTTGCGTTTGTTTTAAAAATTGTTCATATATGCTAATAAATAAACAACAAGATGGAAATAAAGCCTACAAAATATTTTCAATTTAATACGCATGCGAAGGGAAGCATATGTTTTCCCCGTGCGACCCCTTTCCTTAGCGTCACTGGTGGATTTGGAGTATGTACGAATAATAAATTTATAACTTTGTGTCATAAGCCAATGTGTTAACTCTCTTTTATTCGGAAATGCCAATAGAAAATAAAGTTTGCACTTATTGTTCATGTAAACAACAACTGCGACCACTTTGCCAATTCCTAGTAGAACATTTTAAAAAGTTCCTGGAAAACTGCTAAGAGTTTACCGACAAAACCTTGTCATTTCCTTTTCCAACCCAACACAAAAAAAAAAAACACGAAAGACAAATAGCTCATGTTATCATTACACGATATAACGTTATCTATCTACATCCCCTTCATATGAAATATCTATTCTTAAAAAAAAAATATAATACCTATGGGTACATAATATGACCAACGACGGCATATTATCTATTCGCCGCAAGCAAATTTGAAGTTGCGTAAATTAACTTTTAACGTCATTAGAGTCGTCATCAGAAAAACCACTTAAGTTGAATTTAGTTTTCGCATGCTTTCCGCTATTCGCCTGCGGGTACCTTTATTTAACTCTTCTACTTCCCTATAGTCGCAATCTTTGTAAAATTCTCTAAACGGTTATAGCTAGTTTATTATTTTGTTTTTCTATTGTTCTCCATTAAATGGATTAATGTACACTTACATGTAAGAGTATCAATAACAATAAGGCAAAGTTCATTGCCAATTTTGTATTCGATGCGGTCATTAAGATTTCAATGGAAATGGATTTGCAATCGACACCTACCTACCGGCAAATAGGTATACTAATGAGTGAATTGGTATTTATTTATGTAAAATGCATTTTTTTTTTTTATTTTTAAACCAAGTTACATAAATAACGAACCTCTATAGGGTAACTCATTTATGGCTACGTAATCGAGATACTATAAGCTTAATTCATTCAGAAAGTCATAAAGCCACTGGCGCATGTATCGATTTAATCCCCAAACAAAAATTGTATCTACCTTGAGAATGGTAAATTTTTTACTTCTTATCTAACGAGATATGAAATAAGTATGTGTACTTATTTTATAGAATTTTTTTGCAAATTTCTGTTTTAGTATAGTTGGCTCCTGTGTCTTTGAATCTAATAATAAATTTATTTTTGCAAAGTGGTCACTATCAGTGTTGTGCTGAAGGTTGACATAAGGGAGAAATAAAATTTTACTCGTATCTCAAACATTTATTGTTTATGACCAATTAAATGCTTTGATATTATTAGCACTTTCTATACAGAAATTAAGTCTTTGTGAATTTTGTTTCGATTTCATAAAAAGCGGATATATATAAGTTGAGCAGTTTTTTCGACGGCGGGAAAGTCCATTAAAATCGTATAAAATTATCTTACTTACCTGTGGTACGTAATTAGCACAGCGGCTTTCTTTCAGCATCTTTTTTAATTTCAATTCCAAGTAGATAGTTTGACGCTGTTTTGTGGGATTTTCTTTAACGATTTTTGTTTTCGTGCGTCGTAGGTATATGTGTACCTGTTGTTTGTTTAGGTTTTAGTGCGTCATATTTTTAATGGTGGCATATAGGCCTGGCCATAATTTATTAAATTTTGTACAAACAAATTTGGCTAAATCAGTTATTAATTAAGGAGTAGGTACATCGATTTTAATGATATTGACAATGTCTACAGTATATTTTAGTTTTGTTGATCTGGCAAATATTTTGGTACATATGGATTGACTGAGTTGTACATAAGCAGCCAATTTACCAACTAGTTGTATATCAATTATGTACAATAGGCATCAGCAATTTTTAAATCGCACAACATTCGATCAGGAAAATATTAAATTGAAAATCCTTGTGATATCTCATTAAATCAATTTAGAGATTGTTAATTGATTTACAAAATATACAGAAGCATACCAAAATGCGATTCCTAATGACACTTCAGATACAAATTATTTGCTGTCTGTCAAAAAATGTCCGCAGATGTCTCACGTATATTTTCCCAAGTTTGACAATTGTCTGTTGTCCATATTATTTCTGTTATAAGATAAGAAACCGCACAATAAACCTTGACCTTATTTGGTTTGTATTTAAATCTTTCGTCAGATACTGATGTCACAATAGACATTAACTACAAAGTGGTCAAAGGTAATGACACGTGACAAAGTTTATACAAATTTATTGCGAGTGAGTTTCTGCAATGCTTATTTATAACCATGAGCTTTTTTAACAGCATCCTATTGCTATTCAGATGGCCACTATATTTATTTCGAATGTTTCGTAAAAGTTACGGTGGAGAGTGTGGGTCTACAGGAAATTGCTGAGGATGGCTTAAAGATGGAGGGTTTTTTCTAACTCCTTTCTTATACCTACATTAGAGTCATCTGTGTATTTAAGCTTGTATTCTTAAGCTGGTATTACAAATAACAATAAGTCAATTATGCATTGTTCGGCTTCAAAACATACTTTAAAATATTGGCTAGAACTGTCATTATTTACAAAGTTGGTCATCTGTACCTACTTTGCCTCCGGTTCTTTACACAGGTTGTACATAAGATCGATACTAACATATGGTAGTTTACAAATTCTGAACAAAAACACGGGCAATAATGTATGCACGGACTACACTACTCCCCGGCTCAATTTTACAAGACCATTCACCACGTATTTTCCCATCATTGACGAATGGTACGAAGATCAACCGACCCATCGGATCAATTATACCTATCTACACTGATCGATCAAAGATGGGAAATCGGTGTTGGCGCGGGTTTCTGCTCCGAACGTCTCAGACTATATCCAGTTCAATCAGACTTCCTGACTACAGAAGCGTATTCCAAGCTGAGGTACTGACAGTGACAAAAGCTGCTAAACAGGTTGCAATTATGGCAGTACCTCATGCAGATATTACGTTTTCTTTGACAGTCAAGCGGCATTAAAAGCGATCTCTGTCATTGAGTTAAAATCAAAGCTTGTAAGTCGCTGTTGCGGAGAGTTCGGGTTCTCGTTTGAAAAATCGTGCATTATTGAAATATCGCAATATCAAAGTCTCGCATATCAAAATTTCGAAAACTAAAAAATCTCGCATATGTATGGGAGGCATGGTGCCCCCAAAAAAACCCCCCTGCCTGGGGTAACTGTTGGACTTGGAGTAGCTGCAAGGTTGGATTTTGATAATGCAAGATTTTAAAATCGGGTAAATCGTAGGTACCCAATCCAACAGTACTGGCTTTAGTCATTTGGGCCCCCGAAGCACAATTTTTTTTTCTTTGCGAGATTTCTACCTTTTGAAGCGATATTTTGATAATGCGGTATTTTGTTAATACGGGATTTACTTAAAAAATGCGAGATTTCGTTATGAGGGATTTTGGTTTGAGGGCATTCGTACCGTGTTGTTCCTAGTGACATTTACTGGACTGCATTTCACATTCAATGAGGTTTGGTACGTCCGAATACATCTTCGGGCGTCAAAACCATGCGGCCCCTATGGATCGATATGAAATTTGAAGATATTTTGTGTCCCAGAATGACATATTTTCCATACTTATGAAACCAAGGAAAAATTTGGCTTTGTCGCCACATATTGCTCTAGTACGTTTAAAAAAGTAAGTAGACTAAAGAGACCAAATCACAAGCCTAAATGAAAAAGGATATTCAAGATGTTTGTGTTATTTCTCAAAAGCCACCTAGTGGGATTTAATAGTCGGACAGATCAGTGGTAAACCCCATCATCCTTCAAATAACTGAGGGAGCGTATTAAAAGACGTAGCAAAGTCTGTACAACTAGATAGGATACGGTGGTATATGTACCTTCATTCACATGTAACACTTGATGTGTCTAAGTGTTATTATTGAAGTGTATCCCTTGACTAAGTTGAGCTGAGACTTTGTTTGTTGAAACTTGAAATGGCCACTGAAATAGGTTGCACGTGCAGAAAGTTTAGTTCTTAAAATGTTCATCCGATAATTTATAAACCTTTTTTTATAACCAGACTAAATTAATACTTTGCCCAAATATAAATCAATTTTATGTGTAGGTTCCCCAAGTTCACCACATGCTGTCAAGTTTCAAGTGTATACACTTGCCATACATCATGCTAATTTGTTCCATAATCTCACCACACATGACTCGAATAATAATTATAATCAAGTTAGTTCTATCAACAAAATACTTTTTTTTTATTTAGATCAGACTGCCACCCATCGGGCATATCATACTTCCGACCACCACTTTGTTTACTCATATTGTTTTGTATTTGTTGTGGAAACTACTGCTTGCCGACCATCAAATAACGTATAAGAACAAATAATTAAAGTCTCATAATTTTTGATGTGATAATTACTAAAAAAACAAGGAAACACTGCTGTGTCACTATAAATGAGATAAAATTGCTCTCGTGGGCAAAGGCAGTAAAACGTTAAAATTCACCCCTTAGGCAATATGAACACGATCACTAAAAAGTAAAATTTTTTTGGAGAACTCAATATTATGTCATCAGGCTGATATACCTATACTCACGTGAGATATTTCTTTGAAATCGGAGTCAGTGTCATATAATAAATTATGAAGTCAGAGTAATAGTTTTAAATAGGCCTGTGTAAGATTATGGGTAATAATTTTAATTTAAAAATAAAATAAAAGATCGCATCGTCGTTTACAAGGTGTGCAAGAATTTCAGCAAGTTGTTGGGAGTTGGCTTAATTTTCCAAGAATTGAGTAAGGCTACTTGGCGAAGTTTATTTTTGGATATCGGATTTGTATTTGTACAGCAATAATATTGCAAGTTGTTGTTTGGCGGGGAACCACCTCAGAGAATTAACATAAATGCTATAATTGGATGTAGATACATTCATGTAAAATGTAATATGAGAGTACGGTTTTGTTGCGTATACGTATATGTATCCTACGTAGATTAATGCATTGGAATTGTAGATAATTTTTTTTATGGTATTGATGTTTACAGAAGAACATACGAAATTTGTTGTGTTATTTGGGGTGGTTCTTTTGCAATAAGAAAGCTGGAATGGGAAGTAGTGAAACTTTTCCGGGTATTCTTATTCATCAAATATATAAGACATTATGTTGATTAAGAATTATTATAATTCATACAATTTCTTACTCTTTATAAATATTAAATAATATTTTTCTTTATTTTAAATGTGATTCTAATATTTATTTATAATAGTACAATTTTATATATTTGATCGAGGAAGAAGCAAGTCCATTTTAAAATTAAATGGGTATAAGGTCCTGACGAGTATGGCCCATATTCTTCTTTACCATCAGAACCATCCTCATAAATTTGGATATTGTTTTCTAATTCGCGTAAAGTTAATCTAAAAGTTTGCATTTGGTTCTCTCTCATGGGTTTTTCTAATCACTTGATTTATTTCATAACTCATATGACATTTGCTCAACGTCAACCACTGATATTTATGTATCGCCTTGGATTCTTAGATGAATTCGCCGGCAAACAAAATCTTCTTTCGGGTAACACAAAGTGAATGAAATACGAATGGCGTGGTTTGCTGCATATTTTAGTTTCCAATAATTAGAGTATCAGCTAGGTTCCAGAAATCGAGTGAAATCGAAATTGCAAATCGAGTGAAATTTCCGAAATTTTTTCGAAATCACAATTTCACTTTGCCTCAATTCCGAAAATTTTGAAATCGAAATCGAATACAGTGAGATGTAGAACACATTCATTCATTTTCGATTTAATTTCAAGTGAATGTGAAATTTGGAACCTAGCAGTTACTCTAGTTTTTCCGGGTACTTTCTTAACTTTCTTAGTGTTTATTGAGTCAAAATAGTAGAAATATATGATGTAAGAAAGAATAACATTTTTGTAGGCAATTGCTTTAAAAAGTTGCTCGTTAAGCTACATGGACGTTCGTTGGTATAATATATTTCCAAAAAAATGCACACTTATTTATTTTTGACCTTTTGCGAATGGCGAATTGACTGTACAAAACTGTTCAAAAATATTTGAAACCAGTTCGTACAATGTTGTCATCAACACTTGATTTATTTTTCTAGGTAGACCACATAAATAAAATCTTTTAACCCTTCACTATACAGAACGCACTCTATACTTTGACATACGCGCAACTTTAATCCCCAGATAAGGTTTATTTTCTCTTTCCCCACACCAGCATAATATTACTGTTCAATCAAAATATGACTAGCACTATGGGGATTAAACGTTCCATTCACTATCAGTTGGCAGTTTGGTTTTTTGTTTTTTACCCTAAACCTTATCTAATCTAAAGTTTTCTGGTGAGCTTTGTGTTATGAGGAATTCAATTCAAGTAAATTCTGACTCGATTAGGTTTTCCGAAGGAAATTTCTCACATTCAAAGTCATTTTGCTTAGAATGCAATTTATTTTTAGTCAACCCTGTGAACTTGACTAATTTCTTGCTGTTGCTATTGCTATTGCTACATGAATAAATGTATTTTTTTATTTTGTCTAACAAAATGCATCATGAGTCATTGGCAACTTTGTCATGTGAGTTATAGTGTTTGTCATGGTACAAGGTTTAACACTCAGTCATTGAAAATTTAGTTAATGAACAGTAAATGCTCTAGAAACTCCAGAATTTCGCTGCAGTCGTCCTTCAAAATTTTATTTTGACTTTACTTATCGGTGGTTATTAGGTTATTATGGTCTTAACATGTCAGTCCTGAAAGCTGAACAAACAAAAAACATTTCGTGGCGAATGCAAAATGAAAAGGACGTGATAATCATGATGAAGTATTTACTTACATTTTGGCACTATTATTTAAAGTCATCATAAATCTTATCAATTAAAAAAAAAATAATAACAGAAATTCTATTCTGATAAGGCTATGTTGCCGAGGAGGTACAATTACCTCATACAAGCTTTGATAATATTCAATGTAGTTGTCGACATACAATTTGTCCGAGACCTTGATGATAAGGCGCCGGAACACTGGACAAACTGATTAGCTTAATTATAGTTTCAAAGCGTGTTAAGTTGTTTTTCAAAAAAAAAAAAAAAAAACTGAAATATTAAGTTCAAAGCTGAATCTAAATTCAGCGCAGGCTTCAAATAAAAACTTATGCCGACTGCAGATACATCTTACTTACTTCACTTAGGTGGCGCTCTCCAGTTAGCCCGATCTTTGGCAAATTGCCTACAGTTGTGCACTCCAAGTTGGTTGGGGTTTCCTTCCATTTGTGGGCGCCACCTAAGGCGAGGTTTTTCTCTACTGCGTTGTCCCTCCGCGTTGGAATCGAAGACTCTTCTGGCCGATCCGTTGGCGTCCATTCGCTCTGTCGACTGATACGTACTTTTCTGACCATGTCGCTGTATAGCTCGTAGAGTTCGCTGTTAAATCTCATCCTCCAAAGCCCGTCAACGCCAATGAGACCGAAAATAACTCTAAGAATTTTCCATTCGAAACGCCCAAGAAGATCTCCATTCGCCTTTGTTAACGTCCATGCTTCTGCGTCATAGAGCAGGACTGTGATGGTGAGGGTCTTATATAGATTCTCCTTAATCTATATAAGACCCTAGACTTAATGACTAGTAAGTCAGTTGCCTTCTTGGGCCAAAGAAACAGCGGTTGACAAGTGTAACTCTTTGTTTAATTTTTGCTGTGCTGTCATTGCCAGAGTTTATAGCTGAGCAGAGGTTTGACAAAGTCCCTAACTACCTTAAAGTTGTAGCTGTATATCGTGACGTTCTATCCGATTCGTCTATGTTGTGTGCTCCTTCTTCCTCTGACAGTGACAGCTCGCTGCGTTCTGCCAATAATGTCAATGGTACATCTAGAATTTGGAAAAAAATAAATACAATTTGCCAATTTTAGCTTCACTTTGAACTTTTCGTAGAGGTATCTTTTCTTTGAATGGGAACAGCGTTATTGGTTACATGCGACAAGAAATAAAAGCGTGGGCTGCTTGGATATGTAAAAAGCAATTTGAACCAACAATGAGTGTCATTAATTTTTCGAATAATGATGTTTTCCATAGATTTGCACAACGTGAAGAAAATAAAAACCCCACCCAACTACAAACTTGAATTCATCTAATGCAACGCATCATCCCACCGACGGGGGCTGGGCAGACTCATGTAAACAACATAATTACTATTTTATCTTTGCGCAATTTGCCAGCTGTCTAAGCGATCTTTCCCTCCATAGCGAACGACCAATTAGTCAACTTGAGAAAAACCTGAAAACTTCTTGGCGCAAGAGAAATCCCGATGATTAGTATATAGTACATGGCAATTTCCTTCGTTAATCTGGTTCTGCGAAACGAACTAAAATCTCAAATCAATATGAATAACTCACAGGTGACTAGGTCCTGTCACTACGACCGTGTGTTAGGTCAAGATCTGCCACAAACAAAATTTGCGCAAGCCACGGTGACCTGATTTCGGTTTAAAATGTTGATGCAGATATGTACACACATCCGAACCACATTGCGCGAACATCATGTCAGTTGAAGTTGCAGAATTCATTATATGTACATATATATACATCTTACCTCATGATCTCGCAAATGACTCATATTCGAGATTAGCCCACTTTATGGTGGCGGAACTTTATCTCAGAGAGATTAAAACTTATGCATATTTACTCGTACTCTTTAATGATACCTCTGCGATGAAGCAGCAGAAGCAGCAATTAAAGCGTCTTATAGCCCATGTCACGCACAACATCATATACACGCTTGTGTACACATTGATTCCATCGAATAGTGGTGCGGAGTGCATCGAACAACACCCTTACTGGGTGCGTGGCATTGCACGGAGCACATCAAACTTCTGTGTCTCTATGAAGTGAATGTTAATACTAGTAAGTCGTAATATGGTATAGTATCGTCGTCATCAGTGTTGAGCAAAATATTCCGATCAGGGAATTATGTTTATGATGTTGTTACTTGTCCCTCTGTCGGTGCATGCAGGTATCTCTACTGGTATTGTGCGAAACCGCAACAACGACACTAAGTCGATTTGATTTGACGGAGCGCATGCAATAAGCGAAAGAACCGCGAAACATGACCCTTTATTGAAATTAACTTGGCACGATAAGGAAATGACAATCGTTAGCGTGCTGATGTCGTAACATAATGCATATATGCGCACAGGTGTAAGTGCGCGCGATGCTTCTATTAGAATGTGTGCCTACTGCCTCTAGGAACATGGTAAAAAGTGAGTTTACTGTCACAATCGCATGGCAATACTGTGAATGCTTGTTGAATTTAAATTTGCCAACAAATTGTCAAAACAATTAGAGACAAATATGGAAATTTATTGTCTCGTCCATTCTGATGAGATTACAATTTTCTTGAGAATTATTTTCAGATCGTATGGCGTATACGTAACTAAATCAGGTCTAAATGTTCAATTAAAATGAGACAATCAGTGCACTAATTGATTTATAGGACGCTAATGCATTCTTAATTGGTGACCTCTGACTGGAGTGTTTAATGGGAAATACTTACCTATACACACATAGTATGACTTTGAAATAGAATTCATTTGCAGTGTTAAAAAGGTTTTTAGCTGAGTGCATTTTACCTCATGGTGTAAAAAGACAGTTTTGTTTATTGTGTAATTTTTTTCGGGTGGTTCGTTTTTTTGTATATGTAGGATGCTGCCAAAAATGTAACTTCATTACTCAAATAAAGTTGGACCCCTCAGAACTCTGAATATCAAAACCAGATATAGAGAAATCATGGACGACCGCGACTAAGATGCAAAGGATGTAGTAGAATCGGCAGCATTTAAAAGATGAAACTGTGCAATTGGAAAAATACAAACATATGTTTAGGTCAGGAATTTTCTATAGAGAAGTCTAGATATAAAAAAAATAATAATAAAAAACCAGTAAGACAATTATCTTCGACTATGCCGAAGCTCAAATACCCGGTACTATGTTATTGTAAAAATAAAAAATAATATTTTAGTACTAAAAATATATATATTTGTATGGGAGGTATGGGTAGTTTTTATTCGACCAAGCTCATTTTTTGTCAAAAATGTTTAAATATTATTAAAACAATATGTACAAAGTTTAAACTTGCTATCTTTATTGTAGCTATTTAAATTTAATTTTTAACATCAAAAAGCTATACAAATCCGATATTTTTGTATGGGAGGTAGTAGTAGTTTTCATCCGATCTTGCTCATCTTCGAACTTAGCCTCAGTTTGGTGGATAAAAGCTTACGTACCAAATTTCAAGCCGATAGCTCTTAAATTACGGCCGTAATCGTGCGGACGGACAGACGGACAGACGGACAGACAGACGGACATCGCTAGATCGACTAAGAAAGTGATGCTGATCAATAATATATATAGTTTGTCATACCTACAACGCCTCCTTATGTGCGTTACAAATGGAATGCCAAAGTGAATATACCCTCGCCACAGTGTGGTACCGGGTATAAATAGTCCATCGGCGTCAAATCGTACGATCTAGGCGGCCAATTCACAGTCAATGGATTCCCGACACATTTTTTACTGAGCACGATTTTTGATAATAAAATTCAACAATTTTCAAACGTTGTTCGAGAGTAAGTCTATCCATGGTAAAATGGCAATTCTAATTGAGCATTTTTTTACTTTGGCACGTGTCACGAATCACGCGTGAACTGTCAAAAAAAGCAGGCTGAAGAACCAAACTGAAAAAAATCACCCTTCATAAAAAAAAACTGGACAAATCGCAGTGTTAAAAAAAAACTTCGTTACAGAAGCGTCTTCGGTATAGAAGGTTCGTTATAGAGGAATGCGACTGTATATACCTATTTAAGTTATCTAGAGCAAGCCATGTGGCTTTTGAAATGTATTTAGCTTCTTCTTAAAACTCGTAACACCACACGCAGATACATAACCCATCTGAATCTACCTACATTTCAAGGCCCCTGAAACTTGTTTTAAATTTAATAACTCAACTGTTTATTAACAAAAAATAGCGTGTTGGTGAAAAGGGGAATTCACAGTTGCCAACAGTATTGCCAAAGCATAGAAGGTCGTTGATCAAATAAATGAGTATTTGTCGTAAACGGCCATATAGGGCTGCATGCAAACATTCATAGTTCATACACATGGTGTAATGTCTCCTTGTTTTATTTTAAAATTGCTGCCGAATGAACGACTTTCAATAATTTATTAAAAATAACAATACAAATGAGTGCTTCAACGCCTCAATTCACAGCTATCATGCTGCTTGGGTAGTAGGTACATTTTCGATGATTGGAATCATTTGTGTCACTTCTGCATCTCTTGTCAGTCGCGTTTCACGATTCTCCTAAAAGGCAGAGCTTATCCAGTTCTAGTTCTAAGGCAGTAATTTCTGGCCAAAATAATCTAGATGGGAGTGGCAACTAGCGCATAATACCCAGACAACTCATCTATTAGACTGCTGAACTTTGGGTCATTACAATGACCAAATTCGAACAAATCGATTTGGAAAAGGCAGGAGTAACAGCATTCATAGTTTAAATTGGTTAGAAGCCCCTAAAAAGTTCTGTTGCTAAATTTTGGTCAAATTTTCATACCCTCTCTGAGTATATAACTGAAGTATGTTTTACTAATTTTTTCTCGAAATTTTACATTAAATTTGGTTTAACGAAATCTAAGAAAATTCATATATCGCTGTTGCCTTTGGATTCAACCATGAGGTTGGTTTCTCTTTGCGCGGAATCTGACCGTCTTTTGTGAAAACGATGAGTGAGTCACTGTAACTGCTGCACTTCTGTAACCTCTGATATTCACCAGTTTTTGCCTGATATTGAAGAGGTTGATGGTTGATGTGAGTGATAAGTTGTTCCAAAAAATCGGTAGAAAAACAATAACAAATTGGGCCCATTTTATTGGGAACAGCTCGTCACAAAAATCGTATTTTCTGATCCTTTTAAATATATTTTTGTGGCAATCTCTTAAAAACCAATATGAGTAAAAATATGGCCACAGTATCTACAGACAGAAAACTCATAGATAACTAATTATCTTAAAATTTAAATTTTCAAAAACCGATCATTTAACCGATATTCGAATATTGTATTTCATACGTCATAATCAAATATGTAGTCAAAAGTGAATTTAAATTAAAAAAAAATCCTAAAGTACATAATGATTCACCCCGCAGAACACAAAATATTTTTCGTCTGGATAATTCAGTCCACAAATCCAAACACAAAGTAATTCCTTTCTTAAGAAATTTTTTCTTGATTACAATTTGAATAGAGCGGGGGTGCATCAAGGCGGTTTGTTCATGCTCACCCGTTAAGAATGCACAAATGGAATTTCAAATAGGTAAACGATTCTAATTAAATTAGTTGCGCTAGTCGTTGTCAGCTGACATTCTTTTGACATTATTTGTCATTCCAGGTAATGCTGTCGCTATATCAAAATGATATAAACAAAATATTTCCTCTCAGCAGCGACAATGAGCCGGTTTACAACACTTTTGTGTATATTTCTTTTTTTATTTTGTTGCGAAAATAAATTAAAGCAAGATTATTAAAATTAAAAAAAGAATTAGCAAAACCAAAAAAGAAATAAAAATGTCATGTTATTATGTGTGTCAATTCAAATTATTCACCGCGAATGAGCGACTGCGATGCATGTGGGCGGCTGGCAGAGGCTTCTGGTTACTCTGGTTCTTCGTCGGAGATAATATACATTTTGTCGGTGTGATTCTTTTGTCTCTAAGGTCATTGTTGGCTGATTAATACAAACAATGGAATGGCCGGCAAGTATCTTTAAACTAGTCCTATACGGATATAGTGAAGGTTGTTATACAGAAACTTTAGATATTCAAAGGCTTACGCGTTCATGATGATATTTCGCGCTTAGTATGGATAGTGTGACATCATTTTGTACCCAAATAAAGGTGATGGTAAATTCATTTTTATAAATAGAGTGCAATTAAGGCGTTGACTCATAAAAAAAAATACTTAAATTGATAGAACAATGTGCATTTGAGTTTTTTATTTTTTGTATTTTTTAATGTGGAAAGCAAAATGTGTTGTTCATCTGAAAACGCATTTCGAATAGGAATGTTGACAAATTAAAGACAAGACATAATTATACAGATAAGAGTTGTAGAGTCGTTTTTGTTTACGCGCGCTCAAGGACACTATGACTTAACTACTTTTTTAAAGCGACTGTAGTTTTAGCTTGCGTCTAGTTGCACTTATTTTGTTTTAAGCAATTATTGCAGTTTGTGTAGTGTATTCGAAGTATTTTAGTTTTATTCTACTAGGAAGCTGTCGACTTTTCAGTCTATGCAAAGCTATATGCATAGACTGAAATTATAAATTATTTTAATTGGTTTTCAAAAGATAATATTTTGAAAATGGTGCATTTTCAAAATATTATTAGCGCAATACTGCTTGTAAAGCTACGATTACACGGCCATTTTTTTGAGTCATTTAAATGGCGCAGTGACGTCAGGAAAAAATGTCGCAGTAGAGCGACATTTAAGCTACGATTCGTCATTGGAAAAATTGCGATCACACGAAATGACTATCATCGTCATTACCCAAAATCAAATGACGGACACTGCGAGTCATTTAGAATTTTCCGTTGAGATGCCATTAAATGACGCAACAGCCAAAAAGTTTAGTCGTTTGTCCAAGGCGTCATTGAAGAGCGATCACACGGCCATTTAAATGACAGTAATGACACTGAATACATGTCATTTGGTCCGACATTTTTCTAGTCATTTAAATGACGCCGAAAATGTTATCCCAAAAATGGCGATCAAACAGAACGACATTTTTAAATGACTGCTTTTTGACGCGATTTTTAGGTCAGAGCGCCATTTAAATGACTCGAAAAAATGGCCGTGTAATCGTAGCTTAACAAAGTTTCAGGAAGAAGTTCGAAGAACAGAATCTATATATTAATCGCCGACACAATTTATTGTGGTTGTGGTACATATTAACGTTACCTACTTAATGTAAACCAATTCTATTTTTTTTACCGAATTAAAGCTTACCACTCATAGATGTGGCGAAAAGAATAATAATTTAAAAAAAAAGTATTTGTACTTGCGTGCGCCTTCTGAGTCGCAGTCTTCCTCTACTGCGCTGTCCCTCGGGTGTGGATTCGAAGATCTTCTGGGCTCTTCGCTCTACATGACCCAGCCACCTCAGTCGTTGAATCTTCAGTCTTCTGGCTAGGTTCAGTTCGTCGTAGTTGCAACGGGATGAAAATTACTCGAAAAATTTTCCTATCGAAGCAACCAAGAGTAACCTCATCCACTTTTGATAGAGTCCATGCCTCTGCACCATAAAGAAAGACTGGGATGATAAGGGGCTATAAAGGGAGGGCTTTGCTACTCAGTTGCTTTCTTAGTCCAAAGAAACAGCGATTGCCAAGAGTTATTCTTCGTTTTCAACTTACCTACACGGGTATCTGTAGGCTGTCATTGCAATTTTGAATTTACGTCCGCCTTTCTCGAGGAACCAAATGAACCATCAGACTTGGAAAACAAAATGCAATTCCAAAGTTGGACAAAACATAATTTAGTTGGATGTCGATGATTTATCATTCGATTAGGTATGTATTATCCATTCGCATCCACTTTGTTGTAACTTTCTAAAGATAATCCGTTCCTTTGCACACCTGAACTGACCCCTTTAGGAAGCGATTCACATATCACACGCTCCCATCGGCAAATGAATTTCTCTAATTTCAATTACCCGTTCCACTTACAGTCCACACTGCTCCCACACTTCTTCCAACATCGAGACACCCACCCAAAATGCAGACCCCTATTCAATGCACCGGTCAACCGATATATCTTACAATCCATAACATGACAGTTGGCATTACTTTTTCTGCGATTTCCTTATCCAACATGGAATCGCGCAAAAAGCCAATCAGCAAACAAATTGCTTACAAATCCATATGCAGAGTGGTTTTTCCTGTATCTATTGATATCTATCTGTAGCATCTGCATCTCATCGCATCTTATCTCATCGAAGAAATATCCTCCGTCAATTACCGTCCGGCCGCCGCCGCCGTAACGAACTAATTGCTAACGGGCGTTTTACCGTACATACACACACTGCGCGCTTCCAATCGATAATGGATGCGAACGTTTATGCAAAACAGCAAATTATTGCGATACCAACTAAACTCTACTAAAAGTCAGACAAAAAAAAAAACCCAACAACAACTGAAGCGTTGCCAATTGCAACAAGCGCACGTACGAGTAGTATATGCAAAAGCATAGGTTTACAATGTTCACGAGTATCTCGTCCGCCCAACAACACTGTGCAGTGTGTATGTCTATATCAGGTCTAGGTTGGAATAATTTTTGGTCTAGTTTCGCTTTTGTTTTTGCATAAAATTGCACTCGCCATAGATATACAGTTTTAGATACAAACTTGTGTAGGCACACACCCCTTGAAAAACTTAATGAATGGTGGAGGCAGTGCGCCCAATGGGCAGTGCGGTGATATTTATAAATTTTTTTGGCATAAATCCACGAGATTGGGCGAAATTGGTTCATAATCTTGAACTTGTGATTTTTTTTTAAATGGCCGTATATAATACTCAATTCAAAGGTCAAGCGGAAGGTGCAATTCATCGCATTTGGAATGGTGTCTATAAAAAATGCATTTGTCGTTGAATAATGATACATTTTTGTGTGATCTTGGTTTTGATCAACCTAAAACGATCGTGCAAGTGCAAAAGCACGATGTTGCCTACTGCAAGCAATGTTTCATCGGAGATTTTAGAGACTTTTTTTTTACGTAATCCACATAGACTGGTAGACTGATTTATTTTTATTGCAATTTTTTGTTCGTTGTTTTGTATTTCGGAAAATATTTGTATCTACGATCACTTGAGCGGTATTTTGTTTTTAGTTTCACTTTTTTGTTTCTTTTATTGTTTTTATTGCCGGTTGCGACTGCAAAGATAAATAAAATTAAGACAACAAATTTTTGCAAAAAAAAAAAAAAACAAGCAAAAAATGTCATGGCAGACGAAAACGGTTTGCTTTCCTGCCAAAAAACCGAAATAATGTCCATTTCGCTCTTGGGGATCTATTGAGGTTAACTTGAGAATGAAATGAAGAAAAAAAAACACCCCACAGAAGAAACACAAATTTATTTGGCGACATGGCCCATTTTTCAGATTGGGTTTCATTGAGATACTAAAATGTATCTTTCGAGAGAAAACATTACTAAAAATCACAATACAGATGAGAAAAGTAATAGGAAAGATCATGGTGGCGTGATGTGACCATTCTTATTTTGAAACACTATATCTACTATATGCAGATGCAGATACGGATACAGTATATTGTATACAGGGGGTAGACGACGAATGGTTTTGTCATTTCTCACGAAACCACATTTCTTCTTTGGATTTTATTTTTATTTTGTGGTAATTTTTGTTCAGACGTGACCTTAAAGTATCAATTGAGATTAACATGAGATGGTGTGCGAGAATGGGGCGATATCTTATGACTCAATCAGGAACGAAAGTGAGATTTGAAGGTGAGATGAGGTGATGGTGTTCATTGAAAGCTGTATATAAACTGATCTTCCTTTTTTGTTGGTGCGGTTTATCGCCGAAAGCCACAAGAAACTGTTCGGACTTCTTGGTTGATTGGTTTCGTTGGTGAGGGTTTGGAATTTACTGGGAATTTTTTTTTAATCTTATAAAAGTGTGTAAGTTGCACAAATTGCTAACTATAATCTTGAGTTTTCGACCAATACAACTTAAGATTTCTAATAAAGTTTTAATGAGATTGCTGTGCGTTATTTGGATTGAGTATCGGAAGCTGCAAGTTTAAAGCCCCATTCAGACGGTCATTTCAGTTTCAGTTGAGCTATCAGTTAAGCTTTCCGTTAAACTGATGTCTAAATGCAATAATTGAAGCGTTTAACTGAAACTGAAACTGAGACTGAAACTGATGGAATTCCCATAAGTTTTCAGTTCAGTTGTCAGTTTTAGTAGATATATCTTCTAACCTTCGGCTAATCACGATTAAATTGAAAGCTTAACTGAATACTAGACTGATATCTAAATGCACCGTAGAACATCAGTTTAACTGAAAGCTTAACAGATAGCTCAACTGAAACTGAAACTGAAATGATCGTCTAAATGGGGCTTAAGACCAAGTAGCGTGTAGACTAACCCATTTGAAAGGCCATAGCAATTTCCCGATTATTTCAGCAATATACGTTAGCTTACTAAAATTCGAAGCTTGCTATACAACTGCCATAAATGTCAAGATGTTGCGTTTTAGATACTTTATAATTATTTTAAAAATATTGGTTCCAAATTCCAAAGACAAATAAAAACAGAATTGGTGTTCACTTCCTTTTGAGGCTCAATGTAGCTTTAGATATGGATCTAAATGCTTTTTTGATATGGTAAGATTCCATCAATATTTTGAGGAGTACTTGGAACGTACATGAGTGTACATCAATATGCCAAATTTAACAATTTTATCTTTCATAGGAGTCATTTTGTATTCCAATGTATAGCACTTTAAATGTGTTTATTATACCTACGGGAAGTCCCTTGAAACCTTCCGTAAAGTGCTATAGAGAAGACCTGAAAGACTCAGGAATATATGACTGTCCAATTGGGTATATAAAATCGGATAAAGATTTTGAAGAGGACAACCAGACAGTCGCACCAGCTGGCTCTGTCCTAAAATGCTAAAAGCGTTTCAGAAACATCTTGTAATTGTAGAATTCTGAAAAATTGCTGATAAACATTTTGAGTAAATCTGACAACCAATAAAAGGTTACCCCCTAAAACGGGCTATTGGGTTTGAATCAAAGTCTCCTGAAAAACGTGTTCAATTATTTGTGATTCTAAATCACTGTACAAAACTGCTCATTTCTGTGGAAATTGTTTCCGAAGCTATAGCCTTTAAAAAAAGTACACACTTTTTGACAGTTTACTCCTCAAAAAGGGGGTAGAGGGGCATTTAGAAAAAAACAACCAAACATCCATTCAATTTTACTGCTTTATATGCAAAGTTTTAAGTTACTTAATTTTAGTAATAAATAAATAATAATTGGCGCCACATTGTCTTATTGAATAAAATAGCAAAATAAAGTAAAGGAATTCCTTAGATATTTATTTCGTCTGATGTATTTCTCATTCGGAATGCACTTTGACTGACTAAATTCAAATTGTTTAAATGTTTAAATATCTGATAAATACATTGTAAACATAAAAACCACTACTCATATATATGTCAAACAACATAAATTTAGCTCAACAAGTTCCATTTAAATTCTTTAAATTTGCACAAACACAAAAAAAAAAACATTGAAAATCTCTCTAGTCAAAAAATTTTAAGCAGATATACCAGATATTCAAGTGCTAAGCAAACAAAATTAACGTACACGAATTAGAAACTACATAAACAAAACCAAATAAGAAAAACAAAAATACAAGGAAATATGAACAAGACGGAGGAGGCATACGAATAAAACAAAAGTAAGCGAACCATAATCCAAGACTGATATCTTATACTATACACGAGCCCCCATAGTGTTTAACTATACGATTAGCCCGTCTGATTTGCGTTTCATCCACTAAAAAAAAATAAAAATAAAAAAAAATCGACACGAAGTACACGTGGTGTACCGCAGAAAATTGGATTATGTGGGTAACGATTGCCTTTGATAAACTGAGCGAGAATTTGTTGAAGTGCAAACTAGTGGTGGATGGTTGGGCAATATAGGTTGCTATATGTACACTATAAACACTGCTTATAGTATCAGTGTTGTCCTCATTAGGTTATTCTCTTGTGGCCTGGGCGCCTGGGCCTGACTTGAAATCGTCCGCAACAAAAATCGTGTCACCGAACACTTCGGCCATTGGCAGTGGTGGTAGAACATATCAATATATCTAAAGTCATTGAAGAGGGATTATTACGCGTGCAACTAATGTTATGATGGCATGAAGCCCAAGCCAGCAGCTGATGCCATTTCAGGTAAAAATGACGAGGGTTCATTCGTTACGTACAAATAAATAGCAATGGGGTGACTCTGGCGGCTACTTGTTGCACTTAGGAAGAACAAAATTATGTATCTAGGGGTTTCTAAAAGTTGAAGGTGAAATATTTTCTGTGCGTATATAGAGTTTCATTTTTAGAACTTTCTAGAAATAATATTCTATACCACCTGCATGTTTAGACTATACAAGCTGATAATGGTAAACGTGCACTCTGGTAGGCATATGAATGAACTATCTAAGAGGGAACTGAAGATTGAAATTTGCACCAAATTTCAAACCACCCGGTAAAATGTTCTTTGATAAACTGTTTCGTAGATGGGTTGTTCTGCTGATGGGTTGTGGGCGCAGTGGTTAATATGCTGGACTATACTGTGAGGGATCCCCCGGAAAAACACAAATAACGTCCACTGCGCCACCTCTCGCTAACGTCTGACAAACATCCAAGAGTCTGTCCTGAAAAAGCCCTCAATTAAGCTGTTCGGAATCGGCATTGACCTAATTCACCGATGGTTGTGAAAAGTTAGGCCTAGGGTTCCTATGACCTGTTGCGCCAACTATTTATTTTATTTAAATGGGTTTGAAGTTTAGTTGTTTTAAATTTGAAAACAAATTAGTATTGAACTTTAAATGACTTAAATTGTTACGTTTCAATGAGATATTTGTCGGTGAACCTAGAAAATAGATAGATTCAGATACTGGTTCAATTCAAACTATTTGTAACCAAAAGGTAGAACATGTATCCGTTTGTCGCTCACTTAAGCCAAATTTACGAGTACACTATAAAAGATGGCCTTCTCTTATATGAGTTGGCCGGATAGTTTGATTGCAATCCTAGAAGTCACAATTACAAATTGTTTGCCATCAAATCTACATTTGACAATTTATATATGAAAATCTTTGTCGATTGAACGAATAGCTTGTTCCGCTGTTTAATGAACAACTATAACAGAAAATGCTATACCATCTGCCAATTGATTTAAAAAGTCATATAAGTTCTATAGTGGCTTCAACCGAAATTGTCGGCTCTTAATAGGTTTGCCTAAATAAATCTGCTTCCAGATAGAAAACTCCGGAAATTTAAAGTGAAACACAATCCAAGTGCAGCCTCACTTCTACTTAGTTCTCATATACCTACTTATATGTCGAAGTCATTCGACCAAAAAAACTTGAACCTCGAGTGAGATTGACACCGTGACCCAAAAATATAAAACCGCAAACACATTTTGAAAGCTATCAAAGAGAACGAACATTTTGAGAAATCTTTATATAAAGTTTGGTCGTATTCCGACTCCGGTTATGAGAGACGTTAACATACTCACATTAGGCTAAAGGTCAAATTAGCTCCACTATAACTACTCGTACTCATCATATACGGTATACAAAAACCGGCCAATTAATCTTGTCCCACTGAACCATACTCAAGTGAGTTTCAAATTGGAACCAAAAGCACAAGACAACCAACATGTGGCTTGTGTCACTATTTGCCGACGACACGTCGTCGTTGGTAAAGAGGTGTACAATTTATTTACTAAACTTGTATCGCATATATTTGTAGTGTCATGGCGGAACTCAAAATACACGTGGATGAGAATACTCGTACAATTTTATGGCTAGATTAGATACTCTTCTCTGGCTATGGCCACCATAATGTTGAACAATTGCATCTATCGTGCTCGTAATCACTTAGACTGAAACAGGAAACTATGTGGTAACTCTATGAGTTACCATCCGAATGTGATTGCAGCAGTTCATACTCTAAGTACACACAAGGGGTATACAGTGTATACTTTATGCACACGGTAGCCTATAGTGCATTTGGTATCTATCACATGCTGAGTTGTTGATTATGGATATCATTACAATTATCAATTGCACTTGAGGACTGAGGTATGTTGTGGCGAGGTGATGGTGTGGTGATGATGCGACAGGTTGTATCTTTCAAGTGTCCAATCATTGTCATATGGTGCGAAATGAATTGCATCTCACATGTGCATGCATTTTAATTGAAATTAATTAATTGAATTGATAAAACAGACATGGGGGAAAAGTGATCAAAGTAAAAACACAATATCAGCGCGCATGAGGTTTGTAGGTTTAGGTGAATATGTTAAAAGTTTTAACTGGCATTATTTTATATATTATTTTATAGATTTTTGTTTTTAGCACTAACACACTATACGATTTTATGCAGTATTTGAACGACTGAATTGAGAAGCTTATTCAGAACAGTTTCTGTTCTGTTCTGACTGTTCTGTTCAGAACAGTTTGTGGGCGCAGTAGCGCAGTGGTTAGTGTGTTGGACTGCTGTGCGAGGGATCCCAGGTTCGATCCCCGGAAAAACATAACACAATTTACATCTTAAGGTTTTTTCTACTGCGCCACCTCTCGCGAACGTCTGACAAACATCCGAGAGTATAACTGTCATGAAAAAGCTTCTCAATTTTGGCATAGAATTGTAGGTCCCTTCCATTCGTCCCAAAAATAGAAACTCACACAAAAACGAATGGTTGCGAGAAGCTAGGCCTAGGGTGTCTACACGCCTGTTGCGCCACCTATTTATTTTTTTTATTCAGAACAGTTTAAATCTAGGATGTTCCTCAGCCATTACGGCCATAGATCATAGCCCCATTTTCTAATACTTTTGAGTAAGCTTATTGACTTACAAATTTCCAATATTATACATATATCCTATCACCAGCTAATCCCGAACCTGGGACCACCCTGATTTGTGTATGAATCTAAGGAGTTAAAATCCGCCTTCTCCAGTGGAGAAATTAAATTTACATTTTTTATTTGAAAACGAAGTAGGTCCTTACGTTCAAAGGTACGCCCATGCGGGGCAGTTTTGAACTAACATGGGGCACGTTTTAACGGCAGTATTTGTAATAGCCTCTCGCGAACGTCTGACAAACATCCGAGAGTATGCCTGTCATGAAAAAGCTTCTCAATTGAGCCGTTCGGACTCGGCATAAAATTGTAGGTCCCTTCCATTCGTCCCAAAAATAGAAACTCACACAAAACGAATGGTTGCGAGAAGCTAGGCCTTGTGTGTCACCCGCCTGTTGCGCCACCTATTTATTTATTTTTTTATTTGTAATAGCCTCTGGCAGTAAATTATAAGCTACTACAAACTTTGTATTTTTTTTTTTAACTTTATTTTTTCAATAAAAAAAGCAAAAAGGAATTAATCAACTGAAACTGAAATTCAGAAATTACTGAACTATTTTACAAAGTACTGAAGGAACAAAAATGAGTTATTTTATTAACCCAGAAATATTCAAATACATCTGACATTCAACGGTGCCCACTCTCCCTTAGCTGTTAAGAATCCTCTGTCTGCTGTTTGTAGGTGACGGATAGATTCTCTTTCTTCAACGTCCCTATCTACCTACCCCTATCCCTACAGCTTCTGCAGAAATCATTATGAATATGCTCAGCCGTTCCGCATGTCGTCAGTAATGGCCCCGTGAGTGTGCGAATATCTTTGCGGTTCAGTCCAGCAGCGTAGGTTTGTTCTACTCCAGGATTCAATGTCGATTATTGATCTCTCTGGCAAGCGTGTAAAAATAATAATAAAAAAAAATTATTGTGTATTAAGAGACTTGGCTGTATTTCCAAATTACAAAGGGAATACTATAGTTAGCAAAATCCTTATTTTTCCTGCTTTATTCGTTATCTATTTCGGTTGTCAGATGATACAAATTGTTTAACCTACAGGCCAAAATAAGCGTCAAGAAAATAAAACAAATTGTAGGCTTCATCGAAATCAACGAACTTGAACTTAATGCACTGACTTGAACTCGCCTAATTGCTTGAGAATAATACGCAATGAGAGTTATAGTTGCAGCTGATTTCGGAAAACGAAAAAAAGACGTCCTTACATGCGTGCTTTAAGTTTCGTTTTCGATGTGTGGCTAAATCTGCTTTCAGAAATTCAACTGGTATGTTATCAAGCGGCTTTATTAGCTCTGGGAAGAATGATTATAGTCAAGTAAATGTAACTGTCCAGTGATGGCGATGTGCCCAATATGGTGCCTATTCCAATTTGATGAACTCACACCTTACTCAACCTAACCTAACCTAACTGTCCATTTAAATTTATTTATTTATTTATTTATAAAAAAATATAGTTGTTAGAAATAAAACATTCTAAAAATACAGTTTTTTGTATTGAATTCGACGAATGTAGGGCAAGTTGAATCAAGTAAATTTAAAAAAAAATTTAAATAAATCGTGTACATACCTTTCTTTCTTTCTACAAAGCGCCTGTCTAACCGACACAACTCATGGGACAATCACTGCACGGTACGAAACACAGCCCATATGTTGTGATTAGCTGTTATGGTCTCAAAGAGCACCCACCGCGCCTAAAGCTACAATCAAAAATAATCTATTTCCTAATATTTTTGGGCTTTATTCAAATAAGATTTATTTTTTTTTTTTATCAGCGCCCCGAGATGCTTGCAGATGTATGTTAGTCTTGCACTAATGGTAGTTTGAATGGTAGTTCAAAATACACCCAGAAGTACTGGCCAAAAACGGTACTAAGCTTTTTTGTATTTACATAAATTGATGAATATAATGTCAAAGTGAGCAAAGCAAGGTCAAAACAAAACATACGATATAGCCTACTATAGTGCTTTCTAATAGTGAATGCATTATTTCTCTTACCACTGGCATACTATAAGAGGCAAACGAATTTATTTCCAAATCCGAAACCATTCTAATCACTTTCAATTTAAGTGAGGATCCTATTTCAAATTTCACTATGAATTTAAATATTCAACATATTTATTGACAAAAAAGCAAGAGCAATAATTGGTATTTTGCCAAAAGCACCCAACCCAATGGATGCTAATAAATTGTATTTATTTTTTCTTCTCAACGAATTAGCTAAATATTGTGTTGAGATGTATATCTGTCTGACTTCCGGCAGATCAGCTGTTCCGTATATTTTTATTTTATTTTTTTTTTCTTTGCGAAATCAATATTAAATTAAAAAAGTTCCCACTTTGTGAATAATCACTGTAACCTTTTCGTCTGACTATACGAGTCAAGATCAAACTAAATCAAGTTCAAAACAACAGCAATTATGGTATATTACCCGTCAGGCTTTAGTCGGTAATAGAACATCTTAATAACCTAATTGCTGCAATTTATATAAGAAATAAAAAGAACAATTTCATAATTATTTTACGACAAATTAATAGCACCACAGTCAGTTTGTGTGGATTGTTTATGGGTTTTGATGCTAAAATGGTGGAGAAAAATTTCAGGAAATTTTTTTCTTTTTACTAACATTTACATAGTACCATATCTATTTGAAAGCATAACATCACTATAATGTATCTTTTTTGTATATTTGCAGGTAACTACTCGTACGAATTCATTTCTGGCTTTTGTAGTCGTAAGTAAACTCAATTTGTTATCTCATCGGTAATTCTAAGGTAAACGCTAACTACACGACACCCCTGATATAAAATGTGTTTCTACCTATCCGCTATAGATGTCAGTAAATTTAGATACATAAATCCGTATATTATTTGTCTTAGGAACCCACACTAGGTAATTGTTAGGTTTGTGCGAAACGTGCACGTCAAATGAGCAAGTCATTGCAAAAAAAAAAGTTAAGTACGACTAAACAGTGCAAATAAATAAATATAGCTTTCTGACTATATTTCTCCCTCTGTGACATAAAAGGGGAAGAACATTAAAATTGAAAACACGTCCTTGACTCATTATGCACTCTAGCGTTCTATAGTATTATGGATACTTGTAGAGAATTCTATTTTTAAATGCGAATTTGTTGGATATTATTAATATAATAGCGCACAGAAATGAGACAGCCACAATTAAATGAAAAAAAAAAATTAAAATATTAAGCGAAGGTGGATGATACATTTTTTTTTTGTTTTTGGCTAATTCAATCGCTAAGATGACAAATGGCGAAATATTTTGTTTTAATGGAATGAAACTGGCACAGCAATTAATTTCCATTTCAATTTGGTTACGATGTCAATGAACACTATACCTCAATAACAATGCAGTTGTGTACATATAGTAAGCATGAAGCTATATGCAAACGAAAGTATTGGAATCAATTTAACAGTGAACTGTCATTGAGTCTGTTCATTGTTAACACGACCCGCTGATTTAATCGGTTGAGTTACAGTCTGACACCATAACACTTATTTCAGTTGAATTGGTTTATTTGCTAATTTATTGCTCAGAGTACGAGTTTAATGGTAGGTATCGTAATGAAAATGAAGTGTAAATTTATGATTTTTCTGACGGTATTTACCTGGACGGGGTCAAATGTCCGACAGGTTGAAATCGCTTATAGGAAGATTTTCATGTGCATAGTGAGTAATTGTTTACACTGCAATGGAATATGAAAGGGACATGTTTATATAGCTCTATCGGTGCTGAGGCTTTTGCAACAACTTTTATTTTTTCACGAAAGGAGATACCTACTGTTGTATGCCATAGGCAATGATCTACTCTGTATTTCGTTCCGAAAGTAAAATTTTCCAAAACCGAATACCTATTTGGTACTCTCTATTTCGAAAGCGGAATGAAAAGTCAGTGATATGCGGAAAATCGAAAGTATTACAGAGTACGAATTCAAAAGCGGAACGAAAAGCTCTTTCGAATAGGTAGGATTGACTTTCGGAACGAAATAGGGAGTAGGGGCCCTTGTTCTGTCCTCGGATAGTTGTCATCCGAGGTGATTTTAGTGTTAGTTTTATTTTTATATTTTATCCTGTGACCAATCTCAGTTCAAAATAGTAACCGCTGAGCCACTGCGCACAACAAAAATTAATGAAAGATGTCTGATACATTCATCTAGAGATTAAAATGTATATCATGTGTTTCATGTGTAACACATTTCTGTAACAGAGAGTTATAAGTTAAATGTACTGGGCTGTAATCTATATAGTAACTTTTGAGTCGATTATCTTCAAAGCAGTAGTACTTCAATAAGTGCCAACGTTTTTAAGAGCATCATCGTGTTTGGCTTCCACAAATATAACAAAATCCTTACTTTACCATACGGCCACTCATACAGATGATCTTGTGAACGTAGAGTTAGTCATTTGACCATTCCTAGAACAAGAGTCACATGTCCAGATCAATCAAGAAGAAAAAATATCTCCCAGCTATCATCTTTATATTTACCTATATATACATACAATTGTAGATATTTCCTCTGTTACCTCAACGCGCGAAAACTACTAGAGTACTAGACAGATTTCAATGAACGTTTTTTTAAATGTTTCTTAAGACTGAGATGGTTTTAGGCTATGTCGGCATGTATGCTCAGTAAGTAAGGATTGAATTAACGCGTTTTTACTATAGTCCAGCTAAAATATTGTGTGAACGTGAAGTCGATAAAAAACGTATACAAAGTCTAGCGTAGACACAAGAAATGCAGTGCGGGTAGATTACAAAAAAATGTTAGGTTCACTTTTCAAGTTTTAAATTATGAAATGAAATAATTATAAACGAAAAACTTGCCAAGTAAATCTACAAATTTTTTTTAACATTGAACCTTCTTTAGCTAAGAACTTTAGATCTCATTACTTTTCGTGGCTAACTAGTTACACACTTATTTTTTTTTTTCTATTAGGAGAACTTGGCCTTTTTTCTTTTATAATTTTAGTGTGATTTCAGGACTTTTTGCGAAGTTTTTATTCCAGGCCGCTTAAATGGAAAATTTTTATTTTTGAAATATTTTTGACACTGCAAGTGTAACCGCTTATACAAAATTTCAACAAGCGGAAGTGGTCCCAAAAAATAATAACCGATTTTCAAAAGTGGGCATATACCACACCCCTGACCGAAAAATATTAATTTTTTACTTTTTTCTTTTTGTATACAATTGAAGTCCTTCCTATTGGAAAGTCTGAAGTTATCGACTTTTCCCAGTGGATCTAGCATTCTGCCAAATTTCACTAGAATTATCGGAAGTGCTTCATTATTTGTATGATAATTTTATAAGTGGGGCGAAATCAGCCTGAGTTTGTTCCTACAAAAAGGATGTGTGCCTTTACTAGAGAACTTGGCTGGGGCCCTACCGTGTACTTTGATAAGAACGAAATACGCAGATGACTGGTGAAATGAAATGAGACAACTGGAAGTAGTGGAAGTGTGATTTTGTGAAAATTTAGTGCGTTTCCCCAGGTATTAAAATGTTATCTCCATTTTGGTGTTTCTCCCCTTGTTACTGTCTCTTAGAAAAAGACTGGAAGGAAAACCATGCGATATTCCGATGTGCATATTATGTCAATTCAATTAATGGGAGCAATGTTTTTTTGATCAGGTGCACAGCACATATGGCTGAAACTTGCCTGATATTATTATGGGTTTAGTTACTAATATTAAGTTAATAAACTAAGCAACTTTTATTTTTGACGCGAACGAAGACAGCTATTCTTCAATTATTCGATGAATATTCATCAGCAACTAACCAGAACATGCCTCCTCACACTGTAGCAAAAAAAAAAATAAAAATGTCTATTACCTACCGACATGTATCTAAATGTATTGTTAGTAGATGGGATAACATGAGCTTTACATTGTTGGCATTAGTCGATTACCATATGGCTCTTAATTACCACTTATGTGTTAGGTATTTACTAGGTACTGAAGAAGTTGCCACTGAACTCATACTGTCCACGATCTAATGAATAGAAACAGTACATAATGTAAATTAACTAACAAATTAAATAAAATGCTATAAACTGTGGGCAAGCAGTATAGGTAACTCAAAATCGATGGCATAATAGAATGCAAATTTGTCTCCTCTATCTCAATCTGGATACTGTGAACTATCTAATATCTTAGTAATGGCGTCGTATTAGTATTACTTAACACCTAAATTTAGGTAAATACTTTCCCTATCGCTTTACAAAAATTCTCAGACGATGACTTGACATTTGACAAGCGTTATTTACGTTCATCGATCGAAATCGAAATCTGCAAAACTAAGCAGAATAAAATACACAATGCTCGATATGCTTTCATCAGCTCAATGTTAATGATAATATGATCATTATAATTCACCCGCATGCCATGAACATTAAGTCATCGGATTTTTAAGCACTCAAATTACCTATACCCGCCAAGCCGGCTGAGCTAACAACAACAAACCTAAACATTTATTTCCAATTTATATTCAATGCATAATCGTATCTGTTTCTATAATTTTTTTTTGTATCTACATATATGCCATCGAAAGCTCTGCTTAAACGGTCTAGGTAGAACAATTAAATTGCTTTGGGGACAAATTTTATCGATTAATTTACAATAATGTAAATGTGGTTATATTTGTGATAGTGCTGACTATAAAAAGTTCCAGAGGCCTACAAAAAATTATAGCAAAAACCATCACTATTCCTTTAAATGTATCGCGGATGCAAAACCTAATAAACTCATAAAAAAAATAACAATTGCATGAGGTGCGAATTTCAGGTATCACCTGACTATTATGATGAGTCAGAGTAAAGGTAAAGTCGGCTTCCACCATTTATTTAGCAAGCGGTCAGTGCTTTACCGACAAAAAAAAAATCTACACGAATCAGGTGAATAAACTCAAAGCTCACCCATCTGAGCTCGGTGTGCTGTATGAAGACCATTACCTTTTTTTTCAGAATTTAATGAATTATCAGCGCGCGTTTTGCTGTAACAGACTTTGCTTTACTTTTTGCGCGCTACCGCCGCGTCGGCCGGCCGGCCGGTCGTTCGTACGTTCGTTCTCGTACATACGCAAGGTCGATGTAGGTCAAATACTTTGTCAGCTTTAAACTAACTTGATTGGGATACACAGAACAAAAAAAAAAAAAACCGACAAACCAAAAATAAAACTGATTCGCAATCACATTTGAAGTCGTGCAACTTTCGCGCCTTATTTTGGTCTCTATATTTCTGTCAATATATCTGTATGTAGTATCTGTATATCTTTGGCTTTAATAAATTCATATAAAATGCGTATAGCCCGAATTAAGAATAATAAATTTGTCTTGCAAGGCATGTTTGTGACAACAACGACCAATAGCGGTCCCAAAATATAGTATAATAATTTGCAAAAAAGTTTCAACATGACCGGCCGGCATTTGGAGACACCAGTCAAGGTCAGCAAACAAGTAACTTGTATCTGCTCATTAATAAATGTTTTAGTATCTACAACTGCCAGTGAAGGGGAACATAGTACGTTTTGGGGATTTATAATAATGTTTCCTCTGACGCTGCACTAGTTAGCCGGTCAGCGGGATGCCTTCTTTCAATCCAGACAAGAGCTGAGACCTGAGAGATTTTTCGAACATTAAATTGTCTTTGTTAATCATTCGAGTAAATGGGCTTAAACCGGCAGATAATAATATGTATCTTAGAATGATTTTTTTTTGTTAACATTAACTTTAGACAGTTTTATTTATGGCTTCAGTTAGCGGGAATATGTTAATGAGATCGATGACATAATGTGCAAAGTAAGTTTATTTTTTGAGTGGTTCGTCATGATTTCGGACGTCATTATATTGGATACCAGTTTTTGTGATATAACTCTGAAAGAACTTGACGAATATTCTTTGTAAATTTGCTGTTTTATGGCGGTCATTGGAGGCCTTAAGAATGTTGGTACATTTGTGACAATTTTAACTGTGCTACAGAGCAGAACTGGGCATTATTAGGATCTTACATATAGAGTTCTCTATAAGTTGGGCTCAATTTCTATCTTATCCCAAAGTCATTGTAAAGTGCAATGCTTATCTTATTCGAGGTTCAAACAAAGTCCTTAAACACCTTAAATTTCTAACTTTGGCGTTCTACCGGATGTGCCGATGTAGATTCTGCCAGAAATACTGCAGCCTTTCACATCTGTGATCTGTAGCTCGTTGTTTCTATTAGTTCAGACCAAGCGCTTGGTCTTTAAAACGAAAGTAATCTATCTCCCCTGTCGAATCAAATCTGAGGTCTGGAATTCAAAGAATATGACTCGCCATGCGCACAATGTTGCCGAGTCAATGGAGTCGATGTGTTTTGCCTATTTGCAATACATCTAATCCATATATTGGTCCAGCTCATAGAATTCATTTTTTTATCTTTCATTCAAAGTAAATGAGCCTATAGTATCTGGTGTATCTTGCTTCCTGCTTATCTTCCTTCAGTGCCTTAAAGGGCTATTTGTAAAGGGCGTCCCAAAATTCACGAAAGATTTGAATTTTGCGCGCCATTTGTGCTTTAAAGTGTTGCCAATCAAAAGAAAAGACAGCTGACAGCTCAGGGTTATTAAAAATGAATCGCTACATGAAAGAACAATGCATTTGAATTGTTGAGCATTATTTTATTTACAAATATTAAAATTTATTAAAATTAAAAAATAATTTATAAATATGTATGTACATGCATAAAAATATTTTAAAACATGAAAGTTGGACAGCAGTTCACAATTTTAATCTTCTGTGATTAGGCTTATTTTCTTTGCGTGGACCATGCCTCGTTTGCACTCTATTTTGTTTACCCTATTCGTCAATCATTATATTGGCAGTCGTGTGAGACTCAGCACCAACTCAGCACATTCGTTTCTGTTAGTGTTGCCACTTTACACTTCTAAATTAATACCGTAAAACAATTAGTATTAAAAAAATTGTTTAAAAGGACAAGCTTATTGGAATCCTGCTAATGACATAAACAAAAACAGTTTTTCAAAAAAAAATTGAGCAAACACAAAAAACACACGTGCAGAATTCACCGCGCATCGAGATTAGAATAGGTACACATGTTCTTATGAGGCGATAAATTCTGCACCCACCGCAGCACTGCAACATGTCTCTATTTCTAAATCCACTGCACAGTAACGCAGTGAATTAAATCGTCTGTGTTTTACTCTCGCATTTTTCGATGAAAATTGAATTCTGCACATCTGTTTCATATGCAGAACTGCTTGCAGCAAATCCACCAGAATGTATGCAAATGTGTTTTTTGGACATAAAGTAGAGTCAAACTATACATTAACACAGACGTGGTATCCATTCCTTTCCTTTTCAAAAGAGGATGTAATTGTTCGCAATTCTATAAATTGTCTTCCATAATTGCAGAGCTCAAAAACAATCACCCCAAGTGTAATTTTCGTGACATTGAAAGTACCTTATTTGCTGTACCATTTATCTGTAAAATTCTTCTTTCTCTCACACATCCTTTTCCATATTTCTATCATCTGATGCAATCTTCTTCACGCAAAGTACGTCAATATTTCTGACAGTTACCACTCTCGTTATAAATGTGCCCAGCAAGCAATTATTATCGCCCAGGTGGTGGCACTTATAGGTATAGATATGTATTACCTTTACGCTTTACAGGACACATCAATATCCCATGACATTTTGATGGACCAAATGCGTCTTCAGTAGAAAGCCACACGTGCTGCACGCTATCCATCATCGAAAAGATAGAAATCGTGCATTCAACTTGTGAATAGAGATTAATAAGAAGTTCGCAAACTTCGCTTGTTATAACCCTCTCAGCCAATTTAAGTTGTATGGCATATGATGGTGTGGTGTTCAGACAATCTGTGATTCATACACTCACGGCCCACTCAAACTGGATTTTCAAATCTTCCATAAGCCAAGCCACAATGTTAGACAAATACAATCGATCGGTCAGCGGAAGAGATCTTGGTGAATTTATTTTCAAGTCAAAATCAAAAACGAGAGTTTACTCTTTGAATTCTAACCGACCGGCTCCTCACCTCGGGGGTGGCGTTGGGTAATTTATTCAAAAGATAGATTTACCCGGTAGATCGGATCTTAAGTAGTGTTGTGAGTCTATAAAACAAATTATTGTTGTTAAGCTACATATATGAGACCTTCACTACTGTGTTGCTGTCGAACGACAACGGACAAACCAATTGACCGGCACTGGCACCAAACCCACACTCTCATGGTGAATGTTTCGCGCCAGATATATAATTTATCTTGTTCCGCTTAGCTCTTTGGGATGTTTTCTTTTCCTTACTTTATGTTCGAGTACTACAAGTGCAATTTCAATGTCATAAAAGATATATCTTGCAATTAAGATGCAATAATCAAATTGCCGGTGTCGTGTTCCGGGGCTATACAAAAAAGGGAGCCAGCCAAGTGAAGACTCTCTGAACAGAGATCTTGACGCGATGAAAGTTGATCTTTGGATATTGACATCTAGGCATAGAAAACAAAAACAATGCAGGACGGTGAATGTGCATATGAATGGTGTTTTCAATTTAAAAGTTCATTATTTAGCTGTTCGTCGACATTGTCTTGGCTATTATTATTATTGATCTTCGCCAATGTGAAGGAGAAAGTTTCTTTGCGGTTTTATGACAGCTTAACACTGGCAAATCGGATTCCGACTGCGAAGTCAACCATGGAACTACGCGCGCAATAGTATGAGCTCGTATATTAGAGTTATTAATTTCGACTTGTAGTTAAAGATTTGCAATTGACATTTTGGCATTGAAATGGATTTTTGAATTGATTTATGACTGGGTAGGGTCAGAGTGAGGGTGATTATTGTTGCTGTGACCATTGTAAATAGTGAAACTAACGAGTATGGTGAAATCTAACATTAACTATTGACCGAGTGATCACAGCTGACCACGAATGATAAAAATGAATTAAAAATTTAACTGAGCTACACAAAAGATACGCACCAAAGTGTTCACTTCATCTCATGGGTATTATTTTATTAAATTATTTCCTATTAATTTTTTTCTCTACGAACATGAGATATATACAGCTACAACTGACTGCTCATTGGACACTAGTTTTTTTTTATAGAAAAACTACGTAAATGGTATATTTTGATGCTATGACCTCAATTCTGTGCTACCGAATGGTTGATGTAGCGTGTCGATATTTATGGTCATTGATCATTTTTGCCGGTAGGCAAAAAACTTGTCAACTTGTATTCCTCGTATATACATAGATAGATACACAAGTGTCTACGTACATACAATAAACTGAATATAAAATTTCGAGAGGGCACACATCACACAAAAAGGGGATGGGGAATGTCTCGCTTTTACTTCGACCGATCTAAGTAAATGCGCTACTCAATCTTTTAAAATGCGTTTGTTTTATTGCGATGCTTTTTCTTATGAATGTGAGAAAATTGGGGAGGAATCAGAATAATAAAGATCGACTATTTGATCAATAAACAAAAATGAATTGAGCAGAAAAAATTGAAGACCAACTAAAGGAAAAATTTAATCAAGTCATAGCCAGCTCTTTGTACAAGTCGGAAGGCCACAAGTAGGAATATCGATTCATAAAAAAACTCCACTTCCCACAAACAATATGAGATCAATTTATAAAGGCAGCATATGATCGTGCCCGAAATCAAATCATGGTTCCATCTTCCCTTCAAAGACTGGTTTCCTTTCATCTGGATATCTCTTCAGAGTCTGGTTCCATTTTTTCTGTTATGGCTCGCATTCTTTCTTCGAGCTTGACATATTCAAGTGAAACGGTTCCTTAATTTTAGATTGTGGGTTCCGCAGTGTTTCCCTGTCTAATATATCCAATCTTAGCATGACGCATATAGCATCATCAATCAAGGCTCGAAATGCATATAGAGCCTAACAAAACATATTGCCATATATGGGGAAATTGAAAAACTCTTAAAAAACGAATCTAAAAGCAACTCATTAAAAAGCATACCACATGGGTAGGGTATTGTAGAATCGACTTATTCAGCCAACAAGCAGGAATAGTGGGCGCAAAGGGTGACGCTTGCAAATTGGGCTCAGACCGGCGCTATGCACAGCACTCTAAGGCCCAATGCATACGGAGGAACTGGAAAAAAACTAAACCGGTTGGCAACTCGGGTTACATACCAGTTACGTACGGCCTCAGCGGAGACTTGACTCCACACACGAGGAAATTCATCACCATAATGAAAAACTGTAGTTCGTTCAGTGTCGTCATGGATATCGGGCGTGAAATATCTTCGGAAGATTCGAGCGATGATGAAACCATGATATTGTATTACTATCTCTGGAGGAGGAGGAGAATAGTAAGATGATTTTGGGTACACCCATACCTTAAAAACAATTTTCAGAACCGTTTGTTTGTTGCTGCTAAAGCCCAGTATCCTGCTCGCGCTTAATTTTATCTTGCATACAAAAATGTCTACAGAGATAAAATTTAGCGAGGCAGTTTAGCAAAGCAGTATCCTGTTCCGCACGCTAAATTCTTACTTTCATATAGATGGGACACATTCAATGTCAGTCTGGTATAACAATATTGAGTGTTATAAGTACTACGTACAATTTTGTTATACTCGGCCAAGAAAATGTCTCCACTGATTTAGCTCGCGAAAGAATTGCCTGGTACATTAAATCGGCGATAAATTTTAACATTTTCGAAACAAAACAATTTTTTAATTGAATATTTCTTTGAATACTTGATAATCGATATAAGTGAGTACGAAAAAAGTGAAAAAATAACAAAAATCAAAATACATGTGGCAATAAAATTAGGGTGTGTGTCCTATCTATATCCTGTACAACGAATTTAGCGAGCATTTATCTGTGCTGTGGAGAGAAAAGCGCTCGCTAAAATTAAGCGCAAGCAGGATACTAGGCTTAAACAATTAGAACTTTCTGAATCGACATTTTTAGCATTCTACAGAATGATTAATGTTCAAGTAAAAACAAAACATTCCTGTCAATTTTATGACATTTCCGACTTCTTCATTTCTTTTCGAATAGCCGGGAAGGGGATTATTGTATAAAATATGATGTTTTTCAACCTCCCCCACCACCAGCAACGGATTGGTCTGTTGTTCGCTCATCTACGACAGACTAGAAACTAAAATCAATAGGCAACCCGACATGTAAATCAACAGACGACTGACTATTTTTTGTGAATCGCAAACGAGTTTTCAACCAGTAGCGTCGTGCGCATTGTCCCATTAGATTACACGGGGTATGATGACTCAAAGCAAACTCGTTGCCAATTTGCATCGCTGATCAGTTTTTTTTTCAGTTGCTCCTTGTGTATTGGGCCTAAAGCCTAGTATCCTGCTCGCGCTTAATTTTAGCGAGCGCTTTTCTCTCCACAGCACACATAAATGCTCGCTAAATTCGTTGTACAGGATATAGATAGGACACACACCCATGGTTTATTGCCACATGTATTTTGATTTTTGTTATTTTTTCACTTTTTTCCTACTCACTTACATCGATTATCAAGTATTCCACGAAATATTCAATTAAAAAATTATTTTGTTTCGAAAATGTCAAAATTTAAGCCCAGTATCCTGCTCGCGCTAAATTTTATCTCCCATACAAAAATGTCTACAGAGATAAAATTTAGCGAGGCAGTTTAGCAAAGCAGTATCCTGTTCCGCACGATAAATTCTTACTTTCATATAGATGGGACACACTTAATGTCAGTCCGATATAACAATATTGTGTGTTATACGTACTACGTACAATTTTGTTATACTCGGCCAAGAAAATGTCTCCACTGATTTAGCTCGCGAAAGAATTGCCTGGCACATTAAATCGGCGATAAATTTTGACATTTTCGAAACAAAACAATTTTTTAATTGAATATTTCATGGAATACTTGATAATCGATGTAAGTGAGTAGGAAAAAAGTGAAAAAATAACAAAAATCAAAATACATGTGGTAATAAAATATGGGTGTGTGTCCTCTCTATATCCTGTACAACGAATTTAGCGAGCACTTATCTGCGCTGTGGAGAGAAAAGCGCTCGCTAAAATTAAGCGCAAGCAGGATACTAGGCTTTATCGCCGATTTAATGTACCAGGCAATTCTTTCGCGAGCTAAATCAGTGGAGACATTTTCTTGGCCGAGTATAACAAAATTGTACGTAGTACGTATAACACTCAATATTGTTATACCGGACTGACATTGAGTGTGTCCCATCTATATGAAAGTAAGAATTTAGCGTGCGGAACAGGATACTGCTTTGCTAAACTGCCTCGATAAATTTTATCTCTGTAGACATTTTTGTATGGAAGATAAAATTTAGCGCGAGCAGGATACTGGGCTTAACAGTGCGCATAGTCGATTGACGGAGTTTCTCATTGCCATTGATAATTCAATTTTTATAATTCTTCTGGATATAGCTGTACTCACCCCAACAGATTTGTCGCACATTTTTCAAAGGCGTTCCTTGTAAAGCGAACATATAATATCCATATAATGCTTTGCCTTCCACTGATGGCATGGACTCTATAGCACGCCTTGGAATCTGAGTTAGGGCCATGTGGTTAAAGTGCCAAAACCACCGATGTATGAGCCGCTCGGTTCGGAAAAGGAGCTGCCCGATAGATAACCTTATTTATTTAGGTGTTTCTTATAATGACCTCTGTCTGCGAGCCACCCCACCAAACAACGTGCGAGCTTTATGTCATCATCTTGTATCTATTCATGGCCCCCAATGAAATAAGACCCCAAAAGAAAAACTGAAATAATGCCCCAAATTTGGGGTGTTTTTCGTTTGGGGCCTTATTTAATTTTTTTTTTTGGGCTTATTCCATTGGGGCCTTATTTTGCAGAGCCACGAAGATCAGATCTACACCCAAACGTTGTGTTAAGTAGAAAAAAATAACAAAGCATTTTGGGTTGCGGTTGTCATCCTCTCTGTTCTGTTCAATAAATTTGTGGCTTAGTGCTCATCGCTCGATTATCGCAAGTGGTGGGCTATTTCTTTGACAGTTGCAAGGTTTCTGACAGGGAAAAAACAGAAATGCATCTCCATGTCGAATATCGTAATACATATACTTAGAACTAGAATTCTTATATACAAAAATAAATCTCATTTGCTTTGTTATCATCACTCTGCTTAATCGATTCGAGTCAATGCCAAACTGCCTTATAAACTATTCCATATATGTATATAGTGCCTGAAATAATTTCTTTTTTAACACGGCTCGCTTTATTTCTGTTTATCTGCTATACTCTAGTTAAGGTCCATTTCAACAGCCCCATAGTGTTACGTAATCCAATCGTATACAATCGTGCCGTTCAGTAATCAAGTATCGTTAAAGAAATTACCATAAACGTGTCCGTCTTAGCTCTCGTCTGTCTTTTGCAGAATCCCAAATTGAATAATTCGCCATCCAAGCTTCTTAAAATGCAAAAAAAAAAAAATACAAAATTCTTCATCAATTTTGTTTTTATTATTTTTATTGTTGTTGCTACTGCAAAAAAATAATCTTCTTTATCTAGGTTCTATTTTTATAATAATATATATATATAAATAAATTTCTAAAACACAATGAAACGACGAGAGCTTCATAAGCCAAACTCTAAGAAAATTCGTGGGCAGATATGAGGGTCATTTGTTATGACTGAGATATGATGTACAAAATTCGAATCTCTGTCTGAGCGACTTACTTATATACTGATGTCTCTTAAATCCTCCGCCCCCTTTAGAGCATGATCTTCAAAGTGGAGCGGGCAAACAACTGTTGGACGTACGGGCAAAATGCACTTCATCATAAATTGACGCGTGCTACATAAATAAACTCTTTATTACCAATGCAGATTTATTATAGCAAAAAACTGCTGCACTGTCGACTTATGGGTGAGTCTTAGCTCCAAGGGGATGCAATAGAAGACTACACAAACGCCTTAGAGTCTGGTGCAGTCGCCAAATGAATTGAGATCTATTCATGGAGCGGTACTTATGTACAAACATGACGTTAGAGACAGTTGACGTTAATCTCGAAAGCTCGTGAATGGATTAGATTCCGCTGTGTATGGGCCATGGGGTGTATAAATTTATCAATTGACACATACAACCATCAGAACCGTCATCGCGGAGGTGACAAAAGACCCATTTGGGCAACAACACTACTGACGTGTAATCATTTATTCAGTAAGTGTTTTGAGTCGAAACATATGACCGGAGGTGTACTCGTATACTGCGCGGCGCGGTTATGTTAAGAAGGGAAATTAATTTTCTAGAATTAAGTCGCTGACACAGTTCGACATAATCAGTTGTTAGTGTCTGCCTATATCAGGGCCGTTACGCAAGGTATATACTTATTTGATCATGAGATCGGTGTCTGTTATAGATAGCGATATTAACTTGAAATTTGCTATCTATACAGTTGTTAGATAGCTAACTTTGGTGTTCTAATTGAGTTATGTTCATATTTATACACCACGATAACGATAAGGGAATATTTTGTGGCGAATTGGATGTAATAGGTAGTCATGTGTAGAGTTTGAAAATAAAATATGATTCCACTTTAGTGAAATGGTTTACATTAACAGTAAATAGACCAGCACTAGACTTTAATTTAAAAAATAAAACTGGTGCAAAAATTCGACTTTACATCTAGGTATCTTTCATTTTCAATTAGAGAGGAATCTATCTGGCAATCCCGTTGACGCTTGCAAAAATTGCAGTTATTTTAAAAGTGTGAAGGCTATACGATAGCTTAGTTGATTTCACTGATAGTTCGATCGAAAACTGTATAACTCTGACATTCACCTACACCTACACCTCTAACCTCGGTGTTTTCGTTTCCTCCAAAACGTAAAACATGGGCAACAACGCGACGCACGGTCAGGCGGGAAGAGCTTCTATTATAATGTGAATTTTTTTCTGCTTTTCTGTATCGCAAGATCGACGAAGTTGAGCTATCTATTTAGAGCAAAGAGGTACTTTAGCCCATGCAACTTCTCCTTCTCTACAAAGCACAGGTTAAACCAGGTCTGGAATATTGTTCCCATATATGAAGCTCGGCCCCAAAACATTCACTTAACCTGCTTGACAGCATACAAAGACGAGCAGTTCGACTTATTGGAGACCCTACACTCACATCGAATCTGCAACCGTTGGTGCACAGAAGACAAGTCGCTGACCTTTACTTGTTCTACCGGTACTTCCATGGTAGATGTTCCGAGGAACTCAAAGAAATTATCCCTCGAAATGCAACATTTTGGGCGCCCCACAAGACAGGCAGCTAATTCTCATGAGTCATGATCATGACCATACACTTGACAACCGCGAGTACATCAATTTTCAAAAACTCCTTCTGTTACAGGACAAGCAAACTTTGGAACTCGCTTCCTGGGGATATATATCCAGAAGACTACAGTTTGCAGCAATTTAAGTGCAGAACTAACATACATCTGCGAGCATCTCGGGGCGCTGATGAAGCGTTATAGGTTCGCTTTTCCCGGGAGATATATTAAAAAAAATCTGCATCTTAAAATTTAGGTCATTGAAATAATATTTTTAAGACCAGAGGTTGGGTTTAGCCAAGGAATCGTATGAATATCCGACAAAAATAATGTGGACTATCAATCATTTCGATTTAGCTAAACGTTGAAATCTGGGCGAAGCTTTTGTTGAAAAATAAAAATCTTGAAAGTTGCACCTACTTCAAACCCATAGTAACTCCAAGCGGGGGTTTGCATGGGGAGGCAACAAATTTCACTGTTTATGCAGTGTGGACTTAAAATTTATTTTAAGTAAATCATGAATTGAAAAAAAAAAAAAAACAATATCTTAATCTCACATTTTAAAATCGAAACTTTTGCAGTTTTTTTGTGTTTTTTTTTTTAACGAATCGTACCCAACCCTTATTTTCTTTGATTGTTCCAGCGTATAGGTATAGGTACATATCCAAAAACGAATTTCGGCGTCAGCAACTCTCGTTTGTTCATTAATCATTACCCATTACTGTTTCAAATTTCATCATCTTCACCACATGTGCCAAAGCCAGTGTCACATTTTTCTTCAGATGGTGGAATGCAGGCTTGTCTATAACCCTCAAACTGTCTAACCATTTTCGCTGAAATCCATTTATACACATGACATTATTCTTGTTGGATGTGTGAGTGTTTTTTTGGCAAATGATTCACGGCGAACCAACAAGTCATATAAGATACAATCGCATTGACATCATACGAGCCAGATAATTAAAATTCCATGACGTACAGTCAATCAAAAGCAGTCCAAATTGTTGTTTCTATCTTTAAAATTATGAACTCATCAAGGCCGTCCTAGCAGCATACAGGCATTCATAGGTGAAAAACAATTAACACTGATGTCATAACTAATCGTTTATTATATCTAATCGCAATGGAAACCAAACTTAGATTTGTATCTACGCGTGTGTTGGCGTCAATAAATGGTCAACCACTAATAACTGGGCTTTCGGTTTGCTTCACTCTTGCGGTCTATTTCTTCCTGTAAACACACCCTACTTACGTTTCTTTGTCGCATGTACTGTACATATATCTAACTACAGCATCTGTGTCTTCTTTGTCATTACAGATAACACTAAACCACAACAGAAATGATGTCGCAACGCAAAATTAATCTAACCGCACTACTGGCGCTGGTCCTTGTGACTTTGGCCAGCTCATATGACTGCCCCGAAGACTGCCATTGTGTGGCGATAAATGGCACCACACCGCACAACCATGCCAAATGCACTAGCCTCAACGGTCTGATGGAAAGTAAAAACCTGCCCATACATTCCATTGATCTCTCGAATATCGGACTCACCCGCATACCATCGCACCAACTGGAGAAGCTGCGTGACCTTATCACAATCAATCTGTCACACAATCAACTCTCTGAAGTGGGACGCGTAGGTCGACGTGTCAAGAGTCTGAACTTGAAGCACAATCGCATCACATCGGGCAAGCTGTCGAAAATACCACAGAGCATTCAGCATCTGGATTTGTCACACAACGAACTGACATATCTGCCGCTGGAGCTAAGCAAACTATCGAAACTGCGAACGATCGAGCTGACCAACAATCAGATCAATTGCTCCTGCGAGACCTTGGAAATAAGGAATTGGCTGCAGGAGAAACACGTGTACACCGAGAATCCGGTTAAGTGTGCCTATCCGGCTGAGGTGAAAGGCAAGCCGTGGCTGCAAGTCAAGCAATCACAGATTTGTGAGCGCGAGAAGAATGTCTTGGAGTTTGCCGAAGACGAGGAGGAGAACGAGTTGATGTTGGGCGATCAGCCAGCAATCGAAGGATCCGCTGAGGATGAGGAGGAGTTGGGCAAGGATTTTATGCCACTTGATAAGAAAAAGTCATCGAAGGATGATAACCCCATGGATGATGTTGAGGGCTCGGGCGACCTGTCGGTGAGGAATATGCCATTGAATTTGCTCGATACACCGGCTGTGGCAGAGAAGAGCTCGAATACTGTGCAAACTACTGAGAGTGGAGCGGATGCGACTGTGACTGAAGAAGAAGAAGATGGGTCTGGAAGTGGAATGGGCGCTTTGTTTGTTCCAATGGTTGCTTTGGACAGTCTCGACAGCGGTGATGATGATATTGATGAAGCTGACGACACAGATGATGACGAAGCCAAGCCTGTTGATGAACCAAGTCAGGAAGTTACCCCATCATCGGACATCTTTGGGGCCGGTCTGGGTATTGCAGAGTTCAACGAACCAACAGAATCCCCACAAGAAGTGTCGGAAGCGCCAATAGTTCCGGTTATATTCAAGGAAGTTGAAGCAGGCACCGATGATATGGCTTCTGAAAGCGTATCCGATTCAAGTGAAACTGCTGTTGGCGGGGACGTCCAGAAAGCCAGCATTATGAAAGCTGACGATAATAGTAGCGATTCCAAGAGCACGTACATCCTCCTCGGAGTGATTGTTCTGATTGTTATGGGCCTGATCATGTATGTTGGCATCAAACGTTGCAAGGCGAGCGATAGAAATCGTTCGAATGACGTCGAAAATCCACGTTCCACCGAACTCATGGACATGGACAAGAAAAATCTTGGCAAACCCATTCACAAAAATGGCCACGAACACGCACCACTTATTGGCGAGAAGAAGAAAGAAGACTTTGCCAAGCCTATCAATGGTAACAACCGTTCCCCCTATGAAAATGAAAAGGACACCACCAAACACGAACCTCTACTCAACGGTGACAGCAAACCTCACAATGAGTCCAACAACAATATCATTCCCACTGAGCAGCCAATTCAACCAACAATCAGACAGCCCGAACTTGTAGAGCCATACGATCCAAATCATCGCATTATTCCACGGTATCCACCACCAAAGTCGCCGCGAGCTTCCAAACAGAACTACCAACAAGGCGACGACGATGTCTTTCTACCTTCCTCACCGAAAATGGGACGCTACAGCCCCGTCTACTCACCAGAAACTGGCAAAGTGAAAATCAAGTTAACCGAAACGCCCAAACCGAAGACACCAATGCTGGTAACAAGGAGCAAATCAAATGCCGGCGATATTATTACAACGCCTGTTGCTGCGCCTGCTGTCAGTCGAGACGAGGTGGGTATACATCAGCCGGCAGCACAGGCGGTGGAGGGTACACCACAGCACCAATAGATAGGTTCTTTAGGTTATCTGTAATAATATAAATAAATATATATACGCCTATGTAAATTCACGTGATTTATTTTCTTTTTCTATTAGTAACTGCAGTTATTTTTATGAAAGTGTCCTTCGCTGTCCTAGATGAGGTTTCTAGGAACGCACTCTATATAATTAAATTATGTAGCATACTACCAGTCTTAATCTTAACACAATGGGAACGAAATTCAGAGTATTCGTGTGGGAAATGAAAAGAAAAAAATGTGCCAATGTAGGAGGAAAGTTGAGTTGTGATGAGTGGCGCCCAACGAAAGGTCCATACATATATTTGAGTGCTCCAAGGTAAATGTTGTTTCGGACCAATTCAAAAATATTTCGGTAAAGTCCACCTATTTTGTGTTCAAATTCAGAACAAACGAGCAAATCATTAACTGGCGCCCAACGGTAGGGAATGTTCTTCTTCAAAATGAAAAAAAAATTCTCCTTCGAAGTCAAATGTGACGGCACAATTGCCGTTTCTGAATAACACATAAGCATCTATAAGTTGCAATTACATACATCAGATGGCTTACCCTCACCCTAAAGACGAAGCAATAACCGTAACCATTTGTGGTAGCCAACTCTCCACAACGAACTCAACTTTCTTCGCACCAAAATCGAAAAATATTTAATCAGAGAATATTTTCCTTCAGAGTTGTGACTCATTCGAAGAATGTTCACCAACTCAACGCACATAATATAAATAAAACCAAATTAAATCTTTAAAATAAAAAAAAACAAAAATGTAATTGTGATAAGTTTTAATAAAAAAAAAATATATAACTTGTAGAAATTCTAGTACCTTTGGTGCGTGTTCCTCATTCAAAATTTTCTAAAAACATTTCTTGTAACATAAGTTATATACTAAGGTACTAAGACTAATCGCGCGCCAAAACCGATAATAACTACGTATTTGAGTTTTTACTAAATAAATAAAACCATTTAAAAAAAAAAACGATAAATCTATCATGTTTGTATTATTTGTAATATTTATTAATTTTGTTAAATTATTATTTCATAATCAAACAACAAAAAGAAAGCTAAAACAAAAATAATGAATATAATTTAGTTAATACCAAAGTTAATAAATTAATCAAATCTAAATAATAATTAAAATGTTTGTTTATGTAATTCTCTTTTATTATTTTACTTAACCTGTATAAAATATAAACATTGTTTTCATTTTTCGTTTCCTTTAGAAATATAATTAAAAAGAAAAATTTAAATGAGTGAACTGCCGTGTTAAAAAAAATAAATAAATTATTTCTTTTTACATTTTAATAGAAACTGCACATTATTTTGTTTCCCTTTTCTTAGTTTTATTTATGTGCAGAGAATTTTAATGTTGTTTTTTATATTCTTTAAGTTATAATAATATAAATATAAATATTTTTATTGAGGTTAATTAAATAGATTTTATAAATTTTTTTTTGTAAAGTGTTTTTATTTGTATACTTTTTTTTCCTTGTTTAATAGTTATTAGAAATGGAAATATTTTTTTTATTAAGAAATGAATGAAATATTTAAGAAAGAAAATGCAGTGCTATAATTTTGATTTGTTTATATTTTATTAAGTAGAATACAAATAATAATTATTATTTTACTATAAAAAATAAATCATTCTAGTGGATTATTTTTAAAATAAAAATGAGAAAACAAATTGTATAATTCGTAATTTAAATTTTAACGAAATATATACATACATACATTTTTATTTTAATGACAGTTGTTTGTGTTTTATTTGCGGTAATTTGATTTCAGATTTACTTTGGTAAGTGAGCATTAAAAAATGCTTTTATTACACTGTCTAAGCTGTATTTGGAGATAGCTAGCTCACTTTAACTTTTACGTGCAAAACTTGTATACCTACTCACTTTTGGCTTTGTTATACTCACTTCCCAAAAAAATACGCCATTTGTCACGAGTTCTCATAGAATAAAGATTGTGATAGTTTTGTCTGCTCTATTTAATATTTGAAACTCTTGTTTTACTGGATATAAATTTCCTAATTTTTGTGGATCCCAAGATTCAACAATTGTCAAATAGGTTTATTGAATGTTTTGAAGCCCAACTTTATTCATGGAATTAGGAGCTAAAGTTTCCTTTACTCTAAATAGGTACCTAACTTAAATTTGGGGATGCTGATCTTGCGTCTTGAATAAGTGGATAATGTTCTCCTCGAATTAACTGTTACTCCAAGAAGGTGCATGAAAAGTGTCAATTGGCTAACTAAGGCCCCGACCTATAGAATCCGTCGCACCCGTTGCGTCGACGGATTGGCGTATTCGACGGAACGAACAGTCCCATAGAATTCGTCTCATACGTTGACAGCCGACGACATATGAGAGACAGTTTCTCTTATTATCTTATATTTCCAATGAAAATGCTTACTCTCACGCTCTGCCAACTGTCAACGGTTCGACGGACAGAAAAGTAGAAAGTAAACCTACTTTATACGTCGCATCCGGCACGTTCGTTGCCAATGGGTCACGTTCCATAAGCAACTGTGTATTCTATCAACCTGTCAGTCAAATACATTGCCGCAACGGATGTGACGGATTCTATGGGTCGGGGCCTTAAACAAAAAACACGGTATGTAGGTAAGTACATAGTTGGCGTATTTTTTTGGGAAGTGAGTACATATAACAAAACCAAAAGTGAGTATAGCAATTTTGCATGTAAAACCAAAAGTGAGTATACAAGTTTTGCATGTAAAAGTAAAAGTGAGTTAGCTATAGATTCTCAAAAAAATACGCCTAGTATAAAATATATCAATATTTCAGCTTGAGTTAGTTTTGATGCAGAGAGATAAGGGGCTTATTTCCAAATGCGCGGCGGATCGCTTTTCACGGCGGATTGGTATTTTTGTATTTCCAAAAGCTGTCAAAACCGATAGCTATTCAGGTGACGTATTCCTGGCGGATTTATTGCCAGCAATCCTCACAATAGCTATTGCTTTTGAATGGATCGAATCACTTTTAGAAATATAAAAATACCAATCCGCCATGAAAAGCGATCCGCCGCGTATTTGGAAAGCCCCAAGATAATGCAACATTTGCATGTTATTTTTATGTAGCTGATGTTTAACGCATGATTCGTTACGGGTTGGCGAAGCTTTATAAATTCGATAGTATGTACTCATCGTCGAAAAAAAATTTACCAGAATTAAAACAAATTGTATTTGATGGAAAGAATTATGACCGTATAAAGTAGACCCATTTGTAGGAAATTACGAAAGATTGCGTTTATGGGCTTTTAGCGTAATGAAATGAATGAGTACCACTTTAGCATAGTCTGTCTATCTACCTTTAAAGAACTTGTTCAGCTACATTTACTCTATAGAAATGGACACAACAGAATATTCCAAAGTTAACTTAAAATTCGGTCCGAAAATACTATTTAACTTTTTAAAAATTTTCGGATTTCTGCATTTCGATTATAATCCAACAGACAAAATGTTCCGGGAAACTTGATTGCAATACATTGTATCTAGAATAGTTTATAGCGCTGTAATGATTTATAGCTTGTTAGGCGTATGCGAATGTTTTTTAACAACCACCGAATGGTTATCAGATCCAGATTTGGGGCCTGTGGAAACCCAGGATTTTTTTCTTTTTCAAGCAGCTGATATAAATAGATGGCTCGGTGTATGTGTGTTCTCTGCGAATTACCTGCTTCAAGGTCACCTATTGGTAGTCAACCTCAATGAGATGCGACAAATTTTCAACAAAATAATCCAAGCCGAATCAGATCCGTGCATTTTTTATCTAGCTAATATGAGAATTAATTTATGGCTAAAGTTTTTCGGTTTTATTCTCTTTCTGTTTATTGAACACGCTGCGTTAATCGAAGCTCGGTTGAGTTTGCCCATATGGATGGCTATCGGCGAATTTTATGGAGCGCTGATTTTTGACTTAAATTTCTTTGCCTACATTTACTGTCAACTGACTTTGAGTTGCTTCTATTGCAAAATGAATGAAATTGTTATTCGAAATAATGAAAATGAAAATGAAAATGAAAATCATCGAATCGTCCAACAACTCATTGGAGTTTCTTATCAAATTCATGGAGTAAAGCGTGAGTTGGACAAGTTCTTTTTCATGCTCTTTCTCTTCAAATTTCTCGGACTATTTGGAGATATATTTATAACATACAAACTGATATTAGAAACATACACAACTCGAGATTCCGAGTTCGAAGGTGTTAATCCTATATACATCTTGGTGGTGATGAGCCCGCTATTTTTTGCATCTTCGTTGGACATTTTTTTAATTGCCAGGCTCTCGGATAATTTGTGTGAAAATGAAAGTAAATACAAGCAAAATTTAATGGTGCTCAGTGATCGCAGGGAATTACTGAACAATTATGCCGTCCAGAGGAGTGTAAGTCGAAAAACTGAAATAATATTCACAGTGTTCAGTATTTACTATATTATTATTTCAGATTGAAATGCTTGCGATTCAAAAACATATACAGGATTTAAGGGAAATGGCGTTCGGAAATCTCACTATAAACCAAGAATTCGCAATGTCCTTCTTTTTTGGTACTATAGTCAGTAATGTAATAGTGTGTCTGCAATATGCGGCAGGAAATACATTTAAGCATATACTGGAATCCCCAGCTTACTGGAGAATGCAATCAAAGAAACCTAACTAGGTACTATTATGCTAATAAATAATTTCTAAACGTTACTTACTTACACGTTACATTTGTGTTTTCCTACTCAATAAGATATTTATCTGATTTTATCGAAATAAAAATGCACCAATCGTTATAAAAGCTTGGTTTTTTTTTTTTTTAATTTGTAGGTTAATTTTTCGCCAAAAAGTTGTTTAGTTAAACGGCAGAACCTGGAGAAAACCCAAAATTGTATATCTATACTCACCATCTATTTATCGATTTTAAGGCGCATATGACAGCATTTATAGAGACGAGCTATACAGAGTCATCCCTAGTTTTGGTATCTGGGCCAAACTTGGCTGGCAGATTTTGCAGAATGACGCTTAATGCTCCATTAAGGTAGGAAACAATCTCACCAAGACCTTTGATGTCAAAAAAGGATTTCGACAAGGTGATGCACTGTCATGTGACTTTTTCAACATCACACTTGAGAAAATTATGCGAAACTCGCTAGGCAACCCTATTAGGGGCACAATTTTCCAAAAGCCTGTGCAACTTCTTGCATACGCTGCCGATATTGACACATTGGTAGAACGCAGCGAGCTGCAACTGGTGCATTTGCAAGTATTAGCACAGAAGCGGCAAAAATGAGTTTAGTGATGAATGAGGGCAAAATAAAATACATGCTGTCAAGAAGGGACACACAGACACAACATCGACGAATCGGACAGAACGTCACGATAGACAACTTTGAGGTGGTTAGCGTGGTGGCATGTGTGATGTGTAGTATCGGCACTGTTTGATGTCAACACTTGTCTTAAAGTAAAACGCGGAAAATAAAGTCACACTATGTAAAATGTAAAATTATTGAAAATAAAGTCACTTGATACTGAACCCGTAGAGCAATCGGTTGTATTGGGTCTCTATAGGATGCAATTAATTAAAACACGCTCAATTCATCATTGCAATATGATTAAATCCACCGCATTGCTGTAAATGAGTTCAACCAACACTTTACTTAGGTAATTAAATTACATATATCCATTATGAACCAATCGAAATGTACGTTTGGTCAATAACCGGAAGAACACTCTCGATTTTATTTTCAATCCAAGACTTCTTAGAACTTCTCTTTTCATCACCTTTTGAAATTTCTCATAATTTTTCTTAGTTTAGTACATTTTGCTAGTTTATAAACATAAATAAGCTCCCAAGCACCCTGTAAAGAAATTTCCTTTTATAGTGTACCTTTCCGCCTATCTTCAACACAAACCAAATTTAGCGCGCCATCTATGTGCTAATATGGAGAAGTGATGTACTGTGACAATGTGGGTTCTAATATGCGCTAAATGTATATTTATTAAATACTTCAACCGTCATTTCATTTGTTATAAAAAAGTGAAATGAAATGTGTTATATTATGTTATATTTCCTCAATTTTTGGCGTAAAATTTAAAATAATTTAAAAAATCGGAGAGAATTGTAATTTTAGCAGTCAATACAATTTAATTTATTTTAGATTTTCGACAAGAAATGCTTATGCTTGAATCATGACTGACTGAAACCCTTTGCATAATAGTTAAATTTTTTTAATTTGGTACCTACTGTGTAGATTCAGAGAATATCGTAAACAACTTCATTTTGAGTGCATTTCCCCCTGGAATAATATCTAACCCTGTCAGATAGAACTTAAGCCAGGGCGGAAAAAAAATGAATGACCTACGTAGCTGAGATTTTAATTGAAACATAGGTAGAACCGTAGAACGAAAAACAGGTTCAAAAAATATATTCTGAGCTCTCAAATTATTAACCAAGAGTAGGTACCTCTCGATGGCTTGCAGTTTTACCCTACATGATTGATATCTGGCAGGTACCTATGTGATGGTTACTTTGTAAGCGGATAGTGTTGTTGTCGGTCTCTGAGTTCAAATCTTGGGTACACTGTTCTGAATGATCGAATGCGGGCTTCAGTCTTTATCCATAGCTTTACCATTAATATTCACTTAGTAGTACCATTGAGTTTATATATAAACTCAATGGTAGTACATATTTTTCGTTGCTGATGTCCACATCCTTAAATGGGCAATCGTAGGAAGCATCATACGGACACTGGCTGCAGCTCTATACATCTGGATGAACGAAAGATCGTTGGGTTGGCTTAGTGCCTTTTTTGGCGTCGGAAACTATGATGGAGAAAGACACTTACAGCATAAAGTAAATCTACAATTCGAACGGAATCTATAGTAAAACAAAATACTTCTTAAATAAATTAAGTATGTTTACTTCAACCATTTTTAGCACAAATCTTATCTCATTACGATGCATACGAGTAGTAGAATACGGATTATGATAAACTAACGCTTTTTGTTCTAGAATTTACTTTCCCTAATTGGTGTATGGACTACAACGACCGGACCATCCGAATCGTTTCTCTTTGACGAATCCGAGTCCGGAATCGATGCCAAGTCCACATCAGACGAACGCATAACTTGGAAATCACTTGAACTCGAACCGAGCGATCGTGACTTGTTGTTTACGACATCATGTCCAAAGTGCTCCTCAATAGTGTGGAAACTTTTATCGGCTGGGATTTTGGCCCTGCCACTTCGCAGCGATAAGGAGGATGCCGTCATTTCTATTGGTCCAGGACGTCGCTGGGCGAAAGGACTTCCCGGCTTGCTATTGTATTCCGAGTCGGTAAGGAACTCTACACTATCACGTATACTAGCACGTTTGAATACTGGAATGTCTAGCGGTGGTTTCGGTCTCCTCTTGGTGTAGGGGCTGTTCTCATAGCTTTGAAAGTTTCCAATTCTTTCGGCGCTCTCAAGGTTTTGCGACCTCAAATGGGCCGCTGGGAAACGTGAGTCTTCAATACTGAAACGTCGTGTACCCGATGGATTGTGTTCAATGCGACCTGTTCGTCGGAACGCCCCTATTTGAGCAGTGCGTTCCTTGTCCCGGTTCGACAGCATTTCCATGCTGCGGAAACGATGATGATCCAGGACAGATTCCTCTTCCTCGGCATCGATTCCACCAAGCTCTGGATCTCGCTTACCGCGCGAGAGTGGCTTTCGAATTGAGGATATGTCCATCATGGATTTGCTGGTCCTGTCCAGCTTGGGCATCAGTAGAGCATCCTCGTACGAGGGCAGCATCGATTCAAAAGCAGTCGGAGCATTTTGCTGAGCTTCTCGGTCCAAAATTTGACGATTCTGACGACGACTGGAAAGGGAGAGAAAAAGATTTTAAGTCATGACAAAATTTGGTTATGTGGGTAAGCCTTACATTTCCTGAAGTTCCCTTTCGTTTTCAAGTCGTTCCTCGCGGTTTTGTCGTTTAATCTTTCTTCGAATAAATTTCCTAGAGCAAGAGGCAATCAACAGGACACAGCCTAGTATGAGTAGGAGGGTCATCATTATTGTCCAGACCCTTTGCGCTGCCCTTTCGTTTTTTGTGGGATACCAAATGGTCAGGCATGCACCTTCCCAGGTTTTGCCATAATATTCAGTTGGACTGAAGCATCGTACGTTGGTCTTGTCTTGCAGCTGGAAGTGGGAATAGTTTACTTAAGGATTTTCAAGCCTATATATATTCGTACCTTTTGTGGCAATAAGGTTAAATAGTCGTAAAAAGCCATAAAAATCCCATCGTGGCAGTCGCAGCGCCAAAGGTTGTCACCCAACCAAATCCTATTGAGGAACACATTCGACCTGAAGAACTCCGGATGGAATGGATTCGTAAACCGGTTTCCCGACAGCTTTAGACTCGCCAACTCCGGAAAGCCTTGGAACGTTGTGTTTTTGATTATGGAGAGCCTGCAAGAAACTCACAAAATTGTGGGAACATATGGAATATAATTTTCTTGTACCCACCTGCATCTGCTCAGATCCAGCTTCTTCAACGTCTCCGACCGCATATTCAGTGGGAACTCTGCGATTAGGTTATTCGACAGATCCAAGCTTACGAGCGTCTTAAAACCTGTAAAGACACTCGGATCTATCTGCATGATTTCACACCAACTCAGGTTCACCGATCGCAGGGAGTTCGAAATGAACCTCGAGAATTCGCCGAAAATGTTGCGACTCAAGTTAATAGTCACCAGAACATCGTTGTTGCGGAACTGATTCCGGTCAATACGGATAATCTCATTGTACGACAGATCGAGTTCGGACAGTTTTCGTAAATTAGAGAACGCTGCAGGGTCCAACTGTCGTATGACATTTCGCGACAGATCCATTCTCTCCAGTGCTGTGTTATTAGCAAATTGGGTCCCGCTTATGCTTCGCAACATATTGCCTTTCACCAGCAACACAATCAGGTTTGGCATCCCACTTATCTCCAATGAGTCTAGGTTACAGTAGGACATATCAAGCTGTAGCAATGTGTCGGACTCCACAACGTCACCTACATCGCTTCCCAATGTCACACCGGGATTCCATGAGATATCGAGTACCTCCAAGGCTGGAAGACTGTCGATTAGAGATCTCTCCACCCATGTGAGGCTGCAGTTGCTGATATCAAGAGATCGTAGTGACTTTGACGGCAGAGAAGGCAACGCCTTCAATCTGTTTCCGGCTAAAACGAGCCTCTCCAGACTTGGCATACCACTCAGAACGTTGTCTACTTGAGTTATTCCACAATGGCTGAGATCTAGTTCAGTGAGTAAGTCGCTCACTAGCAGCGGAGCTCCTTCGTTTGTGGAAAAACGTTCTAGGTGATTTCCGGACAAGGACAGCTTTTGAAGACTGTACGCATGTTGAAAGGCAACATTCGGATTGATATCACTCCAACTTTGGATGCTATTGTTGGCAAGAATGAGATTTCGGAGTGACTCGAATCCGATTAGAGCATCATCGGCGAGTTGTTGAATATCATTGCTCGACAAGTCGAGGTAGATGAGTGACGTGATACTTGCGTATTGCGTTGGAAACTCTTGGAAGTAGTTATAGGATAGATCTAGGTGTTCGACGGGCAGTCCCTCTTCAATGAACGGGTAGTTCTTAAGCCCCCTGTTAGAGCAGTCCACAATAAGGCTGTCCAACTCCCAGCGACAGATGCACTCGGGTGGACAATTAACACTGATGGTGCTCTTTGTGCATGCCAGTAGGATGATGATTGTAATGCAAGTGTAGATAGCCATCGTTATGAAGGCATTTATCACATTAATAGCTGCAAGATAGAAATAAACTAAAATGTTAGGTACTTTCATGAAAATTTAAAATTTTTAGTTTTAGCTCTATCTTGAGAAAAAAATTGCAAAAATTTAAATTCAACCCTCATGTTAGTAGTATTCTTTTTATTTCACCTAATACCTTAAACTTTGTAGCTTTCTTATCCAGTGTTCGAGCTCCTAAGTGGAAATAGGTATAGAGCTTCTCAGACACGCGTCAAATGAGAATGTTGTATTTTTGCGAGATTGGAATATAGGGAACATCGCATTAGCGAAGAAGCAAAACGCAGAGAGTTTGCGTTCGAAAATCCGACCGAGGTAGAGAAAACAGCTTTATTATTCGCACCCAGACCCAAGGCAGTGTTGTCACTTCTACCACAATGTGGTAGATCTACCACAATTTCTTATTATTTTTTCAATCTACCACAACTACCACCACACCCAAAAATTCTACCACGTTTTGTTATTCCAGTGTTAAATATTTGATAGTTCTCTATGCTTTCATATCGATAAGAAAATGAAAGCGAGGCGCACTTTTGATGGATATTTTTATTATTCGTGTCGTCATTAACATCTTCAGTCTACAGTTGCATATCCCAGCAAAACGGGCAATTTCCATTTCGTTGGCTAAGAAGATTTTGCTCCTTAGCGAGTTCGATTAAGAATTTCGAGCGATAGATTGAAAATTTGACGCCCTGGAGTTTTCTCGCGCGGTTTTGTATCCTTTCCAGTAGGTGCAATCGTGCAATGTGGTTTTCGGCGCACCCGACCAGATAATGAGAATCGTACTCAAGTTTGGGGCGAATGAACGCCTTATATATTGTAGCTAGATCAAAAGGGGTAAAACGTAAAACATTTCTTGCACCGTTTGAGGCAAGCTATAGACATTTCGCAGCGTTCTTGAAGACTTCGTGCATATGGTCGTTCTAACGACGTGTTTCATGGACACACATACCGAAAATTGAAACTCTTTCGGTTTCGAAAGTATAAGGGTCATTCATTGATAATGGCTGAAGGTTTGGTTTTTGCTTTAGGGATAGCAAACAGCATTGTGTTTTGGAAGCATTAAAACTCCGCCCTATTGGCTAAACCTTAATGACCTTAACATTTATATTGCCGTTCCACTTTTATGGCCGAAGAGCAAGTACGTGAGTCCTGGAATTAATATGAGAAGGTAAGTCTGCTGTCATCAGCGAAGGAAAAAATTGGATTAGAAGTTGCATCAGACAAGAGATCATTTATGAAAATGAGAAAGAGAGTCGGTGACAAAACAGAGCCTTGGGCCCTTGGGGAACACCAGCATTTATATGGTGAGTTTCAGACGTGAAACCATCCAAAACAACTTGAATTGAGCGGCCTGAAATGTAGTTTCTAATCCATTGAATAATAGTCGCATAGAGCTTAGTGTCAAACTCTGTCAAATGCTTTTGAAATATCAAGCGCAACAACCTTTATTTCACCAGAGTAGTGGAGAGATTGTTCCCGCTTTCCGGGGAGATAGGTCATCAAATCATCAGTGGATCTGTTGCCACGAAAACCGTACTGCCGGTCACTGAGAAGTTTCCGTGATTCAATACCTAAATTTCATAAGCTGACGATTAGTAACCGTTTCTATGACTTTAGAAAAGAACGGGCGTAAATGCTATGGGTCGGTAATTGGTGGGAGAAGAAGAACCGCCTTTTTTAGGGACGCGCTGGAGTTGTTTTCCACTTACTCGGAAAGAGTCCAAAAGAATAGGACAGATGATTATATTAATACCAGCTAATGAGAGTTCTAGGAGAACTTATCCGACCAGTGATTGCTGGGATCGCACATTACCTATACAACATATTTGCTGATTTTTCTGTGACTAATTGTAATGGTCCATATAAACTTCAAATCTAACACCCATTTCTTAAATCTACCACTCTTTTTTCCTTCCAATCTACCACATTTTTGAATTCCCAAGTGACAACACTGACCCAAGGTCGATATAGTATAGAGTACTCTGAGAGGCTATATCACCAATACTTCTTCGAGTATTCTTTAGGCTGAAATTTATCTATTTTTGAATTGCATTTTTTCGGTACCTACATAATGTCAAGTCAACCCTCGAAATTGGAAATTCGGTCTATTGGTTTGTCAGTTTGAGGTCATAATAATTTTTTTTTTCAACAAAAAGTGTAAATACGCTGGTCTTCTTAGAATCGAAAAAAATTATAGTTTTCCATATTTTTTGATGGTATAATTCATCGGTGGTGTTGGCGCAGCGACACCAATTGGGTAGCCACTACGACGACGACGTTCTCATAGACGATTATGGGACAACACGAGATACTGTGAGGTCTAGCCGGCGGCATTGTCTACCAATGTGAAATTTCAGGCCAGAGACTGTAGCTGAAGAATGTTGTTGACATTGGGTAAGCTAATATAATTTAAATAAAGTTTGCATATACTCAGCCTTGCACCCATCCCAACACCCAACAGTGATATTATTCTGTGGTTTTCGAGATATACGATTTTGAATGTTTTTTTTTTGTATGGGCGGTGCCACGCCCCTTTGTCCGATTTTGAATTTGTTTAGCCTATCTCCCAATCACTGTAATTACCGAATTTAAAAAAAAATCAACAAAATCGGTTGAAAATTACGGGCGACAGAGGGAAACAGTGTTTTCCACTTTGTTTTATATATTTATAGAGATAATCTTAGGTATTGGCCGAGAAGTTTTTTTTCTGAAGTTTGATTTGTTATTGTCCTGATAGACAAGAATATTATGCTAGAAAAAACCAAAAATGTTGTGTAGGTACCATAGAGCATTACAATAAAAACTGTTTATAACTGATTTAAATGAAGTGCATTGGGTTCGCTAGTATATAAATAAAAATGAAATAATGTTCGTTGGCCATCCACTAGCAAACGGCTTGACCGATTTGGATGATTTTTTTTAAATGTTTCAAAATCAGAAATCGTATATCTCGAAAACCACTGCACTGAATGAGCTCAATTATTACAGACAATCTTAGGCTCGCGAGTGTTCCTGTGATCATTACAGGACAAAGAAGCGTGGCGCCTCCAAACACAAAAAAAATTGCAAACGCTATTCTTCGACAAACATGGAAGATGGGAGCCAAAGTTAAAGTAAAATTTGGAACATTGATATGCATTTTCCAGATAGACAAAAATATTATCTAGGCCAGGGGTTCCCAATATTTTTCATACTGCGACCCCTTACACGGGTTGTAATATTTTTGCAACGCTTTTCTAAAAGAAGCTACCTACGTGAAGGGCTAGCAGAGCCTTGGTCCTCCTAATCAAAATGTTTACGCCGGCATCAACATTAATAATCTAAATGTTAGCAGCAACATCAAGGACAGCGATGAGAAGGTTTCATCAAATATCACATTTATACAACAGAACCAAGCACAGATAAGATTAACAGATACAAGATTTATTTTTCCTACTTAGGAACAAATTTTAATGAGGTGGTCATTATTACTAATTCCTTACATTCAGCATCCTGCTTTTGCTAAATGAATCTTATGAATTCATTTTACTAAAACTAAAACTATAGAGAATTCAGGAAAGAGGCTTAAAACCGGAGTAAGTACTAAGCGAGTTGTCTAAGGTTTAAAGAAAAATACAAATTACATCTTATAGGATTTTTTCCACTGCGCCACTTCTGGCGAACGTATAACAAACAAAATCTGAGATTGTAAGAAAAGCTTTCCAATTCAGTCATTCAGTTTGACTCACTATAAAATTGTAGGTCCTTTCTATTCGTTTTAAAAAAATGTAAGCCTTGTAATTCGCAAAATACGGATAAAGACTTTGTTAATAATGAATTTGATACTGTAGTTAGTACTTAGTTTTTAAGGTTTGTTTTGTTCATTGAGAGAAATGACCGGATTAATTTTGATATATTTTTTATAAAAAAATTGGAAGTTTAGATACAGTTCAGTCCATTGTTTGCCAAATCGTACAGAGGGATGGATGTTTTTTTTTAGAAATCTGTACCGTGGAAGGGACATCCAAAATGTGTTCGCAACGACCGAGAAATCCTATATCCACATAGCCATCTTTCCTGGAAAAGCTCTTATAGGTAGGTAGGCGTAGGTTCCTATGCCATGCAAACAAAAAAAAAACCCCAATGTTTGCAGATTAGCTATTTATTACGCGATAGAAACGACACATATTGTGAATACAATAATTCTAAAGTTCATATTAGTTTAGCTACTTTCCAATTTCTTACTATCTTTCCGAACGAATAACTGCGTTTCATAAATTTCATAAATTGTGAAACACTAACTACAAATCAAGTGAATCTGCAATAGGAGAGTAAAAATAAATTACATATTGATTTAGGTAAGTATACATTCAAATCTAATCTTATCAGAATCTCAACTGTGTGCTAAGAGATACTTTTATTTAAAATATATAAATGTTATTAAACAAAACGTTTCTTTGTCTAAGGAAAACCGCTTTTTGTTTTTTAAGTGACAAATTTTGACATCACTTAACGCGTAATAGCTATACACTTTTGAAATAATCGGTAGGTAGATACCTATCGATTTGGTGGATTTTCGACTGTGATGAATGCTGAATTCTACAATGACTCATAAAATCTAATTATGTAGTTATATTTACCTAGCTTACCTAACTATATTTGACCGCAGATTTAAAAATGTACAAACAAATGCCTATAGTGACAAAATCCATATGTGAAAATTATTTCCGATAAATCTTTTCGATCACTAATACAAACAAAAAATTAAATCCAAAATGCACTGCCTGCCTGTATGAGTATATTTATTTTCACCTGTTAATCGTTCTTCTTCTTATTCTTCGTTGTATTTGGTGTCAATTCCAGTGAATAAATTTTGTTATCTTTACAAAATAGGGCGGCAGTAGCGCTAGCGCAGTAATCTATTTCCAACGGATGGGGTAGGGAAAACGGATTTTTTTCATTGAAACGTTTTAAGCGTTTATCACGAACTTAAGCATTTTTGATTTTTTTTTTAAACTGAGCTCACTTTTATTTTAAAATTTACACAAACGCGGAGTTTAGCGCAAATGCATTTACTTGATTATTTTGTTTATATTATTCGGCGCGGTGCACGTGAACACTTGGGAAATCGTTCAAAAACTAAGTCTTACTCACCTGTGAATATGGCAGCCACCAGCTATGAGTGGAGAATTTCTTATCAAAAATCAACTGATAAGATTATGCGCTTATGGCGTATGGATTCGTAAAGCACATTTCAACCGATAACAAGCGATTATGGATCTTAAGTTTAAGGGTCTGTCACACTATATTACTCGAAGTCAGTCAAGTTTAAACGGACCGTATATTGCGCGGTGGCGCGGTAGTGGAAACTCACACAAAACAAATGGTTTCGAGAAGCTAGGCCTAGGGTGTCTACCGCCTGTTGCGCCACCTATTTATTTATTTATTTATATTGCGCGGTATTTAATAATTATTTTTAGTGTCCGGGCTAGGCGAACATTTTTATATAAAGTGATCTTTTGTGAGTTGTGACCATCAAAATAATTAAATTGAAGGTTAAATATGGTTATTGGTTACACCTTATCTTTATAACAGGGCACATATAAATCGGAAAAAGGGCGTGGCACTTCGCATACCAAAAAATCGTATATGTCGAAAACCATTGAACCGATTGAGATCAAATTTACGGACAATTTAAGGTTTTGGTCTGTGAAAGTGTAAGACTGATTAAAATTGGACAAAGGGGCGTGGCATCTTCCATTCAAAAAAAAATATTTAAACTCGTATACCTCGAAAATCATTGAACCGATTGAGATCAAATTTACCTACAGACAATCTTGGACTCTAGGGAGCGTTCCTTTGAAAATTGCTCAAAATTGGAAAAAGAGGCGTGGCAATTCGTTACAAACAAAAAACATTCAATATCTTGAATTAACATCATCGAAGGAAGAACTCATTAGCAAAGTGTTCCCAAACATCGCCCGCATTTGTTTGAGTAACGATTAGCTGAGGGAACGCGTGATATCAAAATGTAACCTTTATTATAAATATATATAACATTTACGATTTTTATTAAAATTTTTAAAATAAGTAAAAGATGTTTTCACATTGGCAACTATTTTACTTTTCTGACTCGTTCTTTCGGACAAATGGCAACTGCAAACCTCTTGCACCTACTTTTTGATAGTTTCAATCAATCGATTGAAAAGTCATTTTAAATTGAAAAATTATGAATTTCAACATAAAAAAAGTTACATGGCATGGCCTGTAAAAAAAACGTAGGACATTATCACCACAGCATTATGTGACCCTTGACTGAAAGTGCACCTGTCAATCTAAAAATAGGGAAAAGAAAAGAGAGAGATTGTATTGCAGCTTAGGTATGTGTAAAATAGATAGCTGATTGGTAAGTACCCGTGTTTGAAGACACACAACGACACTGATGTAAAATCTATAATATTTCAATAGTGTCATCTGTCAAACAACGATTGTCAAAATTTGATTGCATTGATACATTTTGTTGAAGTAGCTTTCAGAAGTGAGGAAGTTTAATTTGTTTTAATTGTGGAAAAAGTGTAGTACCGATCGGTAATTAGATTCTTGGTTTTAGATGGGAAAAGAAAAGTTGGACTTCGTTTATCGTGACCTTTCTACATCGATGACAACAAATCGATATTGGTTCAATAAATTAAAGCGTAAAATGGCCAACAAAATCCATGACATTGTATTGGCAGATCGGCGAGTGAAGATAAGAGAGATAGTTGAGACCATAGGCATCTCATTTGAACGTGTGCAGAATATATTGCATCAACATTTGGGCATAACAAATCTACGGCAAGATGGATGCCGCGTTTGCTCAGAGTCGACAACAAGCAGATTCGAATGACGACTTCACAGGACGGCAAAATTGATGGAATTAGGCTACGAAGTACTGCCGCATCCACCGTATTCTCCAGATTTGGCGCATGTGATTTCTTTTTGTTTCCAAATATGAAAAAATGGTTTGGCGGAAAGAGATTTACAACAAAAGCGGAGGTCATTGCCGAAGCTATGAGGCATATTTTACAGAGTTTGACAAAAGCTATTTTTCGGAGGGCTTAAAAAAGTTGAAATATTTATCGTTGGGCTAAATTTGTCGATGTAAAAGGAGACTATGTCGAAAAATAAAATAAAATAGTTAAAAAAAAAGAGTTTTTTCTTGCCTATAACAGCTACTTATCAATCACCACGTATAATCGGTCATTTAGTCCCAACAGCATTTTGACAAGGCAATCACACAGTAATTTAAATCAGTCAATTGGTCGTGCCATTCAAGTCGTATCAATTTTGTGCGTTAGGACGATTTGTTACATGTGTAGTAGCTTAATAGTTTGAGTAAATTTGTACATTATAGCGAATTTATTCGCACCTCGAAGTTCACATGAAGTTTAGATTCTGACGAATTTTATTTCTTTGTAAATTTTTAACCAAAAATATTGCTTAAAGATTATTTAATGGCATTGACAGTTTTATAGCAATAGTTCCTCCTGTCAACATTTTAAAATCTTTTTTTTATTTTTTTTTTGATTTTATGTTAATGCATTGCAACTACCTGCTTATCTTAGAAATTGGCTGCAGGAAAAGAAGAAAAATATTTAAAACATGATTTTGATTTTGCCAAAAATATGATGAATGAGAAGTGGCTCCAAGTCTTATTTGGAAGAGAATTGCTTTACTTGACATCTGTAAGAACTTGAATTCAACTTATAAGTTAAGATTTGGGGGTCCTTCCCACAAAAATAATGCAGATTCTTCTAGGACCTACTTACTAATAATGCTGGGAACGTGTTTTTATTTGAATCAGACGATTTTTTTAGATCAGAAGTTTGCATTTAAAAAACCAAATAAAGCTATTTTTAAATTATTTACATAGAGATGCTGTGGATATACAGAAAACATTTTTAAACTCGCATTGTGGGTGTAGGTAGGCGTTTCAAATATGTGTATGCGACACATTGGTTTCTTGAAGCTTAAATTTTATCACCGGCCTCCTTTCTAATGTACCTAATCATAAAAAATAATTTAACACTCTAAAATAAAAGTAAATGGTTTGGTAAATTTAAACGCCAATTGCATATTTCAACGGGTAAGATAAAATTTATGAATGTCATGTCACTAAATGAGTTTGTCGATATCAATCTGTCTTTTTACGGACTCCTGAGTCCTGATACATTTAATGGCCGTTTATCGTATACTACGGCTTGATGTTATTTCGTCTGTTCAATCAGCACACGCGAGTCCTTTACACTCAAACAATCATTATCCCGCGGAAAAGTGAAAAGTCATCCACCCAACCACTCCATGTCATTCTAATATGCAGAGGTAACACCTCCAACAATTGATATCTTTATGACATTTCTCTGGATGATGACGTCGTTTCGCATTGATATTCAAATTGAAATATTGTGCATTTTTTATTGCCAGCCACCACCCCAACCGTGCACGGTACAATTGCACGATAACACCCTTAAGCGTTGAAGAAATGTTGCGGTGTATCTCTGTTCGTCGACGAATCATACTCTGAGAAACTTCCGGAATGAGATTGGCTGAAGTTGTCATCGCGGTATTCTGTTGTCAAATTTTATACATTTTTCTCCTTTCCCCTGTTTTTTGTCTGAAGTCCTTATGTAAGGATACAGATAAACACTGTCAGAGAAAGTATTTTTTTTTTTATGTGGTTACCTTGCACCCCATTGTGGGAATGTAATCGGGCAGGGTACTTTCTCATTCATTTCATTTCGATGCCTGTTTCTTTTGATTTCGATTTCACAGGATTCTTTGTGATTTTTTTCCTAACGAAGAAGTTAATTTCCTGTTTGGCTTCTTCAAGCGAAAGGAGACAAAATTTCTGGTTCTTCCATTGATGGGTGGCAATGGCAAATCAAATGCAAGGACAGCTTTCTTTTCTTTTGGGTGGGTGGCAAATGCAATTCGCTGATTATATTACCTGGGACATAATGACAATAACTGCGGTTAGAAAAAGGATTTTTATCGTCTGACAGTTTGTCGCCTTCAGCACGTAGACGTTTTCTTGCTTATCTGTAAAATGGAAAATGTCCCTCAATATCAGTTGAGAGCTGACTACCAAATTCTGTTTTCGGACATTCATGCATCCGATAGATAAAGACTGAAGATGCGGTTTTATTAAAAAGTTCACCGGGCTTCATTAATCAGCTGCAGAGGCGGCTTATTAAAATGTATGGCCTTCTACGCGCAGTATGGGTGCGAAAAATTATATTTATGAGTTTTTCGCTTTGCTGGGGAATTATTCACAAAATTTAGTATGCCGCGTGCTTTGGAAAACCTTCCGCTAGAGATCAGAGCGTTGAACGAAATCCACAAGATATGAGCGCAAGGAAAATTTGAATTTTTAATTAATGGATAAAGTTGTTGAGAATTTCCCGAAGAAATTTATTGCACTACAAAAGTTTTACACTTTGGCGAGGTGTTTATGCGATTTTCTTATTCCTTTTGGAATTTAGTATTTGAGAACCTTGACTATGGGTGTTTCGAGGAACTTAAGTGACTAGAATAATTTCTTATAACGATTTGGTAAAAAAATGTGGGGAAGCCAAGCCAGGCCCAACCTTGACATGATGGAGTGGATTTAGATTATTAACGATGTAAAGTTGTGTGCACATTTTGAGAATTAAAAATTGAATTCATTTAGTTCCGGCTTTTCCTTTTTGGTCCAATGCGCCATCGTGGGTGGTTTCGACCATAAGTCTTATATAACTTCATTCAAAACTCGTACATGAATTGGTGAGATATACTAAGAGTATATGTATCTACAGACAAAAGCGGGCTCTATTGAAAGCGGCGATTATGCCTTTTATCGATATCCATATAACGATTGCACTCCTCAGTCCTTTGGAATACCTCTGTTTGTTTCCTGTGGATGGGTTTTAATCAGTGAAATTATCTATGTAGAAGAGAGCGAACATTTAAACAATTCAATTGTATAAATATATAAAAAGGAGCTTTTCCTAATCCAACGAATGTAATATAAATCACCTTGAGAATCGTAGTTATATACCTAACCCAATATTTCTTTTAAACACAATTGAAAATGTACTTATTGATACGACCGATTGCTTGCAGTATTGGAGAAGAGAAAAATGCATTGTCCGATCCTGAACACTGAAAACGTTTTGAACTTGACAAATTGGTCGTTCACCAAAAAATCTATACAGCCAGAAGAGACATTTGCGAAGGATAATGCAAACTTCATCACCAACGAAAGCTGAGCTAGAGAACTGACGAAGGTTAAAAATACTAACTGATTTGCGAGGGTGCCATACGGATCAGTACCTACTCTACTCAGCCCCCTCTTATGAAAGATGAATTTGTAAGATTGGGAAACCTGGACATTCTAAGGAGCATCCTACTATCGAATATAGTCAGCTTTTTTCTAGCTTGGAAATAAAAACTGATCTCAAATATTGATATGTGGACAAAGCGAGTACATAATAGAAATTGCAATTACCACCTTACACAGTTCCTGGAGGGTATCGACAGCTATAGTATGAACACCTACATCGAATTGGATGTGAAACGACCTTTTGCCCAGAATGTCCAGAATATGAGGAAGATACGGAGCACGCAGTATTCCATTGTAGACGATTCACAGAATGGAGAATAAATCTGTCCAATTGGCAGTTTCTTAGACGAACAGCATCAGCCTGACAGAGGACAAATAGTTTATATGGATCTTTAAAACAGCTCTCAAAAATTAACTTCGGAGAATAGAAAATCCTTGAAGAGTCTCAAAACCAACAGACGAGTCAGAAGTAGCTGACACGATAGAAAAAGCAGCACAATTTCGGATGATTCAGATTTCGCAACATGATTATGATCGATCCCGTCGGATAGTTGGTCGCTTCATCCTCGTCGGTCGCACGCTCTCAACTGATTTGTAGTTTTTACGAATGCAGTTCTCCAGCGATTCGACTTTGAATAATAAAATTCAAGCTATCGACGTCCTTATTCTTCGCTGCTATAGTATTGCCCGTTCGAGATTTTTAAAATTTTGTTCAATGCCGGGGAACACTTTGGTGATGACGATGAGTTCCTCCTTCGACGATATGTGAACTCGCAAAAAGTTGCCGGGAACGATATCAATCCAGTCGTAACATTAACGGGAATTTGGTCATTGCCAAACGCCAGCAGTTGACCCGAGAATTCAGGAACAGATGGGTCGTTCTGCAATGCGACTCTCATGTTCGTAGTAAATTTCAACCCCATGTCGCCACAAAGACGAAGATTTCAGATTTACATCGTCCAAAATCATCAAAATGTGATAAAATGCAACATTTCGTCAAAAAAATTAAAATTTTTCGCGTTTTTCCGGAATTTTCCTAGTTTTCCACTAAGAATTTTCTATTTTTCCATTCGAAAAGCCATTCCGGAACAATAGCACACAAAATTCCATACAAAAAATAAATTTTCGATTTTTCCAATTTCCCGACTTTTCTGGAGGGATTTCCCAAAATGTTCTTTCAGAAGAACCCTTCTCCTGGCAATTGCGAACAACTGAAAAAAAATGTGTGCCAAATCTGTCCAGCCGTTTTCAATTTACTATTTTTCCAATTTCCAGACTTTTCCGGAGGGTTTTCCCAAAATGTTCTTTTAGGAGGACCTTCTCCTGGCAATACTTTGCAGAAGTTAACGCGTTGATGATTTTTTTTAATGTCGCCAACCGTTTGTTCATCCTTATCTAAGCTTTCCATAGTAGGCCGGTTATCCTGACGCACTTTATGACCCCTATTGTGAGTGTCGATAGGTGATTGTCGATTGCGACTGATATTTGTCGATTTAACAGTCGTTTGTAGTCGATTATAAATGTCTGGTCGATGCTTACTCTGATGCTGATGCGATGCTGATCGACAATCACAATAAGGGCCTATAAATCACTTTACAATACAAACTTGGTCAATATCTTAACGTTTTCCGACAAATTTCACAAATGCTCAGTAACAAAGTAGGTACCTACCATTAGTTGTATTTTTCTTTTTCAGAACAAACTCATAGAAAAATAATAAATGCAGTAGTTATACACCGCCGGAAGGAAGTTACTTCTTTATAGAAAAAGTCCTTGCAGTAGAAAATAAATCTCTTGCAACTGCAACATCCAAATTACCCGCACAAGCGCAAGTACTTCTCACAACATCATGTACTTCCTTCATGGACGGTAATTTATGTACTTGACACTTACTCCAATCATTAGACCCAACACAACTGAGAACTGACAATCTGACGGAAATTTCACAAAATGTTAATGGGAAAAAAGGTGAACTAATCAAATTTAAGAAATCCTTAGATGAATTTACAGTTTGATACAATAAAAAAGGTATTACCCACCACCACCGCCGAAAATATCATCAGCAAATCTTCATCTAAAACTTATTGTAACCTTATTTCGACCATACCAACGGTCCATCCGGTACCTGGCATCCAGAAAATATCCTTTAGATTAGAAATTTATTATTGTCCTGTATCTAGAATGCCGCCACAGAGACGTCAACTCTTGGCCAATAGATGAAGGGAAGGTGTTTACGGTGTGTACACACTACGAGTAAGAGGGGGATGAGTGTTGTATACCGGATTTAGAAAACGTCAACATTTTGGACAGGACGAGTTGTTCGTCTCCATCTCAATGGGTTTGTTGTCTCTGTGTGTTTATAGAAAACTGCCTCCCAACATTAAGATAAGAATTTCCACTTCCGACAGTTTTTCAATTAAACTGTATCTCGCGCGTCTACTGGAAAGTATTTATTTTTCAAATTGGCGTACAGACAGATCCTTTAGTTTTTTTTTTTTTTTTTGAACCCCCACTCGTCTTTTCAACCACAATCGAGGACAATAAAAATCCCTGATGCTCATTCTCGAGGGGTGAGAGATCTCCTGTTTTGTATATATGGCTTATAATAATGGGTGCGAAGGTTTCACGCATAAGCACTCCTGCTCCTGATGGGTAATGTTATGCAAAACGAAGCAAACGATTTGTTGCTTATCTCGATGCGATTCGTCAAAATTCCTTGCCATTTGTTGGTTTGTTTTTATGTGCTTCTCTTAAGGATATGTATCGTTGGAGTGGGATTTCGTTTCTTATCAGTTGCATAATAGACATTTCTTTCCATTTTATTGTCCTTGTGATATCTGCGGGTGTAATTGAAAAGATGAGCACAAGCACCATTGCCATCATATACTTGAAAGGACAACCCCCACATTAAGCACCCAAAGTCAAATAGATAGAAAAAAAAATGAATCCATTTCCAACTGAATTCATTTGCTAATACAAACATGCGGTAGAATGTCCTTTTCAACGTACACAAACACAAATCAAAGTAAAAATTATTTTTGCTCACTTAATTGGATGTAACTGGCAATGAATGGCGGTAGCTTTTTGGGGAAAACGATGCACTCCCTAAGTTGCTGTTTCAGTTGCTGGTATGCGGTATAGTACTTGTATGGAGAATATCCTTCGTGTAAGGCGAGATGCTTTCTGTTTGAGGGGCGTCTCCTCTGCACATCGGACGGCAAAAGAAACTCGCTTGGTGAGGTCCATTAAACTTTGCCTTCCGCCTAATGCCCGTATAAATATGAAGCAATTGTACAGTTGAAGAAGGGAGATTTTGTTCTTAAGTAGAAGTAATTTCCTTTAATAAATTGGAATATCCTTTTTATATGCGGTCAGAGATGAAATAGCATCATCATCATCATCATCGTATAGTCGTCGTGTCCTTTTGATACGACTACAAACAGCTAGAGAAGTTGATATGTCGTAAGGACACTCGGCTGCTATAGAGTGGAGTCTCTTTGTTTGTCTTCGGCATTTGTAATGGAGATGAAGTTTATTAATTAGTGACGCGTATATCAATTAAATGATTACCCAATTGGTCACATAAAATATATTTTTCCCTTTGTGCGGGTGCAGGGAATGAATTAATCTGTTTGAGGAAACGTGCACTTTTGGTTGAGATTTTTGTTTCTGCTTTCAGAGATTGTAATTAGGTGATTGCTAATTGAAAGGAGAAACATTATGCGCGGTGAATGTGGAACTTCCTGTGAAAAGCAAAACCCATCACCAAGTTAGTGCGATGATTTTTGAAAGCTAACTAAAGAGGGATGATGTCTTCAACAATTGTCAAACACTTTAAAGATTTAATGAGCCATCGAAACAAGTTCAGCTCCAGACTTCAGCGTGTACATTCATTTCTAAAGGGTGTCCCATAATTTACGCAAAATTTGAATTTTGCTGGAGCCATTATCGGACCATTCTTCTTTGAAAATACGACCAACATGTGGTTTCAACAAGTCCTTGCCACGTGCTTGCTGACCCGTTTAAGAAGGGCGCTCGCTTTCCGGGTTACTCGTCTATTTACCAAATTTTAAGGCTAAAACAGCCGTAAATATTAAAATTGATGTAAACAGGTATGAGTTCTGTGTGTTCAGCGCCATCTTTCGGAACACTTAAACATTTGTTATTTGATTACACTTTTCACTTCAAAACAAATAAAATGTGTGAATTTCAGCTCAATCGGATTGTTAGTTTTCGAGTTTAGCGAGGACAAACATACGCAGGACGAATTTTTGGATTCGGATAGCAAAAATGTGTCCTTAAATTTTAGACAAACCACAGATTACGGTATGTACCTGGAATGCACACACGTTTGCTTTTACCCCTAAATCGATTAGTATGGTCGCCTAGCTATCATCCTTAAAGTTACATTCCACATCCAAGAGGTTGAATACGGAAACATATGGGAGCTTGTCCAGATAGTGAGATGTACGAAGTATTGTGCTCGTGGAATTCATAGCCAGAATTGGTAGGGGCAACATCTTCGGCGAATTAGTTTGTATAATAGGCACAGAATCCACGAAAACGACATTAGACAACGTTTGCCGACTAATTGATGTTGCTGCTACTCACAGTGAGTTCGAGTACCATAAGGTTTCTATACAGCAATCTGTGTCTCCCCATGCGATCAAACTACTACCCAAATCCATGTTACAACATCCTCAACGTGCACACATTCAAAGATCGACTCTGACTATATGCTTGCTACGGTAAATGCAGCACCTGACTCCCTAAAGAAATGAAGCTATGAACCATCCAAAAGAATACATTCGACATTGGTCATCTTAGCGTTAGCACACCTAGAGTAGGCAGAGAGTACCTACATAGAGAACCTAAGTAAGAAATTGTCAGGGGCCTGCATGCGACAACACAGAAGGTACGATCTTAAAATCGGTTCAAATGTTGCGACTATAAATTCTCTAGCAGCGATAGCAGTTTGCAACAATCAAGTCTTAAGCAAAGAGTCTTCTCAAGGCATTGGGCCCAGTGGAAAAACCTATAAGTAGACATTATTTTAAGCCCCTAAAATCCGTTACACGCTTGTTTCTATATTCAGAATGACATAGCCAAACCTAAAATATCCGCATGCCTCTACCAACGCGACATATAAATCATAACCTAATAAGGAACAACCCCTCTGAGTGAGGATTAACAAGGTCATTATAAATACTTTCTTAATTCTTGCAGCCAATACACCCGTTTGTTTCTTATTCCCACTGACATAAGTATGTATTCGATGCTAAGAAAGAAAATAAGTGCACACACTCCACATACCCCTGCTGATATGGTGTGGCCAATATAAAATCCAAGCACCAGGACTCTTCTCCATGGGCGCGTACAAGTGTCATCAAATAATAATAATTTCCTCACACACGCACATACACTATGATGTGCCTTGTTTATTTTCCAACACTACCACCATACCGACAGGGATATAATTTATTTATTTGAGCGGACCAGTTTTGGAGACTTCCACTTAAGGTACCAGCCCAGGCAAGAATTATAGCCCATCGCATAATTTCATTGAACCAAAGGCTTAGGCCCAAAACCATCCAGCGTCAGTGTATAACTAAAGGACCCGCAGTCTTCTTCGAAATTCGCGAAGGCGATTATTTATTTTCTACATCATATACAGAGCGCGTCTTGTGCAAACCCTTACAAATGTACGACACGGGTTCGGGGTAGCCATCTGAGTATGGAATGGTATAACGTTTCTCATCCCTTGGTGAAGAATTACGGGCGAATATAGGTATTATCGTGGGAGGTGGAACGCGTATATCATTTTTGCGTATACAGCATCTTATTGCATAGTTTTCTCGGCGATACATCTAGGGAAGGATTTGACTCAGCAAGCTCTATGGAGGCGTGCACACATGGTTCTGATTTAAGCCCATAAAGAAAGTGGGAGAGAGCTGTAGAAAGTTTTACATGGTATATACCTTATCCCGAGTGCACGTCGATGCAGGGCCAAAGCATGGTCTTAACTGAGTTCTTTAATTATTATTTATAGCTGAGGCGTGTAATTAAGGCAGATTCTCCACGTGACGGTTGGAAAATTATAATGCATTCTGCCATGACGCATTCGTACATACTAGCGGGATGCAGAATAAAAGTTTACTAAAAGTTCCGTGGGATTTTTCACGTGCAACAACATTAAAACTGGATAGGGCTTACAACGTCAAGGTATAGTTTGAAGAGGTCTTTATTTCAACATAAGGTTTTGGTCAGGTTGATTTCAATCGTCGATATTGAATGGCTCGTACTGACGGACAGCGAAATTTGGTCGCCATCGCTGCCGTCTCCAAAAGTGGTTGTAATAGATTTTTGCGTATTAGGCTTTGTAATATTGACAAGTTTTGTTTAACCTTTTGGACGAACTGAACCTCATTGGGTGATATTTCTGTAGCAACCGTGCGATTTTTTTTTTGTAAATGAGTTTGTGCTTTTCGTCAGCACTCTGTCCAAAGCCGTTATAAGTAATTTTTCTTTAGGCTCTAGTTCTTGGTTGCATAATACGAAATGTGTTCGCAAATGCATTTGCCTTCAATTCTTAAGGCGACTTCTTTAAAGGTTAATCGAACACGTTTGGCAAAACAATTCGCAGTCTTGTGGTTCAAATCTAAGTTGGCATATCTGTATGTGCGGACGCCTTAAATGCTCATTGCATGTCTTTACTTCTGGCATTACCGCTAAACTCATCCGTTTGTGCAGGATGACGCTGAAGAACTCTCAGTGCGTTGTTAAGGTCGGTAAAAACACCACCGAACCGTTTGATGTCAGAAAAGGTCGTAGACAAGGTGACGCGCTGTCATGTGATTTCTTTAATATACTTGAAAGAATTGTACGATGCCGTTGTCGAGTAACCGAAAGTCCACTTATGTCCCTATTGGTGCGTTAAATCAATACCTTTCACCGTGGGCGTTGGACTTCGCCAGGGGTGCGTCTTGTCCCCTCTCCTTTTCATTACTTATATGGACTGGATGTTACAGCGCAGTCTTGGCGAGGAACGTTTCGAATTGGGAGATCTGAGGATAAGTCATTTGCTCTTCGCTGATGACTTAGTCATCCTTGGATCCTCTCAGACTGAACTTCAGCGCGCACTCGATCGGTTTGTAACCGTTTGTGTTGAAGCTGAGATGAAGGTAAACGTGAACAAATCTGAAGTGATGGTCGTCTCCAGAACGCCTGTTCAATGCACTCTGCATGTTAGTGGAGTCCCATTGAAACAGGTGGAGAAGTTTAAGTATCTCGGGGTCTTATTCACGAGTGATGGAAGGAGCAATGCCGAGTTTTCCTGTAGAATTGGTCAGGCTGGATCGATTTTGAGACAGCTTGGTCATTCTGTTATCAGGAGGACTGAACTTGGTGTCAAAGCTAAGTTGTCGGTCTTTAATTCGGTGTTTGTTCCAACTCTTACCTATGGTCATGAGGTTTGGGTAATGACCGAAAGAATAAGATTGCGAATACAAGCTGCCGAAATGAGATTTCTCCGTTGTATTGCTGGTGTGACCCGTAGAGATCGCATTAGAAATACTAGAATACGTGAGGAACTCAATGTCGAGCAGCTACTTCTCCGGACGGAGCGATCCATGCTTCGGTGGTTTGGGCATGTTAAACGCATGTCCCCGACCAGGATTCCGCGACGTGCTATGGAATCCGTACCATCGGGCAGGCGTCCCCTAGGTAGACCCAGGATGAGATGGTTAGACCAAATTCATAATCTCTCCTCTACCCGTATGGGGATTGCCCTTGATGATTTAGAGTCGATGGCGGAGGATCGAGAGCTATGGAGGGTCCACTTGAGCAACCTACACCCGCGACCCACTTAATGGACAAGCGGACCATTGAAAATGAATGAATGAATTGTACGAAACTCACAAGCCAACCCCGGAGGTAAAAACTTTCAAAAGTCTGTGCAAGTACTCGCATAAGCCGATGGCATTGACATAATCGGTAGAACTCGGCGAGCTTCAGTGGTGCATTTGTGAGTATTGAGTCAGAAGCGGCAAAAATGGGACTAGCGGTGAATGAAAGCAACACGAAATATATGCTGTCCACAAGAAAGGACATTTAACATCGGCGCCTTGGACAGAACGTGACAATGGACAGGTATAATTTTGAGGTAGTGAAAGACTTTGTCTACGCTCTGCGGTCAACTCCAGCAATGACATTAGCGCTGAGATCAAGCGAAGAATTACTCTTGCCAATCGCTGTTTCTACGGGCTTAGAAGGCAATCGAGTAGCAAAGCCCTTTCCCGAGCAACTAAGCTGACGTTGTATAAGACCCTTATCATCCCCGTCCCGCTATATGGCGCAGAAGCATGGACTCTATCATGGGCGGATAAAAACACACTTAGCTGCTTCGAGCGAAAAGTTTTCCGTGTGATCTTTGGTCCAGTTTGTATCTCAGGAGTCTGGAGGAGAAGGTACAATGAAGAACTGTACGGGCTGTATAGCGATATAGACCTAGTCAAGCGGATTAGAATTAATCGAGTAAGATGGTTGGGGCATCAATGCTCCGGTCCGGAGAATCTTCAACTCTACTCCAGAGGGACAACGAGGTAGAGGACGGCTACCTACGCAGTTGGAAGGCTACCTCAACCAACATGGCGTGCGCAACTGGAGGCAGCTAGCGTTGGATCGAGCTGGCTAGAGAGGCATCTTGGTTGAGGCCCAGGTCCGCCCCGGACTGTAGCGCCATCAAAAGTAAAGTAAAGTAAAGTAAAGTAAGCATATCTTTATCTACTGATCGCATTTTATGATCAACCTGATTTTTTTTCTCTTTTGTGGCTTGAGCAGTGATACCTACGTAACCTTAAAATGAGATGTATGGAGCTAATGATTGCTATCACGATACACGATGTTATCCGTTGATAGTTCCTAAATGTGTTCCTATTTTGACATTGAAGTCACCAGATTTTATAAAGCGTTATTTGGGGTGCCATGAAATAAAGTCGTATGCAAAAAGGTCCAAAACGTAATTTTGGACTTCATTGCACTTCAGAAATTGCAATAAAGTCCGAAACGATTTTTGGACTTTATTTCATTTTCAAAAGTGCAAAAAAGTCCAAATCGAAGTGGAAATAAAATCCACAATGCATAAACAGTAGAATATATGGTATGGGGAGCATGCTGCCCCCTACAACTCCCTGCTTGTGGTCACTGAAGGATTTGGAATGAGTGCAAGCCCGAAAAAATACGGGCTTTTTAAAAATTTTCATTTATACAGAAGCCCGTATTGCACTCTTTTTAACGATCAACTTCGAAATCCTGTGTTTGCATTTACGAACTTCTGTGAATAGCGGCTAAAGTTTTACGGTCAAACGTATTGTTCCGAAATTCAATATCTCACATAAAACACATTCGAATACCATACCTTTGTGTCCACAATTCTCCATCGATTCGTTCACGGAATTAAGTGCTTTCGACTGCTGTTTCGTTTCCATAAATTAAAACTCCTGCAGACCGGATAAAAAAAAATAACGTCCACCAAATTCACTCAATTTTACCAAAAAATAGAAAAGTACTTTCATAATTAGCATACTCTAAGCTCAGCAGATAGAATTCAAATCAATCGACTTCAATCGGCTTAGCCAAGTGGCCGGGACTTGGAAATTTACCGCAATCACCGGGATTTTCTTAAAAAAAAATCCAAAAATAAAAACCGATAAAAAAGAGAAAAAAAAATTAAGAAACCCCAAGAATCACAGGATTCCATCAAAGAACACTGGATTTAATGTCCTTTTTAAGTTGTAATTGCCGCGTGTTATTCTTTTCTTTACAGCTCATCTGTGGGAGTTCCCACCGTGTCATCCCACTAATTATAACCATTGTCGTCGACTGCGTTCCGAATCCCAAGACGTCGTCGTCGACTTTATTAACGCGGATTTGTTTGTAGTTTCCTTGAGTCATTTACTTCAAGGACTCTACGTAAAGCTTGTCTGATCAGCAAAAGAAGACGAAGAAGCAGAACCGCATTGACAGCGCAGTCAAACTGAAAGGGATGTCATCGAATTTTAACCTCACAACAGGAGACAAGTATTGTCATCAGATGGTTATCCCTTTGCCCTTGCCAACTTAGCTCGTCATCATTGTCGTTGTCGTTGTCGTCGTCTCGTCTCATTGTGACAACAGCATTAGGATTCGGGGTTTTTTGTGTTTTCCTTTTTTTTTTTTGCGAAGGCGTAGTGTGCGCGCTGCAAATAAAACTCAAAATTAAGAGGAAATCAATAGGAATTGCGAGGATGTTTTCATTTGGCTTTGTTGGTGCGTATAAGTTTTCCTCCTCCATCGATATCCTTATTGACGTTATATGAATGTTGACAACTGCAAGGGTTGATTATATGGCGAAGGAAGGGGTTGAAGTTTATTTTAAGAAAGACACTAAAGTTAATGTTGAGGTTTAAGGATGTGTGCCGGGTGGTAGCGTATGGTGGTGGAGTTTTTAAGCAGCATTTTTGGTAGACAACTATACGAAGGATGATGTGCACACAGCAGATCCAGCAGAGCCGGGGTGTGCAAACGTGAAAAAATAAATCTGTTAGACAGCTGAAGGAAAAGCGGAAAATCAAACGTCGACGAACCGAAAAAGGATTTATTTTGTACACTAAGAGAGAACGTCGACACCTTAGATTACAGTCGTGTCTCGTCTGATAAAACGCTGCCGACAAACTGTTGCGCTTTCATCCGTTCGCTCGATGAAATTTTAAGGTCGAACTGTGTTGTCAGTATAATAACTTGGGAGGGGGATGGTCAGGTGCTGATGGGTTGACTTTTAGGATGGGAATTTTAAGGGAATGTTAATGGCTTTTGATCAAACGTTGTAGTTGGCTAATTGTATTAATGTCCATTGATGGCGTTCGTATATACTGTTATTAAAAAAAAAAAAATAGATGGCGCAACAGGCGGTAGACAACCTAGGCCTAGCTTCTCGCAACTATTCGTTTTCTGTGAGTTTCTATTTTTGGGACGAATGGAAGGGACCTACAATTTTATGCCGAGTCCGAACGGTTGAATTGAGAAGCGTTTTCATGACAGTCATACTCTCGGATGTTTGTCAGACGTTCGCGAGAGGTGGCGCAGTAGAAAAAACTTTAAGATGTAATTAGTGTTTTTCTGGGGATCGAACCTGGGATCCCTCTCACAGTAGTCCAGCACACTAACCACTGCGCTACTGCGCGCACTGTTATTGGAACAACGTATTTTGTCCACTGTAGTACAGTTTGGCCACAGTTTACGAATATAGACTTTTCCAAGAAAAGTTACGTAGGATTGCATTGCCGCAACTGGGATATCTACTAAATTTTATTGTGATTTAAAAATTCAAAATGTAACAAATCGTATGATATGGTAGTCTGCAGTTCTGCACCCAGGCCAAAAGACGCACTTAGTACCGTGTCGCGTCGCTGGTTTAAACGAAGGTTGACGACACATTTTGTTGACCTGATCGGCTGCATCTAACAAGTCGGTGAACAATTAGTGCTTGTTAGATTCACAATGTCTAAGTTTAATCCTTACAAGCCTAGAAACAGGACAAACCGCGAAGAACCATCATTATTTCCTGCCATGGTTAGGTTTCACATTTAGAAAATACCGGAAATAAAAGTCAGAAAAATTAAAGACCGTTTCGATCACGACAAAAGCTTTAAAGTCCAGTATATAAATTTCGGCCATCCTACTTAACGATCGGGACCCTCAACCTATTTCTTAAAAATCTACCTTTTTGGTGTTCAAATTTATTCATCAAAATTTCTAAAAAAGGCTTTTCGGACTTTTGCAATTCTGATCTCATTTAAAATTGATAGAATTTTTGGTCTAACATGAAACCGAGCGCTAAAATTTCCTGGTCAAACTTAAGGTGCCCGAACGGATGCAGCAGATAACCTCTCGCACTCGGTCATTTCGCCTTCCAAAATTTGGAAAAAATCTTTAACTGAATATGTAAATCTGACTGAAATGAAAATTCTGTAACTTTTTATCCATGTTTCGTATGGATTTCCATTAAATTTGCATAGATATACACAAATTTGCGCTCATATTCATTATATCTGTTTATAGACCGACCTTTTCCATATTTAACCGTTCCGGCTATATAGAAGTTCCTCCTATCATCCGCATGTACTCATCCGCTGCAAACAACAGCCAGATAGCAATTTCGACTACACCATAATTGACTACGTATTTCGTGGGTCAACTGAAGCTATTAAGCGATTATTACCTACTATCAACCCTCATTGCAATGTCCAAAACCGAATCCAAAAGAGGCTTACTTATTCCAAAAAAAAAACAAAAATTAAACCGACCTTAAGTGTCTACCATATCAAACGTGAAACTATTACCAAAAGCTATGACCACATCAAGCGGGAGATTACTATAATTGCCAATCTTAAGACGTAAGGACATTTTTATACCCTACTCCCTTACGCGCCCCATATCAGACAGGTCCTTAATAAATTTATCTTACGGCAAAGTTAACCCAGATTTTACCATCTCACAAATAACAATAAATTTCGATTTTGCCATCTTAAATACTTTATGAATTATTTCCCTTACAGTATCTAATTCGCAAGCATTAAGGGAACACCTTGAAAGGGGGTAAGCACTAAGCACACGACACAGCAAACCGAGAAGATACCCTTAAACTCCATCGTGCAGGGGTATAAGTAAACAAAAAGAAAGCAAAGAGTTTAATTCCTCTATCCGCGCATCGCACACCGCAGTCATCTCGTTTTGAGGGAATTTTTCCAACACAACCCACCTCATACCTAAGGTTCCACAGCCTGGTTAAGATTTTTCGGCTTTTGCCATAAATCAATTCGTATTAGTTTTGATCTTCCTGCTGGCATAGAGACGTTTGTATCCTTTCTAATGAGAATCATCGTCTTCGTCGTCGTCGTGTCGGTCTATAGTTGGTAGTCGGTTGTCGTTATGCCTTTGGTCTCAACGCGCACTGTCGTCTCAGGCACAAGGTATATATATATATAAGAATCTTAAGACAAGCTGAAGTTTCGCCTCCCACTCCCCCCCAGCTGAGTTGATATGCAAAAAGTCTTAAATCTTTATATCTTCGAAAGGGAAAAATCTTCACCAAGGAGAGGTGTCTTCGTCTGTGACAGTGTTCCTGCGGCAACCGCCCTACTCCGACCCACTCCCACTTCTACCTTACCAGTAAATTTTAATCGAGGTTATGCCTTCATTTGCAATAATTCATTGTAATAATGATAACTCTATAAAACCTGTTAAGACAGAATTTTTCGCCCGCTTAACAGTGGCTGAGAGGGTGACTATATGCGCTACCCACCCCACGTGTCACCTTTTCGGATGGCATTTGGTTTTCGAATGGAAAAAAGGTAAGATGCAGGATTTCATGTGGACTTGTTGGTTTTTCGGTTAAGCTATGGTCGTCTTGCGACAAGACGTCTTAGTTTTCTTTTTCTCAGGCGGAGCAGGACAATGAATTATACGACAAAGGGATTATCATTTTTACACTAACTCTACAGGCCCCTTGGGGGTGATTTAGTAATAAAGTTCGGTTGGGTATTGAAATGAATTATTAATATAATAATATTTTTTTTTGTTTTAGCGTAATTTTTCACTTTAACAGCAAGCGAAGTGTGTGAGTATAAATCTTCAAAGACTTAATGGCTTTTAAATTGGCTGGTGTTATTAAAAGAGGATGCATTAGCCATTGAGATGAATTACATGGAATTCAGTATATACTATTTAAAGTGGAAGGGGTTGGTTCCGAAGGAATACCAATCTAAATTATTCGAATCCATGTTTGTTTTGCCTATCCATTTATCGGGCTTTAAAAAATGTGCATTAAGTCCGACTATAAGCATAAAAATGTGATGGTTCGACATGAATTTGTCAGAAATAATTAAACTACCAATTTTTTTGAAATACAGCCGAGACAAATTATTAATTGATGGAATTTCACCATTACACGCTGAAATATAATATAAATAATTCATTTAAAACTAGCTTATGGGCTATAGCAAGAAGATCAGATCATCGAAAAGACGGATGGAAGTAAATCGATCAGGAATTGAAGGAACAGCTCGAGTTAATTATTGTTACGTCAAAAAACAGAAATTTCATTACAAATTGAATATGTTTGATTTTAAATCCTGAACTATCGTCATATAAACGTAACCTAATCCCAGTAGATACAAAATTTATATATCTATGGAAGTTAAAACTAAAGTTCAAATGAACCTGAACGTTAGTTTAATTTTTGAAGTTCAACTTGTCCGGTTTCACAATATAATCTAAACTTCAGTTTAACTGGGCCTTCGCACACGAGATTCATTCTGCCGGCATAAAAGCAAGGGTGAGGGGAAAAAATGGAATTAAATGTCCTGCCGAGTTTGAGCGGTTTAACAAGTCATACAACTAATACATACACTACTTTCAAAATATTTCAATTGTGAAAATAATACTACACAATTAAAAGCGGTTCATTTGTATAATTTTTCTGCCGGCAGAAATCATCTCGTGTGCGGAGGCCCATTGAACTCAATTTAGTAAATAGAATTTTACAGTATATTGTACTTGTACAGTACTCAATTTTTATTCGACTTTTTTTAAAATAGTTCCTTGTCTTTTCTTTCAGAGAACACGCAAATCAACGTCAAATAAACGGATGGAACGGGTGGCAAGTTCTTTTCTAAAACAGCCGAGGTCTTTAGTTCCAATATTCTAATCATCTGTATACATTTCAATGGAACTTCAGACACAGTTTGAGAAACATCATTTATATATAGGGAAAATAAAAGGGGACCAAGAATTGAACCTTGTGGTATGCCTCTAGAGGTAGGAAGGAAATTAGAAAGACTTCCGTTCAACCTTACACCTTGCTTTCTGCCAATTAGGTATAAATTCATCAATTTCGTGTCGAAATACGAAAAGTTATACAACACTGACAGCTTTCTAAAAAGATTTTCACGGCCAACGATGTCGAAAGTTTGGGAAAGTCCAGCAGTACATCAGCTTAGTTAAGTCTAGGTTTAAATATAAACTTCCCTTACAAAGTTTTCGCATTCCATCGAAGACTTGTCACAAATAAATTTGACAGAATTGCAGCAAATTGAATTCAATGGAAAGAAATGTGACAACAAAGTGTATCCATTTGTAGCAAATGACAAGTGATTATAATTTATGTTCTGTTTTATGGGCTTTTAGCGTAATGAAATGAATGAGTACCATTTTAGCACAGTCTACGCATCTACCTTCTAAGAACTTGTGCAGCAACATTTACTCGATAGAAATGGACACAACAAAATATTCCAAAGTTTTTTTGAAACGCAATCCAAAAATACTATTCAACTTTTTAAAATTCTTCGGATTTCTGCATTTCGATTATAATTCAACAGACAAAAAGTTCCGGGAAACTAGATTGCAATACGTTGTGTCTAGAATAGTTTACAGCGCTGTAACGATTTATAGTTTATTATGCGTTAACGAATGTTTTTTAATATTAAGAGAATGGGTATCAGATCCAGATTTGGGGCCTGTGGAAACCCAGGATTTTTTTCTGTATGTATCAGCTGATATAAGTAAATGGTTCGGGGTGTCTGTGTTCTCAGTGAATTACCTACTTCAAGGCCACCAATTGGTAGTCAACCTCAATGAGATGCGGCAAATTTTGAATAAAATAATCAAAGCCAAATCAGATGAAAGCATTTTCTATTTAACCAATTTAAAAAATCCATTAAGGCTTAAGTTTATCGCCTTTACTTACAGTTTATATATAAACTATATCCAGATGATCGCAGCTCAACTTAACGTGTCGATTTGGTCGGGTATTGGCCAATTTTACGGAACCATGATTTATGACTTAAATTTCTGGGGCTACATATACTGTCAAATGGTTTTGAGTTGCTTCTATTGCAAAATGAATGAAATTGTTATTCGCTATAGTGAAAATGAAAATGAAAATGAAAATCGTCTAATCGTTCAACAACTTATTGGAATTTCTTATCAAATTCATAGAGTAAAGCGTGATTTGGACAAGTTCTTTTTAACGCTATTTTTCTTCATATTTATTGGACTATTTCGAGACATATGTTTGGGGTACAGAATGATATTAGAAACATACACAAATCGAGATCCCATGTTCGAAGCCATTAGACCCATGTATATCTTGGTTGCGATGAGTCCGCATATATTCTCATCATCGTTGGATATATTTTTAATTGCATCGCTTTCGGATAATTTGTGTGCAAATGAAACTAAATACAAGCAGAATATAATGGTACTTACCGAACGCAGGGAATTACTGAACAATTATGTCGTCCAGAGGAGTGTAAGTTTGACACTACACACTTACAGATAATTATTCGCAAGTGTATATATGTATTGAATATAAGTATTACTATTTCAGATTGAGGTGCTTTTGATTCAAAACCATATAGATGATGTAAGGGAGACGGCGTTCGGAAATCTCACTATAAACCAAGAATTCGCCGTGTCCTTCTTTTTTGGAACAATAGTCAAAAATATAATAGTGTGTTTACAATATGCGGCTGGCAATACATTTGAGCACATATCATATTAGTTAAATTGGGCTTAAAAGCTGTCTGATTTGTTAAAAAAAAAAAACAGATAATACTAACAAGTTTTTTTTTTATAAAATCGAGTTTTGGTACATTTTTTCTTATTTTAAATACGGTTTGTACTTTTTTTTTTAAATCGTTTGTGCCTGACAAAGGAATAAAGTAATCAATATTACTCCTTGTACCAGTTGCTTCAGTCAACAAAGACTTAACTGGGAGTAATGTTTCAGGTCATTCATCAAAGGGATAAAAAATGTAGAATAACTTTACTTATTGGGCACTCTTATTGTTTAAACAAATCCGTATTGACCCGCTTAAAGTACTACACAAAGTAAAGAATAAAGCTTAACGACGGAAAGATCCAAGCTATCTTTTTTTAAACTCTTCGAGCCGGAGCGTTGGTGTCGATTCGGTATACATGTCCTAGGCATATTAGTCGAGTGATATGTATTTTTGCTTTCGAAACGACCAAGAAGATACTCACCTACCTTTGTAAACGTCCATACACCTGCACTATAGAACAGGACTGGGATGATAAGGGTCTTATATAGAGTCGTTAGTGCTTCTCGACAAGGCCTTGCTAGTCAGTTGCCTTCTTAGGCCAAAAAAAAGCGGTGGACAAGTGTAACTCCTTCGTTTAATTTCTGCTGTCATGTCATTGTTAAAGTTTACAAGTTTATACGTTTTGTAGCCGTCTATTGTGACATTTTGTCCGATTCGTCTAAGTTTTTTGTCCCTCCTTATTGGGAATGTATTTTGTTTTGTGCTCATTCACCACTAAAACCCATTTTTGGCGCTCCCGTGCTAATATTCACAAACACACCAGTAATGTCAAAAACATATGTGTACAAATTCTGAACGCTTCGCTGCAAGCAGTACTGCAGATGAAACAGATGTGCAGAATTCTAATTGCATCTGTTGCTGTCAATGAGGGGAAAAATACGAGAGTGCAACACAGACGACAAATAATTCCGCCTCTCTTATCCTCGTGTGCATCAGTAGCTGAATTTAAAAAGTGCTGCCAAGTCTATTTAATTTTATTCACTGCGTTGCCATGCAGTGGATTTAGAAATAGAGACATGTTGCAGTGCTGCGGTGGGTGCAGAATTTACATTTGTATCACCACATAAGAACTTGTGTATTCTAATCTTGCTGCACAGTGAATTCTGCACGTGTGTTTTGGGCATAAGAGCTCGCTGCGGTCTTCGTCAGCGTATGCAAGAACTTGAACAGACTTTTGAAAAATTGTGCCCCTGGTGTTGGCTTTCGAGTTTCGCAAAATTTTCTCAAGTATGATTTTGATTTTTCTGACATCAAAGGTCTCGGTGAGATTGTTAGCTAGGTACCTTTATGGAGCAGCGAGCGTTCTCCATCGTCATTGGCATCAGGGATGCCAAAATAAGACATGGATCTGTATAGCTCGTCTCTATAAATACTGTCATATATGCGGCCTTAAAATCGATAAATAGATGGTGAGGTGAGTATCTGCCTTGGTTAGTTGTTGACTAACCGGGCCTAAAATCACATTGGACACTGGTGGTAGGGACCAAATAGTTCGTTAAAAAAGGGTTTATGACTTTCGCACTTTACAACAGATAATTATCTCATATGCGATGTTATAAGAAGACCGATGTCTCTATAGTTGGCGCAGTTGGCTTTTGCGGGCATCTAGATTTAATGTTCTATTTGAGGCTGACCCGACAACTATCGCCTTCGCATCAGTGCATAGCTTCTTTTCGTACTGCTTCGCGTCCCTTCTTTTGTAGCTACATTTCCGTTCAAAATGTCCACCTGAATGTTGGATGTATTACCATCCGATGAAGGTCAACCACCATCTAGATTGAATGTAATGCAATATTTCCAATTTCATGTAATGCAATTCTAATAATTTCTTATTGTCATAACGTTCACTATACAACTTTTATATACAAGCCTCGAATGAGAAAACATTTTCCGTTTCCGTAAAACTTTTTTAATATCGTGCGCAACACACGCTGGAGATAATAATGCAAATATCAAGGAAATTATGTCCCGCACTAACTCATTTCGTAGCATAAATAACATATACCTACACATACGACCAGCGATAATGGAATAGGTTTATGTATATTTCTTTTTTTTTAAGAAAGAAAGGACACAATAATACATGACGGTGATTCCTTACGGCTGGGCTTTGAACGTTTGAACTCCTTCGAGGAAGACATTACAGACAGTATGGAGCTAACTAACCGGGAGCGGGAACTGCACAGTGATTCATGTACCACCATAAATGATCATAAAAAGGAAATATTCATATTCTACTGATAAGACCGCCAAATAAATATTCCAAGAATGAGAATGAAAAATGAAATTATTTCGGTAGCGCTAAGGTGCTCTTGTGGTATATAGTAGTACGGCTTAAACGGATGTCTTCCAAGGGGGTTGGTTACTTTGTGTTTTTTTTTTGATATGAAAAGGCGCTTCACCCCTGCAACCACGTCCACATCTACACTATATAGGAATGTCTTGCGAAAATCATTCGATTTCGTTAAAATTAAACAATATGAAGAATTTCCGGCTTTGGAATGCAAATCCAGTTGAAATTGTATTTGCTTTCTTTTGTGGACTTCTTAGAGGAAAATTCTTACTCTAATCAGATGAGTAATGAGGTGTGGTATATGTTTCTTGGTAATGGTATCGTAGTCGCGGGCACGGGGATGTGTAATTGGGGAATGAAAAATTCGGGATTGTGGCAAGAATCTATGCACTGGATAGAATTAATTGAGCAATATTTCACTCGTGGTAAAAATATTTATGTTGCTAAAAGCGTGGGACAATGGTACGGCGAGGGATAGCAATAATATTCAAGAAGTTGAAAGTTTATCGTCATACTCATACCGGTTAAATGTTACTGGCTAAAGGATTTTTGTAAGAAATGAAGATCCAGCTAGGTGCTGTTATATATATTGCCCAAAAATATGCATTGATTTATCATACCACACAACATAGAGTAAATTTATATCTTCTCTATTGCATACTTTGAGGGATTTTTGATTATTTATTTATCGGTCAGTAGATAGCGACGAAGGAAAGACCGACTGTCTTTTTAAAAAAATGGATAAATAGTAACCGCAGGGGCGTAGCGAGGGTTCGAGCCGTGGGGGGGTGACTTTCATTGAAATGCCGACTTATTTTAGGAACTTGCCGACTGTATCGGGCCAGCGGTTATCGAGTTATAACGTCATCGAGTTTCACCCCATAGAAGATGTTTTTTGTATGGGAGGCGCCACGCCCCTTTGTCCAATTTTGATCAATCTTAACACGAATACTCTTGGGCCAATACCTAATACTATCTTTAAATTGGAGCTCAATCGATTTGGTGGTCTTCGAGATATCTAAATGTGGGGCTACAGCGCCACCTGTTGAGAATTTTCCGACTTTTTTTTCCTAAACCTTCGCGTAGCAATTACGAACAAACCCGCAGAAGGAAGTACCTATCCAATTTGGTCAAGTCGTTTTCAAGTTTTACGCATCCGAACACAAACCACGATCCATTTTCAGTCGACAAATTCACCGATGCCGACAATCTTTTTTTAAATCGAATAGAAACTCGCTAAATTTTAATATGTTCGGTCGGCAAATTCAGCGATGCCGACAATCTTTTTTTAAATCGAATCGAAACTCGCTAAATTTTAATGTTTTCTGTCGGCAAATTCAGCGATGCCGACAATCTTTTTTTAAATCGAATCGGAACTCGCTAAATTTTAATGTTTTCAGTCGGCAAATTCAGCGATGCCGACAATCTTTTTTAAAATCAAATCGAAACTCGCTAAATTGTAATGTGTTCAGTCGGCAAATTCAGCGATGCCGACAATCTTTTTTAAAATCGAATCGAAACTCGCTAAATTGTAATGTGTTCAGTTGGCAAATTCAGCGATGCCGACAATCTTTTTTTAAATCGTATCGGAACTCGCTAAATTTTAATGTTTTCAGTCGGCAAATTCAACGATGCCGACAATCTTTTTTAAAATCAAATCGAAACTCGCTAAATTGTAATGTGTTCAGTCGGCAAATTCAGCGATGCCGACAATCTTTTTTAAAATCGAATCGAAACTCGCTAAATTTTAATATGTTCAGTCGGCAAATTCAGCGATGCCGACAATCTTTTTTAAAATCGAATCGAAACTCGCTAAATTTTAATATGTTCAGTCGGCAAATTCAGCGATGCCGACAATCTTTTTTTAAATCGAATCGAAACTCGCTAAATTTTAGTGTTTTCAGTCGGCAAATTCAGCGATGCCGACAATCTTTTTTTAAATCGAATCGAAACTCGCTAAATTTTAATGTTTTCAGTCGGCAAATTCAGCGATGCCGGCAATCTTTTTTAAAATCGAATCGAAACTCGCTAAATTTTAATGTTTTCAGTCGGCAAATTCAGCGATGCCGACAATCTTTTTTAAAATCGAATCGAAACTCGCTAAATTTTAATATGTTCAGTCGGCAAATTCAGCGATGCCGACAATCTTTTTTTAAATCGAATCGAAACTCGCTAAATTTTAGTGTTTTCAGTCGGCAAATTCAGCGATGCCGACAATCTTTTTTAAAATCGAATCGAAACTCGCTAAATTTTAATATGTTCAGTCGGCAAATTCAGCGATGCCGACAATCTTTTTTTAAATCGAATCGAAACTCGCTAAATTTTAGTGTTTTCAGTCGGCAAATTCAGCGATGCCGACAATCTTTTTTTAAATCGAATCGAAACTCGCTAAATTTTAGTGTTTTCAGTCGGCAAATTCAGCGATGCCGACAATCTTTTTTAAAATCGAATCGAAACTCGCTAAATTTTAATATGTTCAGTCGGCAAATTCAGCGATGCCGACAATCTTTTTTTAAATCGAATCGAAACTCGCTAAATTTTAGTGTTTTCAGTCGGCAAATTCAGCGATGCCTACAATCTTTTTTTAAATCGAATCGAAACTCGCTAAATTTTAATGTTTTCAGTCGGCAAATTCAGCGATGCCGGCAATCTTTTTTAAAATCGAATCGAAACTCGCTAAATTTTAATGTTTTCAGTCGGCAAATTCAGCGATGCCGACAATCTTTTTTTAAAATCGAATCGAAACTCGCTAAATTGTAATGTGTTCAGTCGCAAATTCAGCGATGCCGACAATCTTTTTTTAAATCGAATCGAAAATCAATAAATTTTAATGTGTTCAGTCGGCAAATTCACCGATGCTGACCGTCATTTTTAAAATCGAAACTCGGAAAAGGTACATACAGTCAAAAAAATATAAATTCGCATTTCCGAAAGGTGGAACCTTTGAAAATGCCGTCTTGTACGAGTTTTTACGAGTTTGAAAACATATACCTAATGAAAATCCAAACTCACTTCTTATTTTTTAACATTTTGTTCCGAGTCAAATTTTAAATTTTTTTTTTAATTTTTTTTTGAAATTTTTTAATTTTTTTTTTTTTAATTTTTAGAATTTTTTTTTTAGCTGCTCAAGTTAAAATGTTACTCCTTGATTTGCCGACTCCTAAAACCTAAACTCGCTACGCCCCTGAGTAACCGTTTCTATTGGGACCCTTTGGGACGGGTAACTCAATTATGTGAGTTTTTATAGTAAAAATTCTCTTTTCAATCAACCAATGTACCTTGAAAATTAAATACAAGCGCCCTTATTGTAATTATTGTCGATCAGCGATCGTCACGACAATTGTCGATTGCGTCGATTGACTTTAGCTATTCGTACGTGCACCATTTTTTCACTTCCAAGAGAAGCATCGACCAGACATTTGTAATCGACTATCAAATGGACAAATATCAATCGCAATCGATTGATTGCTCCACCACAATACTAAAATTTACAATCGACGATCGACAGTTGTCGCTCAACCAGATTTTACCACCAGATGGAGCTGGGAGGATCTGATCCATTTAATATAACAATTCAGATTATTTTTTGTCTTATTTCAACCATAATGAACGAAAGGTAGGGCAATCCTCCCCATGGATGCTGAAGTGAGTACTAAGGGAGTATTCGTAGTCCCCTAGCATTCACTGTACTCCCGTACTCCCCTCACCTTGATTGTACCACCCCTTGAAAATATCAAAAACTTTTTCAAAAAATCTTTAAAAATTGTGTCAACAAAAACGTTTGTATCTATACTGTTTTTCGCGGTATTATACAGTTTTTTTTAGACTTAAAAACTGCATACCGCTCTGATTATTAGGGTTAACGAGATTAGGCTTAACGAACACGGACACATGCCGGTATTGTGAGGACCTACATGTGACGAAGGATACTACCTTTGATTTTGCGATATACATACGGTACTGTGTATTCAAGGTTCTTTTGTCATACGGAAATATGAAATATGAAAATCTTTTCTTCGGACGTTTTAATCTAAAAAAAATTGTTTAATCAATTGATTTAGGACATGAGCATGACTGAGAAAAAACCGACGCAATGTTACTATGACCATCATCTGCTAAAATCACTCTGGTGAACTCTCTGATAAACACATGAAATAACCCTTTTAGTTATTATATTTTAGAATATTGACATTATTCATTTTTACTTAAAGCACGACACTTTGCTTTGCACAGTGGAGACAACGTGCTTCCGAGAAACTGATATTATAGCCAAAAACCTTACACGATACCAGCAATACTCACGAGGGTGTAAAGGGTGTCTCATAATTCACGCAAAATTTGAATTTTGCGCCATTTAATAGTAGATACAGTGATGCCAACGGAAAAAAATATAAAATAGATGGATTTTGGAACAACAACAAGTGGATGCTGATTTTTCGAACAAAATCATCTTCAGTGATGAAGCTCATTTTCATCTTGATGGCTTTGATCGTCAAAATTATCGCGTTTGGGGTTCAGAAAACCCACGAGTAATTGTTGAGAAACAAATGTATCCAAAACGCGTGACTGTTTTGTGCGGATTTTGGGCTGGAAAGCATTATCGGACCATTGTTCTTCGAAAATGCGGTTGGTCAGGCTCAGGCAGTAACAATTAATGGTGCTCGTTATCGTGACATGATAACCCTGTTTTAGTGCCTAAAATACAATATGGATGTGCATTTGACCAAATCGTGTAATCGGCCGTTTTTGCGATCAGAATTGGCCATCCAGATCTTGCGATTTAACCCCATTGGACTTTTTTTTGGGTTTTTTGAAGTGAAAGGTCTATACAAACAAGCCCACGACCCGAAAGAGGAAATTGGGAGGTGTATTAATGAAATTCAACCAAATATATGCGAAACGGTCATAGAAAATTTCAATAAAAGAGTACGTCCTACTTGCCAGCAAAGCCGTGGCGGCCATTTATCCGATGTGCTATTTCATACATAACCCCTATCTGTATACAGTATACTCCATGAATTCATAAAAAAATTAAGCTTTCTAATTAAAAATCTGTATTTTCTATCAAAATTTTGGGTGAATTATGGGACACCATATTTATATCGTGATAGTAAACCGACGTTTTCGATACCAATGGTGGAACATGGCGGTCCCATTATGTCAATAGACGATGAACCAAATTAATTGTTTTCACACTACCTTGATGGAAGAAATGCTTGCAGTAGCGTAGAAGTAAGCACATTTTGGGGTGTCCTTCAGCGCACTGTCTGGTAAAAATTAGGGTACACCTGTGGATATCCTAAACTACAACAGAGTCAGAACTCAGAAGCTTTGCGACCACTTTTCGTTCGGCCTCTCGAGAAGTCCCGTAGAAGATCCATGGTAGAAGTAGAACTGTAAGGAAGCACTTAGAAGTGTCAACTCTGGGGTAGTAGGTTTCAGACAAAGAATATTTATTTATATTTATTGTTCGACACAAGTTCCGACGTAAATGATGCAGCCAAATTGAACCAAGATGCATATTTCTGGTGATAAAATTGCATAGAGCAAAAGCTTTTGCAATCAAAAGAATGGTTCGCAGTAAATTAGGTAGACAGGGGTACCAACGTTTTATCCAAAACCTAAGAAGACATACTCACCCATGACTACAACATAAACATAACTTTGAATCAACGCGCAATGGAGTATTCCAAGCTATCAAAAAATATTAAAAAAAAACCATTCACCCTTTTGACATTTAAAATTGTTTTTATTTTTTAAAATTTCATTTTATTTTTATGCATTTAATTTACAATGGAATAATACTTTTTTGAAAACGTTCCTACAGTTTTATTTTAATTTAATAATTTAAGAATAATACTAATTTTTATATTCTTTTCATTAAAAATGCGCAATCAATGCTATCGTAGTGTCGTACGGTATTTAATACCAAAATATGGAAAGAATTTTTTTTAACAATTTGCTGTTTTTTTTTTGTTTTGTAATACACTTCATTGTCATAACACTTTTGCAAGTAGTAAAATTAAATTAAAATTGCATATACCTACGTTAATAATTTTTAAATTATATTTTGGTAACAAAAAAGAATAATTTTAGTTTTTAACTATTTACATGAAATTGCAGCGATTTGATTTTTTGTCTTCATTTTTATATTTTTAATTGATATTGCTCAAAATATGTACATTACGTTAAAATTTGATTTGAACGAATCTTATAAATTAACAGAGATAAAGAAGAGAATATTTATAGCTAGAGAGAGGGAGAGAGAGAGAGAGTGATGGAAAATTTATTTTTCAAATTACGCCCTATATCTACGATTATTATTTTATTCGTTTTAATTTGTTTTTTTTTTATAGGCTAAAAATAATAATATTAATGAAACATGTTGCTTGCTTTTTTATTTATATATTAATACTATAAATATTCGTTTACTTATAACAAATTATTGTATTTTTTTATTTCTTGTTGTTTTTTTTTTTTAGTTTTCTTCAGAAAATTTCCTATTAATCCTAAGAATTATATCTTGATATCTTTGGTTTCTATAACATTATTTATAATGAAATGAAATAATTAAAATACTAAAGAAAATAAAGTTAAACAGAAAACATACTTCAATTACAAACTATTTAACTGGGATTTTGGAATTTACTTAAAGATAGACAAACAAAAATAAAATTGATAACAATTTGTTTTCTTATAAGAATTTTGACTAATTGGTAATAATTGCAAAAAGGATTCAAGTGCGTTGTTTTGTATTAATATATTTTTTTTTTAATTTATTATTTATTTTTCTTTTCATTTAAGGATCATTTTGTTGTCCTGCGAATGACATTAGATATGCGATGGCTAGGGTTCCCTTTGTGATATGACACCATTGCTGTGAGTTCCGTGGTCTTATTATCGACTTATTCTAGGGTAAAATAATGTTGTACCGTAATTGGCTGGTATGTTTTGATAACTACCAATCGCTGCCATATTTCAATCACGCTCCTCATATTTATGAACAAAGGAGTTCAATCCGCTGAGCTGAGAACATTGCGATGAATCGTAGAGGGACATTTTTAGTCGTTTACACTTGGCACGGCGATTCTTGAACCAAAATTGGACATTCTTACTTTCGAGGCGGGGAAACTTTTGTCTGCAAAGAAATGAAAAGGAAACGCATATTAATTGTGCAATTGTGAAAAAAGTCAATATTTGAAAGCAATATTTTGTGTCCATGGTCAAAAAAGTTCTTCAATGTATCTAGTAATAAATGTAGGCAAATGCTAAATAATTTTCAAAATACATATCTATCGAGTTTAGTAGTGGACATCTTATTTGAGTCTATCTCTATGGATGTGCACAACATTTTTGACTTTTGACCTTATTACATATTTCAAAAGCATTGGGCAAGATGATGTTGGTAAAAAAAATCAGAAAGATTTTGTTGATCCAAACCAAAGGCTAGTTTTATAAAGCAGTCAGAAAACTGCGAAATATTTTAATACTACTTAAAAGTTACTAACAAATTTAAACAAACAGATATTTGAAGTCAGAGATTCTTGAATAAATCCGAAAATTTTTTTTAACGAAAATTTTGATGACCTAACTCTAATATTTGTTATACGACATAAGTTGGTGAAATTTACAAAATCTTGCAAAGTTCTTTCACAAATGAGTTAAGTATAGAGCCAATACTATTGGCCCAAATGTAAAGTATATAGTCAGAATGACATACGAGATTATCGTTACTTGGGCCGATTTCAGTGTTCTTTTAAGGCTGTCGAAATTTTATATTACAAACTCTAACGTTATGAAATAGTATAGCTTTTTGTGAAATGTAGGGGGATAGTTTTGACTTTCTTATGTCATAGGTCACTGTGGACCGATATGCCGTTGAAAATTGTACTTAATTGTTCACCAAAGTGTACAGCCGTTTTTTTTATTTGTTTAATTTGTACACGTTTTCGACAGCCTTTTAGCAGTTTTGTAAGAGAAATTGAACGGTTAGAAATGGGAAAAGTTCCGTCCAAAATTTTGTCAAAATAAGACAAAAAAAAAATAGATCCTTTGGACTGAGATCGTCAAAAGTAAGCCAATATAGGTACTTAAACGTAATATTAAATTATCTATTAAAAAACTAAGAGCTGTCAAACAATTTGGCTACCATCGTTAGCTTTAGTGTATTTTTCAACTAAATTTTATCATACTCTCGTACTAAAATGTTAGATCACCGACAGCATCCAAAGATTACACCGAAAAATTCTTCCCACCAATGTAGATATCTCTTAAGTAATGTTATAGTATTTCTAACTCACCTATAAGGCATCGTATTCAAATCCTCGGTGTACTTTAGTATCAAATTGTGCGACGGATGTGTGTTCATAGAAAACCACTGTTCCAGCTTTGGCACTTCTGTGACCGGATCAATGAAAGTGCGATTCCGTTTTCTACGCTCCTCGTTCGATAGATTTGATAAATTTAGTCCGCCGGCTCCCATGGGTACGGGTGGTATTCCCCCGCCCGCATGATGTGGATGGCCAGGTTGTCCAAAACCCGGCATGTAGTGACTCATATACATAAACGACTGGGAGAACATTGAATTTGGCACCATTGGAAATGAGAGATCTTTGCGTGGATCTGGCGATGGTGTCCTAAAGTCATCCATCTGACTCGTATCGTTATCGTCGTCCATATCGAGATCTTCGGATTTTGGCGAATTTTTTGGTGATTCACATCGCTCATCGACACTTCGATTGCTCGAACTGTTGTTGTTATTGTTACTGCTGTTGTTGTTATTATTCGCTTCATCATTCGGCGAATGTGTTTCAACATCAGAATGACGATCACCAGTAGCGTTGCCGCCAACCTCACCATTCGGCATTTCGTCATTATTACCCGCTCCTTCTGAGTTTGTGTTTCTATCCGTTGCCGTGCCATTATGATTGCTGGTTACATCGTCCTTACCGATCGATGAGGTGCCATCCTCTGGCGATCGATTGCGCTCGTGCATCGTCAGCGATAATGGCAACTGCGGCGACAATGGTCGACTCTGATCATCATCCATGTCGTCCGAGTGCTGTGACATTGTATCGATATCATCTGATTTCAGGCTCATCGGACTTTTCAAGTAGTCGTGTGACATCAACTGCTGAGCATGATGACTTAGATATCCGTTGCCTGGATGACCAGCACCCACAGGCCCAACAGCTCCGCCAATACCTCCGGCGGGCATTTGGCCTCCACGCATTTCAGCTCGTTTTTGTGCCGCACGAGCATTCTTGAACCAATAGACAACATTGTTCACATCCAGTGGCTTGCGACCACGTCGTGACTCCAACGAGTTCAATTGCATCACATATGTTTGAATCTGTTGCCTCGAGGGGTGGGGATTCTCTTGAAACCATTTTTGCAATTTTGGCAGCTCCATTTCTGGATCGAAACTCGTTCGCATGCGGGTCTTTTGATTGGTCGGATAGGATGCATGGTGATGCATCGGATGCATTGCCGGATGAACCATCATATTTGGATGATGATGATGCGGCGGTGGTGGTGGTGGATGATGGCCATCGAGGAGTGTCTCACGACTACTATGCAGGCTGTGTGCAGCTGCAGCGGCAGCGGCTGCGGCGGCCACTTGTCCCACAGTACCGAATTCCATGTCACTGGGCTGTGGGGCACCTGCTGCGGCGGCAGCCGCCATAAAGGGGAGGATTTTCGGCGCAATTGGGGATTGCGGTGAAAGTTGATTGCTCCACCACTGGTCGAATTTGCGTCGCAAGTCGTCGGAAATTTCTCCCGTAAAACCGAATGCACTTTGGTATGAACTGCGGCAGATTTGCGATAGGGTAACCTGCAACAAAGAAAATTTAATTTAAATGTTCTTAAATGTTAGACGAACGAATATGTTATTATGAAATGCGAAAACATTTGTATCTATAGATATTTTTTTTAACAAATGGTACTAGCGCAGATATAAAAGCTATCTGCAAATTCTCGAACTGCAACACTACAACAAATGCGCTATCACTTTCACGATATATTTAGCTTATTGCATGTTAGCAAATATACATCCCTTCTCTATTGAAAATCTGACGCATAGTCCTGGAATAGATCTATATCAACTTCAAAGAATGGTACCTATACCATACTTACAAATCCGAAACAAAACCCCCCCGTTCACCGATATTTCAAAAGATCTACTCAAATATTCCATTTGAGAAAACTATTCGTCACAGTAATCTCTTTTCAAAAGAAAATGTTCGACTACACCCATATCCCCACCTGTGACTGTGTTCAGATTTTAAACTCCACTAATTTAACGCATCTTATTAAAATAATAATTCGGCTTAAGTTTTATTCCTCTTCTTTCAGCGCATATACGATACTCATACCATCCACATCCACATCCATAGACGATGCCGATTTTAAGACCATAAAAGGATTTTAGAAAATACCATCAATTTTTGATGGAACACCATAACCACCCACCCGCAGTCATACCAATCAGTGAACCAACTAACTATGCTTTTTAGTGTCCCAAAATCTGTCTAATAATGTCACCCAGGGAGGAGGCACACGCTGGGTAATCCTTCAGAGAAGGATCAAAATAATGTTTTGCGTTTTCATTCGAGAAAACTATCGCAGATGTACAATGTATCTAAACTCGTATTCGTATACGTATCTATAGGTATATCCATAAATGTTGATGGAGTTTTCCACTTTTGAGAGATACAAATATTCCACCACGTACGCACACAAATTGAAAGGCAGACAAGCGACAAGAAAATACCTTTTGTGATATAACTATATGTATGTAGTACCTATACACATGGGAGGGGAACACTTTCTTATTCTTAATCGGATCAGGATAAGCGGTTCGCTTTGGTTCAGGTTCGAATAATATAAGAGATACATATGCGTATCTATATTTCTTTTACTAATGCAAATGCTGTATGCCTTTGCGAAAGGGGTGCGTGCCTAACTATGATGTCTAAGACCGATCCCCATTCATCCCCATTTGGGCCCAGGTGTTTGGTTTTCGGGTACTTTACGTAGGCACATACGAGTAGAACTAATAATAATCATATCGTAGTCTCGCTTCAGATGGCACGAGTATGTGAAAATTATTTGCATTTAAATAAAAACAAAAAAAAAAAAAGGTTTTAAGCGACCGGATTATTACTATCGTCTGTGTGTGAACCCGACCCTTTGTGCGCTCACGAGCTTAGCGATATTATTATGGATGTGTTTACTTTCTTTTGCTGTACAAAGACTCCTTAAGAAGTAACAATTATTCGGCTTTAATTTTTGATGCGATGAACGCTTTTAATCGTTTAGATGGAAGACGCTCCGAGAATTTGGTGCTCAAATTTTCTCCTTTCGCACTTGTGTAAAGGATTTGGTATTCAATAGGTAACATTGCATGGGTGATGGTTCGTTTATTGCGAGAGATGATCATTAAGATGGGGATTAATTTCTGTGAGTAAAAGATGGGTTTCTATTGGTACAAAAAGTCATACGAATGGGAGTAGTGTCAGGTGAAAACTAAAGTTAATGTTGCTATTATGTGTGTAGTGGAGTCTGGAGTGAGTAAATTTTTTATTTTTTTTTAATTTGACAACTGCATCTATAGGAGTTACATGCATGTATAGATAGATACATTCTAAGCTAATCCTATACGCAGCATAAATTGATCAGCCCACCAAACCTAAAATCAAAAAAGAACAATTATGTATTGGCTTCCTGGACAATTTTTCTCATTTTATGATTTTCGATCCGAAGAATGCTAAATGGCAACAGACCGATCGGAGCTGATCTACCACTAACGTAAACGATGTAACCAAATTAATCAATCACAATGCTGACTAGGAAATTGCATACTTTTGTTTTGCAACTGGCAGATCATTGTTAGGTCAGTGATACTTATGCTACGAGAGTTCCAAAACCAGTGACAAAGCAGCTCTATATCATCTTTAAATGATGACAGTGAAGGGCGACAAGTAAAAGATTGCATAGGAAAAAGTTGCGATAGATGACCCTCTTTCCACTCCATGTATGATTAGAGCGGTGAGCGTGTTCCATCAGCTGTTTGTATAAAGCAGTTCAGCTCCTGACTTTTTTCTTTTTATGCGTAAATAGGTACATGTACAAAAGAGACCTCACAACCTTAGAGAACTGCATTAAACGGGACGGATTTTTGTTGGTTATAAAACTAACTAAATTTCGTGAGGTCATACGTTGGGCGCCACTCCATTTCTTTTTAGCTGAATATGACAATTGTAAAATAATTTTTAGCAGGTACATGAAATGGAGCTATATTTCTATATGTCGTAGAAGTCTACACTTGTACTAGATAGACCAGAATTTGATTGGATATAAAACTAACTAAATCTCTTGGGGCCTTTCGTTGGGCACTACCTTTTCAATAAAATAATCAAGAAAGATAGAAAATGAACAGCTATATATTCATTAATCCATGATTGGCAGGTACCTACATGAAATCGAGGAATTTTTTTATATGCTCCAGAAGTATTGCGCCCGCCTAGTTTGTGGCTCGACAGTCGACACATCGGTGTCTGTAGTTTGAAAGCAATTCAAAATTAAATTTGTGCAGTTTTAAAAAACATTCTACTATTGCAAGCTAGTTTTATATTGGGCGCCTGTTATATTTACCCAGATAATTTCATGATAGCCTTGAAACCAATATTTGGAGCCTCACACTCGTATATCTTTGACGTCCTCAAATTAATATTCTCCGCTAAATATATTTCTATTTTTGACGTTTGGTATTTATATATTTTATATGTTTAAATCAGTACATCGTGGTAATGGACCCTGGTATTTAATTTCAAAATTGTAAGTTGTAACCCTATCATTTCCGGAAATATTCCTTCAATTTGTTGAAAAATTTTCATACCAAATTTCGATTTGAAATAAACTACATAACTCATAATTTTGCTTTCAAAAAACTCACCTCATCCAAAGGACACCCAGTCGATCTTAGTACCGCATGTGATTGTAGCACCAGCAATTTCAGTAATTTATCTTTGATTTCACCGAAAGTGGATGGTTTCGCTCTTAAAATAACTATTCGCAACGTCACTACAGACGCAAGTTCGCCCAATATATCACCAACTTGTACCACTGGATTGTCGGAGATATTTTCCAAAGGAATTGGTTTCCAATTTTTAATTATAAGAGAGCCTATCAAACAAGAAAGTAATAATTTTAATTACATAAATATTTTCAATAAACAACGACTAAGCAAAAACATACCTCTTGCTGTACTGGCAACTTCTATCGAATAGCCAAGTTTTTGAAGTGCCGTACCAACGATATCTGTCCAAAGGGTGGATGCCTCTACAATCACGTAACAATCTGTTTCGATATTTGGCCGACGTTTGTATACATTCCTTGTGTCAATGGTAAGGGATGCTTGCAGTGAATGAACAGATTCCACAATACAATGAAGGGGTACCTTGGCTGTAATTAGATAGGAGAAAAAAAAATTACTATTTTGTTGATTTTATGTTAAAAATATAATTCGTCTTTAACCTAAGGCAGGGCTATAGCCTATAATTCTTATATACATATACACAAAACGTGTGAGGTGTAAAGAAATGCTTTGCGAAATCCCTTCCATATTTACTATCGAAATCCAAGGGATGAATCCCTTAAAACTTATTGACCGGCAGCAGTAGCAATTCATTCATATTAGGAGGAATGCATGCAAATGTTTTTGTCTTGCTTTGGGGTGGATGAGCTTTGCCATCAGTATCTATCGGTATTTGTAATGGAAATAGGAGTGTAAGAATTCAGAATCTACTGACTGAGATTGGACTTGGCAATAGGATGAGGAAAAAAAGGATTATCGAAGGTGAAATCGACAGTCAGTCAGTTAGTTCGTCAGTTCGTCAGTTTGCCGAAGAAACCCTAAGTTGTATCCAAGTCAATTCAGTATAGAGTCAACGAATCATTCATTAAAGGAAAGTCCTTAAAGTTGGTTCTAGGTTCATTGCAAAAAACTGTATTGTATGAAGCTAAAGAATATATTTTTGAAATTTGACAGTATAACAACATGAATAGCGGGAACTCAATACAGATTGTGTGGACCAACATCTCAAGAAGTGCCAATTAGTAATAGTCAGCTAAATTAGAAAATAAATATGCTACTTGGGTATATCGGCATTACTGATGCGAGTTAGTTAGGCAACACAGTTAAGGCTCGTTGAGCATGATTCTTCCACATTTTAAACTAATCAGACAATGCCAAATAGCTAGTTTCAGATATTTATGCGGGCTTTCGTTCATCACAATCTATACCTACTCAAATTAGCTGCATAAGTACATACACATATATATTTATTAACTCTGCCAGATGGTTATTTGCGTAAAATTGACAAAAGCAATAAATTGTATACTAACTACTAGAAAAATTATAAAGCTTTCAGCTGTCAATTTCTCGGATAGTACCTACCCTATACCTGGTTTTGGTAAGTTTTTGCATTTATAGAACTTTGCAAAAACGTCCCTGTCTTGTAGGTATGCTATCCGACCAAAAGGTTTACTTCTTTGTATCGCCTTAGTGAATACTGTCTTAACCAGCCTCATTCACGCCAATATATTAGCTGCACAACACAATAAGTGTGACCTTTTAAAACAAAAACAATATAAGCCACCAACAGAATTGCAAATCCCCTTAAATCCTTCTAATTAAATTCTGAGATCTTAGGCTTAAAAAAATACACAAGGTGAAAACTCAAATCCTCTGAAATGTAATACAAATCATATAATATGTGGGACAGATTTTTACACTTCCACCACCACTCCAAGCCAAACCATTAAAAAGTGTCACTGTGTCATAGAAATAATTCCATCTGGAGGGGGTGGGCACAGAAAGGGTTGGGATTTTTTTAAGCTCAACATGGTTAAATACTGTAGATACTCGTATGTGGGGGATATTGTTCAACCCCTCATTAGCTCCTGCATTCTCACTTGTTTGGGATCTAGCTAATGTACACATACACTTTGCTGAGTAGGTATTTAAAAATATAAATTTTTGGTTGGTGTAGGTACATGCAGCGGCTTGATTAAAATGTTGTTGTTGATCTTAAATATATTTTTTAGACAAATGTCCTCAATGACCTATAAAGTCGGCCCTTGCTGACAGCCTATTTCAATGTCAAAAGTCATAATTTGTTTCTGATGGACAGGACGCTCCAGTTAAGAATGCAAATGCAAAGTTGTTTGAAAGGTTGTAGAGGAATCAGTTTTTATCCCGCCTCAAATTATAGGCCGTTGAGCAACTCCAATTTAGGGTTGTAACAACCTTAAATAAAGGCTTCACCAATATATAGATAACCATTTCTTCTTATACCTACCTAAGAACGTTGTCTGCCTAATGTCAGCTATACCGTAGCACGTTTTAGAATCAAAGTGAGGTACATGGCTCTAATGTGACCAAGGTACCGAAGCATTGACTGTTCCGTAAGCAAAAGTAGATGACATTGAATACCTCACATATTCTGATGTCCTTTACACGATCTCTGCGAGCCTTAGCCCCCAAGTTCGGTCATCCTGATAACAGAATGACCTATATGTCTCTAATCGAGCCATTGTGACCAATTTTTCATGAAAATTGTTCATTGCTCCTTTCATCGCTCGCAAATAAAACCTCTAGATACCTAAACTTCTCTACCTATTTCAAAGGGATTCCACTAACGTAGAGTGCATTGAATAGGCATCCAGAAGATGACCATCACTTCACGGATTTATTCACATTTATTTTAACGCAGCTTCAACCCAAAACGGCTACAAACTTGTAGAGTTTGTAAATAAGTCTGACATTAGGCGCCACCCTAACGACCGTAACGACTCTCATTTTGCATTTTAAAACTTCAAGCATTAGACGTTAGTTGGTATATTTGACTTCATAGGGGATTATGAAAATTGTTTACCTCCGCAGCGGTTTGTAGCGCACTTACCAAAATGCAATCACTATCATTACCACCTAATAGTCATTACGTTCAACTTACAATTCGTTTTCAAATTTTTTAGCTAATTGCTGTAATAAGCGATTTTTGACTGCACTCAAACCTACTTAATTTGTGCCGATTAATTGAAGAACTCAAATGGTCTGCTCACCTATAAATCAATATTTCACAATCAAGCTCACCACAAAATTTATTTTGCAATTAGACGCACACCCTCATAGGCTATCAATTCGCTATAATGTTATTAAAAACTGTTGAATCAAAGAGCTAAATGCTGAGGAACAAAAAAAATGCCACCACCAATTAGTTATACTGGTCGAAGTACACTAATTATTCGAAGCTGAACCACAAGTCTATTAAATATTAAAACCCCATATATGCAGTTATAGAACGAACCATATATACCTACCGCAGATGCCACAACATTCATCCCTATATTGGGCAGCCACAATGGCTATATGGCATCAGGCGTCAAAAAATCACATACACAAAAATCAAAAGGATATTGCTTTCATTCATCACTTCGACCCATACTATATCCAACATCGATAACCCTCTGACAAAAATCGAACGAAAAGGAAATAATAATTGATTGAGAACAGATTACAGGTGAAAATGAGCTTAACTCTTAATATTATTAATTATTCCAATTAATAAAATGGAAGCAGTATGTTATTGATGCCGATATACATACGCCATACATATTTATAGGACAATAATACGGATGCAATTATTGTGCGAAAATAAAATCACAATAAATGATTGAACCGAAAGGATTATAGTCGCCGAAATTTAATGAAAATAGTCAACCCAAACCCACACATACACATATCAATGGCACTCCTCAATAAGGAGCACGTAGAAAAACTTGCGAGGATAAAGTGGTAGGTAGGTACATTATTTCGCAATTTAAAGTTCCGAATTGTGCGTTGGGTATGCGGTACAAATACACTCATAGTCTTTTTGGTAGGATCACCTGTTTGGCAACGAGACGACACAATGGTTAACATCCGCCTTTAGGCAATCCACATTATGGGCAGATGGAAATTTCATGAAACAATACCCGCATCCATCCACATTCGGGAGCTGAGCTGAGTAGGTATACCTAGAGTCGGTAGTGCATGCATTATTTTCATGATTAATTACGTAAATTGCTGAATGAGAACCGAGCCAGAGTGTAAGCGGCTAGAGCGAGTTGCATACGAATGGTTACCATTTAGATAGGACAGGTAAAGCTGAACCCTTTTTCAGAGATTTTTCAAATCCATTAACAATGGTATACTATACTGCGTATATACTATCGCACGTATCTGCCGATGAATGTAGATATAGGTGATTGGAGCATTAAGGCCTTCGCATATGTACTGTATATATACCTACTGATGTATGCGATGATGAATTTTCCTATCCTATCCATTATCCCCGCCAATTTGGGGCTAAAACTCCACAACAAAAGCCGATTTGTTCCTTTCATAGAAAATAATATTAGTACCGGCTATTACTTGCTAGAGGCCATCAGCCATCGATTGGTGCTTCTTAAGAGCTCTGATTAAATGCATTGTTCAGTCGAAAATTCGAACGTGCGATGGGAACGCTATATAGTTACGGGTCTACCGTGATTTTTCATTCGAATGCAGCTTCTAATGAAATTACGTTGTAAGCCAAATAATATTTACCATTCGCTAATGAGCCTTCCCGAAACCCGACATGCAATGCATTCTCTCTGTCTAAATTTACATAATATTCTAAGGGAATATTTTGATTCCCATTTGAAAATATTGATGCCCAGTTTCACAGTGCCCATACTTAGGTATTAGTTCTTCCTCAAGTTCCACTTAAAGATCAATTTCTGTTTCATAGTGGCAAATATTTGATTATAAAATAATGTGCGCAATATTGGACACTTAAGTGTTACCTACTTGTATCATTTGACAGGTGGCAAGCTACTGTCAACGATTTGCCAAGTTCATTTGGATATTTTCCTTGATATTTTCTTTCGTTTTACGAGTTCAATAAACAAAATAATTTATTTTTTGCTACAGTTAGCTTAGCGGTCATTTGTTGTACACAACTTATTTTGCAAATCAAATAAATTCTTATAAATATCTATTGCAAATCAATCTATTTTATAAGTGCCGCCAAGTTGTTTGTACATTGTACTATTTGGGGTGAGTATTTTGAATCGACTATGAAATGCAATATGCAAACGACTGGCATTTGTGTTTTTGTTTCTCATCAAACTTAAGTTCCCCTAGTTCTGCACTGTGAAACCGGACATAAGAACATTGCGAAGTGAAATTCGAGTCAACACAAGTACGTCCGGGTCCGGTCTCCGGTGATTTTCGGTTATGATTTTCATTCCAGTTCTTATCAATGGAGTGTGGGGGAAAAAGATTTAAGGGCAAAATTGGAAAGCAATCGCAACCTAACTATAGGTGTGCCGTGTGCCTATGTGGATGCAGCTGGCTTTTGACCGAGCTGGCTAGAGGGGCTTGTCGTGATCGGACTGTAAGCTCGATCCAATGTAAGAAAAAATAGACTCACACAAACGCATGGTAGTAAGAAGCTAAAGCTAGCCATAGGGTGCCTATACGTACGAATATTTTATTTATTTTTGGTCATAATTGACTTGAATTCGTGTGAAGCTTTTTGTGTCAATCAACTGACCCAATCTGTAAGGAACGCTAGGTGCAAAAATGACCAAATTTAGAGAAATAACTTTAACCAAAACCCGCTTGTACCTACGAAGCCAATTTGGCATTTTTGGCCTCGATTTCAAAAACATTGTCTGTCTATGACTATAATCTACAAGTAAAGTATGTAACCTTTAAGTCTATATACATCGCAATAAGTATCAGCCTTTTAATTTAGAGTATTTGCAAACAAAACTCCATTAAACCTACTACCAAAGATACGTCTATATCCCTGGCCTACCAAGTATTAGCTACAAGGCTTAGGTACCAACAGACTAACAACTTAAGTAAGACTATCTCCCCACTTATTACGTTTAATATCTTTTAATTTGAAAACTCAATATTTGCTCGAAAACTATTGCACTATTGCACACCCTCTTATCCTCATCTAATCGAAATTTTATTTACATTCTTGATGTCAGAGTAGGCTCTCCTAGAGAGCTCAACATGTGGTTCTGCTTATCCGCAGAATTGAAAAAAAAAAAAGAAAAACCCTTGAAAGTCGCCATCGCCAATACTTATAGTTCAGCCACAAATAGTTTTATTTTTATTCGAGTATATTAGCTCTCAAGTGGAGCGCACAAATCGCAGATAAAACCCCTACCTACCCTGGTTTATTGTTATAATTGTTTTTGTATTTTTTATTACCGCTATTCAGGTAGCTATACTGATTTTTATGGCGAGCTGTGAGTACTTTCTGCCAGTGATTTTTACAGCCATTTAAATAATATTTCGTAGATCAAAATTTAATCGAATTCTCATTCTCATAACAACCCAAGGGGTGTTATGAAATACGCCTGTTTGGAATATAGATATATTGTAAAGTGGACGATTGAATGATGTCATTCATAATCACACTTGAAAAATGCAAGTTTAACGATTTCAGTTCAGCATTGAGGGTTGTGCTTACGGTATTAGTCGCAATGCGATCATGTGAATTGGTGATGAGATCACGAGTGTATAGATATTTTCTTTGGCTATACTCGTATTTTGTATAGTGTAGTCAGCGATAAGGACGGGGATTTGCATGGAAAAAAATTTTGATATATAGATTTTTTGTGGTTGTTTTGTAAATTTTTTAAGCTGAGCGGGGCTTTTAAGGCATGTAGTTTTGTTTTTATCTATAATTTCGTAAACAAAGGCAACGAGGAGTCATGTAAAACTGTTGCCTTGGTTGAAAAAAATGACGTCAAAATGGATCTCAAAATGGTAGTCAAATTAGACGTTTGTTTGACATTGGGACTATACTATACCTTTGAGTTCCAAGTTAAAGAGAAAAATAGATTAAGGCGGTTAACTTAATCGCAGATATAACAGAAGCATTATAAAGCTTACTGTGCACCTCCCACAGGGACGGAATTAAAGGATTTTATTGAGTTAGGAAGGAGACCTAGGAGAAAAAAAGACAGAAAATACCATAAAATCAAGAGTCCGCAAGCGCATCAAGACTAAAAAAGTATTTTTTGCTTTTGCATCTCTTTTCAATGTTCTTTGACAACAAGAACCATTTAAAATATATCCAAACTTGTCAACCTGCCTCCTCGGCAAATTAAGATAGATACTTTGGAGCTCAGTTTCAAAACTAGGTAAACGAGCCCTTTGAAGTCAAGTTTCCACTAAAAAATGAAAACGGGGGACAGCAATAGTCTGCCACAGACCATAAAGAGAAACGAATCATATCAGAGTTCTCCACCTCTTCACCAAAAAGGGTTTCTACTTGGTAGTACAATGTACCGGGATTGGTCTGAGTGCTCTAGGATTTTTAATTCCTCTTTAAAAAAGATCACTACACCAAAGGACACAACGGGCTTTCCAACCAATAATATGTATTTTAGAAAAACGGAAGAGTCATAAATGCTATATAATAAGCAGTTTGTGACGTAACCAATTCTGCGCTGTCGAAAATTCCTTTAATTCGCTCAGTCGGGGCTACCAGGAGTTAAACATAGGTCAGTTCGGGAACATTTTGTATGATGGAGTGCTACCTACAAATGCTTACCCCAAGAGACAACCTACATTATCTGATACGCGGTCGTGAGCAAAAAGCCATACAGTGGGTGAGGAGGAAGAACAGGAGAGCACAAAATCGAGTTAAGGCCATACATAAAGTTTCTAAGGGCGCTACTGGACGAAATGCTTAGCTATAGAGATCACCTAAATATTAAGGACACAAACACAAGGAATTCAATCCTCATTTACATTGTACATAGACCCTCTATGGCGAATTGGCAACAGCTAAATTGTACATGGAGAGAACAAGTTCAGTACACAGAATAGCATCACTTAGAATATGCTGCACATATGTATGTGATAGCGGTTGGAGATAAAAAAAAGTATCTGTCACGATATGCAAAGTAGGCGGAAACTCAGGGATAAGGGTCACCCAAGAAACTGCCAAAATATAACAGCAGCGATTGTGAACACCACAGAAAACCGATCAGTGGACACATTAAACATTTGTAAATTGCTACCGAACGTAGAATGGAGGAGTAGTAGATGTCACTGCGAGGTTTACTCCTACTGTGACAATTCCCAATGTTACACGCGAGGAATATACCCACACTAGTATACAATATTATTGATGACTGATTCTGCTGTAAGGTAAAACTTTGAACGCCGAACAGTTGCAGAGATGCCAGAAATGCCATAGAATAATTAATAGGCAATACGTATCACCAAGGATACAGATATCTTCTTGCAATCAAACATTGGATACTGACAATGACAACACATGGTTGCGAACATAATGCAGAATCTACATTGAGAAGCCAAACAGCGAGATCCCCAAGAGAAGGTAACTTCGGATCATTCATAACCATCGGTTATTGTGCCTGTAGCGCTTTCCGTTGACCATGACGTTATTGTCAATTTCATATTCGTAGAAAAACAGGCCAGTAACGCCGTCGCTTCAAGCAGTAACGCGCTCAGATTGAATTGGCTGTGACAAATCCGAATTTGGCTAATTTTATCCGCATACTTCCACGGATACACCTGGCCTTTCCCTTTCCTCCATTGGTGCTTCCTAAAGGTAACTGAGTTCAGAAATGGTCTTCACGGTTCAAAGTCTAGTCTATAGTCACTGACTTGACTAGTTTCGTCGCAAAGTATTTGGCTATACAGCGATCACATTTTGTCAAAGCTGCTTAAAGTGTTTTTTTTTTTAAGCTTACGTTTCAAATATAGAACTCTCTGTGACTTATAAATGAGCTCAATGTTAAAAGACTTAATCCATGCGGCATTTTGTAGTCCGTGATGTTATCGTAAACAGACATTTTTACTAGGGGGACTAGGCAGAGACCTACCAACTTATAACGTGACAGAAAATGGATACCGGTGGGATGATAGTCTAATGAGATAGATATAACCATTTTGGGTAACTTTACGATTTGAGAGAGCAAAGAGAGTAGCTAAATTATGATTTTTGCGGAGGGCAATCTTTTTGTGAAAGACCCTACAAAAAAAATAAAAATCTAGAATTCGTATGAGCTTTACGTTCTACTCCATAGTATTATGGCTGCAAATCTATCTCGACATAATTCACTGAGCCACACAACGAAGAAATTTAAATCTGAAACGCTTGAACTCACTGCCACGTATTGGTAAGCACGCCCATCATACAACAGAAATGCTTCTCAACACCTCAAAAGTTACAAAGTGAGAAAATCCATTTGCCTTATGGAAACAGTACCTATACCCACTATGCACAAATCTGTACGGGCAGTAGACACCAATTGCCATTTTGCCAAAGAACGTACCAAAAGAAATGCACTTATTTTTAAGCAGTTATATGCAGTAGCTATAAGAAGAAGAAGACAATAAATCATAAGAAATACTTGCTTACCCTACAAAGGTATATGTGCTAAATTATCTTCATTTCCATTGCTTCAACACTACCGCCCACAGTCGCAGTACAAAATCAAAGTTACAAGATTTTCGTTTTTGAACTCATATAATGGACGTCATGCGATATAAGACTAACCCCCTTTTTTCTATGACGGATGACAAGTTAGCTTCGAAAGAAAGACCGATTGGCGTGCAATTTTGTCTATTTTTTTTGTGTTCTTCGTTAAACTTATTATTGGATTAGAAATGCAGAAATATCCGTTATTAGTTTCGACTTAAGACGGGCCCATCTGCCTTGTGTATTGCTTACGCTCTGTCCGTCTTAAAGAATGCGCAAAAAAAAAAATAATATTAAGAGCGCACAAAGGGTTGGAAAGGGGGTAACCGCGAAGTGTTTTTTTTTATTCTCTGACGCCTTTTCAAGAATCCGCAACATGCATTCCATTGAAGAAAGCCTCAAATCTCTTACAAGGAAAAGCCTAAGAAGGGATTTAGGTTACTCTATATATTTTGAGGTGTAGAATTGCGCGCACGTATGATTGGAATTTATGCCTCGTCTTGGTATGTGGAGAATGCCCATATTGTGTCATTGTTCTACTCAGCTTTAATCAAATTTATGAATTTATGACTTAACGGTGGCATTTGTTAAGGAAGTGTTTTTTATAGGAGGGAATGGAGGAGGATTATAAGTGAATTATGTATCTGTATCTTTGTTACGAAAACGTCTTCTCTCATTTTGTTAAGATTTTTTAAACACAATGACAAATATTATATTGACATGGTATTTCGTGGTCATGGTGTAGGTTACATTCAATTTCTAAACTCATGACTTATCCTACAGAAAACAATATAATATAGCATGAATGAAACTACCCTCATTCGAATAATTTAGGCTTTCTTAGAATAAATTGTCTTCGTTACTGGCTTCGGATGAGCTAAGCTAACGTGGAAAAGCTTCTCATTGAAATCTGTTCACTGTCTTGGAAGCATCTTGAATCTGTTCCTTCCTGATTTCAGAAATAACCAGGCTTACTCTCAATCATTAGAAAAGTTACCTACACATTCAAATTCAATGAATCTCTCCACTTATTTGCTCGGTCCATTTTTTTGTCGTTATTTGAAATTTTATTAATTTTTAAACTCCTTTTCATCCATAAACTCTTCATGCAACTATTATGACTTGGGATTTATTTCAGAAAATCACTAACGCCCGTTAAAGTGCAAGTACTGCACAAAAACTATTAAAACAACATACAGCTAGTGTCAGCTAGTAACACGTCGTATCCTCTCTCATTGATGGATGGCTGGATGGAAGATGAAGTCTTAAGTAGGTCTTATGGAACTTTATCACCCCCAAAAGTGATGAGAAGAACACAACTTTTCGTTACTATACTTTGTACAAGAAAAAAAAAATAAAAAATTCAAACTCTATACACTTGCAAGGAGTTTGTCTTAAGCTGCGATTTTCATAATAAGTTTGCCAGTTTAATTAAAACAACATGCAGTAGATACACATAGTATGAGAACGATAACAAGTTGTGGGTCGCTTTGAATTAAAATAGTTTCACTATGGATGGAATTTTGTATATTTGTTTGTGGAAAGCTTTAATACAAGATTTAATCGGCTTAATTGCACCCTAATGAGCCCGTCAAGATGAATAAAAATTACATGCCACCTTAAGAAATATTTTTAATCCAAACAACCCTCTTGACGTAAAACAAAATTCTAAGCAAATATCCGTACAAAAGTACTATTGTCCTTAAAAATCAGAGGCTTGTTGTTATATACACGCTGTTGATGTTGAGAGTGCCACCAAACCATCAGAGGAACCCGTTTAAAGTGCACAGAGCGTAATCCTTTAAAATCGTTAATCCTTTTCCTTTTCCCATTGCGCCATAATTTGAACCCTTCGTTCGCGCGTATAGCCATTGTTCGCGCATAGGAATATGAGTCCTTCTGATGATGGCAATGAATGTGTATTTGCATTTTTTCCTTTTTCAGATATATTTTTTATTTTTTTTGTTTTGCTTGGAGTGATGTCAGGGGTAGTAAAATCCTTGAATACCTTCGCGTAAACCCTTAGGGGATTTGTGAGAATTCTTTATTCATCCTTTCCCCAATCGGTTAAATATGAATTGATCTTGATACTTATAGGCTGTGTACTTGTGCAGAGTATTAATACGAGCTTGCTTGCAGTGATTTTTAATCGAATATCCTGCTTTTTATCAAGTTGCGTGTGTGTGTGTATATACGCATGTGAATGGGTTTTATTTCCTCCGCTAATCCACACTTAGTCTTGTTTTCTTGTATAAAATATTTTATATATTTTTAAAGGACTTTAACGCGCACATATAAACAAAGCTCAAGTGAAGGATTTCATTTATTTTTGATCTGAAAATCAATGCTTTAAAGAAAATGGGGTGCAAATCAATTAACCCTTATCAGCATGAGGTTAAGGAGAGCTGAAGTAAAGTGGAGCGATTTTAAAAAATACATTTTTTAGCGCTTAAGGTTTTTTTTAAGATTTCTTAGGTGGGCTTTGCTGTGTACCTATTTATCAAAGGTTTTAATTTTTTTTAGAAAAGGAAATTCGAAATACTGGTTACCACCCGGACAAAGTTGGAATTCTTAAGCAGATACTTTAACCGCATAATCAAATGCATTTACTACCCGTAACTTTACAGAGCTGTACTTTGGAAGCATGGGTGCAGTGGTTAGTGTGCTGGACTACTGTGCAAGGGATCCCAGGTTCGATCTCCTGAAAAACACAAATTACATCTTAACGTTTTTTCTACTGCGCCACCTCTCGCGAACGTCTGACAAACATCCGAGAGTATGACTGTCATGAAAAAGCTTCTCAATTCAGCCGTTCGGACTCGGCATAAAATTGTAGGTCCCTTCCATTCGTCCCAAAAATAGAAACTCACACAAACGAATGGTTGCGAGAAGCTAGGCCTTAGGTGTCTACCGCTTGTTGAGCCGCATATTTATTTTTATTTTTTTATGTAGAGGATTTTACGACTTGAAACTTGATTGAAATTTTCTTGTGAAAAATCTATTACACAATATGGCCATTTTCAAAATTTAAAATGTATGGTCAAGAACACGACCTAGCTATTTGTCGATAATTGAATGCAGTGAATAATATTTAATAATAATGTTATCAGAAAATTGTAAACGATTTTCAAAAATGTTTTCTTTATGAAGATTTTAAAAGACGAACAATATACTTCCTCGATTACTGAGTTAAATTTGTGATAAGAACGTCGACAAGAATAATGTTCCAAATGCATTTGTAAATATCTAGCACGACTGCTCTCACGACTTGTAACTCTGACTTAATTTTGCTCGCTAAAAAATACCTTGTTTTGTGTTTTCCCACCGAGTAGAAATGCATTGTAGCGTAGGTATTTTTCAAAACTATCCATCTTAATAGTCAAATCAGTTCATGATCAGTCGGATGACTGATTTTACAACTTATAGGGGCAGTGAAGGTTTAAGTTTTGAGTCAAATGCATGACTCTATTTTTTTTAAACTCTACACATTACCAACAATTGAAGAAACATGTTTTTTTCTCTATTTCTTACAAGACTAGTGTTTAGATAAGAAAGTGTTCTTCCCCTTCATAGAAGTTTTAGGAATTAGTCATACAACTGTTTCAAGACTTTCTACATCACTGCCAATGACCATGGTGACTGTATTTTGATGGACAACTATTAAAAACGGTGGGATTTTCCAACCAATTCAAAATCGTAGTCGGTAACGACTTACAACTTGATAATGTTTCACAAACAAATGTCTTCCATATGTATTCTGAGCCAGTTACTCCATTGCTAATCAAATAGCATCGTTCAGATGTCATGGGTATTTGAAACTTCAGTGTCAAGTTGGATGGCTCACTGCTTCGAAGGGTCACTACCTGCGTATTATGAAAAGAAGCAATATTTCTGTAGATAATTTGAAGCAAGGTAGTTTTTAGTTTAGTCCACTTGTCAGATAAGGTCCACAGTCATCTGACAAGAAGTATTTTTATTTTGTTCAAAAATGGCTGCGCTCTACATATATACATATATCTGTTGTTCTTGCAAAGACCACCTATCGGTTGACGCATCAGAACTGAAAAAAAAGCACCAACACTGACACATAAAGCTGGCGGCACCTTTGCTACTAGACACCTTACCAGAAGGACATCGCAACTTTTTTCAATGTTCTCATAATTATTCGCCTTAAAAAAGTATATAAAAGATGTCCTAACTAGTCAAAGTCACACTAAATGGGACGGCAAATGAACCTACCCCTCCTTGACAAACCGCAAACAAATCTAACAATATCGTCATGACCAACATACAGCGTTACTTTACCTCTCATCACACTGATAAAATAAAAACACACACATCGCCATAAACAGATCCATATAGCCCTCAGTATCACGTAAATTAATCGAAGTAATCAAACCGACCGCAAAAGCCGTAATCCCCTTTTAACTATCGCATTGGTAATGCGAAAGCCTCTGTGGATTTACGTTCAATTCGATTCCGGTCTACCCACCTTCCTGATGGGTAGGTGCTTAGTTTTTCAAGTCAAATAGAGTAGATCGATTGATGGCAATGGATGGTGGGAGAGATGCAGGGATGAGAGATACATTTATTCGAGAATTTAATATATGAACGACATATTATTCCGAATGGCACTTGTTGTTAGCAATTTGTTCAACATTTCCATTGTTTAGTTTGTTTTAGCCTGCCCAACAAGTACTCAATAATAATTCCAATTTAACTCTGCAAATTATGGCTAGGAATGATGAAAAAAAGAAAGACTATATATATACCTACCTACTTACAGATATCACATTTCATCCCTCATAAAAACCGGATCTCTGGCTGTCAATTTACTTTTTTACGATTTTCTACTTATAACCCCCAAAAGACTGACTGACTTGTAACATTTTGTTCACCCGCAACAACCTCTGAAAGGCGCACCCTTCATAAAATTACCTTGATGACTTACTGGTATTGAGAATAAAAAATATAAGTATCTATTCTATATGCCATCATCATTAGCGTAATGTAAGAAATAATCCCGATTCCGTAAATCCATTGCTCTCCAATGATCCACTCTATACTCTAGCTATCTGTCGGTGATGTGCCTTCCTAGTGCCCGATGATAAGAATTACGAAGAAGAAGTAATCGCAAGAACCTTATTAATTTCAGATATAAAAATATTCATTTTCAATTTTTTTTTTATTCCAACGATTTGCGTTTTCTTAATTCAATTTCAACCCCTCGCTAAGAGGCAATAGGGATATAATATAACTTGCAGAAGACTCTGAGCAAGAATAAACGAAGAAATCCATGAGATCGTGAACTGTAAGCTCCAGATAAGAGATGAAAGTAGGAATCGTACTCTGAGTTCGGCACATATCTCATTATTTCCGTCTTAAATCCGGTAGCAGCGGCGGCGGCAGCGTGCGGTTGAATATCCAAGGTTGCAAGGATGATAATGTATAAATCTTCGATGTCACGGTTTATGCCAAACGATATGGTGAGGGGGTAGTATAGTTGAGGGTGCAATGCTTGAGTTTAACTAAGCAACCATTGAGAGGCTAATCAAAATCGAATGTATCTGTAGCGCAAAAAAAAAGAAGATTCCACTGTAACGGTTGGAAATTCCTTGTCATCATTTATCTTTGCCAGGTGATTAGTGGCTATGACATGGGGTGGTTGAACCTTTGCTTTAATCTGTTTAAATCGTGATGTGGTTGCAAAACAAGAAGGATGCCATTGACTGGGTATTAAAATAGAGCGAACTGCGAACTTTTTTCTCCTGTCAAAGAGTTCATGTTCAAAGGTTATGTATAGATAAATCTTTGCTTAATTAGGCCTTATTTTCACTTATACTTATGGCATTTTCTAAAAAAATATGCAATTCCCCAAGCAACACATTTTTGTGACCAACAATTTTAGCGTAATATTTAAAGTACTAACCAACATTTAAAGACCATATTTTGAAAATTTGTAAAAGACTTAATATGCTTTTTGTAAGGTCAGTAACTGTCTTAAAGTAAATTGTTGCAATTTTGTATGAATGAGTCGTATAAAAAGGTAGAAATTAAGTTCATCATACAAATGCTGCTTACAATTTTCGCACTATACTAAGGAAATATATCATGAGAGACATGTCATTGTTTACGATGGTGTTTATGATACAAAATCTAAAGCTCTAATTAAGGTGTTTAATTTCCGCGTTGATTTTATAGCGAATTAAAAATGCATAGGTATCATATGAGAGATATATGGATATGATATGTTGCATGATATATTAAAAATGATACAAAATCTAAAAGTCCTACGAAAATCAGTTTGTGTACTGTATTTATAGCATGCTAGGAGAAGATATCATAAAAATGGAAAAAGACTGATATGATCTTATGATATATACATAATTGTGATCATCTAATTATAGCTGAGGATGAATAAATATGTATAGAGAAATTTATGATTTCATGATACAATCGAATAATATACACAACCAAAAATAGGGTATTGTTTTCATACAAATGTATGTATAACATTGAGAGAATATATCCTGAAATATGGATAAGTACATGTAGATATTATGTCATGACAGATAAGTATGCCACAACTTATCTACGGAGAAAATATATCACGATAGATTCTATCATTTAAATAATGACTATAAATGGAAAAACTTAAAACTGATTTCATATAGTATACATTGCCATAATGTTTATCAGTGCTACGCCTTTAAAATGAATGAGGACTTTACCATCAAGACGTTGTCATAGTAAAATCTGAAAATCCCTCTGGGGGTAACCCTTTTCTGTCCAAACAAGGATAATTGATAATCACACCATACGAAAACACTCTTGCAACTAATAGCACATGGGATATCGTCCCATTTGCGGATTAATTCCAACCCAATCCAAAAATGGTCAGTTGACCGATGTGCGATTAAGAAACGCTGGTCCGTTAAGAATCCCCAAAAGTACCCTTCTCCAAATAATTATTTTACGCATAACTAAGTAGCAACTTATCTTTCTTAGTCCAGTTCAATATACGCACCACCCACTCAGCAGCACCATTGAACCCAAAATTGTCCCATTCATAGTTATAGTGAAGATTTACAAAATGCCATGGCCTTGGTATGCCATACTCAGACACTCTCGAAGACGTATACTGCTCTATGCGTAAGTGATGATTCTGATTGGGAAAACAATAATGCTAATCATTGGTGTATGCTATACTGTTGGCGTCCTTTAAAATCCTTTCTCTCCACTTCAGACTGGCAAACTGGCAATCATTAATTTTCCATAATATTCCAATGAGAATTATCTATTAAGAAGGATTTAACAGGCAGCCAACATGCCCATGCCCAAGATGACCCTCATCCAAGAGCGAGTAACAAATCCTATGAACATCCCCGCTCGTTCCTCATGCGTTTGTTTAATTTCTCGTACCGAAGAAAAGAACAAGATGAAGATTTTTCGGACTATATAACAACCACGGAGTCGGGGCAATAAAGGATACTCCGACTCCATCCTATCCTGGCAAGTGTTTTCTAAGCTTTGCGAAGAATTTTGTTTCTCAAGCAACATACATTCGCACACATTCGGGAGTGCTAATACCCTTAAATATACAGAGATACTCCAGTAGAAAATACCATCGGCATCTGGATTCCTGGAGGAACAGCATCAGCTAGCACCGAAGGAACGCAGAGCTTAAACAAGTTAAGAAAATCTCAAGTGTGGAATTAAGTCCAGTTTTTGGTTCACCTGGTGGACCTTATAAATAATAACAAGATACACGCATGCACACACACACAGAGAGAGAAACAGTCCAGAGACTGAAGGAGGATTTGCTTCTATCAAAAGGGTTAGATTGAGGGGGATGAAAGATGGAAAATATGGGTATCTGGGAGAAGGGACACAAGCTTATAGAGAAATAACTTCTTTGACCGGCAGTGATGAAGAGATGGATAGTTTCTTGGTATAGTGTTCCTCTGATGGAAGTGGAGATGGAAATCCGCAAGGAACACGATGATTAAAATAGTGTGGTTTTAAATTACTATATACACAGCATATATACCTACCATGTGTATCTAGGCTACTTAAGGCGTTAGGTTTTGTTCCTTCTTCTTCGAAGGAAGTGACCCTTATCAATGAAAATCTGAGTTTTTCGAGGATTGCCTCAGAGATTCTCTGGGGATATTTCGTCACTCATATTCTAAGCCTTTGGGTTGTGATGCGGGGATTATGCAAGAAAATAATTACGAAGTATAAAATATTTAGGAGTGGTCTAGGTTTTGTGTAGGTAGGCACCACTCTGAAGAGATTGGTGGAATTCTACACTTGAGAAGTTTACACAAACAATTTTGGATAATTTGCATGTGCCCGGGATGACCTGTGATTGAAAAAGTGGTCTTGAATGGATGATGATTGCTCTGGGAGTATAAAAGCAATTATCAACATTTGGTTTTAAGTCGTACAATTTAATTTTAAGTCGGGCAACAATATTTCTAAAAACACACTAAGATACAAGAAGATTCACCATTTGTACAAACAGTGTCACTGTGTCATTTTCAAAATGAGACCGCAGAGAAATCCACGAGTATCTACCCCAAAATGGCTATATAAATTTTATACATAACATTCATAGTATGATATGACAGATTTTTATATATCTGCGATTTTTTCATCGATAGAAGTATGTTTACACTTTGCCCACTAAACCGGTTGGCAACTTGGGTTACAGACCATCAGTTATGGACTCATCGGTGACTTGACTCCACACACGAGGCAGCTCATCAGTCATCCTTATCACCAATCAAAATCTCTAGTTCGTTCAGAGTCGTCATGCTTTTCAACCTCCCCCACCAGGAACAAATTGGTGTGTTGTTCGCTCATCTTTGACAAACTAGAAACTGAAATCAATAGGCAACCCGACATGCAAATCAGCAAACGACTGGTTACAAACAGATTTTTGCGAATCGCAAACGAGTTTTCAACCAGTAGCGTCGTGTGCGTCGTCCCATTTGATTACACAGGGTATGACTCAAAGCAAACTAGTTGCCAATTCGCATCGCTGATAAGTTTTTTTTTCAGTTGCCCCGTGCGCATTCGACCTTAATCCTATGGATACGTAGGTACGGACATTGTATACTGATGCTATCCTATCGTAATATATATCACGTTGTAATGCAAATTTCTTAGAGTTACTATTAATTTCAGAAATTCCTTGTCTGATTTATTTATCAAACATTAAGACCGATTGTGTCTTATAATACATACCACACACAACAAAACCACTTAACCTCAACCAAATGTACAACAATCCAAATCTCCCTTTAATTCGAACAGTTGACATCCTCATTCATTGCTCATTATATGTGCAACCTAAATCTGTTTATGAAAATACAGATAGAGTAAAAACCAAACCAAAGACTTTAGGTTTCTCTGAATCTAATGTATAGATAACAAATATATATGTAGTTCATAAATGCTCCCTCTGCTCCACTACACTAATTTCCACATTTAAGATTATAACCAAAATGTTAATCTTCTTCTGCTTTTGCCCCGCACTACAATTCAGACACGATACACATTTATACAAGACTGTATACCGAAAATGTCTGATCCTTCCCATACAGTTATTAATTGTTCTAAGTCGCATGAGATACACTTTCCATATAGACAATAGACATGTCTATATGCACATAGTATATATTTGAAATAATATCATCTGTAATCCCTTTAACAAGAAGACATCGAAATCGAAAAAGACTTTTCGGATCTGTAGCCTCAATTTTGGTATCTCTCTCCTGCTATGTGTTGTGAGAGTCTCATTCCCCTAATTAAAATAGGATAAGCCAGTTTGGAGGAATCTGGAAGATTTGCCACATCCACAATGGTGGTTTGGTTTCGGTTTAGTTTCTCTGGTTGCGAATTTATGTTTTCAGTGTTGTTATATGCTTCTTGAGAAAGTTGTTTCGTATATGATGGGTGAGAGTGGGTATATCTGCAGGAGACTTGAAAGGTCATGTGTATGGCCAGTAGAGAGCCGCAGCCAACTGTGTAGTAGTTCCTATTTGGTCAAATTTATTTTGGCTTTCAAAAGAAGAGGAAATAGGATATATAATGGGCAGCTTGAGGCGAGACTGTAGAGGGGGTATTCATGCAACTTTTTGGTTCATTGCAAGCATCTTTCTGTATATGGGTTAGTGTCGTATTTATTGAACTTGACCCATTTTCATATATTTTTCAACCTTCATTTTATTAATAACTTCCAAGGGAAAAAGATTACAAACTTAAATCTTAGATGCAAGAAAAAAAAAATCAATTTTAAATCAAACACTCTTTATCATGTGGGAGCATTAATTGACATGTTCTGTCAGTGCCACACGCACACATGATGTCTGGGTGATATTCAATTTAAAGAGATTAACTGCTAATTTGTCTTCCACATCCATCCTATATCCATAGACGAACCCACGCAAAAGATACTATCCGGCACGGACTAATCCACCACAAACACAACATATACTACTCTTTTGCTCTATCATCATCTCATAAGAGATAGCGTGTGAGTTTTTGTAAATTCTTCCTTGTTCTTGTTTCTCCTTTAAATACAAGGCAGTATGTAGTTGCTATCGGTCCCCTCCTGTCGTAGAATCGGGTGGCTTAGCCTCTTTCTATGGCAGATTTTAGCTGTCCAGCTGGTAATTGTAACGAAAATGAATTCGTATGGGAGAACTAAGAAATCCGAAATGTGTATTGTGATACCCTATCATGCGATATTTGTCTGATATCATCATATCATTCGAGTTAATATATAGAGGGACACAAATTAAAATTGTGGATTACAATATGTATCGCAATATAGTTTCAGGATATAATGGGACTGTTGTGTATAGGTAGATACTATTTTAATGACTTTACAACATGTCGTGATATATTTATCACGCTAGCTAGTTATCTCTTAGCTATTTCACTGAATAGCAGATCTCGCAGAAAAACAGCAAGGTTAGTGAGAGTGATATATAATCAATACAAGAACATCGAACAGTTTTAGGACTATCGCGATATAATTAAATAACATTTTGTTGAATACTAAATGTGGATCTTTTTTCTATCATACCAGCTATGTGGGTAAACAACTGGTAACCGCAGCTAACCGGAAACAATTGGAAATAGGGAAGACTTATAAACACGAATTAGTAGGTACATATCTGTATCTGTCATGTCATGATATATTTATACCATGCTATCACTTTTACAATTTCGACATATATGTATACTGTACGCACTCTTCAAGTAAGTATTGTTACAGCAAATAAGTAAAACCTCAATAAAATCGGTATATAAATGTAGATACATGTGTTGTATCGTGACATATTTTTACAGTTATGATATTTTTTCACTTTATAAAGCTACTTTTGGGTAAAAAAAAATTGCAATCATTAAATAGACATGGCATCAACTTATATCATGCGATTATCTTAAATGCAGCATCAGAGATGTCTGCTGCTATACGGATATGATAACATTTCTTGAACTTGAAAATGTTGTATTATTTAAAAGAATACAGTTGATTTTTGAAAGCACTTTTGTAGAAAGTTCATATGATTGCTTCACAATTTGTGTATCGCGATATATTTAAATTTACCTAAACATTTCTAATTTCTATAGCTATGGAGTCGAGCAAAAGTTGTAGCCAATTAAATGGGCGCTTTCAAGAAAAGGAAACTCAGCATCAGGGATTGTCCACAAACCTAAGTGTTTTTCGTGACATTTTCTTCTATCATGTAATTTTTGTTTACGATATCATCTTAGATGCTCACAATAAAATAGAGCTGATTTTGTAAAACAGACTCAAAAGACTACCTATAGTGATACACTTTTTGCAATGTCACAACAAAATTTCTATACAGACCGCACATTTTTTTCATGCTAATTTTTTTTCCAATCCTCTATGTTCCAAATTATGCATTGCACACCCTATATCGGATAGGGAGAATAAAATGTTGAATATACAAAAAAAAAAAACGATTTCCAGGATTAACCGACACGAAAGCATGAGATTTAAGAGCTTTCAACAGTGGTAAGCTTAAAAAAACACAAGTAGCTATAGCTATACCTACTTATACAATTATATGAGCCACACAGTCCAATCAAATTTGGTGACGTCGTAGTCGTCATAGTCGTGATGGACTTTGTGCTACACTGTCCCCAAGTATCTATAGTTATCGTTTGGCAAAGAAATGAAATTGGATATTCGAAGGCATGACAATGAAAGGAAACCGCAATTCACACAACTCAGCTGTAGAGCTGGCAAGACCAAGACCAGATCAGACCAGGCCAACAGTTTCCATCAGTGGGTGGTAGTTGCTGACTAGGGTATAGGGGAGGCTTTCAGCGGATTATTATTATAGACTCAGGAGGATTAAAAAATCTCCTCCGCACTCAGTATATAGTCCGGCCTTTGATGGTATTATGCAGCGTTATGAGATATCTGTTTTAATATTCACTTTCTGTCTTTATATTGGTAGGTGCTCTGCATAAAAAACCAACAACAGCCAACTCATGATAATTCGCCGACTTGACTGCGAGAAAGGCATTACTGATTAGTTTACTAATCCATATGTCGAGGCAAAAAGGGTTTCAGTTGCAGGATTTCCTTTCAATTGAGAAAAATCGATTGCGATTGACTAAAGCACCTATACCCACCCACTCGGAGTTTGCGAGCAACAAATGCTAAAACACTCCAAGTAACAACAAGTGTCTGGTGCGAGGGGAGGGCATCTAGATGGAATTCAACCCCCCCATAGACAGAGACACATCGGCAACGACACTGAAGCTCTCGGAAGAACATTAAGCGGTAACGATTTGAAAACAAGACGCTAGCATAGTACAAATATGATACACAGATACAGTATCTCAGAGTATCAATTCAGCTAGATTATCTACATGCATTGAAAACGGTGTGGTTCAGTATACGAAGTGCTAAAGTGCTGGGTTATAGTATATGGTAGTTGGTTATATTCGACTACTGTTTGTTTGCTGTTGGCTTTCGTTGCCATTAATGACGCACGTGTATTGTATGGACGATTATACGGAACGGAAGAGGAATTATTAAGGATTAATTTTGGGAAAGGGATGTCATTTAGAAGGCATACAGCAGACATAACTGGGATAATTCTGTTTTGTATTTTATGCTTCGATGATTTACAGAAATACACTGCGACCCAAAGAATAATAAACAGTTTCAATTAAATTTTGTTGTGAAAGATGTACATTTTTATTATGTTCATCGACATAATAGAGCCATCTATTGAGGTGAGTAAAAAGTGGTAAAACAAAGATGGCTTTTGATGGTGAAACAAAAATATAAACACGACAAAATGTTTCTTCAAATTCAAAATTATATCACAAGCAGTGATATCAATATCAAAGTCAATGCATACTTGCTTTGACATGATGGCTGCAAGATATTATGGCTCTACCATAATTGTATCTACATTTTTATAAAACTAGCAGTCTTTAAGTTTATGCAGACCGAAAATCAAAACATTATGTAACACCACAGTACCTAAGTAATTGACTAAAGCATTTATAGATGGGTAAGGGACATCTTCTTTTCCCGACGGGCCATTTAATGGGTCAGTATTGACCTGAGTCTGGCACGGAGTACCACAAACCAAACGTAACATAACCTTACCTCGCATAGAATCCTTGTTGACAAATTTGATTTTCATTAGGTAAGTACTGCCAGATCGAGAACGATAGTTAACATAAAACTTCGTTCGGACCGATAGTAGCAATAGCGATCTGGGGCAAAATCGCCGCATCCGTGAACGAGCTATACGTTCACGGAGTCAATCGATTTTACACTCGAAACAAAAACAAATTCCGGCACGTATTGCTCGTTTGCGGATGAGACGATTCGGCCCATGGTTCTCGATATGCCTCACCTTCAATTTCAGTTCATGCTTTGGTCGAAAATATTCGGCAACTAACGTATTCTATTATAGAACTAGATACGATCAATATATAAGATGCTGGAAAGTAAGACTTCTCTTTTACAGAAAACAAAGGCTACTGAACGGACCGTCTTACAAAAGGCTTTTAGATTTTCTTTCATCATATAAGCTTACCATTTAAACTAAACTTAACTTCAGTGACTTTTTAAATGCTTACTCACTGATCACTGCCCTCGATCACTAAGCGTCCTCGATATTTAGTGCCTTGTTTTGATGGATATTCACTACTTATCTTCAACTGGCATTACACTCAAAACAATTTAGAATCTAGACGAATACTAGGTATGCAGTTTGAACCAAGAAATATTCGAAAAACTTATGAAAATCAAGTCGAAAAACACTCATATGGAGGCTGAAGGCTTTACCCCATATGAATAACCTAATGCCAAAAAATGTCGACAAAAAAAAACGTTTGCCTTCAATTCTGACTTGATCACTGAACGCTCTCATTTTTAAGCCCACAGTTTTACAAATGCTTGCAGATTTCAAGCTGATTGCTCCTTGATTTGGAAAAGTTGACTTCATATCGTTTGATTGAGCTTTTGTCTATTTTACTTACTCTTGAGCTCAACGAATTTAATTTATTGTTGACTATAATTCTAGAAATTTGGCAAAATATGATTAAAATTCATAAATTTACATGGCATCTGGAAACGGAGTAAAATGTCTGTTCAAATTTGGAAACAATAATTAGAATAAAAAAAAAATATTCGGACACTATTACGCTTATTCTCTGTGAAACTGTCAAGTACAACTGTCAAGCATAAAAACAAAACACACACAAAATTTCAACAACACTGATATCTCTCTCATATGGCTAGAAAGCAACGACCTCCACTGTGCGCTGGCTGTATTATATCGTTTCGTTTCTGACGCTGCTGCTTATAAGCGTATCAAAGTGGGGTGGTGGTTGGTTTAAGGATTAACGAACACAAACATTCGAGGGGATTAATGGATCTACGTATTGGAAAATATTGTCGGGGATTATAAATGTATCTACCGGCACATACATTCGTGCACTAACATTGTAGAGCGAGTCGTCATTATTGCATAAGATATATATGCACTAACACATTCATAGCCACAACACATCAGCACTCAGCAGCATGTGATTGCGGAAATCTCTTTGGAGGTTTATTCAGACTGATAATCTTCCAATAAACCCATCCTCGGTCTTTGGGGTTCACCTCACTCCCGCACAGTGCCACCACAGATAGTCATAGTACCCAAGTACCTATAGAGACGACAAAAGCTCAGCGCAGATAGATATATCTACGCCACATATACCTATACACATGCAGGAACCTATACTTTTGGAATTCTAAAATAGAGAAGCAGCACTGCCGAGATAATCCCTCGATCAATAATATGCGAAATAATATTTATATCTATATAGGTACGGGCGCATGCATGACGGGATGGTGTATAACTGTGTTTTGTATCTACATACAGACAAGGTTGTATTCTAATCCCGAAGAGGGTATTAAGATTATGAGAATTGCACTCTAGCACACAGGCGGCCTTAAGACCCAAGAAGACGCCAACTGATTTCGTGTCGTTTGCATGGAATGTAGTGTATCCATCTATTGCATTAGCGATGTGCAAAAATGTGCTTGGTTTAACAGAGATTACCACAATCACGCAATCGTTTTCGTATCACATTTTTTCGATATAGATTTACACACCAAATCAAATGGATACATGTTGTGGCGACTGGCGACTTGGCGAGTGCAACAAGCGGAAAACCCTCCCGCGCACCTAAATAGTAGATTAATCCACGCGGAATAGGGTTAGGATATAAATGGGGAGATACGACTAGTATATGCCAGCACACACGAGTACCCGATACGGTTGACCGCAAGAACAGTTTACGCTTAATTAGACGTGTTTGGCTTGAGGTAGGTATGAGCTGCGACACTTGGGTAAACCTGTGTCAGAATTCAGAAAGTCAAGATTAGGTTTCACGATTAAGATGCTGTTGGTATACGGTTTGCAAGGCATTGTCGTTGATCGTTTGGAATTTCGCGGTCAATAGTGCTGCACGCTTTATTAACTTTGAAATGTATCTCTATCTCTGGTATAAGTACATAATACACAGTCGTAAGCATCCCCTATCCATTTTTTGGTCTAATAGAAATCCACTCAGCTAAAGAGGGTTGTAAATTGAAAATTCGAGTTTGTCCACCCCACGTTGTGTGACAAACAGGGCATGCTACAATGGAATGAGATCGAGAGAATCCTCTTCCGGATAAATCCGTTATCCCTGGCACAGGAACCCATGGCCTGATGAGATTAAAGTAAATCCAGATAAAGGGTGGGCATGGTGGGATTGCGTTGGGATACAGATTTGGTTTCTTGTTTTATTTTTTGTTGGTCCTCTCAGGAGGGTTGTTGTTTTTGTTATTGCTATGAGATTTTATGCTCGTTTGTGCGCCCCCAGAGTGCTTGTTGATGTCACGTTTACAGAAAGTTGTTCGTTCGTCCTTGCTGCTGTCGATATTTGTGTGGGTTGGATAAATCGCATGTGTGGGTTAGTTGTGGATTTTATTCACAGGGAGAAAGTAGAAGTTGTAAACACTTTGAACGTGTTGCTGTGATGGTTATGTGAGAGTAGCATACTTGTGGAGTTAAAGGATATTTAAAAAAAAAATACATTGGGGTAGTACATGTTAGACTAGCACTAGATTGATAAGATTGATAACAATTAACAAGGCTCTGGGACATTACAAATTACACCGATTAATCAAGCATACTGCGTGTATGGATGGCTATCTAGTATCAGGTGATCTCTTACGAACATTTCTGACTGATCTGAAAATCAGAGCGGCCCAAAACCTTTAAATCTGACTATTGCCCTTTATTCACATTGTTTTTATCGAGAATTGACAGTAGGTTTGTTTTATTGAGCGTCTGTCTCAGAAAAACAAAGTAAAATAGGAAAATCTTTATATAGGTAAGGTATGTATAACTGTAAGAATTTCCTGTGTTACCTCAAAGCGCGAAAACTACTGGACAGATTTTAATGAAACTTCTCTTGAAATGTTTCTTAAGACTGCGAGATGGTTTTAGGCTATGTCGTTCATAGCCACGTCCTTTGGAAAAGCTTTTAGTACCAAGCAAAATGTATTTCTTTTCTGACTTCACTGCCTATTTCAAATATACTTCAGGGTTGTTCTTGATAGTGATTCTGCTTTGTGATGCTGGGTGTGCTGTGCATGGAGCTTGCGTGATGACCTGCAAGATGAAATAACACAACTTGAAGTGTGGCAGTGTGAATATAAATTTAGTGCGTTTCCCCAGGTATTGAAACTTTAAAGGCTTCTCAATTTGGTGACTGTCTCTTACAAAAAGACTGGAAAGAGAAGCATGCGATGTGCATATTAAGCCAATGCAATTAATGGCAGCAATGTTCGTCTGATATTATACAGTGGAACTTCCATAAGTCGAACTCTCAAAATGAAAGAAAATAAATTCGAGTTATAGAAACTTCGAGTTATGGAGGTTAAAAGTTGAAAAGTTGAAAACGCAGAATTCTCAATAAAACTTCGAGTAATAGAGAAATTCGAGTTATGGAAGTGTGACTTTAATCGGTTTAGTTACTATGATAAAGTGAATAAGTTGCGGGCACTGCTATTGATCAATAAATCCATTTGTAGTCAATTTAATGAGATTTTTTGTGCGAAATTCGGCTGACTCGTCGTCGACCAAAATTGTACTTTATTCAATGTGCACTTTCTGTCAATGGACAGCACACCCTTTTGAGTGTTTTGTTCAAATTGGTAATGCACCTTCTCTATACAATTTTCCAAATTTATTTGGTACTATCTTACTACCTTTTAGAGCAGCATAACCAACACTGGCCCTTGTTGTTTACAAAAAGTGAAAACAAAACAAAAAGAGAGAACAGAAAAAAACATCGGAAAGATTCTCCCTCACCTCACAATGTAAACACTACAGTAGAATTTTTTTCTCTATCCCTCTCATCAAATGCTTAAGCAAGGATTTGTACACACGCTTTATTGTGTGTGTTTTCGTTGTGTATATATAAGTTAATGCACCGCACATTAACCCCACCGCTTAATCAACACCAACACCACATCCGCACCCGAATCATCATTTTCATAATTTCACAATGCACCGAACATTAACCCCACAGCGCAACCAACACCACATCCGCACCCGAATCAACACTTTTGTTTAATCGACCTAGTTTATCCGCACCCGAATCAGCATTTGTTTAATTAATTATTTGACCTAGTTTAAGTTCATAATGTTTAATTCAATTTTAAGGAATAAAAATAAAGTCAGTTGCATTCTAGCAGCGGAACAAATTGGTTCTTTTATTTATACTCACAACAGGACATACACAACCAGCAAAAGGATATTCGCTACACGTGCTTCTGCCATTGACTTGTTCTATGTTCAGCTCAGCTGTTTCCGAGTTCAATTGAGTTGAGTGAAATATAAATTCAATTGAGAATCAGCCGGCAAAAGCGTAAGGACTCAGCAAGGTGTATAAATACCAACAAAAAGGAATATAAGAGCAGACAAAAAAAAAAAAACTCATACAAGTGGTATAAATCTATACGGGGGGGCCAATAAAAGATTTAAACAGACGGATACACCTAGTCGTTGCCACATACACATGGAACACTGAGCTGCATAGGGATAACGCTGTGAAAAGGATTAGATGGAATTGAATTTTGTTTGATGGATTTCAATCTATGCGCTTGGTGTGGACTCTAAAGGATAATGATCTACTGTATACCCACAGTAATGATATCAAATTTCCATCTCATCTTCTATACAAAACTGTTGCAATTTTCAAACACACGGAAGACGAAAGGGATATTCTGCATAAGGGATAACTTATTTGGAGTTTGTTCCTTTTTTTGATTGTCTACTTCTATGAAGTTCAAAAGCGAATAATCCCTTTAAATGGATTTGCCATAATAAGTATAGGTACATACTACACAGCTATGAGACATTATCATCGGCGTAAGATAATTGCTTTGGTTGTATTTGTATGTATGTATGCGCATATGTTGGGATAAAGGATAAGTGAATTCGATTTCGAGTACTTTTTCGAGCGTTGAACCCTCCGACAGGGATTACCGCATAATGACATAACAAGAATGAGCTCTTGTTCTATAATTCCTATGGATTAACGAGCGCCACATCCGATCTCTATTTCAATTTTGATTGACTACAAGAGTGCACATAGACAGGATAAGCGTTCCTTATGTGTGCGCTGCGAATGCATGTGAGATGTGAGCTTATCTGTCTGCTAAAACAATGAAAATGGAAAATTATAATTTAACAGAAAGGCCGCTACGGCTACACTACCGATGATGATAAAATGCACGCACTGCTTTATACCGCATATGCAGTTGAGAGTAGATATCCTCTAGGCCTATGATGACGTGTTGATATCCCATTTCGACATCATATTGTGGATTTCGCTTTCGCACCAAGTTTGTGGTTGAAATTCGGAGTTTTTTTTTGTGGTAAATCCATTTGGCGAGGTTTCTCTCTACCTATATCTATACTATACTACGTACGAGTACGAGTAGATAGTTATTCCTTGCCTCCCGCACTCTTCGGTTCAACACAAATCCCCTACGCTTAATCCGGTGCGTTATGGTACGCTCTCATATACCCCTTCCGCCGATGAACGGTCCGAATTGTCGTTTCGCATCGATTTTGGGATTAAATTTGAACTTTATTTCATTTATTCATTATTACGGGCAGATTATTATTGTGATCATTATGATGGCAGGATTCGCTCATTCTTATCCCTTTGCTGCCGCCGCTCTAATCAGCTAAAGCGAGAGGAGTAATTTCAATGGATAGAATATAACAGCATGACGCATATTCAGATACACGCGTATATGAATGTGAGGTATAGGGGGATAAATGAATTATTATCATATTAAATCTGTCTCTCTGATCTGAAATCCTTTTTATTCCTGTGAAGGATAAATGCTCTGTGTATAGTCGTATTTTTATGTGTTTGTCTATATTTACTATTTTGTGCTTGTTTTTCTTTTCTTGTTGGTGGGTTGTGATGGTAGTTTGGTCGCTTGGTTAGGACTGTCCCACTTAAATTGACTGTGTAAACAGGTTTTGATTGAAAGGGTTGTACCTATATGGTGGTTGGTATAGAACGTGGTAGTACTTCAATCGGGGATGAATCAAATTATGATTTTCGTTTTTAATCCATTTAAGACTTAAGTGCGTTTGGCTGTGTCTGTGTGTGTGGCCTGCTTGATTAATTACGTTAAGATGATGAGCAGGGGGGTGAGTCTATTTATGAATAGATTAGCACAAGGATACTTATGCACTGGGAAATTGATTAACCAAATGAACTTATCGTATGGGCGATAAAGGAATTTAATTGAATTGAATAGACAGACCTGTTGGGGCCTTCCATATATGAAACCAGCAGGTAATCGTCTAAGCATTATCTAAGACTGACATTTCCCCTTAGCATCGATTGTCAATTATAAAGTCCGGATAGAGGTTTCGATGTCGAATTTCAAATAAGATACATACTTAAGCTTTAGGAAATTATATTTAGATGGAAATCCGAGAAAACCACACGAAGGTCTGTGATAACCCGCTAAACTGAGTAGAATTCGTTTGTCCAGAACGCTTATCAACAGGACGCTCCAGACAGAGTTGTCCAGGAATTGTATGGTCTTTAGAGAAGCAAAAAGCCTGAAATGCTTATTTGCATGTGAACAACGGTCCAAGCATGGTCTTCGCAACAAAAGTGCTGTTTTAATTACAGATCGAAACTATTAGTGGTAGACCACTAATCAGCACGAACTATTCTGCGAGGCTACGGAGAGTCTTGTTGGTAAAATCGAGAGTGCGCTCCATGGCATTTATGACACACTAGACATTTTTGTTGACACCTAAGGTAAAAGTTTTTAAATTACGCCACCAACAAGTTGAACCCTTAGTGGTGCAGATCTCTGTATAAAGCCAGTAAAGGGTTGTCGCTGATAAGTGATGATAGGTTTGTCTACAAGGTGGTAAGCGTGATCAGCACTTCTGATCTCTCCTATCTGACTTGTTATACATATAACCAAGCGGTGCTGAGACGTATCTTTGCAGTTTCTAAAAGGAAGTCTTATGTATATCTCGGGATCATCATGAAGAACAACCTACTTTGGGCTAAGCATTTTAAGATCCAGACATCTTAAGTGCTGGGCAGCTTTCTGTCAGTGTATAATTATTTACTTTGGCAAAACAAAGGATGTGTCACCGGAAAGGGTCTCACGCGGAGGTATACAATATTAGGCTTCATTGGTATGATTATGGTATCCATCCTATGATACAGTCCGAGAAAAATGTGGACTAAGTACATATTTTTGTCGAAACTAGGTATGTACCTTCCAAGCTACACTTAAGGCCATGATTTCTGTAATTCCTTTTGGCGTAATCAACGGCATCAACCGCACCACTTTATAATAAGGTGCGTATTCAAAAGTCGGTGAAAAACTAAACCCTTTACATACACACTATCTAAATATTGCATGCCATTGACTAGACATCACTGCTTTCGAACGATAACAAACGTTTAAGTACTTTTGTACTACAACAACCGGCATTCGTGAATAGGGCAACAGGACGAACTACCACAGCCACGACGCCAAGTGCTTCTTCTATATGAAGAGTTCGTACTTTGAATAGAATTTCCACACGCCAAAGCACTACGAAAATTGTACTAGCTTTGTGAGTGTGTTATATTCTCTTTGTATAGGTACACCAAACTCTCAGCAACAGGTGGGTAATTGTCGGTAGTTCCCACTTCAGGGTAGCAAAATGATTTACCAACATAAACTCTACTGAAACCCACAATTTGTTGACAGAAAAGGCTGAGAAGGGTGGGTTTCACTAGGAATACTTTGTGTATCTACATATTGTATACCAATGACGTTAAATAAGTGCTATACCGGCGGCAGTTTTTATTAAGAGTTTCCCCCCAAACGTACGTTTGTGCGTAGCTTATCAAGCTCATCAGAGGATACATGTGAGTATTATACCTACACCTATACTATGAACTCTTTCAAAACTTGTAGAATCTATTAGGTAAATAAATGAAGCAGGATATTTTAAATAGGCTTTGACTTTCTCCGCCGAATTTGCGTATTTAATTCAGTAGTAAATGCTTTTGGGATTTTTTTTTTAGAATTTGTAGTCAAAGTTGGACAATTCCATCAAGATGCTACAAAGTGAGTGTGGGAGTGATCCTGGATAAGAAACTTTTTTGGGCAAATCATGTCAAATTAAAGACGCCAAAGGCGCTCTCAGTTTTCTGGCACTGTAAAGGTGCTTTCGGTAAGACGAGGGGTTTTTCTCCTAAAAAGGTCATTTGGATCTATACGTCTATGATAAGGCCTTTTCTATATGTATCGGTTGTTTGGTGGAGAGGGCTTTCGTGAAGGTATAATGTAACGGCCTTCTGCACAAACCTCCAAAGAACTTTCTGTCTTGGCTGCATGGGCACGGGTGCTTTTCCGAGTACGCCGGGCGCTGCTCGAGATGCTCTGCTTAATTTACCTCCCCTTGATACCTTTGTCATGAGTTTCTACTATCAAAGCAATCTATCGTCTCAGGCAAGATGGTTTTTTGTATAATCCAAATTGAAGTTTCGATGACCTTGCGCGACACTTATCCTACGAACCTAAGTTCCATGGATATGCCGTCTGATGCAATGGCACCGAAACTTTGGCTGTTGTGAACATTTCGAGTCAACTTTCCTTGCGTTCAGGACTGCCTTCAGCTAGAGTCTGAGCCTGGTTTGTGTTGTAATCGAATTTTAGCAGATAGGTCGTAAACTAGTCAAGGGTTCGGTGGAAATCGACAACATTAGACTTTACCATACTAATTATTAGGAATATGTGGCGGGGTCGAAGTACGTATGTCTGTAGCGACAGTCCGGCTCCACTTAAGGCCTTTCTTAACATTGTCACACGTTCTAAAATAGTTCGGGACTGCAGGAACTCGTTGAACTCGGTCGCAAGGCTGAACTTTTTGACTCTTGACTGGGTCCCAGGTCACACTGGGATTGCTGGAAATCAAATATCCGATGAGATTGTTCAGCAAGGCTCATAGGATAATTTCTCTCGAGAGGAGCGTTTCCTAACCCGACAAAAAAAAAATACACAAGCCAACTATCAAATCCTGAATAACACTCCAATTGCCAAAAAAAAAAAAAAAAAACAATTCCATTTAAAATAACATTTAAAACAATTGTCTCCCTCTCTATCTGTCATTCCATACGTCACGGTCACATACCAACTGTGTGTGTCTGTCAATTTGGGAATCTGCAAAAGCACACATCCAATAACCCTCAGTGCAAAATCGCATGGGTGAAGAGTTTTGTATTGAAATCCAACGGATTAAGGATTTGCCGCATTCACCCTACTCTCGTCGGGATCCGAGAGCCAGACACACACAGAATAAGGTGGCATAACAGTAGATATAGTTTGTCTCCAACGTTGATGGCGCGGCGCTGGCTGCTTTTATCGCATCCTCAAACCCACCCAACCGACGACGTGTCGTCACGGTCGCACACTTTCCAGAATATACCTACCCAGAGAGACAGAGCACAGTGTGCATGGATTCGAATGTGGATTTCGTAACACACGTTGACATACATTCAATGGTTGCATTTGTTTGTAGATTAAGCTTATGGCAGAAGGATTGCTGCTGCACTATACTTGCCAAGCACTCTGATGCCCCATTCCTAGACTGTATTGAATCTGAATCCGACAAATGTGTATATGAAAAGTTTGTCCTCTACAAACTCACGCTGGCGAACAAAAAAAAAAAAAAGAAACACCCCAACAGCCCACCTCATTCTGTGCGACATACCTACTATAGCCCGCATACGATCTCATACACCTACTTCTCGGCTTAATCGCCACCCAATTCGAAGCCGTTAGCCAGGCTACACGTTATGATTTTGAATCGGGGAGGCCCAGAACTCTCACGCCACATCGGGGTGTATTTTTTTGTTCTTCGTGTCTCGTTCCCCCGTCCTGTATTTGTCCCTGTATTGAATGGCTGAAGGATATGTTTGCATTCGCATGTAATAGGTCTCAACTAATCTGGGATAGATGTATCTGCGAAGGACTGTAGTGTGTAGCTGTGCTCAAAATATACAAATGCAAATGCAGTCTCTACCTCCCCAATGATATTTTGAAGGTTAGAAGCGATTTTCGAAAATTAACACAAGAGACACATGAATGGGTGCCGATTTGAATTTGAGGGAGGTTTGGTGAAACGGTTTTTTGGTATCCACGCCGGCTGGTGGTGCGATGGAGTGAGTGAGAGGGAGATGGAGCCTTAAGCGTTAAGCGCCATACAAAACCCATATTGCGAGATGATAAAGAGACATAAGGAGCATGAGAGTTCGAGAACCCGAAGCCTGGGAGAGAGTTAAGTCATGGCCCTAGGATTTGTTCCATAATAGAGGTGATTCAGTGCTTTAGATACAGAGACAAACATACCGGGCGAGAGTGTACGTTTCGATCCGAGACCCTGGAAAGGTTTCAGGGATTTGTAGAATGCTTTGCATATAAACGTGCGTATTATAAACGGATTAAAATTCTAGGAGCATCCGAGGCACTCAAGTGGCAACTGTGTTCGATTATTACTTGAATCCGAGCTCCTATATGACTCCTTCTGATTCTGATGGGGTTAAATGCGAATAGTACGTTTTCGTTGTATGCGTATGCGTTTATCTTTTCTATAGCATATGTAACTGGTCCTTATATTTGGGAACACAGAGAAAGAGATTTTTCGTCGCAATGGAATATGGAATCCCCGATTCAATGGGGGATTTACGTTTGGATATGTGATAATGATGTGTGGTGCGAAAGGGGGCTTCTCCGATTCGAGTGCGGTGTTTGCGACGATGACGACTGTCGGTTGTAGAGGCTCAAGTTTAAGTAAGTCGCCTCTCGCCTCTACACTGGCCTCTTTCTCCTGTGTGCATGTGAGGACATGGGGGAGAGGATTTTGTTGATTGCACAACAGAGGAGAACAAATTGAGTTTTGGCACCGTCCTGGGAGCACAGAGTTTTAGCATTCAACTAGTTGCATTCGGATTTCATCGTCGTCGTCGTACTGATTGTGGCAAGTTGTTTTTGGGGGCAAGGATAACGATTTAATGCCAACTGAAGGCAAAATAGTTTGGTTTTCATTATTCAAGGAAGATATGAATGGAATTCTCTGTGTTGCGTTGAATTTCGTGAAAAGTATTTTGTGCTGGCATTTGAATTAGTTCAAAGGAAAACCGCTTTAGTACAGTTAAAGGGTTCATAAAATATTCTTTTTTAGGATGACTTTTGTGGTATATTCTAATAGAGTTGGTAGTCAACTTTACATGGCAGAGAAGCTGAATTGCGATGCGATTTACCGTCAAATGGACATCACATAACCGTATTCTACCGGCATTAATACTGTGCCCTCAGTACACAGTACAGTAACTTTTTGTAGAACCAGTTCAAAAGGAATTTTTGCATTTACTGGAAGATCTTAATTGCTTCGGGTTGATATAAGAGACCAATTATTGCGTAATAGGGATTGTGATCATTCTGTGATATCCCAATAGTCATCAGTATATTACGGAAGTATTTCTATACCAACTAAAAGAGGTTTCAGCACCCAATTGGATTACGACTCGGTACAAGTCTATATGGCTCGAATAAATGAACGACCTTTTCACTCAAACATGTTTTGAAACTTCCGCAGGGAATCCATTTTTCTAAAAATGTGGAAAAGTTTACAATCAAAAATTCAATGGAGACTCAAATGCATAAATTTTTGCGAAATTGATTTAAGAATAGGGGGCTGGAAAAAAGAAGATTTCCCAAAATATTGTAAAAGTGGCGCCCAACGTGAGAACTACTTTTCTCATGAATCATAAAGTGTAGGTTATTGTGTTCTTAGCAATATTATTTTGATTACTTAGCAATATTATTAGATTACGAAATTGGCGCCCAATATGAGTCCTGAAAATGGTTACTCTAATCTCATCAAGTAGTTGGGACACTTCAATGATTAAGAATTTAAGAATGAGGTATCGCCTTAAGGGCCTTTATCAGATTTACTGTATAAAACTGGGATAATAATTTTGATTATTCAGGTGGCCCAAAATTTAAGTATTTTCGCATATAGCACTTTGATAGTGTGAGCTACAAAGGCCCAAGGACGAGGAACAATTTCATAAACGATATTAATTTCAATATGTACAGTGAGCGTCAAAAGTGAGTAAACACCGATGCTTTAGGGTCTGGAAACAGGTCTAATCTGTAAAAAGTTTGATTACGAAATAACAACAATTAAACATACCTATTTCATGTCGACAGCAAAAAATACTTTATAAATATTTAAAAAATAAATTGTATCCAAACTCCAAAGGCTCTCTTTGACTCTCAATGTATATCCCTTTGAAGTCAATTGGATGGCGTTACTTGTATACTGTTGAAAGCTAGACAGCCTTGATGTAAACATCGAAAGTCGTCTAATCTTTTCTGTGTCCCATTGCAAAGCAACTCCTACAGTCATGTATTCCACTCAAATCGGAAAACCATAACTAATCTCGTAAAACACGAAATATGTAGGTACGTTGCTTCTGAAAAGCCTCCGACCAAACGAACTCTGATAACCCATGTCCTTGAACTCCAAACAAAATATTTCACTCTGGTGCTTTTGTCTCTCTTTTTGGAAATTTAATATCTGCCATACATATCCCCCCACACAACCCCAAAACAAAGGGAGCAAAAAGTGTTGCATTGAAACTTAACACGGATGCCTTTATCCACAGAGAACAACCCATGCTGTTGCTTGGATTAGACTATCTCTTCAGGACGGATGGATTAAATTCGGCAAAAACACAGAGCGATGACGATGACTATGGATCCAAGCCGTACGACTTCGTATATATATACAACTCAGCAGCTCCTCTCAAGCAACAAATGTAAAACCCAAATCCATCACCCTTTCCCCCTTTTTAGCAAAAAAAAAAAAAAAAAAAACACGAAATCCTATCTATGCATGGGGAAGAAGAAATCCTTTCGGCTATCCCTTCTTTCTTCTTATTCGTATATCAGAACCGAAGCCCACATTCTGTAGGAATTGAAATAAACAAACATTTTCCAGCTTTCGGATTATGGGGATTACCCATGATAAAATCGCACAGCACAAGGGGCCTGAGAACGAGTTATCCGGCTTTACTTTATTTTGACGTCATAGCATAATCTTCTTTTTGTGTAAACTTGAATGTGTGTGCGGCGGTTCTCCGCTCTGTAGCAAATCATTCTCTCTATTGAAGATATAGTCGCCAAATTGTTTGAGTACTTCTGAAACTGGAATGCTATTTGGAAACCGAAAAAAAATGTGTTGCGTAAAATTGAATCTCGAAAAAGGACTAAAGAATTTACCTCAATCGGATGTGCGAAAGGAAGTAAAGGTTACAGTGAAATGAAATCTGATTCCTTTGCATGAAAAATGATAAGTTTTATGATTTAATGGAAGATATCGAAAGGATTAGAGACGTTGACAATTTGAATTGTAAAAAGGGTATCATACAAAAGCAGTTTTTGAAAACTAGATTCGACATAATGAGTAGAGAAAGACTTGAAATTTTATACGAATACTGAGAAGGAAATATTTTTTTTCTTTATCTGAGGGTAATGTAATACAACCCATGGTATGAGGATTATCACAAAAATCGTAGTCACCAGAATGGATCCTCCGGGAAAGCTAAATGCAAGAGACATTTAAAGTTTTCGCTTTAAACTTATTAATGTGAATGAAATTATAGGAAAATAAATATTTATATATGAAATTTGGAGTAGTTGTCTGTTCTATATAATAAATTCATTACTGATCTATTGTCTTTGGATATGGCTCTCGAATTAAATAATTGGCGCCCAATGTAGGACACAAGTCAAAGTCTCTCTGATGAACCAGTATTGATGACAATAACAAAGTTGTCATCATCTCCAACAAAGACTTCTCAGTTATCTTCAACGACTTCTATAAAAGCATGCAGCACTTCCTTATTATTAACATATAGCTTTGAAAATTGAAAATGTTTGACGAAATTTGTTAAATGCTTCTCTCGGCGAACCTTTAACCCTTTAACCTACATCCCGATAACTCGCATATAGTAGAAATTGGTATTAAGAATAATGGAGAATCCACTTCAGCAGACTATGACGAAAACGACCGAACTTCCGCTGTCAGACAGGACAACCCATTCGATCTGAACAATAAGAGCCAATATTTGTGTAAACTCAAGCAAAATTAAGTGAGGATAAGAATATATGCACTCAAGATCAACATTCCTAGTAGATGAAATTGCCTGATGCCAGTCGAGCTATTTAAGCCAGCCGTAGATGATTAGCTGGAGAGCATACAAAAATGCATTTCCAAGATTTGGTCGGAAGAAAGCATGCCTGATGAATGGAACCTCAGCATTGTAAACTGATTTAACTATAGCGACATCGCCTTAATCTCCTTAACATCGCAATACACTATACTGTGTGCCGTACTGTATGAACGCCTGAAACCATTTGTCAATTAACTTTTAGGCCCGATAAGTCCACAACCGACCAAATATTCACACTACGGCAGATCCTGGAGAAAATCCAAAAGATCTACATCGATACCTACCATCTGTTTATCGATTTTTAAGCTGCATATATGATGAATTGTGCAGAATGAGAAAATACGTCAGGGCTTATGAACTTCATATGTAGGTACCCAGAGCACTGCCTTCCAACTTTCCCATGTACCGAAGGCATTTTCAATAGTTTCTTGGAGAATAGAACCCATTATAACTTAACAGGTAATACATCAAATAAAATAAAAAATTGGCGCCCAACGTGGGACTCGAAACTTATGTGCCTTAAAATGTTATCATTTTGCTGGAATATTTGAGCGTCTCCTTTGCTTAAACCTGCAATATTGTAAGCAGTTACCAATATTTTCGTTGGGTATCTTCAGCCTACGACATTTTTAAATTATTGCTACTACAGTGTTCAAAAGCTCCTATAATAGCAAAAAATTTAAACGGTTTTAATATTCGGTAATTTTTAGAAATATATACATACTTGAATACTGGATTTGTGAATGGATAAAATAATTGTAGATGAGATGAGAGTATAGATGAGTTGCATGAGCAAAGCGAGCTACCTAAGCCAAAATTAATATCATTTCGGCCTTTTATTCTATGGGTTTTAGTCTCAAGTCCTTTGTATTTCGGGCTTTTCAGAATAGGTATATGAATTTGTCTATACGGCAGTGATGGTGGTTTAAAAAAAAATCTATCCATATTCTCTATGAGCTGAACATGCTGGTATGTGCAAGTATAATGTTTTCAATAATATTTCTAAAAAATCACCACCACATCCCTTGACAAAATCACTTAGTCATAGGTATCCCTGAATATGGATAGTATTTTTTTTTTTTTGCCACTCAAATAGAAATCCCTCTGCAGACATTGAATTTTTGCAAAAGTGCCAAAGGACTCGGCCCCATAATCCGTACACCTCTATATCAGTAATCCCCAAAATCGTTTGCCCTCTTCCTCTCATCAAATGGAAGTGAGTGCAAACTGTGTGCGTTGCTTCAGACTACACATTCTGCGATTAAATGTGCGAGTGTGTATTTGAGAGGATTTCACATATCCTTTTCCGCAAAACCTTCCCCTCCCCCGCACATGGGATTGGGATTAAGTGTAACTGTGTGCGGTGTTGCCCATATGGACATATGGCAACGAATAAAGTGAAAACTATCTGAAAATTTGTATGCGTGCTCATCCATGTGGTTGTCGCCTAATCCGTTTAAGCCATATAACCATTTTAGTACAGTCCACCCTTGCTAGCTATGGGGGGGTGGAAACCAAGAGAATGTGAGGAATTTCGGGTTTAAGGATAAGCTCCTGCCTGCCATATAGGGTAGATATAACAAAATTTGGTTAAAAAAAAGAAAGACTTTTCGTACTCACAGTTAACTTTGGTCATGTCGAACTCCCGTCGTTCCATCGACGGTGATGTTTTCATTTTCTCAACGCCTATCACACCTGAGACAGCTATTCCACTATTTATACCGACAGCCCCACTGCCAGGTCCATTCTCACTAAACGACGTGGGAGTTGTAATTTTTGGTGTTGTAGCCAATGGAATGAGTGCACCACTCTGACTAGATGCCACCACTACTGCCGCATGATCATTTGCCGATGGCACAGGTGATGCTTCCGATGATCTTCGGCCGTAGCGCGGACTTCGCGACTCATGATCCATCGATTGACTCTGTAGTTGGCTTTGCTGCTGCGCATGATGATTATGATGCGACGCATGGTGATGGTGATGCATTGAGTGGTGGTGCTGTTGTTTCTCTGATGGTTGTCCACCCCCACCGCTGCCGCCGCCACCGCCAACCGAAGATGACGATGTGGACGATGCTGATTGTGTATCTCGAACGATTTGCTGCTGATGTTGTTGTTGTGGTTGGTGTTGCTGCTGTTGCAATTGCGGGTGGGGTGGTGATAATGAGTGCTCCTTCTTCACTGTGATATCTGGTGACTTTGAGCGGGTTAAGGCGAGCGCTTGTGTCTAGAAAAAAGAATAAACGAAACCAAATTAGAATTGCAATTAATTGTGGAACGCGCATTTTGCATTTGCGTCAGAGAAAGACCAGCATCAGCCACCCACAGATTCACAAAGCGTTGATGCTTCAATTGAATTCCAACCCAGATTTTTTTTTTCTCCATTTTTTGTGCGTCTTATTCTTCGACGAGTGAAATTAATTAAGCGAAATAGCTGTTCATTCGATTAAATGCATTTGCATAGCTATCGATACTTGTACATGGTTGACCTCCAATGCTAAGCGAGGACATTTAAATCATCGCGCACTGTGCGCGGATAGTAGGCCAATCATCAGGCAAGAGAGGGCATTATTGTCAGAATAGTCTTTGCATTTATGTGCTCTAAATATAGATAGTCGGTAAATGGTTATTAAATTTATTCGATCAGTGTGGTCACATTTTAGATACTTTATCAATGGCGAAACTTTGTCTTTGTCGGTTGGCTAAAGCATGACAGACGATTTTTTGATTAGGAATGCCTTTCGTCCAAAAAATTCTAACATCCATACACACGAATGGATGTGAGAAACCTGGCCTTGGGTCCTATTTGGAGTGCTTGCAATTTGAAAGCAGAGTGCGTGTATCTATTATGTTCGATGGTGTTGGAGTATATAGATGGGAAATAGTTTAAAGAGAGTTGTTGTGAACACTAAATTCAAGCAGAGTGTTCTCAACGTAACAAATGACTTAATTTTTTTAGGCTAGGCAGCTGAATTAGTGAATGCATGAACCTCTCTTGCTCCGCTTTGGCCAACACAAGGATAAGATCTAGAATGAGGTAAATGATTAGTCCATTTGTGATGACTTTAAAATCGTTTCTGATCATGGCTCTGTCGTCTTAGAAATGACAGACTCCGAACCCCACATTTTTACATCTGAAAAGTGCTGCGCTAGATGGCAGTTGAGCTGGACCTTATACGGAACACAAAATAGGGGTTCAGAAATATGTGCACCAGCGGGGTCTCATGGACAACATTTTTACCTCGGCCAGCTTCTATTTGGACGTGGCTGTTTCGAGGATGAAATGGAATGAGTAGATGTTAATGTGAAAAATTAGAAAATAAAATATATAGGCCAGCAATGCATCAGCGCTCTGTACAATTGCACGCAATCGCAAAGCACATAATGTCCTTTTCGGTCCTGGTTGTAAACCTTATTGCAGCAAGCATGAAGGAACTTCGAAATCGAAATTTTCTTGAAAAGGTAAAGATCTTCCACGACCTACCTACCAACACTGATCAAGAGTGATAACCCGCCCCGCAGAGTAAAGCGGACACTAGTCTAACAGGTGTCTTAAATATCAAGGGTGTGAGATGGGAATCACAAATTCAAGTAAGTAAAATTTGAAACTGAAGTTTTTCTATTGCAGACGATTTCACATTAGCAAACGCTGCGCTAATGATTTAAGTAGCTCACAATTTGTTGTCACTAAGAAATATTTTATGATTGACTTGTAAATGGTGACTCACGCATTTTCGACGACCTGGTGAATTTTTAAGTAATTTCCACATCAGTCAACTATCTCTAAATTTTTTTCGAATTGTGTCTTGACAGCGTAAATACGCGTTACCACTCATTAGTTCAGAAAAGGTACGCACGTAAGAACACACTCCTTTAAGGTATAATATGTCATATTTAGATTTTCATCACAGCTCAAAATGCACAGTTAGTGTCAGTGGCAATATCCAGTAATGTCACTCACCAAATGTAAACAATTATTGTCACTTTCAGGGAACTCACAACTAACTGATAACCAGTTCAAAAATAAGAAGTTGAGTTGAATAATTAAAAAAAAACACAACAATGGAATTTCCTACAAGAAGTGTTCAAAACAGAGACACACTAAAATCCAAAAAAAAACAACAACAACAACAAAAAACCACCACAAAGAATCCAGATCCAGAAGCCAACGACATTCAATCCATATACACAGACAGTGATTAGCGAAAATTAACTCCTTATGGGGCTCCCATCGGATGAGACGGTGGATATCTTAAGGCGATCGGGTTAATTTCTTCGCCCAAATCATAAAAACGAAAACCGTCCAAAAGCCAATTGACCGGGAAGCGAAACTCAATACCCTTTTGGACACACTCGTATATTAGACTAAAATCCCCACCACTATATTATACTATAGCCACTATCAGGCCTTACACATGTTGCTTGTCAAGAGGATAAAATTCGATCAAAATTTTAATTGGAAGCCCTCAGGAATGATTGAATCCCTCCACATCCATCCATCCATCCATCGATCGATCGATTTGTCCGTTCGCTCGATTTTCAAGCGGATATTTTGGCGGCGATGTTGATTATGATGGTGCCTGCGTTGACGATGACGATGATGGCCTGGTAGAATGATGGATAAGACAGGATGTGATGTTGCCAATAACATTTGCTTCTGGGTACTTAAGCGCAACGGGCCTATTATCATCAGGGAATCTGCATTTCTAATAATTTGATCACCATCAGATCGTCGTCGTCGTCGTCGTCTGATACCTCATCCACACACCAGTCCTGGCTGACAAATAATTCTGACCTCCTGCGAGTTAAGTAGAACTGGGACGCATAAGAGCAGCGTTCTCTCTGTCCAATGTCGTCAATCCGTCGCTTAATAACATAGCATGTGTTACCTATATATAGGAAGAGAGGGTTCCAAGCTCCAAAAAAATCCAATGACGAAATATGAAATTAGGAGATGAGATGAAGTCCGAACAGGACAATACAAAAAAAAAAAAAACAAAAAGCTGCCAAAAAGGAATTGACAGAGAGGGAGACGCAATTTTGCGTCATGTTTTGGGATGCCAACGTAATATTGGCGGCGGCGCGATGGACGATGACCGTCAGTGGCTACCACACTTGGGCTACCGGATTTTTAATGTCTTTTAATCAAAAATTCAATGTTGTTAGCTACCTGTTTGTCAAGACCATCCATCTTTGACGATAAATGCTTTTTATTAATCCACACATGCTGAGCGGAGGATTCGTGGTGGTTGATGATGTATTGTAGTTTTTTTTTCTCTGCGCGCTGTCGTGGACTTGAGGACAATTTAGTGCGTAAGATGGAATTTACGTTTTTTTTCTTTTTGCTGTGAGGGTTACTCCCCGTCCATAGTGTGTATGTATGTAATCTTTTGGCATTCTTGTTGAGAGCAGATATAAAAAAACGTTGAACGCCAAAAAGTATTTGGTTCCAAAATACCAGCCGATATGATGAAGCTATGCGAATTGGAATTTGGCTATTAGACAGAGTCGAGACTTGCACATTGTGTTCGCAGGTTATTTCCGAGTCAAGAATTGAAATAGCTTTTTGAATTCGGTGTCGTTTTAAAGTGAGCAAACGAAAAGTATTCAACCGCATCGGCTGCAGTTGCTGAACGATTGAAGTCATTTTCGGACCATTAGTCTCGAATACCTAGAATACGTGGATGTAGTTGTTTTTAGTTAGGTGGGTACTTACGAGACAAAGTATATATACCAATGTACTGCTCAATCTAAGACCAACGTGTAGGTTTAAGCGAACGAACGAAAGTCCAGTTGAAACGATATTGCTCCCACCCGATGGGGTTGTTCCAAATGCTTATAAAGCTCTTTATTGATGGCAATTTTGATAGTGTTTTTTAAATTCTCACTTATAAGCGTTTTTTAAAAACAAAAATTAAGTAGGTAGGTTAAACTTTTTTTGATTAAAGGCGCCAGATTTGAATAGGTTTAGCGAACTTTACATCTGGTCCATGGTCCGACGGATGCCATGAAATTTGCGATACGGGCCCTGTTATTTCACAAGTTGCCTGTTTACGAACTGGGTTATTTGCTTGCGCAGTCGCTGACATAGCTGGGGGAGTAAAAACCTGATTCTATCAAACCAATTTGATGATACAATATACTAATAACAAAAATATGAAACTTCATAAACCTTCTAAGCCTCCATGTAGACCTAAGCTTAGTTTCAAGCAAATTTCACAAGACGAAAGTTGATGAAGAGTGTAGTACCTACTACTAAAAAAATACAGCGCAGTCAAAAATAATGTACTATTGTAAAGATCTGAGGCATAGCAATATAGCTTTTTAAAAAATGTGAAAAATAGCTGCACCCACTATATATATACCGAGATATTGTTTGTACATATATGTATTTGTAAACTAGCCCCAGTCAAATGTAGGATTAAGAAAGATGTAGGTAAACATGGGATGTGTGCATGTGCATTGAAAAAGATGTAGACAAAATAGAGCACCTAACCTATGTCTTTAAGGACATCCATCCAAGGTTTGGACAAATCATTTCATTACTTGGAAATATTGCTAAAATTTTTGGAAGCCACTGACCCATGAGTTTCAAGTCAAGTCACAATGTGAGCGCTAATTTATTGCTTCGATATAGATTTGAAAGATAGTACTTGGAGAAAAGTTCTCAAATATGAAGGACCCTAGGGTTTAATCGCCAAAAATCTTTGTTGGCGTGACTTGCCTATATGGAGATTTGCGAGCAACCATATATGTGCCTACATTTTTGTAAAAATCCTTGGCTGTATCTTAGCTTTAATGATCACCACTATGGCAGTTCTAAGCTTTTGCAAACTAAAATGTAACAAATACCTATTCTATATTATAGGATCTTAGGTCTAGCTTCTCATAGCCATTCCTTTGTGTGGTTATCTTTTTTTTTTAACGAAGGGGGGAAATATGTATAAGGCTCTTGGAAGGAAAGTATGTCAGGCAGAAATCTAGAGCTTTGAATTAGAAACAAAGTTTGCAGAATGTACTTCACCTTTGAACCATATTTAATATCTATCTGTAAAAATCGCAATTTAATTGAGTACTAATCCAAAATTTTTCTGACGCCTTGGCACAACACTCCTCATATTGATGAACTATTGACGGGACTCCAAAAACACTCTGGCAATATTACAATAAAAAAAAATTAGTCAACTTCTAATTAGAAGCAGCATATCCTCCGACGTGTTATGTCGCTCACATTCTATTCGAATAATATCGGTTCTACTAAAAAAAAATCTAATTCAGAAACCGCATTCCCTCATTCCATTCCATTTTTGTTTTCATTGTCTCTCCGCCTCGACCGCACATAGCTAGCCATCGCGCAAGGATATCATCACATGATTGAGTGTTTCGATGGAAAGATGATCGTGTTATTTAATTTTGATTTTTGTGCTCCCGCAATTCCACACCATTTCGTCTCAAATGCATCGGGGCATCTTTTGGCATTCCTCACGTATATGTACGTGCATTTGGCCGTAATTACGGGGGGCTAGTGCGAAAAGTCACCAATATAATATTGAGAAAGGCGAACCGGTCGACAAATTAAGTGCAACACGATTTTGTTCATAAGACGGCCTCTCGCAGAAAAGATGAAAACAAAAATCCCGAAAAGAAAAACGCGTTCCAGAAATATTTCCACCTTAACCGGGCTACGGGCCTATTATAATTGCATCTTAGCCGCTCGCACTGTTTGTATACATATGTGGGTCTGTTCCTCTTCGGTATAAAGGGATGAGAAATCGCCAACAGATAGGATCGTACTAATAATCGTAATCATAAATTTGACAGTAGCTACAAAAGGTTCGTCTTGTATGTAATTTTTAATGAAAGTGGAATGCATCGAGAAGATTGTATCTGTATACAGACCGATGAAATGATGGACCGAGAGGCTAAGATGAGCCGGCTACTGTGTGTATGTACAATTCGGCTGGGATGTGTTATTAGGCATTCAATTGATTTTGTTAAGTCTTAAGAGGAGGTGATGGCATTTGGTGGGATTGGAATTTAGGTGATAAGTCGAGGTTTTTTTTTTTTAATTTTATGCGCTAGATCGGTATTGCATGGTATGTTGAAGAGAACTACACCTACTGTAGTTAGCTCGGCAGCTACTACATACATTTTTAGTCCTTTTAGAGAGAGTGCTCCCGTTTTGGAGAAGTTCGCTAAGGGTTACCGCAGTCTTCAGTGACAACAATATTCGAGGTGCTGCAACGAATGTAGCTACATATATGTATTGAGTTAGCGAAGCTATGCGTTAAAATGTAAAATCCTTGACATTTACTCTAAACGTTCAGCCACTTACAACCATTTGTCATGATATATCTCATGTGAATATTCGCACTTGAAAACTATTTTAAAATGGTTTCGCATTTAGCTGGGTACCTGCTCCTGAAATTCTTATCACAACGGTGTTTATTGGAAAAATATTTGTCATTTCATTTTGACAGACATACGTATCTCGACATTTCGCATGAGACTCTAGAAGTGTTTGAAAAGTTCTTATAGAACCGCCAAACAACTGTTTATAAACAGAGAGTAATAATTAAATAGGGTAAAATTACTTAGAACATTTTGCTACCAACAATTATGTGTCGTGATATATCGCATGTAAATATTACCAAAAGGGCATATTTTTGCATTTTGTTGATTGGCTAAAGTCAATTAAATGTCAAAGTTATTTCTTAGTGAATGACTCTCATGTGTATTCTTTTATCAGTATAATGACATGCCGAAGAAATGAAGTTTCGAAATACGGACCGTATTTTTGGATATCCAAAAACAATTACATAAATTGAAATTTTCCAAAGGCTCTGATAAGACTATCAACTGTCTGCCCGCATAGTTTATAATTGTTGAAGAGCCAGTTCCATGCTTGCCTATTTTTTCAGAAGTCACTACTATCACCCTAACACCGATGATCTGTAAGTTTGGTTGTTTGAAAATGTTAACTGCATAATGAGCATAAATACTCAATTTATGTCTGATGTAGCCAAAAAAAAAAACGATTTTCGTATAGTTTCGGCGCCAATTGCAGGTATGTCACGTTAAAAAATATATCCACTCATTCACTCCAAAAAGCAATCAATCCTTCAAAAATCATCTCCTACTGCAAAATCCCCAAATAACTCAGTCTGGTATACAAAAGATAAAAAATAAAAACCAATTCGCAACAAAACAAATCCTATACGCGGCAGACGCTTTTCCCATATAAGGCGCACATAGCTCCACCCCAGTGACAAAAAACACCAAACTGGGCACCATTTCAATTCCTCCCCGAGACGAGCCCAATAAATGATCTAAAATCATGTCTCATCGGCTGTGAAATATCTGACGACAGTCCAATGGAATGACACACACAGCACAAAAGTTCGTCCATGCGTTCGTCTGTCCCATCCAGCGATATCCCAATTTTCCGATAAAGATCGCCACTGACACTTTGTGACAAGATACATTTAAGGCCATGTAAAATCTTCTTCGATCAGCCCGTTTTTGGTGACAAACCAGTCGAATATCCATCAATCTGTTCTCCGCAATATGGCAAAGGGATCATGTCATTCGTAAAAATGAAATGGCATGTGCGCAATGAAAAAACACTACTACCACCAAACCTAAAACAAGATCATCAGGCAGCATCTCCATTGTCGATCGATCGGATCACCGCATCATATATGTAGGTACTAGGGATAGGGATAGAGAGAAAGAGAGAGACGAGAACGAGTGAATGCAATCAACGTGCGCGCATGCCTTAAAAGGTTCATCTCCTCATCGCTCAACTTGAGCCTTCACAATCAGAATTTAGAACAGAGACGTGCGGTGAGTATCGATCGATCGAGGAGACAAACAGTAGCACCATGCATACTGAAGATCACTGAAGACAGCGCAGAAGCCATGCTAAGAGGTAGCAACTGGAATTCGCAGAATGCTGTTTGCCAAAAATTAATCGCAAGACCTGCGTCCCTCGGGCTGGTGCGGACTGTAAGAACCAGAAGCAGTAAGCGAGTGTGTAGCATGATCATCATGATCGTTGAGAGCGTCGAGTTGGTTTTTTTTTTTTTTTTTGGTTGCTGGCTAAAGCTAAGCTCGCGGGATATCATCATCATCATCATTATCATCAGCGTCGTCATCTTTCGAGCGCACCTTAATGAATTTTTGTCGCAAGGACTTGCGTTTACGATTACCTGGTTTCCCCCCGGTTGCCGTCTAATCGAAAATATGCAATTCCAATGGCCGGAGGCTTCGCGAAGGCTGATATTTATTGACGTCCAGGAACTTGCTGGAGGGCTGCTACTGGCTATTGACGGATGAAATTAAATTTTCGCTCAGTTCGCTTTTTCGTTTTGTTATGCATGTTTAAGGAGATGTGCATGGGCTTCGAAAAGGAGGACGACAATTGATTGGTGGATACTGGGCGGTTTACGCAGCATGAAGTGCTTCGATTATTGCGACGCGCACTTAATATGATCGACATGAAGAGGGACCCCAATGACAGTAAAGAAGATGAGATGAGACGACGCGACTCACGACGATGCTATTGCTGCTGCTGATGATGGATAAGACAGAAGATATAAATTCTCCAATGTCAACGAAAGATCACCGATCATCAGATGCCGCAAATTATTCATGATATTGACGCTGATACGAAGGGGTTCGTGCTTCTGTTTGGCACATGGTATCAGATTTTGGCTCCTAGGGCACTCTTAAAGGTGGGTGTATAATTTTGTCGCGACAATGGTAGCTAATGGAATTGGAACCCTTTTCGGTACCTAATAGATTAGGACGGTGCAATATGTAATGATTTTCAGCCATAGATTGCGAACTAAGTTGAAAAGGGCAAAATATATCATGACAAAGAAAGTTATAAATTGTCTGCTTTCTATAGGTTTTTCAAGGGCATTTTGTTATAAGAAGAAAGAAAAATAAAACAAAATGCGAAAAGACTGTTGTGGTATTGAATACACTCGCATGAGATCTGTCATGGTAGGAAAGTGATTGGATACTTGTACCAAATTTTCCGATTGAATTGATAAACATTTTCAGACGTGTTAAGTTGTGATTATTTTCGCGGAAAAAGAAAGCTAAATGTTATGCCATTTAAAGACTTGTTTGAGTTGTCCAAATGTGTATGAGATCTATTATGACATAGAGTTGTAGGTGTCAAATGCACCCGATTAAATTTCTTACTGTACCTATATAAGGAAAATATTTCTTGAGTATCTATCATGATAAAAGTCATGACAGCTGACAGATTAATGAGAGCAGCAAAACGATGAAATATATATAGTATGATCACCTAGGTTTGCAATATTCGCATGAGATCTATCATGGTACACAAATATTGGCAATGATTTTTTGTATTATTTTCCAGAACTATATATCAGCACAAATTTTTATGATAGCTTATAAGCAATTTAAGAAGTAAAAGGGATATGAAAATCTGCACATACATATGTATTTACTTTGCTTAGTTGTGTTCAAATGTCAATAACCACCAGGAATTTAAAATATGCTGTAAAATGTGATAAAATCGCTTGAACACGTGTTACACCTCCGTGTAAGCAACCTCGGCGCCAAAATGTCTCTGGTTTCCAATTGAACACTTAATTTACTCCACGAACCCGTACACTAAGACTGACACCCTATATAGCTACCAACAAATCGCACTTAACAATTCGCCAATTCTGCAATTGCTCCTATTCGTATCTTTGATCGTTTTTATCATTCCCTCCAATTAACTATCAATAACCAAGTTGATTTGTTCATTTCTGTTACGTAAGTCACACTCGACTTGTACCACTACGAAGCGCGCCGGTGATGGTGACGGTGACGGTGACCGACAAACACTCACATAAGAGTGCAGACCAATCGATTCCAAATCAAACTCAATCCTCGCTCATTCACTTAAAAACTCCTTCCCCGCCGGTCGGTCGGTCGGTCGGTCGGGTGTTTGCCTTGACAAATTTACCAAAACCCCCAACGGTCGACCGACGACGCCGCCGCGTCGTCCGTACAACAAATTGATTGTCCTATGTAATAATCCCAATGACATACATTTTCAAACGAACTACTAAAAAACAATGAATATCTCTCGAAAAAAGATTAATAAAACCAAAGACATAAAAAAGTCATATACAAACTGCTGGAACAAATTGATGAGGACACACCATAACCAGTAACCGCACACAGATTATACCTACGTCACTAAGAAATTGACCCCTTAACTGACCCCGAAAACGCTTTTGGTGTGCCCCATACTCTACTCCATATACAACACACAACTACAGATACTCGCTCTGCAGATACACATTCTTCAGATTGACACATATTTTTTCGCAGATCATATATCACATCCAATTAGTTTGGTATTCGTGATTCTACTTAACATCGATTGACCCCACAGATTATTCCTAGATCTAGGGTTTTATTGGGCGAGAGTGCGGGACACATTGGGCCACCACCAATTTCTTCCACACTTTCACAGTTCGACGAAAGAAATTCATAATTTTTCTGTGACGTAAATTGTCAACTAGGGGGTTATAGAGGCGATTGTCAACTACGCTCCCTCTGTATGCTGTCTTGTGGGGGGCTGATTTGACAGCGGCGTTGCCGGACAGGAGGGGAACTGATCGAACACAACACACAAAGTATCTAAAGTTCTTAATACACGAATGTCAGTATCGCAGTATGGCTATGGTTGTTGTTGTTCTGTGAGCACGAGATATGATGGAAGATCTTCTCCTCAATACACTTTAATTGGTGCGATTTAATTAGAAACGCTGGGCCGGCCAACTGTGAGCACTGAGCACTCTTGCGATGGAAAACAGTGCGAAAGAGTGTGACATAGTGTCGATTAGATTCTAAACTTCGGTCTCGATCTTGTCTATCTGTTACTGTGTATAACTATGATGTGGATGGATAGTGAAATGCGGTAGGTGATCATCGGGGGGACAGGCGGTGGAAAGGGAATTGTGTATTTTTATTGATTTCTAATGTGTGAGACGTGTGGCGCATCTCGCACAATTAATCGATAGATACTCTCGATCGCATACATACACTCATGGGTGATGCCTGAGAAGGCTTTATTTTTTTAATCGATTCTGATTGAATAGAACTAAAAGAGGAGTGAAATTGATTTGAACATAAAGAGCAGTTAATATGTTCGAGTGTTTTATTGGAAAGAAGAAAGTTGAAGCGAGCTGATTTGACATTGTTATGCTGGAGAATGTGAGCGATACTTGCTTTAAGTGAAATTCAAGGTTATACAATTTGCTTACGCAAGAGGTGTTGGATTGATTGCCAGTTTGATCTAGTAGCAATTGGTAAAAAAAAAACTAAATTCAGATAAAGGGATTTCAGTCGTGCAGATGCTAACTAAAATTACCAGTGTCTTTCAAGGTTTGCAGTTTACTTTTTACTTAAACCTAGAATTTCGTGTCGTGATATGAATGTACCTACGCATGTTCTGATCAAAAATTTCTAGTGCATAGGGATGCACTTTTTGCAAATATGCCTTAAGCAAAATTATCAGATCTCTCAGTCATATTTGATGCTTTGCTATAGTTAGTGACAACAAATGACTAGCTATACTCGAAGTTATGATGTTGAAGATTGAAAATGTTTACTGCTGATATTTTTTAATAAAATTAAATAATAAATATAGATAAGCTTAAAATGCAAATTACAATTTTTGTTTTAATTAATATCACGACATCTGTCATGATATACCTGCTACATACATTCCAACTTATATTTTTGTCTGGTGTTTAATATCTGGCCGATATTCGCCCAAGACTCTTCTTACTAAGTATATAACATGAACAAATAAAATTTAATTGTAAAATTATTTAAATTCATCTCATGAGACATGTTCAATGATCATGATAAAGAGTTTTTGGCTCTCATTTTTCTTTTTGGATTACTTGAGGAAAAGTTAACAAGGATTAGATAAACCTAAAAAGTTTTCGACAATTTACCACTTGGCAGATTATATCTAGCGCTTTATGATACCTATATATCGTGATACAAAATTGTGGTCACACTAAAATAAAAGAGCTACAATGGCAAGTGGAGCCAGTGGCTCTGTGGTTAGTGTGCTGGACTATTGAGTCGACATTTAACCATGCTATAAAGAAAAGTAATTATACATTGAGGTTTTTCCACTGCGCCATCTCTTGTGAACGTCTGAAGCTGAAAGCTTTATTATAATAATAACTGTAGGTATATCTGGAAAGCGCTGGCAGGGATTTTTATTTCTTCTGACTTCGTTTAGACCGCTGCCTGTGTTCTACCAATTATACCAATTTCATCTGCATGTAAAAGTGATCAATTTGGTCCTCCTGGATTTAGTCCAGAATTTCATAAATTCTATCATAAGGTATACTATACTAAGACGCGGAGGGGGAATATGGGTAATTCTTGTCGCAACATAATAAGAAATTGAGTATGACAAGTACTGCGATATCTCCCATGTCAGTGTCAAACATTTTTTCGTTTTAATTTTCGCTTTCTATCAACTAATGACATTGCAAAGCTGGTATCAATAATATCTATCATGACACTTAATTGCAGATGCGAAATATGTAGAAATGAAAAAAGGATCATGCTATGATATTTTTAATATTTTCTTTGAGGAAATTTATCTCTGCTATACTTATTGATGGATAATATTATATCTCTCATAAGACAAAGTTATTAGGATAGTAAATATTTTGTGTCTGTCACGATAGACTTAAATAATTGTAATGTTTTCCATGATTATTGGAAATATCTTACATTTTAACTCTCACGACTTCTATCATGATACATACATTAATGTGGTGACTACTTATTTCAAAAATCCAGTATTTCTTGGGGATTATAATAATTTCTGTCAGAAAGGCAGTAAGTTTGGTTCTTTCAAATCACTAAAAATTATATTTGCATCGGTATAGCTTGCAGAATTGGGAAAACTATGAACCATCTCCTCATATCCGCGCAAGGCACCCACACCTCAGTTATTAAAAGATGACAAAAACATTGCTAATTGATTTATGTCAGCACTCTTTGGTTGTCCGAATTTCCAAACCCAAAATAACAGAACAGTCTACCTATACCTAAAATCGTCCTAAGTGAACCAGCTAATCAAATTTTATTCAACAAATTGTGTAGACCTACTACCACTGCATTCAATGGAACCCCATGAAGCCACCACTGAACTAAACATATAGACAAAAGGATTGTGAAACCAAAATTGTGCTCACCGCAGCAAAAAAAAAAAAGAAACACATCCCAAAACATCATTATTAGCAAAAACCTTCCGGAAGTTAAATTAGCAACTTCAAAGCCAAGAGTACATCAGCGAAACCATAAAAAAACGAACACGCAAACTTTTCCATCAACAAAGAACCGTCCCATCGATAGATTAATCGACAAAATTATGTTTTATTGTGTTTGCTCCTTGATGTCCTTCCGTTTCCGTGTGACCTGTTCCATGTGAGTGGGTCTAGGGATGCATTTGAAAATTAACTTTTGGTAACATCATTTTGAGTTTTTAATTTCTTTTTTTTTTTACAGCCCAGTATGTGGAAGAGATGTGTTTGTTTGAATTAAAAGAGGAAATACGTTGATGTATCAAAAGTGCCTTTGCACAAGAGTCCCGGTTAGAAAAAAAAATGGTCCTATTAAAAGAATATTAACTGCATTTGCCTGTGAAGTGAACCCCCGCATTTATCTATATATTAATGTGTGTGCACATTTTTTTTTGTATTTCCTTATAGCGTTACAATCCAACCCTTGTTTAGGTTTCTCACGAAGCACATGTATCATTAAAACCAGGACGAGGACACAATGGGACACTTTTATTTTTTATACAATAAAAAAAACTCGCTGATGGATTTTTTTACTGTTGTAGGAGCGAAAAAAAAAGGATCTCGTAATAAGGTAGTAATTTGTGTATTTACCCATGTATGACAAAGAGACACAATTTTTACGCACCAACAATGTGATGAGGAGGAGGAGTAGTAGAGTAGGTATAGTTTACTTGGACAATGCAATATAGGGATAGATATAAACAAGAAGCGCACCTAGGGCTGTAACAGAATGAAGAAAAAAAAATTCCATTTCCGATTTGAATTAACGATCGAAATAGGGGAGAGGGTTAATATGATCAGCAGCCCTATGCGACCTACTTTGCGTAGTTGTCTCATGTGAACTGGTGCAGTTTCTATTATAATGTGTTTTTTTGTAACTACATGCGAGACTCCCTCGATTTTATTAGACTGCCACAAGGTGGATGGTAGGTGGAAAGTAAGTGATGCGTTCAACAATCCTGGGATTACCTTTAGGGCAGTCTGTAAGAAGCAGGTCATGTGTGACGTGGTCGAGTAATTTGTGTCGAGTCCAGAAAGAGGGTACTACAGCTGGTGCCCGAGAAATTGGTGCTCAATAATTAGTGACACAGTTTATTTACTGAAATGTAGAAATATATGCCATTCTGGACAAGTGATCAGGAGAATACTAGATGAGGTATAGTCCGATCAAAAAATATTTCAAACTAAATTAAATAAATCGAGTCATGCGATTTGGAACGACCAGTTATATTCTAAAACCGAAGCGCAGAAGACCAGTAGCAGCGCCAATGTCTGTATCTGTAGATATGCCATTAGAACTGGACCTTAGAAGATGGATCAAAAATATTATCTGTCTTTCGACATAACAAACAAAGTCTCATAAGGTAAAGGTACCGCGTATGTCTTTGAGAGCTAACGCTAAGCAAAAGGGAAATTTTGAAAAAGATATTAAGAGGCCCAATATATCTTTTCAGATAGTAGAGCGCCGCTTTCATAACTGTCACTTTCAATGGATTCTGTGACAGTAAAGTTCTGCTACGCCTACGATGCATTGCAATCTCTAAAGTAAAGCCATCAGGCATAAGAATGCAAGAAGTGTTTAGATAGCTATAGCTAGGCAACCTGTCCCCAAGATATTGCAGGCAACCAATCTTCGGATGAGATAGCTCAAAATTCACGTTCCTCGGGGTATTATATGCAGATTCAATCGGATTTATGTTGGCCCACTTAACAAAGCCTTACAATCCTAATACTAAGGAAAGTATTAGGAAGCTTAGAGAAAGCCCACTTAAGCTTTAATTCAATCTCTCCCAGATTTAGAATCTAAGTTGTAGGTATGTCTGGAGGAGGATGAATCCTCCACAGGTATTCTCTGGGAAAAGAAAATGCTTCCATCGATATAAGTATATATAGAAGTCTCTATTAAGTAGGTACCTTACCTACGCAATAATACGCCAGCTGTATGTCACCTTTGCCATAGTAACCAACTAAGAAATTTCTACAAAACTTCCCGCCAAAAAGCACCGAGTTCTTTAACTTTGTTAAAACTCCTCGATTATTCATTCGCATCCTTGACCCATTTTTCATGCGCCATATCCTCTCCTACACTTGCCAAAAATGGCAACTGCTGTTGTTGCTCCTGGAAGGGAAAATGCAGCGCACCCGCAGTCACAACAAAAATAAAACTCAACCAAGTGCAGACTGCTGCTGCTGCTGCTGTAACTATCTAACTAGGTCTATCTCCAGTTGGTTCCCCCGTCCATACGCACTGGTATAAGCGGTTGAACGTGAACCTATCTCAAGGGTTTTCACAACGGCGACTGACTCCTTTCGATATCAAGTGAATTTGATCTCCCTCCCAGCGTAGTTCAAGTATTACGAGGAATACACATACAAACACCATAGTGGCATGGCGGTGGCGGTGGTAGCACCCTCACGGCCAGAAAACGCATTGTAATTAACCCAAGTACTTACAACAGTGTCGCAGTTAACTACTTGTACAGCAGTTTGGCGCTAAACTACCAGAGCACACACAAATAGCGCGCCTTTGCCAAAGCAAAACTGGATGTCTTGCATGAATGGCCTATTACATAGCCTTGAGAGGGAGGATTGCGCTGAAAAGTTGCAATGCAATGTAGCCGGCCATATGACATTCCAAGTCTATAGGGTTTGACTGGGAATGCATCGCGTCAGCCGGGAACAGGTGTTCGCACACAAAGTGCATCTCGTCGACCCTTTTCTGACTTGGTCGTCGTCGTCATCGTCATCGTCGTCGGTGTTGTCGCCGCACTTGAGTGCACGTTAGGAGAGTGGAGAAATTTTCTCGCTGTCCTTTGTAATTTATCCACATTACACCGTCGCGTCACCGTCATCGTCGTCGTCATCGGCATCTACTTCTTTGTATGTACAGTACATCATCATCATCATTTGCCGCACTTGAACTGACTCTAGTAGCGCGGCACGGCTTTTAACGTTTCCTTCTCGAATAATTTCAAAGGTGGTGGTACTACGACTACGGGAAACATTTCAAAATTCGAGAGTGAGATGCGAATTCAAGATATTGATAGTCCTTAATTCAGGAAATTACAAGGACCACCCTTTTGTGCCACCGCATTGCATAAATACCATACCAACCCCGAGGTGAGTCAATTCAAGTGGTTAGAAGTGGTGGTGGTTGCGACGCGTCAAGCCGTCGGAATATGGTTCAATGTCAAAGGGTTGTTTGTTGATGCTCGGGGGGGTAGATGGCGCGGATCAACTTCTTTATGTGTGTTCACTCCCTCACACGATGTGCAATTTATTCTCGATTTAAGGCAATTTCCCACTTGAGCTTTTGTTGGTTGTGCATTTTTTTCTCTCATTCATGCCTTGGGGGTTTTTGTCGTTTATTATTTTTTTTTATTGCTTAAGGATTTGTAAAAGGTTTTTTATATAAAGGAAGCAGATAAGATGAAGTGAAGTTTAAGGTTGTACAGATCGACAGGATGACATTATGCGATAATCCGTATTATGTTTTGATGTAGTGTTTCCTAACACGATGTGAGAAGTCGGATATGTGATATTTATGTACTGCGAGACCACACAAGTAAATCAAAGGGTGATGGTTTTATAAAAATAGTTTAGTGATTATTATGCCTATTTTTCGGATTTGTCTTGAGAGAAATGTTTAACAAAATGTCTGTTTATGGAATTTATCTCTCATGAGATAACATTTGAAACGACAACAATTTCTGACTTGTGGAGGCCGTGGTTATAGTGGTTATACTGCCGAACTAGATCGTTTGGATTTGGGATACTCTTCCTTACAATATGGTTTAGATTTCGGATATGACTATCCAGTTTGGAATCTAATCTCCCATGAGAGAATGTCAGATATGGTATTATGTACTTATGACACCTTCGGAAGTGATGATTTTTATGCAAAATCTTACTTTGGAAGTCACTAGAATATAAAGTTCGTATCGTAAGAAGACTATTTTTGCATTATGGACGATTTCCACTTTCATCTCCCATGAGAGAATGTCAGATTTAATATTATGTATTTACACACCTTTGGGAGTGATGATTTTTATGCAAAATCTTACTTTGAAAGTCACTAGAAAATAACGTCAGTATACACTTTTTTCGCATTATCATTATGTTCATTCATTCATTCATTTTCAATGACCCGCTAATCCATTAAGTGGGTCGGGGGTGTAGTTGCTCAAGTGGAACCTCCATTGCTCTCGATCCTTCGCCATCGACTCCAAATTATCAAGAACAATCCCCATAGAGGAGAGATTATGAATTTGATCTAACCATCTCATCATGGGTCTACCTATAGGACGCCTGCCCGATGGTACGGATTCCATGAGATATTATATGCCGAATTAAGTTGGCATCGGTTGCTGTCAGTGTGGGTAAAAATATTAACCTGACAAAAAGAGAACCAATAATTCCGGTCATTCTTTGCCTTTATGCATCAGTAGCTGATTTTCGAGATCCAATGTTGCCAAATCCATTTATCTAATTTAAGTCAATAATTTGCTGTGTGTTGGATTTAAGGTGGCATATAGCAAGCCACATACGTGTATGTAGCTCTGACGTCAACACAGAGTGCACAAAAAGAGCTTGTACACGACATGTAGCCATTGGGACCATACGCTGAAGTAAAAATGACGCCAGTGCTTCATATACGTATGTGGTAGCAAGCCAATGCCGTGTACTAGCACCTTTATAAATAAGGACAAGTTGCAGCTATGCGGAGGGTGCAGAATTTACATGTGGCGTGGCGATACATATTATAATAAACATATGAATGCATTCTTTTCTTGCTGCGCTATTCTGCGCATGTGCTTTGAACAGTACTGAGTGAATAGTTGTTCTGTCATGGTAGATGTTTTGATTTGCGTTTCAGCATGATGCATGATTGAACAGATTTTGAATACTTTTCTTCAGATTTGATTTTTCTGTCATGAGAGAAGCTTTGATGGAATTGATTATATCTGACATGAAATGTATGTTAATCAGTGTCCATATATTTTCTAATGTCCCATCAAAGAATATGTTCCAAAATATTCCAGCTTAGCTAGTATCCACATTCCACAACACCCTTCCCCAATGCATTTATATCTATTTGCCCCAAATAAATTCTAAATGGTTTTAATAAAACGCAATTAGTTCCTGGAAATGTGGCGTTTCGCACTTGATTGCTCCAATAAACGTCAGTGATCTTCATAACGATAGAATGTGTTATATAAAAAGTGCTTCCCCACAACTTGATCACCTTCTTAGGGTTAACAATCGCTTTATACCTTCAGTATGTCAACCGCAAGCTATAACACGTGCAACTTCTCAAAACTGCCAAAAGATGCACATAAAAGCGGGATATCTATAACACGGTAATAAAATTCCGAAAATGTGCACAATATTCATAGATAGATAGATAGCGCACTCAGCAGTCACTGGTGCAGTCTTCCCGAATGGATTGAGATTTGTGTGCAGTTCACCCAGTATCACATCTATATAATAGATACTTTGCCGTGCATTGTAAAATACTTTACGCTACGCACTGCGTGCCATGGATAGCTGCGCTGGTGCATGCGTGTGTGGTATCCACATGGCGTTTAATAGCCCGTCAACATTTCATGTTTTACTGTGGCGCGCACAGCACCGCAAGTATTACACTGTGTGCGCTGCGCGCACTGTTTGTATGTCATTAAGTGACATAATGCCGCGTGCCATCATCATCATCATTGGGTTGGTATAATAGTGACAAAACTCAGATTCTCAGACGACAGCAAAACGATCGTAAAATGTCAATACGAATAGAAGAAGATACAGCAGAAAGGTGACAGCATGTACCTATAGAGAGGATATGCTGTGAGGCAAAGAAATCACGGGATGTTAGCGAAATAGATTTCCTGTCTACACACCGTAGTCGGTCGGTCGTGTGTTGTGGGACTTTTGTGTGATTACACATTGAGATACAAATTGCGCTGAAATGCGTTTGCCAGAACGTTCAATTGCAGTTGCATTGGGTCCGGTGGTGCGATGTGGTGGCGGCGGTGCTACCTACCGGCCGCCTTCTTCACCTGTTTTTCTGTGTTTATATGTAGAGAATATATGTATGACGATGGGAAAAAGGAAAGCGCCTCCGGTGTCTTTTTCTTTTCATTCTTATACTTTTTGTGAACGAAAGATACGTTTATCTTTTTATTTGGCCCAACGGTTGGGTGAACGTTATAGCTGCGCCCATTGGATTCACATTATCATCTTTGTCATCAACATCATCAGCGGTGTGTTGTCATCGTTATGCTGATCATCAACTGAACTGGCATATAAAACGTGGATGTGGATGGGCTTTTCCGGTAGAAAGAGAGACGGCACACCGCGACATGGCCAATGAAAAGTGAAAATGAGCATACGGTAGCTAAGGCGGGAATGTCAAAATGTGTGACACAATTTAAATTAATGGTTAGTTTTGTTGCTGGTGTTTTCATTTTCTTTGTATCATTCTTGTCCTATACCTGTATGTTCGTCCTGGTGAATGTCCCTTCCTTGGGGTTCGGTGCAAAGGTATAAAAAAGGTGATGATTAATATGGCAGTTGTTGGGTATAGGTAGCTCAGCAGTCTATATAATTAGGTGTGCAATGTGCAGCTGGGAGTATGTTTTGAAAAATTATTCTTCACATTTATCTATTTGAGAATATTTAATCCAAATTTATGACTTTTCGGTGCTGGAAGTGGGATAATCCTCGGAGTTTTAACTTCCGTATTGAGTTCGGTAGTGTTGTTCATTGTATCACGCTGCGTCATTAGTGAACTGAGCAGATGAACGCTGGATGGAATTAAGTAGTTGGAATTCGGATCTTAAGTCATTCTTTATCTGAATTCAATAAAAATTAGGGAGGATACAGAAATGATACGATGAGGTTTGAAAATGAAACATTGTTTTCAATGTATGGAGTGAAAATAAGCTGGTTCGAAACAAATTAATTTTTTATGAGCCAAAATGCAAAATTTAAACGTTTCTGATGTGTGCGCTTTGATGCTAGAATAAAATTAAATTTTTCCATACAGACACTTCAGCGGACGACCGACTAACACAAATATTGACAAGGGTAGTATATACTAAAATGTAATTTTAGGTCCAACAAAACCAGAAAAATGCGTCCAAATAATCAAGTCGAAGATACTTCGGATAAGTGATCTAAGATGGTGCTCTTATTTAGAAAGAGAATATCAGGTAAGGGTATTGGAGCAAGTACATAAATTATCCTTTCAATATTTTCGCCCGTACAATTCACCTACACATGAATGAAAGGATTTGGAGAGCTGCTGCAACAATTCTTCGAAAAACAATTTTATATTTCGCAATCTAACCTTTTCGAACGTTGCGCACATTCAATGTGCGTTTAGATTCTGGGTAAACATTTTTTAAAAACTACCGCTTCAAAAAAGAAAATGCCAGAAAAGGTACAGGTCCATACCCATACAAAAGTTAAATTGAAAAGCTCTCTGAGGATATATATATTCTCAAATATAAATAAATATATAAATCCGTTTTACGCACATAAGTTTTCGATTTTAAAAAGTGTAGCGTAAGCGTACCCTTTTATCTTGTTGCTTTTGTAGTTAAATTGGCTTTCTGCAACAATGACATAGGTACATATCGCAGACCACCAAAATGTTTCTCAATCGCAATCCATAGTATGATTGAAAAATGGGAGAAAATTGCGCACATTTCGTGTGCGTTTGCATATTTTAGTAGCTAAATGGGTTAAGACGAGAATATTATTATCTATCTACATCTGATTCATTGATTTGGCTAAGCAAAGGAATTTATTTATCGCTAAGTAGTATTTTCATGCACATTCTCGCTGCCCGATTGGCGATTTTGTAAAAAAAATCTTTTCATTTTCAGCAACTAAATATAAGCTCAGCAAGGACACACAAACAAAAAAATATTCACATATCTATTTAGAGAGTTAATCCTTAAGAAAGATAGATATATGACTGAATGAATCATATTTCCTAATTTCCTCTCTATCCATGTTTGACTCACTCACTTTGCAATCAATTTGCTAATACACATACAAACTTTGTATAGCTTACCTTCAAAAAAAATATTTATATCAATGTAAAATATGTTACGCAAAGCCAGCCGCGATCGCTAAATCCCTACCAAATAACGCCACAACTCCATCACATATCTATCTATCTGTCAACACATTCTGACACCATTCACATGAAATCTAAAATCGTTAATTTATTTTATTCCATATTTCAATTTTCATCCATACACCCATAGATACCCACTGTCGTCCCCGCATAGATAATACCAAATCGCATTAACCTATTACAATTAATTTCACCGAATCCCCCAGGCCGCCACCGCGCCGATTGTGTATAACCATACCCAGAAAGCCCTACCCGTCCTCTATACCTACCTCTTCTCTCAGTCTAATCTAATCGCATGTAGCTTAAGATATCAACATGCCAATAGCCAATGTTACTAGTGTTGTTGTTGTTAACTAAGCCGTAATAGATATCGAATATTGTATCTAATAGATACACAAATGTACAATTTGTCTACATGACAAAAAGTATACGTTTTTGACCAACAAATTTGAAAAAAAAAAAAACACCAACAATAATGTGTATTTCTATTTCAAATCCACTTAAGCTTGGGAAAAACCGTTCAGAGTTTCTATAAGAATATCTAAAAAAAAAATAAATTTCGTTGTTTTATCATATTACTAAGTACGGCAAACATTTTGAGGGTTTGCTCTTTTTTGTACGTTCGCTTTGGATTGTATCCAAAAGCGCGTGTTTTGTGTAAATTAAATAATTTATCTTTATCTTTATTCCGACTTTACTTTGTACAGCGATATGCGTTAGCGTGGCGCGGGGGTTAATAGGTATATACACTAGGACAATGTACAACAAGCGACATATTATATAGATCGGGTTGAGTTTTTCCCGCAGTGGTTATCTGTTAATCCAGTTCCGCTTTCGGTACTCTGGTTTTTGTAAAAAAAAAACGAACCTTGCATCTGTATCTGTGTATATCCAAGTGTGAGTTGTGTTTATTCCTTTGAAATGTGATTAAGCGCCTAATGTCAACAGATATTAAGTATACCCCGAGTGATTGTAAATTTTTTATCAGAAATGTTTTATGTTGAAAGTTCTAGTTTATTTTTGTTTTCCCTTTGTTATTGTTGTTGAAATATTTTGGAGCTTGTGTGATTATGACGAGATGGATTTAGCTTTTTTTGTGTTTTTTTTTTTTGTAACCTTTTATCTTTTCGAATTGACAGCAGAAGGGAAATCTGTTCAATATTGACTGATCTTCGGGACATTATTAGTACCTATCTATTAAGCACGGAATTTGCTAGTGGCTTTGGTAAAAAGAGTTCACCATCGGCTGACGAAATTTAAGGAATGATGCTGCCAGAATTATGTTAGTTGCTTCTAGATTAATCCACATTTGAAGCTGAAAGTTATGCGATCATATGTGCGGGAGGTGACTATAAGAGGGACGCCTTATATCTTTAATTAGTCAATAAAGATACGTCACCAAAGAAGGATTGATAGTGTATGTTGTTATTCAGCTTCAGGTTGCAGGTTTATAACTCTTACTGACAGATTGCGAAATTGTTGAAAATTCGGTTGCATTTAGTAGGTACCTACAGCTGAAAGTTTTTCTGCCATACGAAACTGCTATTCCCTTCTTTAATAATTGCATTGATCGACCTGCCTTTTGGTATTCTATTACTTTGCATATTCTTTCGTTTTTTCACCTTTTCTCGTACAATTTGTTGTTGCAAAATTGTTCGTCATTTTGGGTGTTATTTCCTTGTCGGCATTCATTTTATGACAAACAATAAGGGCCTAAACAAGTAAACAATAAAGGAAATGCATAAGCAGTGCTCCCTTGCAACCCCCTTATTTGCGGTGTCCCTGTTAGATTTGGATTAGGTGCGAATTTGGGTGTGTTTGCAATGTTTCTTTAAATAGTACATTTTTCGCATGTACCGCATCGAAACCTTGCATATACCCAACTTCGCAAATGCGAAGGCAATATGCTCCCAAACACTCCAAAATTCTTTTCGGGCTTATTTCCATCTTGTTGCTCATTTTTGTGCGTTATGAACTTTTTTAAATGATATTTTCAAATCTATTTGGACTTTATATTAAGTCTCCCACGATTAATAGATACCTCCATCCCCTTGCACTGGCTACCAACGAAATGAAACCCCTCACAGCACTTCTAATCAAAGCTTTCTTTTTCAATCACCTCACTTCCCGGTAAGACGATTATGCTGAGCTTCCTTCAATCATGAAATTTAACGGATTAAATGTTCCCACAAATTTGTAATTGAATAGATTTCCTAATGAGCCATCAGAACGACAGAAATAGAAATCCATTTAATTTTTCATTACTCGCCCAATAATGTTGTGCGCTCTCGCGCATTATTGTTCGATATTTTGCTTAACTACCGATCAATTAACAAACACTATCGATTTGCTAAAATTTCCAAGAACTGGTAAACCGAGTGGTGAAAGCTCTTTCACCCAAAAGATATTCATCGGAAACAGAGAGAATAATACGTTCCATTGCACCCATTCTGGTGTAGGTATATCTGTACGACTAAGACACCATCATCGCGCTCTTCGTCCAAAAGCAGGTGATCGGATTATAGCCAACATATGAGAATAATGACAATTAATGATCGGATCGTCTACCTTGTATATGTGTGCATATAAACACATTACGTTTCATCCGAAAAAAGAACCGAGTATAGGTACATGTGTACCGACCGGAAGTACTGAAGCGACAAAAATTTGTTACTCTATCGCACGCCACCCATGAAACCTCTTCGTATATAAGACAATCCGATCCATTGAGTGACATCGATCGTGCCGCTGCGCGCTGGAGAAAGGATTAAAACCGACGACCGACGGGGAAAAGTTCGCACATTAACTATACGATTTGTGCGAAGAGGGTGTGCATGCTCGTGTGTGTGTGTGTGTGTATGTGATTTGGAGGGAGTTTAATCCAGGTTTAAAGTATCGGCCACACTCTGCTGCCGGATGGCCCTGTACAGGATCAGATATAATTTTCCAACAAATCTCCGTGTATCTGTATCAGAGGTTCCCCCCTCACACATACTGAGCCCCAGCCCACCCTTTTGTTTGGGTTAATCTTATCATATGGCTGGGACGTTGTTGTAAAAAAGAGTTGACCAACTGCTCTCTGGGTCTGTTGTATTCGGACCGTGTTGCTGATGCTGCGGATGCTAAGACATAAGCCGGATTTAGTTAAGCAGATCAGCGTCGCGTTGGAAGGTTCTCAGTGATTTTACATTATTCGCTTGATTATTACTTTTTTTTTTTTTTTTGTGTAGCGTATACAATTTCGGACTTTAGGCTTCCTCGGTTTGAGTTTGACTCCTCATTAATGCGCTGGTGTGGCGTTGTCGCTTTGCGGTGGGCAGGTATATATATATGTATAGGTATGATGATGATTCGAATATGTGTTTGTAGAAATTGGCTTATTATTATGAGTAATGGAGTTAATCCGTTTAAATCGAGGTTACACTTTTTAAAAATTCGTTAAGTTAAGTCCAGGTTGTTTGCCTTTTCGGTGTTGGGTTATTGGATTCCTTCCTGCTTATGAGGCGAAAATAAAATTGCGTATTTGTGGATTTTTTTAATCCGTTACCATATTTTTTGTACATATTATTAAAAGAGTTTTCACGTTTGACAGAAGGCAAATGTAGCGACAGTCGTTTGTAAGGTAGTTACTCCGTGTCACTGTATAAAATTTTATTACGGCTAGCGCAAGCCAAATGTCACACATGTTGGATGAAAACTCGAATAAGACCTCCCCCTTCTCGCTATACATAACATGTTAAATATGACAATCGAAATAAATTATTATAATCCAATCGGATTTGAATAATTAATTATAGCGCTTTGTGTGCGTCAGGCGCGCATTTTTTTTTTTTAAGTAAAAATTTCCACGGAAAAAGAAAACAAAACAAAAAAACTGCAAAAAACAACAAACCACAGTAAAATTTATTTTATCTATTCGCCGGCAAACAAAAGTTGATATGAACTTGTAAAACTTTATCGTTCCCTTAATCGTGCTCTCAATTTGGATTAAATTTTACAACCCCCCTTTTCAGAATACGAATACAATATTTCTATATGGCTAAAGTGTATACTTTTTCAGTTTAATATCTTGCTTTGCGGTTACTGTGATTTTCTATCACGTGACAGGGAGATACCCTAACAAAACCTCGTTGGTTGATTAGGAATGCAAAAATGATCAAGTGGGGAAGTGAAAGGTGAGTGAAATTATAAAGAATTCAGCCGATTGAGGTGGCAAGATGAAGGGAGTGTCAACACATAATAGTGGACTATAGCTGTGTACGGTCTGTTTGACGTGATTCACCTTCGAGAATATGAAATGTTGGAAGCGGAACGAAAATCACTTAATCTGGGATTAAATTTATTTTCGGATTAATATCAGCTTTTTGCATCACTCATACTTATTCATATTGTTTGTGTGGTTGGGAAGAGGTTTTTTTTTTTATTTTTTTTTATTGTGTTTGTTCTTTACGGGCTTTGTGATTTGTATAAAATCGTTGGAGTTAATGCCAAAAGATTTGTGGTCGAGTTTGGAATGAGATTTAGTATGTATTTTGGACAGAAGTTACAGTGGATGTGTAGAGTTTGTCATACTAGTTGAAGGGGAGAGTTGTTTCAAGGGCATGTGCAAATATCCGCCACTAATATGTATCGCCGAGCAGACTTTGCGATAAGTAACGCTGACTTAGCGAAACAAACTGTAGGTAAGTGATTTTGTTAAAAATCAATACAAAAATGGTGCGCTTCTAACACCATCTATTGAGATAAAGTAGAGTACTCGCTGCACCAACGACTTTATATCGTTTTTCTTATATTTTCACAGCAAGAGTCTAAACTAAAAATAGACAACTGCAGTTTTTGTTTAAAAAAAACTCTAACTTTAGGCATTTCTAACAAAAAATACTGCTCGGCGCTACAGTCCAGGGTGTACGCCTCCCCATTTAGAGCAGCATTTGGATAGCCGCCTTGACACACTCCAAGTTGGTTGAGGTCCCCTTTCAATTGTGAGGAACATCTAAGCCGGCGTTTTTCTCAACTGAGTTGTCAATCTGGGTTGGAGTTGGAGACGAAGACTATTCGAGCCGGAGGTTTCATGTTGTAGGCATATTAGACCACTGATTCACTTTTTTCTGACCAGATCAATAATGTATCGCTGTAGATACAACTTGTAGAGTTCGCAGTTAAATCTACTTCTCCAAAATTTGGTCAATGCAAACGAGACTAAAAGTCACTCAAGGAGCCACTATTTCTCATTCTCTTTAGTTCTTAGAGCTTACAAGTCGCTTCTATCGTATTCTCTGCTTATATCAGATTTTCTTCGTGAATCCTAATGCTTTAAAGGGGTGTTCGTGATAAGCCCAGCACAACAGTTGCAGTGTTCCTGGCGCCGATAGGACTTTTCGATTGGTTATTCGTTCCTTTGCTATAAAACAGGGAACAGAGTGATGATCCGAGTTTAAGTTGGCAGCTAGAAACATTTAGATGTCTGATCATCTGTCAATGGCAAGATGATCAGTTCAGTTGCCAGTTTGATCTAGTGTTATTAATAGTCCTTTATGTATATTGAAATGAAGAAACTACGCGCTGGTCGCAGCAATATTATATTCCTCATAGCAAAGTCAATTCAAGAAAATTTTTTTTGGTAATATCATCTTTTATTTTAGCCTGATGGGGATAGTCATTTCACAACGTATGGAAAACTCAAGAGTCTAAGTTTTCCGCTTATAATAAATTGAAGCTTTTGCTCTCTAGATACCAGTGACTGTAGAAGATGTCTCAGATTGCCATACTCCTTTTACTCGGCCCATATGCAAACGCAAAGACCCTTCCTGGTGGCGGTAATATCTACCTTGCCGCTGTCTGCCTTCTCTGCTAAATCTTTAGGTGCACGCGGCCTATTCCAAATATTTTACTTGCAGATTCCTCTTTGCGTTCTGCACTTTCGTCAACAATAAATCCATCGTTTTACGAGGCTTGGAGCTTGGAGCTTGGAGGTATTGGAAGAAGCATATTTCTAATGTGCACCATATTAAGTTGTGTTTGTTGTAGAATTAGTCTCAGTATTTTTTTAACTACACCGAAAGAAAAAACATTGGTTGAATCAAAAATGTTTCGTTGTTAGCTAACAATGGGCTTAAAATTGTCAAATCAAATACGTATGTGATTAAATCAAACAACGCTGCATGTTTGAAACAACTACTTTGGCGTTGTTGATTAAAATGCTCGAAAGTATCACAGATATGTTTAGTTTGAACATTTTTGTAGTTGTTTCAAAAATGGTAACATTGTTAGCCTACAATTTAATTGTTGATTTCATTGTTAAACAACAATAAACATGATGAAATTACAACTTAGGGACTTTATAATTAATTTGACCATAAGTGTTTTTGATTAAACACAAACGTGGTCAATAAACTTAAAATCAACCATATTTCTTATAAATTAAACACATTCGTAGTTGGAGTACAACGATTGCAGTGCAATTAAACACAAACATTTTCAAGGTAAAATTTCATTGACTATTATTAAAGTATCATGAACATGTTAAAAGTATCTACGGTCATGTTTTTATAAAAATATTTCTCATTATCACAACCTACATTCTTGCCAAGGCGTGTTGTAAACCGGTCACGTGTAACAATCAGAAACGTTGTTAAAGTATCACACTTCAGTTAAATGTATCACGAAAATGTTGAAAGTATAATGCAGCCAAGCATAAACATTGCTAAAGAAACACAAACATTGTAGAACTATCACGAATGTAGTTAATTTACATGTTTTCTTATTAAACCAACAACAAACATCGTAGTCGCGACATGCTTAACGGAATTTGTGTTGTCAGTTTGCCTCGTTGGCGTCGGTCATCTTTTTTCTTGAAAAAATCTTCAGTATTCAGTCAGAAGTGCAAGTACTAGGTACATTACGTTACGAGCGAGTGTCAACAGTGTATTTTTCTTTGTAGTGTATAGTGACGTTTTTTGTTTTGTTTTTTAGTGCGCTTGTTGATTGAGGCCGTAGTCTACCCCGGATTGTGAGCGCCATCTAAAGTAAGTTTTTTTCTCGTAAACTTTTACCCCTCATAATTCTGAAATTTTGCTTAGATTGGACACCCGGATTTCAATACCCTGAAGTCAACACAGCCAACGGTGCATACGGTACGAGACAACACTCACAATTTATGTAGGTAAATATAATTATTTATAAAATAATAATTGTACTTCGTTGGGCCCCTGTTGTTGAGCCAACATATTAAAATATTAATTATTTATCACCATTTTTTTAACTAGCCTTAAGTCAAACTGTTATTTGAAAGTTCAATAAATACTAATGTAAAAAAATGTAATGTAATTTTGCGTAGATTAATATTAGTTTTCAGTTTTTAATAGTATTTTCAGCTGGGTGCGAGTAGAAATAAAATGGTAAAGTAAGTATGGACGTTTTAAAACAAGCACAAAAACATTAAAATGTTTCCATTGCTGATGGTCATGCTATGCATTATCAAACACTATTTAGTGCATGAGCATTGTAAAAGAATCACGAAAAATGTACATGTACAATGTTTTCGTTGTTGATTAACAATGATCATGCTTGATCAATCGCTTCCCTGTGATAAAGTAAGCATGGACGTGTTAAAAGAAACACGACCATTGTACAATTTTGAATTTGTTAATCAACAATGATCGTGCTTAATCAATCGCTTACCGTGCTTGCTTTAATACGAATAACCTAATGCGTGGTTATTTAAACACGAAATTGACAATGGCGTGATAGATTTATGCAAAAATACCCGTTATGTTTTTTTATAAAAAATTGACAATGTCACATTTGTTGAAATGACAATGCCCATTGGTTGACGCAAAATCAAATAAGGTTCATGCTTGATTTTACCAACGTTTTTCTTTCGGTGTACAACCTATAGTTTATTCTAAATTTATACAAAAATGAATTTATTCTTCAATCGGTTTGTTATCCAAATGTACGAATTTTTGCGGTAGCGACTGTGCTAAGTCATATATCCATCCGGCATTGAACGGATTAACCACGTTCTCGCATATTTCGTATATTTGATTCTTATTTAAGTCGGCTTTGGTCCCCCCTACTACGGCATATTCAGAATTTTTTTTTTGAATTTTTTCACCACCTTTGCAAATTACTTTTTGTTCGTTTGCCTTCTTTGTTATTTTCTGTACATTACTTTTTTTTGCGCCCATCATTTTATGCTATTAGTCGTCCTTATAAGCCATCATCATCTGTTGAGACCGCATTCAGGGCGGAAGAACGAAGTTAATTCCTTTTGTCAACCTGTCAAATATACATACTGTAAATGTGAATGTAAACATTTATGCCTTGAACACAAAGATTTTCCGAATTCAGGAAGCCACGCCATCACCACACTCACAAGAAGCCGATTCCTTAATAGATCAATGATCGTAGAATTTATAATAATTCTTCCTCCACACTACAATCATAATCGATCTGTGATCATAGTTCGTAGATCGAAAGGAGAATATGAAACAAATTAATAACGTTGTTAATAAGGTATCAGCTACATAGAGAAATCTATCCGTTCCACTACTGTAGCCGTATCTCTGAATCTGTCGTTCTCGCTCTCGCTTTCTCCCTGTATGTGTGCATGGATGGATTAAAAATAAAGTCTGATTTATGATTAATCGTTGTGTGCTTGTTGTCGCAATGTCATCGTCTGAATTCCAATCGGTTCTTTTCTTTATGGATTCGTTTCGACCATTCGTATGTGTGCGTGTGCCTTCACACCATATTGCGCCTCTTTTTGATGCTCGGCTTTCGTGTGTGCCTGAACGCGAGCAACAATGACCGACTAATCTTTATCTACGCATAATTTTTTTTGTTCATTTGTCATCTACTTATTACTAATATCTATTATACGATTACAAATTTCACACTATACGGATATTAGATACCGCAGATACACAATGAGCCATAGACGCAATAAATCCCCTCAAAGCTCTCAATCTTTGGATGGAAATTTCCCCTTTTTCGGATGAAAATTTCCCGACAAAAATATGTCAGATCGCGTTTAGGAATTTTTCTTAATTTCTCCAGATCTATGCGCTCGTTAATGTGTGCGCCCACTCATCACTCAAGAAAAATCGATTCTCAAATCTGATCCGAACCGAACATGGTGTTTGACTTAGGTAAGTCAACACAGGTAGCTGATGTTTGGAGATTTGTTGTGATTCAACAAAACGGATGATTTTTTTCAGCTTATTTACCCAGTGGCGGAAGGGGAGAAAGAGCAACCAACAACAAGATTGTTAAATACCATTGATGAAACGTTTGCAATTAGTTCGGCTTACAATCTGCCTTTGATTAGTTTCGATCAGTTCTTTTGTGCGTGCGTGCTTTTCGTGGTATATGCACAGAGATTTTTGTGATCTTTTGAACTAAATTGGTGATGGTACCTACTGCCGCAAAAGATACCCGAGATATATGGCTGAAGACTAATCGTTCTTAATACCGCGAACGCGCACCTACTTTGTAGTCCAACAATAGACCGCTGGATTGCGGGGGAAATCTGTTTTTTTTTTGGGCTATGACTATCCATATGTATGTGATGATTAATTTTTTTTCTACTTTAAGCTGCTGGATTATGGCGAGGAATAATGAGAGGGGAATTTTTTTTTCTGAATTTTGTAGACATTTTCATGGTTTTAACTGATAAGAGAGTCGAACAAGCGTTTGCACAAGGCCAAAAGGGGAGGTATAGATAGCAAGTGCTACAAGAAGATGAATCAAACGCCTTGTTGTGGATAACAATTAAATGGAAAGTACACAACTTCAGAAACGGACATAGTATTGGATATGAATAATGCAAGTCGAGAGATTAGAGTTTGCGGCTAGGCTACAATTTTCAGTTTAAATTGAGGTCTTTACAAACTATTGCAGTTTGACGAATTTGAGAAATTTGATAAATTGAAATACAATCTATATAAATCTTTCCATATTAGGAGACAGTTTGTTCTGACTGATTGGTGATTTGTGATCAGGGGCCAGTCCAAACGGTAGGAGATAGAGGACATTAAGAAAATAGGGGTCACTATTTGTATGATAAAATTCTTATTTTTCATCCGATCGACTTAAAACTCGGTTTGTGTACTCAATATAAGCATATTAGGCAAGTAAGTGTCTTAGGGATTACCAAAATTTTCTTCTGGGAAGATCGATCCAAGTTGTTGTAGATGGTGTATCATCTGATTCGTTTCTGCTATAAATGCAAGAGTGGCCCAATAATCTATATCTACTTTCTTCAACTCTCTTTCTTCTCCACAGCAACGATTTGCTTGTTCGATGACCTTCCAATCCATCCCAAGGTCTCAGTGCACATTCTAGGAGTCACAGTCAATTCAGGAATCACATGTCGGGACCAAATATTCTATACCTATCGCAAAATTGGCGTCCGCTAAGTTGAGCTAAGAGGTACTTTAGCCCCCAGCTACTTCTCCTACTCTACAAAGCACATGTTATACCAGGCCTGGGATATTGTTCCCATATATGGAGCTCGGTTATTGGCGACTAGTAAGGGGCCCGAACCCCCGAATTTATATCTGCTACCAGTTAACTGCTGTACAGATTTCTATGTAACATATCTTTTAATAATATATTTTTTATAAGACTACGAGAGGGCTGTAGGCTATATCTTTCACTGTCATGCCTACTTTTTGGGAAAGTTTTTGACCAAAATGCATTCCTTTTTAGACCTCATTGCTTTTAACTTTTTATTTCACAACTAATTTGAAAACCAGTAGAAGAAAAGTGTGCTTAAGAAACCCAGACATTTTTTAAATACCTAATATAAGCTATCAATTAGATATCTGCTTTATTCAGTAGATAAGCTACAGACTGAAATCCAACACAATCAGTAGATGGGGATCATAGCGCAACTGTGACAAAATTAATCGAGCTTACTTGGTAACAGTTAACCCTCCTGCGCTGGGGATTATACGAGTGTGAAGCTATAAACTTTTTGTAAGTTCGATTCATTTGGTATAATGCCTCCTTTCTTACAGTGATGATCACCAGTTCGCCTATATATTAGGGTTCAGAATCAGATGGTCCCTTTCGAAGATAACTATTTGTAAACCACTATAATACTCCTTATGGAAAAGATGTCTCTATCCTATCATTATTCGACTGAAATCTTTTATAAATACCTATACTTGTAATTCTCGAGTGTAACATCTTATACTTACTTACCTCCAACGTTGCCTTGTAATTTTTTTCTATATCTACCTTTCAATAGCTAAACTCCACTTATCCTAGGTTCACTTTACCAATTACACCTAACCCAATACAAGGCTATAACGTACACACAAGCCATGAGAATATACCATGTCTTTAAAGTCATAATTAAATTATTTAGACACACTCACTGAGCATGACTTGTGATTAGTTATTGTAAAAAGGGAGAGTGTCACATTAACAACAATGTACCTATATAAACAATTCTGCGTATACCCACCATCAGAGTATCTGTATCTTTAAGTGGTTCAAGAAATATTTCCTTTTCTGTACTAAGTAGGTAGCAAAGTTTACAATACGCGCAAACAAACGATTTGTGCGTGCATTAATTCTCAGCAAAAACTTATATTCTTTTCTAAGCTTGAACAGATTAGTCAATTTGTATGGTTTCATAATATGCATACATACCTACCCATGTCGTTGGACAGACGAGTTGACATCCACATAGTAGTTAAGGCGGTATCATTAGTGAGAGATAATTTCTACAAAGGGATAGGCATAGGACGAACTGGAGCGAAGTTTTACTTCCCAAAGAAGGGGGTTGGTGATTAATTTGTAAGAAAAAGTGGAAAGCTAGAATTATGCCTTTGCAATATTTCCATTCACGAAGTCGAAGCTTTAGAATGAAAATTGGAAACATGTTGATGGATGCATTGACTGAGGTTATATAGGGCTTTTATGTAGTTGGTGGATGCATTTTTTTACCAGGGGCGAAGCGCATTTTTAGAGTAGAGGCCAATTCAAATTTCAAAATTTGTAATGACTATTATACACTCCACAAATTTATTAATTTCATAAAAAAATATGTTTATGATTTGAAAATATGTATGTAGTCTGATTACAGGTTATAACTTTTGTTTGGATTGATTTTAAACCTGTAAAAGCTATGTTTAACTGGCGCCCAATGTGGGTCTCAAACTATAAGTACCACTTGAACTTATCAAATTCTATTTTTTGTTAAGTCGCGTACTACTCTCGATCGATGTTGGCTGTTTTTGGAGCTTAGCACTACGGTAGTACTGATAATATGTGCACAATCGTTCAACTCTTGAAAAAATTGCTCGGTGCGCAATCAATTGAGGAACAATCTTTCGCAAAAAAATAGTTCACTTCCGGCAAATATCTCAAACCATTGCGGTACAAAATATTTTCAGATTTGGTGCTAAAATCATTGTCGGAAAGGCACAGAATGTGGCATTTTGAGAATACCTGGAGACATGTTGCGCAAAGTACTCCAGTATTAGGGAGAAGCAACCTAGAGCAGCTATATTCTGTATCAGGGGAAAGCAACCAAGAAGCATAATTTACTAATAACAGATGTCTCAGTGAATTGATTACTTCTCGAAAAGTCGATAGGTATATACAGCAAAATGATATATTCCTGTTAAGCTTTTTATTTCAATGTTGGTAAGAAAAGATACATGGAATTTATAGGTTGTTGAAAGCTGAGCCGAGATCCAATAAATGACTTCCCTGATATTCCTGGAACAATTGACCTTACTTTTCAATCGATGCAGTAGATGCAGCCAAATAACAGAAAAGCAGTTAAAAAATAAAAAGTGTAATTGGCGCCCAACGTGAGGTTGGTGCAAATTTATTAAAAAATATGCAAATGCACGTTAGTTTTCTGAAAATGCCCCAGCTGTTCACAAATGATGTAATAAACAAAATTCAACATCCAAATGTAGGTATGGAATATTTTTAGGTATCCGCATCAGTTAAGTATAAACTCTGTATAGTCATTTTAATTTGGCGAAATATCTTTTAAAATATTTCCACTGTTAGTAATTATGTATTACGTTAATTTTATTGCCTACGTACCCTAAAACGTTTATATGACCTCAAATTCCCAACAAATGCCGAACGAGTGTTTAATCTTTATAATCCCTCTACTCAACAGTTTTATCCGAAAAAAAAAACTAATTGCGATATTTGTTAGTATACACTTATCGCTACAATTTCACCACACAAAGTGAATCGGCTATAATTGGTGATCCAGAAAAGTGAGCTCGCCAACCCCCACCTAAAAGCTTGCAGCACTTACTGTATTGTATATAGATATCGAAAAATTTTACAAGTGATTACAGCACTTTGCACCAACCTCTCATTCATTAAGATACACGCACTAGATAAAAAAAATCACCGTACCAAACCAAAACACAAAGACTCATTCCTCCTCCATACCATTTTGCCCGGGCGTACAGATTAAGATAATCCTTATCAGTAGAGTACAGTGTTGGCGATTTTTTTTTTCTCCACTTTTTTACTATTTCCTGCGTCGTCGGTCGGTCGGTCGGGTTCGGGTATAGAGGAGTGTATCTGCGATAAGATAATCTCATAAGGCCTCGAGGAACATTTTATCTAAAAATATAATCCAAAATGATAATGATAATAATTTCTCCATAAAAGTTTTTTTTTTATGTATATCGGTGTATTGCAGGTTTGTTTGGGTTCCTTCCGATGTCCGTCTGTCCGCAATATCTAAGCGTCCCTTTGCGGCGCTCCACTTTAGTTTCATTGAATATGGTAGTGTGTACATACTCTAGACAGTATTCGTGTTGTTTGATCGCGGCCACGTAGGAATGGAGGAGATTTCAAATTAATCCAAGGGGATTATGTGAACGCGCACTAAAATGACACACATCTACTTCCATAGGTACAGTGTTTAGGCACTAGCGTCAAAACCAAAACCAAAAAAAAAAACTTTATTCGTTATTTTTGGAGGGGGATTTCAGCAAAATCATCATAGATACAGATATAGGTGGTGTTTATCAATAATTTAGCGTCGTCTGTCTAATTTTTTTTTTCCTATTGGTGCTGTCTTTGCGCGCGTTTTCCCCTAGAGTATCTTTTAATTCGGTGTTTAAGTAATAAATAAATCGAAAAACATTTAATCGCTGGTGTGGTATTTTGTTTTAATACACACAGCTGGCTGATGTCATGGGGTTGCGTCTAATAGATAAATAGAGAGATAGATACCTACACCATTAATGCAGTGTGACTAGCACTAGACTCTGGTGTTATATCTACAGTGTGGATGGAATTTTCGGCGTTTTTTTTTTTTTATGTGATTTTACACGCCAACAGGTTGGACAGGAGGGGGTGGTTTATTCATTTATGAGTCTCTTGAGGATTTCGCTCGACGAATGACACTACACTGGGCGATGAGAATATTTTTAAAATAGATTTACGCGCCTATATACATACCTAGTGTTGGTATTTTCAAAGAAATTGTGATCATAAATCGGATTGAGGAGGATTAAATGAATTTGCTGGGATGTGCTTAAGAGAGCTTTTTTTTTTATAAAAATAAAACTAAATGATAAAGTAAATCAAATTAGCGTTTGATGTATGGTGTAGTTATAGCTTTGTTTTATAGCGCGTTGGAATGTTATTTCGTTTGTATATTCGTTTTTCAGTAGATTTTATATGTGCTTATGATAGGTATATGAAATATGCACGCACATTTGATCTTGAAATGAGTGTGTATAGTGTGGTAAGATGAGATGTTAATTGAAGGCATACCTTTTGACTTATTGTGTCAAAAAATTTAAATAAATAGAGAAAGAAAATATAATACCTGTTCTACAGCCGTTCCATGACTTTGTAAATTTTATAATACATTTTTTTTTCGATATAAAAGGAATTCTTAAATCAAGTTTCAGCAATTTAAGTTGTCCATTTGATAGATTAAAATTTCACTATATGTTAGAACCCACTTGAGAGATTATTTGATTGATCAGTCAAATAATCCGTAGGTAGATAGGTACTGACTGGATTATCTGTAGGTACATGTTTAGACAGAAGGAAAGTAGATTAGATTTCGGCGGAGATATTCGCTTAAAAGTTCATACCTACAGATACTTACCAGTTAAAAAGTAGTTTATAAGTAAAGTAGGAACAAGTTCAGATCTTGGCATTTTTTTTAAATCACCATACAGTGGCTAAGTGGTTATTCTTAATTTGATGGGATACAAAAGGAGTTTCAACGCTTTCAGACAGCTTATCAATTTAGCCTTTAGAAGCTCGCACCCTGTCCGTTTTATATGCTGCCTGATGTTTTGTTGAAAAGTATCTGGTTATCGGTTTACTGCCAGGAACATCAATTACTGCATAAGTATGTCGGTTCGAGACCGCTACTCAACAGGTTTGTAAAAAAGAATAGGAGAAGCCAATCGACGTAAATCGCTCTCAAAAGCAACCTACCGAGTTAAGGAAGCCACAGATTTTGCCTTCAAATAACTGCTTGCTCAGTGCGCTATGTCTAGTTTAGTTTTAAATACAACCAGACTTCTACAAATAACATGAAACAAATAACCCTCATTTGCATTGGCGCAACTTTCGCAATGTGTGCTATGGGGATGATCAGTTGGAGCAACCGATATTTCACTTCGAAAACTGCACTATTCCGCATCAAAATAGTGACCTACAACTCACCACGAATTTCAAGTTGTTGCTAAATCAAATTCAGCTCCAGCTCTCTCGCTATAATAGAGTGTGGCCGAAAAATATTAAGTGGATTTCAAAAATATTAGACAATCTTCAAAAAAAAAAATCATCTATCTAGAAGAGGCCAAACTAGAGATTTCATGGTGGTATCTCTAGTTTGGCGCTCAATTATAAAAAATTGTTGGAGACTTGCGATGAGCACGCTTGCACGTCGATAGTTATTGCACATTTACATAATCATCATCACACAGAGAATTGCATGAGATCAAAAAAAGATATATCCGTTTTTCTGCTGTCAATATAAAAAAAATATGTAAGAATGAGATCGAAAATCATCACATTAAAGTGTCATTGACTAGCAACACATAGATATTTTATAAATAGATAAAATGGAAGCGCACATAAATTCCTTCGAACAATAGGTATTTTTACAATATTAACTAAAAACCGTCTCATTACACGTTGCTAATGAGTACTATGGTAAAAGTCTCAGTAAACCATTAATTAATAAACTCAATGAAATAAACAAAATTTCGGATGTCATTTTGCTTTATAGGAAAGCAAGTCGGGTAGACACCCTAGGCCTAGCTTCTCGCAACCATTCGTTTGTGTGAGTTTCAATTTTTGGGACGAATGGGAGGGACCTACAGTTTTATGCCGAGTCCGAACGGCTGAATTGAGAAGCTTTTTCAGGACAGTAATACGCTCGGATGTTAGTCAGACATTCGCGAGAGGTGGCGCAGTAGAAAAAACCTTAAGATGAAATTTGTGTTTTTCCGGGGATCGAACCTGGGATCCCTCGCACAGTAGTCCAGCACACTAACCACTGCGCTACTGCGCCCAATAAGAATAAGTTAGGTAATAGAAAAAAAGCTTAAAATTGATTTTAGGCAATACCACCCTGACAATTTTGAGCAATAAGTCACTTTTCAGCTCCGTTCAGAGGGTGACCTACAATAAATTCTAAACAGATCTTATTTGATCAAATGCAAACAAATTGTTAAAAATTATTGTTTTCGATTGTGGATCCGCTCTGGGGCTAGTGGCGCACTTCAAAACCACTACACCAGGTACACTGTATCTATACACATCAGAACATATGCGCCATTTTTCGTGTGTCCGTTCGTGTGGTATAGGTATGGAACCATCGTCGGCCGTCGGAAAATATATGCGATGTGGCCTGTGTGTCTGTAGGGTGCATAGCGCTTGTCAGACAGAAAGATAGGTGGATGGATTTTATGTCACACTGAACAATGCAAATTTTTGTGTTTGCTTTTGCATTAGGAAATTTGTATTTACAGTCTGTTCATGGATATCTTCTAAATAGAAAAGATGATTAATCCAACTGAAGGACAAAAATCTAGGGTAAGACTTGAAGTTCCTACAGCATTCCATATTTTTTCGTATAATCAGAATTTTTATGATATTATTCTTTAGCCGATAGCCCTGGTAGCTAGTGCTGTATTTTTTTTATTATTATTTGTAATTTACTTAAATTATAGAAATAATGATAATAATGATTTTTCAATAATTTAAGTAAAAGAATGTATTTTGTGTACTGCAATAATATTTCCCGACAAATTTAAATACATTTTGTTGGAGGGATGTATGAGTTTAAACAAATTTCGTAATTTTTGTTACCTAGGTATACACAAAATTTATTTTATAGGAATTGTATAGCTCAGAAATCGTTTGAATAATGGTTGGTTTCCGATTCGATTAAGCGCAAGTAAAGGCAGCGGTTGTCAACTAAAGTGGAATTAAGTCTACTTATGTGAAAGTTTTTAACTTTTTTCATCTGTGTAGCAAAGAAGAAGCTTTTTCTTACCTGGAGCTACAATCGCTATTATTTTTTCTGACTATCCTTCTTTGTTTAAGTGTAGGTTTTATTTATAATGAATGAGTAATAACTATCATTTTCATAATCATTTGTTTTTGCTTACATATAATTTTTGACACGGATGGAAGGACTCACAAAATTATGCCGAATCCGAACGACTGAATTGGAAAGCTTTCTCAGAACAATTTCACTTTCGAATACTTGTCAGATGTTCGCTAATAAAATAAGAACTTGCGGGGAAACTTGTATTTTCTTAGTCTTTAATCTTGGACCAAACAGACTGATGCACTCCGCCTATATACTAACAATAGATATCAATTTGTATTCATAACAATTTTTTTTTAATTCGGAATAAGTTGTGATAAAGATACTAAAACTTAATAATCACTGCATTAAAAAGAGTTCCTATACAAAACATCTGCGATAACGATGCATAATCATGAAATTATTTTAAAAGATTTTTTACATTACTGACAAATTGAACTGGCAGCTCATTGTGATTATTTTTATACATCCAAAGCGGGTGTGAATCATATTTTGTGGTTAGTTTTATCTAGAGGATATGGATAGCCGTCAAGGCGTATTACATATTTAAAACTGTAAATTTCTATTTGACGTACCGAAAATGTACACAATTTATGCGTCATTGTTTGTTTGCAACTTAAGCATACCTAAATCTCTTTAGACTTTGGGAAATCTGCGATCTTTTATCAAAGTTAAAATGAAATCTATATGTAGTAGATAAATCTGACACTATTAATACAGCTTCTTTACAATTATTGCACCCAAATTCTTGAACAAATTTCTTTCTAATTTGCTGGTTCCGAGCTTGCTTATTGAAATGTTGTAAATTATCAGTATTATTGCTATCATTGAATGAGCAATGATTGATAATAAGAAATCTTTACATGAGTAGGACAGACCACATAAATAAGGTTACCCCACCAGAGGACCAGTCACTTAGAAGTTCTTATAAAATTAATGTAGGGGAAGAAGTATAGGTAGGTACATTATAAACATGGTTCAAAAGTAGTAAGCCGGTTGCTCTCTGCATGTTGCGTGCAATATTAGCTGTTGCCACTTTTAGATTTCATTATATTTTTATTGACAAACATATCAATGGAGTTACTTCATATTGTAGTAGATAATTGTATATAGTCAGCTGTTCATAATATTCATTTCCCGAGCTACATAAATCGGAAAGTGTCCTGAAAAAACTTTGAAGTTCAGTCGTTCGGATTGGATATAAAATTGTTGGTAATTTACTTAAAAATGTCCCCAAAATGTAACGAAATTCATGAAAACATACAAAATCATCTCAACTCATCATATAACCGCAATTAATACAATACATTTTATTTAAATTTCATCGTAAAGTTAAGTTTTAGAATTTGTTGGAATTAAATGAAAACTTACAAATTTAGTAGATATATGCGGTACGGACGACTATAATTTAAGACATTAAATTAATTGCAGAGGTGATGAAATTAATTGCACTAGTAAAAGTGACTCTGAATTTCATATAATAAAATATTTTTAGATCTAATTGTCATTTAAAATTAAATGCAATGTATTGCAATATTAACTTTATAAATGTAAATACATAGTAGCAAAAGTTACTTATGACTACTTGGTTATTTATGACAGCTATAGATACAAGATATAATTAGGGACATTCAAAATGCTAATTAACTAAGTCTGACAGTTGGCTGATATGATGTGTCTGAGTTTTTGCTGGTTTCGATTGTTCATGTGAACAGTTTTTTTCAATGGATATTGAGCCGATAAACGACTGATACACGAGACAATCCGGATTAAACGACTAGATTCTTAATAATGCTCGTTTACACAATTATTTTCTGTATTGATACAACAAAATGATCTCGATAAATTGCGGAAATATTCGGCTGCTATTTAGAAGGCATTATAACACTTTTTTCAAAATGAATTGCTAATCTGCCTTCAACGATTTTATTTATTTTTTTATTTTTTCAAAATTGATCGATCTCTAATAGACATGCTAGTATAGAAACGGAAGCGTCTAAAACGGGTCTTGCGGTCAACGAGGGCAAAACCAAGTATATGCTGTCAACAAGAAGGGACACCCAACATCGTAGAATCGGACAAAACAGCTATAAATGAAAAGATACTAGGTATAGCTATAACTTTGAGGTAGTGAGGGACTTTGTCGACCTCGGCTCTGCCATAAATTCTGACAACAACATCTCAGAAGAAATTAAACGAAGGATAACTCTTGCCAACCGCTGTTTCTTTGGGCTAAGAAGGCAACTTAGAGAGATTCTGTATAAAACCTTGATCATTTCAGTCCTGCTTTATGGCGCTGAAGCTTAGACTCTATCTATAAAGCGTATGAAGATATCCTCGGTCGCTTCCAGAGAAAGATTCTTTGTAGAATTTTCGGTCTCATTTGCGTTGACGGGGTGGGGAGAAGGAGATTCAACGACGAACTATACGAGCAGTACAGCGACATCGACCTGGTCAAAAAAGTGCGAGTAAGCTGTTTAAGATGGCTAGGACATGTAGAGCGGATGGAAACAAATGCTCCGGCCCGTAGAGTCTTCGAATCTAACCCGGAGGATAACACAGTAGAGGAAGACCTCGCCTTAAGTGGCGCGCGCAAGTCGAAGGCGACCTCAAGCGACTAGGAGTGCGCAACTTGAGGCAGTTTGCTAAGGACCAGGCTAACTGGAGAGGTTTGTTAGCTAAGGCCTCGATTTACCCCGAACTATAGAGCCGCCTAAGTAAGTAAGTAAGTAATTCTTCGAGAGACTCATGAGTCAAAGGCTCAATTACACCCACAAAAGTGTACAGTGATGTAGTCTTATTTTTTATTTTTATTTTTATATATTTATATTTTTTATTTATCTGCTAAGTTACCGGACAATGATCAGTGATTATATTCTTTGAAAATATAAATGACATTATACGGACAATATATATGGTTCAAGCCGTAGGGCGGTACGTACCTGATCCTGATGCCCATTGACTTTCTGAGGCTTCTATTTTTCTATTCAAAGATATCACAAAATCAGGGGATTGCCCATCGACATTACAGGGAGTTAACGCCACTTGATTATATTTGCTGTGGGGCTATAAACAAAGGCTTAAGTGTATGCGCAGATAGACTGCAAACTATTAAGATCCTGTTAGCCAATATTTAGCACGTTCTTGGTAAGATGGAGCCCCAAATGATAGAAAAAATTATATTTTGGACTATCCTGTTGGACGTTGGAGCTTTGTAAAAACCAATAGATAGGGAAATATGCCCGAAATTTAGTTATTTATTATGATCATGCACCATAATAAAGAATAAAGCGTTTTCCAAACTCAGTTCATGCTCTATACATAGCATTTAGGGGCCTTATAAGGGCGAACTTAATTATATAGATACATTGATGCACCCAAAAAAGTTTTTACCACCGTAAGCGTGACTAACGCTCGCCATTCTTTGGCATTTCTTAGAGTATGTCACTGTATGCCATCGCGGATGCCAGACAACCTGGACAACTCATGGAAGGCTCTTCACGGGGCGGAAGACCGATAAGTAAGAAGGTAGTTTCTTTCTACTAGGGGCAGTTGTGAAGACTGACCTTATTGCTGCTGTCAAACTTATGACGTTAGCATTGAGTTTCTAATTTCTGCGATTTATCATAGTGACGAGAATCTACTTGAATAATGTGTTTGCTGATTTCGATTTTATGTACAAAATTTCCAGGGTCGTTACAACGCCTTGCCGCCGTTTGATTTACTCATTGATGTCGATTTTCTGACTCACCACTGGAGAAGTTTCAATAATTTGTGATAAATCCTTTCGATCTCGAAAAGCCACCTAACGCTCTTAGCGCCATTAGAACTTGATCCAATAACAACATACCGACCGACATCAGAACTCCGCTACTTGCTTGTTACATTTGCTGTAATAGTTTTGACAAGCCAGGCGTTCATAGATGAACCAATTTTTGGCTTGAAGGCCATTTAAGTTATAAATTATACAAGTAAAAAACAATAGGAAATTACGTTCAATAGGAAATATTACCGGTAGGTATCTACTACCAGCTTTAGAAACATGTGGGTTTGTGGCAAGAAGACGGGCATGCACTACAATTTGTGGCGGTCATGGAAAAACTATTATCTATATAAAATAAAAAGATGACACTTCCAATCTGGGCACTTGAATGGCTAATGCTGACGCAGATCACCGACAACCACACTCACGGGATTATACTTAAATCAGCATAAAAATTGAATAAATGCTTTTTACAATTGCGATTTAACAACAAAGGACGATCATGATCCGTCTGGCATCAATATACAATATATATAGACATTTCTGTCAGTTCCGAACAGATTAGCTAAACATAAAGTCCAATTGGTAGAGTCTAGGTAAACCATGAGCTAAACTCTGACCGAATGCGTATTCATAAACAAAGCCTATTCCGTCACAAAAAGATCAAAGATCGCTCTTCATTGTTCGTTCACGGATATGAGACTACTTTTCCTCAGAATTAATAAAAAATATTCGAAATTTGTTGCGAAAACTCTTCATATTGGACTGATTTTAGCTCCTCGCCCATTCGTGTGTCGCAGTAGAAAGCACCTACATCTTTAAGCTACATCACAATTACATAAATATACCTATCTTCTTTGGAATCTAAGATAAGCTCTGTCGTGGCAGATTTACTCCCTGTGAGGTCGGAACGTTGTTTTTTTTTCGACTAAGGATCTCACTTCTCGCTCAAGAACTGGAAACCGATTATCCACTTGCTATCTTAGAGATCTTGGCTTAATCAGCAAAAGTGGTGGTAGGCCAATTGATGTAAAGTGCAAGGTTTACCTCCTGGCATTGAAGATTAGAAGATATAATATTAAAGCCTTTCCAGTACGAATGAAATCAAAATTAAATTGTTAAAAAAATTATTTAAAGGAGTACGTATAATGATGACGAATATTAATTGGTAGAAATAGCTATATATAATTCCCAATAAAGGGTTTGTAAACAAGTTAAGCCTCGGCAAAGATTTTCCACAGAACTGATCAGGAGACGTTTCTCAACCGAGAAAAATTGTTGATCCTAGATTTTCCTCATTCAAAACCAATTTGATCGGATTATACCTATACGTACCAAAAAATCAGTCCGTTTTTGTAAAGCGTTTTAGTTAAGTTTGCTTTAAACGTAGCAGTCGAATTTTTTCTCCCTGCTATAGATATGTCTATACTTAGGTAGATACAAAAGTGGCAAATGCGCATTTAAAATGGCTAAAATTGTTAATCTATCCCGTGTTAGCCCCAAAGTGACACGTCTTATTCGTGTTAAATGGCAATTTTTAAAATTATCAATGATAAATTAATAATTTTCGTTTTCTGTAATTACTTTTAGAATCGATATGTCATCCAACTGATAAGCATACCTATAAAATTTTCACAAATCCCATGGTATTAAGTTTTAAAATACATTAGAGCTCATATAGTGTACGCAATCTATATAGTGAAACCGATTAGGAAGATTGTGAAATGTTGTTGAAAAATACGGGTATAGTGTTAGTCGCTATAATAGCTACTTAGTTCTAAAGTTTAACCAATTTTTTGGTTTGCATAGCTATTTTTTGGGACTTAGCATTTAGCTATATCTATCTAGCCGCATTTAATTGGAATAATGTCACATTTTGTCCATTTTAATGGAGACGGATAAAGAGCTTCGAAAAATCCTATTGGAAGTGTCAAATCTACACATTATCTACAGAAGAGTCATCTGTTTTTTTTTTGATTGTATCTTTCTTACTCAATTGTGCAAAATTGTAAAAAAGAATTTTGCTAAAAGTTTCTTGGAAGTGTCATTTCCTTTTGCAACCTTTTTCGACCTTTGCAACCAATTGAATTTAACAACCATTGGATTGAATTGCTTATAGATAGGTACATAAAGATTTTTGAACAGACTTCTAACCTAGACGCTTTAAAAGTCGATTTCTTTTACAAAATAAGTAATAAATACACAAATTAAATCTTATATGAATTGACCATTCTCCAAATGGAACCATTTTATTGTTTGTAACTCACCTGCTGTCCAGCATTTGCAGCCACCCAGGCCTCGGCAAATGTTTCCATTGCACTTTGAAAATCCATTACCAGGACTTGTTACTATAGAACACCAAACTGTTTACACCTTCCACTGGCTGATTGTATTCAACGCGTTTCAGTTTCAGACAATAAAACAAACCGAACACATTTATAGATATTAAATTTGAAATTCTAGAATACCGCACATGTGTTCGCGTTACACTCTGTCACAGATGCAAACATTATTATTGGATTGGAGTTATGAAAATTCAATAGAACCGATTCTAGACATCAGAATATTCCTTCCTCATTTGTGAGAGAATGCAATTGCAATCGCAATTTAACTACTAACACTAATCAGCAAGCCGTGTCAAATGACGAAAAACCGTAAAACCAGACTTTAACTGCAACGAATTCGATTACTCTCGCTGGCATCTGCATCTGCAGAGTGTGGCGCGCCAATCTGACGTCTTTCGACAAGCCAGAGAGATGGTTACATAAAGTTTCGATAAGGCGCGATTAGCGTAGCGAATTTGCACTTAAATCGCGAAGCGAAACCGGAGCCGAAGCTAAAGCTGAGTGTATAACGAGGTTTTTGCGACAAGTGACATATAAATATTTAGATATGTCGTTCGTATCTGCGTGGTGATAGAACTAATTTAGCACACATACAATGAGTATAGGATAGAATTACGACGTACAAAATAGTTTTGCCATTAATTGATACACGATTACACTGTGGCACGTTGTTTTAGTAGGTGGGCACAAAAGACACATAATAAATACGGAGTTTGGTTTGGATAGGACACTCGGAGACAGGTGCAGCCGTCTAACTGTGCAAATATTTGCTGGGAAACCTTTTATCCTCGCGCGCCAAAATATATACACATACACATACACTGCACTGATATAGTATCTACAATTCGTTTGCATTCACTGCGGTTAGTTCTGAAACAACCCTCGTGGTATAGTAAGTAGGGGGTGAGTTTTTTTTTTTGAAAATAAAACGTGAAATCAGAAATCCTTAATTGAACCGGTGTAACGTCTATCCACACCGATAGTTGTCGCACAACTGAGCTGCTACATTTGCACCCTAGTGTTACGGAATACAAAAGTGTTTGCTATACACGCACTCACACATTGAATTGTGAGCACTGAGTTGCCATTGTCCGGGGGTTATGTACCCTCCTCTTTATCCAACACAACTGTGTGTAGAGCGCAGTATCAAAAATACAAGTTCATTTATATCTTTCGACAAAAAAAAAAGAAAAAAGATACAAGATGACATAAATGGTGTAGATAATTCGCGTGTATCTTGTGGATGTTTGTTGTGCCAGTGCCAGAGCCGGAGCGCTCTGTTTGATGATATCCGAATCGTGCACTTACACTGTGGCAGCAGGTTTCCGACTGGGCATGATGGTGGCGGCGGCATGGCCCAATGTGGTGAATGGGCAAAGAATATCTTGTTTTACTGACATGTCATGTTGGAATATAATTATTGAAAGATGTACGCCGTCATTGACAGCAATAGGGATACACAGACACACCTAAGGAACACGGAGGAATTATTATGTATTCGTGTTTTTTGTTCAATAGGCAGGTAGGTAGGTACCTTGCGGTTGTTAATCAAGTGGTTAATTAATTTAAGATGGAATTAATTAATAACCCAGGAAAATGAGCGAAAAAAAGGTATCCATTGAGAATTTTTTAATTTTGTTCAGCAAATCTTTTTCTTTTCGGTAGTTTGCAATTGAGTTGTTAAAGATGAGGTAAGTAGGTAAATAGATATAGATACGTGAATATTGCCGGCACAATTATTATTGTGTAATACTATTATGTTTACCTACTTGTACCTACTCATTTTGTAATACATATTTAATGACCAAGAATGATAGGTTTACAAAATAGACTCCATACCTCGATTTCAGCAATCTAACGCATTGTTTCAACTTGGGCGCCAGTTAAGTAAAATAGGCAGGTATTTAAATTGTTTTTGCAAAATTTTAAAACTAAAATAAAACTGCTACGTAGGTAGGTACGTATATCTTTTTTTTACAATAATTTATTAGTTTAAAGAAAATTCAATTAAGACCAGATCAGAATGGAATCCTCAAATCTAAAATCTACTCGAAAGCAATTGTGCAAGGCGGCTCAATTACCGCTCCCATTTCCGGCTAGAAAATAAGTACACTTTGGGACTCGCTTCCTAGAGACATATTTTTATAAAAGACTACAATACCTACCCACAATACAATACCAGCTGGGCGTCAACCAACACGCCTCTCCAGGTTAACCCGATCTTTGGCTAACCGCCTCCAGTTGCGCACTCCAAGTTGGTTGCGGTCCCCTTTCACTTGTGCGGGCAATCTAAGGCGAGGTCTCCCTCTACAGCATTGTCCCTCCAGGTTGGAATCGAAAACTTTTCGGGCCGGAGCGTTGGTTTTTATTCGCTCTGCATGTCCTAGACATCTTAGTCGAGTACTTTTCTGTCCAAATCGATGTCGCTGTATAGCTCTTAGAGTTTGTTGTTAAATCTCCTCCAAAACCGTCAAAAAGATCTTCATCCGCCATTCTTAAAGTCCATGCTTCTGGGCCATAGCACAGGACTGGGATAATCAGGGTCTTATAGGTTCTCTTCGGGCCGGAGCGTTGGTTTTTATTCGCTCTACATGCCCTAGCCATCGTATTCGAGTGATACGTACTTTTCTGACCAAGTCTTAAATCTCCTCCTCCAAAGCCCTTCTTAAAGTCCATGCTTCTGGGCCATAGCGCAGGACTGGGATGATGAGGGTCTTATTATGTAGGATCTACTTAGTGTTTCTTGACAAGGCCTTAACAGTCAGTTATGCCTTCTTAGGCCAAAGAAACAGCGGTTCGCAAGTGGAACTCTTCATTTGATTTCTGCTGTGATGATATTGTCAGAGTTTATAGCGAAGCCGAGGTAAACAAAGTCCCGACAAAGTCAAAGCTATATTTGTCTATCGTGTCGTTCCGTTCGATTCGTCTATGGTGTGCCCTTCTTGTTGACAGCATATACTTATTTTGGTTTGCCCTAATTCACCAATAAACCCATTTTTGCCGCCTGTGTACTGATACTTTGCAATAGGGTTTTTGCACAAAAGTAAAAAGTTTATAAGAAAAATTCGAAGTATTAAATTTTTATTTTTATTTCCACCAAGTAATATTCCCAGCCGAAGTCTGAAACTCTTATCCTATTAGACTAAAAAAAAAAAAATAAATAGGTGGCGCAACAGGCGGGTGACACCCAAGACCTAGCTTCTCGCAACCATTCGTTTTGTGTGAGTTTCTATTTTTCGGACGAATGGAAGGGACCTACAATTTTATGCCGAGTCCGAACGGCTCAACTGAGAAGCTTTTTCATGACAGTCATACTCTCGGATGTTTGTCAGACGTTCGCGAGAGGTGGCGCAGTAGAAAAAAACTTTAAGATGTAATTTGGGTTTTTCCGGGGATCGAACCTGGGATCCCTCGCACAGTAGTCCAACACACTAACCACTGCGCTACTGCGCCCACATCCTATTAGACATGACGTCAAAATAATATCAGATTTTGTCTACAGACAATAACTTTCAGCCATTCTAAAAGCATACTTATTACGTACCTACTAACCTACTTTTTACATTATTTTTTTTTTATTTTTATTCTAATAGTACGGTGACAGTAGAGTGTCTCAAAATCGATCCAGCCTGACCAATCCTACAAAAAAACTCGGCATTGCTCCTTCCATCACTCGTGAATAAGACCCCGAGATACTTAAACTTCTCCCCCTGTTTCAATGGGACTCCGCTAACATACAGAGTGCATTGAACAGGGGTTCTGGAGACGACCATCACTTCAGATTTGTTCACGATTACCTTCATCTCAGCTTCAACACAAACGGCTACAAACCGGTCGAGTGCGCGCTGAAGTTTAGTCTGAGAGGACCCAAGGATAACCAAGTCATCAGCGAAGAGCAAATGACTTATCCTCAGACATACCTAAATTATTTGTTTAAACTAATTTTGTTTAAGCAGAAGACGTCTTGATTTCTTATTGACATGACCTTATCTGCATCCACATTAACAGATATCATAGCAAGTGAGCTTAATCTTGCATTCCCCATAACGCTTCGGGACACTGTCTTATTCCTTTTCGTAGTTGATAAGGTTCTTTCAACACTGGCTGTGGTCACTGGAAGCGTGGCCAAAACGTAAGCAAGAAGTTTATACCTCTACAGTAAGTCCTGTCGCACATATCAAGCAATTTCAAAAGAAGAATCACTCAACGACATTTTTCGCACCAAAAAATGTACTCAGCTTTCACAGCTGACAACGAAATTGCATTATCAAAGTAACATGTCAGTATTTCAATTTCGTTCACTCGCTCAACTGCTGCAAAACTTGGGAGAAGGGCTTAAAACGATGGTAGAACGTCTTCGTTGACCATGAATCTGTCCGTAAGATTTTGTATTAACGAATCTATGCCAGGAATCAGTATAGACACTCTAAACTAAACGCTACAGTAGAAAAGGTATCTGGATTGGAACCCGTCGTTTGTTTCAATGAAGCTCTTGGAGCTCTTAATTCTACTTCAAATAAGTCCTCGGCAAGTTGGGATGTGGATTGAAAAGCATCTCTGAAAAAATCTTCGGTATTTTCTCTAATGTTCTTAAGAGAATTCAGAACTTTTTCTGTGCGGTCGATTGCAGAAACGATATCTAATGATTTGTTCTGTAGGAAAACTGATAAGGGCAGCGATAAACTGAATAGTTTTTCGGATACAATGAGGCTTACTAGGAAATCACTTTTTTGGACCGCTGCCAAAAGTTTTGATGCTTTCGAAGACATCGCCCACGATCTGCTTGTTATTCTTTCAAGACTTATTGAGATGCATTTGAAGAGCTCTACAAAGGAAATAGGTAATACTGTCATGCCTTTTAATGAATCTTGTTTCACAAAGGCGTACCTTGAAGTCGAGTTTCTCGGCTCTCTGGTGCGTGTTTTTTAATGTCATTTTTGAAAGTTATATTTGCATTTGAATGGTTGCGGAAGAAATTAGCTAATTCACTTACTAAATCAAGGCAATTGCGAGTTGCAGGAGTTGGCATGGCATTAGACAGAACAAGGTTCAAGTGATGGCTTGCACAGTGGACATACTAAGCGTTTGGATACTGTATATACCTATCTCGATAGTCTGCTTATTTTTTTGAAATTATATTAGAGAGTTTTAGTTTTTAGTTCATAAACGACAATAAAGTACTTCCAACAAATTTTTCTAAAGCAGAAAATCTAAAATTATATTTCCTGACAATTATAGGAGCTAAATCTGTTAAATTTGGAACTTTGATGTGCTGTGCATTGTCCTGATAATCAAGATCATAATATTAAAGAAATAGAATTACTTTATAAGGGCAGAGCCGTGTGAGTTCAGCTTACGTCTTTTGAATAGGTAGTTCCGAGAAGCAGATTTCATCACCTTTACGCTTCAGAAGAAAGAGGAAAGATCGTTAGTTTCAACCGCATACACTTTTTTAACAGAAATGAAAACTTAGCTGTATGAGTTAGGTACCTACGTAGCGTATTTAGAAGTGGTTATAGGACGGATGCTGCTGATGGATTATGGATATCTTTATTCAGAGGAGGAGAAGGGAGGCGTCTGCAGTATTTTTGTAGTAGTAGATATCTATTTCTAAGGGAATAAAAATATTATCAACTTCATGTGATTAGTGTTTTAATATAGCACGAACCTCAGTCGAGATTGCAGCTCTTTTACATGAGCTGGAATATTTAGAATAAGGGCGGCTGAAAGGGAAAAATACTCTTATAGCGCTAGAGGCTAGACAATTAGACAAACAACAACCAATAGCTGGCGTTGTACTGATGCGTATGAAATCTAAATAAATGTAATATTCAGAATGGACATTGGCTGTAGCTATGGTTGCAGCATGTACGCGAATGAAATGAAACGAAAAAGCAGACACGAAGCTGAGGAGTTAGAATCAGCATCGAAATTTCTTTGCGGAACTTTACTGCACCTATTGGACGGTGTGGTCATATAGGTAAGTAAGAAAATGTAGATAAACAATCAATGGTGTTAAATATGAAAGCGAAGCAAAGAACAGAGGACATAATATCGTAACTTTATGTAGATACCTATCTCATCAAGAAAATTTGACTTTTAGACGATGACGCCTGCCGACTATATCTTGAAGATTCTCAATAACATTGCCAGCACAGTAACATTATTGTATGGGTTCAAAATGTTTAGATTTTGACTATCAGAGATAGTCATAGTTCACAATGTACAGCACAGCCTCGGTCAGTCCGGACACATAAAGTTCCGAAATTCGACTGTGCGGAATAGCGAAATCTCGGGACTCAAGAGAAAAAAATAAAATAAATTGGAAATTATATTTAGCTATCTAAAATTATTTGGGAAAATATCTATATTTTGTAGAAGGAAAATTGGACAATCTATCTTAGTGTTCAAAGTTTAAAAGAACCGACAACAATTGCCGTGAAATTGATAGCAGTTGAACATTAATGTTGAAATTTGAACTTAAGCCCAACGTGTTGACATTCACTTCCTACTAATGTCCATGTTTCGGCTCCATATACGTACACACTTATCAATTTATCATGATACGAATCATGACGGTCTTATGTAAAGGAACTCCTTCATGAGTTTCTAAAAAAAACACGATTGGCAAGCGTTAAGGTGGGTTTCCACATGTCGGTTGATTGACAAAGTTTGACAGCTCTCGTGCTTATGCCATTGAACGAAACCACAGTTCAGTTCATTTCCACTTATGCTAATTATTGGCCAAAAATCGTTTGTCAGTTCATTGAACAACTTATGAACTCGATGCCAATTAATTTTCACTGTCGATTATAGACAAAGTGCCATTTTGTTTGACAATTCAGCTATTTCCACTTGGCCAGTGGTTTCTTTGTCAGTTATTGACAAACGCTGTTCATTGACAAGCAATTTTTCGCCATTTCCACTTGCCAATTTTTTAATTCGCATACGTCAATTGTCAATTTCAAATCGACAAGTGGAAACCCCAGCATTACTCTTGATTTCTATTTTGATCTATTGGGGCATATCTAGGTAGATATTGGTAGATATATTTATGTGCAATAGATTTCTTTTAAGTTTCCTGCTCAATTGACTGACACTAGATCTTGAAAGATCTATTGCATTGGAGAGGGATAGAGTTAATCTAAGAAGGCCCCTTCATAGTGAAGGCCAATACTTATACTTATCCTTAGCAGCGGAGTTCCTTAGCTCTGCTAGTGCTAGTAAACGTATCTCCTTGTTGATGACATGTTTTCTTAACCAATGATGTGCCGTGCAATCACAGAGAATGTCTTCGGAGGATTCTTCATCCTCAAGACAGAACCTACATTCAAGTCTCAATGGTCTGTGAGAAAGCTCACCAGCTTTCTGATACTTTCCTTATTTAGGTTAAAAATTTCCTTGTAAGAGTAATGTTTAATTAATCTTTTGGATTGTCTTAACTTCGGAACATTTTCCCAGTGGTTTAGACGAAGTGCAATAGATATTATTTTATTTACGTGGGAGTCTGTTAGGAATTAATGAAGTCAATTGCTTTTTTGTACGTTTTAAACTTACCATTGCAGTTAATCTGATTCTTTATGTATACGAAGTCATTAAGTGTGTTCCTCTTACTATAAATCCTGAAAACAAAGAGGGAGCCCTAGCCAGCTTAATTGTTAGGTAAGTAGGCCTTGAAAATATTAAACTATCTCCGTATAGGTATAAAACCTTTATTATCCGGGTCCTTCGCACAGAAGGATATCTTATCTACTTATGCATAAATTCTTTACCTTTAACAAATGCTTTTGAACATATTTTAGACTGATTTCAACTCAAAATTCTTCTTGTGACTTTCGATCCTGTTTGCGTTTATGACTTTGGAGAAGAAAATGTGACAGGGAGAACTTTTTTCTGTGGCACCCATCCTAAGTCAGTGCAAGTAGAGTTTAGTCAAAGTAAAATTAGTCCATCAGGTAGGTACCTACCACCACTGATCATAACAATATGTATCTACTTCTTTGGATTAATATTATTTTTGACGAATTGCCCATAAAAAACCGCTTAATGTTAAAAAATCAACAAATCTTTTTCCACCCTGAACTTTTCATGTTTTCGATACCATTTTTAAAAGTACTTTTTCACTCCCTTATGTGTATTGAAAAAATCACCGACATGATTTTACTCTCCCATTCGAGTGTGTGCGTTCGAAATTGTTTTAGTGTTGAACCAAAACAAAACCAACACAACCTAAACAGCCTATGCGTTTGTATTTGTATGTCAGATTCTCATGCGGTTCTCTGTATTCAGAACCCTCTCAAGAACCTGTCGCAAAGTTTGCCAAACAAAACCAATTGTCATTCTCGATTTGAATTACACTTGTCTCTTCCTTTGCGAATCATTATTGTATCCTTTCAAACTGTTTGTTAGGTTACATTTCGATTAAAAGATACATTATCCATCCGACACAGATACAATTCGTTCTCTCTCTGGTCGTGGGTAAGAGTGAGATAAAATTCTATATACCATACCAACTGGTTTGAACCATCCCACTACCAACACCCACGATTGGAGCACCTGTGCCTTATATGCGGCACCAATGTGTACGACGGAATGGAGATAAGGCAGTGTGCCGCCCGGATAATGCGCGCGCATTACATGCGATTAGCCGAGCCGCCCGTCGAATCAGGAATATCTTATGTTATATACTTTGGCAGATTGCTTTCCTTCTCTTGCGTGGGGGATCGGCTGCACGGTCTCCCTTGCGCGCACGCACACTTGTCCTACAGTGAAATGGAGAACGAAAATGGTGAGGGAAGATTTCACCAGAAAATTCGGATGAGACGAGCGCATTCAACTACGTTCTCTGGTGTGGGTGTAAGGTTGGTAATCCTTGATCGCCAATCCTGTTAGCCAATCTGAGTGTTTTGAGGATTTTCTTGGCGTTGGGGTAGGTATATAATAAAACTGCCTGAGTGTGGATGGGTGGTGGGGTTAATTTTTTTTTGCTTCGTGCAGATACTTTGGTCTCTTTCGCTGACGCTGAGGGGGGTTTAGTTTTCTGATTCAGCAGCAGCTCTAGTCTACGGAAGAGTGTAAGTGAGCGATTATCAATTAGATACTATTTCGATTTTCTTTATTAGGTATTCTTGTGGTGGTGCTTTTCATCCAGCAGCGTTGGTACGCTGGTGAAGGGTGTGAGACGGAGAAAGATAATGCGAATATGGCCACACCTCTGCTGGGCGTTCATTGGGCTAGAGAGATGTTGTTTGGCTACAACGTTTAAGCCACATTGGAGCCGAAACACTTGAGTTGGTGGTAGTCGAGGGAATTTTGCGATTTTATTTTTTTTATTATTTTTTTGTTGTGTTTTGTTGCTCTTCCTTTTCGTGGATTTATTTCACTTTTTTGTGCACTGTTATCCTTTTGGTTCTCGTTATGTTTGTGTTATCAAATCTTTTCCTCGTTTCCTTCTCCTTGTCCTGTCGCTGTTGTGCAGTTTTGTTGATACAGACCTAGGTATAGGTACCTGTCCATGGACCGATTCACGGTGGAGATGGAGCAGTTGCTAGATGGCGGTACCTTTTCAAAAAATGAGCGAAATATTATTAATTAAGTGGGCAGGTATAAGTACGTAAAGTATAAGCAGTAGGTAGGTATAGCAATTTGAATGGTGGCATTCTCCTAGCCGTTGTAGATAGGTATAGGACTTACCTACATGCCTGAATTTTACGGATGCAGATCCTTGTTTTTGGTTCTTTTGATTTTGCTGTGGGCTTTTGATACAGTTAAAAGTTGGATGGAAAAGATTGGTATGTAGATACCTACCTTGTAATGGTGAGATAGGCTAGGTATGTACGTACACACTTATTATCATTACCATTGTCCATGTGGTTCTGGTACCTACACAATAAACTGCGCTAGCTATTCATTTGATGTTATCCACATTTAGAGCGGCAAAAAGCAAGACTTTGGGCTGTGTATATGTAGTTTAGGTACTAACTGGGAAATCTTAACCTAATTAGGTAGGTAAGTATAGGTAAATGTCCATAATTTGTGGTGCGAATAAGAAGAAGCCAAAACCGTAATTACGTACAGTCGTCGGCATAATTATTTAGACAAAAGTTAAGTTAATTCTACTCATAAATTTGAACTTACTTCATGTAAATTTGGCATCAATGGGAAGGTGATCTAAATCCGGTTTGAATGATACAAAACTTTCCTTAATGCATTAAGGACCCTTTGAAAATTTAGAACTTTTGTAAAAATCTAGATTTTTTTATTTTTTTCCTTGGTCTCAAAAAAGAAATATTTTGATGCAAAAAGTTTCTTCAAACAGTTCTAATAATGACTGCAAAAAAAAAATTGTTGTCAAAAATTTCTTAGCTAATATGTTTTATGATTTTTTGAAAATTGTTAAAAATTAATATTTTAGCCACTTTTTCCTCCTTTACATACAAAATTTGTCTGAGATCATCACATTCAAAATATTGCACTATAATTAGACTTGTAAGGCTGATGGGAAAGGAACATTTCTTATGATTAGAAAAGCATTTGCAGCATTTTGTCCTGGGGTCCTGTGGTAAGCTAGATATCCCAAAAAAGAGGTAGTTCATCGAAATTTAGCTCTGAGTCCGTTCGTCTAACGCGTCTGTTCCCCATCCTTTGCAGTTAATTTGCAGGTAAAGAGGACGTGCAACCTGCAGCAGGTATTACATCTGTGTTTACAAAAATAAAGAGAGTTAATATAAATAAAGATAAAATAGCTTTTATTAGATAATTAAATATCCTTGTAAAGGATTTGTTTGCATCATCAATCATCATTTATAGGTAAACACAAGTAGGCGTCCATATCAATTATTACTGAACATGGGTATAGGGTGTGACTTTGAAAGACGAGAGCGTATAGCCGTAGGTATACTTTTCCTATGGTCAGCTGTATGTGGCTTTGCTCCCGAGTTAGCTAACAGCTGAAATTTTACAGTCAGAAGGAAAATTTTCTTACTTTTATAACAAAATAAAATTAAACAAATTAAATAAACTAGATTTCGTAAAAACTTCATTTTTAAAATAGTTTTATTTTATTATGTATTATGACAACACACGAGCCAAGTCGGGACCGGAAGAGTCTCCAAGTAGTGAAAAAATATCAATGCAGAGTAAAAATATTAACAACTAAGTAACTTAGTGCTGTCTTGGTCCACACACATTGATATCAATTTTAAATCCTCCAATTTAAAAATCAGTAGAAAATACAAGTTCGTATACATTTTATCCAAACTAAGCTCGAACTCAATTTGGGGTAGCCAATATAGCAACTCCCAACATCGCATCGTACCTACTATTCTATAAAATTTACCAAATTTCCCAGAAAGTACCTATAGGTAGACACCTATACCATCCGATGCAGTCCATAACTATAGGTATAAGGTACCTACAGCTACACCCCGGGTAAAACTGATAAAAAATCAATATTACAAAACAATATCCCCGGAAAAACTTTGGAAACGAACAAGTAAAACCGAAAGAAAGCCACAAAAAACAAGGAAAACAGAAAAGCTGCCATATTTTCTTTTCTTAATATTTTTCTCCTTTTTTTTTGGACCAAACTAGAAGGATGGAACTGTGTATAGGTATAGCTACACACGGTATACCACAGCCACCTATATAATCCATTGAATGCATTGTAATGCGGGAGCAGTGTCCTTACCGCATTGAGTGGATGTTGTCTGATAGTACACAAACACTCGAAAAAACACTGAGGGGTAAATATTTTCTTCCACTTTATTGTGGTGAGATATTCCTCCAAAGTGGATACTTTCTTTGGTGTTGTATAATTGCCTCATTCCTTAGATGTTGCTTGTGCGGGGAGAGGGATCGCATCTCAATGACTGCGGGAGCTTTAAGTATAAGTATATCTACAGAATGGTTCTTGGAAATTGGAATTGGAAAGCAAACGGTATGCACACCTTCAATGCAGAGCTATTTTGTACAAGATGTATATTCGAACTATGTAAGAATCGTTAATTTGCTGAAAGATTTTTTCGCATTTTTCTTAGCATGGAATTTTTAGCAAATTCAATGAGGCAATTTTGGAACAATGGGGTAGGTTACATTTTTGTACTACATAATTGTTGCCTTATTATAAATTTCTGGTAATTCAAAACCAATATAGGAATGAGCAGCTAAAACATTTGTTACTATCAAAATATAGTATAGGTACAATATTAGCTTCCAATCGACTCATATGAGTCGGTTTTAGTTCACAAGAACTAATCCACTGCCTTTAAATCAAAATATTTTATCCGGCAGGCGCCATGTTGTGCAGCCCTGTTAAAACCGCATGTCTTACAGTTCCATGTCAAATAAATTTGGAAAACAAAAATTGCTGATAGTAGTTCAGTAAATTAAGGTAAGTAAGTTGGGATTCCACCCGGGAAAACAAAACTATCACTAGGTCCCCAATCGGCGAATTTGAATAGAAATTGAACAGACTAGTATTTTTTGAAGTGAACGTGAAGTCGTAGTAAGTAGATACAGAGTCGGCCCTATATAATATAGATCCCAAACTTGGATCAAGTGTTAAAATTTTGAGAATGAACTTGACAGAAAGTTATCATACCGGGACCTATATAATATACATATAAGAATGGAAGTAGGTACCATATCTCTGAACGTACAAAGAATCATTTTGGCTTGATATCCCCATCAGGCGCTTAACTGATTGTTATTCGCACTCGTTTCGATATTTAAATTTAAGTTTAGAGTCTGGAATAACACCTAAATATTTGACACTTGGCCTCTACCAGTAGATATGCTTCTTCAGTTAGCTCGGTCTTTTGACTGCCATGATGCCTACCTATATTATTGTTTTAGTGGTGAAAAATATAAATTTTGTTTAATTTGTATTAACTCTAAGGCAGTCGTGCCCTGTAGGACCCGAACACTCGTCTTATCTGACCCCTTTTAATAATTAGACTTAATTTCACTCAGGTATACGTACCTACTTCTGATAACTATAATCCAACCAGGTCATTATAGCAATTTAACTTTGATTCGGTTGCTGTCAAAGTTTTGAGTGTCATTTTCGATCGCTGAGTTTTTCAGTTTTTAGTGGTTAAGACAATTTCATCCGTGTCGTCTTCGGGGCCATATAATAACAATTTATTTGTTTTCGCAAACCCTATGCATACCTAAGTTTCAAGTGAGCCCCTTTAGGAACTCGTCGTTTCTAAGAAACAAAAAGGATTATAGACTGCGGGTACTGTCCTCTTCCCTATCTTCTTATAATAAAGATAAAGATGTTTCTGCCCCTGCATGGGCCTGATTTCCGTTTGCTTCTCGCTCTACAGTTCCGCTGACCTAACTATGTGGCATAACCTTCTCGGAACCACGCTCTTCATTAATGCGTATGTTCCCTGGGAAGCATTATGTACCTACTTATCATTGGGGTCCTTTTAATACAGCAAAAAGAATAAGTAATAGCGGTCGACTAATTTTTAAGTTACCACTAAGTCAAGTCATAAATGGTTTATAGTCAGTTCAGTGTCAGTGTTTCTTTTGGAAGTAAGGTACTGGATCCGGTGCAAATGGTAGGTATGGTTCTAAAGAGAGTCCTTTAATTCACGCAAAATGTAATTTTGAAAGAAAATACCGATTTTTTTATTGGAAATCTTACATTTTTAATGATTCAAGAGTAGATACACAGATTTTCCGTTGGCATCACTGTACTATTAATTGGCGCAAAATTCAAATTTACCAGATTTAAGTCTAATAAATTATTTTATCATTATTATAGTATAGTATCTGGGATCCCTACGTTATCTCCTTTTCCAAAATCTCTAATTGGACATAATATCTCTGTTTTTTTTCTCTTTTACCAATATTTCTGGGGACAAAATCCCCTATGCCAAAATCTCCCATTACATACAATTACTTATTAAATCCCTCGTTAAAATCCCCTGATCGCACAATTTAGAATCAATACGTTTTTTCTTCTTGTAACTTGAATTTAGCTTCACCATCAGAATCAATATGCGCGTTGTGATTCCATTTGCTATAATGGTAATTAAAAAGCGCGTACTTTTGGCGGTAAAATTAAGCAAACAACATAATAAAACTTTGCATATACTCAACCTTGCACCTACTCCAAATCCTACAGTGACGACAAGCAGGGTTCTTGGTTCTATACCCATACGTATCTCACTGTTATGGGATGTTCGTACGGAATATCAAAATCAATATAAAAAAAATCAAAACGTTAGGAAAGAAAAAAAAATGTATTTATTTTAACCACTTCCAGCTCCAGCATACGAAATGAATTGTAAGAAAGGCGCAATAAATAACGACTGTCAGATGCCTAAGCGGGATATCAAGAAATTAGTAGAAAAATTTAACAAAAATAACTGGTACGTATGTAGGTATGCTATGAGTGCATAGTGTGTACATACATAAAACATATGCATATGTTTATGTACATATATATTTAATATCTATGCTGTGCTAGGCTAGATGTGGAGTGGATTGACATCTATACATATAATAAAACTGTAGGAATATTCTTTGGCTGTTAAAAACTCGAAAACTACTGGACAGATTTTGATGACATTTTTTTTAAATGTTCCCTAGGACTGTGAGACTGCTATAGGCTATGTCGTTTATAGCCACGTCTGTAGGAACAGTTTTTGGCCAAAATGTATTCTTTAAAGTGAAAATATATATATACATACACTGCTACAAATGGATGTTTATACTTTTGCGATCGTGCGACAGGACAGGACAGTAGGAATTTTATTTGTCTCCTAAAAGCGCGAAACCTACTGATTTTGGAAAAGGATATATCATACCCAACCCAGAGTATCTACTATTATGTTTCGAGTTGATTCGATCGGAAACAATTGTTTGTTCATACAAATGTTGCCCCCCTCAAAAGGGGCTATTGTTCTAAGGTAGATCTTAATAAATATGTGGGTGCCTAAATGTTTTTTATTCTCCTTTTACCATTCAAAAATATGTTAGAGGGGTGATTTTTTGCAGTGTTTTTTTTGTATGGGATTTGCCATACCTCTTTGGCCAATTCCGCCCATATTTTCTAAAATGCTTCTAAAAGGCAATATGTAGATATTTAAAAAATTTCAAGGCTATAGTGCTTCAAACAACTTTGTTGCATGGTAGGACGCCGTGTTTTTCAATTGCTCCAAATTTTACAATTTAAGCTGAAATTATGTTTAGGAAAATGTACATTTTGAACTCTCTTTAAAATAAATATTCATTACAGAGCGCGTCCAATGTTCTTCTCCAGGTCCCTAATTATCTTTTAGCCAAATTATATTACGATTGGCTTGGCTCAGAGGTTTACTCGTGGTAAGAGTAACTAACAAATGGACCGAGTTAAATTTGCATTTCTGTTATTAATGTTGATTTTAGATTTAAAACAATTACCAAAACAAACAATTTTTAATAAGATCTCTAAAAAGCAATATTCTAGTTTTAACCATGAAAACTGTTTTTTTTTTCTCTAAATACTGTCGGCATGAATAAGAACAAATTGCTTAATTTTCAGCGAAATCGGTTGACTAAATTCTGAATCTATACGTCACAAACATACGAGCATTTTCATTTTATTTATAAAGAACAGAGGTACTCTATACTTACTCACCATCTCTCTGACACTTAGACCTCGAATCGAATGCTCAGCTTCTGTAAGTGGTAAACCAATTTTGAGTACAAATGAACACATTTCCGAATCCCGAGAAACGCTGCTCATAATAATATACAAATCCGTTCTTTAATTCTAAAGAATAGCGCGGTCATATAGAGTGCTGCGAAACTTATGGCGCTAAAAGGTAAACACTCTGAAAGCAACAGCGCCATCTATGTGATTTTATGCAAACTGGTGTAAAAACACTGCCGGAACCAAGAAGAAAAACCTGTTAAATTTTCATCGAATTCGGCGTGTTAGTCTTCGAGTCCATGCGTAACATACATACGAAGATTGTCTTTTATTTATAAAGTAAATAGAAATAGGTTACATAATGTCATTGTGACTGTTTGGTAGATTAAAAGCCAATTCAGTACAGTAGCAGATGCCTACCTATCCTTGCCACTATTACTTGTGGTGGATTGGTAATTCTGTTAAAAGTTTAAGCAGGTCCTAAGGAAATAGGTAGCATTCCCCGGAAATTTTAAATGAAGCATACGTACTTTGAAGCAAACCTAACTCTTGTTCAAATGCGAGAATATAGCAAGGGCCTACTTCCTCTAACTGAACTACCGTCGGCAAATGGTACCTTAGCAAAATGATTTCAGCCAATCCAGTGTTTGTTTTGCTTTTGTATATAGCCAACTGAAAGCTTATATAATCCTTCAAGACAGTCGTATGAATAAAGTGCAATTAAGAAAGGCGGAGAAACTGCTCAAAACACTAAATATGTCCTTAGAAGAAACAAATCCAATTAAATAAGGATCTCTCACACTTCAATGCAAGTAGATAGGTATATACACAAAGCATATCCTATCCATACACTCATACAATATCCTTTGAAAAAGAGCTCCTTAAACTCCCCCACTCTGTCTATCTCATTTTTTTTGGAGTACCCTACGTAAATACGAGTCTCCCTTTCCCTATACCTACACATTACACATTCGGTGGAAGAAGATTTTTCTCCTTAGCTCTGGCTCTGGAAAATACAACGTCCTTGCCAAAAGTATATAAGAAAATCCACACTTTTACGTGTACATGAATATAGCCAAAGTGGAAGTTGGGAAAGCGCCTGCGTTCGCCTAATTCCTCCCTATACACTCAGTACTGACCCCTATGCCAGCATCCGAATGCTGCAAACAAAAATTCCATCTAACTGATGTATATAATATATGGAGGAGATTTGTTCATTTGCTTTTGGTTCTGTCTTCCTGTCTTCTTTATTTTTATTTTTTTTCGCAGAATACTTTTCTGTTTCTCCTTTCCAAGGATCAGAGTTTTTGAGATGAGCACGGAAATAAAACGCTATACCCATCTTTAGATATATGTTGTTGCTGCTCTGGGTATTCCATGATTTCTTTTTTTTTAGCTTCAAGAAGGAGTGTCGTTATCTGCGCGATAAACGCCCCTTTTTTTATGCAACCAAGTATAAGTACCTTCAGCAGAATAATGATCCACAATTTATAAACAAGGATGAGCAGAGTGAATGCAGAGTGTTGTGTAATATAGACAACGGAGAGGTGGTTAATTGAATTTGACGCCTTCCTTCATTGTTAACGTTGTGTTCTTATTTCGCGTACAGCGAGATAAGACGCGTACCGCACCACTTCTGGGCTTACAATGACACATATTCATTTATGAGGCAGCAAAGCAATAGCCCCCACTCGGATGTAGATGATGACCTCGTCAAGTTCAACATCCGGTATAGGAACTTGAGAGAAAAGTTAAAAAAAAAAATTCAATGCGATACCTATACATTTTTGCTGTCCTTTATTTTACGCACCAGTTTGCGGCTTATAGTAGGTAATGGCTTTCGACGAAAGTCACTTTAATATGTACATGTTACTTGGAAGTAATAAATAACGCGGTCCACTAGGCTTTATTTTCATTGACAGGCAAATTTATCCATCTCTACTTTGGAAAAGTAAGCTCATAGGGCATGATTATCTATTTAGGACCGACACGTTTACATTCCATCCATTTCTGTAGGTAGCTACTTGTAAAGCAGTTATTACGTTTTCATCGATGAAATAGTTTACGATCATAGTTTAAAAAAGGACTGCAAACAGAGGCGTATTTTTTAAGCTGATGCTGGTGCCGAGATACATTTGATCGTTAAAAAAGTGGTTTCATATGTAAGTGGGTAATGGATTCATTCTGGCACATGAACGTTGTACAATGTACAAACCTTAATCTCGGAGCCTAATCTCCCTTAATCGGGTATAGTCACATCAGCGACCAGAAATTCAGGTTACACACTATAGGTACAATGCTACGGAGGTCTGAAAAGTCCCAGCGCCATCAGCACTAACTCATTCGGGAGTTTTTACACCCTCCCTGAAGACTAAGAGTGATCTGTCATGCAAGACTTTCCATTTGTTTTACCTTTGCCTTTATCATTGCAGTGGCTCAGTGGTTAGTATGCTGGGCTTGATCAAAGGGTCTAAGTGTCAACCCTCGGAAAACACTATTTACAGCTTAATTCTTTTTACTATACCACCTATAAAAACTCACGCAAACGAATGGTTGTAAAAAGGTATAGGGTCCTATAATGGATCTGTTGTGAACCTTTTTTATGTCTGGTATTTTATAATTAAGGTCCGTTTGGAAGTCGATTTTCGTAGTTAGGTAGATTTTGTTTTTTGTTAAAGAGCGTGACCAGTCAGTTGGTCCCTCCAGTGATTGCCTAACCATAGGCCGATTGCTACATTGGAAGCATATTTTATACTGACGATGTGTAGAAGTAGAGGGTTGAGCATGCTTTTCGCGGTGACAGTTGGAGGTGGTCTAAAATATTAAGTCAAATCCCTTAATTAAGAGGTCCCGTCCACTAAATAACAAAGCCAGAGAGAACTACCAATCTTGATACTTTCAGGTTGAAAGCCCTATTTGGAGCTGATCGCTCTTTTGGAAAACTATAGAGCCATTATTTTAGGACTTTTCAAGAAACTTTCCATTGACCAACTCGAGTGGAGTTTCATGAAGGTTGCGAGAAGCAATAAATGGCAACTCGTCTATAGAGAGAATGCTTATTTTTGGTGAACGAATTGCTTATCTAAAAGTGAGCTAAAAAGGCGTCGTCGTTTATGTTCGTAGTATAAGACCTGCTGGAAATATGGGCAAAACTATTCCTGCAGACTCTACACCGGACCAAAATATCGCTGTTAGACAGAAGGAGCCATTCAATGCAGACGATGATAGCCAAAATTTCCTTTAACTTTAGCAATACGAAGTAAGGTACGTTTGCTAGTATAGAAACGGAAGCGGCTAAAATGGGTCTAGCGGTCAACGAGGGCAAAATCAAGTATATGCTGTCAACAAGAAGGGACACCAAACATCGTAGAATCGGACAAAACATCACGATCGACAGCTATAACTTTGAGTGAGGGACTTTATCTACCTCGGTTCTGCTATAAATTCTAACAACAACATCTCAGAAGAAATTAAACGAAGAATAACTCTTGCCAACCGCTGTTTTTTTGGGCTAAGAAGGCAATTGAGTAGCAGAGCCCTATCCCTAACAACTAAGGATATTCTGTATAATACCTTGAACATCCCAGTCCTGCTTTATGGCGCTGAAGCTTGGACTCTATCTAAAGCGGATGAAGATATCCTCGGCCGCTTCGAGAGAAAGATTCTTTGTAAAATTTTTGGTCCCGTTTGCGTTGACGGTCTTTGGAGAAGGAGATTCAACCACGAACTATACGAGCTGTACAGCGACATCGACCTGGTCAAAAAACTGCGAGTAAGAAGTTTAAGATGGCTAGGACATGTAGAGCGGATGGAAACAAATGCTCCGGCTCGTAGAATCAGCTGAAACGCGCTGATTTGCTGGACTTTCTTGTGCGTGTTTTCTCTTTAAGGGCAAGTATCCTAATGGTAGGTATAGAGAGAGATATTGTATAGAACATTCTTTCTTTAATTGTCCTTTCGGTGTCCATCTTAATTTGAAGTACTCTGTATTCCTAGACTACCCATAGTTGAAAATCTAAGAAACCCCTTTCTGCAAGAAAAATATAAAAAAAATTGCATAAGAAAAGCAGACCTGCAAAAGGACAAAGACAAATACCGCTTTCTCCACACAAATAATATTTGTCAACACAGCACCTAATTAATGTTAAGTTGAATAGACGTATTCCTATTTTTCATACTATCGTATAGCCTTTCCTTCATAAGATCGTCATTGTCATGCATTGGGTAACCTTGGATGTAAAAACTAGGAATCTCTTCTTCTCGCTTACCTGTAAGGAGGATTTACTAATACTCGTAGGTGTAATAGCATCTTCCTGTTTTTATTTTTCTATGAACCTGCATGCATTGCTTACCTTTGAGGGTTATCCTCTGACTTTTAACAAACACAGGTAGAATAATAATTTTTTAAATGAAAAGTCAATCCCTTGGTAATCCGTTTACAAGAACGAGCAATGAGTGTGAATAACCTTTTGTTACAATAGACCGGAGACAGGACAATTAGCAACAAATGACATTTATCCTATTGACTTCCATTCCCATTTGAAAAGGATCCGTTTTTTGGCATAGCTACCTGCTACTGGCCAGAGGGAAGTGATTTTGAGTTATTGATTTCTTTATGTAACCGTATCGTGTTGATCTATTGATCCTGCAGATGATCCCTGTGAAATAGAATGCTAAATGAAAGGGATTTAGTGAACTTTAAATTTGGGATAATGGGATGGCTGTAGTCCTATACAAGACACTGCTACTAGTGAAAGGAAATTGTAATACAATTACTATTTGTTTTCATCATTCATTCATTCATTCATCTTCAATATCCCGCTTTTCCATTAAGTGGATCGCGGGTGTAGGTTGCTCAAGTGGTCCATAGCACTCGATCATCCGCCATCGACTCCAAATCATCAAGGGCAATCCCCATACGGGTAGAGGAGAGATTATGAATTTGATCTAACCATCTCATCCTGGGTCTACCTAGGGGACGCCTGCCCGATGGTACGGATTCCATAGCACGTCTTGGGATCCTGGTCGGGGACATACATTTACTATTATAAATAAAAATACCCACCAGTTTCGTGGCGTTTTGAGCAATCAGCTTAAAAATTCTTAAAAGCTCAATATATCTTTTAGGACTTTACAATGAGACGCATAATAATCGATTTTTTGAGTGTTGCCCTTAGAGACCATATCATTGGAAGTTTTTCAAATTGGTCCATTAGAGAGCGACCCTCTACTTACGTTGGTCTTGGTCTCGTGGACAGTGTAAGGAGACGCACTCTGCTAGGCGCCAACATACATTTTCCACAGCACGACTGGTGTGAAAAACTACAAGATTTCTTTAAATTGAAAAGAGCACCCATGATACCTATCAATCGCAAGTCGCAACGCTTATAAGCGTCCGCATCTTCCCCTTTTAAGAATATTGTTTCCGTTCATTCAACTACGATTCCTTTTATGCTTTATTTTCATGGTCATTTTACATGTTTATATTATAAGAAATTTTTACTTTTTCTTAAGCAGTCATATAGCCTAGTAGCTTAGGTGTCCAAGAAATATACTTTGAATTCGGTCGCAAGGCAATTCTTTGACTCTACTTGTCTGGGTCCCATCCCAGGCCACACTAAAATTGCGGAAAGAGAGATCTCTGATAAGTAAGACTAGGATTTCGATTGAAGAAACACGATTTTATATGACACTGCTCTCTAGGATGTGGGACAGACCAAGGCCCCTATTATGAGTGTCGATAGTTGATCGTTAAGCGACAACTGTCGATAGTTGATAGTTGATCGTTAAGTGACAACTGTCGACAACAGTGATTGTCGATTTGGCAGTTTTACAAATTACAAATGTCTGGTCGTTGCTTTCTCTTGGAAGTGAACAAATTTTGTGCGTACGAATAGCTAAAATCAATCGACGCAATCGACAATTGTCGTGACGATCGTTGATCGACATTCGCAATAAGGGCCTGAACCTTTCTCTCTAATGTCTGTGAGAAATCTGCGGCTGAAAAGACTGTAGCCAAATTTATTGGCGTTCTTACGGAACACTTTCTTTTTGTTAAGCATCCCAGTGCACTGGGACACTGAGTAACAGCACTATCTGCGAGTGCGACGCATGTGGAAAGGTGGACAAAACTTCAGATCACTTCCTTTTCCATGCCTTTGCTCTTTTTATTTTGCAGTATTTTGATTTTAACACAATTGACATAAAAAATCAGAATCTGTGTTATGCCCCAGTTTCTGATGAAATATTTTTTAATACTTGTATCTGGAGATGGGAACCAATAATGTTTTTCAACAGAGCCCCAAATGCTTTCAGATAAGCTTCAGTTCTGCACTTAAATTGTTGGAAGTTGTAGGTAGTTCTCTGGAAACTGTCCTCAGGAATTTCAAAGTTTACTTGCCATATATAGGCGATAGATGCCTACAATATGTGATATGCATTAAGGTGGGTTTCCACATGTCGGTTGATTGACAAAGTTTGACAGCCCTCGCGTTTATGTCATTGAACGACACCACCGTCAGTTCATTTCCACTTATGCCAATTATTGGCAAAAAATCGTTTGTCAGTTGATTGACCAACTTATGAACTCGATGCCAATTAAATTTTCTCTATCAATTATAGACAAAGTGACATTTTGTTTGACAATTCAGCTATTTCCACTTGTCCAGTGGTTTATTTGTCAATTATTGGCAAACGCTGTTAGTCAATTTATTGACAAGCAATTTTTCGCCATTTCCACTTGCCAATTTCAAACCGACAAGTGGAAACCCAGCATTAGCTGTCTCTTTTGTAGGGTGCTCAGCTGTCAAGTAGGTTAATGTAATATTTAGGGTCTGAACTCTGAGCTCTGTGTGTAGGAGCAATATTCGAAGCCTGCTCTCTAATGTGCGCTTTACATATAAGGAGGAGCTGCTTTGAGCTGAAGTACGTCTAAGCTCTCTTAATTGGTAAATTAAATTTGAGGACACTGACCATTGTAATTGAAAATTTCTTTAAGTACCTAATCCTTTCATGTTATTCCTGAATATGAATTGACTGTAAGCAAAACGAAGATTACCAACAGAGAACATACTATAAAAGATAGTAGGAACTTGCAGCTGAATTTCTTCAAAATCAAAGTAGCATTAATATGTATATAGCTTGTGACTTAAAATCGTTTTTCTGGTATTATTCCTCATTTATTTAACCACTAACCTAAACAGTATATCTATCTGACGAAGGATATTTCTTCTAAAGACGATAATCCAATTGAACGCAACTGTACATTTTAAAATTATATGCTTTGCTTACGTAAATGGTTTTTTAAAATTTTACTTCAAGTGGACAAACAGAAGAATTTTCCAATGCCAATCTATCTAAGACTTTGTGTATACGTAACAGTTTCAACGGAACAAAAGTACGACGACCAAGAAGAGTCAATATTATGACTTGACTTGATTAAAAGCTAAAAACGTTGCTTTTTAAGTTACTAAAGCGACACTCGACTTTGTTTGCCAAACAATTCACGTAGCCTGTTTTTGTATCGCACATAATATACGATATGCGGTGGCCCATTAGCCATAGCCACTCCACCATGCTCCGCATTAATGTGCCAGTCACCTGGCTACTGGTTATCGAAGCTAAGCCTGATTCACGCAAAATTATGTCGAAAATTTAACAAAAAATTATTATTAAATACGAGCAGGTTGATGAAAAGTATCTGCTCAACATATACACAATATTGTATCGGTTGTGCGAAACTCCCTTTGAATGCGCCCTTGATGGCGCATTTTTTTGTACATTTGTTTGTATTTATCTTAAACAAATTTGTTTGACCATCATCGTTCTAGAACGTGATTATCTGCGATAGATAGATAGATAGTGAGTGCGATGGTGAATCAAGTGTCTATATGCCGGTCTCAAGTGCAGTTGGTCGCCTTTATCTAGGTATCTATACTTAGCTGGTCTTCTATACGTACCTATATGTTTGGAGTTGAAAACTTTTCAAGTGGCGGTCCTTTTTGAGCTCGCGGTATGGGCCAAGTAAACTCGATGTGATGACACCGTAGATAGTGCGGTGGCATAGATAAACCCAAAGAAAAAGTTAATTAGATTAAAAGGTTGACTTCAATAGGCCACTATTAGGTTTTGAGAGAGTTTCCTATGTGTATGTGTTTGCTTTTCTAATCAAATGGGATGACTATTGACGCGCTAACTGTGGTTGTGATTTGTTGGTTTATTAATTTTTTTCCCTTCTTTTGTATAAGCGGTAAGATAAGAGGGGAAGTTCTGATTCAAGGGACATGATGACAAATCATATTTTTCATAGAAGGAATACTTTGAGCCCTATAGAATGACATCGACTGATGTGATTCAACGGAAGTGACGATGGAATATGGTGCTGCAAGGAATTATCTTTTAACATGATGGTTGGGTAAGTGTATGGGTGTTAAGGAATTGAATAGAATGTGTTGACATTTCCGGAATTTACAATGGGAAGTCATTCAACTGGGGTGGTTGCATTAGTTATGGTATGGGCATAGGGCAATACATTTTTTGGATTAATAATTTTACATGTCGTTATACTGATCAGGCGAGAAAGATCTAAAATTCTCAGCTCTTTTAATAGAATCATTCAATCTAACTTCCTAGTCACTGCGGGCTAGGTTAAACCGCGATGCAGTGAGTACCATGGGAATAACAAAATACCCAAACTATCGGTCACTCAACCTGGACGATCCTGGACTTTTCTGTCCACCGACCAGTTAGTTTAGATAGTCCACCCGACCAAAATGAAGTGAACAATAGCAACATCTTAACTTAGGGCCAACAAGTATGATGGCTAATATGGCCAGTGGGAATCAACTTGGTGGAGGACAAACATAAACAAAATCATTATGAACGGAGCTTAAGGATATTTGCCCGATTCACAGGCAAGAAAATGTTATATAGATAGGCATCAGTCACCTTATCAGCGCACACAAGATCTTGTCTGACGAACTGAGTGAACGCCCGAAACAATTTGTAACCGAACTGATTTATTGCTGTAAGTCAACAACACTGATAATTAATATCCACACTACCACAGATCTTGGAGAAAATCAAAGAAGAACAGATCAATACCCACCCGAAGAGTGCTCTATTTCAACCCGCACGAAGAACGCACTTCAGCTTAGGTGACACATTTGAAAGTTGGGTTTAAACCTACTTAGAGCAACCGAAGGCTGTTAGCTATGTATAGGAGTTAGCCATATTGTTTGAGGTCCAGGTCCACCCGGGTTTCACAATAAGCATAAGGGTCAATGTTGAAGTGGACACATGATGTATGTAAGGTATTGACGAAATTCCTTTTTTATTTGAAAGGCCCATGTACGTTATTCGCCGCGATTTCTCGCTGTGGCACGGATCAGAGTGGTCCAAATTTCAATGACTCTGTCGCATAGATCAGACAGAATTTGAGAGAGGGCATTCGATATGTTGACTTTAAGGTCACCGGGCGATTGTGGCTTATTGCCATAGACCTGGGACTTCATCAGGAAACCCTACAAGAAAAAGTTTAGCGGTGGTAAATTGCGCGGTCTTAGTGGCCAATTCACGTCACCTCTGCGAGAGATAACCATACACTCAAATCGTTCATATTCTGAATGCCCGCATCGTGGCTTGCGCTGAGTTGAGTGTAGCCCCTTTTCTTGGAACAACCGTTCTGAATTGCTCCCCTTTGATAACGATGTTCAGCCGGTCCAAAATCTACACTAAACAGTAACTTTTTGTAGATGAATTACCACCTGATGTACCTCGTGTGGGTTGGCGTCGTCCCATTTACTGCAATTTTCCTTATTAACATAGCCGTTCGTCTATAAAGTTGTTTTTTCGGCAAAAAATATAGGCCGCTACGAAGTCCAAACGGCGTTATTTCTATGGTCATTCATTTTGAGCTCTTATGGGTCAGTTGGATCTTGTACAAGTGTAGGCCCAAGTCACGACGCAAAATTCGTTGAATTCCATGAAATTTCGACTTCTTGTGAACGAACGGCGAGGAACAGACTGCCTCGGGTTCTCCTGCAAACTGTTACGGACTGCGGTAATATTTTCGGCCTATCTGGCATTCTTGACGTACGAGCTTTGGTTGATTCAAATTTGGACTACGGGAGTCGACTTTGAAGGGCCACCGCGTCTGCCGTAAAATGGGCCGTTTTGTCAATTGGACTTGCATTGCTCATTTGTATAACTTCAAATGGTGATTTGTTAATAAAGACCATTGATTATACAGATGCTCCCAAAATAGCATGGTCGCCACAGGCTCAATTGAAAAACCCTTTATTAAACAGTTAACTAATTGGGTATGATTACTAAAGATTGCTGACTTTCATTGGAATTTTACTGAATATTTTTCAAAGTCTACCGAAACCCCTTGTGTCCGAGTCCGAGTGAAAAGAATTTATGTCTTATGTGCGAAATTCTCCATTGAATTGTCGATACCTCCATTGAAGGCGGGTTTATAGGCGTCTACACCGTCTGTTTGGTTTTCCATTAATTCCAAAAATGGCTATGAGGAGTAAGGTTAAGGGTTCTATATGGATCTGTTAGTTACGCCAACCATTTTTTTTTTAAATAATTACATATTTCATTGACACCTTTAACTAGTGACATCATTACAAGCTTAAATTTTAGAACCTCAGTGCTACGTTTACTATAACAAATGTTATAAGGAACGTTACGCAAAAAAAAAAATAAAAAAAAAAAAATAAAATAAAACCAGAAACTGATATAAACTTTTCACCAAAAAATATCTAACAAAAGGACATTTAATTTTTGTAGTTTCCTATTTCCATATCACGCATCCAAGGACATTTGCTGAGATATTTATTATTTATCGTTTCCAATAGTAGCGGACAGTTTGTAAATCGAACAGCCAGATAAAAAAATAACTTCCATAAGCCGATTTGTATTTTATTCCATTTGTATAATGTAGATATATACAACGGGGTCTGTCGTCGCCGTATAAGACTATACCCAAACTACATAAACTTGACCAGAACCAGGGAGGATAATATTTTCCTCTTCACCGCTTATTATACATTTTTTTTTGCTGCGCTGCTCACTGCGATAAAAGGACGATATGTGACATTTAGATTTACTTCTTTGCGAGTTACAGAGAACACAGACTACGAGTACCTATATTAGTATATGCAACCCACACGAGGTCAGGCATATCCTTGGCATCGACATTTTGTGCTCGTGCTTAACGCAGACGATAAGTTACTTTGAATGTCCTTAAAATATTTATATTCGCATTAGAGTCACATAGAGAGATGCTTGATTTAAAAGTCCTTATACAAAGGGATTGGCAAAAAAACCCAACCCACACTTGTATATTCCTACCTAACCTACATGTCTGCTGTATTCGTATCTCTTGAAAGAAAATACGAGCTACGAACATACATCGAGGATGATAAATCAAGGAATAATATATAATCGAATTTTTATTGATACAAGCTGCTTACAACTATTGCCGGTCAATGGGTTTAAAGAAGAGGCAACCGGAAGGCACGACCTCCCATTGTCTGGATACAGCTCGTGGGTGTATATATGTGTTTCTTTCTATACGACAAATGGTGTATCGTATTAAGGACAAGGGAAAAGTAGATTTTAGAAAGAGGTACTTTTGCTATTTGGTATTATTATTTTTAATACCCAGATTGGTCATCGATCGGAAATTGCCTTATGAATATGTTATCAACCTAATTTGGCAATAAAAATGTAAAGCGCCCTCGAAAGGGATTTTCGTTTATCAAGCTCAATTTCATCGGAAATTTGGCAGTAGATTGGATAAAGCTTTTCAAGAGATGTACATACAATATAGCTGTATATTAATTGGGGGCTTCCATGCCCTTAAGTTTTGCCTCTTTGGAACTTCATCATGGTAAGCTGCTGCACCAATGCGTCCTGGCCATCTTGAGACTACTTCGCTAAGGGATATGGGATACATTTTTTTGCCTAGAAATAAATATTCACCTTAGCAAGGCTGTTTCTTCTGATGGTTTTTAGAAGCTTATGTTCATTGTTGGGCTGAATGTAGCGGCGCAATATACCTACCTATTTTTCGTCTTCATATCGCCAACTCAACTTAACCATTTGCCGAATTGACTCAAATGGCTTCTTGTCCTATTAACTATTTTCAAGGATGAGCATCAAAAGTATTATAGTCAAGCAAGAGATTTAAATTTCGAACGATGTAGGCAGGTTACGCAGTGTCCTCAAAATATATGTTCTAGCTGTAGGTAAGAGTTGGAAGCAAGCCCCCTGCAATTGGTTCCCTGTAGGGATCGCGATGGGACCACCATCTGGTCTGATGCCGTGAGACCTCTCTCTGAATTTTGATAGGTCCTTTGATTTCGCGTAGATTTGAGCTACAACTTTCCTCTTGGAACTCTAACCGACTCCATATCCTTTAATCGAGTTTGGAACATCTGTCATTCTGCTCGCAGATGTGCTACTTCTTTCTCACTGAAGGACAATCATATTCCTGTCTATGAATAAATAAACTTCAACACGGATCCTTATACCAAATCGATGAAACTTTACCTCAGGATTTACTCAAGTTTAGCAAATGTCCTATTCACATTATCACCCCGATAACATTATTTCGCGTAGATTTGAGCTACAACTTTCCTCTTGGAACTCTAACCGACTCCATATCCTTTAATCGAGTTTGGAACATCTGTCATTCTGCTCGCAGATGTGCTACTTCTTTCTCACTGAAGGACAATCATATTCCTGTCTATGAATAAATAAACTTCAACACGGATCCTTATACCAAATCGATGAAACTTTACCTCAGGATTTACTCAAGTTTAGCAAATGTCCTATTCACATTATCACCCCGATAACATTAAGCTTAGATCGAATGAATTTCTCTTCTCACCATTTGACGTCATTTAAATTGGCGTGCAATTTCTGTAAAAGCTTTTCTCTGTTCCAAAAAAAGTCGTGATTGTCGAAAAATCTATCAAAACAGTTCAACCGACAAATAAAACCAAAACAATCTTCTCCGCACTATCATGCTATGAATTTATCAAATTAAAAATATTAACGAGACCTAATTATTGATATCTGCTCGTCGTCGTCGGTCGCGCATATAGCCCACAGAACCATGTTCTTCTAAAGGCGATGTTTGCAACGACGATATTCCAATGTGTACGAGCGTTTAAGCGTTAAAACATGACAAACAACAACAGAGAAAAAAAATCCATGTACCTACAGAACATAAGTGGGTGCTTCAAATAAAAAAAAACCCACATCTTGCCGCCTTGGCTGAAGGCTGTGTGGATTTGTTTGACAAGTCTATAGTGTATACTTTTTAGAACCACCCTCAACAGTTTGACGAAAATTCGAATCTCTTAAGTGCTTTTTCTTATTATTCCGATTGTGTTAGTCGACTGTCGTATCGCTGTCTGTCGTTGCCGGAACAGGTATTATTGTCAGCGATAGAAATCAGCGGCGTTGTATTGCTTAATGCTTTACAATTCGTGCTCGTGATCGATATATAGTGATGACTCTTACTATCTGAGCAAAGCTAAGCGCGGTGTCTTTTGTGGGGGAGGTGCTACAATCTAATGAACATGTGAGGTGACATTTCAATTAGTTGCATATACTAGAAATCTATAAAAGTAATATCTGTGATGGCATTTTCATTGTCATACGGGGTTATGATGACAAAGGCTTATCGGGTGGTTTATGGGTATAAAGTTGGTATGGATTATTTCAAAAGAAGACAGTTTAATAATTAGATGTCACCTTAATCGTTCAGCTGTAAGCTGGGATATAGATCAAAATATATGATATTATTGTTTGGAAATATATCGTATTTATTTCAATAATTAAATTCATTTTCCTAAATGTTAAATTACTTCTAATTTGTTAAAATCGTTTATTGTTGATTTATTATTATTTTTAATTGAATTGCCTACATTTTAAAGTTTACTCTATGAAACGTAACGTAAGAATTTACATACAACTTCTCTCTTTTTCTTGCTCTCATAAAATACTGGTTTTGCCACTTGATTGTTGTAATTGGCATTTTTTATGTACATACTTAATTGTTATTAGAATTTATGTTTGCGCAATGGGCGAGATCGATCTCTCGTCCACTTGGATTTCGATCGTCAGCCTGAGCACAGCTAAGTACAATATACCTGAGGACAAATTTTAATTTGATGGTTTTTTTGGTTTGGTTCTCTCTTGGAGTCTTGGGTTGATTTCTTTTTGCTTCCCCAAGTGCTGGTCCTTCAATTGTTCATCTCGTCATCGTTTTTTTCGTTTATTTCCCAACAATTATTATAGGGAGGGTATTATATCATTTGGTTTAAAGAAACCCTTCAAAAATCGGTAAAGAAGAATTAAAATTGTTTATAGTTATACTGATGCTGAAAATCAAAGCCGTTCCTATTCTTCCTTGAACTGTAGAAGTGATGATTAGTTTTACTGGAAGTACACAGGAATTGTATAGCCTAACTATGTTCTTGGTTATGATGACAATACAATGTTTCAAATTGTACAACTTTAGCTCCTGAGTGATGAGAAATAGGTATTGCTCTCGGGCTAATTTGTATAGGTGTCTATGACTATGACTGTCTAAAATTGTGAGCTCAATCGGTTCTGTGCTTGTGCAGTTTTGCGAACACAAAGCTGCCCACTAGGACTGGCTGAATGAACATATATGTATCTTTTAATACCGGATCATCAATAGCGTGCTCCTCTTCGATATTTTCTAAACTATAGCTGTTAAGTGATGACGGTTAAGTGGATTACTGGCAGCTGAATATCTTCCCCATTTTTAAAGGCGGCGGTCTTCGGGGTAATTTGCTTACCACGAAAAAAAGAAATTGGTTATCGATAGAACTATATGTCTCAGATGCGAATGATACACATTTTGAGCACCGGCCATCAATAAAGGAATAAAGGCAAACAATCTTAGGATATCGGCGTGGGGAATCTTTGATCCTTACAAATGCCGCCTATATAACCAAGCAGCTATATAGAGCAGGAGACCATGGATAGCAATAAAACTGATAATACACTCGAGTTCTACATGCGGCTGCTGTATTCTAAGTGGTCACTTCTTGTCAGTACTGCTGGATTGGACTAACTATAGGTAACTACAACAAAACCCCTGGTTCGATGAGGATTGGCGGCTAATATCGAAACTTAAGTCCAGTGGCTCAGTGGTTAGTGTGCTGGATTGCTGTGCGAGGGCTCCTATGTTCGATCACCGGAAAAACGCAAATAACATCTTAAAGTTTTTTTCCACTGACTTCTTGTGAACGTCTGACAAATATCCGACGGCTCGGCGTTCCAAAAAAAGTAAAAACTTACACAAAAGTTGTGAGAAGCTAGGCCTCTAGGGGTGCCATAGGCCCTAGGGGTGCCATACGGACCTGCTGATGACAAGGCTGCTAAGGTGCCATGAAATAAAGTCTTATGCAAAAAGGTCCAAAACATAATTTTTGACTTTTTTGACGAGTTTTGGACTTTATTTCATTTTTGAAAGTGTAATAAAGTCATTCGACATTATTGCACTCAGCTATTTAAAAGAAAGACAAGCAGGGGGTTTGCCTATTCTACTGTGTATGCATTGTGGATTTTATTTCCACTTCGATTTGGACTTTATTCCACTTTTGATAATGAAATTTGCAATTTAAGAAGTGCAATAAAGTCCTAAATTACGTTTTGGACCTTTTTGCATAAGGCTTTACTTCATGGCACCGGCTGCTAATGCTAATGAGCTACCGGTTGAGCTCTTGTAAGCAGGCGAAGTAGGTAGGTCTATGTACAGCGGTTAAAAAAAACCAAAGTAGCGCTATCTATCGTTTTGTTGCCACTACTCTTTTGACATGGTTGGCTGAGTTTGTCGACGGGGAGAGTTTAAATCCAGCCTATGGAATTCAAAAAGATTACCAATTATTAATTCTACTCTTCGAGATCTCCTCAAGCTCAAGGCAGTCGAAGAATGGTTTTCCCAGAGATCGTTGTTTGGCCATAGCTAGTGCTGGACAGGCGCATAGGTAGTGAGCAAGAGTTTCTTTTTTGGCTGCGTCATTCTGTGTATTATGTGACATGCCACGTGCCTATAATTTGGCTGCATACCATCAGTGGTCTGCAGGATTGATCGCTGTTATTCTGGTGGTGATATCTTTTCGTCTTTTACTTAGAAGGTGTGTTAATTTTTTCGAGCTGTAGTTTGGTCACATGGATATTATACATTTCGACAGCCTCCACCATCTGAGGTTGGCCCTTATTTGGAATTCTTAGGAGGTTTTAGCTTTGACTGTTCCGAGCAAAATGTAGACCGATTAAGCTGTATACACCAACGATGATTGGTTTTTTCAAAAGATGAAGTAAGGTTCGTTGTCGCCAAAGAAACATCAAGCTTTATGGGATGGTGTACGAGTAAATAAATTGTACAAATTGGTTTATTCGTTGATATCACTTATTTTGTGTAAGAATATTTAGGAATGTGTGCCTTTCTTCAACTCAACAAGCGAGCTTTCCTGGCTATGTTATCTGTATACCTAGTTTTTGATGTTTAACACTAATTCAAGAACCCACATTAAGAGTATCCAAAGCTGCTATGAGTAAAATAGAAGAACCTTAAGATTGTCCGTATATTCCCGGCCTTTACCGGCTGTCGTCTAAAATCTTGATATATTCGCATACTCAACCACTTGACAATAACTTCTGAATAACTACTGTCAAACTGACGATTAAATTATGTATTAAGAATTGTCAATTCAAAAATGCAGCTTTTTTTCTCAGTTGAACGCATAAATCTCTTGATTCACCACTGACAGCCAATTTCCTTCTTAGTTCCATTAAACTTTCAAAACTGTGTGCGAGTATGTACCTCAACAGTTTTTTGTTATTAAATTAAGCAAGCAACATACTTTTAACAACTTTATCGGCAGAGAACGTACCTTAAATTCGACTTTAAGCGAAACAACCTTAACAAATATATTCTTACTAAATGGTTGGCTGTCAAGCGTTTGATCTTCAACTTAAAGGATTCCCCAACTCAATTATCGATAATTCATTCATCTTTTTGCTTCTTCGGTAATACACTTTCATCGTCGCCTGTTCCTTCATCATATTCATACACAAATATGTAGCTACTTCTTGTTCTTTGTCGTTGTTGCAAAGTCTTCTTATTATCACAGAAGAGAAATTATAAAGAAAGCCCATCGTCACACCCACCCTCCATCATTGACAACCCTTTCCGTTTCATAAGTTGGTTGTCTGTCATATGAAGAGATGCCATGTCATCGACTGAAAGGATAAATCAAATTTTCATAAAATTTTTGAAGGGCGTAGAAAGGATTTTCCATAATTAAGTAAAGTTCTGTTCCATCCTTGACTGGTGGACTCATCTTATTATAAGCAGAATAATTTTGTAACAATACTGATTAGGTATATACGCAACGCTAATGGAGGAATTAATACCTTGTCGAGTTGGGATACTAATGGACAGGGTCTCTGTATTGAAGTAGCTATTTGTCGTGGTATTATGTACGAGTACAAATCGGGATTTGTCAGAAATCCGCGTCTATTGGGTTGGGTAGTCACTTAGAGTGGGAGCTAAACGCCGTTTCCGTGGAATAGTCAACATTTTAAGTTTGTTGTCAGGCACACAGTCGGCTTATGTGCATAGTCCTTTATTTTAAAGTATGTAGTTGTCGATATAATCCTACGAAGGGTTAATAGGTAAAAGTTTGCAAGTATGGTGAGAGGTATGTATGGATTTAACTTGTCCGGAAGAATCGACGGAGGTAACTATGCCGTCGAGTTTTTCGGCTATGCAATTATTGCTCTGTACCTAAATAAGGTGAACTGCATATGAAAGATGACCGATTTCAGGGACTTACTCGTTGCTGACTATATCGTTAAAAATGACGGAAATTATAACAGAGCCTTCTTTATCGATAAGGTTTCCGTTTGGAACACGCTACATTGATTAAAATCTAAGGTCTAACAAATTAGATAAGGGGAGAAAATACATCGCCTCTCTCCTGTTTCAGTTTTGGACCCATCTGTGTAGAAGCATCAGACAGATTCCCTGCGAGATCCTATATAACTCTCATAGTCAGTCCTAGGGGGTATGTATCTGCCACACGACTTGTGACATGACTTTTTCCAGCGCAATCTACCGGACTACCCATACGTATATTCCGTATATATATTGGCAATAAGTCATTCGAGGATGTAAGTCACAGAAACCGAACGAACATCTACCTCGCCTAGTAACATTTCACTAATGCGCCAATCGACCGACCGACGACGGACGCCTCGTCAGTGCGCCTAAAACTATGCTTTTGATTCGACGTTGTTAAACTCTCCCTCAATATCTAGGAAATCTAGCAACCAACGTACTTAATCCAGCTTTTTTCTATAGCAGTTACTAGTGACTGAGGACCATTTCAACCGTTTCCATTCACTGATCTATCAATTTCTCTGCGGTTGTCAGTAGAAATTTTGACAAAGTTATAGTATGTGCCTATTTTCTATGAACTTTGAGATTTCCCTGTAAAATTGTGCATTGTGACCGCCAAAATATTTCAATTGAAGAGTTGCTGCTTAATTTAACTTTGTAGAACTCTGAAACAGATTATATGATTGTGAATTTTGATGTCACTAAAGACTCGTGCAGGCACATACGAGTCGTTAGCGTAAGCTGGAAGCTTCATAGTCTCAACGCTACGAAAACTGGTCCCAGCAGGGTATGCGGTAGAATCAGATACGGAGTAGTTGGAGAAGGTATCTATGTATATACTGAAAAAGATTCAAATGTCGAAAATTTACAAGACGTACAGTGATTATAGTCGCTGTCCAAGATGGCTCCTTCTATCTTTTAGGTGCCTCTAATCCACTCATTCTGCAAAAAAGACGTTCAGTGGGTGTTAAACATAAAGTCAAAATTTCTTACCTAATATTTACAGGTCAAAATGTATCTTTAAAGATTTTACTAAGGATAACAGATACATTATGTACGGTAAATGTCGAGGAATAGAATCGAAAATTATGAGTTTATTGATAAAAAATATTGCCGTAAAAACATTTTAAGGTTCACGTTGTTTTGGTACAATTCTTAAATTCGTATTTTGTTTTTGCCCTTCCACCTTAATTTTGATTGTGTTGCACTTATCGAAACAACTGTGATGCGTGTTAACTACGTTATGCTTCATATCCAATAGATAGGCGAGCTTGATGTGTACTCCTCCTCAAAACTTACTGTAATGGTGAATAAGAGTGCCTGTGACATGACGCTCTAGGTAAATGCGTGAGCATGTAATGGAAAACAACATGAATAGTGCCGCAGTTTTTCAACTATATATTCAAAGCTGCAGTCATCAAATTCACTATCTCTAGTGACCTCAACTCATCATATGATCATTCCAAGGCTAGGAGTGGCTTACGCTTAATTGTCGATTAATAAAAGCCACCCAAAGTAGGTATATCATCACAGTCATGCAAGCTCTTCCAAGTACATCCATAAAAAGCCATCAAATATCTTTTCAATTAAGATTCCCGGATAATCGGTCACCAACACTCAACTTTGACCCCCACAAGTACGAGTACATCGTGTGGTTTATTTTTTTATGACATCTTCTCCATATAGTCATATTCTCTAACTCTTATCGAGATATACAAGTACGTACACCTCTTGCTGATTGTGGTCCATTTGTCGTCGCTGGAATATAATTTTGCGCCACCACCCGCGCTCCACTATACCACTACCGCCAGCACCACCACCGGTCGACCAAAAAGCAATAAAGTTTATCATGCAATTAAGAGCGTATTACACTGCTAATAGAATAATTAATGCAATTTCCCACAACATTACGTACAACCGTAGTTCGAGAGCACACACCCTTCGAAAATAGAAATCGAAGCAGCCGAGACCAAAAATCCTAACCACCATCGCCCCTGCCCGCCTGGCGACTGCTCTAAATGTAGCACAAAGATACCATCCCCTTATGCCACACATTTAGCCGAAGGCTCTTATGCATTCTATGGGAAGAAAGTGGCTGGTTTCGTTTAAGGAAGACAACAGCAGCACCCCTTCCACCGCATCGAGCTGGTGGTATCGCAAATAATATTCCAGATTTAGTCTTAGGGTTGGAATCGTCATCGTCGTCGTCGTCGTCCGCCTTGTAGCACTGCTACACTCTTGCTGAACCACAAAAGCACTCAAATTTGTATTTGGACGCCACAAAGCCTAGCATCACCCGCGCTCTATACCTATACACACGCTACACCTCGTCAGTCGACAGCCTCGCATATGCATATGCGCTCTTAGTTGGAGTTTGGAAATAATTGAAAGGATAGTGATACTTATCTTTGTATGTGAGCGAGAGTCCTTTCTTTCAAGGATTTTCCATGTTATAGAGAAAGGCGAAAAGAGAAATAGATGAAAGCAGCCAGTAAAGCGGGGTTTTTCGTTAGCAAAAACCATCTGTGGCGGGGTAGGGTATAGCGGGTGAGCGGGTGGAAAATCTCTGAGGTTTCCCTGAGAATTGCATGTCATCCGGAAAGAAGTTGTCAAGATTTTAAGCCCTTTCTGCAAATATGTTGCAATTGCTGCAAATTAAGTTGTGCTCTTATGCTGATGGGTGGGAGAATGGGTGAAACATGGGATGGTGGGTGGTCTCGATTTTCTGATGTGAATACATGGTCTTGAGGGTGTGGCTCTGACATATATGTCTGAAGTGAGAAATGAAAATAAGCAAGGATATCCGGGTGCTTAGGTATCTAGGAGGAGTTCTTTTCAAATGGGATTCGTTGAAAGAAGAGGAATGATATTATGATTGCTGAAAATTAGACGAAGAGTGTTGCTGTATCTGTGGCATTACTAAAGTTGATGGTGGACTAATTATAAAACTCTAGACCACGTAATCCATGGAAACCTAACTATAACTAGTTTTTGAAAACTTAAAAAAATGAGGACTATAGGAAAAGTAGGGACTTTCACTGTGCTTATCTCATCATCGCATCTTTTATAATATTTAATATTTTCAAGGTGGGATAGGAATCAGCACAACGGCGAACGACGAACGTAGAGCCGGACGGTACCAATCTGAATATGGACTTGGGATCAGGAGGCAGATTTATGTATTTCCAGCCATTCAGGACCAAAGGAGGCCAATATTAGAAAGGGTACATTTTAACGAGGGCAAACGAAAGGCAGAACTGACAATTAGAGCCTAAATTCCTCAACCAAAATTGATAATTAATCGTTGTTGTGGGCGCAGTAGCGCAGTGGTTAGTGTGCTGGACTACTGTGCGAGGGATCCCAGGTTCGATCCCCGGAAAAACACAAATTACATCTTAAAGTTTTTTCTACTGCGCCACCTCTCGCGAACGTCTGACAAACATCCGAGAATATGACTGTCATGAAAAAGCTTCTCAATTCAGCCGTTCGGACCGGGCATAAAATTGTAGGTCCCTTCCATTCGTCCCAAAAATAGAAACTCACACAAAACGAATGGTTGCGAGAAGTTAGGCCTTAGGTGTCTACCCGCCTGTTGCGCCACCTATTTTTTTTTTTTAAATCGTTGTTCGGTTTCTGATGTACATATATGTACAGTATTGTGTCGGCACACCAAATATTGTGTCGAAAATGAAATGTTTCGTTAAAGCTTTCATAGGCACATATTTACTCATGCTGCTGTTGTCGCTTTTGATCGTTGACACCACAGTCAAACTCATTCAAGGGGTGCTTGTGCTCGGTCACCTTTATTTATTTAATAGAGGGCGTTCAACACCCTTTTCAACGTCGATTTTGAATTGGTTTTGCTATGGTCAAGTTATTCTTTTAGCCCTTTAAATAATAATAAATAGTTGACGCGACTGGTACGCATAAAGAAGTTTAGGCCTACCTTCATGAGTAAGAGAAATAGAAAGGTTTTAATTAGGCTCCAGGTCTAAATTGACGTGTGGTGTGAGTAAAATAGTAGAGCACACCACATACCATCTAAGCTCAAACCGGTATCCATCGACTATGTGTATATTCACTTGCTCGCATCCCCCATAAAAATGAGGAACTACAAACAAGATTCCATAAATTTAGAAAAAAGAAATAAATTTTTCTCCTTGAGACTGAAAATCCGTGTCGTGTTTTCTATGCTCACAGCTTTATTATTCCCTTCATTATCCGTTTTGGTTCGTATTTTTAAGAATGTTTTGTTAAACAGTCTGAGTTAAAAAATAATTCTCAATCGCCGTGGTTTCCAGGGCCACAACGAAAGCAAAAACCCACGACAAGATATCCCGAAACATTTAATGAGGGGTGAATGTGAAATATGAAAAAGTCCTTTCCCTTACCAGCGGTTATTTTTTTTGTAAAGAAAAAATTAACTTCCATTGTATTGGTTTCTCGGTGATGATGAGGACCTTTGAATATTTTAATCCTCAGTTCGACTCTCACAAGAGAGGGATTACACTTGTTCGAATTCAAATGTCAGAAGTGATGAATAAATATTCGCGATGATGAAGGAAACTTCCGCCACATCCGGTACTAATTCCTTGCCAATGATTTTTTTTCTTTTGAAAGGTCCACCATTTATGAAGATGTTCCTGATCTTTCAATGGTCTTAGGATTAAGACTTTGATAAAAGAATTTTTTTTTTATAAGGACGAAAAATACTCACTAATGATTTGTAAGTTCCGTATAGAGGACAGTGGTATGAAAGTAGGCAACATTTTCAATTAATCACATGCTTTAAAGATGTCAGGTTAGAGCATTTACCTATGCTCTACTGTAGATATGCGTGAGGTACTTAGTCGACCGAACCTAAAAGGATTACCTCAATTAAGGTATCCACGAGTTTTATTTATTTTTCAAGAGGGATATTTCTGATTTTACTTTTTTTTTCTTTCTTTCTTTGTTTCCTTCATGATACTTCTCAATTTCAAATCAAATAAAGAAGCAAGAACAACGTTAAAAATTATGTAAATAATCACAAAAAAGGGCATCAAGGGCTGTACGCTCAATTTGATGCAGCACAGTATATCCACCCCCTGATGATTCAGTGTGGTTAGATTGGGGGTATTATAAAGTGTTTGGACCATCTTTCTTATGGAAAGTATACTTGCTTTGTCTCTAAGCATTTTTGTAGAAGGGAAAGATGAATTAAAAAAAAAAACTGCCAAAAATAATGGAATAATTTTCAAATTTCGTTTTAAGAGGGAAGAAAGAAAAATATCTAAGTCCGGGTTAATCCTTCCTATTATAAGCATACCTATGCCAGTTAATTCCTTTCATTTGTGAAGCGACTGAAATTGTGTTGTTTTAAATTTTTTATTCGTTTTTCATCTTGAATAGGTACATCTCTCCCTGCTATTGTCCTTTGTTTTGTGGACAGTCACGATTTTTGGTGTATGTATATATTTTTCGAGATTTTTCACCCCAAACGTAAAATTGGAAATGCGACTACCGATGTTGCTCTGTCAGTAGTAAGAGTGTCATCGAGAGTTTTCCAAGGGGCCAATTTAAAAAGCAATTTCAAACTTAATTTTTCAGCGATTACAAGGACAAACAGTGACAAAGATGCTTCTCCTTCAACTGATATTTTATACTATATTTTTCTTAATTACAAGGAAGAGTGTGGATTGGCATTTTAAGAATGGCACAGCAGTGGTTTTATTCAAACTGGTTATACCACATATTGTCGTATTGAATTAAGAAAAATGCGTCTTTTTGGATCCTTTTCGAACAAAATAGAATAGAAAAAAACTGTTTATGTTAAATTATTATTTTTTTATTCTTTTATTTTGTTAGAGCAAGTTCATAATCTCTTCTATACCCGTATGGGGTGGGGATTGCTCTTGATGATTTAGAGTCCATGGGGGAGAATCGAGAGCTATGGAGGGTCCACTTGAGCAACCTACAACCCTTCTTTTCTAGGGGATTTTCATTTGGTTGGGCAAGTCCGTGTAGGCGTGTAGTACCATAGCATTTATGCCATAGTGATCCAATATTACACAGAAAACAGGCATAGGCCAACGACGCGTGTCAGTTCTGCCTTTGGTGCTATTGTAATCCATTATCATGTGTGGCTAACCTGACTCTTCATTTACATCATACAATAGTGTGTTGTGATTGTGAACAGGACCAAGAGTGAGTTATCCTTTATGGGAGCAAATGAAGCCAATGTCTTGTTTTTATCGAATTCGAATTTGGAACAACCTTCTCCTCTTGGAGCTAAACACTGCCCTGGAATGTCTCGTTTTTATTCTTAAAGAATCGCCAACATCGTAAAGTTATTATATTGTGTCAGCATCATCTGGAACAGCGGCACAGATCCAGTTCCATGGATACTCTCAATTTTTGAACACCAAAGGAAGGAACGGACTTATGCGCACCTCATTATCGCACGTTCGACACCTTCAACTTTGCCAACGTAAAGAATTGCGTTTGTCATGTAGGTTCCATGTACGTGAGTCATTCTCATTCATCATTCCAAATTTCAATCTATATCCGTCTGGTTTCGATGCCATTTAATATCCGGAATGGACAATTACCCCTATAGTCATAGTCCATCAACTGCTCGCCAATTGTACAATACTCAAACGGAGTATAGAGGATTTACAATTTTTAAATACATTTTTCTCGAATTTCTGCAAATTTGTCATTCACTTTGCGTTCATCTTTAGTCGTTTTATCATCAAAACGCAAAAAGATATTCGCCGAATCTTCGCTGATCCTCGGTATGGTTTCGATATTTCACGTCATACTGAACAGCGTTCTATTTGTTCGTTTCTATAAGACACCACTTTATACAGAATTTCGCCTGAAAACACTAAATTCCAAGTTTCGATAGGGGGTTGAAATGTTTCTAGCTGCACGCTTTCTAGATCACCCTTTCGGTGGTCAAATTTTGCATCGGATGCCTACCGCGTTTCCAGGGTACAATCGAGCTCTATTTATAGTCCAATTTCCCTTTCAGTACCCCCAACCTCTATTTTTTTTTTGGTGGAGCAGGATCCGCTTCTTCGTGTACAAAATACTCTTCCGCACTCTGGGTAATATCGGAATCAGACTGCTATTCTCTGTAGTCAGGATCATTGTCCGAATCATCACCAAGGTTCTTCATCTTCTAATAATCTATCAGCCTCTAATAAAAGCTTTTAAATGCCTTCGGCTTGTAGAAATATATTTTTTTCTGAAAAAATTAACAATAACTCTTTTTTTATGACTAACCAAACATCGCACTAGCTTAGCTACATCAAATTAATTGTATTCTGCGTTACTATTTTTATTCAATTGCTGGATCAATGACTAAAACACAAAATTATAACATTTAAAACTATTCACAAACTGTAAAAATTACTAAAACGAACTTCTCACTGTAGGTATATATGATACCCAATACAAAATCGCACAGCAAAATTATAATGCACTATAAAAAATTCGAATTGCTCAAAAAATGTGCTGCAGAAATTATTAAATTGAATTTACATATAGGTTTCCATGGCATGGCGGACAAAAAATTTTAGGTATCGGAGTATCAAACAATTTAATTAACACTTTGTTGAGGCACTATGTACCTAAATTTTTGTTTATGGGCAGCTAAAAAGTGCCAAAATGAAACTGGTCTCAATTATATCAAAAGTGCATATTTTTGGGTCGTTTCTTAGACCGGTCGATAATTTTACCATTTATGTTAAATATTGACCATTATTGCTAATTTATTATTTTTCCTATTTTCTATTTCCATTACGTAGATATTTTCTTACAAGTCCCAACTATACAAATATACCGGAACCAGCCAGCTCATACTCCCCTGAAAATCGCTTTTAACCAAAATTGACTTTTGGGGTTTTATCTCAAACTATACCTCCACGAGGCATGCTAGGCATCCATACTTATTCGCTCTATACCACATCCATTTCCGCTCCTATGTCGGAAATGTTAAAGTTCTTTATAGATACGTGTCGTATATACCTACCGAGTACAGACAGATAAAAGATCTCCTCTGCCTTGTATCTTTTCTATAGCACATACCCACCTAAGTAGTGGTAATGAAAAACCGATACAAATTTCTTGATAAACCATTTCTATTGAGTGCTTTTCCACATATAGCTACAGCTAGACGAAATACATCGTCAGCATGTGTGTCACCCATTCGGCCTCCCAAATGTACAATCTTGCTCAAACCTTTTAATTAGATCAACCAAATCGAGTATAGTACACATTTTTAAGTGTCTTTATAAACAGAACACTAACACATACCTAACACAGCCATAGACAAACAATTAATCAAATTTATAAAAAAAAATATAAAAAAAAAAATAAAAAATTGTCGGCTACTTTCCAAAAGAACTAAACTGCACTCAAACTCGACTTGACTGTAATGGGTTTGAGGTCTTCGTATTCGTTGTTTTGTTGTCTGAATTTAGATTTTCAATTAGTCGGACAAATGTTAGAAAAATGATTTACAAATACGCTATGTTGATTTGAAATCGATTTAAGAGATTGATAAAACGAGAGAATGGTTTGTGTCCCGTTATCAGTGCAAATAGATACAAGGAAATCCACTTTCAGTGCAGTCTTATGTAATTAGTTTGTTATAGCACCCTCTATTCAACAAGATGTGTTTTGTGTTTCGATAAAATATAAGAAACAGTTAACATTCGAGTGGAGATTTTTTTCCTAAATCTTTGTGGTGAAAAAAAATCCGCTATTCTTAATTTGAAGGCAATATAAAAAGATACAAAATACACGCTGAATGGCAAGATTGTATGTCCGCACAAATCTTATGGACTATCGCACTGATTTACAAATTTCTTCTTTTGAAATTTGCGAAATAAATATGTGCAGGTTATGGGGTCTACTTTTGTTTTTAAAAAACAGTAAGTTTTATTTAAAAAATTATCCAAATTTGTCTGTAATAAAAAATGTAATGAAATGAAAAAAAATCGGAAGGGGTATTTCTATACCTACCTACCTACTCGGAGGATTTCAGGTGACAAAGGGGGAGGAGGGGTAGTAAAGGCTATTTCCGGAACTACTCGGACGATTTTAAAAAAATGTATACATATTTTACTTAAGGTGGGATTAAAAGTGACTCAGGGGCATGGCAACTCCCATAAAAAAATAAAAAGCGATAGCTATTCAGGTGACGTATTGCTGGCGGATTTATTGCCAGCAATCCTAACAATTACAGCTTTAGCCTTGAAATTTAAAAAATGGAGTTTTATTGACTTAACTTTATTGTATAAAGGGACCTGACACTTTACATACAAAAAAAAAGAAGACTAACGAATTTCAAGTCGGAACTCACCACCTATTCATCGACTTCAAAGCCGAGCATGATAGTATGTATACGTCAGCGTCACGTGACGCTGAAAAACATTCGCTGCAACATGCAGTTTGGAAGTTGCGCCTCCGAATTATTTCAAACATGCACCGGATTTCGGCAAGGAGACGCGCTACCATGCGACTTCTTCAATTCGTACTGGAGCAGATAGTGCATAGGGCCAGGTGTCAACATGGAACGCAGAAGAAGGTAGAAGCGTTCAAGGCGATTGAAGAACAGGCGAAATCTGTTGTCCTTGAAGTAAATGAGGACAAGACTAAGTACATGCTATCAACAAACAAACAAGCATCTGTCCAGCGCCTAGGACAAAACGTCACTATTGATAGCAATTATTTCTAGGTAGTTAAGGGGTTCACTTACCTCGGATTAAAAATGTATTCTACGAATGACACCCTAGTGGAGATCCGGCGAAGAATTACCCTAGGAAACCGTTGCTACTTCAATTTGACAAAACAATTGGGTTCAAAAGTTCTAACTCGAAGGACGAAATGTGTGCTCTATAAAACCCTTATGACACCATACAAGTTCTACTTTATGGCGCCGAGTGTTGGACGCTAAGCAAGAAGGGAGAGCTGATACTATGCTTCTTCGAAAGAAAAATACGGCGGCTTTTGGTCCTGTATGTGAGGAGGGCGAATGGAGGAGCAGATACAATTGCGAACTTTATGAGCTGTACCAAGATGTGGATGTAGTCCAAAAAGCCAAAACACGTCGATTACATTGGCTCGGCCACATCAAGCGAATGGACAATAATGCTCCAGCTAAGACGATCTTTGAATCCCAGCCCCCAAGTTCGAGAAGACAAGGCAGACCGACCCTCCGTTTCAAAGATAAAGCCATTGCGGATGCCAGAGCGCTTGGTCTGGACAATTGGAAGCAGCATGCCCGGGATCGTAGACCTTTGAATAAAAGTAGTGGTCGCACAGTGCACCACGATGTAAAGGGAGTGTATTAAATTAAAAAATACCTCTATGGGTTGTTTTTGGCTTTAATGACTATACATACATATAAGAAAACTGTAGACGTAGAGGGTTCTATGTTTGTTCTCTACTACTACTCTTTTTTTTTAAATAGGTATTTCTTTAAACTTTTTAGACGGCTTTAGGCGGTGTAGTTCATTGTCATGCCTTACTTTTTGGGAGCGATTTTGACCAATTTATTTTTTTACTTCTCTTCTATTCATTTTACTTGCAATTTATGAAATAATTCGAAATTAATAGATACAATAAAAAAAATCTCAAAGGAGCCAACCTATCATATACAATTATATTTAATGTATATAGCTTTCTAAAAACTAACTTGATTAAAGTAAGATTATTTTATCAAATGGAAATATATCAGATCAAGAACAATATTCGTAGTATTTTGCCCTGGGGTATTGTGGGCGCATCGGAAACACATTCACTTCAATAAACACTGATTGTCCTATTCTCTGTTGGAGCGGAATGAAATAAATTTTTTTTAATGCTTGAAAAATATGTATGTATTTCACTGTATAAAAAAAGTAGATAGGTTCCAATTATTATTGCCAATATGTAGGCTGTAAATTTGTTCCGTCTAACAAACATTCGAGAGAACGATGGTCTTGAGAAAGCTTTTCAATTCAGCCGCTCGAATGCGATGTACAATTTTTGTTTATAACTATAACAACTTACACAAACGAATGATTGTGAAGACTCCATTTAAAGACTAGTTTCGTCAACTATTTCTTTAAATTTTAAATTTAGTGTTATTTTTCTTTAAGTAAATGTAGTCGCGATTTCGATACAAATGCCTTTGTCTCCTACCCATCTTTTAAAATCGCCCAAACACTTTTTGGTAAAAACAATTGAGAAATCACACCTTCTCGTATTTTTTTCGCACTGTCAAAATAAACAAATAGAAAAACAAATCCGTTTTCAATAAATCAACAAAAGGTAAACATTAAAAAAAGATAATTTATTTTTAAGAATTCCCCTTTTTTGCCAAAAATTTTTTTGATGCAGCAAAACGCAACTGCTTCAATTAAGTGTGGAACTTAATTTTTTTTTTTTTTAAATTTCACATATAGGTACTAACGGATCCATGAGAACTGACAAGTGTATCTAGCAGTTTGATCTTGGAGTTTGCATCTGATAGACGTGTTAAGTAGAGACGTGCTCTAAAGTGTTATAGTATTTTTGTTTTGAAAACTCAATGTTCGCACTCAATTTTGTTTGTTATCCTTAAGCTGAATCGGACTGTTTATTTTGTTATTTTGACAGTATGAATTATGTGCGCTGTTTTTATACAATTCAATATAGTGGAGCATTAAACTCAACAACCGGTAGGTTTATTTATAGGCTGATTTCCGTATCTCTTTATTTTGAATTTAATCGCTTTTTGTGGTGAAAATAAATTAAAATTTTCCGTTGCATTTGCGAAGTGGAACGCGTTCGTGATGATATGCAAGTTCAGGAGTATTACGAGGTATAATTCGAATTCGTCTGCGATATATTGAAAGGATTAGTTAATCTTTGTAGTTGCTGGTGGAGGCTGTAATGAGGTGAATTGTAATTAGCCTACTTGCTCTCAATCTGATTTAGAACTCTCTCAATCTCATGCGTCACGGTCGCACATTAGGTACTTGGTTATTGGAAACTCGCTCTAGAAGTCTAGAACTAATGGAAATTAATGTTTCCCGTAATAAATTTATTTTGTCTCGCGTTGTGCGTCATGTTTCGACGTATTGTTATCACAGCTTCTCCACATTAACGCCATTCAACTGAGGAACGATAAAGTGAACAGTCCCAGTCATTCTCTCTGTTCATCTATGATTACATCCAAAAATTAGTAATGTGTTCCTAATTTACAATTTACCTACTATTTCAAAACATTTTCTAAATTTAAATCTGTCAACTAAGTTAAGATGAAGATGAAGCCCTTAAAGAGAAAAGGGCTTTTATTTATTTATGTACCTGAAAAAATCCTACTTCATGCAGAAAAAGTATTATAAATAAATAATTAAATAGTTGTGCAACAGGCGTGTAGACAACCTAGACCGCAACAAGAGCAGCCTTACTTAGGCCAGAGGATGCCCATTGTAATACCACAGGATCTAATGATCTCACAACTACCCATGAACCAGCAGGAGCTGAGAATTAAGCGTTGGAGGCAACCCATGCTTGCATGAGTTCGTCGGCCCTTAAAAAATTCCCTGTAATGACCCTGTGGCCCGGCACCCATATAAGGTCAATTTTGAATTGTTCCGCCATCTCGTTAAGAGATATAAGCGGCAATTGAAAGCGATCTATGCCTCAAGGCCTATCTTTTCACAGAAAAATATTAGTCGGAAGTATTTTCTACAGAGCCCAGTGGGAATAAGAGCAAAAACTCTCCATTGACTGTAGCATTCTGACCGGAATCATCTTTGAAGACATTATCCACCAATGACTCCACCTGCCCACATAAAGCACACTAAACATGACTTATACTTATTATAGTATAGATGTAAGGGAACAAAGGCAACTCTGCTTATTGATATAGCCGTTCAACAAAAAATTAGCCTCATCCCTAAACAAAATGTCCACTAGTTTGTGCGTGGTCTGAAAACGATTTATGGTTTTAAAGCAACTGACTCGGATGGACGATCAATGATCATTTCGTCAGTAGGGCGTAGGTATAATTTTACCCAATTCAACATCAAATTTCGAAATAATTTCTTACAATTTGCCAGATAATTCGTCCAGACAGATTGGAAGATTTTTTTTACAGTCTGCGCCAATGATTCCACATTTGACGCCTATGATTCGTTGTGGTCAAAATTATACTCGCTTATCATAATATTTGAAATACTTAGTATTAATAAATCAATAATCATCCCTGCCATCGATGTCGCCCTTAGTGTATGCTGAGTAAGTATATCATTGGGAAATTAGATCTTCCATAAATTAGTTATATTTATGTCAATAAAAAAGAAACTCTAAACGCTTTAAACCCAAGCAATAAATATAAAATACCGCACCAGAAATACGCGAAATCCCATATTGTATGGCCACACATTTCGATTCAATTGCCTGGCTGGCATCATATGTTTTCTTCGCAATAATAACCCGAAATCGTAATTTTATGATCTTCCAAATACCATCGAATAAAGTCGTTCATTGATTTAAAGTACGCAAATAAAAATGTTTTTTTTTTTTTTTTTTTTCAAGTAGGTATACCTATACAAAACAAACGCAACCCCCACCATGCAAGTACCATCACCAGCCAAGTCGTCGTCAAGGATTCAACAAATAACCACAAACAAGCAACAACCCCCTAGGAAATTCCATACACGTCCTCATATGCCGCACTCGTGTGCTCACATGTTAAGTGAGCTCACACACAAGCCGCCGCATCATGCTCACCCCATGCATCGTTTAGAAAAACATTTTCTAAGAAAACCATACACTGTCTATTTGGCTGTTTCGCCGATTACTTATCTATTACTTTTGGCGGATTTATTTGCATATGCCCACCCGAATGATGACAATAAATAAATTTTCCCATTTCGCATAACCACCCCAAGGAAAGATGCCAAGCGCCACCGACTTAAGAGCTTATCGAAAGCGAATTTTGCGGCCAACATTTTTATTATTAGCAAACATCTCGCAGCACGACATACGAATACGAGTACTAGCGGGGTGCTACTCTTGGTGTGGGAGCTGGAAACTTAATTTCACCCCACTGGCACACATATTACACATATCTGGTTTGTGGCGGTACATCTGGGAAAAAGAAGAATATTATCATGCGAATGCTCTATATTTCCATTTTGATATACAAAATTGTATTTTTCTGGTGGGCTTCTTCTGCATGATGCCTACGATGTATATTATGCTGTGCGATTTGAAATTATCTTTCTTTGATTTATGCGCAACCAGCAAGGATTCTTTTTTGTTGGTCCTGGAGTCGAATTGTAATAATTCTTAATGATTTGAAAATATCGCGGAAACTCAGTTTTTGTTGTACATTTTCAATGCATGGGGATACATAGAAGGCTGTACTGAGTTACCCCTAATTAGGGAGTACATTTGTGGATTTCTATGATATGTAGTCAGTAGCATCATAAATTATTATTCTACGAGCTATGCGGAATTGAACATTTTTTATGAGTAGATAGATAGCTATAATGGAATGATTGTAAAGTTTATATGCGACTTCTGTAGATTGCGGTGACATGTGGCTGTTATGTGCATCTAGTATTTTTTTTATAACAAATCTATATACAAATGCAGGCTTGGAATAGTTTGTATAAAAAAGAATTGACACTCTAGCTCGAGCTATTATAAAGTTAGACTATATCTAAGGCTAGTATAAATGTTTCTGAAGTGGTTTTTTCACTAGTGCTATAAAGAAATAAATCAGTAATTGTCGAAATAGGTCCATTCTGCTTTTGTGTGATTTATTAGATTTATACTAGTATATATTTATTTCCAAATATCATAAAAATATGTTAAAGTAAAGACAAAGGGTCTTACAAATTACCTACAGTAGCGGCCCACATAAAAGTTAGTAGTACTTCAGATGAAACAGATAGAGAATTTATTATGCATCGGTTGATGCAAAAAGAAATATGAGATTGGGAAAGAGACCACTATTATCAGCCTTTGCACCCACAATAAATTATCGGCTCGGACTTCCAAATGGAAGATTCCCGGCTCAAATGTCGCAACTCGCAAGTGCCTAAAAATGTATTTGTATCAATGAAGCCAAAAACTTCAAACTCAAAACATTTAACAAACTCATTAAAAACGTCCACGTCACCAAATTTCATCTCTATAGCATTTGTGGTTCTCAAAATACAGGACTTCAAAAATCGCAAAAACCGTAACTGACTGACTCTCACTCACTTAGATGATGATCATCAAAATTATGAAGCACTTCCTGTGGTGCATACACTGGGAAAAGTCCAAAACTTGAGATTTTGCATTCAGGGGGCGTGGTATACGCCCACTTTTGAAAATTGGTTATTATTTATTTGGGCCACTTTCCATTGCCGTAGAATGTTGAAATTTAGTACAGCGGTAGGATTTGAAGTGTGCAGAAAGAAAAAAAATTAAAATTTTATATTGTCCATTCAGGGGGCGTAGTTTCCGCCAACATTTGAAAATTGGTTATTATTTATTTGGGCCATTTCCCATTGCCGTAGGATGTTGAAATTTGTTAGAGCCGTAGGACTTGCAGTGTAGGGTAGGGTGGGACAGATTCAACACTTTTTTCGTCAGACTTCAATTATTTTTTTTCCAAAATATATATTTAAATAATTGTTTTTTTATTGTAAGCTATGATTATTTTACTACAAAAATCCATAATTTCTTAAAAGTTAACTTTACCCAAATAATTTTAAAAATAGAAAATTTAAAACTGCCTTAAAAAGACGATTCTGCCCCATGGTGGGGTACAATCGTCATCCGGGTGGGGGACTTTCGACATTAATTCAGAAGACACAAGAAAGTTAATAAAATTCAATTAGTAAAACATTTTATATATTAGAGTATAACGTATCTACTACTGAAATCATGGTTTTTATTCGAGTCTATACTACTATATAAAAGGCAATGTCTGTCTGTTGGTCCATCCATAACTCAAGAACCCATATTTATTCGATTTGCATGATTTTTTTTTTCTTAATCATAAATTTGTTGCCCAATTAGTCCGAAGAGTAGGTGGTAACTGGCGAGGGGTAAAGGAGTCGGGGGTAGTAGATCTCTAGAGCTGTTTATCTGATTTTCATTATTTTCGGCTATGTCGAAACTGCCCCATGTGCTTTTGTCGAAAGTGCCCCATTCTTTCTTATAGTAGACGTTATTGTTTTTCACAAAACTTATAAAGAAAATTCTATCAAATATTATAATTAACTTAAATGTATTATAAACACAAACGTTTGACACTCACAACCAAAGAATTCCCATAAGAAACAATTAAATATCACTTACCTCGTATAATAGAAAAATTACAAAAAATCACTCAAAAAATTAAAAACCGGTCTGACAACCACAACTGCCGAAGAAGACCTGCCATAGTTCGTGTACGATCTGAGAGAACAGTGTGGTAAGATTTGCCTTCAAACATTTTATCTAAAAATTAACCGCCTTTCCGTAATTGCGAAAGTCGAAAGTACCCCACCCTACCCTACAGAAAGGAGAATGAATATCAAAATTTAAAAATTGTTCATTTAAGAGGCGTGGAATTTTCCCACTTAACATATACTTCATTATATTGTACAATATACCTATATTAGAATTTGAAAACTTGAGAAGTGAAGCTACCAATTTTTTTAACATTTAACCTTCTTAAACTAAGAACTTGGCGTACATTCCATTTAGATCTCATTACTTTTCGTGGCTGACTAGTTACTTTTTGCTGTTCTATATAAGAGAACTTGGCTCTTTTTTTTAAATTTATGTTTTTGGTGTGATATTTTCTTCTCAACCATTCAACACTTATTGAGATTACAGCCAACTAAAATTGTGGACTCAGTGTGGCTTGTGCATCGGTCTAGGTACCAAGCGACTGGTCGCTAGTGTAATACCACCGGGACCAAGAACCTACCGCAATAACTTTTTTTTTAATTTCGTATTAAAACAAATTTTACCTTAGTAAGAATTAGAATTTGACTTCACAATCAGCAATATTGATTCCACTTCCGCAACAATACAAACTTTACTCTCAAAAGATCATTCATTTGTGTGAATTTTAAATTTTTGTGATAACAAGATGTGGGGACCAACTCGTGCCTGCCAATTTTATACCGCATCCAAGCGGTTGAGTTCAGAAACTCAGGTGTTTGTCAGACGTTCGCAAGAATTTGGAAAAAAACCTTAGGAGTTTTAATTTGTGTTTTTCAGGGGTTCACCGAGACACTGAGGAAAAATAGGTACACAAATTTAACCACCTTTGTTTGATTGACTTCTTGTAATGTTTTATTCCTACGGATATATTTGTTTGAATTTATATTAGAATGGAGTACAATCACTACCTCAATTCCAAGCGTTAGCTTCAGAATATAGCTATTTAAAAATTATCTGGTTCATTCTCTGATAGTCCAACCATTCTGAAACCGATAAACTTCTTTTTCTGCTGGTAAGTGCATCGGTCTTCAAAGTATTGTCTGCAAACATCGTCCTCTATAACCAGTATTATAAACCTGATACGTGAAGTAATATAGTTTGAGTGTTTCTGTCATCATGCATAGAACTTCTCGCTTGGAATAGCACTAACACTATTTTGGCTTGCTTACATTTTTCCAACACTGACCAAGTTTTTCTTCGCTCAGTCATGGCCCAATTTTATATCAAACAGTTCACTATATTCTCATACTAAGTGCAGTGAATGGTTTCGGACTACGAAATTTTTACTGGTTGTCCTTTCTCCCAAGGCTCATTACAAGTTACGCATTTGTTTGGCGTTTTTACATCATAGATTTGGCAATGTTCGTCTGCTCCACACGACTATTGCCCAGAGCTATTTTTTATAGCTACATTAATTTTTTTTTGACAAGTGTGTTGCATCTGGCCATATCCTGTCGGTATTTTGGATCTTGCAGGGAGCTTTTGTATATGTGCTTATTTAGATTGCTGGTCCTTTCAATTTCGATCCACATACTGTAAATATGTTTACGGCCTCTGATTTGTGGAAGAGATGAATCCGATACGCGATAGCTGGCGATGGCGACATTGCATTTTAATCAGTATACGCTGTATGCAGTATCATTCGATGCAGTACTCGTATCTTTTTGAACAGCATTGAAATAATATAGGTATGCGCCACACTATCAACTTTAAGGTAAAAAAAAAAAAACTCAAAAATGCCCTTCCATTAGAGACGTTTCTTATAAACTTGCCAATAAGCCCCTAAAACTTTATGGCATTGCTTGACTTAGATTGCAAATTTACGTACTGGAAAAAATATGCCGGGGATTAAAAAAGAAAACATAATCCTCCCAGATCTATAATGAAACAATATAACAGTCGCCTCATTAATTCCGTCGCAATTAAGCCACCAAAAGCAATGTCCTTGTTATTTCCAAATCTGATTCGGTAATAATTTCAATTATAAGCTCACTCCACCCCATTGGTCGCCATTCATCAATATACCACACTGAGTACCGAGAAAGATACCAAATACCTTCATACTTACAATTGGAATCCTTGTAAGCGTCGGTCGTCGGCAAAAAAGAAATAGCGCAACTCACTGAACTGAGTCCGTGAACTTCCAACATCCCCCCCCGTGTATCGTAAGGGTTGTGCCACGGTGTACCAGCACGAGCATAGATATTTTGGCAGCATCCACTGCCAAATGTGCATAATCCTTTTCCGTCTTAAGACACAAAATGAAATGACCGTCACGAATTCTTCTCGACGTCGTCGTCGTTTTCGATTTATGCCAGCATTGCGCGGAGGCCGGCATAGAAATGGGAAAAACTCAGTTTGGCGAATAAATTTTACGACGATTTGTTGGCATTAGACAGTCGCTCCTTGCTGGAATTAAGAATTTTCTAATTAAACGGTCTTCGGATATGCTCTGGCTCGGCGGTTATACCCTTTTTCTTGTCGAATGGGTGGCGTTCGACGGTGTGTTGCGATAAAAATTGCCCCTTCATCCAGTGTAAGTGGTATATCTGTTGTTGTCTTTGCGAAAATAATTAGTCCATAAATCGAATATAGCGCGAAGAGAATTTTTATTCTCTTTCGTTTGGTTTCATAGTTGTATTTGGTTGGTGTGCCTTTTTTTCCTTCTTCGGCACTTTGTTGCAAAAGGAGATATGATGGCTCTGTAAGTCGCACGTACTCTAATAACAATTTTAAGTCCTTCGTTGAGCACAATTTTCCCTTCCTTTTGGGCTTTCTGTAAAATGAGGGGGTGAGTTTTTTTTTCTTTTCGTTTACTAGGATTTTGCGCTTCTATTTGCTTACCATGGTCCTTTTTAATGAGGCGTGCTCATCAAGACTCTTAGAGGAAGAATAAAGAATAGATTATAAAGTGGAAGTAGGTTTTTTTTGTGATTCTTTTTTAATCTTTCGTTTATTTAGGTAGCTTGTGAGGTTTTCTTTGATGTTTTCGTTTTCCCGCGAGTAGGTAGCGGAAGATGCGCTTTGTGCTTGAACAATTTTAACTTGGAGTTTTTATATTTGAGTTTTGCTCTTGAAACGAAGGCATGTGCAAATTAAAATTAAATTTCGAACTAATCACTTACGTCAAAGAAGGAAGCCTCAAATACTTATGTGACATATATGTGAACATAATATTTTGTAGGTATTTAAGAAGGTATCTGGACTCAACGGGCAATGCAACTGAGACGAATCGGATCAGTTCAATTAATGTTGCCTATTTTTTTCGACAAAATTCCTAAAATCACAATAGGGATTCCTCGATGATAAAGCTGGCCCTAGGCATTTATATACTATAGTTCCTCTACAGTCTACACATTCCAAGATATGAGTTGTATCGGTTATGAACAAAATCTGTGCAGGATCAAGAGGGTGAGAAGCTCGACCCTAAGTGTCAAATACTGCATCCGATCAGAAAGTTAAGAGAATACCTATCAGTTCGTCGAAGCTTTTAGGAAAATGAAATGTTTTCTCAATATCAAACTTTTTGAAAATTCTAGAAAACATAGAATTATGAGCGAAATGTGATGATATGTGCTGTTATGCGGTTCTGTCTGAAACCTTACTAGCTATATACTTGAGTTCAAAAGCCTGTTGATTTTAATAAATCTCGAAATCTGAGACAAATTAGCTTGTTTTTGTCGGCAAAATCACAACTGAAACTACTTTTATAACAATCTCTGCGTTTTACAATACGTTAATTGCGATAGCAATACATAAATATACTTATTAATTTAGGTGGCGCTTGGCGCAGAGTCTTGGGTGGACCTGGGCCTCAACCAATTGCGGACTCCAAGTTGGTTGAGATCTCCTTTCACTTAAGTATGTACGCAGCACCTAAGGCGAGGTCTTCCTCTACTGCGATGTCCCCCTACGCTCTATTAAACTCAAAATGTTGAGTTATAGTTACATGTTATAAGTGTAAGTGCTTCGAATGTGCAAATGGTCCTTCGAGCCGGACTATCAAAAATAGAAGAAAAATAGATTTTTTGGACATAACGATCTATAGTCGTATATAAACAGACTTTTTGGTGAAGTCTCTTGCAGTTTGATGCCATAGGCTCTTTTTTAAACACCTTTAGAAAACGATGTAATGCCCAACAATTCCCGAAATAGTTCTCCAAAACATTGAAAATGTTACCTACTGCTTCATTGGGTTGACTGGGTCTACTCTACAACCTACATGGACAAACCAGCCGAAGGTTTTCTAACCAGAATAGTGTCTTTTCCAGTTATTTTTAAATGAAATCAGCTAAGAGAAACTGCACTTATTCAAAAATTTCTTTCTCTCTTAGAATAAGCGGATGATGATGTTGTTTGTATATGTATATTCTAGCAAAGCGCAGTGTATCTAATATAACTGGAAAAACTATTTCATATATGCAACGAATTTTAACAACATTTATTTATAGTGCGATTTGCATTGCATACTATTTGGCTCTACTATCGCCAAAAATCCGTCGATGCCGAATTTATTAGTTATTATTAGTTGCATACAGGCAGGCGCGCGCCGCCCCCCGTACAAAGGAATTTTTATTTTTTTTTTAATTTTATTTTTATTCCATTATTTATGTGAAATGTAATTCATTTGATTAGCTCGTAGAATCCTTCCATATTGCCACTGATGGCAACCCACAATAACCCGAATGTGAACTTACTTAAGCTGATTCAATTTCATTATGCCCTCAACCAAAGGTATAAAACATCAGGAGCGGAAAACGCATTCAAGTAGAGTAAACACCTCTCGCAAAATCACCTTCAACCTATAACCAGACCGAAGACCGAAGACTAAGTTTCTGTAAGATTTCACGCCATCAGTCTACCCACAAATGGAGCATGAGAACTGACGGCGCGCATTCAATCCTTTTACACATAGCTCGGTTGTTCCTTGGAAAGGGTAAGGAACCCTTAAATATACTCAACAAGGAGATTATTGACACCATTACCAAATGCATAAGTAAACATCAGACGCGAAGACATAACCCCATACCATGTACCTACCTATACCCTACCAACAGGATATCTGTCGACAGGCACTTTGCACTTATCATTGCCATATATAAATCTTCAAATGTGACATGTGTTTGTCTATCGCATGATACAAGAAGAAAAAAAACAAGACGAAATCCTTTTGCTGGGCTTTTGGGGTTAATTTATGTCTCACTTTCATTAATAACCCTTATGTTTACGGTACGTATGTATGAGAATAAACGATGTAAATCATTTGCGTGAAACGTTTTCAAGCACTTTTTGTTCGTCCTTTCATTTTTAATTGCGTGCGGGAAACTTCCAAAACTGATTTTTCTTTCAATGGGCGGGGCAGGATTTTCTCGAATTGCAAATAGGATTTTCTTATTATTTTTATTCCTCCTGCTGTGCGCGCATTAAATGAAAACGAGTTCACTGTCAGAAATTAAGAGGAAAGGATTGTGCGGTCTGAATACACCTTCGTACTTATGTAATTTCCTTGTTGTTGTTGTTGCTGCGCTTTTTTCTATGTTTATATTTTTCGCAGTAAAATGGAAGAAAGCGTATTTTGTTTTGCTTTGTATATACATAATTTTTTTTTGGTATATTTCGTTTAATTTCATTTTAATTTCAATTAAATCCTTTTGGGGAACAACACGTAATCCCTTTTGATTCGTTTGTTTTTTGTTTGGCGAATATTTTTCTCGTTCTATTCTATTTTGATGATCGGAATTAAGACTTTAACGTTGGGCGAAGATTTTCGAGATGACAGCCCGAACAATCATTTATTCTTGGCCACGGGAACAATGAATGAATTTGAATAAAGGAAAGGGTAAGCAGTTTGGCCAGGGTATACAGACTTTTATGGTGGTCCAAAAAGAAGAAGGCTTATGCAAAGTCCTAGGTTTTCTTATTCGACTCTCCGGACTACATATTTATATAGGTGAGGTGCGGCTATTGTTACTGACTTGGGTTGTGCTGAGAATTATTGCGGGTAAATATTTCATAAGTTGTTTGAATGGTATAATGTTACAAATATCCAGGAACTTTTCCCCGAAGAAATTGTTCTGATTTGCAACACGAAAAAAAAAATAGTCGCGAGGTAAAGTCACATAAATGATGCTGCCCATGATGATACGATTATGATAAGCCGGCAATGAGTATCCTTTACCACCTGATATTTCAGAGGTATCTATCAGATCAAACAACCGAAAGAGAAAGTGGAAAAACTTCACTTTGTTTGAGAGCAAGAATAATAAAAAAGAAACTGTATTCGCGCTACAGGTAATATAGGTATAGAGATATAGAGTATCTGTGCACAACCCGTACAGGATTCGATTTCCAAAACTGTTTTCGGCTATAGCACAAGAATTGAAGCCCGCTTCTTGGAGACATGACTTGCGACAATTTAAGTGCAAATTTAAATTTATTGTCTAGCTGTAAGCATCCTGAGGCTTTGTTCAACTTTATAGATTCGCCTTCCTAAGAGAAGTTATTACAAAAATAAGTCCATTCAGGATCTGAAGAAAGGCTTTGCAAAACGTTCTGATGAGACATAATGCAGTCAGATAAACAACGCGCAAGGCATCAATTTGGTCGTATAACTGCGTATGAGCTTCACAAGGAACCTATAGAGATCTTCTAAAGATCACCATAACCAAACGGACAAAGTTCTTCTCTAGACTAATTCGAACATTAAAAATGTCGTCCTTTTTGAGATTACCACAATAGCCCGACAAAGTTCCTAAAACGGGTCAACCTGGAATGGATTAGAATCTGGCTGAGCCATGGTTTTGGGTTAACCAGGGCCTTAAGTTAGCCGAACCCCTAAGCTCACAGTTGGGCTATATTTATGTCGGTTGAGGTCCACTTATAAGTGTTTGCCTCGCAGATGTGAAGTGAGGATGACTTTGGACGCTTTAGGAACATTTTTTATACCGCGAGCTGAAAACATATCCCTAAAGAGCTACGAAATATGAGAGTGTGACCTGTACTTATACTAAGGACATTTTGAAAAATTATTTCTGATAAATATTACTGCTTTATGACAAAATTGATAAGTGTAAGAATATGCTGACATTGGTGGAAGAGGGGTCAGGACTTAGCCCTAGGACTAATACTATAGAGCAACATACGATGTATAGCCTTTTTGCCTTGAATTTTTTTTTTAACTAGGTCGACCTCGCTTTACAGCTTGTAAACTTCCTTGTTAGGTAGGATCATTCGAACCCCGTTAGCTCAAGTGGAGCCAAATATATTACAAAGCTTTCTTTTGAAATGTGCGTCGGGGCGAATCGGTCCGGTACCTGTCATGCCGCCAATTGAAAAGTTTGACTGCAGACTTCAGACTGCAGATTAGGTACATACTCGTAGTGTTTGACTGAGGAAAACATCTATTGTTGCAGTTGCACGGATATAAGGCTTAAAGCCTACAAAAAAAAAATAAGTCTATACTTCAGACTGTTAAATGGCAGAAGCGGTCAAAAATGCAGCATCCAGGCAGAAAATCTGTTCAATATTGTCTTCCCGATAGAAAAAACCTTCTTCAACCTGACCAAACCCTAGTGAGAATGGCGATATCCGTAAACTTAAGTCTAAAGAGATTGCTGGGGAGATCAAGCGAATTATCACTATTGCCAATAGATTCGGGCAGTTACCTGGATAAGGATAACGATCCTTGGCCTTATGAGGAGCATCGATGACAAATACTCTACCAGATCATTGGTCTCTATTTCACCGAAGTATAGTATCTATAGTAGAACAACTTTTAGTCGTTTATAACGAGCATACATCCAATTCGTAAAAATCTATTCCTTCTGTTAGCTCCGTAAAGTGCATATAAAATCCCACAAAAAGAAAAGTTCATACCCAACCCAAATTTTAATAAGTTTTCCCAAAAATTATTATTTACTTCCAGTTCCAATTAACGACTGCAAAAATAAAACTTCCCACCTTCTGGCAAACAAATTGTCCTTAATGATCAAAAAATAAGTTTATAAACGAAAAAGCAAATTCAACGTACCCAATCACCCAAAATGAAATCAAAGCTCCTTCCATCAATTTTGCAATTCTAACCCGAGTAAAAAATTACCTCCACTCCCCTGCTCCTCCAAACTTCTGCTGAATTTCCTTAATAAAAACTATCGATAAACTTCGTTTGTAGAATGCTCTTAAGAACAATGAAAAGTTTGCTCGCTTAAAAGCCTTTCATTAAACTAATTTCGAAAAGGATCCGCTTTATGCAGTCCCGTCTCTGTCGCTCTGTAAAGCTTTAGAATCTTTGCTGCGCCCGTCTATAAATGTCAGTTTCGTCTATCTATCGGTCGTTGCCTTGTCTTTGGACCAAGAGTTAATTTTCGTCCTCCTAATACATGCGCTCGGTATGGAGTACGGTGTGTCATAAATTTGTTATATTGCGCCATCATAAATCTTTCAAGCACCAGGACATATTTTGGGGGAGGCGAAGCTGTAAAGTCTCTTTACCGTTTGCATACAACAAAAAAAAAAGGAAGAAAAATCTTTTAACATACTGTGAACGTTATTGGCTATAATAGAAGCTGGTCGAACTTTTGTGGCATTGGAAGGACAACTCAAAGAGACAGCGCACAGCTTTAGACAGAGAGCAATGGACGAAGAAATAAATTGCACCTAAATCTAAATTAGATTGAAAATCCAATCACCCAGAGTGATGGTGGGGCAATTATGGTAGCACATCCTCACATCACCTCTATAGTCCACTTAGAATGGACTTAGTTAGGTTTGGGTGGTTGCTGGTTGGTTGGTCATGGGGGTGAAATAACTGGCCGCGATGATGCTCCATTTACTTTGTTAATTTATCAAGAGTTTTATGTTGGCACGTGAGTGGAATATGGAGTCCACTAATTCCTTCATTACATGGACAGAGAGAATAAAAAGAGAAAAGATCATCATGAGCATCATGGGGTTGCTAATAAGAAAATAATAAGGGTGTAGTTCACGTTTTAGGTTAATTCTTGGAAAGAATAGTATAATTGCTTCAATTGAGCGGTCTACTAGCTTTTTAAAAATAAAAAAAAATAAAAAATATATTGAAAGTAGGTCATTCTACTGAGCTTCAACTTGCATGACTAGGTATTATTTTATCTTGATAGTATCATAAATCGCCGCGACACTTTCCAACATATTTGCATACATTATTTGTATTTACACTCAATATGAATGAATTTCATTTTCCAAAGAAATTGTTCGTTAATCGAAAATCAATGATAAGCGAGTTTTGGTTATATCATGTGCTAAAGGCAGCATGATATCTAAATTCAATTGAACGAAACATTTATTCAGTGACACTTAAAGTTTCATTTAACACGCTGTGGGCGCTTGGTAAATTATTTTAATTAATTGTTTGAGTTTTTTGAATAATTTGACACCATATTGTGACAAAAGTTGACTATCTACCTATGAATATTTCTCGAAAGTGATCTCGATTTGCTGTCAAAATTATTGCGAGTGTGATTACCACTTTTGTGGTTAGTAGATAGGCATACCATTTTCAGGCATTGAAAATGTTGATAAGAAATAATTGTTATAAAAATATAGAAAAGTCAGTTATTCGAAATCGGTCCATGATTTTAAAGAAGTAAAGTTTATATTTCTTCGGAGCGGAGATATCATTTAAAAAATTAGAAACTCTCGAATTGTATTGCCTAGCCATATTTTTTTCCATGACTGTCGAAGAATAGCGTTTGAAATGTACTTTTTTGTTATGAGAGGTGCCACGCCCTTTTGTAAAATGCTTCAATCAGGCAATGCTCAGATACAGTGATTTAAATAACTTTGTTGTAAGGGTGGTGCCATGGCCCGTTTTCCAATCCCACCCGCACTTCGCGCGGTTGTTTGAACAATGCACATCAATGTCAACAATTTTACATCTTTATGGGAGGGTGTCGAATAGCATTTCAAATTTTTGGAGGTATCACGTCCCTTTGTTTAATTTTGATCAAATTTTTACAGAAACACCTTTGGGCCACTATAAAAAAATGTTCTTAAAATTTTATTTCAATCAGTTCGGTAGGTATAGTTTCCTAGATATACGAATTTTTTTTCGTATGGGACACGAAACACAAAAATTTCATCAAAACCAGTCCAGCCGTTTAGGAGGAGTTCAATTACAACACACATAAAAGAGAAGTCCAGATGTGGCAAAACTCAGCAAGGGTTATGCCTAAGGGTACCTACGACCAGCTTTGTACAGATGCGTTGCACGTCATCCGCTGTGGCTTTAAAATTCAATCGTGTCAGCTGATTTGGGAATTAGGTGCGCAAAGGATCGACTGTGGCATGGCGCGCCATCCTGCATGACTCTGGTTCTCGTCCGAATCCATGTCTTTTATTTCAGTAAAAAAAGTATTGGTTAACATGGCTCTGTAACGCCCACCGTTGACCGAAACTTTGTTCCCTGCCTCATTTTCGAGGAAAAGTGGGCTAATGTTGCCATCACTCTACAATCCGCACCAAACTGTCGCTTTATGTGGATGCATTGGCCTCTCGACAATAACGTGCTTTTTTTCCGAGCCCCAGATGCGGCAATTTTGTTTGTTAGTGTAGCCGCCGAGATGAAGTTGCGCGGTGGGGGCTTCATTTCAGCCAAAACTTCTTTTCAAAAAACACACAGTTTAGACTACACAGCACTCACTTTGGAAATAAGTTTTCAATATTTCCCAACATTGCTCAAGCGTAAAGCGACTCCTTTTGTTCCACGGAGGTATGATAGCCCACCCTTTGCCTTTATTATTTTTGGTAGAAGAAAGTATCTAAACCAACTGAGTGACCAATTATATGGATTGCATTTGTGCCCTCAAACGTTCACCGCCATTGTGCTCAAACTCAAAAAATACTTGAAGAATTTGATCGTGAAGCGAATGGTTCACTTTCTGAAATGCGAGAAACATAATTGAATTTTAAAGACGATTTTATACATAGAATTGACTGGCAGAATGCAAATATTCAAATAATCACTTTCAAGGATTCTGGTGATAGATCTTAGTGTTTAGTTTTTTTTCGGCAATAATTTTCTTGAAACGCGCTGGACCCCAAAACTGCCAGTTAATTTTTTTTTATAAAACATTTTTTGAACATAAGTAAAGTAACTACCATTTATCTATACGTATGCCTTTACAAGTTTATACAAGTGATACGTAAATAAATCCGCGACTGAAAATTCATTTCAAATAGGTCGCTGTCCTTTTTATTGCAAATTGATTATTGTAATCTCAATGATTATCCAGGGCCTTATGAGATCATCATGTTCATTTGACAATTTGTCTTTTAAATATTTAATTATTGTAGTCAACTTCACCCTTAGCGCCTCTAAATGGCTCATTATAATATTATTACCGCATAATTCAAACTCGTAATCTCTAACTTGATCACACAGAAAATATTTATACAACATGTTCGCTGGTTTGAGACGATCGTAATTCTCTCTTTTGAAATCCCAGACTAAAAACGTGATCGTTATAAGTTCAAAAGTGAAATTTGACCATATAGGTGGGGGTGTAATTCAAATAGGACAGCCGTACACACTCTTGCTAACCCATGAAAATTATCTAGATTCAGTTTTACAATGCAGCTTCATATACGTAGGTATAGACACTAACTACCAGCAGCATCCATTATCTGTTCTACATTCTATGTTTCCCCTTATGTGATTACCTACATTCGCAAAGACATACAGAATTGAGAATATTATTCTTGGAATCAAATCAAAAGCGGTGGGGGGATGCCATAAGAGGGATGTTTGAACTGTATACTCTCTCAAGTAGACAATCATAATCAACAAAAAAAAAAAATATTTGACTTTGTCGCTAAATCGCTATAGAATTTTTCTTTTGGCTGACGTTTTTTCATCAACATTTAGTAAGTAGCTAGCTGTTTTGTGGATTTTTTGTTTTCTTTTCTACTTCCCTTTCAGTCTGTTATAGTTTTATTGTGGCCAGGCGAATCAAACATTTTTTGTTGCGCTGAAATTCAATTAAATTTTGTATACCTAACGGAAAGTTTTTCTTTTAGATATTTAGGTACTTAAAGCCAATATATGTAGGACTCGAGAGACAATAATTTAGGTATATAAGAAGGTTCCAAAGTACAGCCTTTCGAAAGTGCAAAAGTAACATAATAGAAGTAGGTATCTTTTTACAAAAGATAAAATACTTACGTATTTTCTTCTTGAACAATATATCCTATTGTATATAAATATATAATGTACTCACGTGTGAACATTTTTAAAATTAAATAACACTCAAAATAACAACAGTAGCATCTTTGTTTCGAAGTTCGCTATCTTGACACTCTTATCGTAAAATTGAGTAGGCACAGCGCTTTATTTTAAACTTTGTCGTAAGAGAAAGATATTGTTTTCGTGCAAATTTTGTCAAAAGTTAGCTATACCTACCTGGCTATGCGTACTCTTTCCGCTTTCTTAAGGTAGCTAAGGTTTGAACTAAGCATAAAACAAATTTATTTTAACCTGCGTTCACCTTGCTTCGCCCGCTCGACTTTTGGCAAGGAAACAGACAGTATGACATGAAATAGACAGTGTGACGAAAGTGTACATTTTTGTCAATACAAAATTAAGGTTACTCTAGGTATTCTATTTTTCATGAAAACTTTATACTATATTTTGCCATAAAGCCAATAATTTATTGTGTCTGAAAAGTCCATATAGGGATTGGATGAATAGTTCTTTTTAATGTGATTCTATAAGGCGTTAATGCCACATACAAATAGACAAACCATTTCGGTATTGGCATTTTCGAATGGCCCGCTTTAAATATTTTATTAAAGAATTAAGTACATAAATACAGAGACACATGAACTCATCTGAACTCGCAGTGATGGAGAAAGTTACGAGAGACCGAGTCGTGCACATTTGCGATTTATTATTGTTTTATTTTAAGTGATGACATTGACATTTTAATTTTTATTTGTTTGTTTGGTTAATCCGAAATTTTGACAATGCTTATTCACTCATTTTGCTTAAATAACCTACTAACACGATCTTACTAGATTAAATGTATTTATGTACATAGGTAATACATAGTAAATATTGCAGCTAATCCGATGTAAATCCAAATGTCAATGAGGTAGATATGATGAGGCTTTTTGAAGGCCAACAACTAAATTCGGTCCAAATTTTTTTTTAACACAATTCTCTGGTGAGCGTGATGAAACTGAAAACCGACTATACTGAATATTCCGACACCTAAACGAATAGGAAATAGATTAGCATGAACCGAAAACTCTCAATTGACAAACCCCTATTGAAAGACCCTATAGTAGTTGCTAATGCTAAGCTACCGGACTACTTTTAAAGTAATTTCAACAGACTTAAATGGAAATAAGGCTATCCATCTGTTAGACAGACAGCATTCCAAAGATTCTCCACCCCTGGCTTTCTCAAGTATACAAGTATGTTGTACATCTACATGAGTGATAGAATTAGCTCTGAAGGCTCATCTTACAAATTTCACGGATTGAAATGATGCAAATCGTTGTCGCTTAGTTTAGTTATTCGTGGGATAAGATGCTAACGAGATATTTTATCTATACCTTCCATACCTGATTGCATTCAATTATTCTACTGATGTCAACATAATTGTATGCAAATTATTAAAAAAACGATAAACGCATTTTGCGGTTAAACAAAATTTTGTACTTTTCGTTCAAGTATTTTATGTAACCAAAGTGAATCTACTCTCCGGTCGATTGATTGTATAGATTTACTGTAATCGAATCCTCCTAAAGCTTCACCCTTAACTTGTTATATGAAAAAGTAATCCGATTTCCGTGCTCATTACGGTGTACAAGTTCTAGTGGCATTCATCATCAAATTGCACTTATGTGATTTTCTATATTTGAATTATTGTGTTAGCCGAAAAAGTATTTCAGTGAATAATAATAATTAAGTGGCTTGTGAGCTTAAGTGGCGCTTTCAATGAATGAAACAAGCAAGACTTCATTCTGTAGTCTTTTCTACTGTGTGGCACAAACAAGTGGTCTTCTTAAACAGGAAACTCATTAATGGACACACTACACGCAAACGTCTTTCAAAATCTAGAAAAATTTGAATTCGTCTCGTAATTAGTGATGAAAAACATTTTAGTGCTCCCGATTTAAATGCATAAAGCAATACTGTGTGACCGATTTTTAACCGCCCATTAGTGCAATATGTGTAGGTACGAAATAAAATATATTTACACACTAGCGTCACTTCATTATTATTCCCTTACAATTTTGATTTGAAAATTATTATTATTGTCAACGAAACAATTGGACTGACCGTGGATGGGTTACAGCAGCTACTCGTAAAGTTTATCAATTTATGAAAGGAAAACGAAATAAACACGAGATAAGTGAGTTATTGACATTGTCGTTAGGATCTATATACCTACAGGAGAAAAAAAAATTCAAAATTTGCTTAAATTGCCTTTATGGCGGCGCATGGGGTGTATTCAACTTTTAGGTGTTGGTCAGCGGGTATACTCATATTTGGGGTTAGTAACTCAAGGCAGTACTGTAAGAGATCAATTGGAATTTAAATTATAACTTTTTTTCTCTATAAGATAAAGATATCATGGTCTCATCAATTTGTTGTGAGATTCCCATCAAGTTTTATAATTGTGATTTTGCCGGACTATCAGAAAAATGATCAAGGCGCATTTTGTCGGTGACTGCGTCTTGTCTTGTTTATGAAATATTTATACTAACTATGTAAGACCTGGAATGTGTGATGTGCTATCAGTAAAAATACAAACGAATTATTATGTTTAGTTGAAGACATAGGCAGGTACACATTACTTTTTTTTTGTAGATAGATATAGAATGATCGTTTATTCAAATCAATTATTCATTATCATTATACATACAGAATAAATAAATAAGGCTTAAGGCAGGATACATACATTATGTCGTATGCCAGTGGCAACAATTGGGAAATATTACCCCCCCCACTGAAAAAAGGTCCTAGAAAATCAGACAGGCCAATGAAAAATTAAAAATCGCGCGGTTTTCTAGATGGTTTTCTTTTCTAAAATTTTAGTTTTTCAGAAGTTGAGAAAATACAACTAGAAAATTTAGTTTTTAAGAAAAGAAAACTAAAAAATCGCGCCATTGTAAATTTTCATAACAAAAATTCATCCCAATATGTAAAATAAAAATTGTTCGGAAAATATGAAATATTTACGCGGTTTTTTTTTTTACTCTGTCTTCTATGTAAATTTTTGGGCCAGTTTTTCTTTTTTGATTTGAGGCCATTTTTTCATTGAGGCCAAATGAAACTTTTGGGCGCCCCACAAGACAGGCAGCTAATGCTCATGACCATGAAGTACAGGAACTCGCTTCCTGGGGATATATTTCCAGAAGACTACAATTTGCAGCAATTTAAGTGCGGAACTAACATACATATACATCTGCGAGTAACTCGGGGCGTTGATGAAGCGTTATAGGTTTGCCTTTCCCGGGAGAAGTAAGTACATATTTAAAAAGAAGTTGTACTGAGAGAAAAAAAATAAATTGTGGTCTCAAAAAAGAGGGGGTGTAGATATTGCAACTGCTAGAAACCTAAGGGCAAACCTATGGGAGTGGGCGAGTGGCTGTCCTATTGCTTACTCATCAATACCTGCTACAAGATCACTGATATCGTTGATTAAGTAATTGCCTTTAAGATGCAGTGCTTAATGTTAAATGACTTTGGAGATGTTGAGTCTTTCAAGGCTAAGATATTTCCGATATTAAAAAGTGCAGAGTTGTACTTTCTTATTAATAGAATCTTACCAACCTTTCAGCGTATTAGATCTATTAGAGGAAAGTGGCTGTTGGTTTACTTCGAACTTAATAGTCTATTTAAATGCTGTTTAATGATTATTGGTAATAAATTCACCACACCGCACCGTCCACCCCATTTGCTTAACGGGTCGCAATAACGGCCAATTATTATGAACTATTTCAAAGTTCCCACAGAAATAACTGTAAATGTTACTAGGTGGCAGTGTATGCGTGATCAAATTCACCCTCGTTTATTTTAACATGGCACATATCCATAACCACGCAGTAACTTTTCGAAACTGACCCTTCTCTGCACGAGCTCGCGTTAGCACATTGTTTGGCTGACTTAGGACACTGTGTAGAACAGCCAACGTAAAAGAATAGAATTTAGTAGCAGCTGACATCACAAAAAGAGATACTTTTTATCGGCTATTTAGCTCTCATACTCTTCAATTCGTCCATTTTCTGCAAGACTAAAATCGATGTTTTCCGTTTAGCAAAGCCAAGGTGTAACATATAAAAATCTCAGCTTTGCTAAAATGACGTAAGAATGTGTTATTTTTGTGGTTGTAAATCATGGTCTGGCACGGCTTTAACAACGAAAAAGCCGTCTGGCAATAATGGATTAACATGTCAAATAGTGAGCATAATCAAATTGCATAAAAATGAATCATGCTATTATCATGTAATTTTACGGTTTTTGCCTTCTCGCCCCGCTCTCAGCTGACTGCCAGACTACCCGAATCCGTACTACACCATAGCATGGAAGGATGTTTTGTAAAAAAATTAGCCTTGCTAAAATCACGTGTTTTTTCACGTTGCGAGTAGAGTTGGGCAATTTAGTTCATTTGAGTGATTGATCAATTTAGTTCAAATCACGCTACTGAACTAGTTCGCTCATTTTAGTTCAATTTATTTCATGGGGATTGGGGTTGTTAGATGCAGAGTATAAAGTACCCAAAGAAGCCCTGTCTGTGGTAAGAGGTCGCCGACGCGGTTCACATTCAAAAGCCACCTCCACAAATACAGAAACAAAGTTGGGTCAAACTGCCAATGAAACCGTATTGATTTCTTGGGCACTCATTCTGTAAGTCAATAATCGCATGACGATACCGTTTCGACGATAGCCTTGCATCACGTACCATTGAAAATTGCTATCGTCTCCACGACATCGTTTCTACGACGTCGCATCCGAAAAGTGAACAGTTCCTCGTTCGGGAAAAATTCGATTTGAACGTTTTTAACGATACAGTGAAACTTATTCACGGTACCCACTCGGGGAACTGTTCACTTTGCGGATGCGACGATACCAAAATATTCTTTTCCGTGAATGATTCCCCCCGGCGGATTCCATGATAGGGGTGAATAACTCATTCTTATTTGTCAAGTGTCATTTATGACAATAACGATGTCGTCTAGTCCTTTTTTCAACTACTGTTTGTGAGCTCCTGAAAGGTACCGGAAGTTCTCAAACTTTGTTCAAAATAAACGATGGTGGTAGAGTTACGTGAAGCAAATAAAAGACGATCTCGTGCACTACTATCGCTTGGACGACGACTGTCGTCTTAAATTTTATGGAATGAGTATCCTTGATGCTCGCGTATACTGGCATCTTGATGTGTGGACTGTGGAGTCACCAAAGCTAGAATTCCATCGAATTGTGTTGAGTCCATTCGCAAAAAATGGTAATAAAGTTCCGTCTCCTCAACTTTGAATTTGGAATAGATTCCTTCCTGCTGACAACGGGCCACCTGCACGCCTTCGTCCAAACACTACGTCGTTTTTATGTCAATTCATCATCCTCGCAGTCTTCTAACACGTAGAGTGAAAATAGTCGCACGTGCAATATTTTGGATTGACAGATCTGACAATCGTGTGTGCTTAGCTTTGGCTTATTCCGTTTGTATGAAAAGCATTGCGCGGTACTAATAATAATTTTTAGTGTCCAAGATAAATTTTACGAAGTCAAGAAAATTTCCATATAAAATTACCTATTGTGACCGTCAAAATATAATTTAATATAGTAATTTGAAGGTTAAAAATGATTATTGGTAAGGCCAATTGAAAATAATAACCGTGAACTAAATGAACTAGTGAACTTAGTTCAACTAAGTGTGTGAACTTAGTTCACTGGTTCAATATAGTGAACTAGTTCATTGAACTAGTTCGTTCGTGAATTACACAAGCCTAGTTGCGAGCTCTTGGATTATAAACATTGCAAACATTCAGCCAGCTGATGAATGATATTGACTAATTTGGAATACTCGCAAAATTAGTCGACCGAGAGTACTTTACTGTAAATTTTATAACCAGATTCCAGTTGAATATTCAATAATATATTCATGAAAACAAACGCACCCTTTTATCTCCCATTTAATCTTGCAATTCGAATATTGTTCTTTATCTTAATTGAGTAGAATAAGCCTGCCATATACATACATATGAGTGCTAACACCTGAACTAAGTCTACCAACCATTATCATTACCACTTATAAAATACGAAACTTATATAATCCCTTTAAAATTTTGTATAACTCTTATAAAAAAAATTGTGATAATGTATCACACGAGATTGCAAATGTATCTATATCTCGTGATGGTAATAAATGTAAAAATTAATCTAGAATTGTCTGTTTTTAATACAGATAAACTATTGTAGGGTAGAAAATAATTTGATATTATTTTGCATAGTAGGTAGGTTAGCAGATTCGAAAAACAATACTTTCGTAAAAAAATAAATAACAATTACGTGCAATTGTGGGCGCAGTAGCACAGTGGTTAGTGTGCTGGACTACTGTGCGAGGGATCCCCGGTTCGAACCCCGGAAAAACACAGTCTTTCAATCTACATTCAACTCCAACGATTAGCTATACTACAAATTAAATTTTCCAAGACAGTCTACTTTACTTTGCAAACAAGATAAACGTAATGATAAATAATCCATGCAATAAATTTTATGAAGGTTGTAGACTTTCCGAATTTGTTTTTCAGATTACTTTTAGACATTTCTAAGAAAAGTTACGCTTGTCGAACTTAAGGCAATAACATCTCTAATCCATTTGCTAATTTACGCTTCCCTTTATTATCAGAGAAGCGGATTTTACTATATATTTTTTCATTTTCTCTAAACTAACTGTTTATTCATCGTGACTTGCGATTTTAGTTAAATAAAAATCGCTCACTAAAAAACTTAAAAATATTATAATAATGTATTATATTCTCGATCATAATTTTAGATTAACTTCGCGACAAATATTAATGGTGGTATTATTTAAGATAGAATTTATTATGGCCGGCAGGTATCTACCCACGCTCTCTGAATAAATGGCGCAGATTATTTTTCAGTATTGTCCTGAGATAGGGTTAGCTAAGTAAGATAAGCCTTAAACTTATAACAGTTTGGGCAAAAATAATAAGTGAAATTTTTAACAAATTTTTTACGAAATATTGAAGCTTTGCCTCACTCCAGGTTGATCCAGGGAAAGATATCCTTGGTTTTTCGTAAAAGACTTGACTTCAATCACTTTTTTTTCAAAAGTTTGTATATTTAAGTCCAATATTTATAGCTTAATGTGGGTCTTAAAGTCATCAAGATACTGGGAATTAATTTTGCAAAACATTCCCTTTCTGATAATGCTATAGAAGGGAGCTCTTAAGAAAATAGAGCCGACCAATGACTGCTTTCATTTTTTGAGATTATTTGACATTAGATGAAGAATAGTCATCGTATCTCGGTCTGTATATATGCAGCAATAAATTTTATTTGGATATGCCTTACCCGTACAAAATCATAAAAAACAACACAGGTATACCAATCAAACTAAAAGTCATTACATTATATACAAACCTACAAACATGCACACTCGAGGCACATAAAAAAGCTGAGGTTATCAAGTTTAACTAATTGGGTATTTTGTCTAATAAAAAATAAAAAAAAAATATTTTACATTTGACTTCTTTGGATTTTCGGGATTTTGGGCTTTCGGGATTCTATCCGACTCCTTGAGGCTTTGTCTGACATAAAACCTTTCTAAAAAAAAAAAAAATACATAGTTTTGAAAACTTCTATCCTCAGATATATAAAGGGTCAAATACAAGTTTCTTTTTAAAAATGCAATAATATGAACAAAGATAATTTTTTTCCATGTAGGTACCTACATATTATAATTAAGAGCAAACATTCCCATTAATTATTAAATACAACATCGTTCAAGCGGCTGCCTCGGCTGACTTTGGACTAGCGCATTCTGCGGCCAATTGACATCGCCAAGACGGCTGATAACACGATTTGGGAATTTGGTGTGCAAAAGATCGATTGTGGCCATGGGCTGTGTGGCATTGCGCGCCATCCTGCATGAACCAGAGGTCGTCCAAATCCATGTCTTTAATTTCAATAAAAAAAAAATATCGGTTAACATGGCTCTGTAACGCCCACCGTTGACCGAAACGTTGTTCCCTGCCTCATTTTCGAAGAAAAGTGGTCCAATAATGCCACCACTCTACAATCCGCACTGTCACTCTCTGTGGAGTGGATGCATTGGCACGGCACCGTACGACCGACGAGACGATGGGGACCATGAGTGTTGTCCATGTCCACTAGCATACTAGTTTCACTGACTTTTTGCACCAGGGGGTTATTTATTTCGGCCAAAACTTATTTAAAAAAAAACGCACTGTTTGGGCTATACTCACTTTGGAAATAAGTTTTCAATATTTTCCAACGTTGTTCAAGCGTAAAACGAATCACTTCGTTCCCCGAAAGTAACGGAAGCGGGAAACAGCTGTCAGTGCCAAAATAGCCTATGATTTAAAAAGAAACCACTAGATGTACAACCCTGTATAAGAATAATTGAATTACTATACATAATTATGTAGGTACCCCCTCATATCCGCATATCTACATTTACGACTGTTGTGTGTGAATTTGTTTAGCTATTCTATTTCAAAAATATTCACCACATCAGGCGCAGTAAAACAATAGATGCCTAACTAACTATTTCAGTTTCAAGTTCAGTTCAAATCACATCCAAAATCATGCAATATCAGACGATATTACGAAATTCGGAACAAGCGTCACACATTCACAGCTACTGCGAAGTCTAGGGTGGTGGGCTTTTGGCCCTGGGTTTATTACGTAAAGTAAAAACAAAATGATCGCATGCCACCGTAATTGTTTTACAAGATATACTTGACATCATCCCCCGAATAGCACAATTTAAATTAAATATTTTATTCCCTAAAATAAAGTAATTAATTCATTGCTCTTTACAGGAATACATCAAGACACATCCTTATCAATCGACAATATTTACTGGCATAGACAAGTGCGAGATTATTTTATATGATCACCATCCGAGGTAAACACGAGAGCTTCTCGCTCTCCCCTACCATGGAATTATGGCTGAGCTCTAGATAAATACCAACATTATACCGCTCAGCTCCACATCAACGCGGGGAGAAAGCAAACCCTCCCATACGATACACAGATACGTTGTCTTAATCGCAATAACAAGTGTCTACAATTTTTGGACAAACATGTCATTACAGTACACACGACGACGGGTGACAAAAGTACAATCTTTGTTTGTTGACAATTTACATTAAAAAGGCGGCTAGCGATTAAAATCGCGATTAACTTGTTGCGATAGCTGATGCAGCAATAATAGTGATCGCATCTCGAACTACCTCTAAAGATCAATGTACATCAAGGAGAATATGCCATTCGATCGGAGGCATGCAATAGTGAAGCCACTACCATCGACTTGTACTTCCTCAGAGTTGACATCTCTATTATACAATTTTCATCTAATGGCAACGATGCACTAGTACTAATATATTATCAAATATATATTTTTATTTTAATAAATTTACATGGAGTGTTAAATTTTAACATAAAATATTTTAAAATAAATTGTGATATTATAGTCCTGTAGTGAGTGTGTATGTGTAATTTTGGAAATAATAAAGAAAATGAGTGAAGGTAACGACAAACAGCAAAAAGATAATCGGGATGCAGAGGGTGAAGAGGTTGATGTCGAGGCTAAACTACTAAATAATGGAACCGCAAACATTGAAAACGAAAAGTCTGATCACAAGGAGAAGAATGGCGAAGAAAATGAAGTTAAGATGAGCGATGATATCGATAAGCTGCTGAAGGATATGCCTATCACAGATGACATGACCTGCGGGTTTTGGATCTTTAAGGGACGATTTCTTCAAAGGTGAGTGGGAATACTAATTAAACGAAAAATCTCAGATTTTTATGAGATTGATTTAAAAATTGAACCAGGGACTTTTGCAGTGGCCTATATAATAAAATCAGTTGCAAATAGAAGATTTAAAATATAGCTATATGTGATGGCACACAACTGTTTTAAACAAATTCTTCAAAGAAAATTGGATATCGAAAACTTACATATAGAACTGGCTTATTTCCGATTTTTTAATCTTTAGGCGGTCTATGAATCTTAAAAAAATATCGCATTCAATGTAAGGGGCGACAACAAGACACGCTATTAATTGCAAGCCTTTTTTTTAGCATCCAATAACATCACTATATACGGTATCGAATGACGACAAAAATGTGTTGAACGTTAATTCTTTTAAACTATTTTCAAATCATAAACATATTTATGAAGTGAATAATGGTGGAGTGTACGATGTCATCACAATTTTTAAAAATTTGATTTGGCCTCTACTCCAAAAATGCGTTTTGCCCCGATTTGGTGGGTTTATCTTTCAATACGACATAATGCAAACAAATTTAAAGTTCTGTCTGCATTCTGATTCTACACCTAAATAAATATACCAATCAGTACCCATACGAATATTAATAATTGTGGAGCATTGAACCCACTCCCATTCTACTGATGATAACGTAAGTCAAACTCACAGACTACAAAATTTCTCGAGCCGAATTTGCTGCCGGTGGACCCTGCAGAGATTAAAAATCTAAATTTAGCATAAAATCTTGCTATTGCAATGTGACTTAAAAAATACGCAAAAATATTATGACTTTAAATGGTTATCTTTTTTATGCATTTTATTTTTTGGTGAAATACTTTAGTTTTTTTAGTTTGGTATCGAAGATGTTAGACAATAGCAGGAGTCGCCTGTCGAGGAGTTAAGTATACCTTTAACTCCATCTATTAAAATTATTATACTAATTATATTTCTGTAACTGTGATTCTCCATCGAGCACCCGGAGTAATTTTTTTTTCAGTCAGATAGGTTTTTAAAAACCGGCCTAGTGCGAGTAGAGAAATGATAAACCATTATCTTGGACATGGGGAGTATAAAATGAGCAAGCTAGGTACCAATAATGCTTGGATCGCATGTATCCTTATTTGGAATCCTTACAAGACTTTCTGGATTAAGAATGTCACCATACAACTTGTGTTGGTAATAGTTGTAGGGAGATTTCGTGAACATTTGTTGGAAATTTGAATTAAAGTCCTCCTCATTTAGTAAGGCCCATTGGTACTACTCGCTTTCCCACAATTCGATTGATCCCATCGTTCCATGTGAAGGCAAAATGCGGGATTTTTGATGTACTTTTCAGACAGATCATGAGATCGATGTTCAAGCGATCCTGTCAAATCAAAAGTAGGCAATTTTTTTTAGACTTATTGGTTAGTTTTTTTTTTAGCTTTGAGCTGATTGTACTTTGATAAATTTGGAAATCTTTCAGAGTAGATTCAAAATACACCTCCAATCTTTTCAGGTTCGCAAATCAAACAGCCTACGTGTGCCTGTACGGCCTGGTGGGCTGCGTATTCTCAATGACATATGCCTACTTCAACGGAACGATAACAACAATAGAAAAACGTTTCAAAATTCCATCCAAAAACACAGGAATCATATCCGTCGGCAATGATATTAGCCAGCTGTTCGTTTCGGCTAGTCTAAGTTACTATGCAGGCAAAGGACATCGACCGAGATGGATTGGATTCGGTCTTTTAACTATCGTTGCCTTTTGTTTGTTGACTGCATTGCCACATTTTCTCTATGGTCCCGGAGAAGATGCTTTGTCGTTGACAGAGGAATTTGGCGCGATGCCTGACGAGAATGCCACCATGGAAGCGCTGGAAGCTCAGCGTTCAAAGTTGCTTTGCAGAAATAGAGGTGCGATCTGAGAATAACAGTCCTCAGAATATTGCTTAACTTATTTTGGTTATTTGCATTTTTTATTTTAGGAAACGCTCTGGAATGCGAGATGGGCGAAGGAAACCTAGCCCCACAAGTCGTGCTGTTCATAGCGCAATTCATTTCCGGTATTGGTGGATCCCTCTACTATACCTTGGGGGTATCCTACATGGATGACAATACCAAAAAGTCAAAAACACCCGCCCTCTTAAGTAAGTATAATGTTTATTTAGAAATTTTTAGTTAATTTGTGCGACCGACTACCTGATTCCCCAAGCCCACTATTTACGCTGCAGCTTTAAGCAAGATTACTTGACATCTATCGCAAATCGTTTTTTTTTTCTTCGCTGAATAGACTCGAATGAGTTCAACAGAATTATACCAGACACATGCATCTACAATCTAAGACAGCATACAACCTTCAATCGCCCGTCAACATTTGTCTTAGATAAATGGGACTTATATTTGCGTATTGCTACGCCTCAGGGCAGAGTATATGTACTCATAGTAATTAGTGGGCTTAGGTCCGTATTTCATCACTTGCTAGGTGAAGATTTATGATTCGGTATGTCATCTTATCGGTGGATGACTGTAAATCTTCCACTATCCCATTACGATTGCTTGGGCGCGCCATACGCTTATCTAGATCATCTTCACACAGACACCAATTTGAATTGACGTCTTAGCCGAGGGTAATTAACTAGAGCTAAAGTATGATTTGAATGTCCTTCAGGTTTGTCGTATTTCCTGCGCATGCTGGGTCCAGCACTGGGATACGCTTTGGCCTCGTTTTGCCTGCGCGTCTATATAGCACCTCATTTACATCCTGTAATCGGACAAAAAGATCCACGTTGGTTGGGTGCCTGGTGGATGGGATGGCTGCTAATTGGTTTACTACTGGCCGCGTCAGGCCTTTTCTTGACCATGTTTCCGAAACAGTTGCCCAGGGCGGCTGCGAGAAGGATCGTCGAAGCCGAACGCAGGAAAGTGAAGGGCCAAGAAGATAAAGATGTAGAAACGGAGACTGAAGCATCAATGAAGGACATGTTGAAGACATTCAAGAGACTGCTTGCCAATCCGACTATGACGTGCAATAATTTATCGTCGGTCTTCTATGTATTTGGCTATACGCCATATTGGATCTTCACTCCGAAGTACATTGAAATTCAGTACAGACAATCGGCGGCGACATCGAGGTTAGTTCGAAGAATATTCTGAGGCATTCCAAATATTTAATTTATTTTCGATTGTTCAGTTTGGTAACAGGTACAATTGCATTAGCCTTCTCCGCTGTAGGTGTGCTGCTGTCCGGCTTTGTGATCTCCAGGTATAAACCTAGGGCTCGATACATGGCCGCTTGGAATGTTGCTGTTGGTTTTCTTACTGTCGCCGGAATGATTACCTACTCGTTTATCGGATGTCCTGGCAATGAAAAATCGGTTATCGTCAACATTCACGACAGGTTAGACATTTTGCACTGCGTTGTTTCAGACTTTTATGAGATAATTTTTGTCAACAGCTCGTCACTAACTCCTTCATGCAATTCAAACTGTCAGTGTGATTATGTGCGATACTCACCGGTCTGCGGGGAGGATGGTATGACGTATATATCGCCATGTCATGCGGGCTGTAAGGCCGAACACGTAACTTCGAAGGGGCAAAAGGTGAGTTGGTGTTTACATAAGTTCAGAAAACTTCCAAAATATGCTTAGGCTTACCATTTCAAAGTGGTTCTTGTATTTTAATTTCTAAGGCTTCCTAAATTTTCTCAATCATTTATTTCTCGTTCGCAGACATATTACGATTGTGGTTGCATTCCCACCCGTAATAGCACCAACGGATCTCCAGTGTTTGAACGTCTCACTGCTCTGAATGACAGCTTTAGCGGCTTACTTTTAGATGATGCAAGTTTTGCTCTTAGTACGACAACACGAACCACCATCAATGAAGATGTAAGTTTAAGGTACCATTTTATACATTTTTACATTCACATGTTGCTAGAACATGTAAACGAGGTCAAATTATTTATGGAATGAGGGTTTGAGTTTCTAAAATTTCTCTGAGAATTTCTTGCTTGTCATTTCATTTCTAATAAGCTGCTCCTTCGTTAACTGGTTTTTTTTTTACCAAATCTATCTTTACGATGATGCCATGTATCTATCGTACCTTGCCTAAGTATCTATCATAAAAAATATGTAAGTGCGATTTTAGAGGGTCGTGTACTCGTGTTTACTGTTTATTCTTTCGACCAAGATGAAAGGTGGAATAATGAGCTCGTCTGGAATACGATTTTCACGCTTGTTTTGTAGATTAAGAAGCGAAGTCAAGTCAGTAATGTTGACGAAATTGCCACGAATATTTACTGCACCTTATAGAGGACCAATCAAAATTATTACAGTCTCCCAATACCAAAAAAACGTATCATAATAAATCTCTTCTTTGCAGGTCTTCCTTGGCGGTCAAGCCATTCCGGGCGCATGCCCAGTGAATTGCTACAACTACTTCGTCACATTCTTAGCTGTAATGTGTTGCCTGAAGTTTGTTGGTGCCTCGGGACGGGCAACAAACTTCCTCGTCTCAATGCGCTGTGTTCCGGAGAAAGACAAAACAGCAGCCATGGGCCTTGGCCTGATGCTCCTGAGTCTATTCGCCTTCATTCCAAGTCCGATTTTCTTCGGATGGGTAATAGACAAACTGTGTCTAGTATGGGGTAAGACATGTACAAACAAAGGCAACTGTTGGCTCTATGATCCAGAATCTCTTAGGTATAATGTCACACAAAAAATACTGCAAATAACTTTTCCTAACATCTCCCTGACACTCCTTTCCTATATAGATATACACTGAACATACTCGCATCTATATTTGTAACTCTTGGCTCGATCTTCGATGTCGGCGTCTGGTACTTTGTTAAAGATTTGAAAATATTCGACGAAGAAGTAAAAGATGTAGAACTCAAAGTTGTGCAGCACGAGGAGGATGCTCCAGCTGAAAAGAAAACGGAAATTTAATTTCAATTCAATGTATCCATCAAACCAGCAAGCAGTAGTAGTGGTGACGGCTATTTTTCTATTTATTTTTACCTGTCTCACTACTCAAATGATGGCGAAGGGAGTGATTGTATTTTTAGTTCCAAAGGCAAAGTAATGATTGAATGGAGTTCCTTTGGTTTTGGTTCTCTCAACTCTTAGTTCGATTCGATTAGATGTCTTATGTCCAGCAAGGAGCGCATGCACAAATATAATTCCATTCGCAATGGAGGCGACTTTTAATTACACTCTGTTGTTGTATGAATCTAGTTATCCCTTCCATCTACTTCATACTTTACAAAGGAATCAGATTATTGGTCAATGAAAAGATTCTCATCCATGGTTGCTGGGAAGAAAATGCATTTTCTTGCATAATAATTATAGTCATTAATAGAATTTTATAAATTAAAATTAAATTAAATTCAACTTTATTTTAAGATTAGTTTTATGTAAATATTTTTGTCTAAAGAATGGAGCTAACTATAGCTCTGTTTACGAATTTCCTTATTTTTATATGTATTATAAATGTTATTCCAATTATTATTATTGTTGTAATATTGTAAATAAAGAAATTTATCAAAGAAAATAGTTTGTATTATAGTATATGCCAGTGCAGTCTCATCATGCAAGGTGTGCACTATACGAACGCGCCCTTACTTCGGATGGATATTTTTCAAATAGCACAGCATAATTAATGTTTAATTCTGGTCGTTAAATAAAATTAAACCAAAAACTAATACAAAGTTGATGATTTAATTCAGTTTAATCTTTATTAAAAAATCACATAAGTTTTGAATTGAATTTCATGCAAGTGAATATGTACTTATTATGAAAATTAAAAATAGCTAGCTTCTCACAACCAAACGCTTGTGTGAGTTTTTATATTGGGACCGATGGATGGGACCTACAATTTTATGCCGAGTCCGAACGGCTGAACTGAGAAGCTTTTTCAGGACAGTTATACTCTCGGATGTTTGTCACTTTGTCAGACGTTTGTCTACTGAGAGGTGGCGCAGTAGAAAACAACTTTAAGATGTAATTTGTGTTTTTCCGGGGATCGAACCTGGGACCCCTCGCATAGTAGTCCACCCACACTAACCACTGCGCTATACTCCACCTACTGAATATTTAATATGACGTCTCTGAAATTGTCCATATTTTGAAAATTATAGAGGGCTATGTACAATATCGGAACCAACACAAAATAACCAAAATTATACTATTCCGCTCGCGAATAGTAAGAATGAAAGAAAGAAGAGAAGACCTATTTCTCAAGAAAATCGGGCCTATAAGTCTAAACACAAGGAAGCTAAAGCCTGAAGGAGTTGGATATATGTATGGGTTAAAGTTGATCTATCACAAACCAAGTAGACCTATTGCATTTTGTAAATGTAAGATACTGTGGGAAATTTGGTGAAATTGCGCTGCAGAATGATGTTAATATAGAATCGAGAAATGGCTATATATGGACGTTTTACGGCCATTTTTTTTTATTTCATTTCACATTTTAGACGCTGTCGACTTTCTTGCCGTGCAGTGAAAATCATTATGTCATCGGAAATGGTCAATCGCCAGAAAACCAAATGACATCGACACCTCTTGCGAACGTCTGTTAAACACTCGAGAGTATAACTGTCCTAAAACTCTTCTCAATTAAGCCGTTCGGAATCAATATAAAATTGTAGGTTCCTTCAATTCGTCCCAAAAATAAAAACTCACACAAACGAATGGTTGTAAGAGGCTGCTAGCTAGGCTAGAGGGTTCCTATGACCCGTTGTGCCAACTATTTATCATGTAACAACATTTTATTCACCTATCAGTCAACCCATTTATTTATCGTTCATACCTGAATGCAGTTGAATTGTCAATTTTGAAGACAAAAAGTTTATTACTTTGATGAAAGAGATCCTCTGAATTTTCTTCATGCTCTTTAGCACCTTTAGTAAAGGAAAAGGAAGACGGTTTTCTGAGTGAAATGCTTTCAATTGCGCTGCCAAAAAACTTTACTTTTAAGGTACCTAATGAAAAGATAAATAAATGTAAACATAATCAAAATGTCAAGAAGTCCACCGCCAGGCAATATGGATTTCCTTAACCTACTGAGGGACGCAGGCAATTGAAATATATGGCGAATCCGAACTATTTAGCCTTGGACATCTCATCGAGTTTTAATTGGAGCATCACAATGGGTCAGTCTGTTATCATGTCACTAAAAGTCTATTGTACCTAATATTAAATGCCAGGAGGCTTGTTTTTTTTTCTTTTTTTAGCTAATCTATCTACGTTGATTATGCAAAGTCTAGTGTGAATACTCCTCCATAGAAGCAAATAAAGATGACTACAATTATTTTACTGTAGATATAGTTTGATGTATGCCTAGAGCTTAACAATCTCTCACTGATGCCTTAATTGTTTATGTATGTCGATAAAAATGTTTTATAAAGATAGACGTGAGCTGATAATATATTCTATTTCCATTATTTTGTGCAATAAGCGTTTAACAACATTTTTTATCAAAGAACGTGAGTAAATTTGAATATACTGCAATGCAAGGTGGTGCAAAAGTTTTCAGTTGATGTTCTTTGTCTGTAATTTATTTTATGAATGAAAAACTTTAGTTGGTTGACATAGACTCGTGTCGTCAAAAAACCCCATAAAAATTATTTTAAATTAGGCGATATTGGGGACAGCGATCGCCAAAACCAGAGATTAGGGAACCGGATATGCAGCTCTCTGAATTTCGGTTGTGGCACAGCAGCTAACAGCTGATGCATTGTCTGTACTTTATAAAGACCCGCCAATTGATGCCCAGTTGTGTGGTATGCCGTCTGCTCGATACATCGGGGTCCTCTGCGACATATTCAGCCACTGCTGCGATATTGTCAACAGAACGACTGCTCCGTGACAGTCTCTTCTATGCGAGCAGCTAAACGTGTCGTAGTTTTGCCTAAATGGTGTCGGACGACCGGGAAATCTGCGCCAACATCACCGACGAATTATTCCAGCAAAAAACCATAAATGTTCGCTTTAGCAATTTATGTTGGAATTTTAAGAAGTTTTACTCAACTTTTAGTGGAACATCAACACAATTGATTCTGTGTGCCATTAGACATCCAATTCCAAATATTAGGAAATTTCAAAGCAATATATTACTCTAAAGTCCGCATAATAGTATAAAATAAGTATATCATCAAAGAAAGTAACAGATGTGCTTAAAAATAATATTATACCAAGCGGTATAACCAGGCAAACTTTTACGAAGTTACAATACCGAAAATTTCCATATAAAATTATCCATTGTGACCGTCAAAATATTTAAGTTGAAGACTAAAAATGATTATTGGTAAGGCCCAATGAGTGCCGCAGTGATAAGTGTGCAGGACTTCTGTGTGAGGGGTCCCAGGTTCGATCACAAAATCATCATAAGGTTTTTTCCACTGCGCCACCTCTCGCGAATGTCGGATATACAACCGAGAGAATATAACTGTCCGGAAAAAGCTTCTCCAATTCAGCAGTTACTATTTAACTTTTAGTACCTACCTGCACAACAACGTATTACATTCTATTAAAAAAGATACAAATTATCAAATTTGTTATAATAAAATTATTTAAAAAAATGTTAAATTGCGTTTTTTGAAGACTCGACAATTTTACACTTCTGCCTTCATACCACCGAAGGTGCGATTTTGTTCTTCGTTAAAAGTTGATGTGCTAGATAATATCAAAATGTAAGTAGAACAAAAAGGTCAATCTCGGTTAATCTTAATTTACACAAATAAAAGGATTAAATGGTTTATATACCTATGTAGATACGTCTCATTATAAATATGAAAAATATCATTACACAACAATATTTTATTGTGCAAATAGTAGTAGGTATGTGAGATAAAATAATAATGAATGCAAGATTGCCAGTTTTGAATGGACACATACCTCGAACGTTTTATTCATAAAGATGTAAAGATAAAATTTGCGAGACTAATACGTAGGTAGGTATTTGAGTTAATCAAATAAATGGAGCTTGCTTAATACCTATGGCGGCAGAAGGTATTATTTATATTGCTCTATTTTAAAATGTTAAGGATCCGCAATTTAAGAATAGCCTCTGATAAAACAAAATGCGTGGTAAATACGTTTCAGTAAGCTACTCTTTTTTTTATCTGTTAATAAAAATGTCTTTGTATATTCAGCGTGTATGACTTTATAAATTTAACTATTTCAGTCGATTGAAAATAAAAACATGAACACAGTCAATATTAATAACATTTTTTTCATAAAAATGCGCAATAGTAATAAACATAAGTATCCACCCTAAACAAAGGCGGTATTTCCCATCCAGAAGTTTCAAGTTTTTTCTTATAGAATGTAGAATGACTTTAGAAGGAGCTGAAGATGAATATTATGCCATTTTCCACTATCTCTCTAACTATCCTGCCATGCCAAAAAAACGAATGCTCCATCTTGGAACAATAATCATATTTAACCCTTAACTTTAATATTTCGACGGTCCAAATAGATAATTTTATATGAAAATATTCTCCATTGGTAAGTTCAGAAAATGTTATTGACTATCTTGTTGATTTGGGCAGCAGTTGTAATAGTATAATTGGTATTTAGTGTTACTGCGCGGTACTACTAATAATCGCTTTAGTTTGCAGATTAACTTTTACGAACCCATAATGGTAAAATTTTCCATACAAAATTAGCCATTGTGACCTACAAAATATTAAATGTGAAGATTAAAAATAATTTTTAGTACCTAAGGCCAAATCTTTATTTATCGAGTTGGATTTTTGATTCCAACTCAGTTTCTGTCTACATAATTATTTGAAACGAAAATTGTATAGCTCTTTAAAAACACACTTTATAAAAGCAAAATTTAAGTAAAAAACAGTTTGTTCTGAGAATCCGAGGTTGACATTTAAGTGAGCGTTTTTATACCCTCCACGCTCCACAGGATAAGTTATATTCACTTTGCCATTAGATTTGTAACGCCAAGAAGGAGTCACCGGAGACCCCATAGTTTACATATATTCTGCATCAGAATCAAGTTTAGATTCGAACTAACCATGTCCGTCTTGTCCGTCTGTTTGTTGAAAACACGATAGTGTCCAAACGAATCGACCTACGAGAAGTAAATTTTGTGAGAGGACTTCTTTTGATCGTCGTCAGGTATGGGTTTTGAAAATGGGCTATGTCGGTCAAGTAGTTTTAGTACCTTCCATAGAAAACAAACAAATAAACAAAACTAACTCACATCGGCCAGGGGTGTAGCAGGATGGTACTTCCTCACGGTCGGTCGGGTTGCTGATTAAATCTCCCTTTCCAAAATCTCCTTTCCAAAATCCACTGTGCCGAAATCCCTTACACCAAAAGACCCTAACGCCTTGTCCAGCGTAGCCACGAGAAATGCGGTGCGTGCGTTGATTACAAAATCAAACCTATGTTGGGAAATATAGATGTCCAACGTAGGCACGATTTTGCGGTAAATCCGTGCGTTGCGATGTTCCCGCATCGCAAGCATTGTTTGAAAATCAAACTGGTTTGATTTTGCCCGCATTATCGTGCGGAAATTATGATGGAAGTTTTTATTTCATAATTGACAGAGAAGGATTGCGAAAAAGGAATGGAACAAAGTTTTCTGAAATGTCGAATGTTTTTAACTGTATATATTGCACTAGTTGTGTCGCGTTTCTTTTTAGATTTTTTAATATTCTTATTTTCAATAAGCTATTTTCTATCAAAAAATCGTTCTTGCCGAAATAGAAGTCATTTTACACAGAATGACAGCAGTTTATTAAAGCCATCCGCATGAACGCATTATCGTGTTCTAATTGGACATACTTTCCGCATTCCCCGCAAAAAAATGCGGTGCGTTCAAGCAACGCACCACCCGCAAAATCGTGCCCGTGTCTACGCTGGACACGGCGTAAGAGAAAATGCTCAGGGACAAATTCACCGATTTTTAGATTTGGTGTTATTATTTCTGTGGCCGTGACACCTAAATTGGTGTTAAAAAAGTGAGATACGTTTATATTATGTTATTTGCTTAATTTTACCACCAAAACTGCACCGTCTTCGTCGTGGTTCTGGAAATCTGAAAATACCTTTAAAATACATTCACCCGACACGAAAGCATTCTAACAAAAGGGATTTAGAAAAAATGTATTTTGTCCCAATTGCAAAGTTTAGTTTGCTTGCGGGAGATTTTGGCATAGGGGATTTCTTCCCGGGAGATTCTGGAAAAAGAGAAGAACAAAAATGAGGGATTATGTCCAATAAGGGATATTTGGTCTTTGGCTCTCAGACGGAGAGTCAACAACATGAATTATCGAGGTGATATTTAGAAAGAACTCTTGCACTGAACCATCAACCAATCATAGGTGGAAGGAAAGCTTGTTGGATCGGCTCCTTATGTTCTATCTGCTTAATTTCGCATTTTTATGTCGGTCCTTACATTGAGTGAATGTATCAATTGCTTTAGAACGAAAAATTACGGAGCGGTTCATGCTTCGGTGGTTTAGTCATGTTAAATGCATGTCCCCAACCAGGATCCCACGACGTGCTATGGAATCCTCTTACCATCAGGGAGGCGTCCTCTAGAGTCTAGGTAGACCAAGGATGAGATGGTTAGATCAAGTCCATATTCTCTCTTATACCCGTATGGGGATTGCCCTTGATGATTTGGAGTCGATGGCGGAGAATCGAAATCGATCCACTTGAGCAACCTACACCCGCGACCCACTTAATGGACAAGCGGATTATTGAAAATGAATGAAATGAATAGAATTTACCATGAAGGTAACTGTCTACGTATGTATATGGCGATTGGTATTTTTGCCAGACGGCAGAGCTGATCAAGCTACAGCAAAGGGATGCGCTATCCTGTGACTTTTTTTTCGTTTTACTACAGATATAGAATAAAGGCAGGTATCAACATGCAGCCCCCTCATGTAGCTGACCTCCCCGTGGTGGGGGGCGGGCAACATGTCTAGGTTTACCTAGACATGGCTGACGAAGCACACACCCAACGATGACAAGAAGAACTAGAAGAGCCTCGGATATTGCCAAGCCTGTCATAATAGGGCGCCCTTTGGAGCCAGGCCTGGAGGGTGGCAGTTTGCGAGCGTCTGGTGGTCGGCTTGTCACGCTCGGCAGTCGGCCGGGTTTAACCCGAAACGGCTACGAGCTTCCTATCAATGGTCTCGCAAACCATTATGGGGGTCAGAGGGTGGATGCGCTATGCACCAATAGGGGCATAAGTGGACTTTCGACAACTCGACAACGGCATCGACTTAGGATAGGCACGTGGAACATCTCTTCGCTCACGGGAAAAGACCTGGAGCTTGTTGGGGAGGCTGTTAAATATCGACTAGATATAGTTGGTGTTTCCTCAACAAAGCAAAGGGGTTCTGGAACTGTGGACCTTGCAGATGGGTGGAAACTCTTCATGTCGGGAGTAGCACCTTCAATGTCTGCTCAGGCGGGAGTGGGGATACTCACAAGTCCCAGGCTGTCAGGCAGAGTATTGGAGTGGATTCCGTTAGGAGGGAGAGTTGCGATCTTAAAGCTTAAGCTTGAAAGATCAACTCTGGCTCTAGTGCAGGTGTATGCACCGAATCTGGAGTCAGGGTACGCAGCTTTCTTAGATGAAGTTGATGCAGCCCTTGAAAAGGTTGCAGATATGGATTCTTATATCCTGATGGGTGATTTCAATGCTCACGTGGGTGCGGATTTCTCGACATGGGGCAGCGCGATTGGAAAACACGGTGACCCCGATCAGAACGCGAACGGAGAGAAGTTGTTGGACTTTTGTTGTTCAAATGGAATGTCCATTATGAACACTTTCTTTCCACACAAAGATATCCATAAATACACATGGTACCGTCGAAGTCTGCAGCAGAAATCGCTGATAGATTTCTTTGTGGTACCGTCGTGTATTAAAAGGATGGTTTGTGATGTTCGTGTTTTGAGAGGGGCTGAACTGTCAACTGATCACCACCTGGTGCTGTGCAAATTGTATCTCAATGATCAAATACCTATCCTGCCAAAGCGTAAACCAAGGATGGTTACGCGAGTTACGAGCTGCCGCGACTGCTCGACCAACAGACCAAATAAAACAGATAAACATTCAAACGAAACAATGCGCGATGCGCTTTATTACAACGCTACATTAAAACTAAACTTAATTTCTCTGCCCAAGCAATGAATAATAATATGACATAAAAAGCTGGTGGTGGTGTTGCTTAAGTGCTGTTGCTGGGTGCATTTTTGACTACCGCTAGCCGTGGGTCTCGATATTAGGTAGATGATGATTGTGATGTGTGTACAACGTACAACGTACATAACTCCTCCCGCAATAGTTTGGACCAAACGATTGTAGGAGTTTGTGTCCATGAAGAGTGGATTTATATATGACATATGTATAGGTATGTAGGTGAAATTCATTTGTCTTTTTAAAGATTGTGTACATCTTGGAGAGAGCACCATATTTATCGTTCGTTTAATCATATCATTGTATCAGGATCATAGTCAATAATGTATTAATATAATTAGTCTTTTTCCTGGCTTTATAAATTAATGTATGTTACATAGTTCTACAAAAAGAAAATGTAATTGTGAAAAACAGCGAAAAATAAGATTATATTCAATTTAATTTTGTAATAGTAAATAAACATTTTCATTTATTTTGTATAATTTCAACAACAAACAGATTAATTAAACGCAAATACAATAATGAAATGTAGCAATATGCAAAAGATTTTAATAAATAACAGACATGTTTGATTTTTCTTAAATCAGAAGTTTGTTTATGTATAAACTTCGAACAAGATTTTTGTTATTATTTGTCCCCATTTATTTTTATTGATGGTAGATAAATAAAGAAAATAGGTAGCAACTAAACCAGGACTTCTTAAACAGAATATTACTATACATTAATCTTAGGGTTTACTTTATTCAAGTACATAAACTGGCATAAGGAGACGTGAACCCAAATACATATATGTACACACATTTAACACACTTTAACGTTTTGATTTTTTTTTTATTTATACTTTGACTAATTATGTATTATGTCTATTATGTTTAGCTTTGTTTTTTTTTTTTTTTTTTGTAAATATTAGCACCGATATACCTTCGACACTTAGTGTTTGTTATTGAATAATTTCAATGTTTTATTTCCTATATTTTTAAAATCACCGATATTCCCTCGATTCACTATAATTATCTTTATATCACTTAACTTAAACTTAGCAAGATTCGTTGGGGCAACTGAAGGATTAATATCCACCACTACGATATGCCTTCGTAATGTATTGCCAATGTAATACATACAGTCAGTCCTCTTTCTTTGTTTTAGCTACTGAATTATTCACTATACATATATGATTACGAGGTCGTACTACGAATCCTAGCGACTGCGCCAGTTACGAGCTGCCGCGACTGCTCGACCAACAGACCAAATAAAACAGATAAACATTCAAACGAAACAATGCGCGATGCGCTTTATTACAACGCTACATTAAAACTAAACTTAATTTCTCTGCCCAAGCAATGAATAATAATATGACATAAAAAGCTGGTGGTGGTGTTGCTTAAGTGCTGTTGCTGGGTGCATTTTTGACTACCGCTAGCCGTGGGTCTCGATATTAGGTAGATGATGATTGTGATGTGTGTACAACGTACAACGTACATAACTCGCGCATACGGTGGGAGGGGCTGCAGAACGATGAGATACGGGAGGAATTTGCACGGCAGGTATCTGCAAGGTTTGAACAAATTCCAAATGTTCCATTGAATGTAGAGGAAGAATGGCAGTTGTTTTCAACAGCAGTTATTGCCTCTGCAGGACATGTTTGCGGAGTGAAGCGGCTCGGTGTGGCGGCTGGTGGTGAGAAAAGAACTGCGTGGTTTAAAACCCCCGGAGTTCAAGAAGCTATCAGAGAGAAGAAGAAGGCTTTCAAGGTGTGGATTCACTTGGGGGACTCTCCTTCTCGAAACCGGTACATTGAGGCGCGAAGAACTTGCAAATTGGCTGTTAAAGCAGCCAAAGAACATTCTTGGAAGGAGTTCGGCGAAAAATTGGACCGCGATCACAGATCTGCAAGCAAGGTGTTCTGGCAGACCATCCGCCGTCTTAGAGGAAGGAAGTGGAACATTATCGAAGGAGTCAAATCCAAAGATGGTACACTTCTTTCTAATGAGGAGGACATCTTGCACAGATGGAGCGAGCACTTTTCCGAATTGCTCAATCCAATCCAGGGCATCGAGGATGACACATCTATCGCCTTAGGCAGGGCGGAAAATAGTCCCACGGTAGAGGAAGTCACTTTTGCGATCAAATCGCTAAAAGCTGGCAAATCTGCAGGAGTGGATGAAATCCGGCCAGAAATGCTAAGGGCCTTAGGTGAAGAGGGAGTCAAATGGCTCGCTCGTGTCATTAAAGTGGCCTGGGAATGCGGCGAAACTCCCAGCGATTGGCAGATTGGGGTGATTGTGCCCCTTTTCAAGAAAGGGGATAAAAGGGATTGCTCCAATTACAGGGGTATATCACTTTTAAGTCTCCCCGGAAAAGTCTTTGCCAAGGTGCTGGAAACGCGTTGCAGAGCTGTGGTCGAGGCACGATTAGGAGATGAGCAGTGCGGTTTTCGTCCCGGCAGAAGCACAACCGACCAGTTATTCACTCTCAGAATGGTACTTGAGAAGGCTTGGGAGTATGCTACACCTGTTTACGCTTGCTTCGTAGATTTGGAGAAAGCATACGACCGAGTCCCTCGAGGGAAACTCTGGAGTGTATTACAGGAGTATGGAATTGATGGTTCTCTCTTGAGAGCCATTCAATCTCTTTACACAAACTGTAAAAGCTGTGTTCGGGTAAACGGCGTTAAATCAATACCTTTCACCGTGGGCGTTGGACTTCGCCAGGGGTGCGTCTTGTCGCCTCTCCTTTTCATTACTTATATGGACTGGATGTTACAGCGCAGTCTTGGCGAAGAACGTTTCGAATTGGGAGATCTGAGGATAAGTCATTTGCTCTTCGCTGATGACTTGGTCATCCTTGGGTCCTCTCAGACTGAACTTCAGCGCGCACTCGATCGGTTTGTAGCCGTTTGTGTTGAAGCTGAGATGAAGGTAAATGTGAACAAATCTGAAGTGATGGTCGTCTCTAGAACGCCTGTTCAATGCACTCTGCATGTTAGTGGAGTCCCATTGAAACAGGTGGAGAAGTTTAAGTATCTCGGGGTCTTATTCACGAGTGATGGAAGGAGCAATGCCGAGTTTTCCTGTAGGATTGGTCAGGCTGGATCGATTTTGAGACAGCTTGGTCATTCTGTTATCAGGAGGACTGAACTTGGTGTCAAAGCTAAGCTGTCAGTCTTTAATTCGGTGTTTGTTCCAACTCTTACCTATGGTCATGAGGTTTGGGTAATGACCGAAAGAATAAGATCGCGAATACAAGCTGCCGAAATGAGATTTCTCCGTAGTATTGCTGGTGTGACCCGTAGAGATCGCATCAGAAATACTAGAATACGTGAGGAACTCAATGTCGAGCAGCTACTTCTCCGGACGGAGCGATCCATGCTTCGGTGGTTTGGGCATGTTAAACGCATGTCCCCGACAAGGATTCCACGACGTGCTATGGAATCCGTACCATCGGGCAGGCGTCCCCTAGGTAGACCCAGGATGAGATGGTTAGATCAAATTCATAATCTCTCCTCTACCCGTATGGGGATTGCCCTTGATGATTTAGAGTCGATGGCGGAGGATCGAGAGCTATGGAGGGTCCACTTGAGCAACCTACACCCGCGACCCACTTAATGGACAAGCGGACCATTGAAAATGAATGAATGAATGAATCAACATGCAATTATGTTATAAATATTACTATGTAGTTTTAAAAATGATTTAAAGAACTACATTATGAAATAATACGACTCGTTCAGCTTTACTAAAAGTATCTTTTGCCACCGTCATGCTGCTAAGCCGCTCAATAAACCGTCTGTGTACAAGAAGAAACGTTTCTAAAAGTTTTATTTCGCGAAATAAAAAAAAATAGTAAATACATCAGCCCACGTCCATATATCCTTATCAATGACAATATTTGCTAATAATTTGCTGCAGGGTTGGTTAAATTTTAATGATTACCATCAGAAGCAAAGAAGAGTGGTATAGCTATATAAGCTCCCAATCTATATAGCACATCTCTTCTTTTTCCGTTGTGAGGAACGCTATCTATCCACTATATAGCTTGGGAATTAATTCCAAAATAACTGAGATTCAGCTCGTTATTGGCATAAAAATTTAAGCAAACAAACGAAAGCACGTTAAAAGACTGATGGTGATAAAAGATCGTAATAAACTTTTTGCGATAGCAGGCTCAGCAATAATCTTGAACGAATCTCTGAACAGCCTCTTAAGGTTAGTGTATATCAGCGACAGTGGGCCATTTGATCGGTGGCAGACAAACCGCGAACAGCATTAAGTTCTACAATTCGTAGGTGGTTACATATCCATATCCACAATTCGGAACTAAATGGCATCGTAGAACCGATTTACGGTTAGGATACAAAATTTTGCTTAATTAACTTCCGACCGATTTTGAAATAGGCTTCAAAATGAGCCAAGTCAATGGAAAGCACAAGGATAATCGTGATGCTGAGGGCGACGATGTTGAGGCGAAACTATTGTACAATGGAGCCGGCAATAATGACAAGGATAAGTCGGATTATAAGGAGAAAAATGGAGACGAAAACGAAGGTAAAATGAGTGATGACATTGACAAGTTGTTGCGAGATATGCCTCTCACAGAAGACATCACCTGTGGATTTTGGATCTTCAAGTCGCGATTCCTTCAAAAGTAAGTGTTGACAAAAGACTAGTTTGTGAGTGTAATTGCAAATTTGCCGTATCCCAAGGTTCGCCAATCAATTCGTTTATGTGGGCCTCTACGGCATTGTCGGCTGCATTTTCGCAATGACGTATGCCTACTTTAATGGAACGATAACAACTCTGGAGAAACGCTTCAAAATTCCATCCAAAAATACAGGAATCATATCCGTGGGCAATGACATAAGTCAACTGTTCGTTTCGGCGGCGCTGAGTTACTATGCGGGCAAAGGACACCGACCCAGATGGATGGGATTTGGCCTTCTAACAATTGTTGCCTTCTGTCTCTTGACTGCATTGCCGCATTTTCTCTACGGTCCGGGTGAAGATGCACTATTGTTGACCAAAGAATTTGGTGCAATGCCTGATGAAAACGCTACCATGGAGGCACTCGAAGAACAACGTTCAAAGGTACTCTGCAGAAATAGAGGTAAGATGGACTTGGGTCTTCCGGCGGCGGTTTAAATACTGTTTTGATAACTTGACAGGCAACAGTCTACAATGCGATATGGGAGAAGGAAACCTAGCCCCCCAGGTGGTGCTGTTTATAGCACAACTGATTTCCGGTATTGGTGGATCTTTGTACTTTACCCTCGGCGTGTCCTACATGGATGACAATACGAAAAAGGCAAAAACCCCTGCCCTGTTAAGTAAGTATTATTTGTAAGTTTATGCCGTTTCATCGGTCATCAATTAATTCAAATGCCATTTATAGGTATTTCGTATTTCCTGCGCATGTTGGGACCTGCTCTAGGATACGCATTAGCTTCGTTTTGTCTGCGGGTGTATATAGCTCCAAATTTAACCCCCGTGATTGGCGAAAAGGATCCACGATGGTTGGGTGCCTGGTGGGTGGGATGGCTGCTAATTGGCGGACTGTTGACCGTGGCTGGATTTTTACTGACCATGTTCCCAAAAGAATTGCCCAGAGCTGCAGCCAGACGGATGATCGAATCTGAACGCAAAAAACTCAAAGGGGAAGACGACAAAGACCAGGACACCGAGAAAGCTTCGATAAAGGACATGTTAAAGACATTCAAGAGCATGATTCGCAATAAGACCTTGATGTGCAATAATTTATCGTCGGTGTTCTATTTTATCGGCTACACACCGTATTGGATATTTTCGCCAAAGTACATTGAAATTCAGTACAAACAATCGGCGGCTACGTCCAGGTAAGCTGGCAACTCATTGTGAGGAGAGTTAAATATTTATCTGATCTTTCGTTATCCGTAGTTTGGTAACAGGAACAATCGCATTATTTTTCTCCGCATTGGGAGTGCTTCTGTCTGGATTTGTGATCTCCAAGTATAAGCCGAAGGCGCGATACATGGCCGCTTGGAATGTTGTGGTCGGATTTCTGACTGTCGCTGGAATTCTTACTTACTCAATGATCGGATGCCCTGCTAATGAAAACTCTGTCATTGTTAACATTCACGATAGGTTAGACGCAGTTGGTTGGTAGTATCATCTTGATTCAAAATTAAATTCTTTTGTATCTGTATAGCTCATCGTTGACTCCATCGTGTAATTCCAACTGTCAATGCGATTTTGTGAGATACTCACCAGTCTGTGGGGAAGATGGTATGACTTACATATCACCATGTCATGCGGGATGTAGAAAGGAACACATCTCTTCCAAAGGACAAAAGGTGAGCGGCATTAATAGATGATGAGTAGATGAAATAGGACTGTCGAAATGTCTGTCAGATTAATTTTCCCAACTAAAAATTTGCCTTTTTCTGATTGTCCTATGAAAAGGAATAAACAAATAGTTGTGAGAAGTTAAGCTGCGATTACACGGTCATTTTTTCGAGTCATTTAAATGGCGCTCTGTCGTAGAAAACGCGTCACAAAGCAGTCATTTAAATGTCGTTCTGTGTGATCGCCATTTTTGGGATAACATTTTCGGCGTCATTTAAATGGCTAGGAAAATGTCTGACCAAATGACATATTGAGTGCCATTTAAATGGCGTAAAAATGACTAAACTTTTTGGCTGTTGCGTCATTTAAATGACATCCCAATGGAAAATTGTAAATGACTCACAGTGTCCGTCATTTGATTTTGGAAATACAAATGACGATAATAGTCATTTCGTGTGATCGCCATTTTTCCAATGACGAATCGTAGCTCTACTACGACATTTTTCCTGACGTCACAGCGCCATTTAAATGAATTAAAAAAAATGTCCGTGTAATCGTAGCTTAAGGCCTAACTTGTGTCAGCTGATGTCAACTAATGCTTCTTTTTGCATAATCCTTTCAGACTTTTTACGATTGTGGTTGCATATCGGCAAACAATTCTACCAGCGGCTCGCCAGTATTTGAACGTCTTACTTCTCAAAATGGAAGCACGGACAGCATGTTCGTGGATGCAACTAATGACAGTTTTGCCCTTAGCACAACGACCATCGACGATGTAAGTATAATAGTTTATGTGGCACGGGTTAGACCTTGTATTCAAAAAGTTTAAATACATGGGTCCTTTTAAGACACAATTGTAAAGAAATAACAAAAATGTATTTTCAGATCTTCCTTGGTGGTCAAGCCATTACGGGGGCATGCCCAGTGGACTGTTTCAAATATTTCGTAACATTCATCGCTGTCATGTGTTGTATGAAATTTATAGGAGCTTCAGGACGAACAACGAACTTCCTCGTATCGGTGCGATGTGTTCCAGAGAAAGACAAAACCGCTGCCATGGGCTTTGACCTCATGCTAGTGAGTATGTTCGCCTTCATACCAAGTCCGATTTTCTTCGGCTGGCTAATAGACAAAGTGTGTCTAGTTTGGGGAAAGACATGTTCAAACCAAGGCAACTGTTGGCTCTATGATCCGGAATCTCTTAGGTATGGTACAGAGTTTCAAAGGGCAATCGTTACCACTTAACTATTGTTTCTTTCATCCAAAAGGTATACACTAAATCTAACTGCCTCAATATTTGTGATTATTGGTTCGCTCTTCGATGTCGGCGTCTGGTACTATGTAAAAGACTTGAAAATATTCGAAGAGGAAGTGAAAGATGTGGAACTGGAGGTTGTTCAACACGAGGAGGATGCTAACCCTGAAAGGAAGGCGGAAACTTAATTTTAAACCAAAGTACATAAGACCAGCAATGCCGCGTAGTTGTAGGAGTGACTATGTTTTTTTTTCTGTAGGGGGTGTCGTTTTATTTATACTGATGATTGAATTCCTTTGATTAATTTGCCCGGCTGTTGGCTACTCAAAGGAGTTCGATTCGATTAGATGTGGAGTGGGCAACAATTTGATTCTCAGTAGAAGATATTTTTAATTAGACTCAGTTTTAAGTTATTTTTTATGGAATTTTCTATCTTTTCCATCGTCAGCATAAAGAAATGATTTCTTTTTTGTGTTGGTCAATGGAAAACTTCGGACACTCATCGTCTTGCTCCCGATTGCTGGAAGAAAATGCTGCTCGCTACATCATTAGTGAAAATTCGATGAACATAATTTTTAAAAGATTTTTTTTGTTTTTATGTTTTAAGTTTTTTTTTTGTGTAAATATTCTGTAAGGAGCTAAGTGCACTTCTATTATTTGTAGGAAGTATTTAAATCGAGGTAATTTTAGTTAGTTTTCTTAAATATTTATATTCAATTATGGACTTATTGTTATAATTGTAAATAAAGAACAAAAATATAAATTATCATCATCAGAGCCTTTCACTTACCACATCTGTTGCGGCACGCGTCTTTGATGGCCAATTGGCATAGACATATCATTGGTCTTTGGCACTTGATGAAGGCGGTATAGGGCTTCTAGGTAGTTTGACGGATACTCGATTAGCAAAGTTCACGCGGTTTATTGCGATTGAAGCCGTTCAAGATTAAATCTCCTCTGGAGTCTGAGATACACACATTCGTACCTGGGCTACAACAACGAGTCTATGTTTATCAGTTCGTAAAGTTCGGACATCTAGAATACTGTAGCAATGCCTTACGTAGATCGCAAGATGATCTATTTTATATTTGACAATTTTGTTTTTGATCAGGCTATAGCATTGTTCCTTTATTAATGTTAGGAAACCGTGTGCTAGTTATAGTGACTTCACGTTCAGCAGCAATGTCAATGTCCAGATGTGGTGTTATGTAGGCTATGCTTTCCGACTGTACTTCCAAAGATATCCTTCTTGCCTAATGTTGATGTTGGGGAATTTAGCTCTGATGCGGATTGTCATAATCATAAAACGTTTACTAACGTGTCGATATCTATATAGGTCAAGACTTTTTGCCTAAGTTTGCCACATCCAAATAATCGCTGCCCCTGCACTCAGCAAATATAATATTACCAAATATGTCCGGGCTATTATGTCGTACTTTCTCTATTACAGTAATGGCTGCTTTGTCGGTGCCGAAAGTTTTCGCTATTCGGCTGTTTGCGTCCTATTCAGAGTTCGAACATTCCGGTGCCATTAACCCACTTTGAGGAGCTGCAGTTGGCACATCAAGGATTCATTCGCCACAATTTAGCACCCTGAATAGTAGATACCTACTGGAAAATGAAAAAAACTAGTACCTAATCAAAAATATTCATTCATTCATTTTCAATGGCCCGCTTATCTATTAAGTGGGTCGCGGGTGTAAGTTGCTCAAGAGTGCACCCTCAATAGTTATCGATTCTCCGCCAGCGACTCCAAATCATCAAAGGTAATCCCCACACGGGTAGGAGAAATAACGGACTTGATCTAACCATCTCATCCTGGGTCTACGTAGAGGACGCCTGTCGTCCGAATAGTACGCATTCCATAGCACGTCGTGGGAGCATGGATCGCTCCGTCCGGAGAAGTAGCTGGTCAACATTGAGTTCCTCAGGTATTCTGGTATTTCTAATGGTATTTCTCTACGGGTTACATCAGCAATACAACGGAGGAATCTCATTTCGACAGTTTGTATTCGCGATCTTATTCTTTCGGAACAAACACCGAATTAAAGACTGACAACTTAACTTTGATACCAAGTTCAGTCCTCCTAATAACAGAATAACCAAGTTGTCTCAAAATTGACCCAGCCTGACCAATCCTACAGGAAAACTTAGAATTGTTCCTTCCATCACTCGTGAATACGACACCGAAGTACTTAAACCTCTCCACCTGTTTCAATGAGACTCCACTATCATGAAGAGTGCGTTGAACCGGCGTTCTGGAGATGACCATCACTTCAGATTTGTTCACGATTATTTTCATCTAAGCTTCTATACAAACGGCTACCAACCGATCGAATCAAAATTATTCAAGCAAACAATTTCGACACATATACTGATTTTATTGTTTAGTATAGGTACCTTTCAAGAATTCAACACTAAAAGCGTACAATAGTTTCGATTAAAAAATATCCCTGATGTTTTTATTGTACCTACTACATACCTAGAATCTAGAAAGAAACCTAGACCATTTTTTTCGATAGGCACCTCTTTTAAGTTTCAACTGCAAAAAAAACACCCGAGAGGAAGTTTACCTATTCACGAAGGCGTAGCTTCGCTTATATACATAATTATACTATGCCCGCTGCTCCGCCCGCACTTGGCCAAGCATTTTGTAACGAAATGTAACCGCTATTTTTTTTGTATTCAAATAATTCTTTGAATTATCGGTTATCGTTAATCCTATTGTTCTCCTTCCTGATAGTGTCGCCATCATAGGTTGTTATACGTAATACTCCATACCAGTACCAGAACCAAAAGTTTTCATTTCGCTGTTGATTCTGCTGGTTGTTCGCAAAACTAAATACCATCCTCTTACTGCTGCATGTACCACCTATTGGGCAGAATTTCGAATTATATATGGCATCTAGCATATGCACCAACCATACACAGTTTGGGAATATCTGTGCGAAATTATAGAGATTTAACGAAAGGGTGGGTGTACTGAGTTGCGACGTTAGCCACCTATTGGTCGATAGTAGCTCGACGATTGTCCTCGCTTTCTTATAAAACTGTTTATCACAGATGGAGCGTTGAATTGCATTTTCAAATTTCAAATAAAAACGGTTATTCCTTATTGATTGTGTGAGAAGGCATTCAAAAAAATATTGGAGACTAATATATTGTAGTTTATTGAATTCGTTGGAGGGATTGGGCATTCGACAGCTACCTACTCAAAATGAATGTCGATGAATCTTGGCCTTAATGGCCTTAGGGGCACTAAGCGATAAATTGCTTTTAAATTTCTTTTTTACATTTAAAAATTAAATGAGTTACCTATTTTATTGGAAATTTATTTTGAATTCCTAATATTTGTAAGAAGTCAAATTGTTCTGTATTTGTAGTTGACGGGAAATTATGTATAACTCCGGCTACCATAAAAATCATTAAATTACAAAAATAAGTTCGCCCATGACCAGGACAACGATAATGCATGCTGAATTACTTAGAAAATTTGTTTTATATAACCAAATCCATTAGATGGCTTTATACAACAGTCACAACGTTCTATTAGTTTAATGGGCTGCAATTATAGTTGTCCTTACGTCAAGTGGTGTTTATAGAACCACACGGCCAATTGCACTATGATGATATTAGACAATTAGCCAATTATCGTCACGAAATAGCCAAGCCATAGCACAAATTAAGGTAACAAAAAACAAGAAAATAACGGGTGTGGTGCGGGGGGAGAAAACATGTCCTCTATTTATTTTGCGGCAGGTATTTCTAAATTGTTTATATTTTTAAACTGAGACCCAAGGCAAAAGAATCACCATTTTGATCAAGTTTGGCGCTATTTGATTCAAGTAACCCTAGGTTAGGTTAAGTTGTAGACACTCATGGTTATGAGTCTCTATAAGCGGCTCAGAATTTGTTTTAAGGGAGTAGAACATCAATGGAGTTTGCGATGAAGTACTTATACCATTAAAATCAGTAAATATTTTTTTTTACCTATAACACCTCATCAGCACCCCGAGATGCTTGCAGATGTATGTATGTAGTTCTGCACTTAAATTGCTGCAAATTGTAGTCTTCTGGAAATATATCCCCAGGAAGCGAGTTCCAAAGTTTGCTTGTCCTCTAACAGAAGAAGTTTTGGAAAATTGATGTCCTCGCGGTACTGTATGGTCATGAGCATTAGGTGCCTGTCTTGTGGTTGTGGGCCGCCAAAAAGTTGCATTTCGAGGGATAATGTCTTTGAGTTCCTCAGAACATCTACCACGGAAGTAGGTACCTACCTATAGAACAAGCAAATGTGGCGCAACAAGTCCATATACCCGATGAACTATAATGGGTACTTATTCCAAATTTAAGGCATGATAATAAGTCTTAAGATAATACCTCCAACAGTTTTGAATCCTATTTACGTTTAATGTCAAGATTCAAACATAATCAATAATTACATATCGATACGTTTCCAAAATTATTTCAACTGTGAATCAGAAGCAGCGAATGCTAGGTATGGTCCCTCCTTTGAAGACTTACGATACCAATGTGAATTGTAGGCACCGCACCAATTCAGCCACAATTACACACATAGTTACAAGCCCAAAGGGAGTGAAAATTTATTTTCCACAAATATCAATTGTCCGCCCCCAAAACTATTCCAAATAATATAAGCATCCCCTTCCTATATAGCTGGCATCCACATCACCCCAATTCCGAACAATTGTTATATTGATTTTCAATAAAACTGTTCAATTCAGCGGTCTAAATGATGCCGCGAGCTTCACAGGCTCGCCCTCACACCCAAAATGATGACCGCGAGCATTTGGGAATAATTCCAAGATGGACCAACACGACAATGAAGGATAATTACAATTTTCAGCCCCCTCCCACTCACATTATTGCCCGCGCGCAATATTTTGCCTGGAGGGCACCAACAAACAACTGGCGGCTTCCTCGATGGTGCGATGGCTGTTCAGCTATCGACCGGAAATGAAGTGTTGTAAATGCAGTCGAGAATTGTGTTTGGGCCGAAATTGTCCTTTTGCCAAAATAGTGTTAACATACCCATTGACCCAAATTGCAACAGTCGAACACAGTCGGGCATTGTGTTTGGCTGGTGCGGTTATTATGGGGATAGTGCCAGCCTTCTCACGTGCCATATATAGTTACCTCATGGAGGATTCAATGTAGGCGTTTGTGGGTCGGTTGGCCATCCTGTAGGGTTCACATGAAATCGAAAATTGTTCAGGGTCAGTCCGAGTGTATAGGCGCAATGGTAGGTATGTTATAGTTAACAATCGATAAGTGTCAAGGGAGAAACAGTGTAACCAGAAACATACATAATTTTACATTGTGCCATATTGACAATTTTATGGCTTTTGGTTTTGCAATTTGCATTTACTCTCATATTAACCTCATATTGTGGAGTAGGGCGAGAGGCCGTAAATAGGCCAGCAGATCAGCGATAAATGAGTTATACAAAGGACCCAAATTAGTCAAAATTTAAGTTGGAGGTAGGTGGAAATGAGTTTTGTCTTGATCAAAATTAACGTGGTGCGAATAGAAGCACAGTGTCGGCTAATTGTATTATTGGCACCAAGTCAGAATGTTATCTATACAGAGGGTTTTAGCCGACTGTTATGTGAAATGTTGGCATACATCTCAAAAAACGTATAAATCTGCGAATTTAATTATATACAAAAAGCAGACTAAAGCAAACTTTAGTCGGGATTATCTCTATATATAAAACAAAGTGGAAAAAAATGTTTCCCTAATTATGGTGATTGGGTGATAGGCTAAACAAATTCAAAATCGGACAAAGGGGCGTGGCACCGCCCATACAAAAAAAAAACATCAAAAATCGTATATTTCGAAAACCACCAAATCGATTGAGATCAAACTTACAGATAATCTTAGGTATTGGCCCTAGACTCTAGAGTGCTTCTGTGAAGATTTGTCAAAGTTGGATAAAGGGGCGTGGCACCGCCAATACAAAAAAATTAAAGCATTGTCGCCCGAAAATAAATTTAAAATAAAGTAAAAATTTAAAAAAAATTAAAAAACCAACAAAAAGCGTGGCGAAGCTGGCGGGGGTTCAGCTAGTTATATAATAGAACCAAATCATACTGACAACTTTTTTTGGATTTATAAACTAAAAACTCTATTTGTTAACTTCTAGAAAATACATTATAGTACTAGTTACTCATAGTGCTATCATGACCATGAGTGCATGAGATGCGAATAATTCAGCCTTTCGGATACCTACGGCTCTGAGACTCCGTCTCACAGTCCCAGGTTCGATCCCCGGAAAAACCCAAATTACATCTTAAGGTTTTTTCTACTGCGCCACCTCTCGCGAAAGTCTGACAAACATCCGAGAGTAACTGTCCTGAGAAAGCTTCTTTATAGACGGTAATGGCAACCATAACTGCACACCAGATATAAAATCGAAGCTTGTTAAATGATGTCACGAAGAACAAGAAGAAGAAGGAGGTTTTTGGTACAAAATTTTGGTGGGACATGAACGCATTACAGCCATTGAGAAGGCATGGGAATTAGCAAGACAAAGTTCGACAGCTTTTTTAGGACCAGCTAATCGCTCTGTAAATATCCCGCTTTGCACACTCAAGCTTGAAGCAGAGATAAATGTCTCAAGAGAGGCGAAACTTGTAACCCCATGGTCGTCCTTCATTGATGCCAGAACAGAGAAATTCATAGTAAGAGCTAGAAAAATCCTTTCCATCATCCGGCCCCGGAGCGCCCGTTGTGCCGAGAATATCGCCACTGTTGCCGAGGATGTCGAGCTGTTGCCGGAAACATCGACCAGACGCCGCCGTGCCTCGCAATTAGCCATCAGCAGGTCGTCTCTAAGGCGAATTTTGGTCAAAGACTTGAGCATGTTCCCTTACAAAGTCCAGTCCGTGCATCAGCTGCTGCCTGTCGAAGCTCTCAAGGACAACTTTCGACACGAGTGCGAGAATCTGTCGCCCGAAGTTCTCGCCGAAGTGATGAAAAATGTCATAAAACGAGCCCGTATGGCAATCAATTGTGACGGCGCCCATTTGGCCGATGTCATCTTCTCGACTTGACCAATAAAATTCCAAAGGTTCAAATAAACATAATCAAAAAACAGAATCGAAGTTTTTCATTTAGAAAAAAAGAGAGCCAACCAACATCGGATGACTTCTTTTGGCCCACCTCGTAGAAATCATGAACCACATGAAGAAAATTTAGCTTGACGGAGTAAGAACTTTGTAGACGTTGCGGCTATCAGGGAGCCCTTGAGGACCCAACCCACTCCCAGGTCGCCAACAAACCAGGTATAAATTCCTAGGAAGACACTTCTTCCACGACCTAAATGAGCATTCCAGTTCCAGCATATCAATAGAGAGAACTTCATGATGGTTTGTATGTAACAGCTTAGTAAGTAATTGATTACAGCATTTTTCCCCACGGGCAATAGATTGGGTCAGTATATTGACCTGAGTGTGGCACGAAGTACTCCTCGCCAGTCCACAAATCCATCCTAACCCAACGTATTCACCCCCTAAGCTGAATAAAATGAGACTTCTGCTGCAACACTAAAATTCGTCTCAAAAATAATATCTATCCTCCCACAAACGAATGGTGATGATGATGACTGATGTGTTTAGGTATCCAATAGCTATTGCACCTTTATTGAAAGCTTGGCCATCATCAATTTGACCTGGAATGCTCGAAACATTCATAATTCGCTGCTTTCCGGTTGACACAGAAATATTAATTGCAGGAACCTCGCTCATGGTGTACCCGATCACAATCGGAAAATTCCCAAGAAATACCACTCAACGAACATTTATAAATATTTACGATTCGTTGAGTTTATCTCTTTATATCAAAAATCGAAATACAGTGCAACAAAATTCCAGCGACCTACAACTGCTGATGAGGGCTGATAGGGTGGGGGTGGGTATTGTTGGTATATCCTGCTCACGGAATTTCTAGGAAAAACTCGAATCAGTAATTGCAGCATAACCCGGCCAAAAGTATAAGTTACATGCAGTACAGTGCTGCAACGTAATTATATGTTCACGATTAACTTTTGCCACTGTTTCATGCGGAAATGAAAATGTTTACATACTTTCGAGGTAAATTTAACCGATATTTCATGTGTTCGACAGGTCGGCAGGAGAGGAGAAGCGAGAGTTAATTTTTTTTTGTTTGACAGCCACTGCGGGACTTTGTGCCGCCTGGGTAAAGGAACAATTTATTTTATTTATACTCGTATATATATATTTGATTGTGTGTCGTTTTTTTATGCGCGCAAAATGGGCAAAAAAAAAAAAAACAAAAGTACCTACCAACAACAAGAAGAAGGCCACTTTGGTAAAACATTATATTGACGTATGGTACACACGTTCTGGCACTGGCACTGGCCTGGCATGGAGTTGCATTTTTGCCTTTGAAAGCACTGACGGCGAGGCGATGACGTCCGACGCCTTGTTGTCCTTTTCATGGCTTATACGGTGGCATTTATTTGATGTGCATGTATGTTACATTATCCTGTCGCCGTACTGGTGCATCACGTATTCGCCATCAGGTTGCGTGCTAAAGTGCATGTAAAACGCGTTTCGTGTAATCAGCAAAATTACGGGGAAAATTGTTCATTGTTTTGTTTATCTGTCAATAAAACAATTCAATGGTATTTTAATCCTTCAATTATCTCTCTGCATGAAAAGCTATAGTGTCTTGTTCGTCACTGTGACACGCAGCAATATAATAAAGGCGGTAGGTAGGTATCCTGGAATTGGATTTCTAAATTGGAAGAATGAGTCATGGCCACATTAACACTATTTATTGAGAAACTATCGACCAAATGGGTAATAGCAGGTATCGTATACAGAAAGGCTATTACACAAACCATTGTATTAAAGGTACCTAATGCATAATGTATTTCAATAGGGGTTAATCGTTTTTTTTTTTTTTAAAGATTTGGGTTCCTGATATAATTTTCTCTTAATTCCACTTTTAATGTCTGTTTGCAGTTACGTCGAGCAGCGTTTGACGCTTCCGGATGAATAAAGTAGTTATGCGTTAAAAAATATTACCAATGTTCGAGCTTACCTTTATCTACTTTATGTGACGCTATAGAAGGGGATGAACCGAAGCCGTTCTATGACTAACTGCCACCAGTTGCACACTTAAAGTTGGTTAAGCTACCCTCTAGCCATCTATCCTACTGTGTTGTGCCTTTGGCTTGGAGTCGAAGGATTTTACGTTAAAAACAACCGAGAATATGTTAATTCATCCGCCTTTTCTAATGTCGGTGCTTCTGCGTCATAAAACAGAACTAGGATGATGAGGGACTTATAGGGGTCTGCTTAGTTTTTCTCGACAAGGCATTACTAATAAATTATGTCCTCTTATGCAAAAGAAGCAATTGGTAATTGTAATTATTCACTTAAGATCTAATGAGATGTTAGTTTCGGAGTTTAGAGCGAGGCAAAGATCCTGATGACTATATCAATTCTATAGGTGCCCATTATGATGTTCATTCTAATTCATCGATGCTTCTTCTTCTTGGAAACACATCAATGCCAGCTCGATGAATTTCGCCAGTGTTGTCAATGTCATTCGTGTTTGCAAGTAATTGTACTGTCGGTGGCCATGGTGTAGTGGTTAGAGTCATTGCTTGTGACCCGAGGGGCGTTGGTTCGAGCCCCGGCGGGGAACAGTAATACTCTGCCACCGACCATAAATAGAAACGAATAATATCAGAGTTTCTCCACCACTACACCAAAAAAGGGGTTTCTGCTTGGTAGTACAATGGACCGAGATTCCTCTGAGTGTTCCAGGATTTGGAAAATTAAAATAAAAAAAAATAAAAAAGGAATTGTAACGCAATTGTGCCCCTATAGTGGCCTAGTGCTGGTTTGTGAGCTTTGCGCAATTTTCTCAAGTAGAAATTAAATGACAGCGCATGTTGTGCCTTAATGCATTTCTGACATCAAAGTTTTCGGTGAGGTTGTTTCCGACCTTAATGAAGCAGAGAGTGTTTCCCTTCGCCATTCTGCACGAGTTTGGACGTCGTTCGATCGTTTTCATTTTAAGTGATCTGGGCCCTGGAATTCTTCGATTTTCTCTGTCGTAATCGATTTATTTGGCGGTGGACTTACTGAGCCTAAACCCGCACGGGTAGTTGGCAATCAGTTCGTTAACAAATGGTTTCATGCGCTAATAAAATACGCCAGGTAGTAGATATCTACTATGTGATGCTAAGGAGTATGCCTTAATTGCCTTTAAATTTGACGCAGTTAAGAGTATAAACAACTTCTTGTGGACAGTGCAAACGATGCTTTTAAGGTTCCATTCATCAGGCATACTCATACACCCTTCCGACTAAATTTTGGGAACGAGTTGGTGTGTGCTCTCTCCCAAGTCATTCTCAGCTGCCTTAAATATTTTGGATGACAAGACATCTGGTTCAGCAGCATTGTTGGGTTTTGTTTAGATGTTGCTATCCTCACCTCATTTTGGTATGGTGCGTTTACGGATGTATGTGTTCCGTCGCTCGTTCTGACTAATAATGGATTTTCGGTAATCTTCTCATAAATGTATTCCCAACACCGACTGTTGCTCTACTGCAAGGTTTTCTCACTCATCCCTACAAATTTATGTTCCGCTCTTATTGATAATAATGTTCTTTCACCTTTTCCAGGCAATGATCCTTGAGTAAAAAATGTCCATTCTTTTGATCTTGCGCTTTTCATATTCTTCCCCTTGTTGTTCCTAGAGTTCACAGCTTTCACCTGGGTAAACAGAAAACCAAAAGTTCACACAACGCCATTAAGTGCATATCTCAAAGAACTTATTATAAGAACAGTTCTTCGTTCCTGCACAACTGCAATAACATTACCAGGTAGCAGGCAGCTTGCCGGGTGTATGTATAGGTTTAGAGTATGGCATGCTAACTTGACAGTTTGTATAATTATGTGACACGACACACAACCCGCTTCAGTCTAAAAGTGGTAGTGAACGGCATGTATAGAAAGTCACATGCGTATGTAGCTCTGACGTCAAAAGACAGTGCCACATATCATACACATACCTACGTTACGTACACATACGTGCCGTGTACCACCTTAATTTTAGCCTTCTGCAATGGAGTCTTTTCCACATTTAAAAGATGTAGGTAAGTGAGTTTCATATGGGAACTGCGAAATCATCCTTTATGGTTAGAGATGGGGTTCTATAAAGAAATAAAGAAAAAATAAACATCAAAACGCTTGAATTTACTTATCTTCTCCTATTCGGGGATTTTCGGAAAAGTGTGTCAATTTAATAACAGCAAAGTCACTGGTTCGTTTTCCTATTTGTAGATATTTCCGTAACATCCCGCATTTCATTCCTTCACTCATCCCTTATTCACTACTCCTTAGAGTCCTTAAGTGCTGTGTAAATTTTTTTGGAAATTAAAAATTCATCCATTACTATCTACATGCAAACTGCTCTATATCCACCATCGTAACCATCAACTTCAACATCTCCTAACTCAATAACATGCAAAAACATCACGTAAACACGACCATTAAAGGTGAAACTGATTCAATAAAAAACGTCAGATATAATAATTTCCATCAAAATCCGTATACGACATCCATTTACATGAGAATAATTCACACACACTGAGAGAGTGCCTGAAAACACTTACGCCAAATATGGCAGCATCCAGCCTCAGCCCTGATGTATACAACTTTCACCCACCAACCTCATGGTGATGGGCTTCCCGCATACCCTCCCGCACCAACAACTGTCGTCGCTTACTAACCTCGGGCCAAATCTCATCAACACAAACATCATTCACGGTTTTTATGCGAAACTTTAATGGATTTTAACGTCAGGAAATTAAACGACTAAATCAATAAATCCTTTGTCCAAGTGCTTTAGGATGATGAATTTTAGTGAGGAGCGCGGTATGGGGGTGCCGAGAGGTGCCAGCCGCTGGATGTAGTACATATAGCGTAGCGATGCGAACGTTGTAAAGTGTCCCGTCGCTGGGGAACCTGGCATAAATCTGAAATTGGATTAAATCTTGATAATTTAATATTTTTTTTAATGGAGCTCCGGAGTAGCGTCAAGCTGCTATGGCAGTTTTATTGATATACGCATTCACACACACACAGAGACACAGGAGTATACTATATCCCTACGCATATCTAAACACATTTCCGCACAATAAATTAGTAATGGCGGCAACGGTTATGGTTGTGAACATCAGTTTTGGGTTACACTCTAAAAACCGTTTGGCAGCCCACTGCCAAAAATGTTAGCTAAACTCATTTACTGCGGCGCGGCTCGGCGCTATAATGATTAACGTTGGGGAGGCTGGAGTGTCGAGTGCGCCTATAATAACGACGGAGGAGGACCGCGGCCAACATGAAATTTGGTCTAATTTTCAAAATTGGACGATAATGAGTTTTGCGGCCCGACTAATCGCTAAAATTCACGGATGCAATTATCGCCCATGTACAGTTGTAGTCTGAGTTAAGTGCATTTTACGACGATCTTTCTTCATGGGAATGTGTGTCAGTGAGTCTGAGTATAAAATTTTCGGACCGGTCTCCACTTGTGGAGATGTTACGCTACACTCTTTGGTGAAGTTTTTGGTACAGAGATTTAATTGAATGTTAAAAGTTTCAAGTGCTTTTAAGTGGTCTAACTTAGGGGTGACTATGTGTGGTTTTTCGAAAACTTCGTGGAGGGAGGGATGAAGTTTTTATGGGTTTCTTATTGAATTAGGTCATCTTGATAAGTGTATACAGCTGGGTGATGGCCTTGTAAATGGACGACTGTTCTATCATCGAAGTTTGGTTGTACTTTGATCAAATTAAATATATAGAGGTTGTAGGTGGAGAAAGGTATGGTGGGCATATGGTATCTACGACTACTCGTATATGGGAATAAGGTTAACAGGAACTATTGGAATTCACTTATTTTCAGAATTGGACTTATTGATATATGTAGGTCTGTCTGTGAAGTATCAGTATCAATAGCGCTGTGACTTACCAAGTTTATCTTCCTATATATGCCACAATATTTCCGTAGCCTAAATATTTATATAGATCTCTTGAAATCGACGTTATATCGACATTATAAGTATTAGGTGAATTTTAAAATATTCCGCCATCTCTTATCTCTTATAAGCGGCAATTGAGGACATTTTTTGACTTGAGGACGACCGAATCCATCAGGGATTTAATCGCTGACTATCGGTCAAAATGGTGTGTCTCTTGCGGATATTACATTCTACCATAGCCACGACATGGCCTTCTTTATCGCCATAATTTCCGTCTGGAACATGCTGCTGTGGGTAGGAAGTCGGAATGAAATTTCGCAGTTTAGAACTTTGGGAAAACACCTTCACCCACTCCTATTAAGTTTTGAGACAATGGTAACAATTTGCGTGCGACAGAATTAATAACACCAAATCTAAAAATTGTGTTAAAAAGTGCCCCCCTGCAACCCTCTTGCTTGTGGTCACTGTAGGATTTGGAGTAGGTGTAGTGTAAGGTTGGGTATATCATGCAAAGTTTATATTATTTTCGTGATTTTTTCGAGATATAATCTTTCGAGATTTTTGTACATTAAAAATGTTTGCATTCGAGATTAAAAAAAAATTTTCGAGATTTTTGTCATTCATGATTATGTCATGTGCCCAGTGCAATTCCTATAAGAGCTGTTAGGAAATTTCCATTCGGATCCCTCCCTTTAGCGATCTAAATATACCAGTTTTAAAAAATGTTGTGTTAAAACCCTCAATGGGCATCGCTATATATATCCCGATGTGGGTTACTGAATGGTGTCCGTAACTCGGAAACTTATCTTAGGCAAATGGTCCCGCATGGTGGGGGATTGAACATCGCCGCAGTTTTATGAGCAGCTTGGGATGTTTTTGTAAAGAGCACCAACTCGTTTCTATAAAATAAGGCCATATAAATGTAGGTATGCCAAAACGTGCCTGTCATATTATGTGAACGCGTATAGAAAATTTAGTTATTGAATTGGCCTTTATTGGTACGGTCTTAAATGAGGACACCTTTGTTCAAACTTGAACAGATAATGGAAAAAAATTACAAGAAAATTGCTTACAAAATAAAGATAATGACGAGGAAGCAAAGAAAAGCACAAGAATTTTGTCATATGTATTGGAATTGAACTATTTCCCAGCTCAAATGTCCCCAATCGTATAGTAATTGATTAAGAGAGACTATTATGAAATTGTTCACACCACACCACAGCGATTACTCAGTACCTAATTGAAGTTTACTAGTGAAGCATGTAATTCCTCCAAATATTATGAGTATCCACACTTTAAGCAACATAACATAAAAAGACCACATAGACACTTGGCAGGATTTAACATGTGCCAAATCAGTCAATTAAGTTTCCAGTTTACTACTGACTAATTTTCTCCCTCATACCTACCGCCACACCACACACTTGTGTATACATCTCCACCCAAAATCCCCGACAGGACTTTCCATTTCCTATCTAACGGTCCTTATCATTGCCTTTTCTAGGAAAAGGCTTGCCCCAGCCGTGTCCACAATTATTGTATCTCTCTGCGGGCAATTGCCCTAGTTTCCATACAATTCCACTCCATTTGAATGAAATTCTAATAAATTCAAGTTCACGTTTTGTTCCGCTTTGCACGGAATGTTTCGCCTCGCAAATGTCCCTCATTTGGATTTTATGACACGTGTAACAGCGCGCCTCGCAACGAACTCGAATATGCTTCGTCTTTGTCTACGATAAGTATACCGTCGCGCGAACAGATGGCAGTGTCAACTCCAGCTTCCGAGATTCACCATTCCCAAAGTACATATTCTCATCTTTGAAAATCTCAGAGCGATTAAAGTGTAAATAGAACCCATACACTTCCATATACCAGCTCGGCGAATGCGACTGCTTCAAGCTTCACCCTTTCAACAGCAACGACTACGACGATGACGACGACGACGGCAATGACAACATGTGAAGCTAAGTGTTGCTAAAGGATGTAAGTGTTAGGGGTGAATCACAAAATGATTATTTTGTCAGCACAGATGGATTTTGGGGTAGGGGGGTAAATAGCAAAACAACCCCTTTTTGGCTTCGGTTGGATTAACTCCGTTCGTCCAAGAAGCGCACCTCCCTCCAATACGCTATATTGTCGACCCAAAGTAGTTGAAATGGAATTATTTAATCCTTTTGAACAAAAACACGAATCGGCGGCATTGTCAGTATGTGATTGCTGGCAGTGATTAGATGAAGAAGCACGCGAAAACTGTTTGCTTCCTTCCCAAAGATATGAGCGAAGTGAGAAGGCATTAGCTGGGGTTGAGATATATCAGCTGGGGTCTTCGTCTTATCACTGCGAGTTCGCAACATTGTAGGTAGCATTAGTTCTTGTCAGTGCAGAAAACGACAATCTAAGGATGTTCTAAATGACGGTACTTGGCTGCTATATGGGGGTTACATCTACGACACGTGCAAGGACGATAAGTCAGAATGAATTTTTGACGAGAGCTGTTACCAGTATCGATTTTACAGTTCATAAGCTTTGCATATCTGCACGTTCAATTGACACGTACTCGAGTGTAAACAGTGACTTTGTTAACGCTCGTTATGACGGTAGTAGGTATACAAGGACACGTGTGTAAATATTCATTAAGTTCTTTTGTCTCTATAATTAAATAAGATGAGTGAATTTACATGGAAAATGAAATCAGCATTTTTGACAACAAGGGATATTGGAGATACTGATGACAATATATTATATAGTTTTATATATGTAAGAAAGATCTATTTAGGTGTAAGGCATTTTCTTAAGGTGCAAGTTTTTCTTTAAAAAGTGTGCGCTTTTTCAAAGAATTTATTTTTGTTTAACTTAAGATGTATGATTTTTCAATGATTATGATTATATCTACATTCGCCCTCTTTATATTTTTAGAGTGATCGCGATAAAACGAAGAAGGATCACTATTTAAGCCATCTCAATCCATAGGTATTGTGAAAATAAGCCTCTTTAGGGTAGTTCTATAATTTCATATTTTAGTCGGCATTCCTAGACCTGATATTCATTTGGGTGGTGATAGAGCGAGCAGTGTACCTTACCTAGTAATACTGCCATAAATTCTGTTACAAAATTATCAGCGACCATCTGTTAAAATTTCCACTTGGAATAGACCCATTAACTTATTTTTCTAAACATGGGCATTGTTTACTAATGAATAGAAGCCAGTTTGGTTTCAGCTTGCAGTAAACTAAGATGGAGTGGGGTGCCAAAGAAAATAGAATCGCGGTAATGCGTTGCATAAGTGCGGAAAGAGTGCTAGTTAAATTTTTAACTTGCTGAAACTTCTCGGATTATGGAGAATGTTCATTTATCGGGATATTGGTCACTTCAGTGAATTGTCGGAAGTGAAGGACAGGCCAAGAAGTGGTGCTGTAGTAAAAAAGCTATGCGTCAACGTATTCGAAGAAATACATGACATGAGCAGAAGATCATGTCCATGCAGTTGAACATATCTGCCAGATCGATGTCTATAGGCTGGTTCGGAATGATCTTCATATGAAAGCCTATCGTCGATCAACAGGTAATCTTTTAACTCCTCAATTAAAAATAAATTAGGGCGGAGATATGCAAGATACTTTTGCTGTGGCACGCGAACAATGGGCATGTAAATATTCTTTTTCGGAATGGAAAAATGTTTACCGTGGAAGAAGTTTATAACAAGTAAGAAGATAAAGTTATTCCAAGGGTTCAGCGTGGCCATCAACCCTCGCTTCCTCCTCTCACCAAGGTGTCATATCTCTCCATTTCTGTGAAAAAGGTGTGAAAACAGAGGCAAACGTTTACCAGGAATATGCGCTAGAGGGTTTTGTAAAGACGCTAACAAATTCTTTATTTAATGGAGAAAGATGGGTCTTTCAACAAGACACTGCTTCGGTGCATAAAGCCAAGACTACACAAGAGTAGCGCAGGGTCAATATTCCTGCTTTTATAGCTGCAGAGGATTGTCCGCCGGGAAGTCCGGGTTTGAATTTGGATTACAATTTATGGTCAGAATTGGAGAGAAAGGCTTGCAAAAATTCCCACAGAAATTTGGAGAGTCTTAAAAAATCGTTAACCCTGGCAGCGTTACCTAGCTGTTTTTTTTGTAATCTTATGAACTTCTTCTACTTTTATATTTTGTTCAACTGTCAATTCACCCACTGCCAGGGCTTATAGAAGTCTTGATGAACTCGCCGGCCAATAAAGTATTCTCCGGGGAACTCTAACGAAATGAAGATCGCCTGGTTTGTTGGGTATGAATGTGAGCTGTGTGCTCTTATAAACCACACTCGTAATGCATACTTCTTATTTTCTGACCGTATGCATTTATGCAAGATTAATAAATGTCATACATTAAGCCAGGAGTTCCCAATCTTTTTCATACTACGACTCCCTAGAGCGGTTGAAGTATTTTTGCGACGCCCTTCAAAAAGCACAGATATGTAAATAGAAGCTGATCTTACTGAAGATTCACTAAACTAAATTGTTTTTCTATAAGGACGGGTATATATTGAAATATCGCCGTCCCATATTTATGGTAATTTTGCTTGTTAACATACCCGCATTCATCTAAAAATGCGCCAAAATTGGGGTCCTCTGCCTAACCCTCCGAAGCCAAGTCAGCGAACAAACGGCTTTGTCTATGTTCATTAACTTTAAGCTCCTGGATTAGTTGGATTTTGTACGCCCAACGCCCTTAGAATAGCGCCACGAGCCCGACGACGCTCCAGGGCGTCGCGTCGCACAGTTAGATAACCCCTGCATTAAGCAATTCAATTTCGTTCCTAAAATTAGTTAATTTGCCCTAGCCCCAACCCATTAGCTGCTTATTTAAAACAAAAGGTTTTTAAACATTTTTTCTAAAAGCTGAAGGATGAGCTAGAATAAATACCAATCACATATTGCAGCTTATTTATAATGAAAAAAAGTGGTCATACAAATTGACGGTAAAGGACCGTCGCTTATAATTTGGCCTCCAAACAAAAATTTTTAAAATCGGAGAAATTATTTTTTTTTTTTCTTATAAAGAGTTTAGGTACAAAAACCGAGTTTACAGTCGATCGAGTGAAAAATAAGAATTTCCCATACAAATTGTGATCCTCGTTCCCCCTTTTGGAGTTGGAATTTCTCCAAATTTCTCAGTCCTTTCACTGCCATAAAAGCAATATTTTTTTGAAAATGTCAGCATTCTAGTTCTTACCGTTTAGGCTGGGCCCTGATCACTATTTGCCATAATCACTAATCAGTCAGGTAAGGTTAAACTATTTTATAGTTTATATTATTTTCAACCGCAGCAAAATGCAATTTCTGCGTTTTTGGGCAACAAGCTGATGTATATACCTACGCACGAATACCAGAACAAACATCAGAACGGTGAGCATCGCATTAAAAATACTTAGCAAGAGACTCCTGGGATACGATTCAAAGGAATCCCAGCTGGTACGTGTATAACAATACTGCCTATGTCTACTTGTGCCGGCACGCATATTTCTTCTTAACACAGTTCCCAACCAATGACAATTTCAAAAAGTTGACCAGTTTTAGAAATTCTGTCTTCAGACCTATTGTCTCAAGCAATACCTCGGAATGGGGTGAAGAAGAATTACTATGAACAAAAAGTTTAATTTTGAACTGGCGAGTAAGACTCAAGAAGACTCAAAACAGCAGAATCCTTGCTCAACAAGAATTTATTATCAACAAGATTTCCATTAGTGCTCTTCAAAATTGATTTATCAAGAACGTGTTGGTTTCATTGGCCAACGTCGGTGTTACTCTGGTATAATTTATCGCCTAACATCGATCAACGCACAAATCGATTTGTTTCCTATACTTAACCATCTAACCATCAGCACGTGCCCTACAGATACACGCCCTCTTTTCGCCCATATATGTAGATGCAGCCGACTTGGCTGCCTCATTTCCTGATCATTATCCGGCACAACTTCTCGATATTACCAACTCTTGACAATTGATTAATTGAAAGCATTTCCCATCGCATTTACAGTAAATAAGGCGGAAAACCTCCTGACACACGAGTCGCTCCGCAACACCGATCCGATATAGTCAACGATTACAGCACTAAACTGTACTGTCTCCTTCCCTTGGCGATTTCTATTAGCTCTACCTTGAGATAACCATCCGGCCGGCGACTATATTTATCGAGAGGTGGCATCCCCGAATGCATCACCTTCGAGGCTAAAAAATGACTTTGAATCTAATCGCACGGCCACACTCTGTATTTTACTTCCACCACCCTTATCAATCATTAATGGCCTGCAACCCCTCGAAAGCGATTTATCTCCTCTCTGTGGTATACTGCAATTGCTTTAGAGATGAACAATTTTCCGTCATGTAAGCCACTATACTTGGCCAGTCAGTGTTGTGTATAGTAGTTGTGAGGGTGGTTTAGTAGAACGTGAGCTCATCCCTGTTGCGAGGATTACGAGAGATTTCTTTCAAATTCAATAGAACTGATGAGGTCATTGCAGCTATGCGAACAAATTTGACATTTAACCTTATCCAGTCAGTGTTGGCAAGGCTGGGAGGGGAATAAGGACTGTTTTTGCTGATAAATGCATTTGGGGGGCGGGACTAAATGCCTGGATGATGTTGGTAATCGAAGTTTTACGACTCTGATAAGGGAATTATCAAACGACTATCGATGTATTATATCTGCTGGTGTATGAGTAAAACATTTTACAGTCTTCTTAACATCCATAAAAAAACGATAAGTTCGGTAGGTGACTTTTGTATTGTTATGGAATCATAAAGTATTTGAAAAGCGAGGGTGAACATCAGTTTGCACCCTTTACGGAACTAATGGATAATGTTTTCTTGATGAAGGTTTGACATTTGTTAGATGCGATAATAATCGAATGAAATCATAAAATACTTGAATATTCATGTTAATGGTATATGACACCATATTATACATTTGAATATAGCAGATGAAAAGTTTTGGGGAGACAGGAGCGTTATATTTCCGAATGTGTTGCTGTCTTATTTGATAGATTAGTGCGATTTAAATGGGATGATGAGTTATTTATAGTTGAGCAGGTTCCCAAAGCTTCAGATATTATACAAATTGTGTAAGGAACTCCGCTCAAGTGGATGGTTATCTATTCGTCCTTAAAGACGATTTAAACGATTTGTTGTTGGGAACAATATCGATTCACTTAGTGCCCTGTTTGTGGGAGTGAAAAGCCCCCACATTCGCTTTTGATAATGGTCTTGATAACAACAACAAAAAGTCATGTATAGATAAGCGCATCAAAAATGGAAGTATGTAAGGGAGACAACGTTGTTTGTGCGAGTCTTCACGTATAAATGGCATTATACAAGATTTCAATCTAAAAGCTGCACTGCTGAGTTCCGGGACATATAGTCATGTAATACTTGATGTACTAGCACTAGCCAATTTTAACCTGACAATTTATGCTGACATTGAGGGTAGGTATCAACTCACCAGACTAGATACTACAGGAGCTGTCAAGTTATAGAAGGAACGGAAACTCTTAAACATGTGTATGTGAAGCCCCAATCATCAAAATAAGTTAATCGGTTTTTTTAGAAGTACAGTTTGAGGCAAGAACCAAAAGAAGGAAAGTTTATGCATATTTTTGTTCCACCGCAGTGAAATAATTTTAGCATCACGAATACAAAATTGATCTCCATCATCCAAGAATAGGATATACTGCGCACTCCCATTTACAATGTAACCAAATACCATATTCAAGAAAATACTGAAAACGTACTTGAGCACTTACTTCGGATAAATCGAGATTGTCAAACTAATGTCAGCTTAACTCTGGTTGAAAATGACGAAATGGCACAGTGGCACAGTGGTTAGTATACCACTACACTGGGGCGGCGCATCAGGTCAAACTTATTACCCACCAAAGTTTATCCCTCCTGTGGCGTTGAGTAGCAAGACTTACCACCTAGCACCAACAGGTGTTAATTTTTAATTCTCACTTCTCAAATCGATCCTCCCTTGCTCAAACATTTTTTTTTTGGTACGCCTTTAGGATCTTTAAAAATCGATCTTCCTTTTGCCAATCGTTTCTTTGCTATGCCTTTGGATTATTTACATGCCCAAGTTTATTTTTCCTATTATAAAGTCTGCCAGAACTTACCGTTTAATAGTCTACGAATAAAAATAAAAGAGTTCGGGACTCTCGGGACAGAATACCCTGGGGCACTTCCCACAAAGGTCTCACAAACATCCGAGAGTATACCTAACTACTACTGTCTTGAGAAATCTTTCCAATTAAGAAATTTGGATGCGGTAATTAAAGATAGATACATAACTTCCATTTGCCTATATGAACCTGTTGAACCAAGCTATCCGCTATATGAACATAATGAATCTAACCAATTTTGGAATGGCCATTGTGAGAAATCATAGCATATTGCAGAATTCTTCTTCTACGGGATGGCGCATACATAAGTAACGTTATGATGCATTTATTGAACAACTTTTTTGTTTCTAATTAACATCGGCCTTTTTTATTTAGTGTATAGTTTGGAAATATGTTCATATTATGTTTTGAAATGGTGCCCATTGTTAACTTAGACCTGATGGGCTCTTTCCAAAGCATTTCTCTTAAATTTTCTTTGAAATTTCTGGTCCCAGAGTTCTCACTTTTTCTCGTATGTTAGCCTTAAGCATTGAATTGCATTGTTCTTGGCATATTGGCATACCATACAGCCTTCCCTTTAGGTAGCCTTAAAGAAAAAATAGGACGAGGCGTTAAATCTGGCGAATGCGATGTTATCAGAAAACCCCGATATTATTCGATCACCAAAAACTTCCTTAGGGAATGGGAAAGACATATAATATTTAGTTGGAAGAGCTGTGGCGCTCCTCTTGTTGTAAACATAATTATGAATTTTTCTCTACCTACCTCTGGCCTTAAACAATTTTCAATCGTTGCCCGGTATTGAACGCCATCCACATTAACAGAAAATTGTTCGTCGTTTTCGATAAAATATGGTCCATGATCTTTTCTATGATTATTCCACACAATACTGCTGTACATCTAAGTGCTGGGTGCATTTGACATTCGAAAGCTATTTTTAAATTTTGAATAAATTCGTTGTTCTCTCGGCAAAATTCTTTAAAACGCCGAACATATTGAATGCGTTTTTGTGGGTCACTTGGTTTTAACTCATGAGCCAATTAAATCTTATATGGAAAAAGGTGTAACTGCCGTAAAGTTATTTCCAAAGACCGCCTAGTGCCTATTACGAACTGCACGAGGTCTTTTCAGCACACGGAAGATCAAAGCACTATTAGCATGTCGATTATCAGAGAAATGTCGATACAATCTTTGTGCTTGAATAATCGAATGCAGACTTTCAAAATAAAATTGAACCACTTTCTTGGGTCATTTGTTTTGGGCTTAGTCTTTCTGTAATAAGTTTTTCAAAGCTAATTCAGAAAAAAATACGTAAACAAAAAATGTTTTTCATTTTGAAAGTTCATATTATCATCGCAACCCTTTTGACCAAGCCAACAATTTTCGAATAGGATTTAAGTTGCAGTATTATATTACTAAAAATGTATCTAAAGACCTTTCTATACAAAGAGCAACAATGAAAAGCTTTCAAAAAAAGGGCAGAGAGCATAGAAACAGCATTCAAGTGAGCACCGCTTTTTCGATATCTTCGGGTTGGTATGTCAGCTTAATCAAGGTTTGGCAAATTGTTCCTTTCAACACGGAAGTGAAAGCTCGTAAAACCATTCTTATGCCTCGCGGATACGTCATCAATACAAAATTGAATATCTCCAGCTGTTGGGATGTTTCTGTACCGCACCGCTACATCATTGGCGAATATATTCGCCAATAATAAATCAATCATCATCGTCCAGATTATTTCGATTTTATTGCAAAAATTTCCCTCAAAGTAAGTAGGAAGCATAAAAGTCATCGTCACATCAAATAACACGCCGCGCTTCCCAGTTCGTCCGTGCATTATCCTTGCAAAGCCACAGAGGATATACACAGGTTGTTTGCATGAATGCAACGCATGCAGTTTCTGCAATTTTATTGCGCAGTTAAAATTATGTTGTATGTGCCAATTGAATAGCAGTTTATTTGGGTCATTTGGGGCTAGTGGCTTGGATGACTGGCAACCGTCATTATGGTCAGATTTAAATTCTCCGTTCTTTTTTTTTAACTGCCATTATTTATAGTGCGTAAATGTGTTTCATCGACAAAGAACTGAACGTGAGGATATTTTAATGATGCAACACTTGAATATTTGATTCCGTTCGAGGTTTTATGCATTAATAAGATGGAAGATAACAGAAAATGCTTGTAAATAATATAAAATGTATTTTCGGACCATATCTCGATCTTCCAACTATGTACATTGCAGTGTTTGGCTTAATAACGAACGTATTTTTTCTGTTTACTAATTTGCCACACCACTTACCTAATATGTTGGCGCATGGTCTGGGAAAGCAGTCTTCGCTTTCACACCGAATTGGATTTTAATTATCGTTTTCTGAAGTGGACCCTCTATAACACCGGACCCGATCTACCGACAGATTATTATTCATCAAGGCAGTCACTCGACCATCATCTGCCTGATGGCACGAATTGCTTAGCACGGCTTATAATCCAAAGTGAGGACACGCTCTATATTTATGTTAAAATAGATATTAAATTTCTAAAAATGCACCCTTCTAATTTGAAAGCCTTCATTAACGTAATTTACCCCCAATAAACATAATATGTACATGTTTCTTTCAAGAATCTCACATACGGCAACCATCATGCATATATCAAAACTTGATAAAATGATGACATACGAAATCACCATCCCATTAGTGAAGGCTCCCCTTAGACATTCAATAAATCTCCAAATCGATAAATTTCATTTGATGTTCAGAATAATTTTATTGCCCATTTTAACCCAAAACATATTGCCAGCTTATTGTATGTGGATGGAAAGCCTCTCATGAATAATGAGTTAAACTTTTCCCAATCGAATCAAAAGAGCCTCGCCTAATGGCAAAGTTGCAGAAGAGGAAACAATTACTAACAAATCACTTCCACAATAAATATTGACCTTATGACTCAGTGTCAGTGTAGCAGCACCCTCGCGCTTCATAGCGAGTCCAAGCAAAAGTAATCGTCCTGGTGCGATGCGGCCCATTCACCGTACCAAGACAGAGACAGCCATTCGACATTAACGAAAGCGCATTAAAAATTAGCTCGTATTTAACTTTTGCTTCCGCTCGATTAATCATAATTTTATGCTCCATGGCTATAAATTTTATTAAAAAAAAAATGAAAACGAGTAAATAGCTAATAACACTAAGAAGTCCTGCACATAGACGGAACAAAAAATGAAATGTTTCTTTATAAAGTTATCAATCCGCCTCTTTGCCTATATTTCCGCACCATCGGACGTTCAGACATCGTTGGCGATCATCCTTGTTGAAGCTTTCTAATTTAATGGTGTTCAACCTAGATAAAAGGACGACGACAAGAGATGATGTTCGAACAGGTTTTTCCTTTCTTTGGTCTGTTCTAATACCTCGATTCTGCAGTCCATTGGTTCGGCATTGTGTGGATGTATAGACGGAGGCAAAATGATGGAAAACGCACAATTAATCAAAAAGAAAAAAAAGGACGAAGTGAAAAAGTTCCCTATAAATCTCCTCTTTGGTCATAAATCCTTCTATAAGTGAAAATAAACTTTCAACTCTCGGGAGTATAATGCTGGCAGCTGACCTACACACATTGGTTTTTGCGCTCTTGCTGGATATTTTTTTATATGCTTGTAATATGTCCTTATGATCCTGTCCGTACGATGTCGGGCTGTTAAGATAATTCTCGCATCATTAAATTCGACCATAAGGTGGTGGGGGTTCGAATGGAAATGGACACAAAAATCGGGATCTAAAAGGATAATAATGGACGGAAGGTTTTTTTTTGAGTAGGGGGTGTGACCCTGAAAAACAGACGGGTCAGTTTATGTTGCTGTTTGGCAGCCTGGATTATGGTATATCCATTTAATGGAGAATATGTTTTGTGACTTTTAGCGAAAGTGCTCGCTGTTTTGTTATTGAAATATGGCTTCTTTATAAAAATGTTTATATTTGAAAGCTGTATATAGATGTACATAGGTATAGGTATATCATGTCCTTGGCATTGATTGAGTATTGGTCATATTTTTTTTTTGAATTTGGCTAGTGACACACCACACACTGCAGTTGATATAACTGCTAACTGATGGTCTGGTATACTAAATGACACTCTAGATATAAAACGATTTAGTTAGTTTTGAATGCAAGTTTCGTTACTATCCCCCTTTTATTGGTTGTTCTATTAGAGCACATGTAGAGCCAGCAATTAGGATAAAATAGGCTGATGATGAATTAGCTTATTATGGTTTATAACGAAAAATATCTTTATAGGCATAGGAGTATTGAATTCTTGGTCGCATCTATCGCTTATTTTTAGTTTCCGGGTTAACAAAAATACGCAGTAGTAACATGCCTCTAAAAAGTGATATTCATTTACAAGGGCTACGCAATGCTTCTGCAATTTCATGTCATCATCACCCGCTTGCCACTCGAAAATTAAACTTCTTCTAGTAAAGTAGTATCAGACTGGCATCGTGCCACCTGATGCACACGTGGCACGGTGAGCACGCCACCGCCACTCGGTGCGCGCCATGTCCAAGGAGGTGCAATTTTCATATTATAGCTGTCTGTTGTGAAATTCTGTCCGATTCGTCCATTTCGGGTGCTCTATTCTGACAGCATATAAACCTGATTTTGTTCTCGCTAACCCCATAAATTAATTTACCCATTTTCAGTACTGGCAGGTAGACCGGTGACAACTTTTACTAATTACATAATCATCGTTGTTTCTGTATGCAAGCAATTGAATATTAGATATTTTATAAGATTACACCTTGTGTGTTGGCTTGTAAGTTTGACATTCTCATACGGCTTCATGTCATTGCAGATCAAAGGGTCTCATTTCGTTTGAATTCGTCCACCCAAATATTATATGGAAGTGCTCGCCAAAATGAATGTTGTGATAAAAAAAATCCTACAACAACTCAATGTGTTTTACTCTGCACAAAATAGTCAGCTTCAAACGGGAGATGGACATGGACTTTATATCGTCGTCATATAGATACCTTTTATTGTTCCCATCAGATTTAACATGACCCACTATATAGCCACAAACCCACTTTACACTCCCCACAGAGACTCAGGTCTGATTACTTCAAATAAAGCCTTATTAAGAGGACATAGATTCGAAGTAGTCTGCCCATATCCTCATACATGTTCCCGAAGTTGGTCGCATCTACAATGGCTGAAAGTTGAAATTTTTAAATTCCACTCCACCTTGTGGAATGCAACTCAGTTTTTCTTGCGCGTCACCAGGTCACTTGTGAAAGATGCTCCTTAGATACCACCATCAAAAGAATATAAAATATCTCGACCCCGCCATTCTCGTTAAGGATTTCACTTTTCCGCACGATGACAGGATACAACAACATAAGAAAACCCACTCTGGTCAAGAGCAACTAAAATGCCAACCTCCACAGAGATCAACTGTGATGCAAGTGAACAGCGGTAGAGAAAAGCTGAGAACACGTTTCACCTCCTCTAGTCCTATGGCATAGCAGCGAACAATGGTCGGCTTTGGCAGCCACAATGCCAGCAACAGCAAAGTACCAAAAATCATGGTTCCTGGCCACATGCAATATTTTCTGAGCACTTTTTCCTACGGACCAACAGAAGCAGGAGCAACCTCTCCGCAGAGAAGACAAAAATCTCTTTTAATAATCTCTTAGGAAAGTGTTCTCGACATTTTGCCTGCCAGCCAAACCAAGCCGGGTCCAGGGCCATGCCGCACTGGAAAAACGAGGATGGCTGCCTGCCAGCCAGCTGATTCTTCTCGACTCCCTGCCCTGTCCCTTAGCGAAACCGCAACAGTGAAATGTTGTTTTATCTCTGAAAAATGTTGAGACATTTTCCCTTGGAAGCAATTAGCACTTTGGTTACAAAATTCACCATACAGTGTTAGTTCGAAGAGTGAGGACGACGAGGATGCGGAGACACCAATTGCTTTTATTTTTTAGCCTGGGAAAAATCCGACAAAAAGAAAAACACAGCAGCATAGAGGACAGCACTTTGCCAGAGCATGAGGTTGATAGGTTGGACACATCGCCTGGAGTATAACTCAACCTTTGACGTAATTGTATTAGTGGGAAGATGGCCAAGTGAAACATTTACTTGGACTGGGTACCATTTGGACCGAATAACATATTTTTGTTGTTCCAGGTTGTTGTTTGGGAGTTTGTCGTTTTGTTCTTTGTACACTAAGTTTGGTACAGTTTTGAGTTTATATTTTGTTGGTAAGAACAGGACAGGAAGTGCTGAGAATTACGCTATATATGTTGCGGCTTGTGTCGTTGGGAGTGCTATACATGTATAAGGGGGATGTTTTATTTTTTTCTTCTCTATTTTAATTTGTTTTCTTTTGTTTTTGCTGTAGCGAGGACAAGTTGTTCCTGATTTCATGTCTTGGTATAGGTATTTTATTTTCCTCAGTTGTGCGACATAACTTATTCATGTTGCGGCTTTTACGAGTCCAACTATATAGGTACCGCTGTGTCCCGCTGCTGTTGAATTTTATATTTATCATAATCCAGCTTTTTCTTGAGGCATATGGTCTATTTTCTAAATCAAATTGTAAGTTGCTACCCAGTACCCATTGGACATTAGAGTGCGATTAGATGTGAGAAACGGTGGTAATGTGAGGGCGCAACTTTAAAAAATTAGAGGGGAATGGAATAAGGTATCCCTTTACGGGTAATTGCAGTCAGTAGATCTTAATTTCGACAAAAGGCTAAATAAAAGGCTGTACTAGTGCACTCCTATGCCTGCATGATGGTCACTTGTATAATAATATTTTTTATGATTAAATAGTCGTTTTTAGTAATTAAAAAAAAATCATAAAAAATATTAGCGAAGAGATTTTTGAAAAAAATTTGTAGCGGTCACTATTAGAATTGTTTGAAGAAACTTTTCAATCAAAACATTTTTTTTTAGACCGAGGAAAAAAGTCAAAAAAGTAGACTTTTACAAAAGTTCTAAATTTTCAATGGGTACTTAATGGGTTAAGGAAAGTTTCATATCATTCAAACGGAATTTATATAACCTTTCCATTGATACCAAAATTTGCATAAAGTAAGTTCAAATTTTAGAGTAGAATTAACTTTACTTTTGTGTAAATAATTATGCCGACAATTGTATCGGACCCGAAGCCTTCTTCTGTGTCAGCAAAAAACAATTCAGGAACAACATCTAGAGCTTGTCCCAAATCGAATGCAATGAAGTCTGGTTAACATAGCCTGTGCCAGACAATAATTCTTCCACAAATTCTCCCCCATGAAGTCCTGCTCCATTATTAATTTGGAGAAAAAGGACCTACGAATCCGGACATAAATAATTAGCATATCCTCATGAAAAAACATTCTCACTGGACTCTACATGAAGACTCTGTCGACTCTGACGAATCCTATCTTTACATATATTATACTAAAGGAATATCCAGCCCTCTTTCGTTTCAGAAGGGGGATATCCCTTGGCGATAAAATTGTTTCATGAGGAATTCTGTCAGACATACCCTCAGAGAAGATCCTTGTTTTAGTGACTACCTCTGGAGCAAAAAACGGCGCTAATACCTTACAAGGGAAGGCACAATATGCCTCAGTGCCAGAGCCCATTGAAAGCTCTCCCAGCTAATAATCTACCTATCCCGAATAAACACTTCGTCTTTTAAACACTACGTAGCGTATATTAAACCTGCTATTGGAAAGAATTAAAAAAAAAGAAAATGATTTTTCTAAAACAGCAAACAAAGTTGCTTCCTTCGATAAAATTAATTTGACAGTGATAGGTGATATTTCCGTTGGTAGACGTATCTTCTACATATTTTTTAAGGTCTGCGTCTGACTGACATGTGCGATGAAAAAATCATAATCATTTATTAAGCAACGGAAAATTTAGATCTATACAGTTTTCTCTAAAAGCAAATCAGCTTACCTACTTTTTGATAGCCAATCCGCCCACAGTGACAATAACAGGTCAGCAAAGTATGCCCATGACAGATGTCATCAGTAAAAACATTTCACAGTAAATACGATTTCTACAATTACTGATGCATATCCGCGAGCCCGTCACACGCCACTCAATTCAATAGTCAATCAAATTTGATGTCATCGCGCCCAATCACTGGCATCCGTCATATTTATCGCATCTGTCAATCTCGCACAATGTATCAAATTTACCGTCAAAGGATTTCACCACGAGAAATCAAAGAAATTTCGACACGGCCGTTCACTCTCCGTGCACAAATTGAATTTCCATTTGAAATTTTACGACGGCACATCACGTTTACCCAGAAATCTATAAAGCGTGTTCCAAACCGATGAATTGAGCTTTACCGTCCTTGCATTTGGCACTGTCAAAATATGAAATACAATCTTTCACATAATGTATAGAGGCCTTTGAAATTGTCGTCGATTTGACAAAAAAGAAAACTCATAAATGAAGAATAGGTTGTCCCCTTCCGGCCTTTTTAATGGATTTTCCGATTCCGTCAAAAACACACGAACCTGTCATTTAATGGCAGGAAAAAGTTTCAAGCATTAATTGCCTTTTATTAGACTTTTTGAAATTATCGTTGGGCCACCAGAGGAATGGCGCCCAACCGTAGGTAAAAAAAAATCTTCAAACTAAATTCGTATACTAAAATAGGTCGGTTTTCATTATCAAACCATCAAGCATGATGGAATGAAAATTGAAGGGGATGAACATCAAACACCGGTTAGAAATGGGGTGGGTTGGTCAGGTATCTCCTGAATTTTTGTAAACAATCATCAGCGATTAGAGAATATAAAATTGGAAATGATGGGACCGTTTTAAGGGAAAACCAGAAAAAAGAAAAAAATTAAGTGAACAACGAACGTGAGCTGAAAAACACTTTCCGTCACGTAAACGCTGACGATGTGAGGGGCGTACAATGTACATGAATGGTCGTTGTAAGGTATGGAACAGCGAAAAGTTTTCGTGTAAATATTGCCTACGCAAATATTTTCCCAATGAGACCATGATTTGAAAGTTTAACTGGTCGCACAGAGAGCGAATTTTAAGAGCCAAACCTCAATTAATTAGGTTTCGGATGCGGAGACAGTGATTTATTAAGGTTTACCTACGTTTTTGTGTAGCTAAGGTATATATGCTCAGGACTCACCTATGTTAAATGACTTGATTTGTGTTTACATTTCAGGACATGGTAGTCCGTTTAATTATTCTTCTACATAATTAATGACTTGTGGTAGAGAAGTGTGTAATATGCATTAAACTAATATTTGGTTTTCTGTCTTATATTTACCATCTAATTAGAAATAGCTAACTGTTTAGTTGCTTACAGAAAACAACAATAGTTTCTCGTGCTTTGAATCATAAGTACGTATATTGTAAACTTGATTGAATTCCAAAGAATCAGACGTGACTGAATTTTAATACCACATATACAACGAGTTTGTGTACCATTCAACAAATAAGAACTTAAGATTTAAGATTTTTTTAACCAAGTTAACTAAAACCGACCTTAACATGGAATGAAAAATTACTCACCCCCGAATTACGGTCCACATTTATTCTTTTGTCGGAGGTTGCTGCAATCTGATGGAGCACTCAAATAAAACTACTGGTCCATTATACTACCAAACAGACACCTTATTTTACTGTACTGTTTTCCCGTCTTTTGAAGAAAAATGAGAAGGAGCTTCAGTGATGAAGAGCTTATATGTTCGGCACTCACCACGTCAGCCAAAAAGATCCGTCACCAAAGGAAGCGATCCGCTGTATCGTCGTCCTCTCCACAAGCAGGACAGACTGTGGTGTCGCTGAAGCCCAATACATTTAAGTGTTTGGCAAAAGCTTGGTAGCCCGAAAGGGTGTCCACAAGCAGTCTGCAGTCGATTCTCATGAGAGACAGAAGGAAAGACGCGGACCTTTTGCAGATGTCCGGACGCAGTCGTTTTGTCTGTCTACACCCAACACAGTCACGCCACCAACACTCGTGTTCACCTGAAACCCAAGTATCAATGGATGACCTAACCACGGATGCAGGCAGACACAACGCAGGTTCAGGTCCTAAGTGAGCCTCTTCTGAATCCAGCCTGACAAGTCCATCAGCGATCTCATTTCCCTGGATACCAGTGTGGCCTAGGTCCCAAACAAGTTTGACCATGTTTAGCCTACCGACTGAGTTCGAGCACTAACTTGGACGAGGTGAGAGGGTTAAGCAGCGCATTTAGTGCAGATTGGCTATCATTGCAAATGCTTGTGTTAAAGAAAATGGAGTTGTAAAAAGATGTGCAATTAACAAAGCCTGAGAGATGACGATAAATGAAAAGTATTCAGGTTAATGAATTTAAGTTGAGACGGTCTGTAAATGGAGGCAAGATAAAGGGTTCTTCCCCAGGGCAGACCTCGAAGAAAACAGGAAGACCGGGAGACTACCCTTGGCTAGCGTACTGAAGGAGGAGGAGAACAAAGGTAATATAAAGGGATATGGTCACGTAAGGGTTAGAGAATTCTTTAGATCAAAGTAAGGAGTTTGTCATAAAAATTATTTCGTCCATATGCGAACGGAAATTTAGCTCCCTAACATGCGAAGGTCCGTGGAAAAGGTAAAGTCGGAGGAACTTTGTTGCGCTTGCGTGAAAGCGTAATGGATTGACATTTTGTGATATAGAGCTCTTACCAATTTTTGAGGCATCAGGTGGAAAAACGATCAAGCCGCAGAACATTTTAAGAATATTAATTGACGAGATATCGTATTGAAGGCCTTACTGAAGTCAGTTGCAATGACGTCGACTTCGTTGACACTCTCTAAGGCCGAAAAGGCAGGATACGAATTTGAATAGAGTTGTAGTAGTTGAGTTACCTTTCAGAAAGCCATGTTGGTTAGGGGATATAAGAGACCTGCTCCGACAGCTTCATACTTCGTATAAAGTAGTACTTTCAAAATGTAACTATAATAATATAGTGTGAGGATATGGCAGTATAATTATAAAGCTTATATCTCTAGTCTTTAATTTAGGAATCAAGCAGACCCCAACCGACTTTTAGGTTTTAGCGCGCAACTGGAAGAATTTAAAATCAGGGTAACTCTAGAGGCTTATTACCTGAGGCCTTAAAGCACAATACTAGCCCTATTAAGTAAGTATTCGATATTCTGATTCTACTCGTTGACCCATTATGACTTGGAATATAACAACTATTAAAATCGTATTCACATTCGTCATCTTGCACTATTGCCCAAAACTACCAACTCCTCCCAATATTCACATTTGATGCTCATTAACTACCATTGTTTATGTCCAATTTCGACAAAAGTCTCTTTCATTATCGCCTCCTTAGTAATGTCATGTGATCGGATCGTATGTAAATACGAATTCTATTATTCATGCTGCAAGTTAATGGTTGGTAGACTAAAACTATGCATATTAACCATTTAATGGGAAAAGGATATAATTATATTTGTCATTTAACCCTTTGTCTCGAAGCTGTGTGTCGTGTGTTCATGTGAGTCCTTTTGCTGGTATTAATTATTACCCGGGATGCGTGCCATCCATACATGGTATAGGATTGTAAAGAACATTTTGTCATTTATGGGGGTGGAATACGGCTTCCGGGATAGACTATAGCATTTTGAGATGATGTAGACTCTATTGAGGACTGGTGCAGAGATTATGGGGTGGTACTTTTTACTAACACACTTGAAATCATTTTCGTTGAGTGCTTTTCAGAATTTAATTAATATTTTCATTTTATTAGTTCATTTGGGGTAAAAGGGTAACTCTAAACGAGCATAAGTAATAACCTTTAACCTATATAAGTGGAGATTAGATTAGGGGTTGTGTATGGGCTATATTGAAAAAGACAATTTTGTTAGTAGATATAATATCGTACATATTTGCATGTGTAATATAGGCAAGCATAAGACAACACTTTGTAGGTATGATTTGGGTTTAGGCTGAATTGATAAGCTATGATTACACATGTCACGAATCAAGTCATTCGGTGACATGATGACTGTTGTATCTAAAACTGTCCTAAAGTTGTCATTCTGTGTGCCCTCATTTAATTCGGCCGTTCATATAATCATATTATTATCATTATTGGCAACGAAAGTCCAGATGTAAGAAAAATCCATCGAGCGATAAGCGAAACGTGTACGTACATAGGAACAACTTCCGCGTAAATGTGCCGCCACCCAGTAGTACGATGTCAAGAAAGTATCTACAACCGTGCCAATCGAGTCACCTTGTCACGCTGTGCAATTGCCTGTCATGCACAGATCACTCGCCTCTTCCATTTAGCTATTTCACTGCATGTCAAAGTGAGTGCATGTCATGCATGTTGGGACACATAAGCCTGACAACACGATTAACACCATGTTTTGGCGGTGACACATTCAAGAATGACGTATCTACATGTATACATGACGACTTGGTGAGTTAATTTTTATGACTTTATAGCATGTAGAATTGACACGTGTTGAATATTGAATCTCGTCGTTATAATGGGAGGGCGGTTTTAAAAGGATTTGCCACAGAGCGCGGTTCCTGGATCTGTGAACTGCGATGGGTGGCATCAGAGAACTGACAATTGAAGAATAGGGTTCCGAGAGGGTTCTGAAGCAAAGCTTGGCTTCAAGCCCAATATGGCGGAAATCGCCCCACCAAAAAGCATGCCTGATTCGACATCAAATCGTGGGTTCAAATCTAGTGTGAAGAGTGTTGTAATCAAAAGCGGCTAAGCCAAAGCATAGATCGCCTTGGTTGTCGATAACCGATGTATTGTATAGGTAGAGGAAATTAAAGCAAGACTCTAAATCGGCAGAGGTATGCGCGACCAGGGAAAGCAGAAGCAGAAGTGGCAGATTCGGCAAGATAAGTATAAAAGCTTGCTTTTTGAGCCCTACGCTTCCACCTGCGGTTTATACTTACCTCCTTATAGGCTTTCCAGAAATGCTAGCACAGTACTAGTAAAATCCTGTTGAGTGTCCACATTAATTTTGCGAGATCATATTTTCATACATAGTTACAACTATTATAACTAAAAATTAATTTAAACTGTATTATTATTAGTATTATCATTTTAAAATATAAATGTAACTTGAAACCCGAAAAAAATGTATTCAACTCAGAGCCAACGAAAATACTTCCTTTGGAAATCTTTACCATGTAGAAGGAAATTGTTATGAAACTTGTACAGGAAGATAATTTGCCAGAAACATCCTGAAACTGATTGCAAGCAAATTCATACCGGTCAACCACACGATTACATTTCAAAATATTTCTCAGATAATCCTCTTAAATCTATTTGTCTTTCACTTCGCACAACAACAATAATAATTATTATCCCTCGCCATAAAATTATTAATTAACCATAAACAGAACCTAAGCGAAAATAAGCTTTAAAAGGCCATTGCCCAATCCCAGTGGAACTGCTGCGAAAACAGGAAACGTAATGGAATCCCCTTTAACCCTTCATAATGAGGGACGGATTTTTCGCTTTGTTTCCATTTATTCGGAGATTTCATCCCCTAATCACTGCTGGTCCCGGTAATGGGGACGAACACTCCCCCTATTCCTATATAGAATGTCCTTCCGGGGAATTCCTAGCTATACCTTTTATTTTCGTACACCGTTACCTACTTTCTAGTGCCGCATCTATATCTTCATTTTTATTATGTTCAACTCTCGCAAAACAATGACATTAAAGCGTACAAATTATTTGAAAGCTTTCAGATTCCAACAGAAGGGATCTCTGTCGGTGGCCAACACATTTCGGATACGATTTCCATTTGCACCATACTAGCATCCAGTCAGGCTGACGAAATTTATCTAAGATGAAGTGGGAGTTAGTATACTTTCGCTTTGAGAACTCCTCTTTGGTGTGTCTCCGTGTACTGGAGTGCAGGCACCTTAATCATCTGACATGGAATGAAGATTTATGTTCTCCGACCTAGGTGCCATGTCCACGGCATGGGCTACCACTATACAATCTTCAGCTAGCTAAAACATTGCCACATTACCAGATTGGATTCGGTAAGGGTGACACGCTGAGATATGCATTGCTTCGGGACACACTGCCACATAGAAAGCTGAGCTGAGGAGAACGCATTATTATGCCGTGGTATGGTAAGATGGATACGAACTCGATCCAATTCTATATGGGTGTGTGAAATTTTGATTTTATTGCTGCAGGGAATGCAGGATGAAGGTACTTGAAATAAGCGCTGCCACAACAGAGATGGGTCTGCTCTAATTGTGTGCCTTCCGTTTCCGTGTGTTAATGGAACAATTAATTATTAAGGGTCATAAAGTTGGAGGCATTTTCCGGTTGCTCATTTCCCATTGCTCACTGGGAGGACAACCGATGTGATTTGGTGTCTAGCAAGATTTATTTATCGAAGAAGATGTAATTGTATGATCATATATCTGCCAGGAAAACGTTCACAATTACAAGCCGGAATTAAGTTGTAAAAAGTGGTTTCGAAAATTTAGCACAGAGTCTAAAAAGTTAGGAACATTATTCCATCCCTTTGCAGATATTCTTCGAACACATGAATGGGCTGGCAACATTTTAAAAAGTCACTACATTCTATTCTCAACTCAACTAAGAAAAATCCCTTTTCCCGCGTTACACGAAGAAATACATCCTCGATGCTTCGGCGTAATAATTTCTCCCAAACAAAGCCTCTAATAGCGACGGATTTTCTTAACATCAACCATACCTTATGGGAAACTTTTTGAAAACTTTTAGCAATCTCAAAAGATACCGGCTATGCAGCGCGCTCGCCAAAAGAAAAATGTTAATTTTAAAACGTTTTGTGTCTCTAAAAAGTGAGCGCGCCTAACTTTTCTATTTAAGTTTTCGTTTCTTCTTTCCTTCCGTTGTCGTATCCTTTGACAAAATAAGCGAGATGGAGACCCACAAAAGACAGCACAAAAAAAAATAAGTTGCAAGACCTGAGAGGCAAATTATAAGGCCAATATTTTGATATCCCACCAAGCGCCTCACACCCTCGCATGTTATCATCGCAATATAAAACCCTTTGTATCCTTGTAAAACCAACAAAGTTGAACCTTTTTTTTTGGGAACAAGACAGATACGCGGTAAAAAAAAAATTACTACAGCAACTCCTCAAAGGGACAATGCTGAACGGGAAGCACAAGATAAAAGGTAGAAAGGCGACAAAAACTTTCATCGCAGGATAGCAAGAAAGTTTTCAGTTTCAATAAGAAATTGCAAAAGAATGTGAAGACAGCAGATTTGTTGCAGGCTTTCGCATTCGCTCTTCTAGAGGGAAACAGGACGCGTGAATGTCAGTCCATGGCCATAGACAAAAGGCATTCAACCAGTACGTCCGTCTAGTCATGCAATGATTGTCAAAGTTTTGCCCAAAAACTCTCTCAATTCGTCAGCTTTAGAGAGCAGGCGATAGCGATCCCCATAAGTGAAATGTCACAGCAAACTTCGAAGACATTAATTTGAGAGTCTCGGGTCTGATTTCGAAAAGTATTTCATGGTTGAACTTAGATCACATGCGGGACGTACCCAAGGGAGCCTTGGTAAAAGGTACTCGTACATTTTTGTTTGTCTCCCCGTTATTATAATTGGAGATCGAGTTTTTCAATTTACGAGGAATATATTAGGTTAAAGTATGGAAACAAATTTACGTTCCATCCGATCCGAGTATTGTCTTGGGCGACATACGGTTCACACATTGCTGGCATCATTCCGATAACTACGTTGTCGATGTCTTTCGATAAATCCCTGGTGATTTGGAATTTTGAGTTTTTTTTTTGTTGTGCCTCTGTTTTTTTTTGTTATGTATAACTTGTATCTTTTTGTTGTCGGCGCGTTTAGTATAGCATGGTGTTTCGAGCCGATAAAATAATGGCGTAAAGTGTATAGCCTGGCAGGCGAGAAGACAAACTTCCTGTTGATATGTGCGCTACGGGAGGATGGGTTGGTGGTGGTGTGTGTTTCGAATGTGCTCTTATTGCGGAATTGAATTCATTGGCTTGTGCCAGACAAAATCCCTTAATCCCTGATGTAATTTTTTCTCCGACACCCTTCCTCCTGGTCGTCACTCACTCTTTCCGACGCTGTATTGCAGATAATATTTCATTAGTTGAATGGCGGGTATGTTTCGTTTTGGATTTGTTTCAAAAGCGTTTTTCTCTTTTTTTCGGAATATTTATGGCGCAGTGTTTTTTTTGTCGGGCTTACTCCTTGTAATGCATATGGGAAAAAGGACTCTAATGTGATTCATTTGGATAACCTTTATAAATTATATTGATCTTATGGCTTTTTAGTGGAATCCTAAAAAACTTTTTTTTTTCGAATCGATGTTGGATTATTTTAATGGGTTGTGTTAGGGTGGTCAATGGTCATGGACCATGGTCAGGTCATGGATGCGATTAGGGTAACTTTTTTATTCGTATACATAGATATCTGATATAGAGAATTGCTTGTGGAAGCCTTAAATATAGGGTCACTGCATAGGCGTCGTTTTTCGCAGTTACATATGTGTCAAATTGAATTCTTTCTTTTCCGTTATTCGAAGATTGTATAAGTGTTGCTCATGAATCTGCTATTTTTGACTAAAATAGGTGAAAAGGGTGCCCCACTGGGATTGGAATTCTTATTTTTAAGAGAAATAAAACACAAAAATAATGTTTGCTATATAGGTATTTAATTTAAGGCTTTACTGGAAATATAATTTTATATCATTTAGGACAATCTGGAAGTCTATTTCTATGTCACTTAATCAAAAAGATCAAGCGCTGTATATTGGAAATATCCTTGGACTTTCAAGTGGTCAACGTGTCTGTAGTTTATCGGGGTAGCGTACTATTACATCAAATTTACCTAACCCCACAGATATCGTTGGAGTGAGAAACACGATCGTGAAGGCCACAGTTTTCGAAGAACAAACTTGTATGGAAAATCATGTCGATTGTAAATTGGTTGTTGGCTAACTGCCTTCAGCTGCATGTACAATTGTACAATCTACTTTTGTGAGTACCATGTTAGACGAGATCCTTTTCTACTGCCCTCTTATCTCTATAGATTGCTTAAGCAGTGCAGCTCATAGCTTGGATAAAATAAAACATGTGTGGCAAATGTTTTAAAATTTGTCTATTCGCACTGCTTGCTGCAGTCACAGTAGAATTTGCTGTCAATCTCTTCCATCAACGCAAACGCGACCTAGAAATGTTGCATTGAAAACGATCAAGGTTATCCTTAAGAAGAATACCTAAGAATACTATTGCTCGCCTTCTTTGTTCCTGGCCCATCTCTCTAACGTATAGAAGGAAGCTTCACTTGATAGCCTTCTATTACAACGACTTGGGTGATCTAACAAAAACACAGATCAGAAGCATCTAACTTTTTATAAAGAGCTCAATATAGTTGAACTAGTAGGGATAGGGTGATCTCACATATGCTCCGTTTTTCGAGGTAGGTATCACAAAGATATATACCTTGGCTAAGAGTGTGATGGTATTTAATTTGCCGTCCCTTAAAACATGATTCACAGCTTGCTGTATTCCGACAATGATGCCAATGTCGCATTTACGTATGCAAGTAGTTGCACAAATTTAAGAAGTCACACTCACACAAAACACCATCACCATATCTACATTCTGTTTGATAGGTACCTGCTATTTTTGTTTTAAAATTCTTCTCTCGGGAAATTCAGAACTGTAACTAACACTTGTCCTGATGCAGCCTACAACGTTTTGGAAAAAAATGCCCTCGTAGTTGTCTGTCTTGTAGGGCCATTAGTTATAAGTCGCATTTCGAGCAATAATAGAATAGCCGCATAGGTCAGCCAGTAGTCTTCTGTGCGCTAGCTAGAGGCTATAAATTTGACGTAGGTGAAAGATCTACTTTGTCTAACAACTCGTCTCTGTATACTGCCAAGTAGATTAAGTGAACGCCTTGGGGCCAAGCTCCATGGCACCAATATTCAAGTCCTAGTCTAACCTGTGCTTTATCGAGAATGAGGAGCTGCTTTGAGTTGAAGCAGCTTTTTCTTAATAGTTAACTTAACTTTGGGGAAGGTTTTTGAACAATAAAGGTATTCTGTGAGATTGTTTCTAATTCTGTGCAATCAGAAAAGTTTGTCATGGATATACCAATCTTATACCTCGCTCTAAATAGCTCGCCTCCATCGGGCAAATGATGTTGAGGTTCAATTAGCAATCCAGAAAATGGGTATAATATCCAACACGTCGTTTCATGTCTTAGACAGCACCCGGTATAAAGACTATGACTTCGAGACTTGATACTGGCTATATATCGGCAGAAGTTTTTGTATTGCGTTGCAATTGTTGCCACAGTATTTCTTGCGAGCTCTAGCGTCTATAACATACCTACCTACCTATGATATCCGTATTAGCATTTCTTTCTGGAAACTAGATATTTGACGAACGCGGACTACTGGCCTAATTCTTCGCAACTCATTCTGTCATTCAACAGAGAATTATGTATAAAGTTTGTATATTTTCCTCTCATTTAATACCAGGGCCAAGTTTATTAAGTCAGTCAAGCAATCAGGAAGAGGCCGGTGCTCGGGAGGTAAAATAAGGGCAATTTATAAGCTCATACTTTTACAACACTGAAGACGGGCATATTCTTATAGTTCACCTAAACACTATATAGCCTCTGTATCGTATATTTTTAGAGTATCTTGCGATTTGACCTCAGCTGTGTAACGTTGCCACATTGTAATGTTAACATAAATGGTTGAAAGGTCTAGTCTAGTTATTTAATATAATTCGAAGATTTTTCGAGGCTATACTTCCAAATTTGTGAACAAATCTATTCTATTCTCCAGATAGTACTGGATGTACGTTGGTACCACTATGTGAGCCAGTCTGTCATACTTAACTTCAAAATATTGGTGGCCAATAACATCTCTCATTGCATCCGCTACTAATCCCTTGATTCTACAAAGTTCTCATTACCTTTAATAATTTTGTATTCGTGTTCGGTTCCTTTTTCCTTCCCCCTAACCACGTTTTGATAAATTTCGTGGATCCATGTCATGTTTTAAGAATTCTTATAATTTGACTCCTCCGACAACTTCTTACCCAAAAATACGTACAATCTGCAGGCAATTTTAAATTTCACAGCTCATTACGCACGAAGTTGTACCTAGCATACCTATATTCCTATCTATTTCAAGTTTACAAATTATCCCCGTTCGGCCGTTAATGTTCGTTTCATATATCACCCGTCGTCGTAGAGCAATTTCCTTCCTCAAATGAACCAACACTTTGTAATAGCAATATTAGTAGATATTGTGTGTAGTGTTCACCTTGTGCGTCGTCGTCGTCTAGTGCGTATAATAACTCCCCCCCCCCCCCCTTCCAACTTGCCGAGTATGCACATCCAACCGAAGCAAACGTCTCTATTTGCCGTGTTCTATGTGACGGCAGGAAAGGACTATTAAACCTCCTCTCTCGCTCGAAATGACAAATTCCTTCATAATTCTTCCTTGAAATGAGCAATTTGCCGACGAAAAATGATTCCCATTTGACGTTTCGTACTTTTTAATGTCAATTTATGCTCCCGGTGGCAGATTTTTTAATGGACTCGCATTTTTTTTACCCAATTGCATACCTTGCCGGGAGTTGCTGCTGGTTGGTGGCTTCCAGCTAAATAATAAACCGCTGCAATTATAATGGAAATGCGGGAATAAATTTGATTAATATTTGCCCACGAATGAGTTGCCATAAATTTAACAAAGATGCTCCACAGATCACTCATATTCTCGTGGGGTGGACGCTTTAATTGTGGTGGCACATTTTCGTGCCAGAAATAAAATAATTTCACTGGCGACCCCAATCTGGCCCTGAAAAAGTCATCAAGTCTATGACCTGATATCGCATTTAAACGAAAATTGTTCTTATCCTTATGCGATAATAAAAATATCCTGAAGTTAATTTATCCTGACATTTGTCTCTTCCCCATAGGGGTGAGGTTGAGATGGCCACCACTGCTTCACAGCTATAGAAAGACGCCAGTCTCATTGCATTGGCCTGGCCCGTCAACAGTAATTACCATTACCATTACATAAACACGAAATAATTTTTCACAAACTCATTTCCCCCCGACAGGATTTCGCTTCCTTAAGCGTTCCATTCGTCCGTCCGGTGCGATGGCGGTGCGGTATCAGGAAAAGGGTTACTACCACTCCATCCGAGAAACTTCAGGATTTATTAGAATCAAGATTATCGCATGGTGCGAATGGAAGACACACGAAACCCCTTCCCTATCGTCATCCGGGCGGTCTTTCGGCACATACCACGCCGCGGAACCATGTTAATAAGTAACTGGCTAAAGACTGGTTGGAAAAGGGCGGTGCGGTGGTATAAGTGAAAAAGTTGCACAGCCGGCCAGGGGGAAAAGGGTTAAACGTATATAAGCCAATTAACATTTTGAAAGTTTTTTCCAAGCACCCCCACTGCGCTGCTCGGCCAAATGCACTCGAATGTCCTAGTAATTGAATTTGTCGGCCCGCTCTGCTGGGAAGGGCTATAGTTGGAAAAAGTGTTAAAGGGGCGCTCGGGACCAGGATGATGTCCATCACGCAAAGGAAGTCGCCGGCAAATGTAGTGCTGGTAGTCCGATTAAGTTTTGACAAATTAGATAGATTAGCATCACGCGAATTTATTAATTTCACTTTTCTTGGTTTTTATTTGTCAAGGGACTTAGTTATTGCCGATTTCAGGCAGACGAAAGGATTAACGATGAGTTGAGGCAAGTCCGTGCGGAGAATGGAATCAGTTTCGGTGTATTTTCGTAATATGTGGACGCATTGCCAATATGTGAGTGATGTGAGTCCACCTTTAATGATGTTTGGTCTCTAGATGATAAATGTTTTGGCTTAATGGTGTCTGAAAGACTTTGTATTGTCAAAAAGTCGCTTTCAAGTCAGTGTAAAACATGCAACATACTTACAGTGGTCAGTACCGAATACCAATCGGAGTTGAAGGCTTTACATTTATTGATAACCTTTAGGAGACCACAGCAGCTCAGTGTAAAAACATTTGTGGATAATCACTAGAAATATGGAAAATACTATCCCATTGAAAACTCACCCAATTGCTGTCTATACAGATACCTAGAGACACAAGAGCGGACTCCACTCAAAACTCGAATTGCAGCAGTAGCTTGAATCCCAATGCCGCTGAGGACAAAAAAATGCAAAATCGTGGTGGTGCTCGCATCCGTGCAGATAGTTCCGAAGGAACACTACGTTTTCAAAAAGCCAGTTGAATGAATAGAGGAGTAACGTCTGCACTTATTAGAACCGATATATCTTCGATGACATAGCGACCGTTTTCGGTGGCTCTTGATTATGTAATGTTCTCGACAACTAGATCCCAACTTAAGTGGCAGGAGTAACATGACGACAAGATCACTTTCTATCTACACAGTTGGAAGTTTGTGCTGTTGAAACGATGCGTGATTTTTGACATGTGTAATAGTAGCTCTACAATGATCTTTTCAATATAGGAGGGGACAATACGTCAGTCTACTAGACTTTGGCTAATCAGTTTCGTCGGTTAGATCTTTTAGGGTACCTATATCCGTTTTTGGCATTTCGCTAGAAGCTTAAGCTCCACTGCAACTTGGTTAAGCCCTCATGTCACTTGTTGTTTTGCGGTATTGTCGTTCAAATATAGTCAACTATGGATTGGTTAGTACGCACTAATTGCGTCCGACGCAACATTTAAGGTACTTCCATTGCAGCTTTTCTGCTCTCGTTCGTCTGTCGCTTACTTTTTGCTTTATGTTTCTTTTCTAGTCGACACTATTTTGGCTCTACAATAAGTCGCACTGTGCAGGGAACTAAATTCCCACTAAATACCCACTCAGGGACTAAGTTCCCACCTAATTATTTAAGAGAAGTTTATCGTTAAACCTGCACTGTGGAAACCAAATTTGTGTTAATCCTGAGTTTATCATTGGATCGACATCGAAATCGGGTATCAGAGTTTTCGGAATTTATTTCCCTCCTTACATGGAAACTAAGTCCACTTCACGAAAGTGATTTTACTTCCCATGTAAGGAGGGAAATAAATTCCGAAAACTCTGATACCCGATTTCGATGTCGATCCAATGATAAACTCAGGATTAACACAAATTTGGTTTCCACAGTGCAGGTTTAACGATAAACTTCTCTTAAATAATGCCTAAAGTTAAGCCGCCGACTTCCGTGGCTTAAGTATCAATCCAGAGAATACATAATTGCCAAGTGCAATAAGATAATATTTATCCCAAAATACTCTGAAAAAAACCTGTATAAGCAACAATATAATTATGTTTGGCAATGCTGTTCAAGAGAAATGTCATATTATCTCTTCGTTATTGGTGGAAATACTCTCTAACACTGAGCATGCAACAACATCGGCAATCGGCATGCTTCGCTTCCACGCACACTCGTAGTTTTAGTTGGCACACACATTCGCATACAGTCACTAGGTTTGTATATTCATGATAAATGGTTCACAATGACACTCATTTGGTGGTTTTACGAAACCAAGCTTAACTATGGACTGTGAAAACGAAAAATACTTAAGCGAAGTTTATGTTCAAGCTTCAATCTTACACTTAGCTAAGCCCAGGATTAAGCTTCCACTGTGAAATTGGGCATGAGTGGTTTAATTTCCCTTTCAATACACCCAATTTCGCACATACTTCAAATCTGACAGTAAACCTAAGGAGGGGGGTTGAACCCCCAAACCTATTAAACTGTTGAATGTGTACTATAAGTTCCGATAAGAAAATGGACTTAGTTCCCACCTTACATGAAGTAACTTGTCTCGCAATCGTTCTTAAGCAAGTTATGGGAATACGATTTTCTTGTATGCCGTGTCTTCTAGAATCGGCAAAAAATCATTAACATAGCATTAATCGATGTACAGTTCACGCGTTTGCCAAAGTATTTTAAAGGGGTTTCTGATTTAAACCCTAGGGAATGCATATTGCATACATCTAGTTGGCTATTTTTCCTTCTGATCTGATGAACGAAATAAAAACGTTTGAAAGAAAAACCCAATAAATATCCTTTTGACATTTTTTATAGGAGTTTACTTAATCCCAAAGAAATTGGAAAAACACCTGCCCATTGTATTTCTCAGAGAAAAAATATTAACTTGACTCCATAATGTTGTATTCCCTTAGACAGAAAACAAAGCCATTTTCGGATCCGGCACCCGCTTATACCGCTGCAGGTTTTTTTTTTTTTTTTTTATTAGAAATTCTTTTTGGGCGAGACTTGGTCTTATGCATTTTTAAAATTTTTCATTCCCTTGAGGGTCGCAAAAGGACGTGTTACCTGGCGACAGCGACTCATTTCATCACTACTCCCCAGACAATTTGCGGATTTTCCAATTTCTTCATTTTTATCCTCTTATATGTACCTACGTAAAACTTGTTCGCTGTGTCCTTAGTCAGTAGAATTGCTGGTACACTTCTTGGTTAATATTTGATGAAGAACTGCTTTTATGTTCGCAACAACAGGAGCGGGGAACAGCCCTCGAATTACGCAACGCAATTTTGTGTGTGTTTCTGCCCGGTTTGGTATTAAACGAGTTCTGTGGCCAGCAAATAGACATCCCTTGTTAATTCAGCCAACCCGAACCGGGAGCCTTGTGGGACTTTTACTTGTACTTTACGCTTACGAGTAACAACGAACCCATTTCATATCGCACTTTGGTTTTTTTTTTTTTTTTTGTTCAACCCCTAAATGTAGGTATGCTAGACACTGACTTGAACTTGACTATATAACATCTTTTGGAATGACGGAAGGTGCGAACGAATATATATACGAAACTAGAGATTTTTAATAGAAGTCATCATGAATCATTTAGTGAGTGAGCAGTAGATGGGTGTATTGTCTCCATGGTTCGGTGGAGTGCAGCGCGCAGGATGGGTCATTATTTTGTTGAAGATTTATAGCGGTTGCTTAGTTCGCACCAGTAAAAGTTTTCCGTGGGGGTGGTAGATGGTGTTACTGCTTGCATTCGGAACGCAACTCTGTCTCACTCTCTGGGGATGAATGAATTTTTCATTGTGAAAGCAAAGGACTAACGGGGAATCGCAAGTTTGAGCGAAAGACACACAAAGGAGGGAGCTAAATAATGCATTGCGTATATTAAATGCAATTTTTGGATAAAGATGTATCCCTTGAGACGACGGAGGAAGGCAAAAAGATGTTTAGAGTATTTATGACACGTCAGGAATTCAATAGAGTTTGGGTGAATGTTTGCGGCGTGCTTGGCCCCAGGGGTGTAACTTAAATCGTTTGCTTTGTTTTCAGTGGATAACCCAATAAAATAGTAAAGAACAAAGGAGGATCATTTTCTGAGATGGGATATATAGATATTTATTGGTAAATTTGTCAGAGCTTCGCAGTAGGTAGGTTTCAATTGGATAAATTGAAAGGAAGATTTATCTAGGTCTATGATATTGTGAGTTGAATACCAACTTTTATAGAGTAGAAAATTGGCACTGAGTTTAGTGTTATGGAAGTTCTACTTAAGTGTTGCTCCTGATTTAATCAGCTACTATAGAGTTTAACATATTTGCATCAATAATAACCTAGAAAGAAGTTGCCTTAAATTGGCTAAAGTAATTGGCGCAACAGGTCCGTATATTCACCCTAGTTTTTATTTGTTGGAACCTAAAATTTCAGCCTTAGACCTCTTGAATGGTAGTCCATCACACTAACCACTGAGTCATTGCGACCAGTCGAACTGGAACTATACAAGCAACGCCAGCTCAAAAAATCTCAGTCAAAGCTAAATTTGTACGTGTAGTGAAAGTGATATAAAATTTTAGGATCCCATATCACAAAGACTGTACACGATGAAACTAACATTTAGGCTTTTGCGTTTTGGAAGATGTTATATTAATCGCTGACCGAAATATGTATGTTTTTGTTCTTATAAGAATGAGAACGTTCGCATAAAAAAAAAAATACTGAACAAGTAATGAAATCAGAGTTTTTAAGGACTATTCACATGAGAGCGAACAATACCTACGACCTAATAAATATTCGCAAGTATTGACAGTAAATTCACATGTACACTTTTCTTAATCGCAGCAGTTCGAAGCTCTTTACGTTGGTGATGTTTTGGTTGCGCCGAATCATCAACCGAGTATGGGTGAAAGAAAACATGCCGGATGACTGGACTATCAGTTCCATTATGTGATGCCCCATCTACAAAAAAGGCGGTCCTATATATCTTGAGGCATCCCCGCTTAATGTCGCATACAAGATCATATCCAACGTACTATGTGAACGTTTTAAACCGTTCTACAACACACTAATTGGCATGTACCAGTGTGGCCTCCGGCCCGGCAGATCGACTATAGATCAAATTTTCACACTGAGGTAAATCCTGGAAAAGTCCAACGAATTTCAAGTCGAAACTCACCATCTATTCATCGACTTCAATGCCCCATATGATAGCATACATCATCAGGAATCCTGGGAATCCTGGCAAAACTGATTCAGCTGTGTCGAGTGACGCTGGAAAACATGCGTTGCAACGTACACTTTGGAAGTAGTTGCTCTATTATTTCAAACATGCACCGGTTTTCGGCAAGGAGACGCGCTAGCATGCGACTTCTTCAGTCTTGTATATTGCACAGAGAAGGTGTCAACACGGAAGGCACTATCTTCAAGAGGTCCGTTCAGCTGCTGGGGGTATGCGGACGATATTGATATCATCGGTCGGTCCCCGCATTTCACGGCAATCAAAGAACAGGCGGAATCCGTTGGCCTTCAAATAAAGAAGCACTTGGTTACTACTCCACCACCACGCTACTGCCACACCACTTTGCTGAGCGCCTCGCCTAAGGATTTGTTTTTTGATGAGTTTTGCGCATCGTGAGTGACTTTGACTTTTGATGAGTAATTTTGATATTTTGAAACTGACTTTTTTTTACACATTCTTCTTTTTTTTGTCGGTTGATTCGGAATTGGTCAAAACCCAATTTTTTGGGGTAACCTTTCCATCTGACGGTAGATCTGCTAAACCGTAAATAGTCATTTTAGAAATATCAATCGGAAAAGGAGGTTTAGTTGGTTTACACTTTCAAGATTGCAATAAGTCACCAGTCCCAGCTTAAATTTTTATCTCTATCATAAAGTTATACATCCGCTTAGATAGCATTTAAATTTGGCCATAACCATTTGTAAAGCTTGAATGACTGTCCATTTATATCTACGCCGCATAATACGTTCTAATGGTCAAGCATTAGGACCTAAGATCGATCACTATCAACCTTAATTCTAAATCTCTATACGTGCTTTGTTTAGGACATTTGATAAATAAAATATTTAGCACTTCGCAATTCACTATAGTCCAAGCGCAATATGTAACTGCCTTAAATTTTTAACGATATACCTAGACCTGTTTTGTTTTTCTATTTTAACTTTACAAACCCATTTCATCAGTCTATATGCTCCTTGTCTCATTGGTTAGCGGGCGGCCCTAAGACCAAAAACGAAAATTCTTACCACATCATTTCAATCGGAATGATTTCGCATAAACCTACGTAAAATAGCCAGAGAAGGGAAATTTAACTTTGCAACAACTACCCCCGGCCGGATAATAAAATAAACTACATCCGAGCGGTCTGTGTGGCACACATGGGCAATTTGAAAATCCTGACTCAGCGATTGTGGATATATCAATCCGGGAGAGTGACTATGCACACGCTATCTTCCACAGCCCCATGTGAATGTGATGTAGGTACATTTGTGTTTGTGTGCGAGTGAGTGTGTTACCCGAAAACACTTATGCTAATAGATATTCTTTCGCAGGAGTAGTCCCGAGTCCGATACCACATTTCATCCCCAGCGTTGGGGGTAGCCCAGAATTTCCATGCAAACGTTATATTACTGCTCGCCTTTGAAAACACATTCAGGTAGCCAAGTTGTTGGCGGTACAGATGGCCCATACCGCCAACCTTATAGAATGCCTAATGTACATGTTTTGGTGAATGCTTTCATTTTTCTCGTGTGGAATTTTATTCTTTCTTTGGTTGTTGGGTCGCGCGCTGGGTAACCACCACCTTCTGTGTCTAGATCGGGGTGATGGGTGGCCAGAGGGGTATGGTATGGGTCATACCACCCGGATGTATTTATGTGGATTTGGGGATTCCTTTTTATTCCAATGGATCTGCAGAGAAATGTATGAAACCGTATATGACCATTCCATTGCAGGGGGAATATTTTATGAAACGAAATATTTATGGTCAGATGCTGGACAGGTGAGGGTATCTTAATGTTAGGCTTTTTCTATATATATATATACTCTAGTACTGTTCGGAGCTATGCGACGGAATGGAATAATTTTTTTTTTTTTTTTTCAAATTCCTGGCTTGAGTGGTGAAGTTATTTGCTTATACGTATATTTGAGGCTTTGCTATTATGGTGTGAGGTGAAGGGAGCTCATTGAAATGTTTGAAGTGGTAGATCAAAATGAACAAAATTAATCAGGTCAAGGGTTGTAAGTAGGTACGTGTGTTGGTTGTGAGGGCACCTTGCTTTGGGTCGAAAGTGGACCTTATAGAACAATCTGCAAAAATTAAAGTGCAGAACTAACTACCATTTGCAATCATATCGGAGCGCTACTGAGGGGAGGGGTATGTAACAGATTTGCTTGTCTAATTCCAATTAATCAAGATTTGATAGACATTATGGTGTTATGTTACGAATTTGCCCCATAGAAAAATTGAAACAGCTGTTACATGCCTACTGGATAGTATAGAAGGATAAAAGGCTTTTGACAGAACCAAAGACAGCAGCTCGAAGGGTTAAGGACTTTTAGCACTACTATCTGAAGTGGGTACTAGAGATAAACAGCAATAAGACGGATCTTATTTGCTTTCGGACGCCCTTCATCACAGCTGAAAGAGGACGACGTACTTTGGCCAACCGCAGTAGCAAACAACGAGATTACGCTTCCAGACAGTACCGAGGTTTTGACGAAGTCAACTACCTAGACCTACCAAGTACAAAGACATCAATTTACTAATCTAATCTAATGTGATACATACTAATCTTTTGTCACAGAGCCCCAGCGGAGGAAAATTATGCGGCTTTGTCAAATGTGTTCTATGACTCCATAGATAAGAGGGTCACCAATGCCCCGTAATATCTTAAACGATCGTTGGAAGGGAATGGAAAGATGGACTTCCAAAACTAGTAATTCGTTGTTGAAATTAAGATTTTGAGAACAGCATCCATAATATCTGCCAATAATCGAAAAACGTATCGCTAACATATCGACAACGTTATCGCCGAAACAATTATTATCATACATATCTGATTTGTCCCATCCCAATGTCATAGTAAATAACTATATTTTAAATCCAGAGATAGAGAAAAGATCAGCCAAAATACGCACTTAAGTGTAATTGCCCAAGCTGTTGACACTCTAGCCATAGGCCGAACAATTTCGGAACATTCTCCCTGCTGAGAGCTATCTTCAGACTGTGTATGAAGAAAACAAAAAAAACGACTAACTTTCCGCAGCAAAAAAAAAAAAAAAAAAACAGACAAACAACTAAATAAGGACCCCACCGACGACGACCCAATGGACTAAGTATCTCTTTTCCATATATCCGCAAGAGAATCTGTCGACCATAAATTTGAATTAAACTCTCCTACGTCACCCTTGGACTTTCAACTCTGGGCAATATACCTACTCAACTCATACCCATCACACAAAGTGGAAGACGACGGCAACGACATAATCATAAATTTAAATATGGAGCTTAGCATTTTTTCGTAGTTTCGTCCTTTTGGACCAACCGGCTTATTTTTTTCAAACATTTTTTTTTCTGAGTCTGTATTTTCATATATTTTTTTTTCATCCTCATGGTGACATCCCATGTGTCTCAGTCGCAGCTCAGGGCATAGCCATCATCATAACTCAATCTATAACCCATGTTGGATTATAACAAAAACTATATGCAAAGTTTCTCAACACTGTATGTATGCATGTGTGTTGTATGAAAAGTGAAAACAACAATATTATGACCACTCAGAAACTTTTGCAATTTGCATGTATATATGTAGACCTACTCCTAGACAAAACCAGGACATCACAATAGTTTGCCCGTCATATACTCGTATATAGTTAGCCGCATCAATTTTCCCCATTGGACTGTTAAAATTGTATTGCGTGACGGCAAACGTCTAGAAGATGACCTAATCCTTTCACAGCCCTTTTCTTCATCCTCTCAGTGTATCCCCTAAATCAACGGTCCACTTGCAATGTGACACGAGGTGGGTATAGCGTGATGGCAGACTTTATATCCAAGGGGGACAGCATATGTAAACGGATTTCAATAAATGTTTGCACAACATTGTCAAATCCGGAACTAAAGGACACATACTCATCGCATCGTATATACGCATTGATTTTTAACCCTTTGGGTTCAATCCTTTGATACTTTTATGCAGGATGAGATTTTGTTTGATTTTTATTTCTTGCTTGGTCAGGAGTTCTGATGCTTAAGGAGACACTTATGGCAGGGTATTCATTGGGGAGACATTGAAATATCGAAAGCGTTCTTGAATGTATGCTTTTCACTTTCACTATATGGATGGGGACGCACTTGAAATCTTCGTAGGTATACGGTTTTTACATTTTTAATATGTCTTGTGGGGCAGGGTTGTAGTGTTTTGTGCCGAAGTGATAAATTTGAGAAGATGCATTATAAATTTATTTATTTTTTTTTTTTATTTATTTAAGTAGGTTTGGAAACTTAGGAGGCATCTATTTGAATGGTAAATCTATCCCCTTGTGATAACCATTTTGGAATCGGATTGTGTGAATCCTTTTGCATAACAAAAATGTGAGCGTGATGTCTGTTGGTACACGAATGTAGAGTTTAAGGCCTTTTAGAGGTTTAATTGAGCTTAGGGGTTGCCCAGAGTTATTGCAAAAATCAGAAATGAAAAATATAATGTTCTTATAGTCTAAGCCGGGGGAATAAGTCCAAGAACTACAATTTGTTAATGGTCCGATAAACCATCATGGTAAATTATATGTGAATCGAGTGAAGCGAGTTCGGAGAAAAATCTGCTGTCAGGCGTTGATTCCTTGAACCTGGACGACGATAGTTTAAACTTGGGTCCGCAGCAATACGAAGGAAGAATAGCGAGAAGTTACGGGGGAATGGCACAACGGCTGAATGTTACTTAGGAGACCTTGTGGACCTTATCTAATGAGAGCACGCCTAAAATTTTCCGCCAATAACCATATTGTATTGTCTCAAGACAAAAAAATTAACCAGCGACCAAATTTTTTACACCCATAAAGTCTTGGAAAAAATCTATGAATAGGAATTGATATACAATAATCACGTATAGTCCACTTTAAAGTTGCCTATAGTTACTTGACATGAAGTATATCTCTTCCATAATTACGTTGAGGCTGGTTACGGACTAGCAATATTGGTTATACCTTTATCGAACAGAACTATAACCGCATTCTTCGAAAGTAATCTAACCCTGCAAATGCTCTGTATTGAGTTACGAAAGATAAGTCGGCTCAACTTCATCATTCTGCATAGTCATAGGTTGACCTATGATAAACTTATGCATTTGAAAGTATATACCCGTCTTAATAGTTTCAAGGTGCCTAGCATTAATACCTACTCTTGTATGTAATGCGAACAGTGTAACTTGTGCTTTTATTTTTATTTGAGCTTTTATTGAGGTTTCTTAAAAAAATGTATAGTAAGTCGGATATTTAAAGTGGCCTTAGGACTTATAACAAAGATTTGCGATCTATATCTCATGACGTTTTGTAACTTCTCAAACTTTAAAGCCTTGCTTGATACCTATATAAGCATAAGTATAAAACGACCCATTCGCCGTGCTCATTGTAATTTTCTAATTAAAATATCAGCCGAGGTATCTGCCGATTGAGGCACGTACCCAATCTCACTTAATCAATTGCATGAATATTTAACAGACAGCATTTTCGATTATCATATGACTCGGCAAGAGAAATAGCAAAGAAAATAAGCAGAAGGAATACAACATCTCTCACTACCAACACCGAACCATCGGATATGCATGATCACCAGGATTAAATTTAATTAGCTTTCAATGTATCACGTGCGCCTGGGATATGGAGACCGCCCAACGTTTGTTCACCTTCGCCTACCAATTGACTGCGAATACAAAGAATTTCCACATCACCTGTAATAGCACCGAAAGTTGCTCGCCATTGCCCGACAGCGGGGATGAGCAGAGCACCACAGGAGGAGTTTCGGATCGGACGGACACGTTTCCAGCATAACAAAAGGAAAAGTAATGGAAATTGAAATAAAATTCCCTCGTAATGGTCGGATGGTCGGATGGCCGATGGAGCTATAGCTCCTTGAATACCTGCAAAGATATCATTTCCACGGACATGATATGGCACGACGGTGGGTCCTGATGCTGAGACAACCAACACATACCAGCACCAGCACATCGTACGAGCATAAATTCTCAAATGATATAGCATTATCCTGATGATATCCACCTTCACCTCGAATCGTTTAAGATATCGTTTATAATTCCACTGTCTTCCGGGATGGGACATGGGATGTTACTCACATCTCATCACAATGTCCATGCGAGAGTGGGTGTAAGTGTGTGTGTGTGTTTGGGAGGGTATTGTTTCATCCCCTGCAATTTGCAATGTGGTACTGGTACTACTCGTACTCTGCTGAGATGGATACCCGAGTGTAATTTCGATTCCATTTTGCTGCTGTTAGTAGTCATGTCCTTGGGGGTAGTAGTACCAGTAGTAAAACATTACAGGAGCAAATCCTCCAGGTATGTAATTCATTCCGATTCCGATGTGCAAGAGATGAGCAAATTGTTCTTGTGCGGTCTTTTCTTTTCGATGGGCATGGGAATTTGGGAGCCAAGACCCAAGACACGGCATAACGTCCAATCTGCTGGGGGGAATGAACAAATAAAAAGTGATATACGCACGACGACAAATGAATATTAAAGCGACGAGACTCTCGCATCGTATATCTGATGCCGCCTTCGTGGATGGGCGTATGTATGATTTTGATTTTTCATTGCAATGAAATATTTATTTGAGAGGTAGACCGGTACTGAACCTATCATTACGGCAAATGATTGCGGACAAATTGTTCGATTATTGTGTGGTGCAAATATGTGTGGATATGAATTCGAACAAATTGTCAATTTGGCACAAGCCATTGAGGTTGTCCCAGACACAGGATGATAGGATGCTTTGTTCGATATTAAATGGTATTTTATTAGATTGCTGTTTATATAGGTGGCAGGGGCAATATTGTGGATAACATTACAACATTATGGTATAATGTTAATGGGATGATCGAGTCTTTGTGACAAATTGTCCATTAATTTCGGAGGCGAAATTTTGTAAATGGTCATTCTTATTCCTGAAATTTGTCATTAATAATGGACGAGGTCCAGCGAATCGAAATATGTATGTGGAAAAAATATTATGAGATGAAAGGGATTGCTAGACTATCTATTTTTTGGCGATTTCAGCATCAACGCCGCAAGATTGTAACCCGCACCACAGGCACTCGACTATCGACCTTCCGTATATCTCGGAACACATTTAATGCAAATTTTAATTAAATTAGATTTTTTGGTTCTGCATAATGCGCAGTAGCGCAGTGGTTGGTGTGCTGGACTACTTTGCGAGGGATCCCAGGTTAAGTTTTTTCTACAGCGCCATCTCTAACGAACGTCTGACAAACATCAGAGAGTATAACAGTCCTGAAAAAGTTTCTCAATTCAGCCGTTCGGACTTGGCATAGGTACAATTGTAGATCTCTTTCGTTCGTCCCAAAAATAGAAACTTACGCAAACGAATGATTGCGAGAAGCTAGGCCTAGGGTGTCTACCTGCCTGTTGCGCCACCTATAGAAAGGAAATTGTCGATTTTTAAGTATGGTTTAAAGTAAGCTATATTACATTTATGGCCCATACGGCAGTACCAACTAAAACCCACATGGAGCTAACTCCCACGTACTAACTCACACAAAATTTGGGATTTAGTACATTTGGGATTTAGTACACCAACTCCCACGATTTCAGCAACTAAGACCCAACTCTAGAATGAACTAAGTCCCAAAATAAGAATACAAGTTTCTTGAAATCCATGCTAACCTCGCACGTCGCACTTTCTCCAAATTTAACAGTGACCCCAAGCAGGGAGGATTGCATGCCCATATATGTACATATCTCACTGTACTTCATTGGACTCATAATGAACTACTTTTAGCACTTGCGCCGCAATACATTTTTGCCAAGTTTTCCTCTCCGACTCCGGTCTTCATTGATGTTAAACGAAAAGTAGCGTAAAAACCTTTTGAGAAGCTCTTTAAAAGAAAACTCTGTACGTATTTTATTGGCGGGAAGTGTTTTTGAAAAGGGCTCTTCGATACCAAACAAATACACATACATTTTAGCAAAATGAAAATGTTTCCAAAACGTTCCCAAAACATTTTTTTGTAGACGAATCCATTTGACTTTGTAAAAATTTTCTTTGCCAGTACTTTCTTTTCTTTTACAAACAATCTGAAAAAATTAAATTCCCGTTCGGAACTTCGGAACAATAATGAAAAACATTCAAATGCCTCAAAAAATTGGGAAAACTTTTCTAAAAGGTTTCAGAAACATTTCGAAAATAATTGAAATGATTTAAAAAAAAATTAAAACTACTTTCCGAATCTTTTTTCTAAATGGTTATTTCTATGCTCTCATGTTTCTGACGCTTAACCCTTAAACCTTACCCATCCCTGGAGAAACACTATTGCTACTCTGGGGTCCAGAAAACCCCAATATAGTTTTGTAATTATTTCAAAAACCAAAAGATTTTTTATTAAGATCACACATGTTGTTGAATATTAAAAATATGTACCTTAAAATTTAGAATCGAGGCATTCTTGACACACAGACCGGCTATGTTTGCGCAAAGGCAGTTTTGGGGCGTGATGAGGTCAAGTGCAAGTTTTTTGAGAAAATGGCGCCTTTTTTTGGCACTCGTTTGATGCCTTTATTTCTCTAATATTCGTGCCATTAGCAGAAGAAGGGCGCAGACTGGCAAAAGTCGATAAATTCTCGTGATCGTCATAATTCATATGTTAAAAAGGTATTTTTCTATGAGAATTTCTGTCTTCCTATATTACAGTACCTACTCCTACCCTGGGGTCTAGAGGACCCGGAAGTTGTTATAATTACGACTGTACCGCACGCACAATTAAAAATTACTAATAACGAGACGCCTACTGATACATTAGAAGATTAGCTTGAATAGCGCCATCGTGTGGTTTTTAGTTGTAAAAAAATCCACAATAGTTTTGTTTATGCATCGCGCTGGACCCTAGGGACCCCAGGGTAGGGTTAAGTACCTTAGCTTAGAAGACAACTTCTACATGTCGTCGAATGATAGCCATATTATGATCATTTTGGTTTAAAGTTGATTTCATGTCGGTTCGAACCTAATGCAGTATGTGGCAGTCGGTATGCTCAAAGATGTTTTGTTTCATTTGAAACTTTTTGTAAAAAAAACTTTTGAAAAATCCACTATTTTCTTTCTTTCTAAATCCCCAGATTAGTAAATGCCCATTTAACAGAACTACTATACATATTCAAGAGACTGTCTCAACAACAAAGTCATAAGTCATTAAAACCGGTGGGGCGGGTAACATATAAAATGCCACCCTTTCAATATAATCAAACTGCAACATTTAGCTTAGTTCCACTTACTACTTTATTGTGCTTCATTTAAATATACTCCGGTCCGGATCCTTTTAACTGCTGTCATTCATAGCTGTACAATGTTTCCTTCTCCGTTCCGCCTTTCTGGTGCAGCAAAAAATAAATAAAAAATAAAAGCAGAAACACAACAACTTCAAGAAGAAAATATGACAGACATCAGGCAAAATTTACAGATTATGTCAGTGGAACTAAAAATTCATGAAGTCTCACTGCTGCGCATCAGTCGCCAAAACTTTAGCTACAGTGTCCTGCCAACACTTCTGCTGCTTCACCGTCTTTACACTTTGTCTGAAAGTGAGTAAATCTATAACTGAAATTATTTCACTGTTTTGTATCCACGTTTTTACAGATGCAATTCATTCTGTGGCAACAGAGCATTGTATCTGTGCGCCGTCTCGCATGTCAGGCTGCGAATCCTTTTCATAAAAACGAAAAACCCCCCACAAATATCCTTTCATATTTACACATTTTGCAAGTGCAGCAGACATGCATAGTCCTTGCTGCCACCTCTGTATCCATCTTCCCCAGCGAGTTGCTGTTAAGAGACAACTAACTGTACTACGACTCATTATTCAACAACACAAAGTTCCTTTTCGTCTTCTTTTTTTTTTTGGGCAACACGTCTGCTAGTTGTCTGCAGTGAGCGAGGAGCATTGGCCATAAGGGGGTGGTTCCCACCGATATGCTCCACATCAAGTACACAGGTTTTTCACTCCCGCCCTGGAAGTTACGCGTCGCGATAATGGTGACACAAGTTATCCTCTGCTCTTGGTTTTTTTTTTTTTTTTGGCCAAAGAGGGAGTAAAACTGGTTCGTAATGATGATGACTGTGCATTCACGAGACGACGACGACGACGACGCCGACGTAGCCGTGTATAGAGCTAGAGCTGGTGGGTACGCTGTGAATTATGCCAAACGTTAGCCAGGGTAATGTGAGTGAAATTGCATTAAAAACTTTTCCAGTGGAAATCTTTTTTCACTCTTCTCCTGTTCCTGTTAGTGTATATAGTTTTTCTTTCCTGTTTTTTTTTGTTGCCTTGTTTACAAAATTGAAACACATTTTGTTAAATTTTAACTCGCTTATGGTGTTTGAGTTTAGCACAGCAGCGACGGCAGGGAGCACTTAAATGGTTGCGCGAATTTGTTACCACTGAGCACTTTATGGGATTATAAGATGTGCTCCTTTTTTTTTGCTCCTGTGGAACTATTGTTTATGGTCTCTCTCGACAAAATTTATGCTGAATTAAGCTGGCGCTGTATTCAAATTATGTGAGCTTAATTAAAATTATTTAATTTTGATAATCGGTAGGGGTGAGTAGAAATGCATGCGGAACTGCGTCAGGTTTTTGCGCAATTGGCAAGAAAAACTTGGATAATGGGTCATAGGTAAGTGGCTTTAATTGCATTTTCCATTTTTAAATGTTTTTAGCTGTTGTTAGTTTATAGACAACTGCAGGTGAATTCTAGTTCTACCCATATTTTAGGTTCCTTTGATTTGGGTCTTGCGAGAACCTATTTCCCTTACCACTTAAGTTTCATCATACACAAGTCTCTCTCAGATAAATACAGAAATGTTCACCTCCACTGAAATGTACCTACTCCGCATCAGAGTCCTTTTATTTTTTGTGGTGATGTCTGCGGCGAACCATGCTATCGCTTTCGCATCCGTCAACACAACCGCGTCAAGTCAAATATTTTGCTTATGGAGACATCATGCCATGCACTACGGCTTCAGTATTAGTTTCACACCTCACTTCATTGAATAAGGGTTCTCTCTCCTGTCTGGTGCCTGTGTCGTTTTTTGATTGTCCTACAAGCCTTTAGCTGGCACAATCCGTTTTATTCAACATTTGACGTGAATATAGAATTTCAATGAAGTTTTCGTTTTTCTTTTCAATGGAACACCGAAATTACCACAAGTTGTTGTAGAAATACATACGAAATATGTGAGTTCCCCTTCTATGTGGTTTTACGAATGTATTCCAAGAACTCAACTAACTTAACACCTTAACACCCCTAAAGTCTGAATAAAGTCCCTGCAACATTGTTGGACAAACTGAGCAAAACATGACACAGCTGCCCGATTGGGTCACTTTCAATTTCGCAACTACCTATGTTTTGGTTCACATAAATTGAATGGGATCAATGATCCTTATCGCTTCAGAAAAAAAAAACGAAAATCACACTAAAAATGAAGATATTATCCTTTTCCCCTTTCCCAGTCAACTTTTATGACACCCACGAGAAAATTCCCTCTAGACGTAGACGACATCCAAAATCCAGATAAGAATCGCTTTTCGCACGGAACAAATCACAGAATTGTGTGTATCCGGGTGTGTGTGTGGCTGTGTGTGCCACTTGGCCTGTGTCTGGAGCATAGAATTATCCAAGCGTGATGGTAGAAAAATCCTTTCGATTAAAAGTGATGTGTTATTTTCAGACCAAGATATTTCTGAATGGAGCTGAAAGTGCAGCGTCAACAAAGCGATAACCCTTTTTCCGGTAGGTATCCTTGTGTGGTGATGACATGGCGGTAGCGTCGTTGACGTTGTCGGCATTGGGATTCCATTTCACTGAAGCGGAAACTTAAAACCACCTACAACTGCGCTGAGGTGTGAAAATGTTGCGTGTGTAGTGTACCCCAGCCAACCCGTCTGGATCTGACACCTGTATGCACTATCGTCAAGGAACAATGACTCAATTTCATGGCAATCTAATGGAACGACTTAGTTGTGTTTACTATAACGAAAGGGGGATTTTATGTAGTTAAACCAAGTGCATTTTTTGGGCTTCTTAAAACCGGCTTAAAAGTTAGGTTCCAAATTTTTAGTATGTAATGCTGGCAGCAACAGAAACAAGTATGTTGGTACTCTAGAGTTGTATCTTCTGTTGGTAAAAATATTAATTCTTATAGCGAATCTGACAGTGCATCCTGCAGAGAGGCTGCATACTTTTATAGGCAGCACTTTGCCAATACTCTTAGCCCAAATGTCATTCGACGTTGAATGTGTTTTAAGAAAAATATTTTATATGACAAACTATGTATTAGCGCATTCGATACATGTCGAACAGGTTAAGAAAATTGATTGGTTACTTTGAGGCCCACATTCTGGCTCTGTTATTATGGCTACCCAAGAGACTAGCAAAAGCTTTGACGTAGGTAAATGTTAGAAAATTTGCATAATGCGGTTCCATCTGTTGGTTTATTTTTGAACTATATGTTATTTTGACACTGACAGCTCTTTATGAGTTAAAAATATTTTCGTTGTGCGAATTGAAGCGATTTTATACTCTTGAAAAACATTGGAAAATATTTCACTAGATACTTGATGTGTTGCCGAAGCAGTGCGAATTTTAAACAAAAATGTTGGTCAAAATGTAAGGCGTTTTTTATTTTACCCCAATGATCTATATATATCTTTGATTTAAACGGTTTACAACAGTAGTACGGGCTCCAACTTTTGTTGTAAACCATGCAGAGCAATCATATTTTATGCCTAAAATTGAGGATTTGAGATTGAGAGAGCTTTGGTTTTAGCAAGATAATGCTATTTGCCACACCACAAGCTATCCAACAGGACTGGATTTTTTGATTTAGATTAGTCGTTTTGGAGCTTGACCGTCACGAAACTGCGTTTTGACGCATTCGATTTTTTTTTCTGGGATGGGATTGAAGGCCGGTGAGATGCGAGCTCGAGTAGCTTCAGGAACAATATTGGTCCAGCTGTATTCGTGAAATAAGGGCCGAAATCGAAAATAAATTGAAAAATAAGGTAGACGAAATGGACTACTGCCAAGTTGTAGAAATAATATTGCCTAATGGATCTAAAGGTTGTACTTTTGCAATAAAGCGTCAATTATTGAAAAGTATGGAACAGTGTATTCCTATAGCCTTTTTAAAATGAACGGTTGTTGATGTATGATGATGATCCAATGGTGGAACCCTTAGGTGCTAAAGTTGAATTATTAAGGAATTTTGAATTGAATTTGTCAAAGACATACGACTTAGAAAAGTCTAAGGGCCATTTGCTGATACGACTCATATAAATTTAAGTTCCACATGAACTCTTATGTGACACTTTATGTCTTAGAAAAAGTACCCCATAAGAATTTAGGTAGAACTTAAGAGCGTCCAACGGCTTACATTATTACTGTCAAGCGATACTTAAACATTTGTGAGATCCTTTGGACAAAAACTAGACTGGCAGTAGTCAAATGTGCATACGTACCTGTGTATTTTCAGCCTTTTCAAAAACTTTCGAAAAATATGGAAGAATAGCAACACTATACTATAGTAGAGCAGATCTATCATGTCAAGTTCAGCCCCTGAATTTATAAAATTTTTTTTTTAATTACATACAAGGACTTCGATAGCCAGCCAGTCAAGATGAACTGAGAGATCTTCGAATATTGATAATTCTGTCAATTTTAGGACGCGTTCTGGGAAGCCAGTCCTAAAGAGTGACAGTTTCCGAGCGTCTGGTGGTCTGCGTGTCAGCTTGTCACTCGGTAGCCAACCGGGCTTATGCCCATCGCATACAAGCTTCCCATAAATGCATAATGGTAATGGAGCCCCGTGACCTTATGTATATACCAAAAGAGCATAATGTTGGCTTATGGTTTCAGTGGCATATGAACATAGAATATCTGTTCGCTCACAGTCCCAGACTTGTCAAATATCGACTTTGGCGTGTCCTCAACAAAGGAAAGGGTTTCTGGAAATTTGAACAATGGGGGTGAGTGGAAACTGTCATGTCTGTACTACCACCTCCAATGTCTGCTCAGGCGCGAGTAGGAATAATCATAAGTCTAAGCTAATGGCAGCAGGTAGACTATCATCAGGGTGAGTATTAGAGGGAAAGTTGCGGTCTCCAAGTTAAACTTGAAAGATTAACTCAAGGTTTAGGTGCCAAGTATACATTGTGTATTAGTTGTCTGTCTGGTGTGACGCCAGACCCCATTTTGGGTTTTAATTAATATCTCGGACTCAACATTTTGACCAAAAATTGTCCTACTTGCTAGATTATGTATGCAAGAAGGCGAAAACTGTAGAATGATTTAAGTCGACGGAAGCTATACATTATCTTATCAATATTCTTAAATAATAGGTATATTGTATAGAAAAAAGTATTTTTATTGCTACGAAACGTTTAGACACCTGTATAGCAGCTATGACGAGAAGAAAGTGAAAAATACCTAATATCGTCAGAGGAATCTATTTTTGTCAGACAATTCCCATCAGCTCGTACAAAAAATGTATTCAGATCACAGCTGATACACAAAATAATTCCTAACGCCCACCATTATGAAATCTTAAAATCGTACCTACTCAAAATGTTGCAAAATTTGAATACCAACCTCTTTGACAAAAGCTAAACAACGTATACAACAACACAAACATTTTCGAGTTTTCGATTGTCTTTATTGTAGGTACCGCTTTTATTTATTTAGACCACATCTCCTTAACGATAAGAACATCAAAGAACACCTCGATGCAGTCGTTGAGCTTGTTAAACTAGCGGCCTAAGTTTAAGGTCTAACACGACCCTTTCGATCCTTATAAATATTTATTTATTCAAATATTCCGAGGGTGGATTTAAACAGCCTGTGGCGAAAACAATTTCATGTCCTTGTAAGAATAAATTCATATTTTTCTGTCGCCGTTATTCACAACGCGATGAGGGTATGTCGTCGCACAATATGAATATAATACCCCTATGTGTCGTATATTAGTTTTCATCTTTGTTCAAACCCCCACCTTGACAATGTCAAGAAAGTGCTATCTGCTGCTTTCCTGGTTGAAGGGTTGTAAAAAAAAAAAAAACAAATTACCTTCCCTCTCGAATACAGTTTTGAAAACAGTAAATGCAGTCACAAAGAAGAGCGACAGTCTCCAAGGAATTCGTCCTTTTAGCATAAGAGTCTAACTACTGTCGAATCAACCCCATTTTTTGCGGAATTGCAACATGTGGTAGCTAGATTGTCTTCCATCGCAATTCCAAGTATTGTTTACTATTCATTTGTTAAACTTAATTTGTTGGAAAGAAAATTATAAAAACACAAAATAGAAACCAGAATTTTTTTTATGCTATTGCATATCGGTTGGGGGTTCATTTGCGTCTTCGCACTGACTTTTCTCGCTTCCTGCCCTTGCCATTGACAGTAGCTACGCACTTTAGAGTTCAAAGTGAAATCATTTTCCTGATACTGTCCCTGTGCGCCCGAGGGCAGGTGCATAACTGTCTTTCTCTTTGGTGGAAAAGGATATTGCCATATTTTGACGACTATTATTATTACTATTGTCGGTCTACGTCGGGGCGGGTACGGGTATCCCTTGTTCAATCTTTATAGTGGTGGTGGTTGTGTTTTTGGCAATCGCAATTTCACCCGAAGCATCCCAATGTTAGGGTACTCGTATATCCTGATCTACCCACGATATAGCATCAGCACTGAAATCTGAGAGTGAATTTCAAAAGCAAATAATTTTTCAATTAGGCCAAAGTGGAATGGTAATAATTTCAATTGAGATTTATACTTTTCTCTAGCTTTGGGGTATGTGACGCAATTTTTGTCTAGGCTGGATTGAGTTGAGCTATATACGAGTTGCTTCAGTTCGAGCTGTAGGCAGAGTCAATGGAAGTCTAATTCGGTGGGCGGTAGGCGGATAAGGCGTTTAATTGAATTTTAAAAGATTTTCGTTTCAGATGAATGCCGGTGGGGGAAAATTTTGACAGATGTGATATTTAAGCGATGAAACTGGCGTGTGGAATAATTTAAACTTGCGAAAGTTTCCCGAGGCAAATCAAAAATTTTTCATTTCGAAACATTTGTCCCGCTCTTGTCTTTTTTGAGAGAAAAGTTGAAGAACCTTGAATGGAATAGAACAGAAATTGAATTCACATGATTTCTGAAATGAAATAGTGTTAAAATTAATGGAACTTAACATTTTATTTACTAGCTACAAACTTTCGTGCGAGCAGCTTCAACTTTAGATGAAGTATGAGTGATTTTTTTATATTGACGTCGCGCTTAATAATATTAAATAGGATGCAAATTAATATTATATCGAGACTAGACATTGTGGCAGCAAGTTTACTGGGGGGAATTTTCGGCTACCTCTGACAAAATTTCACTCAAAACTTATTTATGCAACATTATCTATTTATTAAGCAAATTCCTTTACAGATTTTACAGACGCCACTGATCAAGCAACTTAAAAGCCACTTGAAGAATATGGTCCACATCGATCTTTTTATATTTCAGCGTATTGAAAAATCCAGACAGTTCTGCGGCATTCTTTAAAACAAAAAACATCACTAGTTGAATTCTTTATAAAAAGTAAAAACGAAATAAACTCACCCTTGCTTTGTAAACCAACACCTTGAATTGCGGATCCATTATCAACCTATAAAATCTACTGAAGTCGCTGTCAGAAGCGACCTTCTTGCGGATCAAATTTTTTATATCGTTATTTGGTAAAATATATACAACGCTGTCGATGAAACTGTTTAAAGATCTTTCCATAATGTAGTCCTCATCAGTTGCTCCAAAGGGTATTTCCAAGCTCCTGGCATATTTTTTAAAAGAGTGCTGATCAAAATGGTTGTTTCCTTTCAGTCCCAAATAATTAAAGATCTCCTGAACTTCTGGAACATTTCCAACCTTTTGCATTTCATAGCTTTGCAAGTCGATAGACTTCAAGTATGAGTAGGCAGTATTAAAGTCGCTGTCAAAGAGATAATGCTTAGTAAAGATAAATCCCAGACGGACCTTTGGAAGAATATCATAAAAGTCCTGAAGTTCGCTTGGGAGGTTAACTGATCCGACAGCTGCTATGGATAGCACTAAACAAACGAAGTATGCCAAGCGCATGATGAAGAGTGTCACCAATGAAACTGGTCTATCAAATGACTACCCTTGACTTTGCAAATTGGCTGCTTTTATAGGTAGTTCGATCTTGAAATGTAATGGGTCAATTGGAGAACCACTTGAGAATAAGTTCCGGGTTGTGGTTATTTAGGCTGAGTGGCAGTGGCGAGACAAAGTAGTTTTACTCTTGCGAAAGTAATTGACTTTTAATTGACTGATAAGCTCGAGTGGTATTCGAGATGTCTTCTGGCCATCAAGTAGCGATGGCGTTCTTATAATGACCCAATTATTCAGTCACAAAATCCAACTACCAATTCAAATCTAATATGTGCTACACTTTCAATTTGCCTAAAAGAAAAGTTTCCCTAACTACCCCCGAAGGTATAACTTTCGGCAAATTTCCCAATATTTTCACCCGAATTTAATGGTCACATTTGAAAGCAAAAAAAAATCTCCTTCTTTATTGGTTAAATGGAAAAAGTCCATTTGCGAAACTTTCAGTTAGTTATTACCACTGACTTTGGCCAAATTTGGAATAGAAATGGCAGCAAACCACAGACAAAATTTATGCCCTCAACTGGAAAGTGTAAATCTGTTCTAGTTTTTTTTTTTTTCTTAAGCTCCACTCGCTCTATGGGGTGGATAAATTTCTATCCCCAAGGGTGAACCTTTGAATGGAAGTGATAAAGCTCGTAGAGTGTCGATTTTTATTTTTCATACTAAATTCCTGCTGGAGAGTTTACGAATCAAGATGACTCCTGAGACAGAATGTCCCACATACACGAATGCTATATGTGCCACTATATCTTGGAAAGGAATCTTTGAAGGAGCACGAAAAAGGGAAAATATTCTTTATGTTTGCCGACTTAAATGAGATTTTTTAAATGCAAGTCTTATTCGCTATGTGGACCTGGACATTTTTATGTTCAAGTTATTTAAACTAAACGTATCTACAGATGGGATTTCTATCCACAGATATAGGTAGCAAATATGTAGGAATACCACCTGGTTTTGGAGATTATTCAGAAATGGGTTTCTGTGTCTTGGGCGATAACTTATAAAATTGTCCGTATGGATAGTTTTGTAAAAGTGTTAAGAGAGAAAAAAAAAACAAATAATACTGAGTAAATCTCTGAAATTTAAAAATTGATTCGATGAGAAAAAAGCATGGCGTGACTTAATTTCTTATAGACACTTTATTTTGATTAGACTTTTAGTACGAAGTGGGGTTTGCTTTTTTATACATTTTATGTTAATACTGATTAATAAGAGGAGTTCGAGGTGATCCTAGGTTACTATAAACTAGGGGCTAAAAGTTACCTAAAAAGAGGTGCTATATTATACTGCTGAACTTAATTTAAACCCATGAAAAATGATGACAGTACCATTCTAGAAAAGAACAAATTTCAAAGATTAATTCAAACCGACATCATGCACCAATCTGTTACCATTTAGTGAAGAGGCCTCATTAAGAAGACGCAAAGTTTCGGAGGTTTTCTGAGGAGATTCGAGAGGAGTTCATAAAACACAGAGAGAGGTCTAAAACCTTTCAAAACTACAAATCCCGAAATAGGCTGAGGAACTTCAAAGTACTTTAGTTTTTCTTTGAGTAAGAACTTGTGTAAGAACTAAAGCTACGATTACACGGCCATTTGTTTGAGTCATTTAAATGGCGCTCTGACGTAAAAATCCCGTCACAAAGCTCTGTGTGATCGGCATTTTTGGCAGCGTCATTTAGATGACTAAGAAAATAGCGCACCAAACGACATGAATTAAGTGCCATTTAAATGGCGGGAAAAAATGGCCGTGAGGCAAGTCATTGCCGTGTGATCGCCATTTTTTCGCTCGCCATTTAAATGGCATCCCAACGGAAAATTCTAAATGACTCGCAGTGTCCGTCATTTGATATTGGGACACAAATGACGATGATAGTCATTTCGTGTGATCGCCATTTTTTCAATGAGGAATCGTAGCCAGATGCAACATGTAGAATAATGTCTAAAAAGTGACGAATCATATACTTATGGAATGTCCGGCCCTCTTCCGACTCAAAAAGATTATCCTTGGCTAAGAAATCGTCATTTCAGCAAACCTTGAACCCAGAGAAGATCATCGTCTTTCTGACTGTTATCTGGAGTAAAAAGATGGCTCTAGAACCTCACCAGGGAATGCACAATAGGCACCTTTAATATATAGCTACCTATGAGTTAATGAAGAGGCAGTGTGAAAATATCGAATCCCTGAGTTTTTTTCCAAAATCTAATACAATGATAGATAAAACGATGAAACTTGCTGGTTGAAAACCGAATACTGAAATGGACCGATCTGAATATTTGCGAAAGTTTAAGGCGTCCACGTTAATGGACAGGTGTTTTGAATACCATATCGTCCATGTTATGGTGGTAGTTATACCCTGCAGTGGATTGTTTGCTGCATCAGTCCTGACGTTGCAGTTCTTTACGGGCTTTGTCTCATTATATGAAGATCGCTTTACTCTTTGGTAGAAATTTCGAAAATGGCATCTGTAAACCTCAGTGGATTCTAATAGCCTAATTCTCTTTGTCTATTCTTCTATAAATTCGGTATTACTACCTACCTTCTTTTTTGCTTATAGAACACGGCGGTATTTAGTTCGGTCCGTATTTATATTCTATTTTATTCTAGTATATTCTATGCTTTGGGGGAACTACAGCGATCCCTGTGACATCGGATCAAAAGGCTACGCAACAATGTATCTCCATCTCCACTGCTCAATTTGATTTCTTTTTAATTTATAAAAAGGAAAAAAAAAGACTATTTTGCATAGGTACTTACATTGTCTTCGTTGTTTACTTAATGGTAGGACGAGGACCTTCCGAAAGCTATAACTTTCCTCAAATTATCGCTCACCATAACCACCTCCACCACTGACTGACAACACGTGGCGGCAAGGTGCTGTATGTGTATCGCATTAAAATATACATGCAGTCTGGTATATATTCCCCTCCTGGAAGTTCTCTTAAGTTATTTTCTTTGGTCCTTTGTGCTGGTTGTTTCATATTGTGTGTTTTTTTAAGCAATTGCGTCTTCCTGCAATTATGCTCAGGTGTTGAAACTGCCAACTCCATTGTCACGGTATTGTGAAAATGAAAATTTTCCCCAATTGTAGTAAATTTCCATCAACACCTACTCCACACCCACACTCCCTCGTAAAAACCTAAAGAAGGCGGCAGCTGAAGAAGAGAAAAAAAACAAATTTTGTCCCCGGAAACATGCAACTGCGACACGATGACAACAATGAAATTTTTGTATTATTCGAAGACTGGTGGCATGGCGGTGGGATGTGCACTGTACACATAGTACGCGCCGGAAATACCCTTGGAGCGCGTTCGAAATGCTACCTCTCGTCCTCAAGTGCATTTCGTACAAGGACGTCATGTATACACTCTCAACAGAGCAGAGCTCTTGTTATGATTTTTAGACGTTCCTCAGAGTCGTTCGCAGTACTCCTAGTCCTAACCTAAGCTGTTTGGATATTAACATGACATTCAATACACTCGTACGTGCGAATGGTGTAACATGATCCTTTATTTCCCACAAAATTGCCGTTTTAATTTGTCAGCAACTCTTATGGTGTCCGTGGCCATGGTTTGTGACGATATTTCTGGCTACATGGCTAACAAGGACAAACCTGGAGTTATGTGTGTCTTTTGATGGTGAAAGCACAATTTGAAGGACAATGCTAACGATGCGGATGAGGTGTTAGGTGTTTGTTTTACGTGCGCCTTAAGGGTACGAAGTGCGAAAAATTATTATGAATACTCGTACAATAAGGATGCACACTCTTATGCTGTCGCGATGAAATAGAGCCATTGCTCGCGGTAGGTGTTGGTAATTAGAATATGTGCAAAGGATGTGTTTTTTTTATTTGTTTTAAATTTCCTTTTCGCATGAGATGTGTTTGCTTTGTCTTGTTGCACAATGCTGTGAAAAGGAGACTTGTTCTTGCACAATTTAATGAAAGTAGGGAGATGAGAATGGAGTGTGTTGGAGACAGAGATGCTTGTGCTTGTCAATATGTGTTCAGTTGGAAGTAGGTTTTCAAAAGCTCTCAAGAATTTTTGTCTGGGCTGTCAAAATGTGTAGATGCACCGCACATACTGGAGAATGTTTGAAATTGGGCATAGGTTTTATTTTCGGTGAAAATTTGAAAAAGGAGTCAGCCGCACTCCTTTTTCAAAGAGAATTACAAAATATCGACCGGTGTGTGACAAATGCATAGGATAAACAGAGTATGGTGACTTTTATACAAATGGACTCATTGCTAAAACATTTCGGATACAAATTCATAACGATGGTTTTGACATATCAGCCGAGATGTCAGTTTAGTTTATCCCGCATATATACCTATCCACGTAAAGCTAGACGAACTTTTTATAACCCTTTAGGCTCTTACTTGCTTTATTGAAACTAAAGGCTAAGTCTGTGTATATGTGCGGGGTTTTGCTCTTGGAATTGTCTTTGAAATTTATCAATTTCGTCTTGCATTAAGTTTCAAGTTTGAGAGTGGTTTTTCCAACGAAACTCAACAGTAAAGGTCTGTATAAAAGATTTGATGACTTTGCTATAAATATATAATATGATGATTGCTAATATAAGACAGAACGGCTCACAAAAGGTATTATCCAGCTTAATAATGAAAACGGGCTAAGGGACGATTTTCACTCATTCAACGCAAAGTTATAGCTACCTACAAGAAGACACAAAATTGAAGAAGCTAAAGGAAGGTGCGCAAACCTGGATCTGCAGAAAAATATACCTAAGCAAGAACAAAAATCCTAAATCGTATGTGATCGTCACTAACCACAAAGCGATATAAAGTAAAAGTTTTGATTATTTGGTAGCATTGTTCCAGCTTATTCATGAAGACTTGCCAAACTACACTAATCATATATGACAAAAAGCAAGCTTAGTATGACAGCTCTATCGACACCTAACCTTAAGTTCTATCAACGAAACAAAAGAAATCACGTAAGCTACGTAAGAAATCCAAATGGAAGACTTGGACTTGATCACTCATCGGTGCTAGTTTTTGCTTATTTAATCTACAAACCTACATTCCTTTGTGCATCATTACAATACAACATGCCTATTTAAACGGCGGAATGCATTTTGAATAAGCCACTGTGTAAAATGTTGGAAAATAAAAAAATAATACATAGGTAAAACTACGCAAAGTTGAGGTTATGAACTAAAATTCATTTTGCAGGTGAGTTTTTAAACCTAGCTTTTATCAACTTAAGAAGGCTCAACCTCTTGATTTTTTTAATGATCCTCCCAATCGTTTTAATGTCAGTGTTAAAGCTCGTATACGCTGTCGTTATGCTGATAGACACCAAGCAAGTTAAAATTTGGAGTCAACAAATCTTCATAATATCAGAAATTATTCCGATGCCTTATAATTCACATATATAAAGACTTCTTCTAACCGACTTTAAAGGCATGAACGCCTAGTCGCCCACTAATTAACTTCGCTGTGATTAATGCCATCGATGAGCTCAGGTCAAGTTATAAAAATGTACAAGCATTTTTAAAAAAACATTTTTGAATATGAACCAACATTTTGATATAGCAGGACTCTTTAAAATTCTATAAAGATATTAAACCAGTAAATGAATAAAATTGAAATGCCTTAATAATAAGTCTTTGGCATAATTTTTACTTTTCGTTTAGTTTAGTCATAGTTTAGACTAGGTATGTTAGCTTGGCGGTGCCTATTGTCAGATTGGCAGAATTCCTTGGGCATTATCCCTTTTCTTTTCTCTTTCAGTTTAAAGGTCCCTCTTTTTCCGATGTCAAATGGAATAGCTTTCTTCTTTTATTTTCTTTTTTTCATTCATTGGCATGAGATAAATATTTGTTATGTTTGTTGAGCAGGTGGCATAAGGTGAGGGGGCAAGAATATCCCCGTCCGACAAGCCCTAGCCGAGTAATCGCAAGCATGCCGCGCCCTTCTTACCTGTTTCAAAGCTGCCCCTGTGGTTCGACTCTGGATCACAACAATGGCGCCCAACGTGGGGCAACGGTTTTTAATAGCTAGCTACTACCCTAACGCATCTAATTATGTGTATGCATATAGTTAGGTATCTATGCGTAGCAATTATTGTATCTTTCGTATTTCTTCGCAACATAAAGCACTTTCCTTATGCCTTCTCCAATTTGATTATTCCAATCTAATGGTGGTAAAAATCATTCTTTTCAAACAATTGCAATATTTGACTATACTTCCAACCTAATAACATGGTGTCAGACTTTCCAAGAGGTCTACCTACCACAAAAATAGTCTATAAGCACAAACACACCGCCTCCACCTCCTAGCATGAGCATCATCCATCAACTTCAACTGCGCCTTTTCGAACTTTTATCCAGCTCAACACCTCTTATGCGGTGAAAAGTAAAAGCTGCATAGGCTAAAGGTCAATAGACATAGTCTGGAGTATACAACCTATGCAGTCGGCATCCAGAAAGTCCATTCAACCTACAACAATTGAATGCACTTACTTCCCCGCCGGTCTTCCGTTTCGCCACTTTGTTATGTCGCAGATTGTGAGAAGTACCCGCCGCAAGCAAATGCGATCCATGCTGCAGCTCCATACATAAGCCGTGCTGATGGCCACAAACCATCCCCACTAAGGGGCGCTGCTTCTGCCTCCTGCTGCAGAAGACACGAAAATGAAGCAGTAGAATCGGCAGGAAAATAATAATGCCGCTGCCGCGCTACATGCAAAAGGAGGCAAAAATTCCTTAAGATACATCTTTCAAGCAGTCGCTATAACTGCAGGAGGTCGAGGTAGTGCCTAGTGCGTTCACTCATTTTCTCTTTCCGTCCATCTTCCACTCTTCCACATCATATTCCTCAAGAACAATCGTCCAACTGTGAACTCAAACTCAACATTCAAAAATTGTTGCGTTCCCCTATGATGGGTTAGATGGTCGACGGACCGAGGTGGTTAAAGGGGGGAAAACCGGTGCAGCAAGTATTTTAAATGAACAGAAGAATGCCAAAAAGATACAAATAGAAGAGAGCATAAGCATATAAATGAGATGAAGGATGAAGCCAAAGCCAACCTGCGCACAGCATACTGTTCCCATTCGCTCAGCAAAGTGTTCCCAGTTTTTATCCACTCTTTAGTACACCGGCTCGGATTCACCCCCGCAGCATAAAAACTTACCGCTGCAGACCACGAACGATAAAGTCTTTCTGTAGATACAGCAGACAGTTAGCACGGTAACTGCACGTCGAACGGATCGTTTGCGCGTGAGATTGTTAAAGTTCTAACGAATCGTGTATCTTTCGAGTCGTATACCGATGTGTGATGTGAATAGAGTGCTTAGATATTTTCCAATGAAAATCAAAGTGTTGATCAAATTCAAATTGAATTGATAAAAGTGAATTGAAAAAAAGATTAATAGCAACAACAAATTAAAATAATAAATACTCACATATATGCAGCAAAAATACTGATTTGGTTAATTATTGTATCCGTGAGGCTGAGGAGCATCTGGCAGGCAGCATCATTACGGTGGAGTCATCTTCTTTCATACGAACAACTGGTGCGTGGATAATCGAATTAATTGCATATTTTGTTTCTTTTTGTTCTCCCCGTTTGCCATTGTGCGCCATTATAGTCCCCTGATTACTTCAACAAGTACGAGTATCGCGAGTAGATATTTTCAAATGATGCAGATGTTGGGATTGGGTTTGGGACTGGGAGCAATGCACTCAAACACTTTTAATTTGTTAACTGTGGAATCTCGTTGAGTCTCCCCTGTTTGTTTGGCTATAGTTGCGAGCAAAATAACCGGAAAATTACCGGTTTTCGAGAAAATATTTTCGATTTATCTACAGTACACACTTGAAGCATGGTGGTGACTGGAATTGCATAGTCTAGGTATATGTTTCTGTATGTTGTGCAATTATTTTGAAAATAACGACCAATACTTTGGGTACAAAATGTTCAGTCGTAACTTTTGTTTTTGTTGGGGATTGTTGCTGAAAGCCGGTTCAAGGGGAGTGAAATGAAAGGCATGTGCAAACATAACGATAACCAGGGATTGTGTTTTTTTTTGTAAGTGGCTATTTGTTGGATTAAATTTGTATCCAGTTGCCATACCTCTATACATCTGTTAGGGTTTGATGTGGATTGATGTGAGACCTTTCATTTTCGAAGAAAAGAAAAATAGTAGGTAGGTACCTACATAATGTAGTCGGCGCTAATGCTTCTTCTAGAGAAACCGGACTATAGGACCTATGACTAAAACTTTGTTAATACTAATTATACCAACTTTCGGAAGTTTTTTACATAAGAGTCGTAACAGTGAACATTTGATGTGTGTTTTTGTAAATTTAAGCCGGCTTATCCCATTGCTATAACACCGCTTACGCCCAACTACTTTGAGTCGTTATAGGTATTGTTCGTTATTGTACTTATAACTGAAGCTACTAAGGGAATGCTTATAACTTTCCTTTATCCTGAAAGTTTTTTTTTAACACCTGTTGCCTGGTATTTTTTATTTATTACAAGTCCCCAGTACCTACTTACATACTGATAGCAGGAAGAATGAAAGCCTGTATGAGAGAGTTAATTTATCTGGTTTATACGATTTTCAATAAAAAAAAACCGAAGGTCTAACCACCTATCTACCTAATCGGTGATTAATAATTTCTACCATTCCTAAGAGTAGATATGATGCGCTTGTGATTTAAAATTTTAAATTTGTACCTACATAACTAAATATTAAAATAACAAAAAAAAAAATGCTATATAGTCGTCGAAATATTATATTAAATGTTATTATTTATTTAAAAATGGTCTTATACTACTACGACTAGCATGCCCTTGCCCATACCTTATGCTGTGTTTCTTATTTTTTTTTATTTAAATGCACATTTGTAGTTGACAATAATAAATTATTATTACATATTCTTAGAAGTATAATTTCTAGAAGCCAATTTATTTTTGAAGTCACAATGCGATCACGGTTTATAGAAATTATTTGGACTCATTTTTTGTTTACTTTTTTTTTTTATAAAGAAGCCTTTTTTCATAACTTTTCAACAAATTATCTACTAAAATTTTTGGCACAGTAAATGATGACGAATGTTTCTGTGTAAAATATAAAAAAAAATTATGTTCTCGAATTGACCGGGTGAACTCATTTCTGTAGGATTTCCCGAATATAATGTAGATATGTGGTTTTTAAATTTGACTATACATATTCATATTACAATAATTTTAAGAAAAGCAAAAAAAAGTTATTGAAGTTTGTGCTGCGCTATATTTCATGAAAGAATTTTTTTTAAATACTTACCTACTTCTCCCGGGAAAGGCAAACCTATAACGCTTAATCAGCGCCCCGAGATGCTCGCAGATGTATGTTAGTTCTGCACTTAAATTGCAGCAAATTGTAGTCTTCTGAAAATATATCTACAGGAAGCGAGCTCCAAAGTTTGCTTGTCATGTAACAGAAGGAGTTTTGGAAAATTGATGTCCTCGCGTTCAAGTGTACTGTATGGTCATGAGCATTAGCTGCCTGTCTTGTGGGACGTCCAAAAGTTGCATTTCGAGGGATAATGTCTTTGAGTTCCTCGGAACATCTACCATGGAAGTATCTATAGAACAAGCAAAGGTCAGCGACTTGTCTTCTGTGCACCAACGATTGTAGATTCGATGTGAGTGTAGGGTCTCTAATAAATCGAACCAAAAATAATTAGCACCACAGTGGTCAACATGTTTTCGCCTTCTAGGAAAAATCTAGGTAGATGACTTAGGTACATACATAATGTAACATGTGTGTCAAGTGAAGTAACTTCCGATTTCAAATGTTTAGTATCATATAATGAACAACGCAAACTCTTGAAATCACAACTTCTTATATGAATAAAAGTCACGCAGCTATTTTGATTTTCGCAAGACTTAAATTTTGAAAGTTTCTACATTATGTATATTTTTTTTTAAGTTGGCGGTTATTGTTGAATTTATTGTCTGAAAGTTACTGCAAAAATTTCTCGTAGTTAAACCCTTCCCATCAGATAATTTCAGAAAATAAATCTTCAATCTATTTATGGAACCAATGTCTTGATATACAAAATGTTCGCCTTCTGTATTTCTCATTCAAAACTAGCAGTGACAGTGAGGTGAAGCAGGTCGTATCAGTATAAAACGCAAACGTATCGCTAGCACGATATTTTTTAAGAGGATGGCAAAGATTTGTAAAATTCTACATGACCTCCAGAGCATGCATTCGCGATCTTAAACTTTATTTATATTTTTTACACATATTTTTTTAAAAGCAGAAAACGTCTTGATTTTTTTTATGACATGAAATCAATTACCTTATATGGATCCACATTAATATCCGATGGGACAGATATAACAGCAGGTGAGATTAATAATGCATTCTCAATAACGCTTCGGGACACTGCTTTAATCCTGTTCATAGTTGAAAACACTAGCTGTAGTCACTGGAAGCGTGGCCAAAACCATAGGGAAAAAGCTTATAGCTCTAAAGTAAGTCTTGTCACATACACTATGAAATTTTAAAATTTCTGTAGAAGGATCACTCGACGATATTTTTTCGCACCAAAGAATGTACTCAGCTTTCACAGCTGACAACGAAATTGCATTATTAAAGTAACATGTTAGAATTTCCATTTCGTTCACTCGTTCAACTGCAGTAAAACCTGAGAGAAGAGCTTAAAACTATATGGTAGACGTAGAACGTCTTCGTTGACCATGAATCTGTCCATAAGATTTTGTATTAACGAATCTATGTAAGAAATCATATACCTATAGACTTAGAGTGTCTAGTCTAGGATTCAGTAGAAGAGGTTTCTGGATTGGAACGCGTTGTTTGTTTCAATGAAGTTCTCGGAGCTCTTAGTTCAACTTCAAATAAGTCCTCGGCAAGTTGGGATGCGGATTGGAAAGACTCTCTGAAAAAATCTTCGGCATTTTCTCTGATGTTCTTAAGAGAACTCAGAACTTCTTTTGAGCGGTCGATTGCAGAAACGAAATCTAAGGATTTGTTCTATGGAAAACTGATAAAGGCAGCGTTAAACTGAATAGTTTTTCGCATACAAAGAGACTTACTAGGAAATCACTCTTTTGGACCGTTGCCAAAAGTGTTGATGCTTTCGAAGACATTGCCCACGTTCTGCTCGCTATTTCTTCAAGATTTTTTGAGATACATTTGAAGAGTTCTACATAGGAAGTAATACTGTCATGACTTTCAATCTTGAATCTTGTTTCGCCTAGGCGTATATAAGTCGAGTTTTTCAGCTCTCTGGTGCGTGTTTTTTAATGACATTTGATTGGCGGAGGTTTTGTTAGCCCCCAGGTTCACATAGGTGTCACACGCATTTTCAAATTCAACGCATTCCACTCTAATGAACATGGCTCTCAAATGCGTTTAAATGGTTTAACCGACTAACGTCTTAGAGTCTTTGAATAAGCTAGTGTACGAGTTACCGTCGGGTCAGTGGGAGGGAGAACCTTTGAGCCCCAGCTACACAGTCAATCATTGTGCTTTCGTTTCAAATTTTCATTTAGAGAATTTTTCAAATATCTATATTTATGGAGTGTAACCCATGGAATTGAGAGAGACAGGTTATTCCATAGTGATTTAAAACGTGAATGATACAGAAAACATAGGCCGTCCAGTCCACTACGACTTTACCATTAATTTGCTTGCGTTTTCGATTCCAATTTTATGGTAGTAAGAAATTTTGTCTTTTGTTCCATTGAAGCCTTATTTTTGTGTGTAGGAAGGAATAGTAGTCATGCCATGCCAATGATCATGTTGGAACGGTCACGGGATTGAGATTCATTCCAATGACGGCGCTTATAGCCATGGTCTTTGTTTATTATTGAAATATGTAATAACAAATTTAACTCGTGAAAAATCCCCGCTCTTTATTCCATGAAAATATTGATACCTACCCAATTTATCTTTGAATTACCCAAATAGCTTAAGAAGATGAAATGCTATTTCCCGTCCACTGACCGCGCACACAAACAGAGATACAAATTCACTGCGCTTAAAAGCAAATAAAATACGCGTACGTACGTATTTTATCGATTCTTATCTAAATGCAAATAAAATGCCATCGCCGCGCCACAGCGTCCTTTTCGTTTCTCTTTCATCATCAACTATAGATCGAATGGTTTTGATAACGAATAAAATAAAAATACCGGCAATGGCAACTTTATACGCTGAATTGCTGTGCATCGCATTCACAGATTCACAGACACTGCAAACTGCGGGTCGTGGTGGCTTTGTTCGTAAATTCAATGAGTCACATCACATCACAGCAGTGGCACAAGTTATTCGATGATCTGTGAGTCATCCACTCGCATGGAATCCCAATCAAATTGGTTAGTTTTAGGCGGACAGAGAAAAAGTTTACCTATTTTTTAATATCCTGCAACTGGCAAGAATAACCCTTAGGGATAGATGTATATGTACAATGTACATGTTTTTGTTAAAGCTCATAATATAATAGACTAGCTGGACCCGTGCTCGCCTTGCCCGCTCGCACAAAATTATATTTGGTTATGTGTATGTATATATTTTCACTTCAAAAAATACATTTTGGCTAAAAATTGTTCCTTAGGACGTGGCTATAAACGACATAGCCTATAGCAGCCTCACGGTGTTAAGAAACATTTTAAAAAAAGTTTCATTGAAATCTGTCCAGTAGTTTTCGAGTTTTTAGCTGACAACGAAAATTGCTACAGTTTTATTATATTGGATGTAATGTATTGGATATATGTACCCTCTGCATCGCCCTCCCTCGCCGTACTCTTGCTACTTGTTTGTAATACTGCATTTTCTTTCCTATGGAATTCAAACAACTTTGTTTTGTTTTGTTTACACACAAACAATATAATCAAAATCAGTCCAGACGTTTAGATGACAAAAAAATAATAATAATAATAAACTTCCTGGAACCCGATTGCAGCGCCACCTATCGGGTCCAATTGTGTATCTAAACCATCCGGCGACCCACTCAAACACAACAAAATTTCAGAAAATCGGTTTTTTATCTCGCGAAGGAATAGTCCGAGCTAATTTTTTTTTTAATCAGAGCTAAATTTTTTCGGACTTACCTTGCTGATGAAGTTTAAATTCAGAAATCAATAGGTATCTATGTATTCAATTTCACTTCTAAAATCAATAACAATTCAAGTATGTATCTAACAATCGGCTTTCGTCTTTACTATGATAATATATGTATATTTCACAAACTGGCTGGACAGAAGTAAGTCACTCATACACTGTACCTATCTGTTGAAGAAAAAATGCTTTCAATGTGCGACAACAACCCCAAAGTAGAACTATGGAATCCAAACAACTACCCCAACCCTACCCTGTTACGTCATATCAGAATAAAATTCCTACTGCGTTGCGTGGCGATATGCGATAATGGATGTAATGCATTGGATATAAATATAATGTGCACCCTCTGCATCGCCCTCCCTCTCATTGATCTTGCTACTTTTCTAATATACTGCATTTCCTTTCCTTTCCTTTGCTTCCCTCTTCCTATAGAATCCAAACAGCTACCTACCCCAACCCAACACAGTTACCATACCACATATCGAATGAAATTCTGAAATGAAACCTGTTTTGTATTATACGTCTCTTCTCTTATGAAGATTATTAATATACCCCATGCCATTCTGCAGCACGCACGACTCACCCCATCCCCATCCTTCATCGGACATACAATCATAATATACATACCTACATAATATACAACTGACCATAGCACTCACTGCGAAAACAAATCAACCCTTATCGAATGTGTAGTATACGTATGCTGGTCTTGTTTTGTTTTTGTTTGACGATCGCAAAAGTACAAACATCCATTCGTAGCAAGGTATATGTGTATGTATATATTTTCACTTCAAAAAATACATTTTGGCTAAAAACTGTTCCTAAGGACGTGGCTATAAACGACATAGCCTATAGCAGTCTCACAGTCTTAAGGAACATTTAAAAAAAGTTTCATCGAAATCTGTCCAGTAGTTTTCGAGTTTTTAGCTGACAAAGAAAATGCCTACAGTTTTATTATATGTAAGGATATGTTTCTCCGTCTCCATGGCATCTCTCCCACTCCGACTCGTACAAAAAGGACAATAAATATTGTGGCTTGCTTTCTATAGCAGGATCAAAGACCTCTCGGATTCTATGTGACAAGTTAAACAAAACATTTAGATAGGACACATATCACTAACGCCATCGTTTGTTATGTTCCCCTTAGGGCATGATGTCAAAGTCATACCACATATATACACACACAATAATCCTTTTTGGGTAACAAACGAAATAATGAGAGAATAAAATTAGGTAGAATGCTTAAGGATATGAAATTAGCACACTATAATAGCGTGCAGATTAAACAACAACCTCAAGAACGACGAAGGATCTATTTCATTTCATATAATGTATCCTATTTGAAATTCTGAGAACGCCAAAAACCCACCAGGAGAAGAGAGAGAATGAATCTGCTTTTGATGTGGCTTGCAAAAGTTGTTTCTCTCCTGCTGTTTTGTTTTCCTATTTGGTTAGTCTAGACACTCATGGATAGCTGACAGAGCTGAAAGTCAAAGATAACTTCGTGTGGCGAGTTTCATAAAAAAATTTACCAACAAAAATATCTGATATGGGCTTTGAGCTCGAATCAACTGCTTGGAACTTTGCTGAAGGTCAAGGTTTTAGCAAATACATAATTTTTATTCACACAAAGAACGACAGACCTAGAGAATATGGTCTTAACTAGCCCTCCTCTTAGTCTTCGGTGGGATAGAGAAAAAATTGCTTTTTTGCCGTAGGCAGGAAGCCAATGCTAAATTAAAGTAAGGATGTTGGGCGTTAATAATGAGGATTTTTTTTTATTGAAAGAAACCGGAGGGTGATCAGTGCGATGAGTGCTCACTTTGTGCACTGGAGTGCAGTTGAAGATAAAGTGGAGGTTGTGAGATTAAACATCGTTTCTTAGTACTCTTGGTGTTGTGGTAATGCGAGTTTAATGCGATAACCAGTTTTTGAATCCTAGTGTGTTCGCAACTAGTTTTGAGACGTAATTGATAGAGAATAGTTGATTGAGTGTAATCATAATCACTATTGGAAGAGATAAATTTAATTGAATTGGAATCGGAAGTGGGTATCGATTCGATTTCAGGAGTTAAAAATGTACAGGTGATATGAAAGATCTCGAAAAACACACAAAAATTACGTCTGAAGATTTTTTCTATCGCTTCAACGATGGTTTTATTTTAAAACTATGTTTATCGGTTTAAACCCGAATATTTTGCTTATTGAAGTTCGAAGACATTTTCTATAAAGAAGGGATAAAAATTAACTCCCATCGTATGCACTTTACTCATAATTTGAATGACGTTGCATAAAATGGGTACATAGGATAGGATAGGTTTATGGGTATGATTTTCGCTGTTGGTGTAAACGTTGATTTGGCATGGTCGAAACCTCCTTGTGGCTGCTCGATATAGTTTACCCTGCGATACCTATACAGACCAGGGGGCTTATTCCCAAATGCGCTGCGGATCGCTTTTCACGGAGGATTTGTATTTTTGTATTTCCAAAAGCGATATGATCCAATCAAAAGCGACAGCTTTTTAGGTGACGGATTGCTGTCGGATTTACTGCGGATAAAAAATAAACTAAATTCTTGTGACGGGAAAAAGTTGTCAAACTTTTGGGAAAATAAATGGAAAATTGGAAGTCTAATTGGAAAAAACTGGAAAGCACAGTTCGCATTTGAGAATAAGCTAAAGCGGAGAGGGTCGAAATCGAAGTATCGCTTTCAATACGATCCGCCGCGCATTTGGGAATAACCCCCCCAGACAGAATGATATAAGAAAGTTATTTGTTATAATTGAAGTACATAGTAGCTTTCAAATGTCCTCGTGAAAGTCTTTATCTTCCCCATCCTCTACATGTATCGTCAGCCATGGGGTTGATTAGGATCCTTAGAAAGTTATAACCGTCAGAGAGAGAGAGAGAGAGAGATATGTACTTGTACTTGTACATTATATAAAACTGTAAGTACTGAAGTTTGTTTTTTGTTCAGTTTTTCAGTTCACTATCACGTAAGAACTACTCTTCTACTATGAATATTTTTGGAAAAGATATGCCTTAACAATTGGCATGAAATAGGCTTCATTTGGTAAAAATTGGGCAAAGGGTCATATTACCGCCCATAAAAAAAAAAATTCAAAATCTTATATCTGAAATACCGCCGAACCGATTAATCTCAAAAAACAAACAAAAAACAAAAAAAAAACATTCAAAATCTTATATCTCAAAAAACCGGCGGACTGATTGAGCTCTATTGAGATTTACAGACAATCTTTCGAAATAATATTGTTATCTAAGATCTAAGCAATTTAATTTCTGTGCACAGGCAAAGCCGTGCGGGTACCTACAGCTAGTAAATAAATAAATAAACAATTGGCGCAACAGGTCCGTATAGACACCCTAGGCCTAGTTTCTCACAACCATTTGTCACAAACCACGAATAGGTTGTTTGTGTCATTGTTTGTGTGATCTTTTATTTTTGGGACGAAGGTGGGACCCAGCATAAGCTGCCTTGGTTCTATACGGATATTGTGGAATAATCCGACATTCAAAAATGGGCTAAAATGACCCCAAACGATTTTTTATTTTTGTATTAATCTTTTTGCAGTTTAATACCAACGAAGGTTTATAATCATCGTTAGAAATAGTTTTTTTTTTATTAAAAACTGACACTTTTCGAGGAATAATCTTGTTAAGTTTCTCTTAACATATGGTAGTATAGGTACCTTTAGAAAAAGCATACGTCAGCGACTATTCTTCCTTGCGCTATGGACTAGACTTGATGTCTGTAAGAAAGTTAGGCGAAGGTGAATGTTATTGCGTCCTGGCTCTATGTATTAGAGGTTGGTGTAACCCAATCTTTATTGACAGTGAGAAGCTGATTCGGCACCTGATTCCAAAATCACTTAACTTTGAGGACGCTGATCTTGCGATATTGGTTAAGTGGTCCTGCCATATTATTCTTGAATCGACTGTGATTTCAAGAAGGTCCTAAATGACAGAAAACCGAATAGCCAACATGCTATACCGTGCTTTTTCAATTATATTCTTTGATCGTATCTTATCATAATATCCGTATCCATCTAATCCCAATCATACTAAAATACACCCATAAATCAAATTCACTATACTTACCCAAAATTAGCCATGAAATTTTATGGCTAACATCTTAATTAATCCCACGTAGATGACAGAATTTCGATTAACAACAACCGATAACTTTGTTGTTCTTGTTTTTTTAATCAACTCATTAAGTCTGCCCATACTTCGCCATATAAAAAAACCACAAAATTGAACAAAAAATTGAAAGAAAGATCCACTTTATTTAAACCTATACAACCGGAAGATATATTAACATTTTCCAAAAGCCGTCTGCTTAAAGCTTTTTATACGAGATGCCGGTGAATAATAAATCAATATTCTCTCTCGTATTCTTGGCATTTTCCTCTCCTACTCCTACCAGTTTGGCGTGTCGTATCGTCCCACGCTTCGGCGAAAAAAAAAAAAAAAAAAAAACCGAAGAAGAGAACCAAAACCAGACCTGGAGTGAGTGCCGTAGGCTCTTCTGCTTCTCCAAAGCTAACTCGAACCCAGCTGGTAAAGTGGTATGGTAACTGGTAACCACCATCGTTTCGTCTGCCGCGCCGTCATCATTCTACATTCATTCATCCGCACTCTTCCTCTCACCTTTTAATGACTTCATCGATGTGGTTATCGGGTATCACGTCCATCTGATTGCAATGTGATGGCAACCGAGCTCACACACACACACACTGGCAGACACCTCTCTGTTGGGATAATGCGATGGTAGCCTAATGGAGTTGGAGTTGATGATGGCGTTCTGGAGCGTTGGTGATGGCGATGCCAATGGCACTGATGCAGTAAATTCAACTGAATGTTAACGGCCTCGTTTGTTCATTTGATGATGCATAGGTTCAAATAGTGTACATGCATCTTTAAAGGAATTTAAGTATCTTTTCAGTGGTGTTGTTGCGCTGTTCGTCTTGCATTTTATTACTTTATCTCCTCGCTTTTGCCATATCTTTCGTTATCTTATATACTAACGTCTGTGCATTGGGGAGCTGTGGAGTTTATCATATCGGAAAGCATAAATAGCCCAAGTAGATTGCTTAAAGATACGTCGAGGGTTTGTGTACTTCACCCACTCCCACTCTGTTGCCCAGGAAAGGAGTTATCTTCGCACTACTTTGTCTGGTGGGATATGCTGATTCGCAGTTCCCTTTCGAATCTAATGAAGATTAATGGGATAGCTTTTATCAGCGCTCTAGACACTTGAGGGCTTTTTTTTTTGTTTTATAGCGAGGCACTCTTTGCACTTTCTTAAGAGGATAGATACACTAGGAACTTAAATCCTATAATTTGTGGTAAATTGAAGTGTCCATCGCCATGCAATACACAAAGAGATACAATTTTTTGTTGGATGCATCCTCAATATATACTATACAAATACGTGAGGAAATAGGATACAATGACAGCTTTCAAATGCAGCAGCAGTAGCCAGCATCAACGAAAGTGCACGTACCTAACCTATCCGTTGTCATATACGCTCGGTCTCACTGCCAAGCACACATGACCCGGAAGAGCTAGTCACAGCTTCAGTTTGAGTTCTCATATTTTCTATACTGAAAAATTTGCTGGGGATGCCTCTTTCTATCCGTTTTTTTTTTTTTTCAGTTTTAGTTATCCTCATGTCAAATAAAAGCAATTTCGGATTGGATTTTTCGTGAAATATTTTGCACTCGGTGTATCCATCAATGGCTATAGGTATTTCTGAATTCTCTTTGGGTCCAACTAAAATGTCCTGTCTTTGATTTTCCTGTGAAGTGGTTGAGATTCTTTTTTTTTTTTGGGTTAGTTGGCTTAGGTTTCATTCTGTGTAGATAGTTCATCGCTTGAGGCAAACAAAAATACAAAAAAAAAAGGAAGTATCTGAAACTTTTCTATTTTATGTGAGCGGAATAATTAAACGTAGTGGATTAGTTTGTTATTTTGCAGCGCTCTTTGGATATACGATAAAAATGGAGGCGAGCCTAGGGAGTGCTTCAGAGTTTTATACTCGTGTATTTTTCTTTATCGTCGATAGAGCGTTTTGCTATTGTATACCAATAGGACTCACTATGCTTGATTGAGGAGGTGTGTGCTGCATGTGATGAAAAATGGTATAGTGGACTTTGAGAAAAATCCTTAATTGGAACATGGATTGGTATGAGTGTGTATGGCTACCTTCATTTGGAGCAAATTTAATAACTATAGGCATAACCAAAGCGGTTTCGTGGCTTTGTGCTAGTGATCCATCAAAGGGTGTATTAATTTTCATTAATTTTCGAAAGTTCGAAAAAGGCCGCAAGTTCTTGCAGAGCAATGCACTGCAGAAAAAGAGTCGATTGCAATTCGTTGCACTCTGCTTTAATAGAAACTTTGGTAATTTTGTTGTCCATGCGGTTTTCTTTGTGATATACTTTTGGATAGGTATGTATTTCAAAATAAAGCTGCCATGAAATCACTGGGCATAGGTATTATGTGTATTTTATGAACAGAGGTGATCGGTCGTCGGTATTAATGGCCTGCAATGTGATCGACAGGAGGACTCCACTCTTCAAAAAATGCGGCAATTCCGTTCCCAGTTATACTTCACCAGGATATCTCCGTTTTCTTGGGGAAGATTTAACAAACATTTTAATCTTATTCTCGTCAGCAAAACTCTCCGTTTTCCAATCTATGTCTATAAACGTGAATTTGGGAGCTTTGCTGATATTGATGGTACCTACTACACTGAAGCAAAATCAAGCGCTTAAGCTATTTAGATTCCTATCTAACCCAGTTTTTGACGAGTAATGGCTGTTACAGATAATATCTCTTTAAACGTGGACATAAAACCATCCCAAACTGTCCACTTTGCGAACTGAAACTAAGACTGAAACTGATGAAATTCCCATAAGTTTTCAGTTCAGTTGTCAGTTTAAGTAGATTATCTTCTACCATTCGGTTTCTCACGAGTAAGATGAAAGCTCAACTGAGCTTTAGACTGACGTCTAAATGCACTGCCATTTTTAACTGAACTCACAACTAAACTGATAACTGATCTCATAACTGATCGTTTAAATGAGGCTTTAGGCGTTTAGAGCACCAGCGTAAAGGGAATAGCTCAAATAATAGAGTGATCTAATAAGGGTTTATACCAACCCCCGCGAAGTAACTACAATGCCTTACGGCGATTCCACGGGGGACAAACATCGATCTGTTCGGGAAAGAAGGTGGGTTTAGCCGTTAAGAATCTGGCACCATACAAAAATGAACGCCGGGTCATTGCTACCTCATGCAAGTTTTGCACCTTCCATCGCAAAAAAAAAAAACAGCTATTTAGAGGCAAGCGATATTTTATCAAAAACAGGAGCTATGGTGATATTGAACAATTCCAATTTATTGCCCATAATGATGTCTTAATCTTAACATTCGGTGCCGGAGTCTTAGAGAAACAGCCAGTTCTGAATACTTAGATACAGGGATCGAGAAATCCAAAGGGAAAAACCATTATTTCTATTAAAAGATCAGTTGTAGAACCCTAGGTTCACTAGTTGTGTAAACATCAGTGTTCATTCCGTAAACATTATGAGAACGCTATAGGTAAATTTTGCCTCCCGTGCATATGTTACATACCGATGTCACCAGTCACTATTAACAAATATGTAGGTATTACTATTTATTCGAATTTCAAACAAAATGTTCACTCCTAAGGGTAGAAGCTGGTCTCTGTACAAAGTCCGGGTTTCACAGGTGACCACTTAAGTGTCAATTCTCCCTCAAATGCCACTTGTCAATTGCCATTTGATGATAAAATTTCCAATATTGAAAACTTAAGTGTCAGCTACTCTAATCTATAACAGGCGGCAAACAACTCAGGCTTTTGAAATAACCTCATAATCCGTACCACAAAAAATGTTGCCTATTAATATATGCGATAAGATTAGGGTTCTCTGGCATTGTGTATCTGCCTTAAAAATATCGAATCTATCTATGTCTTATGCGAAAATGGTTATAAAGTGTACTGATTTAGGTATTGCTTACACGCTTCTGCAATTACAGAATCGATGAATTATGCGAGATTCAATGCATAAGTCGCCACTTGCTCAACAAGTTAATTAGTGCTTTTAACTGTGCTCTCTTAAGTCAATTACCATTGAAAATGAACTGTTTACACGACGGATGTTGTTTTTTAAACAGCGTTATTACATAATAAGAACATCAAGGCGTTATAATAAAAGAACATATTTTATACAATCTTAAATTTGTATTCGAATTTCCTATTGAGAATAATAATAATTCTAATAACCCCTATTCATGCAGACAAATTAATCCCTCCACCACAACATGATTTGCACTATGGTAGTATAGAACGATCAGAAAATTTAGCACTTTCATTCAAACAGCGATAATCGCTGGCAAGCGTCTGTTAAATACGGCCACAATAAGGATTACTCCATTAAGAATAATAATCACCTTGTATTATAATAAGAATAACCAACCCCTAATATGAACTTGTTGGGTTAAAAATTGGCTCTTCAGCCACCACTTGGCTTTCCATATACCTACATTCAACATACGTCTACCACACAGTAGAACAATTTAAGACTCTTTATGAACCCTTAATTTATCAAACGATTGTACTCCGCACACCCAGACTCATTTATTTTTAATGTTGAACAACAAAAACCTCCGTCTACAGTAGATACCGTGTGTCAGCAGCAGTCAAGCGATAATCCTTTCTCTAAAAATAAAGCCAAACTAAGCTCAAGGACACAATCATTACCAGCACCAACTACCACCCTCCTGAAATTCGTTGAATTAACTTGTTTTCCATATGCATAAGGATATACCAAGCCCTTCGTGGACAAAAATGCACTCCACCTCAACATATGATGATGGTTTAACATAAACCCATTTATTTCGGACTAACACTCAATTTCTTTCCTCTCTCGAAACAAGGGCAAATACTTCCAACACAACGCATCAATGGCAGCAGCAATTGTATATGCGAACGAGAGGATATTTTCCCTCTCGAGATCATCGAAGTGAGAATCCTAAAACAACTGCGGATGCAATTCTATCCAATTCAACGATTCGCCCTTAATTTCAAATAATTCTCAAAATAAAAAAAAAATCTCTATCTGTCTACATAGGGAATAAAAATACATGGGACTAGAAAAATAAAAAAAAAAACATTTAATGGTTGTTTGTTTACCCAAAGGATAAACCGGCGTCTGGTTGTGGAAATTAAACCATTCTCGCCCATCATAGACAACCAACAGAGTCCACCCTCTCTACAGCAGCACAATGCAATCAACTCTCGTCTCTAGCGCAGAAGCTCATTTCATGGTGATAGGTGTAACGTTGGTATTATCCGTGCTGATTAGACTGAGGGGTGAGGCATAACCAACCCCTGACTAGTTGTTGTTTTAACGAACTACATCCATCTAAAAATTAGACACGAGTGCATTCTCTGTATCCCTTTTTGCATTCAAGTCCACCCCGTTAACACTCTGATACCTTCTTTCATCCGCCTCTTGACATTGAAGTTCACCATAAAATCCCTTGGCCCGTTTCGACGAAGATGGCAGGCAAAAACAACAACAACAAAAAATAGAAAAAAAAACCTCCAGAGGAGCACTACAGTGTACATCTCTCCTGGAAATAAGGAAACACGTAAATGTAGCTTAAAACACTTTGCAACAGACAGACTGGCTATCATCCTTTTTATGCAGGCGAACAACAACAAGCGAACAGATGAAATGTGTGTTCACAACAGCAGTGCAGCCAGTGGGCAGTAGATAGATGCTAGGTATGGATATACCCGTAGTATTGGGCAATGTCCTTCTCTAAACCAGGATTGGCGTGGTAACCCAATGTTACCAAAGCATCCAACCGAATCCACTGCCCCTGCTCCGCAAAATCATGCTCATCATCCAGATACCAGATATCTATATGCAGAGAGAAATGAATCCTTCTTGGGTCTTGCTGCTTCTTTTGCGGCATTGTCCTGTTCTTCGAAACATCTCTAATGAAAAGAGCTCTATCCGAGTTGCACTATGAGCTGTGTAGTAGGTTGAATGCGTTTCCCTATGTTGACTTGACCGGCCAGAGTTGGCAGGTCAGCACAAAATAAGGATTCGCTTTGTTAGGTACTGGATGATGTTTCTGTTGTTGATGATGCGTAGCGCCCTCTAATGGAGTTTAGCTTTCCTATTTTATTTTTTGTGTTATTCAACTTCTAAATGGATTCTAATTTCGGGATATTACATAGCAGTGCACCTGTTTTTATATTTTTTTTTGTACCTGATTGCATAATTTGCAGTGTTCCTTGTTTCGGTTGTGCGCTGGGGGGTCAAATGTATAGTATTGCTTAGGATGGAATGGAAAATTTTATTTGTGAAAGAATTTTTGTGAAGGCGAGTTGGTTAAATGAATATTTTCTTTAAGGGGATGATTACTGGGCTACAAATTTGAGGAGTTAATTGGCTTTTATTCCGAATGAATGCGGCAAATTACCTACATAAGCTTTTCATTAAATTCCCATTGAAGTAGATTTAATTCAAATCTAATCTTCTAATAGCTTTACGTCATTTAAAATGCCGTTAAAGGTTCAAGGCTGAGTTAGAGTGGGAAAAATATATAAATACCTTTAAATATATGACACGCGGAAAGGAAAATTGGATAAAATTGCTCAGAACCGCTCATCAGACTCTCATACTCTCCTTCCTCATTTAAAAAAAAATTTACGCCCGTTTATGATGTACATTGCGGACCATTTGATTTTTTTTAGTGGTGGTTGTATAATAGATATCATGTCCATTATACAGTGACCGTCAAAGTAAGTGAACACCAATGCTGGTTTATGTGTTCTTTAGGGTCTTGAAAGAGGCCTAAAACAAAACACAATCTGTACAAAGTTTACTAAAGAAATGACAATAACAAAACAGATTTTATTTCGACAACATAAAATACTATACTTATAGGTAGGTATTTAAAAAAAAAAAACAATTTTCAAAAATACCAAAGACAAATGAAAACAGCATTAGTGCTCACATTCAAGAATTTTCCTTCTTTACGTAGCCATCAAGCTAAAAAAAACAAAAGTGAACCTTCTTTCAACTTTTACAACTGGCTGCTGAAGAACTCACATGTGTGTTTAAGTGTGGTAAAAAATATATTCCCTACGATCAGTAGATCGATAACTCTGGTACCATAAAAACGACTACATATATTCCATTGAAAACAACGCACATTTTCAATCTAAATTTCAACGATACTTAAAGTTTGTTCAAATTTATCTTTCAGTAATACAACGTCAGTGTTTAGTGAAAACAGAGAAAAAATAAATTTGAAGGGCTGAATCGGCTGAAACTTTTTATTTACCTACAATTAGTACTTAAATCCAATAACAATTCATATATACCCAGCGATGGCTTTAGCTCTTAGGGCGCCCAAATCAAAGTTTCCTTCAGAGCCCTTTATTTCTTATGCGAGTATTATGAATGATCAGTATTTATAGCCAAGGAAAAAGGTTGGCTAACAAAAATGCGTATACTCATACAGAACAACGAAGTTTTTCCATATAGAAGGTGCTGATTTGTTTGCAATACATGCAGTCTATTTCTATAGCCGTCTCCATGCCACAAGCTACCCTCGTGCCAAATTTCGTCATGATCGGTTGACGCGTTGATTTATGTAAGGAAGACAAACAAGCAAGTTTGTATTCAATTAATTATGTGGGTACTGAGATTTGCTAAGCGTATATTAAAAAAATATATATTAAATAGGTAGTTGGTGCATTAGATCCGCGCAGGAATCTAGCTTTTCACATCCATATGAATTCATATTTTTGTTACTAATGGAAGGGACCTGCTATTCCATGCCTAATCCGAATTGCTAATTTAACATGCTTTCTTATGGCAGTTATACAATCGAAAGTTTACTAGACGTTCGTGAGCGGTGACACAGCGTAAAAAAGTTAAAAAAGCAATATTGTTTTTGTTGAAATTAAGCCTGAGACCCTTCTCTCAGTTTCAGTGGCCCAGCACACTGACCATGCCGCACTGCGCCCGCAAAGGATAGATTTTTCGATCAAAATCATCGGAGTTTTGGATGTCGTTTCTTTGCGGCTCGAATCGAACCGATAAAAGGCGCAGTCACAATCCAGCCTCATCGTCATCAACAGCAGTAAATAAACTGAACAACACCATTCACTGTTTAGGGCGGTAATTTGTTTGTCGGTGCTTACTTCACTAGATAAGGCGCCCGCCATCCTGACCCTGGCATCTTAGGTTCTGCGGCTGGTTTGCTCTATCTACCTTAGAAATTTTGCTTTACATATACCTTATATAGAGAAGTCCAGGGATGATGCGGGTATTGTAAGAGTCTCCCTTATGTTCCCTGAAAAATACTACTACCTATTAAAATGCTTAATTTTTGATGCGAGGGTTCTGGGTTTAGGGTTTACAGAGGAACTTAGGAAAAAAAAGTCTATGGCAACCTATCCATTATTACGCATGTGCCTTCTTGTTGAATTGGTTTTGCCTAATTTATAACTGAGGCTGTTCCAAGATCTGCAAACGTACCAGTGACAGCTCATTGAAGTTTGTCAATAATATCAATGTTATCATGGAAAGCAAGTGCATGCTTTGGCAAACTGTGCCTCTGATGTTTGTTTGTGACTTTGGTTCAATTTTCTGAAGTATTTGATCTTGAAGAATGAAGAAGAGAGCGCTTTAAGTCCTTTCTTGGTGTCAAACGTGGTGGTTAGATTGTTTGCGACATTTGTGGAGCTGTAAGAGCTCTATACATTTTCATTTTGCGAAAGAGTTTGGCAGGGATTTTATCTAGCTTGGCTTTATAGCTATGGCCTCAAAAATCGATGAAAAGATGCGGCGAGGATGAGGTGTCGAGTCGATATCTCTTGGGTTATCTTGATGATCTGTCGTATTCTGAACATACCGAAAATCTGTATATGAGCATATGTTTCGGCGATTGATGTCGATAAATGATCTTTTGGTATATGCTCTCCAAAGTCATCTCCCACAGCCTCAAATTTCTCTTCAGGAGAGTCGCAGCATGACGAGACTATTTCCACCGACCAGTCCTTAATTAGTTCGTGAGCAGTTGAAAACTGATTTTTTTGAATGAATAGATACATTTCCAAAAAGGGTTTGCGATGATGTAAAAAAATAGCTCCAATGGCTATAGATTTGCATCTAGAAGAACTGAAGAACTTAAGTTTCGGTGCGGATTTAAGATAATGTAATGTTCCAAATAATAATGTTCCAAAATGAGAAAAGTGAATTCAAAAACGGGAGTGATATCAAGAAGCGAATACCAATTTTCCTTGTTCCGAAATCTATGTTATTGCAGGACATAAAAAACATAGAAAGTCGATCGATTTGTTACTTTTTTAACATTTCCATAGACATAATACAAGGTGAGACTAACAAGCTCGTTCAACGACCCACGAGATATTGGTACCATACTCAGATTTCAATTATGTGCAGGTGTACTTCTTTTTCCTGATTATATAGAGATTAGTGAGTTTCATAAGGCCTTCCATACCAAATTGGTTGTACTATTTAGTCGAACCTTAGATTAGAAACAGAATCCTAACCCAACCCCTATAAGGATTGACTAAAAAAACCTACTTCAATTTATTTTTCAATTTGCATCCCTCCTGCGACTGGATACTGGAACATTGCAAACAAGAAAGAATTACCGCCACGCTTTTGCTCATACTTTGCGGTATATTTTAAATACATATTCATGTTTTTTTTTTTCGTACGTCTTTTATTATGTTTTGTTTTTTCCAGGATGCACCCTTGAAAAATTATTTAATACTTCCAATGCAATGCGCATACTCTCTCCAACTACTAACTTATATCTACAAACTCTGTTTAATTTTTCTCATTTCAGGATGCAGGAGCAGATTTCTGAATTCCAGTTTCCAAGATTCTAGCAGTTCTCATTTTCACCTGTTCAGAATCACAGTCAGAGTCCATCAAACTTTACAGAGCGAGAGGAATCCCTTTGTGAGAAAAGGAGTTTGCGCATTCTAATAATACTGAGCGAACATCCCTAAGTTGATAGTGTCCTTTTTGAATCTTCACCAAAAGGAACATTGAATCGTGAAGGTGTTTAATAACAAAGGTCTGTGCGAGAATTTACTCAGTTCGATTGCGGATACGGAAGTGCAAGGATATTTACGGACAAAAATTTCACAAGCACCCTCACTGTGAATCGATGTTGTTGCCGTCCTTAATTTTGTTCAGTCGTATAACTACAATGTTCACTGTAAAGAGTTTTTGATTTGTCTTATAAGATTTATTCGTTTTTTACATTTTTTTTAGTTTCGAAAAAGAAACCTTGGAAACAATTTAAAAAAAAATCGTGAATGATTTTTTTGTTTTCTTTTGTTTATTTTTTTGTTTGTTTGATCGTGAAAAGTTTGGCGAAAGCATAAGCTAAATAAAAAAATGTAAATGTCTCCGGATCCCCGTCGAAGGATTTTGATTTTTATTTCCATTTGTTTTATGCTGTAATAAAAATCAAAACTAAAATGGTAGTGTTTCTAAATGTGCGCGCTTAAACCTACTCCGTTGCTGTAAGAAGTGAAAAGATAAAAAAGAAATATATATCTCAATATTTTATATACAACAAAAGAAATAAAATATAAGAAAGGCAAAGAGAAGGAAAAAAAATAAAATAAAAAGATATCCTGTGAAAATGTGTAAATACGTGATCAATTTGTGTGCACTCCTTGTGGTAACATTTGTGGATAACGTTTATTCGGATTACGAAAATACATGGAACCTCTACTATGAGCAGCCGTGCTGTGGAGCCTCCAGTGGCCATCATATCAGGCACCACAGAGGTAAGTGTAAACTAGTAGGAATGGCTTGTGATGTCCTTGTGGCTTTTCGTCAAGTTTTCTCTTGATTTTCTTTTTGTATTGTTTTTTTTTCTGGTCAGAGTTTCCATCTTTCTGTCGGATTGCCCTTTTTTTGCTACAGAAAGAACAGGCAGACACGGGATGAGATGCTTTTTTTTCATTTCGTTTAGTTGTCGTCGGTTCTGTGTGTTCGTTTCGTCTTCATTCTGTGACTTTGTGGTCCTTGGTCCCACTTGGCGACAATGATAATAATAAAACGGTTTTGCACTTTAACTGGACACAAAGGAGCAACTTAGGAGAAGATTAAGGGATGTACAGAATAAGAAATAGAGGGATAGGACTTATTTCTCTTCTTTTTTTTCGATGGGGGGATTCTGATGTGAATTGATACAATTTGTTAAGGGTAATAATTTCTAAAGAAGGATTTCTTAGAGGGTTTTAATTGTGTCAGTGTGATGGGGGGCATGCTGCGGCTAAATTTGGGTCCAGCGATTGTTGGCGTAGATAAGTGGTGTTAAATTGGAATCTCAAAATGTTATATTAAGGAATGACAATTTGAGCAGATTTACGTGTTTGACAGGTGGGTCTTGAATAAGGAGTGAGTTCCAAATAAACAATGATTCTTTATAAATAGATATCGATCTGAAATTGTTACAAGATTAGATTCAATGTGGTCGAGGACGAGGACACAGTCTGTGATGAAGGACAGCAATGGGGATCTATAGGGGATAAATTTGTTTACAAAATGTGTAAATTTAGATTGATTGTAATAAAAGAAAACGTCAGCTTTTAACCTTTATATAAAATTTAAAATGAATAAAATTCTTTTCAGAGCTTATTGAAAATTGTTTATGTGGACCTATATTTTATTGAGCTAATATCTTGTGTGAATGAAATAAATATTGTTTAGTTTTTTTTTTTTGCAAATTTGGTACTTAATGTGTGTCGTTTTTTGGAGAGTAGGTATTATGTTTTAAAGCTAGGTAGGCTATTGAATTATTGTGGCAGTAATTAAGAAGTACGTACAGTAATTGAGGCTATAAATTACTGTGACTCATTGAAATCACTTGTTCAGAACCATAAAACAAAATGAAAGGTATATTTTGCAAAAAACGTTAAGACCAACTTACTACTTACATATAGTTACCAATATAGAGACTCAGGTATTCAGAACATTGTTTCTAAGACCCTTAGATTCTAAATTTCGAATCCATTCGATTTTTCTTAATACTTAATTTGTGTTTTGCCTTAATTTCTAAATTTTAATTAACCTGACATGTAGTTATTGAATATATAAATATATTTTGTAGCAATGTGTTCGAAAATTCGCCGTAATTATTAGTGTGAGGGAAAATTCTGTCGGCAGATAGACCAATTAGAGTCATTTAAAGGGTGCGCATTACTACTATCAGTTTTTGAAAAAAAGAGACATTTTCTTTATATTAAATTATTTTTAAAACTTAGTACCTTAATCCCAGAAGCGTATTCATATTTGCTCAATGCATTAAAATTAAAGATAATCCTTCGTCGAATCGATGAAGTAATATTGAACTAAAATTTGTACGAAAAGTAAGCAAAAAATGTTTGTTAGTTTATGTTTGCTTAGAGCAAATTTCTATTTTCAAGAAAAGAATAAAAAAAATTGTTTTAAACTTAAGTCTTAAGAAGTTGCTTTTTGAGATCACTTGAGATCAAAAATAAAAAAATATTGCCAAAAATAGGTGTGTAATTAAAATAATATTTATTTATGGTTTAATGTTATCATTAATTTTGCTCGAATCGAACTCTAAAAGTTACGTAGTTAGTAATATTCGTCGTTTCGACGAACATTGGCGTCGTTTTCATCATTTTGGTCGAATCGACGATTATTACCCTTCAAGGGTTAAAATTACTATTCACCGTCCGTTTTTGATTGCAAGATCATAAGGTCTAAGCAAACATCGATCATACTATGCGTCTAGAGCAGAAGTGGTGATCGCACAAACCAGTAAGAATAGACCGTCGACTCCTCCCACATAACGGAATTTGCCTACAAGCTGCCGGCGGGCCCAGGATCTTTCATGTATTGGTGCTGCACAAAATCAAAGGAGCGCCATTAACGCACGCAAGCCCAACCAACCAACCAAGCCCATGGTAAGTATTGAAAATCATTGCCGCCATTAATTTTGACATTTACGCGTATTCACAGACAGGGTAATTTTTTCCGGGGAGAATCGGGTAGGTGCACGGAAAGTCGGCGGTCTAGTTCTTACTTGTTTGTGGGTGATCGTCTCTAAACGGATTACCCCCATGAATTTTTAGAGTATTGGCCCATAAGCTTAATACTTTAAGAAAATATTGTTTTAAATTATATAAGCTTTCATTTAATTAAAATGTTAGCTACAAAATAAATAGATCACCAGAAAAAAAACATTTCATAATCAAAACATGGTGAGTTTTCCTATAGGATTGATCAGGCTGGATGAATTTTGAGAAAACTTGGCCATAATGTTATTAGGAGGACTGAACTTGGTGTCAAAGCTAAGCTGTCTGTTTTTAATTCTTGTTTGTTCCAACTCTTACCTATGTCATGACCATAGGTTTGGGTAATGACCGAAAGAATAAGATCGCGGATACAGGCTGCCTAAATTAGATTTCTCTGTTGTATTTGCTGGTGTGACCCGTAGAGATCGCGCTAGAAAACCAGAATACGCGAGGAACTGAATGTCGAGCAGCTACTCAGGACGGTGCGGTTATGCTTCGGTGGTTTGGTCATGTTAAACGCATGTCCCCGACCAGGATCCCACGACGTGCTCTGGAATCCGTACCATCAGGCAGTCTACCCGTTTAAGAATTGCCCTTGATGATTTAGAGTCAATAGCGGAGAATCGACAGCTATGGAGAGTCTTTCCACTTCAGCAACCTATACCCGCGATCCACTTAATGGATAAGCGGGCCAACGAAAATGAATGAATTAATGAAATGAAAAAGATAATAAATGAGCATAGACAAAAGTATGTACTTACAAAATAAGTAATAAGTTTAAAAAAAAAAATCTGTAAGATCAGCAAACATCACGAGCTTGGAATTAAAATGTAGAAAGTATCAACTTTTGCTATTTTTAGCTAAGGATAATTATTGGCATAGGATATTTCTTTGGAATTTTAGCCTTTCTATTATTTATTTTATATCTTCCAAAAAAGACTGTATATTATTTTTGTATTTATCATACATATATATTTAAGATTTTACAAAAATTGCTTAAATTTTGTAAACCATGAAGACGAGCCATACTTGCAATAGAACTACTGTTTCGCTTTATAGAACATTGTAATTCAAGCTTTTCCACCTTTTATATTCAAATTTCAAGCAAAAGTCTGGGCAATTATGTTGAGCTAAGCATCCGTTTGGTCTTGACAATGAGAAAATGACGTGTACAAATCATAGGGAATGAAAGACGGCTCTAAAATTAAATAAAAACACAGGCTGGTTTTGGTATTGACCATGACCATGGCATTGATTTAATTAAAACGATCATTTTATGGCCTTACTATTTAAGCATGGTTTCGGGCATAAGAGCGCCGCTAATAAATCTACAAAAACGCTCAAAAACCCAAATTTTTGACTAGTTTTTCGAAAACTGCGGTTCTGTATCATAAGTCTATAACTACTCATGAAGAAGTGGCAAACCAAAATGAGTGGCTGTCGATTTTCTTGTTGCCGAAAAATTGTTACTTCAGCAACGCGTTTATCGCTTTGAAAAGCAGTCTAATATCAACGAGTGTGACCTGGACAACCTTAGGAACAGCATTCAAACAAATAGGTGGAAGTGACCCGTCGCAAGTTAGTCAATGCCATGCCTCACTCTCAATACATATGTGCTGATAAAAATAAAAACTAAATAGGTAGGCGTGTAGACACCCTAGGCCTAGCTTCTCGCAACCATTCGTTTTGTGTGAGTTTCTATTTTTGGGACGAATGGAAGGGACCTACAATTTTATGCCGAGTCCGAACGGCTGAATTGAGAAGCTTTTTCAGGACAGTCATACTCTCGTATGTTTGTCGGACGTTTGTCAGACGAGAGGCGCAGTAGAAAAAACCTTAAGATGTAATTTTCCGGGGATCGAACCTGGGATCCCTCACACAGCAGTCCAACACACTAACCACTGCGCTACTGCGCCCTGATGCTGAACTATATTTCGAGATTTGAAACTGTATTTGCCGAGCAATATAATACGAGCTTGCAATAGCAACACGTATCAGCTCTACAGTCTGTAAACTTGTTGAACATTATTGACTCACAACCATATTTATACTGTGTTCGTTAGACAGAGTTATAAGCTTAATACCTACATACATTACCTACGGGATAATTCACATCGCCAGTGTGCAACGCTCACCGAAATATCACTGTAGACGCATTGGCTTCTTAAAGATCACCATTGGTAAATTTTTCAATTTTCACTCTTTAGGTACTTCGCCGAGCTAGTAACGGTCTTCATCGCTGAAGAAGATTTTGTCTGAAAACTCTGTATTAACTTGCTGATTTTCCAGCACCCAATTGTTGCCTTTTATGTTTGTGCTATTGCTGTTATATGTCTCGAAAGGTTTGATTTAAGCAAAAGCTAAAAGTATCTCTGTTTGAAATGTCTTGTCAGATAATTTATGCAGCTCTTCCCATCATGTTCGAATGAACTGGTCTACCTTATCGATATCCTTTGAATAGTCACAACAAAACAAAAAATACAACCTTCTGCTCCACTACCTTTATGCCCAAAACACATGTGCAGAAATTCTGAACGCTTCACTGCAAGCAGTACTGCAGATGAAACAGATATATGTGTAGAATTTAACTTGCAGCGGTTGCTGTCAATGCGGGGAAAAATGCGAGAGTGCAACACAGACGACGAACAACTCCCATCTCTTTTTTCCTCGTAGGCATCAGTTCAGTAGCTGAATTTAAAAATTCGATGCTGCCAAGTCTATTTAATTTAATTCACTGTGTTGCTATGCAGTGGTGTCACTGTCAGTGTGATGTGCTGGGTGCAGAATTTACATTTGTATCACCACATAAGAACATGTGTAGGTATTCTAATCTTGTTGCACAGTGAATTCTGCACGTATGTTTTGGACATTAAAAAGTCATCTATACTTTACTTTGTACCCATTTACAAACAGCATTATATCGAAAAAGAGCTGCAATTGTTCCTTTCACTCCATTTCCAACCCAGTTTGACTCCATTTCATAATTTCATGTCATTGCCCAAAAACGTTCTACTATGAAAATTGGTCCTACGTGACTTAACCCGTTTCAAGGCTTTTTCGCTTCCCTTAAATTTTTTTTTTCTCACCGCCAAACAAACTTTTAACCCCTTTTATTTGTACTTCAAAGGGTGTCTCGCCTCTTTGTTCTGTTTTCTGTTTCGGCTGAGCCATTGCATTTTCTTTTTTATTATTACAAAAAAGTTTCCTTCGCTCCCCTCAAAAAAATTGATAAAGGGGGAGCCAAAATAAATATACGGGCTCACGGCTCAGCATTTTATTCAGAGCCATAAAAAACTCTTAAATGCCATAAAGCAAAAAATAAATTCTTAATACCGACTGTACACTTTCGGATCATACTGAATGAGGGAACGTTCTGCAGAAATACAGGACAAGCGGAATGCTGCTGATAAGCGGCTCTTGGGTGAAAAGTTTTCTGTTAATTTGACTCCCTATCCATGGGGTCAGAAACTCCTGCATCTTTTAAAGACGAGGGGAACCAAGCGAAAAAAAAATGCAAGAAAAGGAAAACTTTGTGCGGTAAGTTGTTTTCACGATGTTCTCGATTCTCGTTGCCATTTTCGTGGTATGGCGGCGACACACAGACCCCTAGACCCATTCACAACGCAATTACCCCCTTAAATCGTTGGTTAATTACTTTTGTTGTTTGTTGCTGGTTTGGTTGTTGTTGTTTTTGTTGTTGCTGCTGTTGTTGTTCTTGTTTTTCCGCCATAATACTGTGCGTTGTTGTGTTTTTTTTTTTTTCTATAATTTTCTTTGTACACCAGGTAGTGGCACTGGTTCATTATTATCTGAAAACTAAAATGAAAAGTTTTACAACTCCTTGCTCCCTGAAGGGTGAATGGTGGTTGTGATGATGATATGGTGGTGTAAAGCGGTTGATTTTCAAATGCTGGGTATATGAGAGTGTAAGACTTTGTTGCTCCCCGCCGCAATTTTTGCACTTTATTTCTCTCGCCGTACTTTGGATTGCTTTTCTTTAATTAACTGGGTAAACATGGTTTTTATTGTATTTTCCTTTTACACTTGTGGCTAGGAAATTTCCAACCGCTCTTTGGGGTAAGGGCTGAATGGTATAGATAAAGAAATCTAACACTTTCTTGGTGAATTCCCGTGTGCTAAGTTTTAAGGATGTTTACTCTATTCATTTGGAAATATTTTGATTGAACGCAAAGGAGATTGTGGCGTCGTGGGTTTTAATGAAATTGGAGAATGTACGTTGTTGCATGAGGTAAAAGTTTCTTATTTGCTTAGGGAAAAATCAAAGGTAAGCGAATGCCTTTCAGATGTTCTATTCGTCAGGGTATTTTACTGTTTATATGTAAGGATTCTTTGGTGGCTCGATCAATGGAAGTTCTGTTCGAGAAGTTACTGGAGCCAATAAGCTCATCAGATATCTTGAGTTACCTAGTGAATGTAAAATTTTACCATTCTTAAATTTTTTTTAAGCTCTAGCACAATCTTCGCTTAGAAGGTTGAAAAGGGCTTAAGTTAAGCATGGCTCAAAATGCGATTCTTTGAATTTCTTTAAAAGAGACGTCTAATGGGCAACACCTATAACAGTTCACCGCGTGGATATAACTTTTTCAAAACATATTATTGTCCACAAATGAACACAGGATAACTTTGGAGCCCGCTTCCTGGAGACATTATATACAGAGGACTACAAGAACATAGTTGCAAAACTTACACCTGTATCTGCAAGCATCTTAGGGATCTTTTGAACATAAAAAAAAAACTCCCAATGTATACCTATGTCCAACATTATCAAATATCGCACACCAGACAGACCATCTTTTGACTAGATACACGTCTTCGAAATTATCGTCTGAAAAATTAATGAGAAAAGTTCTTAAATTTCTCAACCCGACAGGATCTACATTTTTTAGTTAAAAACTCACGAAGAGGCATTATCGGACCTGAAAAAAACGTAAAGAAAAACACTTATTTTAAAGTTTAAAACATTTAATTTATTGTTGAATTAACAAAAAGTTAAAGTTAATGGAAAAATTAAGAAGTATGCAATGAAATGTCACTTAGCGACTTAACCACGTTCTTTTCGATTTGAAAATGTTTTTGCGCTTGTGAAATAATGATGTTATGTAGGTAGGTACTATTTACATAATTGTAAGATGAAGTTTTAGGGTAAATCAAAGTTTGTTAGGCAAAGTTATGAGTTAGTCTACTCTACTGGCCATCCTGATCGTCGGTACTGATGGTTTGTTATCGGGTCGCAACAGTCATGTTTGAGGCGGCTTGGGAACATCATCGGGATCGCTTTCATCGGAATCATCATCAAGATCACTATCAGTCTCATCACGTCAGGGTTTCATTAAGTCAGCTGATGAAGATGTTGCATTTGGACCTTCGTGACTATCCACTTTGCGAGCATCGTAATCTCATACGGTCCCAGAAACGATTAATATAGCTTTGAGTATTTTTAATGGCAACCAAATCTTGAAGTTCGTCTTTTGTAGATGGTTTTCGTTTTCGATTATACACCTTGCGATTCTCCTTTTGGACCTTAGCAATCTGCTTCTTTGCTCGACAAAAAAGAAGGTAGTATCGAAAAGTGTTTGAACTATTTATCAGGATCATCCACTGATAACTTTGAAAGGACTTTAATTATAGTTCTATTGATACGCGAGCTACAACACCTGTAGTGACCAACGAATAGATTATGTTTCTTTCACTGCAACAATCCTTAAATGCGTTAAGTTTTTATAGATATAGAGGGTCAATCAGGTATTAACTACCAGTTGTAGTAGACTTGACAGTAAATATCCAAGTAAATTTAGTGAAGGCATCTACAATCACAAACAAATGCTTATAACACTTAGCAGTTAATTGAAGTTGTCCGAGATGATCAAGATGGTATGTATTCAACGGCGAATCGAACTTTTCGATGGAATTTAGCAAGCATTCATGTTTTTTTCATTTTTCTTCGCGGCAAGGATACAAGCTATGCAATTCGAAATGATTTGTTTAATTTTTCCCGAAATCTTTGGGATGCAGTACTTCTTCTCCGCCGGTTTAAGGGTAGTGATGCGATTATATGAGAACACAAGCGTTCCCACTCTAGCCTCTCACTACCAACTCCTACTCTCACCTCCACGTTGGTGACTGGTGGGTGCCTAGTACCTCGACTGGAGATGGGGTAACCAACCCCTGTGGAAGGTCGTTGGTGGCAGCGAACGAGAGAGGGGGGGAGGAGTGTCTACGCACTAAGACACTTCCTCTTGTTTCAGGCGGCAGCGGATGAATTCCCTAGATGGAATCAACGGTGGCGTCTACAGTTCCGGTCAGGTCGAACTAAAGTGTAATCCCAGTATGAGCTGCTTCGACATATTTGGATACCAGGTCTATGGGGATCTCCAATACTGAGCCAGGGTGTTGGAAAAGAGTTGGTGGCGGAGGAGCCCTCAATATGGGTCAACAGCAGCGCTCATATCCCAAAATGGGTTACTGGCATCGGTTTTTCCGGCCCGCTGTCCTAGGGTCAAAACAAGGGCCTGGTCCTCCAGGTTGGGGGTTGTGCCGTCGGGGTAACTTCCCGACCATGGAAAAAACCAGTAGTTATGAGAGAGACACAACCAGCCTCGGATAATGGAACTCCTCAAATGGCAACCAGACCCGGAACGTCAATGGACTACGATCTGAGAGTATGTACCTGGAATGTACGAACGCTCTACACCCCAGGTGCTACTCAAAAACTTGAGTCTGTCCTCACGCGGTACAAGGCAGATATAACCGCGATCCAGGAGATACGATGGATAGGATCAGGTATGATGAAAAGAAAAGATTGCGACATTTATTACAGCTGCAACAAAAGATTGCATGTATTAGGATGCGGATTCGTCGTGGGAAATCGGCTTAGGACAAAAGTCATTGACTTCAAGCCGATAAGTGATCGCCTTTCTGTGATCCGCATCAAAGCTACCTTCCAAAACATAAGCCTAATATGTGCACACGCCCCTACCGACGAGGCAGAAGATCCTATCAAGGAGGAGTTTTATGACCTCCTGGATGGAGCCTACGGAGCCTGTCCGGAGTATGATGTAAAAGTTGTACTCGGGGATTTCAATGCAAAAGTCGGAAAGGAAAACATCTTTGGCGGATTAGTTGGTAAGCACAGAATCCACGAAACGACAACAGACAACGGCTACCGACTAATCGATTTTGCAGCAGCTCGTAATACGGTGATAAGTAGCACTAGGTTTCCAAGGCTAAGGATCCACACAGCAACCTGGCGCTCTCCAGACGGTCGAACCGCCAACCAAATCGACCATGTGCTAATCGATGCGAGGCACGCATCCAACATCCTCGACGTGCACACATTCCGAGGGGCAAACGTCGACTCTGACCATTTTCTTGTTGCGGCTAGATTCAGAGCTCGACTGTCCAACGAAAAGAAGCTGCGAACTGCCCAGAAGAAGAAATTCGACGTTGGACGCCTTAGCACACCTGGAGTAGCCAGAGCCTACAGCGAGCGCCTGAGTATGAAACTCTCCTCTGTGCACTCACCTACCACAAACGCCAACAATCAGTGGTGCCAGTATCGCGACATCATCAAGGAGGTAGCCGAAACCACCGTAGGGTACCAGCCACCCCAGAGAAAGAGCCCGTGGTATGATGATGAATGCGTGTACAGGAAAAAGGTGACAGAAGATGCACACAAGAAAGCGCTGCAGCGCAAAACAAGGGCAGCGAGAGAAGAGTATCGAGCCAGGAGAAGGGAGGAAAAGAAGATCCTGCGTAGAAAGAAGAGGGCTTACGCAGCTTCCCAGCTCAAGGAGATCGAAGAGTCGCGCGATCGTAATAACATCCGGAGGTTTTATAAAAAAGCTAAGCAACTGGCTGCTGGCTACAAAACCGGAACGCAGGCTCTTCGAGATAGCGAAGGGAACCTAGTCACCGAAGCGCAGGGAATAGTAGATGTGTTTAAGCAGCATTTCCAGCAGCTGCTTAATGGGCATCATGTAGAGAGAGTGATAGGGCAAGAAGAGAACCCACGTCCAGTCAATGAAGAACTAGTTCCACCACCTAGTATAGAAGAAGTTGGCTTAGCTATAAAAAAGCTTAAGAACAACAAGGCCGCAGGGTCTGATGGTCTACCAGCGGAGCTCTTTAAATACGGTGGTGATGTTTTGGTAGGGAGCATGCACCGAATCATCAACCAAGTATGGGTGGAAGAAAACATGCCCGATGACTGGACTATCAGCTCCATATGCCCCATCTTCAAAAAAGGCGATCCTATGTCTTGCAAGAACTATCGAGGCATATCCCTGCTAAATGTCGCATACAAGATCCTATCCAACGTACTGTGTGAACGTCTAAAACCGTTCTGCAACACACTAATCGGCACGTACCAGTGTGGCTTCCGGCCCGGCAGATCGACTATAGACCAAATTTTCACACTGAGGCAAATCTTGGAAAAGACCAACGAATTTCAAGTCGAAACCCACCACCTATTCATCGACTTCAAAGCCGCGTATGATAGCATACATCGTCAGGAGCTCTATATGGCGATGGCCGAATTCGGAATCCCGGCAAAACTGATTCAGCTGTGTCGCGCGACGCTGGAAAACACACGCTGCAACGTGCAGTTTGGAAGCAGCTCTTCCGAACTATTTCAAACATGCACCGGATTTCGGCAAGGAGACGCTCTATCATGCGACTTCTTCAATCTCGTACTGGAGCAGATAGTGCGCAGGGCAGGTGTCAACACGGAAGGCACTATCTTCAACAGGTCCGTCCAGCTGCTTGGCTATGCGGACGATATTGACATCATCGGTCGTTCCCAGCGTGCCGTGATAGAAGCGTTCACGGCGATTGAAGAACAGGCGAAATCCGTTGGACTTGTAGTAAATGAGGACAAGACTAAATACATGCTATCAACAAACAAACAAGCATCTGTCCACCGCCTAGGACAAAACGTCACTATTGATAGCAATAATTTCGAGGTAGTTAAGGAGTTCACCTACCTCGGAGTAAACGTAAACTCCACGAATGACACCCTAGTGGAGATCCGACGAAGAATTACCCTAGGAAACCGCTGCTACTTCGGTTTGGCAAAACAACTGGGTTCAAAACTCCTAACTCGAAGGACGAAATGTGTGCTCTACAAAACCCTCATCCTGCCAGTTCTGCTTTATGGCGCCGAGTGCTGGACGATAAGCAAGAAGGGAGAGATGCTACTGGGCTCCTTCGAAAGAAAAATACTTCGGCGGATTTTTGGTCCTGTGTGCGAGGAGGGCGAATGGAGGAGAAGATACAACCGCGAACTCTATGAGCTGTACCAAGATGTGGATGTAGTCCAAAAAGCCAAAACACGTCGACTACATTGGCTCGGCCACATCAAGCGAATGGACAATAATGCTCCAGCCAAGAGGGTCTTCGAATCCCAGCCCCCAGGTTCGAGAAGACAAGGAAGACCGAACCTCCGTTTCAAAGACCAAGCCATCGCGGATGCCAGAGCGCTTGGTCTGGACAATTGGAAGCAGCGTGCCCGGGATCGTAGAGGATGGAAGGCTGCAGTGTCTCAGGCAGAGACTCTTCACGGGTCGGGAGCCCGATAAGTAAGTAGTAGTACTTCTTCTTTACCAACACCTCAACTTTCTTTACATTAATGTAAACCATGCTCGTGAATATTTCGCACTACTTCTTTTTGTAATCTCTTGGGTACAACAAGTAGATAGTCGCCTTCGACAAATTTATAAAGAATACCATTCCGCATAATAAATTTCTCGTGCTCCTTATGTTTCAAAATTGTACTAATCAGCTGACACATCTCTTGCTTGAGCCTTTCCCACACGATGAAGGGCACTATCTTAAACCCTCATAACGACTGGGTAAACGGATTAATGCATCCGCATCTTCACACATCTGGTTCATCCAGAACTTCGCAGTTATAATCCTGAATGAACAACGCCCATCTGGCAATTCGTGTATACAAAGTTCCCTTTTCTTCATCGTTGCAGTAAACGCAGTTGCAGTCTGTATATATTTTAAATTGAATGCCCAAAAGATACACTCTCAGCTCTTTTAAGCTCTTAACAACAGCTAGAACTTCTTGTTTGTAGCTGCAATAGTTAGCCTTAGCTAACCTCTAGTTAACATAGAAAATGGTGAGTCCTCATACGCATAAACACAGCTTGTTGCATGAGTTCATAACGAAAGAAAGTCAATCGTTTCGTCTATAATCAAGTGAATTATATATAAATAAAATAATCTTTGTTATAACTAAAGCTGTTTCGAATATATTCATACTTTACTTAGGATGAAGAGCATTGTCATCATGGGGCTGTAACAATATTCCTCCATATCCGACCTTACTTGCATCCGTATGCAATTCTGTGTCCAGCGATCGGCTGAAAAGTTTAAAAATTGGATCTTTGGAAAGCGCTTCCGACAGTGGGTTGGGGATTACCGAGTAGCCTGTATAGAAGTCCGCCACATGAGGAGCACGTTCAAGTTCAACATTTATAGTTCCCTGTGACTGAGACACGCAACTTCACCAGTACTTCCCCCAGCAACATGTCCATACTGCTAGAGATTAGACTAAATCCTCATCATTTCACCACTTTCACCAATGGTCGCCAGGTTCATTGATGCGCCTTATCTCCTGAATAAACGAAACAAATTATTCTTCCGTAGATGCTGTTTTTGCATAAATAAAATGCGCTGAAAAAAATCTTGCTTGGGGCGCCGGAATGGTAAAGGGCAAAGGCCGGCAGTGTTTGCAAAAAACAAACTTTGAAAAATACCACGCACATTTTTTAAATCACTGCTGAGAGGCAGTCTCCTTTAAGTAGAAGACTTTGTTTTCCCATTACCGGAAAGTGAACCACGCAGCTCACTATTAATTATCGAATAAATGTTCATAACTTGAACCAGGCTTATAGATCTTCTTTTAATGTGCTCGTGATATAGGTAAAGAAATAATGATAATTGAGATCGACTGACATTATGATAATTTCGGAACGAAATTCTATCTTCAGTCATTGCGAGTTGGTTGGTTGGCTTTAAAAGTATATAAGGTTACGCGTTATAATGTTATTTTTTATATAATTTTACTCGAAAATTAAAACAGGCAATTTATTTAGAATTATGTAGCATCCAGACTGACATTTCTTCAATTCAGTAGATCTTATACTGCATGGTTGCCATTCGCAAAAAAAAAACCTCACACAACAGATGCATCATCTTTTTTTGTTTATATTATACCACACTTACCTTCTCTTCAAACTTTTTTTGAGCCACGACACTCGTTTTCACCTTTCCAAAGCCGTTTTCATGGAGACGACCAAGATGGACAGGTAGGTATAGTTACTCATACCAATTTCGAATAAGAAATGCAATACCCACACCCTCTTCAGAGTTAGGGTTAGGGTATCCAAGACAATTCCCATTCTCTATTGTTTTCCCTGGCTTGATAAAAATTGCATGTTCACCCTGCCTAATTAATCTTTTATACCCCATAACTGTCTCATGTATTCCCCTTTAAATAAATTATTTCCGTCGTCAATAAACTTTCTCGGAAGGAATTCAAAACAACAATTTGCTCACCGTACTTATATATGTACGTGTGTACGTCCTCGTTGTCATAAATGAATAATTTCCCCCGGTAATTAAATTTAATGACAAAATTCTTCAATTTTTAATTACACTCATTGACCTAAAGAAGCATTTTCAATTAATTAAAGAAGAATAATAAGTCGGTTTCTCTCTTAGCAGTTCCATCACGCACAAGAAAAATATGCTGTTGTTAAATAAACTACCACCACCATCACGACTACTAATATCGCTTCGACAAATTGTTCAACGTAAAGTAACTTACCACACACAAACGATTTACCACCGTTTCCACAAACTTTTCCTGGTAATTATCCTAAGCCCAACCCCACTCCACCCAGCGCGCGGCATTCATATTCCCATTAATATTCCTTCGTGTAGTGTCTTCCATTTAAGGACTCTATTTGAAACATAACAAAAAAAAAACGAAGAACTCCTGCCCACAGTTGTTGGTAAAAGGAAACGAAAGCAATTAATCTCCGTATTCAGCTACAGAAAAAAACTGAGAGGACCACACTGCTGCTTGTGTGTAGTTGTATATCGTCGAGCTGTACTGAAACAACTTTAAAATATTAATCGCACCCGGCTGTTTCACTTTTACAATCGTAAATCACACAATGCACAGACAGGGATACAACCCCACCGTAGATACATTTGCGTGCGGCGATACCTACTCCTCTAGTCATGAACATCGCCAGCTGACACGCGTTTTGTATACCTAGTTAAGAGAAATAACTACACAAAGGTCTCTAGTCCTTTTTACTAACTAACTAACTAACTACTCTATTCTTTCTGCAGTCATAAAAAAAGGTAAGCCTTCCCTTCCACCCGTGCGTTGGGTAGAGGTAGAAAGCAAAATGGGTCAGCTCCTCCTTTGCGAAAAGTACTAAAGGACTTCTTATTCTCATGCAAATATGTATAAACCTAATTATGCCGCGTTCTCCACTCCGCATTCAAAATGAGTAAACAGTACCAAAGCAACAATTAAAGCAAGTTTACTACCACGAGGACTTTTGTGTTTTACGACACTTTCAACAGATCATAGAACAATTCATGTTATCCTCTCAACGTTGTGTAACTACTCGCATTTAATTCGTTTTTATTATATGAAAAGCTTGTATAGAGAAGAAAGAATTACAAGGATAATGAATTTTTATTATGAGGCAAAAGTAGAAAAAAAATGAAAACATTGGAAGGTCATGGCATCCTCAAAGCCTATTCACACAGAAAATATCAACAAAAACCCTCTCCACCTTCAAATAAAGGATACGAGGCGACAAATTCGTGACAAAACGCAACTCATTGAGGCTAACAAAAGCTGAGAATTTATTTACACCTAGATCTGTGTATAACAGACGGTGTAAGCTGGCATTTGTAGTCGTTTGGCACGCACCTCTAAACGAAAAAAAAAAACACGCGCGCTTGGTCCTTTACACTTGTCGGTCGGTGCGCCACACCGCTGATAGGACCCCCGACAAGTGAAAAGAAAAGGAATTTGTTCACTCGCACATTGGCAAAAGGATAACTTATCAAACCATGCTAACGAAAATTGCGTGTTTTCACAGCTTAAACGAATGTTTACTGTCAACACGAAATTCCCTGATACCGAGCGCGGTATTCATCATGATGCGGACACAGAAAGGATTCGCATGTTATCGGGCGGTGTGTTACCACATTCTGACACAGAGGACGTACGCTCGTAGTCCTCACAAAAATAAGAGGAACAACAACAACAAAAAATTCTTCCCGAAAATTGCTTTTTATTATTATGGCACACACAAATTAATATACAAGAGGATCTATCTCTCTCTCTCCCTTATACTCTGCTACCACCCAGCAGACTTTTTAAAAGGCTTGGAGCTAAGGGTGTGTGTATACTGTATACTATATATGCATGGGCTTAGATAATATTTCATCAAGTTTATGTGCCGAATTCACGTAAGAAGTCACGATTTATTGAAACGTTGCTGTTGTTTTATTTTTAAGGATCAAACTACCCTTAAACAGAAAAATAAAAATTTAGTGGGTGAAAGGAAAAGAAAAGAAAATTCCAATTCTCTTTTGTCGGGTGCATAAATTAGCTGTGTAAGAGGTCATGAATGTGTCGCGAGGACACTTGTGTTCTGTACGCACTAGAGGAGTCAGAGATAAATTTTAATGCATACTCGACTCGTATCTCATTTTTATACGCCCCTCAAAAAGCAGTTTGCAACTAACTTGGAGAGGTTTTTCTCTTTGATTTGATGGAAGGGAGGAAATGAATTTTATTACTTCCACCCCTCCAATGCGCCCACAATTACTCCTATATTGACTTGGAGTTGTTTTAGTCGATTTTTGTCATATGTATGATGTGAGATGGAAATCCTTGGTATAAGTATCTATACCTAATTGTATATAGAGGAGAAAAAAACATTAGCGACATTTTCCATCCATACTCCCTAGAAGTCTAGATGGAGGGGTGATAAAACTTTGTGGGTTTGTTTTGCGCGACTAATACGCTCTGGCATGTTATTAGAAAGACGCAAAGACCTATCCACTGCTTAACCACAGCTGAGTATATAGGTATAGGTTCGTAAGTAATTTGATCGTTGTAGAAGAATATCAAAATTCAACGAGGAATACCTACTTTCTTGCATCTGAAATGAATGTTTGTGGTCGTTAAGTTTAACTGTTGCTCACATTATTATGTTTTTCGTTTGACTTATATAGAAATTACACGTTTTTGAGATGACAGGAGGCAAAGCAAATGCCTGTGGTTATAACCGCTGCTGCCGGCAAGGATACGGTTTCATTTAAATTTCTGTAATTTTTATTGATTTTTTCTTCTTTTCTTTGGAAACACTTTTATTATATTTAAATTACCTATGGTTACGAGGCTGGAAGTTCATTGACTACAACAACAATAATTGAATAAGCTTAAACAAAATATTTCCTTAGCAAGAGAAGAAGTTTTAATTGAATTTTATTTTATAGCACGCGTCGCGGAGGGATGCGAAAATTTGTCAAGGGGGAAATTTCTTTTGAACCCACCTAGGGGTATGTTGTTGAACTTGCAATTGGGTACTGTAGAAAACCCTTGAGTGAAATAATAATAAGCACACAAGTAGGTACCTATTGGTAAACTGTCCTCTTCCAGAGTGTAAAACTTATATACCTACTTAAAGTCTGTGGGAGTCGGTTCCCTAGAGCTAGCTATTGTAAAAGACTGATTGAGAAAAGTATTTGCCGAATCAGTCACAGTTTTTTTTCCTTATTAACTTTCTCGTATACGTAGTATCTAAGAGAAAGATATTGTTTTCGTACAAAATTTCGAACTCGAGATTTTGATCAATTCTGATATTACGATGATAGGGGACCTCAAAAAAGTGGGTCTCGCAATTCTGTCCGTCCGTATGTCTGTCTGTCCCACCCCTGGGGAATCTAAACGCTTGGACGGATTTACTTCAAACTTCGTATTTAGAGTATATGGGCTTCCCGCTCGGGACGTTTTTTCTAGCCCTAAAATTAACGGTACCTCCCATATAAAAATTTTACGAAATATGACGAAATATGCCTAAATTTAGATTTTTTCGAAAACGGCTCTAACGATTTGAACCAAAATTGATAGTTGAGTTAATGTAAGCATGCTTCACGTGACTGCATACCCAGTTTTTCGCTAAAAAGTCCAGCAAACGGCAGTTTTGAAAATTGGCTTTTTCTTGAAAACGGTAAAGACGATTTAAAAAAAAAACTTATTTTTAAGGTACTATTGTCATTCTTAACTTGATAGCAAGGTGGTTGGGTGTGTATGAATCGGGTAGGCGCTGATCGGCATCAACCTGGCGGTGCCCAGCTGTTGTAACCTTTCGTACACATCAATTGTGCTTATTTTACCTCCCAGTGGTAACCACCGGGTACTGGTCTGCCCATCCGGGTGTGACTTGCTGAACTTATAAGTGCGAGTGTTGAACACGAAGAAAATAGCAACACTATAATGCTCTGTCGGAAAGACTGACTGAACGAGTCTCAGAAGTCTTACATGAGCTCCTCAGAAAGAGGACGTACGGCGGATGAATTCATTAGACTGAATCAACGGTGTCGTCAACAGTCAATACGACAGTTACCTTACTTGAGCTACTTCGACATATTTGGAGCTGAGGTCAGTGAGGATTTTTCAGGACTAGTCAGGGTGCTGAAACAGAGATGGTGACGGATGAACCCTTTATGGGCCAACGGCAGCTCTCACATCCCCGAAGTGGGTTACTGACACCGGAGGAATCCGGCCCCTTTCGTCCAAGGGGTCTAACAAAGGGCCTGGCCCTCCAGGTTGGGGGTTGTACGTCGGGGTAACTGCCCGACTGCGGAAAAAATTACTTAGTTCCGAAACTACCACAAGCCTCGGATACGGATGATCTTACTGTTGACGAACCTGGCAAACGAATAAAGGACAACGAATTTCGGATCTGCACGTGGAATGTTAGGTCCCTTAACAGACCACGTGCAGCCGAACAACTAGCGGAGGCCCTGAACTGCTTTAAAGCAGACCTAACCGCCATCCAAGAGGTGCGATGGGATGGACCGGGCAAGAAGAGGATGAAAGACTGCGATATTTATTATGGCGACTGCTATCGGCAACAAAAACAGCGCTTATTTGGATGTGGATTCGTCGTTGGAGGCAGACTTAGGCAAGAAGTCTTAAGTTTCAACTGTGTGAACGAGCGCCTCACGACAATCCGCGTCAAGGCTAAATTCGCCAACATTAGCCTAATATGCGCCCATGCCCCCACGGAGGAGAAAGACGACGATACCAAAGAGAGGTTCTACGAGCTCTTGGACAAGACATACGAGCAGTGCCCTAACTATGACATTAAAATTGTCCTAGGTGATTTTAATGCAAAGATAGGAAGAGAGGGCATCTTTGGTAGTACTGTCGGGAGGTACAGCCTACACGACACCACCTCCGATAACGGATTTAGGCTGATCGACTTCGCGGCGGGGCGAAATGTTGTCATATCAAGTACGCGGTTCCCGCATCTCGATATTCATAAAGGCACTTGGAGATCTCCCGATCAATCAACCGTCAACCAGATTGACCACATTGCGATCGACGCAAGGCACTCCTCCAGTATTATGGATGTCCGAACGTTCCGAGGGGCCAACATTGACTCGGACCACTACCTTGTTGTAGCCAAGGTACGCCTTCGGATATCCCGAACACCGCCAAGACAAGTAAATACTGTGAGGAAGTTTGACGTCGGACGGCTAAAATCGCAAGAGATCACCAGATCCTTCTCCGATCGAGTCTCTCTCAATCTCTCAAGAGGTTCTATGCAGCCAGCATCAAGCATTGAGGACCAGTGGCAACATTGCCAAAAAGCCATCAGAGACGCCGCCTCTGATGTGCTTGGTTTCACTCGACCACCACAACGAAACCCCTGGTTCGACGACGAGTGCCGGCAAGCACATGCAGCGAAACAAGAGGCATACAAAGCGGCGCTGCAAAGAAGGACTAGAGCTGCTCGTGAGCTCTACGCGCAGAAAAGAAGAGACGAACACCGGCTTCTCAGGAGAAAAAAGAAAGAGCACGAGAAGCGCGCGATCGAGGAAATAGAGAGATGCTACAGCAGGAATGAGGTTCGGAAGTTTTACCAAAGGGTAAAAAGAACCTGCCAAGGCTACAGAGCCCGAACCGAAGCCTGCAAGGACGAACAAGGGAACATCGTAGTAGAATCGCAGTCGATGCTGGGGATATGGAAGAACTACTTCTGCAGACTGTTTAACGGCGATGACGAACTAAATCCCGCTGTCAGGCAGAATGAACCATTCAACCTGGACGATGAAGACCAACAATTCCGTCCACCCGACCTGGACGAAGTGAAGATAGCCATATCTAAGCTTAAGTCCAACAAAGCCGCTGGGGCAGATGGCCTAACCGCCGAGCTATTCAAAGCGGCAGGCGATGACTTGGTTAGGAGCATGCACCAACTCATCTGTAAAATATGGTCGGAGGAAAGTATGCCCGATGAATGGAACCTCAGCATTGTTTGCCCGATCCTCAAGAAAGGAGACCCTCTGAACTGCGCCAACTACAGAGGTATTAGTCTTCTTAACATCGCCTATAAGATCTTATCTGCCGTGTTGTGTGAACGCCTGAAGCCTTTCGTCAACAACCTGATTGGTCCCTATCAGTGTGGCTTTAGGCCAGGAAAGTCTACCATCGACCAAATATTCACACTGCGGCAGATATTGGAGAAAACCCAGGAAGTTCAAATCGATACCCACCACCTTTTCATCGATTTTAAGGCCGCCTATGACAGCATTTATAGAGACGAGCTATACAGAGCAATGTCTAGTTTTGGCATCCCTGCCAAACTCGTCCGTTTGTGCAGGATGACAATGGAGAATGCACGCTGCTCCATCAAGGTCGGTAAAGAACTCACTGAGACCTTCGATGTCAAAAAAGGTTTTAGACAAGGCGATGCGCTGTCATGTGACTTCTTTAACATCGTTCTTGAAAGAATAGTGCAAAACTCAAACGCTAACACCAGAGGCACTATCTTTCAAAAGTCCGTCCATCTACTCGCCTACGCCGACGATATCGACATAATCGGGAGAACACAGCGTGATGTCACTGGCGCGTTCGTGAGCATTGAGACGGAGGCGGCAAAGATGGGTTTGGCGGTCAATGAGGGCAAGACAAAGTATATGCTGTCATCGAGAAAGGACACCCAACACCGACGTCTTGGACAGAATGTCACTATAGACAGATATAACTTTGAGGTGGTAAAGGACTTTGTCTACCTAGGCTCCGCTATTAACTCAGACAATGACACCAGCGCTGAGATTAAGCGAAGAATAACTCTTGCCAATCGCTGTTTCTTTGGGCTAAGAAAGCAATTGAGTAGCAAAGCCCTCTCTCGAACAACTAAAGTGACCCTTTATAAGACCTTAATCATCCCAGTCCTACTTTATGGTGCAGAGGCATGGACTCTATCAAAAGCGGATGAGCTTACTCTTGGTTGCTTCGAGAGGAAAATTCTTCGAGTAATTTTCGGTCCCGTCTGCATAGACGGTGAATGGAGGAGGAGATACAACGACGAACTGTACGGGCTGTACAGCGACATTGCCCTAGCCAGAAGAGTGAAGGTCCAACGACTGCGATGGCTGGGTCATGTAGAGCGAATGGACGTGAATGCTCCGGCCCGGAAGATCTCTGAATCCACACCCGAGGGACGGCGCAGTAGAGGAAGACCGCGACTCAGGTGGCGCACGCAAGTGGAAGGGGACCTTAACCAACTTAGCGTGCGAAACTGGAGACAGCTGGCCAAAGATCGCGCTGGCTGGAGACGCTTGTTGGTTGAGGCCCAGGTCCACCCCGGACTGTAGCGCCACCTTAAGTAAGTAAGTAACTTGATAGCAAACTCAGTTTTTCCCTAAAAAGACTGAGTCCTTTGATATCCACCCAAATCCCTAATAATAGTACTTTAAAAAACCGCTCATATCTCAAAAACGCCATTTTCGATTATGCTAAAAGTGTTACTTTCAGGTAATGCTTAAATCCATTTGCTCAGTTTTGAGCTAAACAGTTGCAAAACTGTGGTTATAAACGTTTTACGAAATATTAAACAATTAAAATTTTTTCGAAAATGGCTCTAACGATTTGAACCAAAATTGATCGTTGAGTTAATGTAAGCATGCTTAACATGACTGCATACCCAGTTTTTCACTAAAAAGTCCAGCAACGGCAGTTTTGAAAATTGGCTTTTTCTCGAAAACGGTAAAAAAAATTTATTTAAAAAAAAAAAAAAAATTTAAGGTACTATTGTCATTCTTAACTTGATAGAAAACGCAGTTTTTCCCTAAAAAGACTACGTCCTTTGATATCCACCCAAATCCCTAATAAAAGTACTTTAAAAAACTGCTCATATCTCAAAAACGCCATTTTTGATTATAATAAAAATGTTACTTTCAGGTAATGCTTAAATCCATAGTAATACCACTGGCTCAGTTTTGAGCTAAACAGTTGAAAAACAGTGTTTTTTGAACCATGAATGCGTCCTTCCCAATCGCTAAAACCGGTACTTTAAAAAGTGCTCATATCTCGAAAACGCCATTTTCGATTTGGATGAAAATATATCTGCTAGGTAATGTTTATATCTTGAAGAACATGTCGTACTCAGTTTTTAGCTAAACAGTTTAATAACAGTGCTTTTCGAATCCAAATTGTAACATTTGGCAGCATAATTTTACAAAAAACCGCTCTAACGATTTTGATCAAAATACATATTTAAGACAACATAAACATTCTTAACATGATCACGTACTTAGTTTTTCTCAGAAAACTCTAATATTGCCGTTTTATGAATATTTCTCAAAAATGACTACCCAAATCCCGCTCTGTATTCACACACGGTATATTTTTGTAAAGTCCAAAACTTCAGTACATAGCAATATAAATTGTTGGTGAAATTTGAAAGTAATAAAGTGTTCTAGTTAATACGTAGGTTTATGTTTATGTAGTATGTATTTACGGTATTAATTACACCTTGAGTGGGTAATGATTTTAAACGTAAAATTTTTCTAAAATGACTCTGACATTCTGCGAGATTCGCAATAAATGAGAAAGTTACGTGCGACCCAGTCGTGCACATTTTTTTTCTTGGACTAGACTTAAGTAAATATTTTGTAAGGACGCAAGTACATGTTTTGACGAGTGAGTTGATTTTGTCCTATATATACGCCAAAGACGTATTTTTCTGGAGTAGGTTTTTTAACTTCGAACTGCGAGGTCATGACTTACTAATTTTTATATACATAGATAGGTATCTATCTAGTATCTACATATTCACCCCAATCATGGAATCCGCCGGAGGGAATTGTTCGCGGAAAAGAATATTTTGGTATCGTCGAATCCGAAAAGTGGACAGAAATCTGGAAAAAAAACCACACCCTACCAATAGTATGTGTTAATATTAGGTATATACCTACCTATATGACATAATAACCGTTCAATTTGCGGATTCGACGATACCAAAATATTCTTTTCCGCAAACAGTTCCCTCCGGCGGATTCCATGATTGGGGTGATTATGAAAATTGAATCCCCTATATTTTGTAACAATACCACAGACAACACTCTTTAAAGCGGTGATAAGAACACCCAACGAGTCTGCGGTTAAAGTATTAGATACCTGCCATCTTTTTTCACAGAATACCAACTCCAACTGTACTAGAAATAAAATTAAAGCTTGTTAAATGCTGTAGGATAGAGCTGTTGAAATACAGCACAAGGTGTCGGTCTGCTTGTTCCCAAACATGAAGGCATTTCTGGCAACAAAAAAAGCGACGAATCAGCAAGACAAGGTTTTGTGAATATCCCGCCATGCGTGCTCAAGCTTGAAACAGAAAAATGTCACATCACAAGAGAGGCGAACCCCGAATGGACACCAATGAGTAGGTACTTGTACTTCCACAAGAAAGCTATGGCCGTCTTTTAATGATCGAGAACCGTTTGTAAAAGGATTGCTTCTCATCCTCATAGAAATCATTACGGGGTGCGGTACCATATGGAAAAGAACAACTATAAGTTCTTGAGAGACACTATGTCACTAGTCCAGGTCTCCAACGCACCATAGGTATAAAATATTGGAGAGGTATTTCTTCAAAGACCTGGACGAGCTTTTCAGAACATTAACAGACAAGATAATGAATTTTATTGAATAGTTAGGATGGTTGTATGTATTGGACATCACGGATGTCCGGCACCTTACATAAGAAAAAGTATACCCAAATATCACTACTTCAGAAAATTATCTTGTTTTTCTGATGCATGATGCAGATGTATCATCGGGTCTTCACTTTCCCCGGTGATGCACAAACTGACAAAGATCAGCACTATGTGGCATCCAATTAAGCTTTAATGGATTTGGGAAGTACTTACACGTAACACAGCTTACTGAGCTTGATTTTATAATAGTTGGTGAGGTTGGTTCTAAGGTTGTCTAATTAAACGGCGTGAATTTTAGATTTCCGCTTGATTAATAATATTTTCACTTCCTATGGCCTTCATTACCTACGCATTTTTGTATAAGTCTCTGCCACTCTGAAATATTAAGTATTTTCTTCTAACTCGAGTCTGATATTAAATCAGAAATAAGATCTCAGTCCTTACATGCTCCTACAGCTATTTGTAAATAACAAAACAAACAACAATCGGCAAACTAGCGTCGGTGCAGAGGGCGTCCAGCGTAGCAATAACGGGTGCACTTCGCAGCACCCCTACGGCAGCGCTGGACACCTTTCTACACCTTACGCCACTTGAGTTGCACATAAAGCAACTTGCGGGGAATAGTGCGCTACGGCTCACAACCTTGGGCTACTTTAGAGAGGGCAGTTTTGGACACTGTACAATACTAGCGGAGTTACTCCCGGGTGTACAGGTGCAAACTGATGAAATACACCCTTTGGTCGACTTCGACACTCCGTACGAAGTGTCATACCCGGAAAGATATGAATGGCAAAGGGATAAAGTAATTAAGCACTGCGAAATAGCGGTATACACGGACGGCTCAAAAACAGCGGAAGGAACGGGTGCTGGAATCTATTGCCTAGATCCAGATCTAAAAGTGTCTATATACGACTACCGGATACAAGCAGTGTCTTCCAATCAGAAGTTCTGGCTGTTCTGAAAGCGGCAGAGCTAATGCGGATGAGATCTATATCTGGAAAGGATATAGCCATCTACATCGATAGCCAGGCTGCACTCAAGGCACTGGAATCTACTAACATCAATTCTGAATTAGTCAGGACCTGTCGCACAATGCTTAAGGCATTATGCAGTCAGAACCGAGTGAGACTGTGCTGGGTACCAGGACACTGCGGTATAGCTGGAAATGAGCAAGCGGATGAGCTTGCGAGGATAGGCGGGGAATTGCAAGACGGAGGAGATGTGGATATTAAACCACCTCCTTGTATCATAAAAAGCGATATTAGGAATAAAATAAATAAGGAAGCCGACCGGCGGTGGGAGGTACTCACTGGCCACGCAGTATCTAAGGCACTTTGGCCGCAATACGACCGTAAAAGATCTAGGGAAATCCTCAAACTAGGCAGGGAACAGCTTAGGACACTGATCGGCATACTATCAGGGCACTGTCTTCTTAGAAAGCATGCTAAAAGACTAGGGCTAGCAGACTCGGACACTTGCAGATTCTGCAATGACCTGCAAGCCGAAGAGGACATAACACATATACTGTGCGAATGTGAGGCAATATGTCGCAGTAGAAGAAAATTTTTGGGCAGGTACTTCTTCCAACATTTAGGGGAGATAGACAATACCAACTTCAAGGGACTACTTGGTTTTTGCAGGGAAATTGGGGCTTTCTCAAGGGCAAGTGTTTAGGTGTTTTTCCATTGTAGGTCACTGCAATTGGTTCCCCCTAGGGATCGCGATGGGCCCTTATGGTGCCTAGTGTTGTATGAGACATCTCATACCCCTTTTTAACCTAACCTAACCTAACCTACAGCTATTTGTCGAACTAAAATAATCTTGTGAGCCGTGTATAGCCTTCTATACCTATCTATACTTAAAATCTTTCTAAAAACGAGCTCATGTTCAAATTAAGGATCAATACCAAAGTGGCTCTATAGATATCGATGTATAGGAAACTAACTTTTCCATGTCATTGTAAAACTCTTCTCCCCATACCTGCGCAGCTTAAAATACATTAACGTTTGTTGGTATTTCGGCCAATGTATTGGGCATACGATTTTTCGACGTGTATAATTTATAGCTTTCTTTGCCTCGGAGCGTTTCTTATAGAATCCAATCTAATTCCCTTTGCCTTGAATGAAAGTTAGAATGATATTTTGAAGAAGTTTTAATTTGGAAACCTTATAATTTGAATCAGTTTTCTAGCTATATCTACTTGTATCAGTGACTGTAATGAGCTAATTTTTACCTGGGGAATTATTTCGTTTCGCTTTTCTTCACTTCTTCCACCATATCTTTGTCTAGCGGCCTTGGGAAAATCTTCGTCAATATACGACCGTTTTTCATAAGATGGCATATTTTTGTTTTTGATTGAGTTATAAATGTTTAAAATGCTCGTGAGAATCCTGGGGTGCAGTGTAGATAATGCTTCCCCAGTCCAGTTACAAATTCATCCAGTTTCCTATGGTACTCAGTGGCACAAAAAACTTTTCAAATAATTTTAGGGAGAACGAATAAAAGATAACTTCATTTCCAAATCATGGTACATATACTAAAATGTGGTAGGATTACGCCACAATATCCCCACAACCGAGTGTTCTAATGCAAAGAAGAATGCTTCTCGAATTTTTGGTTTTGCTTTTCTCCTTTGACCTTAATTATTGAACACAGTTCGTTTGACAGAAAGTTTCACAAAAAAAGGGACCCCTGTCAAACTGTCAATTAAACATTCCTCAACTGTAATTAACTTGCCAATTACATAATTGAATTTTTGCTAAATTGCAAGCCGCAAACTAAATTTACCCAATTCCTTTGGCCTCCGAAAACAATCAAGCCCACACCAATATAACCTGCGGCCTACTAAGCCCACCATACCGATAGCAGTGTTGTATGCGAAAACCCTCATCCACAGAACGAACACTATAGTGTATCGAGAGGTTGAGAACACTCACTATTAAATTACCGCCATTGTTTTCGAACGTCAATTGTACAAAACATGTCATTATCGTGCCGCAGAAATAATCCGGAAAATTTAATGCCCACACGCGCGCAGCTAACACCGACCGCCCGACCGACCGAGCAACCATCGGTAGGGCAGGTTGATTATGGTTGCGGTGCGGTGGTCTGCAGTTTGCTGGGTAAAAGAGCAATTAGTTCCATTCAAATGGAAAATAATCAACCCCCTAGCCCTAACCCATGATCTAATATCGAACATATTTTCATGTGGCCGCTGGATAACCTATAGTTGCACCTTCTGGTGTTTTTTTTTCCTTGGTTCAGTGGTGGCCAGACTAGCGCATTCACCCTACCCTCGTGTGTTATCCTTTTTTGTGTTGTTGGGTGGGTTTTGTGTATGTCCGGTAACACATAATAAAATATCGACTGGTAATTGAATTACAAGGGATGGATACGATACGAATAAAAGTAAAAACAAATTAAACACGAAACGAAATGCACACACACACAGACGCCATATGCATACGTAAACGAGTATTGAACGAACTAATCCCTCTGGAACGCACAATCAACTTAGCGAAAAAGAAAATGAAAGGACGAGTAAATCCTTCTCAAACATACAAACGTGTACCGTACATATCTCATCCGTTTCGCACACATAATATGAGATATCGATTGACCCCGTTGCAGGAAACAATACACGAACAACACCGACTAAGAAGAAAAAGGACTTTGCATGGTTATTAATTATTTTTATTGCAAAAGAAGCAGGAGGAGGTCGAAAGATCACCGCACGCAAGGATAGTAACTACCTTGCTATACAGCACTATCACTATCAGTGGTAGAAACGAACATGGTCTTCTTTTAATGAAATATTATTAAAGTCAATATCGGGTCTTCATTTATACGTTTCTGATTAGAAATATATGTTATGTACATCAGGGTGGGTGTGGGTTGTGTTGATCATACGGGCAATGCAGCATAGACAATTTCCCAACCCACAATGGACAGGGTTCATTTTCTGGCATGTTTGTGGAATTTATGTTGGAATTTCATATTTACCAACAGCAGCAGCATATCGATAGCAAATTGCAAATGGTGTTGTTTTGGGGGGGTGTGAGGGCGGTCTCGTTGATGATTATGATGATGTTGTAGGTTATTTATACAAAATTTATTCCAATGGCTGCTATAGGTGGGAGTAGGCCAACATACGGATAGTGCGAATATACGGTGGACCGGCATAGACACATCATCATGATGGGTGAGACAGTGGAGATTGTTTGTAGCTGATTGCGGTGCTGTGAGTCAATGACTTGAATGGTTGGATTCGTGTTCAATGGAACATGAACCGGTGACCTGCACGAGGGGCATTGTGCATGTCATTTAAAGGGTAGCTATCGGGATGTTTTGATGTGGCCATATCGCAATATTATCGCCATTTTTCGGTGATGGAAGAGTACAGGGTGTGAATATTGATCTAATACGCGAGGACATGACATTCCTGTTTAAAGCTGTGTGGTTGTTGCTTTAATGATTGCTTTAATATAAGGAGGTTCACATTAATAACCTCTATGAAGGAGTTGCTAATCCGATGGGTTTGGTGTATAACAATACATGTTAGCCACTTCTAAGGCATTGAAGGCGCTCTTAACGTCCACATTAAATCTATCCATATCCAAGAATCATGAGTAATTTTTTTGAGTTAACATATAAATGTACCTACGTTTGTTTATATTTTGTCCTCTTTTTTAAGCTTACAAAATATTGTGGATAATGGAAAGTTGAGCGTAATGAGGTGAGAACAGTTTGCACCTCATTTTTTCAACTTTTATAGAACGAATTTTGAAAAACGATGAAAGAGGCATGTAATTATTTTGACTTATCTATCAACATACAAACTTTCAAGTTCATACGGCTAACGGTTCATGAGACCCCCCTTACTCCCCGCGACCCCTTTAATCCTCTACAATTACCACTTACTTTACGATTTTATTTGGCTACACATGTATACATCAGAAAAATAAATCATGAAAATCGAACGAATGGTTCTCGAGTTATGGAGGGACGGACAGACGAAGGTTGCCTTTTATAGAGTAGTATGGGTATGGAGGATAGTTCTCGTGAGCTGAGGTGTCAAAACGGCCGGCACTCACGGACTGTATTAGTTCATGAAGTATGTTAGCTATGTATATGGAAGGAAGTGCATAAATGAATAAATAGTTGGACATATCTTAAATCGCAAGAATGGCGTCCGCTAAGTTGAGCTACCTATTTAGAGCAAAGATGTACTTTAGCCCCAAGCAACTTCCCCATCTCTACAAAGCACAGGTTAGACCAAGCCTGGAATATTGTTCCCATATATGGAGCTCGGCCCCAAAACATTCACAAAACCTACTTGGCAGCATACGGAGACGAGCAGTTCGAACTGTTTTTGGAGACCCTACACTCACATGGAATCTACAAACTTTTTTGCACAGAAGACAAGTCGCTGAAGACAAGTTTCTGAGGAAAGTGATTGCTCTTGTTGCCACTGTCTATTAAAAACGCGTCGCATTAGCGCTGATGTTGTGTTTATTTCGTCGAACTGAATCAGTGTCCTGGTTTAAAGGGAACTGATCTTCTGAACCCATCTTAACACAAAAAGGGAGTAAAGTGAGACATTAATTGCATAAAGAGTACAAGATTTGAAAGTGTATGATTTTGAGGGGTTTTGCATAGGTTGCAGCACCGTTCTACTAGGCTTGCTTAATTAACTTTATAGTCTTCATGAAATAATTTTCAAAATAGTTCCATTTGCGTTGTAGAACATCACCCCTTCGGTCTTGATTTTGCGATCTAAAATATTTTCCTCATTAGCACATGCATCGAAGAGCATAGGTACGTGACCCACAGTGGCTCCCGATCTTGTTTCTATATATGACTGACATTTATTTTAAAGCTATGAAATTCAAAGCATCTTCCAAGGAAGCCATCCCCATGTCGACATCAATAAGATCCATTAAATCTTAAACGTATTGAGAAATAATGTGATCTGTTAGTGGCTTTACCCAGCCATACAAAAATACACACACACACTCTCTCAAAGGACGACCAGAATGAAACATTAGTTTCGTCTAGACACCTTCCATATCGTTGAGATTGAAGTCAAATGCTCTCATCCATGCTCAACCAGTTTTCAAGGAAACCAAAATCACATCTTTGAGTTATGAACCTCTTTGAAAAGATACTCGTATACGAATACCGCTCCATGCCAGGACCGAGTGTAATTATCCACCCAAGGGAGTGAGAGGAAAAGCAAGCAGCAAGCGAACTTGAAGAGTATCCGTTACCATCACAATTCAAACGTTCATCCTTTTTAACCCCAAAGAAGCTCATAGCAAAAAAAAAATAAAAAATAAGAAGAAAACACCAAAAATAAAAAAAATTATACCGAAAAGGAGTTAAAAAATGCAGACACACAGAGAATAGCATAAAAATTCCAGAAATGCTCTTCCACTCTCCACTTGGGTTCTTTTTTTCTCTATAATTTTTGCCCGAGGGAGCAAAGCAAACGACCACCATACCCAACGAACGTGGTCTATGGACTCGACCCACAAATTCTCTAGCATGTGCCACCACCACATTATAATAAAGGAAGGGGTGAACTTTTCCGGAATAAAATCTAAAATTCCAAACGATAGCGGAACATATAATTTTCCAAAGCGCACATCAGCCAGCTCCTGCATCACTCCATTGGGACGCAATTTGCTCCTTTGCATGACTGCCATGGTAGTATATAAAAATGGGTTCTTCAGTGGTTCCATGCGCCAAGGCAGTATGTGGATGGATGCCCGCCCCTCGAAGCCCGTTCAAGTTTGAACGGTTTCTTATGCATTTTTTGCAAACTCTCTATTTTATTTTATTTTTTCTCACATCACATCTAGGCAAAAGGACTTGAGATCCTTTCTTCGAAGGTTTGATGTCATAATTTGACGCAGCAGCAGGAACGAAATATGTGTGTCAACTTACAGACACACACACACACGTACAATATATAGGTGGGCGGCGGGGGTAGTGCGATATGGAGGACCAACGAGATGGTATCACAACGACGACGTGACATTGACAGGGTGGAAAAATTAAATTTTCCATTTTGTCTCCTCTCCTATAGCGTTGAAGTTCAGTAGGATCCTTGAATCCTTAAGGAGGATTTTCCTCGCTTGAGGTAAATAAAATGTCATGGGTGCGACGTGCTGATGGATGTTTTGGGGGCAACATTTTTCCAGATAAACATCTTTCAACAGCCGCAACGCACTGTTGTTTTTTTTTTTTTTTTTGTGCTATCTGTACTTTGCGTAGGTTTATATAAGAATGTGTATGTCTATGATGAAATGAAAATAAAGGACAACAGAAATGATGAAGAAAACGCAAAACGAAAAAAAAAAAATCTTCAATTTACCACAACGTGTCCCACTGATAAATTCATTTCGAAGCGTAATTCACTGACGCAGAAAAAGAAGCAGAAGAAGAAAATATCTTGCAGATGATAGATGAGTCTAGAGATTGCTTTTGCCAGACCAAACAATAGAACTGGGGCATTCCGGGATGTTACTTTAGGACATTTTCCATTCAGTGATTATTGCATGACTTCTAATTGAATTATATTTCTGAACATGCGAGTGTATAGTGAGAAATTGGATATTGAACATTTTTGAATAAAAGAAAAATCCTCAAGTTGGGTAATGGTGTCTATGGGAATTCTTTAACATTGCAAGGTCATTGGGGAAGTAAATTTAAACTTTTTTGAAAGAATTTTGTAGAAAGTAGGTTGGGCAGAAATGCTAAAATTTGTATGAGCTTTAAAGAAATGGCGCCCAATGTAAGTCCGGGTAGTTGAATTTTTTTACCATAATTTTTTAGCACTATTACAGAAATTATATGTTAGTGAACGAGGGTATGAGAACCGCAAGAGGTCTGTTATACTGTCACAAAATGTAGGTACATTATTTTAACTCTGAGTCAAGGTTAAAAAAAAAAATAAAATAGTTGGCGCAACAGGCATGTAGACACTCTAGGCCTAGCTTCTCACAACCATTCGTTTTGTGTGAGTTTTTATTTTTGAAATGAATGGAAGGGACCTACAATTTTATGCCGTAGTCCAGCACACTAACCACTGCGCTACTGCGCCCACTGAGTCAAGGTTGCTACACAATTTATTCACAGTTTCATTCAAAAGTCACAATTATAATTATGAAATAATGTTGACAAGCTCGGCCTAGGGTTCTATCTGGACTTTTGCGTTGCCCGCCAAACCAATAGTTCGTGAGTCAGTTGTTTTGTCATATTTGAAAGAGCTAGGAAGCTGACATTTTGAAACAAAGTTTCTTTTATGGCCAAAGTGAGCACTTAAAAGCGATTTGGGAAATTTCAAACTCCAAAATGGGGAAGAGACCGGTTCAAAGTTTGTTTGGGAAAACTCTTATTTTTCATCCGATCGTCTTCAAATTTAGTTTGTGTACTGCTTATTATAAAAAATTGAGAAAAAATATTTCTCCAATTTTTGAAATTTTGCTTTTAGTCCGAGTTATTATCGACTAGAAAAGGGTTAAACATTTTCTTCATTCTAATAATCGCGTAAGAAGCGGAGTATGTACGTACCTATACTAGGTACTATGTTATTTGTACATGAAGTGTACATAGCTAATGTATATCCCTTGGTTTAACTCGAAAATTGCCATAAATCTCATGAATCCTGATCTTAGTGACATTTCTCAATGGGCTAATGGGAAAATAAGTTGATCTTTAATCCAGTGAAATCTCAAAGCATTGTTATAAATACCTACATGAGCTTGTTTTAAATAATACTCTCATTAAATTTGAGAATATCTACTGCGTTAAGAATCTTGGCATCATATTTTATAAGTCACTGTCTTGGTCAGAACAAATCAATAGCGTGGTCGTTCCGTAACAAGAAATTTTCTTCCCTAAATTGTAAAAATGCTTTTGGTGAAAGCATTGGTTCTATACTAATTATTTTGTATAGCTGTCAAGTTTTTCGTAGCCTGGGCACTAGATTTTGTCTCACTATAACAGAAAATTTAATGGGGCCTTTAATAATTGTGCAAGACTCATATTTTTTCTGTTCCCAGGTTTGGCCATATTTCGGAGTACAGTAGAGGCATTTTAGATGATTCTCTGGGAACCAATTTAAAGCTTAGAAGTCCTATATTTAAATGAATATATTTCGCAACACTCGTCACTCATTAATCTTTAATGCTCATCTTTAAGCCTATACCTTCGGACCTACCTACCTTCCTGTAACATATAGAGATTCTTTCATAAACACAAAAAAACAACAACAGAGACATTACAGGCATAGCCTCTTAGGTCATAGCCTCATTAAAACTCACAACTTTTTAAAACTTTTTTAAAACTGTCCTTTCTACTAGTAAGTGCTAGCCCTTTCACATGACGTGATGTGCATGCGTACCGTATGGAAACCGAAACCCCTTGAGCACTTGTGAATAATTATAAAAAAAAAAACATTTGGGAATATAACCTTATCGACAATATGAAGGTAGGCACATACATAGAAAGTGTATAGTTTACTAGTATAGTTTGTCCGCCATATAGCTAAGTAATTGGTTATCCTTAACAACTTATTTAAGTGCCTATACCTAGTCGATACGTCAAAATGTACAGACAGTTTCTACCGTATAATCTTTTCATGGTCTTGTCGCATTATTAGTTTGCAAAGTAATTTAAACCTCATTAGTCGGCAAACTTTTCCGCACCCCATTTGAGCATACTTTCAAGCAGTTTCTAGAGAATTTTCAATTAGAAAAGATTCAAAGTTACTCATATAGGTACTCTTTGAAATTTATAGAACTTCTCCCATAAATATACCATAAGCAACATCGACTAATCTAATCCATCGCTTATTTCCAAACGGCACGTTCTAATATGTTTACACACAATTTATACGCTTAACAGCTATTATCATGTCATCGCGTATATATCCGGTGGCCTATATATACCGTAACAATCAATACCATAAATGCTGGACAACATTAAACCTCCCCTACATTTACTGTTCGTTGGTCCTTGTTTGGACCGTTCGCTCGTCCTTAATAAGTGAAGTAAGTCAATTGACTAAATGGGCTACCTTCTCCAATGACCAGACAATGAGACAATTTCATAAACTCATGTATTCTCACGTCAGTATATGTAGTACTGAATGGAGTCACCTTTCCTAAATACCAGGATTAAGCAAAAAAAAAAAAAGGAAGCTAAAACCTATGTGTTGTATATAGGTCTACGTCGCGTCGGTCGTTTGAAAGGACAGCCAAACACTTGGATATGGTCAACCGCAAGTTAAATTTACGGGCCATTCACATCGAAAGTTGAGTGTGTGAATATGTTTTGTTGGTCCGAAGAGTCGTCGGCTACTTCAAGTGAAAATCGATTGTTATAGCTATTACCTACCTACATCTACGCATATAGTGTAGGACCAGGAAAAGTCGGTACGGTATTTATGGAGAATGATATTACTCCACTTAAGACATCATAAATTGACTGTTTATATCCCATTTTAGCTTGGTGTTGATGTGCTTGGTCACCTCCAGGAGCTAGAAGGGAATTCTTTTTGAACGTTCTGATTGTATAGTTAACTTTTGTAAGTGTCGCTCGCACATAAACAATTATAGGTACTTCCCTATACAGTATGTGTAGGGCTAGGGCGTTGCTATGGGTTAACTGGGGTAATGTTTGTTCTTGTGTTAACATGGGTCTTCAGTTTAATTGGATGAGGTATGTACATATATCGTATACTTATGGCATTAATGGGCTTATAATGGTTTTCGAAAAAAAAAATCGCAGGTAGGTTACACACAAGAAACGCTTTGAGTTTTTTTTTTGCCAAATTTTCCAATCTTCCTGACAATTTTTCATTCCGTAGCTAACTATTATGTACGTTATACACTGCGTCAACAAGCAATAAGCAACTAATCAATTACGCAACTTTATTTCAGCCTATTTTCACATTAGTTGGGTTTTTATGAAACCTCGCCAGCCAGTAGTTGCCAGTAGTTGGCAGTTGAGGCACATTTCACATGCTAATTAAAACAACAACCTGCTGGCAACACCTCTTGATTTTCTCCCCAGCTGGAGAGCTGCTGGCTGGCAGCTAGCTAAATTCAATCCAAACAGGTGGCGCTGAATTCAACAAGTGGATTAGAATTTCCGTACACTTCGCTTAAATGCGTTCTTATCTCATGCACACAACATTCCAGAGAAAAATGACAGAATTTATCTAATATTTCTACCAAATGCATAATTTTATACGAAATGCTGGTATGCTTTTAGGCTTATTGCCTAAATTCATTCGGCTGGCTTCATCTTGCTGGCAAATGTGCTGGCATGTTAAAAAAACATGCCTATTGCCAGCATTTTTAGCTATCTACATATTTTTCCCATATTTCTACGAACTTTGAATTAAAAAGTGGATCGACCGGAAATAAAATTAAATAAATAAATATAAATAAAAGTAATAATAAATAAATACATATAGTTGGCGCAACAGGCGTGTAGACAACCTAGGCCTAGATTCTCACGACTATTCGTTTGTGTCAGGTTTTTTTTTTTTTACAAATGGGAGGGACCTAAAATTGTATGCCGAGACCGAACGGCTAAATTGAGAAGCTTTTTCAGGGTAGTTATACTCTGGGATGTTTGTCAGACGTTCGCGAGAGGTGGCACAGTAGAAAAAAAACTCTAAGATGGAATATGTGTTGTGTTTTTCCGGGGATCGTACCTGTGACCCCTCGCACAGTATAGCCCAGCACAGTAAAAAAAAAATAGGCGTGGAGACGACTAGTACAAAACTGTCTATGAGTTTATGAACTTATTCCCGACAGCCGCTAAGCAAAAAATTCCTCAACGTATATAACTGGCTTCTATGTGCTTAGCATTACAAACGGTGCCCCACCGCTCACTAACACTGCTCTGTGTCTATTATAGTCCTACTAAAGATTTATAGTCTCTGTAATGTTGCAATTTTTGCTGGCTCTAAAATTTCAGGTCATAATCTCTGGGTATAGTAAACAGTTCTTTATTTCAAACGCGGAAATTGAATACCTATTTCTCTTGAGCTATCTAAGTGGCAACACGTTCATATACAGAAAACACCTCATTCATCTCAAAGGGCAATAGCCTGAATAGCTCTGCTCATTTCCAAAAAAATTCAAAGTAAACTTTTCGCCTCTACCTACCATTCAACTCTTTGGTCTCTTTAAAGTCTAAAGCAACTGAATATACATCGTTTCACGAAACCACCTCAAAGCTCTTTAATTATTTAAGCCAACGACAAAACAACAACACGCGCAACTCCGACCATCTTCCAAAAGTATTACTTTCTTTCTGTCAAAAATTTACTGCACACAAAAAATATGGCCGCCGAAAAAAAGAGCTATCCTACATACATACATGACGTTCACTTGTAGGTACCTATGTCACAAGTTCCAGGTGCTTCCTAAATCTTTTGCCACATGAAATAGTGCAGCACCATAAATATTGCATGAGAACTCTGCTTTGCCACCGTATATACCATTTTGCGCGGCGCGCTGATAGTAAAAAAGAAGGGGGCACAACAAAAAGAACAAAAAAAAAACCTCCCACAAGGGCCAAAAGGACCAACGAGGCAGCTAAACCTTTTCCAGAGAAATAAAAACCATACCTTTCCTCATAGGAGTAAATCAGCCGCTAAAAGAAGCAATGTGTAAAACGACCATGAATACTTGTGCTGCATCCTTTGTGAGCCCAAAAAAAAAAAGTGAAGCTACCTACAGGCATGAGTTGAGCACATATACTCACCGTTAGCATAGTATCATGTATGTAGAGCGAAAAAATCCTTTTTTTATTGTCGCGTTTCTATTCTGGCCGCTTTTTTCCATCGCAAACATTTATATATGTTCGCATAGCTCCGCTGATGTCCTAAGTTGCTTTTTGCCTGCGCTCTAGCGAATTGAACCATTTGTCTTTGCCATATGTGAATCGTATAATAGTAAATCGATATTATGCCAACATTAAGGCGGCAGCAAAGGATGAATGAGGCATCTTACCGCGGGCCAGATACTCCCCTTACATCCCATACACATATACCTATACACACGGCAAGAGTATTGCACATGAATGGCAGTTGCCTAGGATTTTGTAAGAGGTACGAGTATGCTTCGTACATCTTCTTGCCAGGATACGACATGACTTCAAATGAAGATAGTCAAGTGGGTGGAACACGGGCAATAGATAGTCCTATTCAAAACGATTTGGAAGGTAACACAAGCGGCAGGGATAAAAGAAGAAAAATCTATCCCCATATTCTTGAAGGCGTACGAAACACAAACAACACGAGCAAAAATAGAAAAAAACGAAAAATATAGGACCAAAGGCAAAGTAAACCTCTTGAGCTTTATCCAATTTTGGGATAATTCTTACTACCCGGGTTTTGGTCTGAAGGTTTTTTTTTTTTTTTGGTGGTGTGCTTCGTTGGGATCTAAGGGAAGCTTAGTTTCCACCACTTCTCATCTTATTTAACTGCTCCACTGTGAACCCCTTTTACATTGTACCGCACCGTCGTCATTGCCACCGCCATGTCATCCTTCCTTGTACGAGCAGCAGTTCCTGAAATACGTTTATGCATGGTACATAATGTGTACATGTACACATTCCATTCTCTAAGGATGTGACGTCAAGTTGGATGAAATTGATGTTGTGTGGCAAATCCTGGCAACGTGCTTCTGCCTAAAGTCCCTACTTAAATCTATGAATTTTTCAAAGCGAAATAGAATACAGGATATCGCTTCAGCGTAGCATGATTTTCCTCCAGTGTGTACCGGCACAGTGCGGTGTAGGTATATAAATATTGTGAGTGTAGTTCTGGTGGCAGATGGAAATGCCATATTGTCTAAGGAGTTGTGTTTGGTCTATTTGTGAAACTTGCGACAGGTATAATGTACACAGAGCCCACTTGATGCTGAATACATATACAGAGTACTTCTACTGCGTGTATAGGTGTGCCATTGTTTTGTAAATAAAACATGGCCTAGGTGGTGTGCATACGAAATATCTACCTGTAGTGGAGTCACATATATATATTTATAAGCAAAGTGAAAGGACATCGACTTATGTACGATGGCCTGAAGTTTTGCGTTGAAAATAAGTTTGCAGACAGTCCTTTCGTCTGGTATCGTAAACTAGGGATTAATAACTCTAAAGTTTTAGACATGCGTTCATGAATCCAATATAAGTCCAATTACAAGGATCGAAATCGAGTAATTTCAATTGCTTTCTCCTAGTTATGTTTTTGGTGTAGTATTAGGGTAATTTAAACTCAGACCCGCGCCCTTGATGGGGCTTCATTGTTTTTTTAATGAAATTGTCTGCAAAATAAAATTCCATTCAACATTTTTCATTCAAAAGGATGGATATTGGACAAAATGCTTTTTATGTCTGCACAAAGGCCTTCGGGAGGAAGTTGGGCTTGGAACCAAACGTAGTACACTGGATGTACACTGCTTTTGTAAGACCAATTCTTACCTATGACTTCGTTTTTTGATGGGATGTCGTTAACACTAAATCATATCTCAATCCTAACAGGTTCACTAAAATCTACAAAAAACTGAACCTAGAAACGTTGCTGTACCTACAACCCATCGAGCTTTACACTAAAGGTGCTAGTACACTATATGTAGCACTGGCGTCATTTCGACGTCAGCGAATGGTCCCAATGGGTACATGCCGTGTACAAGCTCTCTTTGTGGCAACCAAAGGCGGTAGTGTCTGACTAAGAGAGAACAAAATCTGGAAGACCGAATCATTCGGTCACTCTAGCTTACTTCACATCTTTGATCAAAGCGGACTCATGCCACTGACGGACTTCAAGAAACAGAGGTGTGACTTTGACAGGTATAATTTAAAGCCTCAATACCGGGCAGGCAGGACTGACTCTCCCCGAGTAAGTACTGTCCTAAAATCTATAGCCATCTTCACAGGTTGTCAAAGATGAATCGAACGGGAGCATTGGTCTTCGCAAAAGAACTAAGTATCAGCCAGCCATTCATACCGCCTGGCAAATCAGTGGAGCTTTTTTCAGGCAGAGATCTACGCGGTTAAGAAAGCGGCTCTACTGTCTTACTGAGGAAACTATACCAGCAATGGAAATTTCCTTCTGTGTACCCAGCCAAGCAGCACTTAAAACGATTAACTTCAATCTGCGGTAAACTCGAAACCACAGTTCGAAGATTGTGGCCCGCAATTGACACTAAAAAGCAAAAGATCCTATAACATTTGATAGAAACCAAACCCGAACGCTCGTTGGGGTAATAAATGGACACTGCACCATTGGAAATATCGCAGAAGTTGCCTAACCTAACCTAGAAATAAATGTTTAAGCCTCAATGTTTAATGACTTATTTTTTTTGTTAAACAGTACCTAGTACAGCACGTTTCCGAGCTAGAACTAACTTAAAGGGTTAAGTGCGACAAAAAGCGAAGTGGTAGGTTTCTAATTTGAAGTGTTACTTCAAAAAGAAATGATAACAATAAACGATATAGCATTCCATCAGTTCTTGTTTTTGTGGCAACAACTTTCTAGTCCCAGATTCTAAACTAGTGGGACGGCAAAACCAATTGCATATTGACAGGTATTTTTTGTAGCTTTAGAGCGTGTTTACTAAAATTTCGGGTGCTGCAGAATAATAGAGATTTTGAAGCATGAATCGTGGCTCAGCTGATGGTAGTGAAAAGTGAACTTTGTAGTGACAGGACAATTTAAAAGTTCCATTAGCTGGAAATCAAATAAATTATGTTATGTTATGTATGTTGTCTCTTTTGTTTTTTGACACATTTCACCCAAAAATAACAAGGATCAGGCTTTGTTTAATGATCGAAAAGTTTGGTCTTGGCTTTTTAATGTAGAGGTTTTTGTTGATGATTCCATGATATTTTTCGAATGCACAAATACAAGGAAGCAATTTAACCCATTGAGACATCTTAAAAGAGGTAAAAAATTGTTGGTGTTTAGGTAGGTAGGTAGGTAGGTACCTACTTGACTGTTATAAACAAATTTGCTCAAAACCGTGGAAAAGTTGAACAACTTTACAATACCTAAGTTTGAAAATTTTGGACTTAGGGAAACAGGATGGATAACTAACAAAATGAGACAAAAGAATAAAATGCATTGATTTAAATTATTATAGTCTTAAATGATGTCACCTTTTACAATGGAAGGACAATAGAGCGGTATTGCTTGCTTCATGGATATGACAAGTGTATCTATAGAGTACAAAAAAAGGATAAAAGCATGATGCTAATTGTTCTACGATTGTGAAAGATAATCAGTTTCCAACCGCATATAGCTAAACTATAAAGAATTTTGAAAAAATGTTAGCAAAGCATTTATTGGAAAATACTTTCGTTAACTCCTACATTCCCTACAGACATCTAGACCAAAAAAAAAGTCACCTTCTCAGTGTAAGATATTTTTTACCCGCGGATTATATTTTGTAAATAAGGACTTTGCATTCGCTGTCGATAAAACAAACGAAACTCTCACCATTTTCGTTCAAAGCCAACTCATCAAAGCAAACTTGTGCCCAAATTACCCCTACAAATGCTCTGATTAAGCAACGATGAACACTGTTAGCGAATATTTTTTTAAAAAAAAACTTTAATTGATACCTGAAAGGCGATGAATAAAAGCCTCCAACCGCAGAGCCCATTAAACAATTCTTCATTTATCCAATTGCTTCCGGTAACCCTGAGTACAGTGCAGTCGAAAGCTTTGTCTATATATCACCTTGCAGAAACAATATGCACGAGTTTTCCATGACCCAATTTGTATTAATCGAACACCGTGCCTAAAAAAAAACAATTCCGCTGCCATTGGCGGCCTGTGTTATACTCTACCAAACTACCTACTTTTGGAAGGAAAAACGACCGAAGGCACTAGAACAAAAGCCATTTAACTTTATCCACAGTAAAATTTACGGTTATGGTCAATTAAAACCAAAAAAGAAGAGAGCTCAACTTGGAAGGAAAAAAAGGGCAACAAATACACTTATTTCCCAAAAGCCACCCAATATACCACTGTTTTCGTTCGATCCCAACAAACACACACACATATAGCCAGGTGCAAAAAAAAATCGCCTCCAATTTAAATAATCCTCTGGAGGGAGCCCACTCTGATGGAGCAGGGAAAGGTACCAACCATTAAATGAAATTGATTTTAATCCCCTTCGACGTAAAAGGAACTGCGGTTGCGAGTCCTGTGAATGAACCTATGTGCGCGTCGCGTTGTGCATGCAACCTCACGATAAGGAAGTAAATTTTACTTATGCATATGAAGTGCTATAACAAAATGTACACATAATCCGCAAAGACCAAGAAAAAAAAAACAAAACAAATGGTGCATATTATCTTGTGCGTTTTTTTTTTCTGCTCTACTCCTTAAATGATTATACGAACGATAAGAAGGAAGAATGTCAAAACATACCTAATATCCATCAACCACATCAAATCTGGTACTAAGCAGCCATCACTAAGGCCTCTAATAGGATCTGCTTTAAATCTATATATGCAAATCGAGGAGAACAAATCACCTGTGTTATCCTTGGCACGCATATGAATGAAGCAAAACAAGGAAAAAAAAAAAAAAGGAAAAACAATAACACATTCACATGATAAGAGAGAAGGATGAAACAAAAACAATTCCCCGGCTAAAAAGGTGAATCCTTGTATCCACTTAAACTCTGTGTGTAGGAAACACAACAGACGCATCCTGACTTCTTCCGCAATATGACCGAGTCGTCCCCACCCTCTGAATACACATAGCCCATGCCATCTAACCTAACTGCTGAATTGTGTTCTTTGCAGATAAATGGAGCAGGTAATGGTAAGGTAAGTTTCTATCTACTCCTCTTTCGTTAAATTTTTGTTATACATTTTTTTTTTGCAAGAAAAAGGACGACAAACACCAGAGCACTACACTGCTGTGGCTATATGGTTTTACGTTTTACCTTCAGCTGATGAAAAATATCCTGGATTTATTTATTCTTAAAAGCCCAAAACAATTTATTTTCTCTTCTTTCGTATATTCGTTCGTATCTCGGTTGGCACAAAGCACACTGACATCGACCAGGTTGGAACAAAGAGAAGATGTAGCAGCATAGAGTTACTATGGACCATAGGAATAGAAGAGGATAACTTCGTTGTGTGTATAGGTTATCATCGGATGAGGATAACTCTTAGCTTTATCCCGAAAAATGGATGTCCGAAATTTAAGGATCACTCTTACCTTAATGTTACTATAATGCTACATAGCACGAGAGAGCTGTGCACACAAACTGATGGAGGAGATGTGAAAAGCTAAGGTAAAAGTGCACAGGATAAGCAAAGTGAGTTGTTCCGTGAGATTTGTCAGTGTTGTGTACACCAGTGAGGCCATGGATGGGGTGGTTGTTTGAGGAAAAAATAAATAAAAACAATATGCAACACGATGATAAATTGGTTGCAGATATATCTAGTAATGGAGGATTTTATTTAGGTCAAAAGTGGGGACATTTGATACTGTGTATAGGTACTCAATTACGAAGTAATATCAGTCGATAATAAGGCAGTTTTGAAATTCGCCCTACAAGTTTTTTTTTTGTCATTTTAAGAAAAAAATATAGAAAAATATGAAACGGAGTTTTAAAGAATCTGGACTTATCGTATAGAGACTGTCATCGAAAAAGGACCTTGAACATCGGGAACTTAGGAACACATGGACATACACATAACTTCGCAAAATGACATCGTTAGATACAGAAATCAAGTGCAAAACTTCTATGGCCAATCGCGATTTTTTCGGATGAAACGCGAGTTTAGGCAACCTGGTATTGTATTTTACTAAAAATAGTTGTACATAAATTTTACTCAAGAGCCATGGGGGTTCTGCTGTTTGGTGCAGACGCATATACCTTGTCGGAAGTGAACGAAAACCTTTTGGAATTCTTTGAGATAAACCTTCTTTTAGTGACAATGGAATAAATGGATGACGAGATTGGCAACGAACTTTGCGTGCTATACAGCATTGTTTAACGGGCCAGATCACGTAAAATGAAAACGATCGAAGGACATCGTTTCGACAATAGCAGTCTCTGTTTATTGCCACAGATATGACAGAGACAGCATGCGTCAAAATGATGTCGTTCAATCGTTTTCATATTACTTGATCTAACACAGTTCAAAATGAGCTTAAAATATAACGACTAGTTGGTAGTTGGCTAGTGGGGCGTATGGAAGACAACTCATGCATGGCGAGTCTTTAAGTCTTTCTCCGAAATACAATAAAGCAGAGGAGGAGACAACCTTAGGTGGAGCGCACATTTGCATATCGACCTTAATGAACTTGGTGTGCGTTAGTGGTGGCAGCTGGCTACAAACCGAGCTGACGGGATGGGCCTGGTGGTAGGGGCCGTTTACCACCCCGGACAGTAAGCGTTTGCTTAGTCTCTGGTCAACCGTTACTAGTTGCGCACTTTAAGGTCCTTGATTTGTGCGCTACTTAAGGCGAGGTCTTTCTCTACCGCGTTGTTCCTCTGCGTCGAAGTCGAATACTCTTTGGGCCGGAGCGCAATATTCCATTCGCTCTATTTGTGCTAGCCATTTTAAAAGATTAATGCTCGTCGTCTCCTCCTTTAAATCCCATCAATGCAAACGGTTCCTAAAATGTTACGAAATATGTTGCTTAGGGCCTACTGAATATACATATAATCTTAAACCGATTTAGATAGGGACCAAGCTTCAGCGCCATACATAACGTTACTGGAAAGGTCTCACATACAGAATCACCCCAGCTGTTCGGATGGGGCTCTACTACACAGCTCAAAGCAACAACGATTGGAAAGAGTTCTAAGGACATAGACACATAGAATTTTTCTTTTCTGTTATGCAAACTCTTTTTAACAGCTTAACGGACTTCATTTTTGGTTTTTTAATCAGTACTTGTGTCGAAGAGCTAAATGAATATAGTTAGTGTTCTCCTAGTTTAAAATGCAATATAGCTTTCCTCAGGATAGCTGATCATCATCATTTTCAATGTCCCGTCTACCCATTACCATAACTCTCGATCTCTTGCTACCAATTCTCAAACCATCAGTATCGATCCGCATACTGCGCACTGGTAGAAGACTGGTCTTCGCAATGAAAAATAGTCCATGGCACATCTTGGAAGCCGAGACGGATATATGCGTTTAACATATTGTAACTCGTAACGCTTCGTCCGGAGAAATAGCTGTGCGGCTTTGAGCGCCTATCTGTCGCAGTTTGGTGTTCCTAATAAGTATACATACGAAGTGTGGTCCTAACAATAATAGATTGACTTATCTCTCTCAAAGTTGGCCCCGCTTCACCTTTTCTAACCGAAAACTTAGTATTTATCCATCCGTTGCTCGATGACAGACTTCGACATTTTCAAATTGTCCACCTGTTTCAATGGCAAGCATCCTGGTAATAAATATACGCAAGGATAATCAAGTTATGAGCGTAGGGCAAATGACTTATTGTTAGGTATCCCAGTTTGAAACTTTCTTCATAAGGGCTCTGCTGTAACATCCAATACATGAGGCAGATTGAGTCCGCTCACAACTTGCTTCAACCTATAGCGACACATTCTATCCCCATTCTTTACCCCCTACCAAGGTCTGGATTGAAATGCAAACCTGAATATTAGTGTTAATCTATTAGGGCTTATTCCAAAACACATTTGCATGAAACCACAATACTCCGAAATACCCTTATCAAATTCAAATTGAATTTACACCCCACTCCCTGTTACTTATTCACCTTTTCCTAGTCCTAAAATATTGTATATCCTTATATAAAAATATCCTTTTCACACTCTCATAGAAAATAAGTAAACGTAATTCATTTATAAACATATTCAAGAACTAACAGACAACATGCGCCACTTAAGGGACAACTGACAGCTGTCAAAATATTTACAAAAAAAAATAAAAAATCCCAAATACTCTTAACACGATCTAAATGCAGAGCCCTACCTACATAAGCCATATGCAAATCAACCAAACAACTATGCCACTTGGCATAATGTATCTATCCACTCACCGTCAATGACTACCCCTGGACAAAAAAAAAACCCATCCTCAGCGCTGACATCAATCAAATCTCGGAACAAGGCAGCAAACACTGATTTCCATTTTGTGAGAGTCCTATCACAAAAAAAATGAGAAAAGTGTTGCTTTTGCCACGTTTGCAGGGAGGACGTTATATGGTACCTCGTCCCTGTACTACCAAAAAATATTCGTACACACAACCAAATTGCGAAACACCCCTGTCAGTCAGTCAGTCAGTCAGTCAGTTTACCATGATACTGCTCTGTTGTAGTCAGATTCGTAGGCGAAGTCAATAAAGGAGCATCACACTATAATACCATGATTCTGAGTCCTCCATCATCATCATCAACATCAGTAGCATGAAATATTTTGTTACATATTATTTGATCGTATAATTTAACGGCTTTTCAAATTCCGTTCCTCAAAATGTGTTGCAAAAATCACAAATTCAAGGGGTGTATGTGTCGTGTTGATATATAAAAAGACACAGCACCAACACCAACATCCCCTCGTCATCATCTGCAGGGAGGAAACTTAAGAACGAAGGATGCCAAAGATTATTTTTTTTTTATTCTTGTGTTGCTCTGCTGTTGCTGTTTATTTTCGTTTCTATTGTTCGACGACATTATTTTCCAGGCACAAAAGTAGGAGATCGACGTGCACAGCACACTGCTCAGGGCTAGAGAGGGTAGAAATAAAAAAAAAAAAAAACAATCTTAGAATTTCAGATGCTCTTAAGTTGACTTAAGCTAATTTGCATAAAGGTCAATATTTAACCAGGACACACCAGGACAAATATTCATTTTCATGCAAATCACAAGGATTTTCTTTTATTGTTCTCCTATTTCTTGCTCTTGTTTCTCCCCTATTAACGTTGCTCTAACTATGCACTCTGACAAAAGAGTCACGATTTCGACCGACTTCCTAAGGACAATGGACATCCTCCGCACTCATTGGCAGAAGTCGGTGAAATTATTTGCGGTAGAGCGGGTAGGTGACTTACTAATGATAATGGTGCTGACATATTTTTTAATGCGTGTCACAGACCAACCGCCAGCCGGCTGATATAACTCCCGCCCCCAACAGCCTATTAAACGAGGACGAACCATGGATACACACCCGACGAAGAGGGCAGAAATTGACAAATTTTCAATGAAAGCTTCTAAGCTTAGATACATATAGTGCGAGTTGCTGTCATGGAACCGTAATTAGCGTAAGGCTTTCAGAATGGGAGTACCATGGAAATCCTTTTTTTTATGTGGTGTTTTATTGTTTGTCATTGTGTTGGAGGTGTATATTGTCGATAGAAGACTTTTAATGTCTCGAAGACTTCAATAAAATTTAGCTCTGATGTGGAGATAGATACTCAATTTTCTGAGAATGCCAATGCGATGGTGGTCATCATGAATGCTAATGAGATGAAAGATGGACCGCTAAGGGAGGCGTGTATACAGTCAATTAGGAGTGGCGTTAATTGACTTGCCAATGGAATTAAGTGCGTTTGCCAATTGCGTCGATGCCGGCGTATAATAACTTTTGATCTGGGAGGATTGACACGGCGAATTAAGGCGAAGCGTATCATATTTGAGTAAGATTGGCTGGTTAATTGGTTGTTAAAAGGAATGAAATTTATAAAAATTCTTTGACGGGCACGAGGCTTTGTGAATTTTTAATTGAGCACGCTGATTCGCGTCCTGAAAAATTAAAAAATTAGACAAATCGCGAAATTTGTTTGGCATTAAAGTAAACGAGGACAAGGTACATGCTAGCAACAAACAAACCAATTATGCCCACCGCCTAAGACAAAACGTTACTCTATTGATAGCAACAATTTTGAGGTAGTTAAGCAGTCATGTTATACCTCGGAGTAGACGTGAAATCCACCAATATCACCGTAGTAGAGATTGGGAAAGAATTACCCCAGGAAACCGCTGCTAATTCGGTCTGGCAAAACAATTGAGTTCAAAATTTCTAACAAGAAGTACAAAAAGTATGCTTTACAAAAGCATCGTCCGCATAACCCAACAGCCCGAGGGACCTGTTGAGGATAGTGCCTTAGCATGCTAGTTCTGCTGTATGCCGCCGATTGATGGAAGATAAGCAGGAAAGGAGAGCTGATACTGCGGGGGTGACGATGAAGAAGAAGATACAACCGCGAACTCTATAAGATCCAGATGTTTATACAAAAACCGAAAATATGTCGACTACATTACTCGGCCACATCGAACTAATGTGCAAAATAATGCTCCAGCTAAAAGGATCTTCGATTCGCAGCATCCAGATTCGAGAAGACAGCAAAGGGCGAACCCCCGTTTTATAGACCAAGCCATCAAGGATGCCGGAGCGCTTGATGTGGATAACTAGAAGAAACGTACTCGGGCTCCATCTATCCTACCTAGAGTGCGTCTGTCTCGTGGTATACACATTACATAGCACATCTTGGGATCTGACTTGCGTTTAACGTGGACAAACAACTGAACCCAGGGTGGCTTTCTTCGTTTTCGAATTGTAGAAGCTCGATATTGGGTACCTATATCGATCTTTCCTAGTCACGCCAGCAAAACAACGAATGAATCTCACAGATGGCCAAAAACCTTATGAGTGCGCACTGACGATCAGTTTGAATAACCGTGTCATCAGCAAAGTCATTATTCCTTCGTCTAATTCGAAGCTTTCTTGGGAGCGGCAGAAAAATAAATCGATGACAATCGATCATAGATGTCAGAGTTCGTACAAAAATTTTGATTTGTCCTCTGAAAAAAATTGTCATTTCTTCCTATGATGCTAAACTGCTTTGCAAACACTTTTGTATATAGAGGTTTAAAATTATCGCAATGAGTATACTGGGCTTAACGTAAAAAAATCTTCAGCTACAAGGCTTAACTTAAGGTGCTGTAACACGGCATGTAGCGAGCCACATACGTATGTATGTAGCTCTGACGTCAACAGAGAGTGCACAAAGAGAGCTTGTACACGGCATGTACCCATTGAGACCATTCGCTGAAGTAAAACTGACGTCAGTGATACATACGTATGTGGCTTGCTACATGCCTTTAGCGGTAAGCTCTACTAAAACCTACCACTTTAAAGGGAATGACTCTTTTTCTGCTTACAAGATAGATTAGGTTAGGTTTGTTCAAGGAATATCCCATGCAGCCATGTCATGCTCAAGTCAAAACTAACCCATTGTTATGCCCTTTGGGAGAGACGAGTTGTCACCCATGATTGTGGAGCATATGTATAACTATGCTTACTGCTAAACACATACAAACCACCTGAGGATTTGCTGAAATTTATTACCTCGTCTGCCGAGGTGCTGAAAGCTCTTCTAGACCTTTAAAGAAGTCCATATACCAAAAGAGTGGTTTTTGAGTACCTGACGTGTAGGAAGTTGATCGTGTCCTCAGGAATTCCTACATGACAGCAGCCCATACAAAGTTAATCTTCCCTCAGAAGCAAGAGTATACCGTCATTATTCCTTCCTATTCCTTCCGCACAGGTCTCTAGGTTTATGGCTACTTTAAACAACGGCCATAGGTTTGTGTGATGGTTGATGAAACGTACTCGGGCTCCATATATCCTACCTAGAGTGCGTCTGTCTCGTGGTATACACATTACATAGCACATCTTGGGATCTGACTTGCGTTTAACGTGGACAAACAACTGAACCCAGGGTGGCTTTCTTCGTTTTCGAATTGTAGAAGCTCGATATTGGGTACCTATATCGATCTTTCCTAGTCACGCCAGCAAAACAACGAATGAATCTCACAGATGGCCAAAAACCTTATGAGTGCGCACTGACGATCAGTTTGAATAACCGTGTCATCAGCAAAGTCATTATTCCTTCGTCTAATTCGAAGCTTTCTTGGGAGCGGCAGAAAAATAAATCGATGACAATCGATCATAGATGTCAGAGTTCGTACAAAAATTTTGATTTGTCCTCTGAAAAAAATTGTCATTTCTTCCTATGATGCTAAACTGCTTTGCAAACACTTTTGTATATAGAGGTTTAAAATTATCGCAATGAGTATACTGGGCTTAACGTAAAAAAATCTTCAGCTACAAGGCTTAACTTAAGGTGCTGTAACACGGCATGTAGCGAGCCACATACGTATGTATGTAGCTCTGACGTCAACAGAGAGTGCACAAAGAGAGCTTGTACACGGCATGTACCCATTGAGACCATTCGCTGAAGTAAAACTGACGTCAGTGATACATACGTCTGTGGCTTGCTACATGCCTTTAGAGGTAAGCTCTACTAAAACCTACCACTTTAAAGGGAATGACTCTTTTTCTGCTTACAAGATAGATTAGGTTAGGTTTGTTCAAGGAATATCCCATGCAGCCATGTCATGCTCAAGTCAAAACTAACCCATTGTTATGCCCTTTGGGAGAGACGAGTTGTCACCCATGATTGTAGAGCATATGTATAACTATGCTTACTGCTAAATACATACAAACCACCTGAGGATTTGCTGAAATTTATTACCTCGTCTGCTGAGGTGCTGAAAGCTCTTTTGAAGAAGTCCAATAGTCCATATACCAAAAAATGTGGTTTTTGAGAAGCTATATGCTGAAGACCTGACGTGTAGGATGTTGATTGTGTCCTCAGCAGCCCCTACAAAGTTAATCTTCCCTCAGAAGCAAGAGTATACCTTCATTATTCCTTCCAATGTAGGTGGAAAGTGAGATTCTACCCGTCCGGTCTCTAGGTGTATGGCTACTTTAAACAGCGGCCATAGGTTTGTGTGATGGTTCAAGTTCAATTGTTGTTTGATCTAGCGCTTGAATCTCTAGTGGCTTTTCTTTTCCTGCTTCAAGCTCGAGAGTGCAAAGCAAAATACTCCACCACAAGCTAAAATTGCCTCCATAACTTTATTAACAGTGACTTAGGTCTTGGCTATTATTGTCATCCCCTTGGTCCCAGGATGTTTGTACTTGGTGAAAATCCTCCTTATCAAAATTGAAAGTAAAGTTGCGTCATCTCGAAACTAGCCTTCCCTGTTCAAAATAACTGTTTATAAAAAAATTAAAAGATTTTTTTCTTTGCAACAGGAGCTAGGCTAAACGAAACACAATCCCAAATAACGAAGTAACCTTCAATCGATTGTGCCTTGAAGGAAAAGAAATTTAAGGAAGAATTGGACGGAGTTTATTTATAAACCATAAGCTTTGACAAAATATATTTTTTCGAGATTTGAAAATACACAATAACCAACTTCTTCCAACCCTACTTAAAAACACAGATTTTTAAAGGTTCAATTTTCATTTTAAATTTGTTAACTCTTTCAAAATAGTACACATTCTCCGGAAATTTATTTCCGTCGTAATGCCAAAGGTTATCGAAACGTTTGTCGGAGTGGAAAAACCTGCTGTTGAAGCTATTCAGGAATTTAAGCAAATAAAATATTTATACTTCAATCATGAATTTTTTTTAGGGATTTTATGTTAAAATTCAACAACATCTCACATTGTGAGAGTGTTGAAAGTTTACTTGTTTCACTTTTTTATATGGCTAAACTCGAAAAGATAGATGAAACCAAGTTAAATGACAAATGCACCTGGATATACGTGCAGTGCACCCTCCCACAGGAGGGAAACTTAAAAACAAAGCGCAAGGACGTAACGTAGACAAAAGGGAATAAAATCAAATGCCAGTGAATGCATTGCAAATAAAATAAGAAGAATAAAGACAAATGGTGAGAAAAACCGGGAAAGGGGGAAAAAGAAAGAAAGAAAAAACTTTAAACTGACACTGATGATGAAGACAGAGGACCCCTGAATCAAGTTTATTAAGACAAATGGCTGTTGATGGCTGTGTAAATGTAAGGTGCTGCTCCATACTGTCCTTTACTACACTATACAATATACACAGTCTTTCCATTTGGGGAAATTGTTCACTTGACTGTGCCACATCCATGGCAAAGGGTAGAATCCAAAGGTTACGACTCTTAATTTATACAGGAAATCAGAGTCAGAACCAGATCTGTTTCTACTTTAATTTACTTCAACAGAATTGAACCTATGTCACATTTCTCTCGTACAAATTAGTTTTACTTATTTTTCTTTCTTATTTTGAACGACGACGAAGTCCCGTTTGGAAGAGAGAGTCCCTAGCAGCATCCGCACCAGAGACTGACGTTGGTACTTGTATATGGGAGCTTCCCATTGGAGGAAGGGTTCCTGACAGTTGACAAACGACAGTCATTAGGAATGATTCACGTTTTATCTTTAAATTAACTTTAAAATTTGATTTAGCCCAAGTAAATGGGGAAGCGACTAGACCTTGTATTAGCTATTAGCTATAGTCGAGCACTGTTCGACATTACTAACAAAAGCAGAGAACAAGAGTGTACGACGCAAGTACATTTAAGCTGACATTTATCCGGATGGACTTGTTTGCAAACTGAATGTATCAACTGATTAGGAGTTAGGCTAGATGGGATTGGGTAATTTCAGCTTGTAGAGAATTATTATTGTATTAATGAGGACCTAATGAGCTAGGTCTTCGTGCTAATAATTGAAGCCTATTTAACAGATGAAGCAATACAAGCAATTTATTAGCTGCAAAAAAAGAAAAATTACCATTCAAAGTCAAAATGGAAAGAAACAACAATTTTTACATACAAAAAACCCTTATTGGTTTACATTCTATTAAGGGGAGGTTTTTAAAAATGGTAGTATTAAAAAATTACCATTCACACGGACCCAATAAAATCGGACAGCCTTCGGTTGATTTGAATGAAACTGCAGATGAAGAAACGATGACATTGTTTATACTAAGAGCTTCTAAAACTCCAAAAGTTTCAATTGATACAGTCCGTGATTTGTTCCAAGAAATATATTTAGCCTCATTTCCCCGCCCATAAGAACTCTTCATGTCTTCTCTATTGGACTGCACTGCACTCATCTCCTGAACTAGAACGTGTACTTCTTGATTTGTTATGAGGCTATAATTTCCGCAGTACCATGAAGCTAGCCACTTTTATTTCTAGGACCCCATCTTAAGCGTTCTATCACATATCAGTTGGTTGACCACTTAGTGCCATGAAATAAAAACTTCTGCAAAAAGGTCAAAAACGTAATTTTTGATTTTATTGCACTTTTGAAATTGTAAAAAAATTCAAAACGCGTCTAGGTGGTGCATTCGGACTTCGTACTTGATCCGTTCATATTTCCTTGTAGATCTACGACTGCGAGTGATGACATGAACTCTATAGCACGTATTGGATTGACAAGGTATAATATGATCAAGCCACCGAAGCGTCTATTTCATTTACCACGCAAAAGTGATCAAATGTCCTGAACTAACGAGATTTAATCGTTTTGATTATTGCCTATTGCTACCCCTTGGTTTACATGTCCATGCGGTCTTTCTGGTTGTTGTAATTTTTCAAATGGTTTCCCGAACCTTTTTTATCTCAATTTCGAGCTTGAGGAAGGCGTTTGGGTCTTATTAGATCGTAGTTTCGTTCTACGAGTTGCTTGAAGTGAATTAAAATAATTAATCTGTCATACCTTTCTTAGGCGACTGATTCGCACTTTTCTGACCAAATTGATGTATACTGTTTATAATTGTAATTGTCACTATTTATGAATTAAAGCATTAAAAAGTTAACGTTAATGGACCAACGCACAAGAAAGTCTTTTTTAGTCGTCTATCTCAAATTGTGAGTTGACTTTGTACGCTTTCATCTACTACTAAATTATCCACTCTGCTCTGGCCAATATAGGTATGATTGTATGATGTATGAACCACCTAAGTAGGTACCTCTTTTCTAGACTCTTGTTATAAGTTTGACTTTTTCGTTAGTTTTAAATTGCCTCACTTGACTTGATATTCGCTTCGCAACTAACACATAATTATCTCTTGTTCATTTCAGATCACGTGAGAGACTTCAGTTGCGGCCTGCTTTACTACAAGACTTTCCACTTTGATGAGGCCAGCAATGCCCTTTACGTGGGTGCTATGTAAGTACTTAACACCCTTTAGAACAAATCATAATTAGATCGCGCTATTCCAAGAGCTACAAACAAAAAGAATCTAGTATGCGTATTTATTTAATAACTACCCCTTGTGCAGTGCAAGGCAAACCGTACCAACCATTGCGACGACCTTCCTTTGGGCCATGGTGCGCACTCTTTGTTTGCTGCGAAAATCGTTTTTCAAAAGCGAACCCACAGAACAATACAAATGTCCGCCAACTTGAAATGTTGCTGCTCGTAATTATGAATTAGTGTATAGGAAGTTACTCCCCAGCTAAAGAGCATCACGAATGAAGATTAATGACGGCAATTTAAGGTTGCCATGGTGGAGTGTTGGGTCTCGCCAGGGTATGTCCCGCTTCTGTGCTCTCATAAATGAATTTTAAAACCTCATTGCATCAGCATACATACCTACTCACACATATACAAACACACCACCGACAGTCAGCTTTTTCCTTCCTTCCGACAGAGTGCCATAGAGAGAAGGACGAGAATCATAATTAGCCAACGAGTTGGAAAGTTATGAATCGACTCTTGTGACCGACCTTATAGCCCCGGCAGAGTTGAGAGATCCTTTGGAGTCTATAATATACGATGGGTACTACACACCCCTCGTACTACGCAGGATGATTGATTCAAATTTAACTGGAGGCTTTTAATTTCGTACAATTATTGTAATTTCGAAAACATTTGGTTCATTTTTCAAAATTTGACAGCCGAAGTCGTTTGTTTGTTGCTTCGGCTATATTTGTAGTATATATGAAGAAAAGTTACCAGGGGAAGCTGACAGCCAGCCGGAAAGAGATGCGGTGCGTGGTGTCTCTTCGAGGAAATGACTCATCGTCAGAGGGTGGTGCTGCGGCGTGAGGTATATACTTTCTTCCAGCAGGTGGGTGATTAGACTGTCAAAAAGTTCGAAAGGGAGGGAACAAAGTTCAATGAAAAATGATTTTCATTTTTCAATCAGTCGCTGGGCTTGCCGTTGGGATGTCATTAGGCTGAGTTGAAGTTTCCCGTCTTTGGTTTGGCAAATCCCATCGCAGGCGACGATTATTTCTTGTGGCTGAACTTTAAGCACCCCATGTCTCATTTGACAGGTTTCTCATTTGAAAAATTACAGTTGTACATGTTCAATGAGGTTTTCGAATGGATTTCGAAGTGATTAACGACTGGCAGTACAATTTGCACAATCGACTGTTATTCAGTTTATTGCTAGCTATAGACATTTAGTAGGATTATCTGAGAAGTGAATATAGTAAAACGTCTCATCACCTTTTTATTAAGAATTTTTAGAAACAAGTTTTGACAGAATTTGGGCACAGGTTATAATGTCTATGGTTTTGAGTAGGTAATTAGTAATTACATTCAGCCCTCAGTTGGGTGTCAAAATCTCGTCTTGAAAAACATGGACAAAAAATGTTTGCGAAGTTTTGTTGATATGCCTAAGAATTATGTCGTACTAAAGAGAGCAAATGCAAAGTCAGAACGATTTATATCATTTATCTGCAAACTACTTCGTCCGAAACACAATCGATTATGTAGAAGAATGTCAGCAAGAGCCAACTAATTCCACGAACCATTATGCGTGAAAACAGAATCATTCATATTGTGGGTAAGGCTCAGTGCGGATGGTTACTCATCAGGCATTCATTTTAAGGCTATAAACGACTATGTATAGTTTAACAATGAAATAATGGCCAATTGGAAGAACATAGAAGGTTATAAGCTTCCCCATATTTTTAACTCATGAAGTCATGACGCACTTTTCTTGTTGACGCACACAATAATTGGGAAAATACGCCAGTTCCATTGCAGATGTAATATGTATTTACAAATCCCTTTGCGTTGTGTCAGAAATACAAAATCTTCTCCGAAATATTTCCCGTTTTCGAAAATTAGGTATGCATACGAATTTCAAAAGAACGAATAATTTTGTTCCGGGAAAAATTGATATTGTTAAAAAATTCCCATGACTCATTTCAACTTGATTTTTCTCGAAATGCTTCGTTTGTATGTATAGCATGCTAAGAGGAATGAAAACAGATATGCGTGGATGTTAATGTTGGTGTTGCGTTTTTTATGCAGATTTTGTAAATTTTAATCTGGAAATAAAATAAAAAAATAACAGTGCACTGGATTTACTACACTGCGCGTTTGATTGACAAACTCGGGAACCTACTGTTTGAGTGTCGAATGGTAATTTTGGAAAGGGGAGCGGGTCGAAATTCTGCTCTCAAAATTCTGACTTTTAACACAAAAATTGTGCTTTTCAAAATTCTGTTTTTTTTTGGTCTATCTTACCAAATTCTGCTTTTCAAAATTCTGACAGGCAATATTTTAAACAAATAAATTCTGCTAATTCTGTTTTTGTTTTTTTTCAATTTACGAATTTAAAAAAAATAAATATTTATCACCTTTGTCAACAAATGACAATATATTTCATATAAAGAAGGTACACAGGAACACAGGTGGATACCAGGAAACCCAACATAACCAGCAAAAACTACATGTCTTCTCGCATGCAAAATAGTGCAACAATCCATTGTTAATACAATTATACATAATATATCCATCCACGCACAACTTATCTTTTCCTTTATTAGATTTTATAACAGATATATTCTTTTTACTCATTTCACATATTCAAGCACACGTTCACTCACAAGGGTATATTAACAGAATAAAAAACTCCTTTTACCTCTTCTTCTATAACAAGTGCGTAGGTAGGTAGAATGTTTTACATAAATAATAAAAAAGGTTTGGAAATTCTTAAAAAGCGCGCGCTTTTTTTTATTATTTTCAGAATTTTGTAAAACAGAAATGTTAAAGCAGAATTTTGAAAAAAGAATTTCGACCCCAACCCTTTGGAAAGATACAGAACCATCCCTCCGTAACGCGCCATCACAGAAACAGAACTCGAATTTTAATACACGATTTTCACGATTTTTAGCGCTCCATTGTAAAATTAATTCTAATAAAAAAAAATTTTAAAACTGTTCAAAGGTATAATGAAATTTAACGACACCTATCTTAAAAAAACCGTCCAAGATTAGTTACACTCGCGCACCGAAGGTACCGTACTTGTGCCTTGAAAAGTCGGTTGTTCTTTGATATAAATAGACCCTAGATACAAAATTAAAATTTTTTTTTGTATGATGGAAAATAATTATGTACTCCAAAACCAGCCAATTTATCGCTATCATTGTTCATTTGTAGATATTTGCCCTTTAACTAGGGAGGGGTTTTACTTATACCTGATGTTGTGTGTAAATTTCAGCCTTTTACGTCAATTAGTTTTTGAGATAGAACTAGGACCAAATTGATTTAGTGGATTCGGACAGACATCGTAGCGAAAACAAAAAGGTTCCTCCCTATGGAAACGGAACCTTAAAAACTGATATATTCATAACACTTTCAGTGCTTTCTACATAAACAATATATAAAACAGAAATTATTTTTTTGGGGAAATAATGTATGATAGAAATTCACAACAAGATAAGAAAACTTATTGGTTGTAGATACCTACTACTTTTTTTTTTTTCTCGATGGTAGAGATAACTTTCTTTTCCCGCCTCAACACTGGTAACAAGTTTAGCAATTTTTTTTAATGAAATCTGTTCCACTCAAGCAGCAATTTTTGCTTCCTGTTTTGTAGTATGTATGCTTATCTATAATAAAAATGAATATCTATTGAGGACAATCCGCCCATATGATATAAGACTCTGAGCCTAGATTACATAACTAACAGCATACAGTGTTGTGTATTGGGTTATATTTTTGATGCAAGCATGAAGGAAATACAATTTTTCATGTTGGTAGCTGTATAAGCTATTTTTGAACTGCATTTGTATAATACATTTGTTATATATGATTCACTTTCGGAAAAATTATCCTACCTATAACATTTAGCGCACGCTAACTAACTGACAGCTACTCGGGAAATTTTTTCCGATGTTCTCCGACAACCAATTAGCAATTACTGCGGAATATTTTACAATTAAAGAAATGTCAAAAGAACGCGTTTATGTAAGTAGGTAGGTACTTCATTTATTTTGGTCCGAAACGGATATTTCGAACGCAATTTGAGTTCCGAAGATGTTTGACTTTCGTTTCGGATTTCCTTTCGAACGGATACCTCGATTCGGCTGTTCTTAGTCTACACTTTCTCTGTCGAACCGATTACGGAGTTATTTACAAGCTGAATTTTATGAAATGTGCAACAAATGAAAGAAGAATTTAATAAATGATTTTCTGCGTGTATTTTTTATTTTTGTTGCCACAAAGTATCATATACTTTCTATTGGCAATAGCAATAGGCGTATTTTTTTGAGAATCTATAGCTAGCTCACTTTTATTTTTACATGCAGAACTTGTATACTCACTTTTGGTTTTACATGCAAAATTGTTATACTCATTTTTGGTTTTGTTATACTCACTTCCCAAAAAAATACGCCAAATGTTATATTTTATAAAGTATAACGCATATTGCTTAAGCATTCGCATTTACTTAAGCCATGAACATGGACTCCAAATCATAAAAACAGAATTTAGTATGTACTGTCAAAAGATTTTGAGCAGCTATTATAGGGAGCCCCGTTTTTCAAAGGAAGGATAACTTACTACAGTTTTGAGTTTATGAGACGATGTCAGAAAGATTAACTTGCCTATAGGCTATGAAACCCAATGTTTTCTAACGTGTCGTTGGCGTTGGTAGTGAAGAAACGCGTTTATAAAAAATGGAAAACCTATTATGGGATACATCGTTTCAAGAGACTGTTCAATCTTCTTCAATTATGGTTCATAATAACTATGTATAAATTCCTTTGTTCTAAAATATTCAGCGAAATATTCAGAAAGATCAGCTAGATACCTAGATATAAGTGCAACTAAAGTAGGAAAAACATTTTTATTTCCTCTTCGATAATATATTTAGATCAATCAGTTTAGACATGGAGCAATTCAGCCCATTTTGTGCTCACTAAACTGCATTTAAAGACATTTTTCTTCACACTTACTTTCAATATAAACTAATTTTATAACTTTTTCTCATCAACAGGGATCGAGTATTTCGATTGAACCTGCAGAACATCAGCCAGTCGATATGTGAGGTAAGTTACAGCCATAGCCAACAAACTTTTACGTTCACAGTCCTTGTCCTTGTCCTTATTTGTTTCGATTTAAGTGTCCCTATATACAATATATTAGTGAACGGAAAAATAACTTTTCCCATATTTTACGGCGACCCAAGTTCCTTCATCCGATTTGGTTCCCACAATCTGATGGCAGACCTCATTAAGAAAATATCACTATCAGCCCATTTGATAGCTCTTAGCCATTATTTCATTACACCACATTACGGACACCGCAGTCCTCCTCCTCCTCCCCGCTCTGATCCCCATAAGTATCCTTTAATGGAATCGTATTTTTTTTCCTCAAATCACAAACCACCCGTACTCGACGACCGCCCACCTCTATAACTTTAACCGCACTTTGTGCTGGCTGGCCTTTGGGGATTCTTGTCGTACAAAACCAAATTGAAAACGAAAAACCTCTTCTCCTCTTGCTCGGGATGGCGGCCTGTCTTCATGTGAACTTAAGGCAAATAAACGTCACACACGGAGTAATACACCAACACCACCAAAACCACCCACCCTCAACAATATTCTCACATGCATTTAACATCACTATGTACACGATTCACACAAATCGTTCACAAAATGGAAGCGAAAAAGGAGCACAACAACCGAAAAAAAGTGTCCAAGAAGTGAGATGCTGGGTGGACGCACTGACATCCTGTGTGAAAGAAAAACTTTTCCTAAGGAATAGCAAAACAAACTTTAACTCGAATTGCAAACATATGCGGGCTCTCGCTACTGCTCTGAGCGTGTTTTCGAGAATGGATAAAAATATCCTCTGCCCACCGTTCGGTATGTGACAGATAGGGGTAGGGGTGTAGCATAGATTCGGTTCATGGGAATCTCTTAACTTAAAGGATAAGGTGAGTGTGCAAGTTAAAATGAACTCTTTTCGAGACGGATATTTGAAAAGTTTTACATGCACTTTGTGTCCAGGGATATCGAATTCACATACATGCACTCCTATATATGACTCATATGCGACGTCCAGTGTACAGGAGAGCTATTCGAGAGTAGAAATCAATTCAAGTTTGAAATTCAAACAACGGTGTCCTTGCTATAGGGAGGAGTCAGCGCCTTCCGGAAATCTGTTTCCGGTGCTATGTATTTGCAAAAGTTTTAACAGGTGCAAACACCCATAGCAGAGGTGTTTGTTGTTCTTTGAGCAGCAAACTTCTTTTAGGAATTCCATCTGCTTCTGGTTCTGTTATCTTAAGGGATCCAAGTCCTCATCCTTATACCCCAATCAACTTCTTAGTGTAAATATTTATTTCTTCGAAGATTCCTATTCGCCAGGGGTAGCAGTATTTAAAGGACAAAAATTCCCGTGCCACGTCCTTTTTTTTGCCGATCACGTGCCACGAATAAAAATTATTTCGATTCATTTATGCCGAGGGGTGGTGTCGACTGTCGAAAACGTAAAAGAAAAATTGGTTAAGGCGCTTTAGAGTTTTGCTCCACATCGCCATTCAAAAAGTATTCTATTTGCTGCCGTTTGGGGATCGGTACAAAAAAAGGACTATGCACACCAAGTTGGGAACAGACCGTATAGAAAGTTGTACAATGTCGCGCGCGCGTTTCCTTAAAAGTCCTGTGTGCCTGTGTATGAAGAAATTCCCAATCGATTACGAAACAGGCTCAAGGACTGGAGTACGCGCGTAGAATGGTGGAATGTTGCACAAAACCCATGTACAAGTTGTTTTATTTAAATCGTGATAAAATGTTTATTGAATCTGTCGGCATCGGTATGATGCTGATGGGGATGGCGGAGCTCTAGGGCAGCTCCTCAAGTGGCTTTGGAACAGCTCCAGCTTCATTCTGCAGTTCGCTCACGATTTGAATTTGTTTATTTAATTCGATTTCTCTGTTGCTTTGGTGGAGGATGATGACGACGCGACGGGTAGAGTTGTGCTGGTGCTGACAGTAGTCTCATGGTTTGGGCAATCGTTTGATGATGCAAATGCTCAATGGAGCGGATAAGAACAAGTCACGAATTTGTGGATATTTTTTTTTTTTCCTTTTTTTTGACAATTAATAGACTTTTGTCGGATGAAAAGGAGGAATTCACACGATTCATGGTGAAATATTGGGTTTCGATTGATTTCGGTCGAAGTAAGCACGATGGGGCTGATTGGAAGTATGTGATGGTGGTAGAGAGTGATTTCGACGTGAAACGTGGGGACGTTTATTAGACTTATTAATATATTGGTGGGGGGAGTTGGTTTTTCGGTTGATTCGTTTTTGAGTTCATTGGGAATTTGGAAGGGAAGGAAAACGGAAATTTTGTGATTGGGTGTTAATAAGCTTAATGTACGTTTGTACGTTGTTTTATTGCCTACTTTGGCATTTGATAAATATTTACGGCAGGCGTTGGAACATTCAAAAATAGGTTGAAATTACATATTTGCATTTAAAATTTGATACTAGGGTTGTTCCCTATAAATGCAAACAAGAACAGTGTTCCTGTGCTTGCCCTCATATTTTCATATCAATATCCACGGGATTAATAAATGAATGGGAAGTAGGGCGATTTTAATTTGTATTTTTGAAATGTACATTACCATTCAGCAGTGGCAGTGCAAATGCTGACTTAGCTTGTGTGTAGCTACAACAGATATAAACGTTGGGCTTGGTCTGCCAGCTCGCTGAGAGTTTGATTGAAAATATTGTTTCAAATCAACCATTTATGGATTGGTTTTGTTTAATGTCATAATTATTCCTAGCTTGGTATATAAATAGAGGTTACTGGCCTTGGTCTACCATGGACAATGGACATTGTCACTTTCTTATCCCTTAAGGCCTCTATTATATAAAAGAAGGGATAAGCATACTGTCTTTTAACTATGTAAAGGAATTTCCATCGCAGTAGCGCAGTGGTTAGTGTGCTGGACTACTGTGGGATGGATCCCAGGTTCGATCCCCGGAAAAACACAAATTACGTCTTAAAGTTTTTTCCACTGCGCTACCTCTCGCGAACGTCTGACAAACATCCGAGAGTGTGACTCTCATGAAAAAGATTTTCAATTCAGCCGTTCGGACTCTGCATAAAATTGTAGGTCCCTTCCATTCGTCCCAAAAATAGAAACTCACACAAAACGAATGGTTGCGAGAAGCTGCGCCTTGTTGGGCAAACTATTTATTTTTTTTTTTATTTAAAGGATTTTCCAATAGGGGCAACATAAGTTCCGTCTATCTCATTCGGCGTTCAATTCACCTCGCCTCTGAGTATGATAATCATTCCCTTAAATTGCGCGTTCAAAATGCATCAGCTATGTGTCGTATCTAAAAGCATCCCTGCTGCGGTACTACATGCCGTTTACATTGAAATTATCGAATTTGATTCGAAAACGGAAGACGTCCTCATACCGCGCGGTCACTTCGCTAGGTGTTAAATTTATTGAATGGGTATGTATTGAATTGAACAGACATTTTTTTAGCATTTCTTTGTAGCACATTTACCAAAGATTCGATGATATTAACGACGACGGTATTCTTAAATCAAACAGACCTTGTTATAAACTAGGAGTTTCTGCGACCTGAAGTCAGACTTCTGCCGTAGACAATAGACGAACTTATTTTGGTATGCAAAATTATTTTTATTATTTAGTTGCAGTTTTTACATAATTGGGATCTGCATAAATCTTCACTAAAGATTTAGAAAAAAAGAGTGTTCATTTTATCTTTTAAGACGAACAAAAAATTGTTCCATCGCTACGCTAATTTCATAAATGACCATGGGAATTTTAAAACCTTTATAACTAAACTACATATCTATACATACATATAATAAAACTGTAGGAATTTTCTTTGGCCGTTAAAAACTCGAAAACTACTGGACAGATTTCGATGAAACTTTTTAAAAAATGTTCCTTAGGACTGTGAGACTGCTATAGGCTATGTCGTTTGTAGCCACGACCTTAGGAACGTGAAGAGAAGAGACGTATAATACAAAGCGGGTTTCATTTCAGAATTTCATTCTGGTATGTGGTATCGGTATACATACATATAATAAAACTGTAGGAATTTTCTTTGGCCGTTAAAAACTCGAAAACTACTAAATAGATTTCGATGAAACTTTCTAAAAAATGTTCCTTAGGACTGTGAGACTGCTATTGGCTATGTCGTTTGTAGCCACGACCTTAGGAACGTGAAGAGAAGAGACGTATAATACAAAGCGGGTTTCATTTCAGAATTTCATTCTGATATGTGGTATCGGTATACATACATATAATAAAACTGTAGGAATTTTCTTTGGCCGTTAAAAACTCAAAAACTACTGGACATATTTCGATGAAACTTTTTAAAAAATGTTCCTTAGGACTGTGAGACTGCTATAGGCTATGTCGTTTGTAGCCACGACCTTAGGAACGTGAAGAGAAGAGACGTATAATACAAAGCAGGTTTCATTTCAGAATTTCATTCTGATATGTGGTATCGGTATGGTAACAGTGTAGGTTTGGTTTAGGTAGTTGCTTGGATTTCATAGGAAGAGGGAAACAAAGGAAAGGAAATGCAGTATTAGAAATAAGTAGCAAGATCTAGGAGAGGGAGGAATTTTCTTTTTCTCCTAAAAGCACAAAACCGACTGGACAGATTTCAATGAAATTTTAAATGAACCAAATATAATTTTGTGCGAGCGGGCAAGGCGAGCACGAGTCCAGCTAGTCTAATAATATAAGACCAACATACCCAACAATTTTTTTTTACATTTGTCCCGGTTAAGTAAAATCTTGCCGATTCATCGAAACTTGCACTTTAAAGTACCGTACCCACAATAGGTATAATAACATCTCGTATACTCTGTCACCGGAAACATTTACCATCACAAATCGATATTAAAGTGACCAGTATCTGTCTATCTGGTTAGCAACAAAGTTAACCTTCATCCGAACAACTCAATCAGATTCAACTGAAATCAAACAATTCGTTTGATCATTTCAATTTCCTTGACTCAATTTTAATGTATTGTCCCTTTTTTCCGATATCCTGATAGAAGGAATGTAGAAATGCCATGTCCCTATGTCTTCAATGCAAAAAGAAAAAAAAACAAAACGTGTCCCCTTGACCTGCAATTATTTGAACTGCACTTTCCACGCGCAAAATGCAATTACTTGCTTCATTCACGATGTCCACAACTTGTGCACTTTAATAAAATTCCCATTGCAAGTGCAGGGGCTAGCTGATTGGTTGGCCATTTTTTTTTTATCCTAGCAAAGCACATACAATCAGTTCTTGGGTTGAAGCGTCCACATTCACTCAATTTGATGGCAAAAGGATTAATAGGAAATCGTAAAACGTCGTCGTGGCAGTAGAAGAAAATAAAGACTAACAAAAAAAAAAAAACAGAAATGAAAAGAAAATCTAAAATATATACAACGAAGAAGATGACGATGACGACGACAACTACTCCGACCAAGTCCATCGATGTGCCGATGATTTTACTTCCATCAATAAGACAATTGTCGAAGAAGTGTTCTATGCCATTTGCACACACAAGGATAAGTGTGTTCTGGAATTATTTTCCCCATGAAGTTGGGGGTGCTTTTTCTCTCTGGTTATAGTTTTTCTAATGTGGACATAGTTTAAGAAAAACGATGGATTCGCTATACGTACAGCGTGTGAAAGAAAAATTAAAGAAAAGCAAAGAAATCAATATCCTGCAGGAATTCCTGAGTTTTCTCATTTTCTTTCATATGGACGAAGTGGATTTTTTTCTTTATTCCTATTTTGCAATTTTAATTTTTTGCCTTCTGAATGGAAAATTTTAAATGTTATGCGCTCCAGTTGATCTTTGTTGGCTTCTTTGTGGACTCAAGTGTTTGTTTGGAGTTTGTCCTTAAATTTGGTAATGTCCTTGGTGTGGACTTTTTTTTTTGTTAAAGAAAAAATAAGGCTACTGCGGAAGTGCTTCTTAAGATTAGGCAGGTTTTTGTTGGGTTGTTTTCTTTTATTGCTGGCAATTTTGCAATGAATGACTATGAGTGCCTGCAAAGTGGTAGCATTTAAAGATATGTATTAAACCTTAAAGGAAAATCTGAAGAAAATTTATCAGAGTATGAGTTTGTAAACTATAAGGACCTAAGGATTCAAGATCGATTGTTAGTATAGTTTAACCAATTTAAAGAGCAACATTTGAAAGAACTTATAGCTACGACTACAGATAGTTTCTTTTCTGTTTAGGAAAACAGCGGTGCTCCATTAAGTTCTATAATAAGCTTCCCGAGGTCTTTGATGCCATAAAGAATTAAGATAGCTCTTTTTCTACATTTGCCTGTTCTGTACCAGCTGAATGAGATTACCTAACCCCTTCTGGAACGAAGTAGATAGTACTTTGTGCATTCTTGTAGCATTTGGTACCACATCAAATCAAGCAGCTTTACGGACTCCAGATAGGAAAGAAGTCAATAACACGGTATCAAAATGTATGCATGAATATCTGAGCTAAAGATCAGCAGAAAGTCGGAGATCAGAATGTACCATCAAGGTTAGCACAGCAAGAGGTTGCCCACTACAAACCGCATAGTACTAGACGTAGACCGCCAGCTTCCGTGCACCTACCCGATTCTCCCCGGAATTAATTCCTCTGTCTGTGAAATGTCAAAATAAATGGCGGCAATGATTATTCCATGACCATGATATACCATGGGCTTAGGATTATTCATATGCGTGCGTTAATGGCGCTCCTTTGATAGAAAATAGATAGAAAATTATTTTTCATATCTCTTTTTTGCTGTTACTACAATTTTTAGTGAATTTCGTGGTATGTTACGTAAATTTGGCCAGGACGCCTGCATACCAAGCACTAACAGGTAAATTTTACTACTGGGCATAACTCCATCTATTGAAAGAAGTCCGTTCTCTTGGCTATATCTACACAGACAGAATCTTTAGTTAGATGGGTCAGAACGAGTCTATTTGTGGTAAAATGGTACCAATTTCTAGAAGACAATATACGATAAAACTAGGACATGTGAATAATATAAATTGTAACCTCAAACAAAATCTTCTTGTTAATTCCAGCAGTTGTAATGTTTATGTGTATTTATTTTCTTTTAACAGAAAGATGTTATCATCCTGAAGCCAACTGGATCGGATATCCTTAGCTGTGTATCGAGGGGCAAACGAGAGGTAAGTTGGCCACAAATGAATAATATATCTAGAGCATGTAACCAATACGCCCATATGTGACATCTTTTCTGTATTCAAACACGTGTTCTCGTGCTCATCTATTCCCTTGTTCGTCCTAACAGAATTTCGAATGTCAAAACCATATACGTGTAATTCAGCCAATGGACTCGGGTAATCGTTTATACATTTGTGGTACAAATGCTCACAATCCGAAGGACTATGTGATATTTGTAAGTTTTGTTCCATCCTCGAATGTCCTTATATTTTTTTTCGCTTCTAACAAATAGTGCTTTTATTTTTTTTCGATTTTCATTGTATTGCTGCTGGCGCTACTGGAATGCTATGGAAAATCCTTCAGGCAAATTTAACACATTTACCCAGATCTGAATACGTGCCAGGAATTGGTTTAGGCATTGGTAAATGTCCATACGATCCATTGGACAATTCGACAGCCGTTTATGTGGAAAAAGGCAATCCCCACGATTTGCCAGCTTTGGTAAGTTAGTCTCGCAGTCATTCAATTTCCAAGTACACTTTTTACAACGAAAATGAGGAAAAGAAAATCAAAAGCTTTTAATATGATTTTGAAAATATCTAACGCGTGCTGGATGCGAAGGGATTCACTCTGATCCAACGGGGAGAAAAAAGAAGAACCCCAAAAAGGAATACAAAATTAAATTACCAATCAAAGGATATGGACGCGATGTCAAATTTCATCATTTCTCCTCAATTTTTCCTTTTTTCTTTAGTTGTCTGATTTTGGGTAAACATTTTTTTAATCCATATTTTTTTGTACTTACAGTATTCCGGGACGAATGCAGAATTCACAAAAGCGGATTCGGTAATATTCAGATCGGACTTGTACAACTTGACTTCTGGTCGAAAGGAGCATAATTTCAAAAGGACACTCAAATATGACTCGAAATGGCTTGACAGTAAGTTTGCATTTATCTTGGTTTTTATTTTTTATTTTCTAACTTTTTCTGTGTCGATGAATGGAAGGGATGAAAAGCAAGATTATAGATTCGAAGAGCACTAAAATGCCATATTCAAGGATTTAATTTTTAAGTCGCTCATTGGGTGGAAAATAATTTTCACAGATTTTTTTTCTTTTATTTTCCCTCTTGTGATTTTTCTCTTCTTCTCTTATCCTGGGGAGTGACAATAAACGGGATCATAACGCAATTTCACATGAAAAGGTCATAAGTATTTGGCTTTTGTTCGGGTTCGCTTATGTGGTTAAAAATATTATACCTCTCTACGAATATATTTTTATTATTATTTAACTCGGCCTCTTCAATAGGCGAAGAAGAGTGAGTGCGACGTATTTTTTTGTTGGTCTCTTGTTCAATCGGAAGCAATTTAATAAAATACCCATACACGTATACGATGGGGATAAAAATGAAAGCCAAACAAATATCCATCAACGATGATGACCAGAGAATGGGTTTGTAGGGCGTTGGGAAGACGGGATTAATTGAAATGAACATGAAGGAGGGTGGATTTGTTTTTACGTTTTATATGAGCTGTAGAAAAAAAAAATTTGTCGTTGTCGTTATCGTTGTTCGACCGGAAGCAATTTTCGAAAACGGATATGAAATGGCAGCATTCCTGATTTTAAGTGATTTTTGTTTTTTGTGCTTTTTCATCGAACATTTTTATCATCATCATCAGGGCTATTTGGTTGTTTGAGATGTTAATAAATAAGTTATGAAAAATGTTTAATTTTATTGATTTTTTTCTGTTCAAATGTCTGCTATGATACTGACCTAGTTTTGCGAGCAAATATTTTGAAATTATGTTCACTGCACCGAGAGAACCATCAGTTCCTAATTCCTTCAGTAGAAACCAAGGAATGCCTTTTGGAAATCCAGAAAACATTGATTAAAGGCAAATACATCATTCTTTCAAGCGCTTTTAAGTATTAATTCTGGCTGGTTCTGCAAAAACCACGCAAATTTGACTTAACCCACAGTCATGTAACACATTTCGAAAACCTTGGCTAGAGTGCCAGCATTTTAAGTACTGTTGCAATTAGGTGGAATAGATGCTCTTGCGACAATAACCGCAGCTTCAATTAGACCATCAGTTGGGACCATTGTGTCCATTACGGCAATCTTGCTCGAAATACGTTTTGGGCAAAATTGAAGCAAGAACATGTCAGTTAGTTCGGCACATTAGTTGACTATGAATCTCAGGAGTTCTTTGAGATCGACGTTCTCCATCACATCCTCCAGTTTATCAAAGAAAGTATCTATTGAGGATCCTCAATCTAATACTTTTAAGTAAGTGGAAAACGTATCTATTTTTTCGAAGTAGCTCAGCCATTCCGATTGCATGCCAATCGCACAATAGCCAGTATAACGACCCGTGAGTATGTTAATTTCTGTGGGGCTCATTCCGATCATGAATTTTGAACTCTTTTCGCTCGCCTGCGGACAAAGTTCATTTGTGTGCCTGTATATGTAGATATTGAGACTGGTCCAGCGTAGGTTTGTTCTACTTAACACCGCGTCTCCACGAGCAATATTTCATAGCTTGCCATCTGTCATTTCTCATAGAAAGAAATAACGATAGTATGCAATAAAATGTAGGGTGGGCATTTCATATCTTACTATTTCCATAGCCATCACACGAAAACACATGCGTCACAACAAAAAAGTACACCCCATAGAATACTATCGATAGCAAGCTATGAGCTGAGCAATAGATGGAATACCATTTTTCATAGAATACTATTTGTGGTCTCCACGAGAAATTTTCATAGCATACTATATGGCAAGCTATGAAATATTGCTCGTGGAGACGCGGTGTAAGGATATAATATCGATCTACCTTGCAAGTATACTCAGCGGAGACCTAACAATTTTTAAGGCTAAAGTTGGGAGCATTTATGATCATTTTTTTGCAAGCTTATCATTACCCTGAGTATGCAATTATGCTCCCACCCAGCATAGGGTCACCGTGTTGATATCAAAGGGCACGGTAGTGCCCCAGCCAAGTTCTCTTGTAAAGGCACTTACTATTTTCACAGGAACAAACTCAGGCTGTTTTCTACCCCCCTCTAACTTCGGAACTAATTAAGAAACTTCAAACTTGAATCATTTACCATGCTCATTTAATATCACCTCACCAAATTTCATCTCTATAGGATTAGTGGTTCTCAACATACAGGCCTTCAAAAATCACAAAAACCGTAACTGACTCACTCACTCACTCACTTAGGAGATGATTATCAAAAGTATGAAGCACTTCCGGCCATCCTAGAATCGTAAAATTTGACAGAATGCTGGATCCTGTGGTGCATATAGGCAGTCCAAAACTTGAGATTTTCCATTCAGGGACGTGGTATACGCTCACTTTTGAAAATTGGTTATTATTTATTTGGGCCAATACCCATAACATAACCGTAGAATTTTGAAGTGCGGTAGAGCAGTAGGACTTGCAGTGTACAGAAAGAAAAAAAATTAAAATTGGATATTCTCCATTTAGGAGGCGTGGTATCCGCGCACTTTTGAAAATCGGTTATTATTTTTTTTTAACATTGAACCTTCTTAAACTATGAACTTGGCGTACATTTAGATCTCATTACATTTCGTGACTGACTAGTAGTTACACAAATATTTTTGTTTTCTAAAAGAACTTGGCTGTTTTTTTTACATTTATGTTTTTGGTGTGATATAATATTTCGGCAAAATATTTCTTTCATTAGTTAGACTTCTACCACGGTCCACGATTAACTCCATAGCTTTTACGTCCGCTTCGCTGTCTAAGTTGTCGCAGTTTGAGTCTAATAGCTATCTCTACCTGAAAGACACTGCGATCATCTTGGACTTTAAATGGTTCTCGTGGACTGCTTTAGCTGAAGATACCCGCGCTTGTAGTGATGAACCGTCCATATGGAGGGCTATCTCATCCTCTTAAGTAACTACTTTGTTCGTTCAGTCGCTTCTCTAAGGAATTCTATTAGTGTATTTCTTTTAGAGACGAGACTGGGGGAGGGGATAGGTAGTCCGTAGTAATATTTTCTTCGCCACGTGACATTTCGGCGTCTCCATAACGAGAATCCATATAAGCGGTGAGATGACACCATCATCTCTTACGTCCTTGAAATTTTGGTTTGAGTTATAACTTTGGTTTCTAGAGTATGGCCGAAAAGTGTGGTCTGGCCCGGTTGCGCCCCCAACCTATTGTTTCTCTAAAATAAGTCTCGTTTTAGGCTCTTCTCATGATTGTGGTTTTACCATCCTTCAGTTTCCCATTCTAGATTATTTATCATAGAAGATTACTTGCTCTAGCTATTCATTGGACATCACATCCTCGGTTTGACTTCTTTATTGATATTCCACTTCCTTTCTTTAACCAGGTATGCTAGATCACATTGTTTATACTAAATCCGCGACCATATGGTCTAACATTTCACCGAACTTCTTCCAAAGCAGTTTCTTGGCTGCTTTAACAGACAGTTTTCAAAATGCTTTGTGTACCAATTGTAACTCTATAATACAAGGTTTGGTTGGTTCTCTGTACAGGTCTGATTCGAGCTTTTTTTACCCTGATATGGTCTTTTTATGTACCTACCTTTTCGTGAAACTTTTGAACATTATTTTTGCAGTAGCAATTCTCTATTTCTTCAATAGTACACTTGTTTTTTTACGCAGAGCCCGACAGTCTCCCTTTCGATTTTACAAACCGTCTTGTACTTCGAGTTTGGCGGGACTCCTAAAAAAACCAGGATTGTTGTGGCGGTTGTCGAGCGCATCTCACTACATTACTTGCGGTATTTCTAATGGATCATTGGAATCGATATGCCATTGGTCTTCTGCAATATTGAGAGGATTTTACGGTCATTTTGAATTGCACTAACATAACAATCAGAATATTTGTCAGTTTTCGTTGACTCTGAGATGGAACGGATATACCTTGGAGTCTGTGTTTGCTGCACGTTGTGTAATATGAAATTTATTTACGGCTTGAAGGTTGAAAGCTTTGCAAACCGCTGCTACCTATACTATAACGAAGTCCGTCTCCAAGCATGGTGTCTTGTAGCATTTTGGGCATTTTCGTGTAGCATTAAGGTCAAACTTAGGAAATTGGGCGTCCAATTTTTGAAGAAGCCCAAAAAAATTATCGCTCCTATTATGTAACCCTACCCTTGTAACAGGTCGTGTATAAAGGCCCTATTTTAATTTTACCAATTTTAGAATATTTGCCATCAACAATTAACTAAATCAATAGCTATTCCTTAACCTTAACCAGATCTTATCCTGCATTCGCGATTATGCTTAATTCGTCACTCTCATTCATCAGCATTTTTTTGACACACTCTGTCTTTGAGTATATCCATATCTATAACATTTATTTCTATTTTTTCAGAACCCAACTTCGTTGGAGCCTTCGATGTCGGCGAATACGTGTACTTCTTCTTTCGGGAGCATGCTGTTGAATACATCAATTGTGGCAAAGCAATCTACTCGAGAATCGCTCGAGTATGCAAAAACGATCGAGGTGGCAAGTACATGATCAGCCAGAATTGGGCCACTTACCTGAAGGCGCGCATCAATTGCAGCATCTCAAGTGAATTTCCCTTCTATTTCAACGAAATCCAATCTGTCTATAAGATGGCTCATGATGATACCAAGTTTTATGCCACCTTCACGACGAACACTCACGGCATCGTGGGATCAGCAATTTGCAGCTACGACATTAAGGATATCAATTCCGCATTTGAAGGTGAGTACGAATGTGATGGGTTTGCAACAACGATTTTCTGCATCGCGTAATAGTCAGCACAAACTATACACACACGTTCCACTTCCATATATTCAAAAGCACGACTCAAGAGCGTTTCCACTTCGACGTCGTCGGGGGTGTACCTACTATATAGAAACGATATGCAGTCGAGAAGGTATAGTGTAGACAAAATGTCATCCTGTGAGACGACAGGCGGCTTCTCCTCTAGGAATGCAGCCAACAACTTGAAAACTCGTTGAATTTCCATACCAGGCGGTATTTTTTTTTCTCCTTGCTACCGACACTGCCATGTCCTTTTAGCAGTTTTTGTTCGCATTCGGTTGATTTGTGAAGTAGTTTGACACATCACTAGAGCAAGATGTAACCAAAGGAAGGCACTTGTATCTCAGCCCACTTTGGAGGCAGATAGTGTCATCTAGCATATGGCTCGGTCTGGATCTGATGATGCACTGCGGAAGCAAAAATTCAAGTGACACTTTTTCGTGGTTTTTGCACCTTTTTTCCACGCTTTTACGTTGGAAAAATTATCCCTTGGGATTTTGCCAGTATATGGAGGAAGACCGTACGTGTAACTACAATTTGCTATTTTTTTTTATATATTTTTTGCTGTGTATGGTGAATGACACCTGGTAATAACAGCAGCAGCCGAATCCGAATACGTTATGGTGTGCATGGAATATCAAGGATTTCACACCTCAGAAGGTGTTTCGTGTAGTTTTTCCCCCTAAATGCCCGATTGTTGGAGTGGCAGTATGTATGGGATATGCTGAATGTGTGACATTCATTTGTAATGCTTGCACGCATTTTACTGCCACGACACGACGACCGGGATGCTGGGAAGTGAACGTAACGTTTTATGTTCGTTTTTAGCGGAAATGGAAAAAATTTTCTCGAATAAGGATATTGTTAGAGATGTAGCTTTATGCTAGATTTTTGTATAGACATGGGAATGCGAGTATATTTTGTGCTGTCTGGGATTTTTCCTTTGTCGTTGATAATTCGGTTTGTATGTGTAGTTTGGAACCTATTGTGAGGAGAGTAATTTTTTTCAGGATATTATGTTGGTACCTACTTTGTGGTGTTTGATGTCAGATAATATTAGATTTGTATGGAGTTTATAGATGTTTGTGCTGCTCAAGCTAGGTATGCATGCGGGTGTTTTTTCGAGGGCTTCAAGATAGTTATTTTCAAAACATATCGTGCAGACACTGTAAGCATAGAATTTCTTTAAACTTTTGGTTCAGTTGATATATATATATGACTGCTGCATAACTTGCAAGGTAGGTACCTACTGCACGGAGGTGGCGGTTCTTTCCAGGCGGTATGTTATAATAGGAATCTCACAAAGTATGAACCGCCTTCAATCTTGAATACGCACGGCGTTTAATTCAATTCAATTAATATTGAAATTACTTCAGTGACCTTATGAACAACATTAACTATTGTTCATTGGTAGGAGGACAGATGAGCCCAGTTCAGCATTACGAAAAATTGTACGTTCATTAAATGTTTCCCCTAATAAAATTATGCAGTATCGGGCGCGCGCTGTGTGGCACGTTGCGCTGTCTTGTTGCAGCCGATGCGCATCAGAAACCACATCGACGGCATTCAGGTGAGGAACGAAAATATCAGCACTCACGGCTATATAATACACCCCACTGAGTACTACATTCTGGCCGACATCATCTTTGAAGACATTTAACAGTTACTTTTAGTGGATAAAACTACCTCTCTTATTTTTATACCGGTCTGTAGGGTAATTCCAGATAATTGCACTGCTGTAAAACTCGGTAGACATGGCACAACCCTGTGGACTTTAACGGAGAAACTCTAAATCGAACATAATGCCATCAACGCAAGTAACCGTATGTGTTCAAAATATTGCTTTATGTCGCATGGCCTTATGTCACGGCACCAGAGGAGGAGACTATTTCTTCACACGTATCCACCTGTCAAGCTCAACCTGAAGAACACTCACTACATAGGACATAGGTATAGGAGATTTATTATTGAACAATTTTAGCGAAATCGCTAAAAATACAATTTCGCCGAGTCGTCTCCAACGTTTTGTATTAAGACTCTTTTGTTTAAACGAGTATAGATTGAGATCCTGTGATGGGCCTACTCTGCGTGGCTGCACCCGTTGCGGCTTACCACGAGGGGTCTCAACGGGCTTCACACCAAATCCATGTATCCATGTATTCCACTTATTGTATTTGTATAGTAGCCGTTAAACTAAAAACGAACTTCATCGCTAAACAAATTTACGCTGAAAATGAGCATCAACCGCAATTATATAGGTACTTCTTGTCCGTCCATTTACCGAACGTACAATGTTCACATGTTTGTCATGAGACTTCAGTTCTGCAATGGCTGGATCTTGTATGCTCTCAAACCGCGATGTTTCCGCAAAATATTCTATTAAAAACACGGGGGGCTCCGAACGATGGCAAAGCGACTTACGCACGCAGGTCCTACTCAATACCAAAATTCGAGGTACCTACTTAAGTCTTAAGTCTTTTAATGGTACCTAAATTGGCAAAATATACTGAGTACAAGCATTTTGTCATATGACAAATTGAGTGCTACCTACCAGAAACAGTGTTGCCAATTTTAAGTCAATTAAAAAGTCCATCTTTTTGCAACGTGTGTACATTGTATAGTTGTCAGTCAAAAATAGATTTCCTAACAACGACTAGCTACCTTGAAACAATTCCTATTTCAAATTGTATCTATGAAATATCTACCGTCTGCACTCATCAGGTATCTATAGTATAAGAGGTTCCTTGGCCAATTTAACAGGCGCCTGCCTACATTGTACAACTTAAATCATCGTTTGTCCTTAATTCTTGTCTCAACAATATTTTTTGAATAATCCCCATCCAACTTGATAACTCTTGCACAACATCTTTGAACCTGCAACTTCAACAAAACCATTAAGTGCTTCCTTCCATCGTACTCTCTGCCAACACACAGTCCGCATAAATTAATGTTAAGACCAAGAATAATAATAACGGCAACGAATAAAAAAATAAAACTCTTGTTTACTTTCAGGAAAATTCAAAGAGCAAGCCACATCCAATTCCGCTTGGCTGCCAGTGTTGAACTCAAAAGTGCCAGATCCACGTCCTGGCACATGCATCAACGACACTTCTACCCTTCCGGACTCGGTGCTAAACTTCATACGAAAGCATCCGTTAATGGATAAAGCTGTGGATCATGAGTTTGCCAATCCAGTGTTCTTCAAACGTGATATTATCCTTACCAAATTGGTGGTCGACAAGTAAGTTATGACTTGGCACCGGACCGCCATCCAAGTGCTTTATTATTTCATTTTGATGTTTGCCTGCACTCCTTATAAGAATGCCATCTTTGACGTGTGTGCTGCAACTGATGTTGCACACGCCAAATAAGCGTTTTTCACCACACAAAAGAACTACACCGAAAAGGACCTTATTTTGGTATCAAATAAAAAAAAACGTTTCTTTCCTTTCAGGATTCGAATAGAGAAGCTAAACCAGGAGTATCTGGTATACTTCGCTGGCACCAACACGGGCAGCATTTATAAAATCGTCCAATTCATTAAGTACGGACAACGCCATTCCAATTTGCTCGATATCCTCGAGATAGCGAAAAATGAGCCCATTAGAGAGATGGATCTAAGCCAAAAGACCGGCTCACTGTATATAGCGACAGCGCACAGTGTGAAACAAATCGACTTGGCAATGTGCAATCGACGGTATGACAGTTGCTTCCGTTGCATCACGGATCCGTATTGCGGCTGGGACAAGGATGTGGGTGCTTGTCGACCATATCAGCTTGGATTGCTTCAGGTGCGTTATATAGTCATAGAAACATGTATGTAGGTGCATTGCATCCTTTGAGCGGGCGATTTGAAGTTTGTCGATTTGTCATGACCGCTAAATGTTGACTAAACGGTTCGAATAATTTTTTTTTTGTTCATTTTTTAACCTTCTTCTTTGTACTATTTTCACTGCAGGATGTGGGCAATGAGACATCGGGTATTTGTGATACCAGTGTGCTGAAGAAACGGATAACAGCCTCGTACGGACAGACATTGCATTTGTCGTGTTTCGTTCGTTTGCCGGAAGTTTTGCGACAGAAAACGATACGATGGTATCACCATTCAACGGAAAAGGGGAGGTAAGTGATAGATAAGTGGACTATGTCCTGTTTGCCGGAAACGGTGGTTCGGGGAGAGAGAAATTTTCGAACTTTTGGCTGACATCCTTTTCTGCTATATATGTATATGGGAAAGGACAATCTAATTTAGAATTTTTCAGACATATGACATCGTATAGAGGGAGAAAAGAGAAATAGACAATTTGGGGAAACAGGGTAGATTTAATGATGTTATATGTCTATTGTCCTGAAATGTCTTGGAAATGTCTTTAAAATTACGGACACAGAATTTTAGGTCAATTCGATACAATGACTTGAGTTAAATTGAATTGGAGATCCAATGTAGTTATGTTATGTCGTGCACATTCAAAGTGGGAAACTCGAATACAGTGTCAGGGTTTGTGAGACCATATTTTTAACTTTTTTAATGATGTACCTCGGCTAGAAATAATATCGCCTAAGGCTGTGGCATAGCTACCTTCAAAACCATACAGCCGACGATTTTTAGCTACTATTCTGATGGATAAATAGTAAGCGGTCTAGTGAATTGGTTATATTTTTAAAGCCGTACGAATTACGATGAAGGCAAGCTGGGTGAACGAGCGAAGGTGGAAACTTTTCATGAGATACAAGTTAGGTACGACGTCAATTTATAGTCTGGAAAACAACAAGCCACTCCAGCCAGCTCTGTCTCTAGCTAGCTGACTCTAATTATGCGCACTAAGTTGGTTGAAGTCTCTCTCCAATTGTGCGCGCCACTTGAGGTGGTGTCTTCCTCTGCTTCGTTGTCCCTTAGGGGTGGACACAAAGATGCACCATGCGTTGTTTTCCATACGCTGTAGTACATGTACGTGACCCAGCCACCTCATATATTTTGAGCTTTTTGATCAGGTCATATAGACCGCTATATAGATCGTAAAATTCATTATTGAATCTCTTCCTCCGCTCTCCATTGATACAAATACGACCGAAAATCACTCGAAAGATCTCTCTTTTAAAATGTGTGCCTAGAGGTTTTCATTAACCTTCGATTAGGTCCATGCTTCTGCACCATACAACCGGATCGGGGTGATTTAGGACTTGCATAGTTTTTCCTTGGTTCTGAGAGAGATGTTTTTGTTCTTAGATCCCTTCTTAGCTCGAAGAAACAGCGATTGGCAAGAGTGATTCTTCGTTTGATTTCTACTCGGAATTCGTTTTGCGAAGTGATTGTATGGACAGAGCCTAGATTGACAAAGTCTTTAACTACTTTGAAATTATATCTGTCAATTATGACGATTTGCCAGAATCGCCAATGTTAAGAGTCCTTTTTCGATAAAACCCATACCCATCTTCTTTGCCTCCATTTCAATATGTACTTGCAAACACTGACAGCTCTCTGAGTTCTCCGGACAATGCCAATATCACCTGCGAATGCAAGTAGTTGAACGGAGTTCTAAAAATTGTACCTTTAATAGTCTAATGTTTAAATTTTTATATCGATCACCATTCATCTTTCTTTTAAGGGTGCTTTTCATTCCCAGATTTCGTGTTTTATATAGACGAAGGTCTACCTTTCGAACTTGCTGGCTTCTTATTTTTTTTTTCATTTGTTTAGCTAGTTTTTTCATAGGTAGAATTGAATAAACGACGACGGCAATAGTAAAGTATCTGTGGAAAAGTTCGAAATGCTTGAACGAATGAACGAACGGTGAACGAATAAATTCCACCGCGTTTAACTTTCTAGACACTTGACCATATTTCTACTTCGTGAATGAATTGAATGAACTAACAGCTCCTTATTTATTTTATTTTTTTGTTATATACGCACAGCTACGTTTCTATACACACAATACTTGCAAAACCACCACCCACTCAAAATGTCCTCTACAACTGTAATTCGATTTTGAGTAAGCGCAGTATTCTCTTAACATTGCAATATGTGTTTTCAATTTTAAAATGTCAGAAATCACCCTTAGTTAGTTTGCGATCTACTGAAATCTCAACTTCACAAGATGATACTTAACAAAGATATTAGCAATTTCATGTCACTCAAGTACACCCTCTATGCACTGACAACTCCATATAGCACTCCATTATGTACAGGATTGCCACCCCTTTTCAAAATTAAAATAAATCTTTCGAAAACATCTGTTGTCTCCATGGAATCCTAGATAAAGTGTATATGCTAGAGAACTTAATAAAAACCACCCACACGCAGACAGAGTCAGCCTTCGAACCCCTCGTCATGGAGTATCTACTAAATGCCAAACTTTTTCCATCATCTACAACACGAGTGGTACAATTTGAGGTGTAAAATTGAAAGTGTAGATATGTGCGTTGTAAAAAAGTCCACCCTGTTTCCGTTTTTAGATAAATAGTAACCCCTGTTTTTATCATGCAGAAACCATAGCGCGCCCAAACCACCCTCAAGGTCGACGTCTAAAAAACTAATTAAAATCCGATGTTTATTTTTGTTTCCTCGTTTTTGCTTATGATTCACTTTCACTTACTTTATTTCTAGATACGAAATCACTTATACTCCATCAAAGTATATCGAAACATCCGAGGGTGGTCTTGTGCTGATATCGATAAACGAGGGCGACAGCGGTCGTTATGACAGCTATTTGGATGGCACGCTCCTTTGCAGCTACAGTGTGAATGTCGATGCGCACAGGTGAGTGTTTGAATTTATCTTCTCTTTTTTTTTTGTTAACTGACATAATAGACGTATCTACAGATACAACGGGTACCTTCATCTAGCTATCTATTTTTTTTTGTCTACATTTGGTGTGAGGGAGAACTTTTTTTTGAAGCTTTCCTGGGCAATTGAGATAATTTGAAAATTCGTTTTTATTTTTTTGTATTTGACTGTAACTCGACTTACGAAGAGATTAGGGGTCGTTACGTTATCCTAGCACAGGATCGGGCCTTAAAATTGTCAAACTGTCGCTTTTTCAATTAAATCGAATGACTATGGTGATTAAATTAATTGCCAGTTCTAACGTTGCGTATGTGCTGTGTTGTAATTAAATTCCATTTTTCGTCTCGTTAGCTTGAGGACAGGTTGGTTGCCTTTTTTAGACGGTTTTTTGTTGGTTTTTTTCTCGATTTTTTTTTTAAATTAAATCTACATTTTCTGGTATTTTATTTTGTTTCGTATAGATGTACGCCGCCATCGAAGAAGAACGATTACCAAAAGATTTACTCACATTGGTGCAATGAGTTTGAGAAGTACAAGTCGGCTATGAAACAATGGCAGGCGACGCAGGAGGTTTGTATTTCAACTATGTATAGATAAATAAATCCTGCTTATAAATGTATATTGAGTTATTAACCAATCAAGTATTTTTTTATTATTTTATTTCAGCAATGTAACGCGAAAGAAAAAAAGAACAGCAAACACATAAACGATGTTCTCAGTGATGAGGCAACAGTCTGACCTCTAGGTAAGTTTCATGGAGCAATTTGTAACAGTTAATGGAGAAACCTTGTCTTTAATAGAGTCGTAGTAAAGTTTATATGTAAGGTATAGTGTAAGCTAAAAATATTTGCAACGATTACGATTTCTGTAGAAAAATTAAGTGCTTGGACGAAATTGTTTAGGTTCCTGATCGTAAAAGTTCCCTAGGGCTTGCGATGGGGTTACTATGGGGACTTATGCCTTATTCACACATAACACTATATAACTTATCTAACCCTATAAATGACATTGCATATAGCCTTCTCGGAATCCTAAGATAATTTATAAAAAAAGTTTAATCCAAATCTGTTTAGGTACCAATTTTAACATCAACCTGTAACAGACGTAGATACAACAACCCTCTTTTGTATTAGCTATCATAATTGTAAATGCCTTAAAACTCCAGATTATATGCGTCGTTGGTTTTTTCGGTCATATTCAGATAGGTTAATAGCTTCAGTCCTTCAGTCCGGATTGATGTTGAATTCAGAAGTTACCATTCAAAAAACCCGCTGAAGTCCTGTAAAGTATAACCAAAGCAGGCTTTCATGGATTGAACAATCTAACCAGCGGTTTATCAGAAATGTATGTCCTTAGTGCTGGATACAATCAGAAGAACCAAACTTAGGTGGACAAGTGGCACGACATATCTAGCGACAAAACAGATTAGACCCAAGCTTGATATTAAACGTTAAAAAAACTGTGTTCTCTCTTGACAAAAAGCATATCCGCACTACTCTTACCTATGGAAATGAGATTCCTTCGCTTTATTGCTGGTGTGACCTGTAGTGATCGCATTAGAAATACCAGAATATGTGAGGAACTCAATGTCGACCAGCTACTTCTCCGGAAGGAGCGGTTCATGCTTCGCTGGTTCGGTCATGTGAAACGCATGTCCCCAACCAGGATCCCACGACGTGCTATGGAATCCTTACCACCAGGAAGGCGTTCTCTAGGTAGACCAAGGATAAGATGGTTAAGCTCTCCTATACCCGTATGGGTATTTCCTTTGATGATTTAGAGTCGATGACGGAGAATCGAGAGCTATAGAGGGCCCATTTGAGCAACCTACACCCGCGACTCACTTAATGGACAAGCGAACCATTGAAAAAGAATGAATGAATAAATATTTAGTTTTGCTTCCATATCGGCAAAATGAAATCATTTCTGGTACACGTTATAATTAACTCGCGCTATATAATAGTTGTCCTCCCTTTTTTTCATTTTTGATTTTAGGCACACGGATTTAGTTTTACAAAAATGTTCAAATAAATATCTCCAACTCATAATTTAACGCTCTTCTTGACCCAATATTTCAATCATCCTATGGTCTAAAATATATTTCTTTTTTTTTATATCTTTGCAGGCAGTATTACAACAAACAAAAGACTGACATTTTAGCTTTTGAGAGACAATATTTCAATTTTATTTTCGAAACAAAATAATTAACGACGAAAACAGTATAAACTATCTTTAAAACCACTATACCACTCACACTCTATACACAATAACACAAACACACACACACTCTCACAAGAACTCAATAACCAAAAGAAAAAAAAATTAGAAATCAATTCCTGCCAATATTTCTCTATACTTCGATATAAAAATGGATTATTTTGCCAACTTGCCTACAGCCTGTTATTATAAACCGAAACGGAAAGCACCACCTTAAAAAAACAACAACAACAAGAAAAAATAAATAAAACTATAAAATCCAACTGCAACAAAAAAAAATGTCAAACTACAAAAAAAAACCCAAATTAACAAAAACATACGAAAACATACGAAAAAGCTGCAAAAACATTCATCCAACACGAGGAGACGATCCTGTAGCATCTCTATAGAAAAACATGAAAATGAAAAGAATTTATTTTTCAAATTTACTCTGTAAGTATAATTAATAATAAGTTTTTTATTTAGATATTTTTGCAAAAATGAAATTTAACAAAATAATTGAGAAAATGTAAAAAAAAATATAAAAAAATTATAAACTATATGAAAGGACCTAAAAAACCACGAGCTGTCAGAGAGGTAGTTGATTTTAAATTGCAAATTTGTTACGAAAAATATTATATAAGTGAAAGAAACAAATTTAGAATCTGTGTAAATAGTAATCTTTTTTTTTTAATAGAAACTTAAGCATAGTTATTAATTATTATAAATAAAAATTATTTACTTATTGCGTTTTTTAGTTTTCATATTATTTTTTTATTTTTTTTTTTGGCTGTACAGATTGAAATACAAACGCGCAATAAAAATTTTAATTGAATAGGAAAATGAAACTACAACAAAAATGATGAGGAAAAATAAAAAGTGAGAAAAAAATCTATATATTATATATGTATGTATACAAGCGTAAATATTTTTGTGAATTAATTTGTAATGTTATCTCGTTCACGTACAATTGCTCGCAAATGGTTATTCAAAACTTTGTAGAAGGTAAAGAAATAAAAAAGAACTTTACAAATCCAGGATAAAATTTTGCTCATTTTTACAAAAAACAAAAAAAAAAAAAAAAACGGATACGAAACGGGAGACTTCTAACAAAGTGGCGGATGATTTCTTTGCACGAGGCAATGTAATGTTTATGATAAGCAATAATAAAATAAATAAAATTTACTGAAGCTTTTATGAGTATAAAAATGTAAGGTGTAATATAAAAATTTTTCAAAATAGTTAATAGCAACAACCTGTTACTGTAAATTTGCCAAAAACAATAGATACGTTTGTAGCGATTTGTTTGGATGGGGTTTTGTAATTGGAAGGATTGTCTTTTTCATAAGTGCTGTACAACGTGAGCGATATTGGCGCCCCCAATTGAAGAGCGTCCTCAACTTCAACTTGACGAGGGGACTAGATGTGTTCTCTGGTAAAGGACGTGGTCCACCACGGACTGTAAGCTTCATATAAAGTTTGGTCGAAGAATAGTTTTTCCTGCACACCTTTTTTCCATGATTGATTTGATTTAATATTGCAGGACTATAGGTACATTCGAAAGTTTTCTGGAGCATCCCGATGAATACCTAGATTAGATAGCTATTAGTACATAAATTTGGTATAATTTTTATAGACGAATTGTGATGCTTGGTATAGGTTTTGAATTTTATGGTAAGGCAAAAAAATATAAATTTACTTTACCCAGTGGGGCCACCTGATAACGAATTCATTAGATTAGTTTATATGAGATTATTAGTATGGAGAGCCTCATGAGACTCTGGCACTGTGGCTTCTTTTAAAGGAGCCTATTGTGTCCCATCTAGAGCCATCTTTTCATGATTTGCTGAAGTACAAATTTTATCGCCTATACATTCCATAAGTATGTCAAGCGTGGATTCATCACTCTCAAGATAGAGTCTGCATATATGGTTCGGCGAGACTACAATGCTGTGTTTTCTGATGGAGCCATGGCCACTGATTATTCCTGTAGGGGTTCTCAGGTTATTTTTTGTCCAGATTAATTCGGCAGTAGGATGAGGACTAATAGTATATCGAAAATGTTATAACTAAGCAACACTGCCCAATACAACCTGCCCATTACATTCAGAATGATGATGTCCTATGAAGCTTAAGATCCTTTGACGTGATTTATGCAGCGACATTAAAAAAAGCGGGTTTATATAGGAACACTATTTAGTCGACCACACTCACCAACGAAACAGTGCACGGGTATCGAGACTTACGCTGCAGGAAAAATTTATCTTGGAACTCGTTTTCTACAGACATTATTTGTAGAGAACAACTTATAATAATTTAGAAGCACAAACTCTACTAAATTAACTCAAGTTACAATAGCATTGATCTATCCTTGTGCCAACAATCAGGTTTTCATATGCAATGGAAGTACATTTCGACTCAATATTGGTGCAATTGCCTTTCAAGTTTTGAATGGCTGAATTTACACCCAATGACGTTTCGACAATGCCGACAAAGTGGATTGAATGGCTGTTTTCTTTTTTTTTCTCTAGGTCTATTAGGGTTTCTAAAATTTTAATTTAAAAGGCCTAGATGCTTTACCTATCTTGGAAATAAAACCACTTAAAAAACTGTCAATTCCATTCTTGTTAGGCTTGGTAGGTAAGTTACTTAACCAATTTTTGTGGAAAACAGTCAAATTGCACATGAATAGAGAATGCTAGTAGAAAATAATTTTCAAACGTCTCGTTAACTGTTGAAAAAAAAGCCATCCTTCCATCTACAGAACCACCACCTCTAAGCCCCCACAATTTTCGATACATACACACAATTCATCATACTAGAAATCCGTACTAGAACTAAATAACCTACATTTTAAAACAAAACATACAAAAATTTTGTACTTAAAATATAAATAAAATACAGAAAATTCTCTTATAATAAAAACTTAGCATAAAAAAAACCTATATATTAATTCTAAGTATTTTTTGAGAAAAAAAAAATAAAACAACAAGATGTTTACTTTTTTTCTAGGCGCTAAATGTGTATAAATAAAAATATATTACTAAACAAAATGAATACATACAATTTTTGAAAAATTTTAACAAACTAAAAACTACTGCTAAATATGTTTAGTATTACTCTGTGGTGTGCATGAATGAGGTCATTGAAAATTTATGTAAGTAAGAAATAAAAATTTTAAATAAATAAAAATGTTGTGACCGGCCTTTGAATGAGTGTAGCAAATGAAAAACAAAAGTATATATAATATATATATATATGTAATTGTAATATATTAAATCTAATGTGAAATGTTTTGTATGACAATCACATGGCGGAAGTTTTCTAAGAAAAAAAAAAAACACATAATTAAAAAAAAATAAAAAATAAAAGTGAAAAAAACGATAACATAGTTAAAAACAGAGTAATTTTAAACTATTGAAGTAAAACCAAACAGACAGACACAAACACACACATTGCAAAACCGAGAAAGTTTCATAAAAAAACGGGGTAAAAACAAATTTTAAGAAGAAATTTTAAGATGTAATGAATGGGATGGAATAGAATGCAGAACACAAAATCAAATTAAAAAAAAAAACACTTTTAACTAAAAAATGTCAATAAATGTGATAAGATTCCTTGAAAAAAAAAAAAAAAAGATTTTGTTTTTTTCACTGCAAAAATAAGAAATGATGATGATTATGGAAACAAATTGAACTGGATCAGTTTTACGGTTTGTATGAGAAGGTTTATGGTTACGACAATTCCAAAGGTTTCTGTTACAGGCAATATTTCCATTCACAGGGTAAGTATAGTAGCTCTATAAAAATATAGACGTGTAATTTCATAGAACCTCATGTTCGAAAATCTTGTTTTGTTCGAAATAGTTCCCCGGCAAGAGCTTGGGCCGTAATTTGTTTTTCCGAGAACTTATTCAAACACATTATACCTATTTAAGTTTTTGTTTTAAAGTGCAGCAGCTAAACGACAATAACATTAAAATTCAACACACAAAAAGTTAAGAAAATGATTGTCATTTTGCAAAAATACAGGATGCCACAACTTCAAGAGCGGCATGTTAAAGTCGTACGTGTAACTTTTGTAGTACAGCTATAAGGGTAGATTACTCCAGTAAAATAGATACCTCTACAAATGAAGGGTGTCCCATAATTCAGGCAAAATTTCTTATTGATTCATAGAGTATTGGGGTTATGTATGAAATAGCACATCGGATAAATGGCCGCCACGGCTTTGCTGGCAAGTAGCTACGTACTCTTTGAAATTTTCTATGAGCGTTTCGCATAAATGTGGCTAAATCTCATTAATACACCTCCCAATTTCCTCTTTCAAGGCGTTGGTGGTCGTGGGCTTATTTGCATAGACCTTTGACTTCAATAAACCCAAAAGAAAAAAGTCCAATGACATTAAATTCAAAGATCTGGATAGCCAATTCTGATCGCAAAAACGGCCGATTACAATATTAGGAAATGACTCATGCATTTATTGAATTGTTTCCCTGTTTGGATGGCATGTGGCATCGTCTTGTTGAAACCATATGTTGATCACATCCATATCTTATAATTTAGGCACTAAACCTGGGTTATCATGTCATGATAACGAACATCATTAATTGTTACTGCCTGACCAGCCCAATTTTCGAAGAAGAATGGTCCGATAATGACTCCAGCCCAAAATCCGCACCAAACAGTCACGCGTTGTGGATGCATTTGTTTCTTAACAATTACTTGTGGGTTTTCTGAAGCCCCAATGCGACAATTTTGACGATTAACGAAGCCATCAAGATGAAAATGAGCTTCATCACTTTGTTCGAAAATTGAGGACTGTAGCTGACAAACCTTCATTATTTTTAAAATATTGGTCAACAATGAAAATGCGTTGTTCTTTCGTATAGCGCTCCATTTTTACTAACCCCTAACTGTCAGCTGTCACATTGTCATCTTTTTTTGCGTTGGCATCATTGTACTATTAAATGGCGCAAAATTCAAATTTTGCGTGAATTATGGGACACCCTTTATATAGATCAACCTGCCTTTGATGTGGTGAGCGCACATGAAAAGAATATTTGCTTACACAGACACCGTGTGCCGTTTTCTTTATTGGAGCGGAACGAAAGAGAAGTAGGAAAGCCCCAAATAGGTGATGATAAACCTAGGGCCGAATCGCCTCATCCGTAGACGAGCAATACGTGACGGAATATGTTTTTGCTTCACGTGTGATCGGTTGATTCCGGGAAAGTAAAGCTTACGGATGCAGCGATTCGGCCTCTGGACGTGTGGTAGTGTGAAAACAAATCGACTGCAAGAGTTTCCTCAGGATTCGATTAAGTAAAACTGACGTAAGGTTGCAACTTAATAATTTTATTTATTTTGGTGAATCTCCATAGTAAACACTCAGATCCTCTTAAAACGACACTCAAATAAATCTACTGAAAATTTTTATTTTTTTTTTGTATGGCGCGATTGCCGCAGGTATTTTTAATTTAACCGATTTTAATCGATTAATCCGATACTAAATATTTAGATGATCATTTTTAGTTATCTCCAAATAAATCTTTGTTTGAAGATAGCTATAGATACTTGCATCGTTAGTTATAGTTTTCATCAAAGAATGATATGTACAAGAAATAAACCACTGCCACATTAAATAAGGTAGTATGTCTAACACCTGGGGTTGGGGTGCAAACATTTAAATTTAGTACCTACATCTATGCGCCTTAAAATTGAATCCCTATAAAAATTGTTTTCAAACAAAAAATCTAATTCATTTTATTATCTACTTTTGATTGCAGTTGGATAATTAGTCACGTAAACAAAAAAAAAAAGTCCTGTCCTCTGAGATTTATTTTCAGTTTTGGCAGCCTTAATGAGGCAGTTAAAAAGTTTTCCCCACTTCTTTTTTTTTTTTTTGTATTTATTTGTTGAAGGGAACAAGTTGAATGGGCTTTTAGCTCTACGACTATCAACAAATCCAATTACTCATAATTATTTTGGTACACAAACTGAGGCAGTAAGGCTGATGATGCAATGTAAACTGTTAGTTCTACGTACTCTGGATTTAGGATTGCGGAAGCTATTTGTGTGTCATTAGCAAGGAGGGAAATGACTTTAAAAGAGGTCAGTTGAGTTTTTTTTTTTTGTAGTTTTTGTGGCAAAGTTTGTGGTAACAAATTAATTGGAAAATATTTGTTATGAATTGTGGGCATACTTCTGGTCAATGGGGGTTGAATAGAGATAATGGGACATTTTTAATCTATGATTGAAATGGAAACAAGACATTGAAGTGGCACTGCTACTGATTTATAAGAGAAGACCAAATTTTGCGATAATGATTTCTATGATGATGTATCGCTGTCCACTCTGCTTCAATTTGAATAAAGTACCTAATTCTTGAGTTCAAAAAAAGCACATCTTTACAATCACATTATTACCTAAGCAAAGAATTTCGAATTCCCCTCACATTCTGTACTGAATAGCAAAAACGAGAAATAGAAACCAAACAACATTCAATTTACCACAAAAGTATACGTGCATATTTTGCTGATTACAGTGTTGCCAACAGTTATGGAGTTGATACAGCGTCAACTGACTTTCACAGGTTTGTGTTGTTTTTTTTTGCCAACCGCCCACCGAATACAAGAATTCAATTTGCAACAGTTTGTTTGCTTGCACAGGATGATTTGAGGAGTGCGCACCTAATCTGTACTGGCTGGCAGGGAGGCAAGGCATCTAGCATGACGGCATTCGCCCTGGAGCTATGTGCTTGCACAGTATTTTTTGTGTGTTTCTCGTTTTTCTTTCCGGTTTTCTCATGATTTTTTTGCTTCCTTGTGTTTGTCCTTCTCAAGGAAATGGAGAGGGAAATTAAAATCTCAAGAATAAATACTAAAGGAAGAAAAACCAAAGCAATAAACGCTTCTTTCTATATTTTTATGATTAGGAAATGAAAATTGAATTGGGTCGCATGAAAGCGATATTAACAAGAAGCTGTGTAAGCAGTTTATAGATGGAGCACAAGCTTTAGCTGATTGTTAGTATACTGAATTTGTGTTTGTTTAGCTCTAATTTACATTATTCGGAATGACATTATACTAATCATATTTTTCTTGATTGATGTTGAAACTGTAAGGATTTGATATTCCAAGTTATGTAGATGATGTGGAACAAGCTGTTACTAATTTTGGATATCGTAAGGCTGACAGTTTTGATTAGAAAGTTACATCTAATTTTGTGTATTCTGTTCGTAAGTCACATACAACAGTACGTCTAATTTTTGAATACCCTTGAAAAGGGCGGTTAAAACTTAGAATTAGAAATAGCCAATTGGTATTAAACTGCACACGTACACTTCACTTACTTTTTACAATCAAGGAATACAAATATCCGGTCAAAAAAGTCCAACCTATTGATTTTTTTGATAATTTACAGAAAACTAAAAAACCAGCAAAAATAGTAAGTATACGCCACAGAGAACATGACATGAAGAACTTAAAACATTGGAACTTATGGCCCAACATAAAAATGGGTAAAGGTGGTGGCAGTACCAGAAACCCCGACCATAAAGAGAAACGTTTACTATCTACGCTAGATGCACTAGACAAATAATAATTAATTTTTGCAGTTTAGTTTCGGGAACGTCTGATGAATATTATGCAATTATTTGAGTAAGCTTATGCAGGACTCTTTTATACACCCGACCGATTTATTTTTTTGCTCGATATTGGGGCTAATTATGCTTTTTTTTTATTATTGTTGGCAACCTTCTTCATAAACCAATCCACAGATATCACCGGAAAGCAAAAGTCGGCGGATAGCAACTCAGTTAAACAACACGGGCAATGTGGCTGCCATGTTAGGGCAGGAGTGAAGGTGTCCACAAGGTGGTGTTTTGTCTCCACTTTTATAGTACATGGTAATTGACTCTCTGTTGCATACCTTCAATGATTCAAACGGCTACGCTCATGCATACGTGGATGATTATGCCATATCTACTTGCTGTCGGATAATGCTTGCAGACTGTCTATGCTAACGCGTAGATGGCTGTATAAACATGGTCGATGAATGGTACACTATAGGAATGCGCTTTAGGTCAATCATTTGAAAACTCAGATTGTTATCTTCATGATACGGTTGATTGTGACCGATCTGACTCAGCATCACTATCCAGATCTCCGTTAAAGCGAAATAACTGGGAGTTATCCTAGATTAGAAATTTGAGAGCATGTTAAGAAAGCATGTGGGCATCTAAAACGGTCTCTGTTTTTTGGCAGCGAAGCGGGTGCTTTGGTAAGAGGTAGGGCTTATCTTCAAAGAAGGACTTTTGGATCTATTGTAAGATTACGATAAGGTCTTTTCTATCCTATGCGCCGGTTGTTTGGTGGTACTTTCGCGCCAATATGTAACCACCTTCCGCAATAAATAATAAAGAACAGCCTGTCGCGAATGCACTTTTCGGAGTACACCTGGCTCTGGTCTAGATACTCTGCTTGATTGACCTCCTTTGATACCTTTCACATGAGCTCTACATCGACTGTCAAAGCAGCCTACCGTCTTAGGGGGGTGGCTTTTGGTATCATCTGCACTGAAGTTTCGATAACTTTGAGCGACACTTAACCGATGACCCTATAGTTTCATGTATATGCCATTTGATGAGCTTGCGCTGCTGTTTAAATTTTGAATTAACTTGCCTTGCGTTCAGGATTGGGATGTAGTCGAATCCTCGCGGACGGCTCCAAAATTAGACAATGGTCCGGTGCTGGTGTCTTTGTAGAAATCAACAACGCTTTTTAAAGCGTAGATCTATGCTATCTCCTAATGGCTGCCGAATATACCTAGTATTAGAAATAGATGGAGTATATGCGTTTGTAGTGACAGTCAAGCTGTGCTTATGAAGTTGCTTAACCAATCCTATATACGTCGGGAATGCAAAAAATCGTTGAACTCAGTCGCAAGGCTGAATTCTTTGATTGTTCTCTGGGTCTCATGTCACACTGGGATTGCGAGAAATGAGATCTCCGATGAGATTTTACTAAGCAAGGCTCAGAGGATGATTTTTTGGAGATCTGAACCTGCGGTGTTTGTCAGGGCCTCCATTGACGACTGGATTTCTTAAGAACATAATTGTGTATTTCATGGCTGTACGGGATGTGGCAGACTGAACGCATGCTCCCTAACCTCTGCTGTCTCTCAACTGAAAAGACTCTAATTTATTGGTGTTGTTACGGAAGATTTTGCTTTTGCTGGGCATCTTAATGTACAGGGCTTAAATGACATTGATGTCTGCGAAGCTTGTGGAAAGAGTGATGGTACTTCCGAGCATTTCCTTTGTTGTTGTCCTGCCTTTTATTTCAGGTGGCAGATCATCGGCGCTGATGTGGTGATGGTGAGTTCTGTTAGTGAAGTGTATTTTCGGTTTTCTGCGATATTCAAAACATTCCAATAGAATGGATTATATACATATACTGGATTTGCTTCTAGGTAGTACATGGAACAGTAGCGCCTGAGTGCTTCAGTGGAGTGTTTCCTACATCGGCAAAAAAAAAATCTGCCTCGGAAGCATACAACTCACCTATAAGTATGGTGCTCATCAACACCAAATACGTTTGATATTTTGCATGCCCTAAAACAGGCAGATAAATCAAAAAAAGCAACTCTTGAAGTAAACAGCGAAGCTTAATTTTAGTGGCTAAGCAATCCCGAACACTGGGAAATATATGAAACAGGTCTTGGGCAAATGCTTTCTGGGAGGTAAAAGAGGTCAGCTTAGTAGATGGACTATGAAGACTGCCGCGGAGTTTAAAGTTATTATAGGTCAAATGTCTAAATATTTTTGTGACATAAAAAGTGTTAGCCAAGCCTTGGTAGCCATCGATATTGATATCCAAAGAGAGCAGTAAGCCTTTTTCATCCTCTATATAGAGACAAGTTTTTTTAGAGATGCCAAAACCATACTTCACCGCAATAAACAAACCACCAATCAGCATTTCTCTTGTTACCTTTTATTTAAGTAATTAACAACTTGTTAAAATGTCACAAAAAGCCTACAACCATACAGAACTCATGCATGTTCGTGGAACCAAATTTAATGCATTTGCTAATATCCTCAGGGGGTTACATCATTAACACAACGCTTTCGATAGTATTGTTTGAACTAATCACATTCATCAACAATAGATCCTTTACAATTGCAGAATGCCCCCGAGACAAAATCAGTTCACATTCAAATTACACTGGCACAGAACTAAACACAAATTAACACGCTCGGTAAATACGTTTGTTGTCACTTCCTCGCAAAAGGATCTATCTAAACCAATCACAGAGGGTTTTCAATAAAACCCGAGTGCAAATTACCAACGTTATGCCAGACAATTACGCAGAGAAGTACTCTAGCCTTCGGCAGGATTTCTCTGTGTCGTCTATTCGAAAATCATCATCACCATTATCATCATCATCGTCCTACAAATAGGACTAATCGAGGGAACACAACTATTTTGCACAGCAAAAAAGAGAAAACCGGATGTTAAAAGGATTTTCCTCTGACAAGGAAGACTTAATTATCACTACACAAAAGGACTGGGTAGTACCGGTGGTGACACCTACCTACTGATGTAACTTAGATGGCTGCTACTATGTATAACCACGCTGAGATGGGCGCAATAGAAATTCTCTATATTTCACAAGATCCTTCCTGACAATACTTTGTTCACTCCCACCGCATAAAACCGAACGCGCTGTGAATGCCCCAAAGGCAACAATATACCATAGGACTTCATAGGATCCACACAACTTGGCCCAACGCGATACATTTTTTTTTTTCTTTGTTAGGTAAACGATTTTTCTCTTCGTCGCATTATTACGTTTGTGTTGCCGCCTTGTGTACTTAGTAAAAGGATACGAAAGGACTTTTAACGCAATTATCACGGCGGAATATAGACTCTTAAATGTCCGGAGGTGATTCGTTTATTCAACTGGGTGTTGTTATGGGACAACTTTTATAGATTTCAACACTTGTCTCTTAGAGCCCCCTCACCACCCGTAGTGACAAAAAAAAGGACCTTGGGGTGGGAATTACTTTTCCGCGGGTACAAAATAAAACTCTTCTTCTTCGAAACAATATTTTTTTAATCCTCAAGACGTTCTCGTTATTGTGTTGCTGCATTAAGTTGATGTCAAATAGCAAAAGGATCGCTATTTACATGAGTGACTTCAGAGTGAAGAGAAAAAATGGAAAAGATTTACTCAAGTCCTTGTAACTTGTGTGTATTTACATCGACTCTTGTTCAGATGTTACAATTGGAAACCTATTCGAATGTTAATGGAATTTTGTTCGCTTCACTCTCTGTAATCGGAAATTCGTTAAAACGGACGATGAGAGGGGATGCGCTCAAGGACGTGTATATCTTCTTTTCGACGAAAAATGTCTTCCTTCGTATTTACCAATATATATCTGATTTACTTAAGTACAAGGAAATGCTTCTTTTTTTAAAAGGTTCCGCAACCTTTCCTTGATTATCCCTACAAAAAGGAAACCAATAGAAAATCTTTGAAAAAATTCGGATAAAAGTCCTTAAATTCGCGTTCTGTTTGCCAAATAACAACATCAAATCAAAATACGTGATAAATAATCAAAGAAGAGATAGAAATTAGGAATTTATCCTATCATATTCAACACGGTATACAGACGTATACCATATACCTACCTAGTCTACCCAGTCGGTCGATGTCTTGGCTGCATGAGGTAAGGGATGGGAAAAAGAAATCAAATCCTTTTGAACTTTCTCGTTGTCGACGCTCTTGTCCCCGTCCCCACCTCATGTTTATTTTACCAGTTAGACAGGACTGATTTGCTTCTGACAATAATTTTGTTAGCGTAACTCAAATGGTGATGATGATGATAGAGCAAAAAGGACTCTAGTATGTAAGGGAGAGGGGAAGGATTGAGTGAATTATTTTGATATTATCCTTTTCTGTGACAAGTTTCGAGTTTTAATTTATGTTCAGTGTGTAAATATTCATTTTGATTCATGACAATGATGCGACATTTGAGATTTTATTGTTATTTGAACAGTAAACGGATTCGAAAAGGATTCGCTTCACTTTTAAAAGGATTCTGCGGGTGAGTTGAGGGGTTTTCAATCGGCGGCGGCGGAAGTTTGCACAGACGGATGGCAGCGAAGCCAGTAAGTTTTAAGTGAGATTTCATGGAGTGAGATAGTTTTGTTGACATTTCCACGGATTGACTTGATGGAAGGACTTTTGTCCTGTAAATACGGAATTGCGGATCTGTGTTTGACAGTTCAGGCAGATTCTTGCGGGAGCAGTCTGACTATTGATTTTGAGAATTTCAAATTGAAGTTGGTGACTCGTTGGTGCTTGAATTCCTTGCCAAAGGGTATCAACTTGAAAAGGGTCTGCTGTTACGATGGGATGTTCAAGGGTTACAATGTTCACAGTTCAAAGATTTTAATGTGCTCTGATGGAAACTAATTTAGTAGAATACGAAATTGCTTTACCCAAATGCATGCAATTGCATTAACCACGATTGTGATAACATTTGAGATTTGCTGAGAAATTTTCTACGTGTGATCTTTGGTTTGGCTTGCATCGTAGGGGTCTGTAGTAAGAAGATGAAAAATAGAGGCCTGAAATTGGACCATGAACATTTAATATGTTATTTTTTAACAATTATGAAAGCTATGGTTGTAAAAATTTGGAACAGTGATATACATTGTCCTCTTAAGCAAGAACTTTTTAAAATTATTTAAAAATATAAATGGGTAGTTGGCTCAACAGGTCCCTTTATAGGCACCCAATCTTCTCGCAACCATTTGTTTGTGTGAGTTTTATGTTTTCAACTACTGAATTAAGAAGCTTTTTCGAGGACTCGATTTTTAATTCTGAGCACATGAACTTGACGAAAGTGGGTACCGCGTTTGACTCGCGGACTCAAGGAGGGGCCAACAAAGGTGATATAGAAGCATCTAATCCCATAAGGATCTTTAGATCTGTAGACCATCGTTTAAAAAGCCGAGTGATGATTTGGTCTTACGAAATTATTTTGCCAAAAGAAATGGGGACTCGTAGCGCTTGCATCATAGGGTAATGGTGATGTTGAGCTCTAAGATACGAGTTCAGTTTCTAGTTATGGTAAAAGTGTGTAATTTCCTTGTTCAAATAGCTCAAAAATGAATCAGCTTTTTGGAATAAGTGCTTACATACCCAGTGGTTTCTTGTATGCCTTCGAAAAAATCCTTGCCATAATGACTTCTATCCTCCGCAATCTCTGCAATACACTTTTTCCAGTGCGATCTGGTTTTCGAGCTGAACCGAGGTTGTCATCAGCTTATCATAGAATATGATAGATAAGGGCCTTTTTACGGTGCTCTGTGAGCTTGACTTTTCAAAGAGACCTTTGACATGATAAGTCATGACTTTTATTGTACATTATGCAACTTAAGGCACTTTTGGTTGAGCGAAACTCAGTGCATTTTAAAGGGATGCATCTTTTGAATCATTTTTACAATGATTTTGCTAAACAGAAATATTCTCGGCCTAAAAATAGGGTTCAATTCTTCGCCCAATCCTATTCTGCACACCTACATAACATTTATCACTCACCAACAACCTTTCGATACTCACATATAATTACCTTTCGTTCCAGTAAATATAAAGTAGACTCGTGTTTCTAATCTGCTTTTAAAGAAGCCATTTTAGGCTTGCAATTACCTAAGCTTTTGGTAATTCACATAATTTAGCTACAATCTGGTGTTTTACTCTACCAATCTCTTACAAAATTTGTACATACCTTACCTATTACAACATATGCATCCTTTGTTTGAATTTTCCACGCTTGAATTATAAGGGACATACCCTCACACTTCTCCCTCAATTAGGTTTCCAATAATCATGCGAGGAAAAAAGTTTCATTCGTAATTACACAAATCAACACTGCGTTACTTCCACTTGACGTTATTTACTATTCTTTTAAAAATGGAGCTGATTATTATTCTCAACCATTTAGTCACAGAGACAGACCTGATAGAGGTAGCTGTACAATATGCTATCGTTGAGCTATAATGCCCGCACCTAATAATTACGCTCCATGTGCCAATTACCAGCGATGATAAACTGTCAAATGGCTTATACCCACCAACCGTGTCTCATCCATGTGTACACTGTGCATGTCCTTTGTCACATAAATTGCACGTAATCACATAACCTATCTATATGACGACAATGTCCTTCTAAATAATTTCCATCGAACATAATCAAATATTTTCCATCCACAGGTATCATTTGGGATATGAATATTTTTTTCCCCCTCCAAACGTTCGTAGGAGGTCCTATTTTCTATTTCATTGTTCAGCGCAATTTTCAGGAGTTTTTCCATTTGAGGGAGTTCAGCAAATGAATTCGTTAATTGTACGTTATTATGTCCTGGAATCATTTATTACCCAACGCTGTAGTGAGGAACGACAAAAAAAATCCCAAGGCTGTGAATAGAACGTGGAAAATATTGAGGTACACAACAAAAAAATTAAAATTCTAAAAATGGAGAACTTTGCGTGTGATAAGAGCTCCACCCCACCATCATATTGAGGTTACTTTTTATTTGTAGATATGTTTGCCTCTGCGTAGAATCGTGTCGAATATATCCTTTCGATGTCGGATATTGTTTGGTTGGATAAAGTCGATATATGGGTACCCATATGTACGCATGATGTACCTACACAATTTCTCAATTAAAATGTAATTATACTTTATCAATGGCTGCCATTTACAAATGTCGAAATTGGAAAGTTGTTCATGAATTATTGAAAATTTGTTTTCACATTGTCTTTGTGTGGAAATAATGTCGCAGTTGAATAAAGTTCATTATTGGTTGGATAGGATAGGTCTTTGTGATATTTCAATCAGACAATGGTAATTAGGGGTAACAATTTTTTTTTTTGGAGATCATTTTTATTTTCTTTCTAAATTGTTTGTAACGACACGTGATAATAGGGGGCGTACTATTGGTATAGGGGTGTATATTATTTTTCGGAAACAGGTTATTAAAATTTGTTACTAATTGGTTTCCGTATATATAGATTTATCGTGTGCGGCCATTATTGTCCCTTAAACCTCTCGGGGGAGTTTTGTGTTTGAAACGGCATAGTACACGGGTATTCACAGTTATGTTTTTTTGCAAAATTGAGAACGTTGTGAAGATATCAAACTATTCGATCTCCTTACATTCAAGAGATCGATATAGCTAAGATCAGATATAGCTGAAGAAGTTCCATTAATTGCTGAATGAGTGGCTGGATTTTCTGCAGTTGGGGTGATCATTTAATTTCCGCAGAATTCGCAGAAATACGATTGAAATCATTCCTGCTTTCTCATAGCACAATTGTTGAATAAGACTTCAGCGTTAACGGATTACCCCAAAGCTCCGGTGCAGGATTATCTTTACTCTAAAAAGTCGATCTTCTTCGTTGTCTTTGGTGAAAAATTGCCCATATGACACAACGGCAGGTTTTTACTGTTCTGATAAGCTTCTTATATACCGCAGCAATTTTGTCTTCTGGCTTAATCCGTTGCGCCACTTTTGCAGTGGATGTACCAGATGGAGTATGGAGAGTGAACTCTGCTTTCCCAAGGTTAGAATTTGTGTTGAAATTTAATCTCTCTGTGAAGCTGATGCAAAGGTAGGTACTTGGCAATTGTCTTAGCCCAAACGTCGGTAGGTACTGTCTGGAAGAGTAATCTTGATGCAAGCACGCCCTACAGCTGTGACAACCTGATATATACAAGCTCTGTCTTAGTTATATGTATCTTTGGTCCCCACCCCGCTTCAGATAGTAGTGCAAAAAGACCTCCAACTCTTCGTTCTGCTTTTTGGGGATAGTGATGTTGTATGTTAATGAATCACTTGTATACAGTAGCGTATTGCTTCTTCTGGTTGATCTAATGTTGAAGAGGGTCGGTCAAAGTCTTGACTCTTTAGATGCCCCTGCGTTGATCTGTTTCCTTGATAATTTTGCGTCATGCACCTGTACATAAAATATTCCATTTGGTAAAAATGATTAGTTGATCACATAAAATTTTTGGGAAAGCCGAATTCTATGAGCATAAAAATAAAAAGTAGTTCTTTGATCCGGACGCTCTCAAAAGCCTTTCATATGTCTTGCAATAATGCAACAGTTTTTTTTTCTCTTTAAGTTCCATGGATTTGTCGTTTCGTAACTTCAACAGCTGATGAATGGTGGAGTGCAGCAGGTTCCTAGATCAAAACTAAAAAGTTCGGACTATTTTCTTAGTATGAGTGAAGTTGCTCAAAACAGTAAAGATGTTGGCCGGTGTCCCTATAGACTTAAATAAGGTTGGTCTTTTTAGCAACAGGTACAACTTTGTACTCGTTCCACGATCTATGAAAGGAGATGTTATTTATACAGTTTGCCATGCTACTACCTCCTAGTAACCATAATACTGACAACTTTTTGAGCATAAACTTAGAAATTTTGTCAGTTCAGTTCCAGAAATTCTTGGACTTCGCCGCTTAAGACGATCTCTGGGAACAGTGTCAGTACTCGCACTCAAAAGCTACCACTTATTCATCATGCAACAGAAATCTAGTGTGAATTCTATGCAACATTTATAAAAATTGTATGCTTCGGTTGGAGTTCGGATTGGTGCTGTGAAATTTGCAGTGGGAATGGGAAATGCAGCGCCACAGTCTACCATCCATTTATGGTTGATAGCCAGCACTATGGGATTGAAACACGCCGGCCAGTGTTCCATGACATGTTTCGTGAATTCTTTCTTTTCCAACGAACCCGCCAAAGATGTTTTTCTATCTGACTCCAGCATTGAAGGACAGGCTCCGTAGGATCCTTCTAGAAAGTCCTAAACTCTTTCTTGACTTTCAGCCTGTTTGGTATACTTACACGGCGCCACCGTCTACCACCCATGCATGGTTGATAGCCAGCGCTATGGGGTTGAAACACGTGGGCCAGTATTCCATGACACGTGTGTTTGGTAGAAAACTAACTCTATAGAAGGCAGTTGCCAGATTGCCAAATGGCAAAATTGTAAACTGAAACTGTACCGTGATAGAACCGCGAGTATGTGACAGCCACATTGACTTTGTGTGCCTTAGACCTGAACCTATACGCCTTTTTGAAACCATTTGAATATGAGTGACAACTGAAGAACGCTTCGAATATCAGGAGGACTGAACTTGGTGTCAAAGCTAAGTTGTCAGTCTTTAATTCGGTGTTTGTTCCAACTCTTACCTATGGTCATGAGGTTTGGGTAATGACCGAAAGAATAAGATCGCGAATACAAGCTGCCGAAATGAGATTTCTCCGTAGTATTGCTGGTGTGACCCGTAGAGATCGCATCAGAAATACCAGAATACGTGAGGAACTCAATGTCGAGCAGCTACTTCTCCGGACGGAGCGATCCATGCTTCGGTGGTTTGGTCATGTTAAACGCATGTCCCCGACCAGGATTCCACGACGTGCTATGGAATCCGTACCATCGGGCAGGCGTCCCCCAGGTAGACCCAGGATGAGATGGTTAGATCAAATTCATAATCTCTCCTATACCCGTATGGGGATTGCCCTTGATGATTTAGAGTCGATGGCGGAGGATCGAGAGCTATGGAGGGTCCACTTGAGCAACCTACACCCGCGACCCACTTAATGGACAAGCGGACCATTGAAAATGAATGAATGAATGAATGAATGAATGAATGACAACTGACAAAACGACAAAGAGGAGCAAATCTCTGTCTCAAAGACCAAGACAGAGCACATTTCAGAGTGCTGAAGCAAACGAATGAGGAAGGCTGCACAGACAGTATCCTGGACACCTACCTCTCCATCCATTGACGTTGTTTCAACAAAAATTCTTTCAACAACAAATAAACAAGCAATAGTATAACTAATTACAAAGGCAAATAAGAGGTATAATAAATTACTTACAGCCCTAGTGCCAGTATGAATAAAATTGTCTACAAAATGACCATAAATCATTCCTTAACAAGGTGCATGTAAACAGAAAATAAAAGAACTGTAATCACGGTCATTAAAAGCTAATTACATACCCAGCAATTTTATCGTAATCAAAGTTAAGTTCAATGATTTTAATGATTCGATCATTAACTCCGTGCGCTAACAAGAGTTTCCTAAAAAGCAATGGGACGATTATAACTTTCGAAACACGTTAGATATCCTATTACATAATAAATAAACCGAGAGGCTTGCATATCAGTGAACTGATGGTAGCTAGAGTGCGTATATGGAGGCAGTAGGTAAGCTAAGGGCTGGGCTTAATTCTCTGATTCATCCCAAACTTTAGAGTTCTGCAAAGTTTGTTGCCTAAAATTGAAACTATTTCCAAATTTTTGAAGTTAGGACAAACTTCCGCTGTGGACATTTAATCAAAGTTGGTTGTAATTCACTCGTAAGGCTGCAGTGTCAGAGACAGTGATTTATCGATGTCAATGAAATAGTTGATTCACCTTATATTTTTGTAATAGAATAAAAGTTGTACGAAACTGACGACAACGTAGGTTTGCAGTTTCATCAAATAATGACACTCAGGTCTCAGTCTTGGACTCTCTAATCACCTCAGACGCTATAATTATTCAAAACAGCCAAATTATTCATGGTTTCCATTAAATTTGCGAAAGCTCTTTCTTACAAAGGTAGATATTCCCTTCGTTCCCATGCCATTCTCTAATTGCAAACCGATATCACTCATGCGATTACTCCGAATTGAAATCGACATGCTGTCATTAAATTATGGTCGATAATTTACCTAAACACCATGCCAAGTACATGATCGTCAGTTGGAATTGTTTTCAGTGTCCAAAAATGGCATGGCATGGTGAAGAATTAGAGGTATAGTCCGTTTCCTTGGCATTACAAGTTCCAATCTCGTGCACATTCAGAGTGCATTACACGATTGAAATAGAAATGAAGAAAAGGACTCTCCTCAACTCCAAGTCAATCACTGAAATTGCATGCAATAGCAATCGAGGATTTTAGGGAGTTTGATGTTTTGTTTTCCTCCATGTAATGGCTTCCAAGGAGAACTCCGCACAAATTGGCAGTTTCACCTTAGCCCAGTTCAGCGCTACCTATATACGTACTGGCACCAGTGTGGCCATACAATTACATCGTGAGTGCAACTACTTTTCTTTCGAATGTAAAAGTTGAAAAAACTACAAGCTGGTACTTTTGTTACACTACACCGATAATTAGCTGCATGCGATTCATTTATTAGAGCGCACCGCTGTATTTGTGGTATAAGGACATGCAGCTACGGCTAGACTACAATGGATATACAATGTGCCTCTTTATGACTCTATCTGATGTTAGATGTGGAAAATCGCCATTGTGGCGTGGGTTATGATGGTGAAACAAAGGGCGAACGCTTTGCAACTGTCAATTATGAGCAATAAAACGATAACTGCATAGTTATAGGCGCGACGAAATGAACAGCGACATCGGTGCATATTTTATTTATTCAATGGCAATGCACTGGGCTGCTGAACTGTTATGCACCTAAACCGATGTGCTCTGGACTAGGGGGAGTTAATGAACTGCAAACGATATCCGATGAAATCGTATTCACGGGATATTTGCAGTTCACCAGCAGGTGACAAGGATATGACATTTAAAAGAGCAAACAAGCGGACGACTTAACAAGGTACCCAAACCACAGCAATCACACGCTCTGAAAGGTACCACCATTAGTGTAATGTGTGGCAGTGTTTATGGGTTTTCCCATACCTAGCTTTTGAAAGTTATGGCGGCATAATGTACCTACATATATATGACTTGTATGGGAGATGTGTTTTGAATGAAGTTTTACGATGATAATTCGTTCTGATGTTAGACCAGTCGCTATTTTATGGGGTAAGTGTAATGCAAATGTGACCAAAGTGGTTCGGTCATGCTTTGAAATTAACGAACTTACCTAAACGCCTTTATGAATTTTGTAGGTTTGGAAATATTAAAATTCTATTTATCAAATGTCGTTAAAAGGAAGTGCACCAGACAGGTGACCTATCATCCGGCTGTCATCCACTTCACAGCTATATTTGAAAACATATGCATTATGTTTAAATGAGCTGGACCACACAGGCTGAAAAAAATGTCAAGAAATGTCAAGTTTAGAACCCCCTACACGAAGCCTATTCTTTAATGTTGGAGTCAGATGGAAAAACATCTTTGGCGGGTTTGTTAGTGAAGAAAGAATTCACGAAACGCCTCCTACAGATAACGATGTCTACAGCATTGTTAACTTTGCAGCAGTTTGTAATACGGTCATAAGTAGTGCTTGGTTTCCAATTCTAATGATATAGGCTGCAGATTCAACGGAGCGAAAATAGACACTTGAGGTATAGATAGAGAGAACGAACACTAAGCGAGTTAGATCAAAAGATTATATCGACCCCAAGAGGGAAATTCACATTTAACCACGTCCCAAGGCCTATTTAGGTTAGGTATCCTTACTACCGACTTAACCAACTAACCCCTCTCTCAAGAGCAAATTTCTCCTGTGCAAGAAGCAGTTCTTGAGACATTAATTGAGTTCAGTAAGTGTGGCGCATAGCCCAAATTATCAGGCCCACATTTATAATCGGGATGTTTAATGTCTGTTTTCATACCTCAGGTAAGTTACAAAAGGTCGTTATAGACAGACTGCTTGCCGCAGAGGTGAATTACTCCAGCAGAAAAACCGAACTACTCCAGCAAGCTAGATCCTCAAAAGAAGGATTATGTGCACCTATGAGTGGTACAGGCGAATATCCTTTATGCAAAGTGCGCGTCCGCTATAACACTAGGTCGCATCCACGCACCTTATTGGGTTATCACGTATCAGGGCACTCGGAAATAGGATAAGTGAGCTCACTTATAAACGCGATGAGCCAGTGCCAAGTGCGGCCAAATATCAACTTTCATGCTATTTAAAAATTTATTACGAACGACTTGGTTTCCCTACTAATAGAGACAAAAACCGATGGGGGTTGTTCCGTCAGCTGTTTGGCCTAACCTAACCTTATAACGATCTTCCGTAAATCCGGTCAGATATTGGGCTATGCCGACCATGTTACTATCATCAAATAATATGTCGAGATAGGTAATTTTAATTTCACTGCGATTGAAGAATAATTGGGTAGTCTTCAAATGGGCAGCAACGTGTTTTTATATCAGTGAAAAATAATTTCTACGATTAGCATTGTGGAGAACAAGCGAATAACTATTAATACCGATCTCCTTCGACTAATTATTGCCCCTCTATTCGAAAACCTTCTATTTTGGCTTTTTGAAAAGTAAGCCCATGCAAATATCAAGAAATGACGGACTTCGAATCAGATTTTCCAAGTTTTTGTTCACACGTTTCACCAGACTCGAGAATTTAAGAGTTAAATCGTTGATCGTTGAGTTAAATCTAAAATTCAGATCAGAGTTTTCCCGCGGTGTAAACTTAGGCTTAGACTCCGCTCAGCCTTTTCCTCAGTTTGCAGCTAAGTTTACAAAGAATATAAAACTAACAAGAAATAAAAATTTAGAAAAAGTTTATATGAGAAAAACTCCAAGGAGCTACCAGACAAACCCAGCTCATGTAGGTAGCCACACAAATTTAAAGAACACTTCAGATAAAGCATAGGTAATAATATTTCCCTTATGACACCCACTTGACAGTAGCTTCAAATAGATATCCACTTTGTGCTGCCTGAAAGGATAAACTAATTTTCAATAAAATACCCTTTCTTTCCCTATGCTTACTTTTGAAAAAAGAGATATCAAACGTCTTAATGTCAGCTTCCCTACCTTACACCTGGTGCATAAAAAAAAATCCAATTTATAAAACTGGGAAATCTTCAAACTGTAATTTCGTGTTCCGCATAATAATTTTCTTTACTGCCTACTCAAGGGCTATTTGCGTATTTAATCGGCTTAGCTCCACTTGAATGCCATTATTGAAGCACAACTTCCAAGGATACCTACAGCACCAAACGCATATATCATAATACGGATTGTTAATCCCATAATCCAAACACCTAACACTTGGTTGAATATCCGATTCCTTCAGCCATGCATTTCCATTTAATTGGAAACAAATCTCCATCCCATCACTGTCTTCCGATCATAAATCTACGATTATTTCTCACTACAATTAGTTTGAATTTCCTTCCCTGCCACACACATACATGCAGAGCAACTCCTATCGCGTGTCGCATTTGTATATAGCACAGCTGGCATTTTGGGAGAGATTATTCCGTAATATCGCAAAAGAAACTCAATTTATGAGCCCCAAACACTTTTAAAACTGCTCCCGCGGGACGCTCTTAAGCAAATCAAAGGAACTTTCGATTTGCCTTCTTCTCGTCGTCTGTGTGGAGAACAAAAGGAAATGGCAAAGGTACTCGCTCGCAAGTCGCAACTCGAGCGTCTCTGCCTTTTCTTGGCATTTTCCTTAAGCATATCAAGGGGTTTAGACTTTAGACAATGGTAGCGGTAGGTATACCTCCCTCGAATTTTCCAGTGGGTTGTAAATTTTGCAATTCCTCATGCGTGTTAGTTTTCGCAATGTGTATATATGGTATTTTGTTGGTGGTACGGTGCGGCCTGCTCCCAGGAGTGCAATATATCTAACAGAGGACATCGATAAATTACCAGCAGAAACCTGACTCGGTGTCTATTTTGTGGATGTGAATATTTTTATGTGAATCCTTTAACTTATCACTTCCTTAAAACATTGCATCGCATCCATCAAGTTTGCGACATATCAAGCTCTATTATCAGATGATAAATCATTCTGATGGGCGTACGGTATACGGGGGTGGAGTGTGACTTGTCACTAACTGTGATATGGTATATTGTACATGTGAATACTATTTTGTTTGTGTCAAATCAATGCTGAGATGCATCCTGGAAACAGTCTTCAAATACTTGACACAGTTTTGTGGACATGTGTGGAACATGTGTTCCAGAGATGTAACAACTTGCTCTCTATAGTGATTTATTTTGTTTTGGTATATGATTTATGAGCAATAGGGTTTTCTAGGTCTTATGATGGTTTGGGATTGAGTTGATTAGTTAGGGTTACTAAAGTGACTTTGGATAAAAATGCCTTTGAATTCTGTAAATATTTATATCAGCCAATACGGACTTGGAAGACAACTGCTATCGTTTCAATCACAAGAAAACATTTATTTAATTCTAGATATTTGTGGGAAAAGATGAATAGGTGCTTCTGGTAGGTTGATTAGGGCCCAAAATCAAAGGGCACGGTGTATTGTCGCAGCAAAGTTGTCTAGTAAAGGCACAACCCTTTTATCGGAACAAACTAGGGCCGTTTTGACCCCCCTCTAGGCAATTGAATTAAAAACTTTAAATTTAAGGCATTTACCAAGATCATTAAAACGGTCCACCTAACCAAATTCCATCGTTGTAGCATTAGTGGTTCTCAAAACACAGCACTTCAAAAATCACAAAATCCGTAACTGATTCGTGTCCTAAAACATGCGTCAGTATTTCAATCCGAAGTCGGGTCTTTTCTAGTGTATCAGCTCTTCTAGTATATAGGGAATTATGTACTGTATGCATTCTGTGCTAATTATTGCCTTGTTCAATTACTTAAACACTTTGTATTGAGATCGTTGTCACACTATTATTAAACGAAATCAGATCTCTTTATAAGCTTGCTCTAAAACCTTGAATAACGTTTTCTCAGTGGGCATCCTTTCTAAAGCACTGCCACTGATGATTGGTTTTTACACAGACATACAGCTGGGTTCCAGAAATCGAGTGAAATCGAAATAGCAAATCGAGTGAATTCGTTTTCAGTGTTCTGCTTTTCGAGCGATTCGGAAACTCCGAAATTTTTTCGAAATCACAATTTCACTTTGTCTCAATTCCGAAAATTTTGGAATCGAAATTGAATACAGTGAAATGTAGAACACAAAAATTCGTTTCCGACTTCATTTCGAGTGAAAGTGAAATGTGGAACCTAGCAGATAGTTTTTAAATACCAGCTCATGTGAGGTATTTAATTTTGAGCGTCTGCCTGCTTTCAATTTTTTGCGTCCTCTAGGTACTCCCAAGATTAGATGGTTATATCTATTATCAATAAGTCCGGCATCGCTCCGTACCCGTATGGTGGTTATAATAGAACCGGTGGCGAAATATCGGCAGTTATAGATGATCCATTTGAATCTCAAAGGATTTTTGATAAAATCGCTCTTTGGACTACAGGTGGGATAGACATCAAAAGAACGCAGTAGACTAATGGTAGAAAAAGGCACAAAAAGGCAAAAGTTTTCTAGAAAATTTTGACCTTGGAGGGCGCTTTTCCCTTGTTTTTTTTTTTTTTTTTGTGCTTCTTACATCTCTGCCCGTGAGTTGTACCAGTGCTTGGTTCTCTGCAATGACTTATAAGTCTCTTTACTCGATAGAAAATTTATTTTTTTTTTCTAAATTACGTCCACGCATTTGCGTGGGACTGCATGTGGAAATCGGCGTAGGAGATGAGGCAACTGATATATCCACTTCTCTATTATAGTCTTAATTTACACCAAAGAAATGTCTACAAACTTGGCACCAAGTGTCTACTTCCCATTAACCTCAGATTTCACTGTATAGAGCACTTTACAGATGCAAACATTATTATTCTCGCTGATCTCATAAATACTCTTCACTCCGAAACGTAACAATGTATCAGCCCGAACTGAATGTCGTAAAATTCGCCCACCCCTGCAAAACCGAATCCTTGAGGGCGTACCGTGCATATGCTGTTTATCGTCGTTCATGGTTCCCGATAAGATATGATTTACACACATTTAACCCGTGAATAATTAATTTTATCCGCCAACATTATCGCTCTTGCAATGTATGTATAGTAGCTGCAAGCGTTCACCAGCAACAATATATATACCAAAGGAACACCATTAAGAGTTTCCTACAAGAAGAAGCTCCATCAACGACATCTTTTAGTCCTGCACTGTCTGACTATGAGAAGACTGGATTTTGCATCACCCCATTGCAAAAGTGTTATAAAATGCTGCGTGCTCCATCAGGGACTTTTAAGTATTTGGGTGGGTAGCATCACAAGGCAAGAGCTCTGCAAGTGTAGCTCTTTGTGTGTGAACCCTTTTTTCATTGGGCTCCCTAATCGTAGATATACATGCGTTCTTGTGTCAATATCGTGGGTGGAGAATGATGGGGCACATACAACGTACATATACACATAGGAATGGTTGCAAAACAATTGCATACATAAATTACGTGATAATGAAGGAAGGTTCGAGGCGAGTTCCATAAATCTCTTGCATTGATAATGTCGCCTGGGTGTTAAAGAGATAGGGGAACGTATCCAGGGAATAAAAATCCGTTTACGTGCCTTTTTAGTATTTTCGAGATGACACTAAAAGTTTCCGAGTTTATGAGTTGATGTTTTACGACGACAATGTTCCACTTATTTATTATACTCACTCAGTCCGTCCGAAGGACGACAAAAATATTATCGTGAGTGTGGAAAATTTACATCCACCAGCTGTGTTAGGTGGATTGGGCCAACATGTTAGCCAGTCATCTTTTAAGAATTAATTTCTCTTTTATATACCATTAGTAGAGTCTGCTGTATTATGAAAATTACTATAAAAAAAATAAATAAACATTCTATAACAATTATTTCTGTATAGAGTGACAAATAGCTATTGATGCAGTTTAACAGAATCATAAACTTAAATAATAGGAAAAATAAGGCCTATAAACGTTTTCGTAATAGAAATAACGACCCGGAACTTCTGAAAGTTTATCGGACGCTTCAAAAAGAATTTGATGTTTTAAATAAGTTTCTTTACAGACAGTATGTTCTTTCTGTCGAATCTAATTTAAAAACTAATAGTAGACGCTTTTGGAGCTTTATTAATAGCAAAAAACAATCTAATGGTATTCCTAACTGTATGCGCCTTAATAGTGTATCCTCATCTGATCTGTCAACCATTTGTAACATGTTCGCTAACCACTTCCAATCTGTTTATTCTTGTGGTACAAACATACCTAGAGTCTCATGTAACTACTCAACGCCCTTTGAGTTTGTAAATATCGGCAACTTAGAGTGTTCGATCACTGAAGTCCAAATTGCTCTTTCTTCATTAAAACTTGAAAAAAATCCAGGTATGGATGGCATCCCGCCAATATTACTTCAAAAGTGCTCATCCGCGTTTTCTGTACCTTTGTGGTTAATTTTTAATTTATCTCTGCAGTCTGGAATTTTTTTGAATGATTGGAAGAGGTCGTTTTTAACGCCCATATATAAATCTGGATCGAGGCATGATATTACTAACTATCGTCCAATCTGTAAAATTTCTTCTATCCCTAAGCTCTTTGAAAAACTAGTTTGTGACAAACTTACACCTCTCTTAAAAAGATTTATCTCTCCGTCTCAGCATGGCTTCGTTACAGGCAGATCCACTACTACAAATCTCTCAATTTTTTGTAATACTGCCTTGAATTACCTTGAGAATGGCATGCAATGTGATGTAATTTATACAGATTTTGCAAAGGCATTCGATCGCGTCAATCACAGTACACTAATTTCCAAACTGACTACCTTAGGATTTCACTCCAATATCCTAAAGTGGATTCATTCCTACTTAACCGATCGTATCCAGTATGTTCGCATAAACGAAATGCTCTCGTCACCAATTTATGTTACGTCTGGAGTACCTCAAGGTAGTCATCTGGGCCCTCTGCTCTTCCTTTTGTTTATTAATGACATTCCTGACTTGTTTTTGAGTTCCCAGTGTCTTATGTTTGCTGACGATTTGAAGATATTCCGAGCAATACGTTCAGTTCAAGATTGTCTTCTTCTACAAGAAGACCTTAAACGTCTTTCTGTGTGGTGTAATAACAATGACCTTCATCTCAATGTCTCTAAATGTCAAAGCCTTTCTTTTTATCGCCACCTCTCTCCAATTCCCTTTACGTATGTAATCGATAATACCCCATTGTCCACTATCTGCTTCAAAAAAGATCTTGGAGTTATTTTTGACTTTAAACTTAGCTTTTGCAAGCACATTGAGTTTGTGGTTGCCAAAGGTAATCAGATGCTAGGTTTCTTATTGAGGAATTCGAAAGACTTTCAAGATCCGCATACTCTGAAATGTTTATTTTTTGCATTTGTCAGATCACATCTCGAATACTGTAGTATAGTATGGAATCCATTTTACGAAGTACATTCTTTTAGAATTGAGAAGATCCAAAAGCGTCTGACTAGAGTAGCTGTTCGTAGACTACGATGGAATATTGAAATGCCATCTTACGAGACCAGATGCAAATTATTTGGTATCTTACCTCTTTTCAGACGGAGGCAATATTTCTCCATTATGTTTATTCGCGATTTGATAGATGGTCATATCGATTGCCCTTTTCTATTATCATTAGTTGGATTTTATGCTCCTTCGAGAGTTCTAAGAAATCGCTTTTTATTTCATATACCCTATCATAGGGTTAACTATGGTTACAATGAACCAATTTCTAGATGCCTTAGAGAATCGAATAAATATTGTGATGTTATTGATTTTCATTTTAGTAGAGATTCATTTAGGAATAAATTACTCCTGTTGTTAGGCTTTGGTGGTAATTTTTAAGTATAATTTTTGTATTAAGTATCTAATCTAGCGAGAACAGTAGATGTACTCATTTGATTGAAATAAATAAATAAATAAATAAATAAATAAATTTAAAAAAAAACTTTAGAACCAAACATATAGCCACATTAAGCGGAAAACATGTCATTTTAGGTGGACTGTAAAATCTATTCCGATAGAATCTAGTATTGTCTACGACAGAATCATGTACTTACCGTCACCCCAACGGCCCAACATCTGATTAAGAGCATGACTCGCCATTGAATCGAAGACCAAAGAATCCTCCGAATGACTTCTTCTGAGCTCACCTTTTTTGTAAAAACAAATTTTGTCGTTAGTCCACCAAATAAAAAAGTAAAAAATTTGGTTGAACTTTATTAATCCATCACCCATATCAGCTCCTTGTTCAGAAAGACATTTACCACAGCAGCAATTCTATAACTGAAATAATTGCAATTAGCTGAATAATGAGAAAAATATGAAAACGAAACCGGAAAAATATAATTTTTAACAAAAATTAGATTTTAGAATTAAATTTTCTATACTAGCTGCACCGGGCTTTGCTCGTTCCCAGGAATTGTATTGTCTAGATAATTTCTGTCTAGATATCAGGATAATGCATATTATCAATGTTCAAAATTTTGCAGACTGTGGGACTGTCGAAGAATAGAGTTTAAAATGTATTATTTTGTATGAGAGGCGCCACGCCAAACAAAGCTGAAATGGAATTTATATTTTTCATAATTTTCAAAATAAAGCTAGTAAATTTTTATACATCCGCTATATAAACGAAATACCAACCTTGATTAATAAGGTTCGGGTAAAAACGCAATACGATTGACGTATGTAGGTAACTTTATCAGGAAAGTGGCAATAAGCAGCTCAGCAAGTTTGTTCGCTAATATTTAACTCTTTCGCTTGTATCAATCAGAACTAATGAAACTGTTTTCGGAACTTCTGTACTGTATGTCACAGAATGCTTTCCACCAGGTCACCACGGTTTGCAATATCTCATTAATAAATTTCATTTACTCGACTCACCGGAGTGCCGGCTATGTCTTGGGATGACAAAACATCTAACCATATCTTATGTGAATGCCCGTCCCTTTGTGGTATTATTCTATTCAAAAAATAGACTCTGAAGCTAGGCCAGCTGGGCAAAGAATCTATCGGTTCCTAATATTTGGGCAACAGTATAATGTATCTTTGTTGTCTATATGTCAGCTGTTAGGATACAAACAAAAAACGTAAATTATTTATCAAATAGCAAGACTGTGCAACTTTGCACGCAACTTGTACAACTTTTAGAGCATTTTTATTAAACGTCAAAGAAATAAGAAAAACCTATATTTAACAACAAAGTTGCAGGGAAAAAAAGTATATAATTCCCTTCGTCAATGTCATTACTTCTCCTTTAAGCTGATAATCAAATGAGCTTGACGCAAAGTTTTGCAACTACATTAACGCTTTAGACATTCCTAATTAAATTAAATCTACTCGTACTCACTCCAATTGGTTACGGCAATCTCAATGGCCATCTTTAAAATCTGAAAGTTTTCACCTTATATACTTAGTCAACCATGGTGGGCGCCGATAAACTAATGGCACGTACCCCCAAAATCCCATACCCTATTTCTTTCGAAACATATTCCAAAACATCACCTTGCCAAAGTAAAATACGAGCTTAGACTTTCATTTTAATCCCCGGCCAGTGGTAGCATATAGACCGCCCAAAAACTCGGAGCAACTAACCAACCTCCACCTAACCTACCGTCGCCGACGACGATAGTGGTTTTTACAAAGTGTGAGAGTGAGAGTTTCCAAAAAACTTTTCCTCAAGAACGCTTGCCGATAAATTACATCGAAAGTCTACCGCACGCAGGGCATTACGAACTCCGTCTTTGGTTGGTAGTAGTCTTCCTGGCCTGGTGTTTGGGTGGACATAATTTATGGTAAACTAAAGTTTTGCTAATTTGCGGTAATGTTGTGCCTTCCTTAAAACCCTACATCCAGCTCGATATACCGTGATGCAAAAAAAAAAAAAAAAAACCAAAGAACGACAACAATTCACACTCTTTGGCGGAGCTTTTGCGTTAGTCTTAGAGTTTGCGTTACTTCCATCCTACCTCTCAACTATGTCATAGTCCAAAGTGAACCTTAGAAATTCATTTTCGAAAAGGGTTAAAAGACCTGCTGCAACAACAACAAAAACAAATTGACTAAATAGATGCGAAACAGATGCACGGAAGCTGGCGTGGCAAAAATAATGGCACAAGTTTCTGTTTGCTTGGCGGTGATGTAGATGTCCTTTGTACTTACCTACCCGGAGCACAGGTGCAATGGCAACTTTGGGTGGATTCTGAGGATCATAATTTAATTACTTGCCAGAATGTGTGCGACAAAATACGCATAAATTTCGTTCAAATAAGTCGCTGTCAAAGGACATTCCAGAGATGTTACGCTTTAATTGTTGTTTTTAAAAACTGTTCGCATGTTTTTCATGTGGCTTTTATTTGAATCTTTTCAGCTTGGCTGTAATCCCTAAACCAATGTCCTATTAAAAGATTTTTTATGCAGCTATATTCGAGTTGAGACCCAATCAAAAATTCATATCACCCTTTTGCTAAAGAAGATGCTTTCGAAGAAATAGGAGGCAAGGAGAACTTTTAATCTTTTTTATTTATCATAAAAAATATTTTTTCTTATTTTATTTACCGCTCACTTTTTTTTTTTTTTTCTGCTGCGGAAGTTGTGAGGGGCAAAATTGTAAAAAGGATTTAAAGGAGGACACGTTTCGCCCCAGCTATATATACCACTGCAGCTACTGGTGTTGATGGTGTCCGCTTCTGTGTGGAGGGTGAGGGCCTATTTAGAATGTTCCAAGGAAAAAGTACGCCTTCAGCGAATCGAGAATCCTTGTGATATAAATACCATTATTATGCAGAGTGTAGACTAAGTTTCGGAGCGCAATCGAATTCTGAAAAGAAGCAAGAAATGAATTATTAAAATATAAATACACAGAAGGATTGGAACTTTTTTTTTCCGTTGTATTATGTAGGTTTGGAATGGAATAAATGTATCTAACTAGGATTGGGGCTAAATAGTTGCTAAGGGTGAAGATTTGTGCCTACTTTCTTACTAAAGGTGGGAGACATATTAATTTTTTTTTGTCGGTTGTGTATTTATTGAGAGAGGATTGCATTTTTTGTTGAATTGAATGAATTAAATATTTCGCAAATTATTTTAGAGATGCGTCTCTTCCGCCGTTGTTAGCATCTGCAGTGAGTGGGTCATAGATCGACGGCAATCAAACGAGCTATCAATCGAGGGACAATGATAATGCTAAAGACAGTAACCGTTTACAGCAAAAGTTCTGAAACTGGGGTCTCACATGCCCCATTAATCAATAATGCGACGCTACTGTGTGCATTATAGTATAATACACTTGGACGCTATTGTGTTTTCAACAGACAGACAGGCGGACATGGCTAAATCGATTCAAAATTTAATTCTGATTCAGAATATAATACCTATACTTCGGGTTTCCGTTGAATCCTTCTTCTTGGAGGGTATAAAAAGAGTGCTAGGGAAATATACCTTACACGAAGAGTTTGAAAAATTCATAGGTAGAGAAAAGGATAACATACTGACTAGAATGACTAACTATCATTTCCACAATTTATATTTATATTAATACATTCTACTTAGTTCGACTGAATTTTCGTCCGAGCAAGTGTCCACAATTGGCTAACAAATAGCGAGGGAATGCCACTAAAATGTGTTTAATAAACTCACAGTAAAAAGTTCTAAAATTCAACGAATAAATCAAAAACTCTTTATAGGTAATAATTTTCAAAACCTTTGGCTAGAGCTCCAAATTGAGTGAATTAACAAAATTTAGGGATGTCAAAAGCCATACCAATGATTCCCTTTTCCACTTGCAATATGAAACTTGAATTGCTACCTTCGAGTCTCAGGATCAGGACCCTCAACTATTACATACAAATTTCGGCAAGGAATGTGATCATATTTTTAATAATGCGACAATGGTCCTAAATTTTTATTTTTTTATTTCCGGCCTTTATCAATGATGAAAACAAAAAAATATTTACTCGAACTGGCAGTTGAAAGTATCATTTTCACTTACAGGATAATTGTACGTGAATCTTCAACTTTGTCGATATTGAAAAAATAAACAACTAGGTACTTTCAGAACTCGGCTTATATTATGATTATATTATTAAAATTCTTTTCACTCATGTTGTATTCAATTCAATTTCCTTTGAAAAAAAAACAGCCACCATGCTCCTTACCTGCAATTTTTGCAATATCCTCTCAAATTCTGGACTTCCAATATTCTCGACCAATTTTGAAAATTCCTCGCTCGTCTCAAGTTTATCAAAGAACAGTGATAAAATTTGATCCTGCGGCAGTACATCGAGTATACTATCCACCAGTCCATGGAGTCCATTTAGGCTTTCAACGGACATCGTTGAATTTGCATTTATATCTAAAATGAAAAACACGAGATATCCTCTTTCATTGTCGAAAATAATAAAAGTTTATCCTTTTTTTTTGTTGGGTGCTATTTATTCCTTTATCACCTTTCACAAAAAAAAAGGATTAAAAATGCGCAAAATTAAATATTGAAAAAGCCGCCAATGGGCGTGAAACAAAACCCCCCTCTATTGTATCCAAGGACTTGTGATATGACCCCTTGACGAAGGTGTGAAAATATTCAACTAAGAGTGGAATAAAAATCAGTACTACAAATAAAGGACATCTCACCACTTTGAGACTTTTCATTGACTCCTGTCGAGGGACTAATGGAAAAAAAAGAACAGAGAACAACTTTGAATGATTTTAATATTTATGACGTGTGGTTGCTGCTCAGCCCAAGTCCAACATCGTTGTCGAAAGAAATTCAAATCTAAAAGTTTTTATTAAAAAAAAAAGAGTAAAAGGATATCCATCGTGTCCACCTTTTGAGTGTAACTATAGGCATGATGAGGGTGGCCATGACTACGGCTACAAGCATCAGTCGGTTGTGAAGACTTAACGCACAAACGATCCGAGATCCATTGTGCACGCGGACAGCATAACCAAAAAATTGCCAGACACTCATTTCCATTTCATTAGCAAGGACATGGGACTGCTTTAGCACGTCGCCAGATAGATTACGAGCTCAGCAGAGCCTCCCCGCTTCCCGTATATCTCAGAGGGTTTGTGTGATGAGAATTTTGTGATGGTGAATGGAATTTTTATTTTCCAGGATGTGGATTATATGCATGTCCATGTAGTTCCTTTTTTTTTTGGTCGCTGATGGGTGGAGAGATTATACAATATTACCAAAGGTGACCAAGCGATGTAATCCTGTGTAGAGATACGAACAATCCGGGCTGTGTTTGTGTTGCGGTAGGTGGTTTGGCCACTATGGGTTGTGGTAGACAATAAAGGAAGTATCCTTCAGTTTTATCACATAAGTATGTTTGGGACAGTAACAATTAGGATTACATTGAGGACTCAGAAAATTCAATGAAGTCGAAAGCGAGTCTTTGTTTTATTTTGGACATGGTTTAGGTAGGTATATAAAGCTAACCGCTTAGGAATGCGCAAACACTTCGAAGTGGTATTGAAAGTAAATGTATTTACGAAAGTGCACTATTTTTTTCGAACGGACTTGTTAAACTCAAGGGTTCCTGTCTACTACATTGTCGCAACATAAAACTTGCATCCAATTGTGTTTTAATTCAATATTACCAGCCTTCGCAGACCGGGCAAGATTTGCCATATAATCTGACTATAAATTGACTTGTGCGCCATCCGCCGGAAAACTCACCAACTTCAGTAGGGTATTCCTCAGGCATCCCCGTCAGGTTGGTCAGTGCATAAATAAAACTAACCACATCCAGTCCACTTTTGTTGAAGTAATTCAAGAAGCTGCTCATTTCAGGATTCTCAATAATCTTCTCCTTTAGACTGTTGAAATCCTCACTGCGCAGGTACGCATAGCCTCGTTGCACTTCCGTGTCATTGCGATAGTATCTCGCCACGATTCCTTTGACTTCATCCGATGGTATCAGTGTCACAAAATCACTCATATCAATTCGTCGGTACTCGGACACATATTTGCCATCTTGCACTTTGACAATTTCGTCATCGTCAAAATCCCAGTGAACAAAGTCACGACGATCGACTGGTTTGGTTTCCACAAAAATCAACTCATCTGACTTCAGATCCCTGCTGAGGCTGTCTTGAACGGCGACTGTCGCATTTTGTGTCCCGTAATGCATTATATCGTCGATAATACCAAGACTGCCCGATATATGAGCCAGATTGCGGCATTGAACAACCGAAATAATTAAAACCACCGATATTAGTGAGACTGAGAAACGGCCGAAGGATACAATCGACATGGTTAAGGATTTCACAAAGCAAACTGCCTTTAAGAACGAAGAACCGCACCAGTACGACCGTTATGCGACCGAATGCGATCCCAACACCCAACTAATTGAATTAAAGCATCGAATCTGTTATAGTCGGGCGTCGGTCGTCGGGGTAATTTGTTCCGCGGGCCATTGGGCACCCACATCCATGCAAGAGATTTGTGATTAAATTCACGCCCCGCTACCGTGTGTCGCACGTATTTCTGAGTAGTGCGAGTAGTGCTCGCTCTCACTTTCTGTTGTTGTAGCTTTTGTTATAGAGAGAGGGATCGGACGATTTGTTTATGCGGCAGATGGAGCAAATTAACTAATCTAACATAAGTATGTTTCAGATGGTTGGCTTTGGGTATGGATGCGGATACTGAAGGCAGTTGGATTCACTTTAATCAAATCTCATCTGGTGAATGAAATTTATATTAGGGAAGTCTAGCTGTGTAGGAGTCATACAATACCGATGACCCCCAATTTCCACAGGGTGCAAATGTACTTCATAATAATTGACAATATGTGTAGTGTATGTCGTGTCGATTCGAGCAGACTCAGGATGTAGGTAGGTATAGGTATGTAGTTTCAGTTTTGAATTCATGAAAATTACTTTTAACTAGGTATAGGCAAAAGGGGGTTGGACCGAATTACGATGCTATACACAATGAGTGAAAGCTTATGGCTTTGTAGCATAAAAACCTTTGACAGCATTGTATTCAGTCTCTAGGTTAATACTAAGCATCTTTTGAGTCGGCTTTGCACGAGCGACAACCTATAGCCGACATAGCTGCGAAGGCATTGCTGAAGTTCGTTTCTTGGCATCACTCCCTTAAAACTAAGCTATGATTATGTTTGTTTAGTATTCTAAACGAATGTCTGAGAAAATAAGTGAAAAAAAAGAACAAATCAAATAAGCTCAAAATACATAGACACGGACAGTATCGGAAATACAGTATAGACGGCTGTTTAGAGAGACGAAGGCGATCCAAATAAAAGAATTTGCTTTCCGAGAACAATCTATAAGTAATCATTGAATTTTTATGTACACTTCGGAAGAGAACTGTGAGAGTCAAGTACCAGCAGAACACAATAAAACTCGAAAGTACCTACAGGATGTAGAAACAAATAATTAAATGAAAAGAAATTTTCTATCACATGTTTTTCCATCGGTCATGTCGACTAAAGGCCATCAATTTGGGGGTTAGTTTTCGTTTAAACTAATAAGATGTATATACCTTTAGAAAACAATTGATGTGTCAATCGTGCCGCACTTCCATCCTTCGTCTCTTTGCCATTTTCATCTATTTATCTTCAAAACATAGACTATCTAAAGCGACCTTAAATGTATCTAAATCTATTCCTATTCCGCACCGCTATTAAGATTAAAATGAGCTCCGTCTGCCATATGCAATCAATTTCTCCATAAAAAAATCAATACTGATTTTTTCTACTTGTGTGCGGGGCAATAATAACCGACTTGGAAAGCCTCTTCCAAGAAATTGTTGACAATTGAATTTTGTGTAGAAAATTACTGGACAGATTTCGTCTCGGTAAACATCGAGTAAATAGCTCGTCTAGGCAGATGTGGGTTCGTCTACTGATGAGCCAGCCCACCCACCACATCGGGGCGAAACGCTTCTGGAGTTGAGGCCACTTAAATATGTTTAACGGAATTTTCTTTGTCTCCTAAAAGCGCGAAAACTACTGAACAGATTTCAATGAAACACTCAAAGTGTAATCTTAAATGGACCAAATATAATTCTGTTTGTTTGCTAAAGGCGAGCGGCGCAAGGCGAGCACAGGTCAGATAGTCTTATAAAAGTATACACAAAATGAGGGCGGCAATGACTACGGGCCATGTCGACATTTAATACAGCAAAAGCATTAAACAGAAAACTAATTTCTTATATAGGATTATACGAAATGGGCACTCGAACAAAATCGAAAACAAAATGAGATTTATGTGGCTAATACATAATCTGCCACACTTTAGAAGGGGGAAATAGTTAACTTAGACCTAAAACTGCTATTTAAACATACAACTCAAGAGCTATTACAGATTTTAGGTAGCTTAGTTTTTTTAAGCCAATGGCAGATAAAAAATAAATAAATAGTTGGCAACATGGACCTGTCATATAGGCACCCTAAGCCTAGCTTTTCGCAACCATTCGTTTGAGTCATTTGAGTTTTTATCTTTTGGGACGAATGAAAGGGACCTATACAATTTTATGTCTAGTCCGAACGGCTGAATTGAGAAACTTTTTCAGGGCAGTTATACTCTCGAATGGTTGTCAGACGTTTGCTACTATTGTAGTACTTACTATAGGAGATAAGCAAATCCCAAAGTCCTGTACAGAATGAAAACCATTGCTTCTTGGATATTTGAACGTCCAATACCCTATAGCGGCTGCCCAGTGCCCACGCTGTTACAAAAATTCTTATAGTTTAGCATAAATTTATGTATCACTAAGAACCTAGGCACACAATAATTATTATTATGTATTTGAGAAAGGGGTATTTTGTACTGCGACCTTTGGTCTCTAGTACTTGTACCCCACACAATAATCATAATAAGAGGCGCCCCCACTCAACACGTTTATATTACATATATAGAGCGCTTGAAGTGAACCCCTATCTGTCATCTTCTCAGTTGAATAATTCTGAAGTACGTGACAGCACAAAGATAAACAAATCAATAAACAATCCACTAAATGTAATTGCCCTTAAAAGTGTCAGTCAAGCAGTAGTTCCCTTTCCTCGTGTACCCATTAAAAGCTAAGACTGACTGTAGAACATACATACTTTCGCTCCATTTCCCCATCTACATCATTTGCGCATCCCACCTGAGAATTTCCCATACACAAATCACATCCAATTCGTTATAGAACCCCTTCCAAATCTGCGCCGGTCTATCGTTCTCCGCAACTATGCATGAAATAGGTGTTGTTTGTCCCCAAGGAATAATCCTTCAAACTCACACCGAAAATATAATCTTATCTATCTTCACTTAAGGTCACATTCTAGTAGTTGCTGATTCGACTGCTACTGCTGTCCAGGTTGATATTTCCGTCCCATTAGCTATGAACTAGGCCTATTCGTCTTCCCTAATCTCCATAAGTATCGGGCGGGCGCCCAGCCGGTCTGGCCACCGTCCATTGCACTGAGAACGTTGGCGAATGAGTACATATACGAGTATATGTATGTGAACGGCAAATATCCTTGCGTATTTCACTTTCATTCGTTTTACGATAAACATTATTCAAACTATGATAATTTATGTGCTGCGTTAGCATGGTCAAACTAGGTTGGATTTGGGTGTACCTACTGTTGTATGTCGTATACCTACACCGACCTACCTATTACCGAACCGACGACTAATGCCTGCCATTTCCACCTGGATTTTCTTTGGAATGCGTACAATTTTTTGCAGTTTGCGTCTCCTTTTTCTTGTAAGTTTGCACATGCACATCCTTAAATTGAGGCAAAAACTTCCCAGACACTACCAGTACCAGGTTGCATGTGTGGTTCTGTTTGTAAGTAATTGAGGAAGTCGTCATCTTCGTCGTCGTCGTCGTCGCCTCGTCTTGTTGCAGTTCAATGTTAAGTGTGCGGCATGTGCGGGTGGTGGTTGTTGAGAACTTAAGGCTCACCTGTACATCATAATGGCATTTGATCTAACGGCAAATTTCTGCTTAACTACCACACATAACTATTTCTTGGATGATTAAGTTTTGTCATTTGTCATCTGTTGGTAAGTGAGTTGGAGTTGCGTGTGTGTGTGTGTATGCGATGGTATACCTATTCCACGACTTATGCAAGTGGTAAAGTTGCAACCAAATAGGCGGATTAAAGCAGATGACGAAGACTGGAAGTTTGCTCAAAGTTCGAGTACATTCTGAGGGAGTTTGACTTAATTTTTTGAGATCGAAATAAATACAAAATTGAAGTAGAATTCGCCAGATTGCTAAAGTTGCATAGCAGCACCTCCAAAGATAATTAAAATCTGAAACATCCTGCTAGATAAGTTCCTCTTACAATACAAACCATCAATTCAAGCGAAAGAATCACATCCTGCAGATGCAGCGATGCGATATAACTTCTCCGGCAATACAAACATTTCAACGCAGTGACTTACTTTGTGGATTTGCGGATTTGCGGCATCGCTGAATGCCGGAAAGGTGAAACGGATACAGAAGGCCATTGATGAAAATGGGTTCGCCCTGTGCACTGTGAATGCCGCGAACCAAGTAGCAACCACAAACCTCTTGGTTATTAACAGGCAATCAGGAAACTTGAACCGCGGAAATGGTCAACTTGAACCGGGAACGTGTTCAAATATTTACGGAACGTGTCAAAAACTCAGCGGCAACTTGGAGTTGAATACGCGAACGTGGGGGTTGAGAGATGATTGTACTTGTATTTTTTTTTTCTGTATTCGAGGTATGCTATTCGCATGGAGAAGTTGTTATCGTGAATAAAAGTTGATGGCCAAGGTGTGCGGGGTTGATTGGTTGTGATCTGTGACATTGTGTTGGTCTATACTTAGACTTTTATTTCGTCGCATCTTCTTGGTGGCTGTGGCCTTAGACATTAGGAATTCCTAGTATGAAAGCGACACAAGGAAGTGGAGAAACTTTCTCAATGTTGTAAATTAAGGAGCTAGGCATGACACTTGATTGACGTGTTTTTCATTAGTCAGTTTTTTTTTGAAACCGTTTTTAGATTTTTATTTCAGTTTTATATGGAATGGGGGAAGCACAATTGGCGGTATGGTTTTGGACCACTTCCACATCGACTTTGTAACTCATTTTGCACAAATTTCATGTTGACTAAAGAGGCTTTAACTTAGTTTTAAAATCATAGATATTTAGGCCTAATATCAATGCAAATTTCATGTTCTCTATCTTGACCTATAGATCCATCAGGAACTCACTTAAATATTGTTATAACGTATATTCCACTGATGAATCTTAATAAACGTTTTTTTGTTCACTTTAAAGCAGGTCCGTAAAAATCCGAATTGTATTTGTCATCTGTCTTGCAAGTAGATAATGGAAGTTTGTTTGCTTGAGGTGAAATCTTGTATGGGTCGTTTTGAACTAATTCCGACATCCAATGAAACGGAAAAGCGAAAGGCTTAAGTAGAATTTCTTATGGCTCGTTAGAGAGTATTTCCGAATTACCATGAAACGAAAAAGCGACAGATTAAAGTTTGTTGGGCATTAACTCCGAAATTCGACATAAGGGAAAAGATACCTACGGGTTGAAGGAAAAACGTTGTTTGGCTCGTTTTGAAGATAGGAACGAAAAAGGGCCAGACTTGGCTGTGGTCATAAAATAAAAGAGTTTGGGAAACTAACTCGTACGGAATGAGCATTAAGCGGTAAAGGAGGTCATTCACTGACATAGCAAAATGCACCAGCGGGATATTGACGCGACGCCCCATATTGTGTATAACTATATTATAAACCCTAGTATAGACAAATGGGCGCAGTAGCGCAGTGGTTAGTGTGTTGGACTACTGTGCGAGGGATCCCAGGTTCGATCCCCGGAAAACCACAAATTACATCTTAAAGTTTTTTCTACTGCGCCACCTTTCGCGAACGTCTGACAAATATCCAAGAGTATGACTGTCATGAAAAGGCTTCTCAATTCAGCCGTTCGGACTCGGCATAAAATTGTAGGTCGCTTCCATTCGTCCCAAAAATAGAAACTGACACACAAACGAATGGTTGCGAGAAGCTAGGCCTTGTTGCGCCACCTATTTATTTATTTATAGGCAAATGGATTCATGACTGACATCGTTTGCGTATGGCGAGTTTTTGTGGGAATTTATATGCGGGAAAAAAATATGTTATAGACCGCCATATTTAAAAGGTGAGTGGTCTTCGGAGAAGATCCTATCAATGTGCTAGCTGCTAGTGTACAAAGCTCTTACCCTTCACACGTCATCTCTGTACAGAAAATGCTTTGAAAGTGTATATTTTCTATTTCGGCGGCTAAACCGAGTCAGAAACCACGTTTATTCGTAGAACCTCAAAGAACCACACTACCACTCAGGATTAGGAGCCATATTTAATACCAAGTCTACGTCGATTGAACCGCCAATCGACCAAACCAATCGGGTTTTCGAAGTAAATCCGGTTTGCTCACTTAAGCCCACTTGTAAGCAGCGGGGTACGTCCATCACGCTACACACAATAATATATGAGTTTAGCAACTTTTTTTTCTTCCAAAGACGAAACTCCGCAAAATGTGGGACTCTTACCCATTAATTTCTCTTCCACAGCAGCCCCATACCCAGCGGTACTGAGGTCAATCATCTTGTCGCTTTAAGCCTAATTCAACTGTCATATTTGCTTCTCATCTTTCTTTTCTCTCTTAAAGTTGCTATTTCCAAACGATCTTGATTATTGGCATTGAAGTCTCAGAGACCGCACCGCATTATTCCACAGCTCCCGGGTTTTAAGCATTTTACCAATAATGCCTTTGGTGATGGCTCGATCTGTTTTCTTGAGCCCAGTTACTTATTACCTTGGCTGATGTGTGGGTAAACCATTACACGTTCTGATTGAACGAAATAGAAATCGTTAAATATCCTTTTTGTGCTCCTGGAGTATCAATTTTTAACTAAATATACATAAGTCAGTTCCTCATTAGTACATTTGAGTATCTACTAACTTTCCTTCCTTAGAACCTTTGGGCACAGCTCAAGTTTTTTGACTACAGTTACCCATAATCCACTTTCGTCGCAGAGCCCCAGCGTATCCCAGCAGAATTGAGAAATGTTTTTACGAAAACAAGTGGCTCTGTCCGCTATTTTTTCAGATACATTCAATGCACAATAGAAATAAATGCACAAAATCCTTGTGATAATTACAGCAACAGTTCTCCTCAGCCAAGATATATCAACACAGCATCTCATGGATGTTTTTCTGTTAATCGAAACCCATAATTTATTCCTCGCTTACAAAATATTTGATGTTAGTCTTAACCACCACTAAGCTGTTCCATGAAATCCCCTTCATTATCGATATACGTGTCCTAAATGCCAAGTCCTCCACATTTCTATGCTTATTCACATCCACAAAAAAAAAAAAAAATAACGAACACAAAAATCATTTATTTTAAACAAACACGAGAGAATACATAAAACAATTTCCACAGTGATTTTCATATGCAAATATTGGTGCAACCGTAGTTTTTTTTTTTTTATTCAGCTATACCAACCCTTAAGCGTATATAAACCCGACCGCAAAAGAATGCGGTACGACATTAAAAATTGTCACAGGTGTAAGAAAATCCCCACATAACGACACTCGCTGAGCCCAAAAACTATCACACCCAAAGCGTAACCTTTAATGCAAGGCAAAGGCGACTCCCCTTGCCATTCCATGGGACATTTTATCGCCCAGCAAGTTCTGTGTGCCGTTTTATTTAAGGAACTTCCCATAGTCGCAAGAACTCACATCGTGTACACCGGCAGGCACAACAAACGCTGGTGCTGGCATGGGACAACGTTAACATCTCTCCGCTTTCAATTTGCTCAATTTGCATCGGAAATTATGTAAATATCACAAGCAAGTGGAGACCTGAGCATAGTTAAAGCCATTCCGACACCACTCCTGTGACACTACACCCGTTCCAACCACCCACCCATAGTAACAGCCCTCAGAAATAACTACGCCGGGTATTAGCATTAGCAAAACAAACTTTTCCATTTTGCCAGAGAAATTTACATGTAGATAGTGGTGAGCGGTGGCGGTGGTGGTTCTTGCAGAGGCCGTCTTATATAGTAGGTTCGCAGCGGAACTGAGATCTCCTCCGCGTTGTTGCCTTGGTGGTGTAGAAAAGGACAAATTTGTATGGCGAATGTGTGGTGTGAATGTCTTATTTAGTTTCTCATATTTCTTGCTACATCCAACGGAATTGTTATTAGGATAACCCGGAAGGTGACTGGAGTTTAGGTGTTATTTTGTTTTACGGGAAAAATGTAACTCGCACCCAGAGAGTTGAGGATATTTGTAATCGTAACACACCATGTGTCTGCATGTGTTGGATTATGCGTGGGAGAATATCTACTGATACGACTGACGGTGACTTTGACAGGGCGAGGATAACAGAATGAAATCAATTTTCTATTTTCGATAGCACCCTGCGGAATAAGTTGACAAAACACAGTGCGGCCGTATGGGAGATTTTGGGTTGCAATTGGGGTTGCATTTCTGTCTGAACGTACCTACTCACATTAGAGCAGTGCCAGGTATAAAATTAATTAAAATTAAAAATAGTTTTTGAAAGTTTATTTAGTGCTTCTTATGTAATGAGGACCCAAACGGGTTACCATGTGTTGACAACATATTCTAATTCCTCTGTTGCGTACCTATAGACGAACTCTCAGTTTCATGATAAACTAGACGCCAAAACACCGGCCGCTTTATTATTTTCACATTTTAATTCTGTTTCGCACTTAGATCTTAATACTAGAACAACCCCACTATATCTATACTGAAGCTTTACCAAAGTTATTGAATATTCTCTGACCCCTCGCTATTTCTGGAGAAGTACAGGGCTTCTTTGCATCAGCTAGAACGATCATTATCTAGATGCTTATAGTACGACCACGCTTAGATGCACTAGATTGCGGTTCCCTTAACGATAAGTTATTTACTTAAGCGGCGATATTAACAAGATCCTCAGGTTAAATCAGTCCTCAGCTTACTGATTTCAGTTTCCTCAGTCGTGTGTCCACATGTGCGTATCAAACAAGATCAGGTCTTTCTCCACTTAACTCGCTCTGTGTTAGAAAGTAATAAATATTATTACCTCTTTCATCATGTGGCTATTTGTAAAAATAAACGTGTAGTACAGATGTTTTTTTGTTTTTCATCGCTTTAAGGCAACACAAGGATTGGGTTTTCTTACGCAGCTTATGGAATTGTAGCTGCATAGGAGCCACAAGTCGGCCTTACCCTGATACATAGTTGGAGAACATGATGCAGATGTCAAAAAACTCAATGAGCCTGAGCCAAGTGATAGCTTGTAGTCTACGATTATATTGCAAAAGGACTATCGGACTGTCGATATGAATTTCGCACAAGTATTATTTACTAGCTGGACCCGTGCTCGCCTTATCCTCTCGCACAAAATTATATTTGGTTCATTTAAAATTACACTTTGAGTGTTTCATTGAAATCTGTCCAGTAGTTTTCGCGCTTTTGGCTAAAAAAATGTTCCTAAGGACGTGGTTATAAACGACATATTCTATAGCAGTTTCACAGTCTTAAGGAACATTTAAAAAAAGTTTCATTCGAATCTGTCCAGTAGTTTTCGAGTTTTTAGCTGACAACCAAAATTGCTACAGTTTTATTATATGTATAGATGAAGCTGTCAACACAGGGAGAATTGTCATTAAAGACGGATTTTGCAACGCTTCGTTTTTGTGTAAGTTTCTATTTTTGGGACGAATGGAAGGGACCTACAATTTTATGCCGAGTCCGAACGGCTGAATTGAGAAGCTTTTTCATGACAGTCATACTCTCGGATGTTTGTCAGACGTTCGCGAGAGGTGGCGCAGTAGAAAAAACTTTAAGATGTAATTTGGGTTTTTCCGGGGATCGAACCTGGGATCCCTCGCACAGTAGTCCAACACACTAACCACTGCGCTACTGCGCCCACAGGCCATTACCACAGGCGATATAAAAAGAACGCATTCAAGGCGGCGAAATATGAAGCAATGTCGTGAACGCTTTTGCTGATAACAGGGTACCAAACTGACTATGAACATTTAACAGATACATACCTAGATAAATGCGCTGTCCGATCTTGAAGATGGAAAGGAGCATGTTGAAGAACGTGTTATTTGATTTTGCGGAACATAAGATACCCGCAGATGTTATAAATCTCCGACGCACGGTTCAACTTCTGAAACATTTGAAAAATAAATGCAACAAAGCTTTAGAAACTGACCACAATGGCTATGTACGAGCTTAAGAAGATAGAAAATAAAAATACTGAGGAGCACCGCTCTTCGACGAATTGACTATTTGGAATTGGAACAAACTTTTACTTAAAGTGGATATTATGTATATAGCATACGCTGTTGATAATTTGGCGGTCAATTTGGATCCAAATTGCCTAAATTGGAAGCGTTTTTAAAGCAAACTGCCTTCACGAAGCCATTCACGATCCAGGTGTTCAAAAATCACCGCTTATGTAAAAGTGACAATCGGTTGTTTGCCGACTGATCGACTAATTATATTCGCTCACTTTGAATTTACAGCTAAGACAGGAGGTCCTTTTAACATAATAAATAAATAAATAAATAGGTGGCGCAACAGGCGGGTGACACCCAAGGCCTAGCTTCTCGCAACCATTCGTTTTGTGTGAGTTTCAATTTTTGGGACGAATGGAAGGGACCTACAATTTTATGCCGAGTCCGAACGGCTGAATTGAGAAGCTTTTTCATGACAGTCATACTCTCGGATGTTTGTCAGACGTTCGCGAGAGGTGGCGCAGTAGAAAAAACTTTAAGATGTAATTTGGGTTTTTCCGGGGATCGAACCTGGGATCCCTCGCACGGTAGTCCAGCACACTAACCACTGCGCTACTGCGCCCACAGGTCCTTTTAACAGCACACATAATTATCTATTTATTGCCGATTTTTAGATTCAGTTTTAAAGCCCAGTCTATGCAAGACAGAAATACAGAAATCAAAATAACACATAATGGTCGCTGACTCCCACTATAGACACCACTGTGCTCATGTATATATGTCCAGAACATACATAGTTTGTTATAATATCGTCCTTTTTACCATTAAAACATTTGATATCCATTTTTTTCTGACTTTTTATTCTGCACGGGACAAGTATAACTTCCAATTCACCTTTGGGATGGTCACATTCAAAAGAGGCAATTTATATTCTGATGGATACGCCACGAATTCGCATAAAAATGGTCGGGGGAATGGGAAAAGTTTTGCGATTTCATTTCATTTTATTTCAGAAATTTCGACCCCTTCCGGAGATGGTGTCCAAAAACTACATCACTTGTCGCAGAGTTGGACCAAACAACAAAACAGCCGCACCAAACAGACTATTGGATGAAATTTGGGAACAAAAATTCAACCAAATACCTGTTCCCGGTGGGGCCGGAGGAATGAGAATCGGAATTGAATTGACACCGGCTTGGGGGGAAGTAAGTGTGAATGTAGATTAGCTCGTGGAAAAATGGTGATTTTAGTATGCAAATGGACACCGATTGGATTGCGTTCCCCCCTTTCTTTTCTCTCCCTCTCTTTTTTTTTTTGCTTTCCTAAAGGACGACGATGGGATTGGAATAGTCCAGTGGATGAATACAATAGGTGTAGTAGTTGTAGTAGTCCCGTGTGGGCATATTTCTAATTTGCATTTTTCCAATTGACACTTGAGTTGGGGTGAGGGTGAAGAAGCGGTTTAGCTAGGTATATCTATAGATACCATCAAAAAGGTAAAAACAAATCATTAAGAGTTTTTTTTTCGATTCGCCCCGAAGGGTGGTTGTTTTTTTTTTTTAGTTACCATGCAAACTGTTATTGATTTCCATTTCGAAGTGACCGGTTACGGTGATGGTAAATATTTACGGTACCTTTAGTGAAATTCAAATTCAGAAGGTTGTGCCATGCCAAGGGCTGCTGTATGGGTGGATGGTGGGCCCCTGTAAGGAAGGGACAAGTTTTCCAATGAATGTCCAATATTTGTAATGGTCCTTGGGATTTATTTTCTTTTGTTCGTATTATATTTATATCTAGCACAGGAAGATAATAACTAAAACTGTAAAAGTCTACAAGGAACGGAATATGATATTTATTTTAGTTGAAAGAACAACAGCGAAATAGGAAGTTGTTTCAGCTACACCAAAGGCTCGATGGGATATGATATAACGGCCGTTTTTACATACATATTTATATACATTCCGAATTTGAAGCACACGTCCTCTAGGTAGTAAAGGATGAGATGGAATGAGATGTCTCATTTCGTCTTACCAGCCATCTGCGCATTTCGACGATGTTGATTTTATTAAATTGTATACAAAGCAAGCTTCTCTTTCGTTTCCCAGAGAAAACTATACTGCGTTTGTTCAAGCGAATGGTCTTTCAATATGTACCCCCACCACAAAAGTAGAACTACGATCAAGAACAATCTTTCATTATTTTTGTTTTTAATTGAATAAGTATATTTAAGAATAACAGAAACGGTCCTAAATGACATTACAATAAAAAACATAGCCTAAAACCATCTCGCTGTCCTAAAAAATATTTCAAAAAAAGTTGCATTGAAATCGGTCCAGTAGTTTCCTTGCTTTGAAGTAACAAAGAAAATTCCTACCGTTTTTTAATATAAATTAAAACATATAAGCGGGCCCGGGCCATTAAAAATTAGCGAATGAATACACTCATATTGATTTGTCAGAGCTCAATATTCCTAATCAAAGCACACCAGAGAAATGGCTCTGATTTATATTCGGCTTTGAAACTGATGAAAAGCTGGTAATTATCCATTTGGTCTTTTTTGCCCAGGATCTGTGTATCCACACTGTAGGGGTCAATCAGGTTGTTAGCGAAGGATCTTGGGCGTTCATGCAATATGTCAGAGTCTGATAAAGAGGTGCTAGGACGACTGATAAATTTATAGTTTAAAGTATCTACTTACACTATTACAGCGCACCTGCGGGAGAATTCTGACATACATCTAACATCTTTAAAAGAGCCGTACAGAGAAATTGAAGAATAGTTTTTTCTTTCTTCACATAATGAATTGAAATTAGAAAAAGAGGAGTTCAGCTGGTAACAATATCGATAATTGACTGTCAGAGCTGCCACTTTGCTGCAATTGCAGTAGATCCACTGAATTTTTTTTCAAAATTTAAATCTACTGCCACCAAATTAAATCTACTGCATTTTTGTAAAATCTTAAATGAGGAAGCCAATTCCAAAATAGTAGATAAAATACAAACAGAAATACAAGCTAATCTGGGAAACTGAGTTTTCCTGCCTTAAATTGTCGAAGGAAACTGTTTTAGCAAAATATGTCTTTGAACAACAACAGGTCAAATTTAGACGTGGATTCTGAACAAATATTTTCTAGCTTGATGTGGTTTTTCGTGCTGCAATTTTATATCGAGGCTTGTCAACAGATAAAAAATCGTTCTAATTTTAATGATGAAAGACTGAAACCTCTGAGGTAGGTACGTAGATACAAAGTTGGTATCTAGTAGAAGGCAATATACCCTCGATATTGCCTATTTTAAACTTGTTTCTTTTTTATGATGATGACATATTGTAGTTTACCTTGGTTTTGTATCTACTGCATTTTTTTAGAAATAGGAAATAGGAAAAAATATTCCAAAAGTGGCAACGCTGTTCACTGTCACGGGAGTATGAGTAACTAATAACGAAATTGTTATTTTGAAAACCAATAAAACATCAATCACATTGCGCGGTGAAAATGGATTAATGTCTCAATGCTAGGTCTACGAGCAATTTGTTCAGTCAAACACTTCCATAAATAAGTTTTACTTTTAGTTCAATAGTTGTTGTTCACAAGTTGTGCGGAAAATACTCAATATTTAAATATGGAGGTTTCCTCCAAAAGAGTTTGCTTCATTTCGCATCTGAAGACATTGTTTAGAATTTTAAAATGTACCGGCCTGTTGCATTTTCGTCTTAATACGGCAAATGGAAAATTTGAGAACTCCAAATGGCAATTCCGAAGCATAACCACAGCCCTCTATACTTTAATAATTTTTCGAAATGCTATGTTCCTGGGCATGGAAATGAATTTCATTCTGAAATTGTACTACCTGAGGACCGACAGGGTACATTTAAAAGATGCTCATTCCGTTGATGCTCAAAACCTAATTCTAGAGACGGGAATTGATTTTTCTTCAGCAATCAGTGAATTTATATACGCAGGAAATTATCTCCAACGCTGGCCAATTCTGCTGTTTACCATGAACGAGATCGTAATGATCTTCAATTTATTAAGGACAAAAACCGATTCAACCATTTACTTTTTGGCAGATTACCAATGGAATATTATTTTGAAATTTATTCTTTTCCTATTTTATTGCCTAATAAATTCGTATCCATTAGTATTGCAAATAAATCATGCGGCAAGTTTCAGATTATTGATTCGCTTTTGGTCTGAACTGCTGGCCGAATTGACGTCCTGGAGTTACATTTACGTCCAACTGGTTTTAATTTGTTTCTATTTGAAAATGAATGAAGTTATAAACAATTGCCGGTGCACTGGTGAAAATAGGGAATGCTGTTGTGTTATAAGAGAACTTTTGGCAATTTCTTATCGAATTCACAAGGCAAAAGTGAACATGGACAAGTTCTTCTTTATGTTTTTCGTCAGCAAATATATTCAACTGTTCAACGATATTTATAGCCTATACAAGATGCTAATGAGTTTTCATACAATCACCATGATGAATATTTTTATGATTATCATAGTGTTGCCATATGCAACTTCAAATTTGTATGACATTTTCTTAATTGGAAGATTAGCGGCTCTGTTAAGCAATACCGAGAATATGTTTCAACAAAATTTGCTACTTCTCAACAGTCAAAGGAAATTACTTAAGAAACGTCTTATTCAAAGGGATGTAAGTTGAGAACTGTAAAGTTGCAATTCATATAATGTGGACATATACCTTTTATTTGCAGATTGACATGTTACTGATGTATAGCACCGTACACGATCTAAGAACATTAGCATTCAACAAAATCGACATAAATCAGCATTTCTGGTTTAACGACTGTTTAAATTTAGTCATCACGTACGTAATTGTGTGTTTGCAATATTACATTGCCCAAAAATGATACGCGAAATTTAATTTAAGGATATAGGATCGATGATTTTTAACCAAATGTTATAATTTATTCTCGGTATACTTTTTAATCATGTATTTTATTTTGTTCTGGAAAATATTAATCATTCAAAAATGAAAAATGACAGCTGTCATATGTCGAGTACCAAACCTATAGTTAGATTTGCTTTGAACTATAGTCCAATACAAAATGTTTGCCATGACACAGAGATCAAATGCTAATTTAATTTTTATGATGCGACGACGATCTATAATAATCGGTCCTGGGGAGTTAAAAGTTTCGAAAAAATAAAAAAAAATGTTTTGATTTTCAAAGGCCAAAGATGATAACACCCTTTGAATCCGAATGCTCGTCGGTAAGGCCAAAGCGCTAGGAATCTTTACAAATGACTTCTGCAAAAGCTATAGTGAGAAAGAAGGTAGGCAACATGGTTGGGAAACATCCCTTATGCCACTGCTCAGTGCTCAGTCTTCAAAAAATGGGCCTCCTACTTAAAGATAAATTAAAATTGTTCGGACGCAGTCATTCTCTGCATTCTTTAGACGGCTGAGCATTTGATTTAAGCATGAGCATTATATAGGTACACATAGAGATAACGATAATCTTAACACTATTAAACAGCCCATATAAATTGTAATGAGAATTCGCCATGCTCATAATTATGAATCTAGATCCAGACCAGAAAAGACATGACTCTATGAGTCTATGTGTCTATCGATAGTACGGCCATGATGATGATGTAGTGTCGATAATCCCAGGCGTGCATTGTACATTTACCCACGGTGCCACTTTAGCATTCATTCCTTCTTGTTTCCTGTCGCTTTCTCCTTTCATGAGAGTTCAGAATTACTGGCCAATGAGCCATAGATACGAATTTTCATTTTAACCTGTCGACTTTTAGTTTCATCGAAGATCAGAATTACTGTCTATTGCGCCATATGAATTTTCACTTCAACTTGTCGTTCTTTTATTCTATTGGAGTTCGAAATTACTGCCCAATAGAGCTGTTCCACTTACCAAAATGCTGATGTGTTTTGGAAGGCTTTTGGTACACCACACTGAGCTACACTTGTCAGGTCTGAAGTTTTACCAGTACTCCGCTTTGTAGGGTCTGCGATTTACTAGCTCAACATAAGGTAGTGTATTTTATTATTATATTATTGTTAAAGCTGAGTCCTTTTAAGAAAGTCATCTAGCATTTTTGTTAGCATTAATACGACAAATAAGAAATGATATTACACGTACATCGACCTAAGGTTTCGTGTTTTTTTACGGGACGTGATCTAGGATACGAAGAACTTCAAGGACTCGACGTGGTCCAAGATTTTCTCGACTACTGCACTTCGATCACTGGTCCGATCTTTCTTCATTATAAAGGGTGTCCCATAATTCACGCAAAATTTGAATTTTGCGCCAACGGAAAAAAGATAACAATGTGACAGCTGACAGTTCGGGGTTAGTAAAAATGGAGCGCTATACGAAAGAACAATGCATTGACCAATACCTTAAAAATAATGAAGGTTTGTCAGCTACAGCCCGCAATTTTCGAACAAAGTGATGAAGCTCATTTTCATCTTGATGGCTTCGTTAATCTATACATATAATAAAACTGTAGTAATTTTCTTTGTCCGTTAAAAGCTCGAAAACTACTGGACAGATTTCGATGAAACTTTTTTTAAAATGTTCCTTAGGACAGTGTGACTGCTATAGGCTATGTCGTTTATAGCCATGTCCTTAGGAACAGTTTTTACCCAAATATTTAACAGTATAGGTTTGGGGTAGGTAGTTGCTTGGATTGCATATGAAGAGGGAAACAAAGGAAAGGAAATGCAGTATTACAAATAAATAGCAAGATCTAGGAAAGGGAGGAATTTTCTTTTTCTCTTAAAATCGCAAAACCGACCGGCCAGATTTCAATGAAACACTCAAAGTGTAATTTTAAATGAACCAAATATAATTTTGTGCGAGCGGGCAAGGCGAGCACGGGTCCGGCTAGTCGTCAATACAGTCGCATTTGGAGTTCAGAAAACACACGAGTAATTGGTAAGAAACAAATGCATTCACAACGCGTGACTATTTGGTGGGGATTTTGGGCTGGAGGCATTATCGAACCATTCTTCTTCGTTATCGTGACATGATACATAATCCAGTAATTTGCTATGAACGAGAAAGTTTTGAGCGAATAAGACCTGCACTTTATTTTTTTAAAAGTACATCAGCCATCAGCGGCTCATTCGAATCGAAAAGCCCGTTCATTGTAGTAGTTGTATAGTACTAGTGACTTTCAATTTGAATGTCAAACTAATAATGAGACAAGCAACATTAGTTAGCTGCATTAGTTTATCTCCCCTTGAAAACTGAAAGAACTAACGACTGTAGGTGTAATTATTGCAAAAGCTTACGTCGTTTCAAAGTGCATACGAGCAAGCAACCCCACAAATAGATTGCCTCTTGAAACCAAGTTGCAATTATTTTCAAAAACATGTCCAAAGGTGTGTATAACGCATAATCAAGCGCCACCCCTCCAACGCAGTGTCCACACCTTTGCCTGTCTGACATTAGCTACAATTGAAACATTGATCCTACTATGATACTTTATCATCAAAGTGAGTTTCCCTCGGATACTGCTGACCATTCGTCTAAAAGTGCTATCCTTTAATCTAAATCACATCGCAAATCATTAATTTCCTAGCAACCCGCAACAGAACCGCAGTCGTACAAAATACACATGAACGAACCTGGACAGCCTCCCCTGCACCCACACACCAGAGGGGTGAATAATAATTCACTTATTACATTAAACAACACAATAAATTGTAGAAAAGCAGGGAATAAAAGTATCCTTAACCTAATCGCATGTATCCGGCGAATGACTTCTTGGATTCGTTTTGCACCAAACCAAGGCGAGGGGTAGTGAATGTAACTAAAGGCGCACGCACATTAGCACGAAACGAAAGTGGCAGCATTGTATCTAAAATTCACTGGTAATAAGCATAATTCACCCCCGCTTATGTGGTGGGGTTTTTCCTATTTAGTGCGGAAAGGAGAGCCGAGTTTATTTTATGATGCAGCCCATTAACGTCTCCGCTGCCAATACAGGTTTTCATTTGGCCATCGTGAGTTTGGTAAACGTTGCGTTGGCATGCAAGGATATACCGACTTGCGGGACGCGCTATAAATCCAAACGAACAGGTTTTTGAAAGAGGGTTGAAAGTTGTGTTGCTCTGTGCGGGTATATAGTGTAAAATGTGTTCGCCTATGCGGCACATTGAAATCATTTGTTTTAATTAAATTAAGTCTCCAAATGGAATAAGGGAAATGTGTCATATCACGAGCGCTGCCGGTTTCCCCTTTCCATTCCGACTGTGATGATTTATGTCACTTCATCAGAGCGGAGTGAACTCAAAAATCGGTCGGCATTAATTGGAGGTGTAGACGCAACAACTAACACAACATTTAAGAAATTGCTCAAATGATTGTCCATTTGTGACCATATCACAGTCCGCCATTATTCGATAATAATCACAAGCGCAGGATACCAAGGAAAATGCGTGCATTTTCAGTCAACATAATCGTAATTAATTAAACGCACAACTCGCTGCGCTAAAAATCAGATCAAGGATGTTCCAGCTCGAGGACTTGGATGCCGGTTTGCACTACCCCTGTGCACTATGCAAATTTAATCAAAAATAATTTTCCAACTGATTCTCCACGTACTCATGCATTCTGGTTATTATATGTTTGGTTCATAATTCATAACATGGACATTGCCAATGTTGCAATAAACGTTTCCATGCATTTATGATGCGGACCGAACCGCGCCATCATGGACTCGATTCAAATGAATTGGACCGCTCTAGCTGCTTATCGCCCCAGAGATTGCCAACTTTTGTGTGTATTTTAATGTTTATGCGAGCAGGAGTGGCCTCGGCAGTGCAGCAAACAGGTGTCACATACTCTCTTTCTCTCTAAAGTATCTCTGGCACTGAATAGCGGTCATCAGGAACACATCTGGGGTTTCGCAGCTACATTCACATGGAGTTAATGTAATTTTGAGTGGCGCTAGATCGCGCGGATGTTGTTCGCTGGGTACCACTTGGACTTGCATGCCGACAACGATGACGCTACTGCAATTGCAATTAAAAATGCAAATGAGAACGGCGGCGCTGAATGGAACAGATACTGGTGGTTCTGACGCTGAGTGCTGGCCAGAACAATGGGCAACACTGTGAACGTTTTCTGGGTTAAATTGCTGGTCGATGCTGCTGATGGCTGAAAACAATGGTGCGCAGCCATTGCACGCTCTCCAAATGTAATATTTGTTGAAATTGTTTTATTATTATTTCATATCGCGCCGGGACTATGAATATTAATTCGGCAAAAATGCACATTACGGCTACTTTGTTGTATCTTGTTGCCTATCATGGAATTCATTATGACGCTAGAGGTGAGATTAATAAGCAATTTAACTTCTGCTGTGGTATAGGGTATTACGCTTCAGTATACGTTCGTGTTTATGGAGTACTTTTGCAATTGCATACAAAAATGTATTTCGAATATTTTCTGCAGTAGCGAAGGTATTTAGAAGAATTTTGGGGGTTAAACATGATTTAGATAGTTTTTGGTTTCATATGGTCACACTTCTCTGGGTTCCAGGGCATAGTGACATAACAGGCAATAAGGGCGCGGATAAGCTGGCCAGGAAGGGCTCAGCACTACAGCCTCGCTCTTAACGAGGGCCCACATTCAGCTACGAGCGGTTAAGGGACAAGTACATTCACATTTTTTGCAGAAACCAATCTACGATGGCCGGAATTGGCAAACTGCGTCACATCCAGGACGCTTGTGGCCTACCTACGATCAAAATAGAACAAAAAACCTATTAAACAGAACTCGCCCAGATATCGCCAGCATCACGGCAATAACCACGTGGCATAGGCCCATTGGAGACCATGCGGCCAAAATAGGTATCCCATACAAATACAACCCTCACTGCCAGAGTTGCGGAAATAGAAACGAGAAAGAAACTCTCTCTCATTTCCTCTGCAAATGTCCAGCTCAAGCAAGAGCCAGACTGCAGGCACTGAACCAACCTTTTTTTTCGCATACACACACCACTGACAGCCTTTTGTTTCTTGTACAGAGCTCACTCTATAAGCACAGCACACCCATTTTAAGAACTAACCATATTTGAACACAAGCCTCTTAGATATTGCCAAGATAGATAAGGGTGCCTCTACTTGGTGAATTGGGCAGCTTAGGGCATCTGATGATCAACTTTTCCTGCATGGCAACCGGCTGAGTGCAGCGCGAGAGTTCAGAGAGTATGGACATATAGGGTTTATCGACAACTGCATCAAAATCTTGTTCGATTTTCTTAGTAAGCCCAAAGCAAGGGCAACTGCTATGCCAAGCTACTTAAGCTTTTCCATAATTGCTGCGACTCACCCTTAACAGTCATGATGTGCTTTGTAATTTCCGGCCGAGCAGCTCTTCTTCGATTTTGAGTAAACAGCTTAAAATGCATGAAAGCTATGGAAGTGTCGCATTTCGAATTGTATGTCCTATCCACTGTAATTTTCGTCATCGAATTGCTATGTCAATTTGTTTCTTAGTCGTTTTCTCATGGATCTCCGTATAGCGCTGAAACATTTAAGTTCTTCTTGTTCCTACTTAATAATGGAGTCTCTCGTTCCTTCTGTTCCTGTACCTTCTGGTATCCTCGTGACGCTTCTCATAAATGTCACCTGAATACTGCACATTGCGTTAAGCAAGGGACGTACATGAGCTGTCCGACTAAGTAAATTGGAGATCCGATTGTACCTACTATCTACTGGAAGTTTTAACTCTCACCTGTCGGTTAATCTGAATGTTACTCTAAATTTTAGGACTAAAATTGCATCAAGTCGATTCAAATGGAACTCAACTAATGATTCTGCGTGGGGAAACAAAAATCGATTAAACTATAATAATGTCCTTAAAGCATCACAATGTAACAAGCCACCGCATACTCAAACATATTATATAACCCCAAAATCAATCAAATCTGACATTAAATAACCAACCACTCGATCAACGCGAAACGTAATATTAATCATCCTTTCGATCAAATCTGTCAGTTGCATGGTCCTCTTAACCTTCTGAAAACTTAAAAAAAAAACAATTTCTGACTGCATTATGTTGAACAAACCGCCTCCAAGCTAACAACAAAAATAAAATCTGTACATGACAGTGCTACAAAAGGACCACACACATAAAAACAGTTGAAATAGCTTCATCGCCCTCCTCTCTTATACTGCACAGATCTCCTACATGCAAGCCCTTCTTCTTCTGCTGCTGCTTCTTCCTGCTGCAGTACCATCTATCTGTGTATCTGCACAGATAAATCGGTCGTTGATGACTGTTGTATCTGAGGGCGAAATCCTTTTATTTCGCCATTTTGTACCACACAATGTTTGCATTTTCTGTTAATGCAATTGCTGCAAAATTATGCAAATTTGTCAAAAGGGAACAGCGGCACTGGTCCACACCACGACTAGCACCCACCCCACTACCCTTCTTGCTCTCAGCCAAATGGGGTATCGTGGGAGAGGTTGACGATTTGCACCATTCCGTGCGCTGTCGTCATCTGCAAGGTAAATATTTGCCCATAGCAAATATCCACAGGGTTGTGACAGGACTCCCTTTCTCTCGAAATTTTTTTTCGTCGCCATTTTGCCTGTGTTTCGTCAAATCGCGTATACTTCTCGGCGAGGTCCATTTGCATGTTAGTTGTGTGTGTCGGTGTCCCTTGGTCCCATTCTCTGACCGAGGACGATTTTACTTGTCCTGTTTTGTTTATCGATGGGTTTTTCTACGAATTTGAATTTTTCAGCATCTCGTCCCGATTGTGCTTGAATGCACAACGACAAGTAATTCCATATTAGGGCTGATTTTCGATTTGACAAACGGGAGAAGCTTTGCTCGGGACTGGGGAGAGTTTTCGTCTTTTTATTTTTTTTCCTCCACCGCCGAGGTGCATTGTATCCGAGATAATCGGATGGCCAAAATGAGTGCAAATAAACGGATTGCTCCCGCATCCTTTTGATGTTTCCCAACGGGTTTGGTGTGCGGGTGTATTTTGCCCTACACCCCCATTCCCGTTGTGTTTACTGTAGGTTGCAAATCAACTCTATTTGTACCTGCAAATCAACCGAATGTTGACAATTTGTCTGGATGGTGTTTGCTGTTGTTGTTGTTGTTTTTTTAAATGTTTGTCTTTTTTTTTTTGCCTGCCCTTTATCGCATGTTTGCCAGTTTACCTTTGAGTCGGTTGGTAATTGGGTAAATTGTTCGGGAACCCGGGATTAGGTCTTTGCTGACTTTTGGTTACTAATGAGACGAATGTCGCTGGCAATGAACCGCTTTCCTTGGGAATTGAATTTATTTGCGTTGGTGGATTGGGAAAATCATTCTGTGCTAAATGATGTGGTGTCTCTGATTAGTTGGCTCTGTGAGCTTGAATGAGGTTTGACTTTGATTAAATGTGGTAAATAGACAGGAACGAAAGGAAATCAAGCTAACATCGGGTACATTGAAAAGATTTATTCAATCAGAGTATATTACCACCTATAGAGTTGAGTGAAGGTGGTGGTTTACAATTGTTTATTTACAATCAGCTTGAAGCGTCTATATCCGAGCACGACAAATATTTAAGAATTAATAATGTTTGCAGTGTGATTTGCCATAATATAAATAATTAAAATTTAAATGTGCACTAAATTTAGATACTGCTAGTGTGACCCGTAGAGATCGTATTAGAAACACCAGAATACCAGGAACTCAATGTCGAACAGGTAATACTTCTCCTTACGGTCCATGCTTCGGTCGGTGGTTTGGTCATGTTAAACGCATGTCCCCAACCAGGATCCCAAGACGTGCTATGGATTCCGTACCAACAGACAGAGACGTCCTCTAGGTAGACCCAGCATGAGATGATTAGATCAAGTTCATAATCTCTCCTCTACCCGTATGGGGATTGCCCTTGATGATTTAGAGTCAATGGCGGAGGATCGAGATCTATGGAGGGTCCAATTGAGCAACCTATACCCGCAACCCACTTAATGGATAAGCGAGCGATAGAAAATGAATGAATTGGACAGTACGTTGGACTGCTGTACGAAGTTCCTCAAGGTCGATCCCCGAAAAAACTCAAATTTCATACTTTTTTAATTGCGCCACATTTTGCGAACGTCTGGGTCTGACAAATATCCGATAGCATAACTGTCCTGGGAGAGCTTCTCAATTTAGCCGGTCGGCATAAAATCGTAGCTCCCTTCCAATTGGTCCAAACAAAGTAACAAATCGCACCATTGGCGAACCATTGGTTTAGTTGCGAAACTAGACTAGGCTGCCTATGCGGACCTGTTTTACCAACTGCCTACTTATTTTTTAGACTTACGATTCACGGCCCGTTCTGCTTGAGAAATTTGTCGAAAATTAGACTTAGCGATTGCATCTTATTCGACCCAACTGCAGCGCCTATATTATCGAAATCAAACCCAACCAAACTACGGTCATTATTATGACGCGTATACGTTTTATTTAGTTTTTTTTAGGTACATTTATATCAATCTTTCGGAAAAGTACCTACCAACCTAAACATTTATTTTGGCTGAAGTGTCAGGCATACACAGCTCGATGCTTATCCGTCATTGGTATGAGTTCTTGGTCACATAACTGACAACAGATAATGGGCAGCAGTCGAGAGTGGATTTTTTTTTACACTTTTCTAAGTCGGAGTGATTTGGTAAATGACAAGAAATCATTGGCCCAATTTAAAAGTTGTGTGCAATCACATAAGTTACCCTTGTAGGCCGTTTGCAATTGGAAAAGTAAAAAAGTTATGTAGACCATTCTCAATTCTAAAAAAAAATATACATTTCACCCTTTAACTAACATAGGTAAAAGATAAGTTCAAAAAGTTGTTACCTAGTTTCCAATCAATGTTCGACATACTCACTCTTATAACCAATTAATCCCTTTTCGGAAACCACATCGAAACATCGTCGTCAGCCTTGTAGCCGTATCTAGAACACGGAGTTACAAGAAACCCCACTTGACTATAGCGTGCTTAACCCAGTTCGTCCCCTATGCAAATGCCACAATTCCAAAAACAGAGACATCTCTAATCATGCCCAACGAGTGTCTTGCAGGTGTAAACCTCTGTGCAATGGACACGAGAGAATCAGAAGTTTCAATTATTCACATAACTGAAAGGGAGACCCATCACAGTAGAACTTCAGTTAACTACTTCGAATTGGAATCGTCCATCTAACGATGATATACTCTGGCAATATGATGAATGTGGTGCATTTGGGTTTTTCAATTGCTGATTGCTACTGAATAACACAATCGGAGGTCCTTGAGAAATTGCAATCCGACTTGAGCCTGAATGGATGTATACTTGTACAATATTTGCGTTTGCAGAAAGAAAATAATTGGAGCATCAAACGCATCATCAGCCTCTTTTCCATAGAAAATTCAATATCCCGATTCCTTTGAGTAATCTATGCAGCCATACGCATCCCTCAAGGGGATTTACACACACCCACTGTTGATTAAAGAAATGTGATGCGTGAGGCAAAAAAAAAACTACTTCCAAAGGATGCAACTTTGTAGAAATTATTTACGGCCATACTGTTTCAGAGGCAAGAGGACCAAAAATTGAATTAACTTTTCAACACCCACCTAGAGCAGAGAACACAGCTTTTGCACTTTTCAGTCCGTAAAGTCCTTTTTTCCCATTGGTGACCACTGTGTTGGGTTACGACACACAGACACCAGAGGGTGGTGTGTTACAAGAACCCAATTGTCCCGAGTCCATGCATTACTCAAATGCACAGTACCACCAAACCCCCTCACAAAAAAAAAGAGGTCCGTATAAGAAAACTTGCCATACCGCACACAGATTTCAGTCACAGGCCCAAAAAAACATGAGCAGCAGGATGGTGGATGACAACTGCAACTTGTGTGCGGGAATAGAGTTTAAAACCAATGCATGGTCTACACGGTCCACAAACTTCGAACTTATAAATCATAACCTAATTTTGTTTTATGTTTCTGACGTCCTCCAGAGATTTACCCCAACACACACACAAACACATTGAAACTGAGGGGTGGATCTAGTTTTCCGGTGGTAATAGTGGCCATAGTGGTTTTCTGCTTGAAATAGATTTTTTTTCATAATAATTCTCAAGCCCTATGGTGCAGCACCCCTAGGTAGTGGGGGATTTTGCAATGTCACACACCTTCGGTTTTTGGATGGACCCACGACCAATATCAACATCTACATCATCATCGTTGCCGACGTCGTCATCGTAGGCGGTGGCGTTGGTCGTGGCCGTGCGAGTGACTCTTTACATGAGGGACTGCCAGAAAACGCACCGAAGGATGTGAAGGATATTAAGCTCATAAATTAGAGACCGATATTGGGTGGGACGTGGGAGGAGAAAAGACAGGAAAGTAAAAATCTCTGAGTCCCGCTGCAATTGCGCCTCCCAGGGGAGCACGCGGTGTAATTGATTAATGGCGGTACGATGTTCAGTAGCATTCGACCGTGCGTCGGTCGTCGGCCACAGGGGGTGGCACTTAGAGGACACACATATTTTTGCGTTCATTTTTGCCAGGCGGATGGTCAGTCAATATGTTGGAGGGTGGACGAAATTGATTTTTTTTTTTGTACTTCTTTTGCTCGACTGGTGACGGTGTGTGGCAGCAAATCACCATATGGGCGACAGCAGTCTGACAGGTTTTATGGTCTGACATTTGGCTTGGCCTAATAGTTTTATACATCATTGACGTAATAATTTTTTTTTTTCTGATTTTTTATACGAACAATTTTTCGGCAAGGGCTGGTTAGCTTGTGACAGTCGAGAGTGAGTGAGTCATGTCATTGCGGTGAGATAGCGCTGTTTGTTTGTTGTTTAGAACGAATTGCATGGCATGATGCTGATGGTCGCAGGGATGATGTTATCCCTGTGGATTACAGTTGTTGTTTGTCAGAGTGTATATGGGAGAGTCAATCAATTGATTTGGAGTCTGACATTGATGATGTTTGGACATCGGATTTAGATGCTGCAATGGAAACATGTTAATCTGTTGGGCGATACTGATCTCGCAAAGTGTTGTGGCATGTATTGCGGCTATATTGTTTGAAGGATGTTCTGAATCGATATGTGAGCTGGGGTTGGGGATGCCTTTAACCAAAAGTTTGACATCAAGTCAATGAGGTAGAAAATTGTCTAGAGAATGCGCATTTGATGATTTTCAGGATTGGCAAGAGTGCGATAGCGGCCTTTTTAGTACCTACGTTCATGAAAGTTTGGATTCCAGTTCAGCCACTTGTATTTTATTATTACTGTTAGCAGCCAAAGATGCGGTGAAAATACTCCAACATGAGGAGTGTCTCTCAACTGACCTTCTAATGACTTAGCCCTATTGAAAATCACATAACCATGTTGCATCTTCGCCTCTTCCATCTGGTTATGCCGATTATATTTCCTATTTTGTAGTTCTAATTTTCGTAACGACACGTTCGCGATACATTCACCTAAGACGACTCATTCGGCCAGTGGTTTGCTGGGAAGTACTCTGATATATCTACTTATCAACGATGAACTAGAATGGAGTCGCTTTCGCTTTGTCGTCTTCGTGTCGACTATTAAATTTAAGAAAAGGAAAACCCGTGCCATTAATAAGTTAATGTAAGCAAAGCTACACTGAAGAGACTCTAAGGTAGGTACTACCCCTATGATCCTATATGGATCTTAGTCTCCAACCATTTCCTTACGAACTACAATTCCTCAACCGTGAAAGCACCCTTAACTACTCCCCTCTCTAAACATCTAATTATAATATTTATTTTAACAATGGTTAATTCATGATTTAACGGAATTCCCTTTCATGTCACAATAATACGTATTCCTATTGCCATGTCACTTCCATCCTGACATACCTCCCAACCACGCACGTCATACCATGCCAACATTTTCTTGAACAAATTCACTTCTAAGAATATTGCTTAACAATCAGTACATAACCGTGTCCACAAATCTACCCTAAATTTGCATTCCCGCACTCACATCTGAAGGGAGGTCGCTCCTTATGGAGATGAAGAAAAACGCACTTCACACCACAACGGCTGATGGTGGTATTATTCTAATCCGATAATTAAATTGCATTCTACTTATGCAAATGCCAAAGCAGCAACTTAGACCCTCGTAAGGAAAACACCAAAGCACACCGTTTCATTGATAACCGCCATCCAAAGAGAGAGTTGATTCAATTACCATTGTGTTTGCGAGGGGAGCGGACAACCATATAGTCGTCACCCCCTCCCCATCAAAGCATCATCAGAAATGCAAATGCAAATCCTTAACATCATCAAACTAATCCCTTTACCCGTGTATCCCGGTGGTATCCTATTCCGGTATTCATCTACTACATCGTTTACATCTACGACTTTTTCTCAACATTATAGCTATTGACTCAATATAAAAAAAAAACTGTTTTCTCGATGGGTTTTCGAAATTTAATCCTTTTTCTTGTGGGCCCTCACCCCATACTCTAACAATTCATCTAGAGACCAACAAACATTGACACTGATCCGATTTTCGGATGAACAAATGAAGGAGCACATATTTTGGCATCCATTTGCATGATGTACAGTACCGTGACACGCAAGGAAAGCGAAAAAAGGATACCACACCCGCCCATCTATCCATCCATCGCATGTGTTATGAAATTTGCATAATATTTCATATGGAATTTCATCATGGGGTTTGGAAGAAAAAGATCCATTGCCGGTGTGGTCCTTTGTCGTCCTTGCTGGCATTTATACATGCATTTCACTATCACAATAAATATGTTCACGAAATTATGATTGCCAACTAATACTGAACACATATACATTCACTTGTTACCAAGGAGGGTGGAAGGGTACTCCTTTGAAATGGGGCTTTAGGCAGGGACCTTGGGCGGATGTGTTTATCCCTTAGTACGAAAGCGGCTTTCATCACACGGATTAGCATATATGACGACGTAGATGATGGTGATGGCGAACCATGAGCCTATGTTGTGTGGGGTTGGTTAGCAATTTCTTTTACAACATTTTGCATATGCGATCTTATATGGGCAATAGAATGTTAGATGGGGACCTTTGTTGCTGTTGTTGTTTGTTACGGCTAATGGAAGGGTGGGTCGGGTGTGGAATTTTACCTGGTATATGAAAGCTCCATTATCATAAAGTTAGAACATGTTGTTGCTTTTAAAATCCATCTTTTGGTGGTGAGGAACAACGAAATTTTCGAATGTGTTATGGTTTTGTTGGAATGGTGATGAAAGGTGAATAAATGGATGGACATGTTTTTTTTTTTCGAAACACTTTACAGTGTTTCGTTCTACTGAGATGGATGTGTGTATATGAATATGGCACGTGGGTTCTTTAAAAATTACCGCACGTCTTATAAACAAAAGCTTCGCAGATGAAAAACGAGTTTGAAAGGCAAAAGTTTACGACATGGCAGTCCGCTTATTTGATTCTTAATAATTGACGAGTGAAGGGAGTGTTCTATACGCACAAAGTCTTTCTAAGATAGGAATTTTGTAATATATTCTGAAATGATGGAAGTACACGGTAATGTGATATGAAGTCTTGCGGTGGTAGGTTGGTTGAGGTAATTATGTGTGCTAGTAAAATATTTCCTTAAAATGTTTTGTTGTTTATTATCGGAGTTAATTTAGGCGAATATCAGGAGGATCGCTAAAGCATTAAGACAGCTAATGCACATGACAGACTGCTAACTGCTATAAAGTAGAATCTACCAATGGGATGGGCGGAGAACAGTTTGGGTAGAAAAATTCGATATCCTCTGCGGTGATTGCTACGTTAAGGAGCAGAAGCGGCGCTAAAAAGAAAAGATACTTTTTAACATTCCTTAAGGTATCTACACTTGAGAGACGCTAAGTCATCTCTTTTATACAGAACCCTTTTGAACAAACTTTGGAACAAGCTTCCGGGAGGTATTATTTTCAGCCGATTGCAACTTGCTATACACTTAAATGCTCCAGCAAGTCCAAGTATTTCAGATTTCAGGACTCTGTTTCCCTGGTTTCACCGTTCTCTAGAGAGATATTTGAAAAACGATATAATATGCAAAGCTGTTGACTTATGTTAACTCATTGTATGACAGAGTATATAAAACACACCTCTATTAAAAAAGATATACAATCCCAAGACATCGTCAGAATCTTTGCTGATCGGGTATCTTGATGTCTAAAAGAAAAGTTAGCACAGACGACAAGTTGCGATACTGCCAAAACGCATCATTGGTTTGGCGAAAAATGTCGACTATAGCGAAACAGCATAAAAAAAGTTGCTTCTCGCGGGTAAACTAGAAGAACATCGGGTACTCAGCAAGGAAAAGGAAAAACACGCGATCGTAGAGATTTACAGATGCTGCTCCATAATCAAAATAGGAACTAAAAGCTAAAAAAGCCTGTAACAGAATCATAGTCGGTGCTGCGAATATGGGAAATTTTTTTTTTTTAGACTCTGCATAATAACGACAAAGCCCGACAGAGCGAACGATTTTAGGCATGCGATTTCAATCGTGCGTCTGATTAGTCGCAAAAAATTAAACACACACATTTCAATGAGAATGCACGCACATAATTTTGGATTTTATGTGCGCGCTTTCATATTGAAATGTGTGTGTTTCATTTTTTGCGACTAAAGGCGCCCGATTGAAATCTTTGTTCGATTTTGAATTTGTTTAGCCTATCACTCAATCACCGACATTTAAAAAAAATCAACAAAATCGGTTGAAAATTACGGGCGACAGAGGGAAACAGTTTTTTTCGACTTTGTTTTATATATAGAGAGAAGAGATAATTTTTTTGTATTGCCCAAAGTTTACAAAAACAATTACATACCATCTTCATATACATATTAAAAACTGTACGAGTTTTCTTTGTTACCTCAAGGCTCAAAGCGCGAAAACTACTGGACAAATTTCAATGAAACTTGTAAGATTTAGAACATAAATGTACAAAGCACTTTTCAAAATGTGGACGGGATTGGAAAACTTTTGACCATGCATAGTTTATTTGCTATACGAAGTAATTTCAGTTTATGGCTATCTAAAGCACTCAATGGTTATCTCTTTTTCTCTGAGTGAATTTTCAACACTTCATAGTCATATTTGTTAATCTGAATGGGATTTTCACAAAAAATCCACTCCCTCAGCACTTTTCTAGCGTTTTTTAAAAGAACGGTTTATTGCAAGTACGTCCATCATAAATGTAAAAGCATCGCATGTTTGTACTATAAACTTATGTTGGAAAGACTATCAGATAATCTGTGCAACCGGAATAACCAAAATCACGATTTGCCGTAGTGGCCAACTGTATGTCCCTACTTGGTGTATTATGATGAAGTAAACTCATTACAAACTATTGCTTTTCTAAAAAACAGAATAAAAAACTCCCAGTTCAACCCAAATACCCAATTTCACTGAAGCACCAAACTTTTCCCACTGCATCAACTCCACAATCCGACCCTCCCTTTTGTACAATTATTGACATAGTAACATGCAAAATAATAGCGAGGAGCACGCGTTAAAAGTTCAGCTTCAGCAAAAATTGAAAATTTACAACCTCAATTGCAGCAGTTAATGACCAGTTCACAATCACCAATAACTTTTCTAATTTCCACCAAATTATTATTATTTTAGTATTTTATTGAGTGCCCCTGGTGCCAGAGAGCCATAGTGATGGTGGTTTCAATTTGAGGGGTGAAATTTTCTTCGCCGATTCAATGTGGAAGGAAACCTCTTATCCACTAAAAATAATCGGCTGTAGTAACAGTAGGTAGTGCTGCCCGTGCTGCCTGATGGTGATGGGCCAACTCCTCACTTTGCGTCGTGCAGAATTTTCGAATGACCAAACTTTTCCCATAACCGTTAGTTAGCGAATGGAGAGACAAGTTCAGACCGAGACCACTTCCATTGGCGAGAAAATGAAAAATTCACTGATATTAGCGAAACAACGATCGGAATGTCAAATAGGGAATTTCTCTTAATTCCAAGTTTCTCGCGCACTCATTTTCACGAGACATATTCAGTTGACGTGTCCTTTCACCGTTCAGTGTTCACCCCACGGCGCGTCTTGTGTTGGCGCACAAAAATGTTTTCTTTTTTTTATTCCTTGGTTGTGTACATTATTTGGCCCGAAAATTGTACCAAAATGTCCCACTCCTAGTCCGTCTTTTTTTTTCAGCAAAGGAATGTATCCTTTGTCACCGGAAAAATTGCCTGCAGCAGGGCGAAAGGGTTTTAATGCTTTGGGTGCTTGTTCGTGTTTTTCATCGCGTCCTGCAAGGAAAATTGAAAATATGCGGCGAAATAAATTTCGAACTCACAGGCATACAACAGCCCTCGAGGGTCACCAGGACTACGGTTGTAGGTAGGTAGTGTTTAATTGTTGTAATTTACGGTTGGCATAAAAGTCACCCATTGTAGCGTTGTAGCTGGGGCGAGATTGGTGTGGACTGTTTTTTTTTTCTGGTCAAAACAATTGTTTTATTTTTATACCGTTTTATCGCGACCAACACACAAAGAGGCGAGAGGCAGTAACAAAGGTCACGGCAGAGGCTTTATCACAAAATTGTTGGCGAAATTCTTTTGTGGGGGCACGCGGAAATAAATGGATGACCAAGGGACTGCATATTTCTTAAAAATGTTTTGCTTAGGCTTAGGCATTTTGGCAATTGGTGAAAAGAATGTGCTCTCGATTAAAAGCACTAAAGTCGTATTTTTCGGATTTTGGCATTTTTAAAACATAGATACTCTATGGACCTGCTAGGAACTGGTAGATTGACTTTGGAGAGTGGAATGTCGCGTAGTTAGTTTTAGTTCTACTGTGACTGTGATGGTCGGACAGAGAAATATGTAGGCAGCTGACTATTGGGCACAAACAAGTGGCAGCAGATTTGTGATTGCAAAAGAGTGGAGGAGTTTTTTTTATATAAATTTTCCGCCGCTGAAACGAGAAATTAAAGCTGAACAAATTCCAGATCAAATTATAGCCAGATCTTATTAAAAGTGATGAGGGAAACTCCCAGGGCTCTTTGGCTCCTCAACGCCAATGATATCCTATTCAAACGAAAGGTCCGCTTGTTGCTGTTCAATGCTCAATAATTTTTAAAGCCATTTAGGTGCATTTATATGGTTCGACCAAAGTGTAGGTATAGGATTCCCGGGGGAAAAATAAAATAAAATTCAAAAAACTACACTTCTGCAGAATTAAATATTTAGCTCGGCCAGGTAAATAAGTTCCACTTGCTCAGATAAACTTTTCAGGCATTTATCTGGAGTTTAATTTTAATTATTCATTCCATCTGATGATTTCGCCGACTTGTTGTTGTGCGTTCTCTGTTGACCTCACCATCACCGCATATCGAAGAAACCGAAAACTTTCTTAACGACTTTTTGGCATTTTTCGCTTAGAGACCACACTGAGTATTTGGCCGCTGACAGTTGTTTTGCACAAATGAAATAAATTATTAATCAGCCAAAAGTGTTTCCCGAAGGTATACTTCTTCTAAGGTAGAACAAAAAATTAGTATAGATAATAAAAGAAAAGCAAATTGTTGTGCTCCTCGAAGGAAGAAAAAAAAAATAGCACACATAATCGTATTTTTGGTGCTGTATATTTTTGTATTTTTAGTTTCATGCGTTTCGCCCATAGGTAGCTAAATGGTATAGTCGCTCAATATACATCTATCTACCTCATTTGAAGAGTAAGAACCTGCATCGTAATATCATGTGCACAGTGCTAACAAAAGAGAAAAAGGAAACTGCATGACTGAGTGGCACATAACTTTTTCCATCACTTTGAGATTGGTAGCAAAGGGGATGTGGGTGGTATGGATTTTACGTTGTGTTGAGTTTGATTGGTCATAGTTGGAGAAGTGGATGTTTATTAAGATTTATTACTAAAAATATAAGCAGAGGAACTTTTTGCTTATTGATTAGGACACGCATTTTTGTTGTAGTTAATCACAAAAATGTCACTTTGTAAACTGTGGAACATATGGGGCTGTTGAACAACTGGCGGAGTCATGAAAGGCATGCAGAGCTGACAAGCTATAAGACAACATTTCATTGAAGTAGCCCTCGCCGTCGACATTTCATATGTGTTCACTAGAAACCTATTTGTCAATGAAACAGTTCACCACAAATGCTTGCAAGTCCAGCTTTACATTACGGGACCAAAGAAAATTTCGTATAAAGTTTGTCTTGTCGATGAATTTGTTCCGCCAGCTAGGTACTTAACACTGTGACCTTGAATTTAGTCTTATTGCCAATTTTTTTATTTTTTTTAATATTTCTCCCGGGAAAGGCAAACCTATAACGCTTCTTCAGCGCCCCGAGATGCTTGCAGATGTATGTTAGTTCTGCACTTAAATTGCTGAAAATTGTAGTCTTGTGGAAATATATCCCCAGGAAGCGAGTTCCAAAGTTTGCTTGTCCTGTAACAGAAGGAGTTTTGGAAAATTCCAAATAACAATATCTTCACCTCATGCATTTATTACGACTTACGAAATAGTTAGGGCAGGCTAAAATGATATTTTCCCTCTACCATCACTTACAATAGGTCTGTTTTATGATGGATTTACATTACCACGCCACGCAATTTTACATGACTTCAGAGAGAGAGAGATCAGTTTTTCCACTGTCAAGGCTAATGATGTGTAAGAGTGAGACCACGAACCTAACAGTTGAATTTAGGCCGCCATGACTTTTTTATGGAGATTTGTGGTCTTACTCTTACAGATCATTAGCAGTGTTGCCAGTTTGACTGTTTTCCAGTCAAATTTGACTGGATTTTTTCGGTTTTGACTGGAAAAAAAAATCAAATCCAGCCGACTGTTTTTTTTGACTGGAGTTTTTTCCTAAAAAAAAAAAATAAAAACAATTTCACCTCCAATGTAAACCTAGTGTATATGAGATTCGCGCAGTGCAATGAAATGAACACACCCATTTTCCGCAAGCCGCTTAAAATCAAATTGAATCTAGTATTTCTTGCAGTTTGAGCAGTGTTTCTTGGGAATTTTGAATGATTGCCTTTGCATTTAATTCGGTTTGTTGTATGTTGTTTACGTTTCATTAAACACACATGCGATTTCAATCGCGCGACTATTTAGTCACAAAAAATGAAACACACACATTTCAATATGAATGCGCGCACATAAAATCCAAAATTATGTGCGCGCATTTACATTGAAATGTGTGTGTTTCATGGCTGCGACAGTCGCGTGATTGAAATCGCATGTGTGTTTCGGGCCTAATATGTACAAAAAGTTGGAAAGAATACTATACATATATCAAAATATAAAGGGTGGGCCAAATACAACGTCGTTCAAGTTGCTGCCTCGGCTGGCTTCGCAGTAGCGTATTCTGTCACTCTAATTGTCCAAGACATTGTTGGTGGTTTCGGTTTCGGGCTGTAGCTCACGGATTGCTTGGTTGATATTGGCCTTAAGTGCTTGAATCGTTTCCGGATTGTTCGAAGTCCAAAGTCCAAAGGAGTCAAATCGCAGCTCCGAGGAGGCCAATTGACATCGCCAAGACGGGTGATAGCACGTTTTGGGAAGTTGGTGCAAAAGATCGATTGTGGCGTGGGCTGTGTGGCATGGCGTGCAATCCTGCATGAACCAGAAAACGTCCAATTCCATGTCTTCAATTCCAGTAAAAAAAGTCGGTTGACATCTGTAACGCCCACCGTTGACCAAAACGTTGTTTCCAGCCTCATTGTCGGAGAAAAATGGTCCAAACTGTCAATCTCTGTGACATTGTCGTCTGTGCGCACCGTACGATGACGGGGACTAAGAGTTTTGTCCACTCCCATACAAGTCACACGAACTTTTTGCACAAACTTGCGTACAGCACTGTTTGGGCTACACAGCACTCACTTTGAAAATATTTTTTCAATATTTCCCAACGTTGCACAAGCGTAAAGCGACTCACTTTGTTCCGCGCAGGTATGATACTGACTTTTTGTAAAGATTTCAAGCTGGAAGCAGCTGTCAGTGTTGAAAAAACCTATGATTTAAAAAGAGACCACGATGACCCACCTATTTTTGTTTTTGAAAAAATAGCTGTTTTCATTTTCGACTGTTTTTTTTGACTGGAATTTTTTGTTTTTAATGTTTGACTGTTTCTTTTGACTGGATTCTGAGAGAAAAAATCCAGTCAAACAGTCAAATTTGACTGGATTTTAACATGTTCGCCTGGCAACACTGATCATTAGCCTTGACCGCAGCAAACGGATGTCTCTCTCTGAAGTCATGCAAAATTGCGTGGCGTGGTAATGTAAATCCAGCATTAATGAAACGTAATACAGTAAACTAAAGTAGAAAACCCCCAATTACAAAAAGAATACATGTAGTAATTTGAGGAGGTAAATGAGCGGCGAAATATATACACATAGCCTCTACAGAAATCAACTAGTGTTCAAATGCGGGATCCAACAAAACTCCTTAAACATTTGATCAACGATCGACGGTCGAGTATATCTACAACTGAGGGATAGAAGCAGTCACTTAGCAGACTCTAATATTACACCAGCTGAAACCATGAAAACTGCCGACAACTTTTAACGTGAAATCAGCGAACTCCACATATGGGGATCAGAAGGAACGCGGATGAGCCATGAGCTATGATGGATCACAAAAGATTTTGTGATATTCTTATATACTGCCTCCGAATCCCAAGGCCAGACATTAGTGCGCCTTAGTCCCGTAAATTCGTAGTCCCAGTAAATTCTTAAAGTTCAAAAAAACAAAATACGATTCGAATCTCAAGTCTGCTTTCATTTGAATTCCAAGGTAAGGTCACCTCTGCGTCTGCCCACTCGAGCATACTAAAAACCGAGAATATTCTGACAATGGAACTCAAATAAGTACGTACTCGTACTACCAAGGGACATCACATCTATGAGGACCTCCGCTGCTTATCATCGCTTTGTTGAACATTATGAAAATCCAATTTTCCAATTGAAAGGTAGGTAGTGCTTGAATTTTCTGCCTAAACACACTCTTCTCATCACAGCCGTCAGACACTTGAGTCGCATTCAATTGTTAATCACATGGGTACACTTCGCACCTGCCATTGACATTGCCCACAGGTGACTTGTGTTTGAGTCCTCTTTCAAAACTCAAGGTTCCACTTTAAATTTTCAGAATTAGATATACTCTCCAATGATTGTCCCCCAACCGCACTATCCATTCAAAGAATGTTAATTTCGTTGATAATGACATCACTCATGGTACAGTGTCACGCCCACCTTCTTCGTATCACAGCGCCTGGTCATTACAATAGGTGTATGCAGGCAGAGTTAGTACAATTGAGGGATGTGTTGTTATGCACTTCAAGGACCTTCGCTTTCATATTTCTCTCAGAGAAGGATGTGTATGTTGTCTGCACTCATATTTCCATAAAATATTTATGTATGCAAAAATCAAAACTGCAGACGGTACCACTTATGGAGAGAAGTGTGTTGGAATATGTGCTTTTGTATTGTGTACCGCTATTATTATGCTGTAAATTTTCTGTTTGACAAACGCAAATTTATACGCGTCATCGTGCTCGTTCTGTTGTCGATGGAGACGTAGTAGTCGATGGTGTAGTCCGTTGTTGTCACATATGTTGTTGACAGGCAAGGGTCGTTCGCTAGAATTGCATATTGATTTGGCGGCGGCAGTGGGAGGTTTAAATAATAATGTCCAGTGCATAAGGGAGATCGGGAGCTGGGACTGCGTTGTTGTGTTCGTTAATGCTCCCATTGTTGAAATCTAATCATTTTAAATCAATTTACTTACAGCAATCCGAATCCTTTTGAAAGCATCTCCGGTTGGGCGAGGGTCGACGTATGGTAAATTTACACTTTGAAGGATTCTATTTATTCGAACGTTGAGTGATCTGTTTTTAAAAGCGCGAATTATGCCTTTAGAAAGGGATATTGGGACAGATTTTCAGTTTAGGTTGGGCATAACATATTTTTTTGATGGCGCACAAGACGTGTTTTGATTTATTTCAAAGGATAATGGTAAAATAATTACCGCAGAGAATAAATTAACTGCGTAGAGAGTAAAGTCCCTGTTTTGATGATTTATCGTAGTGAAATCTGGTTCACAGAAGGCCATGTGTTGCTAGGGCAAATATTATTTACAATACAATTTGGGACACTCTGGTGAATAAATTGCGTTTTGATTATGAGAATATATTTTTTAGAATATTTGGCAAGATGTCTAAAAGTTGGCCTGAAAAACTTGTGCCTCCAGATTTTCCTGTAATAAAGTTCACCGAAAGAAAAAACATTGGTTGAATCAAAAATGTTTCGTTGTTAGCTAACAATGGGCTTAAAATTGTCAAATCAAATACGTATGTGATTAAATCAAACAACGCTGCATGTTTGAAACAACTACTTTGGCGTTGTTGATTAAAATGCTCGTAAGTATCACAGATATGTTTAGTTTGAACATTTTTGTAGTTGTTTCAAAAATGGTAACATTGTTAGCCTACAATGTAATTGTTGATTTCATTGTTAAACAACAATAAACAGGATGAAATTACAACTTAGGGACTTTACAATTAATTTGACCATAACTGTTTTTGATTAAACACAAACGTGGTCAATAAATTTAAAATCAACCATATTTCTTATAAATTAAACACATTCGTAGTTGGAGTACAACGATTACAGTACAATTAAACACAAACATTTTCAAGGTAAAATTTCATTGACTATTATTAAAGTATCATGAACATGCTAAAACTATCTACGGGCATGTTTTTATAAAAATATTTCTCATTATCACAACCTACATTCTTGCCAAGACGTGTTGTAAAGCGGTCACGTGTAACAATCAGAAACGTTGTTAAAGTATCACACTTCAGTTAAAATGTATCACGAAAATGTTGAAATAATAATGCAGCCTAGCATAAACATTGCTAAAGAAATACAAACATTGTAGAACTATCACGAATGTAGTTAATTCACATGTTTTCTTGTTAAACCAACCACAAACATCGTAGTCGCGACATGCTTAACGGAATTTGTTGTGTTAGTTTGCCTCGTTGGCGTCGGTCATCTTTTTTCTTGAAAAAATCTTCAGAATTCAGTCAGAAGTGCGAGTACTAGGTACATTACGTTACGAGCGAGTGTCAACAGTGTATTTTTCTTTGTAGTGTATCTGTATAGTGACGTTTTTTGTTTTGTTTTTTAGTGCGATTGTTGGTTGAGGCCGTGGTCTACCCCGGATTGTGAGCGCCATCTAAAGTAAGTTCTTTTCTCGTAAACTTTTACTACTCATAATTTTGAAATTTTCCTTAGATTCGACACCCGGATTTCAATACCCTGAAGTCAACACCAGCCAACGGTGCATACGGTACGAGACAACACTCACAATTTATGTAGGTAAATATAATTATTTATAAAATAATAATTGTACTTCGTTGGGCCCCTGTTGTTGAGCTAACATATTAAAATATTAATTATTTATCAACATTTTGTTAACTAGCCTTAAGTCAAACTGTTATATGAAAGTTCAATAAAAACTAATGTAAATGTAATGTAATTTTGCATAGATTAATATTACTTTTCAGTTTTTAATAGTATTTTCAGCTGGGTGCGAGTAGAAATAGTATGGTAAAGTGAGTATGGACGTTTTAAAAGAAGCACAAAAACATTACAATGTTTCCATTTCTGATGAACAATGGTCATGCTATGCATTATCAAACACTATCTAGTGCATGGGCATTGTAAAAGAATCACGAAAAATGTACATGTACAATGTTTTCGTTGTTGATTAACAATAATCATGCTGGCGTCTATTTTTAGTCAGTATAGTCCAACACTCTACCACTGAGCCACTGCTCCCACGTAAAAGCTATACATCAGTGACATTAACCATTTTAGAAAATTGCGAATCAGTCGCTTAAGATAGCTAAGACATGAAAACAACTGCTTTGGTCTGTTTTTTGCCCCCGAAATTGGATCCACGTTTGCCGGTTGGCCCGTCCGGAATTGCATTCGCTCTTCAGCCGATTTCTGTCCCACCTAAGTAGTTTAAGTATATAGAGATGTGCTAAGCCGTAGTTAAAACAAGTTGTTATGAAACAAAAGGGTTATTTTTGAGGAATCGGATCAGTATCAGTCAGCGACTATACGCTGTAGATAGTGGGTAAGGATCTCAATGCTCATTTAATTTGGGGTAGATACCCAACTGGATACTGACAGTTGTTGTTGGCATTTAAAATAGTTTTGAAAAGAGAGCTTTTTACGATATTTTTCAAGTCAAAAATATGACGGAGTCTTGCTACCATTCCTAATAAATAACCAGCCTAAACCGCTGTCCTTTCAGACAATTACAGACATCAGGTCTGGTAACTGCTGACTTTGTCCGAAAACCGTTCCTTGCAAAAGCTACACTTTGATGTGAACAATAGTCTCCTGCTCGCTTAGTATATTCAATTGACTATAGCAGCCAAAACCACTTCCTATAAATGGTCATTGTTGATATCCGGCCGGCAGCGGCATGGGCATGGGCATCCCAAATGAATTGTCAGTCATGAGTTCAACTGTTTTGTGGTCAAATTAATTTACCCTGCGTGTTCGTGGAAAGGAGAAAATCCGAATTCTCATTTTCCTAATCCTTTATAGGATAATTGCATTTCGTGGACAATTAATTTCTCTTCCATTGCCCATTTCGTAGTAATTAAATTGCAAATGACTTCCTTTTTGCCACGAGTTAAAGTAGAGTTTTACAATTTTTTTTCTCCCCACTGAACAGTGAACATCCCTTATATAACTGTATAGGTATATATTATAGAAACTGTGAAATTTTTTTTCTTTTATCGGACGATACTATCTTCTTCTTTTTGCAATGCAATTGCAACTGTATCCACAAGTTGATGGCTGGACGAGGCTGCTCCTGGAAAGACAATTCGAGGACATTTGTCCACGGCTATCAAGCGGTGCATAGTACGGCAATGACGTCATTGCAACACAAGTAGCGCAATTACAAATCTGCGAGAAATAAGTTTTCCGCTTTTTAATTAAGTTTCTCTTTGGAATGTTCTTAAAATTTTGTTCTACGTCTGTGTGTTTGGAATTGTGTGCCTCATTATGTGAGGCATCCAATGGCTGCAGGACGAATATTTTTTTTTGTTCTGTAATTTTTCAATTACTTTTGAGTTTATTAGTGGAATGGGCAACAATCTTGAATAACAAGAGGCGTAGAGTATGGAACTTGAACTTGGAATGTAGGTAGGTATCCATCTGTCATCGGTGAAAAATATTCAAAAAGTAAACGCTCCGGCTTCAATTTTGAGGAATGTTCTTATCATGTCCACCTGGTCAACGTAGAGTAGAGCTACGCGACGCACCGACTGTAAGCTTTCAATTATCACCGCCCAGGGTGTCTTAGGTTAATGGAAACACCACCATCAGCCAGAGTGAAAATTGAAAAGTAATACAGATGAGTCCTTGAACTTTAATCCCACATCATCTAGCCACCGCACCAAACCCCAGGATGACAAAAGACAAACAGACATCGAAAAAGCAAGACGATATCAACGTCTTCGGCGACGAAGAATAAAGTGGAGAAACACTGGACCTCTCTTAAATGTGCAATGAATAAAAGAAAATGTAAATCCATTAATGTCCTTTGCCTTGAGCTGATTTTAATGTCCTTTCGTTTACCTTAAGATTGGATTGCATTCAACGAGATGAACGATGGCAACGACAACGGTGGACCTTTGCCTGCCGAAAAGCTTTTCCCCCACTTTACCATTAATTTTCATTTTTTTTTTTTGGAAGAAGACTAAGGTGATGCTAGGATAACTGAAAAAACAAAGGAGAAACCAGACTAGAAAAAAAAACCAAAAAATATTCCCAAAGTTTCACCTGGGATCTTATTTTCGTTTTTCTCCTTCCGTGGATATAGATTGTTGGCTCGCTCTGATTAGCCCTAAAGTAAACAGGAGAGGGAGAGAGATTACCGCTTTATACAAGAGGATTTTACAAAAAAAAAAATTGCTATTACTCTAGGTATTGGGACGGGATTGAATTAAAATGAAATTCGTCTCTTGTGTCAGAGGGCTGTTTGTGACTTGGACGGATTTTATTTTCTAAAATTCGGACGTTCAGCTACGAAAAAAAAAGAAGAGGAAATATACCAAAGCATGTGCTGAAGTTTATGTAGATTACCGGGAAATTAATTTAATTGCTATTTCCAGTTTTAATTATATTGTTGGCTCTAAACTAGTGCGAGGAGAATTTTCTTGGAAATGTCGTTCTAAGTAGGCTGAATGCGTGTGTATCCACTTTAGATGCTGGAATATATATTAGCACATATCGTGTTGTTGATTATCTAACAACATTTTCAGCAATTGGTGACAAGAGTTTCCCGGGTATAATACTTCAAAGCTGGTCCTATTATATGAACAAGTAGGTATATGTACTTCAAAAAAAAATGAGACCCAGATGGGTCGGACTGACAAGATACAATGTGAGCTCTGGACAAATATGGGGGTTATCGAAAAATCAAAGCCGATACACATGTGGATGAAAAAATCGCAGCGATTCGTCAAAAGCCCACGCGAATGAACACAACGCGAACATCTAGTGAAAGTTTTTGCGAACAATGTAGGTGGTAAACGAGAATACGCGAAATATTGGAACGAACTTGATTCTTTAAAATAGTCCCCCTTTTAATGTAGGGATGACAATGAGCTTATACATTAAAGTATAGGTACTCTAAAGTGTATGTACATACATAAAACTTTTTATGCGCTCAACTATATTAGCTTTCGCTCTCATTAGGAACATTTGGTGGATCTTTCAATAAGATCTACTAAAATACTAATAAAATATAGAACTTCCATGTTGATCTAGGCGGTTAGTTTTTGTTGTAGGACAAGCATAAATATTTTTTTAGAATCTCACAATGCAGAAATAACTCCATAATTAGATGGCAGACGGACACCAAGCCAACACCAATCAATCAAGACAGATTTTAATTTTATCTACTAAGCATAACTCCTCCAGTATTCTAGATGTTCGAACTATCCGAGCGGTCAACATAGACTCGGATCACTACCTTATTGTAGCCAAAGTATACGTATGCGGATATCTCAGACACCACAACAACAAGGAAATACTGTGAGGAGATTCAACGTTGAACGGCTACAAACGCAACAAACCGCCAGAACTTTTGCCGATCGCGTCTCCCTCAACCTCGCGAGAAGTCCTGTGCAGCCAGCATCAAGTGCTGAAGACCAGTGGCATCGATGCCAAGAAGCCAGCAGAAAAGCCGCAACTGGATGTGCTAGGTTTAACCCAACCACCACCGCGAAACCCCTGGTTTGATGAAGAGTGCCGGCAAGCACATGCAGAAAAGCAACTGGCCTACAGAGTGGCGCTGCAGAGAAGGACGAGAGCAGCTCGTGAGCTCTACGAGCAAAAAATGAGGGAAGAACACCGGCTTCTCCGGAGAAAAAAGAAAGAGCATGAGAAGCGCGCGATCGAGAAAATAGAGAGGTGCTACTCCAGGAACAATGTTCGGAAGTTTTACCAAAAGGTAAAAAGAACGTGTCACGGGACATCGCTTACAAAATTCTGTCTGCCGTACTGTGTGAACGCCTGAAACCATTTGTCAACGAACTGATTGGACCCTATCAGTGCGGTTTTAGGCCCGGTAAGTCCACAACCGACCAAATATTCGCACTACGGCAGATCCTGGAGAAAACCCAAGAAGTCCAAATCGATATTCATCACCTATTTATCGATTTTAAAGCGGCATATGACAGCATTTATAGAGACGAGCTATACAGAGCCATGTCTAGTTTTGGCATTCCTGCCGAACTTGTCAGATTGTGCAGAATGACGATGGAGAACGCTCGCTGCTCCGTAAAGGTCGGAAACAATCTCACCGAGACCTTTGATGTCAAAAAAGGATTTAGACAAGGTGATGCGCTGTCATGTGACTTTTTCAACATCATTCTTGAGAAAATTGTGCGAAACTCGCAAGCCAACACCAGGGGCACAATTTTCCAAAAGTCTGTGGAACTGTCGCACCAGCGAGCTGTCACTGGTGCGTTTGCAAGTATCAGTACAGAGGCGGCTAAAATGGGTTTAGTGGTGAATGAGGGCAAAACAAAATATATGGTATCAACAAGAAGGGACACACAACATCGACGAATCAGACAGAATGATAGACAGCTATAACTTTGAGGTAGTTCGGGACTTTGTCTACCTCGGCTCCGCTATTAATTCTGAAAATGACATCACATCAGAAATCAAGCGAAGAATTACACTTGCCAACCGCTGTTACTTTGGCCTAAGAAGGCAATTGATTAGTAAGGACTTGTCGAGAAACACCAAGAAGACTCTATATAAGACCCTCATCATCCCAGTCCTGCTTTATGGCTCAGAATCATGGACGTTGAAGATCTCCTTGGTCGCCTCGAACGCAAAATTCTTTGAGTGATTTTCGGTCCCGTTTGCGTTGACGGGCTTTGGAGAAGGAGATTTAACACCGAACTCTACGAGCTGTACAGCGACATCGACCTGGTCAGAAAAGTACGTATCAGTCGACTAAGATGGCTAGGACATGTAAAGCGAATGGACACCAACGCTCCGGCCCGAATAGTCTTCGATTCCAACCCGGAGGGACAACGCAGTAGAGGAAGACCTCGCCTTAGGTGGCGCGAAGGGGACCTCAACCAACTTGGAGTGCGCAACTGGAGGCAGTTGGCCAAAGATCGTGCTAACTGGAGAGGCGTGTTGGTTGAGGCCCAGGTCCACCCCGGACTGTAGCGCCATCTAAGTAAGTAACCATAACTTTAGTGAACTACATATTTAACAAATGCCTCATAAGGCTTCTTTCAAAAATATGGAAAACTGTTTTAGACCGTTAACTAAATTAAGACTAGAAAATAGCTTATAACTTATAAGTATTAATTCATTCATTCATTTTCAATGGCCCGCCTATCCATTAAGTGGGTCGCGGGTGTAGGTTGCTCAAGTGGACACTCCACCTCCATAGCTCTCGATACTCGCCATCTACTCCAAATCATCAACGGAAATCCCCATACGGGTAGAGGAGAGATTATGAACTTGATCTAACCATCTCATTATGGATCTGCCTAGAGGGCGCCTGCCTGATGGTATGGATTCGCGTGTAGGTATAAGTAGGTTTGAACCCTCATTTGTCCCTCTGCTGGCCATCCTCATCAGATGCATATTCATTTCATTTCAAGAGTATCCCTATACTCAACCTTTTTAGAACCAAGCTCTGAAACTACTGCTTTAAAAAGAGAAATAAGCACCTACTTGATTTAAATGCAATCTCAAGGATAATCACCCAGCTCCAGACACAAAACTGAAAAGGCTTGCTATACACATACATCTACCACTCAAAACAATTGAGATATGTATAAACTAAAGGATTCCAGTCTCCGTATTGAAGACTTTAAAAGCATTTCAAATATTTCGAAAATGTATTCAAAGACTATTTCTAGCTATCCACATTTGCAAACAGCAATAAAACAATCCAACAAAGATAATTCCTTAAACCAACACACCATACTCGAAAGCGGCTTTCATCCCTATATAGTACTATACCTATACCTACCCTTCAGTGGAGAATCCCTTTTCGAAATCACAATTAACAACCCAGCAAATGGGGAATTTTCAAAAGTATTACTCCAAATTGCACAAATCTCATCAGTGCCATTGATTTTTATGTCTCACAAAAGGATACTCGAGCGCGTTCAAGCCGTCATCCGATATACACTGTATAAAGTATACAGAGTGTATGATAGAACCCTTTTCACTGTTAATTGCATTAAAATCGCTTAATGGAAAAATTCTTTGAAGTTGTTCGTCCGTCGTCCAATCGAAAGCGAAACACATACCTACACAATTATTCACTAATCTTTTGCATGCCACATGCTGAATGCGAGGGCGGGGATTACGTTACGTTTGTAGCAATATTGTTCATTATACTCGGCACCCCCAAAATCGAGTATGTCCTTCTAATTCCCTCTCAAAGTAATTACACAACAAACAGAGCAGGAAAGCTATGAAACTGCCATTGACACCAAATTCAATTTCCAATTATCCTGTGCTTCTACTTCTAGTAGTGCTGTGTGGCTGTAGTTTTTTTTTTATTAAGCACAGAACACAAGGTTTTTGTGCGCACTCATTTGCTCTCTTCATATAACTTGAAAGAGAATTTGGAGCACATCCTTGAAGCGATACCTACTCCCATTGAGGGTGCACATGTAGACGATTCGAAATATGCAAGCGTTTTCATTTTCATTAACCCTTTTTGCCTGCCGTTATCGTCCTTCGTGCGTATCCCAGAATACGCACACACAAGAGTACACATTCCATTGCAATACCACACGTGCGGCTGCACGCTATCCCCGAATTCAATGCGAAAGATAAAAGTTAATCGAAACGTCGATAACTGGTCGGCATAGAACTTTTGGGGCAGTTTAACCACTCTCTCCCGGGCTCGATAGGTCAAACTGTAACGAACCCATGGTATACAGTTGAAATCGGACGGCAGCTATGGAGTAAAAAAAACGCAATTCCATCGTTCGTGTGTGTTCTTTTGTGTAATTAACGTGGTCTGATCGGAAAATAAAAGAGGTATTTCAGGTTGGCCCTTTGGGCTGTGTCGTGTGCTTCATTTTTAGTGACATTTTTTTCCCCATCTATACACGACTTACGTGTGCGATGGTGGCAGCCGCATGGAGGTGGTCATTAACTAATTCCTCTATCGTTGCTTTTGTGGATTTGACAGGAAGTTAATTACTAATTGCTGTTGTATTGTACAGATGTATGACTTGGGGCACTCACTGTCACATGGAATTTCTAAACTTTTCCTCTGTGTAGGATTTCGTTTGGCATTTGTGAGGACGGATGCTGCCAAGTGAGGAATGCAAAACTCAATTGGAATTGAAAGTGGAATGTTGTTTGGGTGCATTTTCTTTTTGATGTTTCAATCTGCATCTACAAGGAAAGTGATTTAAAAGGAATTTGATCGATTAATCGCCAGTTGTCCGGTAGGGTTTTGATTCGGTACTTGTTTGGCATCCATTTGACTCATATACGATTGGTGTAATCAAATTACACCTGTTATCAAGCAACTGATGGCATTGACTGACAATTTTTGTGATAGTATTGTTGCATCGTAGCCGGCTAGCGAACAACTCTTCCTTTATACAATACATGAACGATGGTTGCGTTCAGTAGTGAAATTAGTAGTAAGATCGTAGTGCCCCGGCGGCGAACAGCAATAATCTACCACCGAGCATAATTAAAGATTAATAAATTCACGTGTATTAAATGTTCTTCACATACTAAGGGAGCACTAAGGCGGTGGTCTGTTTAGAACATCAGGAATTCCGCTGTCAGGCATTATTCTGTATAAGACCTTGATCATACCATTTCTCCTTACGACTCTGAAGTTTGGACTATGTTTAAAATAAATGAAAATATATTATGTTTGGTAGATTCCAGAGAAATATTCTTCAAAGGGATTAGTCCCATTTGCGTTGACTTGCCTTAGACTTAGACATTCAATGACGAATTAGTTGTACAGTCGTCTTATGTGGCTAGGACATTAAGAACGAATGGATACTAGCACTACCAATGAGTCTACCTCGGCGTACTGACACGCACGAGTGGAGGGGAACCTCAACCAACTTGGAATGCGCATAACTGGAAGCCGTTGGCCAAAGACCAATCTAACTGTAAAGGCGTACTATATGAGGCCCATGTTCACCCCAAATCGTAGCGTCACCTAAATAAGTAAGCAATATAAGAAATTATATCAGTTAATGCCAATTTATAACAAATTCTGGCAGACTTTCGGGATAGCTTTACTTCACAATTATTTATATGTAGTACCTACACCTAGCCACTTTGTTTTGTTGTGATGTTCAATTAAACAAACTGATTGCCTTTAATCATCATAAAACAATTTGCTGTCATTATTTTTTTTTTGTATCCCTTCATCTATCTTTACATATAATAAAACTGTAGGCATTTTCTTTGTCAGCTAAAAACTCGAAAACTACTGGACAGATTTCGATGAAACTTTTTTTAAATGTTCCTTTAAGACTGTGAGACTGCTATAGGCTATGTCGTTTATAGCCACGTCCTTAGGACCAGTTTTTAGCCAAAATGTATTTTTTGAAGTGAAAATATATACATACACATATACCTTGCTACGAATGGATGTTTATACTTTTGCGATCGTCAAACAAACACATTCGATAAGGGTTGATTTGTTTTCGCAGTGAGTGCTATGGTCAGTTGTATATTATGTAGGTATGTATATTATGATTGTATGTCCGATTAAGGATGGGGATGGGGTGAGTCGTGCGTGCTGCAGAATGGCATGGGGTATATTAATAATCTTCATAAGAGAAGAGACGTATAATACAAAACCGGTTTTATTTCAGAATTTCATTCGATATGTGGTATGGTAATTGTGTTGGGTTGGGGTAGGTAGTTGTTTGGATTCTATAGGAAGAGGGAAGCAAAGGAAAGGAAAGGAAATGCAGTATATTAAACAAGTAGCAAGATCAATGAGAGGGAGGGCGATGCAGAGGGTGCACATTATATATCCAATGCATTACATCCATTATCGCATATCGCCACGCAACGCAGTAGGAATTTTATTCTGATATGACGTAACATGGTAGGGTTGGGGTAGTTGTTTGGATTCCATAGTTCTACTTTGGGGTTGTTGTCGCACATCGAAAGCAATTTTTCTTGAACAGATAGGTACTGTGTATGAGTGACTTACTTCTGTCCAGCCAGTTTGTGAAATATACATATACGAGCGGGCAAGGCGAGCACGGGTCCAGCTAGTATACAATAATATTTTCAACCAACATGGTGTAGTGTATCCTTTCATCTACTTTACACGAAAGATATTGAATGAAATTGGAAAATCTGAATCGAATATAATATATGTACATTCATCCGAGTGCTAGACGGGCCAATTAAAACGCATTTCCGCCTTGAAATGGCAACCAACGACTGTTTGTGATCATTAAAGTAAGAAATATAAAAAATGAGCATGACTGGGTCGCACGAAACTTTCTCGTTTATTGCGAATTTCGCAGAATCTCAGAGTCATTTCAGCAAATTTAAAATCATCATAACCAATTAAGATGTCCTCAGGTTTAGTAACTAAATCCTTCTTAATTAAATAAAAAGTATCTAAGTAACACATACTACATAAACATACAACACTTTATTACTTACTTTCAAAATTCACCCCGAACAACTGACACTTAAAGGAGGTAAGTAGGGGATGAATTTCGAATATCCAATTTTTGATTATTTTAAAAAAGTGGTTTCAATGGTCAGGATTTGGGTAGTAATTTTTGATAAATAAACATAAAACGGCAATATTCGAGTTTTCTGAGAAAAACTAAGTACGTGATCATGTTTAGAATGCTTATGCTGTCTTAAATATGTATTTTGATCAAAATCGTTAGAGCGGTTTTTTGTAAAATTATGCTGACAAATGTTACAATTTGGATTTGAAAAGCACTGTTATTAAACTGTTAGCTGAAAACTAAGTACGACGCATTCTTCAGGACATAAACATTACCTAACAGTTACATTTTTAACCAAATCGAAAATGGCGTTTTCGAGATATGTGTAGTTTTTAAAGTATGTAGGTACCGTTTTTAGCGATTGGGGTCAAAATCGAAGCACGCATTCATGGTTCAAAAAACACTGTTTTTCAACTGTTTAGCTCAAAACTGAGCAAATGGTATTACTATGGATTTAAGCATTACCTGAAAGTAACATTTTTATCCTAATCGAAAATGGCGTTTTAGAGATATGAACAGTTTTTTAAAGTACTATTATTAAGGATTTGGGTGGATATCAAAGGACGCAGTCTTTTTAGAGAAAAACTGAGTTCACTATCAAGTTAAGAATGATAATAGTACGTTAAAAATATTTTTTTTTAAAAATCGTTTTTACCGTTTTCGAGAAAAAGCCAATTTTCAAAACTGCCGTTGCTGGACTTTTAAGCGAAAAACTGGGTATGCAGTCATTAACTCAACTATCAATTTTAGTTCAAATCGTAAGGGCCGTTTTCGAAAAAATCTAAATTAAGGCATATTTCGTCATATTTCGTAAAATTTTTATATGGGAGGTACCGTTAATATTAGGACTAGCTTAAAAAAAAAGTCCCTAGCGGGAAGCCCACAAACTTTAAATACGAAGTTTGAAGCAAATCCGTCCAAGCGTTTAGATTCCCCAGGGGTGGGACAGACAGACATACGGACGGATATAATTGCGAGACCCACTTTTTTGAGTTCCCCTATCATCGTTATATCAGAACTGATCAAAATCTCGAGTTCGAAATTTTGTACGAAAACAATATCTTTCTCTTACTACGTAGTATACGAAAAAGTTAAAAATCGTTAATCAGAAATATGTATGTATATTGTAGATATGTACCATTACGTATTATGTAGAATCTCATACCAGAAGTACCTACTTACCGACATGTTATATGTAGTTGTATACAGACACACTTAAACGAATATAAGAACATTTTATTTACATTATTGAATGGTTTTCCTTGGAATACACTCGTTAACTCTGAACATCGGCCTAGAGAAAAAGTCTTATTAATGGCATAAGACTGGTTGATTCGTTGGTCATTTATTACATACTATTGTGGGAAGCACACAGCAATACTAAATGCATTATTTGCTGGCCAACATTTATGACTGGTTCTCTTTAAAATATACTGAAATCGAACGAAATATTCTCTATTACTTACAATGTTTCTATGTATATCAAGAACTTTGTAACAATTATAGAAAATTTACATTTATCTAAAGGGTGTCTCATAATTCACGCAAAATTTGAATTTTGCCCCATTTAATAGTACAGTGATGCCAACGCAAAAAAAAAATAACAATGTGACAGCTGACAGTTCGGGGTTATTAAAAATATGGAGGGCTATACGAAAGAACAACGCATTTTCATTGTTGAGCACTATATATATTTGACTACAATATCCCGACACGTCATGTGTCCAAGAGCAAATAGTCCTACTTAGATTTGTCCACAAAAATTCACATTTTGTGACACTGTGCTTCACACTCTTACAAGACATTTAGCATAACAATTTATTACAGAAATCCACACGATGCATTCATTAATTTGCACATACGTGTACCCTTAACCCCCCTCCCATCCTAAAGGATCATAAATTTTGCAAGGACCTTCCACAGACACTTCTTGTCAAACAAAAATTCAATTAGAAATAATAGTTGAAATCGAAAACTGTATACTCACAGACTAGGCACCATCAACCTTCAAATCATCGTCATTTACCTGGAAACTCACAGAAATGTACACTGGCTTTCGAATTTTCGAAGGCTATAGGTCTAATAGTATTCTTGATGTCAGTCATAGTAATGCCTCTCTAATTATGCATTAATATACGCACATGTGGGGAGACTGCTACTCTTACCAGCTCAAGGGATTTTATTCTCTGACGAAGATGTCAATGTCAATGCCATCGATATCCTTGTATTCAAAATGCTCAAAAGGTATACACATACAAAACCTTCGCATAACGATGCGAAATATCTATTAGATGTAAAAGGGCTGGTGTGACAACGGTATAGGGTAGGGAGTAGGGACAAGCTGGTTACTTGATGTTAGTTTCGATGGTGCTAAGTGAACATGGAAATTCACTTGGACTGCCAATCAGCTGTAACGGTACCTGGGATGTTGGTGGCATGGCGTTAGTGCTGGTGTAAGATATCCTATTGGGAATTAATACTTTTTGAAAATTGTTTGGGATGCCTTGTGGTCGTTTGAAAGTAATATTCCTGAGCAACATTAAACGAATTGAAATCCGTCTGGAAATAATTAATTTCCTAAAGTTGTAAGTGCGAGTATAGAGGTGATGGTGTAGAATAGTATATATAATAATAGTACGTACTCGAGAAATTGTCGGCACTGGTTTCACTTAGAGTTGAGTGAGTTTTGGGTATCTAAAATTATAAGCGACATTAGATTCGATTTATTGTTGCGTTTTTCAATTATAATCAACCATCAATTGTGGCTTCAGGTACGACAGACATACTGTGTGAACGCCGAAAACCTTTCGCAAATAACCTAATCGGCGCATATGAGTGCGGTTTTAGGCCCGGAAAGTCAACCATCAACTAAATATTCACACTCCTGCAGAAAAAATTCAGGAATTCCAGATCGATACACACCACCTCTTTATCGACTTCAAAGTCGCCTATGATAGTGTATGTCAGGACGTGTTACACACGGCCATGTTAAATTTCGGAATCCCTTGATGTCGAAAAAGGTTTAAGGCAAGGTGACGCGCTAGCTTGTAACTTCTGTAACATCATTCTTTAAGCCATTGTACGGAACTCTCAAGCCAGCATCAGAAGTACAATTTTTCAAAAGTCCGTTCAACTACTTGCATTTGTAGATGGTATTGACATTTATTGGGAGAACTTAGCGAGCTAACAGCGGCGCGTTTGCAAGCATTGAAACGATGGCGGTGAAGATGGGATAAGACCAAAGCGAATTATATGCTGTCATCGAGAAAGTACTCTCAACATCGTTGCTTTGTACAAAACGTCAGAACCATGCAAATATTGCATGTACAAGACTTTAATCATTCCGGTCCTGTTGTATGGTACAGAAGCATGGATCTTATCGAAAGATTCGCGAAAGATTAAGTAAGGAGATTCAACGATGAACTTTACGGGATATATTGCGACGTTAACCTAGTCAAAAAGCTCAAAATACAGCAACTGAGGCGGCTGTCCGCTGAGGGACAACGAAGCAGAGGGACTGTGAGCGCTATCTAATGTACGCAAGTGACAGAACTTTACAGTTGCCGCAGCTTAGAGGGTCTCCCTTTTTTGATATATACTTTCTTCTAAAATCTTGTAAATATGTTTCTGGTGTTTGCTCCAAAACCTAGTCATTTCCCACTGCTTTAAACTGCTTTAAATAGCTTCCCGGTAATCCTTTTCGTCAAACAAACTTGTTGCACTTGCATTATTAATTATTAGATATTGATATCATCACAATATTTTGGTCGGGTGGACGAGAATCTTGACTTTCATCAGCCAGATTCAATAGTTCGTTATACCTGACAGTGGAATTTAGGTCGTCTTCGCCAGAAGTGACCTGCAGACTAACTCCACTTGAAATGGTTGAGTTTAATATCTTTCAGAACTTCCTATCCAAGGTCAAGAATTATGGGTAAATCTACACAAAATTTGGACAAATAATAAGTATAGGTAATCAACTTAAGTAGCACCTAGAATTGGGAAGGCAAATTTCGAAAAAAAATGTCATAGCATTTTTAAAGCATTTTTGAGAATTTTTGTGGAAAAAAGCTATAAGAGATGCACCTCCATGGAATCTGTGCCATTGCAGTCAATCGACTAAGCAAGGACCAAGACCAAGACACTTACTAAAAGTATTCAAGAACAATCAGCTTTGAATATTGAATCGCTGAACTTCCACCATTATCCACAAACTACAACCACCGACTAATTAACAACACTTTAAGTGTAGGTATTAATTAATTAATACAATGTCATTGGGGATTGCAATTTGTGGCTGATTGGATGTGAAATTCATAATCATTAAATGGAAATTGAATTTTTCATTAGTGCTTTATAACTTGTGTGGATAGTTTTTTAATGAATGTATGTATATTTCATGAATGTTATTACAAACGTGGTCGGCTTCATTAGTGGCTGTTTAATTATTACCAAGCCGCCACAGGCTACCACAAGCTACCACCAATAATATAAAATCCGCTTTTGTAATTATTTTTTTTTTAACGAAAATGGCAGAACCCCCAACCGCATTAGCAGAGTTCATTAGGTTTCTTCAACTCGTTGAACGGGTCCTTGCAGTCAATGTGGTGCCAAGCAAATGGCCAATGAATTCGTTTTCAAAAGAGCATACCCATTAAGCACCACATATATATATACAGTCCATTCACACAAAAACTTTTCACCATCTTGCATAGGATGCAATTAATCCGAAAAGAAGCCATAAATAAGTGGGACAAGTGAATGTATTCCAAGGAAGCATAGAGTAAACTTAAAAGCTATTCGACCATTCACAATCGAAGAAACCAAGCAAAAACACATCGAAAAGCTGCATTCGTCTGAGGGTCAATTATCGTAACCCTTATACCAGATGTTGTTTCAAATGAACATGCCTTTCATAGCCCCATATTCAGAGGGGCCGGTAAAAAATTAACCATACCCTATAACCATAATCACCCGCCAGCAGTTTCTTTGTACCTAGCATTAAAAAAAAATACACATTCGACCAGAACGAAAATTGGTAAAGGATTAAAAGTTGCTATATCTAGCGACGAAATAGAAGTTTTCATCTCCTTTTCGTAGAGGAAGAAAGTTTTACTCCTTTTTGCGTGCGTTTTGGAAAAGAAAAATTAGAAAAGTTTTTAATTTATTTTCCAACTTCCTAGAAATACAAAGAAGTTGCGAAAAACCAAATAATCCCCGTGGACTATCTTTTAACCCGAATGAAAGCAAATGATTTCTTTAGAACTGGATGGAGGAAGGACTCCTTTTCTGGTTACAGTCATTAAAATGTTTACAGTTTTTTTAGGCATAGCGTTTTTTTTTTTTGTTGTTGACTGCCTCTTTTTAACAATAATACAACTGATAATTTGCAGACAACCCTAATGATTTTCGAAATGTGAACGCTTCAACAATCTTATGCTGTGCATCGCCCAACCAACCCTCGTGACATATACACATTATGGCGACAGTAAGCACTCTTGGAAAAGTTTTCGGGTAACATTTTTGGGGTTTTGCTAAGTGCTTTCGGTGTCAAAAGTAATTCTTATGATGATGATACTGTGACAGTGTTAACCGAATACTTTGTGCATACTTTTCCCAGGAGACGCAGTTCCTTTTGTAGAGTTTTCCATTCAGAGGATAGGCGGGATTCTTAAAAACATGAACTTTGAACACAAATTATGTAATTAGGTTATATAGAAATTCGACTTTAACTGTGTAGGCAGTATTTCGAAAGTCCGTAAAGATCCATTCGAGGTGAAGATTGTTTTATATTTTGGTCAAATTTACTATATTCTGTGAAATGGAAAGACGTACCTATAGTTGAATTGTGAAGAATCTTACTTGGCATGGTGTACATTATTGTTAGAAAGTAAGGTCTGACAATAATTACCTCATCCATGCCGTTGATTTGCGATCGCACTTATATGCATGGAATCGTATTTTTGAACACAACCCATATCATAGTGAAGGTGCAAGTCTACAACAACGCTTTGCGGGCAAATAGGAGTCTTGCGATTTGGAAGTATATTATAACTATAACACAGGAAACTGTTTTGCAAAAAAAAATTTATTTAAAAGTGTTACCTATGTATAAATCTAGCGCTAAAGAAACCGAATAGGTTGCTACAATACATAAAATGTTGATTTTAGGCGTTTTAGAAAATCTATTTTGGTATGTCACAGAAATGGTAAAATAAGGTTATGCCTTGACTCTGCGTATTTTAAGAAGAAACCATAATCTACTCACGATTTCCCAGAAAATGTCCGCTGAATTAAATACATAAAATGTATTTCAAGTTCCTTAATTAAAAAAAAAATGTTTTCCAAAACCAAATTGTTTGAGCTCAAAGCACTCAAAAATATCGTACAATATCGACCCCAATGGTCCTTTATTCAGTTAAATAAAAACAAAGTCGAAGATGTCACTAATGTCACTAGACTTGAAAGACTTTTAGTCATGGTAGCTTGCAAAAAACGTAAATGATACATCTGTTTGAAATAATTTAAAAGTAGTCGATGTTAGCCCTTTGACAGTACCTATAAGGAGGCTCAAAAAGACCACAAACCTGTTGCTGGTTTGACATGAAAGACCGAAGATTTTGCAATTTTCTAGAACGGTGGAGTACCTACGACTGTTTTGTCGGAAATAATGAGGCGATCACGGCAATTCAGGGTGAATTTCGCGGCCACTTCAATATCCACAGAAATCCAGCTGCTCTCGCGCAAAATAACGTTTGGTTGAAGCACTGTCTAAACGAGGTATTTTGACGAATAGAAAACCCCCGGGGGCTCCACGAAATGTTCAAGTCCCTGAAAAATGGGCAGCAGTTCGCGTCAAGGAAGTTTAAGAAAATTTCCAAGTCCTGGGGATTTCAATCACCAAATAACTAGTTCTAACTCTCCTCAATAAAATAGCTTTTCAGAGAGGTTAGTGCAAAAATCTATGAAGATCATAAAAAGATGATCGAAGAATGACTCAGAAGTTAGCCTCCGAGCTCCGAGACACCAACGTCTCTCTCTTAACGTGATCAACAGCATTTGGTGATATAAATACGGTGGGCAAATATTTTAAATATTTTTTTTAGTTACAAGTTTAATGCTAGTCCTATTTATTCAAAACAAAACAGATACCTGACAAAAGGTTATATGATAAGCGCAGCATTGGTGTTGTTTTTTAGGTCTTTATTATTTCTTACAATTTGTAGACAAACTCGACTGACTTAGCACATTCTGTTATATGCCCTATGAGCTATTTCACCTGAATGGTGAGAGAACACTTACCTGTGGTGTTCCTTTTATTCACTAGTCGTCAGATGCTCACGTGCGTGCGTTGAGGATTATCTAATTTAGCGTGAGCTTAGCATGTGTTCAATCTAGTCAAATAGAGTGATATTTAGATGAGCTATTTTCAAGATTGCATTAGATTCGAAGTTGTCAGAAGCTCCCTCTATGTCTAGAAACACACTTAAAGTAGAATGGCTTTTAATGGCTCTTGCTATCGAGTCCTAGGTAGATACTTGGAAATGCTACTTTCTTAGAGAATAGTGCTTTTCTCTTTCCATAGAAAGTAGAGAGTACCTTCGATGGATTTGCTCTCCATACTGATTGAAGGGCGTTTACCATACTAGCAAAGTCGTAAAGCAGATTGATGTCTAGCTGTTAACCAGTGCTTGAACTCAAAAACCACCGACAGGATTGAGCTAAAATTTCGAGAAAAACTTTGTTCTTGGCCCAAAGGCATATCTGTGAAATGTGGTCCAAATTAGACAAAGGAGTATGAGGCACCTCTCATACAAAAAAGAAAAAAAAAGAAAACTTAAAAATCGTATCTCGAAAACCACCGAAAAGATTGAGCTAACAATTTTCAGGAATTGTTAGGTATTGGCCGGGGTGTATTCCTGTGTGACATATAGAAAAAAATTATTTCTCTGAGTTTGAAAAGTTTTCTTGGAGTCCGGGTTATTAGTGACAGGAAAAAGGAGGACTCAATTTGTATAGAGAACATTTTTCTTTTCATCGAGCGCGTAGCAAAGCACACTAGGTACTTCTGTAATAGTGTACTGGAGGGGAATGCGTATGCTAGTCTATATTATAAAAAAATGATGTTAAAAATGTATAGTAATTAATCAATTGAGAACGGCTGGACCGATTTGGCTCAAATTTTTGGAAAACCCTCAGGAAAAGTCGGGAAATTGAAAAAACGAAAATTTATTTTTTGTATGGGATTTTGTCTGCTATTGTTCCGGAATGGCTTTTCGAGTGGAAAAATAGAAAATTCTTTGTGGAAAACTTTATAAATTCAGGAAAAACGCAAAAAAATGGATTTTTTTTCATTTTATCGCATAATTTGATGATTTTGGACGATGTAAAGGTGAAGAATCCTTAAATCTTCGTCTTGCCAAGAGTTTGAAGTTGACCACGAACATGAGAGTCGCATTGCAGAACGACCCATCTGCTCCTGAATTCTCGGGACAACTGCTGTCGCTTGGCAATGGCCAAATTCCCGTTAATGTTTCGACTGGATTTGGATTGATGTCGTTTCTGGCGAGTTCACATCGTCGAAGGAGGAACTCATCACCAAAGTGTTCCCCGGCATTGCACAAAATTATAAAAATCTCGATTGGATTAGGTATAGTGAACGGGCAATACTAGCAGCGAAGAATAAGGGCGTCGATAGCTTGAATTTCACTATCCAAAGGTCAAATCAGTGGAGAACTGCATTCGTAAATACTACATATCCATTGAGAGGGTGACCGACGAGGATAAAGCGACTAACTATCCGACGGACTTTTTGAACTCGGTGGAAGTGCCAGGAACTCCACCGCATGATTTACAGCTGAAGGTGGGATCAATCATAATCATGTTGGGGAATCTGAATCATCCGAAATCCAACTGATCTTCCATTCCATTTCAAACGGATTTAGCTCCCCGTTCGATTGGGTTTTGCGTTGACAATCAATAAATCTCAAGGCCAATCGTTGGAAGTCTGTGGGATTAATCTTGAATTTCCCTGTTTTTCGCACGGCCAGTTGTACGTTGCGCGTTCGTGTGTTGGCAAACCGTCTTCATTATTCGTTTTTGCGCCGGAAAACAAATCGAAAAACATTGTTTATATATATCACATCGTTCTCTACTGATTTCGATTCCATTCAAATAAATTACATTGAAATTTGAATTACATATCTGTGTTTTATTATCACTCTAGAGTTTATCTGAAGGCGTTAAATTGGGGCGAGACGTCCGCTAGTTTTATATATTATACATTTTAAAAATGTGTTGTAGGTCTCTAAAAATAATACTACAGTCAGTGTAATAATACGAATCATAATGAGAATTTGTATATTTCTCCAAACTTGCAGTCGTATTTCAAATCGTGTTTACAAACAGATGGCTTTCCAATCTTAATTGAATCGCTTGTCCCTAAACCTTCATAACATCAAGTCTATTCAAATCTATAATTAGTTTCACAAAATGATAATAACGGTTTGACTTATTCAGTTCCTCTTATATACAACTGTCTTGACATACACAAGTATACGCTATGGCACTTCATTACTTCAACGAGCTTTTTAATTGCGTCCCTGATTTAGTCGATGTAGTCTCTATTTAAATAAATTTCATTGTGCTACATCATCCTTGTTATCAACGATTAGTTTAGCACAAAGCGTAATGGGAAGTAATGAAATTTATAAAACCATTCACCTTGGGGTACAATGTACAACACGCAAAGTCATCTTCTACCTACTTCAACTATATACGAGTGTACCTACCCCTCCCTAAAAGTTCAAGCAGTTTGTGCAAATGAAATGCGATTTGATAAGACAATTTAGAATCTCTTCTAATGGCACTCATTACACCGAACAATAGTGTCCTTAATTTCAAATATTCACCTCGGCATATCCCCAACTGTATAATATATAGATATAGGTATATGTGTGCGTATAAAGCATTCAGAGGAGGATCGCAATGGAGCAGTCGTCACTGGCACATGCACAGCTCACGGATGAGCAGGAGGAAAGGACTCTGCTGCAAAACAAAAGAAAACAATTTACAAAGATTAAATGTTGAATAAACACTTTGAGTTTGCCTTACAGACGCCACCATACAGAGGACGAGATAGAGGAACAACTTCATTAGTAACGCAACAGTGAGGTGAGGGAGTCCTACCTAACCACCAAGCCAGAACAGGTATTCAACTTGAGTCTTGTCAATAAATACACAGTGAACATGACCTTTCTTTGATTAAAACACAAAGGGGTTGTTAGAAAGTGACTTGCTCAAATGAAAGGATCATCTTCTGTTCTACATCTCAGCACACCCTCTGTTTCTGTAGGCTCCGTTATTAAGTCATTCAAATAAAATTGACGACTTGTCTTGTAATGCTGTCAGACGTAAAGTCAATTTTCAATGATAATAGACAAGTTAACATTTTGCTGACGCACAAACAATACACACTACGACCGAGGACAACGCGCCAGGAGTCATATAAATTGGTGAATTAATTACAAGTGGCCTTGTGTTTACATTGTTCGTTCCACAAAATTGCTAATTCCGCGCAAAGTTTTCTCCACCAAATACCTACACACACATAGTCCCAGGGAGGAACAAAAAAAAAAATAACACCCTCCCACGAAGACTCCTCTTCTAACTAATATTTGACTAAGAGAGTGATGAGCTAAGGTAAGTATGGGAGTTATGTATTATAATGGCTGAGCGGATCATTAGCGAGTGAATTAAGGACGCAAATTGAATTAATTCTGAACGAATTCGTTAATTAAGAAACTTTAAATAGGCTCATATCACATTGGCATTAGCACCTCCGTTGAACGAAAAGTCTGTCGTCAGGTTGTTGTTTTTTTTTTTTTTTGCAAACAATGGAATGATGCGCCATGGACTGGGTCTGCGGGCGAATATGCCAAGGACTCTGCGATGATGCGAAAACAGACGAAATAATGAAAGAAGTTTAATTACATTTTGGCAAGGACTTTTGCTTGTTTCATTATGTGGAGAAGGTGAGCTATAGTTGGTTTAGTAATTGTAATGAAAATGAAATGAAGTCAAGATTTGGCAGAGTGATTCTGACAGACGAAATGGAACACATACCTGATTTGCAGAAAATAATTCAGAAAGCAAATATTAAGGTCACTTATTATACTTGGTTACTTATAATTAGTTTATGAAAAAAACCTTAAGGGTAGGTAATACAAGGTAATGGCATTATCTGAACAAGAAGTTCTAAATAAAATGGTTCGCTATAATGAACTAGTGGGCTGGGTGGATTAGTAGTTCACTTTAAGGCGTTGCCTTGTGCGTTGTCCTTCTTTATATGACAAGGCGCTAAGCATGAGGCGAAATTAGGGCATCATTGTCTGGAGCCAGGCCTGAAGAGTAGCAGTTTTCCGAGCATTTTCGTCAGCAGACCGTATCTAACTCAAAACAGTTGCGCGCTTATACCGCACCAATAGTCCTGAAAAGCATTTTGGTGATCAGAGGGTTGATGCCCTATATGCTCCAACCCAAGTTGACTTACGGTTTCTAGACAAAATATTCGACTTAGGATATAGGCACATAAATAGGCACATCTCTTCTCTTACAGGAAAAGACATGGAATATCAAATATCAACTAGATAAAGTTGTTGTCTCCTCAACAAAGCAAAGGAATTCTGGATCTGTAGATCTTGCGGTTGGCTGGAAATTCCTTACGTCAGGAGTTACACTTCATCATCGATAACTACTCAGACGGTAGTGGGATTACTCACATGGTTCAGGCTGGCATGCAGAATATGTATTGGGCTAGATTGAAGGGAAAAGTAGCGGTCCTGAAGCTCAAGCCTGAAAGATCAACTACAACTAGTTCTAAGTTCAGGTGTAGGAGTAATCGGAGTAGGTACGCAGCTTTTTCAGATCAAAAACTTATATATCAGAGTTATCCTTGCACATACTATGGATGGATGGAGCGAGCATTTTTCTGTGGTGCTCAATACAGGTGATAGATCAATCGCCTTGACCTGGGTGGAAAATAGTGCCATAGTAGAGTAAGTGACTTTGGCGATCAAATAACGAAAAGACTTGCAGACTTGCCTGAATATCTGAAATCGAGCCAGAAATTCTCAAGGCCCTTAGGTGAATAACGAGTTAAATGGCTCTCTAGTATCATTAAACTGGTCTGGATATGCATTGAAACCCCCAGCGATTGATAATGTCTGCATACGTCCATAAAGTCGGTAAATAAATCATCGATCTGGATTTAGGGAGCCTTTTCCACGATCTCCCAGAGTTCATTCTGTTGCTGTCTGACATAACAGCGTCTAAGAGTGTATTTTCTTTGTACTCAGTACCAATTGTGACATCCAAATAACCACTCTAAGAGAAAGAGTTGTGAGACCGAAATATTGGTTTTATTTTCAACCCTTAATTGATTTCAAAAGAATCACTTCGAAAATCACTTCGGACAGCACTTCAAAACTTCCTCTTCAAAACTTCCTCTCACAACATTCGAGTAAGACTACCTGTTTAAACAATATTCAATTACCCCATTTCGCTTAGAGGATTAGATACCAGGATAAGAACTCGGAAACAAACATCCAAACATATACCCTTCGAAGGTCATCTCATAAGCAGAATAAAAAAAGAAAGCTCAAATATTGAATTTATTGATTTGTTCTACAACGAGAATCAGCTCCCCCCATCTCAGTCCAAGTGCTTAGATCAGCATCTAAGGCCGATTACCTTCGCATTTCATCCACTTTGCCTCCCGACAAAGATAAAGGTTTCGTTGAAGCACAGCATGTCTCAATTTTTAATAAGGTAAACAGTCCATTGTTTGGGTAGAGGGTATCAGCCCCATCGACGAAAAAAAAAATCTCCTTTACCACTTGTTCGTTTAAGGATAACAAAACAAAACGTGCTTACCGATTAGGCCAAACAGAGTATGTACTTTACTCTTACTACTACATAAAGTCTACCTGATGGTACGCCGGCACCCTTCCTCACACGCACTTTCACCCGAGCTATGAACCCTTTCCCATAAACTCTGAATGGGTGAAGCTTACTTTCTCCCCCATCCGCAATGTGTTTGCTTTGTTCCCTTACCCATTTTGTTCTCCCAAAGAGGGACTTTAGCGCAAAAAAGGATTTTTTACGCTTGAATAGCAATAATTTTAAAAATCCTTTGCGATTCAATAAAATTTTATTAAACCCAACCACCGACTGAATTTTATGCGTACGAAAGGCCAGGAGATGTGATTTTCAAGTGGATAAAGGATTTTCAAGGATTTCATTGGCATCACTACAACGCACACAGATATGGCGAGTGAGTCGACCAAGTTACTTATATTTTATTGCACACGCTTTTATTCGTTCGTTTGTGGCTTTTAATCGAACGATTGAGCGGTGAGAGTATGCCAAATATTATGGACTTGTGAAAGTAGGACGCGTTTCTAGGATTATTTTTTTTACGTATACTAACAAATGGAAATTCATTGATCTGCAAACGCATTGATTTTAAAGGCGGAAACACATAATATACCGTGGTATGTCGGCAATGTCGTGGAAAAATTATTATGAACAAAGATTTAACTTTTTTGTTGGCCCGCAAATTTCACTTCCGACTTTATTAGCGTGAAATTCATTTCGTATTGGTCTTTAGAAATGTATGGGCTAAGGGCTAAGAGCTGATGGCGGGTAGATGGAACGCGTAAAAAAGAAAAATTTCTGGCAACACTTTTAAGCGATTTGAAACTTTGTTTGAGGCGAAAAAGGTTTTGCCAAGTTTTGCGGGTGTTGGGAAAAGATTTCATTGGTTTCAGAGTTCCGTTCGACGAAATGGCACAGGAGGGGCTGAAACTTTTTTATGCGCCAAAGAAATATGTTTATGTGGCCCTAACATTGTTTCTAAATTATTCTTCCCAAAGACGGGGTAATGAAATTCGACGTTTTATGAGTTTTTTTTTTTTTTTGTTGTTGTTGTTGTTGCGGCCCCCAATTTCCATTTCCTGGGGGATATACAAATTATTTTTCTGCGTGAGGAAGCGCTTGGAAATGAGTTTTCATCATCATGTGGGTGTTGGTTGCGTGGAATTGATTTGCTTCGGCTGATGGTTGGTAAAAGGGATATTAACTTGTAATGGTGGAGTTTTTTTTTTGTTTCCCCTCTGTACCTATACTTAGTGAACTTTCACATAAGGTACTTCAAGTCTTTCGATATGGGTTGGTTAATGGTTATGGATTATTGACTTTATTTTATTTGCCAGGCAATGAGGTCTTCCCAATTCTTTGGCACGGAGTAAATTGTTTTAGCGCGGGCCACCTGGATAAGTGCTCAGTACGTATTTAGCTAAAGAGTTGGTTTAATATCTCTAGAGGTTAAGATGGAGTTGGTTTGGAAACGAAATTGCAACTTTTAAACTGTGAGGAAAAATAAACTTCTGGATTATCTTATTTTAGGCTGGCGGAAAGTTTCACGGCAAAAGATCCGAGGGAAGTTTAACACATCAGCAAGTGTTAAACAGCATCCCACAGACTTGGAGATGTATCTGAATTATTTTTATTATGAAGGCTGAGAAGTGAGATCGCAAGTCTGTCCGAATGACTTTAGAATTATTAACCTCACGCCCTTTTAACACCCAGGAACGCATACCGGAATATTACGTCAGCGAAACTTTAGAAAGATCTCCAATATCGCATTCTCAACTCGCCTATATCCTAAAGATGTACAATGTACTGCGGATAATCGATAAATCGATCAACTACAAGTAACATTATCTTAGTTCTACTTCTAGTACTTAAAAGCTACATAAAATTTAGAAGTAGCTTTGAATAAAGTACCTCCTGAATTTATTTTGTTAGGAATCTCTCACCAAGCTTGGTGTAAAGGATTATTGTGACAGGCTTAAAAATTAAGTCATCCAGTTTCAACTATATGAAACAGCCTCATAACCGCAAGATTTTAGAAAGACCCCTTAGGTTGGGATCATATCGCTTCCGGAGTTTTGGCATAACATTGGTCCTTCACGATTTCCCATAAAAAAAAGTCCAAAGGGGGAAAATCGCAGTTCCGAGGCGGATAATTTACATCGCCAAGACCGCTGATAACACGATTTGGTGCCACCACTCCACAATCTGCAGCCACATTCTCGTCTGTGTGCATCGTACAATGAGGGGGACCATGAGCATACCAGTTTTACGAACTTTTTGCACAAATTTGCTTATAGCAGGTGCGGTGGATGCTTCATTTCGGCCAAAACTTCTTATCAAAAACGCACTGTTTGGGCTACACAGCACTCACTTTGGAAATAAATTCTCAATATTTCTCAAAGTTCTTCAGGAGTAAAGCGACTCATTTCTTTCCGCGGAGGTATGCTACTGACTGTCTGTAATGATTTCGAGCTGCAAACAGCTGACAATGTCAAAATAACCTATGATTTAAAAAGAAACTACTAGTTGGCCCACCCTTTACTTTACCCTCTCCATCTACCACTTTCAGATAATTAACAATTGTTCCAACAAGCCCATGCTTAGATGGAAGCCTATAACATAGAACATATAGGGTATGACATAGCCTTCAGATTTATCACCAGAGAAAACGGCAAACAATGTTTGTTCAAAGTAATGTGAATCGATGAGCGCCCATCACTTTAAAACAAAACTGCGATCAAGAACAGTTGTTGCTGTTATTCTTCGATTTGCTGGGGTATAGAAAACTCGAGCTATAACCCCATTCTGAGCCTAAAGGAATTGTATCAATTAGCACACGGCGCATAAGCTCATTAATGCATGTATTTGACTCTTTGGATCAGTGGTGAATTCGCTCTATATCAACATGGCTTGGCTATATTGAGCGACTGAGTCTCTCATTTATGAACCGCTCGACGTCGCTGTACAACTTGTTGTATTCGCTTTTAAATATCCTCCGGCAAAACTTTCGGCGGACCAAATCTTGAGAATGTATATCACGTGCTCTCCTGCAACTTATCTTCCGGTGCTTTAAATAGCACGTGTAGTTTCCCGAAGTTGCATGATCGCTATGTCCGTAGATTCCATCTGATTCAATCCGGCGTACGTCTTTATTCTGAGGGGCTCTGTAAAACTAGTCGATTTAAAATTCATGCAGTCATTGATATTTGACTTATAAAAGCTTGGGTTGAACTTTTTACAAGCGTTAGATAGACGAGTCTTCAATTTGTTGCCGCAACTCCGAATCGCCAAATTGAAGAATCTTTTTAGACGTTCCCGACAGCTGGAGCAATGGAGAACAAAATACGTATACATTAGTGCCCTTACTGCACTATTTCGATAGAATCATCCACATTTAGTCACAGAGACTAGTTTTAGTCTAGCGTTGTAGACCTCTAACTGCGAAGGGGAAGATTCAAAAATTCACCGATCAAGTCTTGTATGTACCATCCACATCAACTCAACTAGATTCCCCTAACTGATTCATAAATATACTAATTTCGAATCAGAATTGTAATTCGACTCCTCCCACCCTACTGCTCGCCAGCGCCAACTAAATGCAATTGTTTCATTTAATAGGGAATTGAAATTGGAAAATAGTAATAAAACGGAAATATCCTCCAGGCTAAGCACACAGACGGCGACAACGATACACATGCAGATGCCAGGACGAAGTTCTTATTACCACACTTGCAGACGCACACTCATAAAATCAAATAAATCAACCTAAGCAAACGATGGCGCTCGCTACATAGTGGCCATGACAGCACGGTAAATGCAAAGAAATGTCATAATACTTCCGCCCAAAAGCAATATTCAGGGTCATATTGTTGTGTGTGTATGTGTCTGGCGGGGGACAGTACCGAATGTAAACATCAAAAAGGACCCCTTGCCACATACACATTGCGACCTCTGCAAACACGAGCAATAACAAAAACAAACAAACCTATTAATAAGTCGATTGTACTGTGAGACGGCTGCCACCCGCTCCCGAACCACCGCACCCCCTTGGCAATACCCGCAATTCCTTGAAATCGGTTACCTATAATAAAATGGTTTTCCATTCGGTTTCCTATTGCTGAGACAATACCGGGGTTCCGTTTATCATGGAATGCCATCAAAGCGCGGTATGGCGTGTCGTCGTTGGCATTACTACCATACCATGCAGCTGGGGTGCAGTGTTGGGGTGCAGGAATTCCATCTCCTCCCACTCCCAGCCTGTGTCGCGGCAAGGCTTAGTCATTCAAACCACACCGTGTAGTGCTTTCATTTTCCTCCACTCGAGTCGAGTCGGAATGCTGCCGCTAAACGGTGCCCCAGCCCGTGCCTCGTAAAAGTGTGTTTACCATCAGAGGGCTTCGCAAGCTCAGTAAAAAGTTTCCCTTTCGTTCTTGGGCCATTGTTTGATTTGAAATTTTCTTCGCCGATCCGAGTGGAGACATTCGCAGGCACATTAAGTTCGTGCGTGCCGGCATGCAACGCGCACACATGCCACTGCCACAGTGCCACCCCCGTTTCATGGCATTGTTGCTCAAAGGATAATTCAATTCACTTTAAATGTCTGTCCGCATATGTTTTTGATTCTTTCCTTCTATTATATGTATATTTTGTTTTTTTTTTTTTCATCATTTCCCTTCAACCATTTTGATTTGCTTTTGTTTGTGCTTACAAGGGGTTGAAGAAGTGAGTTTTCAAGTCTCCCCTTCATGTTGGGTGGGTGTAGTATTTGTTTTGCTTGTTGGCCAGAATGTGGGTGAAATGAATGAATGCTCGCCAGCAGGACAGGATACATGCATGTATTCAGTGGCATGGTGAGCTCATTCATTACAATGTTCCGATGTTTTGATTAAATGAAATCGAAACGGAAACTAATCGAACGGAATGAATTATTCATGTGAACTCTGGAGTGGACGAAGCCTGCTCGAGTGGCAAGATGTAAAAACAAAGCTCTGTTCTGTTGCCCAGTAAGGCTATGTGTATGGGCTACGGTTACGGTGTATGGGTATCGCTTGGAGTGCATTATGGAAGTTTATTCTTCGAACATACCTACATACATATATGTATATGCATTGTAAGGAGTTTTTGAAATATTAATTTCCTGTGACAGTGATTAGTGGTGGGGAGGTGAGTTGGTTGCCGTAGTCAATTGGATTTCGTTTAAGTATCGAATGTAGATTTCACATCCTAATCCTATACGATTGTATGCTGGAGCTATGATTGGACTTTTGCTGTTTAGTAATATATTTGAAGCCTGCAACAAGAGGAGTGGTTATTTAGGTCAAGCTTTAAGTCATGCATATTCCTATTACTAGGAATTAGTGTTATGATATATTACTGGCAGTAGAGCATGGTATTTGAATCTACAGTGGCCGGCATAAGTATTTTGACGAAACTAAAGTTAATTCTGCTCATAATTTAAAACTTACTTCATGTAAATGTTGGCATCAATGGAAAGGCCATTTAAATTCCGTTTGAATGATACAAAACTTTCCCTAACCCATTACCCATTTAAAAATTTTAGAATTTAGAATTTTTGTTAAGGTCTACTTTTTTGACTTTTTTGCCTCGGTGTCAAAAACAAAATGTTTTGATGCAATAAGTTTTTCCAAACAATTCTCATAGTAACAGCAAAAAAAAAATTTCAAAAATCTCTTCGCTAAAAATGACTATTTTAGTCACTTTTTCCTCATTTTCATACAAAATTTTTCTGAGATCATCCCATTCAAAAAATCATAAAAAATATTAGCGAAGAGATTTTTGAAAAAAATTTGTTGCAGTCACTATTAGAATTGTTTGAAGAAACAATTTTTGCATCAAAAACATTTTTTTTTTTTGGAACCGAGGAAAAAAGTAAAAAAAGTAGACTTTTACAAAAGTTGCAAATTTTCAATGGGTACTTAATCGGTCAAGGAAAGTTTTGTATCATTCACGCGGAATTTAAATGACCTTTCCATTGATGCTGATTTGATGATGAAGTAAGTTCAAATTATGAGCAGAACTAACTTTAGGTTTGTCAAAATACTTATGCCGGCCACTGGATCTTATGAAGGTAGCCAGAAATAAGTAGAATCGCACATTCCGTCATTAGATATAATTTTTTTTTTCAAAAGGTTATCTAGCGCATAGCTATTCTGTTGTGATCGAATAAGTCGAAAAGTTGGTTAAATTTATGTAGAGTCATACAATAGTGTGTCGACTGTAGACCGAAATAGCATTTTAATCAAGTAAAATTTTGCCATGCTCGCGGCTCCGCCACTCGTTTTTTTTTTTTTTTTTTTTTTTTTCAAGTACATATGTATTGCCTAACAGTCAAAAGCATATATGGAATCGATTTATGAGCAAATTGAGCGTAATAAGGTCGAAATATAAATGTTTTCAGCCCCTTTTTTCCACCCTTATAGAACGAATTTTTGAAAACTATGAATGAGGGATGTAATAATTTTGACTTATCTACATACAAACTTTCAAGTTTATACGGCTAACGGTTCGTAAGACCCCCTTACTCCCTACGACTACTTTACTCTAAAACAATTCTCACCCACCCTACGCCCTAATTTGGCCACACATCTACAAATAAGAATAGCTAATTCTCGAGTTATGGAGGAACGAACAGACGGACGTTGCATTTCATAAAGTAGTATCATGGATGTTCAAGTAAAGTTGTCTTCATCACCACTGACCACCAGGGGGCCCATGGGGGGAACTAGTGTGTAGTGTGTATAGAGTGTAGTTTTTGTGGTTACAAAGAATATCTATTAATATTAATATTGTTTAATAGTGTAGAAATTATATAAAAATGTACACCATACATACATTCAAATTCTCAGCCGTATGATGAATACAGAGGCTGACTCTATGCTAAAACTACACTCAGAGAAGATTAACATTTTTCTCAATAACAAAAAATTACCTTCTTATTTTACTAAAGAAACGTAAAATTTCTTTAAATACTTCTGAAATCAAATATTCCACTTCTTTCTGGGCTGAAATTTTTTATTTTTTTTTTAATGGATTGATTAAAAACTTAATTTATTTTTGATAATGTGTATTGTGGGTCAAAAAAACATTTTATGGACATATGAAGTGAAGATGTCTACAAAATTGTTATATTAACTTAAAAATTATACCCGAAAGCTACCTCAACGTTCAGCAATTGTGAGATAAAGTCTTTTTTTTAACAATAAAAAAATAAATAAACTCACAGGCGTACTAAGACTTTACAACATTGAAATCACAATGTCATGAAATCTTCTTAGCATCCCAATTCCCGAATCTCTCTAATTTGTAATTTAAATTCCTATTTCTAACTTTCTCAAAAGAAATTCCAAAAACACAAGGACTTCCATAAACAAAAACATATTTGCCATTCCAATTAAAAGTAAACAGATTACCGAATCAAAGCTAAATTTTAAAAAAGTCCATTCCATATTCAACGCCTACACTTTCAGAATAAGTAGAGGAAAATTAAAAACCAAAAATTAAAAGTCCTTTTAATGAAGACTGTGATAAAATGCCAAAAGGAGAAGGAAAAAAAATACCATCACCATCACCATCATCTCGCGAAAGTGATTAAGCTACTTAAAATATTTGGTCAAAAAGTTGGCTAACACGTTGTCCAACGGACGAGGGCGATAGATAAAGAGAACCAAAGTCAAAGAGAAGATGAGGTTGAGTGCCTAAACCTGCCTGCTGCTACTTAAAGATGAGACGTGTTACCAGCCCGAGGAAGCACTTTTTTCTCATACGATGCGCAGCACAATGTTGGAAAATCCATAAAAATTAATCTGTGGAAAATTCTTTGGCAAATTATATTCGAGTTTCACTTTTTTCGATTTTTTTTTGTTTTCCATTTTATGTGCGGAATGTTATGAACCATAAGGCGACCAAATTTAGTAGAAGTCACTTTGTGAAGGGGGACTCGCAGAAAAGACACCCCAAAGTCACCAGGCTGGGTAGGTAATCGGGGCAAAAAAAAAAAATAACGAACGGAAAATGCGAAAAATATTCATTTTAATTTTCCACATGGATGATTGCAAGATTAACCTATTGTTTGTGGCGCAAAGAGGGTGATGATACCGTTCGTTGTTCCCTGTACATAACGACGCGCGACAACATTATGAACACAAATGAAGACCTGTGTTAGCGAATGGGAATTTTAAATTCACACTGTTTCCAACAAGAAAAATATTTCCCACGGCGACTATACATTATACAAAGAAAAAAAAAGAAAAATACCAAAACTGGACGTAAGTCCGAAAATATGACAAATTTGGGTTAAACAGCGCAAAGAGGTAAAATTGTCAATGAAGAAGGATCTAGGCTACTAGGGTCTAGTTCAGTCTTATGGGTAACCAACTGTTATTAAAAAAGCGTCAATTTACCAAATTTTAGGGCTAAATCTGTTAAGATATAGTGTTTCAAAATTTGTGTGTTTAACTCCATCTTTTGGAAAACTTGAAAACTTTTGATTTACGTGTACTTTTCACTTCACAAAAAGACCAATTTTGACCAAACCTAACAGAAACACCTTTGGGAATAGACGAAGACCTCGAATTATTTGCCGCGCACAAGTGGAAGAGGACCTCAACCAACTTGGAGTGTGCAACTAGATGCGGTTAGCACAAAATCGGGCTATCTGGAGAGGCCTGCCCGTTGAGACCCAGGTCCACCCCGGACTGTGGCGCCAAATAAGTAAGTAAGTATAGACGGAATACAGCCGTAGCTTTCTGGAGTTCAGTGCTCCCTCTAAAGATATCTTGGAAAGGTGCCTAGATAGGAAAATAAACTTGAAATTGAACATACTGAAAAGAGTTTTTAAGCGTCACATCACAATACTCTCTTCATATGCAAGAGGAGAGCGGGAGAAAAGTGGGTCTTAAGACCGCCTATATATAGGTAATATGTATCATTCTATAAACAGGTGAAGTGTTATGGAGTTCTTCTTAAGTGAAAAGCTACGATATGGTGACTAGGATTCCTACAAAGAACAGCTTGTTTTGGTATCACTGATGGAACTATACGAACTACGCCTGCTGCACTCGATACGACTGTATATCTTTTACCAGGTAACAGCGCGCTTCGGTTCACCAAAGCAGAGATTTTTAAAACCAACTATGAATTTACATTGCATCTTGCCATTATTGCTGTGTCGTCGTCGGTATATCCTTCTTACTTGTGAATGCCAGTCTTCTTAAGTTTATCGATGAGAGAGTCCACAGTGATATTCCACAATCTAGGTGAATGAACACCTTCTTTCGGGCACTTACTGAAAACTCTTTTTTTGAGTTTTGAGTTTACGGTCGGAATATTTCTCGCCCTTGTATACCTACAACGAAAAATTGCCCATCCATTCTCCCACCAACAGTGGGTTGAACGTACACTTTTCCTAGGTTTGTTTCAGACTTTAAAAGCAGATATTATTGAAGGCACACATATAAAGTCCATTATTGTGGACATTGCACTACAATCGGTATTAAACAAGCTCTGTAGTCGCATATACTGCATACTTTTCAAAAGATACCCATGCGTATGTGACTTTTTAAATCTAAAAATGGGGGATTTTCTCTTAGGGAGGGCCTTTTGGAGTAAGGGATTTTAGCATAGGGTATTTTGGAAAAGGAGATTTCAGTACCAACCCAATGTATACAGATGCTGCTTCAAAGATTCTATGAAGGTCTGGGGCATACAGATTCGGCAATTTATATGCCTGAGCTCCGTGCCTCTTCAAAACATAGAACGCTATTTTTTCGGCAGTTCGCATAATGATGCAATTCATGCTTTTTGGTAGTCCTTTAATGTTGCCTCTAAAGAAGCAACCAGGCAATTTGGTCCTCATTGCTGATGCTGCTTTACTATGATAATGGTTCAGTTGAATCACTCTGAACTTTTCCCGGTATTGTACCCAATGGTAGTCCTAAATCTAAAATGCCCATAATCAGTTTGAAAACGTATACCTACCTACCTACTTGGATTACAGAATATGACAAATTAACAAAGAGAAAATGGGCCAGTTAATATAGAAAATTAAGTAAGTTCTCCAGAGGGCATTGTTGAAGTGTTGCACCTAATATTGGCTATTTTCGAAATTTTTAAATGAAGAGCTTTCCTGTTCTCCAGACTGTACTTAAAACCATAAATTGTTGCTACAAAGTGACTTTATTCAGACCATCAACCGCCACAAAGTTAAGTTATAAAAAATATTACAAAGATGTGTATATGGTTCCTTCAGACAGCCAGGCATTGCCACATTTTAATGGTTAATTGAATAAAATGTAGGTATTCCACATAGTCACTAGAGTTTGTGATTCATATTTTTTTTTAACGAGGTGTGCGGCATTAGTTGGCAGGAAACTGCATTCAGCTATTAACCCTAATTTTATTGCGACAGAATGGAGTTGAAATTGTGACATTTTGAGCTCTGTTTTTTTTTCCTGTACCTAAAGCGATTGCATGTTAATAGTGCCGCATGTTATTATCCAGTGGGCTAATCAGGATAAAATGTAGAAAGTGGTTTTGGGAAGCAAAAAAAAAACACTAAAACCATATTTAGTCCCTTTTTCCGGTTTAAGTGTTTGCGTGTTGCAGAGGAATGCATTTTCTGGCATTGCACTGCAGTATATGAGTCGGGATTACCTGATGTAGGGTGATCTCTTTTTTTTGCTGTTCACATACCTATCATGTTGTAGTGAAATTATAGAGTGAATTTATTTTTATTATCTTCATGACACCTATTCACAAAAACAGGAATGCAACAAATTTCTAGAAAAATGTGAAACGACTTAGTTGCACGTAATTGAGGACGAAATGGATTTGGATGCACCCAGGATGGTAAAAAAAAAAGAAAATGATTGTGAATTATTGATCAGGCGCTTTTGTTTTGTCTTTAGGTTGTGACTTAAAAAAATTTAAAGGAAAGTTACATTTTCAAAAACGTCCCTAAATTGTTACCTGCATATTAAACTGTTTACTCTGCATGAAGTTGCCCATCCACAATCGCATTAAATTGCAATAAATAAATGAGCGAACAACAGCGAGTACATTTACCCAGACAGAGCATTAAAACACCTATTTCCTTTTGCAATAAAATTTCATTTACGTTTCCTTTAGTGGAATATGCTTTTTTTTTGCGAGTATCCTCAAAGCAAATTGCCTACGAAAAAGTCAGACCCAAATGAACATTAAAAAGCCGCATAATGTCGACATCAAATGCGATTTAAATGTGACCAAGTGTGACATCTGTGAACGTGAAACGTTGGTTTAATGTCATCCACATTCTTTTTTTTTTATAGTACTATAAGCTATTACGAAGCCTCCCTGAGCCTCGCAGTGACTAGCTGGAGGTAACCGCTCCAATGGAGGTGGAGGTACTTATTTTCCAATTGGTAAAAGACGAGCAAAAAATATATTTTTATACGAGGAGCCCTCATTACTTTGTACTATTTTTTCTCCTGTATGAGCATGGTGCTATATTGGAAGAGTGATTTATAAGCCCCTGCAAGCCCGACATAGCGCTGTAAAATTTGCATTTTTAATATTATTCGTTTTTTTCTCTCCCTCTCTCTGAAGCATTGTATGTCTATGCTTGCATTTGTATGGAGCTATTGTATATAAACTGGGGGGAGAGTTGAAGATGGAAATTGAATTCCGCTTTTGGGTATAGGTATCATTAAAGGATATTAAAATTACCATCAGGTATCGTTCTGCAATTTTTAATGGTTTTCCTCATTCTGCTGTTCTGGCTGTTGGAATGGCAACAAATTATTTGCAAAGCATGTCCGATTCCAAGTCCTCATCAGAGTTCGATTGTTTGCAACTATACCTGTAATATTATTGAAAGGAATCAGTTCCAGTTATAAGAGGAGCTTTGTTGTATACCACCAAGTTGAAGTATTTCACAAATTATCATAAAATAAAATGTAAAATATAAAAAAGAACAGCCATTTGGTTTTAGAATGTGTATTAAAATTTACGAAGAAAACCTTGGCTGGGGTTCTGTTGTGTAGTGAATGTCATGTCAATTCTTTCTTTAGATAAAAGAATTTTAAAAATTCGAAAAACGTTCCAATGGGTTTTTTCTTCGAGCTAAAGCACAATTCGACAACACGGTCATATTACTGCAATGATAACCAAACAGAATTTCAAGCTTTGAGGTTAAAACAATAGACATTTACAACTTTGCGGTGGCTAGGGACTTCGTCTACCTCTGCTATGATATAAACTCTGACAATGACACTACAGCAGATATCAAACGAAGAGTTACACTTGTCAACCGCTCTTTCTTTGGCCTGAGAATTAAACTGACTATAATTAGGCCTTGTCAAGAAATACTAAGGAGACTCTATTGAAGACCCCTATCATTCCAGCCCTGCTATATGTCGCAGAAGCATGGACGTTAACTAAGGCGGATATCTTCTTGGTCGTTTCGAACGCAAAATTCTTTAAGTGATTTTCGGTTCCGTTTGCGTTGACTGGCTTTGGAGGAGAAGATTTAACAGCGACATCGACTTGGGCAAAAAAGGACGTTTCACGCGACTAAGATGGCTAGGACATGTAGAGCGAATGGACACCAACGCCCCGCCCCGACTCGAAGAGTCTTCGATTCCAACCCGGGGGGACAACGCAGTGGAGGAAGACCTCGCCTTAGGTGGCACGTACAAGTATACAAAGAACTTCAACCAACTTAGAGTGCGAATCTGGAGGCGGTTAGCCAAAGATTGTGCTAACTGGAGAAGCGTGTTTGTTGAGGCCCAAGTCCACCCCGGACTGTAGTGTCACCTAAATAAGTAAGGGATTAAAATAATTTGTTTGTTTGTAGGGAATTTTTAGGGATCGCTAATAGGTTACGCTACATCATGATAGACTGTGAAGACTTGTGAGTTCATGACAACTGATATCCTTCCCTAGGGATACCTTCATGGTCAGAAACTAAACCAATTCCTGCAGAATTCAAAAATGTTTAAATTTTATTTGAGAAACCAACCTCCTTTAAATTTTTCAAGAGCAATGGCTTAAATTCCCCGAATAGGAAAGCTCCACTCCAGCAATCTTAAAGGCAGTTTGAAGGCTAGTATCTCGTGTTTCGAACTAAAGAGTACCTGTTCTATTTTTTCGGTGTTGACCTTGACACGAAGTCCACACTCTTCATCCCAATTACTGAGTTTATTAAGGGCTGAGTCCATAATTCCACTTAAAATGTTTATTAGTATTGAACTAAAATCACCACATTAGTCACATAGGCAGTAACGCTAAACCCTTCGTTGATAAGTTCTTCAAGTATATCGTCTTTGACAAGCGCCCAGAGGAGGTGAGAGGTAACTCCTCCCTTGGGAGCGCATCTAGTAACCGATTTTCTTAATGAACTGTGTCCGAGATTGGAATTAATATTTCACTTGGCGGTCATCGTGCATCTACCTGATGGTGAAGCACAGGTAGACAAAGTCTCTAACTACTTCGAAGTTATATCCGAGTTGTCGATGTTGAGGCTGCTTTCTGGTTGAAAGCCTATACTTCGTTTTGTCCTCATTTATAGCCAGACCCATCTTCCGTTTCAATACTTGCGCCACAGACAGCTCGCTGCGATCTTCCAATAATGTCAATATCGTCAGCAAGCAATTGATTTGACTTCTGAAAAATTGTAGGTACCTCTGATTTTGGCTTGTGAGTTTCATCGTTACATACAATTGCTTCAAGGATGATGTTAAAAAAGTTACACGATAGCACATCGCCTTGTCTCAAACCTTTTTTGACATCAAAGGGCTCTGTGATGTTTTTGATGATTTTGACGGAGCAACGAGATTTCTCCATTGTCATCCTGCACAGGCGAACGAGTTTGGAAGGAATGCCGTAACGTGGCTTTGAATAGCACGTCCCTATTATACGCTATCATAGGCGACTTTAAAGTCGATAAAAAGGTGGTGTGTATCGATCTGGAATTCCTGGGTTCTGCTGGGCCGATCAGGTTGTTGGTGAAAGGTTTTAGATGTTCACACAATACAGCCGACAAGATCTTATATGCGACATTCAGGAGATTTATTTCTATGCATTTAGTTGGCGCAGTTTGGGCACGGCACACGATCGTTCAGACTTAATGGGTCATTCGTGGACAGCGGTTTGTTGATTGTCTTCGTCGTTTAGCAGTCTGCAGAAATGTTATTTCCAAATCCGCAGTACCGACTCTACTACTGTGTTCCCATGTTCGTATCTGCTAACTAAAGCTATGAGTACACGACATGCCAAACACAGACTGGCATGCGTATGTCGTGTTTGGCATGTCGTGTACTCATAGCTTAAGTAGACGGCCCAATACCTAGTAGTATATAAAAATTCTTACGAGTTAAGAAAGCCTGACTATAGTGTTGACGCAAGTAGTAGGCACTTGGTCAATTGACAAAAATCGAAATGCAAGTTAATTTCCTGACAGGGGAAAGCAGAAATGCCTTCTCAAGTGGATTATATTTACGGAGAATTGGTGTAGTTCGAATTAACTATCATTCCTACCAAAGTGACTGCGTCTACGAGTTGTTGTTAATGTTATTCTCTCAAAAAAATAGTGTTCTTAGTTCAACAGTTTGAATTTAGTGCTTTTACATTCGTTTCAAACATAAAATGCACATAATGTAGACGCATTTCTGAAAGTACATTGCTAGTCCCAGGGCCAATGCAAAAAATACTGAAATAGGTACTCAATTTCTTTATTTATCTAAGTTCTTAGAGTTCCAATGGATATCCCTTTTCTTAAATAAATTTGCATAACTCATTTCTTTGCCATGCGAGTCAGGCATAGCTATAATACATCCGCTAACTAAATAGTCCAAAGGCTAAAAGACGAACACCACTTTTCAGTTCAAATACCCCCACTATAATAAGTTACTACATAAGGAAACATTCTTCTTCTGTGAAAACAAAAACCCAAATTCAAGCAGATCTCACTCACTTCATCTAGACATCCTTTCCCATTCAGATTCATCATTAAGAAAATTCATATTTTCATTTTAAATAGAATTTATTCAACGTCGTGTTTACACAGGCAATCACAGACTAACCTTTTCAAATGAAGGCGCAGCCACTGCATATGTGTGGTAGAAAAACTTGTGCATACCATCTCGGCAGTCTTTTGCCAGTCTTCTCAAGTCGAAGCAATTTTACTGCCACTCAGCAGACTGGAGCATCATTTTAATCAATTAATAATATTTTCCCGGTTCAGTGTCTGCTCACTCAATTCACACATCACATAGCCCTTGGTTCGTGTTCCTGCTGCTATCATCCTTCCACTTCAACCCTATCATGTTATTAAGTAAAGATGTTACCCTGGGGTGAAAAAAAAAAAAAAAACACCACAAAACCGAGATGAGAAAAGAACCCGAATTGAGTGGTACGTCAGAAACTGTATCCCTTTGAATCCTCTTCACATTAGTTGATATCCTTTCAGCTTTTGCTCACCATCCTCAGTGTTGCTACTGCAGCACCATTCGCTTCTTCTTCTTCTTCTTTTGGTTGAAGTTTAATTCAAATTGAAAACACGATCACTTTCCAACTGAGGAGATACACTTGTGGAATACTAAATGAGAGTACAACCATAGTCATTTGCTTCCCTGTGAAAGGAAGAAAACTAGTAGGTAGCCGTACTACAACAAGGAAGCAGTTTGCTCAAACAAAGAATCCGTTACTATTTTTTGAGGCGATTTGCGAGACGACTAAAAGAATGCAGGATGAGAATGAGTTGAAATTGGGAAATTGTTTTTTTTTTTTGTGTCTTTAAAGCATTTTCCTTAGCAATTGGTTTTTCTTGCTATCCCATTCCCGCGCACACATTCGATAGAATACTTTGTAATAGATGCGAAGTAGTAGATGGATAGCAAAAGTGCCAGAGGAGATTCTTGTTAGTCTATTAAATTATCTCTTGCAAGTTGTGCTGGCATCTTTTTTTTCTGTTTTGTTTGCGCTTTTTTTCCAGGAGGGATGATTTTATTTTTCTCTATCATTTTTGGTTGGGGTTATGTTTACATTGAAATTAAAACGATCGAAGGGTGAAATTCACAGTTGATTGGATACCAAATCAATTTTACTGTTGTCTATTTGACTTTTGGATTCAAGTTTTATTCTGTTGGCTATAAATTACAACTGTAAAAACAAAACAAAAATTACAACAATTTTTGTTAATTGCGCCAAAGCTGAGGGCAGCAAAGGTTACACAATCAAAAGGTTTTATTTGTTCGGGAATATATTTGTATTTTTGGAATTTGTTTGGGGGTTCGTTTAATAGTTTTGCCGCTTAGAAAAATACCAATGTTTGTCTTGAGTGAATAAAGTTTTACCATTTCTGAATGAGAGGGGTGTATAGTATATTATATAGATAGACAAGTTCTCGAGGATGTATAAAATATACCAGTATTAGCGTAGGTAGGTACCTATGTGAGCAGTGATTTTATAAATTTGTGTAATGCTTACAAATTAAGCGAGCTGGTTTTCAAAATGGAGAAAAATGATTTGTTCTCATATTTATTTAGATAAAGAATTTTGTGAAGTAATTCCTTTTAGATTCCTAGTTTTCTTCATCATAGCTGGTGGTAGGTAGGTGTAAGTAGCACTACACACAGAGAAAAATCGCAAGCTAAAATCTAGTATTTATTTATTAATCTATATTGATCATGATCAATCTTGATTTTAGATTTTTTTATTCTTACGTGCTAAATCTTAATATGACATCCATTTTTCTTGAAATAAGCCAAAACAATCTTAAAAAATTACATTGAAACACAAATAAAGGACAAAACAATCTTCTTTCAAGATTCTTAAAATAATCCCGAAACAGAATAATTTTTAAGCTTACTAAAAATATAGAAAGAAGATTTTTTGGTCTTAAAAAAACGAGCTCAAAATAAAATGTTCAGCTAGTTTTTTTCTGAGTGTTTGTGCTAACCAAGGCCAGATCACGTAAAATAAACACGATCGAGCGATATCGTTTCGACAATAGCCGTTTCTGACTATTGCCATAGATATGATAAAGAGAGATGAGTGTATGTGCTAACCAGGGGCCAGATCACGTAAAATAAAGAGAGAACTTTAGCGAAAACGACGTCATTCGATCGTTTTCATTCTACGTGATCTGGCCCCAGTCCCAGTCACAGGTTGTAAAACTTTGTCGAAGAGGAGAGTTTAGATCCAAACTCTGGTATTTAAAAAGGTTATCATTTCTTCTTCTTCTTCTCTTCCAGGCCTCCTCAAGGGAATCTAGCTGTTAGTAGCTAATTTACTATTATTAAAGTAAATTTTCAAAATTCAGAAAATTCGATTTTACATATAAATATGTACAATGTACATGGAAAAATATTTCCAGAAAATCGGAAGATCCGAAAACATAGATTTTTTGTAGGTACCTACATTATGTATGGACTCTTTTGATACAGTCAATATAGGTAGTTGCCAGAGCTACAAATTTGGAAAATCTTTTATCGGGAAATGTACATACCTACAGGAGCATTCCACACACATTCATATGCAATGACTTCTTTGTTTGCATGATCAATAATAGATGTCGCTGCAGTTAGAGTGTAGATGTCAAAATCCATAAGATGGCGTTGTTAGTCTACTTGACATTTCCCAATTTGACAGGTGGTCTTTTTGCTGCGTCATTTCACATTGAACTGCTGTTACTACTACAGTTGATGGTGCATTAAATCTTTTTGAGCATATTAGATTTATAAATAAAGGATATTCAATTCAATCGAATCCGAAAAATGTTTTATTCAATCAATAATTGAAATTCAAGTGGCGTCATCTGTTGTCGATTGCGAATTTTCATTATCATGAATGCTCGAAAGTATTTCAATCAAAAAATCAATTTTAAGCTGGTCTTCTAGATCTAGAATGATATAAGTTTATGTAGGGTTTATGTTATTATTACCTACATTAAAGTTAAAGTTACTTTATTTTGAAATAAATTGTTAGAACCTCAATTTTTTTTATGTAAATACCTACATTAATGGATTCTTTTACTTCGCTTCTATAGTTTTTGAATAGACGAAGGTTAGCAATTTGCTGCGCATGCAATTTTAGAGCACATTTTAAGATGTGTGTGTATGGCAGAAAGTTAAACCTTGGCGTCAAATCTTAATATCTCTAATACATTTTTGTCAAATTCGTCTAGAGGTAGATGTCGTCATAGTCTCCCAAAAATTTCATACTATTGGTTTTGAAATGTCATCGAGTTAGTAAGAAAGCTTTGAAGAAATAATACTCCCCTTTTGCGGATTTTTTTCCACTGATTCCCCACTTTTCCGATATGAAGTGTCTTCATATCGAGTATCCTTAAGCTTTAGCAGTTTTCGTATCTTTTAATTTCTTCAGAAATCTCAATTTTAGAACTCCTCTAAATAGTGCATCTGTAAACTCAAACAAATAGAGCGATAGGTTGCATAATGCGAGACATTAGACAGACATAGACAGAAGATTGTTATGTGGTCATATCCATTTATCTAAATCGACGTTCTTTCGACGGACGGATCGGCTAATAGGTATTTTAACCTGAAGCGTCTCAATTTGTCATACAAAATGTAATTAATGTAAACACTGTCTATCGATTTCATGACATTCGATACAATTCAATTAATTCGCAATTTCTTCAGCTCTGGTTTCTATATTGACATCCCAGCCATTGGCTAATTATAGATGTTCAGTTTGCTTCATTTTATTTTGCTCCATTAAGCTAACTATACAGTTAACTATAAACTTCAACGATTCACCTTCCATACATGTTCCCATCAGCAAAGTTAATAAAACTGGTAATCTCGCAAAAATAACATATGCTACTGTTCGAGTTTATTCCCAGCCATTTAACTCTGTCAGCACTGTAATTTCTGCACCATGTGATTTTGTTTTATAGTTTTCTTTCCTTCAACTTTCAGAATTGTGCTTGTGCTCTTAATTGACAGTTACCTGTACATGTCCTTCGAGACTGGATAATTAAATGATTGCTATTGGTTATCGATGTTGTGCACAAATGTTTGCGCTGACAGCGTACTGCTACAAAACGAACGCATTAAGGATGAGCGAAGAGCAGCTATTTTGCAGTGTTGTAGAAAATTAATTGTTCAGCAATTAAAGAGGTGAGTACTTTTTTTTTATTTTTTCTCAAAGAAAGTTTATTGTTTTTTTTTTTATATAATTAATGGAACAGAGTGTGTGAGGAGCAGGTGTTTGTGTCATTTCAGTTGTAATATTGCAGAGAGACAAAATGCACATGAAATCAGTAAATACTTACTTACTACAAATTTAACATAAATTCGATTATCTTCCTCAAATCCACTTTATCCAGATAGTTACTTTCTAATAAAATTATATCCAACCATTTGTATCTAAAACATTTAATACGCGAATTAGTCACTAAAATGAGTCCGCAAAATTCCAATGAGCAGTACTTTCATGTTGTACCATGTGGTTGTGTGGTTAAAAATTCATTAAGTACTTACACAACAAGCCTGGTTAATGGTACTTAAATTTTCCAATATTGGTGGTAATACGAAATACATTATTGCATTCGGATACTTAAAGGGCCAAATTACATTCATTCGACCGGACGGCATGCGTTGGTTACCCATTTTGGCTACTGCTCTGTAAAATGGTTGACAATCTCTAAAATTGCAATTAAAAAGACGAGAGACGCATTGCAACTACAGGCAGCTGTCCCATCCATTGCACCAACAACCACCTGAGGTAAATCTGTCCTGTGCACTCTTAATAATATTGGCTACCATTTTGCAACCAACCATGGTAAGTGGTAAATTTACTCGGATTTTGTTGCACGATTAATGTAATGTGAATTAAAATTGAATGTTTGTCACTCGGACTCGATGATGAACAGACAGTCGAGGTGACAAGAATAATTAAAAATTAAAAAAAAAAATCTAGAAAATAAATGAAATAAAGTGTAAAGGTTTCAGTTTTCGAGTTTTGTATGTTGGCATTGGCAGCGTTATTATTGAACATCTATGTCAATATAGTAGAAATGAAATAAATTGGTTTTAACTTGTTCAAAATTGCATCAGTTTTTTTTAGATTGTGCATCTTATTTCATATATTGTAGTAGGTACACAAACCATTTCTTTTCCGCACATGAAGAATGTCCAAAGTGGCGCAAAAGTCAGCACTCTTTCAAAACATACTAAAATTTTTGCAAATGGCGGCAAATGTCAATTTTACTTTGACATTTTGTCAAGTAAACAGATACAAAATACACCTCAACAAGACATGAATCGCTATACTCCTAAAGAATGTGGAATAATTGTTCCGATTTTTTTTTGCAGAATAATTCATTAGTGATTTTGGCACAGCATTTATTTCGGCGCAGATTTCCCAGTCTTCCGAAATCAACTGGGCAAACACTACAAGACGACCTTTAGCCGCTCGCCTAGAAGAGTATCGGAAAACACGAGATGCTGCTAGGTCTGACCAGCCCTGAGGCAGCTGCTCTGCTGATAATATCGCAGCAGTGGCTGAAAATGTCGCAGGGGACCCCGCAATATCTTCCAGACGACGTGCCATGCAATTAGCCATCAATCAGCGTTGCTTGGGTAAATTCGGTCTGAAGAACATGTGGTCCCAACAGACTTCATTTCCTAATCTCTCATTTTGGCCATTTGCACTGGTGAGCAAGATGATCTGATTTACCGGTTTCAGACTTCTCTGTGGAGTTTTTTAAAGTCACGAGTCTATATCAACAAATCTCAGACTCTTGAATCCCTTGAAGTTTAAGAGAATATCCGTCAAGAATGCGAGACCTATCGCCGGAAGTTCTGGCAAAGGGTGGTGGAAAACGCCATAAATCGGGCCCGGATCGTCATCAATTTTGGCGGCGTCCACTAAGCCTTTATCCTTTTCTTGACTTAATGGAACAAAATTTAATATATCAAGTAAATATGTACAATCCAAAAGTAGAGTCAACGTTTTACATTCATAACAAAAAATGACATGCAAAGAACATCGTGTGACAACTTTAGAATAGTCACGAGTGTTAGGTAAAAGGTTTAGATAATTTTTTAAAAATATTTGTGGAATATGTAAGTGATTATTCATTCGTAAGGAATTGTACCGCGGACACTTATGAATTTATTATCGTTCGAAACTCAATCCCTACTGTAAGTCATTATCAAAGAAGCTGGCGGTTTTTTTACTACTGCAATATCGATTAGTGTAAGAGTGCTAAGACTATGGTTTCGGGTTCATTGGGTTCATCGGATTCATCCCCCGAGTTTTTACTCCAAAAATAAAAACTCATACAAATGAATGTTTTTATGTCGAGTAGTATATTCATCTTTAGGATACTCTATGAGCTCACTCGTCAATGAGGTTATAAACGCTTGTTTTCCAACCAAACAGACAATAGCTAAAAAAAATCTTCCATTGTTCATTATGGATTCATGCAAATAGAAGCACTTAAGGTGGAATAACATAAGTAATTATAAAATACAAAAAACATAATTCCACTGATTTCTGTAGCCTTTCTTGCTTAACCCACTATGCTCAGCTCCCCCCAAGAGTACTTGCAATTTTACAGCTTTCGCTTTCCAAAGTGGCAGGTCACTCACACGCCCGAGTGAACACCACACCGCGTTGGGATATTTTATTAAATATTCAAAAGTGGCTATATGCACACACACTCTTATGGTATTGATGCATGCAAATTGAATATGGGCGGCACTTTAGCTTTTTAATCCTCAAAGGCTTGAAATTGTCAATTTGTTTTAGGCATGCCACATCGCATTAATTTTACATAAATTATTTTAACCCCTCCGACTCTCAGATACAGATACTTATTATAGATGTATGTATATAACTGTTTTAACGGGAGCCAGAGCCGAATGCCATGACCACGATGATGATTGGTTACATGCGGTTATGTATGTTTGATCAGCAAGAAGCCATATTTTTGTGGCTGTTATTGAAATGTAAAAAAAAAAAAAAATAGTTTTATAACTTTATTTTAATTTTTTTTAAATATTTATGTAAATACTAGCAACGCCCGCGGCTCCGCCCGCTGGTTTCTTTTCTATTAAAATAAATTCAAATTTATTTCAGCTATTATATAAATGCACGTTTGTTATACCCTCCACAGGAAGGTATATTCACTTTGTCATTACGTTTGTAACGCCAAGAAGGCTTCACCGGAGACCCTACAAAATATATAATATTCTGAATCAGTATCACATTCTCAATCGATTTAGCCATGTCCGTCTGTCTGTCTGTCTGTTGAAAGCACGATAGCGTCAAAACGAATCGACTTAGATGAATGAAATTTTATGAGAGGACTTGTTTTTACCGTTGTCAAGTTGGTATTCAAAAAATTCTCTATGTCGGTCAAGTAGTTCTGGTACCTCCCACACAAAACCAATATTAGACACATGCGTGTACCTGTACCAGTACATACAGTGGAGGGTATCAAAGCATCGGCTAGGCCGATTTACCCCTCCCCCGTCTCACACTTAGTTCTTACGTAACCTGTACTGATCCGAAAGTCCTAAGTCAATAGACAGAAGATTTCACATAAATAAAAACTCGTCACAGGTATGATCCAATTATTTATACTACGCGATCATATCGTTACACTTTCCATAGCTGCAGATCTCAAATACATATATGTAGATATGTATCTGTCGCTTACGCACCACAAACCTCTTATATGTACGTAGACATGCATATATACACATTTAGTTTGTTTTATGCATATCCATTGCCTACATCAAATTCAACTACGCCATACATGAGTATATGTACGTACAATGTGCATTTTGGATGCCCGTCGTGCGAGTAATAATATTCTATTTTTGGAACGCAATACAAAACTACCCCTAAGCACAACTGCAATCGATGAAGCAATTTTTTTCGCACTTGGCCAATTAAGATCTATTTTTAATTGGTTGTATATCACCCTCTGCATGGACCAGAAACATGAATGTTAGCTCAAAATACTCGGTAAAGTATTGCCTAACAATTAAAAGTATATCTAGAATTGCCATACATAGATTCATGAATATAATGGCAAGTTAAGGTAGTAAGGTCGAAATAGAAAAGTTAGTTCGAAAAGTTTTTCAACCCTTATAGGACGAATTTTGAAAAACGATGAATGAGGCATGTAATAATTTTGACTTATCTATCAACGTACAAACTTTCAAGTTAATACGACTAACGGTTGGTGAGGCCCCCCCTATTCCCCGCGACTCCTTTACTCCAGAGCAATTCTCACCCACCCTACGGACTAAGTTGGCCGCACATCTATAAATCAGGAAAAAAATCATGAAAATCGGACAAATGGTTCTCGAGTTATGGAGAAACGAACAGACGGACGTTGCATTTTATAAGTAGTATGGATATACCAAATTGAAAGTTATGTTGAAGAAAGGTCATTACAACCTGATTGTCATTATTATTATTTTTTAAAAAAAGGATATTTGATTGCAATTGAATCGCCTTAGGAAAGCGCAGACGTTTACAATGAAGCAAACTTCTGAGGATTGTTTTAATCGTTGGCTAAAGCGATTTTTTGGGGCCAATTTTGATGGAAATTAAAGGATCAGGTAGCACCCCAAACGTACCTAGCCAAACTTAGAGCAGAGTAGGTCCATTGTGATTCATGGGAGTATGTCATTATTTGTGTTGTAACTATTCGTTAGTTTTTTGGCTCTATCAAATAACTCAGAAACGCAGCCAAAAAAAAAACTCATGAAGGCTTGCGCGAGGATTTTTCAATGTACCTACGTAGATTAGCTTTCGCAGTGATTGTTGGTATCGTTTTTTAATTTTATTTTATTTAAAAACAATGCAATTTTTAGTGAACCCGTTTTGCACTAATATTTATGAAGAAATGTTTCGGCAATATATAAAAAACTTCTTGGTGTGCTAGTTGTAACACACTGAGTAGTACCTTCAACCTCATTTCTGAACATTAAGTTTCCAAATTTAACTTTCAATCTAGTATAATACCAAAATATCTTGCGATATTCGAAAGGGAAGAGGTCCACTCCAGCAAGCTTATTCAATTTGAAGATTACTCTTGCATCTCGTGCTAAATAAGTACCTACCAGCTCCGTTTTTCTGGGTGACACGAAATCAGTACACTTCATCTTAGTTCTTTAGGTATATCGTCTATGAAGAGGCAGATAACCCCTAACTGATTTTCTTATTAAACTGCGTTCGAGAGTGCAATTTATATTTATTGTGGAATACCACTCGCACTTCACTGGCATTGTATACAAATTTCTCTGATATAAGCCCATTGTAGATTCTTCCATTTGATAAAGTGCTCGCTCTCTACCTCTTCTTCTTATGGTAAGTCAATTTTCTTATAATACCTATTAGGTTTCAAACCCGTTAATGTGCTTCTAGTACTTCTTTACTGCTTCTGTCCACGCTCTGTTAGATTTTGCTATAAAGCTTTATGCAACTAGATTCGTCATGAGGTATGATTCACAGTCACTTGTTGATTGAAAAATCATTAGTCTCGGTGAAAATCGAGCAAAAAGTGCGTCTAGATCAGATGTGGTGGTCGTCTACTGATGAGCCCACCCACCACATCGGGGCGAAACGCAATACTGGAGTCGAGGACAAATCATATTCATACTTAACAATTTGTAGAGCGTCTTTTGTTAACATTTTGCGGATCCTAGAAGCTTGCCTATTATCTGCAATTGTTTTTGTATGTCAAATAACACATATGTTATAGTTAAGAAGCTTACTAGAGATACCTACCTCCATAAAAATAAAACACTTTCTTTTTTAATTGAAGAGAAACACCACAGAACAATAGATCGATGTATATCACTTTCTTTTTGTTTAGTACCACAAAAGTACCCTTATTACAGATGGTAAGCATTCTAGATAAAAATTTGCATCGTAGCCCACGATAAAATGCCAACTCCCCCCGACCATCAGTGCTAGCTCATTTTATTAGACGGAATATCCCATGAATCATACGGGAAATCGGTCAATACAAGGCACACATTTTTCTTGCCCACGTTTGTAAATATGTGCATGATGTTCATCTGTAAAAATAAATCGTAAATGGGTGACAATTAAAATTGTAATAACCCAGCCTCTCTGTCTCTAGTGTCATGAATTTAATTAAAATCTGTAGTTTAAAAATTCTTTACAAGGCCAATACTTTAACTCTCCTCAAGTTAAACGAAATAAACTCCCCTAAGTGCATTTAGAACCATTACAGTTTCTACACATTGTAATTGGATTTGCTAATGGCAACTTTCTGTGAAGCATACATATATATGAACTCTCTTAAATCCCTTTGATCGATGGTGTGAGTATGCAAACAACCGCACTTCATATTTATTAAAAACCCACTTATGTTCGGAATGTGTACTGAAAAGTATTTGCTTGCCTCTTGAAATCAGCTTACGGGTCATAAACTCTTCCATCGTCAAAAATGCTCAAATAAAATGTTTCCGACATTAAAATCAAACTTGAAGTGCGGCAGAACTTTTCCAAGCCTGATCCTGTTAATAACAGAAGGAAACAAAAAAAAAAACGAACCTCATTTCGCAAGGAATACTCCCTCGGGATATCATTACAAGGCTAATTAAATTAAATGATTTGTACGAAGGACGAGTCTGATCCTTTTATTTTTTGTGCGCCTGCATGCGAAAGGTTTTCCTATTTTTAAAAAATTGTCGTATCCATGTCACATCTTTTAAACAGCCTGCCAAGACATGATGTACCTTAGGTATGAACTTTCCTCACCATGCCGAAATTAAGCGCTAAGGGGACCATGAATACGTTTCGAAAAAAAAACTTTCTCGACGCACAAACTTCCTACAACTTGACATACTCGACAGTTTCTTCTCATATGTCGTTCGGTTGAAGAGATTTTAATTTTAATTTTCACAAAGCATTAATGCAAATTAGATCCTTCGGGGTTGGAATAATATTGCCTCAAAGTATTTGGAAAGGTTGAACGTGTGCACGATATTGTCTCACCGAAGGATGATGCTTCAAGGTGCTAGTTGAATATTTTACTTGTGTGCCATCATCGTCACCGTCATCATCATCACTGTCATCAATGTCGTCTAGCATGTGCATTTGTATGCGTAGACTTGTTAAAGTAGGAAATACTTTGAATAGCGCAACATTAATGTCAATCAGTGCTACAGCTAACTTGCATCCCTTCAGATGTAATGAAAAGCGAAGGAATGAAACGCGGATCTATACAATATGCAAGAAGTTAGCGAACTTTTTAATCAAATTAATTTTCATAATGAAATGTTCCGTTTCTAGGGTTTTCAATAAGACAAATAGGATAGGATGGTACGGAATAGGATAGTGATTTTTTTTACTTCTCTCAAGGCATTAACTGCACGAGGAACGTACTCGTATTTATTATTTATGGTAGGCTACTTAGGCGAAAATATCAAAATGAAAAAGTGTTCAGGACTGTGCTCCGATCTCCTGGGTATTTTGGGATAAGACTTTAAGTTTAAATTTTCATTTCTCATTTCATATAGTTTGTGAACTTTGAGATATTTAAGGCCGTCGCGGCATAGTAATCCCTACTATTTATGTAATTTAGATTTAGCAGTATTACATAAGTTATAAACACTCTCACTAAAATGAAAATGTCTTCTTTAATTCAAATAACTGTAATATTTCGATTAGCCTATAAATATTTAATGCATTAAATCTTTTCTTTCATTCATTGGTGAGGGCTAAAGAGGGGTGGGGTGTAAGGGGGGTCTCCCGATCTGTTAGCCGTATAAACCTGAAAACTTTGTATGTTGATAGATAAGTCAAAATTATGACATGCTTCATTCATCGTTTTTCAAAACTCGTCCTATAAGGGTTGAAGAAATGATATGAAAACATCCGATCTTTTTACTTTTAACTTGCCATTCATAAATATATGTAGGTTAATTAATATTGTTACGAGATCTGATACCAGGAACGAGCCACGAATTCGGAAGAATAGAGCAGAAGATAGAAAAAAGAAAAAGAAAATAGAAGAATGTCAAAAGTGAAAGAAATGAAAAACGACACGAGGAAGATTTTTTAGTCTGTAAGGTTAGGAAAGAGAAAAAAGAATTACGAAGCAATAAAATTGGTTGTATTGAATTTGGTGGAAATAATTGTTTAATTTTGCCCATTGGTAATTTACAAGACGGTAACATTGGTGTCAGATGTGGGGTAATTTATCATTTCGAAAAATGAATGTCCCACCACCAAATTCAACACAACCGATCAGTAACCAGGAAATTGCCACACTGATTCAAGCCATGCTCAGCTTGGGAAACCGCGTAAACGATTTCACTCAGGTTATAGAGGCGAGAGTTTCACATTTAGAGACTTCAATACTGAGTGGAACAATGTTCGCCAACCGCGTGATGTCATCTGAAGATAGTGGACTTGAAAGCACAGCAGTGCGAAATGAAGCGAGTTCGCAACCAATGGCAAATCCTACTCACCACGCTCCAAGTACGCACTGTGGGCACAATGCGAGCACCTCTACCCCACAACAGCTGCCAAATCCGTTAGTAACGACGGCTAATAGGGAAATTAGAGGCGAGGGCACTGGTATCACAACACTTCGACCCCCAACTCGGACCGAAGTGACAGCCGTAGGAGAACAATCATATGTGAGCCGCAATCCAAAGATTAATCTTATGGAGTACGATGGAAAGACCAATTGGGAAGTTTATCAGACCCACCTTCGTGTTGTTATGACAGCAAATGGTTGGTCCCAGCAGGAAGCTTGCTTATGTCTAGCGGCGAGTTTGCGTGGGCCTGCTCTTGCCTACCTTGATGCGCTCGATGTCGACACAACAACAAATTTTGAACAACTTACTCTTGCATTAAAGCGTCGTTTTGGTCATATGCTTACAACCAGCGCTGCACATTCTCAGCTAAGAAGTCGTGTCCAACGTAATGGGGAAAAGCTGGTAGAGTACGCCACAGATATTCAACGGCTTGCGCGATTAGCATATCCAAATTGGACGGTGGATGTGATCGACAATCTCTGCCTGCAACAATTTCTCGATGGCATTGCGGATGTGGATATCCAATGCCGCGTGCGAGACCAAGTACCACTATCGCTGAACTCTGCACTCGAACTAGCCATTCGATCCGAATCTAGTCGCTTGGCTACTAGATCTGCTAGACGTGCAATTCATATTGCCACATTTCAAATCGACGAAGAGCACGAGAACAGTAGTGCGGGAAACGAGAATACGTCAGCTTAAGGGAGCCGGAGCTGACATCAAATTCTATTAAGGCTCCAAACACTAGCTCGGTCAACAAACAAGAAGTTTCCAATACTGTAAGTCGTCGTTATCAAGGAAAAATAGAATGGTTCAATACATCGAGAAAATATGGTTTGGTCTACTGTTCCGAACTGAAGAAAAGCTTGTTTATTCATCGGCGGGACGTCATTACTACAAATAATAAGGGAATACCAGAACTACAGGTGGGTCAAATGGTTGAATTTGATATTACTAACGGGTCTCCCAATTTACAGGCGAAAAATATGACACTGCTGTGCGGATCGCGAGTACCCGTTAAACCTAATAAGCGTTTCAAAACGAACCACCCTCATTCAACTCAAAATTTAAACTAAATAAGGCTGACTCTAGGGAGCATGAGCCAGCTATACTTTTATCAAATGCTCCAGTCATTCAACTAACATCTACCAGAGAAACATCGCTCTTCGTGCAAGGTTATATTGGGGAAAATCCATGCCGCCTCATTATGGATACAGGCGCCGCCGGTACCATTGTTCATCCAAAACTTCTCACCGAAATAAATCTGCAGTCCATAACCCCCTGCTCAACTCTCCTCCGCGGAATCACTGGAGATCTCACTCCTATCAAAGGGACTACTACAGTTACCGTTCGCATGGGACAACATTCTTTCAACACAACTATGTTTGTGGCCGAAATTGCAGAGGATTGCATAATGGGAGTTGATTTTTTTAAGGAACATGGCTGCATCATCGATTTTCAATTTATGCTTCTGAAGCTGCCAAATAGTAAAGTTGTTCTTCAACCCTTATCTACTGAAGTACAACAGTCACATGCAGCTGACGATGAGACACCGTTGGAATGTTGCGAGTGGGTAGAAACGGTAGAATCTAACTTCACTGAGGATGATCTACTATCCTCCGCTTATCACAACTTGAAAGAGGATCAGCGAGCCGAGTTAAACGGTTTAATCGAGAGATATCGTCCCTTATTCGCCTTTTCCCCAAATCAGCTAGGACGAACCAACTTTCTTAAACATCACATCGACGTTGGCGATACAAAACCTATCAAGCAAGCACCACGTCGGCTACCTTGGGCTAGACGAGAAGAAGCTAACAATCTGATATCCCAAATGGAACAACAAGGTGTTATTCGGCCATCCCGAAGTCCTTGGTCATCACCCGTCGTACTAGTTTCAAAAAAGGACGGAACCTACAGATTTTGCGTCGATTACCGCCGGCTTAATAGTCAGACTAAGAAGGATTCGTACCCTCTCCCACGTATCGATTTGCTGCTGGAAGCGCTTTCTGGGTCTAGCTGGTTCGCCACGCTAGATTTGAAATCTGGGTACTGGCAGGTCGAACTAGAAGAGTCGTCAAAGGAGAAAACCGCCTTTTCAGTCGGAGCTGGGTTGTGGGAATTCAATGTGATGCCCTTTGGGCTTTGTAATGCCCCCGCAACCTTCCAACGGCTAATGGAGAACGTGTTGAGAGGGATACCATTTCAAGCATGTCTGGCATACTTAGACGACGTTATTGTCCATGGTAGTTTCTTTAGTCAGCTGATGGAAAACCTCCAAATGGTACTCGAAAGAATATCAAGAGCTGGTTTGAGGATCTCACCTGCTAAATGTGTTCTCTGTCACCGCAGCGTAAAGTTTTTGGGTCACATTGTATCCCAATATGGCATAAGTCCTGATAAGGAGAAAGTTGTTGCCGTATCTAAATGGCCAACGCCAACCTGTAAGAAAGACGTTCAATCTTTTCTGGGGCTGTGTGCCTATTACAGGCGATTCATTCAGTCATTTTCAGAAATAGCCAAACCACTTACAAAATTGACAGAGAAATATGAACCTTTTCAGTGGAGTTGCGAGTGCCAAACAGCATTTACAAAATTAAAAGAACGCCTTATATCGTCTCCAATTATGGCGCTTCCAAATGACAGCGGGCCCTTTATTTTGGACACCGATGCCAGCCAGTTTGCTTGTGGTGCCGTATTGTCCCAGATCCAAAATGACGAAGAGAAGGCTATCGAGTTCTATAGCAAGACCTTCAGTAAACAGGAAGTAAATTACTGCGTAACTAGAAAGGAACTACTAGCTGTGGTAAAAGGAATTAAACATTTTCAACCGTATTTGCTTGGTCGCCCCTTCCTAGTTCGCACGGATCATGCCTCGTTACGGTGGCTTTTAAGTTTTAAGGCGCCTGAGGGTCAAGTTGCACGATGGATTGAATTCTTGGCAGCTTTCGACTTTGCCATTCAACATCGCCCTGGTAGTAAGAACGGAAATGCAGATGCGCTTTCGAGAAGGCCTTGTCTGCCCATGAACTGTCAGTATTGCCGGCGACGAGAAGAAGAACACGCGCTTCAGGTAAATTTTATTAAGGAGATTGAGGATATATCAACAAAACAATGTGAGGATTTAGTGCTAAAGGAAATAAGAAAATGGTTATCCGAGAAAAAAAAGCCTGCTAAGGAAGATATACGGCATCTATCCCCCGAAGCGAAATCGTACTGGACTATGTGGGACACCCTCTGCATTCATCAGGGAGTAGTATGCCGCAAATTCTTTAAGCGCAGGTCAACCATACTACAAATTCTAGTACCATATGACATGCGCGGTGATATTTTAACGCACGTACATAATAGTCCAGCTGGTGGACATTTCGGAGTAGGTAAAACCTTGGCGAAACTGAAGAGCACTTTCTATTGGATCGGATGTTCCGAAGACGTTCGCATATGGTGTAACAACTGTTCAACTTGCCAAGCTAGGAAAGGTCCGATACCAGCTAAACGAGCTCCGATGCAATCATACGTCGTTAGTGCACCCTTCGAAAGAGTTGCAATTGACGTTTTGGGTCCACTCCCCAGATCTGATGACGGAAATCGGTACATTATTGCGTTGATGGATTATTTTACGAAGTGGCCCGAATGTTTCGCTATACCTGACCAGACCGCGGAAACTGTGGCAAACGCTATGGTCGAAAATGTTTTCTCTCGCCATGGTATGCCGCTACAGCTCCACAGCGACCAAGGGAGAAATTTTGAATCGGATCTGTTTCGGGAGGTAATGCAACGATTGGGTATAGAAAAAACGCGAACAACACCCCTTCACCCCCAGTCGGATGGAATGGTTGAGCGTTTCAACCGAACAATTCTCGATTATCTAGCAAAATTTTGTGATAAGAATCAGCGTGATTGGGATAAGCATTTACAACTACTAATGCTAGCTTATAGAACAGCGGTGCATGAAACCACTCGCGAGACACCAGCAATGATGGTTTATGGCAGAGAACTAAGACTTCCCCTTGAAGCGTTTGTAGCAGTTAGCTTAGTGGACAGATCTAATTCCAGTGAGTACGTCGCCCAGCTCCGAAAATCTCTTCGCATAGTTCACCAACTAGCTGTAAACAATTGCATAAATAGCAGCCGCCGTATGAAGGACCGCTATGATCTGCGAGTACGAGGAGAGGAATATCACATAGGTGATCGTGTTTGGCTTTACAATCCAAAAAGAAAAAAGGCTTTAGTCCGAAACTTCAAGCCGACTGGGAGGGACCATTTGTTATCGTCGGCAGAATTTCGCAGGTAGTGTACAAAGTAAAGAAAGAAAATAGCAAGTTAAAAGAGAAAATAGTTCATTTTAATCGGCTGGCTCCTTTTAAACAGCTTGGCGCGGTGGCTCAAGCGTAAAAGAGGGGGGCAGTGTTACGAGATCTGATACCAGGAACGAGCCACGAATTCGGAAGAATAGAGCAGAAGATAGAAAAAAGAAAAAGAAAATAGAAGAATGTCAAAAGTGAAAGAAATGAAAAACGACACGAGGAAGATTTTTTAGTCTGTAAGGTTAGGAAAGAGAAAAAAGAATTACGAAGCAATAAAATTGGTTGTATTGAATTTGGTGGAAATAATTGTTTAATTTTGCCCATTGGTAATTTACAAGACGGTAACAATATAATACTTTTTATTGTTAGACAATACTTCAACGAGTATTTTGAGCTAACATTCATATTTCGGGGCCTTTTTTTTGGAAATTCTGTGTAACGAATACTTTGTTCACATACTTATGATATGCCTGTCTCCTTTCGAAAGAATATCTTTTTCGAGGAAATCGTTACTTCTGAAAATCTTACTGACTAGCTGACAAATTACCCGGGAAAATATTAATACCCCCAGAGAAGATACTTGTCTTCTTGAATATCTCCGGAGTGAAAATGTGGCTCTATTACTCACCAGCAAAAGTACAATATGCTTCTTTAAAAGAGGTCTCAGTACCAGATCCCCATGAAGGCTCGTCCGATTAATGATAATTTAATCTTGAAAGACCTTGGCAGAAGCACCTTCTATACCAAAAACCTTATCTTGAACATTTTTGCAGGAAATCACTGGGGGCATCAGCTGTCTCTGAGTTTTCCAAAGGTACACTGTGTTTTCATAGAATTTGTAGCTATTGGGGACTTATTTGAATTAGAAATAGTATAACAATCGTTAAAGTGATTTAATACCGCTGTGAAATACTCTTTCCATCTTAAGCTGATCCTCATCCAAAATTACAATGTAGCTATCTAGGCTCTTAATGATGTAGTCTTGCTTTTTTTTACTTAAGATGATGGTCACAGTTCGAAAAGAGTCGTGGGTGTCATTTGCAATAGCTCTTTCTCTACAGTCAACATTGATCCGCAGCGTCAGCGGCGGGTTCGACGACATGCGCTGGGGCGCAATTAATCATAAACGCCTCATCCGACAGACAAGTTAGCTTTTATTTGTATGCGATTTGGCAAGATCAGCATCGCCGTATGGCCCATAAAATTAATCGATGAAGCTTCTCCTATATACACTCCAAAGATACAAACTGAAAATGTTTTAAAAGACTTACAATCCGCTTTCGAAAAAGTGCATGCTTTTCCCTAGGTCGGAGATGCTCACCCTACATCATGGTTTTGGAGCTTTGGATTGGAAGATTCTGCCTTTCGCTTATAGAGACGTATAAAAGAAGTCTGTTAGTTCTAAGGTAGTCTGCATTTGTACAATTATCAGATTTAATTTTTTTTTTCGGTGGCGTATGAGTAATATTTTTTTTAACTTTTTTTACACCGTCAAGCTTATTTACTACAGATGTTTCCATAATCCCTCCATAAATTATATTTTTGCAGCAGCTTATACAGCCTTTACAATATCTTTATTAACCCCGACTCACCCATATAAAAAGTATGGCTAAGCGTTGCTTTCTGTTCCATTGAAAGCTGTGATTTTATATCATCTTCATTAAAATGTAAATCGTGTTTGGATATTATTTTTTTTGTCATGTAACCATTCAACTTTATCAATCCCAAAACTTCCATCCGGCTGGTAATCCAATGCAACCCCACGCACAGCGTATTAGTAGCACTCACCTTTCAACAAAGCTTGGCATCCGTTCGGATGTCATAAATCTATTTAATGAGCCAACGCATCGCATTCTACTTCGACTCGAAATGGACATTTTCGAGGTTAGCTATTACGCCGTGTCGTCGTCGTCATTCCGTGGTTGCCACAACTTCTGCATGCGAAAGGACCGACATGTTTTCCGTTTGCTTATATTTCCTGCAAAGCAACCGGAAGTGTACACCGATATGAAACAATAACGCAATAGTATCTCTCTCTCTGTCTCTCCTTCGGAAAGTATACATTGAATATTATCATTGTCGCGGCATGGTGTATAGATATCCTTTGTTGCGTCCATGCTCATTGAACAGTCTGTGTAATACCACATGAATGTGCTTAAGCAATTTCAAAGGTTGCCTAGAGAAGGGCGAGTGCGCGAGGGCGATTTCGCTTATCTGTGGCACATAAATGAAAAGGGTTAACCCGCACACACAGTCATATTATTATACCATGTCCATGCTGCTAGACCGCTAAATTTTATAATGTTTCCGCATTGTGCGGGTGGAAACTATTATATGCGGTTTTTGTGTGTCCCATAATGGCTATTGAGAAGGTATTAGTTTAAAACAAAACATTTTCGGTCACATTGGGATTTACGCAAACCAGATGGGAAGGGAATGGCGAAGGGTGAATTTTTCGATTTGACCTGGAAATGGGTGCATCGGAATGCAAATGTCGGAGCTACTAACATGTTAGTTTGTGGGTAACTAAAATGTTCGCTGGCCGATCTAAATCGGATTGAATTGGTAGATCTAAAGGCGACAATTACCAAAGTCATACAGGTTTTTGTACAAGATCAACTGTAGGGTTAAAACTTTTTCTCACTATTCCTATCTATACACCCACCCAACCCGGGAATCTAGTTTGCATCGGTACCTATATCAACGAACACAGTTCACTTACTTTGTGTACCTATTTGACCGATCGGACAGCATGCTCACATATTTTGATTACTCAATACTGGGCACGTGCAGGTGTTATCTTGCCACTTTGTACTGAAGCACCTGCCTGTATAGCGTATTGCATCAAGTGTGTTCTCCAAAGAAGTGTCGCGCGTTTCAGACTTACTCAAGTTGTCTGAATTATTGTAATAATTTGTATTGACAAATCACTTGAGATGCGCTGCATGTGCAGTAATTCAAAACCCAGCCAGTATATAAGCCCCACCATTCCCAATACGATTCAGTTTGCGTTTGCATTTTCATCCAAGTTTATTACCAAAAATGCGTTCAGCCTGTTTTGCCCTACTCATCTCGGCAGTAGTTATCTCTGCCGATGTCCAAATGGGAGTTTATCCCAAGCTCCTGCCAGCACTGTACTCTGAAGATGAGTCTTCTCAGGCAGCTGCAGTGCCACAAAAACTAAGTGAAACCGAGGAATTCAACAATATTGTTGACTATTTGAATGAAAACGCATCTGGCAGTGACATCTATGACATTATTGAGTGCTTTAGTGATGCTCTGGATGACATGCGTCCCGAGGAACGTTCCATTAGCAGTGCAGTTCAAGAACTTTTCCACGAAATTCCATGGGCCAAGATTAACCAATACGTTCAAGGAAAATTGGCTGGTAATCCAAAATTCGCAAAAATCTACTCGATGGTGAACGATACCAAGTTCAAGGATTTGCTCAACAAGGCTGTGGTAAGGAGGTCATAAAATTGTTTTCTGAGTTCAAATGATATTGTATGATGTTGTTTTGATTTTCAAATATAGAACTCCAAGGTTTTGAGGGATTACACCAAGTCAGTGGAGGCTAATGGTTTCACCTGGTCTGGATTTGTTACCTTCGCATTTAAGGCTATTTGCGAGACAGCCATTGTATCACATCACGATGTCTACTCGGAGGGAGTTTGCAAGGCATTGAAGGATTTGTAAAAATTTTGAAAATAAAATTTAATTACTGACGTGCGAGAGTATTTTGAATGTTTGAATTTTTTTTATCTTTGCGACAAAATGGATTGGTGACGCTATGATTACATCGTTAATATGTTGGTATAACTTTGTCAGCAAAAATGTACTCATACAAATGGTATGGTATGGGAATGGTATGGTTTCAAAGGATCTTTTACTGCCGAGGGTAGTCGTGTCATCCTTAAGTTTCATTTCTACCAAAAATAGGAATCCTACTTTTTTAATTTGATGAGCCTAAAAACCGTGGTATCTACTTTGAAGACAATAATACTTCAAGGAGCCAAAGGATTTTTCATATGAGGTGAGTTTATCGCAAGTTGCGTCAGCTCTATAAGCTTTGTTAGATTTAGGATTAGATTGGCTGATTTCGCTTTATAATTTTGATTATATTGTTGGGATTCTACTCTACTAAATGGTTTATACTGCCTAGCGGGATCTTGATCGACATTGTCATATCACAATTTGTTGGACTTCGGTTAGGTTCGGGGATGTTTGTGAAGGCTTTTATTCTACTCTGCGCAACTGTCATAGGTAGCTTTTTTTTATCCTCTCTAAGGTGTTTCGAGATGTATCTCTTGCGTTACTGAATGAGCTTGAGGGTTTATCATGGGATCATGTTTTTTTTACTTCTTTGACTGTTTTTTTGGCAGTGCTTCCAGAGATCTTTAGAATTTAAGCCGAATCCCTAAGAAATTTAATGCAAATCATTGCCGGCAAAGGTTCTGGCAGTCACATCATGTGAACACTACCGCTTTAAGGTAGGTTTTCAACTGTGGCTGTATTTTCTTACGGGTCGATGTTTCAATAGTTTGTTCTTGGTTTTCTAAAATGCCGTGCACTCTGAAATTTCATAAATGAAGGACAGCGTCACAGAGTAGTCAACTGTTATCCTAAGTATTTGAGAAATCAAACGCTGAGTTAGTGAAGATATCCATTCGATTGTGCCTTGCGTTGCGCCACGAATTTTTCGGTATGTACCGCAGACAGTAGTTGTCCGTACAGTAGGTAAACAATAAAGTTGCTTAAAGGTAGGTAAACAATAACACAGATTCTACCTGAAACCCTCGCTTAGTAGTCCAGTCACCGCGCTCAAATGGCTCCTTCTACTCCTTCTGCTCCGTACATAAGACGCGTTGTTGATGCGTTGATTTTCCATTAACCTAACATTTCGTCCAGCCTGCTGGCGGTGACTGCCAAGTTACAGAAATCATTGACGTACTTCAATTGGGTTATACTCTTATACTGAACATGAAGAATTAGGTAGATCTCTATTTTGAATGATTATGATAAACTTGTTTGCAAGCATATGAGTCCCGCTAAGTATTTTGTTAGCAAAGACTTAAGACTCTAAACACTACACCATGGAAGGAGAGGGTCGTTAGACATAATAATTAACATTTTTTTTTTCAATTCAGACTTGTAATAGGTAATTATAATTTGTATACCCTCCTTCGTGGAAGTTTTCATTGTCCTAGGCAACTGCTTATACTACGTGGAAAATGTGTACTAACAATGTCTTCAACAGACCACCAGCCTAATTAAAACCGACCCAAATCGCAAATTATTATTTTTTTTTTTAGAATTTCCGCCGCACTGATTACAGGAACCCTTTTCCTTGCCAATTACTGCATCATCCGTCGTCTTTGTCTAATCATAGCATCCATAATAATCATCCCCTAAAGTCGTTGTAAATTTGCAAAGCAAATTGATTAATACGCGACAATAATCAGCTTTGTTATACAAGAATTGGTGGTTGCCATAGGATCCTTTGTAAAGAACTTCCTTGCTCCATAATCACAATCTAGCCGTATTATCCTTTTTACTTTTTTAATACATTGCGCGCACCTCAGCTTTGACTGTGTGTTCTGCAATCTTCCACGCAATATCGCTGTCTGAGAAAGAATATAAAATACACACAAAAAAAAACACAACACAAGACAAGACACGAAAAGAAAACATGAACTACCGACTCAAGGATACGATGTCCTTTTGTTCACTGCAAGCGAAAAACGAAGACAACGTAGTCGAGGTATTAATTAGAAGTTTCAATTTCTTTTGCGCTACCCTAACCCCGTTTGCGAGAGCAACATAACAGTGATGACATCGACGATGGCACTTGCAAGGATAAGGATGAAAAAAAAAATAAAAAAAATCATTAACCACAGTATGCGGGACGGAATGTTACAAAAAAGGAACATAAAGCGAAACTTTACCAATTAATATTCCAGAAAGATTTTTGCAGCTCTATAGGAACATATTTTGTATTTTTTTTTTTCATAAGCTCTAAAAGGACCTATCCCTGATGTTTTAAGGTGGACAAGGGTTCTACTGTCCTTGATATTTTCAGTGTAGCTATTTGCAATACAATTTCCTATTGACTTTGTGTCTTTTTTGATCAAAATTTCAAACGCAAATAAATGAAACTCATTTTGGGGATCCAAAGGACTATGGGGTAAAATCCCATTGAGTGTGTGGTCAAAGAGGACAGTGAAAAGACATGATTTGGCGGATCGGGAAATGCTATTGGGGGTAAAATTTATTCCTTGGCAGTAGTTAAAGTGTCTGAAGTTTGAAAACTTCGCGTAAGTTGTGTTCAGTTTTGCCCACAGTTACAATGGTTTTGTTTTTATTATCATGGTCCATTCCAGTTTTAAAAAGAAAAAAAAATAAACATTTTTATGTAGGTTCTCATATTATCAGAAAATTTCTACAGAATTAACAACCAGCTGCTCTCATCTAAAAGGCTTTTTAAAATATTGAAATAAATATTACAATGAACCGAGAACGCCATGCTTGTTGGTAGTAACATAGATGAATATCAGACATTTTGACACCACTTCGAAATTGCTCTCCAGACTAGAATAATGATGATTTTCATGAATACCTAACTGCTAAAACAATCAACTCAACCCTGTTCTGTCTATCTTCACCAGACAAACCACAAATTTACATCTTTCAAGCGATGAGACTATGGTTCGGCTTGCATAGGAAGAAAAACAAAAACAAACAAAAAATATGAAGGAAACTACTGGAACTTTGGCCATTCTTTAGTTATAAATACAGGAATATACGGAACCACCACCTTTCACGTATAGTCGTCATGGAACATCAGGATAATCGTTAGTAAATTATTTTTAATCGATTTCTGGTTAAACACTTAACTCGTCCATTCAACTGGAAGGGCAATCCTTTTCATATAGTCTTTTCTGTTTTGCCAGTTTTTGTGAAGGGTTTCCTCTTTTATTCTTATTCAGAGTCGGAGACTCTTTAGGGATACAAAAAGGTGTCGACGGAAAGGAGGAAAATGTCTTAAAAGCATTTCCGGATAATCGGCTGTTCTGTGAAATTATTGAATTGAATATTTGATTTCTAGCGAAATGGAATCAGCATAGCTATCGCTATCGAAAATTTTCTGTAGATCGTGAAAGAGTGGCAACACAAAAGGAGTAGATTTTTCCAAAGGTCCCAACTCTTCTTCTATGTATAGAACAAAGAAATTTGTATGTCGCCTTGATGTAAAAGATGCGGCAACGGATATAAATTGGATTTTTTAGAGGCTGAACGTATGGGATCACCTTCGTCAGAGGGTTTCTCCTATACTGCACCACCTCTTGTGAACGTTTATACATTTTTTTTAATTCAGCTTTAAGTGTAGGTCCCTTTTATATTTTTGCAAGGTTTGCAAACACCAATTACGTTCCATTGTTCTACCAAACAAAAACACATTTTTTTGTGTCATTGTGCTGATAATTGGTTTGTCTTTATAATGGTCGGCGGAGAAGTATTACCGTACGTCAACATCGACTTGGTCAAAAAAGTGCGCATCAGTCACCTGGAGATGGCAAGGAAATGCAGATCGAATGGACACTAACGCTGGGGCCGAACAGTCTTGTTGAAAGACAAAACAAAACAAACAAAAACACATTTTTTTGTGTCATTGTGCTGATAATTGGTTTGTCTTTATAATGGTCGGCGGAGAAGTATTACCGTACGTCAACATCGACTTGGTCAAAAAAGTGCGCATCAGTCACCTGGAGATGGCAAGGAAATGCAGATCGAATGGACACTAACGCTGGGGCCGAACAGTCTTGTTGAAAGTTGGTATAGAAACTTTCAACAAGACGAGGAAGGCACGTCGACCTAAAGAATGAATTGCACCAAAAATGTAGAATAAGGTTAAGGTTATTTGGGATCCATTATTTCCCTGAAAAAGAATTTCATTTTAATTCAATTACGGGCTGGATAGAGATGGTTCAGACAGAGTCATAAATCAGGGAGTTAAATGCATAACCCTAGATTTATAAACTATATTCATTGTTACATCGTTCGTAAGGGGTCTGGTGAGACCCCTTACCTTTAAAGTTATTTTATTTACTCTCTATAAAGATTTTTTGGAAGAAAAATACAAAGGTTAAATAGAAGAAAAAAAAATTCTTGACACCAATTCCCGCAATAGTTCCCACAGTAGTCCCCGCACATGGGACGTTTACAGGAGGTACAGAAAAATCTGGTCTTACGCATCTTTGTGTAATCGTAGAAAATCCAATTTTTTAGGGGTTTTTCACTGGAATACATGGCAAAGTATCACCTAAAATGACATGAATATTCCGTTTTAGGCATCACTTCAAAGTTGGTACTTTGCTACCATATAATCCAACCAAGGCTCTATCAATTTGCGTGATATCTCTTTCACAAATGCTGCCTTTGTCAATGGTTTTTGTTTATTACGGCTGCTATTACGTAGGTAGGGATGACAAAAAAGTTGACTATAAACATATTCAATAAGTCAACAAATTAAAATAGAGGCCATGTAACTATAAAAAATTGTAACACTATTCATAAACATACGTACCTCAGACCCCTTGCACGTAAAATTTCGAAAACTAAACTTATGCACCAACGAAACTTGCGCGATACTAAGCTTTTCTATTTTTAGGAAGGTACTGAAAAGTACGTGTTTGTATCTCTTTTACACCGCATGCTACGACTGATTAATCAGCTGAAAGGGTCTGTGAGACTCATGTTTTTTAATCTAGGGATTATGTGCATTTTAAGCTGATATCGTAAGCCGCATGACCCATGGGTAACTTTTACGTTTTTGATATCGTGCCAAGTTAAATTTAAGATCCTCTTGGAATCTTAAATTAAAGGCCTGAATGGTTCTTTTGGAGATAAACCTGTAAAGATGGTGATAAAAAGCTCGTAGTTCAGTCACAGTCGGTGCTGGGAACGGCGACGAAGATTAGTAACGAGCTTTCAGGCAGGCAGAATGATCCTTTTAGCATATTTACCTAAATGAAATTGAAGCTTAAATCCAACAAGGTTGTTACATTTGCCTTTTTCTACATCGACTGTGTAATAAATATTGATAGTAACGTTTTAGCCGACACTAAACAAAGAATAACTCCTGAAAATCACTCCTTGTTTGGACTGAGATATGGTAATTGAGTAGTAGATCTACTTCGTGAATAATTAAGGAAACTTTACTAGCGGCAGGAGAGATAGCTATAAGGATCGGGCGGGCATATTGGAGAGCCATTGTCTGTTAGTGGATAACATTATTCAGCTCAAACTGTACTTTCAACTAAAATTATGTAGTATCATTTTGAGGAACCCGAATCGGTCTTAAACAAATACCGCATTTTACTTTACCTTGTCGATCTTATCCATGCAAATAAATACACAATATCGAAAAGAAGATCAATCAATCGACATTTTATATTTTACGTATTTTATTGAAGAATTAAAATTATTTCCACTATGCCAGCTATCGTTCAAGTTTATTGACATAATGTTGTGTCTGAAAATGATCTTATGCATTGTGCTGATCAAAAGCTGATAACGTTTAAAAGCAATGTCTGGACATACCTCCTCGTACGGTGTAAGCAAAACACTTGATAATATTGACGTCTTCGCTGTTCAATCGTGAGGACATATTATTTAAAACTTTGTATGAGGCTTGATGCTACAATCTAAAAAAAACTAAGTTTTTTATTTACCACGTCGACAAAGAGTTTCATGTTTCCCTATAATGCGAGTTGGATTTTAAATTTTTTTTTCAATATGATAAAGGGGTAGCGTAGGTACTTTTAAAACTGTAAACGCGACGTTATTTATTATGCAATAGATGCATTTATTTAAAACTAATTAAATTAGGTATATGTACCTTATAAGGCAAAACTAGTGAATTCGTTATAACTAATTTAATGACTGTCTTGATATTCATGTTTTTTTTTTAATCTACAAAAATTAGGAAATATAATTTTTAATACTAGTGATATTTTTAAAACTATTGAGAGTTTTAAATTCAATTATTTTTTTTTAAGTTGTATACCTATTTGTCTGCGAAATTTACCGGCAGATCGACGAAAATCACATTTAACTCTCGTGAACTTAAAAATGTACGGATATCAAAAAAGGACACCAAAAGTGTTTGACAGGAGACTAGCTAGCTTTGTACAAAAAGACTTTTTCATTAATGTTTAAAAAATTCTACTGGATTCCACTAACTTTGAATAATTGCATACCGAAAATAGACAGACATTCGTTTTGCTTAATCCGTTTTAGAAAAATGTTGCCGAAAAAAAATGTTATTAGGTAACTGATGACTGAGAAAAGAGGAGATCGGAAGGTGCAAAATTACCAATTAAGGCAAGACAACAAAAGTGGTTACGTAGAAGGGGTTTCTGAGCCTATTCTGGTCAATTCATAGTTGTTTTTTTTTTCAAAGCCTTCATAGTCAAGAATCCACCATAAATTTGGTTCTTTTAACGAGGTTATAATTTGGAAAGGTGTTAAACTGTTGAAATATAGTAATACTGATTTGGAGTTAACGATAGCTGATCTAAGGGCCTTTAAAGCTGCTTGACAGTTCAGAAATATATAAATTTGAACGCCTTTGATGCTAATTTTTTCATGAGATTGGCGCATTGGTGAATGGCGTGGAGTTTTGGCTAAAATACACTGGGATTATTATGACTGAGTTTGTTTCTTTAATTTTGTGTTTTTTTTTGTAAAAGTACTATACCTATGTGGGAAAATAGGGGAAGATGGGGTATGTGGGTATAAAGGTATTTTATATTATGTAGTTTTTTTTTTTTTGTAAGTTATTTTTATACTAGCGGACCACCGCATGCTTTGCTAGGCCCTAAAAGATTAATTTAGAAATATGCGTTGAGTGTGGTTGCTTGAGATTTTATTACAAATTTCAAGCATATCTTAAATCTTACCTTTGTCCTGAATTATTTATTTGATCACGGTACATGATTTAAGTTAATGCGCCTTACGAAAGGCGGGTGAAAGCTATAAGACCCCTCTTCTGTACACAGCAAGTGAACCGCTAAATGATTAAGAGCACCTACACACCCTCGGTCAGAGTGTTCGATTTTATAGGAATGACAATAACTTAGGCTTCAAGAAAATATATACTATATACACACGCAAGCCAGGCAATCCAACGGAGGACAGAGCCGCAAAGCCTCCCTTCATCGGAACCCACCAGATTTCGTAATTAACGAATTTATGCGATTATATCCGTTGAATTGCTCCATGGAGACCAACTGCCCCAGTCTTCAGAGTGCAATAATTATTTCTGCCCTTCTGCGGTATACATACAGTCGTACAACACGCGAACATTTATCCAGTTCAGGCTCCTCCAACGTCACAGCCGACTGCATATTTATATTTTTCCTGAAACAATACGAAAAATCGGCAAAAAAAAAGTGGATTTATTAATTAAATCAATTTTGCCTTACCCCTAGGGGTAGGAATAAAACTGATAACATTTCCATTCAGCGATTTTTTTGCTTGCTTTTGCATTCACTGTCCAACTAGGCCCAATAAAAGGACACTAGCCCCCATTCCCTAATTTCAATTTGAATGGCCGTAACAAGTTATCGAGAGAACATGACATGGTCCTGCTGAGTTGATTGCTTCTCCTGTATTCACCCCATTAAAGGATAACTAACCAGCGATGGTGGTCTATTTGCGTCGGTTGATGGCGTTTGCTGGAAAATATCCCAAAGCGATATTCACTCACTCTGTTGGAGGGAGTGGTGCGGTGGTCGTCGGGATTATTATGTACATATTCATAGGTATGTGTGGGGTGGTGGTTTATATGAATCTATCATGTACACGAGTGTAGAACATACACCACTGACTCTACACGGCTGCATCCGTGTGCACTTTGGCTTTTGGTAAACACCGTGTGGTGGCAAACGGTGCCAGTGGTATAGGTGGCTAAATCAGCCCCCATTATATTGACCCGCGCGGAGAATTTTGTTTCGCATAGAGTAGCAAATATTGTTTATCGTTAGGAAGGTTGTTGCAATAAAATGCAATACAACCTGCAGCTGGCTGCAGCCATGGAGTGTGTTGGTCCTTTGAAGCCGTTGCGTACACAGAACGTACTAAATTAATCTCGTACAGCCGAAGCGGGCGGTTTGCTCTTCGGCTCTCTCCCAAGGGGGCTTTTTATGCAATTTAAGTTACGTGTACGTGTACGATATACGCACTACTATGCACCACGAGATGCATTTTGTCATCCTCGAAGGCATATCCGTTTAATCTGTAAAATAAAAGAATGAAATGGACGGTGTTTAGAAAGGTATAGTTGGATATTAGTGGTATAATTCGGTTCTATGAGGGAATTTGTGATGCGCTCTGATTTGGTAGAAACAATGTTTACCCATGGAATATGGAAATGACTATGAAGTACATAGTTACCTATGCAGAATGTCGAACAATTTACCAGCCCAATTGATTTAAAATATTTAATGTAGAAAAACTTGCACATCCTTCTTATAAAGATGTGGTCTGGTCATGGCTGGAAGAGCTATATAAAAAGAAAATTTCTAATGTATAGGTACTAAAAAGGAGAAACCCCTTTTTTGATGATGAAGATAGCCTGATATTATTCATTTCACTTTGTGGTCGATGGCAAGGTATTGCCGTCCCAGAAATGTACTTGCTGCAAAAGGCCCGTAGGTATCTGTAGGACTGGCTTCTTACAACAACGGTACCGCTGTGCAACAGTTGAGAGTACATCACAACAGTGGAGAGGGCTGAGCCTTATAGTCTGAGCCACCGCAGGAATTATGACGTATAGGCATACAACAGTCGTAGACCCAAAAAGGGAGGCAAGCCAAAGGTGTTCGATACTCTGTGCCTACCTTGTACCCAATTGGAGCCCATGCGTCCTAATTAGGTATCCCATACAAACTCCAATGCCGCAGTTGCGGGAATGCAAATGCCAAAGAAATCATGTCCTGGGCAATAGCCAGATTCGCACTGAACCAACCGCACTGACTTCGGCGACACATCTCGGGTCAGGTATAGGTACAGTTTGTATCACGTTCTAAACAATCATGACAAATCAGGTCACAAGAATCGTGATAACAAAAAGGCACAACATAGTCTACTTGGGTTCATGATGAACCGAAACCTCTACATACTTTTGTCAGTCTTAACTATCTAACCTATTTAAAAAAAAATCGAAGCATCGTATAAGAAATACGCTTATAAGTTCCTAAATTACATGTCATGTTCTTCCCAATCAAAGCGAGGGGTTCAAATCAAAGGTCCGTTCGAATTATTTGATTCTTCGCTGTCCATACTATGTTGCTTCTGTATATTTGCCAACATAGTTTGCAACTATACTTCTATACCTGGGCAAAAACAAATCCTCTCGGCGATAATCTTTGAACTAAAGATTCGTCTTGGGGTATGATTCACAGTCACTTGTTGATTGAAAAATCATTATAGTCGCGGTGAAAATCGAGCAAACAGTGCGTCCAGATCAGATGTGGTGGTCGTCTACTGATGAGCCCACCCACCCGGGGCGAAACGCATTAATTGAGTCGAGGCCAACACAAATTGTGAAATTGTGATGATACTTCGTAATCGTAAGTATCACATAAGTGATAAAAGTGATGATTAAAAATTGTGAAATCCCTGTTAAGGCAGATATCCTTCAGACCGTATGAGTGACCTCGACGTCAATTTTAGCGCAAGCCATAATTATAAAGATTGACATCAGCCAACGTAGCGCTGCAGGTTCCAGATCAGTATAACGAAATCTTCCGAAAATGTAACAAAATTGATCTTATGGTCGTTATATGATTTCAAAAACGTAATAGTTTACGTAATCGAGACGATTATCGCAGCATCTCTGTTCATTTCACTCATGGCAAGGGTAAGCTCTCAAGCTACTATTACACATGTAAAAAAGTATACGATTTTGACACATGTAATAGTAGCTTCTAACCTCCTGACAAACTACTCACTTCAACACTCAGTCGTTAGGTTAAATAAAACTGTCGAGGACCATTATGTATATTTATCGTATATTTACCGTACAAGTAACAACTATCATTTGGAGAACTAATTACCGATAACCAAAATCAAAGGCAAATAATGATAACAACAAGAGTGCTGTATTGACAAACAACTTCAAGTCTTGTAAAGTTTCAAGACTTGAATTTGGATCTATATAAGCTCAATGCATTCGCCAAATTGAATATAGTTTCTTGACAAACAAATACATCACGTACTGTACTCTCATAAAAATATCTTTTCTACAATGCGCTTCGCTTACTTTCTCTTGTTAGTGGCAGCATTGGCCATTTCTGTTAAATCAGACATCGATCTACGATACAACCCAACACTGAACTTACATCCACTACCACCCAATATCAAAGTTATTACCCGAAACTCAATGGAATTCCAAGACATTGTCAACTACCTGGACTACAATGTATCGCCGAGCGACATTCACGAAATATTGAATGCCCTGCCAGAAGTATTGGTCGGTTTGAGCGAAGAAATTCCAGTAGATGAGGAATCCGATGCAGTGCCAAGGTCAGTCGGATCTGTTGTTAGTATTCCTTGGGGCAAGATCACCAGCACCTTGCAAAATATGGCCAAGAGTAATTCAAAATTCCAAAAGGTTTTGAATTTGGTAAACGATACGAAGTTCCGTGAACTGGTCAAGAAGGCTGTGGTAAGTATGCGAAAGACTCTTATATGCTATATTATATATATTTTGCGAATGTCCTTTTAGAACTCACAAACTTTGGCTGAATTTGTAAAGGGTGTTGCTAAGCATGGTTTCAGCTGGACCGAATTTTTGCACTTGTTGCTGCACGCACTCTGCTCGACCGCTACTACAATTCAACATGACAAATACAGCGTTGGCGTTTGTCAGATTCTACAGAATTTGTAAAAGGCGTTTGAGAATGAATTAATGTTATGGTTGTGAATAAAATGACTGAAAGTCTTGCTTAAAAGGGGTAGTTTCTTTTTTATTTAGTGCACAGTAGCCGCTATGGGCTTAAATCCGTTCGTATGGAGATCGAGAGGAGAGATGTCACTGATGATGGAATTCTGCTGGAGTCGCAGTGGTAGCTTCCTTTTGTAAAGACATGGCTGTACTTTTAGGCATTGATTCGATTGAGTGTATACCAATGATCTGTTAATTATGGTGGAGGGCAATTGTACCCGACATCATGCACTCCGAGCAATTATAAAAAAATGTTCCGAATCTAATAAATTTTGCGTAGATACCCTCATTCTAAATATTTTAAAGCTTTAAAATCAGTACGTTGCTGATATGCCTCGTAATCTAGGGGACCCAGTCCATATAGGGTGATTTCTGATCTACGCCAAGATATGCTACAATCCAGATATCATCAAGTATGATATTAGCTATCAATTTATAATGTATAACTCTCTGTTGACACATTTCAAAATTACGGAACATCTGGTAAAGAGGTGACCGATACTCGGTGCATGCTGCTCAAAATTATTGGAAGAGTACTTTAAAAGCGACTTCCCTTCAGGACAACTTTCCGTGTCCCAAGCTCGCTCTACGAGTTTGTGTAGCAGCTCTACTGATGTTGTTAGCACCCTACGCGCAGAATATCATATACCTATAATTCCACTCGCTGTTCTATTTCGAAAGAGCGCTATATGGGGCACAGATGTCCGATGTCGCTCTGTTTGATCGAAAATCTAATAAAAAATGTAAGCTATTTCTAACCTCAGAATCTACCCCTCCATGCGTGCTCATAATCCCTCAATGGGAACCCCTTCCGTATATCCATGACACCAAAATTTAGGTCGCTTCACACTGAATGACAATTAAATACTCCCTTCAATGGAAAACTATAAACATACCCCGTTCTACGTGTTAGCATCCATTTCACCCACAATTGCATTGTGGTCATTTCAGCTCGTTCCAATTCAATCTCTATACACCCCGCGCGTAGACATAAACACTTGCCGTCTGCAATTAACATAATTACGTTAATTTATTAACATTAAACGACGGCAATTGTTTTCGCGTGTGCAATCAGATCACTCCGACCCCGCCGAATCTGCTTATGTTCGCGCGATTATTTTTCATGAGGATTTCGATACGTGTTTGACTGCGGCCCGATGGGATTAAAATTGATTTACGCGCGCAACCCCCACACACCACATTTGCCGTCATCAGCAGTGTGCTGTTAAAGGACGGAATTATTCCGTTATTGTTGTCACATTATCTTTATCGCAGTGTCGGGGGTGCGATTATCGCATGTTGCAACAAAGTTGTTTGCGATAGGTATGAGAAGCGCGACACGTCGCCTGACATTAGAACGTCAATCTTCTTCACCGGTGTGATAGGCGAAAGTTTTTCGATTAACTTTGTCGGCGTGCCATAGCCCATAGCCCATGGTACGCAGTTATAGTCAGCCTTTGAGTCTGCGACGGGTAATTGCAGCACAATGATTTGGCCAGAAAGTGAATGGAATCTAGCTTTGAAGAAGGGCGCCGAGCACTTCGCTTGTCAATTGAATTTTCATCAATCATCCCCGACACCCACCGGCCACAGTCGAGAAATTAACCATGAAATGGGAATACATACGCAAAAGGTTTCTTTTGGCAGGAAACTGCCTATTAGTTTGCCCAGACAAGCTGTGTCATCCCCGGAGGCGGTTGGACTATATTGGCTGGCGTGGCGGGGGTAATGACTTTGGGGAGATTGCTTTGGCCTCTCGAGCTCCAAGGGTGAATTTGGGTGATTCCTTGGGACTTTGGTTGAGATTACTCGATCTGACATGACATGACGGAGCTGTAGCTGTCATAAATCATGTGCGTCTATCCTCACGCAACATGTGAGGTGGTTGTTGTGTTCTATGCATCTAGGGCGAGCCGATGAAAGCCACTCAACTGCGACAAGCAAATTAGACCATTGACATGACGTGACGAATTATGCGCTGATTGTTATGGCTTGTCTTCTTTTGAGCTCTTCATTGCTGTCGAGTGGTCTTCTCCGGCATATAGTGTTTGCAAAAAGAAATCAATTTTGCAGCCAGGAAAACAATTAGAAAATTCCGACGCACTAAGCCCTTCCATCAACTGGCTACGAAGCTAAGTGAATTGCTTTCAATTGAACACTTGATATCCGTTTGGCCCCCGACGATTAAGTTCTTCCTCCACTAACTACAGTCAGCACCTTAATGTAATTACATGTAAATGAGTGCTGCCGCTCGAAGGATGCGCCCAGGAAGAACACTGGTGCAATTAATTAGTAGATTGTTTCATTCCATCCGAAGCAGTAAATCAGACCAGAATGCACATCTAGAACTACACACTGACATATAGCCAGCTCGGTATAGGTAGGACGGATGGGGATATAATTATTTAGAGTTCGGCATGCACGTCTTCTTTGTTATCCGCATTTTCACAGAAGGTGCGCTCTGGAGTACAATTTAAGCAACGGCACCGGTAATAATCGTAAAGCTGCGAAATCCATCCGGCATAACCTCCAGTCGTGTATGGATTACAGAAAGGTAACCGGATTTGGCAAGCGAGCAAGAGGTAATAACAAGGAACACCAGAGCGCACATCTCATTATAAAGATCATCAGCAGCGTGTCGGTAGCAGTCAAGTTGGAAACCATCAAATTAGCATCAGGCTAATGCACTAACAAGGATTTAGGATTCCTTTTGCAATATTCTTGTTTTCATAAATTTTTATTATCATGGTGGGGTTTTTAGGGGATTTGTCGAATTGTAGAGTAAATAGCTTAATGGTTCTCTATCCGGGATTAGGCGATTGTGTTGGGTGAAATAGCATTATCATTGAGGGATTCCTTACAATGGTAATGCAATGATGTGCGATTACGCGCGTGAAATTTTTTAAAATAAAGTGAGGCGAAGGGCATTTACAAAACCATCACAATAGCTCTGGGTCCCTTCAAACGCGCGCTTAAGATGTTGGTTTTGGTTTTGGTGGGGACCAATGTCCCCATTTATTAGGCTTAGTACAAGCTAGAAATACAAACTTATAATACTAGAACTAAAAACTAAGACTTATAACTAGGACTTAAAGCTAGTGTTTAGAGTTATGGAGACTGAGCTTAATGGAGGGAGTGCTGCGGTTAAAATCGAAAATGGAAATGTTTGAGTTTACCTTCCGTAGCATACGGGAAATTGGTTCGTTGGAGCCGTAGGACGTGCGGTGGTTTGGTAGATAGAATAGGCGGGGGTGTCTTAAATTACGAGGGTTTGTATTGAAGAAGATTGAGTTGTAAAGAGACGGGCAGTCGATAGAGCCCGATAGGAGTCGATGAATGAAGAGAATGTCTGCAGTATCCCTGCGATCCTCAAGGCTATTCAAGTCAATGAGTTTGAGGCGGTCTTGATAGGGAGGAAGAATAAGGGGATCGTCCCAAGAAAGACCGCGGAGTGCAAATCGAAGAAAACGTCTTTGTATGTTTTCGATTCTGCTTATATGCACTTGCTGAAAGGGTGACCACGTTTGGCTGGCGTATTCGAGGAGTGGGCGGACAAAAGTGGTGTAGAGAGATCTGGTCACGTAGGGGTCGGAGAATTCCTTTGACCATCTTTTAATGAATCCAAGGGATGAATTGGCTTTACGTATTATCTCTTCGATATGCGAACGGAAATTAAGCTCGCGGTCGTACAATATGCCAAGGTCGCGAAGAGACTGTACGATGGATATAGGGTGATTATTAAGTAGGTATAGACGGGGAGGGGATTTGTTGTGCTTACGTGATAAGGTGATAGATTGGCATTTGGGAATATTGAGCTCTAAGCAGTTTTTGAGACACCAGATAGAAAAACTATCTAGGTCTTGTTGCAGCAGACAGGGGTCTTGTGATGAAGATATGTGCTTGAAAAATTTGGTATCGTCGGCATAGAGAGAGATAGAGGAGTGTTTAATGACCCTTTCAAGATCGTTTATAGTTAAGATAAAGAGAAGGGGACCTAGGTGACTGCCTTGTGGTACACCAGAGGTTGCAAGAAAAGGGGCGGATAGGATGGACCTGAAGCGAACACTATAAAAACGGTTTTCCAAATAAGATGATAACCATTTCAGCAGTATTGGTTCGAAGCCGAGGGCAGACAATTTGAAAAGAATTAATTTATGCGGTATCTTATCAAAAGCTTTGCTAAAATCAGTTGCAATAACATCAACTTCCTTACCACTTTCCATGGCCGATAGGGCAGAGGACACGAATTCAACGAGGTTTGTGGTTGTTGATCTACCTTTAAGAAAGCCGTGTTGGTTTGGGGAAATTAAAGACTTGCATTGGAAGCTTAGGGATTCGTACAAAATACTTTCGAGGAGTTTGGGTATGTGCGAAAGTTTGGCATTTAAATGACTGCTTTGTGACGGGATTTTTACGTCAGAGCGCCATTAAAATGACTCGAAAAAATGGCCGTGTAATCGTAGCTTAACTCCGTCTGTGAAGCAAGAGAGAGCTCGAGTTCCGAGCGAACGGGAGATTAAATAAATGTGGGGTTTTTGACTTATTTTCCCCACAATACAAGTTGGACTCGTTTTATTTCAATCGGTACTCGAACAATATTCGTATAATATTCGTGGCACCTCTAATCCCAGGTTATTTAAATGTGGATGCGATAAAGTTGAAGCCTTTTTGAGGAACTCGGGTTTTTAAGAGAGAACGCTCTAAGCAGGGTTTATGAGCTCTGTGAAGAAAATTATTGTTTTTAACAACCCAGAAAATACAACAAAACGAAATAGAATTTTTTTCTTAAAGATAAGACATTTTTTGTCGAAATGCTGGCGTATCTTTCAGACTAACTCTGAATATCTTATCCAAAAATTTCTTGACAGCACACAATAAAGTTGCAAGTTTTCTGCGTAAATTAGAACTTTATCAGAGTGTCAATGTTTATAAAACACTGTGAACAAGTATTTAATGCGGTCCATCTAGCATCTGTGGGCGCAGTAGCGCAGTGGTTAGTGTGCTGGACTACTGTCAATTCAGCCGTTCGGACTCGGCATAAAATTGTAGGTCCCTTCCATTCGTCGCAAAAATAGAAACTTACACAAAACGAATGGTTGCGAGAAGCTAGGCCTTGGGTGTCACCCGCCTGTTGCGCCACCTATTTATTTATTTATTTTTTTTTTATCTAGCATTGCATTCACATCTCTTGTAGCTTTTCTTCCTGCTTCAAGCTTAAGTGTGCAAGGCAGGATGTTCAAAGAGGAAGCAGCTTTTTCTGAAACAGCTGTCGAATCTTGTCTTGCTAATTTGTCTGCTTTCTCATTGCATCTGGAATGCCTTAATGTACTGGAACCCAGCAGAGTGATAACTTGTTCTGTGTACCAAGATCCTTGAGTTCTTGGCGACAATACTTCATAAGGTTCCCTTCCATTATTCGAAACAAATTAAAAGCATATACTAATGGTTATGTGTAGATGGGTAAATGTTTCTTATTATGCAAATTCTAAAAAGGCCTGGATAAAAGCTACAAGCCTAGGAAAACATTCAACATTTGGCTTGCTTGCGGATATCAAAGTTTGTACAACACTGACAACCTCTCCATCAGCTTCTTTACATATCGCGGTCAAACTTCCCTTATTAGCACCCTTCACCGGACCCGCTATTCTCTCAAAATTTCTGAGAAGCTGCCCACGAAAATCAACTCGAAATATTTTTGAACTATGCTCTACTGAATGGGAACCGATGAAGTTAGCTTTGAGGAAATCTAAATTTATCCCAATCTTTCTGGCTTTCGAAACACTGCAGTGTCTTCACGTCGAAATCATAGGGCCTTGCCAGTAACTTAATTTATCACCCACATTTGGCTCATTTTTTATTTTTTTGCAATAGAACAGTGGCCTCTCCTGATTGACTATAGCATCTTTGCTCATATGTAATTTTACACATAGATTGGGATTTTAATAATTTTAGCGCAGACGGCTAAATGAAGAAGCTTTCTCATTCCCAGGACGGTTATTGTCTCGAATTTTTGTCTGACGGCGCAGTTGAAAAGAACTGGAAAGAACCTGGAACCCTTCGCACAGTAGTCCAGTATACTAACCACAGAGTCACTGCGCCTATAGCCTCAGGAAATTGGTACCTAAATCACCAGAAGTGTGGTGGAGTATTTTTTGAGGGCATTTTCGTGAGGTACCAGAGGCAATAGTCAAGTATTTTACAAAATACATTTAAACGACTCGAACTTTTGCACTTTCGCTTAAGCTGGATTCCTGCCTTTGATACGTATCTCCCTTGGTCTGTTGCATAAGGTCTTTTCTACTGTGTTGTTTCTCATATCGTTCTACAGATTTATCAACAAAAAATGGCGGACAATCTGGTTTGCTTCGTCCTAGCAAATATTTCTTTATCTTTAGCATAAGCAACCTCACCTCTATTACACCTCAAAGAATCCAAAGTTCTAGATATATGTACTTTATTTTACCAACAGATAAAATGGAAAAACCTCCAGAAACTCCAAAATTCAATTTACCATTACGGTCCCCTCACTCGCTAATGCGCTGTTGCAACTCTTAAGTTGATTCTAATCTATTTTTGTCACTTTGAAGATGTATAGACTATTGGGGTGATATACTGACAACCCTCACCCTAACCATAAGCCAAAGTTGTCTATTTCTTCATAGAAAGTTACTCTTAACAAAAGTTCCGCACTTTCGAGAGATGGAAAAATATGACAAAAGACCCACCAAACTGTCCCCATCCCACCTGGGTGAAAACAAATTCTAGTGTCAGTTGGGAATGGAGAAAATACTCAACGCTGAAAGAAAATCCATGTCAAAGGAGCGCAAAAAAAAATCCTGTTACGCTCGGAAAATTATATTTCCCTTTAGCCCCTGTGTGAGGTACACATCAGGTTTCTCTAAGCTTACGGAAAGTGTCGTAAAAATGTGATGAACAAATCGATGGTAGTACCGCACTGCATGTCCTTGGTGTTACTGTCTAGATCCTCGGATGAGGAATGCCCCAAAAAATGCGTACTTATTCGAGCAAAAGTGAAACTTTTTAAACACTCGCACGCGTTATGTGACTCCCCCAAGTAGATTAAGGACTTCACATATTAAAATGCTAAAAGAAAGAAAGTCTCAAAAATTCTTCGAGCACTCGAAACAATGAAGTTGCAGCGTTGCTCCTTGTGCCAGTGTTGCTATTTGCTTAGTATTGTCAGCTAGTTCCCTATGTATGTCGGTTGGCATTTTAAGATTTTGTTCTGTTTTTTTTTTTATTCCCCCTTTTTTAGGAATAACAAACTTTTGATGTCGGGCTTGAGTGTTATTCTATGATGCTTTGATGATTTTTGTTTGTAAGGAAAAAAGAGGGGTGGGGGGTAGAAAAGGCAGAAAAAAAATTTAAAGAAAGCGAAAGTAGGTCTTGAGTGATGGATTTTTGACACTACACCAAAGAAATAGTAAAAGCAAAGCGAGGGAGGGTATGGCGGTTTTTTTCTCCCAAGTGTGAGTGATATTTCAAGTGAAATGAGATTGGTATAAGCTTTATCCTTCCTTCCTTCCGTTGTTGCCGGCGTCGGCGTTGGCCGTAGTCATAGCCGTCTTTCAAGTTGATTTCTTCTCTGAGGATTTCCAAATCTCAGCAAACGAGATTGACACGTCTTCGCATTCGCATCGGATGAAAGTTTATGTTTTGAAAGAATTTTTTTTTAGAGTTTTCCTTTGATAAGAAATCTTTGGGAGATTTTATTCTATGCTTTTACTTTCATTCGAATTTCTTTGAAATGGATTAGTGAGTGAGAATTGCGTGGCTTGTGAAGGACATTTAACGTGTTTTCATTTTCAATTTAGTTGGGTAATTGGATTTGTAGTGAGGTAACGCACAGGGGCAGTAATGTTTTCGATGAAGTTCGATGGTTTAGATTATGGGAGGGTATTGAATACAAAATGAAAGCAAAAAGGTCTTCGACGACAGATTTTCCGTTTGTTATTATTTGCTTTATTTACTGTTGATGGTGGTACAGTTTATGGCGTCCGTCAGGGAACAGCCTCTTCACAGCTAAGTATAGTTATAGCTAACTGCTGACAGTTATGTACCTACACGAGTTGGTTAGTGTCAGCCTTCATAGATGAGGTCGTCCTCTCCTGCGTAGTCCCCCCGAAGTGGAATTTGAAAATTCTTCATGCTGGAACGTCTTTTTTGATATTGAAGGAGCAGCTGGCAAGACACAGCACCGAACACCAGTATCATGCAGCCCTCAAATCGATGGATTTATGTTGGCAATTGATCTGAAGCTTCTTGAAGATCTGACGATAAGTCAAGATTCGAATATCGTCCTGCGAATATCGCGCAGGAGACTTATTATTTCTCTATAATTTGTGCACAATCAACGGAAATGTTGTTGGCGACTATTATTTTACAGATGAGTTGGTGGATGTAACCTACCTATCAGATACAAACTTAAGCAGCTCACCTGCTGGACCATATCGGCCAGTGGCCTTGTATTTTTTAAGCCTACCTATGGCGCCTTCAATTTCGTTTCGTTTCGTCAACATCGGATTATGAATTCCTTCGCCATTTAGTGAAAATTTTCTAGCAATCACTACCACAGCGCTAAAAAGTCTAGCAGAAGGATATAGCCACTCGGGGCCACTCCGAGCTCATTCGAGAATAATTTTAGTTTCACTAAGTGAAGTAAGTTCAAAAATGTTGTTTGTAGCAACTACTTTACTTGTCTCAAGAGGTCACTTAGGACCATAATAATGTTCTCCGGACTGTCACAAGTTGCCATAGAGTTGCTTCATTTAAATTTTTTTTATACTGAGCCTAGCTATTTGTTTATAAATTCCAGTAATGCGCTTAAAAATATTTCATTGCTCACGCTGTCTTCATTCCAAGCTCGTGTCTCCCCAAATAACTCCAAAGTTAATGCCTCTATTTTGATATTCCCTTTATGGCCAAATAACTTCCCTATAAAATACCCATAGTCAATTTCGCTGTTAAAATGCCAAATAGACATTAAACAAAAATCTCCCAGACCTTATCTACGTTTTCTTTTCGCGACAAATGTCCAGACCTATAGAACATTTCAGCACAACATACCACCACCCACCCCACAACATCTCTTAGTGCATCGATTAAGTGCCGCACCATGACGCAATTGGATTAAATTGAAAAATTCTTGTTGTTGGTGTACTTTCAAGTCCACATAGCATAGACTCGCACAAACTGCAATATCGCAGGACGATGACGATGATTCCAAATCGAAACAGGACTAAAACTAATTGCATTACATCACTTATATCCTGCGCCCTTAAAATCGGCAATCAAAAAAGGGTTGCTCTTGGGTTGGGGTTCGGACGTATCCGTCTGTATGGTGTTTGGGCCATTTGTCATACCGTATATAATGGCAAGCTCTAACCGGGGTCGACATTTCATGATACAAGCGGCTTTTGACTCTTGTCCCGGCCAGAAATTTCCAATAAAGGAGCGATGGATGATGAATTTTATCATTTTACTGGAAACTTCACCCCCCTACATCCATGAGTGACGCCTGCCCTGGCTTTATCGCACATCACGTATCATGGTTGTTATATGGTCCGTCAATATGGTGCATTATGTTGTCAACTATTTCTTAGAGAGTTGCACACACAATGACTTTTATTGGCCAGCCAGATATATACTCGTCGCTGTTGCTGCTGCTTTCAATGTGTTTCCTGCTTAATGTTGCATTTTATTGTCGCCTATTGATTGGTCGGGTTGTAAATATGCAATAAGAATCAAAAGACCAGACGAAACTTAAAAATCCACTAACTATAGAATCGAAACGACACTATAGTGGACATTTATGATCGACGAGCTATTTGCTGGGCGCTTTGTCCATTTGGCGGGAGTAATTCACAAGACCATAATATCGGCCTGCCGATCAGGGATAATAATTTTCTTATTCGTTTTGAAAATTTCCTTTTATTATCCACAGCCAGTACAGTGTAATTGGGTTGTAGTGTATGGCGGCGACGAAGGAAACGGTCTTTGATTGAGTGGAAGTGGGTTTGCGAAATCGAGCGTAAATTTTAGACCATCTGGCCTGACTCCAAGGTGTAATAAATTTTTAGCAATTTGGCCTCTAATGTGAGTTTTAATGTGAGTTGATTGCGAATGTAATTGGGCAGTTTGTGGGTGGCATTTATCGTGGCAATTAAAATTTAGAGTACGGTCGAAGGGATGGGGCCAAACGCGATGAGGTCAAGTGAGTTGGATTACGGGGGCGGCCTAAGTGAAATTATTGATGTGAACGTACAAGCTCATTAAATTATGTCGCAATTGTAATTGGCATTAATACGGTGGTCGTGGTGGCGATGTATAACTTATGGATGGCTTGCACTGGTAGTGAGCCATAAATTTCGTATTGGTATAAAATTCAAAATGTCTTGGGGGTAATTTGCTTTTAAATTCATTGACACTTTGGGATAGTGGTAGACCTAGACAATAAAAAAAGAGAGATAAGAAAAAAGATGAGATGACGTTAGAAGCATCCTACGTAATAGGTTGAGGTAACGTGCTAAAGACGTTGTTTAAATTATAATTTATTATAATGGGCTGACAGGATCAAGATCGTTTTTCAATTTCCACTTTATCCCTAAATATTTTTTTCTGGATGAGACGGTTACAAGTTTTATGAAGTTTTGGACACATATAGCAGCTCGATGTAACTAGCCATAGGAGCACGAACAGCTGAAGCCCACGCGTCAGGAAGCTTTTCCAGTACTCCAAATACGGGACATACGAATCAAAACGGCCTAATCCGAAATGATTTACATCAGAAGACTCGTCAGAGGAAGAAGTAGAGGCAGGTCAGCCGCTGATTGTCGAAATGTGACCCTGAGACTACATCACTATTAAACACAAATTATGTTAAATATCTTGGAGTAAACTTTAACGAGCGATTTAAAATCAATCCACAATTGATCGCTGTTCTTCATTCATGTTTCACCGAGTCTACCCACTGATAAAGAAGCAGAACGGTCTCAGTAAAACCAAAAAACTGTATGTACTACTGTGCAAAGTGCTAATGATGAGGGTTGTAAATTGCGGCTTCCCCATTTGGTAAATCATTTCTAAAGCATTCATGAAGAAGTTGTCCTTTTTGGGGAGAAAACTCTGCACAGGACTATACTACAATCCAATCCGGACGAAAAACATCAAAAGTTCAAGACTCTATGAAGAAGCCAACATTGGAAATATGCTTTCTAAAGCTCGTTTTTTTTTAAGTTTCACATTTCATGATAATGTGACCTTCTCTTCAGCGTCCTTGAACTTGTATTATGGGCCCAAATATTCATTCATAAAAAACGTATAGTAAAATAAGTCCACAGACAAACACATTTCGTCAGGTAAACAGCAAAAGAGATAAAAATTGCTCACTCCAGCCAATTCATTGCTTATTATTGCAAAGTCTACAAATTTTCAACCGAAGGACAGACTTTTTTCCTCAATAAATTACCATCAAAAATCGACTGCCATAAGAAGCAACCGAAACCCACTAGATTGTTTATGTTAAAAGATTTCTTAAGAAAATAATTCCATTTAGTAGAAAGCCTCTTACCCGCACTTAAATGAATCTTTTAACCATTGTCTCGCATACTATTTGATTGGAGGAATCCTTTTTTGCATCCCTTATGCTTTCCTTATTATTTGCACTCAGTTTTGTCTCTGTCGGTGCAAAAAACAACCTACAACAACAATCCACCGGCGGCGCACACCTTTATAGACCCCGTCTTCGGGTCTCCCTTCTAGGGAGAGACAGTGAAGTAGGTTCATTTTTCATAGTCGTCCGTCGGTCCTTTTCTGTAAATTTTGCCTTTTTTATGGTTCGCACACAAATTTCACCAGAAGACAAGGGTTTGGCATTATCCTCACAGGAAAGGGATAATGATGAATATTTCATTTGTCATTAGACTCAAGTCGTTCAGTTCGGTATATCGTGTCCAAACTATACTTAGACTTAACGAGGGATATGCGCTTCCAAATAAACCTTAAGATGGCATTAAAAAATAACCAGAGACAAGATCCCAACTGCGGAATGACGCGGTGTTAGTTGGAATTTAATGCCAGAAATTACATAATTAGCAGTCAGCTGATGTGGGGAGGCGGCCGGTTGACGTTGTATACGCTGTAGTGGCGAGGGCACACAACAAACACCGACTATAAATGTCACCGGATAAAAGGGTTTCAGTTTTCAATTAGGTGGATGATGTCAAAAAACCCATTTCACTTTTGTGAGGCCGGGATGTGATGTTCGTGTTTTGGTTTTACGACCGGTGAGCTTTAGACGTTTACAGATGAACATGCCATTAGTCGGGGTTCATTATTTATTCGCCCGAACGGGAGAGAGATTAAAAATAACAAAAAATCGCGAGGGACGAAATACATACCTGCGTCCAACTGTTGATAGGCCAAAAGGGATGGCAAACTTTTCCTTTCACGCTTAGATGAAAGTGAAACCAGACTTTCTAACCTTATTCGCATAGTGCTATTTCGACAGAGATGACTTTCCCATTTGGGGAAGACCTTGTTTTAATCGTGTAATTGCAGTCTGGCGCCATGGGAAACTGTGCATCGGGATAATAAACACAATTTTATTGCACTCAGCAAAGAGTAAAAAAAACAGCAACACTACACCCGCTTTACATTCACGAAATAAAAACAAATGGCTGCCGCCCCCCGAGAGACTTCGACTTCTATATACGCGCATAGTAGCCCGTTACATGCATGCGGAATGAAATAATCAATTATCGCCACGAGTATAGTATCCTGCGACATGAACCCATGCTGGCGGACTATGTCTGTTCAGCCAGCCAGAGCGATTCGTTTTCAATGGACGACGGATATCCTTTGCCAAGGATATTGCTGCATGCATAACATGCACGTACATATATGAGACTCTAATTAACAAAAGAGATGATGGAAATGACAGCAATAATTGCTTTACAAAAGCCGAAAATAAATGCAACAATCAGATATGTTCGACGACGACGGAGGCGGTGTGTGCTGCAAGCGATGGGTGGCCATCGGCCAATGGTCTAGTGCAGTTATATTATGGGGTAGAAGGATATAGTTATAGTACTGGCGGAATATTGGCGGTTTTTCGTCGTGTTTTTTTGTTGTTGTTTTGTTTCAGTTCTTCGAATGTTTTATTTGATTAATGCGTCTGCATTGCATGCAAGCGCGCCGGGCGCACCGCTTGGAACTGCTGGCAGGAGGTAAATTCAAAAATTGAAAATCGTTATAATCAGGCTGTTGTGTATAATTGTTTACTTCGTGTGCGGGTGGCGGCGCATCTGAATTTAATCAGATACAGTTTCAATTGTTTATCCTATATTTTTTTTGGCTTAAATTAATTTATTGTTAAAAACTGTGAAAGAAATATGGATGGCAACAGAAGCTTAAAATTAATTATAGCCTACACAGTTGCGGGAGGGTTGGGCTGGCTGATATAACCCAATGACTTTGCTGCACCTGAGCTCATTACTCATTACATACACACTTTAATGAGCGATGAAGTGCAAAGTTGCGCAGGGTTGCCAGAATTTTGTTTGCTTTACGCGCCCAAAACTTAAAGAAATGTAGCCCAATATCGTTGCCCAGAAAGAAGCCCAAAAATCGTTGAAAATAATTCGGTTCTTGTATTTTATTATAAAACAGGTACACATGTATGGACTTGGTGCTCCGCCCTAAAAATTCAAGTGCTCCGCGGAAAGATGAGCGCAAAATATGAAAATTCCATCAGACTAGCTAATTTTGTGCTTCTGTAAGTTTGTCTATTTGTTCGCAACAATGTAATTTGTGTATTGATTACACAGTACAAAAATGGGTAAAAATAAATCGTTTACTCCAGAACCTCCTAACTATCAAAATGGAAACGAATCAATGCCGTTGATAGCGAAAAGATTTGTTTTTCTACGAAATACAAGTTTCTAAGAAGACCGGAAGTTTTGAGAACCGCAAAAGAAATGAGAGTGGACGCAAAACTACTCCAAAGAAAGATTTGCCGGACAAGTAGAGCCAATCCATTTTTAATGTCTATTAAATTGCAGATAGTTGCACATAAACTCCATCAAGAACTCAGGGCGCTGTGTCGTGGAACAAAATTTTCGTGGATCCATATTACACAAAAAACACATTATGGTCAACAAAAATCTAAGCGAGAGCAGAAATTTCGAAAGACTCCACTTAAAAAAAACATTGTGCCAAATCCAAGTTAAATTTATTTGGATCCGACTACTTTGCGAGATGTCACAGGTTCAATCCCTGGAAAAACACAAATTACGTCTTAAGTTTTTTTTCCACTGCGGCACCTCTCGTGACTGTATGTCCTGACACTGTCCTGAAAACCTTTTTAAATCAGCCATTCGGACTCGGCCTAAAAATTTAAAGTCTCTTGTATTCATCCCTAAAAAAATAACTTAAAAAAAACAAATCGTTGTGAGAAGCTTGGCCTAGGGTTGCTATATGGCCTGTTGCGCTAAATATGTCGGATTTTAGTGGAACATCTTCAGAAAAGATTGACTGCCCTTTTAAAAAAATAAATAAAGACTATTTCAATAAAATATTGGTAATTTTTATTATTTTATTTCTTATTATACTTATTTCTTCAATTTAATAAAATTAATAAGAAAACAATAAAAATAGTTATGGTGTTTTCTATAACTACGAAAATTGGGATACTGACAGAGAAGTGCTCCGCCAGGAATTACTCTCCAGAAAAGTGCCCCGCGACCACAAAAGGGAGGGAACCGCTGTTCTACACCATTGCTCAATGGATGTGTTAGCAATTGGGTTGCCTGCAAATAAACTTAACTCCTTCAAAATTGCTTCATTCGATCCATTTCTTACGTTATATAACACGTAAGCCCAAAAATGTTCGGGATTTTGGCTCGTGTCAAATAAGAAGGCCTGCAAAATAAATTAGAGTGCGTGCAAGTTGAACGACTGTTCGATGTTACTTGACTGCAAGAGTGCTGCCATGTTTTAAAAGTGAGGGTTTGTCCAAAATATTTATTTTTTTAGTTTTATGATAGATTACAATAAACAAAATTAAAACCAAATTTTTAAAACGATATATAGCCCAAAATTGTGTTGGGCTCTCATGGAAGAAATTTCTATTGTTTTTTAAGCAAAAAGATAGCCCAAAATACGACAAAGCCCCCAATCTGGCAACCGTGAGTTGCAACAGCAAAGGATAACACGACGGCTTCCAATATTGACCCAGGGACCGAATGAGGCAGGATTTTAGCCCGATCGAAAAGGGGGGACATTAAACACATAACAAAACAGCAAAAGCATAAAACGGAGACATTGCGAAGTGGTTTATACAAAAAAGACGATCCATTGACTTCCGTCAAAAACTGCAAAACAAAAGACAACTGAAAACTATTCACGAGGTATGGTTCCGCGTTGCTTCAAATGTTTTGGCCATAGACAACAATTAGAAAAGGATCAGTTGCTTCTCTATGCCGAACGAGAGCTTTCGTGTAATTTCAGGAAAAAATGTTTGGTCTGATGAGAAACAGTGTTGAATAACTCAAGGGAACAGTAGGTACTGGTTACTGGTGAGGTGACTTTAACGACAAGGTTCCAAAATGAGGAATGAATGCCGTAGTCTGAAGTAGAACACGAATTGTGGAAATGAAAGCTAGACTACATTTGAAAGCTATCAATATTGGAGACAGATCAATATTCAGGCAGTCGCAGTCGGACTTCGTAGCCGCACTAGATACCATTTTCGCATCGGAGGCCAATGCATTTACGATTATTAAGAGGACCTACAAAGAAATAAACAAACGACCAGAGGAACCTGAGCACCTATATGGAGCCCTACTATGCTCAACTCAAAGTGTTCTCAAAGACAGAAACTGCCATGACTAAAATGAATGCCACAATGCAATTAATACGACGAAAGCTTTTCATACCTTTCTGAACGAAATGTGTTATAAAAATTCACCTGATCTTCAAGCGTTGTTGGTCCAAGACTTGAGGCAATTACCTATAGCAGAATATGTATACATTAATTATTAATTATTCAATTACATGTCAATCCAAATTGCAATTGAAATCTCGGCAATCGTCTGAAGTAGGCATCAAATGGAGAACACATGTTCGAACAGTCGTAACACACATCGGCAATTACAACCGACCAATGTTTCTCAGTGGGCCACCAAGCATACGCTACGCACGCATATCCAGCAGCAATCGCACCCTAATTCTATGTATACATTACGTTTACGCAATGTATGCCCCCGGCATGTGCTTCCCAAGTGTGCAGTGTTACTGAAAGCGGAACAAACACATTTTTCCCATTTCTTTGTCCTCTGATACATCCCCAGTATAGGTAGGTTTCCACTATCCAGTACCTGGTGTATATTTAACAATAGAATTCCCACATCATGAACACGTTCAATACACCGTTAAGTTGAAAATCAGATTTTCTTTCAAGGAAGCAGCTTAAGTGAAAATATTGTTCCTGCTTGCTTCCTTTGGCTCGGTCGGTCGGCAGCAATTCTCCTTTCTCGAGACGTGTTTCATTAACTTTTGTTGAAGGATTTTTCGTTCTTATTCTTTCTCTCCACTAAGGGGCGCCCAATTCATTCACGACAAGTACCTACCTACCTACCATTCCGCTTAAGGAGTTTATGATTTTTTCCAGTGCACTTATTGTTTTCACCAATTGCCAATTGTGAGCAAAGCGATAGAAAGCGAGTGCCAATAAAGAGGCAGTACAATAAAAGCGAATTTCTCAGGTTTTGTGTTAAGAAAATGGGAAAAATACAAAATCAATTCAATCAGACAGAAGGAGAAGAGAAAAAAACATACAAAACTATTTCCTTTCAAAGAAAAATTCATGTGCCATTGATTTCTTTGAGAGTTTTTCAATTGTGCAGGAAAGGGTTCTGTTTCAGCTGATGTAGGAGAAAAAGAATTTCCCACTCAGCAGTATCCTTAAAAATAATTAAATTTAATGAGCTTACTCGTATAGGTATAAGAAGGCAAAAGGATCGACAAAAACGAATGCTGATCGCGCAGGCAGTAGTTAGTTCCTTATGAAGTTTGGAAAATAGTATACTGTGTGCATAAGGATAAAAAATAAAATATTTATTTAATAAGGAAACGAACATTTATGGTTTGAATATTTTTGACAGTATACGTTTATCATGTATATGCTCCTGGAATAGTAGGTACTATAAACATTTCAGTGTCAGTAAAAGAACACGCATTGATACAGTACTTAGCTAAACAAAAAATATTCAAGACCGTGTACCTTGTGGACATCAGCTACCTATACTACTACATATTAACATTCGGTTGAAATTTAAAATATCAAAAAAAATTAACAACGATTAATTTTAAAACATTGGAAAGTAACCATTTTTTTAGTTTAACAAAATTGGTAGCTGAACTGAATCAGAGCTATCCTGTCAGAAGTTTCGCTGTACTCGCTGAATGTTGCAAAAGGTGCATGTGAGTCTGCTTCAACAGCCCTACGAAAGTTGTTTTGGAGGTGTTTTAGTCGAAAACTACTTCGAAGTTCGAACAGGAAGTTTTGAAAACTGGACAAAAAATGGGACAACTTCTGTTTTCAATGAAGTTTCGAGTGTTTTGACGAATAGGGTATTATGAGTGCTAATAAGACTAACGAGTAGTCGCAGTGTCACACCCACACCTAAGCTAAGACCTATCGTATCTTAAGTTGCTGGATCGCTGTAACGACTTTACACCTCCTGGGATGTATTGAGGGAAAGATTCTTCGGGCGATATTCGGTCCAGCTTATATTGTTGGAGTGTGGAGGAGAAGATTTAACGACGAGTCTTTGAGTCTGCCCCTGAGGAACGTAGCAGAGGAAGAAGACCCAACCTAAGGTGGCGCGCACAATTGAAGGACGACCTCAACCAACTTGGGCCCTACGAACTAAGTCCCAACTAGAACTAACTCCCACTAGCCAAAACGAACTAAGTCCCAGAAAATTTGGAACTTAGTTCACATGAACTAACTCCCACGATTTTTAGGAACTAAGACCCAACTAAGAATGAACAAAGTCCCAATATGAGAATGAATTAAAACCCAATAGTGGGACTTAGTTCTTTATGAACTATGAACTTATGAACTTTATGAAATTCGCGCGAATTTTTAACTTTTATTTTCTCAAATTTTCTAAAGCTAAAAATAAAAGTTGTTTCAAAAATTGAGCTGGCTTTGAGCTTTAGAAAATTTGAGAAAATAAAAGTTCAAAATTCGCGCGAATTTTTAACTTTTATTTTCTCAAATTTTCTAAAGATAAAAATTAAAGTTGTTGCAAAAATTGGGCTGGCTTTGAGCAAGCCGATCAGCCCGACAATTACAACGCAACTACTCATTAATAACTGCTGGTACATAATACAAACCTATGTATGTACTGTACGAAATCTACAAACCGTATTTGTATGTCTGATTTACATTTGAACCCGTTACCATTCCTAAAAATTTGTTAAGAACATTTTTTTCACAAAATGAACTAACTCCCACTTTCAACAGAACTATTTTTACTCGAAACAAGTTAAATGAACTAACTCCCACTTTCTCAAATTGGGACTTAATTCATTGGGAATTTGTTCATAATGAACTATGAACTATCCCCCAAACATACGAACTAAATCCCACTGAATATTTGGTGGGACTTAGTTCATTTGGCTAGTGGGAGTTAGTTCCAGTTGGGACTTAGTTCGTAGGGCCACCAACTTGGTGTGCCCGACTGGAGGCAGCTAGCTAGGGACCGAGCTGGCTGGAGGGGCTTGTTGGTTGAGGCCGTGGTCCACACCGGACTGTAAGCGCCCCAAAAGCAAAAGTAGTATTTAAATTTTCCAAAAACTGTTCGTATTCATTTCGCCTTCGATATTTCATTAAACATTATTCCAAAATTTAACAATCTCAAACCTGGGTAATTTGTGAACTCAAAATCGTATTTATTAAATGAAATATAAGATGCTGAAAATATGATAAATATGTATTTGATTAATTCAAACGAATATGTTGAATGGGTAAGATTGTATATGGGATTTAGTTTTTAAGAATGTTGGAAAAAGGTAAAAATAATAGATAGTAACTGGCTTGAGGAAATAATTATCCAATGGACATGGCAAAACTGCACTTGTGACTGATGGCGTTCTGGGCGATAATGGGGATAATTGTGGTAATTTCAACCGAAATAAGTAATAACCATGGAAAGTCCAATCGATTTACATTTTTAACTTGGTTATTCCAAAGTATGCCTTTTGGGGTTGACTTCTTTCTTTTGCGTTGGGGTAAAAATCCAACAACAACAAAATTCTTCGGCTAGATCATTTATCGATTCATCACCACCAACATCGTGTATAAAAAAGGAAGCGTAAGCTGGCAAACGTAGGCGCAGTAGCGCAGTGGTTAGTGTGCTGGACTACTGTGGGAGGGGTCCCAGGTTCGATCCCCGGAAAAACACAAATTACATCTTAAGGTTTTTTCTACTGCGCCACCTCTCGCGAACGTCTGACAAACATCCGAGAGTATAACTGTCCCGAAAAAGCTTCTCAATTCAGCCGTTCGGACTCGGCATAAAATTGTAGGTCCCTTCCATTCGTCCTAGAAATAAAAACTCACACAAAACGAATGGTTGCGAGAAGCTAGGCCTAGGGTGTCTACACGCCTGTTGCGCCAACTATTTATTTTTATTTTTTAAGCTGGCAAACTGCACTAAACTTTATGCAACTCGTGTGGCTTTGGACTAAGAGTTGCCATAAACTCTTTAAAAAAATTACATCTGTGTAAAAAAAATCAAAACTAGCTACTTCCACCTAAACCAATAAATCGATTTAATAGATAGTGGTTGGTGAACATTCAAATCTTTAATTAGATACGGTTTTCAGTTGAAAAAGTTTTTTTTTTAATTTTTTATTTTTTTTTTAAATACTTCTCCCAGGAATGGCAAACCTATAACGCTTCATCAGCGCCCCGAGATGCTCGCAGATGTATATTTGTTCTGCACTTAAATTGCTGCAAATTGTAGTCTTCTGGAAATATATCTACAGGAAGCGAGCTCCAAAGTTTGCTGGTCCTGTAACAGAAGGAGTTTTGGAAAATTGACGTCTTCGCGGTTTTCAAGTGTACTGTATGGTCGTGAGCATTAGCAGCCTGTCTTGTGGGGCGCCCAAAAGTTGCATTTCGAGGGATCATAATATTACATATTATTTAACATGTCTCGTAACGAAAATGTCGAAACTGTCGAAATTGTCTATTGTATTCCCAGAAAACTTAATATCAAAGCAGAGACCAAATTTCTTATACCGACCGAAAGGTGAAGTTTCCTCGTTCTTGCAGAGCTGGATGATTATACCAATTCATTTTTAGAAAGAAGCCGTTTGTTTTTGAAATCATGTAGTCCCGTTATGAACCTAACAAACACGGTTTTAGATCAGACATCTACTGATGAGCCCAACCACCAATTTTTTACAGCTCGAGACCGTTTAAATTTAATTTCTTAATGGTTGATATTGCAATGATTGTGCTTAAAAAAATGTAATTGTTTTAAAAATTTAAGCAGACAAAATTCAAGTGACTGAATGTGATTGCAAAAGAATGCATACGATTCAGATTCATTGGAATTGATTGATGTTAAGACGCTTGATTGATAAATGTAAGATATATTGAAGAGCCCCTGCTAAAGTCTCCGAAATACAAACTTATTAAACCAAGAACCATCTCAAATACAGTGCTCTATTAGCTAAAACCTAATAAATAAATCGTACACCGCTGAATGATTTGTTGAAATACTTGAACTGAAATTCTTCTCCATAGCAGATATGCACCGCCGATAGCGGTTAGTTATTGGCACGTCTTAAAATTACATAGAGTACGAGTACCCCATCCAACAATCGTTCCCAAGCTGTAAATGTTTACGAGCTTAAAACTAATTTATTTCGTGATCCTCTTAGACTACATGCCAACTTCAATAAGAATCTTCACAAAGATGTGTACATGCATGCATTAGCACTGTACAGTGTACAGTGTACAGACACTCCATGCCAGTCAATTGGTTCAATTAGCACTTGTGAACATAATGACGTGCTGCTCCATAGATAATCCTTCACTAATGATGTACCTACACCTACACACACAATGTCTTGTTTTTGTTGCTTCTCTGTGATGCTGGGTGCTGCCAAGAACAATCCTTCATTCTGCTCCGTTAATGAATTAACGTGATTTTGAGAAAAGAAGAATGGCGCAAGGATTTCGCACAGTGAAATCCTTTGTTCTTTGTCTGTTTAGGATTTTGTACTTTAGTTGCATTTGTAAAATTAGTCTTCTCAAAAATCTCATATGTGTATAGGTTGTATGGAAAACTGATCATGACATAGGTTTCGGTATTCGCCATGTCAGGATATTATCAAATTTGACATTGAAACTTTGTATTTTTAATTCAATTTTATATGAGCTGGTATATAATTTCTGATGTGGCTCACATAAGAAGATTGACTTGGATTGTCTTATTAGCACTTGATGTCAGATACACATTGTACCTCTACAGAGTGAATTTAATCAGTGAAAAATGTCTGAAGATACTTCTTCTTCTTCTTGGGATTGAGGAAATCAGGTTGAGTGCGCAAAGCTATTTCAGTGATAATCTGACAATCCTGTTTATTCATTAAGAGCGAAAACAAAGGATGTTCGTATTAATACGAAGTAGTTTATAGTCATTACTTTAGGATTTTTTATGCAGAAAAGTTGCGAATATAAATAATTAGCTACTCCCTTTAGAGGTAATCCTTAGATTTTGATGCGCTTGAGTGTATTTTAAGCAGCTTTTTCAATCAAATTAATGCTGAATAAACTATTGTATTAGTTGAATAAATATTCCAGATTCAATCCAAATTTGTTTAGCACCAACTTGAGGGCCTTTTGCTGGGCGCCACTTTCATGCGAATCTTGGTAAACTCCTGCTAGACTCTTTTTAATTTTATTTTATTTTTTTGAAATACTTGAGAAAGGCTGCAAAAGATTTTTGCACTTAAATTGTTGTATGTTGTAGTCCTCTGGAATTATATCCCGGAGGAAGCGGGTTCCAATTTTTTTTTTGTCCTGAAGTCAAACGCGTCTTAGAAAATGCATGTCTTCGCGGTTACCAAGTATACACTGATTATGAGTGATGTGCTTTAGTTGTGGCATCTATTGTAGGGGCCTTACATGTCGCATTTCGAGTAATTGTCTCGTTAAAATTGTGCAAGGATTTCGCGCAAGAATTTCTCGCGGGATATACCGCCATTGCCATCATGCGTATTTGGAGCGGGAAGCTCCCGTTTTCGCGTTTTGCGTTGATTTGAGCAGACCTTTAATGTGTAGTGTTGTACCTTCTTTATAGTAAAACTGCTCATCTCTGTATACTGTCAAGTACCTACGATACAAATCACATAGAAAGACCGTCGACTGCTCCCACATAACGGACTTTGCCTTTCCGGAAGACTACAATTTGCAGGAATTTAAATGCAGAACTAACATACATCTGCAAGCAGCTTGGGACGCTGATGAAGCGTTATAGGTTCGCATTTCCCGGGAGAAGTATTTATTCAGGATTTTGCATGAATTGGTGCTGTACAAAATCAAAGGAGCGCCATTAACGCACGCATCCGGCTTGGGCAGAGCTATAATAGTAGAATACTTGTGACTCACGTGACAACAGATACCGCCGAGGCATACTATGAGTCCAAGCACATTCAACAAGGACAGCTGATCGCCGTTAAGCTCAACTGCAAGTGCCAATAATTGACAAATGTCTTATCGGGGTCCCGACCCTTGAAGAGTCTCTGCCTGAGACACTTCAGCCTTCCATCCTCTACGATCCCGGGCACGCTGCTTCCAATTGTCCAGACCAAGCGCTCTGGCATCCGCGATGGCTTGGTCTTTGAAACGGAGGTTCGGTTTTCCTTGTCTTCTCGAACCTGGGAGCTGGGATTTGAAGATTCTCTTAGCTGGAGCATTATTGTCCATTCGCTCGATGTGGCCGAGCCAATGTAGTCGACGTGTTTTGGCTTTTTGGACTACATCCACATCTTGGTACAGCTCATAGAGTTCGCGGTTGTATCTTCTCCTCCATTCGCCCTCCTCGCACACAGGACCAAAAATCCGCCGAAGTATTTTTCTTTCGAAGGAGCCCAGTATCAGCTCTCCCTTCTTGCTTATCGTCCAGCACTCGATATATACTTGAATATATCAAGGCCTATGGTATATTTTGGAATAATCATTGTCGCTATTGATTTTGACATTTCACACGTATTCATAGACAGGAGAATTAATTCCGGGGAGAATCGGGTAGTTAGCGGTCTAGTTCTATGTGGTTTGTAACCTACGATATGTTACCGGAGTTACGGTAAGTGAATGTTTTACGGCCAAGCTCCATTATATCGGTGCAGCCTGTGCTTTATAGATATGGTGGAGGAGGAGGTTGTGCTAGAAGTACAACCTCTTTGCTTTAAATACGTAGCTTAATTTAAGTGTACTGATTTTGCATTATTGTATAAGTGGTGCAGCTGTCGTTGCTGTCGTGTTATTCCGGATATGACAGTAACTCCTTAGGACAGGTTCGTCGTCGTCCATTCTACTTTAAAGATATTACCGTAGGTCCATAATGCAGCTATGCAATTTTCTTTGAAAAGGTAGTGGGCATTAAATAGAACCAAGCTTTCTCCTCAAGCCATCTAAAAAGATTTTGTCCATATCCCCATTGAGAGAATTAATTTTCTCACATATCCTTGACTGTGTGGTGTAGTCACAGAAGCCCATCACTTTCATCTGTTATCTATTCATTCATTCATTTCACACCGCAATTTACTTCCGGCTGTCAAATTTCCTCTGCCTTATTCAAAACAGGATGGAATTGCTGGAATATTTTCGATCTATACATTCTTGTATTGGAATCCTGTAAAACTGCAATCATATGCATAGTACTTGTACTCGTACTCATATGCATGAGTATCTTGCGAATGCGATGTTCAATATTTTCGTATTAAGTTGCTCTGTATCGTTATGGTTCCTTCAACATTTCATGGTTAAGTAAATTGTATGCAAGAAAAATATTGAATTGCATGCATGACAGCATTGAATAAAGTGCATGCAGTCACACACAAAGTCACACAGCATCAGCAACCAAAGCAAAGCCCCCCTTCTGTCCTGAAATGCAGCAACATTCGACTTTTGGAAAAAAAAAAACCAAATAAATAAGTACGAGACAAAGTGCAGAATTGCATGAAAGTATTTTCCAATGACGGCGACAATAAGACACCACTAGCGGCAGGGAGTGAGACGGAAGAGATGTTCAACGTCAGGATTTTCGGTCCTGCCCAACAACGCGCAGAGTGCAAAAGAACTCGCAAAAAATAAAGTATCTTCCAGTTAGAGGAAAGACTCAAATCCAAGTTATGAGAATGTTACCGGAGCGGATACAAGTCGAATGCAAAAGTGTGTGCAATATTTCCTCGCCATAGTCGTCACTCACTGAAGAGATGCATGCTAAGGAATTTCCGCTTCGCATTTCTTCGGATTTTTCCTGCTTCCTCGTCGGTTTTTTTTTTCAGCTGTCCGTATATTCGTACGTGATTTGATTCAGTGAAGCGTTTCTGATTCGAAGTTGATAGGGAAAGAGCGAACCGGAAACCAGCGGAAGAGATTTTCGCTTTCTTGTCAACGAGAATGCATTTTTCCAGTTGTTGTGTGTGTTGTCAGAGCGGTACTGATGTTGTTGTTGTTATGGCAAAGAGCCACCACCATCACTACGAGGTGGAAAAGTGCAATGTAAATAATATTGGAAAATATTTTCCATTTCGATTTATTCTTTGTGAATTAATGCGTCGTCGCTAGGAGTTCCCAACCCACTAAAGGACGACAACACGATGCGGAGAAGCAATGGCTGTGCTTTTATATGGATGGTAGGGAATTGACAATAAGGGACGATGGAATTTGGTTTTGATTTTATTTGCTTTCGAGACGAAATATGGAGCCATATTAGTTGAAGGAAATTGCTTAAAAGAAAATAGTTCCACTATTGACAGGCAAACATCAGCCGAAGCGTAAATACAGATGCAATTTACAAGCATCCCAGTGGGTGGGCTGTATTTGTATACTACATATGTATCTGCTCGAAGGACAGTGATCAGGTAAATACAATCAACTCTGAAAACAAGTTGCATGCTCGACTGAAGTTCCATCAGGTTCTCGGTTATGAACTCCAATATGAAGGAGGACCTTTGTATAAGGTAGTCTTGAGTTGACAGAAAAATATTGTTTCTTCTGGGAGTGAAGCATATGTTTCCGGTACAGATAATTATCATCGATGCTTGAATGTATCGACAGTTTTATTGTTTAGTTGAAAATATACCCCCCTTTAACTGCACCAGCAGTCGACAGCCTTCGAACGATACGCATCGCTGAGATTTTGAGTGGTCTCCAATATGTAGGTAGGGGAACCCGGGGCGGAACGGGGCGGAACGGGGCAGTTTTTGACTATTTAAATATTTGTTTTTTCTTGAGTGGCGTGGGTTGGACATCCCAATCCGCCCCACCCCGCTCTGCCCCGAGCCATGTGTTTAAGAATGTTTGTTTTACTAGTTTCAAAAACAAAGAATATTAGTTTTTTTCCAAGGGAAAATTAAAAAAAGAGTAGTAACTAATTTAAGAAAAAATTAGTCTGCAGCAAAAACAAGAAAAAACACTCCACTTAGGTACATGGAAATAAAGAATTCCAAATTTGCATAGTGACTGATAAAAAACCCGTTTATTGTACTGCTAAAAAACTCACAAAGCGACGCGTCCGACACATTTTGCTTTCGGAATATCTATCACACACCACTGAGATATAAATCAGCTTTTTGACAAGTTTGAATGACAGCAAGAGAAGTTATTGACAAAATCCCATTTTGTCCCGGAACTCATTCCGCCCCAGGAGCCCCTAAATACAACTCAAGCAGAGTCATAACTCCGTACTTCCTAAATTACATGCTTGGAGATTGTCAATAGCAATTAAAACATCAGAAGGTATATTTTCTTCTAAAAGGTTAGACCAAGTGATTGAAGCTGAGCTCAGACTAGTCTAGAGCTGGAACTATTCCATCACTTTAGCCTGTTAAAATACCTACACGTATACCAGACTATTTCTCTGCTACATGGGTTGGATTAACTTAACAGAAGATCAGAGATCAGCCTTATTTATAGAAATGCTGACTCAAAAGCTAATTTTAGGTTGCTGAAAGTCGTGGTAAATGACAAAACACGATGTCAGAAAAAGATTTAAAATTTGGCCATCCAGAGTTCAAGATTCATCTTCAACCTCTGCATCATCAACAAAAATATTAACAAAAATATCGCATCATATAAGTTTACATACCAACCCTTCATTTAGGTAATCTGATGATTATACTGATTTAAATGTTCATTGTGTGTTTTGAGCGCCTGGAAAATCTTCTATAACGTACATTATCTGTTATGATTTAATACTTCTGTCACCATATAGGATCCTTGAGTCTAATTTCCGTGATTTTCCGGTAGATATCGACAGACGGTCGATTAGGACTAGATCAGCTTGCTTATACATAAACAGCGACTTATTCTATGGAGATCTAAACCTGTCTGCAGCTCCCGCAATTCCAAAATACCTGGTAAGACTTAAAAATTGTCTCAGTCTCAGTTTTCATCAATGACTCTTGTTTAAGACACGACAATCCGATTATGGTTGACCATTCAGTTTTTGACAGATTATTAAATTTGTTTCATATTAAATAACAACAAAAAATAAAAAAAACCAATGGCAACACCTTCCTTGTTCTCAATACACCAACTTGAATATAATTATCATTGAATTTGTTAAAATATTTCCCAAAATCAAACACTAGCCCCTTGCATTATTCGCGCAGAACCATGTCAGATCAGATTGTGGTGATGGGTATCCGGACCTGGACACTGTAATGGTATTGAGGGTAACGAAATGGCCTACGTTCTGACTCGCCAAAAGCGGAGCAGAGCTTCCGCCAAATGTTTCAATTGAGAGCATAAGACCACCAATAGCCGTGGCTAAGAAAATTATATTCGAGAAAATTAAAAAAAATGCAGACATAAGATGGTCACATATAAGGGTCTCAAAGGCTCTGTGGCCTACCTATACGTTAGATCAAAGTTACTAATGGCGGTAGGGTACTCCGAGCACGCTAGGAGCTTAGGTTTAACAAAAATACCGGCACGTGCAAGTTATCATCCCTGTGAATGTCAAGCTATCGCTCGGAATAGAAGGAAACATCTTGGAAGGTACCTACTTCTTCGATAATTTGAAGAAGGTTGGCTTCTCAAACCAAATTGAAACCATTTTCAGGTTCAGTAAGTGCTTGGGCGAATTGGTTTATATGTTGACCGTGAAGGTTCCCCAGGGATGGTGTTGGGCCCAATATGGTGCCTATTCCACTGTGATTAACTCACACCCTGTATAACCTAACCCAACCAAACCTAACAAAATCCCTGTACCTCTTGCAGTCTGCACAATACAAGCCATTGACATGCGTCCTTCATATTGCAAACAAAGCAACTCTACAACTGTGCAATGATTTCATGTCCTCTTAAATTTTACAAATTTTCACCTTCGCCCAAAGATATATGACTGTAACACAAAATATAGCTGCCCCCTTTCCACTAAATCAAGAGCGACTCAAAGTGGTTGCGTTCCTTAGAAGAGTGAGCTCCCGCAGCACTAGTATCAATGTAATTGCGCGCTACCAAATTTTTGAGTACATTTATTTAACTTCTTTTGAAAGCCACGTCTGCATTCATTTATTGTTTTGTTTTTCTCATTCCCCAACTTAATTGCTTAGCTCCATTGTTTTCCACCAAACAAAAAAAAAGGGAAAACACACACCCAAAAAAAAGGAGCTAACAACGACGAGTTGCCTGCTTTTGTTTCTGCTAAGTGTGTAGATGGTATAGATTCTCTTCCAAAGGGGGAGGCGGGAGTCTACACCAATTAAATCCATGTTTGATTGCCAAAAGCAAATACTCAAATCGGATTAAAAGCTTTGTCTTTCTTAAATTGGCTCCGTAAACTGTACGAAAAATTCTCAATTGAAATTTGAGCGCCCGAAAGGATGTGAAAGTCGACGTAGTTCGTTTCGTAGTGTAGATGGTGCCACCACCTCTCTCAGCATGGTGGCGGAGAACGTGGGTGGGTATAGGGTTCGGGATACCTTACCCCGTTGAAAGTTTTCCAGCTGCTAATACTCGCTTGGTTTGGCATTCTTTTGTTCGACGCCTTAAGATGTTCGTGTGCAACATTAAGAAATGAAATATAATGAAGATTTCAGCATTTTCTAATATCCTTATTATATTGTTTATCGTCTCTGGGCACACAATAAATTATTGCGAGGCCTCCTCCAGCGATGTTAAAATATTCAGCTATTGAGTTAGTCGATTTTGAATTTCAAGGATCTTAGGCCTTGGCATTATCAATTCGTCGAAATGAAAATCAAAAGGCTTGGAACTCAAGCGCGTCCTTGTCTCATTGTGACCGCCAGACAAAGTGGGAAACCATTCGAAAATTCATTCAAGGTTAAGACATCCCGCGGGGTTTTTCGTAAACATAATTTCTGATTACAAATTTACAGCCATTTGTCTTCTTTTTTTTTTGTCTCGACCGAGAAGGAGGTTTTTTTTCCTCCATGCTTTACATGCCACTCACCTCGTTGGTTTTGTTATCGTAGCCAGCTTAAGTCTGATTCCATTGTGAATTTTAAAAACCATGACAAAATAATTAAAGGGATGCAAAGAGGCTTTGGTTTTCTTAAACCTTTTTGTCGAATGCAGGAAATGTTGCTGAAAAATGTTCGGAACATGGACACAAGGTGATACGCCGCGATCCTTTAATCTGCACTACTGTTTGTAATAGGGGTGGTGGATTATGGGAGCGCATTTTTTTTAAGTCCAAGTTTGCTTGGTTATTTTGTAATGCATTTTGACAAACATGAAGGATTTGTTTGCAGTCGCAAATATTTCAAGCAGCTCAAGTGGAGTTCCGTTCAGCTTGGAAAGACTAATTCAAATATATTTCTTATGAAACTTTAGGAGCTTAACCTAGCGCATGAGTTTCTTGATTGTGAATGACAAAAAAGGTTTTACTATATTCTGCATGAGCATGGTATATGAAGATGTGCCTGTGCCTGATGATGTTAGCTTGCCAATGTTGAGCATGTGCAGTACAGGGCTTGAAATATCGATACTGCCTCGATGTTATTATCAGAGTGAGTTCCTTTCTTAAAATGGAACTTTAGATTGAACGGAATATGAGACGATTGGCCTTTTTATTTATATCTAGATCTAGGTCCCCATTTACGATCACAATCATGCTTACTTGAATTACTCATTTGACGGTACAGGCCGAGGTGAAACTGGTCTTGTTTAGGTGTGAGATCCCCTTTGCATTTACTTACTTCACTTTAAATGGCGCTAACAGTCCGGGATGAACATGGCCTCAACCAACAAGCCCTTCAGGCAGCTAGATCCTTAGCTAGCTGCCTCTTCAATTACGAACACCAAGTTGTTTTAAGTCGCTCTCCAATTGTGCACAAAACCTGAAGTGGGGTCTTTTTCTGATTCGTTGTCCCTCAGGGTTTGAGTCCACCCCTTGTTTGTTTGTCCATACACTCCACGTGATCCAGCCATCTCAGTCTCTATATTTTGAGCTCTTTGACCAGGTCAATATCGCTATATAATCCGTAAAGTTCGTCATTGAGTATCCTCGATTTATTCGAAGAATCTTTCTCAGCTTCATCAGTTTTCATCAGCTTTCGATAAGATCCATGCTTCTGCACAATACAGCAGGACCGGAATGATTAAGGCCTTGTACAATATTTTCTTGGTTCTGTGAGTGAGGGCTTTACTTCCTAAGATACAATTCTTATAGCCCTAAGAAACAGGGATTGAGAAAAGTGATTCTTCGCTTGATTTCTACGCCGATGTCGTTTTTCAAGGTAATAGTAGAGTCTAGATAGACAAAGTCTTTAACTACTTCGAAGTTATATCTGTCCACATGTGACGTTTTTCCCAAGGCGCCGATGCTGACAGTCCTTTCTCAATGACAGCAATTTATATATCTACTTCGTTTTGTTCTCAGACCCATCTTCGTCGCCTCAGTTTCAATGCTTGCAAACGCGCCATTATTGACAGCTCTCGGAATTCTACCGATAATGTCAATATCCTCTGCATAATATGCAAGTAGTTGAACGGACTTTTGGAAAATTATACCTTTACAACAAAAAATCTCGGATATAGATGATCCAAACTACCTTCACACTAGTTTGCTATTACATACCTATATCAAAGAAAACCAGCCAAAAAATCATTCCAAAAACGCTCTTGCCAAAGACACTTTGTGTACATTCGCCTCCGCTAAAGTCCTTAAATACCACTACTCATTTGCACCCAGAACAGTTGTTGCCTATCGGAAGGTTTCTACTTATTTGGTAACTCTTAACCAACGAAAAGTCTTATCCGCATTGGCAGTGGAAGAATTTTAGCTTCAGTTCAGCCATATTCCTGCCATCACCTTAAGTCCGCACTCAATCCTATACTTACTTCGTTATATAGCAATAGTGTCATAGAGTTTAACTCTTTTGTTATAATTTGACTAATTTGATAACAACAGCAGATGATTTTTTCACAGCATATATCCACTGAAACTCATCCAATCAGATAAACTGGCGAATTTCAGAGGCAACTCCCTTCCTGCCCCCATGTTTCCCATTTTACGATAGTAATACAACCTTAATAGACAGCCGACCGGAAACCATATCCGTCCTTATAAATCGAAAATTTATTAATACAATCTAATCCAACACAAAGTCCTGGTTAACCAAAGCCTTAAGTGTACAAACCCCAATAAATATCCACCACTTAAGTATTCTATATTCAAATGTTGTACAGGTCTCGGGTACCCAATACAAACACCCATCCTGACCATAGGAACACATGCCGACAAATGACTTTGAATTTATTTCTCGCCCCAATAAATAGCATTTCCTCAATAAATTGAAAACCGTTAAATTTACATTTAATTAAATTACCATAAAAACAAATTTGCTACACAACCCAAGGATATACAACATAACAACAGAAAAAAAGATGGAAAAAAAAAACATCGCTTAGCCCTAAAATTTAATTTAATCCTGTAGACCACTACTAACATCATGTTAAGCAGTAAACGCTTCAATATAACAAATGAGCTTGATTAAGCAGCAACCGACTTTCAATACAACATTCCCATTGAGTTGAGTTAAGTTGAGCTGAGTGGATATAAGGCCAACATGGTGTTGTCCAAATGAGTTTAACAGCGCGAATGTCCCTAATCTCATCACTTAGTTTAATTGTTTCGGGATCACCCGCATTGCAAATGCCAACCGTCATTAATAAGGACCTGCTACAGAGCTGTGTTGGTTTCAATGAAAAATTTCACAATTCCTTCAAGATATAGCACTATAGTACTATACAGTATAAATGCAGGGGGTTTCCTCGAAGACGATATTTCAGGAGTCTGTACCGATAACAAATGTTCAAAATAATTGCCTCTGTCAGATGAATGCCAGGTAATTATTCACCTTCAATGGGATTATTTTCCATTTTTCAGGTGTATTCCCATAAGTAATCGTATACCAGTCGGGGAGTGGATCAGGATGTGTGAGTGTGTGTGTGCTTAGGAATTCGGAACGCAGGGCATGGCAGCTCACTTCGTTTACTTTGAATTTTCGATTCGATTTCCTTGATGGTTTCATAAAAGATTTACACAAAGATACTCTCTGAGTTTGAATGGTGCTATGGTGTTGCTTCGGGGGGATGATGCTCGGTCCGTATATGCGGCGGCACATTGGTATCCATTAGTTTAATGCTCTCGAAACGGAATTAAGATAAATTGATTAAAATTAGGCGCATAACAGCCAGCATTGTTCGTAATTTTGGAAATCGAAAATCGAAAGCCTCTACTGTACTATAGATGAGAGGGTTGGATTGGAATGCCTAAGTATGGGAAAAGTTTGTGGTTCTATTTAAGAGGGAAGTGTATAGTGCTTGAACTTTCATTTGTTTACATTACTTTATGTGAAAAATTATCCTTTAGATGGAAAGCCATTTACTGAAGTAGTTTGGAATGAGAATGGATAGATCTGGGAAGTTGTGGGATTGCCTAGGAATAGATGGCTTATATTGGCTGGTTAGCTAACTATCTATCTATAGTATGCAATGAACAAGGAATTTGTATGACTGAATCAATATTAGGGATTATATAGGTGCCTTGCCATAAAGACAAGAAATGGAACTGGAAATGTAGGGCAGTAGCAACTAATTATCTCATTGAATGCTTTGATAGGAATGTTGGTTCTAAACAGAGATTAAGGCTATTCACCATCCTTGCATAGATTCATCTTATATAATTGACCATAATGTATCTGAGTTATTTCATAAACTGGGTGCATGTTCTATGGTGACTCATGTACTCGTACTCACATCTGATGAGAATATCATTGACTACGCATATGTAAGTATAATAGGCGCACTACCGCACTACGCAACTTCAGAGGCATTTTAATGACATAAACAAAAGAAACATTCTTATACCCACGGACGCTAGATTATATTTTTATGCGGTTTAATATTTACCCCAATACTTTTAAGGCCTACCATTTTCGGAGTCAAGTGTGGCTTCTTCGAAGTTACGGCTGAACTGTTAAGCTACCAATAACTAAACGTCTAGTGAGCGTTCATTAATCAACAGTTCCGATTCGTAGGTATCGTAGGTAATGAACAGTATCTAGAGACTATCACACCAGATCCGCATTCATAGAGGTGTATTGAAATGTCAGCGAACTATGGAATCAATGCGCAAGCTGGACAAAAAAGCTTTACAGACTTTTTGACTTCGCCAAATTGACGAACGGAATATTTGATGGGCTGTGACTGTTAGATCTCTTAGAAAACATTTTTGGACGAGGCCAGCTGCGTAGGGAACGGGCTTTGAAAATAAGCATCTTGACAGCTTGGAACTCTTTGGACAGATATTAAAAATGATATCTTAAATCGCGCTTTACACGTCAAACAGAGTATAAGGAATGCTCTCTTTTATACTTTCCTCACTGTGGGACTACCATAACATTTAGCTATGTCACTTAAATCTACAGCTTCTCATCTTATTATTTTCTCGACTTTCCTCAGTTCGTCGTCATGAAGTGACAGATCTACTACAAGCTACAAGTCGTCCTCTCACTTCTCCAGGTTTTGGTAGATTTTTGGTTGATTTTTTCTCTTCCCAGTGCTCATCGATTGCACCTTCCTCTTCATCTGGCTACATTCTTTGGGAATAAAAACGAGCTATTGTGGCCAAAACTGTGGAGGTGTTTTTGATAAAATGGTTATTACGTCAACGTGTGCTGAGTTTATCCTGTCCTCGATGGTGGAGATCAATTCGAGGATCAAATTGAATTCGACTTGCCAGAATACTATACATATTTTCTGATTTTAATTTGGTAACAATAGTCACAATTGGGTCACAGTTCGCATAAGTAAGCCCTTTTGCAAGAACGAGGACTATGTGGTCTATAATACAGGCTGCTTCGTCTGAAATAGTTCGGAACCGTACTCTGATGAGAGGTTACTTCTTGTTTTCTTGGTACTAGATACCCCAGTTAAATCAGTTAAACGTATATAAAGACTGACCTAACCTCTGGCGAATGGACCCTACAGTATTTGTTACCTTCAAAAATAGCTCTATTGACCCTTCTACAACGTGGTTTTTGCTAAAATAAAAACTGTTGTCGGGTATTAAAAACATATGCATATAATTCTGTCCTGGTAGACTCTAACCAATCTTTGATATTGGCGACTGCTTCAGCAACGGCTGACTCTATTCCATGGATAAACACGGTAACTAAGGCGGTATTCAACAACTTCATATGCCAGCGTCATAATTATCTTCCACAGGAGCTCTAAAAACTCAACATTGTGGGACTTGTTACACTTGTAACACTGTGTTACAGAAATATGCTACAGAATTGTGTATCTACAATTCTAATGCTTGTGACAAATTAAAAAAGTTTTTGTAATTTCTAGTAACACCAGATAGTGGAGCTTTAATATTTAAGGGAAGCTGTACCCTGCAGGCTTTCCCCGTACTCAGAAATTACAATGCACATCAATTTTCCAAGGTTTACAACTTTAGCTCCCATAAGTGTTGAGAAATAGCGTTTGCAAATTTTTTTTTTTGTATGGAAGGTGCCACGCCCCCACCTCAAACACTAAAATTACTACTTTTTATATAAAGACCATATTATGCGCCTGTGAAAGAACCACCTTTTGTATTTTAGAAGATTTAACTTTCAAATCTGGCCCCATCAGTATCAGTCCTTCTTTTCGATATGTATCCCCCTATAACTGGCGCCCAACACTAGCTTCCGCAGATTGCATCCCGTCTAGTGTAGTCCGTTCCAAAACTTGAAACAAAATTACCAGAGAGACACTGATTTCTTATGGAGTCTGTCTGTCAAGAAAAAAAAACATTTCCTTGTAATTAGAAACAAATGACCAACTCGTTCCCAAAACACATGTGAGTGACAGCTTTGTGAGATCATCATCAAATGGAGTGTCACGTATATGTGCACACACAGCAGTTGGTTGCAACTCGTCATGTCCACTGTTAGTTACAGTTTATTCCTATACCAACCAGTTGTTGCTTTGACATGATAAACAGTGTCAAGGAGGAAAATTCCGAAACGGGACAAAAAAAGAAAATCAAATTAAATATAATAGAATTTAAGAAAAACTCCACCATGAACAGAGCATCCTTTTTAGCTATGCTATATGGACGGCATAATTCCTGTCAGTCACATATTGGAACGCACTCAACAAATAAAGGATTCAACAGAGTGAAGCAGATAGAGTCTGAGAGAGACAGTATGTGTATAACTCACGTTGCTACTTTTTGGAATTAAGTAAATAATTGCTACTTAAAATTCTTGCATCGTTTTCACTTTAAGTTTGACTACTCAACTCTGGAGATAGCTTGGCTGTGGCAGCCTGGCAGCATCAAACGCAAGCCCACAGAACGGAGAGGTAGGATGATGTGTGAAAGTCGTAAGGCAAATTGCTTTGGCAGTTCTCCTTTTAGTTTCCGCTGCCGCTGTTTTCAGTGTTTCACGTTTCGATTGATGCCATGTGGGAGGTTGGTGCGTGCGTGCCGTGAATTGTGGCAAGGGTTTTTTTTTTCTACCGCAGCCGTTGTTTTTTTTTTTTTTTTGTTAACAGGCCGAAGCTCAAAGAGATATCTCTTTAGTGGTATTACTCGCTTTTAGGGGATTTGTGGTGTGAAACTTGTCTTATGTGGTGAGGTGAGATATTTTTGCGTTTTCTATAATTAATGAGCTTAATTTAATTTTCCCTTTTAAGCAAGTGACGTATGTTTGAATAGGGTGAGAACGTAGCTATACCCAATGAATTGACAATGAATGGATTTATGGATACTTCAAAGGATGTATTTCTATGGAAAATTAATGTTACATTGCTTTCTAATATCATAAAATATTCACTAGTAATCAACAAACAATTTATTTAACTGCACAAAATGGATACTGGATACATAATCAAATATTATTTTCTCTTTTTACGTGCTAAATCTTAATATGACACCCACTGCTCTCGAAATAAGCCGAAACAATCTTAACTTAATATATGACATTGAAACACAAATAAGCTCGCCAAAATCTGGAGTTAGTTTTTTGTTCTTGAAATAAGCCAAAAACTTTCTTAAAAAATTACAATCAAATAAAATAAAAAGAACAAAACAATCTTATTTCAGGCTTGTAAGATGGTATGTATCTAAGATCTAAGGTTTTGTCATATAGAATTTAAGAGTGCTATGTTTAAGTATATAGGTTATATTAGAATTAGAGAGTAAGTTAATAAGAGAGAGTTGTTAGATTAAGTTAGTTTGTCAATAAATGAATTCAGACAAAATCAGTCGTGTGTTATTAATTGAGACTACCGGATTCGAGACATAACAGGTTTAGATCTTGAATACACACATTTGTTAAAGGCATAATGTAAGAATCACATTCTTAAAATAATCGCGGAACAGGATTGAAGTAAAATTTTTAAGCTTGCTAAAAATCACAAAATGTTGGTCTTAATTTTCGAGCTTAATTTAATTTCGTTTTCCATTGGTTTCACTCGGGGATTCATTCATTCGGAAATACAATGGAACAAGAAAACTGCTTCTGGGCGACTACACTCACGTATTGGTGAAACGTGAATCAACAGAAGAGTAGATATTTTTTGCACCAATGGAACGGTTTCAGAAGTGATTTTCTTGATTCCGGACGCTTCTTTTCGCCCAATGACAAAGCGACAAAGGTTGACAATCATGGTTTAAAACGTAGTCTTTGTATTCTTAAAATAAGAACGAACATTCTTAAATTAATCTCTAAATAGGATTGAAGTAAGATTTTTTTTGGTCTTGAAAAAACGAGCTCAAAATAAGATTTTTGTAGGTACTTGGAATAAGATTTTCCGAGATTACCATACTTTCGTCAACGAGCAGGTTTGAAATGACACTGATATTCTTGATTTTAGCTGGTTTTTTTCTGCGTGTAAAAAATAGGCGTGGCAATGAACGACTTTTTAAAAAAGTTACATCAAAATCAGTCAAGCTAATTTTTAGGTCAACCGACAACACACATAAGACCTCTCACAGAGTTTTATGATATGTAGGTACGAATTTAAGGAGTGATTTGAGTCACAGAAAGATTTATTGAAAGAAGCTTTCGATGAATGCATAGTTCTATGAGATCATGAGATTTAACACCTTTTGATTATTCTTGGTGAGATTGAAGTTGGATTATTTAAAGTCGCCAATAAAACAGAGAAGACGGATTACTTTTATTATGAATGCGTCCAAAGGGTGTGTAAATACCACTAGTTCATATTAGGTATCATGAACTATTCGGGGTATATATATCTCTGCTGACAACAGCCTACGTATACTAAAAAAACCTTACCTCTGTTGTACCTACTCTTATACCACTGTTCGATATTGCTTTGAGGAGTTGGTAAGCAACTCTGCATCTGCTACTTATGCTCTTCTTAGCCTTTCAAGTCTTCGCATTGCAGTTTTCCTGCAGGATAGTTATAAATAAATTAGCAATATCTCCAGCCATTTGTCTTCTGACCTCAATAGCTTATTAGACGCTGAGCTGGGGCTTGGTAAGTCCGTTCTTCGCCCTGCAAATTAGAATATTTTATGCTTAGCAACTTCTTCGTCTACCTCTTCTCTCCATTTGGGACAGAAACGCGAGCTATCTTGGCCAAATCTGTGAAGATATTTTCGACAGCTATCGTGTCCGACATCAGGAAATTTGTAATTGCAGTCCTTGGTAAATTTGTAGTTGCAGTCCTTGGGCGTTCTTTCTGTCCGGCCCTAGGGTGGAGTGACGTGTGGGGATCAGTTTGGCTTACCACAGTTCAATAGATGTTGCCTTTTATTCTTCTTCTAACCTACTGAACTCTTGCCAGTTGGATGTTTGCCTAAGGTAGATCGTTTGCATATCTCTATTAAGAATTTCGATGGGGATTATACCCGCTATAATATCCTCTTAATGCGCAGAGCCCGTATGCTGACAAGAGCTTCTGGCACACTCGAAAAGTGGTGCAGAGCCGCAGAAATCTGCAATTAATTTTGCTCCACCGGACAGGTCCAAGAACAAAGCCTTGTGGTACTCCCGCGGTAACGTTGTAGTACTCTAAGTCAGTCTAGTACTTCAATTTTCTGTCAATTAATTAGTTTGTTACTATAGTCAGCAAGTAGTATGGCGTTTCCATTCTGGACAGGGATCTCTAAACATTCGCCTCTTTACTACCTACTTATGTATGGCCTCAGATGATTGAAGTTCCAGATTCGTTGGAAATAGCTATATAATTCCAATTAGGCTACTTTGTTTTATAGTTAACCACAATTCCCAGAAAGAATATAATTGGTTCTTCTTTCTTCCACATTCAGCAAAAATGCCTATTCGGAATTTCAATTAAATATTTTAAGTCCACGCACTAAACTAACACTACATATAATCGGAATCTACTTGAAATAATTGTTCTTCCTTCTTAAGCTGTCAACGTTCCGAATACTTTAAATACCAGAACCAATTTCCTGTCATCGAAAAGAATGCACATGGATATTGCACATACCTGCCAGTAAGTCCGCTCTGTCGGATGTTAATCGTCAGTTATTTCGAAACCATTTAAGGCTCAAACCAATTAGTCAACTAAAACAGGTAAGCACATACGGATTTAAGTTAACCCTCCGAATGTTCTACATACCATAGCTATGTTACCACAAAAACACCCATTCAAATGCGGAACCTAACTAAACAGAAACAGAACCCCTACACACTTGGCAATGCAGACAGTTGCAGCACTTCTTCTGTCATTGCTACATGTAGTGTAGTAGAGTTAAAAAACAAAAGGACTGACGCCTCGCCTAGAGATAAACTTGAAAATAAAAGTAAAAGCGTTTTGTTTGCCATTTTCCACCCCTCAAACAATTTGTAACCCCGACGAAGTCAACTAACCAACCAACCACCACCAGCACCACCAACAGATAAATAAATAGACAGACATGCGGGACTCAAAGCGAGTCACCCAGACAGATCAAGAGGCATGCAAGAGAGCTCCACTAAAGCAGTAGAATACCCCATGCGGACAGACAAAGCTCATCCATCCGTATGTACAAAAGTGAAATCCATAAACTGCGCGTCCTATCATGGCAACAGAACATCAACGACACAAACGTACTACCTATACAAGTGTGTTGTGCGTGCGGGTGGATGTGCTCTAGTATGCCTAGTGTATGTTTCTAATCCGAGCTCCCCGCCAGGATTCCATTCAAATCGCATAAAGCGGGATGAAAACGAAATTACCGGCATTCTACCACCCAGGTACAATGTCGAGACGACAGAGGTTTTTTTTCTCGATTTTTCTGTATTTTTTGTGATACTTTTTTTTTTATTTTCTCCTATTAACTTTAGCCCTAATAGCGGGTGGCTGATGGGTATGGGAGGTGGGTGGAGATTGATTCAAGTGAGGAATAGCTGACTGACTTGATGGTGTCGGATAATAGGCTGGCTAAGGTATTTAAACAGCTGAATGATGATGCAAATTCTATAAGCGTATGTTTTGCAGACTTTCACTCTTTGTCGTTGCACAAGCATGGAAGAGACGAACGAGCATTGATACAACAAGGACATGCGCTGTGATACGGACTGGTCCCAGTATTGTAACCTTTGAGTTTTAGTACACGGCGTCAGTATAGGAGGGAAGATTCCTAGAAAGCGTGTTTGTTTATTTAGAGTTGTAGGGACATCCATATGCTAGGTGTATTGAATGATTTTCATCTTTGAGTCTTACGCTTGACAGATGTCATCTAGAAGGAAGATTAAAATGCTAATAGTCAGTTCATATAGATACATTTAGATGCTACATTGTTAATGGTAAGTACATTTTTACAGAGGGGTTATTAGAGGTCATATTTCGGATTGTAATTGTAGTTGAGAAAAAGGTAAAGCTGAGTAACACCTAGATGGCGTTGTCGAAAAGAATGGCTTTAAAGCGTTATCTAGAAAGTAGTTGCTATAAATATTGAGTACAAAATGCAACTTGAAAGGTGAATCCAAACGGTTAGCCTAGAATGACCCAGAAAACAGTTCTTTATCGAAATTCTCGAAAAATCCCAAATCCTACGAATGGAACCGAAATGATGCTCCTCACACCCCGCGTTGGGCGTTAATGAACTACCAATTGCTTTGATCTGATTTACTTATTTGTTAGTTCTATATTTAAACAATTTGTGTACTTAATTGTTTGGGATAAATACAATACAGATGAACATTCTAGAGAAAATCCACAATTCCACTGAAAATACAACTTTGACCGTACTTTCAGTGGAATTGTCGTGTCTGCCCTCAAAATTATTTTAAGGGGAAATAGAATATTGAAAGACAATGTGCTAATCGGTGAATTTCTCTTCATTCTGCTAGGTCCCTGTGTTCCAGTTTACTGAGTTTGAGACCTTTACGCCAAGGGAGATACTATACATGATGACCGTGGAGACCGTGAATGAGATTCGGGCAGGAGAAACTGGGGCTTGCTTGGGATTAAAAAAGTCCGTATCGTCAGCATAGAGAGATTGTTTTTTTTTTCCAAACCTTGGAGCACTCAGACGAATCTCGGTCCATTGTACTACCACGCAGAAACCCCTTTTTTTGGTGTAGTGGTGGAGAAACTCTGATATTATTCGTTTCTCTTTATGGTCGGTGGCAGAGTATTGCTGTCCCCCGACGGGGCTCGAACCAACGCCGCTCGGGTCACAAGCAATGACTCTAACCACTACACCATGGCCACCGCCAGCATAGGGAGATAGGACAGAATGTTGAATGATTCTTTCAAGATCATTAATAGTGATGAATTATGATTAAGAGAAGGGGGCTTGGCCGATAGGACAAAGCGAATGTCTTACTAAAATCAGTTGTAATAAAGTCATTTGCAGGTTACATTAAAGCACTGTCCACGAAGTGTAATACAAGCTTCATTCAAGCTACAAACATGGGTTATTTCATTCAGCCAAAATCAACATTTAAAAAAAAGTAACACCCATGCGTCTGGCAAAACTGCATGACGATTGCTTGCGACTACGCAAATACGACTTTGCCGCTCCGTGGACAGAGCTTCGTTTGTTTATATGCAAGCTACAAGCAGGCCAACAGCAAGCTGCAAATGACCAAAGGGTGTGTGTATATGAAGTGCACAAAAGTCCATCCAACTCGCTATCGGGAGCTCACATATGACAATGTTTCCCTCCTACAGAAATTATATTTACAAAAAAAACCGGCAAGAACCACACTATAGCATCAACCAACACCCACTTCATCATTTTTGTGGTCGCTCTTTATCAAAAATTATAAACTTGAAAATTTATATCACCACATAAATGACAGCCCCGCCGACTTTAGTGCTAAGAAATCTTCCCACAGCACCGAAATTCCTTTTTCCACAGACACACACATGTCCTTTCTCCCATCCGATAAATTATGTGGGGTTCTCCCCCACAATACATGCCCTCTTTCATCGTCATTGTCGTGCCGTCCTCCATGGCAACAATGTTCGTTGGGAGCCACTAAAACTTTCATAACTTTTTGATGTGACATAATTATTGTTTTCCATCTTCGTTCAGTGAATGTGCGTGTAGAACATAGATGTATAGGTAAGTACCTATCTCTGGCTCTCATTGTTTGTTTGGTATTTATTATAACATTCGTCCTCTCGAACGCTACATTTTCTAATTAACGAAATTAAGGCGCTAATTACAGGCACTCTTGTACATCATATAAGCCATCATCTCATTGTGAGTTGTTCATTGTTTTCGAGTGCATTTGTAACATATCCCCATCGTACATCTCTTTTTAAAGCGTCTCTCTACATTCACTTTTGTTTTTTTTTTTGTGAACTTGTATAGACATCCCTGTTGCCAAAACTGTTACAATTAGGTGTCTTGCATGTGACTTCAATTGCCACCGCCGGATATGTTGTGTCTTGTCATCGTGTTGTGACAAAGTGTAGTCTTCACTCGATGGTACTTTGAGAAGGGATCTAACTTAATTACGAACACTGAGTGTATATAGTGGATATGAAAGCGAAATTCGGCATACAGAACTGAAGGACTCAAACAATGAGGACTCCTCGTCGAGAGCTTGGCAGCTGATTTTGACTTAATAGCGCTCATTAATTATGAGCATGTTGTTTGTACCTACACTCAGCCCACAACAAAGCAGATACGAGCATTATGAATGTGAGGATTTTTTTTGCGGCGCGTTTGTTCCTTTATTAAGGACCCAGTGCCGGTAGGGGGATATGTGTGTTGTGTTAGACCCGAAAGTGATTTAGGGATAATCATTTGTAATACAACCAACAGAAAATAATTACTCCCAATGGTGTGCTTTATTAAGAGCGGGCGGTTTTTTTCGCCGCTAAATTTATTGCAGATTTGAAAATGAATGAACAGCTTGTGTCTAGGAATGACGGATGGGTGCGCTGAGAATGATCAGGCTAGGTGTTGCATGGGTATTAACATATTTTTGTTTTTATTGCGTGTCTAGGGTGTAATTGCATTATAAACAAAAGGCGTATGCGCTTCAAGCGGATGTAATAAATAATTATAACCCCATGCGTGCGTCAGGTTACGCGTTAGGAAAGAGTTATTTATATTTATATGAGAGGAGTCAACAACTATCGCGTGGAATTAGCTGAACTATCTGCCGCTATGCAAGGTGGTTTAGTAAAAAGTGAACCTTTTTTCGGAGATGAAGCCGAAAGTAAACCTTGCAGGTGTTCAAACACTTTTGCCTGCTTTGCTTTGTGAGTTCTCAAATTTCTTTTTAATTTGTCGAGATATTCAAATGGAAGAAGCTAAGTAGGATTACGAGAAATACTTTTGTAAAAATAAAAAAAATACCATCCCCTTGAATGGAAATAGTAAGTTGCTACAAACGTATTGAAAAGGTAAGTCATATAAATGTAATAAACTAATACAAAATTGGGATGGTACCTTTATGCTGTCCTAAGCAGAAACCTACGAGATCCTGCTGGAAACTTTTCCCCCCTAAAATCTGATAAACATCGTACTTTCAGAAATGAACTCTGAATCTGACTGTGAACGAGGCGTGACAGGCGTCTCTTTACCAAATTTCAAGGCTAAGACCCAAAACACACATGCTATTTCAATCGTGCGATTGTTTAGTCGCAAACATTTAAACATTAAACATTTCAATGAGAATGCGCGCACATAATTTTGGATTTTATGTGCGCGCATTAATATTGAAATGTGTGTGCTTTTTGCGACTAAACAGACGCCCGATTGAAATACCATGTATATATGTTTCGGGCCTAAAGCTAGTAAAACTGACAAGATGTAAATAGTGTAATTTTTATATTTGGGTATTCCGCGCCATCTACAGGAAAGTTTAGAAATGGAATTTTGACCAGCCTTAACAGGAGTACTTCCAGGCCAATAGTTGAGATTGTCTGAAAATTTGGCTCATTCGGTTTGATATAAGATTATGAGTATTATTTTGTATATAGGTGCCGCTCGCAGCTTTGTCACCTTAAGCCCTCCCCACCCTACCTTAAGAAACATATAGGTAGTGAAAAAACTTCTAAAATCCGCCTCCCTTATCTCCCTTATCGCCCTTAAGTAAAATATACAGATACAGAGGGTGCCGCCATTACAACGCTGAAAGAATTTTCAGAGATAGCCTCTACCCCCTCTTTACCTTTACCCCCTCCTCGCCCTAAATAACCAACACTCATCTCGAGTATTATGTCTCCATTAAAATAATGAAAGCATTTTTAAAACCAGCTGAATAGTTCCACAGATAGATAGCAACCCTTAATCCTCCCCTCTTTATATGCATATAAAACTAAAGTAGCCTATATAGGTACTTAACCCTCTTACCTCGTCCAAGTAAGTGCACGAACTCAAGCTTTCTCTGAACTTGGTAGGCTAAACACGGTCAAACTTGTTTGGGTACCAGGTCACACTGGTATCCAGGGAAATGAGATCGCTGATGAGCTTGACAGGCTGGGTTCAGAAGAAGCTCTCTTAGGACCTGAACCTGCGTTGGGTCTGCCTGCATCCGTGGTTAGGTCATTCATTGATACTTGGGATTCTCCTAAACACGAGTGTCGGTGGCATGACTATGTGCTCTGGGTGTAGACAAACCAAACGGCTGCGTCCGGACATCTGCAAAAGGTCGGCGTCTTTCCGTCTATCTCTCAGGAGAATCGACTGCAGACTGTGCGTCCTTTCGGGCCACCAAGCTTTTGCCAAACACTTAAATGTATTGGACTTGAGCGACACCACCATCTGTCCTGCTTGTGAAGAGGACGACTATATACAGCGGAGCACTTCCTCTGTAGTCGTCCTGCCTTTGCTCGCATCAGGTGGCGGGTTTTTGGGGCTGACGTGGTGAGTGCCGAACATCTAAGCTCTTCATCACTGAAGCTCCTTCTCATCTTTCTTCGAAAGACAGGAAAAGTAAGTACATTAAAGTAAGGTGTCTGTTTGGTAGTACAATGGACCAGTAGTTGTGTCTGAGTGCTACATCGGATAGTAGCAACCTCCCAAAAAAAAACCTATATACTGCACATAAACCGGGAGGAGAAATAATTTGTATTCGTTTATACAATTCACGCTCGCTTTGAGGAATGCTGATGATTTTTGTTAAACAATTTGTGCTAATCTCGAGACAAGGAATTATATAGTAAATATTCTGAACTTTTGGAGGCTTCTCTTTTTACTTCGCATGGCTGAGGCAACTGATCTTTTGTCTGCCATTCCGTTTTCTGTTCCACTTCCCCTGTCAGGAGTAAGCGTGCTGCTACTCTCTCTGCCTCTCCGGTATCTCGCTGTCAAATTGGCTTTCAAATTCAAAAATAGCCATACACCAAGAACAAAATCACGCTTAGTCGTATAGGGCCTTACGGAATCGGTTTTATCGTAGGATTTTTCTGCCACCCAAGAACCACGATTTCGCATAAGTATACGTCGCTAACAAAAATTAAGAGGTCGTCTTCACTTATAAGTTGGTTTACGAAACAAAAATCGAATTTATTATTCAAAGCCTGTACCTACATATTTTTAAGAAAGAAGATGGTTATAGAGAGGATCTTCAAGTTTAAATTATCCCCTCGATTATTTGTGCAAAGGTGGATTCCGATAGCTCTCGTTATCGCCGAACTTTTGCAGAATAAGCGATTTTATTTATTTGATATCGGAAGCATCCTTCGTCTTATCAAAAATTAATTTAGATCATCAGTGTGTTTGTATATGCTTATAGCTACAGCTCACCTTAACGTTTTCATTGTTCACATCAGCCTATAAAGGTTCGGAAAAATGTATTTCTCACACGCGCTTCCCTCCCTCGAATATTCCGAGGTATTACATATTACAATTGCATGTGCTCTAGCCTCTGGGTTGAATTTGTTTCCTATAAATCGGTCACAAATCCGGCATTTTGTGGACCCTATACTTATAATAATCAAGGTAAGCTTCAATTTCAAAAGTGCTTCTTGTACCCATCCACTGCAATAAATGGATAATGATTTCGATGTACATTGCTATTTTGACTCTACTTTGTCATATCACACAACAGAGAGTGACAACAGTCTCCTCTATTCATATGGGAGTTTCGCTTTCAATTGGGCAAATTGACTTTATTTTTGGATTCTATTTATTTTGTAAGAGCACACACCTAGAGTCGCCGAAGCCGGTGTAAATTGCTTTTCCATTGACACGTTTTATTATCTTGACAGTTTGTATAATAGTCCATTTAGCTATGTGTAATGAAATCCACACTAGCAATAGTCAAAAATATCCTCTATCAATGACAGACATTTTTATTGTTGGAAACCAAAATTGATTCATATGGCAGTCTGGCAATGTTCGCTCATCTGTTCCTCTATCAAATTGACATCTGAAGTATAGTGTCTGAGGAAATTGTACTTCGGTTCAGTTTCTCATCGTCCTTCTCGATATTTATCATATCTTCTTTCAGCCAAGAAACACACTCACACATATACATTCCACCATCCACCATGAGGGAAACGAATTTATACCCTCATCCCTAAGGAAATATACAAACAAATTTATGAATTTTCTATTTTGCAATCTTCGTTTGACAGGCCAACTGTCATTCCGTTTAACCAAAAGTAATAGAGTTTGCATAGGGTTCACGTCCTTGCTTGTCCACAATCTCACATTCATAATATGAAACATGTTGTTCCTGCTGTTGCAGGAGGGCAACAAGGACTTCCCTATAGGAGGAGTCACACATAAAAAAAAAACTATAAATATACTTTTCTTGGCATCATCTTAAGACATTTGAAATTATTTCAAGCATAAAACCGGGATTCGTGGAACCCACTCCCAACCACCCATATTTCATCTGTATATGCACACATATACAAGGTGGAGGTATATATATAGTGTATCTTGTCTTGGCGCAATAAGGGATTCCCATAGATCCCTTTAGCATCCGAAAGTCCCAATTCGTATTTGCGCTTAGTCAACGAAGCAGAACAGAACGGTGGGCAAACATGACGGAAGAAAGTTTCCTTGTGGAATGTGTTTATCTTTCTCTTGTCAGACGACGTCAGCCAAAAAGAGAGAAAGTTTCAAATAGGGGTCTTGGCGTTTGGCGTTTTGCGTTCTCAAAGGCGATTGCTAAATATACGAAATGAGAAGGATCATCGGATTTATTTTGTACCTAGTTTTTCATTCGAAGTACGGGTCGCGTCGTCGATGTGGAATGATGTGGATGTTAAAATGGAATGTAAATATTTTACAAGACATGGTAAATCAAAATTTTGCAAAAATTCTTCATTCTGTTTGGACGATAGAGTCGTTTGAAATTAAATTTTGTCCGAATATGAAAATATGTTAAGGTAGTCCTCTTGGCGTGACAAACAGATATACTTGTACATAATAGAGTTCTTTAAAACAGGTCTCTATTGGTAAAGTTGTACATTTATTACATGAAGCAATATTTGAAATCAAAAACGGTGTACCTACCACAGACAGGGGTAAACTGTACACGCGTGCAGTGTACACAGTGTTCTAGGAACCTAACATGTGATTGACGATGCAATTTTGTAAAAATGTGGATTTGAGGTATGCCTCCCAAGCGTTAATGAACAGGTTTTTATAATTGAATTTCGTGGTCACCAGTGGTGATAGCGAAGCGAACCTTGAAGAGTCCACGTCTCCCTGTTGCCTGTGACTAAAGTATATTTAAACAGTTTATCGGGGATAATTTTCTCTTTTTTATACCACGAAGCCCTTGTCATTTTGTGACACCATTCTCTTCGATCCACGATTAGAATGGTGTCAAAAGGACTCGGACATCGCAGCTTTTTGGAACGTGGAGGAACAAATTGCATTCGTATACTACTACTCTTAAGGTAATTTTCTGCTACTCGGTTTTGCAAACCTTGGCAGGAGGCTTAAATTAGTCAAAATGATCAATTACCTGTCTCTGAAGGTTTTTGAGCTTTTGCAATTTTTTTCCTTCCAAAGAAGGATTTTTTCGATTTTGAGTAGGTGTTGGGAGAACCTTCGCTAAAGTGAGTTTTCAAGTGAGAAAACTACCATTAGTGTCTGGATAAGATTTTCCTTTGTCCACAGTGTCTTCTTATCACTTCCTTGGCTAAGACTTAAATTTATATCTCTCATCCGTACAAATCTCATAATTGCCAGCTGATTCTAATCTTATGGACATTAATTTCCACCATCAGGGTCAGTCCGCATTCTTAATCTAATTCAAACTCACACGCCCCAGACTTATTAGCTCAGAGAACATCGCACAACTTGGCTTCATAAATTACATTCCCAACTAGGGTAATGCACATTCATACATCCAGTGTGTATTATCCAAAAAACGGCCGTGGTGAAAAATATGCTGAAGCTATCAGACAACGCACACACACGCGAGCGATGACGATGACTCCCGCGTCCACACCTCCAAGAGTATACATATATAGGTACAGGAAACGCTGAGCCTTTTAAAACAGGAAATTTAATTTCCCCTACGCATAAATTTGAAAATCTTTTCTTTTTTCACCCTATATAGCCCTGTGCTAGTCCTAGTTCGTATGTGTCGGGGATTTGCAAAAAAAAAATCACAGGGATCCAGTGCGTTAGTCAACGTGTGCTTCGGTATATACATATGTATATGGCGATGATAGGTCATTTGTTATTCTAAACGCAGTCTCCACCTCACCTAGCAAGCTAGCTATCACCAGTCGATGATTCCCTTGAGAGTATGAGCCTCTGACGCCAACTTTAGTGTCAGACTGGTGGCCGCAGATAGACGGAGAGCATCCGCATCCGGATGCGTGTACATTTTTCACCACGACGACGACCCCAAAAACAGCACGTTGAAGGGTACATAGCCAATGTTGTTGACTAGGGCGGCTGGTACAGAGATAAGCGATCTCATTATCGGGATTTAGAGATAAAAAAAAAAATCTCCGAGGTAATCGTAAACAGCAACCTTTTTTCCAGGATCCCAAATCTATCTATATGGTGTTGCCTAGTAGAGTATTCTGTTTGCTTTTGAATAGGCGGCGTCGTTGTTATTAATTCTGTCTGTGGGATATACTTTCGAATAGCATTGGGTGTGTTGTTATCCTGGCAATTAAACAGTCGTTAAACGGGGGACTTTAATTGGATATTACAACCGTTGTGCGGTATGCGGAAGTGCGAGTGGGATGTATTCTTTTTTGCCTATTAATGATGATTTTCGCAATTCTTATCAGGATGAATTATGGGATTATTGTTGTTGTTGTTGTTACTCGTGGGACCAAAATCCAATAAAAAAAAATGAACCAAAACAAAAAAGAAGAAAAATCCGTAAATACGTCATCCGAAGATGACTTACTTGCCTCCAGTCAGGAGACAGTAATGGGTAGCGCATGCCGAGAGAGGAGTTCCACTCAGGCAGATCTCCCAAAACCATCAACATCCTCCACACCTATCACACAGGACACTCGCACTAGTGCCCAGACGCGTGAAAGTAGCCACAAATCGGCCAGCAACCGCAGAAAAAGTGCGTACAAGAGGGCTATCTTCATTCTGGGTAAGATTACTAAGAATGAGGAGGCCGGTACGGCTTCTCCGCGGGACCTGGCTGATAAAGAAAAATATCAGCGGATCGTCGATGAATTCATCAACTTCCGCAAAGAACAACAGCCAAAACCTCAACCACAACCACAAGCGCGGAAGACGGAAGCCACGAAGCGTAACCGCTCCATAGAGGCAGTCAAGACCGACTCTCAAAGGAGCAAAGTTGCCAGGCTGTCTGCCATCCGCCCAACATCATTAGCGCCCCAGTCGACGCGAACTGTCAGCGAAGTTGTCAGAGACGACCTGCAAGTCGCACTTGTAGATGAGCTATCTACTGGCGGCAAGACAGTGAGCGATACATGGGGCGCGATTGAAAACAGACTATCCGAGATGGTAAACGACTATCTCCTGAACAACCAAAGCGGACCGCTCCCTTGCTTCGACTCAGCCGAGGTCGTACGAGGGTACAGAGTCATAAAATGCGAGGATGCGTTCTCAAAGGAATTCTTAGTGGACAGCGTTCACAAGATTCGTGACGCATGGGACAGCTTGAGACTCAAGTTGATCCTAGCCAGAGATATTCCGAGAAGGCCAAGAATACGCATTTGGCTCCCGAACATGACCATCGATAGTGACAAACTAATCAATTGCCTAAAGCTCCACAACCCAACTGTTCCCATGGATGACTGGAAAGTTATCAAGGCTGAGGAACCCCACAACAACACATTATCGTTCCTGCTACTGATAACCGAAGGCAGCGCGGACCTGATCGAGAAGATTGGCTGCAAACTTCGCTTCGGTATCAGGCACGCCAAGGTGAAGATCTTTCGATCAGCAAGTCAGATCGACGACTTAGATGAAGTCGACGGCGCCAGCAAGTTGTTGGAGGACATGCTGATCGACTCCATCCAACCCACAGCCCAAGCAAACCCAACAACCGAAAGTACCAATGCTGAAAGTCGTACAGATTAACCTGCACCACTCCAAGTGTGCTACGGCTAATCTGATGGTTTTTCTCAGTGAGGAAAACATCGACATCAGCATTGTGCAAGAACCCTGGGTAAAAGGCCACAAAATACAGGGCCTAGGAAACAAAGACTACAACCTTTTCTATAACCAAAAAGACAACAGTGGTAAGCCAAGAACCTGCATTTTAGCTAAAAAACATATTAAAGCTTTTCTATGTCCCAATTTTAGCTCGCCCGATTTGACAGTCGTCAAATTGGAGAATGCGGGAGATACGGACCTGCAAATCGCGTCCGTATACATGGCACACGACCGAAGATCACCACCAGAAGAATTTAAGGAGCTTGTAACCAAAGCAAAGTCCGACCTGCTGATGGGCTGTGATGCCAATGCAAGACATACGCTATGGGGTAGCTCGGAAACTAACGAACGAGGTGAGTCTCTTTTTGATTACCTTATAGAAAACAACCTATCAATATACAATAGAGGTAACACTCCAACCTTTATCTTTCCTAGTACGGATAGTTTTAATGGTTGGGAGGAAGTTATAGATATAACACTCGGTAAGAACAACAACAATATGAAAGTAGGAAATTGGAGAGTATCCAACCTGAAATCTTTTTCAGACCACAACTGGATACTCTTCGATATAGATCTCGAGATCGAGAAACCAAAACCCTATAGAAACCCCAAAAAAGTTAACTGGCCAAAGTTTGGCCAAGTTATTAAAAACAAATTGCACAAATCTCCACCTCAAATAATAACCTCGACCTTAGAACTCGACACAACAGTACAGACTTTCGAAAAAGCTTTTAGCACAGCCTACAAAGTCTCGTGTCCGGTCAAATACAGCAAAAAGACCTTCCCTCCGTGGTGGAACAATGAACTCTGCAGGCTAAGAAAGCTGACCAGAGAGACCTTTAACATATGCCACAGTTGTAAATACTGGCAGCCTTATCGGGACTGTCTTAAAATATACAAGCAATCTATCAGAGTGGCCAAGCAACAGTCATGGATAGATTACTGCCAATCAATCGAAACCCTAAAAGACTCTGCAAGACTCAACAAAATACTGTCCAAAGAACACACCAACCCCTCTCTCCTGAGAAAGGCGGATGGAACATGGACCGAGTCAGCGGCAGAATCCCTAGAGCTCTTACTAAATACACACTTCCCAGGGTGCAAAGACAACGTTCCAGAGTGTAGCAACTCACAACGTCCGCAACCCTGCGCCCCGGAAAATATAACATCCATTATCACTGAGGAGAAAATCTCCTGGGCCATTAACAGTTTTGCTCCATACAAATCGCCGGGCCTTGACGGCATCCTGCCCATTATGCTACAGAGATGTCAAGACTTGACACTCCCATGGCTCATGTCGATTTTTAGAAGCTGTATACTCAATAACCATGTACCTCTCTCATGGAGACAAGTGAGAGTGATTTTCATACCAAAGGCTGGCAGACGCGGTCACGAAAGCGCGAAAGATTTCAGACCAATCAGCCTGACCTCCGTTGTTCTGAAGACCCTCGAACGTGTCCTAGACAACCATTTACGTAGCACAATAGAACCAACACTCTCAAAATCACAGCACGCATACCTCAAAGGAAGATCGACAGAGACGGCCCTCCATGAAGTAGTGCGAACAATCGAAAACTCATTACACTATAAAGAATACACCTTGGCGACCTTTCTAGATATAGAAGGGGCCTTCAACAACGTACATACTGAAGCGATTCTGGAGTCCTTAACGGAATTAGGAATAGAAAACCATCTTAGCCTTTGGATTGTTTCTATGCTTAACACCAGGATCATCCAGACAACACTAGGAAATAGCAACATAACCAAGTACGCCAGCAGGGGGACACCCCAAGGAGGTGTCATCTCACCACTGCTATGGCTCATAGTGGTGAACAAAATACTCAACAGTTTAGATAGAGAAAGAATCAAGGTAGTCGGATATGCGGACGATTTGGTGATACTGGTGTCAGGAAAGTTTCTCTCCGTAATTAGCGAAATTATGGAGAATGCTCTGTCGAAGGTTAGCACCTGGGCCAAGTTGCGCGGTCTCGGTGTAAACCCGAGCAAAACTGAAATGATGCTTTTCACCACTAAGACCAAAATACCCAGCTTTACACTTCCTCGCCTAGACGGCCAACCGCTCTCATTATCCTCCAGTGCTAGGTATCTGGGAGTGATCCTGGATCCCAAGCTAAACTGGAAACTGAACATTGAACAGCGGGTAAAGAAAGCGTGTATTGCCTTCTATGCCTGCAGCAGAATGTTTGGCAAAAGATGGGGCCTGCAACCAAAACTGACCCTCTGGATGTACACAGCCGTAGTACGACCAATCCTCACTTACGGGTCAGTAGTCTGGTGGCCGACTCTTAGAAAAGCCTATAACATAACCAAGCTCAACAAGGTCCAAAGAACGGCATGCATAGGCACCACAGGCGCTCTCCGGTCGACGCCGTCAGACGCCCTCACAGTCCTTCTGCACCTATTACCCTTAGACCTTCATATCACAAACATCACAATACATAGCGCGATCAGACTCAGAGAGTCTGGGTGCTGGTATGCGAGACCCTACGGTCATAGCAACATCCTGCTTACTTTAGCAAGGGAGCTAATACCACCCTCTACGGATTACATTTCCCCAAGAATACTTTTTAAAAAACACTTTGAAGTAGAATTTCCCTCAAGATTAGACTGGCAGGACGGACGGGTGAACGGGGACTCGAATTTAACAATCTACACTGACGGTTCAAAAATGGACTGTGGAGTAGGTGCGGGTGTATTTTCGGAGTCTCTGAGCATCTCAAAATCCTTCAGGCTCCCGGACACAGCCAGTGTGTTTCAGGCGGAAATACTTGCTATCCGTGAAGCCTGTCGCCTAATCAAAATACACACGGACATAGTTCCGAGGCAAAAAATAGACATATTCATTGACAGCCAGGCTGCGATAAAGGCTATCGCCTCAGTCAACATAAACTCAAAATTAGTACTAGAATGCCGAGAGGAATTGGCCTCGCTTGATCAGTTCCGGATTACACTGATCTGGGTTCCAGGCCACAGCAACGTTTATGGAAACGAACAGGCCGACGAGCTTGCCAGGCGGGGTTCAAACCTCCACTGCGCACTTGCGGAATCGGTTCAAATTCCAATAGGAGCAGTCAAAGCAAAAATTTCCGAAGAATTCCTATCGAAAGCCAATCTCAGATGGAGGAGGCTAACAAATTGCGCCATATCCAGAAGTATGTGGCCAAATTATAGCAAGGAAAAAACAACCCACCTTCTGAATAAAACACGTAAAGATATAGCCAGGATAATCGCGATAACCACAGGCCACTGGCCTATAGGGGACCACGCATTCAGATTAGGCATCCCACATAATACCCACTGTCGTAGTTGTAACGAAGCAACCGAAAAAGAAACCATCATTCATTACCTCTGCTCCTGTCCGGCACTAGCTAGGACTAGACACCGAGCTCTGGGTAAACCCTTCTTCACATCCCTCGAGGAAGTTTCGAAGAATAACATCAAAGAACTTATAACCTTTTTGAACTCCACAGGTTGGATCTAAAATCTCCACTTCGACAAGCTTTAACAACCAGGTCAAATGAGTTGTGGTAACAAAACGGCACTTGGTGCTACTTGGGTTTTCATATAAACCGCCACACCTACCTACCTACCTACCATGGGATTATTGTTGAAGAATTTTTGTTGTGCATGGTGTAAAAGACACACCAGCATGGTACTCTGATCCACTGTCTGATGACTGTTTATTGAAAAATAATAATTAGGTGGAATTTGAAAAAGCTACATTCCATGAATTCGACAAATCGGATATTGATGGATTCGTAACTTGTCATCTAAGATGAGCTTTATTCAGCTCTACAGACATTTTTTTTTTGTAACAATGCGGCAATAGGTATTTTTATCTTACATATTTCACATCAGAATGGATAAATAAATAAACAAGAAAGAGGATTCTAATGATTCAATAACATATACTACACCAGAGATAGCAGCTCGAAGGGTTGAGGTGCTTATAAAGAACTTGGAAATATCTGAGAAGTGGGGACTAAAGATAAAAAGTAAAAAGGAACTTTCCTGGTTCCGGTCGCCTGAGAGAATGACGAGATTTTGCTTTCGTCAACCGTTGTACCAAAATCAGGATTACGCTCCCAGACAGCACAGAGACTTTGACATGCTGATGTTGCCCTTAGGAAGGCAAATTTCGCTATCCCGTCGTGCCCCTTGCTGCTGTATATAAAATATGAGATTTAAGCCCGAATAACTTGTAATTGTGAAGAATAAAGAGGTACAACGCTCCAAAAACCCCTTTTTTTGTAACCTTGGACCCAAGAAGTAACTATACCCCTCCCTGAGATATGTAAACGAAATAACAATTATGGTTCCTAAGTTCCCAGGATGCCTTTTCTGTGTTTGTGAAGTGATGAAATCGCTGACGAACTTTTTAAACATGAGGATAGATAGTGATGATGGCATTGACAATGATGACGACAGCATTGCCGATTCCGATTTTGAGCTTCCAGCCAGGACGGCGATTTTATACCGGAATAGGATCTTGAAGTTGACGGTGAGGCAGATGAGCTATATAAAAAACGCGGATACTCGGTGGAATATTTCTAACAAAAGCAAAAACAAGAAAATTGTCACACTTTTAGTTTTGTTGGAGAGCTACCAAAATCACAGGTCCAATGTTATTCTGGATTATCAGACTTAATGTACGTCAGTACGTGATCATCGAAGTTGACGAATACAATCCCCACATGAGGCTATGTCGCTTTATAGAAAATATTTTTACGAAACAAACGACGGCAAGTTCTTATGTTGTACCACCTCTTGGATATTGCAATATCTAATATCTGGCTGTTACATGAGAGTTCTTAAAGCAAAGAAAGTGCAGGACATTCAACTGTCTCTTAGAAGTCGCAATAGTGTAATGTAAGTTGGATACCAAATTAAACAAAAAGCGTCGAATATTGAAACCGAAACAAACATAAGCATCCAGCTGAATATGTTTCTCGGGTTTGCTATAAGACAGGTTCAAATCGAACATTAGCCAGTATGGATCGATGCAAAAGTCCGAAGGGTACAGGCATCTCCCAAATTTTGTGCAAAGTAATTGATTGAAAGAATTCTATTGGTAAGTAGGTACCTCTACTCCAACTGTGATAAATATAACAGTCCTTTTTATACCCTCCACAGGTATATTATATATTCACTTTGGTTACATTTGCAACGGCAAAAAGGGGTCACCGCAGACTCCATAAAGAATATATTTGTATTCTAAGTCAGGATCAAATTCTTAATCGATTTAGCCATGGCTGTCTGTTTGTCACTCCAAGGTCCAAGCGAATGAAATTTTGTGACAGGACTTACTTTTACCGTTTTCAGATTAGTATTCAAAATGGGCTATATTGGTCAAGTATTTCTGCTACTACCTATTATTACAATGAACGTAATCCCTTAAGTAGGAAGGAAAATGCTCGAAATTTCATTGAGCTCTCGATACAAATTCGAACAATGAGCTAGCTACTTTTGTACTGTAGTAAAATGTAGAGGCTTTAAACGGTCTTTCGTCCATCCGTTTTTTCGTTGACCTAAAAATGGTTATACATTATAATGTTTTTGTATTTTTTTTTTTGCGTAGGTATTGAAAATCCCCCTGAAGTTGACTATTTTCCCAAGCACGTATTGAAAACATTGATAAATCTGATATGCATCGGCCAACTACAGGAAACCTGTGTTCTGCATATATATTTTTGTTTTTAATTAATCCGCCTCATTGAATCGACAACGTAATTTGTCATTCCATCAGATAGTGTCGTCGAACGCATCCGGAGATATTTCGCATCTGCATACACATTAAGGACATCATTAAACAGATTCTTTAACCGTCCCCCTACCCCCTCGATGGCAATCTGTCGTTCAACGAAAAACGAACCTCCCTCCCGCCTAGCACCCACCGTCATAAGCGACCTGTTAACGCATCCGCCATCCAAAAGAGCCGTGATTTCTCTCACTTCCATACAATTAAAGATGCAAATCGGAGCAATTTTTCCATTCAACGGTGCAGCAATTTAAATCTGTTGAATAATAGCTACTAATTGGATATACAGAGCAACATTCACCGAGTGCCATCAGCACAGCATCAGTTAGCTACAGCTACTCATAAGGCGTAAAATTGACATGTGAATAGGTGAGTACTCGCTTGCAAATATTAACATTTTTTACCACCATACCACCGTCAGGATTAGTGGCTTAATCTTGTTTCTAACGTATTCTGCCGCATTCATTATGGTCTGCTACTAAAATTTCCATTTGGCTAAGGGTAATTGAGGCCATTTGGATCAGTGCGCTCTCGCACCCACTGCCACTATACTCGTAACATTCACAAGGACATCGTGTTAATCAGGCAAAAATTGTTAAATTGGACTCGATCTCTTTTACTCACCCTCTGACTGAGTTATATGTGTATAAGTGGTGGACGAGGGCGCGGGTTTGGATGATTGGGTAGAAGGATGAGGAGTTCTAGAATCATCATGTATGGCCCTATTGCCGCCACACTGTTGGCCATGGAAACGAGAACTCGCTCTGCAGCACAGATTTTCAAATTGACTGCTCAAAATTAGATTTCCGACAACTAGCGATTTCAATTTGTGCGGTGTCAATTGCAGGACGATTTTTATTTTTTTTTTATCGTGTGCACTCAACTTGTCTATGGAGTTATCCTATTTGAATTGCGAATTGCTTTCAATTTAGGGAATTAATGGAGTTGTGTACGTGGGAGGAGGTGATGGTGCAACTATAGCATGCTATATATGATAGCCAGATGGAAAGGATATTTAAAAAAAATATAAAAATTATTTATATATGCCCAACAGATGCATGGTATTGTAATTGAATCGAAATTTGAACGAAAGCGAGTATTGTGGCTCTAAAGCGATTCGTGCGTTTTTGTTGAGAATTTATTTCATTTAGATTGTTCAATTTGGCAGATGCTTTTGGGAGACTGCTCAATTTGAAGTCTGAAATCTAGTTAAGTGTTAAGGAGATTTTTCTATCATAAATGGGACGTTAACTACACGATTGTGGTCTGAATTGTTAGCTATTGTTGTGCAGGCAAACGAATTTGAGCCAACCGCACAAGTTCTACGACAAAAAGTTCATAAATAAGTTCAACATTATTATTTGTTTATTTAACAATTTACTTTTCCACAGAAGAGAAATAGTTTCATGACTTATTAATCCAAAGCCTCCCGGCAATAGATAATTCCATCCAAATATATTTGAAGATAAATATACCTCTGCATTTTGATGAAGAAAGCAGCGAAACACTTGAGGTAGGTTACACATTTTAAGCCATATTTTTAAGCCTTTTTCTAACTTCCAAAAAGTATGATCCTCCGCAATAAATTGAATACCTTTATGCGTCACACTCGCAAATGGAGATATGTTTCTACGTTGGGCGCCAACTAACAGTTCAGCGCTTCTACAATTCCTTATTTTTGACAATTTGTCAGTCGCAGAACATTGGCAGACACTTGAATAATATAATAACCCACCTAGTTAAACCACAGTGATAGATATGTGTTTTTCGATTAAATACTTGCAATTAAGGTCTTTTATTGGGCGCCAATTAACTAAAAACAAATAAATAAATAGTTGGCCCATCAGGCGTATAGATACCTTAAGCCTTGCCTCTCACAACAATTCGGCTGAATTGAGAAGCTTTTTCAGGACAGTTATACTTTCGGAGGTGGCGCAGAGGAAAAAACCTTAAGAGGTAATTTGTGTTTTTCTGGAGATCGAACCTGGTACCAGTAGTCGCACAGTAGTCCAGCACACTAACCACTGAGCCAAATTACTATTCGAAGCAAAAATCCGTGCTTTGAATAGTAAAGGCAGCGTTACCGATGGCCAAAATGATCAAGTCGCCAAAAAAGGTCGCCAAGAGTTTAAAAAGGGGCCTTATACAAACAAAACTTAATACTCGATGCAGTATTTTCAACAAAACATGTTCATTAGGTTTTTCCTTTACTTTTGTAGTGAAAATAGAAAAGACTGTTAAAATGTCAGTGGGGATAAAGTCTTTCTCAAGAAGAGAAACTTACTAAAAATTAAAGGAACGCTTTTGTAAAAATGAAAAATTACAGATGCATTTTGTTTTCCGTAAAATGCAGTTTGTAATGTGACCTTTTTGTTTGTCAATTCATAAATTGCAGTGGTAAAAAGGTCTTTAAAATGTCTTATACAGGCAAATAATTTACTAATTTGTTAGCAATATTAGCTTATTCATCTACCGACGAAAGTGATTTGGAATTAATCGAACATAGTTTTGATGAAGTCAAACCACAAATGTGAATAGTAATTTCACGCATATGACAAATAGTACTAAAAATGTCTGTCCATTTGTGGCTGATAGCTTTTTCAAATCTTACTATGTACCGGAAATTCGTTGAATAAAAAGTTTGTAAGATTCTCAGTGGAGAGGTAATATCTTGTTCACTCGAGGCAGAGTAAACATTTTCACTACAAATCAATAAACATTTATAAAAATGGTTTTCCCATGCATTTCGGCATTTGGCCAATCTTAAACCAAAATTCTTTAACATTTGGTTCCTCAAAATAGTTTAAAAAGCGTTCGTCACTTGAAACTGTCTTCAGCAATTTTTATTCAGTGATGGTTTGCTCTGTGCATAATCAAAGATGCAACAATGGTGAAGCAGAGGTAAAACAAAACATACTTACTTGACAGTGAATTGATATTGGGAAGTTTTAATTATGGATACAGATTACATTATATATTTTTTGAGTTGTTCAACAGCTATTAGGATTTCTTTTATGGAAATAGTCGCCCGAAAGTCGCCAATGTTGTAAAAAGTGGCCAAAACAGAGAATTTTTGAAAAGTCGTCGCCGGGGGCCCAGAGATCAAAAAAGTCGCCAAATGGCGACTAAAGTCGCCCATCGGTAACGCTGAGCAAAGGCATTGTTTGTCCTGAAAGCAATGATTAATAATTACGCAGCGAGGATAAATGGTCTTTGTCAAACGACTGCTACGAACTCATAAAATCTATATGTACCGTCGATGACTAAGAAGGTATTACCAATAATCATTTTTAATCTTCAGCTTAAATATAGGACAAAGATGCCCCAGTCGCTAAATCAAATAGTTGCTAGAGTCTGCCGCCCTAGAACTAGCTGACCACAAGACCGATACAGTCTTTACAGCCAGCCGATGCAATTTTGTGGGTTGGAAATCAAACCATTAGGTCTAAGGAGACAGTAGGAGTAATGCTCGGCAGCAGGCTAAGTTTTAAAACGCACATCCAGTGTACGCCAGCAAGAAGGCCTCACAGATGCCAGCAGCCCTTTTACGGACGCTGAAATATTTAACTGTATACGTCAAAAATCATAAGAATGGTGGAACTTTTCTATCATTGTGAATAACTACAATTCCAATGCACAACTTCTGTTGACATAATAAATCACCACAACACAATGATTTTCGCTTCCTCACTCCTACACACCGCGGCATACACTTTTGTGGTTTGTCCCAAAGTTCTGACTATTAATCATTTCCCTTCCCATTAGCTAAGATCAAATGTACATGCCAAATGCTGTAATCCAACTCATTACCAACCTACTGAGTTCTCATTGTCAATAAGATGCAACTAGCTATCGTGTTCAAGTGCCATTATGCACATAGTACTCTGAAAACAACTCTACAACCGAGCCAACAACCCGAATAAGTTGGCCATTGTACTTTCAACAGACTTCAAATACCTGTCTGTGGGTCCGGTCCACTACCACATCCTGATGTAGCCGCATACCCCTTAGGCACTACGAAAACCTATACAGCACATGAAAAGCACTTGTACGAACGAAGAGCATACCGAAACTCTTCTCTGAACAATAGACTATAAGTGTCATGCAGTATACCCTGCAACTCATCCGCCGATAAGAGTTTACGAACGCACCCCATCTCCAGCTGCGCTCAAGAGTGTGTTCTCGCAGAAATATTACATAGTTGAGCATTCCAAAAATGTTACCCATCGTCCATAGAAAATGTCAAAATACCACAAACATTGTGTTGGACATGCCTTAATTGTGGTCCTGATCATGATAGCCCCAGTCGTCTGCCGGGTGGGGGTGACTGACCGCCCGACCGGCTTTAATGATTCTACGCTGCCTCCATAGTCATCAATGTAACATTGGTTCACGTTATGTAAATAAATTTCCCCTTTGGCCTCGGCATGCACACTAAGGTTGTATGCAATTAGCTGCAGTTGTATAGTGACGCAGGGGGGCCGAGTGCGAAACACAGTTGCAAGCCCGGGAGTCCTTTTTCGCGGGAATTTAAATTAAAATTTCGAATGACATGTACACTCAGTATGTTCAGTTCTATGGTCATTGGTCATGTGTGTATTGTTGGCCAACTAATTAAAATTGTATAGCATGGGCGACGGATATGTATCCGTATCGCCGTGTGCATTGTGTGCATTTGTTGCATCATTTTGGCATTTGGTTTGTTATTGTGTTTTCTGTTTTGAGAAATAGCTAACGGCTCGGGGCTCGTTTGTGTCAAATAAATGATGGACCTGCGATGACGCAGATTTGCAGAGCATAACCCGAAGCATTTGACCGCTGACATGTACACAGCAAACAATTTAAATGCGATTTTCGTCGAAACGATAAATGCGCCTGAAACTGTTTCGTATAATTGGCCTTTTGTGTATAGAGTATAGGTATACCATATAAAAAAAAAAGTCAGCGCCTCATGCAAGGATATGCGCTGTAGGGAGTTTGAGCCTTTGTGCCTGATATGAGATCGATTTAATTGACAAAGTGTCAAGAGCCGGTCTACGGTTTACTTCCGACGACGACTGAGCCGACTACCGATACCGAATAGAAAACTGCGACTTAGTAAATGATTACAACTGACTAAATACTAACTTTTCTCGTATCCTATTACACATAATTTTCCTTTATAAAGATGGCTGCTGAGTGCAAAATTCAAACGATTTTATTTTGACCAGGTTGAAATCAGAATTTTTTACTTAATTTATTTCACGCTAGATAAAATACATAGGTACAAACTGGGATGAGTTTAATTTGGTTTCTCCAACCATAACTTTCAATTCCAAGGGTGTCATGGAAGTAGTACCAACATCCAGAGACGAATCCAAGATCTAAAGAAAACCCCTTATGTTTAACATACTCTGTCTGCTCTTTGACTTAATAAATGGCACAAGTCAAAAGTGATGAATAATTGACACACAAGTGCCACTGACGGAAAGTGTCCTTCATATTGTTAAATTTGCAGCTACCCATTTCTTTTCCCTATTTTTTTTTTTTAATATTACTTAATAAAGTTAATCAAACTACTCTCCCCTTGTACAACTCAAATGGATTGAAATTTATGACGCTGTCATTTGTGATATATTTGCTCTCGTCAACGTAACACAATCCTCCTACCCTCTGGAGAATCATTTTGGTGCATTCCCCCTCCAGCCAGACAGTGGCAGCCAGCCCATGCCACTTTAAAGTTTCCCTGGACAAATTCATAATTTTCTTCCATTTCGCAGGAGATATTTGTCAAAACACTTTAATTCTAAATATTTTCTTTTTTATAACGAAACCAGACAGTGGGGTGCTGGCTTCGCATAAATTAGTCTCGACATACATATAATAGTCAGTGGATGTGGGTGGTATTGGGTGTGTCCTTGCACAGATGCATTACGCATTAAAGTCTCCGAACAGTGAACATCCCTTCCAATTGACTTTGAGTGGTTCCCTTATTTCGTTGCTTCTTCTGTTCCTGTATTGTCCTCTTAGTGCTTGGTTTTATTACAATTTCTATATTCTGGCAGATAGACGAAGAAAGGGCGACAAGTGACAACAAAAAATGAACAAAGACACTTTGGCTGATACTTACTACTGTGCGATGACACTCCAAGGAGAAGTAGAAACAGAACTATGACAGCGAGGGTTGATTCCTTTAGCATAATGAGAATAAAATGATGGAATTATTTTTCCATTTCTGACAAATGATTCATGTAGCCTTTGTTGTCCTTATAAAATGGAGTAAAAAATAATTTAATATTTTTTTTTTTTGTCACTATCCCCGGTTTCATATAACAGTTTGACAAATAGTTTGCCTGCGTTGAAGGGGGTATATAAAAAGCCAGTTCCAATGGGGGTGCAAGTTAGTTCGAGCTCCTTGCAATTAGAATGCATTTGCAAGCACAATTTGTAACAATTAGTGACAGTAATGCATATAAATTGACTGAAATTGCCTCTGGCACTTATACTTGTAAAAAAGAGAAAAGACTGATTCGTTTATCAGAAGTAAGTGGGAAGACAAGCTACAATATCTTGGTTATAACTGCTTTAAAGCTCAGCGGGATACATCTATTTTCTAAAATGCTTACATTTTTTTTCTCTGGGTCAAATATGACCGTTTGCCACTATAGTGCTTCCACAGTTTGATATGCATAGAGCTTGTTCCGCATTGAAGATCCATAAGCTTATTAGAAAAGATTGTATGTCCCTCAGAGATCACCGAAGAGATAACCTCCTGAGCAATCTTTCTTTTAATCAGCTCTGATATAGCTTAGTTTTCTTATTTACGGCTAAAACTTGGATCTAAAAGGACATTAGGTTCAACTTTCGCTTAATAGATCACACATCAGTTGATCTACAGTTGTTGCTGTGATGACTGGACACTGATCTATAGGCTGATATGCCAGAAAGATAAATCTTTCTTTAAAAGGAGTTGTAGGAGTGACCATTGTTCATTATCTCTTTCACTATCCTATCATATTTTAAACAGACAAGTTTCACCTGGGAGCCTTCTTCTTTGAAAACATTGACTACATTAACAACCTTTGATAAAGACCAAATCCAGGCGCTCGTTGAGGCGCTAGGATGCAATACACCTGCATCATGGAAAACATTGGCAGGTTAGGCTAGGTTAGGTTGTGTAGGTTTTTCCCTTGCGACAAAATTATTTTAATCTGCTCTATAAGACTACATATTTTGGTAGGTACACATTTCCCGACGAAAATCCTCTAAAATGCAAATATCTCCCATTAGAGATAAGCCATTGAAAAAAAAGAGATAAAAACTCCCTAACTGACAATGCAATCAAACGGATTTTACCCAAGACTGGGCATTTGCTACCAAACAAGCCATACACTAACTAACTGACCAACAGCTCTGTAGGCTGTTGTAGGTACCTCTGTGACCAGCTGATGTTACCACCACCGATGCTTCGTTCGGTTGGCTATGGACTTGAGTGTTCCTGTTGGTGACATTCGCGTGTATTTACAAAACGCAATGATACTCGGCCTCACGAAATTCGTTTAAATTGCCAACGGAATGACTGATTCAGAGGTTTCTGGTGCCCACCGTCACTGCTGCAGCGTGGAAAATCGTTCCCGCAAGTGCGTGAAAGGTTTTTTCTTTCATGTTGCCTTTTTGGGATTTGATCCTTGTCTGATGCAGAATATTGCGGTTACCCCCAGCCGCATGTTAAAGAACATTTTATACGCAAACAGATTCGCAATTATGGACTTGCACAGCACATACCAACGCTGACCGTTGGTGTTCTGCTAGTGCTTCTCCTCTAGTGCCTGGTGTTGTAATATTGGTTCACCAAAAAAGGACATAGCCTACGGCGAAATTGTGGCGTTAACGGCCAGTAGGCAGATGGTCATATATCAAGCGGCCGAGCCACTAGTGTGCAATTTAGTAAGCTGTGCGCTCCGGCCGGCCAAACGGGGGAAGAGTGTAAATAGCAGTATTGCCCATTTTATTGCTTAGTCCTTTGACAGAATCGTGAGTAGAACATTTTTCAATAGAATAATTCGTTTCGAATGTGTAACAGATTGTGGTGGTATGTGGAATTTGAAATTGGACAACGGACTCGAATTTATATCCCATGAACGATGGTGCTCGCGATGTAATATAGAAATCTATCACTCAAGTCCGTTGGGGTGCATTAAGAGCGCACATGAATTACTCGTATATTTGTATTCTAGGCAGTTGTAGACGGATGCACAAACGTAGGGGTTGAAGGGAGAAGAAATTTGTGACATGCTGCGGTTCGAATTTACTAACTAATTCAGAAGGCTTTTGCGTAGACTCAAAGTGCGAGTCTATACCAAAATACTCATGAATAACCAACTCGTCCCATTTAAATTGCCATCATCTTCCAAAAAGTATATAGTCAACAAGTTTGGGTAGAAACTCCAATTCGATAACCACAAACTCTTACCTGTAATCTATTCAGAAAGTCCATCTTTGGCTAAATTGTCATGTAGATGTCATAATCTGTAAATCTAATTCCAGAACTCTCAACAACCTGTCTAATGAATAAATTTGAAATGCAAAAGAATTACTCCATGAATATTAAATGCGATTGCAGTTGCATGTCAATTGATTGCATGCACATTGTCTCTGAATGTATATATGCCTGGGTCCAGGTCCATCAGGCAATAGCATATCGCCATAAGCAAAACAAGAAGTGCACACTGCACAGCATCAATCTACCATTCAGCATTCGAATTATGTCCCAACACCAGATGAAACTTCACTTAAATTCATTTGAAACTTTACTCTAACAAGATTTGCCTTAATCCTTAATCGTCCATCCTTCCGTTGGTATATGCTGTCATTGCCGTCTCATTGCAAAATCAATCGCAATTCGCAAGTCATACCAAGGATTTCCTCGAAAATTGTCAACTTTCAAACTGCTGCACAGAGAGGACCCCGATGCCAACCCTGTCCAACAAAACCAATTATTCAATTTTGAAACTCTATTTAGATATACAGGTATACCTACATATACAATGGACAGATGCGGAGCAAATGGAAACAGGAGCAACTTGTTCCTTTTGTCTCCTCTAATGATGATTCCGCATGATGACTTCTTACCTCGGTGCAGTAAATAAGTGGCATTCACCACAAGGACCGCTACCGAACTTCCTCTATACTAATACCACACCACCGACCGGCAGTGGTCCTTATCACCTGATATACCGTAATGCAGACATCTTCGAATTTGTTACTCCACGTAGCCGAATTCATTGCAAAATGCATTTGTGTCGATGCAAATGTCAGGAGCTCTTCCTTTCCTTTCTCCCCAATCCAGTTAAGCTTCCGAGAGATATGGAATAAAATAGAGTAGGTATATATAGGAAGGTGGACGTGAAACGTAGAAGGTTTATCGGCTTGACATACGCTGTGCTGTTGTGGAGGAGTGTTTGCAAGTTCACTTCATGGGAAATATCTCTTGCGGTGGTCGGACTTCGGCACCAGCGCTCTAACTGTCGGTTTGCAGGGGGGGGGGGGGAAATGTGTATATTTGTCGGCGAATATTGCATTCAAAATGCGAATTGGTTTTGCATATTCAATCAAAAGTTTTCGGTACAAATGCAAATATGGATGTGGAAACAGTTAGCTTTAATGAATCGCTCTACTGCCATAACCACTTTACTGGGCGACCTCCATCCATCAGCCATTGAAATTCCATTAGTACCATTGAGATGGGGGTGTGGATCTGATCCGCCACCATCTATTACCACACGATATCGTATCGCATCGTCGTCGTCCACCGGCGCGCGGCGTCCTCCTACGACCAAGGTGTTGTTTCACACTTTGTGATAGTTTAGGGGTTTCGAAATCGATTTTCGTGGAACCAAAAACGAACATTTGACGCTTGACTTTCGCACTTCAAGAGAGAACAGTTTCTCGATGGATTATTATTATGTGAAGCGTCGATTCAGATATTTCACATTGAGGTTAAGTGCAATAAGTAAATGCTTCTTTCTAGTATTCAGATACATTTTAGATGCAAAAAGTCGACGCTAGACAGGTGAACATTAGCCGATGTGAAAGCTTTTTGGATACTGCTGGAAAACAAAAAAAATGTCCATTTTATATTAACAAAATTTTTTTTTGTGAAAAATATAAGTATGTTACAGGTTTTCTTATAAAAACCATCAGTTGCAAATTATAACAGTTATTTCAATTATAACAGTTTCTTGCGAACCGTAAATGGACTCAATCCACATCCGGATGACTTCAAATATAAGGAAAGTGGAAATACAAACAAAAATCTGAGTGTAGCTCCAGATTCTATGTAACTTCTGAAATTTTACAACCACAGCTTAAGCTTTGGCATCAAAAAGTATATCCCATTTAATTTTTAATTTTAATACGGGAGACGATTTTTTTTTGCCAGCGAGTTCATCTAGGAATTCCATGTGTTATAATTCGCGTTAAATGGTTGATGTCTCGAATAACGCTGGTGAAAGAATCTGCTCCAATTCGCTAAACCCACGCGGAAGAACAAAATGCGATCATAGATGCTGAGCATGTTTCACAACGTTAGTAGGCGTATTTTTTTGGGAAACTATAGCTAGCTCACTTTTACTTTTACATGCAAAACTTGTATACTCACTTTTGGTATTGTTATACTCACTTTTGGTTTTGTTATACTCAAAAAAAAAAAATAAATAAATAGGTGGCGCAAAAGGCGGGTGACACCCAAGGCCTAGCTTCTCGCAACCATTCGTTTTGTGTGAGTTTCTATTTTTTGGGACGAATGGAAGGGACCTACAATTTTATGCCGAGTCCGAACGGCTGAATTGAGAAGCTTTTTCATGACAGTCATACTCTCGGATGTTTGTCAGACGTTCGCGAGAGGTGGCGCAGTAGAAAAAACTTTTAAGATGTAAATTGTGTTTTTCCGGGGATCGAACCTGGGATCCCTCGCACAGTAGTCCAGCACACTAACCACTGCGCTACTGCGCCCACACTCACTTCCAAAAAAATATGCCAAGTATCGCATTTCAGAGACAAAACACAGAAATATGTTTCTGACGCATTGAACTCAACCCAGTTTTTTCACCCAAAACGAAGATCGGATCAACATCCGAATTTAATTCGATTGACATTCGGGCTCGTTTTATATTGACTGCTTGGGGCCCATTACTCCACAAAAGTCAAGAGTATGCTGTCATCTGCAAAGGAATAAATCAGGTTGCGAGTCGAAGAAAGGTTGTCATTAATAAAAATTCAGGAAAAGGTCGGACTAAGCCCTGCGGTAGACCATCATTTATTGCAAGGGGTGTAGAAGTATACCATCCTTTAGAAACTATATCATGTGGTTACTTGTTGTTGTTATTGCCACTTATCTCGGTGAGAGAAGCACGTAGGCCTTTAGTCGGCTCATTGTCCATACCTACCACTGGGATTTGGGGAGTGACTTATTTCCTCATGCAAACCATTAGCTGCCGTTTACAGAGCTCAGAATGTTAGCCTAGATTACTGAGATCAAAGCGTGCTGGACTCGGTCATTCTCCTCTTCATCTCTGCAGCTTCTGTAGAAGTCATTGTATGAGCCTTTGTGCGTGTCTGTCTAATATACAATGCGCGGAGATTAAATTAAGGACTTTCGAGATACTAGATCTTTAAAGTCGCAGGAGCTAGTTGGATCTTTTTGTATCCAGAGTTGGATCCTAGATGTTTACATCCGCGACTTGCTTTGCCTGCTGTATCTGCATAAACTATTTGTTTAGCGAATAGAATAGTGGTGCATATACGTTGTGCAAACTTATACTATCCACGTCAAAGGAGCCTAGCTCTTCTAGTTCGTCTGCTGCACAGTTCCCTGGGATGTCGCAGGATCCCAGCAAAGGGTAAGGTTTTACTGTCCATCTATCTAAAAATTCGCCGCAATTTTCCTCCGTTTTAGATCTTATTTCGCTATGAATGTATATTATGACGGATATCCCTTTGTGAAACCAAATTAATCGACAGAAACGCTGTAGCTTGACGAATAGCTGTGATTTCGGCTTGGAAGACACTGCTGTATTTCGGAAGGCAGTAGGACAGGTCCAGATACCCCATCGCTAACTGCTTGTGTGTTTATAAAAAAAAAAAACTCGTAACATTTGCTAAGTAAAACGGAACGTAAAGTCGAGTTTTCGTCAAACTTTGTGACTAATATAAAGGCTTTCAGTGATGTATTGCCCATTAGAGACAAAACCAGGCCTCCTATTCTTTTGACAAATGACCAAAATACGGAAATATTATGCGTACTATTTTGACAGATTGAGAGCATCATATTAGGTATCAGTTAATCAACAAAACTGGACTGCTAAGACTGTACCAAACCTATGCACACACCGTTGACCTATGCAGTACAATTATTGTCTATAAGAGTACCTCAACTATGCAAAACCCATTCTACCTGAAAGGTGAATAAATCGTTCAGCTATAAAGCGCCAGACAATGCAATTTAACATTTACGTAGGACTAGATCTCATCTTGACAGTCGATTCTGTTAAATCTTACTGTTAACATTTCATTTAGTCAAATTCAAGTCTTACATTACCTTTTTGAAGTAAAAAAAAAATTACTGTCGCCTCGTAAAATGTCCTTAAGTACATGTTTATCGACTTATAACTGACTCACAACCTACTTCTCGCCTGTTGGAAGATTTCATTTCTTTTTTTTTTCACATTTTCATTCTATCTTATCGATGACAGAAGCTTACGTAGCAATTTCACACCCCATTCAACTCCCCCGCCAGACACAGCGACTAAGTTAAGAATCACCAAACAAAAAAGGATCTAAGGCAAGTTTTTTTCCCGTCCGCCTTTCATCGAGTCGATTTCCGTAGACACAGTCTTTCTTATCAATTTGCTGAAATCAGAGTCATACTTGAAGCGTCTTAAAAATCCATAAAGGAAATCGCTTTCGCTATACATATTTATGGCATGCGACAATGACACACCTCAACGTTTTCTTATACTCTCGAGTGCGATACCCCAGCTCATGCTCCTCCTGGCCAAAATGACCCTCTTCCTCCGCCCACAACAGCAAAAAAAAAAAAAACAGAAAAAACATTTATGTACCTAAGTGGATATGAATACGAAAAAAATGAAAAGAACCCCGACGACGACATGCAACAGAGAGCAATGAATAGCAAACAGAAATAGAACAAGAAGAAGGACACCAACTTGATGATAAAAAATGTGATTTTTATTCCGAGTGTTCAATGCGCGATGACAATTTCAGATATGAGATTTCTATCTTCCATTTACAAGACTCAGCCGCTGCTATACATCCGAAGGAGGTTTGCTGCTGGGGAGAGGGGTCCTTTGAGCGGGATTATGCACATACCCATAATACTATCGTAAAGAATCAACTAGAGGAGCCAGGCCAGGGTATCCTCGAAACAAATAAACAACACCGAATGGGGATGTATTTTGAAAAACAGTTCCATTTCAGAGGGAGGGTGAAAATTATGCGATAAAAAATGACACACAATTTTCCTAATGGAGGAGCACAAGATGTTCCCGTGAATAGGGCAGGGTGTCACTAATATTTATTAACCCATTTTTATTTTCTCCTTTATTTCCTCGTTAAGTTTGTTTGTTTATGCTTTGCATATATTGTCCTGTGTTACACGTGGCAGGGAGCATGGAATTTGTGACGCCATGTTACGCGTCATAAATGCGAGTATGTCTGGGCGATGAAGGTAGACGGCAGTGACCTAGTTCTCAAGCATAATTTCCTTACTAACAGTGAGTAGTTGACTCACCGTTACTATCCATCATCGGAGCAACGTTTATGTGGGTTCCTGTCTGTTGTGAGACTATATGTACTTATGGAGCTAAATGTTTGGATTGGAAGCACAGCGGTCGAGATGGAAGAGTTTACTCAGCCCCTCCTCTACTAAATAATAATACATAATTGATGAATTACGAACTGCTAACAAGCAGCATCAGTGGCAAGACAAATCTTTTCCCATGTCAGTTGCCCACTTTGGCAGATTCTCAAAATTTCATTCTTATGCACAAGGACCTCCCAAAACAATGCCAAAAATAGAAAAAAATTCACTACCCCAGGAAGCACACAACATTACCCAGTCCCTTGAAAGTTTTAACCAATAAATACTATAGCGTATGTCTTCACGTCGTTAACTGTGAAAGCTATACTGTGTAGTGTGTAGCACACCCTCAAAACTCCTTCCGCTCAAACATCGTATCGGATATCTTTTTGCATCCGTTTCTCTTTTTTAAGACCAAAACTGCGCGAAACAAATAACCAACTCTTTTGGGAGGCCAAACACCAACCATACCCCCAAAAGAATGCACATACATGCCAGTGCAGCAGTACGTGCAAATCGGCTAGGATATGCCAAAGCATACACAGACGCATACAGAATATCCAGATACACTCTGGCCTATCGTTGCTTCCTTGTGAATACCTTTTTGGCATCATGTTCATGTACGACAAACCAAGATCAAACTGCAAAAGCTATTTTGAAAGAAAACACATACATACATGGACATGGACATACGTATATGTATATGAGTGCATATCGTATATCGGATGTTGGGATGAGTACAATGACGCTTCAGATTTCGTTTTTGGGAATCCAAGTCCAATAAAAAACAATAAAACGAACAAAATTCGTTCGGAAATTATTATGAATTCCGAAGGATTGTATTTGGCAATTGTATGCTTAGAATATGTTTAGGGGCGTCCAAGGACATCGTGCTATGGACATGGAGACGGAGAGTCATCATTTTATTGGAATTTGATAGTTTTATTAACATCCCTTCTATTTGGAGAAGGAGTTTATATTTCGAAAAACAATGAAATAGGTATAGCTGTACATAAATAAGTCAAGTCATATAAATATTTGAGAGAGAGATGAATAAACTCATATCTGAAGTAGGATGTAATGACAGGGACACATGACTATGGGCTTTACAATTATGTTCACATAATTGAAGAGTGTTGTGTTGGTAATAACATAGAATTTTTCGATTAAATGGACATTATGGTAAATTTCCTTGAATGTCCGGCTAAGACGTACCTAGTGTATCTAGTGATTTCTATATACTCAGAGGTGTTATGTATCTCTTTCATGACTCAAGGTATTCGTTATGAGGTTTATTCTCATTTCATCGCTGAACTAATATTTATTTTGGCAATAACAGTAGCAAATACATGCCAAAACTATAAAGTGGACAAAATGGGTGACACGAAACTTTCTCGTCCACTCCAAAGTTTGGTTAGAACAGTCCCCAATTTTGTTTCGCTACTAAAAAAATCCTTAAATAAAGTAAATCTGATTAAAAAAAAAGGATAAAGAATGTAATTTAAATAACCAAATGCTATAATATTTGGGAGATATTCGAAACGCAAACGGACCACCATTATAGAGCCCTTTTTCGTTTTTTCGTCTCCCTGCCATTATCTATTTTACCAACTGTCTTACCACACTCGGTAGGTGGGTACTATATCTGGCAGCCAGAACTGAAATTTAAGGAGAAGTTCCCGTCAATTTGACATTTGAACAAACAGGCCGATTTCACACGTAAATCTATACATAAATAAAACTGTAGGAATTTTTTTGGCCGTTAAAAACTCGAAAACTACTGGACAGATTTCGATGAATTTTTTTTTAAATGTTCCTTAGGACTGTGAGATTGCTATAGGCTATGCTGTTTATAGCCCCGTCCTTAGGAACAGTTTTTGGCCAAAATGTATTTTTTTTAAGTGAAAATATATATGGTATGTATGGTTCATAGGAAGAGGGAAACAAAGGAAAGGAAATGCAGTATTACAAATAAGTAGCAAAATCTAGAAGAGGGAGGAATTTTCTTTTTTCTAAAAGGGCGAAAACTACTAGACACTCAATGAAACACTCAAAGTGTAATTTTAAATGAACCAAATATAATTTTGTGCAAGCGGGCAAGGCGAGCACGGGTCCGGCTAGTTTTGAAATAAAGTTTGAATTGTCTGAACTAAATTGAATATGAACGCAAAACTAGCTGACTTATAATTACTGTCATTACGTTATGTCACTTCTTCACTATTATGATTTTCTTTTCTGCTGCTGGTGCTCTACATCAGGCCCAATCGAAATGTAAAACGGAGTTCTTCGATGACACAATAAAATAATGGCAACTTAAACTTAAGGCTGGGTGTTCGAGGGTATATGATTTTTCGCCCCGATGGGGCTTGCAGGGCTTAAGAGATAATTGATTGCAGTAAACGGCTTTCGACAGTAAATAAATAGACGCTGTTAGTGACCGTCTTAGAATTTTTATTTTTTGACTTTTATGTACCATAAAGTCCCAAAAACGTCATTTTTTGGGTGTTTTTTTTTTCGCCCCGGTGGGGCAATATCTAAATGGAACTTTTTTATTTTTTTTATGATTTTATTTTATAGTTAATGGGTTAAATTAGTTAGTGACCGTCTTCGAATTTTGATTTTTTGAGTTTAACTATTATAATCTGCAAATTAAGGTGACCAAAAGGAAACAGTGTTTGTAGAGCAACCAGAACTTATTTTTGTCAGCTTTTCAAAACAGAATAACATTCAAACATTTATGTATCCGTTCATTGAATACAAATTAAAGATTTGGTTCATAAAATAGTTAAAATTGCATTTTGAAAAGTTAACAATTTAACAGAAGTTTCATTTTTGTTTCAGAACTCACGCTCACATATGCAATGTAGTTCACAAAATATCCGACACAGCGCTAATCGTTTTCTCCAGTGTTCCCAGGTTGAGGGGAAAATCACCATTTTTGCCGATTTTTTAAGACGAAAGGGAGAAAAAAGGGGAAAGGGATAAAAACGGGGAAAAAATTCAAAAAGGGGAAAATCTTAAAATCCTATCAAAAACAGTTTGTAAGAAAATCTTCTAGAATGAATACCTACAAAAAATAACCATGCTCAAGAAATGTGCCCATGCAACACCAACTTAATTTTTTGTTTGGTTTCTGAATGCATTCATTCCTTTGACATTTAATAAAACTATAACCATGGCCATACACTCCTTACCATGAACGTAGTGTACAGAGAGACAGCTAGATTTTGAGTGAGTAGAAAAAAAGATAGGTAGTACAGAAAATGGACCAAAAATCCACTTTCAGAAATAATTTTCACATGAGCATGGCGCATGATTACGAAGGTTATTTTCCGTAACCATAGCGCTTTCGATAAAAATCTTTAATTGGTATTTTCGTTGGTAGAGTGAGGACGTAAAATCGGGCGTCCGCTTCGAATTTACCATCAAATTGTTGTATTTTCGATTTCATTACTCCTGTACCTGTCAAATTTTATTTTATTGCAATGAGGGTTTGTTTTTGTGTGTAGCCAAGTCGTTCATTAGAATGAAAGTTATGCCACACATCCCTTCCCAAGTCGAAAGTCGTTTCGGGCGAGACAGGTCGATTTTAAGTGAGTAGAAAAGAGAATGGATCTGCACTGTAATATACGCTTCTTTTCTCAACTAGATAACCTAAAAATCTACCCGTCTCGCCCGACACGACTTTCATGGGAAGGCATGTGTGGCTCAGCACATAGTGTGTCCTTGAACTATGCCTTAATTCAAAATATTACGCGAATTTCTAAACAACGGCGGCACAACTAAATGCGTAATAATTCTCATTTTATTTTGGATTTTGAATGAAGAAGGAACTAACAAAAAAATACAAATATCTCAAGCAATTGGAAGCATTGCTCGAGTTCAAAACATGGTATGAGTATGATAAGATTTTTTCTTCGGAAAAAAAAGGGATTTTTTTTTCTTTCTAAAGGGGAAAAAATATCATGTTGGTGTTAAAAAAAGGGGATTTCTTTTCTTAAACCCTGGGAACACTGGTTTTCTCTATAATTTTGCTCTCTCGCGAGAGTCTGTAATTTGCAGATTGTTGTTTTGCCGCATTCGTTGCCACTGGGATCAGTGTTGGGATGTCGAGGTAAATTTACCTTTTCGAGGGAAAAACCATGAAAGGAAAATGCATAAAGGGAAAAAGGGAAAAAAATTGTTCGGTAGTGCAATTTTGAGGGAAATTCCGTCAAATTGAAAAATAGAAATGATGAATGATATTTATTTAGGCCCTGAATGCACTGAGTTCATGACTGCAAATCTTAATGAAAATGAAAAAGAAGAAATTATTGGCCAGTGTATAAAATTTTATTGCAAGGCAATCGACTTCCGATAAGTAATAGTATAGGTCTATAGGAAATAAGCTAGAATTTTTGGACCCACTTTTAGCTGCAGCCTTTTTGATTTGTCTGAAAAATTGTGACAAATTTGAGGTGGAAGTTGAATGGCGCGAGCTAGCTGCATCGATTCCAAGTGAAAAGAAATCATCACTTAAGCTTTTTCCAAATTTAATAAAAGCAGTCAATTATGCTTTGTCATTACCTCACTCAAATGCAGAATCTGAACGCATTTTTTCAATAGTAACAGATATAAAAACTAAAAAAAGGAAATGACTGCCTAAATGCTATTTGCGTTACCAGATCCTCATTTCAGAGTGATGGCATGAATTGTTGTGACTTCGTTCAAGCCCAATCAAAATCATCTAGACTTGATTAATCAGAATATTTATGTATAACGTTGAGCTTGTTTTTAACTTTTTTACTATGTGATTAATATTAAACAAAAATGTGATTGATAGTAAGCTAAATGTCCAACCAGATCAAACGCGTTGGTTGGATAAAATTGAGGGCATCGTACATTAGAGTTGAATGCGTTGAATTCGAAATTGATGAGTTGGGCACTAAGTGGACGGGCAGCATAAGAAATATAATTTATTTTGTTACTTTTTATTGATTAATTTATGTTTATTTCTTTATATAAATAGAGAATGTTTATTTGTTTTGTTTTTTGTCAATTTTTTTTTATTATTTTGGTATGTAAAATAATATTTCTTTCAAAAAAGACTTGAGGGAAAATAAAAGGTAATTTCGGCAAGGTACGGAGGGAAAAAAAGGGAAAAACGACACTTGTTTGAGGTAAAAACCATCCCAGGGACATCCCAACACTGACTGGGATATGGAGAAAACAATTTTGGATCCTTTTTTTGGTTTTCTGATAGATACATACTAATTACTTAATAATATTATTGTTGTTGTTTGAAGTCAATCGAGCATTGTGAGGCATAGAGGCAGATTGGATAAATATCATCGGAGACGTTACCTACAAAACGGTACACGTACGTAACATAATTATGAATATGATAGGGAAATTGGGAGCGGAATATTTTTAAGGGATGATGAATGATGATTGATATGGATTGAGGGCTTGAGAAGATTTGAGAATATGTATGGGAGTGGGAGATGGGAGGTGAATGATGATTTTTTTTATTATGAGTTGAGTTCAAATCAAACTACCTAAATGCAATTTTGGGTCATCGTAAATAAAATACCTACTGTATGAGGAAAGGGGTTGATTGCTTTGCTGTTCCCTATTTTCGGCCGAACTTTTCAAAATAGATTAGTGGTTGTGTGTTTTAATATTTTGAAAATTATTGTGTGTAGTATAAGTATATATACACAACATCCGCTTTTATTGGTGATAGGTATTGAAATGGTCATCTTTTCATAAATCATAATGATTGGTCAATGTTTTGCATGACCAGTCAAGTGAGTCAGACGTATTGTGTTAAGATCGCAGTTCGTATATGATTGCAAGGGCGCTTGGCGAGTTCGCGCAGTGCACATTAAATTTAGTTATTAATACATACTCAATATCTATCTACGTACTAGCATGGCAGTCACACCCGGCTTCGTTCATGTTATTTTTATACCCTCCACAGGAAGGTACATTATCACTTTGTCATTACATTTGTAACGCCGAGAAGGATTCACCGGAGACCCTATAAAGTATATATTATTCTGAATCAGGATCACATTCTGAATCGATTTAGCCATGTCCGTCTGTCTGTCTGTTAAAAACACAATAGCGTCCAAACGAATCGACATAGGCGAATGAAATTTTGTGAGAAGACTTCTTTTTACTGTCGTCAGGTTGGTATTGAAAATGGGCTATGTCGGTCAAGTAGTTCTAGTACCTCCCATACAAAACCAATATTAGACACATGCGTGTACATATACAGTACATACAGTGGAGGGTATCAAAGCATCCGCCAGGCCGATGATAACACTTTTACTTGTTTTTTTTCCGCATGATGCTGCCGTATATCTACAAAATTGATCTCATTATAGTCATATCCTCGGTCATATCTCTGTAGAGTGAAGATAATTACAATAAGTAATTTTTCTCTTCTATAGGGTGGAGGGGGATAATTAAAAAAAAATGCCAAAAAAGCCAAAAACTATTATGTATTATTTTTTTTTTCAAACACTATTTGGGAGTAGTACATATAGGACATACATATGTACATATATCCATCCTTCAATCGAATGGAAAATATGAATTTTCCTATATAAACTTTGATGAAACTTGAGTTTGGTTCTTACCATTTGGGCTAGGCGTCCCCAATCAGTCAGGACAAACTTTTTATTAAGGGTGGGTCTCGCTCAGCTACGAACTCCGTGCTCAAGTAAACGTGTTTACATGTATTAGTGCACAGAATTTCAAATAGCCGAGCACACCCTCCCCTATCAAGATCACAATTGTGACTGCAGAGTGCAGACTCGCTCAGCTCAATTAATAAAAATAATACAAAATTGTCTGCACAACAAAATAAATCAAAACAAAACAACCAAAGGGAAGGGAAAGGGACAAGCTGTGCTTGCTGTTGCTGTTGCTCCTGTTGCTGCAAACGTTGTTTATCTAATACACTGAAACCAAAAGTGTGTGTGATATAGAATTTCCTAACGCACACTTATGAATATGGCTTTCGTCATAGCGACGTACAATCGCATTCGTAAGCACAAATCGAAATAGGGACATAGCAATAATATGAATATCCAAAATCCATATTATACAAATTTTCATTCCTGAATCCTGTCCTGACCTTGGCTTTTATTTTTTGGTATTCTATGCTGGCTGGCCTAGCCCAAATGGTAAGAGCCAGAAAACTCAAAGTTTCATCAAAGTTTATATAGGAAAATTCATACTTTCCATCCGATTGATGGATGGATATACATATGTATGTCCTATATGTACATATATTGTACTACTCCCAAATAGTGTTTAAAAAAATTAATAATAGTTTTTGGCTTTTTGGAATTTTTTTAAATTATCCCCCTACTCCCTTTAGGAGAGAAAAATTACTTATTGTAATTATCTTCACTCTACAGAGACATGACTATATATAATGAGATCAATTTTGTAGATATACAGCAGCATCATGCGAAAAAAAAAATAACATGAACGAAGCCGGGTGTGAATGCCATGCTAGTACGTAGATAGATATTGAGTATGTACTATCATTTTAAGTATTTTAAACACTGTGAAGTCGGTAGGCATTTAAAAGGTTGGGTAACCCCTAAAAATATTTTTTAGAGGAGCTTCAAAGCTGCACCTAATCTAGGGCCGCCTTACAAACCAACCACATGAAATACAAAAATAGCATCCTGTAGAACATTGTTTTTATATCGTGAATGAGTTACCTGGACAACGTTTAAAGTGCAACAAAACATTACCCAGTTCTATATACTAATTTGCCTTCAAATTTTGTAATAACAAACAATGAGTTTGCCCACAGGAACACATTTTATTGTTGTGTCTAGAATTTTTAACCTCAACACAAATTAACAATTCTTCTGCAGATTGGTCATGCAAAACATTGACCAATCATTATGATTTATGAATAGATGACCATTTCAATATCACCAATAAAAGCGGATGTTGTGTATATCTATATACTTATACTACACACAATAATTTTCAAAATATTAAAACACACAACCACTAATCTATTTTGAAAAGTTCGGCCTAAAATAGGGAACATCAAAGCAACCAACCCCTTTCCTCATACAGTAGGTATTTTATTTACGATGACCCAAAATTGCATTTAGGTAGTTTGATTTGAACTCAACTCATAAAAAAAAAAAATCATCATTCACCTCCCATCTCCCACTCCCATACATATTCTCAAATCTTCTGAAGCCCTCAAGCCATATCAATCATCATTCATCATCCCTTAAAAATATTCGTGTAAATATACGTGTACCGTTTTGTAGGTAACGTCTACGATGATATTTATCCAATCTGCCTCTATGCCTCACAATGCCCGATTGACTTCAAACAACAACAATAATATTATTAAGTAATTAGTATGTATCTATCAGAAAACCAAAAAAAGGATCCAAACTTGTTTTCTCCATATCCCAGTGGCAACGAATGCGGCAAAACAACAATCTGCAAATTACAGACTCTCGCGAGAGAGCAAAATTATAGAGAAAACGATTAGCGCTGTGTCGGATATTTTGTGAACTACATTGCATATGTGAGCGTGAGTTCTGAAACAAAAATGAAACTGCTGTTAAATTGTTAACTTTTCAAAATGCAATTTTAACTATTTTATAAACTAAATTTTTAATTTGTATTCAATGAACGGATACATAAATGTTTGAATGTTATTCTGTTTTGAAAAGCTGACAAAAATAAGTTCTGGTTGCTCTACAAACACTGTTTCCTTTTGGTCACCTTAATTTGCAGATTATAATAGTTAAACTCAAAAAATCAAAATTCGAAGACGGTCACTAACTAATTTAACCCATTAACTATAAAATAAAATCATAAAAAAAATAAAAAAGTTCCATTTAGATATTGCCCCACCGGGGCGAAAAAAAAAACACCCAAAAAATGACGTTTTTGGGACTTTATGGTACATAAAAGTCAAAAAATAAAAATTCTAAGACGGTCACTAACAGCGTCTATTTATTTACTGTCGAAAGCCGTTTACTGCAATCAATTATCTCTTAAGCCCTGCAAGCCCCATCGGGGCGAAAAATCAAATACCCTCGAACACCCAGCCTTAAATTAGATAATCCATACCTACATCCATAAATGGTGCGAGCAGGGCTGCAGCCGTTTGTTTTTGGATAGGATTTATATTCTATATAAATATATAATATGTAGATATACTAAAAAGGAACCCAAACCCACAAAACAAAGCAATAATAACAAACTAGCCCTAACAGGTTTTTATAAACATCCAGCATAAAATGCCAAAAAATAAAAGCTAAGGTCAGGAATGAAAATTTGTATACATATTATGGATTTTAGATATTATTATTAAAATATTTCGATTTGTGCTTACGATTGCGATTGTACGTCGCTATGATGACGAAGGCGATATTCATAAGTGTGCGTTAGGAAATTCTATATCACACACACTTTTGGTTTCAGTGTATTAGATAAACAACGTTTGCAGCAACAGGAGCAATAGCAACAGCAAGCACAGCTTGTCCCTTTCCCTTCCCTTTGGTTGTTTTGATTTATTTTGTTGTGCAGACAATTTTGTATTATTTTTATTAATTGAGCTGAGCGAGTCTGCACTCTGCAGTCACAATTGTGATCTTGGTAAGGGAGGGTGTGCTCGGCTATTTTTAATTCTGTGCACTAATACATGTAAACACGTTTACTTGAGCACAGAGTTCGTAGCTGAGGGAGACCCACCCTTAATAAACCTACGCAGTGAAAAAATTCTTAAATAGGTTTGTCGGCTACCCCTCCATAAACTTCAACTGAGAAAACTGTTTACGCTATCAATCGAGGCGAATAAAAACTCAAACACATCAGGTTTGTGTTTGTTCCTTTCCTTTTGAAAAAGACTGTCCAAATTGCATGTGGTTGAATTCTCTCTCAAAGACTGAAACTTACGAAAATGTTAGGGAACGCTTTTGCGGTATAACTATAAAAACTGACAGATACATTTTGGTTTTAATATTAGTTGATTCATCTAGCGACGAAAGTGATTCGGAATTAATCGAACTTCTTTTTGATGAAACCAAAACACAATTGCGAATAGCAATTGCACCCATATGTCAAGTCAAGTAGATCAACAAATTTCAAATCATCTGTCAATATTGTCAAGTGACTGATAGCTTTTTCAACTCTTACAAACTACAAAAAAATCGTTGAGTAAAAAGTAGTAAGATTATCAGCGCATGGTAATATCTTGGTCTCTAGAAGCCACTCCCTTTTACGAATTTTTTTCAGTTAAGAAACGACGTTGTGTAAAAATTCATAAAAATTCATATAAGATTCCTTAAGTCAGACAGCTGTCAGATTTACTATATTAGAGTTTCCAACGTCCTCACTTTTTTGTGCGCTGTCAATTTGTGTTTATCTGAGTTGGGAAATTGGAGACAACAAACTGACAAAGTTGTAGCTGTATAGGGTGCAAAAATGTTGCTCTGACTAGTAGAATTGTTGAAGAACAATACTCCGCTCAGTCGTACGCACGTTTGACATTTTGTGTACACGCTCACCACAGAGGGTGTTATGCTCGTTATGCTCCTGCACACAGTAGTCAATCTACTAATGGTAGGGACTTCGTATAGTAGATAACTAAAACAAATTTAAAGTGCACTGTAGAAGTCGTCATAACACCCCTAAAATGACCCTTAAGAACCCACCCAACTTAGAAGTGTCTTCCTACATCAATTCTATTTCAATTTTAAAACTAATTTCAAATATTTGCTCTAAATATAGTCGATATATATTCTACCAACAATCGGTTAATATTTTTAAAATTTGCAAAGAAAAATATAAAATCCAATCCTTCCAAGCCAATACCCATCACAGAAAAACAACAATGGCACCCCGAAAAACCAGAAGGATTCCCGACGACAGTTCCTCCCTCCCCTGTTCGCAGAGTTTTTCGAAAAGTTCGTCGTAAGAGCTCGACCGCCCATAAATAAAGTCCTGGCATCGGTAATTTATGTTCATACACGACGAACAGGACTAATTGCAGTAGTCAGTAGAAAACTTTTCTGCATGCCTGTACCGATATGCATTATAGCTGCTGTGTATGTGTGTGTATACCCCCTCGTCAGACGAAATGGTAAAACTTTTCCCTTGCGGAATTGTGGACTGCGGTCCTGCAAGAGTTAACTTCCCGGTCGTCTCGGTCCTCAATAATTAATAAGGAAAAAAACAGGACGGATTAAGTCATGCACTCGTTGAGTGAGTGTGTGCTTTATAATAAAAATTCAATTCACATATGAAATACTGCCTCGAGGATAATAAACATCAGTTATATACAGCACAGAACAACATGTTTCGCATTTCATTAAGGATAAGAAGTAATGCCTTCATCTTAATTAGTCCTTAAAATGAAACTAAAACTAAAAGTACAAATATGTGTACCTTTAGGACATGGAATGGTAATGGCAAACTAACGAATGGCGTTGTGTATATTTTTCCGTTTAGTCCTTGTTGGAATCTAATTAGGAATTTAACGAATGTGCTTTCGACACGCTTAATAGCGCAACAGGAGAATGGGTGATTTTGTTTTTCTTTTAAGTTCGTCACGTACTGGCTTTGGTATTAGTTGCTTTTTCTTGTTGGCCACCCAAAAGGACACGTATGGCCATAATATTATTTCAAGGTGACTTTGTGTATAGCGAGTGACAAAAAGTCCTCATGCGACGATAAATCGTTAGCCAACTAAATCTTTCAATAAAGCCACAATCAAAAGGACCGATTATTGGACAATCATAGTGCATAACGATTATGTTCATCGCCTTTCAGCCCACACTCTGTGCGATATTTCAATTGAATGGCAAAAGGACAAATATTGGCTTCTTATGCTCGAAGATTGCAGACTATTGCAAAGGACTGCCAACTGCGCGACGAAGACATAAACGACTGAGGAGGAGCAAAATGCAACAATAATGGCAGGACGATTTGTAGCAGCTTTCATCGGGATGATTGCTGTATTTCTTTTCCTCAGGCTTGAGGCGAATAGTCATAATTTTTTTTTTTCTTGTTGGCGAGCGGAGTGAACAAATCCATGTTTCTAGAAAGGCATCTTTGCATTTTATTTATTTTTTTTTATTGTTGTTTGTTGCAGTGGAAGAGAATTTTGAGTTAGAGAGTCTGGGAATTAAAAGAGACGGGTTTGAGAATAAAAGGCTCTAAAAGTGTTTTCACAAAGAAATGAGTTTTGGCAGCAGTTGAATTGGAACGAAGAGGCTTTTGCAGGAAACTGCTTCAAATGAAATAAATCTAAGATACGAGCACAGGAACTATCGCAAGAGCTCTATGAATAAATAATGTGCACAATGGATGGGGCGTGGAGTTGTAACGAAGAGTATAGTTGCACAATTAATGTCTTGAGCCAACATGTTTCCAAATTTACATGGCGTCACAGTATTCAATGAATCAGTGACAATCTTGAAACTAAGTACTTAAACATATAAAAACAAGTTAAAGTGTTATCATCGGCCTGGCAGAGGCTTTGATACCCTCCACTGCATACAAGTCTTGCAAAATGTTACACATGGGTCTAATATTGCCTTTGTACTTGTCCGATATAGCCCACTTTTAATACCAACCTGACGACCCTAAAATTTCAGTCTCCTAGGACGATTCGTTTGGACGCTATCATGTTTTCAACAGACAGATAGACATGGCTTGGCTATATCGACTCAGAATTTGATTCTAATTCAGAATATACTACATAAATACTTTATATGCGGGCAAGGTGGAGTGCTGTCTCCATTGTTATGGAATATAGTTCTCAAAGAACTTCTGATATCGATGGAGAACTCCGCATGACCTACGCAGGCGACGCACGTCGCCTTACTCGCCTTGGCAAACTATCCCCAAACACTTTCCGACATAATGCAACTCGCTCTGCGGAAACAATAGTCTCCTCTAGACCAATAGTTGTGGTTTTACCGTCAACCCGACGAAAACGGAGTTAATTTTATTCACCAGGAAGATTAACCTTCGTCAATTAAAAAAATTAAAAAAAAATTCTTTACGGCATCGTAGTGCGCTAAGAACAGCTCCAACCAGACATCGTCAGTAAAGAATACGCCACAAGTGGCAATAAGATTAGGGGAATTGAAGCACTGGAGAGGAAGACCGACTGCGGACACGCCCGCATCCTTCTAAAGAATATCCCCTTATCCCTTACTACGATTACCCGTCTACGAAAATTAACTTCGAAAAAAGCCTCACACATAAAATACTGATCAGGATCCAATTGGGTTCGCGAAATGTCCTACACGATAATTCACTATCAATATTCACAGACGGTTCCAAAACACTGGAGGGAGTTGGCGCCGGGATCTTTTAAAAATAACTGAATCTGGGCCTCTCCTTCCTTCTTCCTAATATGTATGAACACGGGAAGGTCAGGGGGGGAAGACGCTGAAAAGGGGAAATCCAACTCCGGAAGAAAAGACACTATTGATCGGTTCACGCTGGCTGATTTATTGCGACTGACTCTCAATTCTCTAGACAATATGCTCGGCTATACATTTTTACCTTAACTGGTGTGGTGAATATAATGTCAGAGCTTTTATGATTTAAGCAACATGATCAAGCAACATTGTACTTTAATATACATACATATACATCATCTCTTCCCCCATCGAGGAAAAAAAAATTGGTTAACTTTCAATGACTTTTAAAAATAAAAAATATTAGAGAAAACAAAATTATTTTTCATTTAAATTTAATTTAAATTTCATAAATATTATTTTTTTTTTTCAATAGAAAAATTTGAGGAAAAAAAATTATACTTCATTTAAATAATTTTTTTTTTTTTTTTTTTTTTTTTTTAATAAAAAAAAACATTTATAAATTAGAAGAAAAAAAAATGGAATATTAAAAGTTGTTAAATTATACTTCATTTAAATTTAAGAAAATAAAAAAAAAATTTTTTTTTTTAATTTTTTTTTTTTTTTTTTTTTAATAAAAAAAAACATTTATAAATTAGAAGAAAAAAAAAATGAAATATTAAAAGTTGTTAAATTATACTTCATTTAAATTTAAGAAAATAAAAAAAATTATAAATTATAAAAAAAATCGAATATTAAAAGTTGTATCTAAATATTTTAACTTGAGACAAATATCTACTATTAGGTTGCTGACTGTGCGTATTTTTGATTTACTCCCTTTGTTGTTCTTTCCGTTTTTTTGCTATTCGCTCTGAACGCCGGGGAGATGTGTTTGGGGAAATCAGCTTCCTCTTCGTGGTCCTTGATTGGAGAATAACTCTTCCTTCCGGTCGCCTCAACTCTGTTAGTTCGTTCTCTATTGCCATCGGTTTTGGTGCGTATCTTGCAACGTGAATATTAGCTTTCCTGAGCTGATTTATGTGTGCTGTTCGAATCGAGCCATTAAGCCGTATTTCGTAAACTACTTTACTCAATGCTTTTGTTACAGTAGCAGGTATCCATTTGACTATTTCCCTGAAATGATTTCGGTACAGCACATGTTCACCCACCACAAACCATTTTTTGACATTTTGTACCGAATATTCCTTATGGTTCTTAGATGGCCCTTTATTTTCGCAGATTTCGCTGGTTTTCGTTCCTCTCGCATTAATTCTATCCAGTTCCGTTCGTGGTATAAATTTAAAAATTAAAGATGCAGGGGTAACTCCGGTAGTTGTTGTGGGGGTATTCCGATAGTTTAGAAGGAACTTGTCTAAAAATTTCTGCATTAAATACGGTGCTGGGTTTAATATCATCTCTCTTTTCAGTGCCGTTTTAGCTGTTCGCACTGCATTCTCTGCCGCTCCATTGGATTCTGGGTGGTAAGGGGGTGAGTGAACCAGAAGTATAGCGTTTGCTTGGCAAAATTTTTGGAATAGGTTGGCACTGAAAGGGGGGCCGTTGTCAGTCACTATTTTTTTCGGAAGTCCAAATGTTATAAATTTAGATCTCAACCATTCAATAACTGTCGCGGCGTCTGTGGTTTTAAAAATCCCCACCTCCATCCATTTTGAATAGGCATCTATCAGAATTAAGAAGTTCATTCCCTTGATATGAAAAAAATCCAGATGGACGCGTTCGAATGGTCTCTGGGCCCTTGTCCATGAAACAAACTCCGTTGCCTTGCAGACTCTTTGAGTTACTGCACAAGCTTCACAGGCCCTAACTCGCTCCTCAATATCCCTGTCTATCTTTGGCCACCAGACGTACGATCGCGCTTTGGCCTTCATCCTCACTATTCCGCAGTGTCCCTCATGCAGAATCTCTAACATCTTATTCCTCAGAATCACAGGTATTACCATTCGATGCCCGTAAAACACACATCCGTTCTCCTCTTCCAAAACAAACCGTTTTTCCCAGTATGACTCCAGCCCCACTCCCTTGCCGGATTTCCAATTTCCCTTTATTTGTTCAAATACCCTTTTCAGCTCCATATCTTTGCCCGAATATTTTGCAACGATCTTGCTGTCTATCGGAAGCTCGTCCACCCTTGCTATTGAATTGATATAACCGGTATCAACATTTGAACTCTCTAGGAGCGGGAGACGTGATAATGCATCTGCCTGTGCCATTTTCGATCCCTTTCGGTATTCTATTTTGTAACTGTACATACCCAAGAATATCGCCCACCTCTGAAGGCGCGCTGCTGCCACTGCTGGGGTCCCCTTAGATGGACTAAATATTTCTTTGAGTGGTTTGTGGTCACTGACAATTGTAAACTCATGACCATATATATATTTGTGGAAGCGCTTAACCGCAAATATTATCGCCAGAGCTTCCCTATGTAGCTGGGAATAGTTTTTTTCCGCGGGTGACAATGAACAACTAGCAAAAATTACAGGGCGCTCGATACCATCAATAACATGCGCCAACACCGCCCCTATTCCATACGGGCTTGCATCGCATAATAAAACAATGGGCTTCTTCGGATCGTAATGAGCCAGTAGTCCGTTATTTAGAAGCAACCGTTTACTTGATTCAAATGATTTTTGGCATCTGCTGGTCCAATTAAATTTGTTATCTTTCTTAAGTAGTTGGTACAACTCATACAACTCGGCAGAAAGGTTTGGGATAAATTTGCCGTAAAAATTTATAAGACCTAAATATGCCTTCAGCTCTGCTATATTTGATGGGGCCGGAGCCTTTACAACCGCCCTAATCTTTTCTGGATTAGGTAAAATGCCATCTTCCTTGATAACATGACCCAAGTACGTTACGGTTGTTTCAAAAAATTTGCATTTAGAATTATTGACCTTTACGTTGTGGTCCTTCAACCGCTTCAAAACCAAAAGGAGGTTCTTACGGCACTCCTCATACGTTCGGCCACCTACAAGAACGTCGTCTAAGTAACAGCTGGTACGTTCTAATCCACTAAGCATTTTATCCATTGTTTCCTGAAAAATGGACGGAGCTGAAGATATCCCAAAAGGGAGCCTTTGAAACTGAAATAACCCTCTATGAGTATTTATGACCAACAACTCCTTCGACGCTTCCGTCACTAACAATTGCTGGTACGCTCCTTCTAGATCCAAGATACAATAAACTGAAGAGTCCCGTAATGATGCAAATATGTCATCCATTCTGGGTAATGGATAATGATGGGTAACTACGAATTTATTGACACTGACCTTAAAGTCGACACAAATCCTGATTTTCCCATTTTCCTTGGGGGCTATAACGATAGGGGAGGCCCAACTGCTATGAGAAATTGCTTTTAAAATATTTGCTTCCACCATTTTGTCCAGATCGTGTTCCACTTTTTCCCTAAGTCCATAGGGCACAGTGTAGGGTTTGCAGAAGATGGGCTTAGCGTCCTCCTTAATATGAATTTCTGCCTCATACCCGCGAATATTTGCCTTCCTATCCCCATCAAAACAAGATTTAAACTCCTTCAGGATTTTTGACACTTCGAAATTTTTATCGAACATTATCTTATTTATATTTCTTCCCGCCATCCGGGAACTAAGTCGTTTAGCCATGTCCTCCCAAATAGTGGTACAAATTTTCGGTCCGATTCGATGACGACTACTTGCATTATTTTCCGCATATTGTTAAATTGAACCATAACCGTACAGGTTCCCCTCACCTTAACATATCCCCCTGTTATAACACTTAAAGGTGAAACTTGTGACACGATAATATCTGTCTCTCTAATATTTAACTTTTCTATATCTCTTAATTCAACGATCGTGAGACATGCCCCTGAGTCCATTTCCATTTTCACTGACTTGTCGTTCACTAGAACATTTACATATAAAGGATTATCTTCTTTATCTACAAAGTTTATCGTACTAATTCTTAGATCCTCGAGGTCAGACCCTTCCTCATCTTCCGTCTCACCTTCTTCCACATAATTAACCTTCCGATTTTTTCTTCCGGTTTCCCTTTTATTTTCTACCCGCGTACTCGCCTTAAACTTACATTTATCAGAATAGTGCCCTACTTTTCCGCACTTAAAACAAGTTATTACTCTACACTCTCTTGCAAAATGCCCCGATTTATTGCACCTGAAACAGTTCTTTTCCAAATTTGTATTACCACTGTATTTATTAGTATGTCCTCTAGCATAACCAGTTTTACTAGCACTTGGTCTAATTGACTTTATCTCGGGTTGTCCGGGTTTTATTTGCCTAAGCTCTTTCTCAGTTAATTCGAAGTTCATAGCCTTATCAATCGCAGATTCCAAGGTCAGATCCTTTTCGTTTAACAGTGTGCTTCTTAATTTATCACTTTGAATGCCACACACCAGTCGGTCCCTCAGTGCATCATTTAGAAAAGTATCAAATTTGCACTCCTGTGCAAGAGATTTGATGGCCACCACGAAATCACTTACTGACTCATCACCCCTTTGGTAGCGCTGATAAAATTTATATCGCTCGGCAATAATATTTTTCTTTGGTTTGAGATGTTCCTCCAGTTTTGCATGTAGAGTTGTATAAGTTACACACATTGGAGATTCGGGGGCCACTAACGACTTCAAAATTTTATACAATTCAGCCCCACCTAGTGTTATAAAATAATCCCTTTTATTGCTATCCTCTGTAATCTTGTTTAGTTTTAAATACAACTCCATACGCTCCAGCCAAAGCTCGAAGTCTTCTCCCGGTGTAAAACATTCGATTTGTCCTATCAATTGTCCCGCCATACCAGTACCGTTATTGTTTCCCGTTTCCTGCTTCACTTCTAGAATCTCCGCTTCCAATTCTTTTGTGTCTATCTCAATCATATATGTATATGTATTATCTTTAATATTAATCCTATTTCGGATGGATACCAATTTTCTCAATTTGCGAAACAAATATTAAGGAAATGAAGGTGTATGTACTCACTTTTATGTAAAATGTTTGCTGCTTTACTTACGAATCGATGGTTTTTTTTTTTCAATCATGTGTCTGGAAAGCCGTTCTCTAGTTAAATATCATAAAAAAAATATCTATTTCATAGTCACTGTCACCATAACGTTATGCGGGGAAATCACAACTTTCAGTCCAAATCAAACTCACGTAATAGTCCCTGTTACTCCAATATTTAAAGTTTTTATAACTGTTCCTTTTAATCGCGTTTTACCTCGTCGCCACTTAATATGTATGAACACGGGAAGGTCAGGGGGGGAAGACGCTGAAAAGGGGAAATCCAACTCCGGAAGAAAAGACACTATTGATCGGTTCACGCTGGCTGATTTATTGCGACTGACTCTCAATTCTCTAGACAATATGCTCGGCTATACATTTTTACCTTAACTGGTGTGGTGAATATAATGTCAGAGCTTTTATGATTTAAGCAACATGATCAAGCAACATTGTACTTTAATATACATACATATACATCACTTCCGAAGCCCGAATCACAGCTATTCGCCAAGCTACAGTGTGTCTTTCGATTAATTCAGCATCACGAAAGGATATCGCCATATACATTGATAGCCAAGCTGCAAAGAAATCCCTAATATCCAGCGAAAGAAGGTCTAGAGCGGTGGAAGATTGCCGCGTATTTCTGAACGAGATAGCTGGACAATACATCCTCCCTCTTTGCTGGGATTCTGTGACATCCCAGGAAACTGTGCAGGAGACGAACTAGCAAGGCTAGGCACCTTTCTGGTATCTCGAAACTCGTTAGTGTCATCTCCGCGGTACTGCATAACAGGCAGACACGCGCAAAGCCTTATAGAACGACAGCCCACAGTAGGTTTTGGGTGTGAATAATAACAAAAAATAACTCCCATAATTAGGTAGTTCTTAAGTAGTTGTTTCTAAATGTTAACGACTTGCATGCTGTAGTGGGGGCAATGGGGGCAAATCCCAGTCGTATACAGAGCCACTTCAAACAAACAAACTTTATGGGGTCTCCGGTGACTCCTTCTGAGCGTGACAAAGTGAATGTACATATACCTTCCTGTGGAGGGTGTAAAAACTACTTACTATTTACTCCGCAAATTCGGATGATATAGCAGGCAGGTTTGGATAATGATCAACCAACCGCCCTTTTTACAAGGTAGGAATTGGAACGAAACAAAGGGTATCACCATCCCATAAGCCAGTGATATCTCGGCGTTAGCCTTGATATCATCAAGCAACATCGGTCGAGTCAAACAATTCCAAACGGATATTATGTTTTCTGTCCTTCGTGTCGCTGAGTTTTCCACCAAATTGGCGACTCTACCCTAAAAAAAAACAACAGCAAAAAAAAGCAACTAATTGACCTCTGCCCATTAAACTTAAAACTCATTTTATATTCCAGCATAATGTTAATGCCATCAATTTTAAATTGAAACATCCCTGCACAAATATTTATACACAAAATTGTGTTTCAGGCCTAATGATACTGGTGTAAGCAAGTTATACCTACCAAATAAAAACTGACCTAGATCCCTGGCAATAAATTACCACCATGATCCCAAAAAGCTTAAAACTAAAACGTACGCTAGAAAATGTAATTATAAAGTCAATAAAAGTATATTGTGTCCCATAAAACTCCCGAAAACACCTCATGAAAAACTTTGGAAAAGTCAAAATTGTCATGGTACCTCTACACAGCTCTCACATATACGACCCTGACCTAACTTCCCATCTAAACTGGGAGCTGTTGCTAACAAAACAAAAAAATGTTAATACAAGAACTAAAACATCAAAATAAATCTTTCACAGTTTTATCTGGCAGCAGTAAATATCAAGCAAAACTAACAGCACACACTCTTTATGACTTGTGTCGCTTGTTGTCGGCAGCAATTACAACTTCCACCTGCAATTAAATATTCCATTATCACAAATCGCACGTAGTCGCTATACACAGGGTCTCACTTTTGGGTCCTGTCCTAGCGGACCGGTGGTGCTCCATTATCTCCCCACTTACGATAAATCTCAATGGGCCATGTTTAATTAGCCATTTAATGGGCTCACAGTCACATGCCATGCGTACAATCCATTCATTAATTTTCAACTAATCATCACAACTTGAAAAGTTAACAAATTAGCTAGCTTTTCGCGAATTTGTTCATTTTATGTATGGGCAGAGGCACCTACCTACCTGTATACTATTCTTGGCCAAATCCATTAAAACGAATTCTGGCACGCATTAGATATTGGGCACCTTGGGTGATAAATCCTCGGCCAAGTTCAAATCAAATACCTATACTATATCGCTCAAAGAAATAGAACAAACCACTTTTATCTCATCTCGAGAACAAGCTCATTAAGAAGCCACATATCCTTGTGGAATACGGAATTATAATGGCAAATGGAATCGTTCAAATACATCGTTCATGTTCTCTAGCTGGGGGAATGGAAAGTGCGCTAATTAATTGCCGCCCGTAATACGCAGAGAGCCGCAATTAAAGTACACCAAACAACGCAACGTATAAATATTTTGATTTAAGCAAGGATATTGGCAGCGCTTTGTGTTGACGCATAAATTAAACATAACTACTGTCATTAAAACATTGGTTCTTGTTATACTTTTTTTGCGTAGTTATGTTTTAACTGCAATGTGATGTGTATGATAGTAGGTACAGTGAACGCTGTGGATATTATGCCACTTTTATTTAAGAAACGTTATGGGCCAATTCCATTTATGGTACGAATGCGGATATTTCAGACGCCACAACATCGAAGAAATACTGTGAGGAAAAACCTTGAAGTCCTACAATCGCAACAAACAGCCAGAACCACAACGGATGTCCTTGGTTTCACAAAACAACCCTCACGAAACCATTGGTTTGATGAAGAGTGATGGCAACATCATGCAGTAATAGCAACTTGCCTACAAAGCAGCGCTGCAGAAAATTCGAGAGCAACTCGTGCGTGAGCTCTATCTCCATGAGCAGAAAAGGAAGGAAGAACGTGAGAAGTGATCATGGCGTGGTCGAGAAAATAGAGAGACACTACTCAAGGAACAATATTCAGAAGTTTTGTAAAAAGAACGTGGTACGGGAATAAGACATAAAAGGAGGCCTATAAAGACGAACAAGGAAATCTTTTGGTATATAGAGACATAGTCGAAGAACCATTTAGCCTGGACGATCAAAGCCAAGACTTTTACCTGGCCTGACTAAAATGAAGTAAGAATAGCAATATCCAAGCTCAACATTTACCTATAAGATCCCTTCTGCTGCACTGTGCGAAATCATTCGCCAACGAGCTGATTGGTCCCTCTCTACCGCAGTATGGCATTAGGCCAGGTAGGGTAAGTCCACAACGGAACAAACAGGCCGCGGGATACCTACATAATACACAAGTGCAAAATCCCCAAACCCCAAAATCCCACCTTTAGAAAAATACCCGAATTGACTATCCCCAAACACAAAATCCCAAAATTCAGAACACTCGAAATCTATTTGGGTATTTTGGGTTTGGGGATTTTGGATTTGGGGATTTTGATGGGTTTGGGGATATTGACTTGGGGATTTCAGTTTGGGGATTTTAATTTTGGAGTTTTCTTACCCAACCCCGATAGCAAAGCCGGAAGAAGATTTTCTTTGTCATTTCGAGGGCGAAATTCTTCGCGTGATTTTCGGCGACGTTTGTGTTGAAGGGCTTTGGAGGAGCAGATTTAACAGCAACCTCTACAAGTTGTATATCACTAAGATGGCTAGGACATGTAGAGCGAATGGAGACTATCGCTCCGGCCCGAAGAGTCTTCCATTGCAAACCGGAGGGACAACGCAGTAGAGGCGCAGTAGGTGGTCGTGGCGCACAAAAGTAGAAGATGACCTCAACCAATTTGGAGTGCGCAACTGGAGGCGCTTAGCTAAATATCGAACTAATATAGGAAAGGCGTTTTGGTTGTAAGACCTTAAATTCCAACTGACTATAATTACCACGACCACGACTGTTTACTAATTTACCAACAATTTGATATGGCACAGAAAAACCCCAGGTCTACACTCCTCCGCACAACATCTGATGAAAGTACAAAACTATACGTGAACATAAATTCGAACTCAATAGCGCGTCCACAAAGCCTGGAGTAGCAAAACGCCGAGTGGTCAACAGTTGCTCGCACGAAACTTCTTTTGTTTCTCCTTCGTTTACTATTTATTTCCATTCCAGTGAGTCCTGATGGTATCACGTACACCGACTGCTGACTAGTTAACTCATAATAATCGCATAACAAGGTATTTAGGCTCCTTAACTAGCCCACACACATATAAATAAATAAATAACTATATACATGGACTATGGCCAGCCGAGTGGGCCTGGGCCTATTAGAGGAGCCACCCCTGCCTTCTTGGACGAAAATAAAAGTGGACTCGTTGTATTTTGCTAATTTTTAACATTTTGCGATAAAAACACACAACGAGCATAATAAACACGAAATATACGTGATAACAGTTAGCAAGTGATGCGAGGGCGCCCCGGCCCACACCCACCACAAGAAACTCTTCACGAAGAAAGGAGTAACTGCGTTAATTTCCAACACAATGTGCTTAAGGACATAATATTTATATTTTGTGAATCTTCGCGTTTGTTAGACGAGTCTTCTATTGTTAATCAGGTCACCCCCATTAATGAATGAGTCCGCACACCCCTCTGGCCCACGACACAGATTTGAAGGAAGGAGCTAATCAAAATAAAGATGGTGGTGTTAGCAATTTGTGAATATTTAATTTTTAGAGGTATACGATATACGGCTTTACGATGGCAGTTCAGTTTGGTGTAATGGTAATAAATTGTTGGTATTTATCAGAAATCGTAAATCATGTGTGTTGACGTGTTTCTACTTTATGAACCCTTTTTTGGGTGACTTACGTGAGCACCTCTATACTATACGCACAGGACTCAAGAGCCACATTATACGTTTCTCATTAGAATATTAATTGAATATAAAATTTGATTTTATTGCCCGCCATTTGCTTATTGTTTGCAGTGTTATACAGCAGATGCGATTAGCGTTAGCTATTTATGGGTGAATACAGGGAATTTGGAGTAAAGGCAGGTTGACTATAACGTAGGTATACCTAGGATAAGCAAGCATGTCAAGGTAAAGATAATCATTACTGTTTGCATGAGTTCTAGAGTCAACCTACAAATAAATTGTTAGTGTAGTTTTTAATATCTGTAAGTACGCTTGAAGGTCATTGATTTGGGATCCTTTTTTTATAGCGTTCAAAACTGCAATGATAGGCTTAAATTCGATAACACCTCCTTTGCTTTGCTATCAGATCTTAGATTTATCCTGCCCAAAGCCCAATGGAACATGAAATGAGTTCACACTCAGCTATTTTCATTAATTTTTTTTTTTCATTCATTTTCAATGGTCCGCTTGTCCATTAAGTGGGTCGCGGGTGTAGGTTGCTCAAGTGGACCCTCCATAGCTCTCGATCCTCCGCCATCGACTCTAAATCATCAAGGGCAATCCCCATACGGGTATAGGATAGATTATGGACTTGATCTAACCATCTCATCCTTGGTCTACCTAGAGGACGCCTACCCTCCATAGCACGTCGTGGAATCTTGGTCGGGGACATGCGTTTAACATGACCAAACCACCGAAGCATGGATCGCTCCGTCCGGAGAAGTAGCTGCTCGACATTGAGTTCCTCACGTATTCTGGTATTTCTGATGCGATCTCTACGGGTCACACCAGCAATACTACGGAGAAATCTCATTTCGGCAGCTTGTATCCGCGATCTTATTCTTTCGGTCATTACCCAAACCTCATGACCATAGGTGAGAGTTGGAACAAACACCGAATTAAAGACTGACAACTTAGCTTTGACTATTTTTAAATTGCAAATTGTGGTTACCTACAAATGTCACTTGTTTTTGTATTAGTGAAAGTACCTAAGTGTAAATCTTGCTCTCGAATCAAGATTCGCAAAAGTGCTCTGAATCTGAAAAAGTGATTTTTCTTGCCCAATGGAAACCGACATAAGTCATTTCGGTTCACATTTTTCCAAGTTCTTTTCACATGTATACAAGAGCGTACATTTGTTCGTGCATGCATGAAGCATGAGACAATAAATTTTGAGCGGCACATTGCCCGTTTTCTATCGACCGCTAAGCGTTTAGAACACAATATCCCAGAAAGAAAGGGCGTCAGATAGAGCTCCAGCGTCAGCGGAACAAAAATTTTCTAAAAATTTGGTTTTATTTTTTATGAAGAATATAGGTAGGTACTAAAGAACCCGGCAAACGTTGTTTTGCCTTTTCATTGGCGTCCGCTAGAGCAGCAGCGGAACAAATTTTTTATTTAGCTAAAAATTTGGTTTTGTTTTTTTTAAAAGAAACGCAAACGTTGTTTTGCTTGCTCATACATTTTTATTTGCCGTCAATTGTTTTGCGGGCGTTTTATTTAGGTAACCAATGAGTCCGGACTGATTCTGTACAGCGTGGTGTGCTTCGACTTCGATCAATATTTCCTTAAACGTGTGCCCACGAATTGTATTCTCTAGATGTATTTTTTCCCATGACTGTAGAAGAATAGCGTTTGATTTTCTTTTTTTGGTTTTGTTATGAGAGGTGTCACACCCAATCCCGCCAGGTTCTGTGAAATTTAAATAACTTTTTTGTAAGGGTTCACACGGTGCCATGGCCCCTTTTCCAATTCCACCCACATTTCGCGCGGTTGGTTGTTTGGACAATGCACATCAATAGGCGTATTTTTTTGAGAATCTATAACTAGCTCACTTTTACTTACAATCAATTCTGATACTAGCTGTCATTTGAAACCCTAAAGTTTCAGTGGGAACGCAAAATTGGATTTCCAAATTTTGTTTGCTGAAATGTTGAATTTAGGTGCGGTGTAAACGTACTATTACATGGAAAACTTTTATACTCACTTTCGGTTTTGTTATACCTACTAACTTTTGGTTTTACAAGCAAAATTGTCATACTTACTTTTGGTTTTGTTATACTCACTTCCCAGAAAAATACGCCTAATGTCTAGAATTTTACATTTTTAGCTCTGGGTGTCGAGAGATAGCATTTAAAATGTATATTTTTTATGCGGGAGGTACCTACCAAGCCCCTTTGTCTAATTTTGATCAAATTTTCACAGAAACACCTTTGGGCCAATAAGAAATATTTTCTTAAAATTTGAGTTCAATCAGTTCTTTAGTTTTCTAGATACCTTACCTATGTATAAGTTTCTTTTGTTTTTTTTTTCGTATAGGAGGTGCCACGCCCTTTTGTCGAATTTTCACCAAATGTGAATCTAAACCATTCTTGCACCCACTCAAATACAAACACGAAATTTTATCGAAATCGTTCCTGCCGTTTAGGAGGAATTCGATTACAACATACGTACAGAAGAATTATATAAATAAAGATATACATATGTATAATTATATACAAAGGCGGATAATATCTGCACAAAATGTGAATTTGTACGAATAATATTCTAACCGTTGTCATAAACTTTTGCCCAACATTCCCCTATCCAAGTTTGCAAAGTTCTTTCAGCTGATTTTGTGGATCTTGTTCGTCTGTCAAACATTTCTGATGTAGTGATCAAGTTTATGGTGCTTATTTTTCGGATTTGTTAAAAAAACCTTTTTTATTTCATGATTATTGTTGTAGGTTTTTGGAATCGTTCGTCACAATTAAATTAGGATCTCTTCCGAAGCATGACTTAAATATGAGCGCATTCATAAAATCGATCCCATCCACCATGAAAAGAGAATTACCATCGACTGTTTGTGAGGCAGAATCTAACATTGAGAGGCTTCCAAAAATTGCAAAAATCGAATCACTAGCGGTAGCTGTATCACCGCACTACAACGAGTACAATACTGATTCAAAAGACTACTTTGAAAGAGTTCCACTGATAATTAAAGCAGAACCATCATCAAGTGACTGCGAAGAAGAGAACATTCTTATAAAAACATCACCTCCATCAAGTGAGAACGAGGAGTACTCTAACGACAGGGTAAGTATAAAAGCAGAACCACAACAACCACCGTACGATATACAAATTAAACGTGTCCACAACAAATTCACTAATCCCAAATACTTGCCTAAGCAAATCGTCATCAAACACATTGAATCGAAACATTGGAATTTTTTTAAGCTCCTTCAACATTGCAAACCCGATATTGAAGATCTCCTTACATATGCCCTAATGGTAGATGGGCAAATTGAATACAGCCTCTATATGAATTTATCATTCAATGGCGAAGATCCGTTTGTCTTCAGTTCCAAGTTCATCAACTTGGCGCAGCCTTCAGAAATCGACCTCACACTTGAAGTTCTAATGGAACTGATGCAACTGGAAATATCGCTACACGAAGAACCATTTTGGTTCAGCAAAGAAATCCAAATATACGAACTCATAGTGAACACGAGGACTCGGCCCAAACGGAGTGGTGGATATTTGGTGTTACCCATGGACGTTTGTAACTTAGAATTGGTGCTCAACGTTCAAAACAAGGACGACTTTTGCTTTAAGTGGGCTATTCTCTGTGCTACGCTTAATCAATCCTATTGGAGTGTTTATGACAAAGTTGATATCAAAAGTGATCGCATTCGCTTGAGTGGACAAGTTCTAGACTTTTCTGGTCTCAAGTTTCCACTCGAAGTGCGAGAATGTCAGATATTCGAGCGAAATAATCCCCATATAAGCGTTAATGTGTTTGGATTGGATGGGACACATCCCTTAAACTGTCAAATCTATGGACCCCTATACCGAACGCGAAGGGAGAGAAAATTGCACGTTAATCTGTTGTATACCGAAGATTCCCGCATTAATAGATCGCATTATTCTTGGATTCGACAACTTCGCCAATTGTTGCAAAAATTTGGATTTCCACCGTCGAAGTATTTGTGCAATACTTGTCTTCGACATTTCCTCGCTGCGAGCAATTTCTTTCTGCACAAATTGAGGAAGAGGAATTGCGAGAATCCCATATCGATTTATCCCTAATGCAGAAAGGGGATTATGTGCGGTGCTTATTTTTCTCCAAAATATATTAATGTAGATAAAATAATATTGAATAATAGTTTAAGTGTAAATCAACGTAGACTAAGCCCACAAACAAAAATCAACTGTAAATCTGTAAATAGTAAACTGGAAGACGACAATAAAGGCAAGTCACCTACCTTGTTTTTAAGTGAATTTCTTTTACACTATGCTTTTATTTTATCTTGCGTCAGTTGTTATAACAGCAAATTGTGATAGTTTGGTAGGAATTTTCAGGATTTTCAGGTGTGCCTAAGAGTCCAGATACTGCGCTGCACAGTAAGACAAATATTTGCTAACTTGTTTTCGTTTCCGCATCTACCAAATTTTACATCGCTACCGCTGGTCATCAGATGTCGGCTCCGCCACACAGTCTGACAGGACAGACGCACTGTCAAATATGTGAAGCTCGTCTCTCACAATAATTTAGTGAGAAAGGCACGCGTTGCAAGAGAATTCATACGGTTTATCATGGACATATTCGTTCCTTGAATCAGTTTCGCAAAATTTCGTAATATAGTAGGTACACAAGTACACAATGAGTTAAGCACCGACGTTCAATAAACACAACAAAGGCAAGTGCGTCTCTTGAGCACTTCTATATCCGTTGCAGGGAATTTTGTGTTTCTATTGCTAGGATACTGATCTGATTTCTCCATTAGGAATTTTCCAATTGAACTCATCGTCCTAATCTTTACCTGAGGAGATGTGTCACAAGGATTATGATTGTGGTATTGTTCCCTCATTTTGAGCAGATTATGTAGGTTCAATAGATGCCACCTGAAAGGGATTTTGTAAATTTACACTCTTATCACAAAACATAGAAGCTTTTTATTAGTTTAATAAGCTTAATTACTATTTTGCATATGGTATGCAAAACAAAACAAATATATCGAACCATACAGCTGCGATGGTGTCAGATATGCGCAGCCTCGCGGATAAATATGACATTTCTGCAGTTTGTGGAACTCATTGGAACCCATTTAGCAAGAATAATATACAACAATAGGGTGGAAAAGAAAGGAAACAAGCGACAAATTTTTTGCGAGTAACACAAGATAGGTTCCTAACAGAAGTTGTATGAAATGGCTAGGTACCTACATTTAAAAAAGATTTCATAAGAAGCAAAATAACTAATTTACCTAACTATTGTAAATGTCTCCTCTCTCTATTGATGACTTAACCAAGATTCTGTGATAATAATAACATTAGACAACATCAAGGTGACTAGAATAATTAAATAGATTACTGATTTTAGTCAGAATTCCCCTGGCATTATGATAATAAACTTTAAGATTCAATTTATCAAAATTTCGCTTTTGTACGACTTACGCTTATTGGAATATCCAGAGCGATTCTACTATCATATTTGTTGGCCAAACGTTATTGCCGACTAAAGTCTTTCCAATATCTAAAGGAACAGATTCTTTGAACGAGGCTGATATTCGGTCTGGCAGGTTATCAGGGTGTAAGGCTATGACATCGGTGTCAATGTCCTTGTTATTAGTCAAAAATACCTAATAGTAACGATGGGTACCGGAAGCGGAACTGGAATTAAATGTATTCGCTCCAGAGCTTGAGTTTTTTAGAAGAAGAAGATAGCTATAGTTTTCTTTTCCTTTTGTTAATCCCTCTCTCTGTCACTCTGTTCGTCTATTCTCCATTATTATTTTTACGTTACTTTCGGAACAACATTTTGAAAACAATTTTTCTAACAAACAAATTTACCCTCACGTCTGCGTATTCGAGACAAGACTAGTAAACCCAATTGCCTGTTTGCAGAGTTGTAAAAGACTGCGATCTTTTGAAATGCAATCCCTGAATTCTTGGAAAGTATTTCATGATTTGCGATTCATTCAATTGACTTTATTTGATGACTTAGACTTCAGCACTAAAATCCCTCATTCTTTTTGAAGTCTTGACTGGATCAGTCTTTACGACCAATCTTATGATTGAAGTCAATTGAATGCAATTCTTTAGAATTACACTGCATTCATTGAAGTCACTATGAAATCTTCACCATTCACTTGAAGTCACCTGCATTCAGTTGAAGTCTTTGGGACTTCAAACATTTTCGATGAAGTCTTTGGGACTTCAAACGTTTTCGTTGAAGTCTTTGGTCTTTTAGGTTTAGAGGAAGTGGGTTATGTTGTATAGAGGGGAGTGGAGGAGGGATGGAGATGGGGATGGAGGTTTATCCTGGAAAGGTCTTAGGTGTAAGCTACGTTTGTAGTTACATGTAAGTTAACACAAGCAATTATCAACAAACGCACAAACTATTTACATGCTAACATCACACAATCGCGCTCTCGATAGCGAATAGATAAAAACAACAAACCAATATTAGACCCATGCAATGCATGTACACTGTACTGTACATAGTACTAACTCACACGGCAAATATTTTACATGACTCGTATGCAGTGGAGGGTATCAAAGCATCGGGCAGGCCGATGGTAACACTTTTAGTTGTTTTAATGGTGATTTTGTACAAAAAACAATTAAAATACTGAGAGTTTTAATTGTTTTGTAAATCGATTTTTTTTAAGGGATCCAACTTAATATGCTTTTCATAGTTGTCCATATTTTTTTTTCATCTTTCTGTTTATTGATATGTTTTTCCAATTCTGTTAACTTTCATCTAATATGATTTTTAATTTTATTCCTACCTATATATAATTTGTTTAACCGTAACCGTAACCGTTTAAGCGTATTTGTAAATTCGTTACTACTTCAGGAAATTCTCTTTCATTTGACACCTCAGTTGTTAAATTGGTTGGGTGTGAGAGGGAGAGAGCCGAAAAAGGGAAAGATATATATTACTTATATACTCTAGAAAAAATATGTAGTATGATGATTACAAAAAATCTGTATAAGTGCAAGTGAAACTTTGAACCGGTTCTTATCAATATCATATTGTTTTTCGATGGAGTGTGTCTTTACTTAATTACAAATTGGCCGGCCAACATGCTTCCAAAATTAACAAGATTATTTGAAAAAATTGATTAGTTATTCTTTGAGACTTATTCAAACTTGCTCACATGCTGAAATCCCAAAGACTTCAACGAAAACGTTTGAAGTCCCAAAGACTTCATCGAAAATTTTTGAAGTCCCAAAGACTTCAACTGAATGCGGGTGACTTCAAGTGAATGGTAAAGATTTCATAGTGACTTCAATGAATGCAGTGTAATTCTAAAGAATTGCATTCAATTGACTTCAATCATAAGATTGGTCGTAAAGACTGATCCAGTCAAGACTTCAAAAAGATTGAGAGATTTCAATGCTGAAGTCTAAATTCCAAAGCGAAATCAAGAATTCAAAAAACAGAAGCAAGAAGTCAATTGATTTCTTAAATCAAAAGATTTAAATCTTTTACATCTCTGCCTGTTTGGTACTCGCTCCTGCGAAATTATTTCCCGAATTCATTAATTTGCTGTTTATTTTCTTGTTAACATGAATGTATTTGAAATCATCAGTTTGCATCAAATGGCTACAACTTTCTACAAGTAGAAGAGGTATAGCATAGGAACGAAGCGATTGGCAATTATCGCCATTTTTATGTGGATAGTACGTCACTATGGACCTTTTCTCATAAGGACACTGTGTAAGCAAAAGAGAAGTATTTTAGGAATTTGGTGTTAAGCGACGGCACACATATTCGTTGGCTTGTCTCATACAACCGGTTTCTCGTTCTGTCAATTTGGCGTTTTAAAACTATTGTGCACTTTCTTTAGCCGGTACACGGGAATTTGTTTTGTTTACAATTACTATTATCAACAAAACAATCGATCTACAGTTACCATGTACTCCATGCGTAGCAAGAGTACATTTTGCCCAGAGAATTCGTCAACAGAACTTCAATCAGAATCTGGCCAGACAACAACGCTGTTTCCAGTTATTGAAATTTCCGAAGATTCTCATCTAACGACGACTTAACACCTGTTATACATGAAAGACGATCCAAATGACTTGCATTCCATTAGCAGGGACTGCTTTAAATCTGTCGGAATGAACAACCCAAATCCAAGCGAACGGGATATTCTGCGCTTTCTACTCTATTCAAAATGCTCTCTAACGAAAATACTAACAATGGCAACCGCCATTCCTACTCAATATCAATCTCTATGTAAGTTACAGCCAAATTGAACATCCAAAAGTTCCTATTACAACTGAAATTATGACAGTACAGTGTGCATCAGACATCAGACGCGATAGATGTCCTTACTGAACTTCTAGCACTCGAGGCAAATGAATCTAATAAATCGGTTACACGAATCCTATACATAGAAGTAAAGGTAAAATTTATACCACCACGAAATGGATCATATTATATATCCCTACCAAAAGTAATTGCCAAAACTAAATCTGTAGAAAATGTTGTTTGCGATGATAACTACTGTTTTAAGCATGCTGTGCTAATGTCGGTCATGTATTTTTTTAAAAAATCTTATACCTATCACGACAAAGTGGGCATTTGCAGTGAAAAAATCACATGTGACATGTAAATTTTGATTTTACTGGTTTGACTTTTGGTTGGTTTCGATTGGCGCTTAAATAATGTACCCACACCACACTGCAATGCATGAAGTAAGTAGTAGTTTAATTATCCAGAAAAAGGGTAGGTATACGAATTACATACCACACGCTGGGACTCTTACTACATAAGCCAAGGATAGTACATTCGAATTGCGTGCTTCTTATATTGCGTAAACATATACCAGATATTCTGCCTTATCTTGCACTATGACCTTTAAACAAGTAGGCGGGCATTCAACAATGATACCTACCTATACATATTTCCCTTCTAAACGAAGAACAAAAACAGGATTGGATTTCAATTTATAAAAAATATTGCATTTATTTTGAATCCTTGATGGTCAAAAGCATCCCTGTAAAAAAAATTTGCTAGGCACAATTTTAAATTTTAAACTTTAGATCTACCATTCCTCCAAAAATGCGTTCCACTCGATTTGGTTTGTGCGCTAACATCTTACTAATTGATATCACTCGTAGGCATAAAATTTCAGTCAAAGCTTAGGGGTTTCTCACAGTTCTTCTTATCCGACTTGTGTTCTTCGAACATGTATTTTTCCTCGAAAAATCGTAGACATGTATTACAAAGAATCGTATTCGCATCAGCATCAGAATTCTCGCCACTTAAGTCATCTTTCGACAGCAATCTTTTCAGATTGTTGATATAAACAAAATGACTTTTATTCAACTCGACGCTGACGTCCTCCAAAAACAACAAATTAACATGTATTTTTTGTTCGCATCGGGTTCGGTAGAGGGGTCCAACGACTCGCCATTTCCCATTTGATTCTGATCGTTCCAATCCAAATATATTTACACTAATCATCCGATTGCGGGTCTCAAACTCCCGACAATGTCGTATTTCGCATGGAAACACAAGTCCAGTAAAATCCAAATCAACTCCAGCGCAGTGAATTTTATCGTCAGCAATATTATCTATGAAATGCACAGATGGATGGTTTTTATTTGCTTGTTCCAAACTGCCACATAGCTTAGCCACTGCACACAAGATAGACCACTTGAAGCAATATTGGTCATAGGTCCTCGTATTGATAAGCACTGTTTCGTTAGACACATCGTTTGGCAACGACATGTAGGAGGTTTTTCGAGAGAAAATTTTTGTAACATCTACTTCAATGTTCTTCATGGATCCTTCAATAGAAGCGATGTCGTTCGGCACTGGGATAAATGATCCGGTATGCGGATGAAATCTTTTAATATTCACCTCAACTTTCTCAACTTGTATTTGACTAAGTCGGCTGTAAAACTTTCTAGCTTGTGTAGTTAGCAGTTGGATCAGTGTATCGATGGTGTCGTCAATATCTACAAAATCCTCTACGGTGATATAGTCGGAACTTAAGCACTTGACTGGACGGGTGCATATTCTCTGAACTGAGACAGTAATACAAATGTTGTATTCCATGTGCTGGTGAATAATGAGGGCATGCCTCAGAACCTTGTGATGCAGTAATTTAAACGTGTCCACGAATTGGGGATAGTAGACGATTGGTGTTGCAGGTGGAATGTTTATGTTTATTGAATTTGCATGGTAAAGACGCTGGTGTATTTTAAGATAGTGGATTTTAAATCGCTTCTTACAGCCATCGATATTACACAAACGAGGTATTTCTTCGCAAACAACAGTGTGGTCAGTGAGCAATGTCCGGGAGGAGAACTTTGTTTTGCAACTTGCACATTTGTACCTTCGAGGAGGTTTTTTAATTTGATTATCACTCATCGCAACATATATGAATTATTGTTAAATCGAATGAAATAGTTTAAAACTCAAGAGAATACAATTCCGATCCAGAAACAAAAACTTTGGGCCACCCGCACTAGAATCTAGATGACAGATCACAGATGATTGTTGACAAATACACCCACTCACACATTGAAAGAATTTTTGTTTACTTGGAAATTGTGGAACGCATTCAAATTGGATAGCGATGTGCGGCGAACGGCGATCAGTCTACCTAAGGCTGAGTTTACACTTTTCAAATTAAATGGCGATGGCTAATTTAAACAGATAACATTTCTGAGTAGCTAAACAGAAAACATATCGAATAATCGATATCACAATAATGCTTAAAAGTGGTGGTAGGTACGTATAACACCATACCTACTATGCGGAGGTTTAAAAAGTTAAAGTGAGGGTTTGATTGACATTCGATAGATCATTATGATCTGTCAAGAACCATTTTTCTTGTGTTCTCAAGTTTAATTTGCAAAAAAAAAATAATAATAATTTTAACGCAATGGGTGCAGACATTTTAACCAGTTACGTGATTTATACTGATAATGAAAGTGCAGAGGTGATGCGTATGGACAGTATCAATTTGTTCGTGGGTTTTTATTTTCAGATGTCAGTTTCAACAAATTAGCTTAAAGAAATTTCTTAAACTCAGACTTAACTGCATTTTTATGAAGGAAAACTGTTTATCTTGAAGTCTGTGGCTAGCTTTGGCGTGTGGGTACGAGAACTGAGTATGAATAAATTTGAAAGCTTTAAAGATATTTTGGAACGAAAACAAGACATTATTATGACATATTATAAGGTACGATTACACTTAGCCCTTTCCTTATTTACAACACAATTTCCAGGTAGGTATTGTTCATATTTATATAGTAGGTACCCTAGGAGTTCGCATATCGTTCTTCCGCGAGTTAAGAACTTCTGAGAGTCCCAGTTGATATGACGTGTTTATTTTTTTAATGGCTGAAGTGAGTGCGGCTTAAAGAATCGCATGAGAATGTTCAAAATCCATGCAGAGAAAGAAAGACGATTATGAGAAAGAAGAGCGATTTTGTGATTGTGACCTACCTTAAAACTAAATGCATCCCTGTTACCTACATATTAATTATATAACATCTTGTATAACAAACAAAATTAATAGCTCGATTCATTATATAGTTAGGTCATGTTGTCGACCCCATTATATGCTCTAAGTTTACACATATAAGAAACCAAAACTAGGTTTTTCTCTAGCCCATTACAGAAAAAAAACTCAACTCATGATGTCCTTTTGCATTAGAAAAACAAAGAAGAAATGGAAAGTATGCAAAAGCGAATCCGAATCACACAGTCCATGCCGTTCATTAGTATTTCACTCTGCAGTTTTACCCATGGATGTTCTGTATCCTACCAATGCTTTTACCGCCCTGCGGCTTTAACAAACCGAAAAGCATTTTCATCCTTTTCTCACAAAAAAAAAAAACAGAAGAAGCAAACCAACTAAACAGAAAAATAAAGTATAACAACAACCGTTGAAAACATTTTGTACTGCAGGCTCGTTTACAATTCATCCCGATGCCCGAGCAATTTAAATAATCCCGAAGAAATACTTAAACGCTAGTAGGGATAGTGGCACTCTAAATCGCTCCCCTAAACCAAATGCTGGTGGTGCGGTGCTGTGTTGGGTTTTGGGTGTCATTTGAAAGACCAACCAACAACAACAACGAAGATAGGACTACGACTCATCGTTCTGGTCTTTGGCATCGTCGAACATGCAAAAGGGATAATGGAGATGGAATTTTAGAAATGCGATACTGTTTCTTGTGGGATGTTTATAGTCGATGGATTGGAGGGATATAGTTGAAGTTTTGCAACTTTTTTTTTATCTACACATAAATATTCATTTTTGTTATTGTATCCTTTAAATAAATTGATTTACTTGGATTTAGTGAGTTTGTGATTGAATTATTTATGTCAGGATTTTTTGCACTTATACAGTTGTTGTGCGTTTGGAAACAGCTGATTTTGCGATTTTTTTTATGATTGTTTTGATATGCCTCTATAGAGTTTGACTGAATGACTGAAAACCGGTGAGAAGCATTACGAGATCGTATACGAGATCCACGTTCAAACGTACTGTACATATACGAGATCCACGTTCAAACGTACTGTTTTAACGCCTGGAACTATTTATTAATGAACTGATTGGCCCATAACGATGATAGGTGACAGGAGACATTTTGTAAACTGATAACTGGACAATTGTAATTTTTTTCATAAATAGGTACATAATAATGTCGTTTTCTATTGGACAAAAAAAAAAAGAGCCTCCGGATCCGGAATCAAGAAAATCACTTCTGAAACCGTTCCATTGGTACAAAAAATACTCTTTTGTTGATTCTGAGGAGAGAATTTCGCTTCTTGCAAGCCATCTGGCAGCAGAAAAACAACATTTTTTGACGTTTCAGCAATATGTGAGTGTAGTCGGCCAGAAGCAGTTTTCATGTTCCATTGGATTTCAGAATGAGTGAATCCTCGAGTGAAACCAATGGAAAACGACAAAAGACAAACATTTTGTAGAATTGTCTTAAAATACCCGACAACTGTCAAGAAAATATTAACAGCTGGCTATATAGGAACCAATCTGACCTACACGGCTGTTAACGCCGTTAAAGGGAAAACGGCTAAGTATAAATCTATCTATTTTTTTACATACATAAAAAATCGTGTCAATATGACGTCAAATTTTATCCCAAGTTTTGTGTAGACAAAATCTACATCAAGATTTTTGACATAGATTATGTAATATGTAGTAGCTTAAAAGTTGCTTTTTTCTCGCATCATTGGCCCACAGCTCTGCAACGCGTTTCCAGCTCCTGGGGGTCAAGTCCCGATTAGGAGATGAGCAGTGCAGTTTTCGTCCCTCAGAGGCACAACCGAGCAATTATTTACTCTCAGAATGGAAATCGAGAAGGCCTGGGAGTATGCTACACCTGTTTACGCATGCTTCGTAGATTTGGAGAAAGCAAACGACCGAGTCCCTCGATGTAAGTAAACGTTGGAATGTATTGCAATAGTATGTAATTGACGGTTCTCTCTTGAGAGCCATTCAATCTCTTTACACAAACTTTAAAAGCTCGCATAAACGGCGTTAAATCAATACCTTTCACCGTGAGCGTTAGACTTCGCCAGGGGTGCGCCTTGTCTCCTCTCATTTTCATTACTTATATGGACTGGTACAGCGCAGTCTTGGCGAGGAACGTTTCGAATTGGGAGCTCTGAAGATAAGTCATTTGCTCTTTGCTGATGACTTGGTCATCCTTGGGTCCTCTCAGACTGAACTTCAGCGCGCACTCGATCGGTTTGTAGCCGTTTGTGTTGAAGCTGAGATGAAAGTAAATGTGAACAAATCTGAAGTGATGGTCGTCTCCAGAACGCCTGTTCAATGCACTCTGCATGTTAGTGGAGTCCCATTGAAACAGGTGGAGAAGTATCTCGGCGTTTTATTCACGAGTGATGGAAGGAGCAATGCTGGGAGTTTTCCTGTAGGATTGGTTATGCTAGGTCAATTTTAAGACAGCTTGGTCATTGTGTCATTAGGTGGACTGAACTTGGTGTCAAAGCTAAGTTATCAGTCTTTAATTCAGTGTTTGTTCCAACTCTTACCTATGGTCATGAGGTTTGGGTTATGACCGAATTGTATTGCTGGTGTGACCCGTAGAGATCGCATTAGAAACACGGAGCGGTCCATGTTTCGGTGCATTGGTTATGTTAAAAGCATGGCCCCAGCCAGGATCCCACGACGTGCTATGGAATTCGTAACTAGGCAGGAGTCCTCTAGGTAGACCTAGGATGAGATGGTTAGATCAAGTTCATAATCTCTCCTCTACCCGTATGGGGATTGTCCTTGATGGTTTAGAGTCGATGGCGGAGAATCGAGAGTTATGAAGGGGCCACTTGAGCAACTTACACCCGCGACCCACTTACACTACACAAGCGGACCATTGAATGAATCATTGTCTCTGAGATCCATTCGACCTTCGATTACCGATAGAAGCTAATGTTTTCAGCTCCTCTCAACAACTCTTTTCAGGAAACATCCCTAGTTTCTGAATAAACCTCAGAAGCCAAATAGATCTCCTTTCTTACATCTGATTATTTCTTATCCATACCTTCATCGACACTGATGTTAGGGGGAGCATCCAAATAAATATATTGTCAAGATGTGTGTATATTTCTTTCCTCTTCCTGGCGTCTTGTGTTGTACTAACAAACCCTATGGAAGAGCCAAAGAGGAAGTTAATTATTTCGTTCTTATCGACCTTTTGATTGACTCACAAATAGAGGAGAACCGCCATCGAACACACGAGTGACAGTGTGATGAGTCTACAGACGGTGGGTGTCTTCTTTATAATGGGCACCCAATAATTTAACCAAGAGAAAGATAAATGTGATTTCAGTCGCCTGCAACTAAATCAAACCCAACCACCACCCACACCCACCCATTACCACGAAATGGAGTGTGAGTGCGGATTGCGACTGTGGGGGGTTTGTACAAAAAAGACTAAAACTTCAGGTATGCGATGTGCTCTCTCGAGTGTGAACACAGGATTCCTATTTAGTGGGGTTACTTCCTTGTTCCTTTTCTCGTAGCACAACGCAGCGTCTGATGGCGGGTATGTCAGAATATGTAAGTATTCCCAACTATATTATGTGTGTGCAGGATACATACAAACAAATCTATGTATACTCGTACGCACCACAACGCTATAAGGAAAATTTGCATATTATTTCACACTTTGATTGAATATGTAAATCCTTGTAAATGAATTCAATTTTACGATCTAAGAGATAAGGCCACGTACTGGATGAGTGAATGGATGACTGACTGGATAGATGGATGGTTGAATGAATGCCTGAATGGATGGATGGGTTGGATAGAAAGGATCATTGCGATAGATGTCCCTCGTATGGCTGGATGTGAAATATAATGTTTGGCATCGATGGGTATATGGTATGGTAATCTTTGTGCCGATGCCGAAAGAAAAGCGAAAGGACAACGACAACGATGACGGCGACTACGACTGCTACGACTATGAAATCACGAGATGAGCACAATCGAGAGTTTAATTTAAGTCGGTTTATTGAAACGAAAGGAAGGAATACAAAAAGGATCCTTTGGTTTACGCCGAAAGACAAACTTGTATTCATTGTTCCCATCAGAGTTCCATTCTATGTCCTACGGTCTATTTGTTGGTAAGAGAAACAAACAATAAACCCAAAGAAAACACAGCGGCTAACAAAGGGATTTCTGTGGATGGAACGTCGATATAGCCCGAACCCAATCGTTAGTTTGTCAAAATATTTCTTTAGCAAGACGCACACGCCTCAAATGTGAAGGACCATACAAATCAAATGTAAAAGCAAAAATGTTTATTGCTGTGATGGTACTATGGCATATGCGTAATCGGATTGTCTGAAGGCGATAAAAATGATTTCGAATTCTTGATTTGATGATTGAAGTCAATCGAGAATAGAACAAAAGGCATATCGTCGGTTTCTAGACTTCCATAGTTCAAAGGATTTGTGTCTTGCATTAGGTAGGGACATTTTAGTGCGATTTGCAACATACAGATGACCTCTTGGTTTAGAAATAGAAAACCCTACAGCCAAGCTGATGTTACATCATGTCACAAAAAATGCAATTCTTTACATGCTGAGGTCATTTACTCATCACACACGCACATATACTCTGCAATGGACCTAGACCATCAGGCACTTCAGTCTATCAAACCACCAATCTGCAGTCTCAGAGAGCGAGTGGAATACAAGATCCGAATGAAAGCCAATATCAGGTGGAAAACACTAACCACCTGTGACATTATAACGGAAGATGTGACCAGAGTACAACAAAAGCAGGACCAACAAACTTCTGCGATACGACAGAATATCGCTGTCTAAGATTGTTGGCGCCCTTACTGGTCACAACCTTCTAAAAAGCCATACAATGAAACTAAATCTCAAGATTGACGACATTTGTAGAGGCTGCGGTGATGAAGAAACCCACGAGAACACCCATCACTTTCTCTGCCCAAGTCTCTGTCACTTGAGGGGAAGTTACTACTTCTAACGTCTCAATATCTAATCTTATTCTTTACATGTTTCTGAGGACAACGAGATGGATGGACAAATTCGAGTAACCATACGGGAAGGATGAAATAAAGTCAGTACAACACGGCTAACCCCTTCGAAGGTATCACAATGGGTCCACGATGGCCTAAGTGTGGTGAAGAGGAGCCTACTAAGCTTCGCCAACCCGTTAAAAGGTTAGGTTAACATAAGCATATAAAGCTCAACCTTATATACCTCATCCTTAGAGTTTTAGAGGGAAAAGTTATAGCTCAACCATGTTCTGGAATTTAAATGTGACTCCTCAAGAGTACAGATCTGAACTGAACACAAAAACTCATCAGAAACCAACCGAAGAGTAGCAGTTGTCTACCAGTCTGCTTGTTTCAAAAGCTGAAAAAAAAAATCTAAGGACCAGCCCTGGAAACAGCGCTCTTGCCATCGGAGATTTTGGCATAAGTAGAACGAATGGACATCAACGATCCGTCCCGCAGTCTTCAATTCCAATTCAGGCGCGAGTACTCACCTAAGGTGAAGCGCACAAGTATAAAATGATCTCATCTTTTAACATATCATTAACGCCAAAGGAAATCGCTGAAATAATGCAGAGAAGTCACTCTAGGAAGTCAACTGGACCTATGGCAAAATATATACCTAAATTCGTCCTTAAAAACTGCCGCAATCAATCATTATCCTGCTGGCTATATAGTGATAAACAACTGCATCAACATCTGCTATTTTCCCTGAAAATATGGAAGACAGCTAAAATAATAGCCATTCCGAAGAAAGGCGACGGCAACAGCATCACAGGATATAGGCCAATATCGCTTCTTTGTAGTGTGAGCAAAATATTCAATGAACTTATCCTGCGGAGAGTAAAAGGTGTTTGCTTGCAACCAACTTAACATTATTGTTGCTGCTCGCAAATTCAAGTCAATTTTACTTATATCAATTCGCACCGATTACACCACTAGCTCGCATTATATAATATCATATTGCATCACATATACAATTGATGTCAAGCCAAGGGCACCAATTTGAATGCACTTGCCAATGTGCAACACCACCACATAATCATCATCAGCGATCGGCTGCTCCCAAATAGCGGTAGCTGCGACCGACAACGAGCTGGAAAATATTTCGCATCAAATTTTCAATTGCACAATCGCACATTCAACATCATCGACAATCGCTCCTACATATAGAGGGAGTTGCGACCGACAACGACAACAAGCCGTATCAAAACACCAATGCAAGGGCTAGCACAAGAACCAGCAACGACGGTCGCAGAAAGAACGAAAACTTGAGCTATCTTCCCGTCCCCTGTGATGACATCAAGTGCATTTGGCGAGCAAGAAGATATACAACGATGGTTGTAATTGTAAGCAAACAGGCAGTACAGCACAAACCAGTAAGAATAGACCGCCGACTTCCCGTACACCTACCCGATTCCCCCCGGAAAGAATTTCCCTGTCTGTGAATACGTGTAAATGTCAAAATTAATGGCGGCAATGTTTTTCTATGCAATACCATGCGACCAGGATTTTTCAAGTATGCGTGCGTTAATGGCGCCCCTTTGATTTTGTACAGCACCAATACATGAAAGATCCTGGTCTCGCCGGCAGCTTGTAGGCAAAGTCCGTTATGTGGGAGGAGTCGACGGTCTATTCTTACTGGTTTGTGCAGTACAGATCGAGCTTTCATCGCAACCAGACATATTAAATTCTTTCGCAATAAACAACAAAGAAAATTTACCCAAAGGCAGAATTCAAGCCCATGTCAAAAAGGTTTTGCAGGATTACCAGAGATGAGGCATGCATACGCATCGAACTGATCTGCATTAGAAGACCCATCAGAGGATGAAGTAGTAGCAGGTCGGCCACCAATTACCGAATCGTGACGCTGAGACTACCTGAAAAGATCATCACTATCAATCCAAAACGACATAAAATGTCTTGAAGTCAATTTGAACAACCAGACCCATTGATGAAAAGGCAGAACGGACTCAGTAAAAAAACCAAACCGGCTGCTGTACAAAGTGCTTATAGGGCCAGCAGTAACTTCTGACTTCCTCATTTGGTGCACCATTTCTAAAACATACATGCAGAGGGTGCTAATGGATATACTCTGCTCAAAAGGCAAAAATTTGAACTTATCGTCCCTTTTAAAACTGTCAACCCACTACCAATGCATTTCCACTTCAAACTTCTTTTGAATTTTAGAATGACAGTTTCACAAGTGTAGCATTTGGTTGGACTTACATTATTTTAAGAAACACAGCAAATAGCAAACACATCAGAAACAATTTGTGTCGTATCATCATCCAAACAAAAGTTGCTACAAAATCAACACTTATATCCTTGGGCATTGAAAGTTCATCATTAGACATGCGATCAAAAGTTAATTAGGAAAGTTTCGCTTTTTCGCTCCATTCAAAGTATGCAAAATCATCTCTTCTACAAAAGTAATCATCAATTCCATCAGTGTTGAAAAATATCAACGTCCCGCTACCTTACTAAGGGCCCTTTGAAATCTCATCCAATTTACCCGTCAATCTCCACATAATCACTTTACACCTACTACTCGAATGGAAAAGGTAAACCATAGCTCCACCTCATCCGCCTCTTATGCTAATCAAAATCTAGATTCTCTGCGCTCCAGACTGTATTAAAACTGAATTTACAAAGTAAACTTTTCCGCGCGAGATCCCTTTGAAGTCGAAAACACTGTGTACAACCATAAACACTGTCAATCCATCTTGGATCAACGTGAAAACTCTTGACTATTTCATCATCCCTTCCATATACCCTCGCAATATTGTCAAACAAAGAAAAGAACTCTTCACCTTATCACACGAATCGATTAAGAGATAAACGCTGCGGATAAAGGCATGAAGTCCTTTTTATAATATAATGCAATACCCGAACTCCAAGATATCATGTTTTTGTATGCGAATAATATGCAACAGTGTATAGCTGTTGTATGCCATGAGATATGGCGGCATGAAGTTGATTGAATTTGAATTTTCAAACCCCCATAATGGATCGAAAGGGATATCCGCCAAACGATATACCCCACGCCACCATAGGTATAGGTAACTCGGTAAATCTCTTGTGGAAGATGACAACGATGTGTCTACGTTGTTGCTTGACAGATCCTTTTTGTAGCCAAAAATTTACATAATTATTCAATCAATTGTTTATACTGCTAAACATTGAGGGATTGCAAAACCAAAAGGAATAAGGACGACACGATATACGAGTATACAGAAATTGTTAATGGAAAATGTTTGCCATGTTTAGAGGTGTTAATCACGGTGTCCCAGGATATTGAAGTGCTGCTGGCCGTGCGTCGTGTCGTTGGGTGGAATAAGTACAAAATTAGGTTATGCACACCAAATCCCTTTTTGATATTCCCACAGTGAGAGCTGAGAGGAGGATTAGAACAAAACAACTTTCTCAGGAGTCCTTCATTAAGATTCCAAATTACCTTTTCGTGTACACACTACACACTCGTACCTGCGATAGTGGTGGCTCATAAGACGCATATATAGTAGTTCGGAGGTGTTGTGTGTGTAGGCATGAAAGCCCGTCCCGGAATAAGCTAAGTTTACTAATTAAATTCCAAAACTCCTTGTGATTTTCATGTGTGACGTACCCGCACATATACCTAAGTCGTCGTTATACATTCGTTTGGGTCTTTGTTATTAGTATACGCATCGGCGCCCCCTCAGGGCACATCCGCACATCCTCGCATCCTGTGCGAATGTATGTAGTTATGCAGAGAATTGTTGGAAGTAAAATGGGGAAACAAATCCTCGATATAATTGAAAATGAAAACCCAAAAAAGTTTGCACTTTGCTGAAGCAAGTTCAAAAGGAACATTGAATGACACAGGCGCACCACACTCACAATTTCGGTGGCTTGAATTTGGGAAGTGGGGTGGACTTTCTACCATACAGTATACACTCTCTTTCCTGTGATGCCGAGAGATAGAAAGACAGAATTCAAATTGAAAACTTTGCACTTGCAAAAAACAAAGTTTTCTTAATTAATTCTTGATAACTCGACACCCACACCCATGCGTTGCTCGCTTTGTATTTATTAAGCCTTGTGCCGTTCTTTTTCTCACACATCAGACATCCTGTAGGTGGGTTGTGTTCGTTGTGTTCGACCCTTTATGGTGTTTTCCAATGTTTTGTATATGATTTCATGGTCTTGCCAGGATCCCGGTGTCTGTCTAGAGCAATTGTGGTTTTGTGTGAATGTGGAATAATCAAATTTTAAGGCTTTGAATGATGAAGGCAAATGCAACTTTTTCTTAGTTTGCTTTTGGAATTCAATTTCAACTGATAACTGTTGTAGTGACGGCTGATGGGTGTGAGTGGAATTGAAATGGGATTTCTTACCATTACCAATTACCATTACCATTGATGGCTCAGGAATTTTTTTATGAAAATAAAAATTATTTCAATGATTAGTTTACAGGACGAACTAATTTATCAGCCCATTTCTGATGGATAGCACTCGAGGTTAAGTCAGAACTCTGCGAAATCTAGCTTTTTACGATTATGGTTGGAATACACCACACTTTCATCAGCTAACCCCATTTAGAAATGAGCCACTGAGGCCGGGTGAATCCTGTCGTCTAAATTAAATATTCCAATTTGAGTCAAACAATGTGTTGGAGTTAAGTTTTTGGAACATAAATCCTCTACTTACATGCCACCGAGAAGTTGCTCGACATTGAGTTCCTCACGTATTCTGGTATTTCTGATGCGATCTCTACGGGTCACACCAGCAATACAACGAAGGAATCTCATTTCGGCAGCTTGTAGTCGCGATCTTATTCTTTCGGTCATTACCCTCACCTCATGACCATAGGTAAGAGTTGGAACAAAAACTGAATTAAAGACTGACAACTTAGCTTTTACACCAAGTTTAGTCCCATTTGTGTTATTACACAATGACCAAGCTGTCTCAAAATTGACCCAGCCTGACCAATCCTACAGGAAAACTCAGCGTTGCTCCTTCCATCACTCGTGAATAAGACCCCGAGATACTTAAACTTCTCCACCTGTTTCAATGGGACTCCACTAACATGTAGAGTGCACTGAACAGGCTTTCTACAGACGACCATCACTTCAGATTTGTTCACGTTTACCCGATCGAATGCGCGCTGAAGTTCAGTCTCTAGGACCCAAGGTCCAATGATGACCAAGTCATTAACGAAAAGCAAATGACTTATCCTCAGATCTCCCAATTCGAAACGTTCCTCGCCAAAACTGCGCTATAACTTCCAGTCCAGCACTCCTGGCGAACTCCAACGCCCACGGTTAAAGGTATTGATTTAACGCCGTTTATCCGAACACAGTTTGTGGAAAGAGATTGAATGGCTCTGAAGAGAGAACCGTCAATTTCATACTCCTGTAATACACTTCAGAGTTTACCTTAAGGAACTCGGTCGTATGTTTTCTTCAAATTCAGCCGTTTATTAAATATCTAAATTTAAACCCCTGAAAGATATTCCAAGTTCTCTCCGGCACCTGTTTAAAGGCAGAGATGGTGATAATCAGAACGAATATGCACAAGTCTCAGTGAGAATAAGATTACTTGTTTTGTTCCATCAAAGCAGTGAGAAAGAACAAAGCCTTTTGAGTTCAGGACGTGTCGTTGTCATATAATGTAGATACCTACAACATAGCTGAACAGTGGATCTTGAGTTCAGAATTACTTCCCAACAAACCATAGATACGAATTTTCACTTCATCCTGTTATTTTATTCGAGATTGGAGTTACTGCTGTCAAGTCATAAGAAATTTCACTTCAACCTGTCGTTTTTTAGTTTCATCTCGGATTTCGTTTCATTGGAGTTCGGAATAATTACTCCCCGACGAGGAACGAGCCATGAGAAATTTCACTTTGTCATTGACTGCCCAAAAAGCCATAAGAAATTTTACTTCAACCTGTCGTTTTTTTATTTCGTCTCAGATTCCGTTTCATCGGAGTTCGGCATTACTGCCCAACAACAAACGAGCCATGAGAAGTTTAGCTTCGAAAAGGAAATTCATATGTAGGTATTTCTTGGTTAAATGTTTACGCACTTATTTATCGGGAGAACTTTGGACACATCCGAATCGTTTACTAAAAAATATGCACGACTGGGTCGCACGAAATTTTCTCGTTTATTGTGAATCTCGCAGAATCCCAGAGTCATTTCAGCAAAATCATACCCACTCAAGATGTACTCAAGTTTAGTAACTGAACCCTGGTTAATTACAAAGTAATACATGTACATACAAGTTAATCACTACACCGAAATAATTAATAAAAAAAATCTTTTCTAGAGCAGTTTGCTCTGACCTTTATTGAGTTTACTTCTTAACTAACTACAATCAATAATTTTATATTCGATTTTACCTCGGTACTTTGCATTCCTAAGGTATTGAATTGAATTGCAACATGAATTTCTGTGGAAATTCGCTGTATCGAGGCAGACGCTTTGTCAGCATTTCCGTTGCTCGTGTTGATGTTAACTCTTCCCCTCTAAAAAACGATCGTCATCGGTCGTCAGAAGTATGGTAGGTTGTTGAACTTTGGGCTGCTTGGATATTGGAGATAGTTGACCTCAGGAACGGAAAGTCTATCGATGATTGTTACTGGTCCATTCGTCTTTGTTGTCGGTTGTTCAATTATGATTTCTGTGTTGTTTCTTCTTGGCAAGATTTTGCATATGATCGCTATTGTAATAAGTAGTCCTAGTACGGAGATGAGGGAATATGTTGTTACTCGTTGATTATCGTTTTCTGTTTGTAGAAGGTGGATCTTATTGGTATTGTTAATATGGAGATCCTTCATCATTTCTAGTGAGAGTAATTCACGGTATTCGTTTTCCTTGGGACTGGTTTGCAATATTGCCGGAAGTGGTTTAATCATTGAGGCTTCTTTGGAGATGTATTGGATTCCGTTCAAAGTGATGGTCATGTTATGGAATTTTACCAAGAATGTTCCATTTAGGTTGTGTGTTGTGTTATCAAATTCAAGGGTGCCGATGAATTGGTTCAATAGCATTATGCCCGTTGATATTTCATCTATGGTCGGAATATGATGATTATTTATTTTGTTGCAAGTAGCTGGTAGACTTTTTAATAAATTAGGAATGCAAGTATCGTTTGTAATATTGACAATATTTTTTGAGTTACAAATGGATAGATTGTTAAAAGTTTTACATTTGTTTGTTGTTCCATATAATTTTTCATTATTTCTTAAAATTACCTCGTACAATGTTTCTGTTACAATGTTTTTCTTTTTAATTGGCTTTATTAACAAATTTTCGTAAATTTCATTCGTTGTTAAGGGAATGTTTATTATGTAGAGGATTGACGTACTATTGCTTAAAACTTTTATATCTGCAAAGTCTAGGGCTTCTTCTATTGTTGTGTAGGGTAATTTTTGTTCATTAAATACTTTGGTGGCTAATTCTATTTCATTTTTTGACAATATAAAAGAGTTTATTGTACCTAGTTTAGCCCAATGAATGGCATAGTTAATATTCTCTAGTTCTTCTTTTACAATTTTGATTTTATATTTGAGATTTGATATAATTTCATAATTTATTTTATTATTATTTTTAAGTAAGTTTTGGATTTCATTCTGGATTCTCGTAATATTGTTTATTCGTTCGTTATACAATTCATTAATAATAACCTGTTTATTGTTGTTTTTTAGAACATCTGTAATTTTTTCTTTTATTGTAACAAAGTCATCGTGGTCTGGGTTGCCAGCAATCCATTTCCAACCTTTGCCTATAAAGTCTAGAGAACGTTTCGCTATTCTGGGTTGTAAGTTATGTAAAAGATTACGGATTTGTTGAATTTCATGTGATATTAAGGGAAAAAGGATTTGACTTTGGGTTGTTTCGAGATTAAGGACTGGTGATATGTCGGAAAGGAATTGCTCATATTGTTTAAGATTAATGCTATGTATTAACTTGAAATGTCCATCTTGAATTTTTGTTTGCCCTGTATGTAGGGAGACAATTTGGGAGTTTGAGAAATCCATGATCTGGATCTCCGCTCGACCAAAATAGATGGTGCATCTGAAAGAGAATTAGTTTCTTATATTACTTTTATGGACTATTTTTCCGGATTCTGTTACTATTGTAGAGTTTCTATTTTCCTTAATGATTTCTTGTCTATACCTATTTGTTAATTTTGAACCTAACCGTTTGTTGTTTTTTACATAAATGACCTGTCCTATCTGATAGTCCTTCTGCGGTTTTCTTTTTTTATTATGATATTTAATATCTTTTTCCTGTTTTGCTTTAATTTTCTCGATGTTAATTAAACGTGTCTTTTCAAATTGTTCCGGGTTTAGTCTGGGTATTCGCCCATAGTAAAGTTCTATGGGCTTTTTACCTGTAGTTGAATGGATAGTAAAATTGTACTCGTTAACGGCTCGCTGTAACAGTTCTTTGAAAGACCGTGAAGGTCCTTCCGATTTGAGACATCTCATAATCTCAGATAGGGTGGAGTGAAAGCGTTCGACTTGGCCGTTCACTTCACTTTTGTATGGTGGTGTTTTGAAAATTTTGATTTGGAGGTCATCTTCTAACATTGAGGTTATCGAGGCTGAGTTAAGAGCCTTTTCGTTGTCTATAACAACGACTTCGGGGACACAAAAGTAGAACAAGATATCACGTAAAGGTTCCTTGATATCTTCGATTGAACGGGATGATATTATTTTAGCCTGTGCGAATTTCGTGAACTTATCGACGGCGGTCAACACGAGGTATTTTTCCGTAGAAAATATGTCTATATGGAGGATGTTACCAGGATAGCTAGGGATCGGTGTGTGATTCAAATGTGGTTTGTTAGGATGCCTGTCATATTTATTCTCCTTGCATGTTACGCATCGGTTAACTAGTGTTCTAATTTTTGAGGACATTTTAGGGAAGTAATAGTTTTCCAACAGTTGAATCCTGTTTTCTTCGGCGTTACGATGTGCTCTTCGATGTATCTTCAGAATTTTTTCTTCTTGCTCTATTTGGCCGGTTATGTCTTCAACAAATTTTTGGGTGAATCGAATACGATAATCTTTAAAATGTAACGGATAAATTTCTTGTACTCGTCCCATCGTCATTTCGTCTGTTAGAAGTCCGTTAATAGTATTTGGATTAAGGTATCTCTTGAAAATGTTAATGATGTCGTTTGTTGAGTAGTCTTGGCGTATCAGAATATGTCTTGTATAGTTGTCAAAGGGGTTCTGGATTTGATAGCTATTTTCATTTCCTATCTTGAGTAAAAGTTGATTTCGAAAAACGTTTATAGGGATTTCTACAGATGGAATTAGGTTTTGCGCTGAACTGTCAGCACTGTGTTCTGTAGGGGTCATTGAGTGTATTTCAGTTTTTGGGGGTCTCGAGAGAGAGTCAGCAACCACATTTTCCTTACCTGGTTTATATTTTAGCTCATAATTATACTCCTCCAATATGGCTTTCCACCTTTTCATTTTGGAGTTTGTATTTTTGTTACTTAGAGCATAGGTAAGTGGTTGGTGGTCTGTGAAAATGTTGACTTTCCGGGATCCGTAAAGGAAGTTTCTCAAAGAATTGAGGGACCAAATAATCGCCAGCATTTCTTTTTCGTTCGTGGCATAACCTTCTTCTGTTTTGCTTAAGGTTCTGGAGAGAAATGTGATTGGCTTATCATCCTGTGAGAGGACTGCTCCAATGGCGTAGTCGGAAGCGTCAGTTGTTAATTGAAAGCTTTTGTCAAAGTCTGGATATTGAAGAATAACTTCTTCGGAGGCGAGAGAGTTTTTTAATTTGTGGAATGCTTCGATGGCATCTTGATTCAACTGAATAAGTTTTTTCTTTGACATATTTGCGGACACATGTCCATCTTCCCCTCTTAAAAGGGATGTCAGTGGTTTTGCCAACTTTGAGTAATCTCGTATAAAGCGGCGGTAATACCCTGACATTCCGAGAAAGGATCGAAGTTCTTTTAGGTTTTCAGGAATAGGTCGATCAACTATAGCTTGTACCTTTTTTGGATTGGTTTTTATTCCGAATCTTCCAATAATAAACCCTAAAAATTCTACTTCTTTCTGGAAAAATTCGCATTTATCGAGCTGAATTTTCATATTTGCTTTTTCTAAGGTGTGAAATACTTTTTCCAGATTTGAGAAATGTTCGGTTTCGTCTTTCCCAAAGATGACAATGTCATCAATGTAAACATAGCAACATTTTCCAATGAGGTCTCTTAGAATGTCATCTAGCGTTCTCTGGAAAATGGAGGGGGCGTTCTTTAGCCCAAATGGAAGACGAGTAAATTCGAACTTGCCATTATTTACCGAAAAGGCAGTTTTTTCTATATCAGAATCCTTAAGTGGGATCTGATGGAAACCACTTTTTAGGTCCACTATGGAAAACCATTGATTTTTACTAAGGTTTGCAAGGATTTCGTATATTTCAGGGATTGGATACTTGTCGGCGATAGTTATAGCGTTTAGCTTACGGTAATCAATTACCATTCGAAACTTCTTTTCTCCTGAAGCATCCATTTTTTTGGGGACAACCCAAACAGGAGAATTGTAGGGAGATCTTGATGGTCTTATGATACCGTCTTCTAATAGTTTCCGTATTTCTTTTTCGACTTCATTTTTAAGTGCCATGGGGTAAGGATATGATTTCGAGTACACGGGGTCTCGAGTTGTGGTTCGAATTTCTCCTTTGACCATGGTGGTATAGGTTAACTTTTCGTTTGGTTCCGAAAAGAGATTGGGGCATTTATGAATAATTTTAATAAGTTCGGAATGTTGTTCTTTAGTCATGTGGTCGGTTCTAATATTTATGTTATTGACAAATTGTGATTGATGTTGTTTGAGCGGAATGGAAATTCTTGGATGAGAGAAACCAGGGTGAATAGACATATGGTTTCTACTTGTGTTAATGATAGCATTCAAATGTTTTAGTGTGTCATGTCCTATGATACCATCAAATGAAATAAGACTAGGGAGAATAAAAAATGTAATTTTGTCAGTTTGGGGGCCAAAAAGTTGAATAAGTGCATGATGGGTTATTTTAATATTTCCCCCCACGGAGTGAGCGTAGAAGGGTTTAGCATTTAGTAGGGGATTCTTTATGTGACGTGGTTGAACGTAATTCTTGTTGGAACCTGTGTCAACAAGAAACTTCAGGGTCTCTCCACTTCTAGAAATGTGTTCGAAATAAGGAAGTGAAGAGGGCGTTAGTCTAAAAAATAGATGTCATCCAGTTCTTCGTGTTGGTCAAAGTTTTCTCCTCCACTCTGTTCAGTGTATTCTTCTAGTGATTCGTCATAATTTTGGTCTTCCTCTGCAATTTCTGTCTCGTAGTCTTCCATGGATTTTTCTTCGTCACCGAGTTGAGCTGTGTGATGGATTCGCTGCATCTTTTGTGGTTGGTGTATTTGCTGCGAATGTTGTCGTTTTTGTATGAATTGTTGATTCCTTGGTCTATTTTGATAGTCTACTTTCTGAGTCCTCAGGGAGTAGTCAATGGACATTGGTTTCGGTGGGAGAGGTCGTTGATTTGGTGGTATTCTTTGTTGTTGGTACCTAGGTTGGTATTGGACATCTCTATAGAGTTGAGGTTGTTGTGGAGCACGAGGGTTGTGCAGTAAGTGGGGATAGAAATTGTGTCTAGGAGCTGGGGCTGGTGCAGGTCCTGGAGGACTGTTCCTTTTAGCGGGAACTGGAGGTGCTTGTTGAGACGATCTGGGAGAACTGTGGGAATTGTTTGCGTACTGGGCGCGAAAGTCTACGTTTTGTAGTTTCAAACACAAATGCAGGGCCTGTGGAAGGTCTGCTGGTTCACGTATGCTAAGCAGGCGAGGCAGATCTCCTTTCAAACCCCTGACGAAGGTATCGAGGGCCTTGTCACGGTAGCATTGAGTCATGTTGTTCATAGCATCTTGACTCATTTCCATTGATCCCAGTTTGTTTAGGATTAATGACAAGTGGTGATAGACGATCTGATAGAATTCAGAAATCGTGCTATTGCCTTGCACTAGCGTTGTCATTTGATATTCAAGGGTTCCTAAGTCCCTTTTATCCGCATAGTGAAGAGTAAGGCATTTCGAGATTTTCTCCCAGTTAAGAGGCGTGTTGTACGACTCTAGCACGACGTCGGCATGTCCTACGATTTTGTTGCGAATTACAGACAAAATGCCATAGTACTTGGGAGTACCCCTAACGTGATCATAAATTTGGATTATTCTCTCAACACTCTTCTTCCATGAATTGAATTCATGAGCTTGCCCAGAGAATTCTCGTAGACTTTTAACTACGTCTGGTATTTTGTCAAGGTCGGCTAAATTATTATCAACTAAGTTGATGGGTTGGTCGACTTCGTTATTGATGTCGGCCGCGGGATTCATTATCGAATTAAATATTTGTCTTCCTTGTATTTGTAGCGTTTCTGCTACTAATCTGGTGATTAGTTGAACTAAATCGTTAGGATTAATACCTTGAGCAAGTTGGGGGGCAGGTTGGGGAGCAGGGCCAGGGATAGGTGGATCTGCGACGTGTTCCAGGCGTGCTGGCCTAATAAGGTTATTTTGATTTGCCATATTGGCTGAAACGTTTCAAAGTATCTAATTTGAAATAAAAGCAAGAGCACGGATGGAAATAGATAACGGCAAAGAAAGAGGAACGATTTTTTCAGATGTTATCTTAGTTCTAATGTAATAAACTTGTTTGAATAATGTTTTGTTAAATAAAATCAATTAATTAATCAATAGGTTTCTTTACACGGTTTTTAAGTTGTGCTTTTAGGATTTAACTTCACTTGTTTACTCTTATTATTTCTCTTATTATTTCAAAAATTGATTCACTTCTTAGAGCTAGACTTACAATAATAGTATGAAGTGTTGCTCCATGTGTTGATTAACGATATTTTTTGTTTTGGTGGTTCTTCTATTCCTATTCAGGCGGCTGCAGCTTTATAGTTGCTCCTTTTTGTCCTTGGTTATCGGGCTACTGGGGGACCTCTTTTCTGTTCCTTTTTATCCTTGGTTATTGGACTACTGATGGAACTCTTTTCCTGAAGTTGCGAATTAATGTTGAACGTGTAAGTTCGAAAGCCACACAATGGGCGCCAGTTAATCACTACACCGAAATAATTAATAAAAAAAATCTTTTCTAGAGCAGTTTGCTCTGACCTTTATTGAGTTTACTTCTTAACTAACTACAATCAATAATTTTATATTCGATTTTACCTCGGTACTTTGCATTCCTAAGGTATTGAATTGAATTGCAACATGAATTTCTGTGGAAATTCGCTGTATCGAGGCAGACGCTTTGTCAGCATTTCCGTTGCTCGTGTTGATGTTAACTTACAACATAGATATACTTATACCTATATATTGACTTACAAATGTTACAATTTTGGATTCGAAAAGCACTGTTAATAAACTGTTTGCCTGAAAACTGAGTACGACGTATTTTTCAGGATATAAACATTACCTAGCAGTTACATTTTCATCCAAATCGAAAATGGTGTTTTCGAGATATGAGATATTTTCAAGGTACCATTTTTAGCGATTGGGGTGGAAATCGGGGGACGCACTCATGGTTCAAAAAACACTGTTTACCTCAAAACTGAGCGAAATTTATTACTATGGATTTAAGTATTACCTGCCACCTGCCAGTTACATTTTTATCATAATCGAAAATCGAAAATAGCGATTTTGAGATATGACCAGTTTTTTAAAGTATGTATACTTTTATTAGAGATTTTGGTGGATATATAAGGACGCAGTCTTATTAGAGAAAAACTGAGTTTGCTATCAAGTTAAGAATGACGATAGTATATTAAAAATAAGTTTTTGTTAAAATCGTTTTTAAAGTTTTCGAGAAAAGCCAATTTTCAGAAGTGGCCTTGTTGGACTTTTTAGCGAAAAACTGGATATGCAGTCTTGTTAAGCATTCCTTCATTAACTCAACTATCAATTTTGATTTAAATCCCCTACCATCGTAATATCAGAATTGATCAAAATCTAGAGTTCGAAATTTTGTACGAAAACAGTACCTAATCTTTCTCATCATCTCAAACATAGTAGGTACTGTAGAGACCCAATATTTCATAGCCGATTGCTTTATATTTTTTTATCAATTGACTCCTATTTTCCGTATTTTTATTTTATATACTTTTTTTCACTTTTGTTTCGATGTAGTTCAGGCTTAAGTGCGACTTTATTTTCATTGTTTACATTTTTTACAGTCAAGTGTTGGCATCGCACAGTGCCGATACTACAGGTATGAATACGAATGTCTCTTTCAACTTTGTCATGTGTCCTCTTTTAAACCCATTCCAACAGTCAATTTCTAACCAAATTGTTGTTATCCCTACCAACTATGACGTTAATATGCCCTAAAACATTGCATGACTTCGCGTGCTCTTATCAAGACAATAATGGTAATCAAGCATGTATACGTTAAAACTTACGAATAACACGACGTTACTCCAATTTAATCCCTTTTCGTGTTCACGGCAGTAAAACGTAAGTAAATATTTTTTCCCTACTAATTCAACCCTTTTTAGCCGCGATTTGAATCGAAAAACCATCTACGAGTCGAATAGGTATCCATTCCGTACAACCCTCTTAAACTCCTTAATCATCAGGCACACCAGTTTTGATGCATTTAATCAATTTCGTACGCCGCTGTGAGCCACTTTCCATGCGATTCGCATTAGGGTGTGAATCAAAACAACCCTCATCTTCCTCTACCCCTCTTCTCCAAAAAAGAAGAAAGAAAAACAGTTATTCAAATCCTAATTTCAGGTAAGAAATCTAGACTAGGTAGGTAGGGATATAACAACAATTGCCGTTAGAGGAAACAAAAAAGAAACATCTCCACACAAACACAATATACCCACACCAAGGACATGCGCACAGTATAGCTAGGATATAGGAATAGTTTTGCAGGCAGCTGACACACACAGCAGCGCCTTGTCAAAAATTTCGTCCTCCGCTACATGGAATCGGAGAGAAACACCATTGAAATGAAATTTAACGAATGACATGTACATGTACAAGTCCATATCCATAGATGTATGCATCCTAATTTTATTTTTAAATTTGTCGAAATAGAAAATAAAATTTCCACCATCAGGTGACTAAATATAGAAATTAAGGACACCCTACTGGTATTCGATTTCATTAAAGGATACGTCGCACTTATTTCATTTTTAACCATTCCCAGCCATTGACAGGGGTGGTCGGCCGCCATATCGCCATCAATAAAACACCCTTGCGTTCCATTCCATGCCGTTGCATTCTCTCTGGGGTCGTCAGTTAAAATTTGTTTGTCGGTTCGGTTTTCGCGATTTCCTAAAAGTTGTGCAAATTTTCGCCCAAAACAATCGTATATTGTGAGTTTTTCAATTAAAAAATAGGATCAGATGAATCCTTAAAGGATTCTCTATCCGATTTGTGAATTTTCTTATCGAAAATCGTCCTTATTGCGTGGATATTTTGCAATTTTCCATCATAATCAAACACATACATTTTCTTCATCGAAAGGACTCTCCCGGGTTTTTGTGTGCTGCGTGTATTTTCGCTTTTGTCCATCTCATCGATTCGATGACTGTGTTAGTGTATGAGTGCGCGGTGTAAAATTGTGTTTGAGGTTTGTGTAAGTTAATCACTACACCGAAATAATTAATAAAAAAAATCTTTTCTAGAGCAGTTTGCTCTGACCTTTATTGAGTTTACTTCTTAACTAACTACAATCAATAATTTTATATTCGATTTTACCTCGGTACTTTGCATTCCTAAGGTATTGAATTGAATTGCAACATGAATTTCTGTGGAAATTCGCTGTATCGAGGCAGACGCTTTGTCAGCATTTCCGTTGCTCGTGTTGATGTTAACTCTTCCCCTCTAAAAAACGATCGTCATCGGTCGTCAGAAGTATGGTAGGTTGTTGAACTTTGGGCTGCTTGGATATTGGAGATAGTTGACCTCAGGAACGGAAAGTCTATCGATGATTGTTACTGGTCCATTCGTCTTTGTTGTCGGTTGTTCAATTATGATTTCTGTGTTGTTTCTTCTTGGCAAGATTTTGCATATGATCGCTATTGTAATAAGTAGTCCTAGTACGGAGATGAGGGAATATGTTGTTACTCGTTGATTATCGTTTTCTGTTTGTAGAAGGTGGATCTTATTGGTATTGTTAATATGGAGATCCTTCATCATTTCTAGTGAGAGTAATTCACGGTATTCGTTTTCCTTGGGACTGGTTTGCAATATTGCCGGAAGTGGTTTAATCATTGAGGCTTCTTTGGAGATGTATTGGATTCCGTTCAAAGTGATGGTCATGTTATGGAATTTTACCAAGAATGTTCCATTTAGGTTGTGTTATTAAATTCAAGGGTGCCGATGAATTGGTTCAATAGCATTATGCCCGTTGATATTTCATCTATGGTCGGAATATGATGATTATTTATTTTGTTGCAAGTAGCTGGTAGACTTTTTAATAAATTAGGAATGCAAGTATCGTTTGTAATATTGACAATATTTTTTGAGTTACAAATGGATAGATTGTTAAAAGTTTTACATTTGTTTGTTGTTCCATATAATTTTTCATTATTTCTTAAAATTACCTCGTACAATGTTTCTGTTACAATGTTTTTCTTTTTAATTGGCTTTATTAACAAATTTTCGTAAATTTCATTCGTTGTTAAGGGAATGTTTATTATGTAGAGGATTGACGTACTATTGCTTAAAACTTTTATATCTGCAAAGTCTAGGGCTTCTTCTATTGTTGTGTAGGGTAATTTTTGTTCATTAAATACTTTGGTGGCTAATTCTATTTCATTTTTTGACAATATAAAAGAGTTTATTGTACCTAGTTTAGCCCAATGAATGGCATAGTTAATATTCTCTAGTTCTTCTTTTACAATTTTGATTTTATATTTGAGATTTGATATAATTTCATAATTTATTTTATTATTATTTTTAAGTAAGTTTTGGATTTCATTCTGGATTCTCGTAATATTGTTTATTCGTTCGTTATACAATTCATTAATAATAACCTGTTTATTGTTGTTTTTTAGAACATCTGTAATTTTTTCTTTTATTGTAACAAAGTCATCGTGGTCTGGGTTGCCAGCAATCCATTTCCAACCTTTGCCTATAAAGTCTAGAGAACGTTTCGCTATTCTGGGTTGTAAGTTATGTAAAAGATTACGGATTTGTTGAATTTCATGTGATATTAAGGGAAAAAGGATTTGACTTTGGGTTGTTTCGAGATTAAGGACTGGTGATATGTCGGAAAGGAATTGCTCATATTGTTTAAGATTAATGCTATGTATTAACTTGAAATGTCCATCTTGAATTTTTGTTTGCCCTGTATGTAGGGAGACAATTTGGGAGTTTGAGAAATCCATGATCTGGATCTCCGCTCGACCAAAATAGATGGTGCATCTGAAAGAGAATTAGTTTCTTATATTACTTTTATGGACTATTTTTCCGGATTCTGTTACTATTGTAGAGTTTCTATTTTCCTTAATGATTTCTTGTCTATACCTATTTGTTAATTTTGAACCTAACCGTTTGTTGTTTTTTACATAAATGACCTGTCCTATCTGATAGTCCTTCTGCGGTTTTCTTTTTTTATTATGATATTTAATATCTTTTTCCTGTTTTGCTTTAATTTTCTCGATGTTAATTAAACGTGTCTTTTCAAATTGTTCCGGGTTTAGTCTGGGTATTCGCCCATAGTAAAGTTCTATGGGCTTTTTACCTGTAGTTGAATGGATAGTAAAATTGTACTCGTTAACGGCTCGCTGTAACAGTTCTTTGAAAGACCGTGAAGGTCCTTCCGATTTGAGACATCTCATAATCTCAGATAGGGTGGAGTGAAAGCGTTCGACTTGGCCGTTCACTTCACTTTTGTATGGTGGTGTTTTGAAAATTTTGATTTGGAGGTCATCTTCTAACATTGAGGTTATCGAGGCTGAGTTAAGAGCCTTTTCGTTGTCTATAACAACGACTTCGGGGACACAAAAGTAGAACAAGATATCACGTAAAGGTTCCTTGATATCTTCGATTGAACGGGATGATATTATTTTAGCCTGTGCGAATTTCGTGAACTTATCGACGGCGGTCAACACGAGGTATTTTTCCGTAGAAAATATGTCTATATGGAGGATGTTACCAGGATAGCTAGGGATCGGTGTGTGATTCAAATGTGGTTTGTTAGGATGCCTGTCATATTTATTCTCCTTGCATGTTACGCATCGGTTAACTAGTGTTCTAATTTTTGAGGACATTTTAGGGAAGTAATAGTTTTCCAACAGTTGAATCCTGTTTTCTTCGGCGTTACGATGTGCTCTTCGATGTATCTTCAGAATTTTTCCTTCTTGCTCTATTTGGCCGGTTATGTCTTCAACAAATTTTTGGGTGAATCGAATACGATAATCTTTAAAATGTAACGGATAAATTTCTTGTACTCGTCCCATCGTCATTTCGTCTGTTAGAAGTCCGTTAATAGTATTTGGATTAAGGTATCTCTTGAAAATGTTAATGATGTCGTTTGTTGAGTAGTCTTGGCGTATCAGAATATGTCTTGTATAGTTGTCAAAGGGGTTCTGGATTTGATAGCTATTTTCATTTCCTATCTTGAGTAAAAGTTGATTTCGAAAAACGTTTATAGGGATTTCTACAGATGGAATTAGGTTTTGCGCTGAACTGTCAGCACTGTGTTCTGTAGGGGTCATTGAGTGTATTTCAGTTTTTGGGGGTCTCGAGAGAGAGTCAGCAACCACATTTTCCTTACCTGGTTTATATTTTAGCTCATAATTATACTCCTCCAATATGGCTTTCCACCTTTTCATTTTGGAGTTTGTATTTTTGTTACTTAGAGCATAGGTAAGTGGTTGGTGGTCTGTGAAAATGTTGACTTTCCGGGATCCGTAAAGGAAGTTTCTCAAAGAATTGAGGGACCAAATAATCGCCAGCATTTCTTTTTCGTTCGTGGCATAACCTTCTTCTGTTTTGCTTAAGGTTCTGGAGAGAAATGTGATTGGCTTATCATCCTGTGAGAGGACTGCTCCAATGGCGTAGTCGGAAGCGTCAGTTGTTAATTGAAAGCTTTTGTCAAAGTCTGGATATTGAAGAATAACTTCTTCGGAGGCGAGAGAGTTTTTTAATTTGTGGAATGCTTCGATGGCATCTTGATTCAACTGAATAAGTTTTTTCTTTGACATATTTGCGGACACATGTCCATCTTCCCCTCTTAAAAGGGATGTCAGTGGTTTTGCCAACTTTGAGTAATCTCGTATAAAGCGGCGGTAATACCCTGACATTCCGAGAAAGGATCGAAGTTCTTTTAGGTTTTCAGGAATAGGTCGATCAACTATAGCTTGTACCTTTTTTGGATTGGTTTTTATTCCGAATCTTCCAATAATAAACCCTAAAAATTCTACTTCTTTCTGGAAAAATTCGCATTTATCGAGCTGAATTTTCATATTTGCTTTTTCTAAGGTGTGAAATACTTTTTCCAGATTTGAGAAATGTTCGGTTTCGTCTTTCCCAAAGATGACAATGTCATCAATGTAAACATAGCAACATTTTCCAATGAGGTCTCTTAGAATGTCATCTAGCGTTCTCTGGAAAATGGAGGGGGCGTTCTTTAGCCCAAATGGAAGACGAGTAAATTCGAACTTGCCATTATTTACCGAAAAGGCAGTTTTTTCTATATCAGAATCCTTAAGTGGGATCTGATGGAAACCACTTTTTAGGTCCACTATGGAAAACCATTGATTTTTACTAAGGTTTGCAAGGATTTCGTATATTTCAGGGATTGGATACTTGTCGGCGATAGTTATAGCGTTTAGCTTACGGTAATCAATTACCATTCGAAACTTCTTTTCTCCTGAAGCATCCATTTTTTTGGGGACAACCCAAACAGGAGAATTGTAGGGAGATCTTGATGGTCTTATGATACCGTCTTCTAATAGTTTCCGTATTTCTTTTTCGACTTCATTTTTAAGTGCCATGGGGTAAGGATATGATTTCGAGTACACGGGGTCTCGAGTTGTGGTTCGAATTTCTCCTTTGACCATGGTGGTATAGGTTAACTTTTCGTTTGGTTCCGAAAAGAGATTGGGGCATTTATGAATAATTTTAATAAGTTCGGAATGTTGTTCTTTAGTCATGTGGTCGGTTCTAATATTTATGTTATTGACAAATTGTGATTGATGTTGTTTGAGCGGAATGGAAATTCTTGGATGAGAGAAACCAGGGTGAATAGACATATGGTTTCTACTTGTGTTAATGATAGCATTTAAATGTTTTAGTGTGTCATGTCCTATGATACCATCAAATGAAATAAGACTAGGGAGAATAAAAAATGTAATTTTGTCAGTTTGGGGGCCAAAAAGTTGAATAAGTGCATGATGGGTTATTTTAATATTTCCCCCCACGGAGTGAGCGTAGAAGGGTTTAGCATTTAGTAGGGGATTCTTTATGTGACGTGGTTGAACGTAATTCTTGTTGGAACCTGTGTCAACAAGAAACTTCAGGGTCTCTCCACTTCTAGAAATGTGTTCGAAATAAGGAAGTGAAGAGGGCGTTAGTCTAAAAAATAGATGTCATCCAGTTCTTCGTGTTGGTCAAAGTTTTCTCCTCCACTCTGTTCAGTGTATTCTTCTAGTGATTCGTCATAATTTTGGTCTTCCTCTGCAATTTCTGTCTCGTAGTCTTCCATGGATTTTTCTTCGTCACCGAGTTGAGCTGTGTGATGGATTCGCTGCATCTTTTGTGGTTGGTGTATTTGCTGCGAATGTTGTCGTTTTTGTATGAATTGTTGATTCCTTGGTCTATTTTGATAGTCTACTTTCTGAGTCCTCAGGGAGTAGTCAATGGACATTGGTTTCGGTGGGAGAGGTCGTTGATTTGGTGGTATTCTTTGTTGTTGGTACCTAGGTTGGTATTGGACATCTCTATAGAGTTGAGGTTGTTGTGGAGCACGAGGGTTGTGCAGTAAGTGGGGATAGAAATTGTGTCTAGGAGCTGGGGCTGGTGCAGGTCCTGGAGGACTGTTCCTTTTAGCGGGAACTGGAGGTGCTTGTTGAGACGATCTGGGAGAACTGTGGGAATTGTTTGCGTACTGGGCACGAAAGTCTACGTTTTGTAGTTTCAAACACAAATGCAGGGCCTGTGGAAGGTCTGCTGGTTCACGTATGCTAAGCAGGCGAGGCAGATCTCCTTTCAAACCCCTGACGAAGGTATCGAGGGCCTTGTCACGGTAGCATTGAGTCATGTTGTTCATAGCATCTTGACTCATTTCCATTGATCCCAGTTTGTTTAGGATTAATGACAAGTGGTGATAGACGATCTGATAGAATTCAGAAATCGTGCTATTGCCTTGCACTAGCGTTGTCATTTGATATTCAAGGGTTCCTAAGTCCCTTTTATCCGCATAGTGAAGAGTAAGGCATTTCGAGATTTTCTCCCAGTTAAGAGGCGTGTTGTACGACTCTAGCACGACGTCGGCATGTCCTACGATTTTGTTGCGAATTACAGACAAAATGCCATAGTACTTGGGAGTACCCCTAACGTGATCATAAATTTGGATTATTCTCTCAACACTCTTCTTCCATGAATTGAATTCATGAGCTTGCCCAGAGAATTCTCGTAGACTTTTAACTACGTCTGGTATTTTGTCAAGGTCGGCTAAATTATTATCAACTAAGTTGATGGGTTGGTCGACTTCGTTATTGATGTCGGCCGCGGGATTCATTATCGAATTAAATATTTGTCTTCCTTGTATTTGTAGCGTTTCTGCTACTAATCTGGTGATTAGTTGAACTAAATCGTTAGGATTAATACCTTGAGCAAGTTGGGGGGCAGGTTGGGGAGCAGGGCCAGGGATAGGTGGATCTGCGACGTGTTCCAGGCGTGCTGGCCTAATAAGGTTATTTTGATTTGCCATATTGGCTGAAACGTTTCAAAGTATCTAATTTGAAATAAAAGCAAGAGCACGGATGGAAATAGATAACGGCAAAGAAAGAGGAACGATTTTTTCAGATGTTATCTTAGTTCTAATGTAATAAACTTGTTTGAATAATGTTTTGTTAAATAAAATCAATTAATTAATCAATAGGTTTCTTTACACGGTTTTTAAGTTGTGCTTTTAGGATTTAACTTCACTTGTTTACTCTTATTATTTCTCTTATTATTTCAAAAATTGATTCACTTCTTAGAGCTAGACTTACAATAATAGTATGAAGTGTTGCTCCATGTGTTGATTAACGATATTTTTTGTTTTGGTGGTTCTTCTATTCCTATTCAGGCGGCTGCAGCTTTATAGTTGCTCCTTTTTGTCCTTGGTTATCGGGCTACTGGGGGACCTCTTTTCTGTTCCTTTTTATCCTTGGTTATTGGACTACTGATGGAACTCTTTTCCTGAAGTTGCGAATTAATGTTGAACGTGTAAGTTCGAAAGCCACACAATGGGCGCCAGTTAATCACTACACCGAAATAATTAATAAAAAAAATCTTTTCTAGAGCAGTTTGCTCTGACCTTTATTGAGTTTACTTCTTAACTAACTACAATCAATAATTTTATATTCGATTTTACCTCGGTACTTTGCATTCCTAAGGTATTGAATTGAATTGCAACATGAATTTCTGTGGAAATTCGCTGTATCGAGGCAGACGCTTTGTCAGCATTTCCGTTGCTCGTGTTGATGTTAACTTGTATATTTACAAGCGCTGAATAAAATAAAGAAAATAACAACGATTAGGACGGACGGATTTGTGTTATCAATCCCCCTGAAAACGGTGTATTTTTTCTGCAGGAATATCCGCCTAATAACGGGAGCTTCAAAGTGTGTGAAATTTTCTGTATCCATGTCCTAATTGTTGACATTTCATCTTTCGGGTGTGCATGAAAAAATTGTGATCTTCTACGAATAATTGAGGTAACTATGTCAAGGAACTGAAGTAAACTCTGGCGGGCGAATTGCATTGTGTAATGTGTACCATCCCCAAGTCCCGATTCTCATTTTTAACGCCTATAGCGATAGCCTCAAACAAAATCCTCTGTTGACAGTTGGTATAACCTCACTTCCTGTTAGCTGTCAAAAGATGACCCTTTTCGTATATTTTTTGTTTCGTTTTTCATATTTCCCCCCAAAGTTTCGTCCTAGCATATGCTGGATGGAATAGAAAGTATTGGGCAATGGGGTCTTTTTGCAGGATAGATAGCTATGTTTATTTATTGATTTCAGGACGTCTAAGTGAAATTATTGCCTTTTATTTGAAGGGGCAAAAACATAGGTGAGCCTATTGTTCGCGTTTACCTTGGAAGAGGGCATTGGCTTTGGACACAACATCACGCAAAGAATTGTGTCAACAGTCAATGGTGTACGTTTCGATGTCTTCATGTGGGGAAGTCGTTGTCATTTGTTGAACAGACAAAATTGGTTTTCTGCTTAGGTGTGGTACGATGAACCGTCTGGAGTATCCAACTTCGTGGGGGCCAATATATCAGTGTTCTCTGTTTTTACATATATATTTGGCGACATCAGAAATTTCGGCATATTAGACAGACCTTTAATTGCATTTAAGGGGCACTGACTTTTGTTCGTTTGAAATGTGTGTGCAATTTTTTTCGATTTTATGTTCGAAGTTGAGGTCCATGGATGAGTTTTGTGAACTTCTCAATAGGCCCTGTGGACCGATTCATCTGGAATATGATGACAAAATCGTAATTAGTAGCATTCACCTTCGGATTCACGCAGTAATCTAGCTTTTTCTAGACAGTTGAAAAAAGGACTTCCAGCCTATACTAATATAGAAAGGAAAAGTGACCGAAATGAGAGGATCATTTCAAAACGACTTTGAAGTAATGACCGTATCAATAACCTGTCAAAGGATATAAATGAGTACAATCATGTGCATTTGATTTCAACCTAACAACCTTCGCTGTTTCGAAGATCTTGCATTTCAGCCTTAAAGCCAATACTGGGCGGGTCAAAAGTTATTTTTAAAAATGCAATAAAATTAACAAAATTACATTTTGTCCATGTATGGCTTTATCAGTAAGAGCAAACATTCCCATTTATTATGGAGCACAACGTCGGTCGTTCAAGTGGCTGTCTCGGCTGTCTTCGCAGTAGCGCATTCTGTCACTCGAATTTTCCAAGACCTTGTGTATGGTTTCGAGCCGAAGCTAATGGATTGCTTGGATGATATTGGCCTTAAGTGCTTGAATCTTTTCCGGATTGTTGCAGTAACATCGGTCCTTCAAAAAAACGTCCAAAATCGCAGCTCCGAGGCGGTCAATTGACATTGCCATAATACGGCTGATAATACGATTTGCGAATTTGGAGCGCAAAAGATCGATTGTGCGGCATGGGCTGTGACAAGCTGCGGATGGTCGTGCGCCTTCAATTGCTTTTAGTCAATTGGACCTTGTAAGCGAATAATCCGAGATCTTTGTGCAGAATTCTCCTCAGGATAGTGAGCTGTTGAGATCGATGGCGAGTTGATGTTCGTGAATTGAGTCTTACGCTCTCGGCTACAGCAGCCACATTCTCGTCTGTGGGCACCGTGCGACGACGTGGACTCATGAGTGTTGTCCACTAGCATACCAGTCTCATGAAATTTTCGCACAAACTTACGGGTACATACAACGCCGCGCCTGATGTTGCTTCATTATGGCCAAAACTTCTTTTCAAAAAACACACTCTTTGGGCTACCCAGCACTCACTTTCGAAATAAGTTTTCAATATTTCTCAACGTTGTCTATAAAGCGACTCATGTCGTTCCGCGGAGGTATTATTCTGACTTTCTGTCAAGATTTCGAGCGGAAAACAGCTGTTAGTGTCAAAATAATCTATGATTTAAAAAGAAACCACTAGATGGCCCACCCTAGTGGGCTTCGACCTTCTTAAGCTGAGAGAATCCTTAGGCTGTCGTTTTCTTACGTACCATCTACTAATTGCCGTTGGCGCAGTGGCTCAGTGGTTCATGTGCTGAACTACTGTACGAAGGTTTTCCCACTGGTTTGTTGGTTTGTGACAAACGTCCGAGAATATAACTGTCCTGAAATTCAACCGTTCGGACTCGGCATAAAATTGTAGGTCATTTTTATTCGTCCCAAAAATAAAAACTCTCACAAACGAATAATTGTGGAAGGTAGGCTTAGGGTGTGTCTACACGGCTGTTGCGTCAACTATTTATTTATTTTTATCTATAACTTGCCCCTTCTTCTAATTGGATGCTCTAACCTCGCTGCCCTTGTTTTGAGCTGCTGCATTTAGCTTTTGTATCTTCAGTTCTTTTTCCGGCAAAAACATTGTATCATTACCGCGGGTCCTTTTTCAGTGGTTGTATCATACAGAAATCTTCGGCTACTTGTTTCATGATGTGGCGATACTGGGACAACTAGTCGTTGCCGGTTCCAGGTTCTCTAAGACTTTTAAATTGGAATTTCTTCTTTTAAACGGATCGCTGTTTCGATATCTCAATATAGCCCGCATTAAGATAATGATTAAATCCGACCTACATGCGACGTTTGGAATGTGTACACGTGGAAGATTTTGGATGGTATATTATCGATTAACAAATGTTCGATGTGATGTGATTGATGGTTTCACCATCTAGATAGCGAATGGGTGCTGAGTGGACAGTTTGTCTCTGAGCACGTCTTTGACAACGTACTTCAACTTCAATTAGGTTGCATCTTCAGCCTCTTCCATAGTGCACGCGCGTGTGCAAAGGTTTATGTTACTAACTACCAATGCATAGGTTGCCAGTTACCATGCACCCACTCAATTTAATCCGCAGATCTACACGTATCTATTCGCGGTTGACATGAAACTTACTGCATTGATTTTGATGAAACATTTTTTTTAATATTTCCTAAAACTCCGAGGAGGTTTTAGGCTAGATATGTCATTCATTGCCACGCCCTCTTCTTAGAGCGTTGTTTTTTTATCTTAAAAAACAAAAAAAGAGCACTTAAGCGCACCAACTCTTCCTTAGATATTTGTAGCTATCAATCAACTTTTTAATGCTTCCAGATGCTGAACTCTAGACCAAAATCGAATACGAACAAATTGAAAATATTATTTCATCAAAAAAGCGCATTTAGCTTGATCAAACACTGTGTGTGTCGTTTTCTCCGTTGGAGCGGAAAGAAATTAAGTATGCAATGAGTATCTGAGTATAATCAGTATAGCGGCATGAGTTCGTATACCGTATCTTTTTAAATAAATAAAAAATCGATTATAATTAGCGCTTTTTAAACGCAGCCATACTATTTATCAATAGTATCTCACATAAGGTAAACAACTCGCATCCTCTGGGGATCGCCACTATTTACATAAAGCTCTCCAATTGCCAGTAAACTTTAACAAAAGGACAACAATCCCTTATACATAACCATTTGTCATCATCGCATAACAAAAACATTAACGTAAACGGTTTTTATTACATTCCCTTTAGCATGGATAGTTACATCGATATGGAATGGATGTATGTTTTTCATGGTAAAAAAAACGACAACCCCCACAGAAAAACAAATTCACATAGGCAAACACAGTTAATGTCAGGCACATTTTGATTAATCAAAAAAGCCTCGCCACACAGCAACTCATTAAAACATTATTATAACAAATCGTTCACAAAAAAAAAAAATATATATATATAGCGACTACGCGACAACGGATAAACAACGCTTGTTGACGACAGGAAAGAAATCCTTTCAACTCGTACATCCGAAAGTTAACAGTCGACAGGGATTTTTCGAGGGCAGTGCATATTAGCACATCGTAAAATATTAATACCCCTTAATTAGTGTACTTTCAGCATTAACGAAATTGGGGGGGAAATTAATTTTCCATCCAAAAGTCCCCAAATGGGTTGGATATATCTACCGAATTCGACAATAAAATTGAGTAATAAAACATGAATATGTGGACGATTTCGAAGAGAAACACTCGAATTATCCTGATTTTGAATAGCTACCTACTAAGAGAAAATGATTTTCTTTATTATTTGGATTGGAAATTATGTAGAATTGCTCTCTGTTATGAATTTCCTTGTAATTGCATCCTTTGAATTAGGAAGCAGTAGGTACTAGGTAATAATACGCTTCCGAGGTGAGAAATGAGAGTAGGGCTAGTTATTATATTTGATTAATGTTCTGGCGATTTTCTAAATTGCATATAAATCAAGGAACATTCGAGCTAGATTGACAGTTGATAGCTTTATTGGGTGGCAACTTGTATGCTTACTTTGTGGTAATTAAAAGTTGTTGTACCGGTAAAGGGAGTAAAGGTGATGAAGTTTCCTATGCACTGAAATTAAGTATAGGTAATACAGTGTGACTGTTTCGCATTGGTTACAAACTTGGCCTGTTGTCAGTCACCATCTAGGCCATAATTTCAATCGTTGGCAACATGAGACTTTTAAACGGACTTTTTAGTCATTCACTCCTTTATGTGTCCTTCCTGTATTGCACTTCACTAAACCAATGTTATCATTCTACTGCCATCTATGATTACCTATAACGAAGAATTGCCGAAGGCAGTTGTTATAGAGTAGAGTGCAAAATACAGTAATATTCGGCAACTTTTTATCCGTAAACTAGTCTCCTTGTCCTAGATCCATAAGCTGTGGACTTAAGCTTTAAACTCACGAAACCCGAGCTGGTTTTACTAACTCGACTATCTGATTCAGACCTGGCGAGAAAGCTTCTCCAAGCCCATCTTTACAGTCCATGGTGAACACTCCCTCTAGACAGACAGCATCAGAAAAGAAACTGCTAGCAACACAACAATAGGCGGCGGTTATATACCTAGCAGCAAGCGCGAGTACGCGCGAGCTCGCGCTTTAAATTAAATGCCTTTTATCAGAGCATTGTGGTTATGCAACAATTTTTACTCGCGCTTGTAAATGCAATTCAACCCAACGCAAAAAATTTAAAGCGCGAGCTCGCGCGTGCTATCGCTTGTTGCTATATAACTGCCAGACCTGGGCGGGCACTTAAGCACTAGCATTGAATTTGCACTACCATTCAAAATTTCAATGCTACTGAAAGTTCGTTTGCACTAGCAGTGAAAATTTCAATATGCTATTGAAAGTGAATCATTAGTTCAGTGCTACTTAAATTTCAATTGCAATACCTACTGAAGCTGGTATTAGACGATATGTTGAATCAGCATACGTATGCTGAAAATTGTGTCCCAATCGCAACATATCGTGTAATAGCCAAAATTCTGACATCGTATGCATGCTGAAAGGTGTTTGTTGTCAAATTTGTTGACTAGTTAGCATATGTATGTTGGCGAAGTAAACATATCGAGTAATACCCCTTTTGGGAGTAATACCCCTATCAAACTAGTGCACTATTCCCAGGTACGATAACCGCCGCCTGAGCATAAGGAAATGCAAACCCTGGAGAAACTGATCACATGACAGCGAAAATCAACTTCGATGTATAGGTTTCAACTATCGCCTAGAAATCAATGATAAAAACGGAACGTCCTCCACAACAGATTACTGTCAATTTTCACAGATGCGTCGTCAAAACTCCATGAAGAGGTTGGTGATAGAGTCTGATCTTTACCTTGGAATATCCTTCTTCTTTTCGAAGCATAACTAGGCATATCTTTTAATCCAGAATCATAACTATTCCTCAAGCCGCAGATTGGCTAAAAATTCCGAGTTGGGACATCGACAGTCAATTTAATTTAAAATAAATACCATTAAGCGTAATAAAAAAAAGTGGAGCAGATTGTCGCGTATATTTTTAACAATATGACTGAACTGTACAACTCTGCTGGTTCCTTGGTCACTGTGTCATCTCAGAGACTTGTTTAGCTGAGAACTGGTTAGAATAGCTTCATCTGGCATATATTATGGAACGATAAAGTGGTTCACTGTTTCACATTGGACAATCTTCGCTCTTGCAGTCACCCTAGGTCAGAAACAAGGCTAAGTGAGAGAGTCTCATGAAACTATGGAATATGTTTTTGTCTCCATGAACCACCTAGCCAAAGTTAAGAGTTTCTTTGGAAAAACTCAAGAATCTCTGAGTTATATCTGTGCCTTAACAAAGCTTGACATACCAAGTTCTCAGATTTCACAATATTTATAGGTTGCCAACTATTGGTGCAACTTGCAATTTTTTCTCGACGGAAGATGTAAATCTTCCTTGATCCACCAATGATACGACATCTATTGATAGTGTTCTTACCTATTAAAATTTAAAACCACCACCCTAATGTATTTCGCGGTGGTCGGTATAAAGTCTAAAGCCTACTCTATTATTTCACGTTGGCACTCTAAACCCCTATACGTCTCGATAATTGCTCGTGATCTAAAAATTATTTTTCTTAAGAAATGTTGCAGAAAGAGTCTGAGTCAGGATGTATATATGTAAGGGTGCTAATGCTTTCTTGCAGATGTACAAAGGTTGACTTTATTGGTCGTTGGCGTCCGTAAATAAAATTTCTGATAAAAGGCTCGCCGGTAGTTTTTTTTTAGCATCTGATCTTGTCTTGTGTGTACCGGGAGTCCTCTAAAAGTCTAAAGGGCTATCATTGAGGGTTGGGTTGTCGATGAGTGCTATAAAAAACCAATCCTCTAATCCATTAGAATAATAACCTTAATCTTCATGACAAATTTAATTTGCAGGATTCATAAATGAGTACATGATTGATTTTTTTTTTATAAAAAAAGGAGATTCCAAATCCTGGAGCACTCAGACAAATCTCGGTCCATTGTACTACCAAGCAGAAACCTGGTTTTTGGTGTTGATGGAGAAACTCTGATATTATTCGTTTCTCTTTATGGTTGGTGGCAGAGTATTGCTGTCCCCCGCCGGGGCTCGAACCAACGCCGCTCGGGTCACAAGCAATGACTCTAACCACTACACCATGGCCACCGCCTAAGCAAGATTGATTAGTAACCATTTGGAACTATTAACATATCTCCCTAAACCTTGTAGGGTATCTTTGCTAGATCGTCCTAGCAATCGAAGATCCGTGCTCCAATGCAAGAGAAGCGGCTTTGTTGGAGGCCTGGACATACTGGCATAAGAGATGTTCCACTATTCTATTTCCTCTTCAGCTCTGTAACTTCTACAGAAGTAATTTAAGGATGCAGTGTCAGGTTATAATGAAGACAAGCACTCTGATCTGGCTTCAATCAATCAACTTTTGACCAGATAATAGCTGTTTAATTCCAATTTTTTTTCCTCAATTTTCCTAACCATTCTTAATACCAAACTCCAACCATTGATTTCATGTATTTTTGGCTCGCGCATTCTGCTCAAGTTCACAACCTACACCCTCATTTCTCACCTAAAAGGAAAAGCAATTCCGCTCCCATTCACATAAGATTACTGAAAATTTTATAAAAAAAAAAGTCATCTTAGCCACACTTAACTACTTTATTTCGTATCCCTTCGTAACAAATAAATTTACGTGCCTACTTAAATCGAAGGATCCCCACTTATAGCCAATTTCATTGGACTCCTTTCTAGCATCGCAAAAAATATATGTACCCACCCCCATCGACCAAGGTAACCATTTTTCGCATTAAAATTCCAAATGCCTAGATAGAATAAAATGAACAAATATTCTAATTGCCTTTAGGGATAATACGGTTACATTTCCAGCACAGAACCCAGAAGGAATGGTTTGAATTTTAATAGCCTCTAAACTGTGTATATTTTCCTATTTCTTCTTCCAAATCATGTGCTCTTCCTATACCTATACCAACTTCGTTTGGGATATTTTCTCCATCGATTTTATCTTCTCATCCTTGATGCATATACATAATTTTGTTGTCTTTCCTATTCCAATGGTTGCGGTGCGGGGGTGTCCTTTCACTTGAAATCGAATATTCTCTCAGTTTCATTAAATTGTAGGTATAGTATGGTCGTAAAAGTTTCCCATCTGTAAGTGGGAAATAAAAGGAAAATTTCTTCCTATTTAAGGACTTTACTAAATTTTTTTTTATTTTAATTAAATTTTATCAATTTAATTTCACAGGCCTGTAACATAATTTCGCGATTTTAATTCGTTAAATCGTTAAAGGGGTTGAATTTAATTTCGATCGTCATTTTAATCTATTTATATGTGAGCAGAACGAGAGTCCTTGCTTAGCCTTGTTGTACACTTGTACAGCCTGCAGAGGTAGTGAATATTTTATAAGAAGTTTATAGGAAATTTCATTTAATTACACGAACGCTAGTAAATCACGAGGCTAGTTTCGTTTGAGTGACGACCAGCGTTAAAAGAAAAGAAAGGTAAATCCCTCATTATCGTAAGGGATTTTATGGGTTCTCCCATAGGTCCTGATGGGAAAACATGTTTCGATGGCCTCGTGAATTTGCATTTAGCGGTAATAATGAAATGGATTCTGCTTTTAGCAATATTATGGGCATTTTGCTAAAGGTCGCATAGGTCAAATTGAATTTGCAGCCCATTTTTATGGACCATAGCTGGGCTTGTTCATTGGGATTTATGTGTAGTCAAGGCTATAAAAAGATCTCTATCCGTATATGTGAGCAAACATATCTCTGTCGGTTGGAAGGATACCTGAGGTTCCTTTTATGTTATTTAGGTCATTAAATCATGTTGTATATTTATATGCGGGATATATGAAAGAAAAGTCATTTGGGTTTTGACGAAATGTATCCGTGTTCGAATGCAATGAGGTTGGGAAGCTACATGTAGGTATAGCAATAGCAAGGCTTTGGTATATGTTTTCGCTTTGTTTATGGGCCTTCAGTAATGTTAGGAGTGCAGTTATTTTTACGCTTCTGTGGTCGGATTATAATAATCGTGCAGGAGAGCTGAACTAGGATATCAGAGTTTATTAATTAAGTAGAAGAAACGGCCATTGGGCATGGTCTTCGGGTGGGCATAGTGATTTCAGAAGTCTGACGGACATGATGAGTTTATGAAGGGTTCGCTATAAAAAGGAACAGGTACAGTGATGGGACTGATTTTATTAACTTTCTGATGGAAAATACATAAGTACATAAACTATTGCTGTAAGGAACAAGTAAGTAGTATTTCGTATTTTTGGGTTGCATTTATGATGAAACTTTTTCGGAATTAAGAATTGCCATAAAACTGAGTTCGAGGTGACAGACATATTCATCCCGGCCAGTCACTGATAGGAGAATCTATAACAGAAAGTAGTGTATTTGAACAATGATTCAAGAATCAAGAAAAGGTTCTTGATTGCTACTACTGTTCTTTAAAGCGAGACAGACAGCTCAACTAAAGGTGGAATTATGAAGCGAATGTGAAATAGCCCATAGGACAGTTCTTCGGTGTATGAGGCTTAGTACGTGGTTAAAGAAGCTCGTCGAAAACTAAAAAAAGATATGAGAGAGCTTATAGAGGCGGCACTATTTATATCAATTGTAGTTCTTCCTTTGAGCCTTCAGGCTCCAGTTGAGCACTGCAAGTTGTTTACGGTTTCGTTCAACGTGTACGCGCCACCAAAGTCGAGGTGACGTTTCCTCTACTGCGATAATTTCCTGATTCAGAGTCGAATATTGCAGACCGGATTTCTAGTGTCCATTTGTTCTACATGTCTTAGCTACCGTAGACGAATGATGCGCATGTTTTTGACTAGGTCGATGTACAATTCTTACAGTTTCTCGTCAAATGTCTTCCACCAAAGCCCGTTTACACAAACGAAACCGAAACGAAAAGCTATTATACTTGACTATTCAGCGCCATAAATAGTCAAACCCTGTATAGAACAGGCCTTCGGGAGAAGTCCTTACCTAATTTTCAACGACATGTATACATTTTATTCTACAAGCTGATGGCGAAAAAATTCAACACCCTATCGGAAGATACTATAATTTTTGCAAATGGAGGCAAATCTCATTCTACTTCGACGACATTTGTGAAGTAAACAAAGAGATACAAAATAAAAATTTAAAAAGACATGAATCGCTATAATACTCCTAAAGATAGTTGAATAATTGTTTTAATCTTTTTGTGGAACAATTCGTCGGTGGTGTTGGCGTAGCGTGAAATTCGGCGCAGATTTTCCGGTTGTCCGGTTGTCCGACACCAACAGGGTAAACACTACGACGACGTTTAGCCACTCGCATAGAAGAGTACGACACGATACAACTCGAGATGTTGCCAGGTTTGGCCGGCCGGGTAGCAACTGTTCTGCTGAGAATATCTCAGCTGTGCCTGAAAATGTCGCAGAGGACCCCGAAGTATCGACCAGACGACGCAATTTGGCTTCAATCGGTGGTCTTTAGAGTGAATTTTGATGAAAGACTGTAAGATATTCCCTTATAATGATGGAGACAGTGCATCAGCTGTTAGTTCTCGAACCAAAACCGAAATTCTGAGGCCGCCAAGAATACAAAGACCTATTGCCGAGAGTTCTGGCGAGAGAGATCGAAAATGCCATAAATCTGACCCGAATGGTAATTAATTGTGGCGGCCACTTATCCAATATCAAAAGCAGAACCAAAGTGATCGGCTGACACCATGTATATGTTTCATTTCTAATGAGGTGTCGTTTTCAGTTGTGAGAGCAAAGCCGAGTCCCTTACTACCTCAAAGTTATATCAGCTGACTACCTATAAAATGAAAGTGGATAAAGTGGGATTTAACAAAAGCTGATGGTTGTGATATTTTCTCTTCACCCCATAATCATAATAATAATTTCTTTATTTGCAATTTTGCATTGACAACGAGAGACACACTCCAACAAATAAATGCACAAACACATGGAAACATAAAAATGCAAACACTCACTAAATGTATACTTGAATACTCTCACATCCTTTACGGTACTCATCCTTTTTCATTGTTCAATAAATCCCCATATAACACTGTCCATAAAAATTGAAAGACAGTAAAAATCAAACAACATCAAACATTGAAAGTTATATCCGACGCAATACGAGTGCGGAGTGGTGTATGATGCACTCGATGATGATTATTATGTTGATTATGGTGAAGATGAAACGTAAACACAAACTTTCGGTTGAGTTTCGAAGGGGAAAAACTACTACAGATTTTCAAGAATAACAGACTCCAACTACTTAAGTGCAAAAAAAGATATAAATATATTTTGGTTTTCATCTTACTCTTCAATTCCAACGGAGAGGGTCAATATGGAATCTTTCCTAACAGTTCATCGAACAACATCCTTAAGAGGGTTGTGTTCTCTTCTGAGTGCTTTTAATGGAAAAATATGAATGTTTGCATTATTTTCTATTTGTGTGTGTAAGGAGATTTCATTTTTGAAATATTTTTATTTGCGTCCGATATGTACAATAAAATGAAGTGCAAAATGACAGCAGTTGTTAAACCTAGAACCTGGAATTTCGAGTAAATAAAACACCGAATTTTGTTGATGGGAAAAAGAGAATCGCTCTGAAAATACCCAGTAATTTATTAGGCTGGCAAACTTGCTTCTTGCTCGCTGGCTATTCGTCTTACGACTGACTTACAAAGGTAAAAGTAATGTCAAAGTGACAGTCGTACGCTCAGTAGTACGCTGTCACAACATAGTAATAGATTGTTGAGTTCTGTTTCCTTTTAAGCTTATTATAGCAGTCTATGAAGTTCTGTTTCCGTTGACGTTGAGAAACTTGTATGCTGGCATACGATACAAGCAGAATGATGTCCTCCGTTAATATAGTGCAAAGTTGGCTACATAATGCAGAATGATTGCATTCAAATAATAATAATAGGGAAAATGAGAAAATAATAAAAAGTCCAATAGATGGCGGTGTTAAATATGCTACAGGTGGGGTAAGATAGTTCTCGATATAGGTACCTATATATCTAGATTGATATAAGTGTGGCACGTACAGGTTTCTCAATGTGCTGCCAACCCTCTAACCTAACCTAACCATAGGTAACTACATATAATGAACGTATGAAGCCGGGAAACCGCAAAAATGACGCGGCTGCTCACCCGCTCTTAATGTGACTTGACTTGACATGATTGCTTCGGTTCTTTTGTCTGTTAGGTACCTGAAGTGAAGATAGAACATTCATTAGTGCAATAGTCGTCCCGTTGACAGAAGTACATAGGTATTTGTAACACTGACAAAGGGGACTTTACTGCAGTTATACCTATAGGAATCATCATTCTGAAAACCACTTGGATTTATTTTAAAATATGTACCTAACTTGCTCCCGCAAGGCTGAAATATAAAAGACATATTTTTTTTATGGAGTAAGCAAGGAACCACAATAGTAAGCCCTTCCACCTCCCTTCTCATGATAGCTTTACAAATTTGTGTCACCATTTATTACACTTATTCCCTGCTGCTCTTATCGTCGCGTCGTCCTAGTAAATTTATTGATTTTCCTGTCAAAGGATTCAAACAAAAAATCCACTCTCACCCCCACAAATGTAAACATATCAAATTTAAACTGAAAGTAATATGAAATTCACCCGCCAAATGATTTGACTTTCTCAAAGTCACCAAGACGTCAAACAAAAAAATGTTATCAAAAAAATAAAAATACGACCCACCAACCACTGGCACATCATCCATTACGAAATGGAAACCCAATCCTAGCACTCTCTGGCGCGCGCGAATATATTTTACCGCCCGTGTCGTAGTAGAAAGAGTTTCAACTCCCGCTGTCGTTTTTAACTGCAGAACACAAGGGCAAGCATCCTTAATCATCGGTAATATGAACCCGTGTCAAGAACATCCATCACCGTCAGTGCCCGATTGTTCACAATTTCACATACCAATTATTATCAATTGAGTTTTAAATTGAAAGTAATTTTTCATTCCTTCGCCATCGTCCTTTTTGGCGTTCGTCTGTCTGACATTGTCGCCCCTTTGGCGGGCGCTACGAATACCTACTACTTATATTGTATATGTAGCAGACTGTTATACAAAAAAAATGTGTGTACACCGAAAACCGTTAAATTGCAACTGAACAACACACAAAATCATTTGTCGTCGTAATGACGGAATGAAAAACTGCTAAACAATGACTGTGCTTTATAAATGAAAAGTGGATACGGAAGGGAAGGATTATAATGCTGAACAAAAAAGGACGAAACCAACAAAATTTAATACCAGCCAATACATCAAAGTGAGATGTTGGGTGGTATCTGTCCTCATTTCGTGCGTGCATGTAGTAGACTCCCTCTCGCCAGTGTATTCTTTTGTCGAAGAGCGAAAAGGATGTGGCCATCACCATAGACCGTCCATATGTCATTGGGAATCGTTAAACGTTTTCCCGTTTTCAGAATTTAAACGTAAACTGTGTGTAATTTTTCATGTCAATTTGAAATGGAATCTGATATCATTGATCGTGTCTGGGGGGAAGCTTTTTGAAAATGGCTCCGACTGGCATTTTCATGTGCAGCATGCGGTATATCGTCGTATATTTTAAAACTAGCATAGGTCAAATGAAAGTGTACCCGATTACAAAGCGAACATCAGAAACTGGATGAAGGTGTGACAACATTAATGCAGACATTGAGCTGTTTTTGGCAGTATCTTTATCCATGTCGTTGGTTTTTGATGGACGACGACTATGATGGATGCAGGGACAGTATAGAAATAGAAAGTAAAGTTTTAAAATAGGTATATCTAGTAGGGCGTGACCTTTTAGTAGATCATGTCGTCATTTATCTGAAGCTTATCCAATATGCAGAGGGTATTGTAACGATGCGTTTCACTCTTTAAACGAGTGTTACCCATGCCTCAACATTAATTCTATCAAACAGAATTTTTAGGGTGTTCTGGTACCGATAATGCCGTCAATTTAAATTGTGACAATTGTTTATGTCATCCGACTATGTCCGACATCGACTTTTGGCATTTAGAGGAATATAACAGTAAGTGCTTTGTAAAACAAGTTACACTTGTTTCAGTTTCAGTTTAAATTGGAACTGAATTGGAAACTTAATGTTCAGGAAAGACTTCCAAAATTTTACTTAAAATGCCTTTTTCTCAAAATTTTTACTTAATAATTTTTTATTTTTTTTATGAAACTTTTATCCTTGAGAAATTTCCTAAAAATTATGTTAAGCAACTTTTTTATGTACGATCAACAGAAGTTCTAGTAAAAGCCGTTTTTTGTCAGACAAAAGTGGGCAAAAAAGACTACATTTTTCTCAAAAACTTGGTTTTTCTTTCAAGATTTTTTTAGGACTTTTTACTCAATGCTGTTGATTAACTTGAAAAATGTGTTAAAGAGAAAGACAGAGTAAATCTTGGAAGAGCTTCCACAAAATGAAACAATTCAGTGTATAAGACCACCAATAGCCGGTTCGAGAAAACCAAAAATAAGGCAGACGTATAAGATAGCTTAGAAAAAAATCTGTAGAATTATTAAAGATCAGCAGATCAAAGCTACGAATGGCGATAGGGATACTCCTTGGGCACTGCCTTCTTAGGAAGTGCGCTAGGAGATTAGGTTTAACATGCAGGTATTGCAAGGACCTACATGCCTCTGTTCACAGAGGATATTACTCAACTTTTCTGTGAATGTCAAGCTATCGCTCGGAAAGGATACGTCTTGGAAGGTACTTCTTCGACAATTTGTAGAAGGTTGGCCTCTCAAACAAAATTGACAGCACTGTCAGGTTCTGTAGGGAAATGAAGTGGCTGGGCAAATTGGCTTAGGTTTTGACCATGAAGATTCCCCAGTGATGACGATGGGCCCAATATGGTGCCTAGTCCACTGTGATGAACTCACACCTAACATAACCTAGTTTCAGTTCATTTGGGAGAGCACTCAGTTTAGTTCAAATCAACTTACTGAACTCAGTTCAAACCTCAGTGAGCTGTGTACATAAGCGGTAGGTCGTAGACGTAAAGTACTCATTGAACCTAAGAATGAGCAGCCATGCTCGCCACCGACAAGAGGCATAGGCGAAAAATTTGTTTCTATACACATTTTATTATAACCTGTACAAAGCATAAGTTTCTCGCAGAAGATCAAAAAAATGTATAAAAATAAAATAAGGGAAACACTGGACACATCCGAACTCCGATGAAACGATAAAAAGTGACTTGTTAAAGTGAAACGTCTTATGGCTCGTTGAGCAGTAATTCTGAACTCCAATGAAATGAAAAAGCGACAGGAAACTCTAGGAGGTAGCTCGCAAATTAAGGCAGCACGGTCAGCAGAATTACACATGGGAGGGGAACGAAGAGGCGATAGACTTGGAATAGGGAACAAAAAGAGTGAGTTGAGTGTAACGTTTGCGGTGGGGCGTGGTGTTATAAGCCGTCGTGGGTGAGTTCACAATACATGCGGGGGGCACAGATGCTTAATCTCATGTCCGTACTACAGAACCGAGTATGGGCACATAATAGTCATGGCTGGCTTCGTATTACTGTTGCGAGTTCTCAAGAGAATTTACAAGGGATTTCGAAATTTATTTGTCATTTATCGAGCTAATAAAAAGTGTCGATGTTATTGAGTACCCCAGTTTATATCTATATTTTCGAACTATAACTTTTGTGTTGCATTTTAGGAGAATCAACTTTTAAATATGCCTCCTGCAGTAGTTGTACCGCAAACTATTTTTTAAAAGTAGTAACAATAAAAAATCAACAACATTGACTGATTCCACGCATCCATACTACTATATAAAATGCAACCTCCGTCTGTTCGTTTCTCCATACCTCGAGAACCATTCGTGCAATTTTCTGATTTTTAAATGTGTGGCCAACTTAGGCCATAAGGTCGGTGAGAATTGCTCAGGAGCATAGGGATCACGGGGAGTAAGAGGCGGTCTCACGAACCGTTAGCCGTATGAGCTTGTTCTTTATAATCCGAAGGAATCATCCCTATACCAACCTACCCCAAGTATTGCTTACAATGGAACTTTATTTATATATTTATTATCACTTTAAAATACCCACGATAACTTAGTAACATCTTGTTGTGACATCAAGTACAGCCGACAGGATAAAGTCGTAAATTGTAATCCCCCCGACACAACACACATGCTTATGCAGGCATTCGAATGCATTAGTTGGTGACGTCCCCAAAGGTGAGGCATTTCGAATGAATCTCTCCAATTCCAGAATCCCTAGAAGAAAGCTCCTATCAGTCTGTCAACTGTCTGTGATTTTCCCTATCATTTCGTATTTTCTTCTCGGCTATGGGAAACGAAACAATTTTGTAAATCTGGTAAAGTAAGAAATGGCTACTATCCCTCCACATATTCACACAATGCAAATCGTATACCTCTTTTAAGGATTAACAAAAGAAAGCAAACATGTATTTAAAAGGATTTTCTCTCGTTCTTTTTTTTTCTACAATTTTCAGGAAGCTGTCAGCTTGAATACACTCTGCTTGTTGTTTGTGTGCATGTGAAGTATTTGAAGTGCAATTTTGTGCTGCTGCAACCAGTTTCGAATGGCAACTCTCAAGGATATATAAAAATAAATAAAATTACCAAAAGGATTTGTTGGTCTGAGAAAACCATTCGCTATAGTAACCACAACAATACTGCAATTGCGCCAAACCCAAGTGGCCAAGGATCAAAGAAAAACCCTCGCCTCTGCTTTTAACCAACTACATAACAAAACAAACTGACAAGACAAGGCAACTCGCCTGAATAAGTCGTCCTTGTCCACACCCATATACAACATCATCCTTGTTAAAAAGAAAATTAAAACACTTGTTTTACATGACAGCAGTGGATACAATGGCAACAGCAACAACACCACGAGTTGTGAATACAAAAGGCGGCGCAATGCCATTTGCCCTTAGCAACGGCAGCAACATCATCATCATTGTCCTGCTAGCGATGATGTCCTCCTCCATTCAAGCGATTACTGAAGAATTGTCACCAGGTAAGTGTGTGTTCCACTTTTGTATAACCTTTATAATAGTTTTGCTTCTTTTCTTTGCTTTATATTTTTATTTCAATATTCTGTGGGAACAAAAAATAGAATGACTCTTGATAGAGTTTTTAAGGATACATTATGTCGTGTATTGGATACAATTTTTTTTCTTCTCTATACTGCAAAATACTTTTACAGTTCATATTTATACGTACGTACGTAGTACAGTTGATAAATTATTCATACTGTGGAGTGTATGTTAGAGAAGCACCAAGATGGGAGGTGTTCATTTTGAAGTGAAGAGACCGGCTTAAGTGTCCTTCTAGTCGTATAATTTGATTTTGCATTTGACATGGATTTGACTTTACGCTGATGCGGATATCTGCACGAGCATACTAAAGAAGGTCCGCGATTGATGTCGGTAGTTTGGAAGAGGATCATGTGATTTAAATAATTTATGACTTTTCCTTGCAGCAGAGAGGATTTACATGAAACTTTTGAGCGCACACTTCCTGGGCGCGTACGCGCTGCAATTATTCAGCATTAAGGAAGAGCGTGTATATATAACCTTGCACTGTTTGCGTTGTCGTTACTCGCAAGGAGTGTGGGTCAAGTGAGTACTTTTACTGAGTAGTAAGAGATAAGTGTACAGATTAAAAAGTGTGTGCGATAAATTTGCAGATTGCATTGATGCGTTCTGGGTGCATTGGAACCTTGGTTCAGATAATGTACTCTTGTATAGCGAATATCTTACGTTACTAATCTATTGTCTTATTAAAATAAAACAGGGAAGAAAAAATTTTGCAGGGAAGAATTGCAAAATCGAACGTCAATAACTATCAAGAACTACGAGTCTATCTATGCATTTGTTCGGTCTTATAAGCGCTACTCATAACTTACGCAGTGTTTGTCCAGCGCTGAAATGTCATAACACTGAACGCATCATACTTAAAGAACACTTCCTAAGAAAATGCAGTTATGTGTGTATCGTGAGAACTACGAGTTGACGTGGCGGTGGTAAAAAAGAAAAATTAAGTCGCGTAGAGTCGAGTGTGCGTGCTGAAGCTATTAAATCGTCTCCCTTCCTAAGAACAAGAATTTCAAGTTTAATTGAATGAAAACCAGTAAGACAATTATCTTCGACTATGCCGAAGCTCAAATACCCGGAACTATATATTATTGCTAAAAATATTTTAGTATTAAAAAATTATATATTTGTATGGGAGGTATGGGTAGTTTTTATTCGACCAAGCTCATTTTTTGTCAAAATTGTTTAAATGTTATTAAAACAATATGTGTAAAGTTTAAACTTGCTGGCTTTACTGTAGCTATTTAAATTTAATTTTTAACATAAAATAGCTATATATTTTGTATGGGAGGTAGTAGGTAGGAGTAGTTTTTATCCGATCTGGTTCATCTTCGAACTTAGCCTCAGTTTGGTAGAGAAAAGCTTACGTACCAAATTTCAAGTCGATAGCTCTTAAATTACGGCCGTAATCGTGCGGACGGACAGACACACAGACAGACGGACATCGCTAGATCGACTAATGCTGGGTTTCCACTTGTCGATTTGAAATTGACAATTGACGTATTTTTATGCCAATTAAAAAATTGGCAAGTGGAAATAGCGAAAAATTGCTTGTCAATGAATTGACTAACAGCGTTTGCCAATAACTGACAAAGAAACCACTGGACAAGTGGAAGTAGCTGAATTGTCAAACAAAATGTCACTTTGTCTATAATTGACAGAGAAAATTTAATTGGCATCGAGTTCATAAGTTGGTCAATCAACCCACAAACGATTTTTTGCCAATAATTGGCATAATTGGAAATGAACTGACGTTCATGTCGTTCAATGACATAAACGCGAGGGCTGTCAAACTTTGTCAATCAACCGACATGTGGAAACCCACCTTAAGAAAGTGATGCTGATCAATAATATATATAGTTTTTCATACCTAAAACGCCTCCTTATGTTCGTTGCAAATGGAATATCAAAGTGAATACATATACCCTGACCACAGTGTGGTACTGGGTATAATTGCAGTTATTTTAAGAGGGGAAATCTGGGTTTGTCTTTTCGTTAACCACAATCTGTGGTTACAGTTTAGTCAGTGTTTTTTTTTGAGATAGTGAAAGAGTAGCTTTGATTTCTTCAGCTTTAAAAGCAAAAATTGCAAAAAAAAAATTCAAATGTTTCTGATACTAAATTGTACCACCCTTTCTTACGCTAGCTGTGTTTGTATCGACTTTGCCCTCGCCCAGGAATTGTATTGCTTAAAGACACTCTTGTCTATGGAAAAATATTTCATAGAGTTATTGTCATATCAGTACAAAATGTGGCGCCCAACGTGGGGACCCTTATTATAAAATCTGCGACAGTACTTGATAGATCAGGCCATGTTAAGTAATCGTCGTAAAGTTGAATGAAATCAAACACTTGACTTATTCCTACATCAATGACCTGTTGAACTAATCCACTTTGATTCATTTGCACTGCAATCTGCGACATCGCATACTAAAAGTGACCTCAAGTTTCCGCCTACTACTTTCAAGCAGCCGTACAACGTTTGGTTTTCCTTGCTTAATAAATAAATCACTTGATTCCACTTCAAAGCATAGAACTCTATATCTAACAGATGGCTCAGGACCTCAATCTAACCTTACAATAAAAATGATGTAAAAGGTAAGAAATAAAAAAAAACTGCATCCCAATCGTCCATTCAAACAAACAATTGCAACACACATCAGGACCTCCCTAGCTCGGAATGGACACAATGATTTGATTGTCTACAACGATAGTGCGAACTACCCAGTGTCAGTGAATAAATTCAATCGGCCGTAAATCCAATTTAAGAAATGATGGTAGCTATGCCTTCCTATACATATAGCCAAGCATACTATGAGAGAACTCTTCCGCTGCCACAATGTGCAATGACACAAAAGAAAACTATCATCTGGCAGTGAAATTTATTGCAAACAACGATGCACTCTGCAGCCATACCGACCTCGTCTCCCCCACTTGTACACATCACAATAAAACCCCAAGAATGTTACCCCCTTTCAGTGTGCCACCGTATACCGCGCGCCACCACACCGATCCAATACAACAATCCTTAAAGAAAGGACAAGCGTGGAAAAATTCTTTTCGCTGAATACTTACCGCCCGAAACCATAATTTATAGAGCAAGTGCCACTGTAAGCTATATCCTTGTGTGTTCATGTTTATATAGAGCAAACGATCGTCGGGTCCTCTGTGTGCAAAATTAAATCGAGCAAAGATTCCCCACACCATCCAGAAGAGGGAAAACTTTTTCGGCGATTTATTTCGGGATTTCGTGCTTTTTCGTGATTTTTTTTTTTTTTTTGTAATTTTTATCGATTTGTCCTTCGCCTGGCAGGACCAAACTGCATAGTTTCGTTTATTTTCTTCTTCTTATTCTGAAGGGTGAAAATTGTGAATGCGCCACCAAATGAATGAGTTATGTGTAACAGTAACTAAGGCTGCATTGCCTTCAGGTACGCGATTTGAAGAACCATAAAATTGTTTCTCCCTCACAACTGGCAAGTATTTGGAAATTCTTTGCGCGAATCGAAATCGCTGGAGCGAGCAAAAGGTGATAAACACTTCCAATTGGCAATAAATTTTATTTCGCCAAAGGAAGACGCAAGAATTTATTACAATACAGCGTTGCGCCAAGGTAATGCCGTTGACGACAGTTGGTTAAACTGAAACTGGACGGTATGTTGGTAGTGGCAAAGGAGTAGTAGTTTTTTTTCAATTCTAAGCTTGGAATTCATCAAATTCGATTGCCTTGAGGTGGTTTTAGTGGGACAGTTTATTGAATTGTCGGGTGTGGACAATTGTGCGAGTGATATGAAAAGTTTATGAGCCAAGGAAATGAAAAATGAAACCAATTTGAAGGTATTTGCGGAATCACTAGAGGAGAACAGTTTTCAGAATTCGTTTTTTGGTAGCTGCTCCTCACCAATTGATTTATGTGTGTTTTGAAAATAACTCTTAGGGGATGGGCAGTTACAGTTACTAGAATGCTCTAAATTAGGTTGTTCTCTAATTTATTGTTTGTCGTAAATTTTGAAATATGTAGGTACATGAGGTATGGGAAGGGTATATCGAGTCCTTGCAGGAATGCAGTCATTAATAGACTTCGGTACAATAAGATAATGCCAAAGCTTTTGAATATTTTCTTCAGGGTGTTCCATAAATAATTGTTACATAATGGACCGCATATGAGATGCTCCCTTACAAGAACTGATCATGAATTGAGTCTTGAGATATCTGTGCTGAAATTATTTACCTACATAAAACTATGACGAAAGTGGTCTTGAAAACATCCACCACCCCGCTCAGGAACTGGGTATCTGAAATATGTTTTTGTCTATTAGGACAATAAATTTTCAAAATCTTACAACTCTAACTTCCATTAGTGTCGCAAAAAAAAAGAATAACGTCCCTAAAACGCAGAAAAAAACACCAAAGCTAAAAAAAAAAAAAAAAGCATGCTAAAGAGACCTAAAAAAACACTAAAATGTACCAACAAAAGACGCCCCAGGTAACTAGAAGTGGTAATTCACCATGAATTAGGGCTATACATTTTCGAGATCTTACAACTCTAACTTCCATTAGTGTCGCAAAAAAAAAAGAATAACGAATAACAAAAAAAAAAACATGCTAAAGAGATCTAAAAAAACGCTAAAATACACCAACAGAAGACACAGGTAGCTAGAAGTGGTAATTCACCATGAACTTAATTACCACGATTTATGTGACCTAATTTGTAATGATTTTTGAGGATGGGATCCAGTCGGTACCTATATCCAACCTGATGAGTTGAGAGTTGTATCCCTCCCCAAAAATGCACCAAAAATCTCCAAAATCCTCCAAAAGTCCAAAACGTTGCGATTTCAATGTCAAAGCGCTTAGTCTGGACAACTGAAAGAATCAAAAGTTTTCAACACAGATGCTATTTTATATTACCCTCGTAAGACCAAGAAAGAGGAACACAAGACATAAATTTGACTACATTCTGCTACATTATAAGGGGTTAATGCCACATGCTAACAGCCACTTCCACAATTATTTGACAGAACTTGAATCTATAGCTGCAATATAACAAACCTAATGAGCAGATTTGTTTGGTTTGCTTGTATCAGCTTTACAGATCAACCAGCTCTTTTTATAATTTTTCAAATTTTTGTTTTGTAGCTATAGAAATGTTAAAATATAAAACACCCATTAAGGACATTTGCTGCAATACCTATAGGTACCCAATACCATCTCTTACATTGCCCAGACGCTAGAACCCAATATTCATTTGGTACTGCAACGCTACAGAATATTTCATTACACCACTGCATGAGTTTATTTATTCAAAACAAGGCGCATATATTATATATACAATATAAACAAAACACCAGCACCAACACACCACCCTCCCATGCTACTCGGAAACATGACGTGTACACATGCACACTGTAGTTCTTCCCGGCAAAGTCATCAAATATTCAAATTAAGAGTTGAATTGGTCAGTGGCGCAATTGGAAGCTTTTTCACCAGCACTCGACTTGGCTAACAGCGAGACGATGATGCCTGTTTTTGCATCAGGAGAGCGCCCGGATATCCATATTCGGAATCGTCGATGTCAGAAAAACATTTCCCTGTACAACTATACAAAAGAAAAATAAACCAAAACTGGAGTAACCCTCAATTTTGCCCACAAACAAAATAAACGAGAGAACAAGCGAACTAAAATATCACAAATATGAAGCGTTATAAGGATCGAAGTCGAAAGGGTTTATGAGGGTATATGCTTCCAACTGAGTACGTTGTTTATGAACGTTTTTCATTTATAGATGTGTGGCTGTGGCGAATTTATTGCATTAAAACTGCAATCCTTGCTTGATTTTCATATGCAAATACAAATACATACTTTCATGGTGGTTACTCTTTTACCCTTGAGCATTTTCGTGTGTGGGGCTGTATCGTATGAGGGCTTTTTGTTCTGTTTCGGATGCGCTACGAACAAAATTTTGGAGGATCATCTGCGGACAGCCTTTTGCTCTGAAGTGGATATATTTTCGTCGACTGTATGCTCAACAAAAATTATTATTAATCTCGGATAAGCATAAATACAGTTGAGGCAATTAAAATAAATAAAATAAAATAAATAGGTGGCCCAACAGGCATGTGTGACACCCTAGACCTAGCTTTCTCGCAACCATTCGTTTTGTTTGAGTTTCTATTTTGGGATGAATGGAAGGGACCTACAATTTTATGCCGAGTTCGAACGGCTGAATTGAGAAGCTTTTTCATGACAGTCATACTCTCGGATGTTTGTCAGACGTTCGCGAGAGGTGGCGCAGTAGAAAAAACTTTAAGATGTAATTTGTGTTTTTCCGGGGATCGAACCTGGGATCCTTCGCACTACGATACTAGGGGAAAACAAAAATGTGTGATTGGGAATTTTTAAGCAACATTTTCTATTACCCTAACAGCAGACTGATATTGTCACTGGCAAGACCTCCGCTTGGAAGACATAGCTATAGCAACTTTAGGACCGCTTTGGGACCAATTCAAAGTTGGGATAGGCGAGTAAAAACTGTCCTTTAATTTCTAAATACTACGTGATGAATATTTCCGTGGGATCGTAAAATGACCTGTTTACGGTTAAAGGTGTCCTTATTGCACTATTGCCGCCAATTTAAGATAGTCTTTTGAACTTGTTGTAATTGCTAATAGGTAAGCGTTCTTTCTGACATCTAACGAGACTGACATATAGCACAGTATGGATCTTACTAGATATATCCGTACATATGTAGAGTACATCCAGAGGTATTCATCGTTTTGTCATAATAATTTTTCCAAGTGTTGATGATTCTATGAGCTTGTACATTTTTTTTAAGCTGAGTGTTGGGAGAAATTTAGCCTTTACCAGCAGCACAACCAACGTCATATAAGCACTCATAAGTATAGTTGTCCTGAGTTTTGTGAGCCCTAGGTTTAGGAGTGTGTCGTGAAGATGAATAATTGCAATCAACACATCTTTTTAATTAAGAGAGAGAGACGACGTTCAAATCTCTCAACTGAAGGTCTATAGCATATTAAAATGCAACCCTTGATTTTAATGTACCTACTACATTGAAACGATAAATATTTAGCAACATGACACTAATTTTATGTGGACTGATAGTTTTGTCGCTCACTGTTTTCGGTTATTATTAAGTTCTGCAGTCGATTTCATGATATTTTTGGTAGCTTCTGTAGAATTATAATTACGAATTTTTGCAACTGTTTTAAAACTATAATGTTTGTGCGCAAAGCTCAATGAAAATTCATGCGAATTATGCCCTGTGGCTGTGAATTGGGATTTATTTGCTTTGCCAGGTCTTGTCTTATGATAAATTCATTTTTCCTTTCTGGCTTAACCTTTAGTTTAATTGTATTTTTTTTATATTCTTGTACATGTGCATCTGCATCTGTATATTTATTCGCAATGAATGAATATTTAAAGTGCATAGTTGTTGGCAGGAACTGTGAATGCATTAAGGATGTAGCGGCATGTGATATTTCGATAGAGCAATCGAACAATGGTAAGTCGGCCAAGAGAACAAAAATACATAAAACAGTGTGCGTGTGTTTCTCCTCGAATGCAAAGTTATCGCATTTTTACACAAAAGGGATATTGTAAAGGATTTTCCCATGAATAATCCCAAGTGCCATCCTGATTCCGGACAGAGTGATTTCTGATTGTAAAGCATATCAACTACATTTGAATGCGCACGAAGAAGAAAAATGGAATATCCTTTCGATAGCGGTGGAGAGTTCATATTGTCGCAAATATGAACATTCGGACAGGACGTCATTTTATATCTCGTTCATATTGTTATTCAATTGTAAGGAGTTTTCAGAGGGATTTTAGTTATTGAAAGGACAACGTTGTGGTCAATTGAGGAAGTCATTGTACTACAGTTGGATGTGCATTTGGCTTATAAAATCATCGACCATACCAAAATCCAATTCAAAATCTATCCGGCGGAATCTAAAAATAGCCATGACAAGATTGTTTTTGGGTTTCTTTTAAAACACACCCGATTTATAAATAAAATGATTTCCCTTCATCATCACCAAAGCCAACCTGTGGCCTTTAATCATAATCATCCTAATTGTACACAAATAAACCGATGAACAAACAGTTTCTCTTTCAAAGCGAAGGACGAAACAACTAACTAATCGCCTTAGGGCTATCTTAATTTAAATTCAGGATACACAAGATGTAAAAAATAAATCGCATTTTTAAAGAGCAGATTTCCGCTTTACTTTATTTCATAACTTACTCGCACTCATACTGCTGTGTTAATAATATTCCCACGGATTGTGATGCCTCAAGGATGCAAAATTAAGACCATATCTAGATTCATGCTCTTGTTTATTATTATATATCCTTTGTAAGTACATTTTGGTTTATCCGAGAACGAAAAAAAATAAACTAACAAGCGAAGCTGGTTTTTTTTTCTGTATGCTCATCAGACCATTAAATAAGACGCAAATGTCCCTTGGGGGGATACTGAATTGAAAATGTCTCATAATTAAATCGACGGCACACACAATTCCACGTCATGCAAAGTGGGTGAATTTTTCCTTTTTTTTATTTAAAACTCTCGTTAAAATAAGAAAAAATTACTCACAAAAAAAAAACCAACCTCAGTATTCATGATTTTGGTGGGGAGAGGACACTCTTTTTGACATGGCACATCACACGAAATTCAAAGGACGCCCTTCTCCTTTTTTATTTCGTGTAAACGATTTTTTGGTGGTTGGGATAATTTGAATGCTTTATACGCTAAACCAAGATACGCTCTAATTTTTTGGTCATTATTTACATAAAGATTTTGCGACAGACAGGACATTTTAATTACTATACTGCCAGTCCTGCGAGTGGTGTATTTTTTTTTCTCCGGTTATTTTAGGATTTAATTATCCGCTTTTTAATTGGAATTCAGACGTTAACTAACGTGTCGGAAGAGCAGGTTACGGCTCATGGATAAGGCAGTTGTTTTTGCCAGCAGTTCTTCGATATATTGTTGCCTGGTCCAGAGAGAGCCCCTTTTTCCTTTTTTATGGTTTTTGCCATTAAGGAAACTTTGATTTCATAAAGCTCTGATTATGGACATTGTTGGATATACAGATGGCAACACAACAAAGTTAAATAGATTAATTATATTTTTTTTAAAAGTACCTACTAATTAGCTTAGCAATAGTTACCAGTTCAGGGTTCTTGATAAAATTACGGCGCAATTTGATTTCTTTTTTTGTAATTTTTGCGTTAAATGTGACAGCGTTCGAGAATGGTATGTTTTTGAAATATGTCTTCATATTTATATGAAGATCAATTTGTGTGCGTTAGTTTCGCAAAAACTAGAAAACTTTTGGACCGATTAGAATAATTCTTCTTCTGTTTTGTTCGTCTTAAATCAGAGGTGGTTTGGCAAAAAAGAAAATCTGGAAAACACCAAATGAAAATTCGGAAAATATTTGAGAACATTTTGAGAAATTCTTTTTTATTGGCCCAAAGGAGTTTCTGTAAAGTTTGGTCAAAATTGGACAAAGGTGCCCCTGCCCAAGCCTCCCATACTCAAAAACTTTGCATGAATCAGCACAAATTGTCAAGCATTCTTAGATATTGGCCAAAGAGTCTGTGAAGATTGGTCGAAATTGAACAAAGGGGCGTTAACTCATTTGAATTACAAAATAGTTTCATTTAAACACCACACGAAACTTAAATTGTAGGTACACAGTGAAGCCAATATTTCCGTGTTAAATGAACTGGAGTTGGAAGGTTAGTGTTTATTCATAACACTTACCTTTATTTATAAACAAATAAGTGTTAGGTGGTTTCCTGGGTCATCTAGTAAATTAATAAATAAAACCACAATTTTTCTTGTAAAATACACCCCTACCCTATTTTTTAAATTCTTTGCACTCTCATACTAATTCTGAAGTTCCCTGAGCTGAATAATATGTTCTGGAAACTAAGCAAAAAAGATGTAAAACTATGATTTTTAATTTCCCATGAGTTCTGAAAAATACTCGACAACATCTTCGAAACATCATATGAAAAATTTCAGAAAAGTTAGAGCAAAAATAAAAAAATTAAAAATATTTAATTTAATTGTTATCTGTATACAAACAATTTTCTAAGCCAAAAATCTGGAATGTGCTCCATGAACTCTACAATACAATTTCCAAAATGTTCTCAAAATTAAGAAAAAAAAAAGTTCATTTTTTTAGCTCCCATTAGCTCCGACTACTGGAAATTGCTGGAGTAACTCTGCAAAAAATCCTTATGACAACATTTCTTAAACCCAAATCCAAAATAAGGTAAACACTAACCTAAAGTTCAGAATATTTTAATCTATGAGTTTTTATAAGTTTTCCGAAAAGAGCTTGAAAACCTCGATATCTAACTCAACATACTTCTGACTTCTCCTCTTGGTGCATATAGAATCTTCCAATCGTCGCCTCAAGAATGTCAGAGCTCGCTTATTTTTGGGCTCCATATATGGTCATCTTTTCATAAGGGGCATGACGTCACGTATCTATATCTATACATATAATAAGGCTGTAGGAATTTTCGTTGTCAGCTAAAAACTCGAAAACTACTGGACAGATTTCAATGAAACTTTTTTTAAAATGTTCCTTAAGACTGTGAAACTGCTATAGGCTATGTCGTTTATAGCCACTTCCTTAGTCTAATTGTAAAACTGGTCTAATAAACTTCAATATTCTACGGAAACCACATAGACACTTGACTTTTTCTTCGCCGGCCGCCGTTATATTTGGTATCCAGCATCAGCATATCATGTTTCCGATTGAGACCTATGCAATGTTCCTATATATCAAACCAAGGAGACGATGTTCTCAGTCTGTCAACGGGCGTCGTTCCTTAGGAAACTGATGTCATTGCCACTGATTGTAGCAAGGCTTTCAAACTGGAGGACGTTATATTCTATGAATGTGGTTTCTGCAATTTTTCGGCAGTACATTGGTTAAGAAGACATATTTTCAGCAAAAGAAATGCTTTTCTAAATTAATAAAAATAAATTGGCGCAAGAGGCGGGTAGACACGCTAGGCCTAGCCTCTCGCAACCATTCGTTTGTATAAGTTTCTATTTTTGGGACTAATGGAAGGTTCCTACAATTTTTATGCCGATTTCGAACGTCTCGATTGAGAAGCTTTTTCGGGACAGTTATACTCTCGGATGGTTGTCAGACGTTCGCGAGAGGTGGTGCATTAGAAAAAACATTAAGATGTAGTTTGTGTTTTTCGTGGGATGGTACCTGGGATCCCTCGCACAGTAGTCCAGCACTCCGCTACTGTGCCCAGAAATGCTTTTCCGCAGGGAGTTCGAAAACTCTGACACTAAATGTCTACTAGTTCTTATGAGGGATGCGTACATACATGTCGTTTTAGGATATACATTGACTTTGAAGTGCTTTCAGTCCAAAGTCTCTTCCATATGGGCAAGGATGTCTGTATAAAAGAAGGCTTTAGCCAATTTAAGTGGTTACTACCCCGATTAAGACCTAGTCAAGAAGCTGCATATTGATCGGCTAATTCAAATAGAACGAAATAGCTTATATTCAATCAATGACACAACCCGGAGGAGATTCTACGGTAGTGAGAAAAATGTAACCTAAAGTGGCATGTTCACTATTCAGTTGATATGGAGTGCACAAGTGAAAGAGCTATCTGAAGAGTCATATCTGTTAATGGACAGGATAGCCCCGCACTACGTCGTCATTCAATGTAAAGTGCTTGAAAATATTCTGACAAATCTTATACTTATTAACAGAAAACTGAAAATGCGAAGCTTCCATCCCAGTTCTGTCTTATGCAAGCTATATATATCATATCATAATCATGAATCACTTCCTATATCCCATCCTCATCCGTTGAAGTTCCTATTTTTACTATCTTCTGTATCTACCAGAAAAACTTCATATTATTACCAAACGACTTTGACTGGAGTTTTTTTTTTTGCTAAAGGTTCAAGAACCTTTATACTTACAAAATTGAACATGGCAAATCAGCAGTTTGCCTTACCCTAAAAATCACAATTATACAGTCTATTTCTTAAATACGCATCTAAAGTTCATAAATCAGAGAACAAATGAAGAATTATTTCCACGCAAATAGAAAAACCAGCGTCCCCAACTCAGCCTATTTGAAAATATTTCCATTTATATAACCACTTTCAAGAGTTCATTTATCACCCCATTCAACCAGCCCCCCTCACCCATTTACATTACCAAAAAAACATCATTTTCCACTTTTGTTTGCGGTTTTTGTGCCCGAAAAGCACAAAATTCATCATCATCAGCAGCATCGAATTTGTGTGTGAAGAGGATGATGGTTATTTGTGCGACTACTCTAAAACACTTCAATATATCCCTCTGACAGGCCGCACTCGTACACCATTGGCATACAAAACTGACAATCCAAACCGAAGCAACTAATGTTTAAAATTGTGTTCCTCTTGTGTCCTTATTTCGGGGTCATTAATAATGAGCCAAGAGATGTGTGTTGTGTCGTCCTTGGAGCGCACAAAAACTCCTGCTTCTTCTTGTTGTTTGTTGCCTTCTCCCTTCATTTCGGTTAATTTACCCAACGTAAACGGTTCGTTAAATCCTAATTCAATGGTTGTGATTTGCTCCATCCTCAGTCGTGCAGCGCCCACCACCACATTCACACAAATTACCTTCTTCGTCTCAGAGTGTCACCTTACAATTTTCGCAAATACAAAAATCTCATTTCTCAAGTGAAATTAGAAAATTGCTACCAGAGGAGTCGGGTTTGGAAACAAGTGAGCTAAGTGGAAGGACAACCTCATAAACTCAATATCTTATTATTATTATGATTATGAATGCAAATCGAAAATATATGAACCCCTAGCCGTGGCCCTGGCCATGTCCTGGACATTAATTTCACAACCACACCAGCTTCTGTCGAGGGAACGCACATTTGGCATTTGCCAAGTGGCGAATGCCAAATGGATGCGAAACGCCTCTGAGATGATGGATGTGTATAGGCTTTGACCCAAATAAATTTGTCAATTTATCATTCGAGATGGAAAAGCTTTTTGGGTCTTCTTCGTTTTTGGCATCGATTCAAAGGGACACCATCCATTCAAATAGAAGTGGGAGGCAATTTTTCAGAGCACCTAATGAAAGGGAAACGATTTCACAGCAAATGCGAACAGGAAAAGAGATACAAACCTAGATTGGTTAAAGTTAAAGTATACCCTTGGATGTGTCAAAATTGTATCGAAATAAATAAGTGATAGGTGCAACAAATTTTTATAAGACTTTAAGCCTAGTTTCTTACAACCATTCTAAGGGAGATTTATTTTTGGCACGAGTGGTGGAAACTGAGAAACTTTCTCAATGCTGTTTGTCAGACGGCCGTAAAAATCATTTGTATTTTTTCTGGGCTCGAATCTGAACCCTTTCCTCAGCAGCCCAATATACCAACTACTAGGAGACTGGGGTTCTATTTTTTCCTAATTGCTTTCCGCCATTATTTGGCATCATCTTTGCAGCGATAACCTTTGAGGCCTTTTTAGCTGTATATTGAACAAAGAAGTACTCTAGCCCCAAGTAACTTCACCTTCTCTACAAAGCACAGGTTAGACCAGGCCTGGAATATTGTCCCCATATATGGAGCTCGGCCCCAAAACATTGACTTAACCTACTTGATAGCATACAGAGACGAGCAGTTCGACTTATTGGAGACCCTACAATCACATGGAATTTACAACCGTTGGTGTACAGAAGAGAAGTCGCTGACGTTTGCTTGTTCTATAGGTACTTCCATGGTAGATGTTCCGAGGAACTCAAAGAAATTATGCCTCGAGATGCAACTTTTGGCGCCCCATAAGACAAGCAGCTAATGCTCATGACCACACAGTACACACTTGACAACCGCGAGGACAACAACTTTCCAAAACTCCTTCTGTTACAAGGCAAGCAGACTTTGGAACTAGCTTCCTGGGGATGTATTTCTGGAAGACTACAATTTGCAGCAGTTTGAGTGCAGAACTAACATATCTCTGCAAGCATATCGGGGCGCTGATGAAGCGTTATAGTTAGGTTATGTTAGGTTTGTGGGCTGGCGAGGATTTCTCCGTGCCACACTCAGGTCAATACTGACCCATTGTGTTGTGATTCCCGTAGGGGGAAAGAGGTTGTCCCCTACCCATTATAATCCTTTGTTCAAATTACTTGAAGCGTTATAGGTTCGCCTTTCTCGGGAGAAGTATTAAAAAAAAATAAATGTAGAGTTTTGAAGTTATCGTAGGTAGCTCTGATAATGGAGATGTACTTTAATTTTGGCTTGGAAACTATGGTTAGGTAATATACTTTGACCTACAACTTAGACTTATTTAGACTTACAACACAAGCGAGAAAATCACTCGAAGAATTTTTCGTTCCAAAAGATCAAGAAGATATTCCTCCTCCTTTACTTCTGCGCCATAGAGTAGGACTTCTGCTGTGGTGTCATTTGCAAAGTTTATAGCGAAACCGAGGTATATAAAGTTACTAACCAGCTCAAAGTTGTAGCTGCCTATCTTGACGTTCTGTCTGATACGTAAATTTTGTGTACCCCTTCTTGTTGACAGCATGTATTTTGTTTTGCCCTCATTCACCACAAAACCCATTTTTGCCACCTCTGTTCTAATACTTGCTAACTCACCAATGACAGCTCGCGTTCTGCCAATTGTGCCAATGTCTTTACTCGTTAGCTTATGCAAGTAGTTGTAATGTGCACGTACACCACCTAAATAACCTGAAAATAAAATCCGAAACATTTTTCCATTTACTTACCATCAACTAAAAAAATTAATTTTTCTGTCACATTCATTTGTCCACATGGCAACCCTATGAAAATGATCATGATACACATTATTATCCAACCACGAATAAAATTCTCCACTGGAGGCGGGGCTTGCGCGCACAAGCAATTCTCTAAAAGAGGCTCGCAGCAGCGAAGTGGATATGTGAGATCATACGTGGTGGTTGTTATTGTTGTTTTTAGCACATGCTGTGTGCCGAGGAAAAACTCTCGTGTATGCAGTTGCATACATTTTGTACGGGAGAGAAAATATTTTTTTTTGGTTGTTCGTCGCAGTGCAGTAGAATCTGCTTGGGTATATTTTGCGTGTATAAAAAGTTGTTTATCAACTAAAAACGCATTACGGGATAGTGCATGGTGCTCGTAAACAAGATGTTTACTAGCAAAAGTGCATAGCGGTTCACAAATTTACATGCACTCTTATGAGTGGCGTGACACAGTACAATTAGTTCGTAAACTTGTTTACGAACAAAAACGTGTTGTGGCTTGGGTTCGTGGTAGTATCGTGGTCGAACCAAGCGCTGCGAAAAATCAGTTCTTCTTTAAGACTCACCAGAAGCGGTCGCTTCAATTGAATTTAATTCGGTTGGAGGTCGGGCACTCGCACGCAAAAGTTAAAGTTATTTTTATTTCGTGGAAAGTTTATACTGGCTAAATGCCAATAGTCGCGTCCCATAAGGAAAATTTTTTTTTTTACTAATTTCGCGAAAAGGATATTTCCTGTCAAAACATAGGATATCCTAGTGAATGAAAAAAAAAAAAAAAAAAAAAAAAAAAAAAAAACTGACTTACAAACGAAATAAATTTTCGTCTTTGACCGCGAATAAATTAACTCTTTTCGCTTTTCATCTGTGCGTATTTCCGGGTATATATATATATCCCGAAGGATTTTTGGTGTTTGCCGGGTAAAGCCCGAGGACTTGTGTTGTGTAATTTTTTTTATTGCTGGTGCATTTTTTGCCGGGTATAGCCCGTGGATTTTTGTGACGTTTTTTTTTTGCCGGGTATAGCCCGAAGACTTTCTTCTATTGCTGGTGCATTTCCGGGTATAGCCCGATGAATTAACTTTGTTCGTTTTATTTGCTGGTGCATTTCCGGGTATAGCCCGATGACATAATTTGTGTTTTGTGACTTTGCTGGTGCATATAACCGGGTTTTCTTCCCGAAGGATCTTTTGTTAATTGAGATCGGACCCTAATGGTCAAGACAATTAAAGAGCGGCTTAACGTACCGTCTCCACCCTAACATACCAATTTTGGAAGAAAAAAAAAGTAAAATTTATAATATTAAAGACATTGCTGGTGCATATGATCGGACGTATATCCTCCAGAGATTGCTGATTAGGATATTCCCCAGACTTGGATTTTATCTGGACGAATCCTGGATAACCTCGTGAGGCGTAGATTTAAGTAATTTTTTGTTGTAAAAACTTTAATAATTTATAAGCTAACTTTAATTCATATAAGATTTGAATTATTCTTTAATTAAAATTATAATAAGAAAATTAATCGGAATTTTTCGGTATCTCTACTTAATTTTTTTGATTTTTTATAAATTTTTCATAAATATAAAATTTTGCTTTATGAAATTCATAAATATTAAAATTTGGTAAAAGAAGTACACCCCCCCAAAATTAAATATATTTGCGGTTTAGCTTCTATTAGTTTTAGTCGATTGAAAGAAAAGAAAGGAAAAGATTAATTTTTCTTGAGTCAGGGTCCTATACAACGTCGAAAGCGCTATCGATAGGTAGGTTCCTTACTTACAGGCAATAAAAGGATTAATGCCCAAATTGTAGGCTATATAATTTCTTTTTCGTTTAATCGTATATACCGACTTACAAAGGGTATATCAGAATAAATCCCAAATATCTAGTGAAAGGGGTAAATTTCTTTTCTAATTCTTGAGTAGGAATAAGTCATTTTTTTTAAAATACTATGTAATATTTCACTTTTAATTTTGAATTATGCCCTCTGCATATCTTTAAGGAAAAGATCTTGAAGATCCTTAATTAGTTGTAAGTTCATGATTGATCTAAGAATTTTTTTTCTTTTTATGAAGTAATAAAATTGATGATGCCTTTATTGTAAAGCTTGATTTCTTTTTGGTAAACATGTGGTGAGAAGAGAAGACATTGGTAAGCTTTATAGCGATGTGGGGTCACATAATCTTCGTTTCAGTGACCAAAGGTAGGGTGGGGATAGCCCAATACGAAGGATATTAACAGCCAACCTTCAGTATTCGGTTATGAAAATTCAGGTATGAGGTATTAGGAACATAGAATCGATGTCTCTACACGAGTGCCGGACTTCGTGTTTAGATTTAGTTTGTTTTATTTTGCTTGTTCATGCACACAACACTTTAATTGCTGATGGAAATGGCAAAGTTTTGATTGAGCAAGAACCCCCCAATTCGGCGAGCTAGCAAGAGCATAGCTAGGTGTGCATACCCGCTCAAATCAGATGCCATGCGACAAAGTTCCATTACATAAATTAAATGGCGCCCAACGTGGGGCACAGAAGGATCAGGGTTTATCACTAATCACTCCCCCGTTGGAAATCCAACGTGGGGCCCAGAAGGTCAAGGATATATCGCAACACCCCCGTTGGAAATCCAACGTGGTGTTCAATAAGATAGATCTGCTCGGTTATCACTAGTTGATAATCCAATTGCGATTCTCGTAGCGCACAACACCATAGTTACAATGCCTTGATTTTGCTGTGTTCCAAACATTTTTCTTTTTTTGCTTAGTAGTTTATTAATATGCAGTATTGGAATATCATTTGGAGTTACTGAGGTCGTGGATATTTCTTTTTGCGTCTCAGTCCAATGACCTTTCCCTTGGCTGATCTAGTAGAGGTTTTTCTTGTGCCGAGTGTCCTCTGGAATTGTTGGACTTGTGAGTTATTTGACTTTGAGTACCAAACCGATGGATTATTCGTCATAGGATCGCTTCTCATTAAAAATTTCACCTTGTTAGAACATCCTCTGGAAGTACTGGACTCGTAGGTATACTTGTGAGTACCAGTCCGATGGATTGTTCTGGCAAAACCCAATTTTTTCTTGTTGTTCCTAGATATCTTCTGGAGATACTGGATTCGTTATGTTTTATCATTAAATACCAGTCCGAATGATTGTCGTGGACAACGCACCTTTCTAAATTGTAGTTTACCTTATTACTTCCTAATACCATACCAAAATGAATTATTTACGTCGTTAGATAGATAGTATGTTTTGTCTTCAAACCACATGATACCATAAGAATATAATTATGACCATGCCAGTACACCGTAGTAACGAAAACTTAAATGTTTCAACAGAAGATTCAGCTTCTGCACTCGTTCCTAATATTTGTGTTATTTGTTCTGAAAGCCTGAGTACAGCCGCTGCAAAGGTTATTACCACCTGCAACCACGTGCATCATAAAATTTGTCTTCAAGATTGGGTATCCCAATCCGAAACATGTCCTCAATGTAGACAGCCATGCACTAGTAGTTCTCTTCGAGAATGGCCACTCGCTTCAGCTACGCAAGGAGCAGTTCCAAAGCAGCCTGCTCATAACACACGTTCACAGACTAGACACAACACCTCGTCTAGCTGGACATTTAGACCTACTACAGCAAATGCTCAAACAGGAAAATCGGCTCGAAAGTCTAACAGACCACCTAAACGATTTCCCAGTTCTGAGACTAGAAACTCACTGCCATTACCTACCAATAATACTCGAGATAGTCTTGATTTGAACGATCAAATACATGAAGTTATCAATCGGTCCTTGCAACAACAGCAGCAAGATATGTTTAATAGACTGACCAGAGATCTTACAAATACGATTGAGTTTAATGTATCTCGTTGTATTGGAAACCTAGCCATAAGCAACCATGTTCCTTCAGCTCCACCACCTACCACTGCAACTCCCCCACAGGAGGAATTCGCAGCTTGGCCTCCAGAATTCTTAACCAGAGATAGACCAGCGGGTTTACCAAATGTATCTATGTCTAATCCTCGTTTTGATGTTAATTCATCTCAAAAAGTATCCAACATCATCTATAATTGGCACTTAAATTTTGACGGTCTTCACACAGGAATACCAGTAGATAATTTTATTTATCAGGTACATTCCTTGACTAGGCAAAGCCTTGGAAGTGATTTCGATCTGTTATGCAAGAATGCTCATATACTTTTTACAGGAAAAGCTAAAGATTGGTTTTGGCGATTTCATCGAGCCAATCCTAATTTCATTTGGACCACTCTGGTTGATGAATTAAGAGCACAGTACAAAGATAGTAGAACGGACTACGATATTCGTGACGCTATTCGATGTCGAAAGCAGAAGGACAGAGAAAAGTTTGACGATTTTTATGATAACATAATAACCTTGACTGACAGACTTCGATCTCCTATTTCTGAAGCAGATCTAGTTGAGATCCTGATTCGAAACCTTCGTCCGGAAGTCAGGCATGAATTACTGCATCTTCATATTCCAACCGTGTCTGAATTAAGAAAGGTTTGTGAAAGAAGGGAACGGTTCCTTGAAGATTTATCCCAAACACCTTGGCAGTATAGAAATTCTCAGCGTCGTCAAATTTCCGAATTAGAAACTTACCAACCTGATAGTAACCTTGGGTCACCCCAAAACAATCCGACAGTTGGAGATGGTTTTGTTGAAAACTGTGCCATCTCTAATAATTGGAAGTGTTGGAATTGTGATGAGGATGGACACCGTTTCGATATGTGTCTCCAACCACGGCGCGTGTTCTGTTATGGATGCGGTGCCGTCAATGTCTATAAACCCAATTGTACGACTTGTATGCAGTCGGGAAACAGACAGAGGGATGCGAGGAGAATCGGCCACTCACGTCCGACGGCCCAGCCGAACCAATTCTAGACACAAAAACACCAGACTTACCACAAAGGTTCAGCTCTGCTGACCATTACCAGATTTTGACACGAGATCATTCTTTCGTTGATACCGAGATGGGTAACAACACCATTAAACAAAGAATTGAGCGAAACCTGAAACCATACCACGTACGTGTAGCAGAATACCAGGAAGCACGTAGAAGAATTTTTAATTCGGAGAAATTCCCGAAAACCAGACCAAGGCGTTCTACTATGCGTATGCGGCGGTTTTGGAAAAACATATTGTCCAGTCGAAAATTTCTTTTAAGTGCAATTAACTTTCGCCGTAATGACGTTCGTCCTTACGCGATCGTTGAGTTATTAGGGAACTGTGAAGAAGGTTTATTAGACAGCGGTGCTTGTATCAGTTGTGCAGGATCATCTCTGGCTAATGAAATCCTTAGTAGCAATACGAAAATTAAGAAATTTAAATCTACCATCACAACAGCTGATGGAAGCCCACAGTTCGTAGAAGGATATGCCAACGTAGATATTACCTTTAGGGGTAAAACTAATTCCATCAAGTTGTATCTTATACCCTCACTTACTCAAAAACTCTATTTAGGCATAGACTTTTGGCGGAAATTCGATTTGGCTCCAGACGTTCTTTCGGAAATCCGAACTAATGATCCAAACATTGAATCCTCAGACGTACATGAATTACGAAAACTTGACTTATTAGAACCACCAGATGTATCAGTGCATAGAAAAGATTTATTAGCTAATACAAGATCCAAAGCCAAAATCCTCATGAAAAGCGCATACGAGAATAATGCCAAACGATATAACACCAGATCGTTACCTGTAAACTTTCGAGTTGGTCAGGAAGTCTTTAGACGAAACTTTGCGCAAAGCAACTGGCAACAAGGCTTTAATGCAAAACTTGCTCCGGCTTTTGTAAAAGCTCGGATACAGCAAAAGCTAGGCACCTGCTACTACGTCCTTGAGGATCTTCAAGGTAAAACATTAGGTACTTATCACGCTAAAGACATAAGAGTTTAACATCTTACATTTTTTTTTGATAGTCTTCAGAACTTTCCCACTAATCAAGATCAGTCTGAAAGTCCTGTTTTGTAATGTGCACGTACACCACCTAAATAACCTGAAAATAAAATCCGAAACATTTTTCCATTTACTTACCATCAACTAAAAAAATTAATTTTTCTGTCACATTCATTTGTCCACATGGCAACCCTATGAAAATGATCATGATACACATTATTATCCAACCACGAATAAAATTCTCCACTGGAGGCGGGGCTTGCGCGCACAAGCAATTCTCTAAAAGAGGCTCGCAGCAGCGAAGTGGATATGTGAGATCATACGTGGTGGTTGTTATTGTTGTTTTTAGCACATGCTGTGTGCCGAGGAAAAACTCTCGTGTATGCAGTTGCATACATTTTGTACGGGAGAGAAAATATTTTTTTTTGGTTGTTCGTCGCAGTGCAGTAGAATCTGCTTGGGTATATTTTGCGTGTATAAAAAGTTGTTTATCAACTAAAAACGCATTACGGGATAGTGCATGGTGCTCGTAAACAAGATGTTTACTAGCAAAAGTGCATAGCGGTTCACAAATTTACATGCACTCTTATGAGTGGCGTGACACAGTACAATTAGTTCGTAAACTTGTTTACGAACAAAAACGTGTTGTGGCTTGGGTTCGTGGTAGTATCGTGGTCGAACCAAGCGCTGCGAAAAATCAGTTCTTCTTTAAGACTCACCAGAAGCGGTCGCTTCAATTGAATTTAATTCGGTTGGAGGTCGGGCACTCGCACGCAAAAGTTAAAGTTATTTTTATTTCGTGGAAAGTTTATACTGGCTAAATGCCAATAGTCGCGTCCCATAAGGAAAATTTTTTTTTTTTACTAATTTCGCGAAAAGGATATTTCCTGTCAAAACATAGGATATCCTAGTGAATGAAAAAAAAAAAAAAAAAAAAAAAAAAAAAAAACTGACTTACAAACGAAATAAATTTTCGTCTTTGACCGCGAATAAATTAACTCTTTTCGCTTTTCATCTGTGCGTATTTCCGGGTATATATATATATCCCGAAGGATTTTTGGTGTTTGCCGGGTAAAGCCCGAGGACTTGTGTTGTGTAATTTTTTTTATTGCTGGTGCATTTTTTGCCGGGTATAGCCCGTGGATTTTTGTGACGTTTTTTTTTTGCCGGGTATAGCCCGAAGACTTTCTTCTATTGCTGGTGCATTTCCGGGTATAGCCCGATGAATTAACTTTGTTCGTTTTATTTGCTGGTGCATTTCCGGGTATAGCCCGATGACATAATTTGTGTTTTGTGACTTTGCTGGTGCATATAACCGGGTTTTCTTCCCGAAGGATCTTTTGTTAATTGAGATCGGACCCTAATGGTCAAGACAATTAAAGAGCGGCTTAACGTACCGTCTCCACCCTAACATACCAATTTTGGAAGAAAAAAAAAGTAAAATTTATAATATTAAAGACATTGCTGGTGCATATGATCGGACGTATATCCTCCAGAGATTGCTGATTAGGATATTCCCCAGACTTGGATTTTATCTGGACGAATCCTGGATAACCTCGTGAGGCGTAGATTTAAGTAATTTTTTGTTGTAAAAACTTTAATAATTTATAAGCTAACTTTAATTCATATAAGATTTGAATTATTCTTTAATTAAAATTATAATAAGAAAATTAATCGGAATTTTTCGGTATCTCTACTTAATTTTTTTGATTTTTTATAAATTTTTCATAAATATAAAATTTTGCTTTATGAAATTCATAAATATTAAAATTTGGTAAAAGAAGTACACCCCCCCAAAATTAAATATATTTGCGGTTTAGCTTCTATTAGTTTTAGTCGATTGAAAGAAAAGAAAGGAAAAGATTAATTTTTCTTGAGTCAGGGTCCTATACAACGTCGAAAGCGCTATCGATAGGTAGGTTCCTTACTTACAGGCAATAAAAGGATTAATGCCCAAATTGTAGGCTATATAATTTCTTTTTCGTTTAATCGTATATACCGACTTACAAAGGGTATATCAGAATAAATCCCAAATATCTAGTGAAAGGGGTAAATTTCTTTTCTAATTCTTGAGTAGGAATAAGTCATTTTTTTTAAAATACTATGTAATATTTCACTTTTAATTTTGAATTATGCCCTCTGCATATCTTTAAGGAAAAGATCTTGAAGATCCTTAATTAGTTGTAAGTTCATGATTGATCTAAGAATTTTTTTTCTTTTTATGAAGTAATAAAATTGATGATGCCTTTATTGTAAAGCTTGATTTCTTTTTGGTAAACATGTGGTGAGAAGAGAAGACATTGGTAAGCTTTATAGCGATGTGGGGTCACATAATCTTCGTTTCAGTGACCAAAGGTAGGGTGGGGATAGCCCAATACGAAGGATATTAACAGCCAACCTTCAGTATTCGGTTATGAAAATTCAGGTATGAGGTATTAGGAACATAGAATCGATGTCTCTACACGAGTGCCGGACTTCGTGTTTAGATTTAGTTTGTTTTATTTTGCTTGTTCATGCACACAACACTTTAATTGCTGATGGAAATGGCAAAGTTTTGATTGAGCAAGAACCCCCCAATTCGGCGAGCTAGCAAGAGCATAGCTAGGTGTGCATACCCGCTCAAATCAGATGCCATGCGACAAAGTTCCATTACATAGTTGCACAGACTCTTGCTGTCCCTGTGGTTGGCTTGCGAGTTTTGCACAATTTTCCAAAGAATGATGTTAAAAAAGTCACATGACAGCGCATTGCCTTGTCGAAATCCTTTTTTGACATCAAAGGTCTGGGTGAAATTGTTTCCAACCTTTATGGAGCAGCGAGCGTTCTACTTCGTTATTCTGTACAATCTGACAGGTTTGGCAGGGATACCAACACTAAACATGGCTTTTTATAGCTTGTCTCAATAAATGCTGTCAAATGCGGCCTTAAATAAATAGATGGTGAGTATCGATTTGGAATTCTTGGGTTTTCTCCAGGATATCCCGCAGTCACAGTCGGTTGGATATTGCTTTCCTCACTTCATTTTGATCAGGTGGACGGAAGTCTTGGCTTTCATCTTCCATTGTAAATGCTTCAATGGTACGATCATAGACAGTTACTGTTATTGTGATGTCCATAATTCTTTTGATGATGATGAGTATAACTTCTCTTCTCCCCAGATAGTTGCATCCGCCACTGTTGTATGAACTTGATCGCTTCATTGAAATCTAGCTTCTAAATAAATGTAGCTACCACCACTTATAGCTATGTCATCATAAAAGCCGTATGCCCTTAAAATGTAGATTAAATTATGATCTATGGCCCAATATTTCTCGCTCCCAAAAACTACACCGAAATAAGATTGTCCACCTCCTGTGAAATATTCCGCAACCCACGACTATAATGAAGCCAAAAATGCACACACATTCAAATCGAAATTACATTAAATTTACATATCGCCGCCATATGCTATGTGCGGACTACTCAAAAATTAGTTTTCCACAGTCCATCTTTCCTCATTGAAAATTCCCTTTATGTCTTAATACACAGCGTGGCCATCATTTATGACCACCCCTATATGGCCACATCCATCAAGCGCTCGTTTAGTGGCATAAATCCAATGCAAATGCACCCTCGTCATGTTTCGTTGCGCATCTCCATCCATCTGTGACATCGTTGAATTTTAAAATGCCCCATAATTCCCCATTAAGCAACATGTTGCAAAGCTATACACATACACAGGGTTAGTGAATGAAAAAAAAAAACCGACTTCCCTTGGCAAAAACGCATTAGCCAGAGAAGCAGACCACTGCCAGACAGACCACCCTTCCACTTACACAATATCCATGATAGAGGAGAGAATCCACCCCTCCATGCAGGGTGAGATTAATTCGACAACTTCAACAAAGTGTCACCCCGATTCTTCATTCAGCAGGTTGCTCCCTATATTCGTCATTCGTCTTGTGCTTTAGGGTCAAGGTATATCATCTCACACTACTCGACGTTTCTATTTCTGTGTATATGCTTGTCTAGCTCTAGAGCCTCGGCCTCCCTGTGACAACGTAATTGCCCCCCTACTTGTATGGAAAATAAATTACCTACAATGGACAAGAAAAATGGATATTTATGAAGCCTTTTTCACTCAACGGGACATTCGCGCTTAGCAGACACCTTTTCGGTTTTGACTTAACGTGTCTGTGGATCACAAAGAGAAGGAAATTGTAGCATCCAAATTTGTAAATTAAGGACGACCGAGAGAAATGGTAAAGTAAAAGTTTTAACCCTCTTTGAAATGTGTCCATTTGTATTTTTTTTGCGAGTCTTTCACTTTGTATTTGGACTGTTTTTTAAAGCAGGTCATTATGGCCCAAAGGGAGTTGCAAATTGTTTCGCTTTTCGGTCTCGGTTTTGGTACCGGTACCGGTACCGGTCGCTGTGACTGTGTCTCTCGGGGGAGAACTATATACAAGTATAGAGACATAATAAACCGCACCTGTTACAAAAGTACACTTTTTGTCGTCGTCATGGTCGGTGGGGTTTTTTTTTATTATTCCTTTGATGTTAAACAGTTTTTTGTTTGAGATAGAAATTAAGACGCTCGAGGGCTGTAAACCGGATTTTTAATGGAATAAATTGACAACCTGCTGTTGAAAATCTCCATCGTTATCCCCACACTTTGGGGCCATGACTTCACCCTTAGGTTGGCATTAGATGTTGTCCGAACTAAGTGCTGTATGATGTTCAATGTGTTGGTGGTTATAACCATCGGCATTTGGTTGTAATTATGGCTATCCGGGGGCCGGGCTATTTTGCTCGAGAATACCTGGAAAGGTGTTGCTATGGGTTGGCTGTTGTTTTTTTTGTTTAATTAAATTTTTGTTTGAGATTTCCATTACACGAGTGGAGAGATAGGATTTGTAAAAAAAAGAGACCCTTAAGTTGTGTACGAGTATCTGTCCCAAGCGTAATGGCTGACGATTGCTAATATTACTTTGGGTTAAGACTGGTTAGAGGGCTCTTTATGAATTCTGAACCATTTTAAGCCAATTTTATGTATTTAGTTAGTCGTGTTGACATGAAGGGTTAACTTTTGTTTGTTGAAAAGGGATAACATGATTTGAACGGATTCATATACAGTCCCCTCATACTTGATCCAGTTGGGCTCTTATTTTGGTATAAGTTGGAGGACTTTTAGTAATCCAATACCATAAGCTGAATTAAGCTGATTCTGCCTTCGCGGCAGAAGCCATCACCAGTTTTGAGGATTATGCCTCACCTCTAGAGCTTAGACAGACGGAATGTAAGGTGAACTATTTAACTAAACACTGGGGAGGTCCATCAGGATAGGTTGTAGAATGGGTTATACATAGAAACAACGTACCACTTTTGTTAACTGAGGCCTTGATATACCCCGAACTGTAGAATCCAGCATTGAGTCGAAAAAGTGTCAGTTTCACCTAAAAAAGAATGCGCCTTGGTATATAGCCATAGCCTGTGTTTTTTTTACACCAGAAATACGAATGCGTACATTCACCCGAAAGACCGTTCTGAGTCCTTTACGAACTCCAACACGAACCCAAATTATAAGACAACAATCCAACCCACCGTCCAACCTTGAGTGTAAAGAGTCATCATTCCTGAATAATAACCCCGGGGATATCTATCGCAACATTGCCAAAGTTGATTATCGCCATTATACCTTAAACATCTTCACACCGCCATAGGGTATCGTCATCATATCTCGTGCACTTACCAGGGCAATGACATTCTACAATGTCTCCCCGCCAAGGCTAACAAAAAAGATTTATCCACCTTTCGCTGAGCTTATACGCTCACTTGTATTCCATCGAAATGGTGATCATTATCCGGCCGCCCAGTCAAGGTCCATCGCACGATACTGTACGGATGCACATTGAATCCGCTCTCCAGCGGCCATGACTCAGATACACGCGAGTTCACTGCAATATAGCTTCGAGCGCAAATGGGGGTCTGGTTCAGCTATCCCACCAGAGACATGCCATCATCGTCATCGCAGTCCAATGACGTGGCAACTATACGTCGAAAGGTGAATTAATGCGAAATGGCCAAAAGGCTGAAATTCCATATTCTCGTGTCATCCGAACGAAAGACCACCATTTAACCTGGGGGATGTCAATCTGTTTGCATCCAGAATGGTGGCAGTGCGCGCATCACCATCGTCACCATCTCGTCTCAGTATATATAGGGTCGGTGCAAAATGAATGATGGGATGAAAAATCGTTCCCAAATACCGCCGTGGGGCATACAGGATTCCGCACAGTCAACCCATATGCATGGTTGTACGAATTTTGGTTCTTTTCTCCTGCTGCAAGCTTTTCCGCATCAGTTTAATCAGCAAGGACAGTGAGTAGTTTAGCCGACTCCTACAAACAGCTTGTGTATACATAAAGTGAGGCACTTGAAACTTTTACCACCGAACATAATTTTACCGAAACGCATTCGGAACAAAATGCAGCAGCAAAAGACAAACACAACGAAACCCCCCCTCCCCCACGTCGGAAGTGTGGTACTGTTTCGTCCTGGTTCACTTATGCACCAGGGAAATGCGCTTTAGCAGTCGAGCACACTTGCGAATCAGAGTAATTTCCAGAAAATGTTGAATAACTAATACGCGCAGATATGACGGGGATTTGTGGCCGCCAGAAGGCAGAACTTTTGTGCAGAATCCGATGAAATTCAGATAGACAGGGAATTGACTGGCGAAATGCAGCGGTGAAGTGCAACTGATTGCCAGTTTCAATTGTAGCGATGTTTTGGAATTGTGGCATTCTCTCTGGCAAAATGGAATTGTGTTCAATTGGGAGTTAGGACGAAAAGTTTTTGCTGAAATAGGTAAAAAGTTGCCAAGCAACTGTGCGCCTGTAGAATGGTGTGGTCATCGGAGTAGGTTAAGACTAATGTGTTACTTTCCATAGATCGTGTAGCGAAAATTTTCCTAAAATGTATAATGAACTCTTATGAAATAAATGGACAGCTATGGCAATGTTTTTATTATATCATCCTTGGTTTGGTTAAAATCCACCAAGCTGAGAAGATGTTATAGAAACATCCCAACCTCTTTAATCCAAGTTAAAAATTTCTCCAAGAGTTTATACAAGACTTATGTTCGCCTCATATTATTACTTTGACTTATAATTCCAATGGAAGCTTTTAGTTGCTTCGTTCTGTTTTTGAGCAGCCTTTCGGAAAAGAAACTGTATCAACTTGGGAAAAATTAAGCCTGACCACTTCAGATTACCGCTTCTTTCTCAAGACATCTGATGGACTTTCGGATGCGTCACTTTCCTTTCAAACAGGTGACAAGGATGACAATAAACTAATGACGTATTCTTCAGGATATAAACATTACCTAGCAGTTACATTTTTAACCAAAATCGAAAATGGCCAATTTTCAAAACTGCCGTTGCTGGACTTTTTAGCGAAAAACTGGGTATGCAGTCATGTTAAGCATGCCTACATTAATTCAACGATCAATTTTGGTTGAAATCGTACGATTAAGTCAATGAAGACTAGTGAAAATAACCAAGTTTGTAGAGGTTGAATTGCCACTTATTGCGTAGAATTAAGAACCAATTTTCAATATTTCTTATTGGCCCATATTTAAAACTTTGTGTTATGAATGAAAATTTTTGTCGATAAAAATTTTACGTGAGTCAGAGTCAGATTAAATGGCAGACAGATTTAGCTTTAGTGAGATTAGAAACGCATTGTGAGAGGTTAGGGTCGTTATTCTTAAGTTGGGTCGGGGAAGATTTGAGTTGCTAATTTGACTCCATGGATAGGTGAGAATATTTTAATAATGCTTGATGACTGCAGAATAATTTCTTTAAGTTGAGAAATGTATGTAAGATATCAAACTTTACGTTTAAAAAGCCATTATGTACTTAATAGAGAATGACAATGAATTTGAAATAGGTATATAATTAAAACCCAACTTGGAAAATTGGTAATCACGTCAACATTAGTTTTTCCATGCTTCATAGATTTAGAATCAGCATTTAGTGCTGAAATTTTTCTTATATACAGCGAGCAATTACAACAATTAAGCTTCGAAAAATTAAGGTGTTCTAAAATCCATTTCCCAAAGCAAGGCTTTTTCGTTTTATCTGCCAAAAACTGTAGGTAGGTACATTAAGCTTTCCTACATTTATTTTCATAGAATTTCCATTACCTCAGTCTTTAATTGAAATTCACTTAAAATAAATCATATTTCAAAACATTTTTCAAGACCGCTGCTGGCTAAATGGCAATATACACAGATACAGGTACCTACAATTAATTTTCGGACTAATGAAAGTATAGTCCTCGAAAAAAAACAAATCCCCTACTAACCATAACCGCAAAACTCTTCCACGCAACAGCAAATAGCACTTAAAATGTTAGCACTCAAAATGCCAACAACCCTTTCACGGGATACCGTTTCCGGGTGAGATCCATTTCCACTGTATTTATTTATACATCTACCTTTGCGAATAAAATATCTTCGAACTAAAATTCCACAGGTAACAGGAATTGCATTAAAATTCATCATCATGTCATGTTGGAAATATTTGCATGAATAACGTTGTCCCTGTATTATAGTTCTCTGTTTACGAAAAGGCACAATGGCACTCATCCACACCTCTCGGAGAATAATATTCCATAAATGAGGGATTAAAATAATTTCCAATTTTAGTGGTAGATGTTTTCTTCTTATTATTATTTTTTTGCTTTGCATTGTTCTTTCCTTGGGAATACACGACTGGGTACTGGGTAGACGCATGTACACATTACTATAGCCAGACAGGGTCTGTGTTGGGATTTGTGGTCTTTTTTTGGGGGGCGTGTAACTTACATCCTATGGATGTACACTTCATTAAAGGTATTCTAGACCTTAACAAGGTACAGACGTTGTTGTATCGTATCGAATGTCGAAAATCGTAGATTGCATTGCATACCAGTAGGCGGAGGGTGAACGCTGAAGGAAATGAAGAGCACAATTGTCTTGTTTAATTAGAATGGAATTTGAAGATGAGGTATTGAAGCTGTCAGTGTGGAAGGAAAATGTGCGCAAGTTTGAGTTGTTTGGGTTATGACTTTGACGAAAACTCCGTTTTGTGCCGAATTTCGACAGTAGAATTCTCTGATGTTGTGTTGTGGACAGTGTTTTGTTACAGCTGTGGTTTGATCTTTCTGCTGCTATTTTAGAAAATCAGGAATAAATCATCACCTCTTAAGGTTTCTTGGAAGTATATAAAGTAAACTATTAAAGTTGAATGAATGCCAACACCAGACTCATATTAAAGCCCTTTAAGGCAGTTTTCTGCACTGCACTGTTATTATACGTAGTTCCAACTCCTCCATGTTATTTAGTAAGAACATAACCCAACCTCACTCATGTCATTACGGATCATTTTTGAAGTCAAGCAAATAGTCATCGGGCTTATATTTTCCGACAGCTGACTGATTTTTGTTGGGAAGCAGGGAACATTTTTCTTCTTTGCCTCTAGACTCCTATCACATTACTTTTCGATTCTATGCAGTTTTCGGTGCACCTAACCAGATATGAGCGTTGTATTAATACTAAAGCTACGATTACACGGCCATTTTTTTAAGTCATTTAAATGGCGCTGTGATGTCAGGAAAAAAATATCGCATTAGAGCGACATTTAAGCTACGATTCGTCATTGAAAAAATGGCGATCACACGAAATGACTATCATCGTCATTTGTGTCCCAAAATCAAATGACAGAAACTGCGAGTCATTTAAATGACGCAAAAGCCAAAAAGTTTAAGCGGCCAAAAATGCGATCACACAGAGCGACATTTAAATGACTGCTTTGTGACGGGATTTTTACGTCAGAGCGCCATTTAAATGACTCGAAAAAATGGCCGTGTAATCGTAGCTTAAGGCCGAAAAAATTTCTTGTAAATTGAAACTAAATTACTAGGTTTAAGATCCTTCTTTGGATCGATTTAAGGAACATCGACATTTCGCTGCGTTTTCAGTGGCTCCATTCATATACACTGGGACTGAACTTGTCCTTGACGCAAATACCGGAAAAAGTCTTTCGGTTTTGTCGATGACGTGATTCAGGAAACGAATATGAAAAATTGGGGGCCATATTGCCATCATCAGTGAAAGAGTGAATGAGTGAATTGGGTTAGAATTTGCGGACAGGAGATCAGACAAAACAGAGCCTTGTGGGACACCAGTATTTATATGGTGAATTAAAGACTTGAAACCGGCCAATACAATTTGATATTAAAGGTATTCTATCTAATCAATTGAAGGATATACGTGTCGACCCCATAAACCCGCATTTTCGACAAAAGAGCTTGATGCCAAACTCTGTTAAATGCTTTTTAAAATATGAAGCACAATAATCTTCGTTTCACCAAAGTATTGGAGAGATTGACTCTTTCGCTGAGAGAAGTCATCAAATCACTAGTGGACCTGATATCATGAAAGTAGTATTAAACAGTTTTCGTCACTGAAGATATTTTATAAGTTTGGAGGGATGGACGTAAGTGCAGTGCATCAGTAATTGATCGGAGGAGAAGAATTTCCTAATTTTTTGTTGTTTTTCTGCTAAAATCACATGACCTTTAGGCTGTTCTACTTTTATATCTCGTTTGTTATAATCTTACACCTTCCTTAAATTCTTAAGAATTTGGTTGATTTGGTTGGTTTGGTTGGAGTTGGTTCTCACAACCATGCGTTTTTGGGACGTATGGCAGGGACCTACAATTTTAAGCCGAGTCTAAACGGCTGAATTGAGAAGCTTTTTCAGGACTGTTATGTTCCCGAATATTTGTTAGACGTTCGCCCGAGTTGTCGCAGTGGAAAAAACTCCTTAGATAAGATGTAATTTGTGTTTTTCCGGGGATCGAACATGGGACCCCTCGCACGTCCAGCACACTAACCACTGAGCCACTGGGCCCACTTGTTATAATCTTATATCTCCTTTAAATTCTTAAGAGTGAAGGTACTTATCCGGTCAAAATATTCTAAGGCTAACCTTTCTACAAGTACCAAACACTAGATTTGTGAATTTCAGTTCATTGACGGGATGCTTCATTAAATTTAAACGCATTCCTACTCATTTCATATCCGAAATCTAGATACATACGTGCAGCACTGATATTTATGAAAACTGAAATGTATGTTTGTTGATTTGCTATCAAATTCCCTGATACATAATTCAAAACTATGATGATCCCTTGTTGAACTATTCATTTCCAACTTTTAACAACTAAAGGGAGCCTTTCTTCTTAATAAAAAAATCAAGGATAATGCAACTTATCAGACTTGCATTCGCGATACATAATTATTCATCAAATTAAAACTTTCTACTCATACCATCAACATTACTCCTAACAACTTCTTTCGCATTCCTACAAAAGTTCAATCCAAATACAGCTCCTTCAAGTCCATGCTCAATCTCTCACTTTAAATTTCCTTCAACAATCTATTCGCAGTTATTTTCCATCATATTAACTAAAGTCCGATCCTGTTATAGTCCCCTCCGCAATCCATAAACCTGTATGCCACTCGAATGCGACATACTGTGAGTCCTCAACTCTCATTCCAATGCCACAATATGCGGTTTCCGAAAATGTTCAATTTGCGTTCAGACAAGAGAATTATGAATTTATTACCTGGACCCTCAAATATTTGTCCATTCTGGCAAAAACAAACTGAATGTGGTTGACTGGTAGTGGTGGTGAGTGGGCGGCGATGTTCCATCCTTACGTTCCCTAGAAATTCAATATTCTTCCAGTCAACTTAGCCTGGGCTATACACTTTGACCCACCGGAGAGGAGATATTCCCTCTTAACTCAGCATACAACATATACTATAGGTATATTTATATGCACCTAACTGCACTAAAGGTGCAAATATCATGATTATAAAGGACAAACAATAAGACACAACGTTATGGTATGATGGACATTAATCATAAATTTTACCTTTTACTGTGTTAGCTATTTCAGCAAACACACAGTCGGAACATTCACAGATTATGCTAACCCTTACCTCATATGCATAAAGCATAATGGATAAAGGATAACCTAAGCGAATTGTTGGAAATACATATTTATGTATGTATGTACGGATTGGATGTATATTGTCAGCAAAAGGAATTCGATACGGTTCGACTGGTTTCGAATGTCTCGTTTTAGAAATAGGAAATTCCTGTCGCTTGCAGAAAGGACTGTGTATGGGTGTGTGTGTGTGCATGTGGTGCTCACATAAATGAATTGAATTTGAATTGAGCATTCGGGAAGTATTTCATTTTGGGAAAGTTTGCTTTGGCACCTTGTGCATTTATGTTGGGGTAACAGACGTGTAGTTGTAGGTGGACGTGTTTGAGGCATCAGGCACCTATGCCACATTAATGAAATTCAATATTGTAGATGATTGACAGAGGTATTGTCGGCATAGATCATATATAGAAAATACTTATTGTTGCTTTGATGTGATGATGACACTATTGATTTAGTTTAGCTATTGCTTTTTTTTTTTGGGGAAAAAATTTGCAAATTTGTTGTTAATGCAGCCGAAGGATACTCTGCGAATGAGTTCGACGAAAAGTTTAACCGTGGATACTGATCTGCAAGAAAGGTGTCTTCGCAAATTATCCGCCTCTCGAAAGTGGATAATCGAGCCAAATCCAAAGATGACGCACTTCTATCCAATGAGTAAGACATCTTGCGCTGATGGTGTGATTACTTTTTTGAATAACTAAATTCAGAATAGGGCATTAAGGATAACAGTTCGATCGCCTTGAGAAGGGTGGAAATAGTCTCACGACATTAGAAGCGAATTTTGTGATAAAATCGCCAAAAGTCAGCAATTCTGCCGGATTGGATGAAATTCGACTTTCTCGTGTCACTAAAGTGGCCTAAAGTGACCGTGCCGCAACAACCATTAATTGGTTACTTGTGAAGGCTTGGAAGTATGCTACACCTACTTACATGCTTTGTGGACTTGGAAAAATCATACGATAGAGTCCCTCGATTTAAACTCAGAAGTACACTGCAGCAGTATGGAACTGCGGAGACAGCCAACAACCCGCTGTCAGGCAGAATGATCTGTTTAGCTTGGACGATGATAGCCAAAATGTCCATCCACCCGACCTACACGAAGTGAGGATATCCAAACTTAAGTCCAACAAAGCTATTGGAGCGGATGGCCTTCCGGCCGAGCTTTTCAAAGCAGCGGGAGATGGCTTAGTAAGGAGCATGCACCAACTCATCTCTAAAATTAAATCGGATGAAAGCATTCCCAACGAATCTCAGCATCGTGTGCCCCATCCACAAGAAACGAGATACTCTGAACTGCGCCAACTACAGACGAAAAAGTCTTCTGAATATCGCGTATAAGATCTTGTCGGCTATATTGTGTGAACGCCTAAAACCTTTCGCCAACAACCTGATCGGCCCATATCAGTGTGGTTTTAGACCAGGAAAGTCAACCATCAACCAAATTTTCACACTCCGTCAGAAAAACTCAGTAATTTGAGATCGATACACACCATCTATTTATCGCACTATATACGCTCTATATAGGGACGAATTACATAATACAAAGCTATGTCAAGTTTTGGCATCTCCGCCAAACTCGTCCGTCTGTGCAGGATGACGATGGAGAAATCTCGCTGCTCCGTCAAAGTCGGCAAGAAAACCTCCGAGCCATTATTTGATGTCGAAAAAGAGTTGAGACAAGGCGACGGGCTATCATGTACTTTCTTTAACATCGTTCTTGAAGCTGTTGTGTATATGGATGGTAATGAAAAGCAACGTATTCAAACTTCAATTACAATTTATTTCATTAAGGAATACAATGATAGTTACAAGAGTGACTGGTCGGTTTCAGCGTTAGATATAGAAGGAAGGATGACCGGAAAAGGGTGCCCAGATCATCCATTATAAGAATGGGGTATTGCCAACTGTCACATATAAATACAATCGATAACATCATTAACATCAGTGTTGACACTTACAGATTGCATTTAGTAGCGAACATAACCGAAGCAATTGAACGAAACTCACAAGCCAACGCCAAAGGTACAATTTTTCAAAAGTCCGTTCAACTACCTGGATGATATTGACATTATTTGGAGATCGCGGCGAGCTGTTAGTGGCGCATTTGCAAGCATCGAAATGGAGGCGACGAAGATGGGTCTGGCTATTAATGAGGACAAAGCGAAGTATATGCTCTCAACGAGAAAGGGCTTAACATCGGCGACTCGGACAAAACGTCACGATGGATAGATACAAATTTGAAGTAATAAAAGACTTTGTCTACCTGGGCTTCACTATCACTTCGCAAAATGACATCGGCGCAGAGATCAAGCGAAGCATAACTCTTGCCAATCGCGATTTCCTCGGGCTAAGAAGGTATCTAAGAAGTAAAACCCTCTCTCATAGAACCAAGCAAATATTATATAAGACCTTAATCATCCCGGTCCTGCTGTATGGTGCAGAAGCATGGGCCTTGTCAAAAGCGGATGAAAACCTTCTGGGATGCTTTGAGAGAAAGATACTTCGAGTGATATTCGGTCTAGTTTGTGACGATGGAGTGTGGAGAAGAAGATTCAATGACGAAAAATACGCGGTATACAGCGACGCTGACCTGATCAAAAAGCTAAAAATACAACCCACTCACCAGCACGACGAGTCTTCGAATCCACCCCTGAGGGAGAACGCAGCAGAGGAAGACCCCACTTTAGGTGGCGCGCCCAATTGGAGAACGAAGGAGTCTTATTCACGAGCGATGGAAGGTGAAATGCTGAGTTTTCCTGTAGTTTTCCTTTAGTGCGTTACTTCCTTGGCCTCTATTGCCTAATGCCATTCAGGTCCGCTTGAAGTGCGAAAGAATCTCATATCATCTGCGTAATTCTCTAGGTCAGAGTGTAAAATGACACGCACTACATCGTTTATAGTCAAGATCAAAGGTATTAGATGACTTCCTTGTGGTACAAAAAAATACGCTATGACTGATGGGTTGGAAAGGGAAAATCTAAAAAGCACATACCTTCTAAATAAGACTTAATGCATGAAATAAACCGCAGTGGATAATCGGTTGCTTTTAGTCTAAGATTTTGTCAAACACTTTGCTGAAAACAGAATATCTACAATATCCACTTTCTGGCCATTGTCCAAGGCACATAATGTATTGGATACAAATTCAGTAAGGTTTTTAGTTTTAAATCTACCCTTCAAAAACCCATTCTGCTTATAAAAAATGTCTATTTAATTAATTTTTATTTTTCAATATTTATTTAAATTTATATTACTAAGGGAATAAAAAACGGACAATATTTCATCACATTTCTCTACTTTTTGTTTTATGGAGTTAATCCATTTGTGCAATGAACGCATTCAAATGTGCACAAGTTCATATCTTTTTTTTTATTAGAGGAGAATAGGTACCTATATATCGAGTGATAGTGAATAATATTTACCGCTTAATACTCATACAAAATCCTGTTAAGTTTTCTAATAAAAAAAATGCGAAGCCTAAAGCAATACTAATATTCGGGGGCGTATACGTACTATTTTTTGTTATTCATATTTTAGCTATTTAAACATCAATATCGGTCTCTACATTCATTCCGACATTCCGAGAGACCATTTCCCTTCAAATAGGAACAAACGAGACCATACAATCTGATAATAGCGTCGGTGCACAGAAGACAAGTCGCTGACCTTTGCTTGTTCTTTGGGTACTTCCATGGTAGATGTTCCGAAGAACTCAAAGACATTATCCCTCGAAATTTTGGGCGCCCAACAAGACAGGCTGCTAATGCTCATACAGTATACTTGACACCGCGAGGACATCATCTTTCCAAAACTCCTTCTCTTACAGGACAAGCAAACTTTGGAACTCGCTTCCTGTAGATATATTTCCAGAAGACTACAATTTGCAGCAATTTAAGTGCATAACAAACATACATCTGCGAGCATCTCGGGGCGCTGATGAAGCGTAATAGGTTCGCCTTTCCCGGGAGAAGTATTTAAAAAAAAAAATTTATTTGAAAACATTTTCTATTAAAAATAATTGCAGCATACAAAATATAAAATACAAAATGCTGTATCGACAAATTACCAATATAATGCATCTCTGATATATCAAGCACCATTTTCTATCAATAAGCTCTCAGCTCAAATAATGTCCTCAAAAGGGTATTTTAAAGTACAGACAACTCCATAAAATTGCAATATTCACAATTGACTTTTGAACAAATACTCTTTGTTATAGATAAAAAAAATGGTACTAACAAATAGAGACGTGTAAACACAATTGCCAATTTATTTATTGTTGGCTATTGTGTAGCAAAGGCTATAATAAAATACAGAAAACAAAAAGAAAAAACAAAACCAAATCGAACAATACAATAAAAAGGAATGGAGAATAGTGAACAATAACAAATGGATGCACTTTCACAATCGATTTGGGCCGTAAACACAATGTCCATGTTATTCTTTTCAGTATTTTTCATTTTCCACCTGCGGGTTTTAGCCAAAAAAATAGATGAATGGACAGAAAAAAAAACAAACAAATACAAAGCTTAACAAAAAATATATGCGAGTATTATAAAAGGATGCAAATTTACAACCAGTAGACCAAAACAGCTCCCACATATGGGGTCCTTAAATTTTTATTTACTCTCTCGTTCACTGGCCCAGTTATAGAGACGGTTTTGTAATGCTTTTCGTGTGCCTGTGCATAAACCATATAATGGATGTAATGTGCCATTTTTCCAGGAACGAGCTGGAACTGCCTTAATAATGAGACTAACCACCGTGTCGAGTGGCGTTTTTTTTATTATTTAATTTATATAGGTACGTAGCTAGTACATCGGAATTTAACATTTTCATAATAAGGTCAGAATGATAGAAACAGTTGGCAAAAACTGCGTTTAGTGGGTCAAATTCAAGCACACATGTGTACAATTACATTAAGGAGTAGAGAGTTATAGCATTTTATGGTATAAAGCCACATAATTAAATCATCCATTCATTTCCAAACTACAACCGAATTCAGGACAGTCCCGGCAAATACGTTTATTGATGAGCCTCCATAGGCCTAAAAAAAGTCCGGTCATCTCAAAGTTCCATCTCTATGTATATATAAAACAAAGTGGAAAAAACTGTTTCCCTCTGTCGCCCGTAATTTCCAACCGATTTTGTTGATTTTTTTTTAAAATGTCGGCAATTACGGTGATTGGGTGATAGGCTAAACAAATTCAAAATCGGATAAAGGAGCGTGGCACCGCCCATACAAAAAAACATTCAAAATCTTATATCTCGAAAACCACAGAATCGATTGAGATCAATCTTACATATAATCTTAGGTATTGGTCGTGGAGTGTTCCTGTGAAGATGGGTAAAAATCGGACAAAGGGGCGTGGCACCGTTAATTAATGTAAATATTGGTCAAAATTGGACAAAGGGGAGTGGCATCTCCCATACAAAAATATTAAAACATTGTCACCCGAAAATAAATAAAATAAAATAAAAAAAGGCCTGGCGAAGCTGGCGGGGGTTCAGCTAGTATAATATAATTTCAAAGACCATTCAAACTCAATTATTGACAGACGGCATATATGATTAATTCTGCAAATTTATAGCCCTTGCTGCTAAACTAGGTGTCGTCATAATATTCTTAAGAATTATTTAGACACGTGTTGCATTGATCCGCGAAAGTACTAAAACTTTTAATGCAGTGCTAGAAATACCACTGACGCCAGTCGCCTTTCGGTCTCCAATTTTTGTTCACAATCTGTAAGAACATCTTCTAGAATCTATATCATCAGTTCATTAGTTATGTCCCCCAAGTGTCATTTCACTCGTTTTATTTGTTGAGTACTATGGTTTTTGAGAGAAACGTACTTTTATTACCTACATCATCAAAAAAAAAAATTGCCTAAGGCAGCTTTCGAACACCATTTCGCTCTTGCATAACAACTTAATAGGCGTTGCTCCAAGTGTTCTGGTCGACTTCGATGCACAATTTGACGAAGCTTTTCTTTTTACTGACTTTGATGAGCTCTCTAAGATTATTTTGGTCAGTAACAAATCTTTAATGGAGTTCGCCACAATACTGGAGCATTGGCACGGATGACTAGCTCGATCATTGACCGCTACCAGCCTAGCGATCGGTGAAATCGCCTACATCAAGTTTAGAGACCCCCTTATTTATGTTTTAGTTTTAGGGTGTCTACCAACAAATACAAGTAGACTGAACATAGTTACGCCGGGACATCTCATCCACAAAAAAGGTTTTTGCCAAGACTTAAGCCAGCTATCAGAGTTATCAAGGAGACTTTTTAAGTTTAAAAATTTGTACTGATTTAATAACCCTCTCTACAAGTTTCACTCCAATTTTAAGTTTTTGATGAAATTCGATCGTAGATAAGTTGTCCCGTAGATGGACCGCTCATCTTTTATTTATTTCGCAAACGATTTGTATGCCTTTTGCATGTGAATACAGATGGGCTCATATAAATTGATACCAGTACCCTCGCTATTATGTCATAAGACTATTTTAATCAAAAGTCGAGACCTACTATTGGATAAATTCTAAAGACAGCTAAGTAAACAAGGCACTCCATCACAACTTTTTTTGCATAGTAAACTCAAAAACAGTCCCGGAAAAATCGTCGAAGCATTCACATCAATACTGTGTAATTGCCTATTCAATTATCCATTCAATGGAAAATCCTTCCGAACAATACATTCAATGTCAAAACGTCCCTATTAATCGACCATATTTTACAAGCAATGATCCTCTTGTTGTGTCCTTTTCTATTTCCTTAGAATTACCCCACATACGAGTATATGCCTTCAATAAGAAAACTAATATCCTATTATCCCCACAAAGAACCCCCGCCCAGCCGCATTAGGTTCATTTAAAACCCATGTATGACATACACTAGGGTCAGAGTGACATCACCCCATATCGAAAAAAGGACGTAGGTTTCAACCTCCCACGCTCTATCAAGAAGTTTAATTAACCAAAGACGAAACAGAACACAATGAGAGCAACAAATATAATCAATTAAGAATGAGATTGTCTCCTTTTCCATGTTTACCTACATGAGCGGCATAATAGCACCTACATTCACCGTTGTGTACGTGCTCTAGGATATACCTAACAAAGATTTCATATCTTTTTACTTTCGTTCAGATGAAAGGACATCAGCCACCAGGGGTCTCTCCCCCTCGGATCGCATAGGAAAAAGAAAATAGAAGAAATTGTCCTTAATTTCTCGGTATACCAACGTCAATATGAACGATTATTTCCTCCCCTAAAAAATAATAATCAATTTAGGCTCAAACCTGGAACACAGGAAAAAAAAATACATAGAATATGTAGGTGAGGGCAATTTGGGATTCCGCACTCCCATTTGGGCTTTTAGGTAAGGCTTAGAGTAACGAACCAAAATATCAAAGGAAGGACTTTGCATGAGAATATACCCACGCGCCGTGAGCCGCATAAAAAATTAGCAAAGATTTAGTCAGCTGTGTTTCATTGGGTGTTGGGAGATGTCAACCCTCCTAGTTCTCCATCTACAAATTCCGACAAATAAAACCGAAAGGGAAAACGAAAAATGATTCCACACGGTGAAATGTACGACGAAAACCTGATGAAATCTCATTGCAACTAATCTTTCTTTTTCGCGTTCTATTCCTTCGCGGCACTGTGTGTGTTTGGTTTTTTTTGTGGGTCCTGTTCCTTTCCTGCTAGACAAAGATAAGACAGAAAAATTATTTATCAAGGCATTTTTCGCACGAATGAAGTTTGATTATCGTACACACCGAGCGAACACACAAATGAAGAGGGACTTCTTTGTTGTGTTGCTGGTTTATTATTCGTCCTCTTTGTGGGTGAGAAGGATATGCCAAGGAAATTAACTTTGAATAAGGAGAGTAGAAAAAAAATGCTGATCCTTAAAGAAAACCCATAGAAAATGAAAAACAAATTGAGGAAATTTTCTACAACGTTTATGCTAATAATTGATAAAATAACGGAAAAGAGAGAGTGAAATAAAAAAAAATTCTTGTATATATCCAGACACAAACGGTAACGGATCTATCTAATGGAAGGAACGCACATTCGACTTGGAGTTTGTAAAGTGAGCGATTTTTAAAGATGAATGTATTATACACATAGCCGGGTGCTCTCGGGTAATTCGGAATATCCAAAGATGCTATGATGGCGTTCGCATTACGTGGGTTTGAGTGATTCTAACAGGTGAGACGGAGGAGTAAGGGGTAATGATTTAAAGGGCGGCTGGGCAATCTGTGCGATAGTTTATATAAAGCGAGCTTGGAGGTAAAGAAGTGAAGCTGACTCACTCAGGAAGTTATAAAATCCATCGACTAGTGGTCGAACCTAGAGTGCAAGTACTGGTCCGAAAAATATTCGAATCTTCCCCGGGGGTAGATGACGTTAGAGAAAATACTAACTCAGTCGAAAGGGGATAGAGTTATACAAGCAAATTTGGGAGCTAATCTGTAGAGGTAGTTAGCTACTGATGGATCTATCTGAAAAAGTACCCATACACGTCCGGACTAAAGTGCCATCAACAGTAAGTACTTAGGTAGGTCTGAAAACTGAAGAAAATTATATTTGGTAAGTTAGGTTATGAAGGGGTGTGTGACAAAAGAAAACTCATCACGATCACTCGCAGACCTAAAGGGTCCTTTTATGGAACAGACCCAAAAACCCATTACCTAAGTTACTTTGGGAACAAATTGATGCTCCTAATGGGAGTACTGGAGATCCCACATATGAAATCCTGCGAACTCTGAGGGGCTTGATGAAGAACCTGCAACGTAGGGTACTAGGTAGCGTTTTTGCACAGCGGATGTTGAAATGACTCCACCTTCCCCTCATATCCGCAGCTTTGGCACAAATCTCCATTTTCGGAGTATCACTCTTTAATGGCACAGCATCTCGTGAGCCAAAAGGCTCTTTTTTTAGTTTTATCTATTTTCAGCCATAATGCAGTAGAGTTGGTTCAGTTAAAACTACACCCAACACCGACATCTCGGGCAGAACGTCACCATAGTCAGATATAACTTTGAGGTGGTTAGGGACTTTGTCTACCTAGGCTCCGCTATACTCAGACAATGACAACAGCGCTTAGCAAAGTCCTCTCTGGAACAACAAAAGTGACCCTATATATAACACCTTAATCGTGACAGTCCTTCTCTATGGCGCAGAGGCAGGGACTCTATTGAAAGCGGATGAGGTTACCCTTGGTTGTTTCGAGAAGAAATTTCTTCGAGTAATGTTCGGTTCCGTCTAGAAAGACGGAAAATAGAGGAGGAGATACAACGACGAACTCTACGGGCTGTACAGCGACATCGACCTGGTCGAAAGATGAATGTAATGACTAAGCGACTAAGGTGGCTGTGTCATGTAGAGTGAATTGTACATGAATGCTCCCGACTGGAAGATCTTCGAATTCAAACGCGAGGGACTGCGTATAGTAGAGAAAGACCCTGACTACGGTGGGACAGGCAAGTGGAAGGGGCCCTTAACCAACTGTAGACGCTTGGTGGTTGAGGCTCAAGACCACCCGGACTGTAGAGCTAAATGAATTAATCTACCAGAGCTACAATGTCCACCAGTTCATTGTTGCTAAATAATCCAGCGGCATGCAGCTTGCTATTACCACAAAATAGTCGCTCATAGATGGTAGGGAAGGGTAGAAAATAGTTGCTCCTGCCGAACCATCTATTAGGAATTCTTCCGTGAGTATTGAAATTTCTCCATCACTTTTAAATGGAGCCGATCAATATTTTTTAAATTAGGCTCCGGTGGTATCTTCGACAATGCAAAACCTTTACATTCCATCCATGGCATATGCAAGAATATCCATGAATCTAAATTTTGATGAAATCTCAGGCTCTGCATCCGCTTCATATATCAACGCGGTTTATATCGACGCCGGCCGCCATTCTTCGAGGAGAAAATACATTATCAAGCCTAAGAAAAAAATGTAGCAACCCCGGCCCACTCTGCATGCATATCGTTCACCAATCGTTTCCTGAGATTCCATAACTGATCTGACTTCTGGCTTATTGCAAAGTGCACTTGCAGCATAGAATCTCGTTTGCTTCTCCCAGTCGAAAACATTTTTTACAGTAATGTATGCATATCTTCTGAATGGCACTCGTTTTTCTAATCATTGAAAAAAAGTAGCCTGGCATTTTTAATTTAATTTCTTCAAAAAAAAAACCCACTTGAATTATTAAAGCTCCTCTGACCCTACCTTAAAGCATTTCAAAATGCTCTCTATTAACGACCGCGCATCCAAGTGCAATTATCAATTCGAAACATTCTGCACGCTTTAACAGAAAGGAACAAAAAAAAATGTTTAATTTTCTGCGCCATAAAATATAAAATCTCTTCACAGATTAAGTCTTCCCTTTGCTATGCTTCTGCCAATATCGACAAACCCATCAGGATGCCTCGCCTGAGCATAAAACACTTTCATCTTATTTTCCACCATTGGCTGCAGAAAATTTCCTTTGATTGCTTCTCCTTTCCATCGCATCGCCAGCAGCCATACGTTGGATAGGCTAAAAGAGTTAAACTTCCTTATGTCAGTATTGCCAATCCTCAAACCAAGAGTCTTCTCTTACCAATATTGACGTCTTTTGCAGCCGCCGTCGGTCGTTGTTGTTGCTCCCTGCTTCAGTGTGGTTTAACTGGATTTTTCTTTATTCTATACCATAGCTATTATTTCTTTTGCATTCCTACTGTCTCCTTTTTGTTGCTCTACTGTGCTTAGCCCTGGTAGTGGCTGTTCATTTTTACCAGACACACAAATTTCCACTTGAATAATTGCAAAGTATTTAGCAGGAGTAAGCTCATCCTGATGAAAAGATTTCCACACAGACCGTACCCAATGAGAAAAGGGAGCAAAAATCACCCCGCTGCGCTGGTAGAGTGTATACACCTGAAGAAAAGCGAAAGGATAATATTTACGTTTGGACTGGTTCTTTATATTTCCATGTCTGCTTTTCTCTTCCTCCTCGAAGATCAGGCTTCAGTGGTATATGCTTGATTTTTGGATTTTTCCAATGCATTCGCTTTCATTATCATGACGGTCTCTGATGCTAACCCTTAGAAGAGTTTCGGTATCTTTCAGTCTGTACACCCACAAAAGATATTGTTAAGAGTTTCGACAGGAATGGGATGTGGGTAGTCTAACAAGACGTCTTGGTCTTACTGATGATGATGACGACAGCGGCCGGCACGGTACCTAACAACAAAGCACAGGAGATTAAATGATTTTATTTCCTCAATAATAAATTTTCCTTTGTCTGGCAAACTACGACGGCATGACGACAAGGATAGTTCAAAAGCTTGTGCTCTTGTTTACCTTTCATCGTCACTTTTCGATGGGTGGAGTATCGTCTAGGGCTGAGAATGATTCCTTTCGTCATTATCGATAAATGGATATTTTATTTGAAATTTGCAAACTAATGACGGTCGCTATATTTGGGGGGGCAATGATTTGACAGTATGTTGTGAAAGAAATGGCATCGTATGTATAAGTTCGGGTGGCCAAGTCGAATTTTTAGGAAATTTATCAGCGGGTAGTGGTTTTTTTATTCGTAATTTTAGTTGATAGAGTTACTTTATCCCGGGTTTAAATAAAGGCACAAAACTCATAAAAATGGGATTAGCTGCAATTCGACCGCGCCCCGTTTATAACAAAGATGTATCAAAAACCTCAAGCACGAAGCAATATTTGTCTATGCCGCCCCTTTATTTTTTTTAATTTTTTTTACATTTTTATTTGCATGGTAATTTTTCACTATTAATATCGCAACGACACGGTCAGTTTGCTATCTATACGGCCATGTTTCGATTCGATACAGTTAGAGCTCTTTCCGCATCGTCATTCTAGAAATATAGTCATCTCCAACATGCTGATAAGGGCATACGCTGCCACATGTTCACACAGTCACATGGTCATATGGTTTCCTTCTACTCTACCTTTTTTTTTTTAATTTTGATGGAGGCAAAAAACCCCATTTACATATTAGGTTTAATACAAGCTATAACAATGACTTAAAGCTACTATTGCGAAGCCTCTAATTAACAGTATACCTGAAGCTATGACGTAGAAACCACCAGGACCTACTCTACAGAGCGGAGCCTGTTATTTTTCTACGAAACACACCTTTTTCTGCTGTCAAACCTCACAAAACGTCAAACAACCACATGGATTATTCGCACACAAGAGCTGTCAAGAAACCTTTTCGTTGCAAAGGTTGGCTAACAATCTTGTTCACAGAAAAAAAGAAAACGCAACACTACTTAAAAAAATTCTGGAACTTATAACTAGAACTCGATGCTTAGGATGCTTAAGAAGATCGATTTTTAGGGTAGTAGTGCTGCAGTTAATGTCCAAAACAGCGTGGTTTCACTTAACCTTTCGCAGCATAACATAGGTTGGTTCGTTAGAGAAATAGGAGGTGCGGTAAGTTTTAAGATAGAAGAAGGGTTAAAGTCAGTTCGCCCAGTATTTTTCTCAGACTTGCGATTTAGCCACGAAAAGCGTTTGTTCTAAGCTAAATAAAATTTCAGTCTTAGTACAGGTTCAGCAAAAGGTGACGTTACGACTAGTGTGGATCTTGGCTTATTGTATGTTGAAAACCATTCTGCAGAACTCACAGGCAGAGTTTGGAAATGAAGCAAAAACGATAACTTGCTGTGTAGTCTAAAAATTAAAATACGAAAATAATCTAACGTTTTCAAAATAGATTTGGAATGTTGACTAATATTTTAGTTGGCTTCGATTGGAGTACTCGTTAGAAACCTACCAAAAAGTTCTCAAAAGTCCATCCAGTTTAATGATAGATTATTAATTTCGTGGCTTTTAAAATATAACGCTAAAATTTTGACAGCTGTCAGACTTAAATGTCATCTAACTTGTGACTTTTTCAGTTTAGAATTACAATATAGACTGTTCAAATACAACGAATAACGTACTAAATCTGTTAAAGTTTTTCAAAAAATATTGTTTCTGCAATAGCCACTTTTTGCGCTTTGTAAAAAGATTGTAGTCGTCATAGGTAAACGACCTTCTAGGGTTTTTAAATAAGAGCGCTACAAAAGTTTTTTTTAAATAAAACAAAAACTGTTTTGGATATCAATGAAATTCTTTATTCCTGTGAAAGTACGTTCGATGCCATTATGTATGGAACTCGATTTCATTTGCATGGCCACCACGGGCACGCTTGCAGAAGTCCAGACGCTGAACCCAATTTTCGACATTTTTCAAGCATAAATCGGCCGATGCTGCTGCAATTTCACGTTCGATATTCGTACGAAGTTCATCATTTGGGCTTTCTTCAACTGAAGCCTCAGCGGCAGCAATATTCTGCCTTTGTACTGTGCCTGTGGATTCAAATTTTTCCACTAGACTCTCAATTGTTGATCTGCTAGGACGATTATGACGACCATAAATTGGACGTAGCCCTCTTAACGTTGAGGCCACTGACTCCGAATTTCGGTAGTAAATTTTAATAATTTCAACTCGTTGTTGGCTCGTATATTTTTCCATCATGAGATGGCAAACCTTACTGAAGAGAAATGTCAAAAGAGCGGCAAGAAATTCGGCGTCGTTTGCTGTCCCTGTCGCTCTACTTTTGTAGCGTCCCTATTGAAAAACCCTTTAAATGGATAAGAAACTGGATTTGTTACGACATGTGCATTATTTGAGAGAAAATTTATCGATTCCTTAGAGGTTTGTCTCATGGCATATTTTGGACTATTTTGTTCATTCTTCACCCTTATAAAGTTGAACTCACGGAAGAATTGAAGCACGCCGACCGCACGGACTGCCAGATACAACTTGCACAAAATACTCTTCAGTAATAAAGCTCCTGAAATTTTGAGCTTAGGTGATTTGACGTCTTTCACCTATTTTTTGTAGGGCTACGCAAAAGATTGTGTTTACCCGGACAACACTTTAACTATTGAGCAGTTGAAAACCAACAGTTGGCTAGTGGTGGCCGTGATACCAACTAAAATATGCGAAAAGTTATTAAAATGTACCTCTAGAAGATTGAGTCGTGTACGTTTGTATCACAATTTCATCGAAATCTTAATTGTCCTGCTGAAACCTGTGTCAAATTAGGAAGAAAGTAGCTAGCTTGGAATAATCGTTTTTGAAAACCCTTCTCATCAAGAAGCTTACTTGTAAAAAAAAACTCGTCTTAGGCTGTGCGGTTTTATTTCGATCAACCATCAAGAACAAAAGTTGACTGGGGTTCTGACAACAGTTGCAGCTTCTTTGGTATGTATTACTAAAATCACTGTGCGATGGTTAAAACGATTTCTACCTAATCCTGCAACAATTTGGGCACTTTTAATAACCGTCGCATCTATATCCAACGTTGCAAACTTTCCGGTATTAACGCAACTCCATCATTCATTTCACAATTTATCCATAGATATCTCGACTAAAATACTTAAGCGTTGTTCACGCTACTACTTTGTACAAATCAAATTCATTATAAAGTAACACCTGCACACTCTGCAAACAACATTCTATTCTGATTCCCAGAGTCAACTAACCCACTGCAACATTGTTTACCTATCCAATTATCCTTTACCCAAGAAGTAACACTCACTTTTCATTACTTACTCGCCTTCGTTTTCCTGCGGAAATCCTCGAGGACTTAGCTGTAATCCAAAGCTCTTCTCCCATGAACTCCGTCATGTACACACGCTCACTCACCTCTGGTGCATTTTCATTCATCAAATCCGTGTGTGCGGTATATACATAGTTGATGCGATGGCCAACCATCACAGGAGTGGCAACCAAAAAAAAAAAAATCAAAAAAGAGAACTTTAAAACCCCAAACCAAAAATCCAACTCTAGACTCAACACGAGAATACTCCATCAATCAACTACAAATTTACCTTTGGAATTAAGCACGTCCTTCGCCAGTACTCCTTCAGAATACTGTGATTCTGCCTCAATGTAACTGAAATTGATGCTGTCTGCTAGCCCTTGCTCTGCTACGTGTGTTACCTTTTCATAGATATACTGAAAAAAAAAGGACTGCACTCTCCAAACCAGAATACGCACATCCAGGCATACATTCGCACAACGATGACCGATGGAACTTTCAGGACCAAACAAATGTAAATGGAATTCGTGTTTGTTACATCGAATAGGAAGCTAGTCACAGGACGAGACTGTCTGTAAGCAAAACGTGTACCTGACGTAATGCTGTGAGAGAAAAAAAACCCTCTCTTCCTTTAACGAAACGTAACGACCTCAGGCACATATCACATGCATAGAACTGATTCAAGAGCCAGCGGGAAAAATGATATCATTTCCACCTATCTGCGTTTTTTCTGCGTCTGGACGGTCTAGAAATTATTTATGAATTTCATTTTCCACTTTTGCCAGCGTCAGCAAGTGGTCTACGACGACAGCGACGCGACGACGGTATTGTTGGTCACTTTGGGGATGTGGAATGTGAATACATTGACTATGAAGGGTATAGGATAGGTAGTACTCGTAGTCAAAGCCCGACTATCGCGATCTGTCTCAAGAGCGCTGCCGACTTCTCGATTTCAATATCCAAACGATAAATAATATAAATTCAGTCTGTTCTGTCCGTTTGTATTTGGAAGTTGCAAAGCGAAACTCAAACAATGTCAAGTGAAGTTGAAGTGACTTAATGGCGGTGGGGTGACGTGCGCTCTCTGGTTGGACGGTTTAATTACAGTTTGTGCAGCAAGAAAAGATTTTGATGCCCATTTTTGGCACATTTTTAAAAGGCAACGTTGAATGTTGTAGCGTCTGAAAATATTTTTCAAGAAATGGTTGCCTTTAGGTGAACTTCTGAATAAAAAATAAGAGCCACAGGCTTGTATAGATAAGACACTATAGGCCTAGCTTTTCACAATCATTCGTTTGTGTGAGTTTTATTTTTGGGACGAATGGAGGGGACCTACAATTTTATGCCGAGTCCGAACGGCTGAATTGAGAAGCTTGTCAAATGTTCGCGAGAGGTGGCGCAGTGGAAAAAACATTAAGATGTAATTTGTGTTTTTTCGGAGTTCGAACCTGGGACCCCTTGTACAGTGGTCCAGCACACTAACCACTGAGCCACTGCGCCCACGACCTGCTGAATAGGTCTTCAAATAAATCAAATCCATTGACAGTATTTGACTGTATGTCGGCTAATTAGATACAAAGAACGCTTTTTCGTTCTCAGAACATTTAGTTTGATAAAACGACATAGCTAAAGAAATATAAGGGTTTTTGCAACTACATATGCCTTCCTTCTGTTGGTCGAGATGCATCTTTGTTTCTGTTTGTCTGAGAAACGTAACCGGCACCTTCCTGTTCGTTTGGAACACGAAACGTGGGGCTTCTCGACAGTCACCGCAAGACAAACTTTGTTAATAGAGCTATGTATATATATACACTATACACCTCTTTTTAAATATTTCATTTCCAATCTTTTATTAATTATTTTTTAGTACCTTTTGGTTGCTTTGAACTGCATTCTAATCTATTTAAATGCTTGCATTCATCGAGTTGAAATTGTACATCCAACTAATTGCCTCACTTAATCTTGCTCTCTTTTCAGGTAAGAATTTATCACAGAATATCCTCTCTATACGATTGAACACACAAAGGCCTGATACGGTAAGTACCCAAAGTCCTTTGATCATTTACCTCGGACTTACCGCATCTCCACATATGATTATCAAAATCCCCACTTTCATTGCTCCTTGGCTCTCTCGAAATTACTTTGGCAACAATTTGCTAATTTAATTGCAAAATGCCATCCACACAGCTGCACAGTCAGCAATGAGGAATCCTTTTGCCATCATCAGTACGTAGTCCACAACAAAGCGCTATACGAAGTCAAAAGCACTTGACTGGCTAGACCATCAATGCTGGATACAGGTTAATTGGCGAATGCAAATGTCGTAAGCAAATTAACATTCTAATTTCGTTGATGATGACGATGCTCAAACAGGATGTATGTGCGAATGACATAGCCGTCCACAAACAACCCCTCCTTGTCACTGACCTTTGCTGCGTGTGCACACTTTTGCAATATCAAAATTCCAAATATAATTATCCTACATGTCAGAGCCGGTTTGCTTTTGATTATCCACCAAGCGAGAGGTAGTACAAACAGCCCTAGGATATTCAATAAATCCAGCTTGAGGGCATGTCTTCTGTTGTCAACAGCAGGTATAGTAATTAGCCTTTTGCCTTGATGTCCGTCGAAAATAATTTTCACGTGCATATTTTGAGCTCGTTGACAGCCAAGAGATATCGATACAATCGTTCAGCTGTCATATTTCCATGGCATGACATTGATAGTGTTCTTTTCGAGTCAGTGCATTGCCATATGCCCTATGCAAGGACATGCATCTATGCGAAGTATCAATCACCGGAATTAGCTCAATCTCAATTTGCTCGTGCCCTGTCAGAACAGGGAACTCTATGTAGTAACAGAGATTTCAATTCGGTACTCAAAGGCAGTGTAGGTATAGTTAGAGAAATGATGAGTTGGCAAATATGTTTATGATATCAATCCTTGTCAGATGAAAGAAACCAGTAATTGAATTCTGACCCAAAATACTGCAAGGATGCAGAGATTTCTCGACAGTCAGAGATGCTGATGCATTCGCTTTCATCTGCATCTCTGAATATGATATGTGTGCACCTTTCGACTGTAGTTGCTGAGGTTGGGCAAAATTCTTTGGCCAGAGGTAAATTCAATAGGGATACACATACCTACACATGTATCCAAGTTGGTAGTGCAATAACACCGAGTCAGGCAAAGATACTCGATCGAATGATATATGCAACCAAATGCAGTGGTGTTAGATAAGTCGATGTATCTGTCAGTTGGACTTTTAGGTGATTATATCCTTTCGAAACGCAGCTACCCTACACAGCAAATGGAATTGTCTTGAACGAATTTGAATCTTTTTCCCCTTTGGCTGTTATTTCTATTTTTTTTTCTATTGTATCTGTGCTTGGGGGGTGAATAAATGAAATCCAGGTGATTTGATTTAGAGAATACATATTCAATCAAGATGCAATTTTCTGATCGATTTCTGGGTAAATTGGATTTTTTCCCCATTCGCTCTGAAATCTATAAATCTATAAAACGAATTTGATTTTGATGTTTTATTTTCTCTGTGCAAAAATAGAAATCTGTTTCTAATGCAATACACATTAGAGAAACGGTTTTGTCTTTAACAAATCAATGGCAGCTGAGATTGGATTTAAGATATCCATGATTGCATGGGAGACTTTTTAAAGGCTTTTACTTAACTTCGTGAAAAATTTGTTGTGTCAAAATCTTGCAAGTCAAATTCGAACCACTTTCGCTAAACTTAGAACTTTGAAATTTTCCATGCTGGTTGGGTTGTGAAGACAATGCAATATTTAGAAAGAATTTTTGGATTTTGACTTCCCCTGCCCCTTTAAGGGAGGCTTTTTCATAACGCATGATCCATTAGCCGTAGTAACTTAAAACTTTATATGTCAATAGATAAGTCAAAACTATTACATACCTAATTGATACTTTGTACCGTTTCGTCCTATAAGGGTTGAAAAAAGGGGGTGTAAACTTTTCTATTTTTACCTTACTACGCTCAACTTGCCATTATACTCATAAATATATGAAGGTCAACTCAAAAAATCCTTTTAATTGTTAGGCAATACTTTACCGAGTATTTTGAGCTAACATTCATCTTTCTAGTCCATCCAGAGGGCAAGATATAATAAATAGAAAATAGATCTTATTCGGCCAAATGCGAAAAAAATTGCTATCTTGATTGCAGTTGTGCTTAGGAAGGGTAGTTTTATTTGCGTTCTAAAAATAGAATTGTCACTGTGGCGGGCATTCAGAATATATGCTCATATCATGTATGGCGTAGTTGAATTTGATGTATGGAATATGGATATGGATAAAACAAACTATGTACATATGTACGTATATAGGAGTTTGTGATGCGTAAATATGTAGGTATGCACATGCACAATCGTACATACTTATATTTGAGATCTGCAGCTATGGAAAGTGTATAGGTAAGGTAGGTACGCGTAGTAATATCAATCAAACCATACCTGTCGCGAATTTTCATTTATGTGGAATACATACCTACCTATTTTGTCCATTGACTTAGGACTTTGAAATTTTGCATGCTGATGTTACAGTTTTGATGATAATACAATAAACTTATAGTAAAAAAAAGCTTTTGTGAGTATGTAGGTAGATATTAAACTGCACTAAAAAGCAAAAAATAAAATAATAGTTTAAAAAACTAAAAAAACGCTTTTATCAGTAGGTAGGTACTGCACTAAAAGCAAAAAAATAAAAATTAACCAATCTATTTTGAAGGTTTATCCTGGAAGGGGCTTAGCGTAAGCCATGTTTGTAGTTATGTATTGTATTATTTGAGTGTAAATGTAAACTACACAAACATGGCTTACACTAAGCCCCTTCCAGGATAAACCTTCAAAATAGATTGGTTAATTTTTATTTTTTTGCTTTTAGTGCAGTACCTACCTACTGATAAAAGCGTTTTTTTAGTTTTTTAAACTATTATTTTATTTGCTCGAAAACTACCTATATCGACATAATTTGGATCTTGAGAAATGTTTGAGGTTTCGTTCAAACAGCAACCTGGTTTGTTGGCCTAAAAAATATTTTTCTGACGGAACAGTTTTAATTTAATTCGATGCTGAAATTGCACTTTGTCCAACACTAATAATTGCTATTGAAAACTGGTTGGTTTTACGCCGATGTAAATTGGTGAAGGAGTATTGACTGTTTTAAGTATAGTTTTAAAATTTAGAAAAAATATATTAAGAGCTGCACTATTCACTCGATAGGTATGTCATTTTGGGATATGCCATAGGGGCCAATGAGAACTTCTGCAGAAGCACAAATTCACCTTGCTGATGGGATATGAAAGATACAGTGAGAGTCAAAAGTAAGTAAACAACAAAAGTAAGTAAACAGCGGCACTTTACATACAAAAAATATATTCAAAATCTTATACCTACCTCCTATACAAAAAACATCTTCTGTGGGGTGAAACTCGATGACGTCATATCTCAATAACCACTGGGCCGATTTTCATTATTCTTTTTTTGTTTTGATCGTACCTATTGCTGTATTTCAGGTTTAGGCAGAAAGAAAATTTCACCAAGTCGATTTATTCTCGTTTCTCGCATTTTACGAAAGAACATTACTACCTAAGACATAAAGAATACAATTCCTTTGCACGGGCAAAGCCGGGCGGGTACAGCTTCTTCGACAGTCTTGGAATTGGAAGCCAAAGTTTTTGAAATTTGTAACATTGATATAAATAATGAAAGTCAATAATATTGTCTAGGCAATACGATTTCTGAAAAAAACTAAAAATGTTGTGTACCACAGAGCGTTACAATAAAAACAGTTTATATTAACTATTTTGCAATACGAAGTGTGCACGGACTACGCTAGTACATATATAAAGATGGGGTCTTCGGTGACTGCTTCTTTGCGTTTACCAATGTAATGACAAAATTTATATACCTTCTTGATGAGGGTATACAAATCTTTTCTAGCAACACACTCATAACTTGTAAGGCTCGAAAAACCAATCGAAATTATCATCTCTGATTGAAAGGTCACAAGCAATCCCTATTTTTTTTAGGTTCTTGATTAAAGGAAGTAATTTTGTAATTTCAAAGTTGACCTTTTTACTTTGAAAATGGAAATATTTTTTTTTTTAACTTCTGACTTGCCGGAGCATTAGGATGCACGTCGACCTAAGAGATCTATTGTGCTTGGCGTCAGATATATGTTTAGGTTAGTAGCGCTTCTACTTTCCTAATGTAGCTGATAATACATTCAGCAGAGGATTTCCTTAGTTCTTCGGTACTTATTACTTCCCTGAAAAATGATTTCCTTCTTATACCGTAAAGGGCCGGGCATTCACACATTATGTGTTCGGCTGTTTCGTCTTCTTCTAGACATAGTCTGCACTCCGGTGAGTCGACTAAATGCATTTTATTTAGGTGATATCGCAGACCGTGGTGACCCGTTAGGTAGCCTACTAGGTTTTTGATATCATGCTTGCGAAGATTTAGTATCTTACTGGCATCTGCTTTGAAGGGCTGAATAGCTCTTTTGGCCTGTCTTAGGCCTGGGTTGTTCTCCCAATACGAAGTACATTTGTTTTGCTCCCAGCTTTTTCAGATTTATAGCTGATTTGGGAATCGAACAGAATGGTTCAGGTCCAATGAAAGGGGTTTCCGAGCCATTTCTGGCTAGTTCATCGGCTTTTTCGTTTCCTTCAATTCCCTTATGTCCGGGGACCCACCATAGACTGGTTTTGTGCCTGTAACTAAGTGTTTGGAGGGAATCGAAGCAGTGTAGTACTGATTTGGAGTCAATAATGTGTGAGCTAAGGGCTTTTATAGCTGCTTGACTATCCGTGAATATATGGATGTTGGCGCCTTTAATGCCTGAATTGTATATAAGGTTTGCGCATTCTTTAATGGCATGGAGCTCTGCTTGAAATACGCTGGGGCTTTTTTCCATAGGTATTGAGATATTCCGATTTGGTCCATGGATACCAGCTCCTACCCCTGAGTCCATTTTAGAACCATTGGTGGGTTATTGCTAACCCATACTTCTCTGTTTGATGATAAGGCGGAATTTTAAATACATAGATATGTTTAAAAACCGTGAGAAATGTATGCTGCCCCCCTTCAACTTTCTCGTATGCCCCCTAGATTTTAATTTTTAATCCATTATGGATTTACGAAAAATTAAAACGAATTAATGTCTACTAAATTAACAATTTTGTTTCATTTCGCGTTTGAAAATGAAATATCCCAAAATTTTCGGATTTTTGCCTTATTTCGTTTGACTTTATTTAATGTTATTAAACATATTATTCCCTCTATTATTTGGATAGAATAAATCCCTTTAGCGGTTGTCACACTCAATCAATTTTCACAAATGAAGTGTCAAAAGTCAGGGGTTTGCCTAGGCCATATAATAGTTTATTTCCTAGAATGCTATGTTCAGACTGAGAGAATGTAAATTACACCCAAGAATTTGATACATTAATAAAATAATTAAATTTGTGCCCCTCCATATATTAACATAGTACAAAGTCCAATCAACCAACCAGTAGGGATATATCAGCTGTTTGAATGTTGCATCCACTTTCTAGTTCATCCACGGCCATTGTGCGAGTGCTAGGAAAATTCAATTGGAAACAAGTATGGACACTCATCTCTCGACTGCAATAATTTTCTAGTAGTATTGCCGCCTATTCTCTCTGGAATAATCAAAAAGAATTTGCTCTCCCATATAGTACATACTCTCCTCAGAGAAAATGATGGAAATTCTTTCCAAATTTTCATTTCTCATTTTCTCTCAATATGAAATCTCCCACTGCCACCTCATACTCATCGGCCAGAGAACTACTAACCATTATCTTGGAAAATCAAGGACAACATTTCCCGAATGCGATTTTGCCGACTCAGTTCGGTTTTCATCACAAGTGGCGTTAGACCGGTGCACACCTCGTTTATTATTCTCTATTATCCTTGGTGAACAGAATATTGTTTTGTACATGCGTACGAAGGACTCTCGCGATTGTTGTGTTTATTTGTTTGTGTATTCCTCTCGGTTACTATAGTGTATTTGTCCTGGAAATAGCTATATCCTATATCACGTCGTCGTCGTGTTCATGTTCTCTCCTTTAATTTGTGTGTGTGTGTCTCTGTGTGTGTGCTGCTAGTTTGTTTTGCCTCTTCTCTATGTTTTACATCCGGTTAATATGAGTTTGTCGTGTAGTTAGCTTGCTTTCACTTAGCGGAATGGGAAAACAAGTAAAACGAATTATTTGTGGCGGCAATATCCTGGCAGCAATTGTTGTCGCAGGTTTTTATACGGGACTTTGAGGAATTTAAAAGACACAACATGATTTCAGATGATGAGATCTGGCTTACCTTATTCCAATGTTCGTAAAGGATTATGGCGGATTTTGGAGAAATTTAAAAGGATAACAAGTAATATTTTGTGAAGTAAGAGGTTTTGTTAAAGTAGATAAAAATTACGTATACGCCACAGTCAACATGGATACATTTGGTTTTTTCTTCTTTTATTTGCATTGTTGTTTAATATTTCCTGACAGGAATTAATTGAATTTAAAGTCTGAGCTTCAGAAATAGTATCTCACAATATGGGTCATTTTAAGGTGCAAAATCGAAACTTATTTTATAAATTTAATTGCACAGCAATATCCTATCTCAGGCGCCAGATCGCGTTATCGGTGAAGGAGCCATATTATTACGGAAATTTGTTTTAGGTTCGTATGTAAAATCGACTTTATTCCATCTATGCAGATGGGTCTAAGATGGACGTCGGAATTGACGTCAGTTTTTACTGGAACAGTCTCTTACTATTAACTTCAGTCAGACATCCTGACTACAGTAGCGTATCCCAAGCTAAAGTACAATTAGTAATGACAGCCTTGGCAGCCGATCAGCAAAAAATCGATCTCTGTCGTAGAAATCAAATGAAAGCCTGTAATTCCAGTAAGAGTATGGAAATGAAAAGCTGCCGAGACACCATATGCTAAGATACAATACAAAAAAATTTAAATCAGCACGAATGACCAGTGTGGAGAATACGGTGACGAGGAGGTGCATAGAACGCCTCCCAAATATAATCTCTGAAAGATACTGTTTTTAAGGACTTGGAAGAACTTTCCATACATGACCTACTTAAATTCGTTAATGCCTCAGAAAAGCTTGCAATCGCATAATTTTTCATAGGTTTCCATAATAAATCTACTATGATCGAAGTGTGGCGGATGCAGGTTTCTCCTGCCTCCACTTAACTAACGTTACTTAACATAATTCCCAGAAAGTAAAGATTAGCGAAGTGCCGATCGGACCCAGATTTAATATTATCACACTTAATTCAATTCAAAATTGTCTCGAAAAGCGGCAATAACATCTAATCCCCTTTACTTAATTAAAACATCAGATATCAACGCACTTTGTTCGTTAGTCTTGCAAAATTGCATCTCACTTCTGCTCAGCTTCAGGTATCTATACATACAAAAATAAATTGTTTTGTGTTTGTCGCTAATGTTCTCTGTAATGCGTGAACCGATTTTGATTCTGGAAATTTTCCATAAAAGGTGACGTTAATACCATGGTTTATAAGTGTATACGGTCTTTGTAGGTGTATTGGTTCATGAGTTATAGGGGCGTGGCACCTTCCATACAAAAAATGCATTCAAAATCTTATATCTCGAAAACCATCGAATCGATTGAGTTTAAATTTACATACAATCTTTGGGATTGGCCTTGAAGTATCCTTACGAAGATTGTTCAAAATTGGACAAAGGGGCGTGGCTCCGTCCATACAAAAAAACATTAAAAATGCAATATTTCGAAAACCACCGAATCGATTGTGTTCCTGTGAATATCGGTCGAAAATAGGTAAAGGGATGAGGGGGCGCCATTCTTCTTCGACAGTCATGGGAGGTAAAGTTTGGAAACTTTATAGCATTGATGTGCATTGTCCTGATAGACAAAAGAATAATATCTAGGCAATACGAATCCTGGAAAAACTTAAAATGTTGTGTACCACAGAGCATTACAATAATGAATTTGAAATAGATTATTCTATTTTTCTATTTTGCACTACGAAGTGTGCTAGTGCTAGTATTTATTAACTAAAACTTTGTAGTGCCAGATAGCCAAATCTACAAATCAAATCTCAACATTTAAAGCTTAAATAAATATGTGAAAGTAAACAATCTTCGATCTGATTCCTCATTATATAAGTAGAGTAGATAGAACTCGCTATTATGGACTACTTGAAAAAATGAAACCTCGAAAAGACGATCGCATTATCTTCATCAATATACGGTTCCAAACGATGAGCCAAATTCAAGGGTTCGAAAGATGAACCTAGAAACTTGTAAAAATATATCTCGAAAAGATGCGTAAGCTTTCGAAACGATGACTTGCCCCCGGTTTCAATACGTTCATCCTTTCGAGCTTCTACTATGTGCGTTGGTTTGCCAAGCGAAAATCAATGCTTACGTGGCTTGATGGGTTTTGGCCTCCAGACGTACCAATATCGATGTCGTCCGTATATCTATATGTCTCTGACAAAATATACAAAAATGTGAATTTAGATTTCATTGCTATATATCAGGGGTTCCCAATCTTTTCCATACTGCGACTCACTCACTATACATGTTATAATATTTTGCGACGTCCTTCTAAAATCCAAGGAAACAAGACACAGATGTTATGTGAATGTGAATAGAAGCTGAATTTACTGAAGATTTACTAAATAAATCCTTTTTTTTATTTGAATTCGAGTGGTCCAATCTGCCGCATAGATTCGGCTGAATTTGAGCGATGGCGTTGGTTATATTGGGTTTAATGACATCGGTCGATTGAGGTTTATTCGCATTGAGCTGCGACTTCAGGCCACCCCACAAGAAAAATTCTAGCGGAGTTAAATCGCACGATCTTGGTGGCAAGCTCAAGTCACCTCTGCTGGAGATAACCATACCCTCAAATCGTTCATGCAGAATGACCACAGTAGTGTTTGCTTTGTAACACTAAGGCCTCGACCCAAAGAATCCGTCTCATCCGTTGCGGTTACGTTTACGTATTCGACTGACAGGTTGATAGAATACACAGCAGCTTATTGAAGGTGACCCATAGCCATAAGTAACGTACATGCCCGATGCGACGGATGAAATAGATTTACTTTCTACTTTTCTATCCGTCGTCGGTCGCATACGTTGATAGTTGGCACAGCGTGAAAGGAAGCACTTTCATTGGTAAAAATATTAAAATAAAGCCACGTTTGCTGGAACCACATGTCGTCTACCTCCATATCTTTCAATTTTCGCCTAAAATAAATCGGTTAGCCAACGTTATTTTTAAGAAAATGTACAGAGCAATGACGCTGCCGCGCCGGTCTAAAATCCGCACCAAACAGCTTTTTATGGTTGCATTGCCATCTCGTGTGAGTTGGCGTCATCCTCATGTGCGCCAATTTAGCTTTTTAACATAGCCATTCATCCAAAAATGTGCCTAATTGCTGGTCACTATCATTAACTTTGAGCTCCTGGGTCAGTTTGATCTTGAACGAGTATAGGCCCGAGTCCCGACGCAAAATTCGCCAAGTTGAAGTCTGCGAAATGCCGAATTTTTGTGCACATCAAAACAAAATGGCCAACATCAACCTGACCCGACATTTTTTCAAATCGAGCTCAAAGATAATGGAACGTCGTGTGCAGGCGACCTGTGTGTACCGTCTTGTGACGCCCCTAGGATAGCCCGAGGACGTCCCAGGGTATCGCGACGCACAGTTAGGGAACCCTTGCGATATATACTTACTTTTTAGGTGTATAAGCACCCTTAGACGAATTCGCATAATTTCGAAATTAATCCCGAATACGGTTAAATTTTCTAAACAAAATTTAAATTATTTACTACCGTCAGACAAAAGTTAAAAACTTTCACATAAATTCCTCCACACGGTTTGAATTCTGTGCATTAATTAAAAAAAAAAATCCCACAAAAGTAATAAGTCGACAATTCTCGTACAAAAACTATTTCAGACACAAGGAACCGGAAATTCCTTTAGCCTTTTATGATGTAGATTGTAGGTGGTATACACAGCTTGATGTAAGACTGCCCACATTCCTTTGTAATATGAGACCGACACATAAAGTTACCATACCATTAATAATGGTATTTATTACTCATGCCTACTTTGCCATAGGGAAGGAGTATGTGTAATTTTAAAGGAGTAATAGGAGTTAAAAATAAAAACTACTTTACTTTTGATTATATACTCACTTTAAATGCATTTTTAAATTTAAGCGTTACAAATGAGAGTCATTTGTATGTTGCAGTCTCGAATGAGACCAAAGATAGTTAGTTAACTAATTGAGATATTTTTTTAAGCTGACCAGAGTTCAAAGACTTATTTCACATATAAAAACCACTCTCGATCAAATTCTTTCATAAATAAGCCGCCATAATTAATAGATTATCTACAGCCATATATCCACACCGAAAATGTCCTTCCATTCTGATACATTCCGTTCAAGAGTACTTCACTAAAAGGTACCGCAGATACCAATTTCGTCTATTTTTTTTTTGCTTTACCCAATCTATTTAAATTTGTATGCACGTCGTGTTTTCTCAATATACTATATAAATGCCGTGCAAACATCAAATTAATGGAAATTAATGGCTTCAGATTTCCTGTTGAAATTTATTATGTGTATATATAAAAACGTTAAAATCATTTAAACGAGAAAACGACTCTCAAACGACACGCTCAGCTCATATCCTCGAACCAGAGTTACAAATAAAACCAACAGAACAACGACAGACAGAGAACAAGACAGAACAAACACTCGCCATTTTCATACCATTGCATAGAGCACAAAAAAACATTAATTTCACTTTAAAAAGGACGAAAGTTTATTCCAGCAAAGGAACAAAAATATACAAATACACGCGGGCACGAGAAAATAAAAACACCCCAATAGAACACAATCAGAGAAAATAAAAGAAAAACAAATGATGTCCTCGCCGTACAATGGTAGTCGCCGGTTGATGGTGCGATCCTGGATGCTATTGCCTGGTTCTGGCCCAGGAGTTTTGACTCCATCAATGTGCTTCCTGTTGAAAGGACAATACAACGATGCCAGTAGTATAAAGTAGCAAGTACAATGTGCTCAAATAGGAGAAAAGAATTTGGTTACATAGAGGCAATTATTTTCAGTCTTGTTATGTAGGACTCTTGTTGTAGGATATTTTTTTCATTTGTTTAGTCATTTAAATCTTTCAACTGATTTGTTTGGCAAACATTAAGGAAATAAGTATGTCTTCTGAAATGGGTATTATTATTATCATTGTCAGTGTTGACCTTAGCATATTGAAGTATAGGCAGGAGAAGGAAACAAAGAAAATAGGTTTTATTTTAGGACGAAAATTCACATGCCGTAGATATACGGTGCCTTGAGAAATCAAAAATAACTCAAAATTCAGGGTTGTAGGTTGTCTGCAATAAGACTGATCTATAAATTGGTTTTATTAGACTAGATTATAAACAGTGTCATATCGCTCACTCTCAATGTGTCATGGCGCAAGGCTCCAAAAAAGGAAATAACATCCCAAACCTTCATCTGACAGTAAACCCAAGCAAGGGGGGTCAGGGGGACAGCATGCATCCCATACGTTTCGGGTATTATTTCATTTTGGGGCGTTAATGCACTTCCTATAGCGTCATAAAGCCCACAAAAAAGTGACATGTACACATAGTACCCTACATGTATGTAGTAGGGTCCTGTGAGATGGCAATTCCGTGAAAATATTTTTTCATGAGGCCATGGCCACTAATTATATGTACCTTTCAGGACTTTCGGTTTACTTTTTGTTCAGATTAATGATAAAATATAATATTCTGGAGGAGAACTTTGGAAACAATTGTTTGGTGCAGTTCTACCCAGGTAGAGTTCATTGCATTAAATTTGAGCCAAGATCTTGATGTGGTTCGTGAAATATTTGTACTGACACCACAGAATAGTTCGGCTCTGATAAGTGCTAGCAAAGCCCCTGTGGGCTGGAATCCATTGAAGGACGTCTAGGTTTTTCTATGGGCATGTATAATGTTTTTAGAACCAACTTCGATTTTATAACAGAGCCGCTTGACTGTCTGAAAGAACAAATATAGTTTTTAGCACGTGTATATTTTTCTAGAGCAATGGTTAATGACAAGAACTTCAGCCAGAAATATGAATGAGTTTTTGCCAAGGCTGACTGAATAGTTCGCTTGAGGAGATTCTCGATAAATGAAAGACCCTGACAGTCCCTGACACCATCTTAGTACCATTTGTGTAGCAGAATAGGTCATTGGGATTGGGTTTGTATTTTTGCCAGTCTTCCCTTGGAGGGATGATGATAGAGAAGTTTTTTTTATGGAAGCCATATTCCGGTAGCACGTCATCTAGAAACATGCTGAATGGGCTTCCAGGCTACACAACGTCAAACAAAGACAATTGACATCCATGGTTGACAAATAGGAGTCAATATTGTTCGAATGGAACAGACGATGGATACTCAGTCTTGCCTTGAATGTGGATTAGAATGAGTAGTTTACTTGGACTATTTAAACGTAATACCTTAACGATCGTATGTCAGAACTTTTCGGGTCAATCTTTGACTAAATCCGCACACTCCTTAATGACGACAAAGATTTAAGACAAAGTAAAGCGCTGTCATTCAACTAATTCAACATCATTATTGAAGCAACAGTTTTTAAAATCATTGGAAGAATGCGGTGAGATGTCAGTAGCCCGTTTACAAGTATTGAAACGGAGGGCGTTAAAGATAAATCATTGCAGTAATGACGATAACATGAAGTATGTGAGAAAGGACTCTTCACATCGTCGGTCATCTCCGGCAAATGTTGGATAGATACACCTTTGAAAGAGTTTAAAACTACGTCTACCTTACCTAGGCTTGACAAATGTTTCGCTAAATAGCAGCCTCGCAGAGATCAAATGAAGGATCACTGTTGTCAATGGCTGTTCGGCCTCAGAAGGCATCTTAATGAACCATAATCATCTCAGTCGTGGTGCCGAAATATGAACTTTGTCAAGGGGTAAATGAAAATCCCTTAGAAGGTTTTGAGAAAAAAATTCTGCAAGTGATATTATCAATGGGGTTCAACGACGAACTATACAGGCTATACAGTGACGTTGACTTGATTTAGCTAAAATAGTAGGCGAAATGACTACGTCACATTGCCAGTCCGAAGGACGAGCCTTTGTTACCACCCGTAAGGAAAAAAGCAGCAGATAAAGACCCCACTTTAGGTAGAGCGCACAATTGGAGAGCTACCTAGTTAGTTAGTTAGTTTAAAGTGGCTCTCGATGAGAGAAACACTTAGGGCGTTATTCGGCCCATTGTGTATACCGCTGGGATTTGGGGAGCTACTTCTTTTTTGTCTACTCATGCAAACCATTTGCTGCCGGTTATAAAGCTAAGCATGTTAGCGGCTCTGGTATTTCCTAGATCACTGAGATCATTGAGAAAATAGTTTCCTAAGTGGACCTTTCTTAGAATGGCCAGGGCAGGGCAAATCAAATGCAAAGAAAGTGAGTGACGGACTCGTCCTCTTATTCATCTCTGCAGCTTATGCAGAAGTCATTTTATGGCAGGCCTTTTGCTGCCTAATATTCAGTACCCGGAAATGACATTAACGACTTTCGAGATACCGGATCTTTTAAGTCGAAGAAGCTCCTTGGATCGCTTTGTGTCCAGAGCTGGCTACCAAAAAAAAACTGGTATGCATGGCTCGACGAAATTAGTCAGGTAACGAGCTAGATGCAGGGGAAGTTGGTTGACCCGGGGCTAAAAGCTCTATTTAGAGCAGCAAGCCATATAGACACTAGCGGTAACTTTTTAAAATGTTTGCTTTGCCGTGTTTGTTTTTACGACGTCTGTTAATTTATGTGATTTTTATATGAGTTCCTTTCTATTGTAGTGTAAGACTTGAGAACGGTAAATGTGGATGGAGAGACTATGAAAGCTATAAAGAGTATAGAAGCTTCTACCTTAATTTTTCCAAGCACGATTTTAAAAATGTGGTCCACCCCCTAGCAATATAGAGGTGTCAGCACATTATACCTCAGTCTTCCATAAAAAAAATCAAAGCTGGTCTCAAACCCCATCTAATGATTTCCTAAATATCCTCCAGTGGCCGTTATTAAACCCTCAATTACCCTTAACTACAATAGCCCATCAACCCTTCATCCACTCATTGCACTAATGCCTTTTCGAAAACGTGCCACTCAGCCACATTGCCCCCTCAATGTTCGTCAAAACAACTATAATGAAAATTGAAATCCACTGCTACAACAGCGTCATCCTTTAAATTTTAATTATGAATTTCCACTGTCACTCCCGGAAACTCTATACACTGTTAGGTCTAGGTGTACATAGTATGGCAGTGGGGTGGGTACTTTGTCTCAGCGGTATCCTTTCCATGTCTATACATGCATCCTCTAGTACACAAAGGTACATAATGCTACTTATAGTTTGTCATTATTAAAACTTCAAATACCTACACCTCCTCCATGATGATACTCTTGGTAATCATAGAGAAAACTTTTCGCAAGAATATTTCCCTTTATAGTGCGTATTACATATATAGACACATACACATGTACGTTGTCGTAAAGATTCATGCCAAGGTGAAGATGAAAACGATGAAAACGACTAGCATATCACGCACGTTCCAACCGAAAGTATGCTTCTAATTACAACGATTCTCGTCAACTAGTATACAGCCGGGGAGAACGGGAGAACGGGCAAACGTATCCTTTGTACATTGCCACCCCCCCTGGCACACTAATTTTATGTTTCAATTTTGTGCCGTTAAAAAGTGATGCTGCTATGGTGGTGGTGGTGGCTTTAGTTGGTTCAGAACATTAATAGCACACACACAGAAGGGGGAAACACTAAAACGTTGCGGTGCGGTGACATGTGCATTTAATCATCAATACCAGCGTGCGATGATGGGATTTGGCCTTGCCCCACGTTGTTAGAGAGCCTTTTCAAGGAAGACAAGAGCAGTTTCTCCATCTCTCTCTCTCACTCTCTCGTTGTCTATTGAAGTTCAGGCAGTGTAGTCGTAATTACTGTCTGAGGATCCCGCCCGTGCCATCTCATCAGCATCATAAGCAATGGCTAGGGCATTATGTCGGACGAGCTAAATGCCCCTTTAAGTGTCCTGGTTGAGAGCATCCTCTTTCTTTCTGTATTCATTTAATTTTTTTTTTTTCGCCGAAAAAGTATGAAATCTAGGAAGGGTGGCGTTTTTGAGGTGACGACTATGATGATGGTAACGACGACGTATGGTTCGCTTTATTGTCGCATTGTGTATTGTGTGCAGCCACATTTTGGAGGTGTCGACGGAAGAAAGGACTAAAGGATAGTGCACAATACAGAGTACAAAGGGTAACCAAAGCACGGAATCACGAAAAAAGGGACGAAACACTTTCGCATAATGGTTGCAACTATACCATCATTATGTAGCTTAATTAAGTGCTTTTTAGTCCGTAGACATGGGTTATGTCTCCGGTTATATAGTGTAGACTACAGAGTGTTGATCCTCATTTAAGTGCTGTTGCCTGTAGTACACTGTCTTTGGGGGGGTGGTGATGTTGGTGGTAATTTTGCGGAAAATGTGTCGAGTGGTGGATTGTTGCAGACACTGTTATATGTGTAAGCCAAAAATCATTTATGTCAACACTGATCCTATGTTGAAAGGATGAATTGCATAATGGAAAGAGGTGGACGTAATATTTTGACAGAGGTATTCTCAGGGGCTTAACTGAATTGCTAAAGTGGAAAGTAGTGTAGCTTGGCAGGGCATTGCAGGCATTCTGGTTGCGAAGGGATGTATTAATAGAAGAAGAGTCCTTTTTAATGAAATCATATATGCTCTTCTTTACTTATATAAAATTGTTTGCCTTGACTTGTTAGCAGTTGCTTAAAAAAAACGTATACGTTACCATTGTTTGCTTTCTGTTATGGTGTACTTATATTATTACCAATTAATGTTTAACAAAAATTAAGGAAGGCTGCAGATTTTTTTTAATGCCTGGTCGAAACCTTGTAGAAGAGTCACAGTTAGTTTTTTTTTTTGTTTATTGAGAAATTTCTTCCGAAGACTGTTAAATGGCGAAGTCCACCCTCAGACAAAACGAACCAATTAATCTGGCCAAAGAACCAAACCTACCCGAACAAAATTAAATGAGGATAGCAGTATCTAAACTCAACGGGAATGCCAAACAAAGCGGTCTTAAGCCCCTTAAATCCACAATCGACCAAATATTCATACTTTTGGAGACACTGGAGAATAACCTATAAGTCCAGATCAACGCTCAAAATATTTTTATCGATTTTAAAACCGAATACGATGGCGTTTGCCAAGACGAGTTCTATTCTATGTAGACAAGTTGTGCAGAATGACGGTGGGGAACACTCGTTGTTCCATTCAGGTCAAAGATCTCTGATGTCAGAAAGAGATCTGGACAAGGTTATGCGCTGTAATACAAAATGTTCAATAATCATACTTGAGAAAATGAAAGAAGGACGATGGCAAACATCAGTACCTTGAGAGTGATAGATGACAGAATAAGGCAAGCACAGGTTAGCCAAGGTAGATAGGGTGAAGCAAAGTATTTTTTTTTCTTGTTGTTACTTGGACGAAATGGTTAAGTCCGAGGAGCGCCAATGAGATAAGGACAGAACAACGCGCTAGCGCCGAAAAAAGGTAGTTAAAGTTATTGAGATTTGACAATGAACTCTACGATCTTTACAGCGACATCGACCTGATCAGAAAGTGCGTCTATGCGTCTAAGATGGTCATTTCATGTAGAGCGAATGGACATAAATGCTCAGACATGACTGCATGAGGAGTCTACGATTTCAACTCTTAAGGTTAGTAGGTACGCTGCCCTAGCTAAATTTTAGCTCTCATACAATATTTATTCAGTCGAGCGGTCCCTACTCTGCTTCAGCTAAAAATCAATGTTTTATTTCGGACTGTATCTTATTCATATTTCTGTCAAAAATTGGCGCGCCCATTAGTAATAGTTCGGCACATTTTCTCAGCTAAATTTTGACAGGTCTGTTGTGTTTTTGTGTTGCGGAAAAGTAAATAAGGATGAGTTTTTTCAATGAATATCTCAAAGAGGAATTCTTTGTAAGTGAAAAACTTGAGATCAAAGAATATCAGACAAGGAAAAAAGAAAGCGCAACGAAAATATAACACTTTTTCGAGTCGATGCATTTTTCAAGGCAGTTATTTTTAACGAACAGCTGTTTTCTATGACACTTTTATCCACAACGTGCTCCATGTCAAAATTTGGCTTTGGTATGGGAGAGCAGCTAAAATTTAGTTTCCAGATAACGCAGTAAAAGAAAACCTCTTAGATGGCACGCACAAATGAAATGGGATCTCAACTAAATTGTAGTGTACAACAGGAAACAATTACCCAAAGACCGTGCCAACTGCAAAGACGGGTCGGTACAATTAACAACGAAAAATTAACAGCTCAAAAATTAAAAAAAAAATTAACTTAACTTTTCCGTGAGCTAAATTTTTTTTGACGATTCTACTATATATTCTTTGTACATATTATTCGACATATCATCGAAATCGAGAATCCAATTCCAGCTATCCATCTTATTCCATTTGTTTGCTAATACATAGGTATTTGTGAGGTCTTAGCTTTAAATGTAAATTTCAAATTTGTTCAAAACGATCCCTTTCGATCCTCCATGCTGTATTTTTTTCAGCTATATCAAGCCTAGATTACTTTTGGAACCGATTTCCTTCCATAGACAATAGCTCAAGATTGATTACCTACAATTAAACTTCGCAGATAAACAGGACGATTAAAATGGTGATTATAATAGTTAGGCCCAATGAGTTATTTATTACAACTACACATTAAGAAGTAATTTTCTATTGCAACAAGCTTAATATCCCCGCAAGGGCAACAGCGCATAATATTAAAGTTAAAAGCACTCTAGTTAGTTAGAAAATATGTAAAAGAGAAAACCGAAAATAGATTTCCAAGAACAACTGAAATGGGCGATAAAATAAATTTCTACTAATTTGGTGATTTGCATATTTATTTCTACATTCATTCGAATCTCAAAGAAATTGGTTTGGTTGTTCTTGCTCGTGGCTTGGTGTGGACTTATTCACACCAGGTAGAACAGAGACCTTTTAAAGAAGTTGTAATTATCGAAAAGTGACCTCGGGGGATTACATTTGCATATTCCTTTTGTTCTTACTCTACCCTCGTTCATTCAATAATGTTTTGAGAACAGAAAAAAAAGTATATAGCTCTGGCGAATGGGAAATCCATTTGTTGCTTGTGATTTCGAAATGGGACTACCCAATGTGTCTTACAATTTGTTGTGTTGGTAGTACTCGTAAGTCCATTGAGTGAATTGTTTAATGGTTTATATTTGGATTGAAGTTAATCGTGGGATGAAGTTTTAATATTAAACTTCATAATACCTAAAATGTTATGTTATGTTAAATGGTTTTTAATTTATTTTTTTATCATTCAGAACGAACGAATGATAAACTTTGTGTGTTTGCAGCTGTCAGTACGCATAGGGTTGAAATCCTCATTTTTACTGTTTTTTTTTTTTTTACAAAACTGGACGGGCATAGTGGCTAAGTTGTTTCTTTGCTGGACTTGTAAGCGTGCGGTGTCTTGGATCTCAAAACTCATCCACGCCTAAGTTGGCACTCTCTTAAAATTGAGCTAACTGGGCACTTCAGGAGCTCAGTCCGATAATGGAGCTTGTCCAATAATGAACGACCGACAGACTAAACGCGAAGAACTCAATGAGCCATTTGATAGTTTTTATTCTAACCATCTCAAAATGAATTGTGGACTACGTATTCCCAGAGGCCCAGAAATACTTATTTGTCTCACTCGGCAAAATGTCTGTTCACACATTGGTGGAAGGTTATTGAACTTTAAGACCGAAAAATACATAGTCTTGAACACTTCGACCGATCCAGGCAACAACAGGAACCAAATTACCAACCTCAATTCCACAAAAGGATAAATGAACTGTTCTACGTTCAACCAATAGAAGTCCAGTTCTCAATGCCCTATGCTGGGCGCCAATCGCAAGGCTCTTTTTCACGGCAACACTTCTAATGAATGTCTGGAAAAATGTCTTCAAAAATCTTTTTACTTCAGCCGTTCGGACTCAGCATAAAATTGTTGGCCTTTTCCATTCGTTCATACAACTAAAAATTCACACAAATGAAAGGTTGTAAAGGTGCTTGTCCATTTGAGAGTACTTTCTCTAGTAAACTCTCGAGAGTTACTCTTGGGTGGCTGTCCATTTGAGAGTAATATTTTCGGGATTTCAATATCGAGAGTTTTTTGGTAGAACTTTGAGAGTTTATTCCCTGAAAGTACTCTCACAACCGTGTCCGCTTGATATTTATTCTGCTAGTTATCAGTTAAAATGTATTCTTAAACCATGTTTCCCGTGATTTAGTTAAATCCACTTGATTTAGATAAATGATCTCTTTAATGGCGTGATTTCTTATGCAGAAGCAAGTAAAAAAAATCGCAAATTGGTAGAAAAGACAAATTCTTCCTTTTGGAACTTTCAAAAGAAAAGTTTGAGGAATTACAGAAATGTCAAAATAAAACACGTACATTTCGGTGGAAACGGCTTTCGTGATTTATAAATTACTTCGGCTAAATCATGTTGCGCTGCTGGGAACATGTTATTACGAGCAAAAGGTTGCAGGTGCTTCTATTGGCACTGTTCTTAAAAAAAAGAAAGAAGAGTAGAAACGAACTGCTGGATTAAACCACGGGTAGGCCGTCGTCGTCAACTCGGTGAAGTGTCTACTCTTGCAAGAGAGCTTCAAATTGAAGATGCTCATCAAGAGTTCAGGGATTTTAACCGTTTGACAACAAGTGAAATAGAACATTATAATTCAATCTGTTAGGCCACATATTTTTAAAAAGGATAACAAATTAGGGGAAGCCCTGGTATTGCTTGTGAGTGTGTACTGGTAATACTATGAGTTGATTTATTTTCTCCGATACCCATTGTTTTGCCATGTCAACTCTCGACAGCTGCTCCCAAAATACGAACCATGTTGGAATTTTGCGAGCAAATCTCCGATAGTGACCAGAACATGTGTCCACTTGCTAGTGACTTTCAAAAGGTTCAAATGTCGAGAGTAAAAAGCTAGATATCCGTGAACTACTCTCAAGACCACAGCTGCTTGAGAGCTACTCGCAGCATTTTTACTCTCAAATGGACACCCACCTTAAGAAGCTAGACCTAAAATACTATGGCGTTGCCAAATTCTAACTAGAGGGAGGTAGCCATGGATTGGGCTTGCTGGAGAGGCATGTTTTCATGACAATAAATTTCTCAAAGTTTCTCGGACGTTCAACAAAGTTAGAGCAATGTAAAACAACTTGAGGTAGAGCGCGAATTTTTGGGATGGTCGAAATTAAACCCCCTCACTAAGTAATTTTAAACTCGCAATCCACTGAATCGCACCAGCTTTTATGTTTTTATGTTTGTTTTACGACAGAAGCTGTTAATATTTAGGCTGAAATTCCTGGTCTTGTATTTACTTCTGACGCTGCACAATATAATCTTTCTTCAAATTGCTTTATTAGCCGTGGAGATCAGGCAACAATATTAGACGTTTTTTACCCCAAACTTGAGTAGAATTCTAAGATCTGGTCTGGTGCGCCGAAATCCACATTGCACCTACTGGATAGAATTCAAAATAGCGCACGCTTAAGTACATGCTTTGTTTTAGATTCCATTCTATCAAATAAGGTATATCACCTGTACAAGACAGACAACTATATCGAGAATATTCCTTCTTGGTTCTCATTAAAAAAAAAACTGTCCACTTGATCACAAAATAATCCAGACCAGACTCGTCATAGTTATAAATTTCAATGGCAAACCCAGCCATTTATCTCGGGGTAGTAATTAAAAAAAAAGTCTGCCGACAGTCGAACCCACTTCGTCCTTGTGGCATGCCAACAACGGAACAACACTCCTATGAAAACTAATCAGCGAACTATTTATGCCGCGTTTTCCATCTGCAGCGTTTTTTTTCCTGTATGTAGGAATGTTAGCTTTCAGCATCTATCGAAGGAATAATTCCCAAGCTGGGTTTCCTGCTGTTTTTTTTTTTTTTTTTTTACATTTGCATGCAATTGAAACAAATAATCCTTGCCAATGGGAGGAATGTGAGTGAAACGGGTGTGTCTAGCGTTCGTCTCGTCGTGCCATAGTTGTTTGGTCTACAGCTGCGGTGGTATTCCCAGTGCAGCATACTCTACAATTGTCCTTTGTTATTACAGAATCCGCGAATGGTTTCATAAAAGATTTGGATGGGGATTTGCGTGCCGCCATTTAGACAAAGTTGCGGAACCAAAACACTGCAACACTATGGAACGGGAGCTGGGATTTCATTCATATTTTCCCCATCAGATTACACCATCAGCGTGGATGTCTGGAATTTGTAAACGTTCGTGCTCGCCTTGTTAACGAATGAATGTTAAGGTTACGATCGGAATTGTATTCTCTTAGCCGCCGCCACCGCCGTCCTTTTCATGGAGTCCCTGTTTGTTTTCTTTTTGCTATAGGGACACAGGGTAACAGCTGCGTCCGGATTTAATATCGGCGAAAGGAGGTTTTATAGAGTTGGCTATGGCTTGTTTGATGCACTACATTTGAGGGGATTTCAAGGCAAAGCAAGGGTCGATTGTGAGAGCCTGTGGGAGCTGCTATGGCGCGGGATAAATTGAAAAACTTTTGCAATTTATGACAGACGACGGATTTTTCGTCATCGTCGACGGTAGTGATGGAATTAATAATTAGAGGGTATTCCTTTTGGCTTTTAGGTTGTAACTTTATGGTACCTAGTTACGCTTTGAACTGCGGAGCTAGTTAATGAGGTTTCTGTTGTTAAATTTTCTTAGCGGTGGGTATTTGTAGATGGTAGGGTTTTCTTTAAAGAAATAATTTTAATTTAGTTGTATGTGCGAAGGAGTGCGAGTGCAAGTCTGTGAAATCGTTTGCTGTAAAATCTGAGCTCAAAATAGGATTTGGTCATTAAAATTGTCGTCAGAAGTCTGTTTGATAATAATTAAAACTTTATTAGTACAGGTGATTAATGGTAATGGAGGATTTTGAAATGTTAGAGATGGGATATGTAGACTGGGGGTGCAGATGTTTCATGAAAAATTGTAGAACAATATTTACAAATTGTACTTTCTATCCCACTTGAATTTATATATCAAGATGTGTTTTGTGTTATCTTAACAATTTATTAAAATGTTCACTACTCTAGAAAAAAACTCTCTTTATAAACTATTATCGTTCGATGTCCTACGGGACTAGGAACATTATTTACTGCAAAACATTAAAGACATTAAAGATCCATGAGCAAACGCTTTAAAAAAAATTATAGGTAAACGAAGATTTCCATAACTATATTCTTCTTCTGGCACTGCTATAAATGTGCTACCTTCCAGTTATCGTCAAATCTTTATCGAAAATGTCAATACAAAATTTAAACCAAACAATGGCGTGACATAGAATTACAGTGAAGACAATGAAACACCGAACACTAATTAAATTACATTTTCTTAAATTTTAAGTGCCATTAATGTGAGAAGACACATACAAACCTACATACAAGAAAATTGCGAATAGGCGACCTATGACTGAGCTATTCACGATGGACTTGCAAACCCAACAATTGTGAACTTCAACAATTTTGTTTGCTACCTTGGGTACATATTTTCCCAACAGTAAAGGACCATTCACATGAGAGCGAACGAACGAATTGATGAAATGTGAACAAACAGCTTTTTAAGCATGTATGAACTAAAAATTCCAATTTTACTATTCCAAGAGTAGGATAGTTAATTATCCCATCAAAATGTATTAAGAAAACCAGTTTATAAACAGTTTAATAACAAAATTTCGAATTCCCAACTTTTTGCCGCGAAAACACCCTGGCGCGAATAGTCAGTCTATTCGCATAAATGCATAAAAAGTGTTTTGTTCGCACTTCATCAATTCGTTCGTTCGCTCCCATGTGAATGGTCCTTAAGTCATAAAATTAAAGGGTAAATAAAAACTACGGCTGGAATTTCCCAAGATCAAACAATGAACTACCTGGAAAGTGTATAAAAAGATGTAGAATGAGGCGATTGTGAATATTTTGTTGCAGGAGTGCCCATCAGCGATTTTTGTCAAAGTTTTGTTAAGAACATTAAAAAAAGCGTTGAAAAGAACTGTTTTTATTTAGTTTAAAAAAATTGGTTCCAGAAAGAATTTGACAGCGACAGAAAGATGAAAAATGGATGTTTTTAAGGAGTTAGGACTATCAGGCTGAGAAGATGCAAGGAGGCTAAATAGTAGTAATAATGTTGTAAACAGTTATCTTGCGGATCCACAACACCATGGGAAAAATCAAAAAGGACGCATGGCTGAAGCAACAACACTGCGAGAAAAGCGGTTAATTCTACGGCTTGGCTCAAATTTTACTATACCAGCGACCAAAATAAGGGCCAACAGTGGAGTATCAGCCAGCATAGCAACAATCCGAAGGATAATACGAAAAAGTGGTACTTATACAGGAAAGAAAATTTAGAAAGAAACCTGTTTTGAGGCAAGTACACAAGGAGCATCGAATGAATTTTGCAAGAGAACATGTCGCTTGAAGTAATGAATGGAAACGCGTTCTCTTGGTGCCATTAAATAAAGTCTTATGCAAAAAAGTCAAAAAATCGTTTTGGACTTTATTGCAATTTCAGAAGTGCAATAAAGTCCAAAATTACTTTTTGGACCTTTTTGCATAAGACTTTATTTCATGGCACACGTTGTCTTTTCGAATGAAGAAAGTTTAACCTTGACAGCCCCGATGGTTAAAACTTTTATATCCATGATCTAAAAAAGGAGGAGCTTATTTTGGTAAGACATAACAGCCGGTACATCTGTGGCCTATTTCACCAACTTGCACACAACAATGAACGAAAACAACTACAAAAGGATATTCCAACAAGACAAAGCCCCTATCCGCACTTCCAGGGTTGTTAGAATTCAATTAGAAGACGTGGAACTTTTGCCATGTCCGCCCTATTCCCCGGACTTAAACATGATCGAAAATGTTTGGGCATGGTTAACTCGTGAAGTGTATGAAGGCGGCAGACAATTTGAAGACAAGGACACTTTAATCGAAGCTATTCGTGATGCCTCGGCCCAAATTTCTCTTTAAAAAAAAAAAAAAAAAAAATAGGTGACGCAACAGGCGGGCAGACACCCTAGGCCGAGCTTCTCGCAACCATTCGTGTGTGAGTTTCTATTTTTGGGATGAATGGAAGGACCTACAATTTTATGCCGAGTCCGAACGGCTGAATTGAGAAGCTTTTTCAGGACAGTCAAACGCTCAGATGTTTGTCAGACGTTCGCGAGAGGTGGCGCAGTAGAAAAAAACTTAAGATGTAAAATTTGTGTTTTTCCGGGGATCGAACCTGGGGATTCCTCGCACAGTAGTCCAGCATACTAACTACTGCACACACACAAATTTCTATTTCTATTGAAAAAGAACTATGATTCTAATCTAAACCGTCTTATAGAGGTCATATTTAAAAATGACGGGCATACTCATTATTAATGCAGAAAAACATAATAAATAGTTAAATGTTTTAAAACCATAAAATGTAAACATTTTATTAATTTTTAGCTCTTTTTCGAAGATTTTGCATGTGGCCTCATCCTAGTGGCGCATCTTTTTATAGGCTTTTCAGGTAGTTCATTGATTGATCTTGGGAAATTCCAGTCGTAGTTTTTTATTTACCCTTTAATATTATGACTTACTGTAAATATACCTCTTCAGAGGTAGTAAAAGTTTCCGGGTACAAAATTTCCAACAGGTAGAGTGAAAATCGATTGCAAAATGTATGGCCTCATCCTAGTGATCGCCAGTGTATTTCTTGATGATCAACAAACCCTTCAACCACTCCCGCTTCGTTTTATAAAACTCAACAACACTTTGTGTTTGATTGGTGATTCCATTCCAATCCAATAGTTCTCGCTTTCACTCGCTTACTCACTATACCAACACCGCAAACATTTGAGTTCATTTCCATTGCTCTCTTCTTCCGCACTTGTCGAGTCAAACAACTTGTGTCTATAGATAGACGAAGACGGCAACAAAACAACTGCAATTACTGGAAAAATGGAAAGGCAAAAGGAAATACAAAACGAATACACAAGGCTTGGTAATGGGAATATCAACAAAACGTGCAAGAGGGAGATAGGAGTGATGTCAGTGATCTTCGCGATGTTGCCATCGATCGACGCTTTTTGTGGATAGGTCTGGGGGAATTTCACTGTCGCACTGCCTACATTTTTTGTGGTTTTATGCGATTTGTTTTGTTTGTTAATTATTTGTCGGAGTGTTTTTTTATGGTGCGAAATATTTACATAAATGTATGATTAAGTATTACAGTTCCGGTTTTTCCATTGAATCTCCCTAGCTAGACTTTAGTGCAAACATAACTAATCTCTTCACATTTGTTGTACGGTTACGGTTTCCCTTCGTAAAATGTCCGACATAATGTGGTGTGTTCAGTAGGATAGCACAAAACAGTGAATTTATTTTCGGAAACAATGCCGAGTTGTCTTTTTTTTTTCTCAATTTTTATTTTATTTCATGCGTGTGCTTGACTATTTTCTGCTTATTCATGGATATTCAATTGTTATTGAACATTAGGACGAAGTGCTGCACTGCGATGTGTACATAGTTCATTTAAATTGTATTTTTTTTTGTTGAGGAATTGAGATGCACATGCAGCATTATTGTTGTTGTTAAGTTATGTTTTATTGGTTTAATGTGTGTGCTGCAATGTTGCCAGATGCGTTTGAGAGACTGTGTTATTTTTGTGGTTTTCAGTTACAGTGGGTATTGAACTTTCAGTTGATTGGATTGTGGATACCTATCTTTGTATTTTGTGAGATAATTGACAGCATAGGTGATTTATATGACACGATTTGAGGTTTCGATGTGTATTAATGGTTGTATAGATTTTTTTTTACAATTCGTTTCAGTGGCTGTTGCAAGTAGGTACTAACTACCTATTCACTGAACGACAAAACTATTGTCTGCTCTCTACCAGTAGTTTTAATAACTTGGATGCAAGCTAATACATCGTCCCTAAAGTAACATTCAAAATCAATGCAGCTTTGTGTGCCCCGTGACAATTGAATTGATCGCAAACTTTCTTGACTGTCTCTAGAGATCACAATCTGGAATGTAATATGGCCTACTTGCTCGGTAGCTAATCCAATAGGTAGGACCACACCAAAAACATAAATACGAAAAAAGAGCCAACTTCTCATATAAAGAACGAAAAAAAAAATTAGGTGTGTAACCAGTCAGCCATGAAGAGTAATGAGATCTAAATGTAGGTACGCCAAGTTCTTAAACTAAGAAGGTTAATTGTTAAAAAAAAATTTAAAGGTGCACTGGTCAAGTTTTCAAATTTTAATCCATTGAACAATACCAAATTTCAACATTCTACGGCAACTGGCAGTGGTCTAAATAAATGATAACCTATTTTCAAAAGTGGGCGAATATCACTTTTCCTGAATGGAAAATCGCAAGTTTTGGTCTTTTTCCAGTGTATGCACAACAGGATCCAGCATTCTGCCAAACTTCACGATTCTATGATGGCCGGGAGTGCTTCACAATTTTGATGATTATGATTTTTGAAGTCCTTTATGTTGAGCACCACTAATGCTATAGAGATGAAATTTGGTGAGGTGGACCTTTTTAATGAGGTTGGTAAATGTTTCCTGTAAAAAGGGTAAGTGCCTTTACTAGAAAACTTGGCTGGGGGACTACCGTGCCCTTTGATATCGATGCATGTCTCTTTTTGCCATGTGTGCCTGTTCTTAGACTCGCAGAGGTCCTTAAAGTATACCTCTCGAGTTCTCGCATCGTCTAAGGTTTCCTATTTTAGGAAGTTCGACGATGGTTTCTTGGTCTGTCGAGTGTCGGGGTATATTATATGTATACTTGTGTGTTTTCGAACTCTTGCCGTTCAGACAGACAGATGTTACATCCTTAAAACCAGATCTCCTTCCATCTTTTAAGTTGGGTTTAAGACGAATGACCTAAGGAATTGACTTTAACCGGGTGTTTTCAGAGACTGCAAACCATCCGTCAAATCTTTAGTGATCTTAGTTAGCTATAACATCTGTTAACTGATTTCAGTGCTTTAACCGCGTTTGTCAATAATTAGCGTTCTACGCTGTCCATCGATTCTCATCTTCATTCTGCCCATTGGTCGTAGAAAGTCAATTTCACTTTTGAAATAAGGCCAGGGCCCCGCTGTGGAATAAAAAACCCTATGGTGGTAAACATAAGCAGTGGTTAGTGTGGTGGACTACTGTGCGAGGGATCCCAGGTTCGATCCCCGGAAAAACACAAATTACATCTTAAAGTTTTTTCTACTGCGCCACCTCTCGCGAACGTCTGACAAACATCCGAGAGTATGACTGTCATGAAAAAGCTTCTCAATGCAGCCGTTCGGATTCGGCATAAAATTGTAGGTCCCTTCCATTCGTCCCAAAAATAGAAACTCACACAAAACGAATGGTTGCGAGAAGCTAGGCCTTGGGTGTCACCCGCCTGTTGCGCAACCTATTTATTTATTTATTTTTTAATCCGTCACCTGAATAGCTATCGCTTTTGACTGCTTTTGAAAATACAAAAATACCAATCCGCCATGAAAAGCGATCCGCCGCGCATTTGGGAATAAGCCCCCTGATAAAAATTACCGGCGCAGTACGGTTTTCGTGGCAACAGATTCACCGATGATTTGATGCCTGGAACCAATCTCTCCATCACTTCGCTGAATCGAAGATTGTTGCCCTTGATGTTTTAAAGGCTTTTGACAGAGTTTGGTACTAAGAGCTTTTGTCGAAAATTTGTTCTTTTTGGGATCGATGCGTTTGTTATTTTAATGTAATTAGAAACTGCATTTTAAAATGGGGTTCAGCCAATAGAGTTCAATTTATTGCTTCAAAAACACAATGCTGTTTGCTGTCTCTAAAGCGAAACCCGAATCTACAGCCATTATCCATGAATAGCACTTGCATCAACGAAACCGAAAGACTCTCCATTCTCAGTATGTGCGTTCGTGACAATCTTCGTTGGAATGACCATATACACGAAGTCGACAAGAATGCTGCGAAATGTCTACAGGTTTACTTAAACGGTGCAAGAAATAGTTTACCCCTTCTGGTCTGGCTACAGTATATAAGGCGTTCATTCGCCCAAAACTTGAGTACAATTCTCATATCTAGTCTGGTGCGCCAAAAACCATATTTCGCCTACAGCGCGCCTGCATATAAACGTCTTAGCCTTACTTAGCTGCAAAATGTGAAATCTTTATCGCATGAAATTCTTCTCGAGTTGGAGTCGGACATTTCAAGGACCTTTACAGAGTCGAGGAGCGTACTTATTCTTACATTTGGAATACTATAGTCAAAATCTGTCAACAAATGACCATTCATTGGTTGCTGACCCACGTTGCCGTCGCCTTGACTAAATACGCTTAACCATTTTACGACTTTAACTTTTTTAGCCTACATAAACAGTGTTTAATATGCTGTGCGAGGGGTTTCAGGTTGGACACCCGAAAACACTAAATACACTGTAAGTATTTTGTTTTAACTGGTCCACTTGTCGCGACGCGACTGTTTGACAAACTTTCGAGAGTAAGTAATGAGAAAGGAGAAAGCCCCTCAATTCAGTCCTTTCGGATTCGCTATAAAATTGTAGTTCCCTTCAATTTGTCCCGAATCTAAACTCACACAATAGTTGTGAGCAGGCCTTGAGATAGAACCCTAGACCTTTGCCAAATTTGTTCTTAAAATCGGCTTCATGTCAGCTGGCTTTAGCAGATGTAGCCTTTGGAGCATTGCATACAGAGCGGTAATGTTTTCAGTTGGTCTTACGACATCAGTTGATATCTTACGAATCCCAATCACAACCGATTTTTTGAAATCGGTTTTTTAAAATCTTTTGCTCCATAAATTTAGTAAAACCGAATTTGACAATTTTTCTAAAAAATGTTTTAAAGATATTTGTAAATATACAAATTTGGAAGTTAGTGAGTTAGACCACAGATGGTCAGCTTCCAAGTTGCCCAAGTTGCCCAAGTTATCATTAATATTCAAAAATGTTTATCTGCTATTTCTTGATATGCCGATTTTACTACTACGAAGTAGCACATGCCACCCAAAGGATATTTACGCCCACAAACTAAAACTGAAAACTCACAAAAATTTGTAATTCGTTGAAAACTCTTCTAATGGAGTATCTTCCGGGTCATCACACAATCATCACGCATCATCGAATATTATGCTGAATTTTTGATTTTAAAACTTTTCCCTTTTGAAATCATCACTTTGTGTGCAAATTTCAATCGAGATTCGATAAACATTTCAAAAGAACAAACATTACCAATTCTAATGCACAACATCTCGTTCATTGTGCTCGCCTTATCTAAACATCGTCTCGGTGTTTGTGCATTCAACAAACCCCCAGACCGACATCCGTTCTAATAAACGACTTGGTATGCTTGCAAACATGTGCACTGGGACTTTTTTTTTCTCGTTTTATTTTCTACAACTTAATGGTGAAAACTCTGAAAATGAAAATGTTTTATTTTATAGAAGAGAAAAAAAGCAAAATATTTATTTTTAATCATCGAATAGCATCTTTTGGTCTGACGTCAGTCAACCCATTCCCTTCTCATACATCGAACGCAGTCACCCATTTAGTAGCAGCTGGGTGTGTGTATAGTAAAGTCTACTTTAAGTGGAAAATGCGATAAGCTAAACGCATTTTGGGTTGCTTCGGCATTATTTATATTTGTGCTGCTTTTCCATTCTTTCGATATAAACAGGAATAAAATGATAAGGATTTTTTTTTTCAATTCGAGTTATCGATAGGGAATTGCTTTATTATATTTGAAATGAAAGTGAATTCATTGTAATATTTTTTGAGCTACCTACGTAGTGTAACTTTATCCCTTAAATTTAAAAATTTTTGTATCCATGTTGATTTACGGAAAATAACGTAATTTTTAAATTTGTGTCAAGTCGATGTCCACTTAAAAAAAATGTCGACCCAATTTAATGGAAGATTTAATGACAAAACCAAACAAATTTTCTCAATTCTTATTGTGCGTTGTATTTTTATTTTCATTTAATTTTTTATTAATACCCGCAGATTTAATTTGTATCTCTTGTTATTTTTTAATGTAATAATTAATTACGTGTAACCGGAAATGCTATAATAATATAAAAAAAGTGTGTAACCATTGAGACAAAAGAATAAATTGTTTTAATGTTAAAAAAATAAAATAATAAAAAAAAAGTGAAAAAGTGTGCAACGTGCGAGATATAGGCAGTCTCGAAATTAATAATTTGTTTAATATGTTCCGGCTGTTATTGATAGCATTGGTGGTGTACACCATCAATGTGTCCTGTTCCTATGAGAATACATGGAGTTCCTACTACGAGCAACCGTGCTGTAATTTCAGAGGAGGTAATTAATTAATTATTATTATTTGTAATATATATACATAAATATTATTTTCACACTGCAAAGTGTGAGCTTTTTATTTTCGTGACAATAGTTGCATTTTATAGCGGTAAACTGTTATACTATGTATATGCATCTATTTTTATGTGATTTTAAATGTTCAAAAACTATTTGTTAGTAGTTATGGTATTGGTATTGGTACGAGTATGTTGGTCAGTGATGAATTTGATGATGCTTCCTTTCATTTTATTTACAATGCAAATAACCTGGGTCACGCTACTTTCGCATAGTCGGTCGGGTTCTTAACCTAAACCCACTTAGAGCAAAAGGCTTATACATATTATAGCCGGCATTTAACAAATCATCAATCAACTATGAGTGGAAGAAAACCTGCTCGAGGTCAGCTGCATACTGTGCCTTCTACAAAAAGATTACCTTCTATGTCTTGCAAGAACTACCGAGACATATTCGTGCTTAATGTCGCATATAATGTCCTATCGAATGTAAACGTTCTGTGTAAATGTTGACACCACTAATCGTCACGTGCTCCAGGGAAAACTATTAAGTGCATCGAGCCAAATTATAGAATCTTTACCTACTTAAATTGACGCTACAGTCCGGGGTGGCCCTTGGCCTAATCTAACAAGCGCCTCCACCCAGCACGATATTTAGGCAGCTGCATCCAGTTTTGCACGCTCAGTTTGTTAAGGTCCCCTTCCACTTGCGTGAGCCACCTTAGTCGCTGTCTCTCTCTACTGCGCAGTCCCTCGTGTGTGAATTTGAAGATCTTCCTGGCAGCAGCATTCCACCTTAGTTGTAGCTGTACAGCCCTTACAGCTCGTTGTTGTATCTCATTCCCCATTCAACGTCTGTATGCAGACGAGACGTAAAATTACTCAAAGAATTTGCTCCGTCTCACGCTGCGTTCGGCCGATTATATCGATGTCTTCGGGGTACGCGAGTAAATGGACGGACTTTTGAAAGTTCGTGTCTCTTTTGTTGACGTTTGAGTTTTGCACTATTCTTTCAAGAACGATGTTAAAGAAGTAGCATGACAGCGCATGACAGGTGAAATTGACTTCGACACACCGTACAAAGTACTATACCCAGATAGGGAAGACTGGCAAAAGAATGAGGTTTGGAATGATATAATGAAATTTTGATTTATACGGATGGTTCCAAAACTAAGGAGGATACAGGGTCAGGTATATACTCAAGGGATATACCCCTACACGTGTCATAAAGACTTTCGGATACATGCAGAGTGTTCCAGGCAGAGGTTCTGGCCGTGCTCAAAGCTGCGGATCTACTTGATACGGGATCAATATCCAACAAGAATATCGGACACTGTGATATTGAGGGTAACGAAATGGCTGATGTTTCGGCCAAAAACGGAGCAGAGCTTCCACAAAAAGAAACTATTGAGGGCATAAGACCACTAATAACCGTAGCTAAGACAATTATTCTCGAAAAAATTAAAAATAGGGCAGATCAAAGATGGTCGCATATAGTAGCACAGGATCTCAAAGGCTCTGTGGCCTAAGTTAGATCGGAAAAAGCCTGTAGTATTATTTAAGCTCAGCAGATCAAAGCTACGAATGCCAACAGGGATACTCTCCGGGCACTGTTTATTCTAAGGAAGCACGCTATGAGGTTAGGTTTAACAGACACTGACACATGCACGGCACGTATTGCGAAGAGTTACATGCCGCAGAAGATATAACTAATCTCCTCTGTGAATGTCAAGCTATTGCTCGGTACAGGAAGAAATACCTTGGAAGTTACTTTTTCGACAATTTGGAGATTGGAGGAGGTTGGCCTCTCAAATAAAATTGAAACAATGGGGCCAATATGTTTCCTAGTCCAATGTGATGAACTCACACCCTATTCAACCTAACCTATAACCTAACATGACAGCGCATCGACTTGTGTGTCTAAATCATTTTTTGACATCAAAAGTCTATGTGAGTTCTTTACCTTTCTTGATGAAGCATCGTGCGCTCTCCATCGTCATCCTGCACAAACGGACGAGTTTGGCAGGGATGCCAAAATTAGACATTTCTCTGTTCCTATAAATGCTGTCATAGGCGGCCTTTACCGCCGATTAGTTCAAGGATTCACATAACACGGCATATAAGATCTTCTAGGCGATGTTAAGAAGACTGATACCTCTGTAGTTGGCGCAGTTAGACGGTCTCCTTTCTGGAATCAGCTTTCAAAAAACTCGGTAAATAGGCTGAAGAATGTGGGCTTTATTGCAGCCAGTTAAAAAAAGAACTGGTGCTCGTTATCATGAAATAACAGATACCACCGTTCTGTGCCTATAAGATTGTTGAAGTGGAGGTTTTTCTCTGCGATAGCGCAATTCACCGCTAAGAACCAAATGTCATAATTTGAACTCTCAGCTTCAGAAATAAAACAACATTATGGTTGGTTTCTGCACAAGATAGAATTGCGGAAACGGAAAAGCCGATAAAATGACTAGATGACTTCGGAAACTCCCTTTACAGTTTCTGAAGCCCAATGGAGATACCATCTAAAAAAATTAATCTAGGTACCTAGATGTGGCTCACCAAAATGCTAGGTATGTCTGGAAGCAGCTAAACCTGTAATATATCTGAATATCTAGTCATTTGTGGAACTAGAATGAAGATCTTCTTCGAGGACCAATTGAGCTCCTAAGAAATCCACCACTGGTAGAATTTACTATCGACTACATATATAAGGAAAGTAGATCAACCCTTGGATTGTCTAAGTCTAAGCCACCAGCTATACCATAGCAATTCTAACGACGACTTCATTGATCTTGTCCATTACAAATAGCGCGCTACCATAAATAGCCAATCGACTTGTGTCGATGCAACGTGACGCATTCCAGCCACATCTCAAAATGCCGACTTTTACCAAAGGCAAACGGACAAACAAAACAATGCCATTAACGGACCTACTCTAATATTCACACCACTATTAGGGTATGTACATTTAGACAAATGAATATGTAGTTTCAAAATGCACATCATCGGAAAACATCTGAAATTACCACTTCATCGGGCGGATACGACACAACTGTGATGATGAAAAATTGAAAACCTTCTGTCGCAAGACACATGCCAATAGCCCACAAAAAAAGGACGAACAAAAACTAACAACCTCACGTGGCCAAATAACTTAAACGAAGCAAAATCGAAAATTCTTACATGAAAAAGCGTCACGACAAAATGTGTGTAATGATGTTTCATGATGGAATTCCAAAGGAAAAAGGACATTTCATTCATTTCTAACCCTTTTTTTTTGCTGTTGTCTTCAGCCCACGCCCCATGTTAGCCGATTCCATTTACTTTTGTCGCTGTCTCCCTAGTATATCTGCCGTATCCTTGAATAATGTATTCTCAAGAAAGTGGCACAAAAACAAGACGAAGGATATAAAATTCATGTAAACACGCTCCCACTACTTGAAAATCCATTCCAAACAAGTAGCCGAGGTAACTCTTGTTCGTGTATGTCGCCTGCGAATGGAGAAAAGGACGAAACTACAAAATGTCGATTACTTGTGTGCCCACAATACGTATACGTATACAACAGATGAGGAGACAACAACAGTAACAACCAAAAGAAAATGACATAAAATTGAAGGACCAAATGGCCAGGCGGCAAACGGTGAAATTCCCTGAGAGGACTCCTATGTGTCGTTCTGTAGAACGTATCCCAAACATTTAGCACTTATAATTCAGACATAGTATAGCACTTTGCATTACGTGACTCGTTTCTCAAAACAACAAACAAAAAGGGACACACGACAAACGGACGACAGCAACGAGTCACGGTATCGATGATGTCGGTCCTATACGAGATCGGGAGAGATCCTTCCAAAAAAAAAAACAACGTTTAAAACCCAACCAAAGGTAGAAGAATAAATTTCCAAGTCATGCGACTTTATAGCTATAAGGGAGATGTTTTTTTTTTTTTTTTTTTTTTTTACTTTTCAATGGAATTTTATTGCCACAAATCCCCCCGAAAGGATCTCGTGCAACTAAATTGCGATTTCCGTATATACCATCCTCAGACGACACAAAAAACTATTTCCCAATGTAAAGCAGGATACTTCAGCTGAAATGTGCGCACTCACATCGGTGATAATCGGAAATTTAATTTGTCTACGAGAGGGGATCCGCTGATGCAGCGACGACGAAAATTCCTATACACCAGCGTTACATTTTGTTGTAGGTATTTTACGTTGCATTTGAGACACCTTGCTGGGGACTAAGTGTTTCCTTTTTGTGCATTAAATACTGAGCCGAAAAGGACTTCTATTTTAAGTGACTCAACCCAGGTATAGGCGACGGAGAATGTATCGAATTGCAACAATAATGTCATCAATGTGCCGACAACACAAGGATTATTGTATTTCTTCGAAGGATGTATAACAGATGCCATCGGAACGTTAGGCGAGGGCGGTATACACATTGGCAACCAATTATTTTTGATGTTTGCTTTTTCACCTGCAAGTTGTTAGACTCGATTTTCAGGACTCGATCTATCTGCCGATAACAACTGATGAAAGGAAAAATTCATTGAAACAGATCAAAGGCTGACCGATACCTACTTGCTAATAGAGCGATGGTCAGTAAACAATGAAATTCAATTTGGTGGTGGAAAGGGATTTCTTTAGTTTACTTCTTTACAATGAAAGATGTGTTGGACATCCCTAGGTATACGACTCTCTGTAAGAGCTGTGTAGATGAGGAATAGAGGGTGACAACTGACAAGTGTGCACTTTCTATATTATTACTCCCCACTATCCGAAAGGCGAACACTTGATCAGTATACGTTTTTAACAATTTCATAGATCAAACCATAGATAAACAATTCTCCCAATCACTTTTGGGGTCGTTTTGAGCCTAATTTCGGTAATTTTCAAGTTGCTAGAGAGGGATGTGTTCGTATTGGTAGTGTGTACTGGACTATACTACCACCGCTGCGCGAATGTCCTAAAAAGAACCTTTACACAACTAATGGATGTGAGAAGATGAGCCTATAGCGTCTACTGTGTATGGACATGGTCGTGTCCAGCCCTCTCATCTCGTAGAAAACTACATTTCGGAGAATAATTTTCGACAATCTCGTCGAACTTGCTAGCTAATATAAGCATCAGCAGCCACTGCCACCATAGCTTTATGCCTAGCTCCTGTTGGTTTAACGGGAAGTTTTCAAGTCATTCGATCCTATGGTATCACACTTGGCCTGCGCTGGACTAAGTGAGGCTGCACCTTGCAAGGTTTCGCAGAAACGACAAAATTAACATTTGTTCAATATGCTTTAGCTATATCATCAGACTCACTTGTGTCATATTTAAAACACGTTAGATCTCAAAGAGAGATAATAATCGGTCTTACGAATTCTAGTTCCGACTTAAATTTTACGAAAAAAGCTAAATTTGTGAGGAAAATATAAGCAAATTTCTGAAAATTTAGATCTATAATTGTTTGTAAAAAAAGACGTATATCTTTTGTAGGTACTTTATTTTCTTTTATACTATACTACGTACGGAGGTAGTGTTTGTCTCATTTGTGTATTACTTCTCTTTATAAATGGAAAAGTGGAAATGATAAGAATTTCAACAAATGGAATTTCCAAAGTCTCTTTCCTTCATGTGCTGTTTATTATAGCAAAGAATTTGCATAAGGTCTTACGATCTCAGCCGATCAGCCGAGTATTTAAAAATCGGCCGAATAGTCCCCAGCGCCCCCTTTAACCCATTTAATAACTTGAATGTCCTACAAACCTGTAAATCAGAAAAAAAGTCATGAAAATCGAATAAATGGTCCTATAGTTTTTTTTACAGGATTGGCAATACTTGATATTGTTTTCAAAGTAAATCATTACTTTTCTAAGAAAGTCCTACTTCCGCCAAAGAATTTGAAACACCCTATGGTTATGGATGAATTTTGCTCAAATTTATATCTTTTATAGTCTTGAGAATTTCCTTCACTTACTTACTTAAATGGAGTTACAGTCTGTAGTGGACCTGTTAGTTAGCCCGATTCGACTTGTGCGCGCCATCTGCGAGGTCTTCCTCTACTGCGTTGTCCTTCCTGCACCTTAGAGCAGGATAGGGATGATGAGTGTCTTATAGAGAGTTCCCTTAGTTTTCTTGACAAGGCCTGACTAAGCAGTTGTCTTCTTAGTGGAGAAAAAGTTGTAGCGATATGTTTATGGTTTATGATTTTTGGAACGAAAGAATTAATTTTGGGCCACTGTTCGATCCCTATATGTCCAAAATCACACTCAAACAGTAATGACGTAAAATGCCATTTCGAAAAAATAGATACTAACCTCATTCCGAAGTATTTCATCCTTCTCTATTAAGCACATGTTAGGTGCTTGCTCTAACAGTTATTCCGGCTTTGGCATCCAGTTTTCTACGCACCTTCATATTTCTGTCTTTCTGTCTATACTTACGCCTTATCGGCAGAAATCACATATCAAAGCCAACATTCCATATATATCTCATCAATCTCTGCCTTAAACAGCCGTTTTCGAAATTCAGTGTCACCACTAAAAGCCATAAATAACATCTTATTCTTTTTCCTATACAAGTATAAATAAATCGTAGCACATGTTTCCTGTGTGTATATTTTTGTGAATTTTCCCGAAACTTGTGCTATTTTTGCAAAAAAAAAAAAAAACAATTCTGCAAGAGGCGAAGAATGTTTGTTAACACTGGTTCGGCTCCCTACCCCATGGAGCACCTAAATCATTACGTTCTGTTTTTTTTTTCTTTGTAATTTCTTTGAAGCCAACCGAATTGACAGAGGTGCGCTACACACTGTTGGATACTTGTTCACAAATCGTATGTAATCGTACAAAACGAAACGAAAACCGGTTCCTTTTACTAGGTATATACCTACTGACAAAGGGAAACTCATTGAATGGTGTGGTGACACCGCCTGCGGTTTTTTGTATCTTTTATTGGAATTTGTAACCAAAAGGAACAAAGCCTAAAAAATTGTTTGAAAATGACACTAAAATTATGATGTGGATGGCAACTCTAATCGTATGTAGGCGGAAGTGTTATATTATTTTTTTCTTCTTTGTACAAAAAATCGTTTGCTTTGTATTTTGTTGGTTTTGCTTAGAATCGCATTCATCCACAGATGAAGAATGACGGTTATCGGTATCGTTGGTATGGGCATCGGGGTATGGAACTGAAATTATGTCATAAAACGATTATAGCAGCAAACCAGTGAACTGTTATTATTTGTATTTTTATTTATGAAAACCAGATAAGGACCTACTCGAATGGAGGTTAAGGTCGCATTCGTTTAATGCGCATATAAAAATATATTAAGAACCAGTTGGGATTTCTAAAATTAGAGACAGGGTGTGCAGGATGAAGACTTATTTTTTGATCGTATAGGTGGGTAGGTAGGTAGTAAGTGATGGATATTGTTTTCGTACAAAATTTAGAACGTGAGATAATAGTTATAACAAAAAAAAAGGTGGGTCTTTCAACTCCGTCCGTATGTCTGCGCCTATCCATCTGTTTTTGAGCCATAGGTACAGTCTACCGAATTTCTAAAAAACTAGTTTTGAAAATGGACTTAAGGATACAAATTTGAATTACTTCATGGTATACATGAAAATATTTGTTTGTTACGAAAATCGTATCAAATAAGTTGAAGATGACAGTATTCTTACCAACTCGAATATAAGCATTCTTGAATGCGTCTTACTATTTAGCTGAATTTGAAGCCTTACGCCTACTAAAGAATTTCGTCGGCCTTGGGTTATTTTCCCGCTCTTTGGGTCATTGTTTTAATTGAAGTTGAAGTGCAGGCTTTCAACGGGCAGTCTTCCTTCCAATACTTACCGAAGAAGTGAAGGAAGGCCTTCGGTGTTGCGAACCAGGAATTACGGTCTCACGGTCAATCCCAAGAAAATCGAACTTTTCATTTTTACAAACAAAGTAAAACGACCACGGTTTGTTATACATTTGTAACAGCACAAAATACGTAGGATTTACTCAATTCGAAAATGACCATTAACGAAAGATTGAAAAGATTCACAAAAGCCTTTAACTTCTGCAGTAGAATCTTTGGTAAAAACCATATCCAGAAATAGTAGACAGCTAGTAAGACCGGTATTAACCTTTAGCCAGTCTTATATAGTGACCGGCCGGAAAACAAATTAAAAGACTTTCATGCATCAGTGTCACCACCTCTAACCGCAGGCCTTGACTGTATCCACGCAATTAGGTATTGACAGTCAATAGTGCCATGAGAATCAGGCAATCAGTAATCTGGAAAAGAACGAAACACCTCATCATTCGACTATCCTACAGAAATATTTTGTCCATTTACCTATCACGGACTACATCAAGCTATATTTAGAATTCAGAAGACGTTTCTCGAGCGCCAATTCCACTATAGCTATAAATCATTGTCTACGCTGTCGCGAAGAGCTCAAGGTACAAGGCACAAGGTACAAGGCACAAGGAACAAGGCATCGTTCTGCTAAATTATTTGGAGATGTAGGCTTTCCAGGCAATTAAAAAGCGGAAGAATTACAACAAGACGAAGTTCGTTTTTGGACAAGTTGATCTTTCTGTGAATATCACGCTTTGCACGCTCAAGCTTCAAGTACTGAAGAAAGCCGCAAGAGATACCAACGCCAGAGGGATCGCAATGAAAACTTCCATTCTATCACAAAAATGCTATGCGCGGCATTTAACAAATGGACCCAGAGACTGACTGAAATAGAAAAGTTACCTTTCCGGCATCGTAGGAAGCATAGTGCGGTGCGATAATCATTGGTACATGATAAAAATATGCCTAACGGAAGGAGAACTTTGTATATGCTGCGCGTTGGGTAGCGAGTTCTTAAGGACGCAACCTACTTCCAATTCTCTGCAGCACACAAGGAATAAAAGTCCTTAGAAGATGCTTTTTTCAAGACATAGACGAGCTTTTGTAGGTGAAGTGGCTCAGTGTATAGTGTGCTGGACTACTATGCGAGGAGTCCTAGATTCGAAACCGGGAAAAGCAGAAATTACATCTTTGTAAGGTTTTTTTCACTGCACCACCTCTCGCGAACGTCTGACAAACATCCAAGAGTATAACTGCCCTGAAAAGGGTTCTCAATTCAGCCGTTCAGACTCGGCATACAATTTAAGGTCCCTTCCATTCGTCCCAAAAATAAAAACTCACACAAATGAATGGTTTGATAAGGTAGGCCTAATGTGCCTATATACGGACCTGTTGCGCCAACCTCCTAATATTTATTTTTTGTTAGAAACAAGCTTTTCAGCACAAAAAGACAAGCTAAGGTTTATTTTATTGAGTATCGTATTGAGCGTATTGTATTGAGAGACAGTCACATGCGTTAACTACTTACTTAACTAGGACTTTCAGCTTTGTTTATGTCCGAAGCCATTGAGATGAAATTGGACTTGATTCACTAGTCAACACCAAAAAAATTTCGTAAAAAGTATGTAGTACATTTTGTAGGCACACTCACTCCTATTACCCCAAAAATATTATTTTTCTTATACTACCTCTAAAACTGGTAGAATATTGAATTCCGAAAAAATTATATTTTTTAACTTATTTAATGGTATATGTACATTTTAGACTTATATTCTGTGCAATTGATTGGAGATATTTTAAATATTTTTAATGGGATAGAGGAGAAATTGCAAAAAGCAAAAGGATCAGCTGCTGAAGTTGCGGTGAAAGCGAACGCCGCCTTTTCTGCAATGAAGGATTTAAGACCATCAAATAAATAAATAATGTATTCAATGGCGCCGAAAACTTAAAATTAGCTTCAAATATTGCAGTCGATGTCAAAAGGTATTTTAACTGGGCTCCACTTCTCTGTGCCCAAGATCATGTCCTCTCTTCAGCTCTTTCAAAGCTTTCCTGAGGGCCAATCGCAGGGGTTCGTTGCCAAATGTTTCTGGTTGTACAATTGTAAGATTTTAAGAAAAGCTTAGTTTTGCCTTTTTTTAATTTTTTACCTAAACAAAATCCGTTTCCTGGTAATAAATGATCCCGAATTAACTTCATACTTAAGTGACGTAGAAAAGGAAGCCTGGGCATCGTTTGTTGCAGTCACTGAAAACTTTTTAGAGAATCATAAATCCCCGCAATATTTTGACCTTGTTGACAAATATTTGCAACCTTTTTATAAAATGAAATGCAACATGTCTTTGAAAATAAATTTTCTGCACTCGCATTTAGATTTGTTTCCCCCGAAAATGTTATTATTATTATTTATTACTTTTTATTATTTAAATTTATTTATTTATTTCCAAAAACTACATATAAAGAAATTTAAATATTATATAATAATAAATAATAATATGTGCGAGTGCAGAAAACATATTTTCAAAGACATGTTGCATTTCATGGGAGCTAACATGAAAAACAGAACACGGAGAGCGATTCCACCAAGATTCAAGATATAGCTGTCATTGAAAAACGATATCAAGGACAATGCAACCCTGCGATGCTGGCAGACTATTGTTGGTTATTAATTAGGGAAACCCAAACCACAGAGTACCATCGAAAAACGAAAAAAGTGAAGAAGGAATTTTTTAGTCCAAAATAAATGAGTAATTTAAATATAAAAATTGTTAAAATAGTAAGAAAATAAATATTGATATATCATAAAATTGTGACGTGATAAAAATATTTTATTTGACTTTCTGCAATATTTCTAGCACATAGAACACGAATCACATAAAATTATTTGCGATATAAAAAAAATATTTTTTTTGTTGACTAGTGATATACCTAACTAATTGGCAAAAAAAATAAATAATCGAACTTTGATTTCTTGTTCAGGCAGTATGCGCTAGCTAATAATAACTAACTTTTGCGTGATATATAGAGGAACCAGTTACTGGGCTTTAAATAATTTTGATTGGAAACTATATACATAATTAAATCATTACTTAAAATTACCACAGATCCATCCAGTATCTGAAAATTTGTATTATTGCGGACATAAAGGAAAAAAATGATCCTACCCACGAAATACAGTCGGCAGGAGTATATATACCTACCAGACAAACGAAAAATTGAATTTCGAAAATTACCTCTCATTCCTATAGAAACGATGCGAGAATATTTAAATCGGCTTGTCAAAGTAAAATCCGTATAAAAAGGATACAAACCATTACAATCCACAAAAATCCTCTCGACAAAACTATCCCCGTACTATACCTACTCGAATAAAACTAACATAACAACAACTATATCTTAAGTCTGCAACACAATCATCCAAGCTTCGGAAATCCTTTCGAAATTCGTCGCAAATCCCCCAGAATAAAATATGTAATCCTCGCCACCACTTCAGGGAAACATAATATGTTCAATGAAATCAGTATACTCCCAGCATCCACAAATGCATTACTTGACTATGTCAAGTCAAACTGAATTGATCGCCTCTTCAGCTGGTCGATTCTCAAAGGGGATATCTGAGCCATTTGCAGTTCCACAACATGGTCAACATAGAATCGAGAGAAATACAAGACAAAAAAAAAATCCCCAAACCATTGTTTCAACGTTTTTGTGGCTCTTTGTTAAATTTTGCCCACAGACGGCCCAATATAGAAAGACACGGAGACCAGGACTGGACCCAACCGATGTACACCAGCAAACAATCGAACATATCCAATAATGGCCTATAGCAGTATATCACATTAAACCGAAACCAAAACCGAGTGTTGTCCCACCGACACCCAGCCCCTCTCTCTCTCTCGACATAAAATCCACTTTACTTTGCTCCAATTCACATCACAACAATCCAACTACATGACACACAATTCGATATTGATTTCCCACGCGATAGAGACAGAGACAGAGACAGGGACAGGGACACGACTCTTCACTTTGGGGCCTCTTCCCAAAAGTGCCATACATATATAGACCCCTATGTTGGGGCACTTCTTTTGGAAATTTGTACGCGCACTCCCATTCATCGGAGTATCCCTTTATTTAGACATTATCCTCAATTCTGTGTCAATATCTCGCTCGACGTTGTGTGATATTCCTATTGCTACACTAATGATTTTATTTGGTTTAACTTTGAGATAAGGACATAACCCGAGGGGTTGAGTTGCTGTGACGTTATGAAGAAATATACGACGATTGCGTCCACCAAACAAAAAAAAAACAAAAAGGGACAACACAAAATCTCTGAAAATAAAAGGCTCTGCCGAGTGCCGAGTCCCGACCCTGGCACCGTGAAACATGTTCAACATCGAAGAGGCGGAGAAGTTCGGTTAAGTGGTTCCAATCATGTCCTTGTGCTATAATAGGACATGAGAACGCATTAAATGAATGTATACGATGTATGGTTGTATATTTTGTGTGAAGTGTCCTGTTTTGTCTTTTCTGCTTGGGGTTGGTTAGGGTGGTGGACCAATCAACCAACCAACCGACCCCATCATCATCATCATCATCATCGATTCATGTGGATGGCTCTTATGAATGGAATAAGTATGAACAGCAAAAAAAAAAAAAAAACATGGGATATCATCAAGGATTTGAAACGATTTATACATTGTATACGCATTGTGTGTCCTCTGTATCGCATTGTTTGTCCTGAGAACGGAACACATGTTGATGAGATAAATATTTGCGATTGGATAATTGAATATCGCTGTTGGCATTGTCCTGTTTGTTACGATTTAGAATTAGACACAGATGGATGACAGCTCGAAGATGCATTTAAGGCAGTGACGGTATCGAATATTGTCAAAAATATGGATGTATGTAAGTAGCTGCGTTCAGTACATTTGCAGGAAGCTAGTTCCCTGTCTCGGGCAATCGAACGGGTAAGAACTGGAAGTATTTAGTTTGTAATTCGGAGGGACACACAAATTATTGGGCGCAACTGATCTATCTATAAATGGGACACTCTGACTAGCTGCTCGCTAGCATTTGTTTGGATTGAAGTGACGGTCGTCTTCAAAAGGCCTGTTCAATACACTCTGCTTGTTAGTGGAGTCCTATTGAAACAGGTGGAGAAGTTTAAGTCTTATTCGCAAGTGATGGAAGAGCAGTGCTGAGTTTTCCTGTAGGATTGGTTAGGTTATGTCAATTTTGAGAAAGATTGATCATTCTGTTATTAGAAGGCCTGAACTTGGTTGCAAAGCTAAGTTCTCAGTTTTTGATTCGGTGCGTTTGTTCCAAATCGTATCTATGGTCACGAGATTTGGGTATATGGTCTTAATTGGGAATAAGATCGCGGATACAAGCTGCCGAAAAGAGATGGTATAGTAAGAAACACCAGATTATATGAGTAACTCAATGTCGAGCAGCTACTTCTGCGGACGAAGCGGTTCATGCTTCGTGGTCGTGTTAAACTCATGTCCCCAACCAGGATCCCAATACGTGCTATGGAATTCGTACCAACAGTCCTTTGGTCTAGGTAGACCCAGGATGAGATGCTTAGACCAAGTCCATAATCTCTCCTCTACCCGTATATAGATTTCCTTTGATGATTTAGAGTCGATATCGAAGAATTGAGAATGATTCAATGGTTCATTTGGATAACCTACACACCCGCGACCCACTTAATGGAGGAGCGGGCCATTGAAAATTAATGAATGAATAAATGGGACGGGATCTGTCGTTTCCAAATTACTTATGTACTTAGGTTTTGCTACAGTCCGCGATGGCCCTGTGCCTCAATTAATAGTCTCTCCAGTTAGCGCGGTCTTCAACTAAACAGCGTTTTAAGTTGCGCACTTCAAGTCCGTTGAGATCTCATTTTACTTTAGTGCGCCACCTATAAGATGAGGTCTTCCTTTATACTACGTTGTCCCTTCAGGGTGGACTCGAAGACTATTTTAGCCGGTGGCTTGGTGTTAAGTCGTGCCATCTTGGACAACTCATATACATTTTCTAACCAGGTTAATGTCGTCGTTTACTATTCGAAGTTTAGTGTAGCCTATAATGCACACTGGACCGAAAATCACTCGAAGAATTTTTCCCAGTTATCTATATTTATTTCTTGATCAACCCACCAGCTTTGTTCCCCACAGTAGCTTGCAACAGGTGCTCGTCCATTACCCCCGAGAGAGATTTATGACAGTCGAGATGTTGGAGTCGATATGTACAAGTCTTTCGCACTTCGCTAATTATCAACAATCAATTATATTGATCAAAGAGTGCTCCCTTGTGGGACCCCACTTTGCTTTTAAAATTCGTTTGACGTAACTCTTAGAATATGTCGTGGGACCTTGAATCAGGTATACAGACCTCTGCAGGAAGGTAAACTAAATAAGATTTTTTTTAATGCTGTTTCAAAACTGATAACCAATGAACATACTGTGAAGGTGTGATCGATATTCAACGAACTATTTAACAATTATCCACAAGATCGGGAGCAGAAGAAACCTGCTTGTACAGCGTCAAGTCTCCCCATCACCATCTCCATTATGTCATACTCGGCGCTGCATAGTTGGTAATAGAACGCCTACTTCTGGTCGCTAGAAAAGAGCTCCGAAAAATCAAACCAAACTGTTAATACCTAGTTTTCAATTGGATCTCTTTAATTTGCGCTTTAGAATTAAAGTTGTACATAGGGAATACTAATTTATAGTTGACTACATCCACATCCTTCTAACATACAAACCTTTCTCTCTCTCTTTTCAGGTAAGCATTCACATATCCTGAAGACAAGTGTAACTAAAGCTGAATGAAGGGATAAGTATGCCTTTATTTTCAAACATGACCTATTCATTTTGGCTTCTGGTATCTCTCCTTAAATATTAGAGTAACAGGAACCTACCATCCAACTGAACATAAAGTTCACAAAAGAGTGATTTTAAATTATTCATTCATATGCTCAAATTCCACTTACAGTCCTGAACAAAGAGACAATTTACATACCTATCCGCATGGCATGTGCACTTGAGTAAGGACATGCTGTCCATCATACTTACATCAATGTCAATCAATAGATACTCTGACAGAGTCATTTAGAAAGACCATCTCGCAGTACTTACCATCACATTGTCCTGCAAAAAAAATCTATACAAAGGAACAATTTACTCTCTATACACCAGACCACAGGATATCGAATATTTTATTTCTGCACGTACAAAGCGCTTCCATCACACTGCTTCCTCGCTGCTCAGCTAGAATTTGTTGTCAATGTCCTGATGGTGCCACCTTTTATCGGCACTCTCACATTATCATCATCATCATCGTTATCGTCATTAGAGTAACATTGACAACGTGCTGTTTAAGAACCACTGAACAGTGATGCGCCCGACAGGACACTAACTGAGATTTTCATTTTGAAAATTGCAAATTAATATAAAATCAATGTCCAGAGTTGGGAACAAACAGGATTCCTCCCATCAATTGTATATACCTACGCGTACAACACGTGAACAACTCAACAGAAAAACCAAGCAAAACTTCCAATCCAAAGTAACTGCGGCATTATTTTCTAGATACCCATTCGGACAGCCAGGATGACAACGTGAAAAGTACTCAAACTCAACACTGCGTTGTATATAGTACATAGACTTCATGATGAGCTAATAATAATCCAAAATGAACTTTCTAACAACTTGTCAGCAGGACCGACTGGCCACTATATGGCAGTAGTTTTCGTGCAAAAAGGACATCCATGCTATAGCCCGTCCTGTGGCCGGCAAAAGTAGCATCAGCAGGACATGTGTGTTGAGGTTTCGCATCACTGCATCGGTGAGTTTTCATCTAACAACGCACCAGGATAATGTCATAAAGTTGAAATGCTTTTGATGCGGGCCAGAGAGATAGGGATACACATAGATACACAGCGAACCCAAAAAAAAAAAAAGATACAAAAATTATTATTTGTACGCTGTCGACTCTGTTCCTCCATCGTCGTCGTTCAGAAGTCCTTTATGAAGTGATGTGACATGTGGGAAATGTTATAAGTTGTACAATCTTTTTGCAACACAAAGAGAAAAACCGGCAACAAAATTGCTAATTAAATGTAATGCAACTTTATGAGTGCGGTGTGTGTGGGTATGTGCCAGAACGCGTTCGCGGAAAATTTCCAAAATTTTCAACTCGAACGGAATTTTGAGCAAAGTTTTATTTCATAACATATACTCGTCCTAAAGAAATGTATAAATTTCTAATTAAGTTTCAAGGCATTCCTGCACGAGTGACATTATTTCCACTACCAAATTTGTAGGTGCCGAACCTGAAGGGAGTATGATTTGATTATGCAGAATATGTTTGGGTTTTGTGATTAAAAGATTTTAATTTAGATTGAAGATAAGAAAACGTGAGCTATACGCAACGTCGCAACGTGATTGTTCAAAAAATATGGACACAAAATGTAAAGTAAGCTGGAAGCATAGAGGTGTACACTGTACAGGCTGTGTGGGTGCGAGGTTGGGTGTATCCAAACCATGAACACCTACTCTAAGTCCAAGGATAACCCCTCCCAGTAGGGGTTTGCAGGGGGGCTCGCACGCCTTCCATACATATTCCATTGTCTGTGCATTGTGGACTTACGAAGAATTAAAACGAACTAATGGCGAATTGGTATTATTTTGTTTTCTGAAACGAACAAAAATTTGGCCTTATTTCGCTTTGAACTAAATAATGGCAAATTTTCAGAATTATTAGCCCCCCTGCTTGGGGTCACTCTTGAATTGGGAGTAGGTAAAGTTTTCTTTAGACGATATTATCAGAATATAAATGTAATTTTCCAAAGAACTTTGATACCAAAAGCTCAGCAACAAATAGATTTGGAGCATTTAATTCACAATCCACAAACTGAGCAATCGGACAGAGTGGTACATAAGTGGTTCAAGAACTGATTAGGGATTAGGGAATTGGAGCAAAAGTATTTGGACCTATAAAAAGATACCCTGAATAAATGCGCACAGTGTCAACATCTTTTAAGCTGTAATCTATGCCGTAGATAGATGTGTCCAAATTAACTTCGATAGAAAGAAAGAACTGTAATATAGCTATAATGTCAAAAACGCAAGCAGATATCAAACTTGTGTAGGAATATTTGCCAAAAAGAGGGTAGTGAAACAGCCGACTGCTGGACTAAATTATTCATTTGTTTTCAGTGTTTTCTGTTGTAGTCGCATGCTTGGCGATTTTTTACGTGTATTCAGAAATAAGCAATTTTCCAAAAGTCTGTGACACAACTTGCGCTGACGACTGACGGATCGAACACAGCGAGCTGTCACTGATGCGTTTGCAAGTATCAGTATACAGAGGCGGCAAAAATGAATTTAGTGGTGAATGAGGGCAAAACAAAATATGTACATATATGCTGTCAACAAAAAGAGACATACAACATCGAAAAATCGGACAGAACGTCACGATAAGCAGCTATAACTTTAAGGTAGTTCAGGACTTTGTCTACCTTTGTCCGACTCCGCTACTAACTCTGAAAATTAATCACATCAGAAGTCAAGCGAAGAATTACACTTGCCAACCGGTGTTACTTCATTCTAAAAAGGCAATTGCTTAGTAAGGCCTTGTCGAGAAACACCAAGAAGACTCTATATAAGACACTCACCATTCCAGTCCTGTTTTATGGCGCAGAATAATGGACCTTATCAAAGGCGGATGAAGATCTTCTTGGTCGCTTCGATTGCAAAATTCTTCGAGTGCTAAAGCTCGTTGCCGACGATAGAGAAGACAGTTTTCGGCTAGGGGCAGTTACTCCTTAAATTCTCTTAATACCGAACAAAATTATTTTTGTTATACAAAATGTTCTTTGCCCATAATTTTTTTAATGAACAAAAATCATTTGTTCTGCTTTTGAATTATGTTCAATTGTTGTCTTACATTTTTTTCCATTAAGTCGAAAAAAAGATACCGGCTAAGTGGCAGCCGCCAAAAATTGATGATGTTGATAATTCGGTACCGATTTATCTCATTTCCCATCACTCTTGAGAACTTCTTTAAGGGCTTCAAGAGTCTAAGGCTTCTTCACAATAGATTCAAGAATATAAAAAATCCCATAAAAATAAGTCTGGATTGGTTATATCAGGCGATCTTACCATTGCAAAAGTGAGAGATTATTCGACCCGGAAATGCAGGCCTTCGACTTTTGGTTCTGGCTCGTGCTAATGCACCGTCCTTACTTTGTAAGGGAACACCTTATAGTCTTTCACCAAAATTGTCTGTAAAAGACGGCGATTGATGCCTAATTGCGTGGCAAGGACACTCCAGTGTCCTCTGCGATATATTCTGCCACAGCTGTGATATTCTCAGCAGAACAGCTGCTCTGGGGCCCAGCAGTATTTCTGTCCTATACTCTTCTAGGCGAGAGGCTAACGTCCGTGGTAGTATTTGCCCAGTTGGTAATTGGTATCGAAAGACCGGTAAATGGGCGCCGCAATTCACTCTGCTCCAACACCACCGACGAATTATTCCGCAAACTAATCGAAATTATTCCGCGTTTGTAATAATGAGTACATAGGTATAGCAATTCATGTGTTGTTGACACATATTTTGTACTAGCTGGACCCGTGCTCGCCTTGCCCGCTCGCACAAAATTGTATTTGGTTCATTTAAAATTACAACAAAAGTGCAACTGACCATGATAGCACTGCGAAAACAAATCAACCCTTTTCGAATGACAGGAATCCGTATGCTAGTGTTGTTTTGTTTTTGTTTGTCCTGTCGCACGATCGCAAAAGTATAAACATTCATTTGTAGCAAGGTATATGTGGTATGTAGGTATGTATATATTTTCACTTCAAAAAATACATTTTGCCTAAAAACTGTTCCTAAGGACGTAGCTATAAACGACATAGCCTACAGCAGTCTCACAGTCATAAGGAACATTTTAAAAAAAGTTTCATTGAAATCTATCCAGTAGTTTTCGAATTTTTAGCTGACAACGAAAATTGCTACAGTTTTATTATATGTATAGATATAGATTTCACAAACTGGCTGGACAGAAGTAAGTCACTCATACACAGTACCTATCTGTTCAAGAAAAATTGCTTTCGATGTGCGACAACAACCCCAAAGTAGAACTATGGAATCTAAACAACTACCCCAACCCTACCCTGTTACGTCATATCAGAATAAAATTCCTACTGCGTTGCGTGGCGATATGCGATAATGGATGTAATGCATTGGATATATAATGTGCACCCTCTGCATCGCCCTCCCTCTCATTGATCTTGCTACTTGTTTAATATACTGCATTTCCTTTCCTTTCCTTTGCTTCCCTCTTCCTATAGAATCCAAACAACTACCTACCCCAACCCAACACAGTTACCATACCACATATCGAATGAAATTCTGAAATGAAACCTGTTTTGTATTATACGTCTCTTCTCTTATGAAGATTATTAATATACCCCATGCCATTCTGCAGCACGCACGACTCACCCCATCCCCATCCTTAATCGGACATACAATCATAATATACATACCTACATAATATACAACTGACCATAGCACTCACTGCGAAAACAAATCAACCCTTATCGAATGTGTTTGTTTGACGATCGCAAAAGTATAAACATCCATTCGTAGCAAGGTATATGTGTATGTATATATTTTCACTTCAAAAAATACATTTTGGCTAAAAACTGTTCCTAAGGACGTGGCTATAAACGACATAGCCTATAGCAGTCTCACAGTCTTAAGGAACATTTAAAAAAAGTTTCATCGAAATCTGTCTAGTAGTTTTCGAGTTTTTAGCTGACAAAGAAAATGCCTACAGTTTTATTATATGTAAGGATCTGCGAACTTCAAAAATGTCAAAGTAGAATTGACATTTGCCGCCATTTGTTGTGCGTGCATCGTGGGGCTATCCTAGAGGCGTCGCAAGACGGTACACACAGGTCGTCTGCACACGCATAAGCTTTGAGCTCAATTTGTAAAAAATTTCAGGTTGGGTCGATGTTTGCCATTGTGTTTTGCCGTGCACGAGAAGTTGGCATTTTGCAGACATCAACTTGGAAAATTTGTCCCGGGACTTGGGCTTCAAGATCCAACTGGGTGCTCAAAGTTAATGATAATGACAGTAGAAAAATCATCTTTAGCGACGAGGCACATTTTTGGATGAATGGCTATGTTAACTTAACAGGCCGAATTGCCGTATATTGGATGACGCCAACCAACACGAGGTGGCAATGCATCCATAAAAAGCTGTTTGATGCGGATTTTAGACCGCCGTGGCGGCTGTCATTGCTCCGTACTTTTTCTTGTATGATGTTACTAAGGCCCCCATTACCGTCAAAGGCGAGCGCTACAGACCGATATGGTAACCGATATATAACATGTGGTTCCGGCTAGACGTGGCGCTACGTGTCACACAGCTCCAAGATAGTTATTCTGCATGAACGATTATTTCTAGCAGAGGTGACGTGAATTGGTCACCGCGATCGTGAAATTTAACTCCGCTCAATGCGAATAAACCGCAATCGACCGATGCCCTTAACTTAAACCCATAACATTAGCAATGCCATCGCTCAAATTCAGTCGAATCTATGCGGCAGTTTGGACCACTCGGATCCGTGACTAAGTGAGAAGCTGCGGCGGACATTTGGACATGGTTTTATACCAATAGAATGCACTTAAGTGAAATGCTTATTGCGATTTTAACTTTATACTCTTGATCAGTTTATTTATAAATATTTTGCTGACTAGATACAGATACATCTTTTATACATCCACGTTCCACCCCGCATTTACTTACCATTCTCTGGCACGTTTCTTATACCCACTTTAAATAATCTCCACGAAAATCTTAATAAAATCCTGAATGAATAACAGTGAATACAAAGGCATTAAAAAAAAAAAAACTAAATAATAACAAACCCACTTCAAGTTGACAGATGCCTTCTCTCCCTGAAGTCATAATATACACATAGTTATAAACAGATCCTACTTTAAGTCATAACGAACTGGGGGAATATGCCAACAATGGCAACTCGATGCAATGTTCTTCCTTATCATGATGTCCTAGAGTGGAATAATAAGGTGAAGTTGATTAAAAAAGAAGGAATAATAATAAAATAATGGAATGCAAATTTTTATATGAAAGAGAACAGAGAACGGAGAGGAGGGAGTTATTTTGGCAGTTATGAGTGCCAATGAGTTGTATATTGAGACTAAGAAACAGTCACCCTTTATAAAATAGGCCACAGTTAGTTAATTTTTTTTTTTTTGGTGGCATTACTTGTACATAGAACTCTGGTTGATTTTTTTTTCTAATTTTGTAGATCCCTCGTCCGCATCAGAACAGGTGAAGAATTTTCTTCTTGCAATACTTAGGGCTCTACACCTTTGCTTGCATCATCTACCATTGTCCTTCGCTCTTTTAAACCTGTTTTATAGTTGGCTGGTGACAGTAAGATTTGATGAAGTTGTTACCAATCCCACAAGGCTGTACCTTGACTGCTTCTTTTTGCTTTTCCATACATACTTATATTCTGTTTTTTGTTTGTTTTGGGTCAAATGTCAACAGTTCAATGTTCATGCCAATTTTAAAATTTTGTGTACCTACCTCTACCTATTACCATCGTTTACGACGCCTCTGACGAATCGTATAAAACCTATAAACCCAACTCATTCTATATGCAAAGCTCTCTCCGGTTGTATTCCCAAATCCAACGGTAAACAAGTTTAAGCTAAAAAAAAAAAGCGCTCAACACCAAAAACCTTTCCTCATTAAACTACAGCGGACAACATTATGGTTGCAACTCAGCACGGTTTTCAAATCCTTATACCACCATCGTACAATTTTCTATAATTTGGCCACATTTTTACATCCTCCTTCCTATGGCAATTTCCCCACACATACACACACACGTGCTATCTGCCAAAAATTATACACCACGACACGTCTTATTAATCCTCCTCTACATTCCACTCTAGGTGCACCATAGCCGAATTTACAGTAAAATTTACGGCCACCATAAAATTTCATACACATAAAGTAAATTTAAAAACCTCATACGTCGTCGTCGTGTCGGTAGCGGAGAGGATATGTTGTTTTTGGTGTGAGATACAGGACAAGGCTCGTGTCACATGACGTCCTGCAGTCTCTTGGAAAAATTGACAAAATAACGAAATTTTACGTTCTCACGAAATAAACCGCAAAGTTCCCTTGCCATGGCGGCCGCGCCGCACCAACTGCATCAGTTCTTCTGATGCTCTGCCGGGGGTAATAAGGCAGACAATATGAACCGGTACAAGAAACACACTCACATATCCTTTCGACAGAAAACACGGATTTTACGATTTTTCAGTAAAACAACTTTACGATGCGGACGAAGTCCTGTACTCGTCGTATTGCTGCTGTTTTTTTTTTTTTTTTGTTGCTGTACTAAAATGGTTGCTTTTCATGGGACCAAGTTCGAACTATCAACGGCTTATGTCGTTGCCGCGAAGGGCTTTATGTTTAATGAAATTTAATTTTTAATAACATTTTAGCGAATTCATATTTTAAGGCAACCCTTGTCCTTGTTTCGGCAACAAAGTCAATTGTTGCGCCTCGGTTATAATGTCAACTGTACTCGCATCTATCAACCGAAAGAGGGCTCACTCATGATAGGATATTTAATGCGCTTTACGAGGCTATAACACTGGATGAGCTATAGACTTTCGGTTCATTATTAGAACTGTTGCTGATGTTCCATGTGTACTTATGCTGGGGAAGAGTTTAAGCGATGGCGTTAAAATGTTACATTTTCGACAGGTGTCAGCATCTGTTGAGCGCCTCTTTCGGTGTATTAAATATTTCAAATCAAGAAGGAGGCTTAAGATTTATGCTGGGAAAAATTTCCTCGGTTGGCAGGTGGAATAGCAGTTTACTGCCATAAAGGCACGAGTACTCGTAAACAATAAGTGCAGAGTCTGGAGTTACAAATGGCCATTCAAATTGAAATGGGAGGTGCGAGAATTGTCTTTATGAGAGAACTCAAGCCCGAAGTATGCGACTTGTATAAACCTTTTAGGAGATCTTAAACTTGAAAATGTTTGCTGTGCTTAAGTCTTCTGTTAATAACAGATGAGGATTGTATAACCTTTATTATGGGCTTTATTTAATAAGGTAATGAAGGATTTGGATTAGCAGTTTCGAAAATATTTCGAAACTTGTGATAGCCCATCAAATGATGGCAAATGGGAAATCTTGTATTTTTTAGAACTCAATAAACATGTTTACGATGCAAATTGTAGAGGAACGATTATTAAAAAGCAAGAGCAGTACAATCAAAGTTTGTAATTACAGAGAAGACCTCGTATCCTGTCAAAGGATTGGTAATGATTTTTTACTTGGCTTTTTTTTATAAAGCTTTACACCTTACGTCTTCACTTATTTCTAAGGGAAGGTGTTTGCCCAAAGGTACTTCGTCACAGCGCGGTGTAAAACTAAGAAGACAGATATATTTGAAAGTGGTATCCATTATTTTCATTATTCCTCCTCCACCTAACCATGTGTTTTGAACAATTTTTCAACCAAAGAAGCCTTTTTGTAACACGTAATTGGGACTGCTTTGGTAAACTGCTGTCAGCGCCATTCACCTTTAGCGGGTTCTAGAAGAAAGCTGAATAAGTAAAAAATTTTATGAAATCTTCTCAGTTTGTGTGATCCAAAATGTTTGGGATCCATACCAATACCAAGTGTCAATAAAGTGATGTAAAGTAATAAAAACTGTTTTGTTGCTTGTCTCGACTTTTAACTTGATTCAATGTTCTTCTAGTACCCGCTTGCTGAAGGTGAGTGTCGCTGAAAGCAGTTCGATAGCGGTGGCAAACATACATCACCTGAAAGGTGTGGACATAAACTGCTGCAGTCAAGTCAAGTCACTTCTATCCCTACTACATACTTGGGATAAATATCCATTACAATATTTGCATTGACAGTTTGACGGGTGTGGTAGTTCAAAGGGGGAAGTTTAACTAAAGGAACAACAGACGAAAGTGTGTGGTTGGTTTCGCTGTCAACTCACACAACCTGACTCATTTGCCCTTCACAAAATGTTGCAGTTGTGGGTTCAGCATGGTTGCCAGAACTTAGTTTGCTTTAAGCGCCCAAACCTTAAAAAATGTAGCCCAATATCGTTGCCGGGAAAGAAGCAGCGTTACCGTTGATAAATTTAGAAACGTCGCAAGAAAAAGGGCCACGGAGAAAAAAAAGGGCATTTAAAGTAATAACTTCAAAACAAAAGTAAACATAACAAACAAACAAGATACTGTACTGGTAATATTCTATTTTTAAAACTATAACAATTCTGTCGAATAAAACATACCATAAAGAAAACATTAAACGTAAAATCAATTCAATAACATAACAAATCAATTCATTAAGCGGTGCAGGTTCTAATCCAAAATCTTCTGAATCATTCTCCGACCGCTCTGATCCCGATTCTGAAATTGGAGGCGCCGCATTGTTCGTTGAAGGAATCAACGAATGGAGAAGCTCACTATCAAATGTTACGGTAGTGCCCCTTCCAAGTTCTCTAGTAAATGCAATTACCCTTCTTATACAGGAACAAACTCAGGCTGTTTTCGACCTCCCTCTGACTTCGGAACCAATTAACCAAAAAACTTCAAACTTGAAATATTTACCAAGCACATTAAAAAGATTCACCTCACCAAATTTTATCTCTATAGCATTAGTGGTTTTCAACAAACAGTAACTGACTGACTTACTCACTTAGATGATGATCATCAAAACTATGAAGCACTTCCAGTCATATCCTAGAATCGTGAAATATGGAAGAATGCTAGATCCTGTGGTGCATACACTGGGAAAAGTCCAAAAGTTGAGATTTTCCCTTCATTCCATTTTTTTTACATTAACCTCTTAAACTAAAAACTTGGCGGACATTTAGATCTAACTAGTTACACACTTTTTTTTTATATAACAGAGCTTGGCTGTTTTTTGTTTGTTTTTGGTGTGATGTGTATCAATTGAGCCACTTCAGAGCAATGAATTTTCTTTAAAGTTTGAAAATTTAATATTTTTGTTGTTCCAAATTGTAAAAAAGGGCCAAAATCATTAAATTTTAGAAAAGTGGTATCATTGTGCCAAGGTGGTAAAAAAAGTGCCAAGTTGCAACTTTAGTCGCACAACGGTCACGCTGGAAAGAAGCCCAAAAATCGTCGAAAATAATTCAGTTCTTGTATTTTATTATAAAACAGGTACACATACACAATCATGTATTATGCTTATTAAAGTAAACAAAACTTAAACAAAAAAATATATATATCACAATGAATAATCATTATGATACAAACATTTAGGGCCAGTTCCAAGACTAGCTAATAAAGTCTCGGATAGATTATCCGGAACTTACCTATCTATCATCTAAACTTCAACTTTTGGTTTCAAAGGTTTCAGATAGCGATATCTGACAGATATAGTCTCGGATAGAGTATCATAGCCGGTTCAAGTGACTGTTAAATCCTTTTTCCGGAAGATAAACTTATTATGTACATATTTGAAGTGACTGGAAAAAATATAGTTTACAAATTATTTTGAAACACTCGATGATGAACATTTCAGAATTCGATTCCGGCTTACCAAAACGGCTGAGAACGCGCCTGTGTATTCATTTTTTTCCTAAATCTTTCTACAACTAAGGGGCGGTTACCTTGCTGTTGCGTCCTTTTCTGGACGTTGTTGGTGTGGTGGCTTAAGTTGTTATGATTTAACAGGCTATGCTGTCGGCGGCTTTAGTCGCCAGTAGGGTCACCTATAACAGACAGGTTGTTTTGATGGACAACGAACTAAGAACTGCCCAAAAACTTAATTAGAGTGCTCGATAAGCCGGGAGAGCGTATCTACTTCCCCCTTCTTTTTCTACTCTTATCCACAAGTCACTCTTCTAAGTACTCTTATCCTATACCCTTTTCCCCTGGGCTGGACGAAGGTGTCATACGACACGTACCGATAGTCAGCCTGGTTGGGGGCCCAGTTTAAAAAATAGCTCAGCCGAAAACCGAATATCCGCGGATACCTGTTCCAGTTCGTCTGTTAAAAATATTTTTTTTTTATTTTTGCTGCTTCAATTTTTTCTTTCGATAATTTATCAAAGGTCTTTTTTCTCTTGGCTTTCCGAAAACAACAAAAAAATATTCCAAAATAACGAAACAAACAAAGGCAACAAATTTACATGTGAATCGAAACAAACTTAGTGGCTGATACATTTTTTCGCAAGTTAGTTCATCATAGACTTTGACGATAAACGGAAAAAAAATATCAGCAGCTTTTATCTGGTGGATAGCGTAATGTGTCGGCTAACTATCCGAAACTTTATCCGGAACCTTTGAAACCTTTATTGCTTTCTTCAGTTATAAAATATTCACTGTCATCATCATCAATACCCTCTGTATAAATGTCTGATGTAAATTTGCTGATCATTTCCAATGTTGGTATAAAATAATTATTACAACAAACATTTTTAACAGTCGAATTGATGGGTATGCGCATCAAAGCATCGAGAGATTCCGTTGACAATCTGTTTCGCGGTTTGGTCTTAATTGAATTCATAAATGAAAACGCTCGTTCTACTACAGCAATCCTTATTGGAAGTGTTAGCATTTGGGCTTCATTGGGCCCGTTTCTTACGTTTGATAACACGTAAAAACAACTTTCCAGTCAAATCATATCAATTTATTCCACTGATCCTGCAAAAGACCAAGGTAGGATGTATTTCTCTTCGCATTTTGATCGGAAGTTTTCTGAATCTGGGACGCGTATAACTTAAGTTGATACTCGGACCGAAATCCCGAATTTGTCTTAAAATTTAATAATTTTCAGGAGTTAGCTTTTTTAGTTTCGTGAAAGAATAAAACAAACAAAATTAAGACAAAATTTGTAAAACGATATATAGCCCAAAATTGTGTTGGGCGCTCATGGAAGAAATTTCTATCGATTTTAAGGAAAAAGATAGCCCAAAATACGACAAAGCGCCCAATCAGTGGGTTCAAGTTCAACATGCAAACCCAAACGGATGAGGTCTTTCGCGCAATTATTATTGGCCTTTAGGAACTATGCTATCGATCTTATAGATCTTCAGCTCTTTAGAAGTTGGTAGCTTGCGGTAGAGCGAAATACAGTTTTCCGCTCGAAGATTTGGGTCTTGTGAAGGACTCATACTCATGCACTAACGCGTTGACTGCCGATGAAGACTTTTTCACTGAGCATTGGATACATTGACATACTAATATGGACTGCTAGTGGAATGTCAGTTTCATACAAACCTGCGAGCAAAAATGAAGCAAACATAACCACTAGCCCTTTTGCTTCAGTGCGGCGAAAGTAGAAAAGAGATTTCAACCTCTGCGCGCCTTTGCTATTTTTTTTTACATAGAACATAGTGCCGTCCATTGTAGAAACATTGCAACTGCGCAAAAATAACGACTTATTCAAATTATTTCAAACGATCTATAACAGATGGCAGTATGGCACACTCAGCACACAAACCAAATCGCACGAATTGCTCGATGACATTTGAGTGTTTTCGTTTCTCTCCGCCGTGAACCAAAAGAGCTAGTGCTTATGTTTGCTTAAACAAGAAATTGGGTGCTATCAGTCCGTTATAGTAGGTAGGTATGTCAATGATTGGGTACTTTGTTTTGTTCAAAAACTCTGAAAGGTTGTAGGTATGGAGAACTCGATTGAAAATTATTTTTAAAATCTACCAAAGTAATTTGGTATTTCTGAATTAAATAAAAGCAATGAGCCATTGCATGTGAGGGAATAAGAGATTTGGAATTTGTCCCCGACAATTAAGCTAATTTTCTTAACCTGGACCTAATTTGAGAGTCCATATGCGCAAACACCCGAATGTATGTATGGAAAAGAAGCTGTCTACTGAGTAACTCATGTATACTTATAGAATCTCACCAACTCACCTCAGGACTATACGACGAACGTATTTGGGCCCTCTTATTTTGTACTCAAATCTCATGGCCATATAGATAAAAACATCGAATTAAATGCCGATTAAATACCAAGTTCGATCATAATGATGACAAATTGGCCTAGCCGTCTAAAAATTGACCCAGCCTAACCAATTCCACTCAATATTGCTCCTTCTATCGCCATCGCTTGTAAAAAAGAATCCGATATTCCTTGGCTTTCCCGCATCTTGTTCAAAATGTGCCTCACTTGCATACCTTTTCATTGGACAGGCGTTCTGTGACGATTACCAGTGAAGTGGGGTTTGTTCAAATCCTCACTTTCCTAAAGCATATTGAGTGCAATTTTTCTTCACCCCCAAAGTTTTGTATGACCGATCTTAGAGATAGGTAGATGTTTCCAAGAACACCTTTTACAAGCTAGGTTAGGTTGAAGTGGCTGCCGGCAAAAGGCCGACACACTTAGACTAATGAGGTCCCTTGAATCTATGAAAAATTTCGTCCTACTCGTTGAACCAGTTTGAGCTTCTGATGAAGCAAAGGAGACTACGAATGTCTAGGATCGTTTAGATCATTGTAGTAGGAGGCTCCCAAATGGAGTTTCCGTTTTCGGGAGAGTGCCGGACAAGTGCAGAGGAAGTGCTGAATAGTTTCCTCCTCCTCTTCGTCCAAGCAACTTCTACAAAAGTCGTTTGAGAGTACGAAAAGCCTTGTTGCATGCCCACCTATAAGTGTCTCGTAATGCCACCTATTGTGGCGCCGATATGCTTCCTGTCAAGAGAAATCAAATTCTTAGAACGTTTGAAATTCAACTTTGGCCAGATTTCTTTTGTCGCTAGACATGTTGTGCCACATGTCCACCTAAGGTTTGTTCTTTAAATGGCATCCAGCTTTTTTATAAGTTTATACGTAGCGAATGGAATACCTACAGTACATTTGCTTGGTAAAATTTTGCAAGCTACCTATGGCTAATATTTTCTGAAATCCTCGTGACGGCTTGTTATACTAACCCGATACACAAATAGATATTAAATTTAAATTCCACTTACATTATTTTTGCAATAAAATCATAAATCGATCTAATCCTACCACTCTTCTGTTGGACATATTTAAAATTCTGTACATCCCTCATTCCAACAATGAAACGATCATAAAAATCAAATCCTTCTGATTGTTTCCCATACTCAAACTTAAGATTATGCCTCATATAACATCCATTTAAGTTATATAAACCTAATTTGGTGCTCAATTTCGTAATAAATCCCATACAAGTAACAAAGAAGCAATGCACTCTTTTACGACTTCAAAGGATTTAACCTTCCTTTGCGTTACCTGCAGATTCATATATATTCACTGTCCTTGGTAGAAAATTGCAACAATAACATCATCATAAAACGGCATCCAGAATTCAAAAATTTTATATTCCTTTAATCTGCCATCAATCAGTCGCAAAAATAATGTACAAGTATGTCCTTTCCAAAAATGAAGTAAATTTTATTACTAAGGAGTTGTAATAAAAGAATAAAAAAAATTGCAACAAAAAACCAAACTTCTCCACCTCCCCTCGTAAAAGAACCATTAAATCATCCAATAGAGAGTCCTTAAAGAATTCATACCTACTCATACGATCGAAATTTGTTGCCTCTCGTCCCCCCGCACGAATTCTTACTTACTTTCTGATTTTTACGATGATTCTCCGCACCTTTCAAAGATGAATACGACGATTTTCTGCAAGAACCCATAGCAACCGAACGACCGACGAAGGGAGAATCCTTTTTAATAACCCCAGGCAATAAATGCGAAGACGAGTAACAACAAAAAAAAAAACCTCACGAAAAAGTACACGAATTGCCGATACTTGAAAGGACGATAAAAAGTAACGCATTCTTGATTGCAATAAAAAAAGGAAGAACGAAAATATACTATACGTACGTTGGTACATATGCGTACGACTTTAAGGATTGTAAGTCAGAGCTAAAGTGAGAGCTAAAGTCCTCCCCTTCTATACCACGATGATCGCGGGGGGCAAATAAAAACTCCAGTTGACATAAACCTTAACCGCCACGTAGTCCTTTGACGTTTGACATCGTCAAATTGTAACTCGAAAAAGGATTACATTTTGTGGCAGAGATATAGACGTACGAACTTCGCTCATCCATTCCAATCACTCTACCTACTATACCTCTTCGGTTGGCTGATTGAAGTTTTATCGTAAACGAAATTTCGTTAGATTGCATTTTATATGTGTGTGAGTGTATTGAGTTTTTATTTTTTTATTAAATTCTGGTTACAAAATAAACTCATATTGAGTGGGGAAATTTTATTTTTTATTTTATTTTTTAACGCAGTTCAAGGTAATAAAATATGTACAACTGCCATAACGAATTGATTCAGTATACAAATGTTTTAAAAAATAAAAATCAAGGAAAATGCATTCAAAACTGCAACAAAATATACACTCGTACTCGTACAGTTATTATCAGTTTGTGCACATCGTTGGATGAAAATTAAAATTTGAATATTTCAGGGTTTCGTGGGAATTTAAATTGCGATTCTCTAATAAAATATTAATTTCAATTTGATTTTAAAGCCGATAAATTTGCCAAGTTAGGTTTTTGGATTGGATCTAGATCTGTATGTAGTTATTTATGGAATACATTTGGGATTTTTTCATCTGTATACCGGTTGTAGTTTTAGAGTAATATACACCCCATGTTGGGGAGCAATCCCGTTCCGACGTCCACAAGTTTTGAAAAATGCAATTTAATCGTCTAATCGTGATCTGAGCTCTGTCATAGGGGAGTGTAGGTTTATAAAGTGCTATGGACTATTGGAACATTGAAATTTTTCAATCTCATAGTTACTAGGTTACAATCAATGAAAACAGTTAAATTAGATTTCTGGGAATTAAGCAAAAGGTTTTGAGAATCCAGAAATGATTAAGTCTACATTTTGGATTTTACATAGTCAGAAGTTCCTTTAGCCCTAAGAAAAATTAAACAATGTTTCGCCTTTTAAGACATGCCCACGGTGAGATGGTTTCGTCAAGTGAGACATCTCTTCTCTACCCAACTAGAAAAAAAAACTCTGACCAACTTTGACGAGAGGTTAAAGAGAGGTGGCTTTTGGTACCACGCGCATTGGAATTTTGAAGAACTTGTGCGAGAATTATCCTTTGATCCCTGTCTTATGGATATGCCGTCTGACGCAATGACACCAGAAATCCTACTGCGACAAAACTACCGCGTCAACTTTCCTCAGGCAACAGAATGGCCTTGGCCAGACTCGGAGCCAGGGAAGGAATGCCATCGTGTATTCACGGATGGCTCTAAAACCGTACAGGGGTCTGGCTCTGGAGTCTTCGTGGAAAGCGAGACTACACTACCCCTTGGGTAACCATGCGACTGTCTTCCAGGCGGAGATTTTCGCTATCCTTATGGCTATGCGCTATATTGTGACAAACAGGTGGAGGGCTAGAAGCATATGCGTTTGCAGTGATAGCCAAGCTGCATTAAAAGCGCTGCTCAACCCTCTTACCTTGTCCAAGTTAGTGCTCGAACTCAAGCTTGGTCGGTATAGGCTAAACGCACGGTCAAACTTGTTTGGGTCCGAGGTCACACTGGTATCCAAGGAAACGAGATCGCTGATGAGCTTGCCAGGTTGGGTTCAGAAGATTTCTTAGGACCTGAACCTGCGTTGGGTTTGCCTGCATCTGTGGTTAGGTCATCCATTGGTACTTGGGTCTCTCGTGAACACGAGTGTCGTTGGCGTGACTGTGCTGGGTGTAGACAGACCAAACGACTACGTCCGGACATCTGCAAGAGGTCGGCGTCTTTCCATCTGTCTCTCAGGAGAATCGACTGCAGACTTCTTGTGGGCGTTCTTTCGGGCCACCAAGCTTTTGCCAAACACTTAAATGTGTTGGGCTTGAGCAACACCACCATCTGTCCTGCTTGTGGAGAGGATGACGATACAGCGGAGCACTTCCTCTGTAGTTGTCCTGCCTTTGCTCGCATCGGGTGGCTGATCTTTGGGGCTGACGTGGTGAGTGCCGAACATCTAAGCTCTTCATCACTGAAGCTCCTTCTCATCTTTCTTCGAAAGACGGGAAAACTAAGTACAGCAATGTAAGGTGTCTATTTGGCAGTATACAATGGACCAGTAGTTGTGTCTGAGTGCTCCATCGGATAGTAACAACCTCCGACAAAAGAGAAAAAAAAACGTTGATGACTCGGTTGATGTTATTACTTCTTTTAAAACTATGGGCAGTCCTAATATGCAGATATTGGAGATCACCTTAGTTAACCCGAATATGTCTTTCCTTACAACAGGGTTATTTAACCTCAAAACTTTTTCATCTAGTTTAGTTTAAATGATTGCGTTATTTCAGAAAGTTTTACAATCCCCAAAGTTTTTTGGAAATTCACACGTAGGTATTATTGCGTCCAAATCTACACCTGAGTATATTTTGATGCACTTCTAAACCGAGAAGAACTTCTTGTTGCAGACGCTACAGTTTTCAATGCCGGTATTTTTTATAGTATAGTTTCTAACACTTCTTCTTATCCGCCTACATTTCATATAAATACATAGTCCGTTCATTGGTTTCCAAGCCGTCCCATAAAAAGTGTTTCACTCTATAACCATGGTACCTACGAGTACTTGGCTCGCTTGACAGAAAAGAATTCTCTGTTCGATCGATCTACAGGGCGCTTTCTACAATGTAAATTTTAACAGCATTAAAGCTATTTGAACCAGAGTTTATTTTTCACGGTGATTTTGACTGTTTATATGGACAAAAGAAACTTTTTGTTGTCATCGAAAAAGGTCTCTCTTATCGGCTACTCAAGGCGAGACGAATATAACTTCGAACTCAAGACTTTGTCCATATGGACTCCATTATCAGCTAACAAAATGACATCGGCCGATGCAGAGATCAAGCGTAAATCACTCTCGTCAATCCCTGTATCTTCAGGCTAAAATGACATCTAGGTTAGGTTAGATTAGTGGGTTGGCAAGACAGGAAAAACCTGTACGTGCCGCACTTAGATCAATGTAGATTCGTTGTGATGCCCTAGGGGTTGATGACTCCCATACACTAGATACCTATGATTGGTAAACCAACTCGACGTAGGTACTCACAAATTAAAGTAGGTCATAATGGACCTGTCGGAAAGTTCTGCTAAATCTTCGAAAATGTAGCTACCAAGGATATTATTTCTTGGCAGTGGCAAAGAAAGTGTGGGGTGTCCTCACCTCCTCATTACCGCGTCCTCTGCACATCTAAGTAAATTAAAGACCTCTCTCATAGAACCAAGGAGCTATACCAGTTCTGGTTTATGATGCAGAAGCAGTTTCTATCGATGGAGTGTAGTCGGAAATATTATTCTAAATGACGAACTGGGTTGCTACGTTGATCTGGCCAAAAAGCATAAAATATACAACGTCTGAGATGGCATGATATTCATAAAGATATGATTGGAGTTAACAGATGCTTTAACAAGGCGGTCTTTTGTCTCCCCTTCGACGTATTTTCTGTTTATGCCTTCCAATCGTTTGTTCAAAAGCCCAGGCAGTTTTAGATATGATCGAAAAATATGACGTATTATTAAGGATCCGATATCTGTTTAAAAAGAAGTTTGACACTGGCATTGCTCTTATGATATTACAATTGCATTGACATAGCTACTTTGGGGGTAGACATGGAAGGCCAAACACCCCAAGAGCGGTGTCAATCTTTCGACAATGAATCATTCTCCTGTGCTAACTTCAGAGCTTTTAAGCCATGCTTCTTTATTGCTTCGAGTTGATGAGTTGATACCTTACTATACGTTTGAATTACACATCCAATATAGGGGTTCCCAATCTTTTTCAAACTGCGACTTCCTATACAGGTTGAAATATTTTTGCGACGCCTTTCTAAAAGCACAGATATCTATTCACCCAAAAATGCTCCTCTTCACTAAAGACGATTTTTCTTTTTTAAAGAAGAAACGGCATTCGCGTTGTCTATGGTCTTTAACTCTGAGCTCCTGAATCAGTAAGATCTTGTACGGGTGTAGGCCCAAGTCCCAATGCAATATTCGATAAGTTGAAAACTGCAAAAGGCCGCGCCGACTTCTTATATACGACGAGGAATTGACTACCTCGGGTTCTCCTCAGTACCTACATAATTTACGGCAGAAACGTTCTCGGCCGATTTGGCGTTTCTTTGACTTGCGGGTGTTGCCTGATTGTTTACCGAACCAGTTGTCTCGAATTTGGCCACAAACCTTTGAAGAGGCGGCCCTCCACGCCTGCCGTAATGTTTGATAATTAAGAATTCTACTGCAATGGGGCTATAATGTGGATTTGGATTTCGCTTCGACCTCACTCTTGGCATTCCTAAAGAGTATCGTAATGTCTTTCCTTTGTTCGGAGTCTTGCAACTGTGAAACAATAATAAGAGAAATGTCATTTCAAAGCGACCTCAAAACTGATGGAACGTCGCGTGTAGGCCACCTATGCCTGCAGTCTTGCGACGCCCTTAGGAAAGAGCCACGACGCCCTAGGGCGTCGCGACACACAGTTAGGGAACTCCTGAATTATACAATTTATGGATCAGCCAAGGTAGTGAAAGTTGTAGCTTTCTGGTTTGATTCTGACCAATTACATCAATATCGTCGGCGAATGCATGCAACTTGACGGAACCGGAGTCCCATTGCTCACTTGAACCCGTATATCAACCCCTTTCCTTAGGCCATTTTTTTTTTCGTATATTGTCGAAACAATTTTAAATCATTTTATGGTTCAAACGTCCAACTTTGAAGCACCTTACCGCTCAAATAAAATTGAAGTCTGGCTGCAAAAAAGTCTGTTTTCCAAAACTATTTCCAAAAAAAATTCCTGTTATTAAAATATAAATTTTTTTTTGTCGAAAGTTCATCTCCATTCAAATTCCGGTAAAATTCTGTGAAAATTAATATTATTACCACTAAGGAAATTCCAAATAATTGACGCTAATCCAAATTTGAAAATATTTCCTATTATTGGGCGGGGATAATATTTTAAACACCGAAAGCGGAAGGATCACATAATTTACAGTGCAAAATGCTGTCATTTTCTCTGTCAGAGAGTGTGTGTGTGAGAGAGAGAAGAATGGTGGGTCATGCTTAGAATTTAATTGAATTCCGAGAAATCAAGTCCTGATGCCCTAACACTGTCGTTTGGTACCGTTCCCAAACTATTTAGTGTACACATTGTGTGGCCGCAAAAATTCGTTTATTCCCTGATTCGTATAGCCATTGTCGTTATCGTTCCGATCCGATACTTCCACGTCTGAAAATTCAAGAGTTCTCCTCCCCCATACCTATACCCTCCTCGTCCACCTCGCACAGTTGAGGTTTTTGTGTGCAAAAACTTTGGCTTGTGCAAATATTTGGATTATGTCCTCGCGTTTTCGATTAAATTAACTCCGTTCGCGCTGTTTTATGCGTTCACCCCCATACACCAGGCAATCACATCATCTTCGAATGTTTTCCACTTGAGTAATTTTAATGGCGCAATTGTCTGCAAAAGTCGACCTCATCTTGGCAGGATTCATCGTCATCGTCATCGACATCCCCGTCGCCGTTGTCGTTGTCGTCATTATCATCATCGTTATCGACAGTGATGGGGGTTGGGTAGGCGCGTTCTTACTCATCACACCGGAAGAGCTGTTTATTGTATGTGTGTGTAGGAAAACATTTTTCTTTGTATTTTTTTTTAGGAATTTTAAGGGACGAGGCCAAATCCACTATTCCACATCCTTATGGCGATAAATCATTGACTGTTTTGACACTGGTAATAGGATCGAGAATTTTCCTGGTCCCCGGCAGCAGCAATAGCTCTCACACTTTACATGTCCTCATCATATGAGATGTGGGACTACGACGACAGCATGTGCATGTGAGCGAGTAGCTTCCGAAAGGCTCTTCATCATATCCACCCGAGCGGCACACATTCCCGCAAAATACTGTTCGCATCCTTGCAGGGTTGATTTCCTTTGGTCTTAGCATATTTTTATTGAGTTAACCTTCCACGGGCCATTGGCAGCACATTCTCATCATACCCCCCCGCCCCCACGTTGCGCCCTCATCTGGGTATGGATCGTAAAATTATCGCACAGTCCCATTAGATGAGTTTTCGAATAGCGGGATTAAGATGTATTTCTGGAATTCGGGCCATATGCTCTTAGCTAACACACACACACAAGGCTGTGTATTTATTTAGAAAATAGGAAATTTCGTTTTATTATGAAAAGGAAATTAGATTTGCTTTGTCCTGACGATGGATGTGGTGGTGTCGCAGTCAGCAGGCAAATAACATTTTAAGAATAAACATTGAGAAGGATTTTATTGGATCAGAGCGGTGGCGAAGACGGTGTTGGGTGTTATTCTTGGAAATTAATATCGCATCGTTTGTTGGCTTAGATTTCTGGCTGTCTTCTTTATCGCGTTAGCTTTTATCCAGTTATTAGCTAAACAAAATATGGGAACATTTGTATATGGACAGCATTATTTGATATATAAAACTCATTGTACTCATGTGCGTATATCTGTGGCTATATTAACGATGGTATTGCGGAGAAGCAATGGATTGTTTGGATTCAAAGAAATGTGTTTTAAGGACGAATTTTAATTGACTTTGAAGTTGGGTTTACATATTGAAATTTTCAATAAAATCGTTGGTATAAAATATTATCAATTGCAGAAGGTACTGTGTCACCTCATCTTATTACCATTCAAAAGTCTGGGTATATGATGTTAAAGCTGAACCCCAGATAGCTGGGCTCCAATACAACAAACCAAATTGGTTGAAGTCCTTTTGTACTTGTGCGTAACACCATATGTCGATCAAAGGCTTTTATGTTGACTATTTAGATTAAAATTGAATATTCTGCGGGCTGCGGCATTGATATACATTCGCTCCAATGCTAGTCATCGTCATCTCACAGAAAGCCCCAATATAAGTTGTTTGTACTAGATTGACGTCCCTGTACAGCTTGTAAAGGTTGCCGTAGAAACGTCTCGTCTGAAACTCATCATGCCAAAAAGTAACAAATATTCTAAGAATGATTTTTCTTCCTAAACGGCCAATGACATCTTCATCTGCTTTTGATAGAGTTCACCAGAGTAGCAAGACTTGGATTTATTAGGGTCTTAAAGGGAAGCTCCTCATTATTTTTTTCAATTGCGACGGGTCGATGTTGTTTTGGTTGCATTTGTCTAATCATTCATTCACTGATGTCGAATCACCATGTCATAGGCTACACGATAGAGCAGCACGTCTAAATGATAAAACTTTACTGTCGAAATGACTGTTCGTCAGTGCAAACGTTGCTAACGCTGCGCGATTTCTGCGGCGGATGCGTTGATCTTTATACTCGATTCTCCAAATTCGAGCGATTCGGTAAAATAATCGGCCAACACCCGTACGTCAAATGAAACGCCAGATCGGCCGAGAACATTGGCGCGGTACGTTAAAGTTTACAGGAGAACCGGCTGTCACCTCCTCGCCGTGTACAAGACGCCTTTCACAAACTTTAACTTGATGAATTTTAGGCCTACACTCGTACAACATCCTGCTAACCCAGGATAAATTAAAATTAATGACCACAGATGTCGCTGTTTGATATTTAACTGCGGTTCGCAGCGTTTGGAAGAGGACTCCAATTTTGGCCGAAAAATCATCTCTAACGACGAGGCACAACTAATATAAGCTATGTTAAAAAGCAAAATTGCAGTGTTTTCGTTAATACGTTGTTAGTGCTTGTTTTATTATACCCTCCACAGGAAGGTATATTCACTTTGCCATTACGTTTGTAACGCCAAGAAGGGTTCACCGGAGACCATATAAAGTATATATATTCTGAATCAGGATCACATTCTGAATCGATTTAGCCATGTCCGTCTGTCTGTCTGTCTGTCTGTCTGTCTGTCTGTCTGTCTGTCTGTCTGTCTGTCTGTCTGTCTGTCTGTCTGTCTGTCTGTCCGTCTGTCTGTCTGTCTGTTGAAAGCACGATAGCGTCCAAACGAATTGACCTGGGCGATTGAAATTTGGTGAGAGGACTTCTTTTTACCGTCGTCAGGTTGGTATTGAAAATGGGCTATGTCGGTCAAGTAGTTCTGGTACCTCCCATACAAAACCATTAGTAGACCCATGTGTCTCTCCGCCTGTTGAAATCACGATAGCGTCCAAACGAATCGACGTAGGCGACTGAAATTGAATTGCAAGTCTTATTTTTACGGTTGTCAGGTTGGTATTAAAAATGATCCATGTCGGTCAAGTAGTTCTGCTACCTCCCATACAAAGCCAATATTCGACTCATGTATCTCTCTGTCTGTTGAAAACACCTTAGCGTCCAAACGAATCGACTTAGGTGAATGAAATTTTATGAAAGGACTTTTTTTAACCGTCGTCAGGTGGGTATTCAAAATTGTCTATGTCGGTAAAGTAGTTCTGGTACCTCCCATACAAAACCACTATTAGACCCACGTCCCTCTCTGTCTGTTGAAATCACGATAGCGTCCGAACGAATCGACTTAGGCAACTGAAATTTTATGAGAGGTCTTATATTTATGGTCTTCAAGTTTGTGTTAAAAATGGTCCATGTCGGTCAAGTAGTTCTGTTACCTCCCATACAAAGCCAATATTTGACCCATATATCTCTGTCTGTTGAAAGCACGATAGCTAGCGTCCAAACGAATCGACTTAGGTGAATGAAATTTTGTGAGAGGACTTTTTTTAACCGTCGTCAGGTTGGTATTGAAAATTGTCTATGTCGGTAAAGTAGTTCTGCTACCTACCATACAAAACTAATATTAGACACATATACTAACTCGCATGGCAAACATTTTGCATGACTTTTATGCAGTGGAGGGTATCAAAGCATCGGCCAGGCCGATGATAACACTTTTACTTGTTTTATTTCAACATCGACCGATCCTTATTGAGAAACCCTTTACAATGTGGCCTTCTCAGCCCAAAAAAACAGGGATTTGTAAAATCTTTTTTCATTAATACAGGGTTTTTCAATAAGTGCGCTACAAAAGTTTAGCGTCTTTATTCCTGTAAAAGTACGTTCGATATTCGAGATTATGGAACTCGATTTCTTTTGCATGGCCACCACGGGCACGCTTGCAGAAGTCCAGACGCTGAACCCAATTTTCGACGGCTTTCAAGCATAAATCGGCCGATACTGCTGCAATTTCACGTTCGATACTCGTACAAAGTTCATCAATCGTCGCTGGCTTGTTGGCATAGACCAAAGACTTGACGTAGCCCCACAGGAGATAGTCTAACGGCGTCAAATCGCACGACTGTGCATGTGGATTCAAATTTGTCCACTATACGCTCAATTGTTGATTTGCTAGGACGATTATGACGACCATAAATTGGACGTAGCGCTCTTAACGTTAAGGCCACTGACTCCGAATTTCGGTAGTAAATTTTAATAATTTCGACTCGTTTTTGGCTCGAATATCTTTCCATCATGAAATGGCAAACCTTACTGAAGAGAAATGTCAAATTCAGCGGCAAGAAATTCAGCGTCGTTTGCTGTCCCTGTCGCTCTACTTTTGTAGCGTCCCTGTTGAAAAACCCTTTAGCTATGAGAGGTATGACTTGTTGTGCTTGGTCATCAGTGAAAGCATAATGAAGACGTCTTTATACGATCAGATTTTTCATATAATTCTTGCTCGGATAACCAATAGATAGATACAAGACAACTTTCACAGTGAAATTGCCAACTTAAAACCTTGAGCTTTAATTTGACAATATTTAAGAAACTTCTAGCGAAAGTAATTGCGATTTTCGAATTCTTATACAAAATATCCTAAAAATCGTTATTTAAAATTATTGTATAAATAAATATTTATGCCTTTAAAAATAATAAAACTGCTGCTAATCCTATTTCAAATTAATTAATATCTTTTCTTTTTCGTTTCAGGTTCGTACTAAATAAATACACAATGCTGTGATAACAAACCGCACCTAACTTAACCCAATTCGAAGAAGTACTGTTGGGATTTTAAATTGAGGAATCCTTTGCCAGTAGTTATATACTTGCCTCAAAGATTAAGCCATACATGTTTATGTTCACATGAATATTAAAAGTAAAATTCCATTACATATATGATTAATTATGATTCATTAGATCGTCAACATTTAGTGAATAATTGTGGTAATTCTAGAGCTAATTCAATAATACATGCAATATAAACACGGAATTTTTGGAACGCTAACTGCCCTTCCTCGAATAAATACTAATTAAATCGCCGAGCCGATATAAAAAAGTCAAAGTTAGACTTCGAAGCCATTGCAAAACGATAGTCTAGGTGCTGGTGAGGAATGGAAAGAACTGCTTAAAGAAATTGTTTTTGGGAAACCTCTACCAATAATGACAGGCCTTTCATGGCTTCATTCTAGTCATACTCATAGTCAGATTACGAGCTCTCTGAAAGCTGGATGCAACACCCGTCAATTTTATCTAAGACCTCCCAACAATTCTTTTAGGAATTTGCTTCGCAGTCAATATAGGCTACTGACATGGACAGAATCTGGCACTACCCGGAGAAAATTTCGTTGGGAAAAACAGGCAGAATGTAATGAGAAACCTCATTCAATTAGGAACCTAATGGACGAACAGGAGTTCTTTGTTCCATAGAATCTGAAGTCTGAACTTTTGTCGGCAAGTTGGGGATTTAATTGGGAATAAAATTTCGAATTTAAAAATAAGGATTATCCTTAATCTTGTAATGAATGTGTCGTAGTAAAGCTGATTTGTCGAACCATATTTTAATCGCACGATTTAGCTGAACAATACTATGAAAGATATTGAAATAATACTTCAGTACTGCTGTATAACAATTATTCGATCACGATAAAAATGACAAATCGTTCACAGCCGCAAAAACAAAAACAAAATCATAGATAAATTGTATGATAAAATTAGCTAAATACGGTCAAGATGTATCGTACTCCCTCAAAACAGTATAATAATAATTTTTCATCCAAAATAGACCAATATAGCTGCTTGTATACTCTTACCACAAACGTATAGAAAAACCTAATCAATTATCGTCATTACCGTAGAGATTTTTCATCCTACACAAATATGTAAGTATCTATTAGTATACTACAGTCCAGTGGGGGAGGTCCAACGATGGCCCAGAATATCTAATTGGTTCTTAGCTTCTAATCGATCATGTAAATGACGCCAGTGTATATAATCATAAGTGCCACCCCTCTGACCAAACTCATTGCCATTTCCAAGTTAGCCAACTCGGTCTCATCAATTTTATCTTTTCATAAATTATTTTCCACAAGTGACCTCACTGTCAATTTTCCATCCACTTAAAGATGTAGACGCACAGAGGCACTTTATCATCATTTTTCAGTCCGGAAACTAGGCCAAGAAACAACTGAGCAAATAATATCGAATACCATTGTAGATATACTCAGACATCAGCACCACAGTGCATTCGTTTCAAACTTTTTATCCCATAAAATTCGAATAAATAAATTATTCATGCACTTTTAGGTTCTGCATTTCGTTTTTCGCATTAAATCTGAATGCAATGTCCAGGCTTGAGTGTTCCCACGAGGGCTGGGCGATGTCGGTAGACTCGTATTATTGCCATTTTGTCGACGCTTCCGTGGTTCTGGTTCGAGCGTAATTTTTCAGATCGCACTTAATGGTGTTGATATTAGGGACGGGGGGTTTTTAAAGAATGAAATCCATTATGATATAACTTAACTTCCTTCTGGGTATAAACTGGCCCAGATTGAGAGCGCTTCAAAGTGTCCACCACTAAATAATGCAGTCATCTGCGAGTAGAATGTGAATTTCGGATTATACTGACGCGCCCGAGGTAAAATATGAACAAACAATTTTCCATCATATCGAAGCGATGTGAAGACGGGGAATGAGCGTGATATGAAATGAGAATTGAGTGAATAATGGAGTGTTCTAAAGTAGGTACACTGAATTGAATGTCAGCAGCGAAGTGTTGAGTCATTATGGCGGTCAGTGGTGGCATTTTTTTTTTCCTGTTGAATGACAAGTGCCAATCGAGTTGGAAATCGATGCAAATGAGTGCGTGCAGCTGCAGCAGTAGTGAAGTGTTGACAAAGGACTTTGATTTGAAGTTACATGCGGAGTTTCATTAATGCAATTTTAGAGAGATGGTTTTTAAATATTAATGGAAGTGGGTCTGGCAAAAGTTCAACATAACTCTGGAGTCAGGTAAAGGTTGCCACTAAACAGTTCTGGCACGTCGCTAAATTTAAGCGTTTTTTCGGGGTCTTCACTTCTTTATCCTAGAGGGTTGCTTTGCTTCAATAAACTCGTTACTTTAAATAGCCCCATAGAGAGATTTGATTTGTCCATATTTGTAGGATTTCAAAGATGATATTTACGATTTTTAAAAGTAGTCAAATAAGGTTTATTTAGAACATTCTTATCTTAACGATACAAAATACAATTTGGCATAAGAAAAACTTCCTTCAATATCTTAGTACAGAACTCTATAAAAACCAGAAATGTAAGATTAAATTTAGATAAATACCAAGAAGTGATTGTAATTAATTTTACTCAGATCATAAGGCCCCAATCGTCCACTTTTAATGGTATAATGCCCAGTTCTTAACTTAAAATTACTGAAGCAGATAACGTTTTTAACGAAGATGGCTGGTATAAGACAATGCTTCAATTCTCCTTTGAAATGTTTGCCTACTTCTTCTTGATGAGTTGCCAACACTGCGGTTTATATTATTCCCTTGTCAATGTTGTCATCATAATATCCTAGCATAATATGTATAAACTTTTGTGCCAGAACAAATTCAAAGAGAAAACTCAAGAGAATTATTTGAAGATAAAATATACCCAAGCTAAACTAGAACTTAAAATAATCCGAAATCTGTCTTAAAACTAGATAGCTTTCAGCGGTAGAGGCCCGTTAAGAACTCGAAATTACCCGGATGCTCTTGGCAAAGGTTGGCCTGCCTAAAAAGGTAAAGAAAAGAAATAACTTTCCGTGTCTATAAAACTTCGATTTCAGGAACAGAAAAACGCGAGGCAAATCAATGCGTACTGGACCTTCGTTACTGTTATAGCCCACTTTTAGCTACTATGTTCAAGTTACACGTCACTTTCAAGGCTATACAAATTCTTTCAACGCGAGAATTAAAAATATTTTTAGGTTAGATTCAAGGTTCGGCTCCTAGCAATCAGTTGACAAAAACTTTGCTCTAAAACACGCTGTTTCTTGGAGAATATGGTTGGCTATGTAGTCAAACGAGCAGGGGCCATTTCAGCCATCAACATCTGCTAGAATTTTACAATGAAATGTGACGCCGAAATTAGTTCAACACTTAATCTTAGAGGAGATTGTGGTATACCTATCTATTAAAAATAAACTTTCTTCCGGGCGGCCATTAGTCGAGCAGTTTAAACGGAACCTATAAATAAGTTGTCTTTATTTTTTTTTTTTTTTTGGAATATGTTTAAAAATATTATATTAATTACTTTGTTGTAGATAGCTATACCTACTACATAGCTGTAGGATTTCCGCTCGGCATGATTTAATAGGATGTGCTTCCTTTATTTGGTGGCTCCAAATCCCACATACCTAGCTATTAATTTTTTTTATTTAATCTTCTTTCTCAATCAAATTTTGATTCTCGGAAACACGAACTGTTCGAAAAGAAGAACGGACACTCATTTTTAATATGTGTTCTTCTTTTTGTGATTCTACTGTATTATAGTTTTTTTGTGCACTAGCTTTCCGATGCTCGATGCCAATGCCAAGCAAAAGAATACCCTACCCACATAACAACGATCACAAATACAATGGAGATGGGAATCCCTTTACAATCTCCTACAATCTTCCCAATAAAAGCAGTTACCATAATGACAATCATTTGTTTTGAGGCAAATGAGGTTCATCAGTTAATCACATCACATTAAAAAATTAAATTGGCGGGTTTCTTTTTTTCTTAATTGTGGATATGGGAATAAAATAAATAGATACGATGCTTTCGTAGATACATTTTGTTTATTATTATACCTATGTTTGCCAAGCACCTCCACTAAGGCCCTAGTTATAGCTATCATTGAAATGCATCATTGAAAATTTTGTTTTCCGATTTTAAGACGATTAATCAAACAATATTGGTTTTAGTTGGTATCAAAATGAATGTAATCAATTGTGGAATTTTTTTACGAAAGAAATTACTTAATTCTGACTAAAACTCTTCTTTAAATTCAATTTTATTATTTCACTGATCGAAATCGATTTCAATGAACAGCTGATTCTCGTTTCTCCAATTTGGAACCCAATCGTTTCACTGATGTGTTCTATTCTCAGCTGTCAGTTTTGCTTTCAATGATCAACTCTAACCTCAAAGCCTAGACTCGTTTGTTGAAAAGTCACTGACAGGAATTTTTCAATGATTGGTATAACCGAGTTGTCAAAAAAAATGAAACCACCATTCCACTGATTTGTTCCAATGATGCATTTCAATGATAGGGATAGCTATAACTAGGGCCTAAAGCAACGGACCGATTCCACATTCCTCGTTGATGAGTATTGGATTTGTGTACACGAGAAAATGTGTACCTACAATGCACTACACACAGACACACGTCCACTGTAAACATACCTACTCTCTTGTTCCATTCCGATTCCGCCAGTCAGTCAGAAGAGGGTGGTGAATAGAACAGTACACAGTTAAAAAAAAATTATTCACTCAGTTTCTGTGCGCGAGTAGTGATGTTCACAAAAAAACCGAGATTGCATTACATGGAACAGTAATTATTTTATCGCAACTTTGCAATCGGTAAAATCTTTGCGCAGGTATCTACCTAGGTACGAATTTAAAATTTTCTGCAAGAGGTCAGATATCAATGTCGGTCGTTCAAAATCAGAGCACATAAAATTGTTCGATACGACCTACCTGTTATAGATATATGTACTGCACATATAGATACATTATCTAAATTTACTTCGTTTTATTAAAGATAATCGTAAGCCCTTGGATTAGGACTTGGGAAACTTAAATCCAGAAGTGCTAGAAGAATGCGACTAACTAGATCTAAAAAATTGGAAGAAAATCATGAGACAGTTCATGAACCTAAGCCTAAGGCCAAAACTCCTAGATCAGAATCTCCCACCCAACGTGAATATCGGCTTAGTGGAAAGCGTGATCACATGGCGACCTCTCGTCGTTGGGAGAGCAAGAAGGAACGTGAAGCCCGTCTATCGGCCAACCGACAACGCATTGCGTTGTCGCGACAATTCGAAACTCTTGCCGACCGAGGGGCCCGCTTGAGTTCGCAGAGAGCTCGCACAGCCGCCGCTAGATTGCTTGAAAGTAGTGCAAAACGTGAAGCGCGATTAATTACCGATCGGGAACGTCACAACTGTGCCAGGCCCAGGATTTTTGAAACTGAGGAACAATATCAACGAAGATTATCATCGGCTAGAGAGAATCGTAAACGATCGCGTCAAGATAAAGGAAGTAATTTATCGACTGATGGGGAAAGAGTAGCCTACCCAATACAACTCATATAGACAAACACAAAATTATTTTTGGGTCGAATGGAAGGAAGGGACCTACAATTTTATGCCGAGTCATTTTCCAGGACAGTTAGGTACACTCTCGGATGTTTGTCAGACTTTCGCGAGAGGTGGCGCAGAGGAAAAAACCTTCAGATGTAATTTGTGTTTTTCCGGGGATCGAACCTGGGACCATTCGCACAGTAGTGGAGGAGTGCAGCACACTTACCATTATTGAGCCACTGCGCCCACGACAAAATGGTATAACCATATAAGTACAAAATTCGTAGTTTGATTTCGTGGGGGTTTGAATTCATGGAGCGATGCATTTTTGACCAGACGCAGACCAGTTACATGCATAGACCCAACCAGGCTGGGATGTTTACATCAATTTAAATTTTTCATTAATAAAATAAATAAATTACCTCTACAACAATACACGTATCTACCGCTTACCGACCGATGAGAGATTCTTTTATATCTGAGAGGTTTCTTTTCCTCGCCACCAGATATCGCAGGCCAAGCTGTACATTCGTCAATAGAAGAAAAATTTTAAATTTTGTCAAAGAAGTGTGGAAAAATCCGAAGCTATGAATATACCGGAAAAGTATTCACAAGAAACCGGAGACGGATATCACGTCAGCAACACACCGCTACCGCACACATCATACGAGACCAACGCTGCCGCATGGCGCATACGATTAAAAATACATAATTTCAATCGTACACACAATAATTGTAGGCAAAAAATAATCGACCAAGTACCTACTTTATCTGAATTTCAAGATACATACCTATACCTACTAACAATGCGCGGAATGAGTTTTTTTTTTAATTTTGGGTAGGTCGGTATGTGTTACTGATCTGGTTCTTTGTACTTTTTTTTTAATTTGATTCGTTTTACGACGAGACGTGCACCACACCACCACCACTAAAGCAGCGCCAGAGCGTACCGATTCAGCATTCCGCATCCGCTCCGCATATTATGAATAGAAGCATCTGTGTATTGGGTTTGTGTACACGAGAAAATGTGTACACTCACACTGTACCTACGTGTACACTCTCTTGTTCCATTCCGATTCTGTCAGCCAGAAAAGAGGGTGAATTTTGTTGACAGATGCTTGCTGTAGTTGTGTTTTTTGTACACAGTTCTGTTTCTGAGCGCGAGTTGTATAGTGTGGTATTTACACAGTTGACATAAATAAAATAAAAATGGACGAACGAATAAAAAGCAAAAAAGCGAGCGTTGAACAAAAGGAATATTTGTTGAGTTATATGGAGGAAAATATAGAATTTGCTCAGGATAGGTATGTTCACGAATTGGTTGATAAAATGTTACATTTTCTTATCCTTCCATTGAAATACAGATTCGAATCAGTGGATGGAGGGCACTTGAAGTTTGCAAAATGGCAGACGCTTGCACATAATCTGAATTTAATAGCCGGGTCATCGAAAGATGTGAACCAATGGCGTAAATTTTGGAGAGACCAAAAGTAAATTAAATAAAATTTTCTTTCTAAGTTTTATTAAATATTTGTTCATTATTTAGACTCCACATTAAAGAACGAGAAGCTTTAATAAATGCATCTTTTCAAAAGAGCGGGGTAAATGGCGTTAAAAGGCTAAAACCGCTTAGCCCATTTGAAAAGCGCGTAATTGCGCTTTTAGCTACCACCGTAGTAAGTGGTGGTGATGCTCTCGACCGATTCGTTATATGTGAAGCCACAGAGGTATACATAAAAAGAATAATAATGCTATCAACGTCTTAACTATTTTACTTTAAAGAATACGACATCCACTAACAGTTCGTTTCAAGCGGCAACAATTTCTGGGGATAACGACGAGGATCGAGATGACAAATCGGGGCTTGCGGAAATGCTCGCTGCCTCAAATATGTATTCGATTGAAAGTTCCAATTCAAGGTATAGATCGGAAAACTAAATAATTCCAACTGTTGAGGACTCATCTATTTTGATTTACATTTTAAGAATAAATACAACGTCAACTCACAGTTCACATCAATCTGAGGTAGTTCCTCCGAATGAGGATGATGATCGAGATGACAAATCGAGGCTTGCCGAGATACTAGCAGCGTCGAATATGGATTCGTTTGAAAATTCCAGCTCCAAGCCAATAATACCAGATGCAGGAGCTGAATCCTCGACAAGTCCAAGGAAAAGGAAAAGATCAATCTCACGAAAAGCTATGCAGATGACATCATTCGAGAAAAGAGTCCTAAGAATTGAAGAACGAAAATTATTCTATGCGAAGAGGAGATACGAAATTGAAGAAAAATCGTTCCTGTGGAAACAGCAGTATCAAGAGCAGCTGTTGCAACTTAAAACAAAACAATTATTACTTAAGGAAAGGGAATTAGAATTAAAAATTAAAGAAAAACAATAGTTGCTAATAAAATAAAAATTAAGTAAAATATGATTTTTTTCTCTTTAGTTCAAAAATATCGACGTCAGTAGGAATAGCGTGGGTTTTTCGTGGGAACTTTTTGTGCGACAAGGATAGCATGTGTCAAGATAAGGTCAGCATGATTTATGGGGGATGTTGTTAGAATTTTCTTATCAGCTTAATGGTCGCGTGTCGTTGTTGTCGAAGATGATTATTGTATATAAATAATTTTGGTTGAGGTTGCTTCGGAATGTGAAAAAAAAAGTCATATTCCCCCATACGGATTCGAACCCGAGAAACTGGAACCAGCAGCAGATAAGTCATCCACTAAGCCACCGCGAGTTAATGAAGATTGGTTTCTAATATGTGAATAAAACCGCATTCTTGTCGTTGTTGTCGAAGATGATTATTGTATATAAATAATTTTGGTTGAGGTTGCTTCGGAATGTGAAAAAAAAAGTCATATTCCCCCATACGGATTCGAACCCGAGAATCTGGAACCAGCAGCAGATAAGTCATCCACTAAGCCACCGCGAGTTAATGAAGATTGGTTTCTAATGTGTGAATAAAACCGCATTCTTTTGGGGCTTGATATGAAAGATAGAGAGAAAGAGAAATATTTTGTGTTTGTGAAGTTATCAGTTTGATAGTTTTTAATTTTAGGTGAAATGTGCATAATTTTGATTGAGATTAAGGGTCATTTTTGTTATGTGATTACGAGAAGAAATGTTTTGGTATGAAAGCTAGAAAGAAAGAAAGATCAAAAAGGCCGACCGAAGTCGAGTTAATTTCAGGAAATTTTGAAAAAATTCGCAAAAATATCCTCTAAATATTTTAGGTGATAAGCAGTCGCAAAATGTAGAATTGGGGGTGGGGGCAGTTTCAGGAGTATAAAAGCAGGCTATTGAGTAGACATGAAATTAGTTTACAATTTTGCTTTGAAAGTAGAAAAGTTTAGTACATACATATTATTAAAAAAAATGTCGTTTATGAGGAAGTTGAATTCAATTGGTACAAAATACCAAAACAATAAGCCTATTAAAAGTCTCAAACTGCTGAACCTTAAGCAGAAGTATAAAATTGCTAAGGCGACGAAATGTGACTCGCAGTTTGGGGAACAAATAATGGTGGAACTGGAGGACTGTATCACTTATCTACCAAAACGGTTTGTGGAGAAGCTGACTGAAGATGAACTAGCTGAGATGACCGACTGCTCGATGGAGGTGGTGGAACCGCTAGGGCCATCATTTGCTATTGCTTTTTATGATAAAGACCATGAAGAAGATGATAATGAAGAGGTACAAGAATATGATTTCCTGCAATCGCAGAAGAATGTATTTCTGCAATCGCAGAAGAATGTATTTTATGGGAATAAATAAATTAATAATATAAAAAATATGCTTTTTATTCTCTCTATTCTACTTGCTGTTAATACAAAATTGGTTGTTTTTCCCACTGAAATTGTATGCTGTTCTACAACACTTTTCTCTCTTCTCTTTTGAAATGTTTAGCGATTTGAAGTTTTGAACGATTTGGAGACGCGAGTTAACCGATTTGCTCTAAAAGGTCGTAAAATTGATTTTAAAATCAGACCTATACCCGATAACGAAGAACCAACTTCATGGATCAAGATGGCTATAAATGGTATGCTTAAACATATTGTAACAGGTCTTAACCCCACCGATAAAGTAGGAATTACTTTTTGTGGTAAGGGTTTTACTGCTGAACGAGGAAATGGATGGATTAGCTTTCGAAATTGCTCAGAGTTGAAGTTTAGTGATGTGTGGGAAATGATAACTAAAATTTTCCAGAGCAACTCAGAAGGTATAAGTACAGACCATTTTTGCATGTCAATAACATCTGTTAAGTTGCCTTCGGGGACTGGAAACAAAAGAAAAAGTAGCAATAAGTTTAATTCCTTTGATGAAGAATGCATAAGACGTAATGGTATAATACACATTAAAAATAAGGATAATTTGTGTCTGCCCCGTGCTTTGGTTGTAGCAAAATCATATGCTGACAAGGATGCTAATATGAAAGGGGTTATCAATGACACTGATCAGGTTCAAACCCAAAGAACCAAGCAACTTATCAATGATACTCAAATAAATATACCAGCTACAGGTTGTGGAATTCCAGAGCTGAGAGCATTCCAAAATCATTTACAAGGATATAAAGTCACAGTCTATGAATACGGAACAAAAGGCCGAAAAGTTGTTTTTGAAGGAATTTCAGCTTTAGATGGATGTAATGATGATGAAAAGAAAAAAATAAATTTGCTTTACGGCAATAATCATTATGCTGTGATAACCTCACTAACAGCTGCATTTTGTTGCATTTATTATTGCGAAAGTTGTCATGTACCATATGATACGAAAAGTCAACATAAATGCGGAGGATCTTGCTCTCAGTGTCAACAAACGCCAAGCTGTAGCAAAACAAAAGACATTTTGTGTGCTGATTGTAATCGAAATTTTAGAGGAAAACACTGTTTCGACAACCACAAAGCGAGCGGATCGTCAGGAAAAAATTCAATTTGCGAAATGATGAACAGATGTCTTTTATGCTTGAAAACATACGGAGGAAAACGAAATCATGTATGTGATGAATACTTTTGCAAACAATGTCGTCATCATGTTGACAAAGATCATCTGTGCTACATTCTTCCTGATAAGAGAACGCCTGATTGCAAAAACTTTTTGTACATATTTTATGATTTGGAGAGTCGACAAGAGAAAGTAATTGGTAAAAAAAAAATGATGAATGGTGAATATGATGAAACAGCAAGTTCACCAATAAAAATACATGAACCGAATTTATGCGTATTTAAAAAAAAATGCGATCAGTGTATAGATCTTCCAAATTTATATTTTTGTCAAAAGTGTAAACTATCGTTGAATGTCATTCAGGAAGAAAAAGATGTAGTACGCAAATTTCTGGAGTACATATTGAATGTTCGGCAAAAATTTAAAAAAGTTATTGTGCTAGCACATAATGGACAAGCATACGATCATCAATTCATTTTGAGCTACATATTGGAAAAAACTAATCTGACACCGGAATTGATCATGCGCGGTACCAAAATAATACTAATGCAAGTAGGTAATGTCAAATTTATAGACTCCTTGAACTACTTTCCTATGGCTCTGTCAAAACTTCCCAAAGCATTCCAACTGTCCTCCGTTTTTAAAAAAGGTTATTTCCCACATTTCTTTAATACTAGAGAAAATGAAAAATATATTGGAAAACTACCATCAGTGGAGTATTACAGCCCAGATACGATGAAAGATGAAGATCGCACTGTATTTTTGAAATGGTTTGCGGAACATCAAGGTGATGATTTTAACATACAGCGTGAACTTGTAGAATATTGTATTAGTGATGTTAACATTTTGACTGAAACTTGTTTGAAATTTAGAAACTTGTTTCTCGAGCAAAGTAATGTTGAACCGTTTTTGGAAGCAACAACTATAGCGTCAGCATGTAATCTTGTATTCAGACGAAACTTTCTTCTTCCAAAAACTATTGGGTTAATTCCTAAAAAAGGCTACAGATGCGTCGATAATCAATCAACAGAAGCCATCAAGTGGTTGATTTTCGAAGAAAATAAACGAAAAATTAATATAAAGCATGCATCTAAAGGAAGAGAAGCAGTTGTCAATGGAGTAAAAGTTGACGGGTTTTGCGAGGAAAAAAGACAGATTTTTGAATTCCATGGCTGCTACTATCATGGTCATCCCCTCTGTTTGAAACACAAACGTGATGTGCCTCTATACGAAGACGCCGATGATACCTTAAATCGTAGATATGAGAGAACACAAGCTAAGACTGAACGATTAAGAAAATTCCAATACGAAGTCATTGAAATGTGGTTTTGTCAATTTCAAAGTCAGTTACAGTCAATGAATAAGGATGATTTAAATTTTTTAAACACACATCCACTAATACAAAATTCCCCATTGAATCCACGTGATGCCTTCTATGGCGGACGAACCGGAAATTCATTTAATTATTATAAATGTAAAGAAGGTGAACAAATTCATTATATAGATGTATGTTCTCTTTATCCCTGGGTTTGTAAAAACGGAAAATTTCCTACTGGACATCCAAAAGTCCACATCACTCCTACTATGAAACTAGGAGGTATAAATGGCCTAGTCAAATGTACAATTTTACCACCAGAGCATCTACTTCACCCTGTCCTGCCAATGAAACAAAATAATAAGCTTATGTTTTCTTTGTGCAGAAGTTGCAGTGATGAAAAAAATCAAGAACAATTGTGCAATCATTCTGACGAGGAAAGAGCCTTACTCGGGACATGGGTAATTGATGAAGTTCTAAAAGCAATCGAAAAAGGTTACAAACTAATTTTCGTTTTTGAAATTTGGGAATATGATGTAGTTCAATATAATCCAGAAACAAATTCCGATGGGCTGTTCACCTCGATGATGAATAAGTTTCTAAAGATAAAACAAGAAGCATCAGGATGGCCTAGTACATGTACAACCCCTGAAGAAAAAGAAAAGTATATTGAGAATTTTCTTAATAGAGAAAATATAAAATTGGAATATTCAGAAATTTGTAACAATCCTGGAAAGAGATCATTAGCTAAGTTAATTTTAAATTCGTTTTGGGGAAAATTTGGACAACGTGAAAACCAGCAACGAACTTGTATTTTGAATAAACCTTCAGATTTGTTTCAACTGCTTACACACCCTTCTATAGAAGTGTTGAATATTCTGGCAGTTGGTGAAGAAAACATTGTTGTTAATTTTGAAATGAAAGAAGAAGCATCTGAGTCCCTATCTACAGTTAACGTTTGTGTTGCCGCCTATACCACAACTTTCGCTCGTCTTAAACTGTACAGCTACTTAGAAAAACTAGAGGAAAGAGTTCTCTACTATGATACGGATTCTGTTATCTATATAAGTCGTAAAGGAGAATTTGAACCGCCTACCGGAGAGTTTATCGGTGATATGACTGACGAACTGAAAAGCTATGGTCAAGGAAGTTATATAACAGAATTTGTTAGTGGTGGACCTAAAAACTATTCCTATAAAGTCTATAGCACAAAAGATAATACTGAACATATTGAGTGCAAAGTAAAGGGCATCTTTCTTAATCACCAAACATCTCAAAAAATTAATTTCGATTCTATTAAAAAAGCTGTATTAAATTTGTCTACAGACAATGAAAGCATACTGATAGAATCTAACAATATACGTCGAACACGAGAACATCAAGTAGTTACTGTAGCAGAGGTTAAAACTTACAAACCCAAAGCAGAAAAACGTCGTTTTCTCAATGATCATAGCTCCTTACCGTATGGATTTAAAAGACAACCTTTGTAATTCAATCAATTATTTTATGTAATAAAAAAAAAAAAAAAAAAAAAAAAAAAAAAAAACAGAAAAACATTTAAAGAATATAAAATACGAGTATGTTTTGTTTTATTTAAAAAAATTTACAATTGTTTAGCTTCACTTATGAACTTGCTTATGAGATATACATTTTGAAGTGCACAACATTTTCCATGGTACATACATTTTATTATTACGCCGGGGCAAATTCTTTTTAGTTCTTTTAAATTGGGGCAACTGTAATTATCTTCAATATTAATTACTTCTACGTTTTCATTATTAAGTATTTCTTTTAACCATTGGGTTTTTTCAGAGCCCTTCACATAAACAACGGAATTTTGAATTTTTTCGCGAAGATGTGTCTTTACTTGGGTAAAATTCGTGAATCCCCCATCCCAGGTTAATCCATGATGATTTTGATACAGCCAGTGAGCCTGTCTTCTAAGAGAAGATGGAAGCTGATTAGAACCAAAGGGTGGTGTAAGAATGAAATGCTGATGATGTCCATCGCAAAGTACAGCTATTTCCTTTAAAATAAACTCTTTGTTCAAGCCTCTAAAGCCTTGAAAATCAACTATATAATAATTCATTTTTGATGATGTGTTTATGACTAAGCCAACTTTGCAACTGCTTAGTTTATATACAAGCATTACCATTAAGTAAGTTTGTGAACTTCTCCTGTTATTGGGTTGTATTCAATTATACGATCATGTAAAATTAAACAGTACACGGTTGTTGAAGGCAAGACTGAGGTTGTTGTTTTGAGTTCAATTTTTACATCAACAGTTCCAGTTTTAATTGATTCGTTTTGGTGAGAACAATCGATTACTACTATTGGAGCGATATCTTTAAATTCTTGTCGAGATAAGAGTGGTTGTGGTTGTTTCTTATAATAAGAGTCTTGAAATTTACTGTACATGTCATAGAGAATTGCATACCGATCGTGCTTAAATTTGAGATTTAAATCTTCACGGGGGTATGTCTCAGAATTCAAATGCACCTTTACACTGCTTAAATCGCAATGGTCGAATTTGCTAGCATCTTTAGTTTTTTGATTTTTTCGATCGGTTTGTAAAGCGATAATAATATACCTAGGTTTTTCAAGCTGAGTTGAAGTTTTAACTGTCCATATATGATCAGTGACTAGCGGTAGTGTGGGGTATTCGTACATTTCCCAATTTCGAAAATGAATTTGAATTGTCTTTGATTGTATTTGTTTTAGTAATGTTAGCTTATCTGAATCAGCCAAGGTAATGTGAGGAACTCTCCACTGCAGTTTAAAAATTGAAAGTTTTAATTCTTCATTTTCCGTAGAAAAATATGCATTCTCATTTGACCTTGTTCGAATTAGTATTAATTCGTGCCGTGCATTTGGAATTATCTTTTTATAATCTTCTGCAAATCCTAATAGATTTTTTAATGGAATACAAAAGTTGAAAGTACCCGATGTAAGTGTTATACTGCCTTTTCCAGTCCATGATGCATTTTCCAAATTTTTACTTTCATTCTCGTTCAAAGATATATAATTTTTTAGCGCTGTTGTGATGCCTACATTTTTATTATACTCGATCTGCACACCGTTAAGTTCATAATGGATCTCCTCGAAAAGAAATGCCATAGCATTATTGCATAGTTTTGCAGTAGAAGATGTGGTATCATCTGATTTTGTAAGACCTCCTTCTATGTAAATGAAACTTTCGCTGGGTAAAATGAGCAAGTCCTGTTGATGTATTGGGATGCGTATTTCATCACTCGGATTGAAGGACTGAAGAAATGGTGAATAACTGTGATATTCAAATTTGGATATGCTATTATCATAGCTAGGTCCTTCGGTGATGTTCAACATTTCGTTCATAATTTTAGATGACATTTAAGGTAAACCCTAAAGACAGTAAATAGGCGGTATTCTTAGAGGAGAGTTTTGGTCTCGACAGCTTTGATGATCTAGTAGAACTAGTAGAATGATCACCTTTGGGGGTGTATATATTATTATTATTATAGATCAACATTATCAGGAGATGGGAGCTAAATGCAGTCGGATAGTTATTGTTTCTCCTCTAAAATTTATCAAGTCTCCGTCTTGGTCTACTAGCTTTAATGTTAGTGAAGTTATTCGCTTGACATTCACCGGTAAATAGATGACATTTCTTGGAACTTCTATGATTTTATACCCAGGTCCTGCTTCTGGCGAAAATTCGTGTATTGTGTGCACAGGAGTGTTATTTAAATACGAGCCTGTAATAATATTACACTCAACTCGAATTACATTAACACTGTTAATATCAACAGGTAAATCTGATCTGTGTAATTGACCTGGTTTTAAAATGCGCTTGCTAAAACCTAGTAATTTACCAACAGTTCGGGTCCTATTAAAATATATTTCTTCCGAGCCTGACACCCAGCTTTCCAGAGTATTATTATTTGCTTCTATACTTACAAGTGTAGCGGAATTAAGCGTTAACAATTGTTCGGAAATATTCAGTGCAATGTCATCGATTTCATATGATCCTACTGGAATTTCAATTACATGTTCCCCTATATGAAACAAATTGTTTCGTTCATCAACATTGGGTATAGAATTGTATGTTTGAAAATCAATCAATCCACAAACGTAGTCCTTATTCAGGTTTAAAGGTGGAAAATAGTCTGTTGTTAGATGAGAAGTATTTCCACTTAATGTAAGTGTCAACGCCATGACGTCGAAAAAGATAATGAAACCGTTCTTACAAAAGCTCTTCTTTTATTATTTATTCAAAATAACAATCATATAAGAATCTTAAACATAAATGTCCACAATTTACTGAATCATAATCCTGATACTTAAGATAATTATATTTAATTTGTTTACCTAAATATTTAATTAGTTCAATTGGCGGTTGTAGATTTCCAAAGCTATCAAAATATTCAATGTGTCTGAGTTTTTTATAATACGCCACCCAATGTGTTCCAGGGCCTGTTGATGAATCTAGATTTACTATCCCACACTCGTTTCTTAAGGGTTTACCCTTTGGTAAATTATCACGCATAAAAACTCCTCGAAAATGCGGAATTAAGTCCTTTGCGAAATTTCTCAAATCCTGTTCATTCAATGCACGATCGGGTAGCGAACTTAAAAGTTTTTTGTCTGCGAATGTAAAAATAATCCAAGTCCTTTTCTATACGGACTTAGATGTAAGCCATGTCCTATAGGAATCGACTCCATTTTTTGATTATGGCGTTTTTTCTCCTCAAGCGTTTTTTTAGCAATATTTATATCATTGACAGCTTTTGCTATCCCCGCAGCTCCTCCAGATAAAGCTCCAAGAGCTGAAAGCCCAGCAAATAGAGGAACAAGAAATGGGATTACTCCACCAATTTTCGATACCGAAATAACTCGGGGTGTCTTTATATTACTGCTATTATTCTTGATAGCTTTCTTTGCAGATGACAAAGCTACATTTATAGCCTTTTCAAGGTTATGTGGTTTTTTCATTTGAAGGATTTTTCCAACATTTTTAATTGTTCTGCTAAAAGTAGAGGATCTGTTTTTTGACGTGGTTTTTTTATTGCTTTTTTTTTTTGAAGACCCCATACCTAATTTTAATTTAGCCTTCATAAGATTGGTAACCAATATAGCATTTGCTCGCTCAGTTATACCGGCATCCGTTGATACAACCCGTTGCCAGGCTTTTTCAGATAAAATCTTATCAGCTATATGTCGTTCAGAAGTATTTTTAAATTTAGAATAAGATATATCGTGTTGCTTGCACGCTTGATCAAGTAAATTAATTCCTGGATCTCCTCTAGCTAAACGTTCCTGGAGTTTCGTGCCAGGTCCACAGTATTGATATCCTGGTAAATGTAGTTCAATAGGTAGTTTATTGATTACAGAGTTTAATAAACCATTCCCCTTCACGATAACTTGTAGTCTGCTAGAGTTTTTTGAAAAATCAATCATTTTATATGATCACCACCTCATTTAGCGATTAATAACGTTATGGCATTTTCAAATATAACCTTCATATTTATAAGAATTTATTTAGTTTTTATCGTCATGCGTTTCGTTAAACAACAACATCTTTTACCAATTAAAAATATGGACTTGGATAAAAATATTGAAGCAAAACAGAAAAAACATGGTAAACTATTACCAAATAGTATAAGGGGCCTAATTACTGGTCCCTCAAATTGCGGAAAAACAAATGTTATGATGAGCTTAATACAGCAACCAAACGGATTAAAATTTGAAAATATTTACATTTATTCAAAATCATTGCATCAACCTAAGTATGAGTTTCTCCGACTAGCCGTGGAACCTATCAAACATATGGGTTTCTTTACATTTTCAAATAATTGTGATGTCATACCCCCTGAAGAAGCCAAACCAAATTCTGTATTTATTTTTGATGACATTGCCTGTGAAAAGCAAGACACTATTCGAAATTATTTTAGTATGGGGCGACATCATCATATCGATAGCTTTTATTTGTGTCAGACATATACAAGAATCCCCAAACATTTAATACGAGATAATGCAAATTTTCTAATTGTCTTCAAACAGGATGATATGAACTTAAAACACATTTACAACGACCATGTCAATTCTGATATGACATTTCAAATATTTAAAAGGGTATGTATAGAATGTTGGAATATTAAACACGGATTTTTGGTTATTGACAAGGAAAGCTCTTTTGGAAAAGGACGCTATAGGAGGGGTTTTGACTGCTTCCTGAAACTATAAAAAGCTTGTCACTTCAGCTGTGCAAAGCATTCTTACTGTTATGTTCTATCAGAGCAGTTCAAAGGTGTACAGCGTTCAGTCCGTAACAGTGCAAAGCAGGTCATCGCGGTTCAAAACTAGCTGTTCATCATTTAAAAATCGTACAGCGAATATCAAATTCAGTTTAAAATCTTTTGAAAGACTGCTTCAAAGCCTACGAAACTCGTTTACTCACTGTTGTAAAAAAAAAACAATAAATTAGCATCATGATGCATTTAAACGAAGAACTAACAAAAGAACTCGTTAAAACTACTGATGCTCTACGAAAAAAATATAAAGCTCTAAGGAATGATAGGGAAGTAACCGAATTTCAATTAGAAGAAACTTTCAAACCAATTACTAAGCCGCTTAAAGAACTACTCGACAAATCAAATAACATATATACAATAAAGGAACAGCAAAATGATTTTGTGCCTCCACTCAAGAAAACAAAGTATGATAATGATGAATTTATCACTCCCAATGAGAGCAACGCTTCAACCATCAGTGACAGTACCCCGAAATCTAGCATAGTAACACCTAAAACTAAAAAAAGGGGTCGAAGTGAACGTAAGCTTCGTCGACGAAACCTTGTTCGTGACTTTGCGGGCCAAATAGACTTTGAAAAATTTGGGGAAATCCCCCAGAAATATATAAATTTGTATGTAAATAATTCAAACACCATTGATGATGTGTACGGAGTACATGTGAAAAACGGTAAATTACAGATGGGTAATAAAGAATTCAAAATTCACGGAAAAGACATAATAGACATCAATAATAAAGCCTATAAAGGAACAAATGGTTTATTCGAACTAATATTTAAGAAAAAACCCTGTAAAACCCTTTACAATAATGAAGATTTAAATATGTACAAAGCCATATTGTATGATACCAATGCTTATAGACGTAATCACGATTCTGGGAAACAGGTACTTGGACATAGAGGATATAAATACAAAGAAATTATAAGCAAACTATTAGAAGATACTCCTATTTCCACCCCGTCTACAGGAAGCGGACTAATGCAATTATCAAACAAAGAAAAAGACTATATTTTCTGGGACGACCCCAATGAGCTCGTAGATCGATTGCGACTTCTAATTGCATCACATCAAATAGGACACAATAATCACTCGAACGAGATTGTTTCGATAATTGAAGAACTAAAGGAAGCCAATATTATACAATAAAACTAATATAAAATGAGTGTTGATAAGTTTGGACGTTTTTCGAATAGAACGCGAACCAGAGTTATTCAAGGACCAAGAGGAGAGCAAGGAGAGCAGGGAGACCAAGGACCGAATGGTCTACAGGGAGAACAGGGATTGCCTGGGCCACCCGGTGAGGGGTTTATTAAAATGAAAAACGGAAATTATGATTTGAATTGGAAACGACTACAAAATATTCGGGATCCAGAAGAAAAGGGAGATGCAGCTACAAAAAGTTATGTTGACAAAGCGGAAGAACGAGTTAGACAATACATACATTTTGAAATACAAAAAATCGAACAAAACTTAAATGTATCCACAGACCCTAAAAAGGAACTCCTCATTTAATTAAATGCTAACTTATTTTTACTTTCAATTCAGTGTCTATAGAAAGTCGTTGTGGCGAGTCGGTAATAATGTTCAGCATAAATACTACATTGATTTTCGATGAAATCGTTGGTTTCATGAAAGAATATCAGCATGTCCTGCTGGAGGAACACCATGAGTATCTAATAGGATTTATATCTTTTCTGAGGACGTTTAAAACAGCATCCACCACTACATCGAAATTTGGATGTCATTTTGTGAATTGTCCTTGGTCATCGGATTTATGTAGGGTTGGACCAGATACCTGTCCATGTTACATGATTGATATTAGAATGTTAAAAGTTAAGAAGTTGATGTTGTTATACAAAAGATTAAAATAAATATTTTACCTTTTACTAACAAAAAGGTTAAATACTGTATCGTTTTAATCATTCTTTGAAAAGATGAGTAAAAGAAACGTTGTGGATGAAATACATAAGCCTGCTCGAAAAAATTTCAAAAGAAGACGAGTCGTTATCAAGGGTCTCGATGATTTATGGCAAGCTGATCTAGTTGAAATGGGTATTTATTCGTCTGAGAATGAAAATTACCGATATCTTCTTACAGTAATCGATACATTTTCTAAGTTTGCTTGGACAATTCCTATTAAAAGTAAAACAGGTATTGGGGTTACTATTGCTATGAAAAAAATTCTGAATGAAGGTCGGATTCCAAAGAATTTACAAACAGATGATGGGAAAGAATTTTTCAATACGCAATTTCTAAATCTTACGAAAAAATATGAAATCAATCATTACTCTACATTTAGTGCTCTCAAAGCTTCAATTGTTGAACGATTTAATCGCACTTTGAAAACATTTATGTGGAAAGAATTCAGCGCTAACGGTTCGTATCGGTGGATTGATATGATAGCACCACTAACTAAAACGTACAATAATTCAACACATAGAACAATTAAAATGAAGCCATCCGAAGTCAATGCTGCAAACGAAAAGCAATTGCTATCAAAAGTATATAATAATATCAAACTTCATATTCTTTCTAAATTTAACGTCGGAGATTTTGTCAGAATAAGTAAATACAAACATGTATTTGAAAAAGGATATACACCGAATTGGACAACAGAAATTTTTAAAATAACGAAAGTTCAACATACGAACCCTGTTACATATTTGTTAGAAGATTATCAGGGTCAGCCTGTGAAAGGCGGCTTCTATGAGCTTGAACTACAGAAATCGAAGTTTCCTGATACTTACCTTATTGAAAAAGTAGTCAAAAGAAAAAAAGATCAAGTATTTGTAAAATGGCTCGGTTTTCCTCCAGAACACAACTCGTGGATATCTCTCTCCACAATCAATAATTCATCATAAACAAATTAAAACAACAAGTGTAATTTGACAAATAAACGTTTTTATTATAATATAAATATCATCAAGTTTTTTATTTAGGAAATAGTCATTTTATATGTTTGCTTCATCGTTTTAAAATTCAGCAGTTCTACATCAGATTTGTAATCAAGATCCTCTTTCATAACGAGTTCAACTTCCCCGTTACTCAATACTCTTTCTGTTTCATATTCATGGTATTCGAAACATTTTATACTTAGAGTACGCATATTATAATTGCTATCATATGAACAGCGAATAGTTAAGAATTGTTCATCATCGAATTCTAGTTTAAAATGTCTATAAAAAACATATTTGCTTTGAATAATCCCTGATATTTCAGCTTCTTTTTTTATTAAATCTTGCCTAAAATTCTCAATTGCTTCATCCACAGTTACAATTTTCCTTTGCAAACTTCTTTCTGTTGTTGTGAGTGGTGTGTGGACATCATTTTGAAATGCAGATGCATCCGTCTTTGTGGTGTTGATTAAAGTGTTACCATCCGAAAAGGTTAGCAAACGAAACGATAAACCTATTTGTACTGTATCATTGTTGGGTAAGTTCAGTGAAAAAGAGAGGTTATTAGTACTGTTCGGTTGTTGTAAGTTAATATCCATCGGTAAAGGTACCCCAAAAATTAAAGATGGGGCGATTGTAAGAAAAGACAGAAATGTTAAGAGAAACATTTTAATAGAAAATTGCTACAGCTGAAGCTACTAATAGGTCGAGTGATAAATATGAACTAATAAATAAAACACCTAGCATGCTAAATTTATACCATTTTTATTTCTATATATTCTATATATTATTTTCTTTTGTTTGATATAAAAAAAAGCTAATTGATAGTAATGTGCGTTATCACGTAATTCTCATCTTCTGGGGACTGCCAAGTAAATCACTTTCACCAAATGGACAAAGTGATGGATATTCATTTTCTTTCCGTTTTATATAATTCGAGTGAGGGAGAATCAACCCAGTCAAAGTTAGCTCGCCGCCTATTAGGATAACGATATATTTAATAAAAAAATCTGTATTCCTTATCACTAAATTTGTTCTCTCACCTAAAATTTTAAATTTTACATGTTGCATAGATTGAAACTGCATTTTAAAATTGAGAATAGGAGTTATAGCCTCGCCATTCCTTATGTGAAATATAGTACATTCTGCTCCATATTCTGGCTGCGCAAGTAATTTCATAGATTCAGAGTAAAACATCAAATCTGTAAATTTTATTTGTAACCACCCGGCTTCACAAACACAAAATGTTTCTCCTTCTCTCAATCTTTCACACCAGAACATTGCTAGTCGTATTCGTTAATGTAAATGAATATTAACCTGCAGAGTACGTTAATATATACATATTATCCACCTATTATTTAAGAGCAAATGTCGCTGACTAAACTATTCACATTAAAATAGTTACATAACCACAAACCTTGAACTTCTATTTATTGACAATAGTCACACCAAGCTGTTTACATATGCCTACAAAATTATTTATATACAATAGCCATCATCGACGCCAGCGACATAAAACAACAAAACTGATTCCATGCCGTCAACGACACGCGACCATTAAGCTGATAAGAAAATACTAAAAAATTATTAAATATCATACAGAATGCGGTTTTATTCACATATTAGAAACCAATCTTCATTAACTCGCGGTGGCTTAGTGGATGACTTATCTGCTGCTGGTTCCAGTTTCTCGGGTTCGAATCCGTATGGGGGAATATGACTTTTTTTTTCACATTCCGAAGCAACCTCAACCAAAATTATTTATATACAATAATCATCTTCGACAACAACGACACGCGACCATTAAGCTGATAAGAAAATTCTAACAACATCCCCCATAAATCATGCTGACCTTATCTTGACACATGCTATCCTTGTCGCACAAAAAGTTCCCACGAAAAACCCACGCTATTCCTACTGACGTCCAAAATTAGGGGTCAGCGTCAGGTTAATGATGATTTTTTTTTGGTTTGCTTAGCTTTGTTCGATTACATTACAGTTGTTTTTACAACTTGCAACACAAGTCGACAAGTCTGATTTAAGAATCTTATGAAGACACAAGCGTTTAAAATTGTTCCCTCTTCTATTTTTTAAGGAAGTTTCATTATTTAACTATTCGAAACTTTGCAACATTCAATGGAACGTTAATCTGAGTCACTTGTCCCTTTAGATGACATAATATAATGGTTTCATTTCAACGTTCAAGTCTGCTGTTTAGTGGATTTAACTTTTTTGTCCCATATATGCAGGTCCAGGGGCAGGGGCCAGATCACGTAAAATAAAAGCAATCGAACGATATCGTTTCGACAACACCAGGCTTTGTCTATTGCCATAGATATGATAGATTAGATTGGATTAGATATTAAGACGGGAGAGCCTTCATTGGGCTCTGGCACTGCGGCCTCTCTAAAGGGACCTATTGTGCCGTACTGCCTTCCCTTGTACGGTCCAAGAGCAATCCTTTTACTCAGGAGACAAATATATTCTCTGCGGGTATCTCAGCAAGATTTGCTGGATTGATGATTCCTTCACCAAGGACATTCTTTCTGAGGTGAAAGAGAGCCGGACATTCCGTGAGAATGTGAAGAGAGGTTTCATCGCTCTCCAGGCATGGTCTACATGTGCGGTGTGGGGTCTGATGAGACTCCAATTCGGTGAAGATGTTTTTTCATAAGGCCATGGCCAGTAATTATACCTGTTAGGATTCTTAGGGTATTTTTATCCAGGTTAGTAAGAAAGTAGGATTTCCTGGGGGAACATTTTAGGAAGAATTGTTTGGTGCAGTTCTGCCCAGATGTTTAAAGACAGACGTCATTGGATTCGGTTAGAGATAAGTTCTTGCTGTGTTTTTTTTTAAATTGAAACATCTCTTACTGACACCGCAGAAGGGTTCAGGCCCGACAAGTGGCATTGTAGTGCCGGCTTTGGCCAGTGAGTCTGCTGTTTCGTTTCCAGCAAAAACACTGTGGACTTGAATTTAGTGTAGTATGACTAAGTTTTTCTTTGCAAGTTAGAAGATGACTCTGTACGTTTCCAGAACCATCTTCGATTTTATGACAGATGTGCCCAGAGCTTTAGGAGCATCTTGGCTGTCTGAGAAGATGAATATAGTTTTACTACGTGTATTAGAACTTAAGTTTATTCTAACGCAATGGTTAATGGTAAGGACCTCAGCTTGGGATATGGAGGAATATTTGCCTAGGCTGACTGAAAAGTTCGCTTGAGGCGATTCTCAATTAATGCCAGATCATATCTACACTCCATTGTATTTACATTTTGAGTCCCATGGTAATGGTATTCACATGTAGGCTCGTTTAAGTTAATGGTTCACAGTCACTTTAAACTGTGAAACACATGATAGTCTCTGTAATCATTGAGTAAAAATTTAAGAACAAAATTGAGAATTAGAGCAAATTGGTAGTTATCCGCTTTGAAACTTGACATTACATTATATTCCACAGTTCGTTATAGCAAATTTTCCCTCTTCAACCTTTCAAAAACTAAAATGAAAATCAAGAGATACGTATAACGTATCGAATGAGCTAGAAATTAGTCCTGTTTTTGGCTGGTAACACTTTATAAAACGTTCATCCAAGTTCTCTTTCCCAATGCTTCGATTGTACCAAACTAAGCTTGTCATAAAGCTATAAATCACAATTTTTGTAATCTCCACTATATTTTGGATGGTTTTATGATAATCTACTTGTCTGCACCATTGCACTTAAATCAATTTAATTGCAAAAATAAATCATCGCTAATGCGCGAGCATAAAACAATTGAATTTGTTTTTCAATTGAAATTTTGGGCAAAGTTTCACAAAAAAAAAAATAAAAAAAATAAATAAATGAATGTCCATTAATATATACAACACTGTGTCCAGTTGGGTCTCTATAGTATTAAGCTAATCTCTTACCCTCTTTCGACCAGCCAGCTTCCACCTGCACCGCATCGCATCACCATCCAGGCTCCTGCTATAAATCAACAAAACAATGTTCACACAATGGCAGCGCGCACGTCCCCATTGGGTAGCGCGGCCGCATTGTCCTTGTTTTTCTTTTATTTCACATGAATTTTAAAACGAATACAATTGCAATTCACATAACACCAAAAAACAAACACACCATGAGACAACATCAACAACCAAGCCACCTCCTGCAACCGTACCCATAGAATGGGAGTGCATTCTCCTGGCTTTAATCTCTACACGATTTTCGGATTATGATTAAAATAAGCAGAAAAAAGTCCACCACCCAGCGGGTGTTTCGGGTCCATGTTACCGTCCGACCGACGCGTCTGAATTTTTGCCACCCAATTACATTTGCCACCCGCTCTCGATAGTCCTGCATCGGGAATTTGGTCCCATATGAGTGAGTTCCAACTTTGGACCAATGAAGTGAGTGCCCAGCTCTACCAGTGAGTGTTAATATTTGCGCCAGGCGGTTGGTTCTCTATTCACCTGGGAGCCACAAATAATCCCAGAGACCGCTCCTCTTCACCCACCTCATGCAGAAATGAAATTATTATTAAATGGGTATCCCATATCCTGTATCTCTATACTAAGGAAAGTCCTTCTCTAAAAAATGAATTAATGAAGCATTGTACAACCGACACAAAGTAATAAAGAAAAAAAAAAAAAAAAACAATGTAACCACAGAAACCTACTTCACAGACACAAAACAAGAGAAACAGTTTGAGGGTTTAATTCCCGGTTACAGAGAATCGATGACCATCGAAGTCCTTTTTGCCAACGAGTGGGAGAATGAGTCGGACTAGGATTATGTGTTTTTTTTTTTTTTCGTTTGAGGTCCACCAACATGAATGTGAATGCGAAATTGCATGTGGGAATTAAATTGTATTCCTTTGTTTATGCTAGCACTTCTGGTATTGGTTTAACAGTAATAACCGTGAAAAGAATAGGATTTTTGGTTATTGTATTGTACGGGGGGAAATTTATATCTTTGCATTGTATGTCCGGTTAAGTGTGTGTACCTTAGTTATACGAGTACGTTTCGAGGTAACATGACGGATGGTTATTACCTGAATTGTGAAACCACAGAACGATTAATCATTCGAACGATAGAAGTCGAATTTTCTGTAATTAAAATGTGTACACTGTTCAAATGGTTAAGAACTCCCAAAAAAAAAAAAACTTTATTACCGAAAAAGTCGTATCCATATTTTGGCTATATAGATAAGTAGTCTGTATGTATAATGGAAGTGTAGTATCGATATGTATCAACTTCAAATGTATCATGAGAGAAATGGCATTATAGATATGGCAGACATCACAATTTAAATCTACTGAAAGTACCAAAATTGAATTGGATGAGAGTAAGTCAGCTTAAGCCAACTTAATCCAATGCGCAATTAATTTAAATTTTACCTCTGTCGTGATAATTTGTTAGCATTTCACCAAATTTATTTAGATTTTCATCCATTTTTGACACTATACATTCTCTACATATCTTAAGTCCATTCATCTTCTTTCATCTGACCAAATTTCAAGATTCCCCAACCGACAGGACTACTAGGCCCTTTAGCACTACGAAGCCAAGCTATATAGTTTAAATTTTGGCAAAAGGGGCGCATTGACATCATGGAAATATACTCGCCTTGCGCTGTCAAAAGGTAGAAAGCGTTTTTGAAATTTGTTAGTTGACATGTCTGAACCAAAGCAGCTTTAGGTTAGGTTAGGTTAAAGCAGCTTGCTATTATTCGCTGTTCCCTTGGTATTGGCATCGTTGTAGCTACAGTGTATTTTTGTGTCATCAATTCTTTTACCATTCAAGCGTCTTACAGGATTTACTTCGATGGTAGACATGATACACAGATCTACGACGTCTTTTCATATTTTTTAGCAGCAAGGATGTGAGACTCATTGGGCAAACAATTTTAGCGATTTGTAGTAATTTTTGCCAATCTTTGCAAGCTACTTGTACCCATCGATAGTGGGCAAACCGCAGTAGTGACTTTTTTCAGAGAGAAGTACATATTTGTAAACCTTTGTTGACTGTATGTCAACCATTAGCAGCAGCAGACGACTTGTCTATCTTAAAAGTAAGAAATGTAATAGACCCTACAAACTAAGTCCCAACGGGAACTAACTCCCAATAGCCAAACGAACTAAAGTCCCACACAACTTTTCACAATGGGTGCACGAGGACCTAAGTGGGGTGAAGAGGAGGCTACTCAGCTTCACCAACCCGATATATTTTTAAGTAGGATTTGTGCTTTGCTTACTTATGTACTGATTTTTATGCAGCTTAGTTGTGTACTGAATTTCTATACTTGTCAAAATATAGTGAAATGTATCTGGAGTCATTCTATAACATCCTATAACATTCAAATTAAAATATATAGTTACATATTAAAAAATCCTATCACAATAAATACAAAAACCTAATTGATTTGAATATGAGGTAGGGAGCAATTGCATTTCTGTCGTTTTAAGAAAATTACATATATAAATTATATAAATTAAAAAAAAAAAACTATCGCAATCTTGTATTTTATTGAAAGGAAATCTAAAATACGACATGACAAAACTTTCACAAATCATTAACACTTCAAAACACGACTACTTCGCAGTATTTTCTGTAGATAAATGTTTCGATCCCGCTAAATTCGTTTGAGTAAATTCGCTGGCACCAGAACCACTCTGATCGCTTAATTCGCGCGAATTTTATTCGCTTACATTCGCAAAGTTCGCGCGAGTAAAAATCGCTTCCAGCGGAACCACAGCCTAAGACCATTTCAGCGCACCTACTCCAAATCTGACTGACAGTAAAAACAAGCAGGGGGCAGCAATTCGACAGGTGCAGGTGCAATTCGACATTATTTCCAATCGAAATGTAAATAAACACGATTCGACCTTATTTCCTTCGACTTTATTTCATGGCACCCTCATTTCACCTTCGACTTCTGACAGTCGTTTCAAAGTTCATTTAGCGGAGGTTAGGTCGTTAAAAATAATGTGTGGAGACTGACTTTACTTTCATCCTAAGCTGGTTTTGAGGTGTAATAATGCGTTTTATCGGATCTATAAGTCCTTGTTATAGAGCCTGCATCTTTTAATTAATCAATATTGGAATTTTCTACCTTTCCTCGAACTCATCTCATGTGTTCCACTCCTGACGTGAGATGTGCAAAAGAGCACATATACCGATGCCTTTAGCGACACAAAACAAAATATGAATTAAAATGTAATACAGTTTTCTAACCAAAATGAGTTACATTTTAAGTCGTCTCTCTTCGTTTGGTCTCGTCGTCGTCGAAACCCATCTCATTTGCGTATGAAAAATAGTTGCAGTGAATGCTCCATACAGAGATTATAATTTTTTTTAATGTATCCATTGCAAGATCCTTTGAAGTAATTCCTGCTAATATTTTATATAAAAATAAGTAAGAAAAAAAAAAAAAAAAATAAAACTCTCCTCAACCGTTTTAGTAATTTTACAGAAAAAGTATGCAATGCATTCAAAATTTTCCAGAGGTAGGATAAAGAGTTTTTTGTCCACCTCCTCATACCATTCCTATTTAGTTTTATTAATTTTTATTTTTTTTTTTGAAAACACATCCTTCCTTACAACAGTCTTTTGCTGCAGCAAGATTCTGTGAACAATTTGTGTGTGCGTGTTTTTTTTTATTCTTACAAAACCCAACCAGATAAAGGATAAACAGACCGCATGTAATGAAATTAATCCTTTGGCAGAAGCGGACACTAGAAACTGCTCTATAAAAGCATTTACACAGAATCAACTTAATGGGGTTTCATCTAAGAATCCTCTTTCGCTGCCATTCGCATTTCACTGCCCTGTGTCAGAGTTAGCTGCTGCTATTTTATTTGTAACTTTTTTTTTCCTGATGCCCTTTCTGTACTGCAGTTTATGCAGTAAATTAATTTTTTTCTTCTTCTGCTTTCTATGTCCTGACCAGGCCATGTTCTATGTTCTTGTTAATGCAATTTTTGCATTGCATTGCTTCCTGAGCCAATAAAAAAAAAAAATTGTTGTCCCATCTCCACGGAAGGGAAATAAGGACAAAATACCAGTTGTGTATAAGAAAGGAGGATGAAAGATATTCAAAAGTAATGAGGAAATCATTAACACACAAAAAAAAAAAGAAAGAAATATATAAATTGAGACAAAATAATTTTCTTTAATTAGAAGAAAAAGGACAAAGTAGTAGTAGCCAGCGCATGATGGCATCAGGACCTAGAGTTGAAAGGAAACTAGGGACGGATTCGCCGCACGCAGTAAATTATTATCGAGAACAATTTCCAACTTCATGGAAATCTTTGACACGAAGAAAGAGTTGCGCAAAGAAAAAAAAACACACAAATCTCAACAAGATAAGTTAATTAAGAAATTTTGTTTAACGAAAATATAAGGATAATCATTGAAAAGAGACCTGCAGAGAGCAAGTAGCCTGAAAGATGCTTGAACTTTTAAATCGAAAGCAAGGAGAAAGTTACAAAAAAAAAGGAAAACACAAAATGGAAACAAACTTTATAATTTCGGTGGCGAATAAATATTGCTTTAGTTCTCGTTTTTTTTTGCGGATACTTTTATTTAATTTTTTCTTCGAGTTGATGAAAGTTATCCTTGGGTTCTTGGAATGGAATTACATTTTAAACACTTTTAGCGGAAACGAACATTAATGCGTGCGGCATAATTTACAAGGACTTGCTGGAGTTCCTGATTTTTGTAGAGTAGGAGTCAAGACATTTTGGAAATTTAAGCAATTTATTCCGCCATTGTTGCCGACTTTCAGAAAGTGCTCTTTGCTGCTGACGCGATTAAGTTTTTCATATTTTTTTCCAGTTTAGGGTTGCATTCTAACTGAGCAGGTACTTCGAAAAGAGAGTCATCTAAAGTTTTAAGCATTTTGATTGACTATCTTCATTTTAGAAACTGGTTTTGAGTTTAGCAACTTTTTGATAATTTCTGCAGTAAGTTTTATAGATTATTATTTTATGACCATTGTGGTCATTTGCCGAATCGGCAGTCGAAATTGGTCTTGTTTTTAAGAGGCTTTTATGCAAACGATGGTGTCAGAAGTTAGTGAAAATTGTGTGCCAAACTTTGGAATTTCCACACCACATCTGATGACAAATCCTAATAATGAGTGCCTCTTCTAAGTAGATGTGACTTTTTTGTTAATCGTTCATAGGGGCCTTCCATAAAAAGGGCTGATGTTATTCTGCCTTAAGTCCATAGTGTTTACTAGTTATGCAGTTATTAATCTGCACGTGCATATTAGTAAAAAGTGGCAGGGTATAACATTTTTAAGTCTGCCCAAGGTTACCTCTTTTGTGTCATAAAAGTCAGTTGAGCCTTTTCTTGTATAGTTTTCCCACAGGTTTGCTATACCCTCGGAGTATCGTCGTAAGTCAGTAAAGCCCAGCAATCGGTGATCCTATACTAGTTGGCTATCTTGTTAAATGATATGCTATCTTTCACTGCATTAAAGCTTATTTATGTTAGAAATGTCAATATGTCGGTGATATGGCTATATCTTTCTTCAATTTGGTATTAAACGCCAACCAGCGGAATGGCGGTCCTTTTAATCTCAAGGACTGGACGATCCATACTTCGGGAAGACACGCGACTATGTGCATGTCTTGGGTCTCAGTTTACGAAAAATGGGTGAAAAGGGCATAGTACCTCCCATACAAAAACCACTGCAAAGGCTTTTTCTCGACACTCATAAGAGCTAAAGTAGCAAACCTTGAAACATTGATGTACCTACATTGTACCAGGACAAGAGCGTATTTTTAAGCACTACAATTCCTGAGCATGTGCATTGCCCTAACACCCTATCCACTCGCAGGTGTTAAGATACATTTGACTCACAATGGATCTTAAGACTTGCGAGTGGAAAGTATACGTTTTTGTAAATACATGTGGGATGCAACAACGCATATTACGTACACTAACATACAGCTGCACAAGCAGAACGACAGATATGACAGAACACGATACATACAAACATAACGACACAGACTGAACGAAACTCGCTCGTACGTCGTACCCTTTTCCGATAAAACCCAGCTGCAATAAGAGTAGAGTAGAGTAAGTCTTATTTGAACCTTTTTACTGGCCGGTAGATCGCAGTAAATTGAGATAAAAGATTTTAATAAAGAAAACGTATTACTGAACTGAGTGTTTTAATTTTGATCGGAAATGAACAACAATCCTACATCCATAATCCCAAAAAAACAATCGAGTGCACATTATCTCATCAGCACATTCTGATTGCAGATCTGATATTTTTATTTCGTCCATTTTCGATAGGTTTTCGAGGAACCAGTACCCCATATAGATCGACATTCGACACTCCGTTTTTGAGGCCTCTTTTTTAATTTTGTCGTTTATAATCGGGTAGTCCCAAGGACTTCTTGATTTGCATTGCTTCTGAGTTGATAGCTGCTCATGTGTACCTGACTTAATTTTATATCAATCGGTGTATATAGCGATTTCATGATCCCTTAGTACTATTCCTTTCTTCACTGCTTGGGATGGCGTAATGGGAAATGATGTATAGTCGGTTGTAATTTTAAAGCTTTCGGAAAAGTGACTATTCGATGATGACTATTCTTATTTGCCTACAGAGTTTAAGTATATGCCCAGTACATTTATACAGCCCCTTCGAAAGCAGCTCATAGTAAAAGGTACTATACCTTTCGAAGTCGCAGTGTGAATTTCGGCGCAGTTATTCCCGGTAATCTGACATGAACTGGGCATAACACTACGACGGCGCATCTTTACTGATAATTTTGGTGAAAGACTTACAATACAAAGTGCAGACAGTGCATCAGCTGATAGCTATTGAGCCACAATCGAAATTCTGAGGGCTGCATTTCCGGGTCGACTAATCTCTCGTTTTGGCTCTTCGTACTGGCTGGCAAGATCGCCTGATTTTAAGAGTTCCAAAGTCTATATCAACAAGCCCCAGACTCCTGAAGTTCTCAAAGAGAATATCCGTCAAGAATGCGAGGACCGCATGAAGTTTTGGCAAAGATCGGGCCCGAATGAACAACAATTCTTGCGGCTGTCACTTATTTTGTACATCATTTTCTCGACGTATAATAAAGAAAAATGTAAGACATGAAATCAACATAATCCAAAAGCCGAACCAACGTTGTCAATTCATAAAAAAAAATGTCAGAATAACATCGGGTGACAACTTTTAGTTATTCCAGTCTTCTGCCGGTTGTCTTACATAAAAAAAAAATAAGTAGGTGGCCCAACAGACGGGTAGACACCCAAGGCCTAGCTTCTCGCAACCATTCGTTTTGTGTGAGTTTCTATTTTTGGAACGAATGGAACCTACAATTTTATGCCAAGTCCAAACGGCTGAATTGAAAAGCTTTTTCATGACAGTCATACTCTCGGATGTTTGTCAGACGTTCGCGAGAGGTGGCGCAGTAGAAAAAACTTTTAGATGTAATTTGTGTTTTTCCGGGGATCGAACCTGGGATCCCTCGCACAGTAGTCCAGCACACTAACCACTGCGCTACTGCGCATTTGCCCTATTGAATAATTTCGTTCCCTGGGGCTTTATTTGTCTGTAAGGTGTCTGCAGTCCACCATCGCATCTATTTTATCTAGTGTTGGGACGTGGTATTGCAGCTTGCCTACCATTAGCTTCAAGAATTTCTACCAGTTGGTTTTTCGGGGGTTTTTAAAAGTTGAGCAACAAAGGGGGAAAACTCTCCATAGTTATCTACACGGAATTTGTTACATTCCATCAAAAGTGTCAAGTCTTTTGTAGCTACAACAGTTGTAGACACGTAATCAGTTTTCAAATATTAGCTTTTGCAAGTCAAATAGGTGTTTATGTCAGCCTATAACATAAACTATACCCACCGACACAGTAGCCATTTAACGATATTCCAACTCAATAAGTCTTAAGTAATAAACCATCAACAACCGATAACTTTTTATTCACAATATTAGGAATTGTATTTCCGAGTAAATATTATGGCACATTTATGGTCGACGTACAACTTTCATCCCTCAGATTACCATCTCGTGTTCGCAGTGAGACTCTACACTATATGCACAGTCCCTAGCTTGCTCTGTAATTCTGTTATTCCAAACAACACCATAAAATAACAAAATAACGATATGACAATTCGAAAATAAGAATAATAAATAAATAAATAAATATTCCCGTATAGTAGTCTCCAAAGGAGGATTACTCCTTTTTCAACTTTCCGCACGAGTGCTGATACGACACAGGACCCCCTTGCAGTGCTTGTTAAGTATTTTTCATAGTATAAAGTCGTCGTGGCATATGTTTCGACTGGCTGTTGGAATATGTGTATTCCAATTGTCTGTTTGGTTTACGACCAATGTAGTATAGTGTGCTTATCGTATATGGCATTTTAATATTATTTTCTTACCAAAAAAAATATTTCACACCCCTTTCGGAGTAGCACACGCGTGGGTGAATAGAGTACATATACGATGACATATCTCATCCTTTCCATAAGAGTGTGTTATTTTTTAGGAAAGGACTAAATATGGTATCAAACCGGGACCAAGTGCCACACAAAAAAAAAAAACGATTTTTTGACTGAAATATGGTTATTCTCTGGCGTAGATACTTTTCAAAGGCGGAGGCGTTTCAGTTTTCTTCGTCGTTGCTTTTCGGGCGTTGACAAATGTCTTAAATCAATTTTCAATTTTGACTTGATTCATATGCCTTGGGATCGTAGAAATGAGCTGTCTCATGGTAAACAATTGAAGAGACATTATTGTTGGGAATGGAAAAGAGACAGTGCATTTTTTTTGGGGGAAGTGGGCGTTCTGGTGTCATAAACGTGACGTGTTTACTTTTATTTTTTAAGCAGTGAGTGGTTTGGCTAAGAGGGCGTTTTCAGATGCATTGGATAAGGACATTTGTGTCTACATGTCATTCCGCTATGCGTATTTAGATTAATCAATATTAGGGGCGTTTTGATGCCAAATAGATTTAGGTTAGTTGTTTAATGTTATATACTTATTTTGAGCCAATTGCCTGCAATGCTGCCTTAGGTTAAATTTCATCGACACATGAGTAAGCCCGCTTACTTGCGGGACGAAATTGGATTTTGTCGCGTACTTGTAACGATTCGGCTCAATAGCGGAAGACAGACTTTGGAAATCTCTCCATCCTTGAATTTGGAAGTTGAGATTGAAGTTTTTACTATCAATGCTGCATCACAAACTAAGGCGTCAATATTTCTATACTATGTTGTTAGATCTCACTGTTGTGGGCATATATAGACTGGGTTTAGTTCCAACTACATAACTCACCTTATCATGCAAACACATAAGGAGAACATACACTGGTGAAAAGATGAGGTTTTTCCAGCGTAGCCTTTATATGATGGATTCTAAGTATCTTCGGGCTGTATCATTCATAAAATAACTTACTGATGTCCTTATTTATCTGTGAAGTTTAATATACCCAACACCCAAGTCCAAAAATCAATAGTGAACGGATGAACTTGGGGTGATGCCCATCTCAGCGCCCGAACTTTGAGCACACAATAATTTTTAGTAGGTACAAACTGCAATTTGAGCACTTTTCTGAAATTGATACCTAAAAGTTCAATGCAGATCTTAGTTTCACTTGTAGACACATTTAGTAAGCACTTGTACCTACCATACGCCCCGGATCAGGAGTCGAGATCGATACGTAGTTGGTTGGGGATACGATTTAATCTTTTCATTTCATTTCTTGCTATGTATATAGGGTTACCAGATGTCAGGATTTGGCCTGACGCGTCAGGCTTTTAAGGTCTCTGTCAGGCTCAGGCCAGGCCTCACGCTTTGTCAGGCTTTTTAATGTTTTGTTGATGTATTTACATCAATTTAATTTCAATGAAAAAAAATCATCATAAATGTTAAATTGTTGCTGAATGCATCAAAATATGGATGCAACGAGATCATTTTTAATGGTTTCAATTATCTTCGTTCAGTAAAAAAACAACACTTAAAGAAATGACAGCAGTCACATAATGCGGCAATTCAATTCCCAATTTACGCAATTCGATCTGCGGCGTTGGTAATCTTACGTAAGTCACAAAATGATGGTCAAAAACAAAGGTCATATAATTCATGCTATAACGTTTTTTTGTGGATGCAATTGCCAAAAGATATGGATTCTTTTGGTTCTGTATCTGAAAGTACAGTATTTTTAAAAGAATGCAATATACCTAACACATAATGATTCCTATTTTTTCGAACAATATATACCATGATTTGAAAAAAATTGCCAGCCAACAAGATAGTATATTTTTTTAAGAAACATTGGATATGCAATGCGTTTTATATTTTGAATATTGCAAAACCAATCCTACGGAAATAAAAAAAATTGTGAGTGGATTTTTACAATCTCTTCTCTTTCTAACAGAAAGAATTGTTTCTCTTACAAAAAGAAATAAACTCAATTTAGACTCTGTGAACAATAGGCGTGTTTTTTTTTGCAATCCTATATAGGCTTCGATAAACACACAAACAAAAACGCTTTACTGTGACTTGGCATCACTATGCTAGTTGACATTTGACTTTTAAGTTGTTTTTTTTTTTTTTTTTCACAAAAAAAAAATTTGCAGAGTCAATTAGTTTTTAAAATTACAAATGACGAGAACAAGTTAGCTGTAGGCATATTAAAATAGTTTACAAATGAGGAGAAATACATTTAGTTTCAGATGGTTTATTTATTGTTGGCAAGCTCTGCAGCAACAGCAAGTTCCAGCCGTAAGAGTGAATTGCAAGACGTATTGGGTGTGCCTGCACTTTTAACGAATAATTCAGGATGATTCAAGTTCCAGCGGCGAATCAGTGGCAGTGCACAACTGCTTACGTGCACTATAGCATTTCAGCAGTCCCAGTCTGGTCCCAGTGTTTCTTCCTACGTCCAAATTTTGAGTTGCAATTTTTCTTGTCCATATTTTGATTTCTGATGTTTGTTTTCCTTTTTTTTAGGGGAGACTGGGGAACCTTGATCTGGTGGGCTGAGCAGTTTTCAACCAGCCTCGGACACTTTTGAACGGCAGTATTTGAAATTGCTTTTGGCAGCTAATAAGCTACTACAAGCTTTGTAATTTGTTAATAAAAAAAATTAACTTAATTTTTTCAATAAAAAAAAAACAAAAACGACTTAACAGAAGCCAACTGAAATTCACAAATTACAAAGTATTTTACAAATGTCTAAAAAAAACTATAAAAACAAAAATGAGTTAGCTGTTCAGGAATTTGGGTGTTCTCGATGTTCCCGGAGTGTTGATAGGTGGTGGTAGCTTAGCCTTTATTTCAATGCCACTTAAAGACCACTTGCTCAAACGTGTACCGTAGCGTTTTGTTCAAACCTGCCCCAATAGGTTAAGCGACAAAAAAAAATGTGGTTTCAAATGAAGTTGGGCCTTAAAGATATATGTATTTTAAATACATAAAAAGAAAAACTCGCCACAAAATGTTTACACTCTTAAGGACCATTCACAAGAGAGCGACAAACTATTTACCTGCGAACGAATATTCGCAAGTTTTGACAGTCGGTTCACATGTTTTATTCGCTAGTTTGGGGAATGCGAATTAAATGATGTGGATTGCGCATAAGCTTGGACAATTAGGGGCAAAGGTGTTTTCGTTCGCGACAAAGGTTTGGGTAATTCGAAATTTCGTTATCTAAAATGTTTATAAATTTGTTTTATTAATATTTGTTGGTGGGATAATTAATTATCCTCCTCTTGGGACAATAAAATGTGCAATTTTCTGTTTATAAATCCATAAAAAGTTGATTGTTCGCATTTTATAAATTCGTTCGTTCACTTCCATGTGAATGATTCTTTACAAATATAAAAATTAAAATATGCAATTCCACGCTTCCAAGTATTACCTACCTAAAAAGTTTAAATTTTGTTTAATATGTAATTTTAAATATTTTTTAAATGTTGTCTTATTACGAATGTTCAAATGTGCCTCAGGATTAAAGGTGCCCCAGTCTCCCCTAATAATTTTGGTTGTAAAACTAACGTCATTTATGACACAATCGATAGCACTTTCGATAGCTCTTTCGATAGCATTTATAGCAATCGTAGATTGGTAGCACAGTTTTTATCTGGGCTAAAGCATAAGCCCCGATGATTATCCGGGCTAACGATTCGTATGGAAAACTTGCTAAGCCTATATAGGATTGCAAAAAAAAACACGCCTAATGTTATAACTATATTTTGAAGAAACCAGACATTCTAAATCAAATACATTACATACCTACTACCTATTTATGTACCTATAATAAGAGTCTTTTTTTATTTTTTTTAAAATGAAGATTTTATTTGGCTTAAATAAAATGTTTAGTTAAAAAAATGCAATGTCAGGCTTTTTGCTCCATAATCAGGCTTTTCTCTCCTAAATGTCCGGCTTTTCGATTTTCTGCGACGGTAACCCTATATGTATAAGTGTTTGTGTTCCCTCCAATCTATACTCCATTCTCTACTGTTCAACATCAAGTTTGCTTTAGGGGCCCAGACTTCCTTCTACCTTTGTGGGTTCTGGTAAATGATACATCTGGCAGTGAAATTTTCGTCCCACCTCTTCGAATAGTTGGCGGTAGCATATGGGTCAAGACGTCTGCATATTTCGTGATATCCATTTTCCCTTTGGTAGGTTTCAAACTACCAGGACCCTCAGACCCTCAGAGGTAAAATAACCCCAAAAAATATGCTTGAAGTCATCTTCGAATAGTTGGTAGTAGCCTATTAGTCAAGACGTCTGCATATCCATTATCCCTTTGGTAGGTTTTAAACTACCAGGACCCTCAGAGGTAAAATAACCCCAAAAAATAACTTTTGGCAGATGCTTTGGGGCTGAGACAATATGGTCAGGTCGGAGTTTCTCGTTATCACTTTTTTTCCAACGCTTACTAAGTACCTCTGGACTTCGAAGTGTCAAGAAGTCTCAATCCTCTGACGTCCAATTTTTGTTGTTCTTCGCCGTTTGCAGTCTTCTTTTCCTCATAAGCTCGATTAAAAGAAGATTTTTTAGTGCTCTTTTTGCATTAGGAGTTAGGACCCACTTTTCGAACAGTAGGCGAATCCACGTGTGCTAAAGCGAAGTCCCTTTGTCTTTCCATGCTTTATCACAGTTTTTTTTTGGACCAATATCTCGTCATTCTGAGCCGTGGTTTTAGGTTTTCTGCCGCAATGACCCTTATAATCGTTGCAGTCCCACCTGTAGACTTGTTCGACATATTAATCCTGGACTTTCCACATCAACCGCAATATCCCTTATAGTTTTGGCAGTGGGCTTATGTAAAGGAATGATTTTTGCCCGCATATAGGCATATCTCGGTTTCAATGACGTGATCTTGAAAAATCTAGAAGAATCAGAGTTCAGAAAAGATAAAAGTCCAAAAACAGTTTTCAGAGCGGTCCATGGGGTTTTTCCAAGTTCTCATGTGCTCCTGTAAGTTCTATATTTCCCTCGCGCTTACTTCGGGCATCTTCCAGGCTTTAGTTAATGTAGTCAATTCACTGCCCGAAGTTTAACCCCCAATAACTAAATCACAAACCCCCACCAGATTTGTTTACTGAGACCTTGGGCCACTATAGACTCAGAGGTTATTTCCACACTTTTGGTGGGATGATTCGTATTGCCGGCAACTATACCTTCAACTTCCGAATCTGATCTTGAGGTTGGGTACCTTAGCGTGAACTTATTTTAACTATGCATTTCTTTTTGGCGGATGGAGTGGGACGTCTTAAATTATTTTGCGTCTCAATAAACCCATATGAAACTATGAGTTAAATTTTGCTCTGATTACGTTAAGTAAACTCGTTGTTAACGCCAACAAAGGTTAAATATTACTGGCGTATTGTGGCACGTTTCCCCCCACCGAGTATTAATTTACTTGATTTGTCAAACAAAAGCTTGTCTTAGAGCTCAGGCTATTCCTATTTCTGATGTAAAGAACAAATAGGCTTATAATAGAACCGTATAATATGGTTAAATTGTACCCAGAAATATTTTCGAAAATGAAGCATAGAATGATTTCGAGAGCTGCATGCTATAGGCTGTGGGCTTGTAAGCGAGCTGCATTTAGACGAGTATAGCTAGTTTTATCCTTCTTTTGTGTTCCAAAATCTGCATTCAATCTTGTTCCAATTCGCAGTGTATAAGCTGGATTAAGAGCCAGATCTAGAGTCCTTTGTGAAAACGTCTGTACTTTTGTGTCTGCGTGGCAAATCTTCGTACCTATATTTGTCTATCTCGTTTACTTCTCAATATGAGGGACTCATTGTCATAACATTCTCAAACAGACCATAATTACCATTACGAGACCATTCTCGAAACTATTTCAAAAGCTTTCACACATTTGCCTCTCGAAATCCAATCCCTGAACACACATAAACCAAATTGTTGGCAAACAATGCACACGGAAGATTATCAATCATCAGAGAGCGTGTTATTGTTTTTCAACAATAACACGCATCCACAGACGTCGGCGTCGTCCGCAAACAAAAGCAAATTCCATTGCGATGCAGCATTCAAAAACCAAACTACTCCCAATCCTGCGTCCCACCCAAATAGAGGTAGATTCCGTTCCTACGCACAAAATAGATTTTGCTAAAATTCCTTGACACAAAATGAATGACTTTCGGGGACACATTGCCAGCGCCCACATAATCAGGCACCGTAAAGCACATGTCTAACCACATAAAATGAATCCCCACTCGTACCATCTATAACAAAAAACAAGGACACAATCGAGAACCCATTGCACCACCCAAGGGTAATTACCGAATGGAATGGGACGAAAATTGCAGATCCTGACCCCCCCTCCACCCCTATACACATGCATAGAAGCAGTCGCCATCGTTATCATCATCGTCAGCAACACATCACGTTCGTTCGTCAAGTCGAATGGATTACCTAACGAAATCCTGGCAGCAAAACAAAAAAAAAAAATTGAAAAGTACAAGCAGCAGGAGAGTTTTACAAAACAAAACGAAACATAACCATCAGCACTTCCTGCTGACATTGTAATGCATGTCAAGGATTTTTACCGCTTGTCGGTATAGGAATAGCACAACACCCACGCAGCAATACGACAAAGTTAGTCAGCAGACATTAGCTGCTGCTGCACTGTGCATAGAGTCCTTTGTGTGTCCAAAAGGCCATGTTATGTGGATGAACTTGTGAATGCTGTCTGTCTATCTGTGTACAGGACGACGAATGTATTTCACCGTTCGTATCTCTATTCTGCTGCGCCGCAGGACAAACAGTACATTCGTATGCAAATGAAAGTCCTGTTTCTGGTTGTTTCCATCTTTAGAAGGACGACAAGAAAAAATAACAGAAATAAACGTATCGTTGCACACACAACAATGCGGCAGGGCGATGGTGAGGAAAAACTTTTGCACACATTTCCAATTCCACAAGATAGGATAATGGAAAACATATTCAATCCTTACTTCATTCCGCTAGGATGTGAGTATTTGTGCTCAGGAAATCGTAAACGTATACACAAAAGTGCATAGGTACCGTGTAAGCTCTGACATAGCTGGGCCTGGGCTGCAATGCATGGTGGACGTCTCATCACAAATAAAACACTCTCTCTGGGATGCAGTAACGAAGGATCCGACACGAAATGACGTGACATATACTATACATTCGTATACTCGTATTCTGGTTCTAGATATCGGTGTCGGCATGTTGTATATTCCAATGTCAAGTTTATGGCCTGTCAAAGGATTAGTTGACAAGGAATGGTATCCCTAAATGATGTCTGGTGTGGTTTTGTGTAACAAAACATGCTTGGCGCCTGAAGTTATTTCGACAACTACTCCTTTTCGAAGCGGGAACAATAGGCTACACACCAGTCTGAAGGACAATTCCAATCTAAGCCCTCATATGAGGGGTAATAAAAAGCATTTTCGTCTTTTGAGTATTAGGTACCTATGACTGGGCGCAGTGGGCGGTAGGCTAGTTGTTAGTGTGCCGCACTACTGAGGTAAGAGTCTCAGGTTTTCACGAACGTCTGTCAAAAATCCGAGAGTAGAATTGTCCCGAAGAAGCTCCTAAATTCAGCTGTTTGAATTTGGTATACCATTCGTCCGAAGAGTAAAAACTCGCACAAACGATTACTTGTGAGGAGCTACTCTCCCTGCTGAACTGCATTAAGGTGAACTGGTTAGATTAGCCACTCATGCTAGGTCATCTGCGTCCGCCAGTTCGTCTTTTCTTTAGTTTTTCGACTGTTCGCAACTCGTTCTAGACACATTCTTATGAAACATCGTCTTCTGACCTTAACATAATATGGCTTTTTAGAAGCTGCTGGCTTGGTACGTTCGCTCTTCCCCCGCAAAACGCCGACAGATGAACATTGCATGCTCCGTACCTGAAAATGAACTGACTAGCTTTCTTCTTGTTTCCATCGTTATAGTCCTTTTTTCAGTAAAATCTTCTCATTTAACGAAATCAATCTATTTTTCAATGGACCACTGCCAAGACCACTGCAGCGTTTAGAAGAATTGCGCTGATCCCCCTGGACAGCAGAATTTGGCAGCATCCGGAAAGAGCGGGTCTCATCTTTGACACTTTCTTTTCGGCGTACTGTAAGCACTTTCTAAAGCTTAACATATTGTCGAGATACATTGCTGTCTCATTAGAAAAACATAATTGCAAATTCCACTGTTATCAAGACAGCCTCGGTCTCGTGGTCAACTATGTAGTTCTAAGCCGGCTTACCAAAGTTTATCACCTTAACTCCTTGTGGCAGCATTGGTCGTTGTTTGGACCTAAAAAGGCGATTTTAATACCACGTTTGGGGCTTTTCCAAAAAAACTTTATTGAAACTTAAAATATGTCGGGCGAAGTGCTCATCACAAAAGAGACCCAGAAAACAGGCCGAGATGCCGGAAGCTTGCCGGCTTGTCACGTTGAAGTTGGTTGGGGTTTTGACATATACAGTATGAGCGTCAAAAGTAAGTAAAAAATAAATAAATAAATAGGTGGCGCAACAGGCGGGTGACACCCTGTTGTTTATTATTTCAAACTTTTTATAGATTGTTGGATCTTTAGACCCTGAAAAAACTCAAAAGAGCATCGGTGTTCACTCACTTTTGACGCTCATTGTACCTATATAAATGAGTAAGCGCACATTTGTAGATGGTGTCAAAAGTCGGGGAACTTAATCATATAATATATATGACGGAGAATAGTTCGAAGAAATGATGCTTGTGGTACTCCCGTGGTAACGTCATAGCGGTTAACGCCATAGCCATTCTGATGCCATGAACTTCTTGTCGGTAAAATAGTTCCTATCTATATTTTTAGTCATTTAATACGGTATTGTCATTATTGTTAGGGATAGTAGCATAGCCATTGACCAGTTCGGCGAATTGAATGTTTTTTTAACGTATTGTATCACCATTGCCCAATAATTAAAGGTGTAGTACATGGCATGTAAAAAGCCATATAAAAAGCCATTTAAAAATTATGGGCTTGATTGGACAAAGGGGCATGGCTCTTCTCATATGTAAAATACATTGGAAACGCAATTTCTCGACAATAATAGCAGCTAAAGTTGTAAAATTTGGAACATTGATTATCTCTTTGTTATGGCGGACGGGTACATATAGTACTCTACTGACCCTGCTCGCTGAAGCTGTAGAACAGCAAATCAAGCTCCTGTTCGTAGCTGGCATTTTCTTAGTCTATACAATGGAACTATGTATACTCCTAAAATGAACCCCAAGCCGCTATAGAATAGTATAAATCTTGTCAACGGGAGTACAAATCACAAGTGCCTTTAAAATTTGATCCGATAGGTACTCCAATCTTTTCCATATGCACACAAGTACTTATGGCTTTAAATATATGCAAGTGTTTAAATAGTCAAATCCCCAGCACAAGCCGGTATACACTTTTAGATCTATCCCTCCATAGTATAGGTAAAAACATACGTACAGAACGAATTACCAGTTGCTAATAAAACGAGCCCTTTTTTCAAACAACCGTTTTCAATTAACGGGTTTTCTATCAGAAAATCCATTGAAACAATCCTGCAAATCCTAAAAAACCCTAGAAATACGCAAAAACGAAAGTACCATCCAAATCCGCAATCTAATTTGCATTCGCAAATCGTTTCGCTGTAAACAAAGAGCACGTTTCGGATCCAGCCGACTAAACATCAAGAGGCTTGTGTCCGCTTCCTCTATCGCCCAGAGAAAATCCAACAACACGCTAATGACGGGTGTCCAGTATTTGTGTATCGGGTTTCACTCTGCCCCCCCCCCCCCTATGTACATTGTACACATATGTATAATGAAATACCAAAAGAACACCCAACAACAAAAAAGGAGTTTATTTGCTGTAATTTTATGCGCCTATTCAGACGTTGAATCCAGGACAACCCAAAAGGAGAGATTCCTTGCTTTTGGGTTGTTTTTTTTTTTTTTGCATTTTCTTTGAGGGCATCCCATACCTATACTATATTTTCACTCTCCAACAGGCAGTCAAAAGGACTAACAACAAAATCCCCAATCCATCACACAGCAGAAAGGAAAATAGATTTTGTAAATAAAACATCCATTAGACGAATACCAATAAAGGCTTCGTTTCGTCCGCTGTGTCCCTTAAAATGATCCACTAAAACGGTCAATATACGAGAAATGAATTGACAACACAGGAAAAAAGAAATATTGGCGGATATTTATATCTAAGTGACGACGCCAACGACGTTGTCCTGTTATATTCTCGTATGTGTCGTCTGCCTATATAGTGAATGGAATGGCAAAGGTTCAATCAATTGTCGTCCCTGGACGACGACATGTGATTGCTCCTTTCGAATGTAATAAATATGATTGGCAAGGAGATTCCATTTTTTGTGTTGTGCGCTCTTGTATATATTCTATCCCCATGTCGTCTATATTGTATATGTCCTTTCCGGTAATTCAAAATGAACAGAGTACAAAAAAAAAGGACGACAATTTAGGAAAGGTCAACAAAAAGCGAATTGATACACGATAATTTGCGAGACAATGGCACGCGAAGGATCCACGTGAATTCTAATCCGTCTTTACCTTACCATAACGATGTATAGTTGTGAACACAGAAACACAAAAACCAGTAGTAGGGGTAATAGTGTATCTATAGATTCCAAAGGACATGTAAGAGGTTATCAAATATTTGCACAGTCAAAGATTAAACCCAATAAGCATGATTAACGTTAACGTCAATTGTCTGTCCTTAAAGGGCGAAAAGGACAACTGCAGAAGAAAAAATGGGGGTGAGGCCAGAAATCATTTGAGCAGGCCAAGGGTGCGATGGTCAAGGATTCACTCTTCAAAAACTCTGATTGAAATAAAATCCTATGCTTTTTGTGTGTTGGCATTTGTTTTGGTTTGTTCTATTTTCCTTTTAAGGAGGTTCTTGCTCCTTGATTTGGTCATATTGATGTTGTTGTTGTTATTATTGTTAGAGTATTGTTGTGTCAGCTACGCCATTTGAAATGTTTAAGTTGGTTTCAAGTTTCTTTTGTTTTGACAGGAACAGGAAATGAACAACGAAAGTTTGTTTAAAATTAGATTCCCGATATATTTTTACTGTTGTTGTTGTTGTTCTCGAGCAACTGAGATGGGCGGCAGTCAAAGAAAGGATATCAAGTGTTTTTATTTGATTTTCTGTGTCCTGGTGACTGCCAGTCCGGGTATCGTATAGGGGACCTACAAAAACGGATGTGGAAATCAAAAAAGTTTACTTCTCTATGGCAAGAGTTGATTGACATTCGAGATTGGACTTCATATATATTAGCGGATGACGTTGCTGTGGGGTTTGGTGTCGTCCTTTATCGTGGGTAAAATGCTTTATTTGTTCGGCTTAAAATGTGACAAAGGGGAGTTTAAACTTTAAAATTAAGGATAGAAGTAGAATGTCGATTTTAGGCTTGCGTTTGTGAATTAAAACTTAGGTTATCCTTATTTAAAACTGTCACTTGTGGTTGAGTATGCGATTTTCAGAGCAGAAAGGACTCTTTTTTTCTTGCTCAGAATCCAAATATGACTGTGTTATTATTCCGCAGATTATTGCTACACCCACTGGTTGGCGCAAATGTGTACTTTCAAAGACGTCATGTGGTCACAAATGTCTTCGTGACCACTTTCACATAAATGTCAACTAAATGGTCTTGTAAACTTCTAAGTGTAGCAAAAAATGAATTTCAAAGGAAAAAAAAGTAGCCAGCTCAGTTGCCCATCAGTTGTATATTTAAGCCTTAAGTCCTGTAGTCAGATCACAGCGAAGGGCATATTTTTTTTCAAAACCTAGCGCTTAGAAAAAGATGAAAGCGATGCTTCAATTTTAAGGCAGCTTGGTCATTCTGTTATTATGATGACTTAGAGTCGATGGAGGAGAATTGAGAGCTCTAGAGGGTCCACTTGAGCATAAGTGGGCCTTTTCTCAAAATCTATATAAGACCATAAACATTTATGTAGAACTTAAAACGTTATATCGAGTCGTATTAGCAAACGGCTCTTAGATCTTTAAGAAGGGAGCCTTGTACCTTGAAAGGCATGTTTTGTGGTCTAGGACGATGCAATTGATTCCTTTCACTTATAAACCCCAGGCTTCTACAAAAGTTATTGTGAGGAATATCCAATCGTTCAAAATGCACAATACCGTGTTATTATATTATCTAAGCTATTAGATCTTTAAAGCTCAATAAGCCTTATACACACTTTTGGGTCTTTTTTTTTGTGATGTGTTGACCTGTTGTTCTTTTCCTCAAGTGACAAAGACTCGGGCATTGGCAGGGGAAGTGAGGAGTGTCCTCCTGGACCTCTTCGTCTCCGCGGTCTCTACATATATTGTCATCTTTGAGATTTAGTTTCATCGTATGGTTTCTTAAGAAGTTATGACCCGTTAGAGCCCCTGCTAGCTTAGACAGCGATAGTTTGTCAAACTGTAGCAGTTTAATGGTCCAGCATCTGTCAAATTCTGGCCAAAACTTCCGTAATACTTCACAGGTTGTTAGTTATTTTCACCTGTTGCTGGTTTTCATACGAATCTTGTTTCTTGTTTCTCTTTTCCTGAGATTTTTGAGTGTAGTACGGCAGTCCTCTCATCGCCTATATGGTCCTTAACAAGCGGAATGACGCTGCAGACTAATGAATTAGTGGTTGCAGAGCACACTTAAAAATACACCAGCACCTACTCTTGGACAATTTTAAAACGGTCTTTATAAGGTACTGCGCGACCTAATGGGTCTGTTGTCATCTTCTCTTGTCGCTGTCTTCACTGCCTTCAGTAGAAAAGTTTGATATTTTCATGCATTCGACTAATGTTACCTTAAGCTAACCGATTTTTCACTCTAAAAATAATAGGTAATTGCCGGAACAGTTCTAGTACCGTAGGTGTAACTTTTTACACTTTAGCAGGAGAAAATACAAGTCACTGGCTCGCTCTTCAGGCGGTCCTGCAAATACAAAATGATATCGTTTTTCCAATAAAAATACAAAAATGTTTAATACGTGAGGAACTCAATTTCGAGCAGCTACCTACTTCTTTGGACAGAGCGATCCATGCTTCGGTGGTTTGGTCATGTTAAACGCATGTCCCCGACCAGGATTCCACGACGTGCTATGGAATCCGTACCATCATGTAGGCGTCCTCTAGGTAGACCAAGGGTGAGATGGTTAGATCAAGTCCATAATCTCTCCTATACCCGTATAGAGATTGCCCTTGATGATTTAGAGTCGATGGCGGAGAATCGAGAGCTATGGAGTGTCCACTTGAGCAACCTACACCCGCCACCCACTTAATGGACAAGCGGACCATTGAAAATGATGATGATGATGATGTTTAATGCATTTTGTGTTGACCGACCGACAGGCTTAAATAGGCAGAGCACTCTGTGCTCGGTATAGGAATAAATAAACTCTCTATGGAAATGGAGATCGTGTGACGTTTTTGGCAAGCGAAGTATTTATTTTCTACATGTGAATGTATTTAGCAGCATTAAAAGTTTTGAATGAAGTTTGCAATATCCTTTGCAATCCTTGTCTAATTTAGACGCCTAAAACTTACAAAGTCGGCATTGAGAAAGGTAGTCAACACAGTTTAGGCTACTTCTTGTCAAAAAAGCAACCTCTTTTTATGGCCAACAAAAAGGCAAGTTTCAGCACAATATTCTGCCAAATAATCAAAGGACTCAAGTCACTATTTTTATACGTACAACTATAACTATACCAAAAACCACCAAAATAACCTTTAACACTTATTCCCTAATAATCCCCTTCGACTAAAAAACTAACAATCTGATTTTAATTTGTCCATTTCAGATCATGTCCGCGAATTCAATTGCGGCAAACTGTACTACAGAACCTTCCATTTGGACGAAGATCGCGATTCACTGTTCGTCGGTGCAATGTAAGTTTATCACCGACCCCGACCATTCAATCAAAAGCCAGCGAAAAATTAATACCACATTCATTTTATTCTCCTCCACAGGGATAACGTTTTCCGTCTGAGCCTGAAGAACATCTCTGCGTCAGGATGCGATGTAAGTATTATATTCAGTTCAACTAAACGTCCTCCCCCAGCACCCTTTAGCCTTTACACAAAAAGATTTAACATTTTGAGCTGGTAAATCCAACTGCCAACTGTAGACACAAACCTCAGATGATTAATGAACTCATTTGAGCCATCATTCAAAAGAGAGGATGTGGCTGCTTGCCGGCTCACGTTCCATTGAAACACGGGATTTGTTCCCACTGACAGAAAGTTAACGCAATCGCATAAATTTCCAATGAAGCACACACACACACACACACACCACCAACTCCATCCAAACAGAATTACACTTGAACAGGAAACTCCGGCACGGAAAAAAAAAACAAAACGCAACGCTAACCAAATCTAATGAACATTTCGTTATGACACGCAACAAAAGTTTCCCAAACTGACGAGCGCGCGTGAACTCATCCCCCCACAGGATATCCAGATACTAGTGACTGTCTGTCTGGTGTGTGTGTATGTGCTTGCGTTACTTTCCGCACCAGAAGCACCAAGGATAATTAATTGTTAAAACAAAAGCGGTAAAAGGTTCGCCAGGTGAATTTGCTTCCGTGCATCGAATAGAATGCACGTAAGGAATATTCCCTTACACACAATGGAGTCTTAAATTTTAGCTGAGTGATAGAGCGAGCGCCAGCCAGCAGGAGGACTTTTCTGGATCTGGTCTAGGCCAAAAGGCGCATAGTACCGCTCTGGGAATTGCCTATAAAATTCCGCCATTAAATCTATTCATGAGGAGATTCTTTTGGGAGCGAACACTCAAAATGTTGTTCCTGCCGCCGCCATTGCGATGATGTTGGGAAGGAGATAGTGTGATGTGCGTTTGGTGTGTGGTGCCTGCCTCATGGGCTTGGTTTTGGTGATGCCTTTCTAAATAATGCATGATTTGGTTTACATGTTGTTTACGGTTTTCGGTAACCGCAACGTGATTTATAAATCAATTAAGTTGAAAGCTAAAGCAGAGTACATCTGGCAGATGAGTACTTTTGTTATGGGGGAGGTGAGAGACACGAGACAGGACTCGGAGGAGATGTTCATGGAATGCAAAGTCAGCGGCAATGATGATGCTGTTTTTATTTTCTCAAAGATAAGCTTTGGTTTTTGGATTTTGGTTTGCTTTTATGTGAAACCAGTTTAAAATTTATTAAACAATAGGTAGAGAGAAACAATAAGGGTTGACGAGTTGTAGATCTTAAAGAGAGTTGTTTGCTGCAGAACCTTTGGGCGTCCTTTTCAAAATTTGCAATCAAATTTCGGCATATCCCCAGAACCTATTCAAGTTGATACGTTCGTAAGCCCAGGCCGGACAATTTTAGTTAACCGTCTATATCAATTCTATATCTGAATTTGGGTCTAGTTGCTAGCCCTTTTGACAATGTGGGCCTATAGCTCACCCAAAAGTGGGTGGCATCACAATAGGACCACTTGCTGCTGCGGTCTTTTCTTTATTTATTTATTTATTTATTTCAATCAAATGAGTACATCTACTGTTCTCGCTAGATTAGATACTTAATACAAAAATTATACTTAAAAATTACCACCAAAGCCTAACAACAGGAGTAATTTATTCCTAAATGAATCTCTACTAAAATGAAAATCAATAACATCACAATATTTATTCGATTCTCTAAGGCATCTAGAAATTGGTTCATTGTAACCATAGTTAACCCTATGATAGGGTATATGAAATAAAAAGCGATTTCTTAGAACTCTCGCAGGAGCATAAAATCCAACTAATGATAATAGAAAAGGGCAATCGATATGACCATCTATCAAATCGCGAATAAACATAATGGAGAAATATTGCCTCCGTCTGAAAAGAGGTAAGATACCAAATAATTTGCATCTGGTCTCGTAAGATGGCATTTCAATATTCCATCGTAGTCTACGAACAGCTACTCTAGTCAGACGCTTTTGGATCTTCTCAATTCTAAAAGAATGTACTTCGTAAAATGGATTCCATACTATACTACAGTATTCGAGATGTGATCTGACAAATGCAAAAAATAAACATTTCAGAGTATGCGGATCTTGAAAGTCTTTCGAATTCCTCAATAAGAAACCTAGCATCTGATTACCTTTGGCAACCACAAACTCAATGTGCTTGCAAAAGCTAAGTTTAAAGTCAAAAATAACTCCAAGATCTTTTTTGAAGCAGATAGTGGACAATGGGGTATTATCGATTACATACGTAAAGGGAATTGGAGAGAGGTGGCGATAAAAAGAAAGGCTTTGACATTTAGAGACATTGAGATGAAGGTCATTGTTATTACACCACACAGAAAGACGTTTAAGGTCTTCTTGTAGAAGAAGACAATCTTGAACTGAACGTATTGCTCGGAATATCTTCAAATCGTCAGCAAACATAAGACACTGGGAACTCAAAAACAAGTCAGGAATGTCATTAATAAACAAAAGGAAGAGCAGAGGGCCCAGATGACTACCTTGAGGTACTCCAGACGTAACATAAATTGGTGACGAGAGCATTTCGTTTATGCGAACATACTGGATACGATCGGTTAAGTAGGAATGAATCCACTTTAGGATATTGGAGTGAAATCCTAAGGTAGTCAGTTTGGAAATTAGTGTACTGTGATTGACGCGATCGAATGCCTTTGCAAAATCTGTATAAATTACATCACATTGCATGCCATTCTCAAGGTAATTCAAGGCAGTATTACAAAAAATTGAGAGATTTGTAGTAGTAGATCTGCCTGTAACGAAGCCATGCTGAGACGGAGAGATAAATCTTTTTAAGAGAGGTGTAAGTTTGTCACAAACTAGTTTTTCAAAGAGCTTAGGGATAGAAGAAATTTTACAGATTGGACGATAGTTAGTAATATCATGCCTCGATCCAGATTTATATATGGGCGTTAAAAACGACCTCTTCCAATCATTCAAAAAAATTCCAGACTGCAGAGATAAATTAAAAATTAACCACAAAGGTACAGAAAACGCGGATGAGCACTTTTGAAGTAATATTGGCGGGATGCCATCCATACCTGGATTTTTTTCAAGTTTTAATGAAGAAAGAGCAATTTGGACTTCAGTGATCGAACACTCTAAGTTGCCGATATTTACAAACTCAAAGGGCGTTGAGTAGTTACATGAGAGTCTAGGTATGTTTGTACTACAAGAATAAACAGATTGGAAGTGGTTAGCGAACATGTTACAAATGGTTGACAGATCAGATGAGGATACACTATTAAGGCGCATACAGTTAGGAATACCATTAGATTGTTTTTTGCTATTAATAAAGCTCCAAAAGCGTCTACTATTAGTTTTTAAATTAGATTCGACAGAAAGAACATACTGTCTGTAAAGAAACTTATTTAAAACATCAAATTCTTTTTGAAGCGTCCGATAAACTTTCAGAAGTTCCGGGTCGTTATTTCTATTACGAAAACGTTTATAGGCCTTATTTTTCCTATTATTTAAGTTTATGATTCTGTCATTAAACCAAATGGGCTTGTTACCCTTGACAGACTTAATTTTAGGTGTAAACAAATCAATTGCCATTTTCACAGTTTTGATAAATACATTAAAAGAATTGTCCAAGTTACAATTATTGTTAAAAATATTGAACCAATTTATACTATCTAAATAGCTTGAAATGTTGCTGAAATTAGCTTTAGCATAATTATACTTAAAATAAGTGTCACCGGAACCCGGTTTAAAAAACTCATAAAATTTAAACTGCATGGATAGAGCTACATGAAAAACAGAATTACGACAAAGTGGGATCATGGAGTTGTTGATACTAATGTCAAGCTCGGAATCAACGTATACCAAATCGAGAATATTATTAAATTCATTAGGAAAATTATTTATCTGACAAAGGTCAAGCTGGGCAAGAGTATCAACGACTTCACGCTCATAATCTAACTTAACATTAAATGGGAGAAGTCTAGACTCATCACAATCAAACGACCAAATTAAGTTTGGCAAGTTAAAGTCTCCGAGAAGAATAACGTGTTGATGATCTTTTAAATTATTTAAGATGAATGAACAATTATCTATATGGGTTTTATATAACAAGTAAGGACTCCTTGGTGGTATATAACTTGCAATAACAATAACTTCAGTTCCAGAAATGCATTTAATTGAGACTGCTATTTGGTCAACATCTAAATCTAAATCAGCTGCTGTTGGAGGTAGATCGATTTCATCACTATGCAAAGAGGCCCGAACTGCAACCAATACTCCGCCGCCTCTCTCGCAATCAGTTACAACGGAGCAACGATTCTTGCGGTAAACTTCGTACTGGTCCTTGTTGAACATTTCCTCGTTGTGATGATTATGTGTCAGCCAAGTCTCAGTGAATACAATAACATCGTATTGAGCAGATGAAGAGAAGAGCAAGACATCGCGAAGTTTGGTTCTTAGACCACCAGTATTTTGGTAGTAAAGATTAAAGGCAGTAGGAGTTAAATCCTTAGGTCTGAGTTTTTTGGAAGGTTTTTTGGAGCGTTTTTTGACTGAGTCTTCTTTGAGCTAGTTCTGTTCACAAATTCTTTTACCAGAATATCTTTAGGCCAGAAGCTCGGGTTGACCAGTAATTTTCCAGTTGGTAGAGGGCATAAAAGTTTGAACGAAGATGTTAGGCGACCTGTAAGGTTATCCGGAGTCAGGCTATGACATTTTATGTTGCTGATATTAATGCCTTTCGTAGCAATATAGTTCACAATATCACTGCTTTTGGTACCATATTCTTGTCTTTTCGGACAAGATAGCAAAAATGCCGCTGATTTTCTATAGATGCGTTTAGATTGGCCACATCTGGGAGAACCATGCCATAGACAATTGTGTCTCTAAGAAACCCATTGTTTAATAGAGGCCCTGATCGATGACGCAGGAATACCCTATGTACATAGGTTCCGGTCTCCCCTGAGGTTTGCTTGGCAATCTTATCAGAGCTCATTTCCCGCAAACCCACTGTGACCTGGTACCCTAAAAAAAGTCGAAAGAGTTCAGAGGCTACTACCGAATTTAAAAAGTTCGTGCACTTTTGACCCATTTTGAAATCTGTGACGTGGTTGTGGTTGCGCTTGGCTGTGTAGATTCTTCGATCCCGCCACTTTTTCCTAATAATATATTCGACAGTCATTAGAATAGCATAGATCTTCGTTTGAAAAACAGAGGCAAGCTTGATTTCGACAAAGACAACGGTACCGTACCCTTGACTATAGTTTTGGTGTCATTTGTAAAGATTCAACTACAGCTCAGCCTGAACGCAATAAAGTCGACCCTAAATTTGCACAGCTGTCCATGTTCTGGTGGCAAACAATCTTGGCCCCTCAGATGAAGTTTGGAACAATTCGGCAATACCTCAGTACCCTCGAAGACCTTCCAAACCATAAATGCTGGCTAGTTCGTATGCTTTTTATTCTCTTTATCTCCACTGTGTCCTGCTTACCAAAACGAGAAGGACTCTGTTTGAGGTGGTCAGCATTTGGAGGAGTTGAAAACAGCCCTTGACTAATTTTAATACTATCTGCATCGGGATCCTCTATAGAATACAGAGATCTACTTCAGAAGGGATCCCTACGTTATCCCCTTTTCCAAAATCCCTTATTGGACATAATCTCTCTTTTTTTTTCTAAAATCTCCCGGGACGAAATCCCCTATGCCTAAATCTCCCACAAGCAAACTAAACTTTGCATGAAGCAAACCTTGCACCTACTCCAAATTCTACAGTGACCACAAGCGGGGGGGGGTTGCAGAGGGGCAGCATGCCCCCATACGTTTCTCACTTTTTAACACCAGTTTTAGGACATAATTAATAACACCAAATCTAAAAATTGGGGATTTTGTCCCTGAGGGTTTTCTCTTGCCTTCTGGAGTAATGGATTTCAGCACAGGGGAATTTGGAAAGGGGATTTTAGAAAAGGCATTTTGGAAAGGAGATTTCATCGCCAATCCATTTCAGAAATAACTGCCTAAAACTGTGTTTTTTTTATGGTATTTTAATTTCAAAATAAAATTCAGTAACTGACTTATTTACGAAACTCACTGGAAAAGTTTTGTTGCCCCAAGTTTGGAGACAAACTTTGTGCAGAGACTTCATCGGTCAAATAAATGTGGTCCAGATATATTCCATCTAACTAGGTTTTCATCTTTGTTTCAAGTCAGTCGACTGTCTGCCAGTCTCATGAGAATTAAGATAAATAGGTAATTCTGTCAAATTAGCATCATTTTAAAATTTCGAATTAAAAATTTCAATTACAGTGGATAGCCATGAAATAAGTTAGCCATGTCCAATAGTGGTATTTTCGGATTACCTATTCGGAATTAATTTTTTGTATAGGTTGACATTTAAGGTTTTCTATTGCCCACTTATCTGTCATCGTTGGTTGCAGAATGCATTTTTCATGTTCATTCTACACCATATTGTCTGTCAATTAAAATGTTTGCCTATATATAAGCAAGTATAGGAAGATAAGACTTCCTGGGTATCCATATCCATTTGACAGAAATAAATTTTAATCCATTTTCATTATTGTCTGTGGGTATATATGACATTTTAGGGAAAAACGGAACTTCAAGCCAGCATTCTCTTGTGGTAGAACGCACTAAATTGAATTACCATGTTCGAAAAGGGGATGCAGGTATCACTGGCTCACCACAAAGTCATCTGATTGTTGTCGTCGTCGTCGACAAGGAATCCATTAAATCAGAAAACAAAACTGTCAATCTTCCTCAGTCTCGCACTCTGATTGATGCGCAGTGGATACATAATTTCCGCTAAGTACATTGGTACACACACACATGTGGAGAGTATGTGTATAGTTGACAACCGACACCCCTCATTCGAAAGTAACTTCAAACAATTTACGAAAGTTTGTCTCCTTCACGTGATTGCCATTGCGTGTGTTTGCACACTTTGAGAGAGTTGAGCGCCCTTAAGGATTGCGCGAACTTCACATTAGATATTATGTGTATATGCGTGCGTTTGCTATACGACAAAACTTTGTCAGAGAGGCCCTCTTATGATGATACCGCTGTTGAGTGCTGTTGTGAAAGTAATGTGCCGCTAGCTGCTTTTTGAGTTCCGTCTGACAGTTGACATGACTCGCGACACCATGCTGAGAGCGACTATAATTGTCATCGTCATCGTTAACATCATCGCTGTCGGTGACGACGATGACGACGACAACGACAACGATAGCGACTATGTAGTGTGTTGTCATTGTTGTCATTAATCTTTTCCTTCTTTGTGTCGTTGTCGCCAAGCCGTCTCGCCGTTATACTTGTTAGCTTTTGCTAAGCTTATCTGCATACCTAAAGATAGCTGGCAGGACTTGTTAAGAGGTATATTGACTGTGTTACTGTTGTGTAAGTGGTATGTTATGCAATGGATGGCGTATCCTGTGTATGGGATGTCTAACAAGAGCACTTCTCAATGTTGATGGATGCAGACGAAATATAATAAAATTAAATTCAACGTGTGTGTAAGGATGAAAAGTCTTGCTCAAATCAATTCACTCGTATTTTTCATAAAGACTTGGTGTTTCCAGAGCAATGCTCAGTTACACTCATATTGAGTGAGTGTCTGAGAACGATCACAAGAAGGTATGACGATGGATAACCATTTGGATGACATAGACTTGGACTTTGACTAACAGTGTGTAGTCAAGTAAAAGACAATCATCATGGAGCACTATTGACGAGTGTTTGCTTGTGAAACACAGCAAAAGCCAACAGTTACTTGAACTCAGAAAAAAAGACGAGTCGTGTCATTCCGTGACATGCTGAGGCCGTAGTGGCGTTCAAATTGTCCTAAAGTGGTCATTTTGTGTGATAGGAATTGAATACCACCACCAAATGACTGATTTAAATGACTGTGTTATCGTCTTGTCAGTCATTGTCATTGCGGTTGGGACTGAATGAGCAACTTTTTCTGACATCATATCACAGATTGACAACATACCCCGCGTGACACTGCAAGAATTTCTATAGTGACAACTACGTTGCGATTGACACCTTTTTTTTCTGGGAATGATCGATTTTTAAAATTTTCTGCTGTTCCTACCGAAAACTACAATTGTGTCAATCTTGTCTGCCTGCCATGCTCCGGTCCCTCACCTATGCGACAGCATAACAAAGCGAGCATCTCATTAATTTTGGGATACATGACTGCAAGATTCACACTGTGTGTTTGGGTGTCAATCGGTATTGATACGCCTACGAATGACACGCACAAGATGATCTGGGGGCTTATTCCCAAATCCGCAGCGGATCGCTTTTCATGGCGGATTGATATTTTTCTATTTCCAAAAGCTGTCAAAAGCGATAGCTGTTCAGGTGACGAATTGCTGGCGGATTTATTGCCACAATAGCTATCGCTTTTGAATGGACCGAATCGCTTTTGGAAATATAAAAATACCAATCCGCCATGAAAAGCGATCCGCCGCCCCTTGAAGAGTAGATTTTTAAGACGTCGTCATGTCAACAACTGACACGTTTTATAGCGTATGAAATCGTACATAGCTTAACGGTCTTAATGGGATATATTAGACAAATGGGATTATCGGACCTGACGTCTCCGGAAACAGCGAGACTGTGACTTTTCTCCATATTAAAAGTGCGTTTCTGAACTAGGTGGAGATACAGAACATGGAACCCAGAAGAGTTCTGAGGTTTAATAAGAACCACACCATAACTCACTTTGTTATAGAAATAAAGGCCAGCTTACAACCCTTTTCTCTTATTTTGCCCTATTATACGTCATGACATTACATTAGTGTCACTGTGCTTCTGCTGTGGAAATGACAATTAAGTCATTAAATCCGTTCTAGTTGCTTTGAATGTCTACCTTTAACGAACGTTTCGCTTCTTTGTCCTTTCGTTAATCTCCAAAGAGCTATACATGTTTGAAGTCCAGCATATTCTGTTGCTGGTCTAAAGCACTCTGTTTTCAAACCGTTATTTTGAATAGAGAAATATATTTCTATGGTTGTCCCGCTACAACCTTGGTCTTTGTGTATAGTGTTCTTTTTTCTGCTTCTGTCACCAAAGTAATTAAATAGAAAACTCTGTTTGTACAGAGAATCCTTTCAGCGAACTTTTCTTTTGCAAAATTATCATTAAATACAAAAAAAGAAAGAAGAGAAAATCCTGTACACCTTTCATCCGATGTACATGCACTCATTTACATGCACATACAAAAATCCACCTCTCAGCATGTCATTTCCAATTTAAAGGATCGCTTCGATGAAAATTCAATTTTGCCGCCCACACAACCGATGTCATTACAAACTTATAAAAGAAAATCGAATGAAACGTTAATACATACCCACAGCCAGCTTAAAGCCCTCAAATCTTCATCCCCCCCATCAGCACTCCTATCAAAGGTTTGACAAATATCCTCTGCAACTTTGAATAACGTTAAATTAAATATCCTGGACAAACAAATTGAATTTGTTATAAGACACGAGGCACAATGACAGCGGCAATACTCTGCCCTGTGCTGACTGACATGTGCGGTAAACACTTTTATAGAGGAAGATCCTTATTTTTAACAGTTTCGCAACAGCAATCTCATTAAATTTTGCACACGTACTCCTATAGGTGTTTTCTTTTGCCCGCTATTTACCAACACTGTTGGATGAGGTGGAAAAAAAAGTGCCACAAGCAAATTAAGGACTCTTAGTAGAAAGGAAAACAAACCAGAGCGTAACAGAATAAACCATAATTTCAAGGAAAGTTGGGATGTTACTGCCATGGGTGGCGTTCACGACGTTCCCTTTCCATCATGTTACTCCTTTTTTTGTGTTGTAAAACGATGAAATGTGCTTCTTCTTCTGACCCAGCATCTATACCTGCTGCTCGAGGTGTATGGAAAAAAAAAACTTTAATTATTAGTTTTCCAAGTGAACTTTCCAAACAGTCCAAAGGGTCTTCCACCAAGCGGATTCGACACAACAACGGTGTACAGACAGTGTAGCACCGAACGGTACTGAGTAGCCAATACGAGTTAACCAAAGAGTTACAGAGTGGTTAGTGCTACAACCAATTAAGTGGTATTTTCAACTTTATTTTCTTTTCGCCTTTATTGGTCCTCGAGCTGGACTCTGAAGGATGCATGGTGGAGAGTCTTGTTCAAGCGAAGCCTTGCCCAACTGAACATGAACCCCGAGTGCAATTTATGAACTGTATATACTCAAAGGGTGGCTCTTAATTTTAATAAGTATCTATACTTAAAAAAAAAGGATTGTATGCCACAGTGAGAGACCGTGCCGAGGGATATACCGGATTTTTATTGAAAATCGATTATAGAGAGGTGAGTTTAATGAATGGAAAATATGCGCAAATTTGTTGATGATTTACTGCTAATTGGATACAGAAATGAAATTGAGGGAAAGGTACTTAAAAATTCCTTGGTAATTATTGTTTGTGAATAGGTGAAGTTGCCCAAATGCGAAGTCTTTTCAAAGGGGTACATTCAAATGGCCTCTTTGATATTTTCTGTTCAACTTCTACTCCACTTGCTGATGTACGCGCTTCGCTGAGTAATTAAATGTATCACGTTCGTGGACGCAGTGCTTCAGTGCTGGACGACTGAGCGAAAAGTTTTAGGTTCGATCCTTTGAAATATACGAATTGCAACTTATAGGGACTTTTCCACAGCGCCATCTCTCGTAAACGTTTGACAAACATCCGAAAGCGTAAATGTCTTGAAAAGGCTTCTTAATTTTGGTGGACTGGGCAAGTGATGTTCAGGTTACATTCCTCAGGCATACTTTCTGCCGACCAAATCTTGGAGATATAATACACTCCTATCGTGGAATCCGCAAAGTGAACAGTTCCTCGTTCGGGAAAAAATCGATTTGAACGTTTTTAACGATGCAGTGATACAGTACCCACTCGGGGAACTGTTCAATTTGCGGATGCGACGCTATCAAAATATTATTTTCCGTGAATAATTTCCCCCGGTGGATTCCACTATAGCGTCCTCCGCTACCTCTACTGTAATACCTCGGCTGGCAGGTCGTTTTGTCCAGAGCCTTGATTGGTCGGGTTAACAGAAATATTCGCTCTCATCATCCAGAATCAATGGTTGGTTCTTCGCAATTTCCACCGTCTAACATTCTGCAGAAGTGATTACCGTCAAAGCCGTCTGTCTACATGGTTTCCTTGTTCATCTTTAGAGGTCTCTCTTCGGGCCGGGCCTTGTTGCATTGACAGTGACAAATTCCTTTGGTAAAACTTCCGAACATTGCTCCTGGAGTAGCACCTCTCTATTTCCTGGATTACACTTGAACTTTCTTTTTCCTCCTTCAAAGCCTTTTTTTCGTTTTCTTACGCTTACCTTGAGAGCAACTTCTTTACAACGCCGCTTTGTAGACGAGTTGGCTTTGTGCTTGCTGGCACTCTTCATCAAACCAATGGTTTGTGGGGTAGTCAGGTGGAACGTATCATATTATTTGTGACGCTTCTAATGTTCTCTAAGCATCGATACCTCTTGTCTTTGGTCTTTGATGCTGTCTGCACGGAGCTTCTCGATACTTTGAGAGGTAAGCGGGTAAGATCTAAGATATCCTCGCAGTATTTTTTCGTTGTTGTGGAGTCTGAAATATCCTTATTCGTAGAACGGCTACAACAAGGTTATGCTCCGACTCTATATTAACTGCTCGACATCGAGCTCTTCCACCAAACTCCAGTATTTTAGATAGAAACAACCTTCAGTAGAAACATCATGCGTGTATCTCTGTTAGGACGAGATCGCTTATCAGGCTGATGTTGGCGAATTTAGCCTTGATGCGGATTGTCTTAACTTAACGTTTGCTAACTGATGAACAGCTGAAGACTGTGGCCCCTATTGTGAGTGACAACGACAACTGTGATTGTCGATTGCGATTGATATTTGTCGATTTGACAGTCGCTTGTCGTCAATTACAAATGTCTGGTCGATACTTTCTCTTGGAAGTCTCAAATGCCTTGTGGGCCAGAGCTAGATCTAAAAAAATCTGTAGAATTTTTAAAACAAAAGATCAAAGTTATACAAATATTGATAGGGATACTCTCGGCAATGCCTTCTTAGGAATCACGCTAGAAGATTAGGTTTAACAAACACGGACACGTGAAGGTATATTTGCGAGGAGTCAAGCTATTGCTAGGAATGGAAGGAAACACCTTGGAAGGTACTTCTTAGACAATTTGGAGGTGGTGGGCCTCTTCTATACTTTTGGGTTCATCATTGATTCAGTCCAGTTATTCAGTGAATTCATTTGCTGTACATTCTCCTTTCGAAGGGCTAATGTTAGACTTCTGAGACTCATTTAGCCAGTAATATCCGACAGAGTATTATCCATCAGGGTCTACCAGGGTGTCGAGAAAATCTAAGGTAAATAATAAATAGGTGGCGCAACAGGCGGGTAGGCACCCTAGGCGTAGCTTCCCGCAACCATTCGTTTTGTGTGAGTTTCTATTTTTGTGACGAATGGAACGAACCTACAATTTTATGCCGAGTACGAACGGCTGAATTGAGAAGCTTTTTCAGGACAGTCATACTCTCGGATGTTTGTCAGACGTTCGCGAGAGGTGGCGCAGTAGAAAAAATCTTAAGGTGTAATTTGTGTTTTTCCGGTAATCGAACCTGGGATCGCTCGCACAATAGTCCAGCACACTAACCACTGCGCTACTGCGCCCACTGCGAGAAAATCTAAGGTAATAGAATTAATACAGTTCCTTGATGATCGTACAGTTTTAAATGGTACCGTCGAGCTCTAATAAATAGTCCGCCAGCTCAGGGAGAAAAAGAGCCCCGGCACAGGATGGGTGCTTGGTGTGAAAGTATATGTGTGCCCATGCCTTAGTGAGAATAATTGGCCAAAGAGGATTTTGATTCAGAATTTGCGGTCGGTACATGCATCTAAGCTTGCGGTCTACTCATTACAACTTTGTGGTTCTCAGTCGTTGTCGCTAGTCGTTTTTAATTCCCGTAAAAAAGAAACGGGTATATGTGTGTTATTGTGTCATGGCAATCTAAGTCACTCTTAAATCCTCCAGGTCACAGCTTAAATCCTTTTCCTTTATCAAAAATTAAATTTTTCATTTTTATAATTATTCCACAATTTCTAACATGCAGCATTATCTTTGATTTTTTTTTATATAGAGAGACGTTGTCAGGCTGGAGCCCACCATGGATGATGTACGCTCCTGTGTGTCAAAGGGCAAGAGTCAGGTAAGCAAAAATAAAAACCTCATTGTGACCCTAAATCCATCCATCCATTCATCCATCCATCCATCCATCTACCATAGCAGCAGCAGCAGCAGCATCAACCACAAATCCTGTCATTCTTTCGTTGTTCTCCTGCTCTTTGTGTACGGATATATGACATAGAAGAGAGACTGGATGTTCCTATATCTAAACCGCAGTCAATCACAAGAAGTGCTTCTGCTTCGCTTTATTGATGCAATGCTATGATTTCAATTTTGTCGTCAATTTCCAATATTCTCCTTCGAAGGTAGGATATAAAAAAAAAAATAAAACAGAATATGTATCACTCACTTATCCTGGCTGGCATATGAGTACTTTTTTTTTGAAAACGATTTCAATTTTCTTCTCGCAAATAAAAGCATTTGTCTATAGCAGCCCCCGCACTGTATGTCATATATTACGAGTATATGGGTGCTCGCTCGTGTATGTCTTCCTTCCATCATCGGGAGATGACACATCTCTGTCGGTCTCACTCTGGTGTTCGTGCATGTCCCTTAATGCCACTGCCTCAAGCAATCGCGCAAGGAAGATGTACCAATTTTTCATCATCTCTTCTTCTTCAAAATTGATTCTAAGCCAAAGAAAGGATATCTATAGTTGGAAGTTGGAAAATAAAGCGAACTACTTACTGACTTTTGTGGAGGAAAAAAGAAAAACGACAAAAAAGCAACAGAAAGGATTTGTAGGACGAAAGTGGGATGGATTTAGAGACATGTGCATATAGAGCGAAATCCGCTTTTTCTATTCCATTCCAAGCATTGCAATAATGCACATCCTGATCATATTCGCTGCGTAGTTATCTCCTTAAAGCTGGTCGTCCTTCCTCGCCGACTATATAGCTATATGCATCGATTCCATTTCGTGGATTGCATTTCTTTTCTCCTCTTTTTATTATTATAGTCATCAGTGTTTCCCATAACTCATTTTCTATCTCATTTCAGGTCTTCGATTGCAAGAACCACATCCGTGTCATTCAATCAATGGCGAACGGCAACAGGCTGTACATTTGTGGCACGAATGCTCACAATCCCAAGGATTATGTCATATATGTAAGTATTTGGGTTCAATGTGGAAGAGGGTGGTGGGTGCAATATGTCACCGTTGAGCTAGAGCTACAACCTAGGGGGGTATGCTTTTTTTACGTATTTTGCTCAAGTTTTTCTCTATCGGCGTAGGTTGTATCCTTGTGACATTAATGTACCATCTGCACATACATTTCTATTTGTATTTCTAAAAATGACTTAACCGAATGAGATATGAATGGCTTGAGAATACCAACAAAAAAAAAAAAAAATAAAAATAAAAATACTACTGCAGTATACATTCAAGGATCCTAAGGGTAAGTGTGTGAATTTGTGTGTGTATAGAATTCTCAAGAATTGGAACAATGCAGTGGAAAACTCGTTAGTGTGCAAGGCTGTACTGAACATTAGATAGGGATCATCATGATAAAAATTGAGATAGATTGCGTATGTGTTTTTTAGTTTACATTAGTTATGCGTATACGGCTCAAGTTGTTTTATAACACTCATGACACCTACAGGAGTGGCAGCGCAAGTGAGGTGAATTTCTAGGCAGTTCTCATGAGATACAATATTTGACTCTAGGGTCGATTTGAGAATTGTTTTCAATGATTTTTCTCAAGTAGCGTGTCATGTGTGTTTTTTTTTTAGCATTGAGTACTAAATTAAGAACATCCCGGTGTCCTTTGGGGTGTTACCATCAGATGAAAAGAATTTTGGCTTATTCGTGGTAATATTTTTTGAACTGAAAAACTCATCGACCGAAAGTTAGCCACAAAAAGTAGCGTTGCAATAAATTGAGTACAGTATGAGTAGGTATTGGGACGATTGAGACTGGGAATTCTGTGCTAGAAAGAGAGGCAATGTGCGAGAGAGATAGAGCGAGATGGATGGTTGTGCAGTGTTTTTTTTTGTTTCTTGTTTTTTTTTTGTTTGGCTGTGAGTTGTGTCATTGGTTGGTTGGGTTCGTGACGGCTGGTTTATTTTTTTTTTGCTGTGAGGTGGTAGTTACGATTGGAGGACCCTGGCACAGGTTGCAGGTTGCACGCACGTCACCGCTAGTACTGCTAGATATCGTTGTAAAATGTGCTTTCTAACACAAATCTTTCTTTTCCACAAATCCACTTTCAACTGTCAAATTAGTTGTCATAGGAAAAAGTAGGTATTGTCAATATTCGCAAATCAAATCACTAATCACAAATTGACAGCTGACCAAATTGGTTGTAGCGGAAAAAAAGTGTTGCCAATTCCAGAATCAAATCATTTATCAGCTGTCAACTGTCAAATAAAAAAAACTTCCTTCAGTTCATCATCCAAACACTATTACTGATCTGAACTATTCAGTCGGTCTTTAAAAATCTTTACCTACATACTTGGCGACAAATGTTGGGCAAAAAAAAATACTGAAAAAAATGTTTTTCGATTGTAAGTAGTAGACTTATGAGCTCGTATGTTATGTATATAACTCCAAAGATTAATGGTAAATTCCGTTTAATTCGGACATTTTAGCTATGTCTTAAGCAAACTATCCCCAAATGCCTCTCGACGAACGTATCCCAACTAAGTCGCCCACGCTCTCAGAGATAATTTTGTGTAATTCTATCCACATCATGACCTATCCACAAAACCATTAATCCCACATTAAAGCTGCATCATCGAGATTAAAAAAAAAAGGAACAAAGTTGTTGGCAACTCATTTGCGACCTTCGAACACAACGAACACACCCGAAGAAGAAAACTTTCTTTATGCTCCATGTATCCGGACAAAATTATCGAAGTTTAAGTTTTCAGTTTTATTTTTTTGTTTTTAAGGGAACAAAATCCCGTCGCGTTAAGGATCATCTTACAAAATTTAGCGCTGTACAAAACTTCAGTCGATGCTTTAAAACTTTAAACTTGTTTGCAACACTCTTGAAACGCGACCCATTTCGCTGATGCGTTTTGCTTGGGATGCTTCTGGCTTATCGCATATATGCGCCCTGAACACCTGCCGAAGAGTAAACAGGGGGGATTATTTGTAAGACGTGCAGCGGATAATGTTTATTTCGAAAGCAAAAGAGAGGATATTCCTATACCGCTACTATGTAACAAAATGTGGGGGAGTATTTTAGAAGTATCTATATACCGTTTTCGTTGTTTATCCTTTTCTTTTCGTTGTTGGGTAACTTTATTTTTATTTGTTCTATTCCTACAGTCGAATCTAACCCATTTACCAAGATCGGAGTACGTGCCAGGAATTGGTTTGGGTATCGCCAAGTGTCCATATGATCCACTTGATAATTCAACAGCAATTTATGTTGAGGACGGAAATCCGGGTGGTCTACCTGGTCTGGTATGTATATTATGAGATTTATTTCCCTCGAAGAAAGAGCTGGGATTTCTTATCCTGTACACAGCAGTAGAGAACCACAGGATAACAGGAATGCGAAAAATGTGTTGCAATCGATGAGATACGAGTATCCAGTGCGCGGTGTTGCAACAGAGAAAATAAGTCTCGTGTTGTGTTTTTTTCGTCCTTTCAAAGTTATTAATCATTCTTGTGTATTGCATCCTTTGCCGAGAACTATATCTCTATCTGTGTTTATCTTTTGATGTAAAATTTAAAAAAAAAGAACCAGTCGGAAAGAAGGAAAAAGCCTTTCAACGTGAATACAATATTAAAAGTATAAAGCGTTTTCCATTCCTGTTGTCCTGCTGCAGGACGACTCTTATAGCTGTGCAATTGGTGGCCGGGATTTAATACTGTTTTATTATTATTTTATGATTCTATTTCTTGTCACAGTATTCGGGAACAAATGCCGAGTTCACCAAAGCGGATACAGTGATCTTCCGGACGGATTTGTACAATGTTACAGCCAAACGAAAGGAGTACGGATTTAAGCGGACACTTAAATATGATTCTAAGTGGTTGGACAGTAAGTATACAACGTTTATTTGTGTGCATATCTTATTAACTGGCGACTGTCGGGACGAGGTAATGGTTTCTTTGTCTAGCTGAACGCGGATGGGTTGTATGAGGGTTGTATGAGGGTTGTATCCAATGAAATAAGATTGGATAAGGTTAAGTGGAGCGAGTTCAACAAACTGTCGGTCGGTTGGGGGTAAGCATTATTTGTTGAGAGCTCAGCAACAACTATTTATAAAGAAACACTTGATGGATTTTTATAGCAATTTCAAAGAAGACCACTCGTTGTTAACATTAAAATAATTTTATTTAATAATTTGCATGAAAGCCACTCTTCGCGAGAGCTTCACTCCCTGGCAAGTGTGAACGGAAATGTCTTTGTCGTACATGTGATTGTTCAACCCATAAGCCAATGCTCGCTGTCATAAAAAGTCAAGTTTGTAGTGATACCTTAGTATTGTTGTAAAAACCATGCTATTGCCCTCTGGAATAGCCAAACAACGACAACATGCTGATCGGACAAATTGACACGGAAGTTCCTACCAGACCTGGAGGAGAGCGATAGAGTCTGATTTATAAGCAACGAAGAGTGGCGGATTTTTTAATCAAATGCATGAACCTAACAGCAGTACTGGGACTTGAGAGTAGGCAAAAGGTGGTATATTGGGAAACCAAAAAGTGTTGGTAGAAAGTGGTAGATTTTTAAAACATACCATAAATGCTGAAAAAATTAAAAAAAAAACGCTTTTTTTCTGCTAATAGCGACACCCTCCCACGCTTTTCATGAGATGGCAAATCAAGGAAGCAACTAAAAAAAAATTTAACAAAAACGATGAATTTTTTTAAGTATAGGTTTTCAAAATGTGTAGAAGTCGGCACTTTCAAAGGTTCCATCTTACGGAAATGCCAATTTGTTTTTGCTTATCTTCATGTACCTTCTCCGGGTTTCGATTTTAAAAAGGACGAGTGGGATCGTCAGGCAATCTTCGTTATTGGCCCGGGATATTTCCTGTGAAAATTGGTCGAAATTTGACAAAGGAGCCTGGCGTCTCCCATATAAAAAAACATCTTTTATGGGGCCAAACTCAATGACGTTATAACTCGATAACCGCTGGGCCGATTTTCATGATTTCTATACAGTCGACAAGACGTTTCTTAAATAAGACGGCATTTCAATGAAAGTCATATTTGCTATTATTTGCGTTATTGTTCCATTTTTTTTTTTTTTTTCAATCTGAAAAAGTGGTAGATTGGGATTTAAGGGTGGTAGAATTTTGGGTTGAGCAAAAAGTGGTAGAAATACCTCTTAAGTTGTAGAAGTCCCATTAGGGCCTAACAGCATTTAAGAAACTGTAAAATAGGTATTAGGTAAAGATAGCCATAAAGGTAAGATGGGAAAAGCTGTCTAAGAGAAAATAGCACAGTGACTGTACTAAGTTCGAGATAGTTAACGAGTCTACCTATATTCAACTTCGTAAATAAGGTCTTGGTGGAAATAAGCTGACAAATTTGTCTTGGAAACCGGTCCCGTGCTACTACATATATGATTTGGCAAAAGAAAAGATTCCAAAGCTTGAAAGACTAAATACTCTATTAACTATTTCCATCCATATGTCGCTAGTGCTACTTAATAGCGCCATGAAATTGGCTATTTGAAAGAAGGAACCCTTAAGTCTCAAAATGTAGACAACTCGTTCACATAGTTCAATTCTGATTCATGCAAGATCATCAAATCCCAGCCTCCATATTAAAGACGGCAAAGAAGACGGAATAGCGTCGTATAAAAGACCTACTTATCTCCATGGTAGGCAGATGATAACAGAGATAATTTTGCATTTCATCACAAATACCAAACTTCGTCTAACTGCCTTGAATGTCCTGTATCCAATAGGTGACTTGCTCCAAATCAGCTTGAAGTTCAATATTAACGAGAATCGGAATCGCAATCAAAGACCGTGCGTCTCTATATGAGCTCGACGGCAAGTTAAGTGCCTGCTAAAAAAATAACGAGACGTAGCGCAAATGTAAAAGCCTGTATGACGAAAACGACGAACTTCGATAAGTCGAAGGCCCAGTTTCAAAAGTTTCGGATAGTTATCCAACAGATAACGCTATCCAACAGATAAATGTTGCTGATATTTTTTTTGCTGTTTTATCGTCAAAGTCTGATAACTGGCGGGAAAATTTATCAGCCACTAATTGATTGACCGAATGGCAATATTGTTTTTTTATCGTTTCCATACACATGTCATTGAGTTTCGCTTAGCCAGACGCAAAACTGTTTTAAGTGATTTGTGTTGTTCTATTGTTGGCAATTTAACATGGTTATATAAATTGTAAAAATTCAGAAATATTCATCGTCGAGGGTTTTTTTTTTTTAAATATTTAGCCGTCTAATATGCCCGTAGTATTCATCAAATTCGTCTTCTAAAAACTTAAATAAATTCTTTTTAGGATACTTGCGTCACCCACTTCAATGAATATTTCGCTTATCTTTCAGATAGAGGCTTTAGCAGCTACTTGAACCGACTACTGATAAATCTGTCAGGTATCTTTATCTGTCAGATATCACTGTCCGAGATCTTTAAGAGCAAAATTTGAAGTTTATCTGGCAGATAAGTTCCTAATAAGCTAATAAACACTTTATCAGCTAATCTTGAAATTGGCCCGAATTCTCTGACATTTTTTCCACTCTTCTCACTACCACAAATTATTATTTACTTTATCCCTGAAAACTTACATTTTGATGCAATTTCTAAACCCCAACCAATCACCCGGAATAAGCTATATCTAATAAAAAAAAATTATCAAATCCTCTTCTAATTAATCAGGCACTCAGATTCCGACATCTTCTACAAAACTATGAATAATAATAATTCATTTAGTTTTCGAAATAAATTAATAAATTAATTTGCCGCCACAAAGTGGAGCCAAAATACTGATTTGCATAATTAATCCGCTTCCGTTGCCGCCTTGAGAGGGCGCACGTATTAAAGCAGGAAAAGTCGTTTTGATTTAAATTTTATTTATTTTTTCTATGCCTGCCAACTCGTCTTCGAGAAATACATCGCGGAATACTAATCTGGCTCATTTTGAATTTGTATTCCATTTTGTGTTGTTTTGTAGATTTTAATAATTTTCCAGGATTACCACTACCCGACCCCCCCATTTGAGTTGCTTTCAAAACAACCACACCCACCCCATCTTGTTGACGCTAAGTAGGTATCATAAAATTTAATGAAATGCGGCGACATCTGCAGCCGTGAATACATTTGTTGCGGGTGCTTATTAAAATTATCCCTCTGACCCGTGTCTCCGTGTTAAAGGAGGGGAGACGGCCACCGCTTTTCAAATTTTCTGTATATCCTTGGGCATGCCTCTTTGCGTCTATTTACCACTTGAGCGCGCATATTACAATAGTTTATTGTGCCTTATTGTATAAAGACTGTCCCCACCCACAAAGCGCGACGCGTCCACAGTGGGAAAGTCAAGTTGACTCCTGTCGTCGGGCGACGCGCGACGACGGTTCGAATTAATTAAAACAAAGCCAGGACGACGAATAGCAAAAAAAAAAAAAGACCGATGAAACATCTGTTGAAACAATCGTGCCAAATCGAACGGATAAGAAATTACTAATTAGCGAGGATTCTGTTCTCTTAATTCACTCTCGCATCAGAAACGGGGTTGTGGTAATAGAATCGCATCCCACACCCAGCAATATATTAAGTTGCCAAAGATATAATTGATCGGCTAGGAATAGAACAGAAAAAAGGACGAAGAGATGAAAGATTTTTCCTTCCATCCTTATGTGAGAGTAGGTACGAGTAATTGGATGGAAGAAAGGAGCTAACTATAATATTGCTTCGACTGGAATAATGAAATGTGATTCTAATCTCTGGCAAAGTTTTAATCAATTTTATAGTTTAATGCTTATAATTGGAAAATTAAATTTTAATTTCATCAGTCATCACTTTTGTGTTCTTTCCGCGACGACAAGGTATCTCTGAGTACCTACTATGCCGTTGCGATGGCAACATTTTAACCCGATTGTGATTGTGAGCTTTGATTTTGTAGTCTCTTCGGTAAGGGATTTTTGAAAGGATTCAATTCAGTGAGTGGGAATACGATTAAAATTGTCATTTTGCATTTTAATTGTATAAGGACTAAATGATTGTTTAGGATATTTATGTTTAGAATCTTTAATGTGCAAATGCTAAAAATTTACTAAATTCCATCAGAATCCCAAAAGCTCTATTAAATGACCACATTTGAACGGCTTCGGAAGTAAACGGAGCTATAGAGAAACACTTGAGTTGATCTCTCGAATACACTTCCCTGGTGTCTATATTCCACCCCAAATAGAAGATCAACAAGTCTATCGAGTCAGATTTTCACTCCTGAAGCCAGGAGTCCAGTAATAATACTGTCTCACTTTTGAAATCCAGGTTCTAATGTAGCCACATTTTGTATCCCTGACGCTAGGGAATGTTCTCAAATCAAAATGCTGACAATAAACGTGCTTCAGATGCGAAATCATTCAGAGTTAGGCTAGCCGCACATTGGATACAATTTCGTACGAATTTCTCTCATGCGAACATGTACGCATACGTACGAACAATCCCGACCTTCCAAGTAGTATGGGAGCGCGCACACTGGATGCGAGTTCGTCGTACATATACGTACGTATAGTTCCGACGTCCGAACATGTTGGGATTTTTAAACACGTTCGCAAGTGGATGTTTATGGACACAAAAGGGGGTATGGGAGCCCCGTCTATTTAACTGAGAAAATTGTATTCGGTATGCGCACTCAATTCGTACGACCGCATATTCACACGTTTACGTACGATGCAAATTCGTATCTAATGTGCGGCTAGCCTTATAATTATTAGCCTGACATCCTTTTTTCTAAAAGTTATTGGAAAAATAGTAGGTCATCGTTTACGAGAATCCTTTCTGCTGGAACAAAACACCTATTGAAAAGAAATGACTTTGCTTATCAGGCCAGCAAATGTACGGTCACGGTCCCTCATCATCTAGTAAAGAGGATTGAAGGATCGATCGAGACTAAGAAGATTGCCCTCAATTCCTTTCTAGACATTGCTTAATGCTTATTGGACTTTCGACTACACGCTGTATGTATCTATCGATCTAGACACCAACGATACGCCAATGACCTAGTAATCATCAGAGGCAGTCAAGAAGCAACCCTTACGAGTTTCATGCAAAATGCTTTACACAAAGTATGGAACTAGTGTCAGCAGGAATAACTCAGTGTGAATCCCTAAAATACTAGGTATACGAGAAGGAGACATTTTAACCTCCGCACAATCACGTATCACAAATTCCATTTTCTAAGGAAGGAAAGTACATTATCTTTATGCATAACACTGAATCACAAACTGACTACCAGGCAGCTGCTGTCTTATGGGGTCGCTCAGAAAAATGGGGTCTTCGTCCAAAAATGATTTACTACAGACTAGACCTATTTTTCCTAGTGCAGTAGGAAAAGGCACATCAAACCTCAACTCAAGAAGTACTTTAAACAATAAAAAAACTTTGGTATCACCAGGGGTCATATGCTCGTGTCAAACTGTAGCCTTAACGAAACTTTATAACTTTCCCTCAGTACGCAACGCATACATATACGACTTAAGAAGACAGCCCCAGCCTGCGTTATGAAACTTCACATCGTTAGAAAACTAAAACCAAGTGATCTAAGGGAACCTATGAACATCATTATAGATCAGTAAATATTATGTCAAGCCCCTCGATACAAGTTCCTGACATCATGCACTCAAATGTCGCAACTTCTATCGAAGGTACCGAAAAATACTATTTAGGAGCTCCAGGCTAGATGAATCCCATTCAACCTGGAACAAGGGCAAGCCAAAATTGCGGATCAGTGGACCTCTCTGCAATATATCAGTCCCCATTGGAGACTGAACCAAAAAAATGCTTAAGACGAAATATCAAAAGGTTAAATATCATACTGTCAAGACAGTTAAGAGCACTTGATACTTCTGGACTCTAGAACTGTCTAAAGACAATCGAGAAACTTGCTGCCAATAACAAATTTACTCTCTTCCGGGTTCCAGGTCACCATCAACGAAAAACCAGATGAGCTAGCTTGCAAAGACTGAACAGTGAACACCTTTGTTCTATAGAGTCTTTTTGTTGCCTGCCAGCCAGCAACATCAATGCAAAGACGGACACTGGCCAGCTCCAAATAAGGCTGTCGAATTGATACAAAGTGATGCGAAAAATCTTGACTGGTTTTATCAGTGGTCACTGGTCTCTCAATTTTTTTTTCGAAAAAACTGCTGAAGTTACACTGACACGTGCAGACTTGACGAAGATGTTATGTAGGTATGCGCAATGTTACTTATGTTCGGGTTTCCTTTTCGTGGGAGAAGGTATTTAAAGGCCCTCTTGATTGGAGCATTTTTCTTATCGCTGCAAAAACCCGTCGAACGATACTTAAGAGGCCAGTATCAGTTCTTCATTCCTGTTTTTCGTCACCGAACTGGCAGGGGAAGGGATATGTGCATTCATATCTTCTCTGTGAACTATCTTATCTGCTTCCAGAACGAGAATAAAGGACTCACAGGAAATCGGATGGCACTGCCCATTTGTGGTGCTTATCATGGAGTAGCTCGAAAAAGCTGCTTTCATATAGCGCTTCGTGCTTTTTAAACGTCAGCAGTACCTACAGCTCGATCTTATAGAGGTACTGACTACAAAGGTTAGGAATCGATGAAAAGGTGATGGGTCTTCTACACCATCAAAGCCGGTGATCTTGTTGTTGTTTATAGGTTTATTAAACATATCGCAATGACTTCTATACATAATGATCGACTAATATTGTAAGGACTGCCAACACACCGCAAACTCTGCAGCTCCATAAAGATTCATTCCTAATTCTGAATTTCCATTACCCATGTAAAACTACGAAATAAAGACAACTGCTCTACCAATGCATTAACAAAGTGTCGTAGGTACGTACAGCTCAACCGGTCAGTTAGTAAGCTCATATTCCTTGTTTCGAATAATAAGCTTCCGCTTAATCAGACTCAAATATCCCCGCAGCTATAGGCATTTCAATTACCTAATCCTGTACAAGTTCCTATAGGTATAAAAATATTTACATAACCAAACAGTCAGAGTCACTCCTTAGATACGTCCCGTCAGAAACATTCTTCTTTTCATCCAAAAATTGTTAATTTTCGACGAATCCAGTGTGCAAGCAAACGCTGAAAGCATAAATACAAAAATAAAATACCGCTAACCAATTTCACCCTCGCTTCTCTATTTTACAGAACCAAACTTCGTTGGATCCTTCGACATCGACGATTATGTGTATTTCTTCTTCCGTGAAACCGCTGTCGAATACATCAACTGCGGCAAAGCTGTGTACTCGCGCATTGCACGCGTTTGCAAAAAGGACACCGGCGGCAAAAACATTCTATCCCAGAATTGGGCAACCTATCTGAAGGCTCGACTCAATTGCAGCATATCCGGCGAATTCCCGTTCTACTTCAATGAGATCCAATCCGTTTATCAGCTGCCAACGGACAAGACCAAATTCTATGCGACATTCACCACCAGTACAAACGGTCTGATTGGGTCAGCTGTATGCAGTTTCGACATCAACGAGGTCCGGGCCGCTTTCAATGGTAGGTATAGTTGGTTGGTTTGATGGACGGTTGAGTGAACGATACATTTCCCAGCAACGATATGCACTGTGGTGGAATATTATTTTCAGCGTGTAAACCCACTGGGTGCATCTTTGGGAATTTTTGTCGTTCATCCCGTGTCGTCGCGACCACTTTACAAGGATATAGTTTCGCTTATTAATAAACATACATAGATACAAGAGTATACTCTGAGTAGGTGTAGTTGGTGGAAAATCTATTTTGATGGATTGCATTAGGAGAGCGTATGCAGCCCTTGCCATTGTTTTGTCCACAATGCATGAGGACACATTACACTGCCACTGCAACCCCCTAAGCTAAGGTGGGTTGTATTGTGATGCAGTCCAGAGTGCATGAGATCCTTGTATACGAAATTTATGTAATTGCTATGGGATTATCCTTTGTCTAGTGTGTTTGTGTGTGTGTAAAAATGAAATATTACACGTATCTCTATCTCTGTTTATTTGTAGGAAAATTCAAGGAGCAGTCCACCTCGAACTCAGCATGGCTGCCAGTTTTGAATTCTCGAGTACCAGATCCACGGCCCGGTACGTGTGTGAATGATACATCAAATCTGCCGGACACAGTGCTTAATTTTATACGATCTCATCCGCTTATGGACAAGGCCGTCAACCACGAGCACAACAATCCTGTTTATTATAAAAGGGATTTGGTCTTCACTAAGCTGGTTGTTGACAAGTGAGTACGATTGTGTGATTTATGATTTTTTATTCGATTTTACTGTGTGTTGTCTGTCTGTTGGGTTTTACTTACTTGTTATCCTTGTCTCGTTGGTATGGCTGGTATTTTTAATGTTTTGCCCCCAAACTGATTTGTTCGAAGGATTACTGTAAGATACTGAAACGTTCTTTGCTCTAAGCAACTCGTTGCGGTCCCAGGATTATTAGTGTTGTTTTTTTTAAGTGAGTGTAGGGATTAAGTTAATTTTTTTACCGTGGTACGTCATGCTCGCTACTTACTATTAACGCTATTACTGTTTGACAGGGACTTACCAGTCAAATGGCTGTATGCGAATGTTTCCTGTTCAGACACAGAAGGACCTAGGAATGATAAATATTACCCGCCTTGAATTGGGGCACTATTACTCCTGCTTACTTATACTTAATTGTAGCTACAGTCCGGAGTGGACCTCGGTCTTAACCAACACGACTCTCCAATTGGCTCTTATTTTGGAACTCCAGTTGCGCACTTCAAATTGATAGAGGTCCACTTTCACTAGTGCGAGATACCTTAGGCGATGTAGTCCTCCAAAGCGTTATCCCTCTGGGTTAAAGTCAAATGCTCTACGGGCCGGAGCTTTCTCTAGGATCTGGCATAGTGTGAATATTATTTGGTCGGTTCTGTATCTGGAGCCTAAAAACGATCTAGTAGGAGTCAATCAGTTCTTCCATAAATGGTTTCCGGCGTTCACACAGGATCTTGTATAAAATGTTAAGAAGACTGATACCTCAACAATTGGCGCAGCCCCTTTCTTGTGAACAGGACTAGCGATGCTATAAGGTTCCTTTCAGCAGGTATACCTATACCTAACATTCTTTCAACCAAATCTTGCAAATGAGTTGGTGCGTATGCTCTCCGCTGCCTTTAGTAGTTCGTCTACCAGATCTTCAGGTTCAGACGTCATTGAATGGTTCATTCTGCCTAACAGAATGTTGCATTGTTGCATTCCGATTTGAAAAGGACTACATCGCAAGAGCGGTATGTCTTTGTATATTGTGGTCTTATAAAGGGTGCATATTTAAGGCAGTTACGGCATTAAAATAATGTTAATGAAAAAATTGTAGGAATGTGGTGACCTATGCTCCAAACATGAACACACAAACACAAGTGAATGACATGTGAACAGTAACATCTTTTGTGGCATTAGGCAATAACGCCCGAGGAAATAGCGCCCAAATCGATTTGGAAATAACGCCCAAAAAACAACAAGATGGAAATAAAGCCAAAAAATAATTTGCAGTTTAATGCGTATGCAACCCCCCTGCTTGGGGTTTCTGTCAGATTTGGAGTATGTGTGAAATTGGATATATTCAAGGTTTTTTTTTTTGCAGTACAAACTCCCACCTACTCCAAAATCCAACAGAAAACCCGAGCAGGGGGTTGCGGGGGGGCAACATGCCCCCCATACTTATTCCACTGTCTATGCATTTCCACTTACTATTTTGGGCTTTAGTGCTTGTCAAAAAAAAGGAAATAACACCCAAAACGACGAACAATTTTGCAACAACACATTGTACGAGTTTTTTTTTTGCGTTATTTCCAAATCGATTTGGGCGCTATTTCCTTGGGCGTTATTGCCTAACGCCATCTGTTGTATCTCTATATAAGAGCTGGTTCGGCAATCCTGCAGCCCCAGTCAGTCCATTCTCAGATGTAAACTGAGAACATTATATTTGCTGCCGATCGGGGCTTATTTTAGCCCGTATTTTCACAAGTTATTTGACGCATATATTCGCGTGTATTTTGACGCGTATTTTAACGCGTATATATATTGCCGCGTTTTTAACGCTTATGTTAACGAGTATGTGTATATTCGCGCGTATTTTGGCGCGTACATTAAAGTGTATTTTGGCGGCTATTGTGATACGTATTTTGGCGCGTATATTGACGAATATTTTGACGCGTACATTTGATGCGTATTTTGGCGTGTATTTTCACGCGTACCTTGGCGCATATTTTGATTGGGCGCAGTGGTTCAGTGGTTAGTGTGCTGGGCTACTGTGCGAGTTGTTCCTGCGGCACATCTCGCGAACGTCTGACAAACATCCGAGAGTACAAATTTAGCCTCTCGGGCTCAGCATAAAATTGTAAGTCCCTTTCATTCGCCCCATTGAACGTTAAATATACACAGTATTTTTTCCGTTGTTGTTGCGTCTAAGATATTCCCATACGTATACCTTGGGTACAACAAGACAGTGATCCGAATCATGTTGGAAGCTCGAAACGTCAAACATACTGTTGGAGTGCCTTATATCGAAAGCAACATAATCAACTTGTCTGTCTTTTGGTGGCATCATCTCTTTCGTCTGTGGAGCATGAGCGCGTATATCATTCTGATGTTGACGTTTAAGTTGATGCCCAACTCTGTTATCACTGAATTCTTAACTCATCTTCCCGATAATTTTCTTCTAAACCAGGTTAAGTGGTTTAGAAGAAAATTAAAAGCATGCATTGAAAAACCATTGAAACTAAAATGACTGATAACTGAGTTTCGTTGCATTTTCAAATGCTGGTCGATGTTACTATCAACTTTCTCCATGTGGCCATTACATTCAATTATCGTAATGAAGCACCATCCAGCCGACTGAAACTAGCTCTACATTATATGTATTTCACAAGAGCTACTCGAACAAACAATGCAAATCGCATAGATGCATGAATTCCAATTTACATTCGCCATCCAATTGAAATACACAGCCACACTCACAAAGATATTATTCCTTTTAAGCCATCCACTTAATTTCTATACACACCAGCTCAATAGCCAATTTGGCCAAAACACTCGCAAACGGATTCCACTAAATTCCACACAATCAATTATAGATTTCGGCCTGTTGTATCTGAGTACAGAGTACTTATGTAGCAACACAATCCCTCACCTAAACTTAATCAAGTAATCAAATTCATCATCAATTTCCAATTAATTATCTAAAAAACAGAGCGCCCCTATTCGAAATCGAATCACAGTCACCACAATTGGGATCCTGCTCAATAGCCAACAATTAATTTGCACACCATAATCACATATTAACGATTAATGGCCGTAGCGAGTCCTAATTAAATTAAAATTCAATTTAAATCAGTTCCTCTTTGGCGGTGCATTTTGGACGATGCGGAGCAGTGAGGGCCGTTTGGATGGTACCCTACCTACCCATCACCAGATACAATGAATACTTTTCGTAATCGCAAATTAATAACGCAGCTTATAAGGACAACATTTTCTTTTTTCGGTATTCGGTTCCACTTCATGCAGCGGTGAGTCCTGTGTGAAAATGTTTTTTTCCTGAGGAGGCACAAGTGAGTGTAGTGTGTCAGTGTCGACGGTCCTCCTGTCCTGGTTATTGCAAATAATCTTCTTTTCAATGAGTGGTGGGTGGGCTGGTGCACCAATGGCCAATGGATTGAAAAATATCTACTCTTATGAAATATTAAATAATAAATTTTCCACTCTGCATGGAGTACAATAATCCTTGCGTTTTAATTTCGTGCCCATACCAAGGGTTCTCATATATACATATCTATACAATTTTTTTTTAATTTAAGTCGCAATTGTTTGGGGATTTATAATTTTATTTTTTTTTGCGTTTTTATTAATTCCGTCTCGTGGGAGATATTTTAATCCATTTCATTCTCCACTCAGCCATGACTATGTATGACAATTATATTTCAATGGCACTCAGCGGTATATGAAGCTGCCTCTCCAGTATACAGAGGGGGGCCGGAGAATGAAAGGATTTTTTTTTTCGTTTTCAGTAAAATAATACACAAAAATTGTGTTTTAAAATTAATTTTACAATGACGCGACGCTTAGTTCCCAGGATACTTGTATTAATCATCACCATTCACATGATCGTACATGATGGCGATAATTAATTTAAACAAAAAATATATATCAAGTGGGCTTGAAAAGGATTGAAATCACACTTGAATAGACAACGCGGAGCGAGCATGGAAACCGAATTAACGACAGCCATAAATAAATTGGCATCTAAATTAAAAACCCATTTGTGGGGATCCTTATGGAGGAGGAGGTGCGGGCTCTTCTTCTGGCGCATCAATTTCAAAAACAGCATGAATTCGGCTGTCTGTACAGTGTACAAGTTGAAGGCATACGCCACTGTGCTGCACAGTCAATATTTTCCTTTTATTTCTGACGGGTCTCGCTTTGGTGTGTGTGTTGTATGTTTTGTGGCCATTCATCATAACGGGATAACGCCCAGGAAAATATGAGGAAATTTATTTGTCTAACCATGACAGAGGTGGTGGAACAAAGGACCTATCAGAACAACACTTGTGTTAGTCTAGATTGTCGGAGTGAAGGAATCTTGTGCGGGTGCTCACAGGAATTATAAGAAAAATTAATTAAAACCGTTTGGAAGGAAAGTCAATTTGAATGGTGTTTTGGCAATTTTTAGGGAACACATTTCAAAAGAAAAATTCTGTCACAACTACCGACATCAAACTGACGGATTTAAGAATTTCTCATAAAGTTACAGGGCCACGATGTAGGTAGTTGTAGGAGTGCTTGCTGTAATAAGAGTGGCTTAAGTTCAACCATCGAATTAGAGGAACTAACAAAATTAACTTTTGGTTATCTGGGGTGGCAGCACATAATTTGATACAATCGAATTCGGTCCGAAACCAAACCAGATAACCAAAAGTCTAATTTTGTTGGTTCCTTATTTTAGACGGTTGAACTTAAGCCACTCTTAAGCACAAAATTTGTTTCAATCGAGGATAATCGATTAAGTCAAATTATGTATAGGTGCTGCCAGAGCTCGATTGTATCGACTGAACTCGATTGTATCAAGTTACGTGCTACCACCCCAGATAATCATTTGTTCAATGATACTCGAGGCTAAGTGCTCCAAGATGTAGAACCCGCCTTCATTACGATCATAATTTTTAACATCCCGCTTATCTAGCAGGTAGAAGTGAAGAAGGTATAGCATGCCCTCTATAGCTCTCGATCTTCCGCCAAATACTCTATCTAATTCATCATCATGAAGGAGAGTTGTCAAACTTGATCGACATCCTGATCCTATCCAGAAGACGTCGCCTTTTTGCAACCAAATACCTTCATTAACATTTGGAAAGAACAAATACGGTCAACATTGTCAACACTTGCTGTCTTGTTCCTCACAGTAAATCACATGATGCCGCTGTCATGTCGCTTTTCGTGTACCAAAATGCCCTCAAATCTTGCACTATCATGGATCTCAAAGGCATATGTACTGTGTGAACCAAAATCTTTACATAAGATGTTTATACACAGTCCAACCAACTGAGCTCATCGAATAGCAAAAGTAGACAAATTTTGATAATGCTCAACAGCTTTGTTTACTTGGGTGTCTCTAGAGTAGGGAGTAAACATGGAGTCTGGGACCTTAACGTCTTCAGTTTCCGTGGTATTTGCCTTACTGAATCCAATTACGTATTCGATAAGTTGGGTAAGGTCCCGTTTGAATTGTATAAGCCCCACCTAAGACGAGCTTTTCTTCCAATCAGTTGTCCCTCCAATTTTGATTTGAAGAATTTTTGGGCCACAGCGTTGGTGTCCACTCGGTTTATTATGTCCAACCAACGACTGAATCGTACTTTTCTGACCAAGTCGATGTCATTCTACAGTTCGTAGAGTTATGTGTTAAGTCACCTTTAAATCCCGCAAATGTCAAAGGGATCAAAATCACTGCAAAAATATTGCTCTCACTTAACTGTGGGTCATATGGCCCATACAACGCTTAAGCAGTTCATCTCCAACCAGATACCAAACTGAGGCTTTGAGTGCTTATGTGAATCGTCTTGTTGTGTGGACCGTGACGGTTTTCAGTGTTCCACGTTCAACCCATTTTCCACATATAAATTTGATAGAAATCATCAAGTTTTAACATTATGTCGAGCAACAGGCTATTGTTAAACTTGACAAAAGCTATTTTTGGGTCACAGTAAATTGCCCATAGAAACATTGTCACACATCGCATTCTTCTCTTTCGTTCCGCTCCAACAGAGAAAACGACAAACAGTGTTTGTTTCGCTTTCGATTTGCGTCCACCACCTCCAAATAGAACCGCTTTCAAGAGCAGTTGTATCTTTTCTTTCTTTAGATCGCGCTACAGGGGTGGACCTGGGCCTTAACTAACACGCCTCTCCAGTTAGCACGGTTTTTGGCTAACCGCCTCCAGTTGCGCACTGCAAGTTGGTTGAAGTCCCCTTCCACCTGAGGCGAAGTCTTCCTCTACTGCGTTGTCCCTCCGGGTTGGAATCGAAGACTTTTCGGGCCGGAGCGTTGGTGTCCATTCGCTCTACATATCCTAGCCATCTTAGTCGACTGATACGTACTTTTCTGACCAGGTCGATGTCGCTGTACAGCTCGTAGAGTTTGCTGTTAAATCTCCTCCTCCAAAGCCCGTCAATGCAAACGGGACCGAAAATCACTCGATGAATTTTTCGTTCGAAGCGTCCAATGAGATCTTCACCCGCCTTTGATAACGTCCATGATTCTGCGCCATAAAGCAGGACTGGGATGATGAGGGTCTTATATAGATTCTCCTTGGTGTTTCTCGACAAGGACTTACTAATCAATTGTCTTCTTAGGCCAAAGTAACAGCAAGTGTCATTCTAGCAGTTTATAGTAGTTGAAATTTTAAGAAAAAAGTTAGCTCTTTGACTACTAGAAAGTAGGCGTGGCAATAGAATACATATAGTTTATATCATTGTCGGTAGTTTTCTGATACATTTCGAAAAAATATTCATAGAAATCTGTCCAGTAGTTTTTCACGTCAATCGCGAACAAACATACGAGTGCAACCCCCAAAAGTTTAATTATAGTGTGGAGATACTGTAAATTCCAAGAATAAAAACCCACCCTCCGTTTCTTCATCCGCACAGAATTGATCAAGAGAACACCGTCTACTATGTGGGTACAAATCTCGGTCGCATCTATAAAATCGTGCAGTACTACCGCAACGGGGAGTCACTGTCCAAATTGTTGGATATCTTTGAAATTGCCCTCAACGAGGCTATCCAAGTAATGGAAATCAGCCAGACACGTAAGTCACTCTATGTGGCCACAGATTATCGCATCAAACAAATCGACTTGGCGATGTGTAATCGACGATATGATAGCTGCTTCCGTTGTGTTCGTGACCCATACTGTGGCTGGGATAGGGACACCAAAGTGTGCAGTCCATACAAAATGGGATTGTTGCAGGTGAGTTTGTGTTGCGTTTAATCCTCGCCATTCTGATGTCATACTAAATTGCATCCCTTTTATATTGTTTCACAGGACGTTGGCAATCGCACAAATGACATTTGTGACTCGAGCGTACTGAAGAAGAAGATTGTTGTCACCTATGGCCAGAGCGTGCACTTGGGATGTTTTGTCAAAATACCTGAAGTTTTGAAGAACGAACAGGTTACATGGTATCATCACTCAAAGGATAAGGGACGGTAGGTTATACCAACAAAAAATACTATCGTACGACAAGCAATTAATTAAAATTCCTTCCTTTGTCAGGTACGAAATTAAATACAGTCCAACAAAGTACATTGAAACCACCGAACGTGGCTTGGTTGTTGTTTCCGTCAATGAGGCTGACGGCGGTCGTTATGACTGTCATCTAGGCGGATCGCTACTCTGCAGCTATAATATTACCGTCGATGCGCATAGGTAAGTAAAATACAGGGGACAACAAAAAATCCTGACAAACTTCACCATCCTTCCATGCAAATTGAGCTCGAAGGATTCTCACCGCACACAGCGAGAGGGTCTCTCATTTGGCAGTATATAGCATTTGGAAAAAGGAACTTCCACTTAGAACAAACGTTGAATAATTAATGCACATTGCGATGATAGTGACGGTGTCACTCACTCAGTAATTATTCAGCAAGTTGTGCTATCTTTGCCGGTGTCGGTGTGAGTCCTTCGTTAAAACCCACGTCATGTTCAGTGACTGACGCTTTTAAATGTTTCTATTTAATTTAGTATCCAAACACCACTCACGTTTATGTTTCTTTCTCATTCTCTCTCACTATCCGTCTAGGTGCACACCGCCTAACAAAAGCAACGACTACCAGAAGATCTACGCGGACTGGTGTCATGAATTCGAAAAGTACAAATCGGCCATGAAGTCCTGGGAAAAGACGCAAGCGGTAAGTTGATACTTTGTACAAGGTTTGCAGCTACTTTTATTTGATTTCAGATGCAATCACCCTTAGGGGGCAATTATATTGTAATTAAAACCAATTTAGCGTAGGCGGCTTGTTCAGCAGAGGGTGAACTTTAGATACTCTTATGTGTAATGTGACCATGGGTGATTAATATCTACATTTTGTGTCTAAGGATTCAAGTGAAAATCACGTCGATTTATATAACCCTTGTTGCGAGAGAGGGTGGTTCTTGCAAACTCTATTACGAGGACTAGCGTCCGTCCACTTGCCCGTGTGACATATGGCTCTTGTCAACGGACAATGTTGATTGATTTAATGAGTTTTTAATGTTCTGATGTGGGATAATGCCATATGTCAAGATCGAGAAATACTGTTGGAAGTATATTTTGAAGTTTGATTGCCTCTGTGTTTGTAGAAGGTCAATGTCCAGGGGTATAATGTGTATGTGTGTGCGAGGATAATGGTTTGCGTGACAAATTTTCTTTTAAGTATTTAGAGCTGACTAGAGCAATGGACCTTTCAATAAAATATAATGATTTGATTAATGAGCCAGAAGTTGTAGTTTAGTTCACAAATCAAACAATATTAGGTATCTCTGTGACAATTTCAACGTCGGTCGTAGCATCTTGCCTGAAATGTGTGTGCGTTGGGGTAACTTAACTGTTATCATTAAGGATTAAGCCCACTTTCATATTTTCCACCTCATTAGGTTATCGATGTTATCGATCTATTGCAAATTCTCCATGGGTAAATAGAAGCGACAAGTTCGCTTGTCAAATTAGTCCTATTCTAACATTTTTTAATACAAATAAAGGTTCTGGTTTCTAAGTATGGATTTATTTACTAGAATTGATATACAAGTTTAGACTCTGTACCATAGAACGCGAAGACTGCTCAGGCGACCATTTCACAGGACAAGTCACCAGTACATTTTATTTTTCTTGCTCGATAGAGGTGTCTTCTCCGGGACCGGGAGGCTAAATCTATGATTCTTTCCTTGGCTTCCCAATTACTGTAGCATATTTGAGGCATAAATTTCTACTGGCGGTAAAAGATTGACTGACCACACCGTATTTTTAGTCGCGGGTGCTCGTGTTCATGTGTGCTGTCACAAGAGCTAATTTTCCGCGCTCCCAAAAGAAATAAAGTTAGACAGCCAGCTCTAGTGACCAAAAAGGAGTCGGTTTGCTGTCGGTGACGTTTCTATACATATACTACTTTAGAGAAAAGTATTTTTTTTTTAAAATCGTTTGGTTTGAATTTTGAGTGTTTTCTTTCAAAGCCTAGGTAGGTAGGTAGGAGCGGCGGTTTAAAAACACCACGAACCACTAAGTGTCGTTTTGTTTTTACAACTGCTTTGACCTGGAGCCAGATCACGTAAAATAATAATAAGGTTATCAGTGCTTTAATGCTAGTCTTCGAGGGATTCACAGAAGGGGTTTTCCAGGGATCGGTGTCTGATCCTAGCTATTGCCGGACAGACGCGTAGATAGTGAATGAAGGTAACTTTTCGGCTGCGTCATTACAACTTCCAGTGTGTATTATGTGGAATGCCCAATTTGACAGCAGTAGTCTGTGGGGATCGCTGTTGCTCTGGTTATAGGTATCTTTTCGTGTTTTCATCGTTTCCATAAACCTTGCTATGACCTGGAACCCAAATCAGGGTAATGTTGAACGAATCAAGGGAGTCCAACTATTTTCGACACTCTAAAACTAATTTTGAAGTTCTATTGATAGCTTTGATGGCAGCTTGACTGTCAATGAGTATAGCCTCGTGAATAGCAAGTATTCCTGCCTGAAACACACAGGGCGTATCCGGAAGCCTAAGGATTTTGAGATGTTCAGAGACTCAGAAAATACACCCGCTCCTACAATCCATGTAGATTATTATATTCGATTCTGTTCACCCATCCGTCTTGCAAATCTAATCTTGAAGGGAATTCTACTTCGAAATGTTTTTTAAAAAGCATTTTGGGAGTTATGGAATCCGTTGAGAATAGCTCTAGCTCTCTTGATACGACTATGCCCGTATGGCCTCGCCGACCAGCGTCTCAACTCCAAAGGTAAAAGATGCCAAAAGACTGTGAGGACGTCTGACGGTGTTGACCGTAGAGCGCCTGTGGTACATATGGACGCATTATCAAAGCGACATAGGGCCATGTGTTCGAATATGGCCTTATGTCACGGCACCATGCATGCCGTACTGTGGACTTTGTTAGGTTTATACATTTTTTGTAGTACATACACGATTTTCTTAAAAAAAACTTAAATCACCAAGTTATTTCAAAAGTTACGTTCCACCCAGTCGTGCACATTTGCTATAAGCGTAATTTACGACATCGTCTGGTTTATTTCTTTTACACTCTGAAGTGTTATTTTTTACCCTTTTAAAATTGACAAGCAAATGATCATCTACCTCAATTATTTTGATGGATTTCCAGATGATATAATAATTAGTCTATGACATCAGATTTTATCCATTTGTTTGTACAGATGTACACTCAAACTCAATGAAGCAAAAGCAACCAATCGGATTTTGTCAACAGTAATTTTATTTTTTTATTATTTTTTTTCAGCAATGTTCGACCCGACAAAACTTCAGCAACCAACATCCCAACGAAGTATTCCGTAAAAACAATGTTTGATATCAAAATAAACTCTCAATTTCGTCCATAAAACTTTTCCAATAAGTTATTTACCACCACATCAACAACGCGGTCCCCCCTTCCAAATCCCTATCTATATTCCCCAATAATATAATGAAATGTTGCATGCCTGTCCCGAAAGAAAAAAAAAACTCCCTCCCCACATCAAAGAACGACAGGACAGGGCAACGTCAGAAAATAATTAACGCAGTGCTATGTCCATGCATTTTTAAAAAGCACTCTCTCCAAGCCACGCAGAAAGTACTGAACAACGGTAACAATACCAACTTAATGTCGCCATAAACAATATCATCAGCAGCAGTTTAAAACCACACAAAAGAAGAACAGAATGAAACTACCACCATCACCAGCACATAGAATAATCCATTCTCTTAAAATACGGCGCAGTACTGAACTGATAGACATAAGTTGAAAACTATTATTTCTACAACACGACATAAAAACGTTCACTTTTTATTTTCATGCATATACTTAACTAAAACCTAAAAAAAAAAAAAGAAAATATAATAATATACAAATGACATGAAAACTCCACTAAAACTATAGCTAATTTAAAGAAAAAACAAAAATACATATTTTATGATCTATATAAAAAATAATTATTAAAAAAAATAGATATAAATGAAGGAATTTTATATATAACAAAGGAAAAAAAAATTTAATCATAATCACATCTTTTCCCATAATCAACATCATCATCATCAGAATAGAAAAATATAAAACAAATAACAGAATTTATTGACATTTTCTTGCAGCTTTTTTGTTATTAAAATTCTATATACAGAAACCATCTCATTCTCAGCAATTTTTCATATCGAATTATAATTAAAGAAAATTATAGTATTTAACAGGAAGATCTTCGAAAATCTTAAGAAAATAAAGCTTATAAAGAAAAAAAAATCCAAGACGAAGAAGTATATATAACTATACATTATATTATTATATAAATATTATATAATGAGAAAAAAAAAACCTAATTAAGTGAATCATTTATATACTGAGTACATAAGCAAATACAATTTAATAATTCAAGCAATGTGATGTTAAGTTTTCATATAAATTTATTTATGTAATTCTATACTTCTTTCTATCGTACTTATTTGTATTTTTTTTTATTCTTACAATTTTGTATTCCTATAGCACAGATAATCGATATGTTTAACTTTAAGAAAATAAATATTTTTTTCTATTAGGTACAACTTTGGTTTTTGTATAAGTATGTAATATGTATAAGTAAATTTCAACATTTTTTTCTGTATTTGTCATTTTGATTTTTTTGTTTAAACATTTTGTCCCAAAAAATGACATTATGTATGATTTTTTTATATAACAGAAGGCATTTCTTTATTTTATAAAAGAAAAAAAAAAGTATTATTAATAAAAAGTACATTAATTATAAAAACAAAAAAAAAATTGTTTCATTTTTCAATTGGCAAAATTATTGTTTGTTTTTGAATTTTATTTTATTTCACTCTTTGCTTGTCGATAGGTGTAGTAAGTAGGAGTAGCATTAAAACACAAATATATTTTTTTCATAAAACAACGAACAACTTAAGCAAATTACTAGAAGGGGGGAATATTTTTAACTTATTTTGTAGAGCTGCGTGACTTTTGTTTGCTATTATCTTTAATTATTATATCTACATACAGTGAGCGTCAAAAGTGACTGAACACCAGTGATATTTTCATTTGGGTGTGTAGTCTGGATCTATATTTTTGTTAATTCGTTATTAAACCTTACAGATTGCTGCTTTTTAAGAAGTTTTTCAGGTCTTTAAATAAAATTAAAAAAAGAATTGATGTTTAGTCACTTTTGACGCTCACTGTACTATATGGAAGGTGTATGCACTGCAGGCACGTAGCCAGGGGGGGGGCTTGAGGGGCTGAAGCCCCCCCCGAAAGTCTTAAACAAAAGACAAAAACTAAAATTTTCTAACTGATAGCTCAATTTTTTTTTTTAAAATACTTTTTCCGGGAAAAGCGAACCTATATCGATTCAACAGCGCCCCGAGATGCTTGCAGATGTCTGTTAGCTCCAAATTTTGCTTGTCCTCTAACAGAAGAAGTTTTGGAAAGTTGATGTCCTCGCGGTTGTCAAGTGTACTGTATGGTCATGAGCATTAGCTGCCTGTCTTGTGGGGCGCCCAAAAGTTGCATTTCGAGGGACAATGTCTTTGAGTTCCTCGAAACATCTACCATGGGAGTACCTCTACCTATAGAACAAGCAGAGGTCAGCGACTTGTCTTCTGTGCACCAAGGGTTGTAGATTCGATGTGAGTGAAGGGTCTCCAATAAGTCGAACTGCTCGTCTCTGTATGCTGTCAAGTAGGTTAAGTGAATGTTTTGGGGCCTAGCTCCATATATGGGAGCAATATTCCGGGCCTGGTCTAACCGGTGCTTTGTACAGTAGGAGAAGTTACTTGGGGCTAAAGTACCTATTTGTTCTAAATAGGTAGCTCAACTTAGCAGACGCCGATCGTGCAATATAGGATTGTGATCCTGCCATGTGATTCCTGAATTGACTGTGACTCCTAAAATGTGAATTGAGTCCTTGGGATGGATTGAATGGTCATCCATTTGGATCTAAGGAACTGTTGAAGCATTTTTCCTAGAAAATGTTGTGAGCTGTGTCTTGTTTGCAACTGAAACTGAAACTTAATATAAATTCAAATCTATAAAAATAAGGAGACTATCCCGGTATACAGTATTCAAACGCTAGGTATGTACACTGCGCAAGCCACAGATTTAACCTGGCTCTGCCATGTCAACTCCTGCAATTCGCAATTACTTTAGTGTAGTTAGTGAAATAGCTAATTTTTTCCGCAACCGTTCAAATGCATATTATGTAACTTTCAAAACTGTCATAAAAAAACACGCACCAGAGAGCCGAAAAAATCAACGAAGACGTTCTACCATCGATCGTTTCAAGCTCTTCTCCCAGGTTTTGCTGCAGTTTAGCCTGAGCGAAAAGTTGGAAAAGTTAACACTTTACTTTGATAATGCAATTTCATTATCAGCTGTGAAAGCTGAGTACATTTTTTGGTGCGAAAAAAAATCGTCGAGTGACCCTTCTACCGAAGTTTTGAAATTGCTTGATTATGTGACAAGACTTTCTTTAGACTTATAAATTTCTTGCTTACGGTTTTAGCAACGCTTCCAGTGACCACAGCTAGTTTTGAAAGAACCCTTTCAGCTATGAAGCTAGGCCTAGGGTGTCTACCGCCTGTAGCGCCACCTATTTATTTTTTATTAGCTACTAGCGAACCCCCTGCACACTTCGTAGTGCAAAATATGAAAATATAAAAATCAATTTAAAATTCATTTATTAAATCAATGGTAAACAGTTTCTATTGTAATGCCCTGCTGTATTCACAACACTTGGTTTTTTAGGATTCGTATTGCCTACATAATATTCTTGTCTATCAGGATAATGCGCATCAATGTTAAAAATTTGCGAAACTGTAGCTCCATTGCGACTGTCGAAGAATAACGCCTCCTCACCCCTTTATCTATTTTTGAACAATCTTCACAGGAACACAATCGATTCGGTGGTTTTCGAAATATTACATTTTGAATGTTGTTTTTTTATAGGCAGTGCCACGCCCCTAGGTCCAATTTTGACCAATCTCCACAGGAATACTGTTGGGCCAATACCGAAGATTGTACGTAAATTTGAACTCAATCGATTCAGTGGTTTTCGAGGAATAAGATTTTGAATTGATTTTTTGTATGGGAGCTGCCACGCCCCTATAACTCATGAACCAATACACCTACAAAGACCGTATGAACTTATAAACCATGGTATCAACGTCACCTTTCATGGGAAATTTCCAGAATCAAAATCGGTTCACGCATTACAGAGAACATTATCGACAAACACAATTGACCATGATTTTTATATATATAGATGAAAAAGATTGAAACAATGCCCGAAGCGTTATGTAGAATGCAAGGTTAAGTTCACTTGCTATGATATCTGTTCATTCGGATATTATTGTGAATCCAGATAAGGTGATTGATCTCGTATCAAAAAAACAAAAATGAAGACGTTTTCTGCTTTGAAAAAATGTGACTAATAGAAATCAATGAATTGGAATATACATAGCTTTTTGTTTCGTAAGACTTGGAAGCAAGCCCCCCCCGAACCAAAATCCTGGCTACGGCCCTGATGCACTGCTTAACTTGTTATGAAGTTTGTGAGTCGAACGAAAATGATACCAATTCGTGGGAGTTTTCCCTTTTAGGGGATATGGATGATATGGTTAGATCAAGTCCATAATCTCTCCTATACCCGTATGGGGATTGCCCTTGATGATTTAGAGTCGATGGCGGAGGATCGAGAGCTATGGAGGGTCCACTTGAGCAACCTACACCCGGGACCCACTTAATGGACAAGCGGACCATTGAAAATGAATGAATGAAAAGGGGATATTTTTAGGGTAAACTTTATTGTTATACTACAACCAAAAACAAAATAAAAAATATTTCAGATATTTTTTTTTTTTCAATTCGGCTTAATTTGTTTTCAGAAAAAGCTACACTTTCAGCTTTGACTTTTTCTTTTGCTAAAAAGAAAGAGGAAATAAAACTCCGGCCCAAATTTCAATTAATTTAAAGCGTTAAAATAGAGGAACTCTTTTGGAGTTGTGAACTTCTCTTTTCAACGATTACTAGCTAATCACTATTTGTCAGAAAATTAGCCGAGGATAATTATTTAGGGCAATTGACAAATGGTAGTTTTTCAGGTCGCGTGCTCGACTCTATAATTTGCGATGAATTTTTCTCTCATGGCCATCATTTGAAGAATGTAGCACCTAACCCTAAAGAGTATAGAGGATTGTCCACGCCACGTCAACATTACATTTTACGTAACCGCAAAAAAAAAAGTCATCATCATCATCACCAACTCACATGAAGTCTGCGACCAATTGGCTCAATGCCCTTCATCAAACAATAAATTACGCGGCTTGATCACGCAACTAATTCCTGTCGGAGCATATCGGAAGAAAATTCGTATGAAGCTGTCAGAAATATCAGTGAAAACGCACTTGATCGCATTGAAACGCAAAACGCCTGTTTGCGTTACATATTTGTCGGAACGAAGTTCTGAAAAGCTGTTCCGAAGTACTATACCTCCGATTCGTATCGGGCTCGGGCCGAATATCGCTCAGACCAAAATTTTTAATTTCTGGCCATGACCGTAAGACAAGTTCGGAATATGAGATCGGTGATAAATCATAGATCATAACAGATCCAGCCCGGTCTCTTTGAATTTCTTGATTGTGTTGAAAATTGTGCGCTCAGAAGGATGATTTATTTTTACTTCATATATTTTGTTTGAGTACGAATATATAAAATCGACGGCGAATTGTGAGTGCTCTAAGGAAGATCGAGTTAAAATGCAAATTTTTAAGGACCCTGGGAAGGAAGTATACCTATAAAAATTGGTAAAAAAATGTTTATCTTATTCATTTTATATGCTTAATTTTATGTTGTTCGTATGTATTTCGTTTGAAAAAATATATATAGAACGACAGTCAGATCTCTGAGCTATTCTAGATATAACTTTGAAAATTCTGATGTTTCTCCTCTTTCACAACCAGTGAGCATAGTGGGTCTGACTAAACTGAAGCACCTCCATCTCATACCTGTAACTTGACTTGACTCCTATATTGTTATAATCTAGATTACTTTTTTACCCTACAGGACAAAAAATAATAAATATTTTTGGAACTTGCTTCCTTGGGGACATTATATCCAGAGCAGTACAACAATTTAAGTGCAGAACTAATATCTACCCATCAGCAAGCATCTCGCAAAAAACAAAACCTTGAAAACGCCTTTATTCGACAGTTCGAAAAGTATAGCCCATCCGGTTAAGCGTACGCTATATATTTGCAATGAAGTTAGAAGTCCACGTAACTTTCAAGTTTTCATATAGATGGCGCGGAATGCCCAAATCTCAAAATTACACTATATCTTGACATTTATAGCAGGTTTAGTCACAATGTTGGTAAATATACGATTTTTACCTGTTAAAAACATTTAATAAAATGTGGACGGTATCGGGCGAAGGGGCAATACAAAAAAAACTGAAAACGTTATTTCTCGACACTCAAAGAAATTAATCACCCCTATTCCCGTTGGCGTTTGTCGTAAACGTCTAGTTTTCCATTTCGGTTTTAAGTCAGTGTTTGTAAATGTTATGAGACGAAAGTTCGAACAAAATTCTGAATATCGTTTTAATGACACGACATGAGTCGTATACGACAAACGCCAATGGGAATAAGGGTGAATGTTGTAAAATTTGGAACATTGGCATTGATATAAGCATTGTTCTGATAGACAAGAAGCAATATGTAATTCCTGGGCACAGGCAAAGCCGGGAAAGTATAATCAGCTATTTGTTGTAAATTATGACGTAAAAAAATTATAAATTTGAATGGACTGACTAGGTATAAGATATGGCCACATCCACACACTCAGAGAAAAATCCTGTGTAATATTGCCTTAACCGCATTAGGTAAAGTTTTTTGTATGGATGTTATTAGACAAGCATAATTTCTCCCTAAAACTAAGCACATTTGTATACGACCTAACTAATGGAAAATAGGCAGAATTGCCTAAAAATATGCACAAATATGGTCAACAAAACCGATGATGCAAGCCGGCGCAGTAGCGCAGTGGTTAGTGTGCTGGACTGCTGTGCGAGGGATCCCAGGTTCGATCCCCGGAAAACACAAATTACATCTTAAGGTTTTTTCTACTGCGCCAACTCTCGCGATCGTCTGACAAACATCCGAGAGTATGACTGTCATGAAAAAGCTTCTCAATTCAGCCGTTCGGAGTCGGCATAAAATTTTAGGTCCCTTCTCTTTGTCCCAAAAATAGAAACTCACACAAAACGAATGGTTGCGAGAAGCTAGGCCTTGGGTGTCACCCGCCTGTTGCGCCACCTATTTATTTATTTTTTAAGCCGTACAAAAAAAATTGTGAAAATGTAGGGCCGTATATATACACAAATGAAATATAATATAATAAAGTACAAAATTTGACTCTCAATTAGCATAATGGTTAAAAGAATATTCCCAATAACAAGGCGGGCAGTCCATTCACCACACTTATTGGCTAGCAATTAAACACCTTAGTATAATCAAAATTTGCTTTAGCAATCTTGCAAAAATTAGGCAATTTCTAAGGCAAAAACATTTTATTATTACCTTAGTGGTTAAGGCAATTTAACGCAGTTATTGGCTAAAAATACTCGCCAAAATCACCTTAGTCTTAGGAAATATTGCCTTAGGAAAACATGGATAATTCAAGCTATCTAAGGCAATTCTACACTGATTATGTGGCGGTGTATTTACCTAAGCAATTTAACCGAAATTGCCTTAAGACTAAGTAAGCTCAAAACGGCCTTAGGGCTTATGCAAGTTAGCAAGGTAAATTTTACACAAATGTTTTTCGTTGAGTGATGTAGCTATTGCTTCACATTAAAATTCATATAAAATCGTTGAAGTAAAATCTAGCCGAACTGTATGAGGGGACCGGACGTATTGAAATATAGGGTAGGGTAGTGTTCCAACATACGCAGCCCGACACCAGGGCCTATTTCACCAACATACAAATTTGTTTTTACAAGTATTTTTTCCACAAAATCTGTAAAAAATTTACAATTTTGCTTTTAAAATAAATGCGGTGAAACCGAATTTGTCTCATTTTCTAAAAAAATTGCCAAAAAATGATTGTTAAATAACAATTTTTAAGTTGGTGAAAAAGGGCACAGGTGTTTATACAACAGAGGAACACACAATTTCTCTTAGAAAAAGGGTAACTGAGCTAAGTGGATTTCTATTGATTTAGAACATAATCTTTGGCCGCAAGCGTGTCGGTAAGTAAATAGCCAGTGAGTCATTATAGGTATATTCTGATGGCTAAATTATTAAATTACAACTCCAAATTGATATTTACCTACTACTGACCACCACAATTATTACATTTCACATCAAATTAAATATTATCTAGTCAGTGTTACCAAGTCATCATCATTTATGTATTTTGTAATTATTTAGCATCTGTCCGAAAGTATTTTTCTCTGTTTGCCTTGTTCCACTTTTAGAGTGATGATTTTTGGAAAATCCAAAAAGGTGTAATTTTCAAAGGTAAAAGTCACTAACTAACAAAATTAATTTGTGAAGAAAATGAGTTTGAAACAGATTTGTTGGCCTGAAAGAGTTGTTATTTAGTGTTGTTTTTTTTATAATTTGTAATTTGTATTAGAGTAACTCTTGTTGGCACTTATTGACTTTTTCCTGCATATACCGCCGCGCCGTTAGTTGTGTAGTTTAATGAGAAATATGGGAAAATCTCATTTTGGCAAAATTTGTAGGTACTTTGAACCGACGAAAATTAAATGTCTATATATTTTTTTAATCGCAGTTCTCAGTTAGAAAAACAATTTAATAATATATCCTTTCAGAAGTTTGCAAAATGCATTAGCTTGCTTATCGTCTTTCCTAAAACATGTCAAATTTAATATTAAATGTATCTTTTTCTTTGAATCACTGTATGCAAACATATTTAAAAGACAAACAAAAATACATTCTATTGGAGTTCCGTCCACCGAAACTAGTAACATACATCATTTTCATAGTTATCCGTTAGAATTTAAAATTATATAATAAAAATGAATGAAAATATTTAATAACAATTCCAAAACAATTGAAATCATACAGAAAAAAAAACAATAATTATGTAACAATGATTGTGAAGTTATAATTCAGAATTTATTATCTTAATTATTAAAATTGTAATAGAAATGTTCTAAATAAAGACAGCTTAAGATACAAATTTAGTTGCAATAAACAGATGTTGCTTATAAAGCATTATAATTTGTATATGATATGAATGAATTTTATTGAAAAATACATATATTAAAAGTAAACTTTTCCATTAAATAAAACACTAAATGATAAATACATAATAAGATATTGTATATTGGAATATTTTATTACATTAGTTAAGCACAGAGTTAGTTCTTTATAATTGCAGTAAGGGAAGAGAACAATATGAAATATAAGAGCAATTTTAGTTGCATTTTATTTATTTTTAAAGCAGTTCGTTTTAAATGATATCTATTACTATTTTTGTTTATTTTTTTCATAAGCATTTAAATATTGAAATAAATACAATTTTTTAAAATTACAAAAATTAATGTTTAATTTTTTTAAGAGGTGGAATACATTTATTTATCTTGCGTCTCCTTTGTCTAAAAAATAGAGACGAAGCCTAATCTATAAAGGCAGTAGATTGTATTTTCTGACAGAAAGGTGAAACGATATAGAAACGTTGAAATACCAGCTCTGATCATAAAGAGGAGGCCTTTAGTCTAAAAATTGTGGATTTCCAGACCCACTTTTTGGCTTCCTCTACGAAAGAAAAAATTACTAGTAGTGACGTTCGACTTTAAATATGCTTTTAATTCAGCGAAGTGGACATGCATTTCGAGATCCTGGAAACTAATAGCCGTACTACTACTACCTGCTAAATATAGTTATAAACAACTTAAGCCACAATAAGTTGGGGTGTCAGACTGACAGTGGCGTTAAGTACTAAAACTTTACCGGAATACCACAAGGCTGGATTCTTGGACCTATCTTGTAAAACATAATTTATGCCGAAGTTCTGCGACTAATGCTGCCCAAAGGAGACAGAGTGATTGTCTTTAATGAGAATATCGCCGTTGGCCAAACAAATCCACGATATAGAGTCCACCGCGAAAGAAACAGAATCGCCAGAATCAAAAATTTACTAGAATCTGCCACACAATACCGTGCCAGCCGAAGACTGTTGAATATGCAAATATCCGGGTTGGGAACCAAAGCGACATCAATGTACCCAAAAGTAATGCTCGACTGCAGGAAAATGTGTCGCAGATAGAGCTACTGCTCATTAAGATCATTAAGCTGATTCTAAAGCATTTCGGACGAAGAACCCTGCGTTATAGCGATGATTCCCAATCGACATTTTTGTGATATGCAAGAGATCTACCCTAGACGAATAGCCAACCAGCAAGAAGTCATAGCTACCAGAAAAGAAAAAGGAGAAGAAAGGACAATTTTTGTAGCACTGCGTGGCATGCCAAATGGGATGACACGACAGAAACTGATTTCCACCATCGATGAATGGACAAAGATGACCCAAAACTACTAACTTTTACATTTTTTTTAATGACTAGGAGTTGTTTGATTGCTTCCTTCATTTCGCATTCAGCACAGCATTCTGACCTGAGTAGGTAGGCCTTTTGTAATCCCCTCGGAATCACTATGATTAGAGATTAGTTTGGTCATGTACTTACATGAAGGTCCTGAAGAAAGAAGAAGATATAAAAATGCAGTATGCACTTTTCAGGATAAAGATCGAACCTTTCAAAATGGCAGCTTCTAATGAGCCATTATGTCAAAAGACGAGTGGTTGGAGATACATAATGTTCCTTCATAACGAGCCTGTAGAATGAGCTACAAAGAGTCCAAAGGCTGAGAACAGCCGAATTTTGAAATGTTACTGACTTAGCACGAGTGGGTAACCACTTCAGGCATTCAATACTAATGGCAGTCCCGCGCAAAGAGTGGTAAAAGAGTTCGAATATGTGGTTTAGTCCGTACTATAAAGAAGTGTGGGAGTGGGGAAATATATCACGTTGATTTAGTGCATCCCAAGCATTTGTACGCATCAATTATACAAATTGTCATGCTTGGAACCATATGTCCCTAAAATGCGACAAAATTATCTTAAATAAAGGTCGGCACCTGCTGATTATGCTGCATCGTATATCACGCAAATAAAACGTATTCCCAGCCACACCCCCTATTCGAAACAATCATTGGTATGTGCCAACCAAAAATGTTAGCCTATCTCCGACAATAAAACTCGCAACATTGTCAAAAGTGGTTATCAGTCTCCTGATTACTCACTTTCGATTTATTGCATAGCTCAGCAAGTTCCCACATCAACATCACTAGCAAAAACAATTCCCTCCAACAATGGTCTACCTAATCAGGAGTAAACTTTCTCCTGATTTCCCCAAAAACGAATCCGACCAATTCTTATCTTTCCATTTGATTTTGCAAATATATTAGCACAAAAAGGAAGTAGGATGGATGCCTCCGACATCACCACAAGCGCAAAAGGAAAACCAAAGCGAAATCAATTAAAACTCGGATTCGGCATTAGACATTCGTATATATATGGTACTTCGTATACATTTCCCTCCGTCGAGAAAGTGAATAAATTATTTGTCAGCGATTTTATGTGTCGATAAGGGTATATGGCTGTATCCCATATATATACCCCCAGCCTTCTCGTCTTTGGGTAAGAAAGAATGAAGTTCAACTCCGAATGCTGCCGGAAATCTATCTCTCGTTGTGCACACACCTTGTGAACGTAAAGAATGGCTTTTAATTAATTCTAGAACAACCTGGTGATGAAGGAACCACCACACCATCTAGCATCAGTACCTGCTACCTACTACTGCTGATGCGAGGAGCGACGTCAAAAGGAAAGGAAAACATTGTCTTTAGAGTTGCGTATACACAAAGGCATGGCAGCACCTTTGTTTTACTTCCGCCAAAATCGCGTTCAAATTCAGGCGTCTCATCCACCAGCAATCACCCCCACACCCCCACCCACACCGATACACCAAAGGAGAGCATTAAAGTTAAGTTCTGCCGCCACCCAATTCATTGTTTTGTTTGGGCTGTGTGTTTCTTAAAATGTCATCTACTTATCGCATTTTGAAATTTATTTCCAAGGAGATAATTCCACAAAGGGCTGAAAGTGCACGTCCCGTGTCCTGTCTCCTCGTGTAAGGTGTACATTAAAATCCCGGTCTAGAGTCCTGGCAACGAACGATCGCTTTTATCTTAGAAACGATGAAGAGAGAAACTCCAGCAAAGCGCTGTGTCCTGTGTTGATTTGCTCGCAAGTAAATGGACCAATTGTTTGCTCGACTAGAGACGTTGATGATGGCGGCCGGATGAAGCGAGTGTCCTGGGGGAGATTTTGCTTTCCGTCGCCCCCGTATACCTACTGCTTAAGTGTTAATTTCGTGTTTCAGCCGATTAAAAAGTGAAATATTGTTGTTTTTGTTATATATATTTTTTTGTCCTTTGCCTTTGGCTTAGAAGCAGGCCATTTATATTTAATTAAAAGTGTTTTTTTTTTGTAACCGTAAATATATCCCAAGTGGAATTTGTTGCTTTAATAATTATCAAGGAAACGAATCGAAAAGCGGCTTGAATTTAATTGAAATGGCAGCGATGAGGTTTTTTTTGGACACCGGTAAAACGAATATTTCTAGGAAATGGGAATGTGAGCGGAAGCTTACAAGTGTGTGTGGGTGTGTGTGAGACTGTCTCTAGTTATTATTGAAATGAATGCCATGCCCATAGGTACTGGATGACTTGTTGTTGTTAACGTTACATTTGCGGATTATAAATGATAGGTACCTACAATTTAACTTTGTCAATAGTCAATTGGTTCATCGGACCTCTTGAAGGGTATGGACCTCTGAGAAAAGCGTATCGAAAATCAACGCCAATTCAAGGCTCCCGGCCAGCGCATCATACGTATAATGTCGTGACAGAAATGGTTTTTGTGGTCATCGTGGTGTATTATTTACAGTGGAACTGCATGTGCGGTAGCGGTTTAGAAACGCTTTTGAAATTTCGTTATCTCAGTAGTAGAATATTTCATAAGGTTCTAAATTTAGTGCAGAGCTTATAAAGCTCTAGGTTAGTAAATTCAAAATTTAAACAAAATCATAAATTTTGAAAAGCTCTATGAATTAGGTATGCTCTTCTCTAGTCAAGACATATTTTTAAAATTTAGCAACTTTTAATTACAACCCTTATTATTATTGAATGCACCCTTTTTTGATTTTCTTTTTAAACTGAGATGGAACGCCATATTTTAGGGCCGAATTTTGTGAGAGTTTTTAAAACCGTTATCGAGATATGAAAAATACTACAATATGCACCTATAGTAAAAATACCGATTTTTTTTTTAACATCGTTCTTTCGACTTTGAATGGAATTGAACATAATGCTCAAAGTAGTAAGTAAAACCAGAAACCACCGTTAAGTAAAAAAACCGGCAAAGTGCGAGTCACTCGCGCACCGAAGGTTCCGTACGTACGTATAGTGCAAGTGAATTACATTTACATAATCTTTTAGTTCATATAAATATATAGGTACTGTACAGTGTACATGCATGGTTAAGAACACGTCATCGTCATCGTCGCTCATCAGTTAAATCCACCGACTCGGCTCCACCCAACTAGCAATAACAATAATACAAATACAAAGAGCATCCATGAATGAGAAAAAACTATACGAACATGATCTACATAAAATTTGTATATGTATTTCTTGTAAATCAAGAAATAAACAGTAGAGAAATAAAAAATTTTTTTTTTAATGCCGATGCCATGCCGACGCCCCGCCCCCGACCGACACAAACCAACACTCGAGAGCGAAAAAAGAAACAATATTATGTATGTGTGTTAAAGCTGTAAATAATCGCAGTCTTTTGAGTATTGCAGTAAATTGATTAAAAGTACAAATTTTGAAATCTTTAGACTTCACTTAAGTTATTTGACTTCAAAATCGAAGTCCCAGTATTTTTTGAAGTCTTAAGTAATGCATTCACCTGAAGCAGTCAAAAGACTTAAAGTCAAAAGAATGCAATACTTTTTGATTGCTTGAATTCTTTGAAGTCTTTTGGAAGTCTTTTTTATTCTTCGCATTCTTTTAGTCATTTGAATGCATTCAATGTTTTGAAGTATTTTGACTGATTGAAGTCTTTTGACTGCTTGAAGTATTTTTATTGATTTGAATTATTTTTTCAGAAATTAAGTATTCCATTGAATTTTTGAGATCCACATTTCAGATATATATTTAAAAATGTGTATGTACTCTAAACAACTATAAAATCAAGATATACTTCAATTCGATAAAAATACTTCAAGCAGTCAAAAGACTTCAATATATTGAATGCATTCAAATGACTAAAAGATTGCAAAGAATAAAAAAGACTTCAAAGAATTCAAGCTGATTGCATTACTTAAGACTTCAAAAAATACTGGGACTTCAATTTTGAAGTCAAATAACTTGTAGTATTTTGCTGAAATACTAATAAGCAATCAAATGACTTCGACTTGAGCGAATGCAATACTAAAGTATTGCAGTCTTTTACAGCTATGATGTGTGTGTAGGAAAATGAGTATTTCTTGGAGTTCCAATTCTATTGGAAAGGAAACGTATAAGATAACACGCTTATGAATGACATATTGAACATATTTTTGTAAATATCTCGTAAAATATTAACTTTTCGGCAAAAAAGTCTTCAGCACATATATAGCTACGAATATGACCTACAAAATAGTAAAAAAAATGTTGTTGTAAATCAAGAAAGAAACTGTTTTTTGTGCAAATGAAAATATTTTTTTCGCTAAATTACTTATTACTCCAAAACTATTCAATGTGTCGCTATTTTTGGTAATTGTCGTTTAATTAAAGGTTATACCGGATGTTGTGTGCAAATTTCAGCCTTCTACGTCAATCAGTTCTTGAGATAGACCTAGGTACAAAATTGGATAGTTTATCCGGACAGACATCGTAGCGAAAGCAATAAGGTTCCTCCATATGGAAACGGAAACCTTAAAAAGACCGACAATGCTAAGTTTAAATATTTCAGGTACAGGAGAGCAGCACTCCCATTAATATAGGCTGCCGTTAAAAAATGTTTAAGATCACATTTCATTATTATCATCATCATTAAGTAGCCTTCGTACATGCCTAGCCTATTCATATACCTAATGTTCTGTTCATATATTATACTAGGTTTTGCCCGCGGCTTTGGTCGAGCAGCTCTTAGGATTTGGTACACAGAGATTCCTTGAAAGTCAGATAATTTCCTCTTTTATATTTATATATGACGCAAAAAACATACCTAAGGAGTAGTTAGTATCTCTGAAAAATTCATATGTTTAACACCTTATTGTAGAAATCAGGTCAAAAATTATTATGATCAATTTGTAAGTAAAGCGCTGGCATCTCAACACAGGTATATAATACTATAGCAGACTGCCTACGGTACAAAACATATTTCTTACTAGCTGTACACGCCCGGCTTTTCCCGTTTTGACAAATCTTCACAGAAGCACTCCACGGCCAATACGCAAGATTACCTAAAAGTTTAAGCTCAATCAATTTGGTCGTTTTCGAGATATACGACTTTGAAAGTTTTTTTTATTAACGGTGCCACGCCCCTTTGTCCAATTTTGACCAATCTTCACAGCAACACTCCTTGGCCAATACCTAGGATTGTCTGTAAGTTACAACTCAATCGATTTGAGATATAAGACTTTGAATGTTTTTTTGTATGGGCGGTGCCACGCCCCTTTGTCCAATTTTGACCAAATAAAGCCTATATAGTGCCTATTGTGAAGGCCTACCTTTTCCAAAAAGACCATACCATCCATATGTATAGATAAGATATATCTCTACGCGGGCGCTGTATTTGGAAGAAATCTTTCTTAGAAGCCTAATCGAGCCTTCGTAGTCTTACAGACATAATGATTTTCTACAGCAGAGTAACTCGAGGCTGTGTATAGCTGCGACTGTAAATCGATATATTTTGGAGATCTATAGGTATCAAAAAACAGCGTCATATTTATTTCAATCATTTGTAAGTGTATATATAATAAAACACTTCTGGTTTTCTCAGTACCCACCCTAATTTTTTGAAGTCACTACGATTTCGTGCTTTGAACTTATTTTTTTATCGATATTCCGCATAGTTTGTTCAAAAATTTTTAGTTTTGGCAGCTCTACCATACTAGCTGACTAGAAACTAACAAACTTTGCAAATATAATTTGAGCGTTTTAGAATCCAACTGATTAAACCATAATTGTTACCAAATTTTGATTTGCACTCTAAGAATCTTCAACTTTACACTGTGTATTTTAAATCTGACTCTACAGTCTGTCAGTAACGCCGATTTATTAGTGCTAACACTAAATACACAAATTAAATTAAACTTCTAATGAAGATAGAACACGGAAATAAATCACAAGGAGCAAAAGGTTTAACACAAAATATGAAAGATGAAAATTTTCGACAACGACATCGTTCCGACAATAGCAGTGTCAGATTATGATAGCATTTGTGAAAACGATATCGTTCAATCGTTTTTATTTTTCGTGATCCCCCTGATGTCGGAAGAGTTTTTTGAAATTACATTTTGAATTTAAAGTTAAAATCTTAAGTCACTGATACGGAGACGAACTGAGCAGTAGAGGTCTTTAAATCATTTTTTTTTCGCATTTTATTCAATTTTTTCAATTTTAACAAGTCGGTAATACGGTATTCGAAAAGCCTTTTTTAGCACTGCAACAATGACAGAAAAGTTTTTATGGAACCAGCCGGACCAATTGCAGTTGTAGACAGCTACAAATGAGGTATATTATACGAACTAACCCACCTCCTCGGATATGCTCACCGCAGATATATCCGTGAATTTCGCAATAAAAACACAAACGCATTTGTTCAGAATAGTCAAAAAAAAACCCAAAAAGTCAACGTCACTTCCAATATTTTCTCACACTCGTTTCACATTTCAAAAGTATCTCTTTCCAATTTAATTTTCCAGTTAAATGAGTAGAAAATTATCCAATTGGTTTGTGTGGCAGCATAAACGACTACGTGCGCGATGCGTCCATTCGAAAAGTGATTTCAAAATGCAACTATGATGTTCGTCGTGCAGAGACTATGATGATGATGATGGTGTCTCTATTAAAAACCACACCACAAGGATCTATCACAATCTATACGTGGTATACAGGCGAACGAGTCAGGGGATGCATTTTAAAGTCGGTTTGACTGGTTATACGAAAAAAAAAATCGAATAAAATATTTCAAGCCAAAGGAAGTGTAGTTTAACATGCGATCTTATCTTGAAAACTCGCTAATAAATCACTCACCCCCCATGGACCTACCTATACCTACCTACTCATCGCGTCACACGACACACTGCATGCACTGCCTCGATGTGTTGAAGATAATTTCCGCAGACGAGAAAACTCTTGTTCGCTCTGCTATTAAGATTCTCATTCGCATATCCTTGAAGTAATCGAAAATTTAAAAATGTATGCGGTGCAAGTGTGTTCTTGAATCAGTATCTTTAATCAGTGTGCAACGTACCACAAGATGTTGTGCTATGAAATATGAAAAATAAAAAACATTCTAAAGCCGGGTGGGTGGATCCGCTCAACCACCCCCCATTCGACACATAACCAAATAACCGTTAAATGTCTCATATTTTAATAAAGTTAGATTAAATCCTGCTTCGCAATGAATTTTTTTTTTTTAAATCGCTGAAACGGAAAACAGCTACAGTATCTTTATTGTTATTATGAGGTTATTTCTTTCGCTCGCATTTCCTGTTCCAAGGATAGGCGTCCTGCAAAGCCGTTTGAGGGGAGGTTGTTATCGTGTTCTGCTTGATTATACAGAGAGGCTGCCATTTGAAGATGCGGTTGTTGGGTACTCATTTTTTTTTTGTTAGACCACAAATGGATTTTTTTTTTCTTGAGAATACCAAGAATCAAAATGAATTAGGCAAGCGGAGAAATCTCGCGCCTGTGATGAATGAAGTTATTGAAGGGTAGACTAGTTAATTTGGTGGGAAGAAAAAAAAAAGAATGAAATAAGCCGATGGAAGGTTTTTTTCCGTCAGATTATGTCAGTCCGCTGGATGTATGCAAATGGGGGTGGGGGGAGTCGAGTTGATTGATATGTTGGAGGACTTATTTATGGTTGGACAAGCAAAACCGTTATTACTGACAATGTTCATACGAAATTTGTGTTAAGAAGGCTTCCAAAAAAATAAGCCCGGTCATATTTATAGAAATAGGGTCATGTACAGTGTTTAGCGTGCCAGATAAGTGAATCATCAAACTGGACAGATCTAATACGCTTAATTGGCAACGGCTAATTGGAAAGGATCGTTCATAAGCTACCAGTGGAAGGGATTTGATGTAGAGCACTCAAGAATTTTGACAGGTATGAAATATTTTTGCTATTTATTTGAGCCATCGTAAGAGTAGTGAATCATTTTACTTAGGCCAATGCAAGCTTTAAAGTTTTTAGTCTAAAAAAGAAACTATTGTTCCATCAATCCACCAATATTATCCATGAAAAAAATGTTTAGAAGCTTGTAACTCTTAAGCTCCAGTACAAACAGGAAACAAAATCCACTTTTATGTCTGTTTTAGGCATTTTTAAAGAAAACCCTATTATTTTTTTAAATTGTTCCGGTAAAAAAGAATTGCCAACTATTTACTTGTACATATTATCATAACCATCAGGTGTGCCAGCCAATTATGTAGAGTAGAGCTGGCAATGGAATTGGGGAGTGGTGTGGGCTGAAATTTTGTCGTTATAATATTCTTATTTATGAGAAAAATCTTATGAAAATGAAAATCTTGGAACTAACAGCGTCGGTCGATCGTATGAAACATAATAATTTTCCCATACAGACGTTGACCCCCTTTGCCCCTTTTAAAGTTCGAATTTCCCAGAATCGCTTCCAAATGGGCATTTGGTGATAAAATAAAATATGTTTCAAATTCATCACCATTTCAGTCAGGACTAACTGCTAGATGATAAATTATTTCAATTAAAAAACAATTTAAGATTGCATTAGGAAGCACTAGCTATATTGTTCTGCTAAATTTGAAGAAGAAAGTCACATTCTCTTGAAAGCTATGCCATCGAAATAACCATAGAAATCCGGGTCTCTTGAATATCACTTGTATTAAGGCATACATCCTTTAAAAATACTCTCAAACTTATTCCTCGCAATAATGTCGAATAATGTTTCCATAGAAGTCGTCCTTTTTGTGATAAAATAGATAAAGAATTGAAAACTGAATTGCATGTCAATCTTTTAAATTGCATTGAAAATGACACAAATCCCATTCAACTTCACACTGCGTCGATAGCAACTATTCTGCTTTGGATGGAGTGACACCATCGGATATGTCACAATTAAAACGTAATCCCATCGGAGATTGTTTTCAGAAATACACCAAACGGTTGGGTACACGTCTAGCTATGTTTTAAATATAAAATGCAAATCCCTTGATAATTGCACACAGATACACCGTACACACATTCAACACATATAATGCTTAGCCTTAAAGTTTATTACCAATCGTAGGTACCGGGGGTTCTTGGTGCTATACGAAGTGATAAGCGATCCAAATGAAACCCGATTGTGGTCCCTCTCGTTCGTGGCGCTCCTCTTTTGGACAAAGACACTGGAGACATTATCTATCAGCCCCAAACATGGTTAACCCACAATTATACGAGATATAAATTGATGGAGGCATCCGACGGTGATGTGTACAGCACAACGGAGAGCAACCGGTGACCCAGAGCAGCAACGACGAGACCAGCAGTTGTTACCCGATTGGATATTATCCAGTACCTCTGCAGGTATTTCTTTGGTCCTTGTCGGAGGATGACACCAACCAACCGAACGACCGACCGGAGGAAGTACACTTAGATCGACGATGGGACAAACAGGCTTAAGTGCACTTTCAATTCGATTATATGTTCGGTGCGGTTTCCTATATAGAGGATGGAGAGTATATATGGCCAAAAGTTAGGCTACGTTGTTGGTTAGCCTACCCCATAAGTAAGAGTACGAGATGGGCGACACATATGCCCCCGATGTCCTTTCACTTTGCTCCAAACGACGACGATTTTAGTTTGTATCTATCTGCATTAAACACCTTGTCAGGTGGTGTCGTTAACATGCAAATGAACATGATGGTTTGTTAAATGTCGGTATGCAGTGATGCTATGTGGTTATCGGAATGTCCAATGTAGTTTGAGATACATTTATATCATTTTGCATCTGCCCTGCACTGCCGAATGAAGAGATCAATCTCCATCTGGTGTTAGATTTATTCATAAGCTGAGAAAGAGATGAATGCATCAGGTAGGCGAAACTGATGATTCACTTGGAAAGTATTGGATGGCAATTCTCTGATTGTTATCGAGTGGCTGTGTAAGTGAATGTGGTTCAACGTGGTTGGTATAGAAGCCAATGGGTGGCTGCTAATTTTCAGCTTCATATTCAATTTCCTTGTACTCAGATTTATTGTCATTATTATGTAGTTTAAATCTGTCAGTCCCTTCCATCACAGATGCTTTTCCAGTGCACTTTCCAAGGAGAAGTTATACCGCCGATACTTTGGAAAGAGCCCTTTTGAATCTGGGCCTCAACAAACGTGCTCGATTGATATATCTCCCAGCACCAGCTGTTGCGCATGCTTGAGACATATCAATCTTTATTGATATTTCTCAAGCTACAGCGCTAAAAAATACGGGCAAGGTTGTCCTCTACCGCATTGTCTCTCTGGAATTGAGTTAAAGAATATCAGGGAGCAGACCTCTTTCTTTAAAAAGAAGAGAAATCAGCCTCGGTGACGGGTCAATCTCTGCTAAGCAAACGTGTCCATGATCGGAAGACCCAAACAATAAGTTCTACAAGAGCTATAGGGACAAGGAGGTAGAACTATTAATTTTGCATCTCTTTTGCGTCTATAAACCACCTGTCACTTCCCTCAAAAGGGCATGAGGGGATTTTTGGTTTGAAGTCATCAATTGACAAAATACCTATTCCTTATTTACTCTAACTGCCTTTATTTGATACAAAATATGAAGTTACGATTCTACATGTCACGAATCGTGTCATTCCCTGGCATACTCTCACGTCACTATTACGGGAGTTTACTCTTAAATGGTCATTTTGTGTGACCAAATGACTGATTTGAGTGACTGATGGCCTAATCAATACTGTTAGGACTGCGTGAGAAACTTTTTTTGACAGCATGTCGCAAAATGACAACCTCCCAGACTGACTTTCTACAGTGACATGCATGTGGTTTTTTCCCCGTTGTTTCTTGTTCGTGCGAATGACTGCCTCTTTAATAATTACAGCTGCACGGAACAATACAAATATTTGAACATTTATATTATAAGCAGACGATGACCGTAATTAAAGGGTCATAAGATCTGGCAACGATATTCCAGATGTTAGCAAAACTCAGCGAGCGATATGGTTAAGAATACTTTCCTGCGACTAACTTCGGCTGAAATGTGCTACTCGTCACCAGCAGTCACTTGTCTTGTTAATCGTGCCACTGTATCACGTTGTGCAATCGTCTGTCAAATCGCCGGTCACTTGCTTGTGTCATTGTGATATGTCACACCATGATAAAGAGAACTTGATATGGATTTTGGGATTTTGGACAAGTGCATGACAGCACAATTGATGCAGTCTGATCATGCTGCCTGATCGGGTGGCAATCAGCGTTGACACGTACCTACATGACGACCTGATGAGTGAATTTCTCTCATGTCAGAATGACACATTTCGTTACTTAAGTAATCATAGCTTATTACTGCCTTACGCATTTTCAATGTCATACTTCCCCATTAATCGGGAGTGTGTGAAAATGTCATGGCCAATAAAAGTAAAAGGTAACTAAAATAAAAATCCCCTCAAATAAAGCAGACGTCCTGAAGTCTGAGTAAATCAGGACTTTACGCATTTATTAGTAATTTTTCCTTACTTTGCCCTGTCACCTTTAAAACAAAACCAGAATTTTTTTTAAATACCATCGAAAGCAACTGCATTGGTAATTAAAAGAATAGCAGCAAGACGATTAAAAATTGCGATTTTATTAATTAAATTTCCACAACCACATCCTGATCCTTGTGCGTGCAGTGTATTAACATTTCATCTGCTGCAATCCTCCAGCAAAAATACCTACACTACACACATTCTGTGTATATACATACATACAAACATACCCTTGGATGCATTTTGGTGGGCGTGGTGCTTTTGGTATGTCGAGTGGTACACCAAAATCTCACAATAAAAAAACCGACACCGCAAAATTTTAATTATTACAAAAAATTTATTTTATTTTATTTTTTATTTTATATTTTTGCTCAGGACCGGAATCCGGCCCTCGATGGCGGTAGGTACAATTTTAATATGAATTTTTAGTAATTCACTTGAATTTTTCTTTTTAATGAGCTGATATTCAGATTATCGAGAATGCTCGCACGTTCTTCATTATGGCACAGATACATATCAGACCAGCAGAGAGCGAATCAATTTGGGTGCTATGAGAATGAGAATCCATAAGCGAAACATCAGCCGGAGGTATTTTTTTTTAATGAACAAGTGATGTGCGAAATTATGCATAAAATTGAATTCAAGTTGAAATGAATGGAGATTTTTCTTTTTAATTAATCAATGCCAATGGTTGGTGTATGACGTGAAATGCTTTTCACTGAAAGTCCAATCATATCTACCCTTGAATGTTTATGTGATGAGCCGGTTCAAGTATGCTATAGATGGGTAATGGGAATATTGTAAAGAGTTGGAATTCCATTCAGAGATCATAATAATTTATGTTTTTGTGTACTTCATTACATTTTTTACTGGATTTTTTTTTTATATTTTGTGGGTTTTTTTCCATCAATTAGATAATGTCATCAGTTCATCACATTTTACAGACGACTCATCTACAAATCTATGATATGAACATGTTATAGTGATGGGAAAGAACGGTTATACAGTCCATTTATCTGAAACTTGAAGTTTTCTTGCATTTAAGATACACAAACACAAGCCGCACTAATATTATTTCTCAATTTAATAGGTCTATATACAGGGGCGTGTTCCCAAATGCGCGGCGGATCGCTTTTCATGGCGGATTGGTATTTTTATATTTCCAAAAGCGATTCGATCCATTCAAAAGCGATAGCTATTGTGAGGACTGCTGGCAATAAATTCGCCAGGAATCCGTCACCTGAATAGCTATCGCTTTTGACAACTTTTGGAAATACAAAAATACCAATCCGCCATTAAAAGCGATCCGACGCGCATTTGGGAATAAGCCCCCAGGGAAGCTTGAACCTTGCTGCAAATCCAGCAGTTATTGTAGGTGTACCGCTGGAGTAACTACTTATGCTATCATTACTTAAGACCTCTCCGACAGTGTCCTGCAGAAGGTATGAGAGACAGAGAAAATGTTCTGTTAGTAGATACGTAATAGCAACGTTCTTTGTGTCCACTGTACAGTTTTGCTGTTGTAGCTGAGGCAAATATATTTTTTTAAATTATTATTCTTTTCGACATTTCTATGAATGATAAGCTACAATTGAGAAAAAAATAAATCGAATTGATTTTACATTAAGTAGGGTATGTACCACAAGAAATGGGGTCGGCGATTAATATATAGATGTGGAGCTTCTCCAAGAAATAACTGGCTTCCGGAAACAAAATTCTCTAAGTGGTATCATTACCAAAGTTATTAAAAATTATAGACTCCAATGGTCGCGTCGGTCGGCAAGATTAAGGGGGCCGACGTAGGCTGATAGCTGCATATACCTGTCGAAGATACTGCCTTCCATATTGACGAAGTCACATGATAGCGCCGGCCGATTCTCAAACAAGATGTACCTATCTACAGTTACAGCACATGTTTTTCCAGCTTGCGTTGCTAGATCAGTTTTCCCGGGATCTCTATAGTTCAGCTGTAGTCGGGGATCCTCAACCAATGAATGCCCCCAAATGCCAAACATTTCAGTATTTCCCTGAAGAGTGCGAACTTTACCACCTAAATATGAGGCTATACTTATAGGTACCCGGTAAAAGGCACACCGTACCTCGATCAAGAAGATACAATGCAAGTTACTTGATTATCCTACTGCGACAAAACTACCACGTCAACTTTCCTCAGGCAACAGAATGGCTTCGGCCAGACTCGGAGCCAGGGAAGGAATGCCATCGTGTATTTACGGATGGCTCTAAAACCGGACATGGGTCTGGTTCTGGAGTCTTCGTGGAAAGCGAGAACATTAGACTACACTACTCCTTGGGTAACCATGCGACTGTCTTCCAGGCGGAGATTTTCGCTATCCTTATGGCTATGCGCTATATTGTGACAAATAGGTGGAGGGCTAGAAGCATATGCGTTTGCAGTGATAGCCAAGCTGCATTAAAAGCGCTGCTCAACCCTCTTACCTCGTCCAAGTTAGTGCTCGAACTCAAGCTTTCTCTGAACTTGGTCGGTAGGTATCCAGGGAAACGAGATCGCTGACGAGCTGGCCAGGTTGGGTTCAGAAGAAGATTTCTTAGGACCTGAACCTGCGTTGGGTTTGCCTGCATCTGTGGTTAGGTCATCCATTGATACTTGGGTTTCTCGTGAACACGAGCGTCGTTGGCGTGACTGTGCTGGGTGTAGACAGACCAAACGACTGCGTCCGGACATCTGCAAGAGGTCCTCGTCTTTCCTTCTGTCTCTCAGGAGAATCGACTGCAGACTTCTTGTGGGCGTTCTTTCGGGCCACCAAGCTTTTGCCAAACACTTAAATGTGTTGGGCTTGAGCAACACCACCATCTGTCCTGCTTGTGGAGAGGATGACGATACAGCGGAGCACTTCCTCTGTAGTTGTCCTGCCTTTGCTCGCATCAGGTGGCGGATCTTTGGGGCTGACGTGGTGAGTGCCGAACATCTAAGCTCTTCATCACTGAAGCTCCTTCTCATCTTTCTTCGAAAGACGGGAAAACTAAGTTCAGCAATGTAAAGTGTCTGTTTGGCAGTACAATGGACCAGTAGTTGTGTCTGAGTGCTCCATCGGATAGTAGCAACCTCCGACAAAGAAAAAAAAAAAAAAAAAAAATACTTGATTATAGCATTGCATTCATGAAACGACAGCAGATGTCAAATAATGTGCGGTTCCCGAGTGACAGAAGCTGGCAAATACGTATATATTTCATTAGGTACTACAAATAATAGAGGTTCCGTATACGATCAGAATGGGTCTTAGGAGGTAATGTAAGGTTAAGGTGACCAAACAACGAGCGTGGCTCCTTAGTGACAGAAAATGGCCCAACGTCGAGTATGACTAGTTCCTGAGGGTGTGTGACTTATGACTTGCTATTGTTACGACCAAGCACCGCTATTAAGTGACACTGACGCAATATCAAAGATAAGCAAGATCCTGATAAAAGAGAGCCCAATAACAAGCAAAGTTCCAGGAGATGAGGCCCTATACGCACAAGCATAGTTTCTAGGTGTAGATTGTTCAGAGGCACTCCGGGAAGTGATATGGAAAACGCGACAGATTGCATTTAGCAAGACCAACGATAAGATGCGACTCTGCCAATTATTATAAGTATCCAAAAAAAGTGTTTGCCTTATACCGTGCTGTGAATTAACCACGAAATAAAAATTAGTGCCCCACAGCAAAATAGGCTCACCGGTAAATTTTGTTCTTGCGTTAATTTCAATCACCATTACCGATGACGATGAGGTTGCCTCGCCTTTGTTCGATTGTGGATCCACCTTATCAATACTTGAAGTAGAGGGCACTGTATAATATCTCGCTTGGGGCACACGAATGCCTAAGGCTGACGCTGGTCGCACGCACTAAATCATCAAAAACACAACATGGGTGGCGTAAAGAATGCCCGCTGAGAGATCGAAACATTTCGAAGAACTATCGAGACGTATCCCTACATAATGTCGAATTTAAGAAGATCCTATATCTAACGTCTCAAACCGTTCTGTGGCTTAGTTATACATTAGAACTTTCAACTGAAGCAAAATGCTAGAGAAGGCAAAAAATGGAAGCCTGTTGTCTCTTTAGTGATCAATGCACCGCAGCTTCATAAGGACCTTTTTCTCAGGCAAATCTACTTGGTCGGCCTCGTGCGAGAGCTTTATCAGCGGAAATTCCTCAATTCTCTTCTCAACACACATCATTTTTTATAAAGGTACTCTTTGGAACCTTGTTCACGGAACAGAATGGTCTGGACAGCGCTGATTTATTTATAATGCAATATGTGCTGCCGCACCCATAATAATTAGTAGTTCACACCGCAACTTCCGATTCCCAAGGGTTAACGGCGAAACACATCATCCAACCGCATATTCTTCCATTCGAGCAGACCTGCCCGAGGTGCTTATTCAATTTGCTTCTCCTCTGCGTTCAACATTGCTCGCACTTCCATCCGTCTCACGGATGGATACCTTTAAGGAAATTTGTTCGCCAACACCACACCGCAGACAACGTTACCTTTGATTTCAGCACTCGGAATACATACTTCAGGTTCAATTTATTTTCCATTCATTTCCATTTCAAGGCAAACAGAAAGAAAATATCAAAAATGTTCCTTCTTCATCCTTCCAGGACATTAAGCACAAATCGAACAATTCTCCCAAGTCCGCATGTTGAAACCCACCACACCGCCGCAAGTTCTGCACTTAGAATCAGGTAATTTCGGGGCGTTCAACGAGGGAAAATTTATCTTCGGGCACCTTTAGAGAGCCGTTCAGGCGAAGGAGCTATTCAAGGATATTCGAGCCATCGCACCATCCACAACTACCCACCGTCGGATGGACCTTTCGCTTCAGAGACAATCGAAAGTTCTCCGCAGTATAATATTAAATTGGCTGCACTATGCTGTTGGTATGGTTTATGTGTTATCCTTTCGCCCGATTTCGGTACATAAACCGCACCAGGATGAGACGATTTAACAACCTACTCGATTGTGTCTATACTCGGGAAGCGCCATTAATATCATCGCTACAAGTGTGTGTTTGTTGGTTGGGCTCACCGCTCACTGCTTGGGCTCACATATATGCAAAGGATATGGAGTATGGCAAGGCACTGTAGAGCAACACATTTAATTGTAATGCTCTCAAGTGTAAGAAGGAGCTTTTCCACGAACGACACCATATCCCAACCAGCAGCAGCAGAGCTTATTCACTGGTGTACGATGCGGCGGCATCCAACATATACATAACATCTCCAAGGTGCGGTGTCGGTAACAGGAATTCATATGTCCGCAAATTTGTTCTCCGACACACAATTAAAATCAGGAAGCGTTTAATCCGCTTAATAAGGATTCAAGACTTCAGGAGACTGAATTATCGCTGTAGGATTTTCGCCATTAATTTTGAACATCACCGGGAATGTGTGTACGGCAACGGCACACACACACAAAGTTTGTGTAAAAGGATTGCAGTGCCAGACACCCTTCAACTTCAAGTCCATGGACTGAGAGTAGAGTCGTCTGCAGCACTTTCACTGGAGGCAATTGCGTTCTTTCTAGTTTCGTCTACTCTGACGACATGAACGGGACCTCTTCTGCATAGCCATCGTCGTCATTCGCCCGTTGAGGATGTGAGGAGCAGCGTTGTGTTGTTTTTAGCGAATCCTGTTTGGTATTTCTAGTTAGCAGGTGTTTGAAAACTGAGCCGCATTTTACACTAGAGTTGGTGGTCTTTTTCTCTCGCTGATGCTGTGCGGTAGGATTATTTTCGTTGTATTCCGACTATTCCGAGTAACAAACAAATTTTAATTAATTTTCCGCCCAAAAAGTGAAAAATATATATATATTTTGTTTTTTGTTTTTTACACTTTTTTTTGTTTTATTAGGTTTTACGCTGTGCGTCCTTTTTTTAGCCCGGCCACCACATAGAAGCGAAAGGATTTCCTTATAGTAGATACATGCGGAAAACACTATACGACTATATGAGTGAATACTGTATAGCGTTGCGGATAGATCCGAGTCCGCTATATATTCACTGGTTTGGAAAATTAAATATTGCGTTAGAAATAAATTTTTAATCGAAATGCGGTACCTGGTCGTGTTCAGGGTTCAGGTACATAGCACACAGATCGCAGGAACTGTGAAGAAGATTTATGCGAAAGTAAGTAATTTTCGGGACAGAAACAAATTGTTTTGTTTTTGGGGGGGGAAAGGTTAAGCTATGCTGATGCTTCGGGCCAAAAATTGCTGGCTAAATTTAAGTGGTAAGAAGAATTTAAGCAATTTTTGGGGCAATTTGGTACCGACCGACGATAGGGTCTGTGTTTTTAATTCCCTCAGAAATCTACCTTTTGTAACGAATTTTTGAGTTAAAAATGTGAAGCATCATGATACATGTGCTGCCTTCTTTATGAAATAAAATTAAACGGGTCAGTTGACAAAGGATTAACTTCAAATTTTATATGAATCTGAGAAGAATTTGAAAAGCAGTCAGCGGAGCAGTGTAGCCAGGGATCCCTACGTTATCTCCATTTCCCAAAATCCCTTATTGGACATAATCTCTCATCTTTTTATCTCTTTTTCCAAAATCTATCGGGACGAAATCCCTATGCCAAAATCTCCCACCTATTACATACATACTTATTAAATCCCTCGTTAAAATCCCCTGTTCGTACAATTTAGAATTTATCCGTTTTTAAACGCGTAGTTTTGGCAGTAGAATTAAGCAAACACATAATATAAACCTCGCACCTTTTCCAAATCCTACAGAGACTACAAGCAGGGGGGTTGCAGGGAGCAGCATGTCCCCCATACGTATATCTTACTTCTGTCGCGAGGCAGATTTTGGGAGATTTTGTCCCGTGGGGATTTTCTCTCAGGGTCTTTTGGAGTAAGGGATTCCAGCACAGGGGATTATGGAACAGGGGATTTTGGAAAGGAGATTTTGGAAAAGGATATATCATACCCAACCCGTGTAGCAATCTGACAGATCTAGATTCTAGACGACGCATGTGCAGATTAAGCTAAACTCGACAGATGAGCTAGTGAAGAGTAGTGAATCTAAAAATACTGACTAGTTGGCAGGGGCAGGAAATCGGTAAGCCTCTTAGGACTTTCTAATCCATGTTCTTACTGAACAAGACAGCGATCAGCGAGTGGAGATCATATTGACAATAGGCAGTGAAGAACATGATTGAGGTCACCATTAAGAGCGATATATCGATGATGCGATTTTACTAAACGGAACGTGCAAAGCAGACGTTATAAACCTAAGGACGGGTAGCACACAGCTATAACGACAATTGAATATAGCGCCGTGGGGCAGGACTTAAATTGACTGGGTGAATTTCCGCAACTGCTTGCGCATTACCACAGTGATTCAGGTGATTACAATATGGATGCATCAGGGGGCCAAGAACGGCTAATACCGATCCAGGGAATATGGATAGTCACATAGCCATTATACCTGTGTATAGGACTTACTGCGTTACTGGTATAAAGCATTTGGGCCAGAGAACGCTGGGCACGTGACGTAGATTTAAATAAATATGCTCGCTACCTTGGTAGGCCAAGAACAACATGGAGGAACAAATCTGCGATCGTCAACACAGCTGAGGTATCGTATATCGAGCTGCCAATAGAGAGAGATGGAAGGACCTAGAGGAGTTAAATTGTTGCTATTGCAACAGCTTCTGGAAGAAGAGAGATGCTCGCTGCATATTAAATTCAGCTTTGTATTAAAATATGATAATAGTCGTCCAGTTAAAAACTAAACGCAGTTTGGCCGTTGGATAACAAATCTGCAAGACAGCGATACATAGAGAATGCAGCGAAATAGACCAGTGGAAAGCCGTAGTCTGCAAAAAGTTGGTAGTTCAGTGGAGTCCTATGTAACCGCTAAGAGAAATTGCATCAACTTCTACTGTCGAATTGGAGTCTCACCGGACCACACATGTAGAATATGTCTGGAGACTGACAAAACCTTTCTTCACATAATATCCGGCTCTCTTTCGCCTTAGAAAGAAAGTCCTTGGCGTAGAAATCGTTACCTTAGAAAATCTTGCTGACATACCCCAGAGAAGATACTTGTCTTCCTGACTGTCTCCGGAGTAAAAAGATTGCTCTATATGACCCTTCAAGGCAAGGCAGTAAGGCACAATAGGCCCCTTTAGAGAGGCCGCAGTGGCAGAGCCCAATGAAGACTCTCCCGACGTATAATCCAATCTAATCTACTGAAGCTATGTAAAAGTTAGGCCAAGTAGTCTAACAACCAGACTTTAAGTGATGGACGATATTGAAGCTGGAATCACAAAGAATATCAGGCTGTTATGGTATTCCTCGCGATTTTATTAAGTGAACTTTGAAATAGGACTTCACATCAATAGAGGTGTCTACAGAGTCACTTTAACGCAATTATATTCCTTCGGAGTATACCCATCTACGGGTATACGGAATGGCTTTAACGGACTCCCGCCACCTGAGCGAAACAAAATAGTGGGCCAGCGAAAAATTTAGCCTCAGCGACCACCAGCCGTTAGTTGCTCCGGAAACTAACATATTGTAAACACAACTGTAAGCACAATTGTAAACACTGACCAAATCCAATAGGATTGACGCAAGCAATCACCACTTCTTGTGGCGCATAATGATCAGAACATCGCTATCTGGTAAAAGGCATACCTAAGCCTTGTTACTCGTAAAACGATGAGAGCGGAATGCTCAAGGAAGGTTCGACCATGTCCAAAGAAGGTCCCAACGATCCTGGGGAGGCCAGGTTTCGAGTAGATCAACACGGTCTCGAGAAATTCATAAGAAGAAAAACGAGCTACTTTAAGCGAATCTACTCAACTTCCCAGTATTGCAACACCCTCACCATTGTATCAAAGCCTATAGCCAAAAATATTCCACAACTGCTGCTCTCTGAAAGTTTGCCTCGCATCTTAAGATCGATACGAACCATGATTCCTCGTCACTCCACAGGTCAACATACCAAAACTCTTTCCAACGCCGCCAACCATTAAAGTGTCCTTAGACAAAAGAATCCCACTATGCACAAGGAGATGCATTCAAAAAAAAAAACAAAGGAAACAGAAACAGAAAATAAAAATTGAAAATGGAAAAGCAACTAAAGAAAATAGAGTGCCAATCGAACTCTTATCTGATGCGAAGCCAATAAACCCTTGGCAGACGTATAAAACATCTAAATCAACGTCTAGAAGAGTGGATGGGCGGATCGCAGCACACAGTATTCCAAAGGATACTAGATGATTTTATTTCTTTTCGTCATCCTGCCACCAGCAACAAGCCAACAAACATTCGCCACAATGAACTGGCATATAGAAAGCCATACGCTATATATATGGAGACATGACCCGGACCCCTTTCCAAAAAAAACAAAAAAAAAAACTTTTTTCCAACGGCAAAACTACGGTCATAAATTTTCTTTCTCATGCACTGCCATCGAAGGGTTGTTTGTTGCCGTCGTTCCAAGTCAGTGGATTTTATGATTACAATCTACGCATGATTTGACAATTGAATCCTAGATACCATGTGTATTGTCAACAAATTGGTATCAGTTACGAAATATCGACCGAAAAAAAATTCGAGAAAAGGGGATACAAACTAACATACTTGTGCATATACGCCAACAACAAAGCGGGACACTGGATGGCAAAACTTTTTGACGTCGTCCGTCTGGTGGCTGGGTTATTTGCTCCGGAATTCAAATTCCCGAATCCTTTTCTCTGATGAACTTGTGCGTTCCAAATCTTTTTCAACTGTTCGTATATATATACACCACGAGGACAACCAGGACCAAAGATAAATGACACCGACTACTGGGCCACCCCTAAGGAGCCAATTGAAAATAAAAATTTCAAGGGTCATAAAGCATTGTTTTTAATTTAAAAGTTTGTCAGTGTTCTGTTTTCTTTTTCTTTCTTTCATTCTTTGTATTTGTTCGAGTTGATTTTTTGGCCTAAAATGTGACAGATTTTTGTGAATAGCGGAAGGAAGCGGGCGTGCTGTTGATGATTCGGCAATGGGATTATGGTAATGCTCCTGAGACTTGTTTGTGTTGAAAAGTATTACGAATGACAAGAGTCCTTTTGTTGATTAGGGAAATTTGATTATAAAATCGGTGGAGATTGCAAAGTTGGTCAAAACAAGGCATTGGTGGACTTTTTGTTCGATTTTAGAAATAAAAAAATTTAAATCTATTCAAGTTTTTTTTGTAATATCTTTGATTGGTTTTTGCGCCCGAATCCCCTTTCGAAGGCTAATCAAACATTTTCGTAAACATTTTTACGATCGTAGGGATGTGTTTAAAATTTAGACTTTAGATCCAAAGGATACTGTCATATTGACATTTTTTTTTGCATTAGTGTGATGTAAAATTTGTCATTTTTTAATCAAAAATTGGATATGTCAATATGAAAATTTACTATGTTAATTTTTAACAATGTATAAACTTGAAAATTATGGTTTTCATTATGAAAAGTCAAGTAATCAAATTGCTAACTTGCAATTGTCATTCTTGAAAGCTGTTGTCAAATTGAAAAATGGGGTTACAATTTTTCCAAGACTTTTGTCAACTTAGAGCAGTGTGTATTCTGTGTAAAAAAAACAACTCTTGACGTTTCACAAACTACCACCTACAGGTGATCAGAGGCGTTCCACAAGGTTCAATACTGGGACCTCTGCTCTTTTTAGTTTGATATTCATTCCTATTGCTTTGTTCCTATTGCTTACAATAAGAAGATTTTAACAATTTATAGTAATTTCGATTTGAAAATAAATGAGGATAAGACTAAGTACATGCTACTTAGCCGCATTAATGATGTGGAGCTTTCGGAGTTAAAAACTAGAGGGTGTCCACAAGGGTGTGTCCTCTCACCTCTCTTATGGTCCCTGGTCATTGACGACCTGCTCCAATCCCTGTCTAATCAAGGAATGGATGCCATAGGATATGCCTATGACGTAGCAATCGTTGTCAGTGGCAAATTTGAAAGCACGACCTCAGAAATGCTGCAACATGCACTATCTGTAGTTCAAAGATGGTGTAACAAAGAAGGTCTTTCTGTAAATCCAAAAAAGACGACTATCGTCTCTTTTACCAAACGGAGCAATTTAGGTCTGCTAACTCCCCCCACTGGTACGGTGAATTTTCAACGGAAGCCAAATACCTGGGAATCATCCTTGACAGCAAACTATCATGAAACCCACAAATACACTGAACCAAAAAGGTACGTAGATTCAAACAAAAAATTAATTGAGACAATGAATAATTAATTAATATTTGTCCAATGAACGCGTTAATTGTGACAACGAACACGAGTTTATTAATTCAATTAACGTTAATATATTTAATAAACGTTAATAAATTCTATTAACAGTGTTTATAAAAAAAATATTAATAACCCATTAATTAGAGAAATGAACAAGTTTATAAAATTAATAAACTCCATTTATTGATTTAATTAACGAGTTAATAGTAACTATGAAGACTTGGTCATTAATTTAATAAATGCTTTTATTAAAAATAATAAACAGATTTATTGAATTAATAAATACGTTTATTAATTTAATAAATACGTTTATTAAAAATAATAAACAGGTTAATTAGTTTAATAAATACGTTTATTAAAAATAATAAACAGGTTTATTAATTTAATGAATACGTTCGTTAAAAATAATAAACAGGTTTATTAATTTAATAAATACGTTTATTAATTTAATAAATACGTTTATTAAAAATAATAAACAGATTTATTAAATTGATAAACCTTATTAATTGAATCAATGAATGAGTTAATAGTGACAGTGAACAGCAGTTTATTAATTTAATAAACAGGTTTATTAATTTAATAAATACGTTTATTAAAAATAATAAACAGGTTTATTAAATTAATAAACCTGTTTATTATTTTTAACGAACGTATTCATTAAATTAATAAACCTGTTTATTATTTTTAATAAACGTATTTATTAAACTAATTAACCTGTTTATTATTTTTAATAAACGTATTTATTAAATTAATAAACCTTATTAATTGAATCAATGAATGAGTTAATAGTGACAGTGAACAGTAGTTTATTAATTTAATAAACAGGTTTATTAATTTAATAAATACGTTTATTAAAAATAATCTGGGTGATCACAGAATCCATCGTATTCGGAATTTTGCTACGAACCCCGAAAGAACTATAGTTCCACTACGATGGATTCTGCGATAGTTCTTTCGGGGTTCGTAGCAAAATTCCGAATACGACGGATTCTGTGATCACCCAGAATAAACCTGTCCATCAAATCAACGAACAAGTTATTTTGAATAAATTTAAAATGTAAAATTTCTTATAGTCTTATTTTTCTGCCAATGAATTTTTAATTTCCGGACCAGAAATTAAAAATTTGATTAACAAAAAAGCAAAACAAGGAAATGATGCTTTCTAAATTTAGTTGGTCTTGTTGCTCGAACACTGTAAAAATACGAAAAAGATGAAAAAATTAATGTGTGAAAACTATTTTTTACAAACCTATTAACACTTTGCATGTTATTAATTCTCTTGTTTTTTTTTGCTGAAATTTGAATGGTGAAATTAAAAACATCTTTAAATAATTCATTTTTACATTTTTATTTTATAAATAAAATGAGCCCAGGAAAATGGAATTACAATAATCTTTAATCTGTTTATTATAAGATCTCATTCAGTAACACATGAGTCTTGGCACATATTTCTTTTTTATTTCTTTTAAAATATTGGGTCTCTATAAAGCCCCAAAACGAGGAACAAGCGATTGGGTACTGGAGATTAAACAAATAAAAAATTTTGAAGCAGATATCCACTGCTCGGATGAAACTTTTAAATATAAATTTAACCCCATCAAAATACAGAAAAATGTCTGAAAAGTTCAGAATTGAATCACCGTGTACAATTATAAATGGCTGAACATTCTCAGCCATTTTATTAAGAAAGGCAATATGTTCCTCTATTGCTTGAATTGTCTTGCCCACCCAAATGAAAGAATTCTGCGAGTCTTTGATGGTATATCTGGTAACATGTTTATGTCCCTCTTTGTCCTTTTTGAAAACTTTTTGGAAAGGTACAAAGTATCCATGTAGAGCCCAAAGCAATGCTGCATCTTTGCAATCTGAAAATAAGCCAAACAATAAACTTAGAACTTATAAATGGACCATGCTGGTTGGGTTGTGAAGACAATGTAATATTTAGAAGGAATTTTTAAATTTTGACTTCCCCTGCCCCTTTAAGGGAGGCTTTCATAACACATGAACCATTAGCCATATTAACTTGAGGCTTTGTATGTCAATAGATACCTAAGTCAAAACTATTACATACCCAATAAATTTTTAAAATTCGTCCTATAAGGGTTGAAAAAAGCGGGTGCAAACTTTTCTATATATAAATCTATGTAGGTCAACTCAAGAAATCCTTTTAGGCAATACTTCACCGAGTATTTTGAGCTACGTAACATTCATCTTTCTGGTCCATCCAGAGGGTGAGATATAATAAATTGAAAATAGATCTTATTTGGCCAAATGCAAACAAAAATTTTTATCTCGATCTCGACTGCAGTTGTGCTTAGGAGGGGTAGTTTTGGTTTGCTTTCTATAAATAGAATTGTCACTCGGACGACTGGAATTCAGAATGTATATATACGAGTACGTATTTTACATGTACGACGTAGTTGAATTTGATGTAGGGTATGGTTTATCATGGAAGGGTCTTAGAGCAAGCCATGTTTGTGTAGTTTACACTCAAATAATACAATACATAACTACAAACATGGCTTACATTAAGCCCCTTCCAGGAAAAACTTTAAAAATAGATTGGTTAATTTTTATTTTTTTGCCTTTTAGTGCAGTAGGTATACTTATAAAAACGTTATATTAGTTTTTTAAACTATAATTTTTTTTATTGTATATTTATGTTTACCAATTACTTGAAAAGGTAAAAATAATAATAATAGTAATGTATATATTAAGAATATATAAAAAAGAACATACTTTCAGATGGATTTGTTGATTCTATTTTCTTTAGGATCTCTCGTATACTTTTTTCCTTGACATGGTTTTCAGTAGAGAGAAATCTCAGCAGTTTTTCCACCAGTTGTCCCCACTTGTTCAAAAATGAACCGGAATTTTGATAAAGTTGACTGAAGTCTATATCAATCTAAGGAATTTAAAATTCTTAATATTTTTCGAACTGAGTAAAGCTGATTAAACGTTTTTACTTACCAAGCGATGGCCAGTTGGAAGCTTATACTGGGGCCATTTAGTAAAAATTTCAGAGGTGGAAGAAGCGTTTTTTATTTGTAGGAGTCTGTGATTTATACATGCTTTCCAGCAACGGTCAAATTCCTCCAATGACAAGTTATCATACTTCAATGCCCGATATGTATGTTCTGCATCTTCTTCTGCAACTAAAGACAACAAAAATCATTCCAAAAAAAGCTAAATTATTGTCTTAAATTATTTCCTTTGTCAAATAGAAATTGATTAAAATAAATAAACAATTCAAACATTTTTTTTTAATAAAAATGAATAGAAAACTTAGGAAAATTTTAAGTTAGCATATAAACCGATATCATCGATACTATCGATTTTTTTGGGTCGATTTCTTTTTTACACCGATATTTTCGTCTTGATAATAAAATATCGATGTATCGATGCGGTTTTGGATTATCGCGCAACACTAAAGGATAAATGTTTTCACTTATTTAAAAAAGTGTTGAACCACCAGAAATATCAACGAAATTTAATAAAAACTTCAGTGCTTAATATCAAGGCAAGAAGAAAAATAATTAAAAAAAAGGTTTAAAGCGCTTACTCTCTAACCAAGATGCAAATAAGATATATTATGTATATATGTATATTTTTTATTTATATAAATTAATTTAAATCAAAAGGATAACTTCTGCTTAATTAAACAGTATTTGAAAAATATGATTTCTTCTCTCTTCTATACAAAATTGTAATCAACTTTTTTTTTTTTTAAATAAGTGAAAACATTTGTGCACTTTTCATATATTTTATAGTCGAGTATAAGTTTCGGATATCAATTATTTTGGTTGTATGCATAAGCAGGTTCCAACCCAAAATGTTTCGAAGAAAGTAGAGTTGCTCTTATTTTCCTTAACTAAATAAAAAAATAACGCAAATAAGAACGTACCTATATCAGAGCTCGGTGTTTCTGGAGTTTTATTTTTTGCTGCGCTTGTTGAAGGGGATGAAGTAGTACTTGCCTCCATTGTATTCATTTTGGAAGAGGATTTAATGTTGCAATACTTGTTGTAAATTTTGCCTCTTTTACCTGTTCGATAATATTCCTACAAAAGTTTAGAAATTGCAAATTATTTTTATTCGAACATAAAATGTAGATATAGGTAGTGTTTACCAGTTTTTCAGTCGGGAATCTTTCTGCAATCTCCGTTTCAATTTTGTAACTTGAATGTAAATCCAAATGAATTTTGTTCTGATCAAAATAACTGGCTATTGTATCAATAAGTTGTTTCCTTTGGTGTTCTTGAAACTTGTTTGACTTATCGTAGTCTTCAGCTAATGCCAAAGTTTTGGGGTTGCTGTTCAAAATTTCTCCTAACGATATTGAATTCGGCGGATTTGGTGATTTGGATGATCTTGGCGTGCTTGGAGAATTTATAACGTTTTGTCGTGATACGTACGGGGAGGATGCTCTAGATGAACATTGGGAGCTGGCAATCGGCCTAAAACCTGCATTGGAGAACATTAATAGGGGCTTTCCAATCGAGTGTCGCCACTCTCTTAATTTGGCTTCAAACATAATCAATGTTCGGTATGTAAACGGTCTTAGAACTCGTTCTAGGTGGTGACACTCAATATTTTTCAATACGTCAATATCTATGCCCTCCTCTGAAAGAGAATGTTGAAATACAATTTCTTAACCCTTAGCCCATCAGATGGCATGAACAAATTTATGAATTATGAATGAACTAATTTATAGCAACATTTTTAGTTTCGTTTAGCAGTGGGATGTAATTAAGCAAAAAATCTCAAAAACAAACATTTGTCTTTTGGTTTATTTTTTTTTTTTGCGTGTAACGATTTTTACATCCAAAATAAAAAAAAGTTTAGTTAAAAAAAAGGGCCTTGAAGATCATTTAATTTATATCATTTAACACGTGATTAGACAAATGTTTGGCATAGCAAAAACTAACAACCATCATAGAGTTTTTGTATGGAAAAGTTTAACTAATTCAAGCTTAAGCCCAGTATTCTGCTCGCGAGGCAGTTTTTATTTTGACTATTTTGTGGTATTTTCGTGAATAAAATTATGTGCATCTGAAAACCAGATAAGCCACCAATGAGTTATTGGTGTCTCTGAGTTTGTCTAATTGCGCTCTTCAAAATGGTATATTCTATTTTGCATTTACATATTTATTTTAAAATTTTGTAGTACCAAACCCATTTCGACTTATGTTTTTTTGTGCGAAATGAATATACCAATGTCATAACGTATTTGGTACTACAAAATTTTTAAATAAAAGGATATACTCTCAACAGGATATACTTTCTTTTAGAGCATTCTTCAATGAACTAAGAGATACCACAAATTTAGAGCAGATATTTTGTGTGGCCCATCTATATAAAATTAAGAATTAAGCGTGCGGAACAGGATACTGCTTCGTTGAATTTTATCTCTGTAGGCATTTAGATCAAATAATTTCTGAAATATTATTTATCTCTTCCTGCTCAGAAACCTTTTTTTTTTAAGAAACCCACTAAATTTCTATAAATGAATCATAATTTTTATATTGTGAAATAAAATGGAAATGAAGTATGTACAAAAAATGTTAACTTACTTTTAAATTGATCCAATAATTCTAACTGGTCCCAATTTTTCAATAAATTTGTCAGCTCATCATGTGGGACTATATTTACAATAGTCGTTGTTTGGTAGTTTGTTAAAATATTTTCCAATTCTATGTCTGACATTATTTCCATTTCTACTGATTTAGATATAATAATGCCTTCCTCATCTGCATCCTCCACTTCACCAACGTCCACAATCTTCAGCGGCGGCGGCGTTGCCATTGGCAAGGATTGAAACTACTGCAGTGTTTAATAAACTACGTTTAATATAAAGGTTTCACTAGCTGTTATATTTAGTTTTGTATCAAAGTTGGGTTATTAATTACGAATATTGAAAACCATAATTATTTTACACTTTTGAACCTTATACTAATTTCAATAATATATTATTTTGTCAATTATTTTATGTTTTTGTAAGTGTATAACTATCTAAATGAAAGATTAATTAATAATGAAAAAGCTTTCCTCCTAAATGCTTGATGATACACATGACGAATTTTTGTCTTGTCTTTCTTGGTATTTTTACATATGTTATTTCGTTTTTATTTTAATGTAGATAATATGACAGCAAAATTCGTCTTTTGCATAATTGTGTTTGTTTGGAAATTCTTAATTCTTAAGTCTAATTAAACCCTAAACTTTGTTTGCACAAATTGCAATAATCCTGTATACATAGTTACTAACAATTTAATAAATTTTGTTGGTGTTACCCTATATTTGTAACCTGACCTTAGCTTGTAAACTCACCCTACTTTTATTTGACATATAATAAACTTACTCTTTCGTACTACGTACTTCATTAAAGACGCGTTTTATCTAATAAATTTAAAGAGAGATAATGACTCGTCGATTAAAACTACATTTTTATATCTGATAATTTGAAACAAAATATTCCTTAACTCTTAGTACCGTTTTACCTTCAGCAGTTTTTATTAACGTCATTGGTGGTCCAACAATGTCTTTTAAAGATATAATTGAAAATCCACCTAACTGCTTTTCGTCGATTTCAAAAGATAATATATGCGGATTGTATTGAATTCTGTTAATCTTTTGGCAAAACAAATAAACCTTTTCTTTTTTTAAGAGAATAATGTCTATTATAACGTACAGTTCTATGTCCGATTTAAATTGGGCTATATAAAATTGTGTTTGGTATTTATAACCTTGGATCTCAGTTTTAGAGTAAAACTCTATGTCCGTGATAGGTACTTTTAGAATTTCTGATACTAGATTTGTAAAATTACTTTCTTTTTTATTTGTTTCATAAAAGCAAAAGTAGCTGTGATTTAGGTGATTTAGGGTATTAAATAACTTAAATGCAGCTTTTAGCTGATGTTTTTTTGCTAAAGTCAAACAAATATTTTTACGGGATGTGATGGCATGAGAATAAAGCTTAAATTCTTTATGCTTAGCTTCAAATTTAAAACACCAAAAGTTCCGAATAGGTCCCGATTGTTTCATAACAGATGGATAATGAGTCAAATTATGATGTTTTGGTTTTAGCGTGTCATTGAAAAGACGAACATAGTCGTTGTTGTGAATTTCAATTTTCATTTTCAACATAGAGATGATGTCATCGGAAATTTCAAAAGAAAGCAGCAAATCAATTGTTTCAATTAAATTGAGAAGAAATTTCCATACCTCGTCATCCTGTGGAACTAAATCTCCAACCATTATCTGAATGAAAGATATAAATGTCATCATTTCTCTCGCTGTCATTTTTAAATGTTTGCTTTTTAAATGATTAATTTTTATTTCACCCGACATGTTATCAATCTCTAATGGGCCGTATTGAAAAGTTTGTTTTCTTAAATTTAGGGTTTCCAAAGTAAAATAAGAAGTTGTATGGATGAAATAGTTAATAATATGGCAAACATCGTAATGACAAACCCCTTCGAATAAGTCATGCATAAGATCAACGCAATGGTTTTCTACAACATGAAACGATGGTATTTCATTTAGTTGCGAATAATTTTGTATGCCACTTTCAGAAGAATTATTTAGAAAAACATCTCTTTCATAGTTAGAACGATTTCTTAATAAATCGTGTCGTTCAACGGATAACGTCTGCGCTTCAGATCTTTTAACTTTACAAAACCTACAATAGGAATTAGCTGAAAATGATCTATTGAAATCTAAAATTGTATTCAACCCCAAATTATCTCCTAACACAATCCCCAAAACGAAATAAACTTTTTTTTTATCCTGTCCGTTAAAGTTAATATCAAGGCCATCAACTTCAAGACTTTTAAGTTCTTGTACCAAAGCTTGAAAACATTTTTCGTTTCCAAACGACTTCAAATCCCTTGATTTAATGATTCCTGCTAAAAAAATATTATCTAGCTTTGATTCTTTCCACGGGAGGCAGGGAAAAGTATAGTAAATGTTACATATTGAGTGAACTCCGGCATGAGAACTTAATGGATTATTTATTTCGAAGTCATCGGTGTATAGAAAATATGGTATAAGTATTTTTCCCGGATACAAATTACTTTTTTGCTTCCAAAGGTCACCCTGAATGAAACTTGACATTTTGTTTTCTTTACTTAAGGCTTGCATGTGAAGAATAGTTTTATTCAATATGTCACCGCTCTCAAAAAATTTTTGGAATTGGAACTTTAATGGCATTAAAACACCTTTAGTGCTTTTTTCGTCATATGCTAGGTTCCCGTTATTAAAAACTGCGTCGATTTGTTTGTTGACTGAAAATTCGTGTAAGCGTCCTAAAAAATCATTTTTTTCTAGCCAGTCAAATAACTTGTACTCAGTATTGCAATAATAAAATGGGTCACGACACTTTGATATTAGACTCAAAAATTCGTTATGGGCTTCTATGTTTTTGTTTGCAAGGTGTTTATTTGAAAATGATTTAAACAATTCAACCGTAGGATTTAAAATAAAATTTCGTATACCCTCTTGAATCTCTATAATATTTTTCCTTGAGAAACTATTTTTATCATGCAATTTTAAAACAAACCCAACAGCCGATGTAAAGAGTTCATTAAGACTGTCTTCAACATTGAATTCCTTAACTTCTGGAATTTTACTTTCGAATGCTTCCGAGTATTTTTGCAAACTATCAAATGTATCATCCTTTTCGAAAAAAATATTCTGGGTCATATTGCCTTGATTAGAGCTACTAGCAACACTTACAGGTTGTGTTGAAATCTGAACGTGTTTTCTAGTTAAATGTTTTTTAAAACTTCCTAAATTTTGAAAGGATTGCATGCAACTATTTTCCATACATCTAAAAGTGCTATATGTACTTAGATCATGTATTTTTTTTAAATGTTCTATAAATGGGTTCACGGACCCTATATTTTCTTTACATATGAAACAAATCATGTTATAATATTAACTTAACTTAACTTTAAATAATAACTTATGAAACTACAGACGGAGCAGACGAAAAAGTAATGAGAGAATAATCCTAAAAAGAAAAAAAAAATTAATTGAAGCGCTATTGCTTTCAGATAAAATTGTAAAGCTAATACCAGACAATATGTGTATACACATCATAATTCAATTTCGAGTTTTTAGTGTAGCGATGCTCTATTGGATACTGCGCAGCTTTCGGTTGTATTTCTGTGCGATCCTAGGCTGCACTTGAAATGCGACTGGAACTACGTTTTTTGTTGAGTGGAACCGCACCGCTAAGACTAGCGCAATTTACATATTACAATCTGTGCTATTCTGCACTGCACATAGAATGCAATTTGTTGTTGCATTCCTGAGATGACACTGAATTCGTGCACAGAACCCAATACTAATGAGTAAGAGAGAATTGACGCAATTTCTTTTTCAGTCATTAACTCACCTGCAAAGTTCGTTTGTATTTCACGCGAGCAACGCTATTGGATTCAGCGCATCAAGAGCCATCCCGCATAGAGATAGTTCTAACTCTGGAACTACCACTAATTTAGGCCAAGCCAATCTTTTCTCCAACAAGTACCTAAGGCGCTTGCGTGGCAACTAGAGGACTTGTTGGCTTTCGTCTTCTGTTTCACTTTCGAATAAATACGCTGCCAAAATAACCGCAACATATTTTATATTCAACTTTGTTAAATTTAGAACCTGACCGAATCCAAGCATTTATATAATAGGTACATAAATTGTCTGAATATATTAGCTAAACATCTACCTTCTATATATATAATGCGTCACACAGAAAGAAAACTTACGAAAAATTTAGGAACTTTGCTATTGCGGTGAAATTTAATTATTTTTACCAGTCCCTATCATTTTCGATTAGGCTTTTCAAATGTTTATCTGAGATTTCAGATTTCTGATACGAAATAGAACGAACAAAGAATATGTAAATAAGAAATATTGGATACAGCGCATCTAGAGCTATCCCGCATAGAGGTAGTTCCAACTCTGGAACTACCACTAATTTAGGCCAAGCCAATCTTTTCTCCAACAAGTACCTAAGGCGCTTGCGTGGCAACTAGAGGACTTGTTGGCTTTCGTCTTCTGTTTCACTTTCGAATAAATACGCTGCCAAAATAACCGCAACATATTTTATATTCAACTTTGTTAAATTTAGAACCTGACCGAATCCAAGCATTTATATAATAGGTACATAAATTGTCTGAATATATTAGCTAAACATCTACCTTCTATATATATAATGCGTCACACAGAAAGAAAACTTACGAAAAATTTAGGAACTTTGCTATTGCGGTGAAATTTAATTATTTTTACCAGTCCCTATCATTTTCGATTAGGCTTTTCAAATGTTTATCTGAGATTTCAGATTTCTGATACGAAATAGAACGAACAAAGAATATTTAAATAAGAAATATTGGATAAAGCGCATCTAGAGCTATCCCGCATAGAGGTAGTTCCAACTCTGGAACTACCACTAATTTAGGCCAAGCCAATCTTTTCTCCAACAAGTACCTAAGGCGCTTGCGTGGCAACTAGAGGACTTGTTGGCTTTCGTCTTCTGTTTCACTTTCGAATAAATACGCTGCCAAAATAACCGCAACATATTTTATATTCAACTTTGTTAAATTTAGAACCTGACCGAATCCAAGCATTTATATAATAGGTACATAAATTGTCTGAATATATTAGCTAAACATCTACCTTCTATATATATAATGCGTCACACAGAAAGAAAACTTACGAAAAATTTAGGAACTTTGCTATTGCGGTGAAATTTAATTATTTTTACCAGTCCCTATCATTTTCGATTAGGCTTTTCAAATGTTTATCTGAGATTTCAGATTTCTGATACGAAATAGAACGAACAAAGAATATGTAAATAAGAAATATTGGATACAGCGCATCTAGAGCTATCCCGCATAGAGGTAGTTCCAACCAGAGGTAAGAGAGACTGAGATACCCATCTTCGACCGATTTACAGTAATTTGCCTACAAGCTAAATTTTACGCTCCCAAAAAGTTTAGGTGCGCTAGTATTGTTGCATAGAAATTCGTATTGACAAATGTCAAAAATCCTCTCCACCAACACATTCGCACCTAATCTTTTTACCTTTTACTGTGGGCAAAGTTTTTGGCAGCGTTCATATATTTTAGCAGTTAAATTTAAAAATAGGTCGTTACGCTTACATTTTAGGTGAATAATAAATTATTTTAAAAATAATTGTATTTTTATTTGAAATTATCAGCAAAAATAAATTAAGGTAATATAAAAGCGTTGTAAGTCAAATTTTATAAGGCAGTTAATACAAATCATGTAGAAACATTCATACAATGTAATCGAAAGACGAAAGGTAAAAAACAACAAATCACATGTCGTAATACATGTATAAATATGTTTCAAATATGTTAAGAGCTATTGCATCTCGTATTTTAGAGATTTATCTATGCCTATATGAATAAAATGTCTTATTTTGGTGTTGCAATGGAACTATAGTTGTACCTAATTATTTTAGTGGGAAAACAAGACGATGTGCAATATTTTATTTGTTTACAAATTGTATTTAACTAATAAATTAGGCGCTTTTATAAATTTTATAAGAAAAAGCTTTATTGAGAATTTACTAAGATAATATCCTTATTCACCACCTTTCGTGTTGAACTCCTTAAGAAAAAAGTCGTATTTCTGAACAATCTGCCACAATACACAGCTGTTGGCAGCGAGACTTCAAAATTAAAAATGTCAATTTGGTGTTATAATACCCTTCCTTAAACTTTCATTTTTGGTATTTCAATTATTTTTCAGTATTTCAAGTTATTTTCATTAACCACACCATATTTCACGATTTTCAGCACTATCGTATGCACATATTTGAGGATTCTCTTTAGCAGACACACCCCTTAAGGTGACCACAAGAGGCATTTTTACGACGCGCGAGGTGATTGCTCATTATCACACAGAACATGCTGTACAATGTGACAAAATATTGGGCTCGTCCTTGCTCAATGATCACCGAGGTTGAAATCGACACGCCAAGAATATATTGAAGGTCAACTTGCTGTTGCAATCAGACGGTACCTACCACTCCTATTTGTGAGAACATTGACCGTCAGATCAGATGCCTTTCTACAACACTGTCGTATCCCATTGCATGAACTGGAAAACGCATCGACTCAGTGGCTGTACAGAACATTCGTGATGTTGGCATGAAGTACATCTACGACATGTGTCCAGCCGTTGCTACCAATGGAAAATTTTCCCGACTACAACATCCGTCCTAAATTCCACTAGCCGAAAGCAGTCACTTAATACAAATCAATAAACTCAATTAAAACAACTTTGTTTCGTGTACGATTAAATTTGTAATTCTGTCGTAGGTATATATTTACATAATTATATCAGCGGGAAGATGTGGTTATTTTTTTCCTTACTGACCTATGTGGTAAAATTGTGTGCCCATTTATAGAAATCTGCATGTTGCACTAGATAATTCGCCCTAGCGAGGTATCCGTCGGAACAGAGAATTCTCCGCAACGCATACTCCGTCGGAGACTCAAATTACATTCGAGGTATCCGCCTTCGGAAAGAATAATTAAAATGCGACGACGCATTGGTTTGACATGTTGTTGTTTCGTGGTACATACATCGGGTTTTCCTCTTTAGTGAATGTTTTTTCGTTTGTTTATGCCCTGGAAACACAAATTTAAGAAACAAATAAAACCAATTACTTGGCTAAAAGTTTTTTTCATTATTACTTTCATTTTTATCAACAATTCACTGCAAATCGTAAGCAAATTCCGCTACCAATTCCTGTCGCAGCATATCGGAAGAAAATTCGTATGAAGCTGTCAAAAATATCAGTTAAAACACACGTTGCATATTTGTCGGAACAAAATTCCGAAAAGCTGTTTCGAAGTATACCTCGATTCGTATGAAATCAGAGAATTTTCCGTTCCGACGGATACCTCGCTAGGGCCGAATAAAAGTCCATCACAAAAACGAGTATCTCTTACCTTTGCCTTCTGATGCCTTTGACTAGATTTGTATATAAAAAACAAATTAAAAACGTTCCATCCAGCGGATGAAGTTGAATTGAGAATCATCACGAATCTGTTATTAATTTAGTAAAAATTTATTACATTTATAACGATAAATCATTGCGAAAAACTATGTTCCCAAATACCATCTACAACTTGCTCATCGGCTTCTCCCCAGCTATGAAAAGTACATCATCATGTCATGTAAAGATTCATTCAATGACACTGCAAATCTATCAGCAGAAGTCTCTTCATTACTTCTCTACGAAGCCAACGATAGAATCATATCGTTTTCTCGTGGATTATAGCAACATGCATTTCCATCCGCATACATTGGGCCATAACACATGAGCCTTGTTAACCGAAGCCACCTGACTCGCAGATAATCGAAAATGAGTACTCCTTGTTACCGCTGGCAGACTATAGAATCCTGGGATTGGTAGTTTATTTTCCAGAGGCATTAATTTAAAGCCCGGTAATTGACGATCGATCCCTTTTCCTTGTAATGCCATAGTTGTGTATTCACGATGAGCATTGACAGCTTTACGAAGGCAAACGCCATTGAATTATTTTAGCATGAAAGAATGGTTTCCGTACGACCATTGCGAAAAATACAAAGATGAGCTGTTTCATAGGCAGAACCAGGTGTTTTGTGGTCTAGAACAAAATTTGATCATTAGAAGACGTTTAAGGAAATAAATATAATTTACTTGTAAAATGTGTATGGTAGAGGTATTTGAACAAAGCTTTCAGGGCTTAATTTCTGGAGCTTAAGAAAACCTTTACTATAGCCTTGGAAGCGCATAACATGCTTATGAAGATCATCAGCCAGTTTGTCAAGGTTGGTTTTCGCAGTTTGAATATGTTTATCGAGAGCTGGCGATGTAGTTAAAGGCAGCTTCTTTCTTGATTCTGAATTTGTACGGTCGGTGCCCTCGAGTAATTTTGGATCCTCTCTGTAAGAACTGTAAGTACAAAACAACTTTCAAGTGTCACCTACAATACTTACAGATTCTTATTAATGTAGTCCGTCATAAGTGCAATTGGTTGAACTTCAGCAGGGGAATGCTCATAGCAAAAACCATGGAATCCACTTCGACTTACAATTAACTGTTGGCGTGGAAGAAATTTTTTTAATGTTCAAATGGTTTTGCTTTGCTTACTTGAATAGTCTTATCGAACCAGCGGTTACCACCATACTTCTTTTATCCGCAACCATGAATTAACAGCTCGGCTAGGACAATTTTGCTATTGCCATTAGGATCGTTACAAACTTCTCCGCCCAATGAGACTGTGAACAATGACTTTTGGATATCCATGACTGACTCTTGATTTCCCTTTATAGCGAGTAACTCCTTATATGCGGTTGCCCAATTATCCCGCTTGTCTGAGGTAAGGATACCGCTGCATAAATTTTCTTCAGTTCTTCAAAAATCATATCACGGTGAAGTGGTTTTAGTGACCTTGAATAGGCAGGAACCTAATAGAACTTTGAAAGCGATATAATATTATGTACTATGAATCGTATATTTAACTCAAATATTATATTCAGCTACTTACGTGATATTGAAAGACGACTGCAATATGGGTGGAATTTGGGTTAAGGAATTCGGCAAGTTCCAAGCACTTTGCCAAACTGCGAATTGTCCAGCTCATTGTTGTCCATTTTTTGTATTGGAATATTTTATACTGGGTCGCGATACTGCATGTAATTTTCATCTTTAGCTGCTGCTGCTTCTAATAGCTTTTGAAGTTTTTGCCCATTAGCAGCGAATGAATACATCCACTTCCTTACGTGTATTTTTGAGTTCTTCTGCCGAGAGAAATGATTCTGCAAATTTTATGAACTTCTTCAGAGTCTCCTCCAAAGGCAGTGCCGGGTAGCTTATTTGCTTGGACATAATTCCAAAGCGATAAGCGAATCCTTTAAGATTTTAGGCAGAGAATGTACTTATTAAATAATTTTAACAATTAAAATGTGATAAAACTTACTTTTTTTCACTTTTCCACAGCTAATCCCAATTTGTTGCAGAATTTGTTTTGCAAATTCTGACATTTATGACAACCGACTTCTGTCAAACCAAATTCCCCACATTTTTTTTGTTAGTTTTTTTTGTTCAATTTTACACGGATAGGAATTGACGTACACGGATAGAAAAACAAAATGGCGGATTTCTGGCAAAAATTGAGGGGACCAGCGGCAAGAGGATTGCGAGTTGGGTATCTCAGTCTCCCTTACCTCTGGTTCCAACTCTGGAACTACCACTAATTTAGGCCAAGCCAATCTTTTCTCCAACAAGTACCTAAGGCGCTTGCGTGGCAACTAGATGACTGGTTGGCTTTCGTCTTCTGTTTCACTTTCGAGTAAATACGCTGCCAAAATAACCGCAACATATTTTATATTCAACTTTGTTAAATTTAGAACCTGGCCGAATCCAAGCATTTATATAATAGGTACATAAATTGTCTGAATATAATAGCTAAACATCTACCTTCTACATTATATAATGCGTCACACAGAAAGAAAACTTACGAAAAATTCGTTGCTATTGCGGTGAAATTGAATTATTTTTCCACTTAAATGTTCCTTTTTAAATTTTTATCTGAGATTTAAGATTTCTGAGTTCCAACCGAGGTTCCAACTCTGGAACTACCACTAATGGTGGCCAAGCCAATCTTTTCTCCAACAAGTACGGCGCTTGCGTGGCAACTAGACGACTTGTTGGCTTTTGTCTTCCGTTTCACTTTCGAGTAGGTATATACGCTGCCAAAATAACCGCAACATATTTTATATTCAATTTTGTTAAATTTAGAACCTGACCGAATCCAAGCATTTATATAATAGGTACATAAATTGTCTGAATATAATAGCTAAACATCTACATAATATAATGCGTCACACAGAAAGAAAACTTACGAAAAATTCAGGAACGTTGCTATTGCGGCGAAATTGAATTATTTTTCCAGTCAAATGTTCCTTTTTTAAATTTTTATCTCAGATTTCAGTCTTCTGATACGAAATACCTATAACGAACAAAGAATATTCTAATAAGATGCGTCATTATAATGCGTCACACAGAAAGAAAACTTACCAAAGTTTAGGAACGTTGCTATTGCGGCGAAATTGAATTATTTTTCCACTTAAATGTTCCTTTTTAAATTTTTATCTGAGATTTCAGATTTCTGATACGAAATAGAACGAACAAAGAATATTTTAATAAGAAAGAACACCCGCACTCCACAGACAACATTTTAAATTTGACGAACGCTAGTGAACGATTTGCAGACGCCGGCTACTTCATTTAACGAAAGATATTCTTTCGTTTTGTAAAACAACAAGTGTTCCCACTTTATTCGCCAATTATTTTAGTCAAATTTTGTTTTAACTTTGGAATTTTCATGTCTGTCTGTCTGTCTTTCGAATATTTTGGGATAGGTATATATTAAATTTATTTCGAAATCTCACCTCAATTGAAGATTTCTTAGACGTTTTTTAATTCATTGACATCGCAGCCATCCCTTGATGGAATTTGTTACTTTATTTCTTGATAGAAAGAAGACAAACTATATTTTGGGATATATACTATATTTATTTCGAAATGTCACCATAAAGCCCTAAAATCGCAATTTTTCCAAGCGAAAAAAAAATCACTCAAATTTTGAATATTTTAGGTATTCTGCCTGTCTGTCTGTCATGTCTGTCCGTCATGTCTGTCATGTCTGACTGTCATGTCTGTCTGCCATGTCTGTCTGTCATGTCTGTCTGTCTGTCTGTCATGTATGTTTCGAACTGTATTTTGGGATATATGTATACTATAATTATTTCTAAATGTCACCTCAATTGAAGATTTCCTAGACGTTTTTTAATCCATTGACATCGTAGCCATCCCTTGATGGAATTTGTTGCTTTATGTCTTGATAGAAAGAAGACGAACCATATTTTGGTATATATACTATATTTATTTCAAAATATCACCAGAAAGCCCTAAAATATTAAAAATTTTTGTGATTTTTTTTTCGCTTGGAAAAATTGCGATTTTAGGGCTTTATGGTGACATTTCGAAATAAATATAGTGTATATTCCAAAATATGGTTCGTCTTCTTTCTATCAAGACATAAAGCAACAAATTCCATCAAGGGATGGCTACGATGTCAATGGATTAAAAAACGTCTAAGAAATGTTCAATTGAGGCGATTTTTTGTTTGCTCTCCGAAATAGCCAGTAGAGTAAATAATATAAGAACAAAGCAAAGTGTCAACTCTGATGCATGCAAGAAGTAAGTATTTTCAGCGAATGACGCACATTTGTTGAAATCCGTTTCGTATGCAATAGTACAGAGCAATTTTTTTTCCTTCAAAGTGTATGCCTCTTGTACTCCTATGTGATGTTTGTTCGTTCTCTTGTGAAAAGTAACGGTGCACATGTGCCGCCTCGTTGTCGGTTGTCATCATTTCAGTGTACGTCATGGTTGCCACTTTACTTTATTTTTATTTTATTTGCTATTTCGATGAGTATTGTTTGGTTTGTCCTTCTTTTTTTCTTTTAGCTATTTCGCCTTATAAATCTGAATTCTGGAAAAATTATTGTTTAAACTGAGTGCTTTTTAGATCAAAAAGCAAATAGCGTTTAGGACAAAACGTCATATTGAAGCTCATTAAATTCATTCAGGCCTATTCGGCAAAATCTTTCATTATTTTATGAATTTTCTGTTCATAATAGACCTCGACCATAAAAGATCTTTTATAAATCGTATTCTGGGTTTCGAACTATTATGGACCTCTGTTATGGAACTTCGAAAATTGAAAGTCTGTTACGAAGCGTCAAAACAAAAATAGCTGAGTTTTTAGTTTTTTTGTGCACAGTCGGTAGGCACCTATCAAATCTGTGCAAAAAAATATTAAAATGCAGGCTGAAAAGAGTAATAATTATTACAACCTAAATAAATGTGTAATAAATACTGGAATATCTTTTTAGCAAAAAGACAACAAAAAACCGCGATAGAGAAAAAAGAAATATAGCTATTGCTCTTACGTGGAGCAAAATCCAATTAGAAAACACTATCAGCCTTATTTATAAAATTTATACACTCTCTATAATAACTCTAAACGCAAAAATCTAATATATTTTTTTTTTGCGTTTAGACCTATTATAGAGAGTGTATAAAGTTTATAAATAAGGCTGTATATGTATAAGTCAGTAGTGTCGCGAGAAATTCGAAATCTTAATCCAACTTTACATCGTCATTACATCATTAGAAGTACCTACAATTTAAATGAATTTGACATGAAATTGTCGTATTCGTGATACCTACCAAGATCCAAGAAATTGTGTGAAACTATTGGATTTCAGCAAAAAACAAGTCATAAAAGAAGTCAATGATATGAAAACAGTGCTCAATTTATTTCTAGTCTGATACACGTCATTATTTTAAAGTGTGATCACTGTAACGCCCAACTTCACACTGAATAAAGGAGGAATATCAACTTTTCGTTAAATTTTTAAATAACGATTCGTTAAAACAATAAACTGTTTATTGAATTAATGAACACATTCATTACGACAACGAATGATTAATAGAAAAGGTATTGCAATTAGTGCATAGAAACTTAATTTTTAAACATACCTAGGTATCAAAGAAGCGAAGAGTTTCGTTAATTAAAGGCTTTCACTAACTTCGTGAAAAATTTGTTATGTTCAAATCTTGCAAGCCAAATTTGAACCACTTCCACTAAACTTAGAACTTTTAAAAGTTCCATGCTGGTTGGGTTGTGAAGACAATGTAATATTTAGAAGGAATTTTTAAATTTTGACTTCCCCTGCCCCTTTAAGGGAGGCTTTCATAACACATGAACCATTAGCCATATTAACTTGAGGCTTTGTATGTCAATAGATACCTAAGTCAAAACTATTACATACCCAATAAATTTTTAAAATTCGTCCTATAAGGGTTGAAAAAAGCGGGTGCAAACTTTTCTATATATAAATCTATGTAGGTCAACTCAAGAAATCCTTTTAGGCAATACTTCACCGAGTATTTTGAGCTACGTAACATTCATCTTTCTGGTCCATCCAGAGGGTGAGATATAATAAATTGAAAATAGATCTTATTTGGCCAAATGCAAACAAAAATTTTTATCTCGATCTCGACTGCAGTTGTGCTTAGGAGGGGTAGTTTTGGTTTGCTTTCTATAAATAGAATTGTCACTCGGACGACTGGAATTCAGAATGTATATATACGAGTACGTATTTTACATGTACGACGTAGTTGAATTTGATGTAGGGTATGGATGTGCATAAAACAAACTATGTGTATTGTAATGTAGGTACCTACATATAGGTATGCACAATCGTACATACGTCATATATTTGAGATCTGCAGCTATGGAAATTGTATCGGTATGAACGCGTAGTAAAAACAATCAAATCATACTTGTCGCGAATTTTCATTTATGTGAAATACATAGTATGTCTATTGACTTAAGACTTTGAAATTTTACATGCTGGTTCAGTTTTAATGACAATACAATAAAATAATAGTAAAAAAAAATGTTTCTCTTATTCAAAGCATTAATAAAAGTTATGTAATTGAATCAATAATTAATAAACATTCATTGGCACAATTAACATTTATTAAAGGCGTAAAAATAAGAACGAATTAATTGTTTCTATAAATCGTTTATCAACTAAAACCAATTTTCTCGATTAATAAACGTTTATTGGGTTTTAGTTGATAAACGATTTATAGAAACAATTAATTCGTTCTTATTTTTACGCCTTTAATAAATGTTAATTGTGTCAATGAATGTTTATTAATTAAAACGTTGCTTTGAATAATAAACGAGTTCACTGCCCTAATAAAACAATTATTGAAACAATAAACTGTTTATTATTCATATATTTCTGACTTTAATAAACGTTCATTCATATTCCCAATAACCGTTTATTGATTTTAATAATTTGTATTCATTGTCCATACGGACAGGTTTGTTGCCATAATTAACGGAATAATAGAAACAATGAACCATTAATTAATATGTAGATATAGCTTTTAATTAATGGCTTTTAATTGTCTCAATAAACGTTTATTAAATCAGATTTTCAGAAACAATTAACCGTTCGTTGTTTCAACGAATAATTTATTGTGACAATTAATAATAAGTTAATTAACGCCGTTTATTGATTTTACGAACCATTTTTTTTTCAGTGTAGAACGTATTATAAACAGAGCCATCAGATCCCTTTAGATCTGCCGTCGAGCCTGTGGTAACAATTGGGGTCTAAAACCCCGGATATTATATTGAATGTATTCGCTTGTGGTTAGGCCAGCGATTACCTATGCGGCCGTGGTCTGGTGGACAAAGACTAACGAAGTCACTTCAGTTAAAAAGCTAGAACGGGTCCAACGTGCAGCTGTCTACGCTGCACCCCGACCACTGCACTGAATTTCATTCTAGGCCTATTACCTATTCAGGTACATATTCAATTGGAAGCAAAACTGAGTATTCATCGTCTATTCCACTCGAAAAATATCGACCCCTATTCCTACCATGGAGGTAACCTGTCCCTAATCGAAGTTATGGAATCTGAAGGAGTATTCAGCATGTTCTTAGACGACATACTACCGAAATATGGCTTCCATAAAAACTTCTCTATCATCATCCCTCAAAGTGAAGACTGGGAAAAATACAAACCCATTCCATCGCGACTTGACCTATTCTGGTATACAGACGGTTCCAATATGGATGCAGGGACTGGATCTAGCATATATGGCGAATTGGCTGAAGCGAACTTTTCAGTCAGCCTAGGCAAATACTCGTCCATATTACAGGCTGAAGTCTTTAGTTAGAGACCTACCTCGGAGTAAACATGAACTCCACGAATGACACCCTAGTGAAAATCCGGCTAAGAATTACCCTATAGAAAACTGTTGCTACAACTGAGCTCAAAACTCCTGACTCGAAGGATGAAATGTATGCTCTACAAAACCCCTCTCCTGCCAGTTCTACTTTATGGCGCCGAGTGCTGAACGATAAGCAAGAAGGGAGAGGTTATACTAATGGACTCCTTCGAAAAAAAAAAATATTTCGGCGGATTTTTGGTCCGTGCGAGGAGGGCGAATGGAGAAGAAGATACATCCGCGAACTATGAGCTGTACTAAGATGTGGATGTAGTCCAAAAAACCAAAACACGTCGACTATATTGCGTCGGCCACATCCACCGAATGGACAATAATGTTCCAGCTAAGAGGATCTTCGAATTCCAGTCCAGAGGAAGACCGAAAATCCGTTTCAAAGACCAAGCCATCGCGGATGTCAGAGCGTTTGGTCTGGACAGCTGGAAGCAGCGTGTCCGGGATCGTAGAGGATAAAAGGCTGCAGTGTCTCAGGCAGAGACTCTTCACGGGTCGGGATCCCGATATGTAATGCTCGGTTTCCACTTGTCAATTTGAAATTGACAATTGACGTATTTTTATGCCAATTAAAAAATTGGCGAGTGAAAATAGCAAAAAATTGCTTGTCAATGAAGAACCACTGGACAAGTGGAAATAGCTGAATTGTCAAACGAAATGTAACTTTGTCTATAATTGACAGAGAAAATTTAATTGCCATCGAGTTCATAAGTTGGTCAATCAACTGACAAACGACTTTTTGCCAATAATTGGCATAAGTGGAAATGAACTGACGTTGGTGTGTTTCAATGACATAAACGCGAGGTCTGTCAAACTTTGTCAATCAACCGACATGTGGAAACCCACCTTAAATAAGTCTATTTGAAAATGTTTTAAATTGACTACCGGAATTGCCAAATGATGACTGTCGTGTCAAATATGTTTGATGTTTAGATGTGATCATCATAGGTTTGGACAACCGCAATTGTCAATTTAAATAACATCACGTCAATGATGACTTCAAAATACGATTATCATTTTCAAAACTATTTAATTTAATTTAATTTACATCATATTGACAATTTTTTCATCCATATGACAGATTTCAGACGACAAGTGGGAATGGGCAATATGACAGCCAGTATTTTGTTTAGTGTTTATGTAAAAATTAATGAATTACTGTCTGTTAAGAAATAATTAAAATGAAAAAGGTATTTAAGATAGATAATTTTATATACCTACAGAAAATTACTGCATTGTTTGTAGGTATATAAAATTTAACCATCGCAGTTCTTCCCTATATATGTAGATGCGAAAACATTTTGCATTGATTCTATTAAATGTATACCTACTTTGACATTTTTTAAAGCCAAAAGAGAGCTCATAGAGACAAATTTCCACAAAAGATGTCGCTTGAATAGGTCATGTGCAGTGTGCACTATGTTTTTTTTCGTACTTTCTCTGCATGGGATTGTGTCTTTAATTCTTTAATTTTGGTTTAACAAAACGCAAAAGTCCATTTGATAGTTGTAGCACCCTGTACATATATTTGTATTCTGTATAGTACCTAAATTTCCCAAAAGGTTATACCTACATTCTATTGAATTCTTGTATTTCAAATCCAATATACTATGACATTTTGTAACTGGTGTAACTATATCATTGAATTAGCCTGCACTCAACAAACCACAGAAGTTCATCTCCATGTTCACAGTGAGATATCCTTATTGCTGCTGCATTACATCTGATGGGAGATGGAAATCTTTCTTCAAGGATCAAAATCGACAAACCAACGACAAGGACGATTATACTGCATGATGACGGAAGGTATTTGCTTTGATGAGATGAGTACCTATTCGGAATCGGATCCAGGAGAAAGGAGCACTGCAAACGAAACTTTATACCATAATATACTAGTATACCCATACACACAATCAGACAAATACACACACACTCCATCACAACAGGAGGGTTATTCTGCCTTTGGCTGGCATACTACATAATATGTGTTGCCATCTATGTGGTATAATCTAGAGTGGCTCCTTATCCCATACAAGATAACGCAATTAAAGAACGGTGCTTTCCCTTTTACCAAATATCCATGCAGCCACCCACTCCTAATTCGTAATCCAATTGATTAGGTGATTTATCGAAGCGTAATGCTGTTTCTAATGAATAGTTTGCCAGTTAACAAAGTTTCGATGTAATTAAGCCTTGCACCCAACACACTCACATATACAACACATCCCGATATGTCGTATATGGCGATAGTGACTGTAACTGTTGGAATACTATAGTAAGAGTTTACTAAACGAATTAAGCAAGTTATAAAAAAGGGAATACCTTTACCTACTCCTTGCGAGAAGAACAGGATTTCAGCTGACAACGAGTGAGTCGAATTGAATTTTAAAGTTTGTTTGCTTAGCGGTATCGATTTAAAATTGAGGTATGTAATCGACTGCGGATTAAATCGAACTTTTTCCTTCGATACCATTGCCAAAGGATTAAAGTCGATGCGAGTGTTTTGGCACATTACAAAAATAAGGCAGCTTGAAAATTAGTTGAGTTAAGCTATGGTAATATAAATAGGTCGTCATTGGTTCAAATATTCGGAACATAAAGATATTAGGAGACCGGATATAAATATACTACTTTGCTTCATCTCTATTCTATTCCTTACCTGATCTTTTTTAGAAAAACTTTCAAAGTAAGCCCGCAGACTCTTCAATTGGGCCGAACAAATCGGAGAACTGACTGCTTATCTTTTAGCATTTAGCATCTAGTACTTAACTCTGAGAAAGTTAAACAAAGACATTGAAGCAATTATGCAAAAATATTGATGATCTTCCAACCACCATTAGAGTCCAGAAAGATCTATTCATACCATTGAAAAGGCAAGTGCAATCATATTGGCTTGCTGTCCATATTCAGTAAAGAATTAAGCCTTCATCTGGAAAAAAAATAACCTGAGAATTCCGGCAGGTATAAGTAGTGGTCATGGAAAATATCTTCACTGAATTGTCGTCTCGTCGGATCCTTCGTGTCGACTTTGTCTGGAGAGTGAGGAATCCTCTTTTCACAATGTCCGGTTCTCTTTCGCCTTAGAAAGAACGGCGTAAAAATCGTTACTTCAGCAAATCTTGACGACATCCACCCAAAGAAGATCCTTGTCTTCCTGACTGTCTTCGGGGTAAAATATGGCTATAGAAGACCTTACCAGGAAAGGCACAATAGACCCATTTTTAAAGCGTCGCAGTGCCAGAGCCCCATTAAGGCTCTCCCGACTTACAATCTTATCTCGGTCTTCATCAAAAAAGTATTTACTGGACCTACGTCACTATCGTCATTCCAATTATAACTTGTTATTCGTTAGCACTTCAAAGAACACAAAGACTGCCGTTCGTTGATATCACTATAGGTGGGTGCCATGCACTGCGGCCCAGAGAACTCATCAATCTTTCTCTTATATACATACGACTTAGGAAGATCGCCGCAGCCTATGCTATAAAACTTGAGCGCATCCAGAAATGTAAACCAGGAAAGCTAAAAGGTCATTTTGAAGATCCAAAAATCAATAAATATTATGGGAAACTTCTTGATTCATGTGACTGGCTTCGAGCCCTCAAAAGTCAGCTTTGATCGTCATCTATCATAAGTCCCATACAAGTTCGTGCGAGACACTGGTGGTGACACAAGACTAAATCCTATTCAGTACGGTGCAACGAAACGGTTCAAAAATGTCAATTGGTATTGTTAAAGTAATTAGCGGAACACACTACAATAATTCCCTTAGAACACGTAACAATGATTTTTCAAGCTAAAGTCTATAGGATTTCGAACAATCATGAATGAAGCAGCCTGCGTTATATCGGGAATGATCCTCATCGACATTCTTGCCAGCGAGATGAGAAGGATCTACCTTAGGCATACAGCGAACCGGCAAAAGGTCCCTAATAGAAGGGTCAAAGTAGAAGAGAGGGAAACATCGATGGCACTATTCCAAGCCGGGTGGGATATCACGGCAAACGGCAGACGCACATACTGATCCCCACCGTCGAGGTCTGAATAAAAACAACAAACAGGGACTGCAACTACCACCTTACGCAGTTCTTATCGGGGCATGGAGGCTATAGGAAATACCTTCACGGATTTGTTCACGATTGCTCGCTTTTCTGTCCCGAATGCCCAGACGAAGAAGAAGATACGGAGCACACAATGTTCATTGTAGGCGCTTTGCAGGGGGCAGAGCGAACTTACCAAAACCCCAAAGTCTAATAAGCCATAGGTATGTTGAGGTCAGAAGATGACTGGCTGGAGGTATTCTCCTTAATAACGAGTGTACACGAAGAATTAAGGAGACTTGAACGACTTAGAAGAGCCGAAATGGCGGATCCAGAGGATTTAGCATATGAGTTGCTAACCAGCCCCGCGAAGTAATACCTAACGGCAGTCCCGCGGGGGAGAGTGGTTGAAGGTGTGGATAAGTACGTTTAGGCGCACTGCTGTCATCGATTTTTCGGGTTTGCGAATCGTGCATGTTGGCAGCACGGGCTACCGCATCTTTAGAAGATTACCACATCCAAAAAAACAAAAAGTCTATACATTTGACAAAAATTTTAGCGTCAACTATCTGTAAACTCTCATACAGGTCATACAGCGCTTCAATCTCTTGATTCTTATAAACTCAACTCCAGACATATCAGAGACTGTTTGAATCATGTCGAACAGCAACGTCATTCTCTTTTGGGTTACGATTACGAGTGTTTCTGTGGATCGATGGTAATGAAAAAGCTGATGAGCTAGCTCGCAAAGGTTCAACAACTCCTTTCATTGCCCACAAGCATTTTGTGGCCTGATAACCGGTAAAATCTAGGCAAAAATTTACTCTAGGGAGCTCCAAATGAGGCTATATAAAATGCAACGTCCGTCTGTTCGTCCCTCCTTAAATCGAAAACTATTCCTCCGATTTTCATAATTTTTTTTTCTGATTTATATTTGTATGGCTAAATTAGGCCGTAGGGTGTGTGAGAATTGTTGAGAACTAAAGGAGTCGCGGGGAGTAAGGGGGGTTTCGCGACCCGTTAGCCGTATGAACTTGAAAGTTTGTATTTTGATAGATAAGTCGAAACTATTACGTTCCTCATTCAACGTTTTTCTAAATTCGTAATGTAAATGTTGAAAAAAGGGGAATACACTTTTCTAATTTGACCTTACTACGCTTAACTTGCCATTATAGTCATAAATCTATGTACATATCTATCTATCTTTAACTGTTAGGCAATACTTCACGGAGTAGTAGTATAAACTTTAATTTTATTTAAAAGAAAAGAAACCTGCTGGCGGAGCCGCGGGTATGGCTAGTACCTACAATACTACAATACAAAAGTGATGCCATCTGTTCGGTACCTTAATTTTAACGCATCCCCAAATTAATACACTATTCTTAGTGATTCCGAATAGAGTAAAAAAGTAGTCCTTCCATACCCTCTCGACAGTCCTTTGATTTTGATGATTATTCTATTTTTTATTTATTTTTTTTAAGTCCAATTCAACTAATCGATGTTAACGTTATTTTTAGCCCTTCAAAAAAAAAAAAAAAAAAAACAAACTTCAGATACTGGCCAAAAACCTCGGTTCATAATTACAGTGAATATCCCCAGTGTGCTTTCGACTGGCACGTATATTTTGGCCACAACACTATCATAATCACAGGACACAAAAACACTCATAAACAAAATAATTTGCACATTCGAGCACGGCCACAGACCGCAATCAACACATTTTTTTGTTGTAGTTGTTATTGTATTATGTGCCCAAGCATATATAGTGTGTCCAAACAACGTAACCATGCATGAGCTGGTGGCATCTTCCATAAAGCCACCACACATACCAGGAGCAGACAGGAGCATCACAAGCAGCCCAGCATGTACACTGTACAGCATCGTGCTTGTATACCAATCAAACATTATCAACTGAGTTATGATAATTGTGACCACAATTTTCAATAAAATCACGAAAATAATTTTCCATGTTTTGGTTTGATTCCGTTTGCAGGATTCGTTTCACAATCTCGGTTTTGGGTGGTCTGTTCCGTTGATATGTGTGTGCAGAGCAGTATCCTGTGCCTGTCTGACCTGGTCGCGATTTCTCTGTTGCATTCAAATTGAAAAACGCAATTCAATTCAAAATAAATTGTCAACCATTGGATGGCAACATCGCGGTTATTGATTGGAATCCCCAGTAATAAACAGTATAGTCGTAGAGGGATTTTATAAAGGACATTGGACGAACATGGTTCGCTTATGTGGGTGGGTTGTGGATTCAGCAGAGCTCCAGCTCACACGTCATCGGCATTGTCAGCGTATTTATTGGAAATTATTTGCACGCTTGAATATCAAAAGCTGATTACGTTTTCCTATTGACTGGGTGTATGCTGGTGTCCGATGATAATAATGCCAGCAATATTATAAAATATTTAATTCGCTGTATGCGCGCGTGTGTGTGTGTGGGAAGTGATAATAGGTCATGAAGCTTGTAACTGATTTATTTGCCTAGAAGAGTAAAAGTCAGATAATAGCAGTCAATATTGTAATGTTGACAAATATTGTCGCATCAAATCTGCCGCAAATGAATTAAATGATAGATTATGCCCTGTTATCCTGTGAATTAGTTTTTTTTTTGTTATTGTGCAATGTTGCCACGAAGAATGTGCGTGTATTGGGTCAGCAGGAGCATTTGTGTGAATAGACGCAATATTTGCTTCTGAATTTTGATGTGGGTCGGATTAGGATTCGTACCTATGTATGGGTGGGACATTTCTCTGCGATAAAATTGTCATAAATCGAATACATATGTTTATGATTGTATATGTGATAATTGATAAAAAGAGTTCATTTTAAAATCAATTGAAAGCAAACTCCTTAAGGACTCAACTGGAATGGGCCAAGGAAACTTTGATCACGGAGGCTGTCAGAAAGTCAGTAGCCGAAATGGGCAAAACAGCTGGCACAATGATCAGAGCATTATGCGTCCAGAACCATGTCAGATTGCGTTGGGTTTGGTTACCCGGACACTATAATGACCGACGTTCTGGCCAAAAATGAAGCAGAGCTTCCACAATTGAGGGCATAAGATCAGCAATGGCCGTGGCCAAAAGAATTTTATTTGAGAAAACTAATAATAAACTAATGACCATAAGACGGTCACATATAGAAGAAAACAGGATCTCAAAAGCCTTGTAGGCTGAGAAAAATCAGAAAAATCTGAAGATTGTTAAGACTCGGCGGATCAAAGCTATACGAATGGTGATGGTACAGCACGCTAGGTATTGCGAGGACCTATACATGTCGCAGAGGGTATTACTCATCTTCTCTGTGAATGTAAAGCTTTTACTCGGAATAGGAGAAAACACCTTGGAAGGAAGTTGGAAGGTACTTCTTTGACAATTTGGAGATTTGGAAATTAAGTCTTTGCGCGAATTTGTTTTTACCGTGTTGATTCTCCATCAGGGAAGGCGAGGGGAACGATATTGTGCCTAGTCTACTGTGATGATCTCACACCCTATACAACCTAGCCTAACCTAATTTAAGCTCCTTAAGATAGTATGTATTTATGTCAAAGGAGAATGGGAACTGATTAAACGGACAGTGCTTTCCTAGGATGGAGTTCGTAGAAATGAATGTTAGAAATGACAGTTCATTCACCTTTTGGTACATGTTTTACAGAATTGCTGACAGCTTCGATACACGCCATGAAATTTATCAAAATTTTAACATGCTGACGTCACAAAAATGTACTGGTCAGTTCCTCATGTGTCATTCGTAAATACGCCAATTGACACCCGATAGCAGAGTGTCAGTTGTGCAGTCATGCGCGTGTTACTGTAATACAAAATTAATGACATGTTCGCTTTGCTACTCTGTAATAGACCTGAATGACAGAAGCGCGTGAAGGGTGTATGACAAGCTATTACAAATGATACGATTGCCATTTGGAGCTGAAGTGAAGCACATTTGATTGAATGTTGGTCGCAATTATCGCTTGCTAGGTTTTTTCCAGCATCTAACTTTCGTTGCCAAGAAGTCAAAATCGGTACTCCCCATCTTTTAATCGATTTCAAATCCGCGTATGACAGCATCAATAGGAGCGAGGCATACAAAGCTATGTTTAGTTTTAGCATCCTTGCAAAATTCGTTCGTTGGTGAAAGATGACGGCGGAAAAAACTCGCTGATGCATCAAAGTCCTTACCGACCTTTCCGAAACCTTTATGATGTCAAAAGACATAGACAAGTCGACGGGCGGCTGAAATGGGTATAGCTGCCAATGAAGGCAAAACCATGTAGCTATGTGCTGTCCACAAGAAGGGACACTCAGTATTGAAGAATTGAACAAAACTTAACAATCGACAGCTAATAACTTTGAGGTAATAAGTGGTAGTAGTCTACATCTGGGACTGAGAAGGCAAACGAGTAGTATAGCTCTATCCCGAACAGTCAAGGAGATTCCGTATAAGATCTTGATAGTCCAAGTTCTTCTTGGCGCTGAGGCCTAGACTCTATCTAAAGCGGATAAAGATACCCTCGGTCGCTTCGAGAGAAAGAGTTGCATTTGAGTTGACGGGCTTTGGAGGGAAGATTAAACGACGAACTATACAAGCCGTACAGCGACATCGAACTGGTCAAAAAATTGCACATCAGTCGTCTACAATGGCTGGGACATGAAAAGCGGATGGAAACAAATGCTGTGGTAGATTCTTCCAGTCTAACCCTTAGGGACGAATTGGTTGAGGACGACCTCGCTTTAAGTGGCGTTTGCAAGTAGAAGGCGACCCCAACCGACATGAAGTGCGCAACTGAAGGCAGTTAACAAACGACTGGGATTACTGGATAGGCAGTGTTAGTCCAGGCCTCGGTTCATCCTGAACTGTAGAGTTACCTAAGTAAGTAAATTTCGTTACCAGTATATAATGATACTGCAGTGCCACGCGAGAGTCGTTGTCAATCTGTGACAATGCTATCAAAAAAAAGTTGGTCATTCAGTCTCACAGAAGGCGATCACACAGTCATTCAAAGCAGTCGTTTGTTTCTGACATTCAAGTCATGTCAATAGTGTCATGGCGTTCATAAAGAAATTCGAAATTCGTATTGAGCTTGTCACAAAATGACACTATTCATTATTGCGTAGTTGTAGCTTTACATCGCATCCATTCATCTCAACACACCATAGTTATAATAACAAATTGTTTCAATTTTAATTTATTTTCTGCATTCAACTGGAGTTTTTATTGCAGACATTACCTGCATTGTCAATGAGCACTTTGGCATGAATTGGCCATTTCACACGAGTCGGTTTCTTTTTCATTTTCTGTTGCAATCCTCTTTTATGCCATAATCTTCACCCACAACAATGCTTTCACATTCGCAGTGAAATATATACAAAAAAGAGTCCTTGCAACGAACCGCATGTGCCAGAGGAAAGTCGGTTAATTACACTCCATGCAGACTTGAACGTATCTCCTCGGTAGGTAACGTATATAATGTATATGTATATAATAATTGAAGAGGTCATGGTGTGCAATTTTACACCTTTGTTCTCTGATGGCGCGAACAGTAGGGTGAGGCTAATTCATGGTAATAAAAAATAATTTCCCAAAGAAAAGTTTCACAGCAGGGGTTTTTCAATGTTGCCACTTTATATAGTTTTTTGAAAAAGCGTTGATACTTTTCTTATACCTTTTTTATTGATACTTTTTGGATATTTTTGCAAGGAAATTTTATTAAATAAATTTTCATTAAATAAATAAAGTAGCTAATGAATAAGATAAGCAACTTGTGGTTAGGCTTTGAATTTTTAGTACTAGAAGTGTAAAAGCTTGACTTCTAAATTTATTTATTAGGACGACTTTTGTAAAAGAGAAGGAAAACATACAAAGTGGGAACATTTCCACCATCACCAAGGTACGTATTCACATCTTGATGTTTCATTTTTCTTCCATGGACCATGTATAATGTATATTCACAGGTCGAAGAACCAAAGTTACCTCCATTTGGCGTTGGAATCAAATTTGTGTGGTATTCCACCTTCTAAAAGGCCATGATTACGTTTGTAATTTAGGTAGCAAAAATAAATGAAAAAAAATTACATTAGTAGTGGTTATTGCAATTTTTTTTTTTAACTAATGCATCACCGTCTGGGGTAATTAAGGAAAATAATTGTAGGTACAGATGAAAGAGCATTTATGAGCTTGAAGGTGAACGGTTTGCTAACTTTTAAGAGGTACGATGGTTTTATTCATTTTGCTACCACCAACCTTTTCATGTAGGCTTGTAGTTAAGACTGAAACCATATACTAGAAGATGCTAGTGTAGGGCTTAGTTCCTATGAAAAGATTATCTCAAGGATCTTGTTGTAGTTATACTTAAAGCTGACAAGTAAATAACAAAATTATGTAAGATATCGACTTATCCGGTGTTAAGGTTGGGGGTTGCGCAAATTTTGGGCAGTTTCTAAGTTGGAGATAATACCACGATCGTAGCTTCCCTCTCCATCAACTAATCTCAATAGTGACTCATTTTTCGGTTCCAGAGGAGAAGCCCATTCTAAGGCTAATCGGAAATTCGGAAGGCAGGATAGAGAGCTAAACACTTAAAGCTGGAGACAAATTTGTTTGGCAAGGAGGACTAAAGGTATCATGAAGATTGAAGGAAAATTTAGGGAATAAGGTTCAATATCTATGAGGTGTATCATCTACATATTAAATGGAAGGTAAGCTGAGAATCTGTTCATTTACAAAAAATCAATAACTTATTAATTTCTTTTAAATCACTACAGCAATATCGATTTGACTTTCCTATCTTACGAGCAATGGAACTCAAATAAGTTCCTATTGTAGGCCTATAAGACATTTGAAGAAAATGAAATATCACCAAAAATTCAAAAGCAGTCGGAACAATAGCGCCACGCGCTAAGTCACGTTGACAAAATTTGGTCATTGCATGCGACCGCTACGCCAATGGCCACCATTTCAAATGGTGTAGTGCAGACATCAATAAAAGCGGTGAGTCAACTCTCGGATTATTCTTTCTTCTAACCTGGGAGCATACCAACGCAACGTTAATAATCGGCTTTATAAAGCTACGTTTGCGCGTGTCGCGCGCGAATCGTGTCATTCCGTTACATGCCAATATGGTTTTCAGAAAAAGAAAAGCACTGGTAAATTTCTCGGAGAATTTGCGAACTGTGTCAACGAAAGTTTAAATAAAAGTCATCATGTTTTAGTAAAGTTTATGGATTTTAGTAAAGCGTTCGATACAAAACTACTTGAAGCTCTAGAACGTATTGGTATAAGAGGGGTAATGCGAAACTGGCTTAAATATTATCTAAGGAACATATTCCTATGTGTAAAAATAAAGGACGTTTACAGTGAAAGGAAACAAGCACAATATATGGAGACCCTCAGGCAGTGATGCCAGATAGTGGGTAATTACCCATTTCGTGGGCATTTTGCATTTCAAAATTAGCTAAAAGGGCGAAAGGGCATTTTTATATCTCTCAGAACAAAAAAAGGGTATTTGAAATACTTCATCTAATCTCTTAGCAATATTCATTTTATTAAATTATTTTAATATCTGAATGCAATCATTAAATAATGCATACTCTGAAGCAACCCACTTAGATTCATTCAATGAATGCACTCAACAATTTGAATTTCAACCGTTTTACTTGCCAAATTCACTAACGCCCAATAGGTGTCTCTAGAAATTTATGGAGAAATCAAAGATGGTTGTCACTTTGGCTCCGTTTCCCAATGCCATATACTGTAAACAGTAACGCAACAATTTGAATTTGAACCGTTTTACCTCGTAATTTCTCTGACGCCCAATAGGTTTCTCTAGCATTCTATGGAAAAATCCAAGATGGTTTGTCATTTTGTTTCACTTATTTTCCGCTCCGAACCAAGAGCACTAGTTTATGTTGGCGGCATTTTCTGGGCAAAATTTGTATGGACTGACATTTCACTAGCAGGCCATATATAATAAGTCAATAGTTTTCAATACCTTGCGCACTTGTCTGTTTTAATTTGTTATTTTCGCCAGATAGTAGATAGGTAAATAATAATTTATTAAAAAGTTTGTGCTAACATTTAGTGGTTGTGTTGACCTACATATTTGATTATCTATTGTAGTACAATGTCTACGGAAAAAGGAAGCAAAAAACGATTCCAGGCGAGCTGGCTTGATGATCCAAAATTTGCGGCTTGGCTGAGGCCGCTGCCAAATGATGACTTCAAGGCATCATGTAAAGCATGTGGCACATCCTTTTTGTGTGGAAAGAGCGAATTGTTACGCCATAGTATGGGATCCAAACATATAACAAATCTAAAATCAATCAAGGAAACGCCACAAATAAGCAAAATGTTTTCACAAAAAAAAAATTTGTGTGCTTAGTAGTTTTATATATGTATATTTTCGTGGGGAATATCGTGGGGTTTTTACTAACAACGGCGTGGGCAAAAAGGGTATTTTTGATAATCGTCGTGGGAAAGTCAGTGCGAAAAGTCTGGCATCACTGCCCTCAGGGGTCTAAACTGGGCCCAATTCTCTTTATTTTATTCACAAATGAGCTTTTTCGTATTTTCAAAAATAGTCTGCCATTTGCTTATGTCGACGATACTGCGATAGTGGTACGTCACAGATCTCTTGAGACGGCGACAGGTATTATGTAAGAGGAGTTAAACAACGCGGTCAAATGGTGTCACGACAATGGCTTGATTATCAACGCGGCAAAAATGAAGATGATGCATATCCGAAGTCCACATCATAATAAAGCGACGCAGCAGCATGTGTACTTCCAAAATGATTCCTCTCCTAAATTTCGCGGACAGCAAATTCATATCGTCGAAAATTATAAATATCTGAGAACTGAGAGTCATCATTGATAGCCATTTTATCTGGAGTATGCATATAGATAAGATTCGCGCGGATCTAAAGAAGGCTATATTTGCTTTAGCACATCTACGACATCATGCCACACCACAAATTTTAAAGCAAGTATACTATGCCTTGATCGAGTCCAAATTAAGGTATGGAATACTTGCTTTGGGCAACGCTTCGAAAAAAACATCTTCAAAAGCTCCAGAAACTACAAGATTTAGCGTTAAAGCAAATAAACTGCAGATCTTTTCCTAATGGTAGAAGCTTTAAGGTTCTTAAGGTGCAATATATCTTCAAGTTGACTGTACTACTTGAATATTACGACGGTAATCGTTTTAAAAAGCCAATCAGCCATGAGATAAATACCAGAAGACGTGCTCAAGCCATGTTACAAGTACCCATCAACAACAGCAACTATGGTAGAAGACAGTTGAAACATTGTGTTCCTTCAGAACTAAATCTATTACCTCTTTTGATGTTAAAAATATTACAAATTTTAAAACCAGCAAAAAGAGTATAAAAAATCTTTTCTTTTAAATGAACAAGTTTAAATTTAATAAATATACATAATGTTAATTTAGTTATTAAAAAGCTCTAGCTCAAATCAATTAAAAATATTTGATACAATAACCTTCTGCAGAAAAGCCATATTAAAGGACCATTCACATGGGAGCGAACGAACGAACTGATGAAATGCGAATAAACCACTTTTTATGCATTTATAAACAGAAAATTCCACATTTTATTATTCAATAATATCCTCCTCTTGGAATAAGGTTAAGTTCGAATGAATTTTTTATTCGCTACTTTGTGGAACTCGATTTAAATGACGTGGATTGTGAATAGACTGACAATTCGCGCCAGGGTGTTTTCGTTCGCGGCAAAAAATTTGGATTTCGAAATTTCGTTATTTAAACAGTTAATAAACTTGTTTTCTTAATAAATTTTGATGGAATAATTAATTATCCTCATCTTGGAGTAGTAAAATGTGCAATTTTCTGTTTATAAATGCATAAAAAGTGGTTTGTTCGCATTTCATCAATTCGTTCGTTCGCTCCCATGTGAATGGTCCTTAAGGCTTCGCAGAAACTACAAAATATTGTTAGGATTTCTTTGATAAATGTTTATGTCACTGTGACGTGCGATTTTGTCCTAAAGTGATTATTCGGTGTGATTCCCTGTCATGACATGATTGACACAATTTGAAAGACGCTACCATATGATGGATCTGAATGACTTGTCAACGCTGTTGTCACTGCAATATTTTCTACAGTATCATTCATGTCCCGACTGATACGTCTTCTCCCTGTTTTTATTGTTGTTTGTGTGAATGCCGCTTCTTCGAATTACAAAGTACGGAGCCTCGTACGGAGCAGATCTGTGTTAGAAAAAACTTATAGTTTAATGATACATTTTTTTTCTTATTTGCTTTTGAAAGGTCGATTCAAATCTTGAAAGAAACCTCTGGCACTGTTCTGTCACAGCATGACAAATCTATCATATCATGAATTTTGGGATACAATGACACATGTATAACCGCACTATTGACACTGTGTGATCGGGTGTCAATGGACATTAAGAGGCTTACTAATGACAAGGACATAATAATGGCGATCTGATGAATGAATTTTTGTGACATCAGCATGCCAAAATTTTACATGTTTCTTTATCCTTCTAACCAAAAATGTTTCTCTCAAATTCAGTGGAAAATTAATTTTTGGTTGTTTCTCTTGACCACCAGCTCAAGAAGCTTATAATCATATAGAATGTAGGTATTCAAAACCAATATCTACCGTCACAAAAGTTGTTCCCATATACAATGTAGGTAGAGTTACATCCATCGACAAAAACATTATGTAAACAGAAACATCTACAGTTTCTCTTTTTCCAGTTTGTCTTTTGATATATTCATGAAATTCTTTGGCCTCTATGGTTACAGTCATTAATTACAAAACTCAACTGGGTATCCAGAAATTAAATATGCAGATGCAGCAAAACTACAACAGTGTATCTGTATGCATGCAATTGCCAGTTTCAAGTGGAATATGGTTTTCCTCTTGTGGTAATCGAGGACCTGTTCTCTGATTTTACCTTTGATGTCCATTGGGGATTCGATTCATATTCCCTTGCTATTGGCAACTGTAAATAAAGAAAAAAAAATGTAACCCAACCAAAGATGAATACTTTACTGTTTTGCTAATTGAGACGATACATCGATTTGGGATATGTTCCAGCAAAAAATAGAAAACGAGTTATCTGTGCGGTTGAATTCATATCCAGGATTTGTTTGAACTTCGACATGTTTGTGGTTTGCAATTGATTTTTAAATTGGAACTCCTACGTAGTTCTTGAAAAGGATTTCATGATTTTATTGGGGACTCCGACTCACACAAAATATCTATACCCGTTTCGAATTAAACACTTTTGTAGAGCGGCATTTGTTTGCATTTCCATTTGAAGTTTCATTAAAATTCCCATGCAATTGTGTTACTAACTCAATACATACATACATACTTTAATTGAATAAAGTCCTTTTTGTTCGCCTATGCATGTGGTGAAACAGAATATTTCATTTTTTTTTCCTTTCCATCTAAATTTGTCCATTGTGGTTGGCACTTATATCCGCTGCAATATTTTTTCTTGACTATGTGTTCGCAGAAAAAAAAGAACGGTTGTATGCAAATATTTAGTTTACTATCTTGTTAACATTGATAGTTATAGATAGTGGTTTGGCTTTTTGTATTTTTATCCATGCGGCTATGCTGGTCATCCGCTAAAGATAAAACCTCGATTTTTTTTTGCTTCTAATTTCGAACCAGTTTCGGTTGTCTATATCGAGGCTATGGGAAGGCTTGTGATATCCAGGAAAACAGACCGCACCAGTGGTGGTGGCAATGGATTTTGTAAAATGCTTTCCGACCGCATTTCCATGCTAACAAACTCAATCTACTCTCAATGGATTTATATTTCAATTGAATGATTGCGTTTTGGCCGCCGCCGCTACACCACTCGATGTTGGATTAGTATATGTTTGGGAACAAAAGGTGGCACAGTCTTTATGCCATTTTGAGATGATCTGTATACATGAAAAAAAATGTTAACACATGAATGAGGGCATTCAAAGGATTGAAACATTTTCTCTACAGTTTGGACGGGACCTGCATTTGCGCCGCATTTGTAAAATTCTAACCCCAACTAATGGCACAATTTAGTCAGATCTTAGGCAACCGATTGTTCAATGACCATCAGGCACGTAGCCAGGGGGGGGCTTGAGGGGCTGAAGCCCCCCCCGAAAGTCTTAAACAAAAGCCAAAAACTAAAATTTTCTAACTGATAAGCTCAACTTTTTTTTTTTAAATACTTTTTCCGGGAAAGGCGAACCTATAACGCTTCAACAGCGCCTCGAGATGCTTGCAGATGTCTGTTAGTTCCAAATTTTGCTTGTCCTGTAACAAAAGGGGTTTTGGAAAGTTTATGTCCTCGCGGTTGTCAAGTGGACTGTATGCTCATGAGCATTAGCAGCCTGTCTTATGGAGCGCCTAAAAGTTGCATTTCGAGGAACAATGTCTTTGAGTTCCTCGGAACATCTACCATGGAAGTACCTATAGAACAAGCAGAGGTCAGCGACTTGTCTTCTGTGCACCAATGGTTGTAGATTCAATGTGAGTGAAGGGTCTCCAATAAGTCAAACTGTTCGTCTCTGTATGCTGTCAAGTATATTAAGCGAATGTTTTGGGGACGAGCTCCATATATGGGAGCAATATTCCAGGCCTGGTCTAACCTGTGCTTTGTACAGTAGGAGAAGTTGCTTGGGGCTAAGGTACCTCTTTGCTCTAAATAGGTAGCTCAACTTAGCAGACGCCAATCGTGCAATATAGGATTGTGATCCTGCCATGTCATTCCTGAATTGACTGTGACACCTAAAATGTGCATTGAGTCCTTGGGATGGATTGAATGGTCATCCATTTGGATCTGAGGAACCGTTGAAGCATTTTTCCTAGAAAATGTTGTGGTCTGTGCCTTGTTTGCAACTGAAACTGAAATGACCGTAATGGGGCTTAATATAAATTCAATTCTTTAAAAATAAGGAGAATATCCCGGTAGGTATACAGTATTCAAACGCTAGGTATGTACACTGTGCAAGCCATAGCTTTAACCTGGCTCTGCCATGTCAACTCCTGCAATTCGCAATTGCCTTAGTGTAGTTAGTGAAATAGCTAATTTCTTCCGCAACCTTTCAAATGCATATTATGTAACTTTCAAAACTGTCATAAAAAAAAACACGCACCAGAGAGCCGAAAAACTCGACTTCTGCGCCTTTGTGAAACAAAATTCATTGAAAGGCATGACAGTATTAATTCCTTTGTAGAGCTCTTCAAATGCATCTCAATAAGTATTGAAAAAATAACTAGCAGAACGTGGGTGATGTCTTCGAAAGTATCAACACTTTTGGCAGCGGTCCAAAAAAGCGATTGCCTAGTAAGCCTCATTGTATACGAAAAACTTTTCAGTTTAGCGCTGCCTACAGTTTATCAGTTTCCTACAGAACAAATCCTTAGATTTCGTTTCTGCAATCGACCGCACAAAAGAAGTTCTGAATTCTCTTTAAGACATCAGAGAAAATGCCGAAGATTTTTTCAGAGAGGCTTTTCAGTCCGCATCCTTACTTGCCGAGGACTTATTTGAAGAACTTCATTGAAACAAACAACGCATTCCAATCCGGAAACCTCTCCTTCTGAAGCCTTTTTTGGTGTGCCGATACTGATTTCTTGCATAGATTCGTTAATACAAAATCTTACGGCAAAATTCATGGTCAACGAAGACGTTCTACCATCGATCGTTTCAAGCTCTTCTCCCAGGTTTTGCTGCAGTTTAGCCTGAGCGAAAAGTTGGAAAAGTTAACACTTTACTTTGAAAATGCAATTTCGTTATCAGCTGTGAAAGCTGAGTATACATTCTTTGGTGCGAAAAAAAATCGTCGTGTGACGGTTCTATCAAAGTTTTCCAGTGACCACAGATAGTTTTGAAAGAACCCTTTCAGCTTTGAAGCTAGGCCTAGGGTATCTACCGCCTGTAGCGCCACTTATTTATTTTTTATTAGCTATGAAAAAGATTGAATCAATGTCCCGAAGCGTTATGGAGAATGCAAGGTTAAGTTCACTTGCTATGATATCTGTTCATTCGGATATTATTGTGAATCCAGATAAGGTGATTGATCTCATATAAAAAAAAAATCATGACGCTTTCTGCTTTGAAAAAATGTGACTAATAGAAATCAATGAACTGGAATATACATAGTTTTTTGTTTCGTAAGACTTGGAAGCAAGCCCCCCCCGAACCAAAATCCTGGCTACGGCCCTGATGACCATTATTTCGTTCGCTTCGGTGTTAGGAAAATAGTTGGAAAATCGTTTATAAAATACTGATGGTTTCACTAGAGTCTCTACTTGGCAGTCGTCCGACAAAAAAAATTTGAAATTAAAATTGGCTAATTGGCTAAGATTGCTGTTGCCTGCAGGCCTACCCGCCGAACTTCTTAATACAGCATAATATCCACGGTGCATAGAAGTGCTGCGTGTCTTTCCCCTGATCTACAAGAAAGGAGATCTTCTCAACTGATGCGATCCCAAAGGAAAACAATTAACAGGAGAAAAAGAAAATCTTTTATTCAACCCTTTGGAAACTCTAGGAGTATGGAAAAGGGAAAGCGTTGTAGTTGACGCTGACGCAGAGAACTTGCTTACCGTTGTCAACGAGTCCTGCTCAAACCTACTTGGATTGTCAACCCTAGATCCCTAACAGTCAGGAAGACAATCAAGCGACTAGGTACTTGGAACTGCGATGAGCTTAACGTCGCGGAACATGAACTGCTATACAATGTAAAGTCCATCAACAGAAGGCTGAGATATTGCGAAAAAAAGACAAAACGCAGTTCGTCATTTGAGTAAGCGTAATCTTGACTATTTCACCGATTACAATAATGTAAGGCACTTCATAAAACAGACTAGGGACATTGATTGGTTAAATTCGGATCCTCTTCTAGTTGACAGGAAGGAAATCGTACATTTGTCTAGACCTAAAAGTTGAGGCAAAAATTACTACAACGTCCTAAGGGTAGTAAAAACTTTTGGTCATTTGTAAAAAATATTAAAAATTCGGCCTCGTTAGCGATCCCAACGCTCATATACACTGCCACTCCAAGCTGTCAGCTGTTTAGACAAAGCTAATCTGCTCGCTGCCAGCTCGTTGCTTCCAGATTGCGCTTTGTCCCCACCTGTACTCGAGAGCGTCGAAATTACCATGGGACGAATCCATTTTCGCACTCGTACAGTCGCAAGAGTACTTTATGATCTGAACATAAGTAAATCCGCTGGTGCAGACCGAGACTGTATCTCCCACATCGTTCTGAAGAGGTGTTCTTCTACGCTGGCAAAACCACTGCGTAAGCTTTTTCTTCTGGACTCTTTCCGAGTCGATGGAAAACAGCATTTGTCCAGCCCGTCCCTAAAAAAGGCGAATCTTCTTCTCGCACCAATTACCGACCCATAGCACTTACGTCCATTCTTTGTAACGCTGATAAATCGTCAGCTTACGAAATGTCTTAAATCTCGGAAACTCCTCAAAAACCGACAGTAAGGTTTTCGGGGCAACAGGTCCACTGGTGATTTGATGACTTATCTCACCGAGAAGTGGAACCATCAATCTCGAAGATTGTTACGCTTGATATTTCAAAGGCATTTGACAAAGTTTTGAACTTCGACTCTTTTGTCGAAAATGCGTGCTTATGGGATCGATGCGTCTCTTATTCAATGGATTAGAAACTAACTCTCTGGCCGTTCAATTCAAGTTGTTTTGAACAGTATCAAGTCTGAAACTGGTGTTTCCCAAGGCTCCGTTCTGTCTCCGACTCTCTTTCTCATTTTTATAAATGATCTCTTGTGTGAAACCTCTAATCCAATTCACTCCTTCGCTGATGACATTACATTTAGCTTCTCATATTCTTTCCCTACTCTTCGGCCGTAGAACTAAAATGGCAACGTATGTTAAGCTCATTAAATTCCGACCTCGACAGCATTTTAAAATGGGGTTCAGCCAAACAGAGTGGAATTTAATGCTTCAAAAACACAATGCTGTCTGCTGTCTCCAAAGCGAAACTCGAACCTGGATCCATTATCCATGAATGGCACTTGCATCACCGAAACCGAAAGACTCTCCATTCTCGGTATCTGCGTTCATGAAAATCTTCGTTGGAATGACCACATACACGTAGTCGCCAAGAATGCTGCGAACTGTCTATGTTTTCTCAAACGGTGCAAGAAATATTTTACCCCTTCTGATCTTGCTACAATATACAAGGCGTTATCATTCGCCCAAGACTTGAGTACCTACAATTCTCATATCTGGTCTGGTGCGCCCAAAACCATATTGCGCCTACTGGATAGGATCCAAAATCGTGCGTTAAAACTTATCGGAGACATAAATATCGCGAATTCTATTGATTCGACTGATCATCGCAGAAATGTTACAAACAGTGCTCAAATGAAATTGCCAGCTGCATTCCACCCCCTCAGTAATTCAACCGCAATACTCGCCATGCTGGAAATGCATATCAGTTTACCATTCAGCCTATCTTCGTCCGTACTATGAAATATAGAGACTCTTTCATAAGCCGCACAACACGAATGTGGAATTCTTTGCCCAGCTCTGTCTTTCCTTCTCAATGCAATTTACATACATTTAAAACCAATGTGCATCGGTATCTCCTATCATTTTTAAAGCCCACACTGTATAGTTCACCCTACATTAAAAGAGTAGCTACCCCCTTTAGCGCGTGTCTTTTATAAAAAAAAATTAGGCTTTCTGATGTACGAGGGCCCTAGAAAATAAATTGGATCTCCTTAGCAGGAGAGCTCAACTTAGCGAAGCTTGGGGAGCAGAGTATTGCACAGATCACACTGCTCTACGCCACCTGGAATTATAACAATGGACAAGATGAGTTTGCCAATCTTTAGACGTATACATCTTTTGCGATTGTTGGTATCCCCGCTATGGTGCCAGAAAAATCCGAAGCGTTATAGGTTTAAACCTATAAAATCGTTTTCCTAAGCAGCTTAAAACTAGTATACCTTCCAAAATCGTGACAAGTTCATGGAAGTTAAAGTGGCTTTTATATCTAAAATTTGTATATCAAGTCATACCACCGGAAAAGTCCTTAGACCCATAAGCATAAACTCATTTGATCTAAAAACATTTAAGAGACTCAGCTCAACAGAGATACCTCCTATACTCAAAAGGTATAGCAGCATAGTCTTTCATGTCGTATGTTACAGGCATCGAATAACCACCCTTCATAGGTAGTTTTATTTTATTTTAAATTCTTCGCCCAAGACTATGCCTCTCAAAAACTCAGTTCTTTGTACATGTATTGGTATAAGGTTATTAAATTTCTCATAAATTCCTGTGGACGAAGACCAATACAATTATTGTTCATTTCAGTCTGCTATTTACATTTACATTTATGTTTACGTCAAAACCATTGAGACAATTCCCACACAAAGTGCAACCTCAAGACCATATTGTGCTGCCCATAGCTTATACCATCTATGCCCTTGTGTGGCAGTAGCATTCGCCAAAACAGTATGAGTTGAGAATTTATTGCAAAATGCCCTCATTTCGGCTCTTTAATCTCTCCTGCCAAAACCGAAGCAAATTTGTGCAGATTTTGTTTAATTGCACCCAAGATGGCAGATATATAAAAGCAAACAGCCCAACGAATCCGATTTCAACATAGGCACTTGGGTGTATAAGCCAAAAATGCATCGTCATCATCATCATCATCAGGATCGTTCTATTATTATGAGTATGTGTCTACTCAAACTACTTATAAAACAACGTGCGCATTCACAGCCGCATTCCTTTGAGAACTCTAGTAAATAATGCAAATTGCTTTTCAAGTTTGTCCATCCTGTCCCTGATGTCCACCACCCACACACCGGTAGAGTGTGGTCCAAAATTTGTAAGAGGAAGGACATCGTCTGCATATTTCCTTAAGCAAATAATAATTTGCAAGAACTTTACCCGTGGCAACAATACGGAATTCATATTTTACCAACAAGAGCTGCACTCCCTGGGATGTCACTGTGTTATTGTCGTCCTAGTAAACAAATAAATAATTGTACCAAGGTAAATGCTCAAATGTCCTTAGCTCTTTACCTTATTGTTGGCACTGTTTGTGTGTGTGTGTGTCGGTGTCTTTGGAAAATTATAATTGCTCCCTGCTAATGGCCTCCTTTCAGATAGTAATCCCTATGGCCAATTGCGTTTTGCATAAATCTAGAATTGTGGAGTCGTGCTTGTGCAGCTGAGTCTCATCTCTCAAGACAGGAGCAGCTGGCAACATATTTGTTTGGTCAGTAGCGACATTTATGAGGTGATTACATTGGAACACGACTATATGTCGCATCCATTATCCATCCTGCAATCATAGGTCAGGAGAAAGATGCGCATCCAAGGAGCAGGATGCAATTGTATGCACATGTTTTTGGTTGGCCGCACCGACAAAGGTGTGAGCCTTAATCTGATGAAAACCCTTTGGGGTATACATACAACTTGGTCCTCATCGCACAAAGGTGCGTTGTTGATCGTCGTCCTCCTGCTGCTGTATGAGGCGCAAACATTTAAGGGTTCTCTATCCTTTTTTGGAAAGTTACTCAACCATCGATAAGTACATGACCGGATGTTATGTTTGTTGTTGATATTTCGTACCAACCGACACACAGAGTCACCCCCTAAAATCGACTGCCACTGCTGGTGGTCAACAAAAGAGAAAGGACCTGGCCACTGTACACAGAGGAGGAAGTTTTTATACTGCAGCTATACTCGTATATATGTCCTGGGCAAGTTGTGTTTTTTTTGTTTTGTTGGTCATTTTCTCCAAAAAAGGTGTTGAAAGGACTTTTGAAAGAACATTCAGGATTATTTGCATCACCCACCCACCCACACCGCTGACAAAAGGACTATACGAAATACTTTCTCCGCCACCTTTGGCAATTATGTCTGGTGTACTTAAGTGGGCGGCCGGTTGCCAATGCTGGACCTCTTCTCTGATACTGGACAAGGGTGTAACTACAACATGTATTGGAAATTGAAAATGTAATCCGCTTGTTGTTTGGATTGCAAGGAAAACTTTTGGGGATTACAATTGGGGCGGTACTGATGTTTGCTGGACGGCTTGGAACTTTAAGTATTTCTTGTACCAATATTCGGGTATTTGCAGAGGATTTTCTAGCACGACTTACATACAGGTGATTGGGTTTTGCTTTTCCATTATTAAAGTAGTAATTTGTGTTGTGGTACAGTTTGGGCGAGGACGGAGTAGTTTTAGCTGGATTCATCAAAAGAGATAGTTTGATGGCATCCTTTTTCAATGTTGCTGTAGTTGATGATGGTTTTTCTAACTACACCATCAATTATTTTTGAAAACTTTTGGTTAGGCCATTGTATGGGTATTAGAGGAACTTAAGAGATTTTCTAATTTAAAGCTGTTACCCAGTACTTAAGTTCTATAAGGGCTTTAGTAAGTTGCATTTCAGTTTTAAGATCATACTTTATGAAGATTCCATAAAGAGTCAAGACAACGCAGTTTACTATCTGTAACCATTTTCAATGCATTGGTTTGGGAGAGTAGAAAACCTTGCACTTCAGAATGGATTGAGTTAAAAAACAATGCAGCTCTGAAATGGACGTACTATTAGCTGACAGACAAGTAGTTGGCCCGTAATTAATGTCAAAGTTCGTAATTTTTGTTGATAGAAACCAAATCCGAGTGCTCATCGGGCTAATAACCCGACGCTACATCATTGGAAACATGACCAAAAGACTGGGTATCTTTACAAATTACAAATGACTTCTGCAGAAGTTGCAGGGATGAAGAAGAAATGTAAGCTGTGTCACTGCGCAGCCCTCCAAGAGCTATAGCCCGTCACAAAGCAAAAGAAAGATCCCAACATGCGCAGTAGCACTTTATTTAAGGTACATTTTTTTCTCTTAAGGATTTTTGATCGCATGAAATTGTTAATGCTTTTCTCTACTTTATCACAAAGTATACCGAAAATTCCATTTCAACCCTTTTTAAAACATAGTGGGTTTCACGCTGTTATAATAAAGTTCCTCAGAAATCTGGCTTTCATTACTAAACACACATAGCTATTTGAGAAGTGCAACACCCAGCAAATTTCCCTCTTCTTTGGGGTGGGTAAATGTGTATCTTTTGCATAAGCCAACGACGGTGCTGTGCTGCTGCTGTGTGGACAATCAGTCATGCATGACACGATCGTCGATCGACAGAGATGTCTTCGCAAGCAGGGGTATGCTTGTTCTTTGAAATGCGCACATATTTTTAACTTTCTCGTATACGTAGTATCTAAGAGAAAGATATTGTTTTCGTACAAAATTTCGAACTCGAGATTTTGATCAATTCTGATATAAGGATGATAGGGGAACTCAAAAAAGTGGGTCTCGCAATTCTGTCCGTCCGTATGTCTGTCTGTCTGTCCCACCCCTGGGGAATCTAAACGCTTGGACGGATTTGCTTCAAACTACGTATTTAGAGTTTGTAGGCTTCCCGCTCGGGACGTTTTTTTTTTATGCTAGCCCTAATATTAACGGTACCTCCCATCTAAAAATTTTACGAAATATGACGAAATATGCCTAAATTTAGATTTTGTCGAAAACGGCTCTAACGATTTGAACCAAAATTGATAGTTGAGTTAATGTAAGCATGCTTAACCCGACTGCATACCCAGTTTTTCTCTAAAAAGTCCAGCAACGGCAGTTTAGAAAATTGGCTTTTTCTCGAAAACGGTAAAAAAAATTTTTTAAAAAAAAAAATATTTTTAAGGTATTATTGTCATTCTTAACTTGATAGAAAACTCAGTTTTTCCCTAAAAAGACTACGTCCTTTGATATCCACCCAAATCCCTAATAAAAGTACCTACTTTAAAAAACTGCTCATATCTCAAAAACGCCATTTTCGATTATAATAAAAATGTTACTTTCAGGTAATGCTTAAATCCATAGTAATACCACTGGCTCAGTTTTAAGCTAAACAGTTGAAAAACAGTGTTTTTTGAACCATGAATGCGTCCTTCCCAATCGCTAAAACCGGTACTTTAAAAACTGCTCATATCTCGAAAACGCCATTTTCGATTTGGATGAAAATATATCTGCTTGGTAATGTTTATATCCTGAAGAATATGTCGTACTCAGTTTTCAGCTAAACAGTTTTATAACAGTGCTTTTCGAATCCAAATTGTAACATTTGTCAGCATAATTTTACAAAAAATCGCTCTAACGATTTTGATCAAAATACATATTTAAGACAACATAAGCATTCTTAACATGATCACGTACTTAGTTTTTCTCAGAAAACTCTAATATTGCCGTTTTATGAATATTTCTCAAAAATGACTACTCAAATCCCGATCTGTATTCACACACGGTATATTTTTGTAAAGTCCAAAACTTCAGTACATAGCAATATAATTTGAAATGCATCGCCTACTTGCCTCCTTCAAGTGTCAGTTCGGGGTGAAATTTGAAAGTAATAAAGTGTTCTAGTTAATACGTAGGTTTATGTTTATGTAGTATGTATTTACGGTAAATTACACCTTGAGTGGGTATGATTTTAAACGTAAAATTTGCTGAAATGACTCTGAGATTCTGCGAGATTCGCAATAAACGAGAAAGTTACGTGCGACCCAGTCGTGCACATTTTTTTTAGCTGTAGTTCTGGTTGGAAAAGTTGTTTTGTTGTCGCTAAGAGAATAAAATCCCTGATATGAACAGACCTGCGCAAGAAATTTTCACTTAAGTTGGGACGGGCTATACTATATATTGCATGGAAGCACGGTTCTGTGACGGTTTGGAAGATCTAGCAACGATACCTGTACTAGATTTAAGAAGATTTAGCCACATATCCGAATGGTTTTATAAGTTGCAAGTTCTATCATCAAACTGTATGAATTTGTTTGTGTTCCGCAAAGCAAGAAAACTACTAGACAGATTTCAATGAAATTTGTTTAAAATGTTTCTTAAGACTGTGAGATGGTTTTAGGATATGTCGTTCATAACCACGTTCTTGTAAATAGTTTTTAAGCAACAGTTTTTTTTTTTTTGTCCTGACTTCACTACCTATTTTCAAATACCTATACCTAACCTACTTATTCAATAGATACAAATTTATTCTTGATTGTGCTTCTAGAGTATTATAAAAGGAAAATCACAATGGGCCTGGGTGAAAATTGCATACAACGCAAACTGCCCCTCTAACCTAACTTATACGCGCTAATTTTAATTACTTAATGCCCTCCAACCCGTTGCCTTTTATTTCCATCTTTATAATGACAACATTGTTATGCAGAAGACATCCTTAATTGTTTTTCAAAAAAAAATGGAGAATATCTATCCCCCTCAACAAAACAAGGATAATAACAATATCCAAATGAGAAATTCCTTTTCAAATAGCTCATTTGGAACATTTTAATTACCACTTTCCTGGTCCTTTCAACGTGATACACTTTCGAAATTAAATTTCGAAATAAAATATCCTAATACAAACCCTTACCCTGCTTTGCAAGAATACGCTAACACAATTTCCTTAACATAACACCTTTCTAACGCGTTTGCATTCGCACATAAAAATGCCTTCCACTTCACTTGCTTCATAGTCCTTCTTGTTGATTTTATGCTATACACCATCATCATCATCATCGCACCGTCATTGGTTCCATCCAATGGCAGCTTTCATAAGTTAGCATCGTTTTTTGTTTCCGTATAATTGAATTGTCAAATTGTCCTTTGTCCGAAATGTAACACTAGACTCTCTATCGCTGCGCGTCTCAATGCAAGGACATCAAAAATGTACTACTTCGCTTTGCCCTGTGTTGAGGGGGCGCCAGGTATATCGAGGGTCTTGGACTAGAAAACCTTTTAAAAACTTTAAATTGAACACTAAAGCAATTTTGCGCGACTTTAGATCTCGTCCAGGTATAGGAGTATTTTACGAGTATACGGGCTATTTGGATGTATACCAGTGAGTCCTTCATTGTTTGTGTTCCTTTTTGGGTGTGAGGAGGAGGAGGAGGAGGAGGAGGAGTTCTATTAAAATTTATTTTAAAATCAAATTTATGTGCTTTTTCGACGTTGAAGGACGCTTTATTGTTTCTCCATTATTTTCTCGCAGGTGTTAAACTATGGTGTTTCGAATTTGATGGACACACCATTGGGCTTTGGCATTGGCTTTGGCTTTGGCTTTGGCACATTGTAAGGACTATAGGGTGAGAGAATTCACTCGAAATCTATAAACTTGATTTGATGTTTCTTCTTCTTTTTGTTCTTGTTGTTGTTATTGTTTTGTCGAAAAGCAGTAAAGTCATGTAGATTTGCGAACTAGGGGGAGATCGAAAAAAGGTTCCACAATACGGTTCGGTGCAGAGATTCAAGTTTCATAAAATGAAATTACTTTTCGGTCTAATGACCATCATCTGGTGATTTTATTATTTCTCTCACTCATAATATCGAAGGAGAGAAATTTTCTCATTCTATGTATACGCGCTGCAGGCAGGTCCTTTTTGTGCTTCTATTCCAATTCCGACGCCATTACCGCAATTTTCTTCGCCTCTTTAGGTTTTGCCTTTGTCTCGGCTTTGATTTTATTACTTGGAACTTGGATGTTGTTCTAAGGACTTACTATTTGATTAAACACACTCGCCCGGACCCCTCCTGGTATGAGAATGAAACATACCTTTGTATGGCAATTTAATACCATTGTTCTTGTCTCTTTGGCTAACCTTACTAAAGTACAAACGGGTATATACATATAATGATGATGGTAATGGAGATGACTACTATTGGTAAGGACACAGTAATTAAATTATTCCCTTTATGGACTCAACCTCTAGTCGCTTTTACCTAAAAGGACACAATCTCATATATGAATGCAACGTAAAACGGAAAAATTCATCTCCTGCCCATTCTTAACCGAATGGATTCATGTTTCTTTTTTTATGAATGCCATGCTAATGGACCAATATCCTTTTTTTTCCCTTCAAACGAATATTTCTTCTTGTGGCAAAAAAAAGAGCGCCTTTCTCAATCAGCGACAGACTGGTGACATGTTCTGAACAAAAATTATGGCGTAATGAATGCTAAAGAGGATTAATTTGTCCTTTTTTTGTGCAGTGTCCCTTTTTTATTTACTCCCAAAGAAAAGTGTCCATTCAAAGTGAAAATTAAATAACAAAAATATATATATATAAATACAACGTTGTCATTTACAATGGTGTACAGTAGGATAGTAGAAAGGACTCGAACGAAGAAAGGAAAGTGCCAAGAGAAAGTGTATTAAAAAAAAGGAGAATAATATAACCGGACGGATGCTGTTCGTGTCGTTCTTCGTCGCGGGGGATGGAGCAACGTCAGAAAAACAAAAAAAGTAAGTTACCAACTTCAAAGGAGATGCATTAAGTTGTATTTAATGATAGAACTTTAAATGAAAGCGTTCGGTAACTGGGGAACGTTGCAGGAATGCGGAAGGACTCACTGGAGAGGTGTGCATAGTTACAGAGGCGTTAGAAAAGTGCACAAAAGTTGTACGTGCTAGAGTGTGGGACGTCGGGAAATCTTTTCGAACTAAAACAATTGCTAGAGTTAAGTTTCAAATGGATTTAAGTAGCAATATTAGTGTTGATGGGTTTTGAACAGGGCCAATAGATTAGACCGGAGCTATAGCTGGGGAAAGAAACCGGGAAGCTAAACAAAAGGGCAGCAAGTGTTGGCTGCGATTCCGGTCTTGAAATGGTATTGATGCGATTTATCGCAATGATTTCATTGTGCGGCTCCTTTTCGAAGCTAAACAAGGAGGTGGCAGTTCCGTTGCAAAATTTCAGAGTATCTGTGTTTTTCCTCATAGGTATTTTGTCTTCTTTCATGTCTCCTATTATAAAGAAAGATGAAAGATTCAGTGATTGTCACTAGTATCTGTTGTCAAAGACAACAATCATAGGTACCTTAAACAATCACAAGTTGAATACCTTTTCTTTCGCGGATGTCCAAGGTAGTTTCCTTTTCCTTCACCATCTTTGAATCTCATTTAAACGTACAGCTGTAAAATTTGAAGTAGCGCCACGTCTCCAAAATTCAGTTGACCTATTAAAATTTGCGGAAACTGGAGCGAACTCTCAATGTAATGTCACGAAACTGGCACTGGCCGCTTCATTTATGACAACTTTAGGTAACTCTCAGTTCATGTGTGTCCGCGTGACGTTTAGTTCGCTTACATAGTTTTAGAGAAAAGTACTTCCAAAGTATACGCTCTGGATCTCATTGGATTTGCTATTCAAGTTAAAAGCGCAATTTCCATTCTTGCCAGTAATCCGACAAGATAAAATGTTCGACATAGTGCAAAGGGTCTATCATGCTGCTTCCTTAGTAACTTACTTTTGATGGTGGTACAAGTCTGAGAAAGAATTGGGCCTCAACCAGGAAGCCCCTCTAGTCAACTCTTTCTATTGCTCGCTGTCTTCAGTTACGCGCCACCGAATTGTGAAGACAAATGGGGATGGTGCCCCTTGTTGGACTTAAATTTAAATGTCGCTATTCACAGTCCGCACTTCGTATTGTGAAGACAAATGGTGAAGGGAAATGTTGACAATAATCGTCCACGTTGAACGGAACTTTCCAAATCCACAGCACCGAATGCAAACTCCCGTGCTCATTCCGGGTACACCTATTTTTGGGCCATATTTTTATATTTTTGGAATGATCGTTCTGATAAAATTTTAGAAAATTTACTACAGTTAGCGCTGCTCATTGCTAGATTCGATCGAATTCTTTGGGTGATCTCTCTTTTTCCTTTTAACGAGTCGATAATCTTTCCTTCTTATTTGCCATTAGAATTGGCGAGCAGCTCTTGCAGCAGCTCTGTTTGGGCACCTCTTGTCAATATTATGCCAGCCGATACTCCCTATCGAACCAAGGGTTTCATTGGCGGTATTGTAATGTTATGTGTTAGCCTAAATGGGAATGAGCTTTACGTGCGAGTCTTGTTTTACCTCCTATCCTTATCTGATGATAGAGAACGACGAAAAACAGCATTCACTGCACCATGAAGTACAACATGATATCGGAAACCAATTGAGGCATGCCGACGCGATTTGATGGAGTTTTCTTACCATCACAAGGAAGTCAATTGTAGACGCAACAGGCCTTAAGCTATACGATTACACGGCCATTTTTTCGAGTCATTTAAATGGCGCTCTGACGTAAAAATCGCGTCACAAAGCAGTCATTTAAATGTCGTTCTGTGTGATCGCCATTTTTGGGATAACATTATCGGCGTCATTTAAATGACTAGAAAAATGTCGGACCAAATGACATGTATTCAGTGCCATTTAAATGGCCGTGTGATCGCTCTTCAATGACACCTTGGACAAACGACTAAACTGTTTGCGTCATTTAAATGGCAACCCAACGGAAAATTCTAAATGATTCGCAGTGTCCGTCATTTGATTTTGGGACACAAATGACTATCATAGTCATTTCATGTGATCGCAATTTTTCCAATGACGAATCGCAGCTTAAATGTCGCTCTACGGCGACATTTTTTCCTGACATCACAGCGCCATTTAAATGACCGTGTAATCGTAGCTTTACTTCTAACAGTCAATCGTTTGTGTGAATCTCAATTTTTTTTACCGAATGCTGCAATTTATAAAAAAAAATATTTAGGTACGGCCGATTATAACTTACACTAGGATATTCGTCGAAAGTTTTGCAACTTGCAAGAGATTATTGGGCAAGGAAAGAAATCTTAAGATATTTTCGGGGGTTGAACCGGGAACTCCATGCACTGTAGTCTAAGTCTAACCACTAACCGCTGAACTATCTCTCTCTCTAGACTCTAGCATCATGCTACATAGTTTTTCGAAATTCTCAAAAGAAAGCTTTTGAGACAATTTTCTAAAAATTTGTCAACTTTTTGACATAAAAATTGACATTTATCAGCAGAATTTAGTCTCAGCGAGCAGAGACGTTGCACGGAGACCCTTCGTTACATCAAGGTCAAGGTTGCAAATATTGTTCTTCAGCTACACCCAAATATTATGCAGTCAACTTAAAACGAAAATCAACATCTGTATACGAGTACCTATGGCGAGGACTCCGTCCGTTTATCCAGAGTCACTTCCAAGAAGTCGGTGATAAGATAACGCGAATCTCTGTTTTATAAACCGTAGAAAACAAAAATCGCTAGTGAGGCCAATTAAACTGATTGACGCAAGCCTGTAAGGGTACATGGCGTAAAAGTATGGACCTTGTGAAATTCGAGGAAAGCAATTTACAGGCACCTTAGGCCTATAGCTCCTCACAACAATTCGTTTTTGCTAGTTTTTTTTTTGACAAAAGGATTTGACCTACGATTCTATGTCAAGTCTGAATGGCTGAATTAAGAAGATTTTCTTTGACAGTTATATCTCGCATATTTGTCCCACGTTCGCAAACAGTTGGTTCAATTTATGAAACCTTAAGATCCCTCGCACATCAGCACAATAACCAAACCACTGAGCCACTGCATCCATCTACATACTTGAAGTAAAAACGTTTGAATGGACCCATTGTTGCGTTCACGATAAACATGAAGAAAGTAATTGAATGACAAACAATTTTCGAACGAAAGATACACAGATACCGCTTCAGGTGCTGCATAGATTTACCAAAAAAAAAATAGCTTGAAAAAGCTTCATGACAGTCAATCAATTTCTATCCCATTCTCCCATCAAATTCCATGCACTATAGTGACTTTAAATCCCCGCAATCCGCGCTAATATAATCTTCCACCCAATCGACCTCATTTTTCGCATTAATCCGCAAAGTCCTTTGAATAAAAAAAAAAGTTAAATCAGGTTCCCCCTATGATAACGCAGATAAAATTCAACTGATGTTCTCCTTTGAAGGTGCTATTCACTTTTTTTTTGTAATATTGTTAGAAAAATCCTTCAATCAACTGCAACAATATATTAACGTCTTGAAAATTGCCAACATTCACAAAGGGGAAAGGAAAGACCGACCCGACTAAGCGCGTGTGGGAAGGGGGAACATACTTCGCTTGTGTGTTTCGTATTACATATAACCAACACCTGGATCCTGTAAATTCTCAATTTTCAAATGGCAGCAGACAAAAACAAAAAAATCGCGAATTGTTCCCGAAATTGGGTGACTTAATAAAAATCCTTGCTATATGGCTATGGCTGGAGTCATCCTGTACAAAGTGTTTGTTTTCCGTTGAATTTGTTGTTGATGTTGTGTTTGTGCTGAATTTTTTTGTTGTTGTTGATGTCCTTTTCCGCTAAAATAGGCAATTTCGGGACGTGATTTCGTTTAATTTCCACACGCTCCCTCGCGCGCCCTGGATTAGGATATAGTGCGTATACGTAACGCACTAGGTATACGTTCAATTATTTCCTTTCACTCGGTTACACATCGCAATCTAAAAGGAATTTACGCGCTGTATGTGATGTGGTGGCTATGGGTATTAAGATGTTGGCTCTTTGGCAACATCAGCGGGAATTTTTCTGTGTCCTTTGTATAATTTCGGCATTTTCACCACCTGTTGTTTACCCGCGAACGGATAAGGAACGCGCGGTATACCGTGCGTTCACCCCGCACCATTAGGGGTTTCAGTCGTTTTAACTTATGCGCGTGTGTTTAAGCCCGAAATGAAAACATTCACCAGGTGACGCTAAAATCAAATTACCACCTTCAATCAAAAGCAAGGACGCCAGGAACCAGGCGCTTGTATGGATAGGGAGAAATTGAAAGCGTAACAATTTGAGGAAAAATACAAACCCCACACCAAGGATATTATATACTATCGCCGAATTGGGTGCTGCAAATGAAATGCGTAAATTACACGTACAAAGGTGTTTTACATGGATTCTATAGATGGCAAATGGAAACGGGGGAATGTGGGTGGGGGAAGGGTGCGCTGCGCATTCTGGAATTTTTATGTTTAACAATTTTGTAATTTCTGTGCCGAAAATTACCTCGGCGCGTTGGAGTTTCTTTTCTTTTTATTGAAATCCTTAAAACGGATTTTACGATGCCATCAGATGTTGTTGACTGGGCGGTTCGGCCCGATTAATTTGACGGCCCCGGGGAGTGGGGGCGTATAATAAAACGGGATGGGCGATATTCAAAAGGTTCTGTATTTTTGTTTTCTCGCCCCGGAACAGCGCTTAAGATGTCGTTAAATGGAAAGCCGTAAAGGCAAAACGAAAGTCCTTTTCGGTGTTTCAGTGCGCGATGATGCAATAAAGAAAATAATTTTCGATACGGAAATCCTTTGATGGCGAGAGCTTAACAAAGGAAATGACTGGATTCTTAGTTGCAAAACGGTGAAGAGCTTAGTTGGTCATAAACTCGAAAAGGTGTTAATATTAGTAGGGGACTTCGAGGCGAATTAATGGTCGCATTATTCTGTAGCCAGTTATATGCAATTGATGCTGAGGAGGCTTCGGTAGAAATGGAGTGTTTGGGAAATGAAGACTTATAATTATAGATATGCACTTAGTTTGCATATCCTTCTGGATTGTGTGGACAAATAATCGCGAAATATGGAGAGACTTTCTGTTACGTTTGTGTTAACGGGCTTAAGAAAATCGAACAGCAATTTTCACGAGCCTCTGTACAGCTTGACTAGCCAGAAAAGTGCGAATCCGTCGCCTAAGGTGGCTAGGGGATGGAAAGAGTATGGTCATAAAAACTCTAGAGTATTGACTTAGTATATAGAACGATAACACTCTGACGAACACGAGTGGAATTTGAAAACCGCTACCAACTTAGGGTGTCCAAGTGGAGGCTTCTAAGAGTCAATCACAATGAGTTTAGTTAGGCTTAGGCTAGAGTTAAAAATTAAAGTCCCACTGTTAAAATAGGACACTAATTCGAATGTAGCCGCAGATTGCCTTTCTAATCTGGATTTTTCTATATGATGTGCTTTAACTTAGAAAAAACTTTGTAGAGGCTGATGTGATGAGGGAGCTCTTGAGTACCTACATAACATCCTTTCTGTCACTGCCCAGTTCTGTAACACAGCAGGTAGAAGTTCCTAGGGAACCGCCTCTTACACGGCCACACGATCAATATAGACAAGATAATAAACTTCATCAAAGTCTTAGGGTGGTTTGTCTTTAACAGCGCAGTAAGTAATTGATTACAGATATATTACAGTATTTTTACCCCCGACGGGCATCACACTGGTATTGACCAGAGTGTAGCACGAAGTTCTTCTTGCCAGCCCACAAATCTAACCTAACCTATGATATGCTTTTATTTTAAACCTGATCCCGGGACTTCCCGAAGAAATACAGGCCGTATGTCCTGACTCCTGGGTTATGGTAACAAAAAGCAGCAGTACGAAGATAGTGGGTCTGAACGAGAACAACGGTAGATCTGCTTTCTGTTCGCCTGAACAATTCCAGGGGTGAGCGTGTTCTTGGAGCTTGGGTCAAAGGCAGCCATACAAAGACATTGGGGCCAGCGGCAAGGGCGATCCTTGTTCAGAGCAACAGAAACAGGGCCAATGGCTATTGTGATCATTGGTCAGAAAGCAGCCATATGACATACATATATGTAACTTCAAAGTAGTTAAAGACTTTGCTCTGTACTAAAAAAAAAAAATAAATAAATATGTGGCGCAACAGGCGGGTAGACACCCAAGGCCTAGCTTCTCGCAACCATTCGTTTTGTGTGAGTTTCTATTTTTGAGACGAATGGAAGGGACCTACAATTTTAAGCCGATTCCGAACGGCTGAATTGAGAAGCTTTTTGCATGACAGTCATACTCTCCGATATTTGTCAGACGTTCGCGAGAGGTGGCGCAGTAGAAAAAACCTTAAAATGTAATTTGTGTTTTTCCTGGGATCGAACCTGGGATCCCTCGCACAGTAGTCCAGCACACTAACCACTGCGCTGCGAAATATTGTACAAGACCTCTTAATCATCCCGTTCCTGCTGTATGTTGCAGAATCATTGGCCTTATCGAAAGATGATGAAAACATCTTGGCACGCTTTGAGAAAAAAAATTCTTCAAGTTATTTTCGGCTCAGTTTGTATCGATGGAGTGGGGAGGAGAAGATTCAACGACGAACTTTATGGGCTAAAGTTTACTTCGTCAAAAAACTCAAAATACCGCGACCGATATAGCTAGGTCTCGTGAAGCGTAAGGACAACAACACATCAGCCTGACGAAATGTTTGCTTCCACCACTGAGGGACAACGAAGCAGAGGAGGACCCTCTCTTCAGCCTACAGCTTAGTTCTCAAAATCGAAGCACGGTGTGGGTCCCTATACTTTTTTGAAGACGATTTTCGCAGAAGTAATATTTCGGAATACTTATGAGGATGTGCATTTTCCGATGTACTCGTAGCGTCAAAAGAACCACATTTTCCATTCATCTGTTCATTATAATTTTAGAACTACATGCTAGTATGTTAAAATTACATTTAATTCTGTTTGTGCTGAATTATTAAAAGTTTTACCCTAATTTACATTTTGCGAGACGCAGACGACTAACTTTCTATAACCTCTCCTCGGTTAGTTAGTATGAAAGCCATGCTACCATATGTAGGTAACCTAATGAACACACCCTCATCAACCTAGTGCGGACAAGCAAATTGACAGAAATTCTAGAATGTTTTCATGATATCCCCGTTGCACAGTATTCCATTCACTTTTCCACCTTAACATTTTGTCTGAAGGAAGTGAATAACTTTTCCAGCTCCACGTGATCCAACATTAGCCAAATCAAGGACACAGAAAAAAAAATTGCTTAGGATACACATGATGAGCTCCTGCTCGCTGTACATAACAATTTTCGTTACAACTTTTCACTGCAATTGGTAATCTAATTGTTGAAGCAGGCTACGCAAAGGTGCGCCAACATACCTATACGTAAAATGTATCTGTCCGCAATGGGAAAAGTATCTATCTGTATCTACCCATCTGGTGGGGGGGGGGGTGCATGTTGTGCATCTGCCGTCGAGGAAATTCAATGCGAGTATTGTCGAACACCAGCAACCGAGATCCAACTTTTTGGGGGTTACTTCGTGATATGTGCAGTTCACTGCTTTGCAATTCCATGAAGCGAATCCCAAAAGTTTACCGTGTAACCATCCAAACGTGCAACATGCATTTTGTGTGAATGAACTTCTTTTTTTTGCCTACACTGGCTTATACATTTTTGGAATTTTGTGAAAACCAATTCGGTTGTTAACGAATTTTTCAATATCGCGCAACTACGTGTAGAAAGTTTTTCCTATAGTTTCGGGGTTTTAATGTTGTAATGAAAATTTGACCAATAAAATTTGTATTTAAAGTTTTACAACTGAACATTGAGTTAGTTATCTATGCAGTTATAGTGTGACCGGACAAATTGGGTCAATTAAGAGCGGTAACGATGGGACAATGTACACGTAGGTTCGATTAAACAATTTTCGAAAGTGAATGTGCAAGGGAAATCGTTGCCTGAATTGTTTTTACACCTTTACATGACGTGATGAGTTTTTTGTTGGACACTGAAGTCAATAATGTGGATTCCAGGTCTGCCCGAAGGGACATGTATGAAAACGTATTTACGAACGCACGAAACTAGAGGCTTGCAGATGTATTTAATGATATTATTACCAAGCGTTAGGACCAAAAATTCAAGGCCAGATAGGATATATTATAGCTTGCGGAAAATAGTAAATACAAAATTTGACCCTTGGCCAACTTCCCTTGTCGCAAATTGAGGAAGTTTCTCATTTCAAAAATAGTGTGGGATCTTCATTAGCTGAACTGGTCAAACTCATGGTTTCTAATGTAGGTTCTTAAGTGCATCTGTTCCAGTCCTGATCTAACAAGTAGTATTTTATAGCAACACAGAAAATACTTTGGAGTTAAGTACAGCTGTGAAAACCGATCGTAAACCACTCTGAACGCTTACTAAGAGCGATATTAGATACCTACCTAATTCTAGAAGTGGTGTGAGCAGAATACAATCTGTATTCAAGGGCGAAAATTCCTACATATAGGAAAGACGTAGGGTGGGGCAACCGCAGCTCGAACAGTCTCTCCCGTAGCTATCTCTAAAGCCTGTACGAAATTGGGCAACGTTTCTGAAAGACGGCGCAGTGTCTGGTTCTGCGGCTACCTTTACCACTTCCGTCGGTGCTGGAATAAATAGTGCCAAAAGCACAATGCATAATCAAATTCAAAGGCGCTAACGTTTTGTTACGGACAGGTATATGAGTGTGAGTCCAACATCCTCAGTGAAACGCCTTTCAGGCCTACCAACTGCGCAACAAAAGATAAAAGTTGGCAGAATGAACTTAACAATTTTGGACTGAGAGTCTAACCGGCATACCCACGTAAAGTAAGTACAATTATCGCTGAAAGGAAGACTGTTTTCAGTGGCAAGAGAAGCAGCATAGATCGTGGATTCCAGAGAAGCAAACAAATGTGAAGGCTGGTACCTCATCTGCTAATACTTCGAGAACAAAACGAATCAAAAAACGAAATCTTCTTCGGCTTCATCGAAGGGAATTTTCAAGACGCCCGGTGGAAGGGGCTGTTTAAAGTAGGATCTTCAATTTCATGGAAAGGTGTTCGGTCCGATTCCTGTTAACAACCTTTGGGGGAGAATATTCAACGAGACATTGATCTAGTCAAAAAAAATTCACATCAGCCGCATCTTAGATGGCTACAGGAAATGTGTAGAACTAATGGATACACAAATACTCCGTTCTTTAAAGTCTTCGAGTCTAACCCGTTGGACAACGCAGTAAAAGGAAAACCTAGCGACCTCGCCTTATTTAAGGAGCATAAGTCGAATTAACCGCCACTGACTTGGAGATTTGTTATAGTTGAGGCTGAGGCCTTGGTTCAGGCAAGGTTGCTGATGCCTTTGAGTCGTTTTATCATGGATAAGTGAATAGGGAGGGCTTCAAATCGAAACATGCGATGGTGTCAGATCGAACTGGCCCGTTCCGATATATTCTGCATCAGCAAGTTCGTTACAAAGTCGAACTTGCTTCACTCAAATATTAACACGCAATTTACCTATTGAAGAGACACCAATCATCAACCCCCTTCGGTTCAAAGCAGGAGGGTAGATTGCTTTGATCACCCGCTTCTGTTCAACACCAGCCTCTCTCTAATAATATTCTAACTGTCAAAGGCGACAGGCGGGGGTATACTGTTACGGTTACCCTCCGTCTTTTTCCCGAAGACAAATTGACACCTTACCTGTTCGTTGGGTTGGATATGGGGGTATGGGTTCATTGAAGGACATAAAGACTAGGATACCAAGATTAAAGGGATGCAATAGCAAGTTTAAATGAGATTGCCATTGCAGTTTCAAAAGATAGCTCAAATTTGGCAAGGAGCCACAAAACCACTTGCTGTATAAGTGTATAAGCAGCAATTGAATTTAGAAAAAACGCCTTTTCGATTTCGCTACTACCAACAAAATATACCGTTTAGATCACAATGTTTGTAGGCTTATCAAAACCCCCAACTACCACCTCCGCAGAGCGACGCGCTGCACCTGATGGCCAAATATAAATATTGTTCAAACGGAATATTAGCATGACCCAGGACCTCAAATCAAATCCAAAGGTAAATGTTACACAATTAGCATCTTGGCTTTGAGTCCAGGATGTAACGCTTAAGCAAATTTACTCCATTTGCCTAAGACAATTTGTTGATCCCATCGATCATTAGCAGACTACAAGGCAACTTGATTTGGCCTGGTATTTTCAGTGTAGAGAATAGTATTGTGTAAACAATTTTCACTGCAGCACTCTCTCTCGCTCTCTGATTTATTTACCCAAAGTCCAGTCAAGCGTATTCCTTAACGCAAATTACCCGACGACGACGACGACGACGACGAGATGTTGTCCGTGTCCATCGTTCATGTTCCGACTATTTAAACAATTTCGCTTGGGAAAATTCCTTGCATATCGAGAGTTAAATTCACTTAGACAATCATATTATATGTAGGTATGTATATGTATAGGAACTGGGAATATCCTCTTGCAAATTATAGACCAAACAATTATCCACATGCACTTTGTCCATTTGCCAAGGCATTCCAAATTCGAGGTGTGGTTTTGTCTATTTGCATAGTTCAAGGCGAGTGCGGTCGTCCTCGTTGTCGGGTTTGATTTGCATCTGCAGTCGCCAGACCGGCAAATGTCCACCTTTGAATAATGAATGCTAATTTTCTCCCAATTTTCTACGACACACAAACACAGAGGCGAACCGAGAGCAAGGAGATATTATATAGGCCGACACAGTTATGATAAAGTGCTTTGTGGGCATTAATTGCGCCGCACACTCACACCCGTGTCCCGTTTCCGGGTGGGAAATTAATTAGCCCATAATCAGGTGATTTAAATCGCGTGTTCCTCCAGCTAGGAGGTTCTGCTGCAGGTTCTAAAGACGCACGGCGGGTATGCTTTGTCAAATGGGTATAGTGTAATAGGATGCTGATCGATTCGAAATTGGACAACGGATTAAATTCTGAAATATATAAATAATTTGGTTGAATTAATTGGATATTCTGAGGAGTTATTTAAAACGTAAAAAGTGGACCTGTCTCATATTTTCTGCTCCGCACAGTTCCACCAGTTTTCTTTTTTGCAAGGTTAAAAGCCTTTAGCATATTTGCACTAATCTATCCGAAATGTTTCACTGGAATAAATAATTCAACAAACGACCGCTGAATTAATTAGCTAATTTCAAGACTTACCTTGAGCCAATGTTTAGAATTGTGTTTTTTATTTTACAGGATCTGGTACATGTAATTAGTTAGAATGCGATCAATCTTTTTGACTGTTTTAAACATGCTCTTGTCACCCGATGTTCTATGGCTCTAATTTTATTTTATGAATAAAAAATGTTGGTTCTGTTTTTTGATTTATGTTTAAGTCGAAAAAATAATATAGGCTATTTATAGGACGCCGCCAGAATTTATGACCATTCGGGGCTGATTTATGTCATTTTCCATCAGTCTATTGCAAGAAATTCCGGCGATAGGTCCTCGCATTCTTGACGGATATTATCTTTGAGGGCTTCAAGAGTCTGATGCTTGTTGACATAGACTCGTGACTTCAAAAAGCTTTTAAAAAAATGTCAGGAAGGTCAAATCAGACGATCTTGCCAGTGCTTATTGCAAAAACAAGAGACCCTCATTCGGTTGTTGCTCAACACCTAACAGCAGATGCACTGTAAGGGAAATTCTTACAGACTTTCACCAAAATTCGCTCTACAAAGACCGCTGATTGATGCTCAATTGCGACATCTACAGCTGCAGATGCGATATTCTTAAAAAAAAAGGTGCCGGTCAGACCTGGCAGCATCTCGTGTTGTCCCATAATCTTCTAGGCGAGCGGCATTTGTTTACTTCACAAATGTCAAAGTGGAATTGACATTTGCTGCCATTTGCAAATATTAGTGTCTCTTGTAGAGAAAGAAAGTCTTCACGGGAGCCCGCGAAGTAAGTAATCCGAAGCTCAACAGCAGTCGATATGGGGAAGCCATGAGATCTTTATCTTATGTTAGGTATAGCTACTGTCCAATCATCATAGTGTTCTTGGCAGATAAAAGTATCGACCAGATTCCTCTTACTTTTTATTGAAAATCATGCAATCATTAAAACAATTTTTACCTCAGAAATCAAATCCAAGCTATTCCGAAGCTGTTGCGAAGAAGGTTCTGGGCTGACAGCACAATATGAATCTCTGCTGGCACTCTGGTCACTGGGACAAAACCATGGAATGACTGATGAACTTGCAAGGTATGGACCTGCGTTGGGCCCAAATCAAACACTTCACTGGATTAAGCCTCTGCACCGCTCTGTAACTTTACGAAGCGAAGCGAACGAAAGATCCTTATGACAGCCAAAACTAGGTGAAAATCACTTATCGCCATTATTACATCAATGGATCTGGCCACTATTCTGACCACTATGTGACGATGAAGTGGGCGCAGTAGCGCAGTGGTTAGTGTGCTGGACTGCTTTGCGAGGGATCCCAGGTTCGATCCCCGGAAAAACACAAATTACATCTTAAAAGTTTTTTCTACTGCGCCACCTCTCGCGAACGTCTGACAAACATCCGAGAGTATGACTGTCATGAAAAAGCTTCTCAAAGTCAGCCGTTCGGACTCGGCATAAAATTGTAAGTCCCTTCCATTCGTCCCAAAAATAGAAACTCACACTAAACGAATGGTTGCGAGAAGCTAGGCCTTGGGTGTCTACCCGCCTGTTGCGCCACCTATTTATTTATTTATTTTTTTATGTGACGATGAATTAAGCTCCTAAAGAGCTGTATCACTACAGCCTATATGTCGAGGAACAGAACAAAAGCATGATACTACTTCCACGATATACCTACAAGAGCTGATGTCTCACTTTACAATCTATCTATAGGTTCCCCAGGACATCACAGTACTATAAGTATTTACCAACGAGCTATAAGGAAGTACCTAACTATAGGAAGACCTATACTGACTATACTATTGGGACCACTTATATCCTTTTGAACCCATTGTTATGATTTGGAGCTGTCATTCTATGACTTATGTTTATGTATGATGCCTGTCCATTTGAGAGTACTTTCGCTAGTAAACTCTCGAGAGTTACTCTCGGGTGGCTGTCCATTTGAGAGTAATAATTTCGAGATTTTAATCTCGCGAGTTCTTTGATAACATTTTGAGAGTAGATTCCCTGAGAGTACTCTCACAACCGTGTCCACTTGATATATTTCGTCTGCTAGTTACCAGTTAAAATGTATTCTTACAAGCAAAAGGTTACCGCTGCGTTAATAATTATTAGAACTGTTCTTAACGAAAAGAATGAAGCCAAAACGAAGTGCTGGATTAAACCATGGGTAGATCGTCGTCGGCAACTCGGTGAAGGGTCTGCTCTTGCAAGAGAGCTTCAAATTGAAGATGCTCATTAGGAGTTCAGGGATTTTAACCGTTTGACAACAAGTAATAATTGTGAGCAAAGAGTGCGTCTAGATCAGATGTGGTGGTCGTCTACTGATGAGCCCACCCACCACATCGGGGCGAAACGCATTACTGGAGTCGAGGCCAACACAAATTGTGACAAGTAATAATATTTCAATATTAATTCAATCTTTTGGGCCAAATATTTTTAAAAAGGATACCAAATTAAGGAAAGCCCTGGTATCGCTTGTGAATCTTCTTTGAGGGTATGTCAGTGTGGGAAAGAAGGCGAATATTCTAAAGCACAATTTACTCTAGAGTTTAGACTCGGGTGCGGTACCTGATCTTTACTGTCTAAATCTAGCGCGGTTACTTGCAACAGTCATTCTGACCGCAGTTCAATGAGAGAACAACCAATAGATCTATTCGACAGTGAAATTGGCAGTAAGTGAAACCCGCTTGGTTGACTTTTGTAGAATGCCTGGTTCAAACTTCTTCTTGGACTTCTAATTGAGATGCAAATCGATGGCAGACTACTTTGTCACTTCAAGTCACTGGGCATCCTAGACTTACTTGCCAATCTGCTCATAAGAAGTCCTCATTGCATAGATTTTGTTTTTAGACACCATATCGCCTATAAAACGCCTTCACAACATGCGGGATCATGCACGATACCTACTTAAACGTTCCCGATGAAACATCAACTCTATCATCAGTTGACTTAAAGGATCAAAAATCGAAAAGCAGCTTTCGCCGCCGCCAAACTTTCTCCACCAAATCACAAAACAGTGCTAAAGTTTATATAGGTATGCAGTTACAAATAGCAAGGGCAAAAATTTAGCAAAGACACACACACACACAGTGGTGTAGCTATGAAATAATTTTTCTCTCTCACTCTCAATGCCAATAAATGTCGAATGCGATTTATTCGCAAAAAGGATATAAAATCCGATTAACTTCCGAAAACTACTGCAACTTCGAATTGGAATTGGAAAACTTTTCACATATATTTCGCTGAAAAGTTATTTGTAATCGCAGTCGTTACCTCACTACGGTCGGTCCATTTCATATCTCTGACTCTGACGCACCAGGCATAAGGAAAATGTTTACCATCCCGCTCCGGCTCCCGCACCCTAACCACGATGGCAGTTAAACATGTATTGCACCATAACACTCCCTGTTTAGCCAGAAGATACTTTTCGCAGCAACAGGATTCCTTTAGCCCATCAACGAGCGAAAGAAGTGCAAAAGGCAAACAACAAATGTGAAATCCAATGACAATCGAAAAATGGAAAACTTTCATCCCCCACCCCCCCCCCCCTACACATATACAGAGCAACAGGTGATGAGAAAGGAAAGAAAAAAAAAAGGGGATCATTTTAAGGTACCCAAATGGGGCCTATAAAAATATTGTTATGACATCGGTGTCGGGTATGGCTATATGGAGACGGCAACCTTATGTGTGCCGCAATTATTATGCTTGTTGAAAAGGATATGGCGGTTCGAAGAGTGTTGATAGAAAAACTTTCTTTTTTTTATATCATCCCCCCGCACCGCACTGGACTCGAGATGAATTCTCGAATTCTTGGCGTAGTAAGCAGTACATTATCCCAAACGAATGGCATAATGAAAGGGACCGGAGAAGGAGGAAGAACAATGAAAGTTCCTTGCTTTGTTTTGAGAGAGGCGCAGATTGTCTGACTGTGTGTAAGGATTTCATTGTTTTCTCGGTTTGTGAGGGATCTGTGCTGCCGGTTAGTGTGGGTATAAGTACATCAAATGTTAGCATTAACTTGGCGAACAGACGCCTCTGCCAGAGAATGAACGAAAATTGGAAAGTTTTTCGATTTGTTTTGTCGAATGATGGTAGGCGATGGCGGTGGCGGTAGCCGGGGGTAGCACAGATTGGTTTGTGATTGTGTATCAAACTTGGTTGTGGCTTATTAGAGGATAACCGCAAAAGTAGCCAAATAAATGAAAAGGAAGTTACAAGGAATCAGATCAGAGTGCTGACGCTAAGTGTGCTCTCTGTATGTACGGTTTTCTGCAGGATAATAAAAATAAATTAATTAGTCGGCGAATTATTGGATTAATTATGCATTAAGTGAGGCTTACGTCGGATATGTTGTCTTGATGTTGATTTGGCTCCAGATCTAAGGAGGGCGAGCTATAGTTACTTTTGAAACTTTTGCCAATGAGAAAACCTGAAATTGAAGTTGAAATGAATGGGAAAGCGTTGCAACTGAAAGCACAAATAACTGGGGTATAAGGATGGACGTGTCTTATTGTAGGGCATCGGCATAGATAAAATTTGTTTTTCATTCTAACTGAGAACTGAATATTGATTTTGTTCTGTGCCTAGAGTAGAGGGAAAGAGAGGGGTGCGGGTTTGTTGATCCAATGTGCCGATGAGTAAAAACTTCGATGAACTTCGTTGACTCCAATTGTCCAATGAGAAGAGCTGCCATGAATGGCCAGGTTCGTATCTCAGAAATGGGCATAAAAATGCACCAATAACCAAGGGCTTTGGACCTTTAACAAGGTTGACAAGGCGGAGAATCGAGAGCTATGGAGGATCCACTTGAGCAACCTACACCCGCGACCCACTTAATGGACAAGCGGCCCATTGAAAATGATGATGATGATGATGATGACAAGGCTATTATAAAGTATTTATGTGAATGCTGCCCAGGTCATACGATATTCGATTCTTCACACCCTACAAGCAGATAAGTTTATGAATGCCTTCACATGGTACCTAATGCCACTCCATAATTTTCAGCAATGACATTTTCAAGACATCATACAGACCTTAAATTTCTCTTTTCGGACTTGGTAATATTATTTTAAACTAAATTTGGAGCCAAATTTTGAGGCAAATTGCACAGATGGAGTAAGCACTTGTCATTCCAGCACTGACGATGATAGATCCATCGCCTTAATAAGGGCTGATAATAGTCCCACGGTAGAGAAATTCACTTTTGCGATCAAATCGCAAAAAGCTGGCAAATCCGCTGTAGTAGATGAAATTCGGTCAAAAATGTTCAAGGCCTTATCGGAGTAACTCTCTCCTCATCTAAAGGCCTTGAGCATTTCTAACCATATGACTCTATGTCACTATAAAGTGGCCTACGGGAATGCGGCGAAACATCCGGCGCGCGGTTCGAAAACCCAGGCTGAGATGATAAGATCAAGTTTGAAATCTCTCCTCCAGCTGTAGATCGCCCTTAATGATGAAGAATCGGTAGCGGAATATTAGGAGTTATGGAGGGTCCTCTTAAGCAACCTACTCTTGACCTTATTAATTGATAAGCGGGACTATTGAAAGTGAATAAATGGATTCAAACATTGATGCGGAGTTATGCACCTTTCAGTTAGTTCAAGTGCAACCTCTTCGTACCCACTCCTTTCTTATATTCATATCCGACACTCTTGAATATAGTATTTCTCCTAGATTACAGCCTGTATGCGGACAGAGCTGCTTTTTCCTTCAGAAGGTTTAGATTTTATAGATTATTCATTTAAGGCACCAAATACATATCTAGGTAATTGACCTTAAACCTAGGCTCTCACAACTAATCGTCTTGAGTGAGTTTCTAATTTTTGGGACTTAGTTAAGGAGCCGACAATTTTATGCCAAAGCCCAACGGGTGTCGAAGAGAAGTACTTTTAGGTCACGGTACCCTCCGTTTGGGAGTTCATTTAACACAAAACACATGGCTCTGTAGAGATACCTATAGTTAAATTCAGCGAAAGTGACCATTCGTTAGAGGCTGGAGAATCTCTCTTCATCTAGTGACTGGCTGTATCTGGCCGGCTTTGCCCGTGCCCATTAACTCTATTGCTTAAATATGTTTTCGTCTATCACAAAAATGCACATTAATGGTCCAAATTGTACGACTTTATTTCGAGTGTCGAGAAATAACATTTTGAATGTTGTTTTTTGTATAGGATGTGCCACGCCCGTCTGTCCAATCCTTAATTGTATATCAACTGCATTTCAAAAAGTGTACTACTTTTCTGTAACACACAGTTAAAAGCCGATCTGATCTTTAAAGGCCAATGCTAAATCAAGGATACTTGCAAGACTGGTCCTCTAAGCTCTAAGACTGGTGGACGGCTTTATATTATAGCAGGCTACTGATGTAGTGGACTCTCTTCTCATCGATTTAATCCTGAATGCTAGGAACAAAAAATATAGCTCGAACAACCATTTCTGCAGACTGTAAAACGGCGAAGACGACACGAATTCCGCTGTCAGGCAGAATGAACCATAAACCAAAGGATTTAGACAAGGTGATGCGCTGTTATGTGACTTTTTCAACATCATTCTTGAGGAAATTGTGCGAAACTCGCAAGCCAACACCAGGGGCACAATTTTCCAAAAGTCCGTGCAACTACTTGCATACGCTGACGACATCGACATTACCTATTGGCAGAACACAGCGAGCTGTCACTGGTGCGTTTGCAAGTATCAGTACAGAGGCGGAAAAAAATGGGTTTAGTCGTGAATGAGGGCAAAACAAAGTACATGCTGTCAACAGGAAGGGACACACAACATCGGCGAATCGGACAGAACGTCACGATAGACAGCTATAACTTTGAGGTGGTTAAGGACTTTATCTACCTCGGCTCCGCTATAAACTCTGATAATAACACCACAGCAGAAATCAAACGAAGAGTTACCCTTGCCAACCGCTGCTTCTTTGGCCTAAGAAGGCAACTGACTAGTAAGGCCTTGTCAAGAAACACTAAGGAGACTCTATATAAGACCCTCATCATCCCAGTCCTGCTTTATGGCGCAAAAGCATGAACGTTAACAAAGGCGGATAAAAATCTTCTTGGTCGTTTCGAACGCAAAATTCTTCGAGTGATTTTCGGTCCCGTTTGCGTTGACGGGCTTTGGAGGAGAAGATTTAACAGCGAACTCCACGATCTGTACAGCGACATCGACCTGGTCAGAAAAGTACGTATCACTCGATGGAGTCTTCGATTCCAACCCGGAGAGTCAACGCAGTAGAGGAAGACCTCGCCTTAGGTGGCGCGCACAAGTGGAAGGGGACTTCAACCAACTTGGAGTGCGCAACTGGAGGCGGTTGGCCAAAGATCGGGCTAACTGGAGAGGCGTGTTGATTGAGGCTTAGGTCCACCCCGGACTGTAGCGCCATCTAAGAAGAACCTATGAAGTGGAAGGCAGGGGTAAGTTTGTGGATATGTATGAAATTATTTACTTATGCCGGTCGGACATAGTGTTTAGCTTCTTTTAAAACAACTGATCGAAAGTCTATCTTCTTACTTGTGTCTCAAGCGGGCACTAAACTCGATTAAACAGAGAGACACAAGCACATGAGCTATTTCTAAAGGCTAAGGTATAAGTCGTTGAACCCGGAGTCTTAGCGAAGAAATACGAGCTTTTGACAAAAGATTCCATAAACCACTTATAACTAGGCCTTAAACCTTAATAATGGCTAATTGGCTCATCTTATTCTAGGCGGACCACGACAAAAGCATGGTTCCTTAGTCAATGGTCGAAAAGGACAAAACGATAGAGCCTATAGTTCCTGGATGTGTGGCGAAGCAAAGCAAAATCCACCAGTGGAATGGGATGCAATCCAAGGAGATGCATGACACTGAAGGATAGCGAGATGGGAAGCAGAGCATCACTATCACTGTGTTGACGTTACAGATTTAAGGCCGATTCCCTTATGTTAAATTTAGTCACATTAATACTCGGTCCCAATAGTTACGAACGGGGTACCACATAGGAATGCAAATGCAGTCATATTTATAAATTGCTAGCGCAATATCTATAAGAAAGTTTCTGACAAAAGAAGTCTGGAAACTTATTCCTATTCGTATCCGCTTCACAGATTTCATCTTTGCTCAGTCATTTGTCTTAAAGCAATTGAAAAAAACTGCGCTCCTCCCCCCCAAATGCCCGTTTAAATCAAACAAAAGTACCCACGTTCTGATGAAATGCAACTCTCACTTGACTGACTTTTTATATTACAATCGTTATTTGCCGTTTTTATTTATCCCACAATCAAGACAGGACGGTTGTTTTCAAATCACGTATTCTTTGATGGCGTTCACCGCATGCTGGCTGGCGCACTTGCAGCTCTTTTAAAAACAACCCTCCACCAGCAGCCCCACCGCACATACTTGTATGAAACTAATTTATTTAAATACTTGTAAGGGGTTGTAGTACTTTTCCAAGCGATTTGCGTTCCCCCACTCAGGCTCCTCAATTACCAATCAATACTTGAAAGATTCACTATTGCAGGGGTCAGTCGCCCTAAGAACTACCAATGCCTATAAACCTTCCACCCATTTACATGACCACCTGCCTAACTGGTGTACAAAGTTCTATATAGATCACCCCAAGGGAGTTTCGCATATACGAATTTCAAAAAAGAACATCTCTGTGAAAATTTCTTCCACTCGATTGACAGCAATTTCCTAATGAATGCAATTGAATAGAAGAGATTTTCACGATGAAATGCAACTGATAATGGTATATGACTAGCTGAGGGGGTGGGTCACCCCCAAACATATTGTTTAGCAAATCAATTTAAACAATTTTGCTACTTGAATTCACTTACCCGACAGTTGTTGGCATTTAAAAATCCTTCGCAGATATACAGATAGAAGATGAAGATACTTTTTTTCGAGGCAGCATATGGTCGTTGATTTTTGATTACTTCTGAATGCGCCTGGAGGAATTTATTACCTCGCGACCGATTCCACAAATCGAGCAGAAGATGAAGATACTTTCGGTCCGAGAATAATTGCCGCGCACAAACTAAAGCTCTAAATTAAAAAAGTTTCTTTACACTTTGACGATTTCGCCATCTTGAACGAGAAGCACCACGCGCGACATTGCAGATCTTTTTCATATTTTTGCGGAATAATTTTTGTTCGCGTTTATTCGAATTGAGGTGCGGCGTATAGCTGTAGAGTACCTAAAGACTAGGTAAAAGGCGAAAAAGAGAAAGACAAAAATGGTCTTTAAGTGTTCGAAATAAATCCCGAACAGAGTTGAATAAAATATAAATTCACTATTGCATGGCATCTGTTACAATTTGTAGATGAGTTCTAAATTTCGGAAGTTCCTCGTCTGAAGGGCTGATGGAACTTGGTTGAGCTATGAGAAAGAAACTTTTTACGAGCAAGCTTCTTGAATTAAAAGTTCGGATTCGTTTTTTTTTTTCTGAGGTAATAAAATCTGCGAGCTGTCCAGTTTTAGGTACATAATTGGAAAAGTGATGGAATAATTTAGTTGAAATTGAAAGTTATTGGAAAAGTGAAGAATTTTCTGGAGTTGAGTTGGTGCTCCCGCCTAATAAAATAGGTAGATATTCCTCAGATAGATAAAATTGGAGTGTACCTACCTACGCTAAATACACATGGAATAATTGCAAATTTTTTGAGAACTTTTGAATTTTTAAATTAAAATAACACACACACATGTTGGCATTAACAGTGAACATATGGTTTTCGGACTTCTAAGAATCTACATTACCAATTTTCGGCAACCTTTTCGAGCTTTTGAGGCTGAATCTCACGTTTTTTGAAACCCGATATAGCGGAGGTTTCCTAAATTCAGTCTTAGCCGAATGTCATTCGTTTGACTTCATCCGAATATCTTCTCTTGGATCCTAGGCCTATGTGAGCTTTGAATCCAGCCCTAACAAGATAATGGCCTGATTCGACATTAGCCCCTCGTAATGTGTACATATTGAAAATGTTGGATGCGTGCATTGTATCAATTAATAACTGGACTAAACTAATCCACCAAAGATGATATATTCACTCCGCTTTTTCCATCAACGTCCAGCCCCTATAGGCATTATGCCATTCCAAGAAAAAAGGCACAAATGTCAAAATTTAAAAATTCAGTTAGCGACATATTTAGAATCGTTAAGCACTTTTTTGTGAAGCTTAAAAGGCACATTTCCAACTGCAAGTGGTTCAAAATAAATCAGCAACGCAAATGGGCACATCTATGTGAGAGTATGGTATAACAAATTGTGTTTTAAGTGTTTGTGTCATAGTAAGTTTCTCTTGAGATTGAGATATCAAGAGAGATAAGAAGGAAGAAAATAAAAGAAAAAGGATCTGCTAGGATATCTGTGAGTGCTCAACAGGCAGTTACTCCTGATTGTGCTGTGCTGTGTGAGACGTCGCGGTTCGATGCGCCACAGAATTGTTTTTGAAATTTTAAAAAGAAGCTAATTGTTTCGTGTTCCAATTATTATTAAAAATAAGTTATTCGAATCCATTTTCCTATCATCTATATACCATGCTTAGCTCTATTGCTAAGTAATAAAAGCGCATCTGTCATTCACTATGTTAAAAATACACATTTGCCTACATTTTCTGGTGACATTTTTGCTTAATGTCATACAATGCACCTTTTTTGATACTTAACTATCATGTGCAAAGTGCAAGAGCTGTGTACGAAGAGCCATGTTTGAACAAGATTTCACGATTTGAAGGGGTTTTGTATTGCACTGCTGTGTGATATTTGTAGTTTGACGAAATCGACTCGAAAATTTGACTGTTTTGGTTTCCCCCGTCTTTTCCCGAAGACAAACTTCTAGCCTTTCGGCAGTCCAACTGTAGAGCAGACTACTCCAAATATCCTTCTGTCACCTCGAGGAGCTGACTATACATCAGTCAGTTTCATCTTGAGACTTTGAATATTCCGTCAAGTTAGAAGCAATAGGCGGGGAGTTAGACTGTTTCGGTTACCCTCCGTCATTTTCCCCGAAGGCAAACTTTTCTGCTCCGCACTATAGTCTCTCTCTTGTGGATGGGTTTGTCAAAGGAAATTAACAGCGGGCAGACTGTTTTTTAGAAGACAATCCGTCACACATCCGTCACCAGTCTCTCTACTTGGAGCTAGGGGGTGGCAATCGGGAGGTACAGACTGTTACGGTTACCCTCCATTCTTCCCTAAAGACAAACCGCCATGAGAAGGCGCTAATTTTATTAATTTTAAACAATTCAACTGCTTTCAGTCACTACCAAGACGTCTTAGCTTAACGCGACGAAAGATACACATAGATTTCTCTCTCAAAAGAAATTTACATATTGCAATAGAGTTAGAGTTCCCAGCTACCTACAATGTCCGGCCCACACATTTTTCTGGTATGGAGGGTTGATGCCTTGCTGACTACTCTATTAAACCATTCTCCTAATAATTTAAGCTAAAAATGTTAAGTCTTGTGGGGTCACTAAGATCACAGAGATCATTGAGTTAGTAATTTTGTATAAGCCTTTCTGAAATTAACAAGGGCATTTGCAAATCTTCGCCTCCTATTGAATGAAAATCATCATAAAAAATAACTTTTCTTTTCAAAAAAATAATCCAAACCCATTCGCATCCTAATGTGGCGATAATGGTTTTGACTGCATGGCCATGGATCCAGATACGATTTTTTTTACTAGATTGTCGATCCTGATATGCAATTTATTGAAGTTGAAGGGGAGCTGTGATCTGCTTGCTTTGCCCTTAGAACCCTGACAGAAGAGGTTGACTATATTTTGGTACCAACTTCTTAGATGTGAATGCTGCCATTAGTATTCAGGGTTCATCCGCTAACATTTTTTTCTCAGCACCATAACCAGTCCCGAAAAAACCTTAGTGACCCATATCATAAAAAATGCGAAAGTACTTCACATAGGTTGTCCTGTAAGTATCCCAGAATGAAATAGTTGAACCAAGTCTGGCATCTCTGATCCATCCTTTATTTTTTGTTTGCTTCTAATGATTAAGAGCCCGTTATATGGAAGATCTACAGTTATGGAGGGTCCACTTGAGCACTCGCGGGGCTTGTAGTGGATAGACGGGATTAATAATTTTGGTAATTCTCTTGATTAAAAAACAAAATTATTTAATTTGGAAATTTCTCTTCCATCCAAGCTCCAATAAATGGAATAAACAGCTATTTTCCTTCTGTACACTTTCTCCCCGGCCAAAAGCACTTTAAGTTGATTTTTGTACCATTTGGGTCCACATGAATCACCAGTAAAAAAGACAATATTCGTATTTCGTCCGTTTCAAGTCCCCCGGCAAACAATTTTGCAAAAATGGCTCATAGACTGTGTAATTCTCAGTCGACGCAGTGACCCTACCAATTTTTTAACATTGAACCTTCTTAAGTTAAGAACTGGTCGTAGGTAGATAGATTTAGATCTCATTACGTGGCTGACTAGTTACACACTTTTTTCTATTTAATAAACTTGGCCGTTTTTTCTATATTTATGTTTTTGGTGTGCTATTTTATTAACGGCTAGAGCTAGACGTTTGAAAATTGACTTGAACTTTTCAGTTGCGAAATATTAAATGCGCTACCAGACGACAACATGCGAAACACCATTTGACTGCAGTATCCGCTAAGTCAGTAAACGAACCACAACTATGTATATACAACGCCCTCTATGTAATCAACCATCAACAAAAAAAAATTTTCACTGTCCAATCTTAAATTCCATTCTTTTCAACAACCACTCACATTTTCTTTCAAGCTCAGCAAAAAAGCACTTCCGTTTCCCATCGCCCTCTTGAAACCAATAGATACTTCTGTTATCTTCGAATTTTAATTTCGAAAAACTGAAAAACAACTTTCAAAAATTTCCCTCAATCTGCGCAGATTTTCCTCGAGTTTTCTTTTATTTTTGGACTTTTCCGGATAACTCTGGCTATGGTACCGCGCAACAGGCGCAACAGAGACCACAATAGGTGCTTCTCCCGACAGGGAAAACTTTTAACATTTCATTTATCGTGTGAATGGCACAAGTCTGTCGACCGTCTCGTGTGTATATGCCTACGACAATCAACTGTCATCCAGTTCGGCCGTGAACTGCGTGAGGAATCGATGCGAATAGCAAGTTGCTCCGCGAGTGCCTAAACTCTTCCCTAACCAGTGTTTTGTTTTCTATTAGTGAATTGTTGTTGTGTTTGTTCTGTGTAGTTATCCCACATCAATAATTTTCCTGTTCATGGAAAATGTTAAATAGAAAAATATAAAAAGTTGTCCAATTTTACTCGAATACAAAAAAGAATCGAAAATCAAGTGAAAGTCAAGAAAATCAGTTTGTTTTGGTGTAATCCTTTCCTTCACCTAATCCTGGGTGCGGTGTGTTTGTGCGAAAAAAAATAATACCCCTCTCGTTCCATAACAAAAATAATATCGAGTAAAAAAATAAAATAAGAAAATACATTCTCGCTCGTCCTTTTCGAAGTTTGGTTCACTGCTACTGCACTTGACACTTCTACTTGACGGTTACTCTGCTTGGCGTATAGAGCCGCAGGAAAAACAAGGAGACGACGACACGTCCTGTACCACCATCAGAAAGAGAGAAAACACACACATTTCGAGAATAAAATTGTGAGTAGCTAATGTTAAGGACGAATGGAATAATTAATAAATTATTGACATAGGTACAAGCGCAGGGCTCTTGTACCTACTACCCTTTTCTGTGTGTCCTTATCTTTACTGTACTGCGAGAGTTACAAATTGTAATACGAGCATACAGCTTAATCATAAAAACGGTTTGTATTCGTTTCGTACAAGGACGACAGACAAATAAATTACATAGAATGTGTACGCAGGAAGTACGAACAAAAAAAAATCGATACACAGTGTTTAGAGGCAGGCGGTCATATTTTTTTTCGGGGGGGTGGTGATGAAAAGATATCTCGCGAATATTATTTTTTTTCTTCGAAAAAAAGGAAAAGTCCTGAGAATAGGAGGAAAAAGGACACAGTGAGATAATTCGATATACGAAGGGTTTCGCAGGGACTATTGCTCTCCTTTTCGCTCTGAATCCTTCAACGGGATAAATATTATTCGAACTTTTTGTGTCTTATTTTATTTTATTTTTTGTCTTATTCTCATTTCACAGTGCGTAGGTAATTAATTTAAAAGGATCATGATCATGAATGCTGGTGTGACAATTTAAAGGCTGATCCAATTAAATTGCGAATAATTCGCATTTGGGTGAGGGTTTCTTTAACGAAAAATGAAGTGGCTCATGAGTGGTGAGTTTTTTGCCCAGTGGTAACACTGTAACAGTACCTACTTCATCTGTTGTCTGACATGTGCGCCCGAGATTGTATTCTAAAGATTGCAAAGCAATTATTGGCTATTGGCAAAGTTAGTAGATAATTTGTTTTAGCAACTCTGCTGCTGGCGTTTGAACACAATATCCAGAGATGTATACGTGATTGGGAACTTTTTAATTCGGTTTTCAATTTTTCTCAAAGTTGTCCGTCATTGTTCTTTTTTAAGTAGGTACTTGTCAAAAATAAGACTTTCAGCTAGGTTCCAGAAATCGAGTGAAATCGAAATTGCAAATCGAGTGAATTCGTTTTCAGTGTTCTGCATTACGAGCGATTCGGAAACTCCGAAATTTTTTCAAAATCACAATTTCACTCTGTCTCAATTCAGAAAATTTTGGAACAGAGGAAGTGCTCCGCTGTATCGTCGTCCTCTCCACAAGCAGGACAGATGGTGGTGTTGCGCAAGCCCAACACATTTAAGTGTTTGGCAAAAGCTTGGTGCCCCGAAAGGACGCCCACAAGCAGTCTGCAGTCGATTCTCCTGAGAGACAGAAGGAAAAACGCCGACCTTTTGCAGATATCCGGACGCAGTCGTTTGGTCTGTCTACACCCAGCACAGTCACGCCACCGACAATCGTGTTCACGAGAAACCCAAGTATCAATGGATGACCTAACAACGGATGCAGGCAAACCCAACGCAGAATCAGGTCCTAAGAGATCTTCGTCTGAACCCAACCTGGCAAGCCCATCAGCGATCTCGTTTCCCTGGATGACAGTGTGATCTGGGACCCAAACAAGTTTGACCGTGCGTTTAGCCTACCGACCAAGTTCAGAGAAAGCTTGAGTTCGAGCACTAACTTGGACGAGGTAAGAGGTTTGAGCAGCGCTTTTAATGCAGCTTGGCTATCGCTGCAAACGCATATGCTTCTAGCCCTCCACCTGTTTGTCTCAATATAGCGCATAGCCATAAGGATAGCGAAAATCTCCGCCTGGAAGACAGTCGCATGGTTACTCAAGGGGTAGTGTAGTCTAATGTTCTCGCTTTCCACGAAGACTCCAGAACCAGACCCCTGTCGGGTCTTAGAGCCATCTGTGAATACACGATGGCATTCTTTCCCTGGCTCCGAGTTTGGCCGAAGCCATTCCGTTGCCTGAGGATAAAGTTGACGTGATAGTTTTGTCGCAGTAATTCAAAAGTCCAATCAGGTTTTTGACGTGAGGTTGTTGGAGCTAGTGTCTTCTTTCTTGCGAATTTGGCAACCGATATGCGATTACAATCATCTGGGAAAGCTTCATCTGACCAAATCTTTGAAATTAGTGTCTCAGAGCTCATTGCTGAACTATTCCAAAGGCCCCTGAAGGTATTGTGGCCGCCTTGTCAGGAAATTACTTCGTGAGATATGTAGGAGCAGGTTTTTAGCGATGAACTGTAGGTCTAGTTAAATAGCCGTTTAAAATGGCTATGACATATGACATGAATGATAAGCGAAGCGAATTAACGCTTCGGCGCGTAGAGACTTCGATCAAAACCCTGAGTAGAAAACACAGTAGATGAAGACCTCACACCACACATAGAATGCGAAAGTAAAAAGTGGCCTCAAAAAGCGGCGGAGGTATTAGTCGCCGGATCCAGAGGTAGATACTCTTTATATCATTTTTTAACTAATGTCTTACTACTAACGTAACAATGCTTAGATTCCTATACTTATGCTACGGCTACGTATACAAAAAGCGGTCCAAAGTCTAACGTGGTTCCGTAAAAGCGGCCCAGCCCAATTATTGACGTGGTACCGCTCCACAGGACGAGTTATCCAAAGGTGCTGACACAGCCGATTTAGGGCCAGTTTCTCCAAGGAAACTTAGCCGCCAAAAAGTAACAACACTGACCGGGGTCCATTTCTATACGGGAGTCTTATCTTTTACACTAGAATGGTACGAACAACACGTAGCTATAGACAAGCCTCCTTAAATGTCACTTTCAGTCGGGTACTCATTAAATTCTGTACACTTAGCTAATTTTTTTTTTTTAATACTTCTCCCGGGAAAGGTGAACTAATAACTCTTCATTAGCGCCCCGACTCCCGAGATGCTTGCAAATGTATGTTAGTTCTGCACTTAAATTGCTGCAAATTGTAGTCGTCTGGAAATATATCCCCAGGAAGCGAGTTCCAAAGTTTGCTTGTCCTGTAACAGAAGGAGTTTTGGAAAATTGAAGTCTTTGCGGTTGTCAAGTATACTATATGGTCATGATGGTCTGTCGAATGTGATGTGTGCAATGGTGGGCGTGGTACAGTGGTTGGCACATACAAAGTGTGGCGAACGGGGGCGTTTATACCTATTAGTTACAAATCGTCAGTGGTCGGCTTTACTGCTCATTCTTTACTCCCCGGAGACTCGCTGATGGTCAATTGATCGACATCCATATCTACGAACCACGCTGAGTCGTAGACGTAGGGCCTCACGGCTCTAGTTGGGCATTTTCTTAAAACTCAGAAACAAGGCATGGAACCTCGCGGAACCATATACTTCCTCGTAGGGCCTCACGAATCCATGCTTTTCGTCTGCCTCAGAAGCCGACTCAGAAGATACGCGCAGACGTAAGTCGCGTCACATGAAAACGCTGGTATTTTGGCCGCTCTCTGTTTCTCAAGACCCACGCTAAGTTGTAGTATTTCACGTAACCGCGCTCTTCATTTGACCGCTTTTTATCACTCGGAAATAATGCTTAGTTCCTCATGATGCCACACTAGTTGTTGAACCGCTTTCTGTTTCTCAAGACCCACATTTAGTCGTATAAACTCACGAAACCATACGGTTGGTCATAAAACCCGGCGTCACCACTCTTAACCTTAGGTATTTTTTCTAAAATTTTCAGTATCATGGAACTACATTTCGTCACACATGTTCCTGGGCCCCCTGTCTGTCACTTAGAAACCACCTATAATCGCATGGTATTACAAAACAATGTTTGTCTATTTGTTATTGCAATACTGTCTATAGTAGCTTTCAAGTGGGTAGAAATGTAGTTACACTCACCTGAAACATCAGTTAAACAACAGTTCCCAGCCAGAAATGATTGATTGCTTTCTCCACCAACTAGTTACCGAAAGCACTGTTTTCATTGACTTATCAGAAAATAAGCCAAAGGCAATTTGATTCGGACTCTTAATCTTTTGATTAACTATGTATAGTAGGTACATAAATATCCGTAAGACTAACGAACTCTCCTCCCTGGAGATAAAAACAATTAGCAGGCAGCATATTATGTAAGCCGCTTATACTACCATCAGCTAAACACAGATGACCACTTACGATTCGTATTTTTATCAAAATCGCCTTTCGTGTCCTTGTCCCACTCTATTTTTTTTTTGTCCAATTAACGTGATAAACTTTTTTCAATAAAAATTTGTTCCCACAACTTCCCATCCAGCCTCCTCCACCCCCTGACCTGAAGAGAATTAACAGAAAATAAAAGCAATTGCATTGGCATCTTCGTCATTTACAAGGACCTTAGCAACCTTTCATTATATGCCACCCCCATCATCATCAACGCGTCAACTGGCATTTTTCACAATTCCATCAATTAGTTTACACCCATAGCGAGACCGCCTTCATTGTTCTCTTTAATTAAGAAGAACAAAAAACAAAAGAACATCGAAAAAAACCTTGGCATTCAAACTGATCGTCTTAAGTCCACCCTAACGCGCTCTCGAAAACACTTTCAACAAAAGGCGAAGGCGACCGTCTTATAAAATTAAAACGCGCAATCCTATTCCAATTAAAAACCTCTCAAGTCCATGGTCCGTTTGCCTTGTGCCAAAATCGCCGCCAAACATATTTTCCAAAGTATTTACAGTGAAAAATTATCCTGTCAACAAGTTTAGTCGACCAAGCGCCAACTGCACCCGCAGCCCCACCAAACCAACAACTGTGTGTAGGTATAGCTGTTATGTTCAGATTTCTGTTTCGACCTTGAGAGAGAAATTGCTTTCGTTTGACATTTTGACAGGTCCTCCGAAATGAGTGATAGTTTGAACTTGAATGCGAATAAATTTTTAACGATTGTTAATGAAGAAATAAATGGACCGCGCAAATTCTCTCTTGCGTGTAAACACACCTTGTGTATACCTTTGCCCAGGTATATGCTAATGCAGAAGCGACCTTCTCGTAAAAGCTAATTAAAGCCGGCACAAGAATTTCATCGTTTGCAAACACCCCTAGCCCTAACTTGGCTCAAGTTTAAAATCCGAGGCAATGTTGTGTCTGCGTTCGAGTGGTAATTGTAAGGGTAGGGGAGTAGGGGGAGGCGAAATGGTCAACATGGAATAAACCAGAATGTAATTAGCAAGAAACCACCTTGCCAAGGATCTGCTTTAAATGTACACATACACAGAGAGTTGTGTCTGTGTCATACTGCCATGTGCCATTAAGAACATTACTTGCGGGAGTCCTTGAGTGATATATGTATAACATGGCATTGGGCCATGTCATTGGGAATGGGATGTGCTCATATGTTTACGTAACATACGATAGATAGAGAAAGAGAGAGAGGAGAGAAAAGTAAATTAAAATCATGTCCTTTGTGCGTAAAAGCTTCGCCTGAGGAGGATCAAATTTTTAATTGCAAAATGCTATTCGTCCCTTGCTCGTCCTCTATCTAATGGAAGTGATGAAATTCTTTAAAATTAATATCCTGCTTCACTTGACCCTGTTAACAGTACGTGTATAATGGCGAAGGCGACCTTTCTCTCAGCCACTTGACAGCTGCTGTTGAGATGTAACATATGAAGTACGGCAAGGACCTTTATAGGGCAATTAGGCTAGTGACATTTCAGGCCAAGCAACAGACTGTAATCACGTGCCAGATGAGACGGCTCTGGTGGGAACGTATGGAACAATGGGAAACGCACATGTCAGGATTTTTCTATACTGTTGGTCGTGTTTCGCATGACCGCACATGGATATGGACAGTCGACGCGACGTTTTGTGTCTATCTGACAGAGGCAATTGCAATTGCCATGCTCTTTTTCCATGGCTTAAATTCGCTTGAAAGAAGTGTAGTCCTTTCGCCAGCCACTGGCATATTGTGTGGTATTGCTCGGTACGGACGTGGCATTTTCTTTTTCCTGGTCACGTCGTGCGTGTAGTTCGGATGCCTTTGTTTAATTAAATCGTGCCAAGGAGCTGTGAGACCTTCTTTTGGGCCATTATAATGGGTTTTAGTGGCGGCATTATTGACCCGTTTGATTGAGTCTTAGACAGAATAAGGCAATGACGACGTGACAACGAGTAAATGCCTCGGTTATATTCATTCATTGAATTGAAAATGACTTTGTGGACGCGTATTCAATTTCAGATAGAAGTAAGTTGTTTTATAGACAAGCGAATAGCCAAGAGTCATGCCTCTAAGGTCCACCAAGTTCGATGAAGTACACATGCAACTCTGCCAACCACTAGGGACAGAGTGGTGGATAACTCTAAATGACCTTACATAACCTAGATCTGTTTTATGATCTTATTTTTTTCATCGTTAGCAAGCTACAAGTTTATAAGTCTTCAGCCGGTAGATTAAGCTTTGCTCAAGCGTAGGGGTGCCAGACTCAGTTAAGATGTTCAGTCCAGAAGCTGCCGAAGCTATGACAAGTACCAAATTTTACCACAGGATGTTAAGCCCATTTCAAATTTTTGATGTGCTATCGAATGCTAAAATGTAGTACCTAGGTAAATAGGTATGGCCGGTTCAATTTTTTTTTTCTCAGAAAATAATATCAAACCCTAGGCTATCTAGTAACGAGTGAAAACTATTTTAACATATTAGATCGGTACTCGTATGTTAAGAAGGTGGTCTAATGAGGCCATAGGGCTGAGTTCCTGCAAGACAGAATGCAGCCCAACTGCAATCGTATACTTCCGTGTGGCGCTTCGACTAGGCATGGTTCCTGAGTCGTAGAAATCGGCCGGATTACGAGCCTGGTTCCGAAAGTTACTACCATTATGTGTAGGTATCTCCTGGTTGATGGAATAAAGTGGGTTAACGACAAGCATGATATTGTTAGGCCCTATGACTAAGGAAACAGAAAGTGGCTCAACGATGAGCATTGTTCCGTAAGTCCCTACTTGCCACTAAGCTTGTATCTTGGGTCACCGAAAGTAGCTCAACGGCAAATTTGGTTTCATGAGGCTTTACCACTAAGTGTGGATCATAGCTGATAGAGAGCGGCTATATGAAGCGAGGTTCCTGTAATTTCTTCTTCTTACAGCTGCAGACATGACACACTGATTATTGAGGACTGCTTTATGTGAAAGGGACTGTAATGAAGGGAAACCGTCAAAGTGTTAATCGTTTCAGTCCCCCATAGGAAATAATCCAGAGATGTTAATTCGTACGACTTTAGCACGACCAATTGGCAAAGACAAGTTCAGGTCTTGAAAAATCTTTCGCGCAAATTTTGTTGAAACCACATTTCGTGTGCACTACTGTCATTCAAATTTTTAAACAACGTATGATTAATCGTGGAGCGCCAATGGAGATTCATTGACCATAACATAACGCAAACTCCGGTCTCAGTTATAAGGAAACTAGATCGGATCTGTCAATTGCGATGCACTTTTCTGGATGATGTAATGGTGTCTGTGGGATCTCTTGCAGATTGATCTCGCTCCAAATGCGCCTATTTTATTAACAAACATTTCAATCAAAATACACCTTAGGAAACATATTTTCGAGTCCAATCAGCAAAACGACGACTGATTTTCAAAGTAAATTTGGTTAATTTTGTAGCGTTGTTTAAGCGCGAGTCCATAATGACCTGTCAGACTGAATATTGTTAGTAAATGTCAATCAGCAAATTCAGTATGACAGTCAACCCTTTTATAAGACCTGTTAAAGCAAAACGCATATACCCATGGGCCCTTCAAGGGGGTGACCGTTTCGTCAAAACAGATTTATCGGTTTCTGGTTAACATTTTAATTTCTTTCAAAATATTTACTAGGTCTTAGAAGTTCGAGCTTAGTTGTTGCTGCTCAACGTTTGTTCACCAAGGAATTAGGTCTTGTAACTGCATTATTCAAGCTTCAAAAATAAAAACCAAACATAAAGTTAAGATAGGATCACTCTTAATGAATGTCCTATAATCCGACTATAAAGGAACCACCATCTACACGTTTGTATATTCAGCACTTTTCAAATTCCTCCGAATCTGCTGAAGCACAAATAAATCTGCACCACCCTTCCGGTTCCGAAACAACGAACCGTGCAACCCAGTAGCATCCATATGATGACATAATACATTTAAATGCAGATAACCCAGTACTGGGAATACACACAGTACTATAGGGAGAGACCAACTCAAGAAATTCCTTCCCTACACTTGGGAACTAATTAAACTGAGATGCCTCACATCCGAAGTCGCATACCGCTGCCTCGCCTTTAGCCAGCACCAGTGCCACTGCCACCCAGTGTACATTGGCACATAGCGTCAACCCAATCCCAACATAGCATTATTAATGGAATTGCCCCTCCATGTGCATCCATGGTAGAGAGTTGTATTCAAAATGAGAATTGTTTTTGACAAATGGTAAATTAATGTGTTGCTCTGGGAGTGGTAATTTATGGGGCTGGGGGTGCCGAAGGGAAAATGTGGCCCGGAATAACAAAACTTACTGCACCGCACGGCACACGCATCGAAGTGTGAGCTTAAATTTTGAAACTACTGATGCAGGAGCGCGCACGCTTGTCAGTTAGGAAATTACGATTTTTAATAAGGGTGCATCTTTTTGGAACCATATGTGACTTTTTCACTGATGTGGTTTCTTGTCCGTATATACTTTCGTTCGGCACTTACCTACTACTATAACTTGACACTCAATGCCACACCATCACATGGGGAGACGTTTTCAATTAAGAAAATGTTCCCGAAGCAATTTCAACGTCGACATCGTTGAAAGTTATGAGCAAATAAAATCATATTCATTGCTCAATATCCGACACTGTGCATGTCCGTAACAGTTTTTATCTATAATACCACTTCGACCATTTGGCAACCCCATTGACATAAAGCCATTGACAGTCCTTGCGGTGGAGCAAGTATGCTGGAGTACACTGGCGAAGGGAGGATAAACATTTTAATGAATGCCACAAACTTTACCATTACAAAATTTAATATACTCGTATATTTGTATCACTATAGCGTGGGTCCTGGTCCTGGATCTCTATTCTCATTTTCGTTTGGCAGCAACAGCAACTCGTAAGTAATTTAATTAATTAAAATGCTATTTATCCTGTTTACGGTATACAATTGTCAGAATGAAGAATGCAGATTACCGCTAGAGGATTAAGAGGACTTACCATAGATTTCAAATTAAAATCACTTGAAGGACTGAGAAGAAAGGCATGATATAGGTTAGGTACCTTTGTGGGCACAGAGCAGATATATACCTACGTTTGTTTGGTTCCATTTGACCATTTTGCATATCACCATTCTAATTGCGTTTTTTGTAGTTGTTTGCGAAACTCTCTGCGATTTGTATGTATATTAGAATAAGTTTGTGTAAATGACTGGATTTTAGTTTACTATATTGAGTTTCAGTGGGCGAGGGGGCTCAGTCATTAGTGTGCTGGAACACTGTGTGAGGGATCCCATGTTCGATCCCCGGAAAGAGACAATTTACATCTTCTTAGGCTTTTTCCACTGCGCCACCTCTTGCGAACGTCTGACAAACATCTAAGAGTACCTATAACTGTCCTAAAAATGCGTCTGAAATCTGAATTAAGCCGTTCGGACTCGCCATAAAATTGTAGGTCCCTTCCATTCGTCCCAAAAATAAAAACTCACACAAACGAATGATTGTGAGAAGCTATAGGCCAAGGGTGCCTTACATTTGAGGAATGGTTTGAGCCTGCCGACTTTTGCATCTCCCAAAAGTTAAGATCCAAAATTGCTTATCTCTATATGGGCTCTTCTTAAGGCCGAAACTTATTATTGTCTAGAAAAATTGTACAACCGGAAAAACGAAACGGATTTTGTTAATCTCTTTTATCGTACAGAGTTTTCTGCAGACTGTAAAAAATTTGCAGCGCATCTTCGCACAGAGACTGCGCATGATACTCTTTTCAATTTGCTTTACCTATTAGTAAAAAATCTAAAAAAAAACAATCGTTGAAAAATGAGCCAGAAATGGATCCAAAAATTCTGACCAAACACCTGGTTAAATCTCTAAAAACGAGACAAAAGATGTTTCAAGAGACACCAATGAACATCATCCCAAATTGGTTTTGAAAATTGTTTTAAATATGTCGCTCAATATCAACAAAATCCACAAAGTGCGCCATAAAAACGGTGAAAACGCTTCCAAAATCGCTTTAAAAAACACACCCAAAATAACACCAAGAAAGAGATCGTCAGTAGTGTCAACAACGGTGTAAAATGATCAATTGCGATAAAAACAATTGGAAGTATGTATCTACATTAAAATATATGGCTTCTGAAACCTTTTCAAATTCTTTGACAACTCACTAAAACATAAACCAAAAAACTCATCAAAACTATACGACCAAAAATATGATATAATCCTTCGTTTTCGACCATTTTTTAAATAAAAAATGTCAAGAATCGGACTGTAGATAGCTCACAAATACACGTATGCAACAAAGCTCCAAGAAAGAGTTCAAAATCGGGAAAACTACTACTACATTCTTCGAGCCGAAAACGCAGCAGAAAATGAGCCCTAAAATGTTTTCAAAAACATATAAAGTATGATGCCATTAAAAAGGCGTCAAGGAACTCAAGAGTAAACTGATCGATCAAATTCCATCGAATTGGGTATAAAAGCGCTTCTAAAGCGAGTCAGAAAACCTCTAAAAAAATATATCAGGAAACAAATCTGAAAATGATGACAAAATTTCGTCTAAGAATGCGTCAAAAAGTGAATGAGTCGAAAAGAGCGACAAAAAAATGGTACAAATTTGCAAAAAAAAGTATTGCAATTGCTGAAAATATTTTGACATCTCGAACTCGAAAATCGAACATAAAAACGTTGCGGAAAATAAGTTCTAAAATTATTTCAAAAATAGGTTAAGTAGGTAAGACATAAAGATCATGTTAAGAAACTTGGTATAATTTCTTTCAGATAGGAAATTCGAGCAGGAAATGTGCCAAGGAATATGCCAAAGAATCGATGAGTCGAAAAACGTTCCTAAAATCTTTTCAAAAATGCGGCAAAAACATGTGATAGCGTTTAGAATGTTGTGGCCACAATAAATATCGCATTAAAACATGTCCCAAAAATTCATTCAGTTCATTAAACTCGTGATACTTAAAAACAAATTTAAAAGAGCAACCAAAAATGGTAATACAGAAATTAAAAGTCATTAAAAACTGAGTAAAAATGCAAACAAAACAATATGAGAAAAATAGTCATAATGTGGCAGGCGTCTTACCCAAAATCGGCTCAAAAAACGTGGCTGTAACGACACTTTTAAACTCAACTGATAAGAACTAACTTAGAATAACGAATCCAAAAATGCTTCTAGAAAATGTTCAAAAATGCGTCCAGTATTTTGAAAAGCAACTTTAAAAAATATGTCAAGAAACCAGTTAAATTTTGATATTTCGATAAATGTTTGTTTAGAACCCGTTAAAAATATCGTATAAAACTCCAAATTATTATTATTATCCGAAAATAGATCACTAAATAATTATATCACAAAACTAGTTTAAAAACGTGAAAGTAAATCCAAAAAAAGGTATAAAAAAGTTCCAAAAAGTGTCAAAAAATATGACTTTAAGGACAAAAAAGAGTTGGGCTATCAAAATGAAACGAATTAATAGTTGCGTGCAAACATATGTGGAAAATAAATTAACAATTCAGCCTAAAATTCCCGAAATATGCAGGTCCAAAAACCCAGAAGTAAAACAGTGGAAAAAGTCTAAAGTCTCAAAAAAATTGCCTTACTACACATATTAACCAGCATGTAAGACAATGAACCAAGAGGCACATAGATCCAAATTCTTATCAAGAAAACATAAAAAAACAGAAAAAATAAGATCAAAATAAAATTGGGTCAGAAAACGCTTCAAAAATCGTAGAAAAAATATCATAAAATCAAGCCAAAAAACTAAAAATAAAACTACTTTTAAAGACGTCATGTCAGCTTCATTATAAAGGGTGGCTAAATTTTAAGGGCCGATGTTGAATGTGAGCATTTCATTTGACATTTCTCAATTTCAGACTAACTCAATTTGAACCGTGGAAAGATACACAATCGAGCAACGCGATAAAGTTATTCAGGCTTATTATGAAAATGGTCGTTCAAATCAAAATGCATATCGTGCACTTCGTGATTTTTTCGGTCAATTTAATCGTCCATTTTCACCTCAGTGGATTCGTCAATAATCAGAATTGCCGCATTTGGGCAAATGATAATCCAAGAGTAATTGTCGAAAAACCAATGCGGTTTATGGGCTGGCTGGGCTGACCATAAAAATATGGCCACTATGGGGAAAGGGGTCAAAAATCTATTCGAAAAATTCTTAATAAAGCTTCAAAAATGCTATGTGCACTCTTTAACGGTTGAATGTTTGAAGTCTTGTACTTGTTGTTTCCTTTATAACAAATAAATGCAAGCTTTTCCAATTTTGGGGAGTTTTGAAAGTACAAACATGATTGCATTTCTATAAACCAAAGACTTGAACACACTGAAGACTTGATTCTTTATTAACAATAGCCCAAAAATGTCCCATAGTATACTTGTCATAAGAATGGTGATTGCGATTTGCTTAGTAGTTCAATCAATATCACGAAGCCACACCTTTCAATTCCATTTATTAATTTTTGACTTTTTCTAGATTTACGAATAACCTTTCAATGACTTTCAGTTCTACCAATATGAGCACCTTTCCAAAAACTTTATTTCCACATGTATTTCGATTAGAAGGAAAACGTGAATACCTCTCATCATGGGATTCCCATCCATAGTACCGCCAACCATATGTTACCCATTTCCTCTCCCTCTAAAAATTAAGTCCCTTTATTCTTGGTTAACCACCTTATGGACCGCAATAATCGATTTACCCTGTGCGTTCGTTAGGCAGAAAAAAAATGTTCCATAGAATAGCCAATGCGTGTGGATTGTGGAAGTTTAGGGCATTTCTCAATTGACCATTCCCAACACGTCCATATGTCCAAGACGCATAGTATTGCGTAAATGTACCCATTAAAGATGAATGAGGAACTTTGGCGACACTTTTTTTTTTGTGTTTTCGTTGCTATAAATGCTGCCACACATATGGCTGCTACACGTCTTGGGGTTTAAATGTCTTTTTGACTTCACGCCAGGGGAGTTGACCAACGACGACGACGCACATGCACATAAATTTTGAAATCCTTTTGTGACTGTCTCTATGGATACTTCTTTTCTTTTTTGTTGGCAATCTAAGAAAATGCCAATATAATCTTCTGATCTGTTCTGTATTATATACATAGTGTGTCTGTGTATCTATGGCAAAAGTATCTTGACTTGACACCGGCGCCAAGTGAGATAAACTGGAGTGCGGAAGCCTACGCACACAGAAAATAAATTATAATGTACAAGTTCATATTATTCCGTATGTGGGCATGGCGGTGTTGCGCACTCTACTTTGGCGGAGCGAATCTTTTTATAAGCCTGATGGCAGGTGGAGGATTTTCTACATTTGATTGGATATGATTTACATTTTTCTGCCATCGAGAGGGACTTTCAATTGGAATTATGTATTTTTTTTTTGTTATGTTATGATATGAGATATCTACTCCTTTGAAACTATGAAGGAAATACTTTCTAGCACAACAAGGTGTTGGCTGATATTAACGGTAGCAGCAAATGGTAATGCAGACAAATTTAATGTTGTTACAGGACATAGTATTATTGGTATGTAGGTACTTAGAAAACTGATGTGTGCACTTAGGGCACTTTGGGGAGCTTCAATATATAATTAGCTCTGGTATGGAAAAAGTGCTCAAAGTGAATGGACTTGAGCATTGCTATTACAATTCTCATAACTTTATGGGACCCTGAAGTGCATATATCTATACATATATTTCAAATGAAAATTCATGTAGGTATGCACTATATAGATACTTAAGGGTTTCATGTTTCCGATGGAGAATTCAATTTTCTCGTTAATAACATGCGGTCAGTGACCCTTGGGAGGGTTGATAGAATTAATACAAATTCATGTGCGTGATTGCGCCCTTTATTTTCATTAAACGATGTATGCCCTTAAGTCACGAAAGAACATCTCTGTTGACGCTTGAGTGAAACAAATAACTCATTTCCCAACAATGCTTGAAGTTTCATAGTATGTATATCAAGCTATAGGATCACAAAACGAAGATTGAAGTACAAAGTATTTTAGGAAATTGTGTCTTTTAGAGATTGCATTCGAATAAATTCGCGACGACCCTTTTAGGCAATTAAAAAAACAAAACACATCTTGGAGATAAGAAGGTATCGTCCTCATTTATAAAGACCTTATTCCTCTTCGGACACTGGACTGTAATAAAATCTGTAAATTAGAAGCTCCTAAACTTATAAACGCAGTATAGAAAGTATTTTCTGGCAGAAAGGTAAAAAGATATATGTACATACCTACGATCGTGAAAAACTGCCGTCTCGGACAGAATATCACCATAGACAGATATATAACTTTGAGGTGGTAAGCGACATTGTCTGTCTAGACTACGCCATGAACTCAGACAAAGACACAAGCGCTGAGATTTAACGAAGAAGAATTCTTGCCAATCGCTGTCGCTTTGGTCTAAGAAGACAACTGAGTATAGCAAAGCCCTCTCTCGAACAACTAAACTGCCCTTTATAAGACCATTATCATCCAAGTAATTTTCTATGGCGCAGTCATTTTTGATGGACTCTATCAAAAGCGGATGAGGTTAACCCTTGGTTGTTTTGAGAGGAAAATCCTTCGAGTAATTTTCGGTCCCGTCTGAATGGAGGAGGAGATACAACCACGAACTGTACGGGCTGCACAGCAACATCGGATCGACCTATACAAAATAAGAGTTAAGGTCCTACGACTGAGGTAGACTCGGTCATATAGAGCGAATGGACGCGAATACTCCCGCCCGGAAAGTCTTCAAATCCACCCCCGACGGACAGGGCACAGTAGAGAAAGCCCGCGACTCAGGTGGCCCACGCAAGTGGAAAGGACCTTAACCAACTTAGCGTGTGAAACTGAAGACAGCTGACTAAAAATCGTGCTTTCTGAAGACATTTGTTGGTTAAGGCCCAAGTCCTCCCAGGACTGTAGACACACCTAAGCAAATGAGTAAGGAAAACTAAGATGATGCTAAGTTTCTGAGTTATTATTACTATGGACAATAATTTAGCTTGTAAGACAGCCACCTAACCTTTCTATAAAATATTGATACCTACACTGGTTTCCCTCTCGTATTCTGTATAATATTAGTCGTAAACTTTAATTTGCTATTTGTTAAGACACCGTATAGCTTTGTCAGCTATCAAGGAAATACATAGTACTAAAGCAGAGTCTATCGGGCTATTTCTAAGGAATTGAGGACTTTTTGCGAAAAAAGACTTAATTCTGTTTCAATAAGATTAAATCCTAGTCCACTATTATTAGGCGTCTTGAGAGAATGAAGTAGGTGTTAGAACTTTCAATTTAAATTTATTTATTTTATGTATCAGTCGTCTGTAGGGCTGGACTACCATCCAGAATGACACCGTAATAGAGGTGAGAATAGAGAGGGTTGCGCCCACAAGTCGAAGAGACCTCAATGATCAATCAGTTTTGAGTGCGAAACTGGAATCAGTAAGTCAAAGACTGTTCTTCTAAGTGGAGAGGCGTATTGGTTGAGACATAAGTCCATCCCGGACTGCAGCGATTGTACATATTTGACAATCTCCTGGAGATCGCAATTCCAACTTTACAATAAGCTCTTTTTATAGGGTTTTTGTAGCAGGTATACCTCATGGGAGCTAAAGCCTAGTATCCTGCTCGCGCTTAATTTTAGCGAGCGCTTTTCTCTCCACAGCACAGATAAATGCTCGCTAAATTCGTTGTACAGGATATAGATAGGACACACACCCATAGTTTATTGCCACATGTATTTTGATTTTTGTTATTTTTTCACTTTTTTCCTACTCACTTACATGGTTTATCAAGTAAAAAATAAATAAAAATAAATAGGTGGCGCAACAGGCGGGTGACACCCAAGGCCTAGCTTCTCGCAACCATTCGTTTTGTGTGAGTTTCTATTTTTGGGACGAATGGAAGGGACCTACAATTTTATGCCTAATCTGAACGGCTGAATTGAGAAGCCTTTTCATGACAGTCATACTCTCGGATGTTTGTCAGACGATCGCGAGAGGTGGCGCAGTAGAAAAAACTTTAAGATGTAATTTGTGTTTTTCCGGGGATCGAACCTGGGATCCCTCGCACAGTAGTCCAGCACATTAACCACTGCGCTACTGCGCCCACAAGTTTATCAAGTATTCCACGAAATATTCAATTAAAAAATTGTTTTGTTTCGAAAATGTCAAAATTTATCGCCGATTTAATGTACCAGGCAATTCTTTCGCGAGCTAAATCAGTGGAGACATTTTCTTGGCCGAGTATAACAAAATTGTACCTAGTGCGTATAACACTCAGTATTGTTATACCGGACTGACATTGAGTGTGTCCCATCTATATGAAAGTAAGAATTTAGCGTGCGGAACAGGATACTGCTTTGCTAAACTGCCTCGATAAATTTTATCTCTGTAGACATTTTTGTATGGAAGATAAAATTTAGCGCGAGCAGGATACTGGGCTTAAAGTTGTAAAATTTGGAAAGTTGATATACTTTTTTCCCATACAGTTCCTGGGCACGGGCAAAGCCGCCCGTAGAGCTAATTAATAATAATAGCCTGAGTAGGATTCTCAAGTGGATCTTCCCCAACTCTCGATCATCCAGCACCCACTCTAAATCATTCGGTGCAATCTCCATAAGGAGAAATTTCAGACTGACGCCAACCATCTGTCACAGATTCTACACCACGTCTTGGAAACCGAAACTACGTTGAACGTGACCAACTCACCGAAACTTGGACCGCTCTGCTCGGAAAAGTAGCTGTTCTACTTTCAGTACTATATAACTTTGCATGTAAATCTACTTAAACATTTTATTACTCCACTTGAATACAATGTTTAGAATTTAGCTTCTAATTGATCACACTCGACACACACTCCTCAAAGTAGAGTATACGAACTTTTGTAATATTCCGTATACCTTACGTCCTCAAGTTCCTTATTCGAGAAAACTTCTCCAGAACTATACCCACTTAAAGTAAGAGTATTCATGTCATACTTTAAAACATATGTACCTACCTCCAACACCATCTATCCTATTATTCGGTTGCCTGACTTTTCGTTATTTGATTTTCCATTGTGTGTCCAGTCCATCCAATGGGATAACATATACCGCCCTCAATACATCGTGTAGCCACTTTAAAAACTTTCAATAATATTTGTTTTAGGAAAATGTGGCAAAATTATGTATCCCGGCATGTACAAAGTTTGCTCTCAATACTTCAGCATCCGCTCTGCATCCGGTTGCTTCAATGGCGTTTATAGAATTTTGTGTGTGGAATGGGATATGCGTGCGTCCCTGTTTGTGCATTTAAGTGCACAGCTATTAAGTGCATTCATGCATAAATCCATTACATCGATAGAATTTTTTTTTTTTTTTGATTTTATTCTAATCGAATTCACTTCCTGGTTTTCGGTGTCAATTTTGCATCGAAGAGTAAATGATTGTTGACGGCAACACGCCTTGCCTGGTTGGTGTTGTTGAATAATGAAATCTCACGCTTTACTGGACATTGCCGGCAATGAAAGGGAAAATTACATACAACTCCGTTGCATAGAAATATATGGGTGTGCGACATTATGGTCGTTGCGCGTTCGTTTCCACGGCAATTAGTGGCAATTAAGTGCTTTTAACTTCGAACGCGATGTGGGGTCAGACTGGTTTTTGTGGCTTGAGGCCGTTTACCATTGTCAGTTAAATGACACTATCTGCCAAAATGACAGACACGAAAGTCAGTGTCAAGGTGAACCTGAACAGTGTAGTGCAGTCAAGTTGATTTTTTTCAATTAACCGCTATGATTGCGGTTGGAATTTTAAAGCGACTTGTTGGTTAGAGTTTAGCCCAGATCTGTCAATGAAGTGTTTTATTTTCAATATTTGAAATGCTTGGTTTTTTTGTAGAGCTCGTGTAGTGTAGCTTTTTCGGTGGTTAATAATGATACCCTTAGGATTGATGTCGATATGGGTGCATCGTTCAGATGCCCAAAACCAAATTTGTTCTGATGGAAAAAAATCGCCTAACTCCGAATCCGGCTGAAATCCACTCAGTCTTGAAACATATAAAAAAGCCTAGGCCAAGAGGCTGTATAAAATTTCACGGATTACCAAGGCTTTCAATGAATTTCAACATCAATTCCTCCTCCCTCATGAGCTCATCAAGAATTTCCTAACCAGATGGACACCTTTTGCGACCTTCCTCTTCATCAAAGGCGCTCCCCAGAATGTCTTGGACTCTGTTTCCATGACTTCAATCTAGCTTAGACCCTATCAATTTGAATCTTTTTTCATCTCTACATTTCAAGGAAAGAATGTCTCTTCTTAGACTTAAGTTTATGCCATGTTAGAGAGAGAGAGAGAGAGAGGTTAGGGCCGAATAGGCATCATCTATCAAACCCCTAATTACTTTCACAAACCATTTCTTCTTTCTTTTTTCAATGACTATCCTTCAAAGTCCATACACACTCTGCAGGTCCCCTTTTCTTACTATGTACTGACTCTATTGACCCCTACTTCTCTCAAAGTGTATACCACTGATAAAAATTGAATCGTCCTAGATGTTTTTCCCGCCATATTTCTCAAAAAGTTTTCCTCAACTCCTTTCCCTCCTCGTTCCTTGCCTCTTTCGACTATTACTTTCTCTAGACGAAACACCGACACACAAAAAAGAACTAAAGAGCTAGGTTAGGTTAGGTTAGCTGAGTAGCCCCTTCTTCACCCCACTTAGGTCCTCGTGGACCCATTGTGATACCCTTAACTAAAGAGCTAACTAACTAAGGAGATATATACCTAGATAGATACACCCAAAATCCCTGAAAGTATTTTATACGAAGCCTTGACTTGCACTGAATTCTGCTAACCTCCCTAAGGCTATAAAAGCGGTGCTATAGGACTTTTCAAAAATTATACTAAAAACCTGGACAGATTTTGATGAAATATGTTTTTAAATGTTCCTGAAGACTACAAAAAGGCTTTAGGATATATCATTTATTGCCACGCCTACTTTTTGGGGGTGTTTTTGACCAAAATTTATTTTTCTTTTTAATTCACCTCCCTTAGCTAACCATTACTCGAATAGTTCTTAACTAAAACTTAGCAGAGCTCCCTTAAATATTTTAACTACTTACTTACTTACTTACTTATCGGGCTCCCGATCCGTGAAGAGTCTCTGCCTGAGACACTGCAGCCTTCCATTCTCTACGATCCCGGGCACGCTGCTTCCAATAGTCCAGACCAAGCGCTCTGGCATCCGCGATGGCTTGGTCTTTGAAACGGAGGTTCGGTCTTTCTTGTCTTCTCAAAGCTGAGGGCTGGGATTCGAAGATCCTCTTGGCTGGAGCATTATTGTCCATTCGCTCGATGTGGCCAAGCTAATGTAGTCGACCTGTTTTGGCTTTTTGGACTACATCCACATCTTGGTACGGCTCATAGAGTTCGCGGTTATATCTTCTCCTCCATTCGCCCTCCTCGCACACAGGACCAATAATCCGCCGAAGTATTTTTCGTTCGAAGGAGCCCAGTATCAGCTCTCCCTTCTTGCTTATCGTCCAGCACTCGGCGCAATAAAGCAGAACTGGCAGATAAGGGTTTTGTCGAAATATTAAATCAGCTTAAATATTTTAAGCTTTCATAAAAAAAAAACTGGGGTATACACCAAAATCTAATAGCGATTGCTCTTGATCGTGGTCCTACTTTGGGCTGGTATTCGCAAATAGACTTCAACATTCACTTAAACAAATATGTATTGTAAGAACGAAAGAGAAGTATGCAATGTGCAAGTGATGGTAATCAACAGCCACAATGATTTTCTAAAGGAAAGGTGCATATAGCTGAAGCCTAGCTATATCTACCTCTCACGTCTCTTTTATCTGGAATTACTCAGTTTAATTAATTAGGTAAATAGACTACGCCTAACCTAAGCGAAGTTGCGAGCACAGCTAGTTTTAAACTTTGTCCACCGACAGCCACTTAATAAAATAAGTTTATCCTTTCACAGGAAAGTCGTCGTTTAAAAAACGTCTTATTTAAATAAATCAGCAACTTCCACCCACCTCTAATAGCTGCCTAGTGCCTACACCAAGCTTAACAGAACATTTCGTTTCCTTCCTTTTTTAATTAAGTTATGTTGCCCATCGTGAACCTGAGGGAAAGTAATGCTCCCTTTGCGATTAAATCGTAAATATGACGAAAACAAAAACAGCCTCCATACCGGAACCATAAACATTTTTATTTCTCAGAAAGTATAAAAAATAATTTATTCATTCCTTGCGCGCTTTATTCTTGTAGTTTGCACTCTATACAGACATGCCGCATATATAGTTACCTACTCCTCGTACAATTACAATCAAAATGATTTACTTACAAATTCACTCGTACATGACATTTATTCTCACTTGCTTGCTTTGCATTCCAGAATATAGGTATGCCACGACTTTATGCATTGCATGCCAAGGCGTTGTAATACACTCGAGACGTCCTGCCCTAAGTACAGCAATACAAACCGCCGACGAAATAAAATAGAAAGGATACAACATTACGTATGGTATACCAAGATGTGTAGTATAAGTTTTCGCTTCTAACGGCTTTCAGCCGTTTTCAGCCTTTTGTCGAGAGTTCTCTCCTCGTGTTACTTTTTTATTTAGGTACCCCGTAAAAAAAACAACCATACACACAAACGGAGATGAAAAATCTGCAGACATTGCGCTTTGCAATCAAAAAGGACGAGAAAATTGTGAGCATTGGCAAAAATGCATTGTTAAGTTAAAAATTATTGTAATCGAAAAAAAAACATGCCGGAACCAAAGGGAGCCGGAATAGCGTATATAAAATGAAAGTCTATGAAAGGAAAACAAAGAAAATGCCTTCCTCGATGTTATCCGGGCGCAGGAAAAATAATGGAAATCGAGGGCTGGATGGGTGGTTCATAAATGCAATTTCACTCGTGCACAGTATGGATCGGATCAGTTGAGTTGAAGTATTGTATGGCTGCCATACGCTACTGCGGGACTTTGAACGGGTTTATTTTTAGTATTTGTACTACGGCCGCGCCGTTTTTACTTAGAGAGGGGCAGACATTTTTTTTCGATTTACTTAGCAGCGGCAGATGTTTACATTAGTGCTGTTCTCCCCCGAAGAGCAACGCCACTTTGAATCTGTTGGCGTATATGGATGTATTCGCAAGTAATAAACTTCAAAACAAACGGAAATGTATTTGCTCCCTGTTGCAGCTGTTTGCATTGGGATGGCGCGGTATAGTGCAGTCTAATGGAGGTATGAATATTGCATTAGCCATAACCATAGAAATGGGCAATATCTCAAAGGAGATGAAGGCAATAATGTCGATTTCAAGGACGATATAGTTGTTGTTGCGAGCGGGTATTTAGGAGTCTGTCTAATACGCGTCTTCGGCGTACACTTGTTAGCTAATGTCATTGACTTTTTTAACATTGAAATGGTATGTTTAGGTGGAAAATTAATGAAGAAGAAAATGTTGCGGATATTCGCCATAGTCCTGGTACCTACATTGACTAATCAATATAAAATCTAAATCATTATTAATCAAAAATTGAAATTATTATTTGATGGAGTTAAACTATCAAATGTAATGTATCTAAGAGACCTCTACTACAAAATGGGGGACGTGAAACATAAGTCGACCGAAATCACATGTTCTGTAGACGCACTGTTATTATGGGATTGCTTAGCGAGGTGTTCTAGGTTGAGCCCCCAAAAAATTAAAATTACACTGAAAGTTATATTTTCCACCATTACGTCCGTGAATATATAGGTAACTGAGAGCAAGTTGCTTAATTCAGTCGTTTACATCAAATTGTAGCAGGTCCCATCGGCCATCTGTAAGTTATTTGAAACTTACAGACTGACGATGTGATCTGTTCATAAATTGTTGAGAGGCTATTGTAACAACACGAAGTTCACCACCGTCGACGTTGACCAACACACGCTAATGGCATTGTTCACCACGCCAGGTGGTAAAAGCGCTCAAGAAGGACGTGCAGTTGCAGTGGTCACTCGAGTTTTGCTGGTTGAGAGAGACGAACGTGCGCTTGGTGGATTGGGACGGTAGTGGTTGATTTTGGACATAATAAAGGTGTTTTTGCTAAAAGTGTAGTTCTTGTGTTTTCTTTTAAAGGTTCGCAAAATATATGTAACACTATAGGAAATCTATTCACTTATTCTTGCCCAGAAAATGTTTAATGAAATAAACTAAGTACCTAGGATCTATTTACCATAAAGGTTGCCTTTAAGAGCATACTTAGTTATGACAATAGCCTCTTTGTTTATTACGGTGTCAACAGATATCTGCAGGGTGTGTCAAAATTAGTAAGTTGGTTTTAAATTAGAATTGCTCTTTTATTTGTGTCATTAATTTTGACAAAATTGGATATTAGAAAAGTAATTAAGCTAAGCTAACATCCTCTTCAGTGACCACAATGAATGGAAGATCCGTTTGACCAATTTTCCAGATTGTCTGTAAATTTAAACTCAATCGATTCGGTAATTTTTGAGATATAGGAATTTTTTTTTGTATGTATGGGTATTGCCTCGCCCCTCTGTCCAAGTTTGACCTTTCTTCACAGGAACACTCTTGAGATAATAACTAAGATTGTCTGTAAATATCAACTCAATCGATTTGTAGGTTTTCGAGATATAACATTTTGAATGCCTTCCACAGGAATGTATATCTACTTTGTCATTACGTTTGTAACGCCAAGAAATATTCACCAGAGACCCTATAAAGTATATATGTATACTGAATCGGAATCACATTCTGAATCGATTTAGCCATGTCCGTCTGTCTGTTGAAAGCACGATAGCGTCCAAACGAATCGACTTAGGTAACTGAAATTTTATGAGAGGTCTTATATTTGTGGCCTTCAGGTTTCCATTAAAAATGGTCCATGTCGGTCAAGTAGTTCTGTTACCTCCCATACAAAACCACTATTAGACCCATGCGCGTACCTGTACCTACAGTGGAGGGTATCAAAAATCAAAGCATCGGCCAGGCCGATTATAACACTTTTACTTGTTTTTTGTATGGTCTGTGCCACTCCCCTTTGTCCAATTTTGACGGAATATACTTTAGATCCTATTCTCATACCTACCAAATACCTATACAAAAACGATTTCATAAAAATCGGGCGAGCCGTTTTGGAGGAGTTCGACTACTAACACCGTGACATCAGATTTTTATATATTAGATTAAATAAAAAAAATAATAGGTAATAAGCGGGTAGACACCCTAGGCCTGGCTTCTCGCAACCATTCGTTTGTGTGAGTTTCTATTTTTGGGACGAATGGAAGGGACCTACAATTTTATGCCGAGTCCGAAAGGCTGAATTGAGAAGCTTTTTCATGACAGTCATACTCTCGGATGTTTGTCAGACGTTCGCAAGAGGTGGCGCAGTAAAAAAAAACTTTAAAATGTAATTTGTGTTTTTCGGGGGATCGAACCTGGGATCCCTCGCACAGTAGTCCAGCACACTTTGACTTTTGACTTTTAAATTCATTTTTATTAATTCTTTCTTTAACTTACATACTAGACAAATATGATTAAATCTAAATTAAAACTAACATTTATCTTAATCTAGCTTACTGGCTCTTAACGAGCACTCTAAACTTAACTATATTCTTATTACTATTGCCTTTCGGCCTTAAATCTATCAATTTTTGAATTTAGCGCTGTTTTTTCATTTCCAAGAAACTTTGCTAAAAACTTGGACTCTTTATTATTTTTGTTTTCTTAAAACTACCTAAAACTACTTAAAACTACCTAAGCTACTTAACCTAAATTACCTATAATCAGGGTGATGAGCAATCTCTCGATTGGTCACCATCCCGATTGCGTCGATGGGCGCCTGGCAGTCCCGAACACGGTGCACACGCGCCGCCGGGACTCGAGCGAGGCCATAAGCATCGGTCAAGTCTCGGTAGCACTCATTCATGTTGACGAGCCCGGCCCCTCCCAAAGACCCCCTAAGATACACCTAACTAACTTACAAACTAGCTTAAAACTAAGGAGATGTTACATAGGTAACGCACCGACCCGGGAGAGCGTGTCTGCCCTCACCTCTTCCTCAAGCCACCAAAATTCGGCGAACTGCTTTAAGGTATCAACCGTGTCCCGATCCGCAATTGCGGTTTTAAAAATGGAGGAGCTCCTGAGCATTGGCGGCGTACCCGTCGTGGATGAGCCGCTTATCCCTCGCGCCGCGGTGGCTGTGGTACAATACCAGCACACCATCCAGCACACTAACCATTGCGCTACTGCGCCCACTATGTATTAGATTGGGCATCAGCAATTCCGCGCTACGATAAAACGAAAAAGCGACAGGAAACGGGAGGGTCATAGAGCGCGTGGTGGGGCAGTTCGGGCAAAATCAGTCTTTTGAGAAAAACTAAAAACCGACAGACTCGGAGTAGGCGTCGACAAAAGAGTTCGTAATGAGCTCAGCTCAGTGTGTAAAGAATACAGAGCGTGAAGATCAATAATGAAAAATGGCTACTTGTAGGCATTCTCTTAAAAAAAAAACTTTACCGAGCTCCTTAGGGTCCCATTCCCATCTTTCTATGCTGAAGATTTTTATTTTAAAGTTATGCTTCAAGGGCAGTATTGGACTTAACTTTCCTTTTAAAGCTTGCAAGAGGATGGGGATAAGGATAATCTGCAAAAGTCTTCTCTTTCAGATAGTCATATAGAAAGAAGTCTGATGGGGCTGTAGGTATGGATAACAAGCCAGATAATCAATGCTTCTATTTGCTATTTTTAGGTTATTCGCTTTGGAAACATTTACTGAAGAATAGTCATTGTATTTTTCATGCTATGGGCGTTAGCGTCAATTACCGTGTTGAAATCTTATTCGTAAGTTGACTCGATTGCGGACATGAAAAATGTTCGAGCATTTCTATACACTTGGCCCCATTTCCCATTACTATGAAAACAGGAACAGAGAATATAATCCCTTAAGCCGAGATACTACACCAAACCGTTGGAAGTCGATGCATCTATCGGTGCCATGAAATAAAGTCTTATGCAAAAAGGTCCAAAACGGAATTTTGGACTTTTTTGGACTTTATTGCACTTTTAAAATGTCATTGGACATTATTGCACCCAGCTATTTAAAAGAAAGACGAGCAGGGGGCTTAAAAGTTCATATTCTACTGTTTATGCATTGTGGATTTTAATTTTCCGTTTTGAACCTTTTGGCATAAGACTTTATTTCATGGCACCGCATCTATCGCTCTCAAATTATTCGCGGGTATCCCACACTCCAAAAACACGTATAGATTTATGTATTTCGTTTACCTACAGAAGAAGTCATTGAGGTGGAAACAGTTTTGCGTGAAAATGATTTGATTTTGATTTTCTAGCAGTGTACCCTCCTAAATTTGGTCCGTGGGTTGTTTAGCTGGAAAGATATCCCGCTGGTCGATGAGAAAGGATGTTCGCCTGTAGAGGCCTCATCGCAACTTATTTTGTCCCAAGAGTGACCGACCGGACGTAAGTTTTTCAGTTTTCACATGATTTATGACAGTTCCTCCTTTCCGAAAATGGGATACAAAATATGGATGGAATATTTAGATGGTGTGGTGTATTTCTTGCATTAAAATGACAGCCAAATGCTTGAGAAGTTTTGCCGAATGTAAGATTTGCCATCGAAAATCCGTAAAATCAAAGTAATTAACTAGAAAGAGTTTTTCGAAAACATTTCTTCTTTCCAAAGTTATACATTTTTAAAATCCAGTTAATATTTTATGGACCACCTACCACCCTGTACAGTGTACATCATCCTTGTATGTATTCACACAATATTTAAACTGATTTCGTCAAAGAAAATGAAAAACGTAAGAGAGAAAATTAGTTTTGAAAAATAAAAATAAATCCGATTAAGGGAGCTGTCCACTCTTAAATTTGCTGCAACTTACTAAAAAACTAAAATTTAATTTAAATGTTTTCAACCCTCTTTTAATAGCGTAATCCAAATCTACTGTACAGCGATAGGTATATCGATCGAAAGTATCCAACTTCACACCAAATCCATTTACCATCACGTAACAGCCGAATCCAAGCCGAAACTCTATCCATTTCTCAAGTTGAACAATCAATTATTTATTTAAGTTGCCAATCTCTTATCGCATTACATGCCACGACAAGTTGGGAAGCAGAAGTAGCAGCGAAATAAGAACCTCGCTTGAGTTCCTTTCAAAGCATTAAATAGTAAATTCATCGCATCCTACCGCCAGAAGAGACACTATCAGCACAATAACCATCACCCAAATCCAACTACAAGGAGGTCAAATCGACATCCCCTCAAACGTGTTAAAATGGCTTCTTCGCCCCAAATATGTGAACCCCAAACCGGACCCATTGACGACCATTAATGCTCTGCAGTTGTTTGCAATTTATTGTGCTCCGCACCCTTCCGGTTGGTGGCCAACGAGGGGTACACAAACACAATACACATTTACACAAGAACAACAATCTACGAGTAACAGTAACGAGAATATATTGCCTGACATTTTTCGGAGGATTTCTTTATTTTTTATACCAAAATCGTCCTCAATGGAAAAGTATCTCAGCACAACTGCAACCATTGTATATGTGCGCACTGGGAGTCCTTCTGAAATCTAGACAACAACGACGCGACGGTCGACGACCAAATAGAAATCTAATATTCTCAAGAATCACTCCACGCTATGTTAGCATGAAATTACGAAATTCTCGTCGCCAATATACGAGCCAATGAAATGCTTCCCAGGACGAGGAGGACTCGCACATTATACTCAACCATCCCGCTGCTGGAAAAAGTAAGTTGCGCAAATTATGCCAAATTCTTCCTTGATGTTGTTGCTTCTTATGCAACTTTTGTGTTCTGTCAGAACGGAGGACAAGTCCCCACCTCTGGTGAGTCATTGTTGACGGTTACCCCAAACATCGTCTGTTCGTATAGTTATATAGAAAACCACCTCATCGCCCACATTTTTCCGCAATTTTGCTAAAATTGTCAAAATCCCAGGACATGCGGCGCGCATTGGAGCAAGACACTGTTTTCGGTGTGTGTACTCAGGCACAAAGTCAGGTGAAAAATTGTCGAGGTTAAGTTTGAATTACACATATTTTCACTTGCTGGAGGATGTTGCATGTATCTGCACGAGTGTATGTGGGTGTGAAAGTGTGACGGAATTCTTGCCAAGTTACATTTCTATTTTTATGTCTGGAGAACTTAATTGGAGTTCCGTGTGTTTTGGACTGGAAGTCGAGGCGCACAGTTGGATTAAATTATTGCATTGTATGGATACCCATACCCACAGACAGTTTTATGTCTTTTCGAGTTGGGCCAGAGGAAGATTTGCTAAATTTAAATGAAAAGTTTTGTGCGGCACACAATGGGTTTTAATTTTGCCCAAAAAGTTTTCATTTTCATTCGGGATTTTCTTTGGAGTTGGAATGATATTTAAGCGGTTGCAGTGTGAACGGAACTTTTATGTAAATGAAAAATGTCGTTCTGATGATATATGCAGAACACTAGATACTTTGTAAAGATTACACCTTCAGGTGAAACTCGGCTTGTGTGTGGTAAATGGTCTTATGTGATAAGTTTTTTAAATTTATTTAAATATGAGGTTTGGATGGATGGGTTATGAACTCAAAAATAATGAGAAGTTACTTTTAAGAATAGTAAGCTTACCTATAGCTTAACGCGGTGCAAAAAAAAAAAAAGACTTTGGCTTTAAGATTATCCTTGTACAGCTACTTCTTTTCTAAAAATCACGTTCGGCGCGACCATTCCACTTATCGAACCTGAACCCTCTGTGATAGTGTGGTGTTTGCTAAAAAAAAATATGTCAGAAACCACATCAAGAACCTGCCTTAAACTAGATCCAATAAAGTCTGCCCTAAAACTCATGTGCAGAACTGCACCAAACAATTCTTTCCAAAATTATCCTCCAGAAAATCGTCTTTTATCATAAATCTGGACATCAAAAATAGCCATCTTCACAGAATTGGCGTCTCACCGGAGACGTAGTAGAGTCAGTACAGTAGTAGACTATGTCTGGAGAATAATCGTATATTCACTTACTCATGGCCCATGGGATGTCTCTTTCGTCTCAGAAAAAATATTTTCGGCGAGGAAATCGTTACTTCAGCTAAACTAGCGCACATACCCTCACAGATGATCGTTGTCTTTCTGACTGTCCCCGGAGTAAAAAAATGTATCTACGATCTCACCAGGGAAGGTACAATAGGGGCATTTAAAGAGAGCCTTCTAATGAAGGCTCTTCCGCCTATAAAGCGAGAACTGTTTTTGAACTTAAACTTTAGTAAATTACAAAATAAATTTGAAAAATTAACTGAAATATGATCTTTTGAATTTAGTGTTTTGAAGAAAAACTTTCTTCGCCATCCCTTTGTTTAAAAGTTAAGTTAATAAAATAATTTATACAAAATTGTATGCAATATGAATCGATTTTTAAAATAATAAAACTGATAGCACTCCCCCAATATGGGTTACATGATCATGATACATTATGGGAAGTTGTCATCTTCATCGTCGGCATCTCGGCAAAAAGGGTTGCATTTTAATTCCAAATTTTATTATTTTACTATTGTTAACGACCTGGGGCGCTTTGACACACATTTTTGAGTCATAAGCCCCTCGGGCGCTATGACACTTCGGATTCAAAATACAATACATAGTTGAAATAAAATTAATCTATACATATAATAAAACTGTAGGGATTTTCTTTGGCCGTTAAAAACTCGAAAACTACTAGACAGATTTCGATGAAACTTTTTTTAAAATGTTCCTTAGGACTGTGAGACAGCTATAGGCTATGCCGTTTATAGCCATGTCCTTAGGAATGGTTAGGTTAGGTTAGGTTTGTGGGCTGGCGAGGATTTCTCCGTGCCACACTCAGGTCAATACTGACCCATTGTGATTCCCGTAGGGGGGAAGAGGTTGTCCCTTACCCAATTATAACCCTGTATTCAAATTACTTACTGTGCTGCTACATACAAACCATCTTGTTGATTTGACGAAGTTCATTATCTTGCCTATTGATGTGCTGGAAGGCTCGTCCAGGTCGTTGAAGATGTGACTCCCTAGGAATTTGTACCTGGTGTGTTGGAGACTTGGGCAGTGACATAGGAAGTGGGTTGTATCCCCAAGAGCTTCCTCACACCGCAGCCTCTGCAAAGTTCTTCTTCCGTTAAGCCCATTTTCTTCATATGGTACCGCAGGGTGTTGTGCCCTGTTATGATACCTACGAGGGTGGACAGGGATTTCCTTTCCTTCCGCATTATCTTCTCGGTTTTGGATTCGTTGAAGGACGGCCATAGCATTCTTGTGGTGTTACAAGTGTTTAAGGTGGCCCATCTTGCGTTCGCCTCTCTTGTGGCTTTTCTCCCTGCTTCAAGCTTTAATGTGCAAGGCGGGATATTCACAGTCCACAGATGTTCTTAGGAATAGTTTTAGCCAAAATGTATTTTTTGAAGTGAAAATATATAAAACATACACATATACCTTGCTACAAATGGATGTTTATACTTTTGCGATCGTGTGACAGGACAAACAAAAACAAAACAACAACAAATACGACCTCTCATTCGAAAAGGTTGATTTGTTTTCGCAGTGAGTGCTATGGTCAGTTGTATGAAGGTATGTATATTATGATCGTATGTCCGATGCAGGAGGGGGATGGGGTGTGTGCTGGAGTATGGTATGGGGTATATTAATAATCTTCATAAGAAAAGAGATAATACAACACAGGTTTCATTTCAGAATTTTATTGTGATATGTGGTATGGTAACAGTGTAGGTTTGGGGTAAGCAGTTGCTTGAATTCCATAGGAAGAGGGAAATAAAGGAAATGAAATGCAGTATTAAAAATAAGTAGCAACATCTAGGAGAGGGAGGAATTTTCTTTTTCTCCTAAAATCGCGAAAACTACTAAAGGGTTTCAATGCACAATGCAACACACAAAGTGTAATTTTAAATGAACCAAATATAATTTTGTGCGAGCGGTCAAGGCGAGCACTGGTCCAGCTAGTATGTATGTATATAAAAATATGGGTAATCCGTTGTCTGCCACCATCGCCGATCTTGCTTGGGATTATCTTCTTGATGAATGTTTCAAAACTATGGAGAGACCCAAATTCATTGTCATGTATGTGGTTGACTTTCTGTCATAGACAACAAGAAAATTGACATTATGCTGAGGTGCCTTAATGGATTCAATTCCAAAATTCAATTTACAGTCGGGACGGAAAGAAATAGGGCGATAGCGTTTTTTGATGTCAACGCGAAAAAGACCGTCTCTTGTTCAACTGGCACCAAAATGAGACATCATCTGGAAGACTTGTCAATTTTCAGTCTAACCAGGCAAAACATAAAATATTGAATCAAATCTGGTACGCAAAGTTTTTGGATTGAGTGATGGTAAGTTCCACTCTGCTAATGAAGAAAAGATCACTCGGGTCCTCACCAATAACAGCCATCCCATCCATGTCATAAGGAGCCTAATCACGCGTCAGAAACACAGGATTCCTATAGACAAGAATGTGGACGAAGCGAAGGGGATATACAAAAACAAAGTAATTTCCAACCGTTCCACGGAAGTAAACCTGGCATACACATCCAACAGAACCCTGGCACCGCTCTTTTCGCAACTTACAAATAAACCCGACGTCGGTTATCTATAAAATTACCTGTCTGGGCACTGATGGTTCAACCTGTGACCTGTGCTATATAGGAACCACCAAACAATTCTTGGGGCTAGGGATATCCAACCACCGGTCAGATATACGGACGAAAGACCCAGAGAAGACAGCACTCGCCAGTCATATAGTTGAAAGTGGTTAGTTTAATCTAATTTAAGTTAATTTCAAATTTAAATTCGAACTCAAAGATCAAACTCTGATCAGGTAGATGGTCTTTTAGGACAGTCAATAAAAATCATGTCCACCTTGGTACCACAAAATAAATACAGCTACAATATTTTTGCACAACGCCATATCCAAAACTATTGCAACTCTTCATTGTGACCTACAATAATTTCATCTAGAAATAGCCCCGAATTTAAAAATAAAAACCCTTCGGCCAGCGCCATTAATTCACTTTTTGGGGAAATTTTGAATAAAGCTCAGTTTCTGTATAATATGTTACATATTTGTTGTATTCGCTGCTAAGGTTACGGACATGATTTTGTACAGGACATGTGAAATGGTGTGGAATACACAAATAATCTGCATTCGAGGATTATCATTTTTGTCCATGCTTTTGCGCGAGGTCCTCCCCACAAAATTTGCATTCACTATTTTACGCAATGCTACAACAGATGCGGTTTCTATTTATTCATATATCAAAGTAACATGCAATGGTAGATACACACACATACGTAGGTTCTCTGGGGTAGAGTTTCATCATTGTGTCTGCAGACACGAAAATGCATTTTTTAACAGAAAAATTTATTTAAAAATAATTTTCACTGTTCGCATGGATAACGGTTTCGTTAAATAAACAACAAATATTTTCAATTCACACGTAGTTCATTCAGTTCTATTGAATAATTAATTATTTTGTATTTGTGTATTTGTATGTCGATGGGGGTGCTCGTGCTACGTGTTGTCAGCAAAGAGTGATTAAAATTTTGGTGGCAAAAATCATTCCAAATGTGCATTTCAAATTCTTACAGAAAAATTAAAACAGGACAACCCAATTCAGGTATAGGAAAAGATATAAAACAACAAATTAAATTGTAATCATACAAATTAAAAAATTTTAAAATTTCATTCATATCTACTCGCCAGATTTCAGGGAAACTATTAAAATGTAATTAAAATGTATTTTCGCCGTTTTAATAATTGGAAACGATTTGCCTCGTTGCCTCGTTGCGAGAGTTTCACGTTTCACCGCATCAAATGAAATCCGATCTAAAGAACCATTAGCAATGATGAGACTTGGTCGAATTCATTTCTTTATCCAGTAGTGAATCTGTCGAAGAAGACGAAAACTTTCTCCAAAACAAGTCGAGTCGGCTAAAGTTTTGTGGCCAATTTACAAAATTGAATTTTGTTGCGGGTATACATCCTCCATTGATACAAATACAATTACAAGGACTTTGGCAATTTCAGCGGCTCTTCACTTCTAATTAACGCTTTGGCAACGGCTGCTCAGGCAATAGGTATACCAAACCAAATTCATTATGTGGTTTTTCAGGATAAAATCCCATCAACGCATAAATTTTAAGAGGATATTCTTGCGGTACTTCGAATTCCGGCCTTCGGTCGGGAGGGATTTGGTGGATAATGTTGTTCTCATTCGTATTGGTGTGTACTAATTGAACCAATTACATCGATTTTATACCATAAGCTGTGTGTTGACACATTTAGTCGCGTGAAAGCAGTAAAAAAACAATGATGGATGGGTGGGCACCAAGCCACCAACCAGCCCATAGTGCCATCCAATTGTCATTAGTGTAACGTGTACACAAATACAAAAATAAACCCGTGAAGAGGGTAAACTAATAATGATATTCCATTAAGGGGGCGCCTAGTTTTGAACGAGGGAGATTGAGAGGTTACGTCTGAAAGTGCGGCGTCAACAACACTCTTGCAAGAGACAAAACACCATCAGGCAAGGCAGTGGCTGTGCAATGTTGAGTCGATATTAATTTGAAAGACTTGTGGTGTAGGGTGTGTGGTGTTGAACTCTCTCAACTTTCTCCCTCGTTGTAAATATTGTAATGAGTTGTTTTTGGTTTTATATCATATTTTTAGAAGTGATTATGATTTATGTGGATGTGCGGATGCGGATGGAATTTGGGTGTCAGAAGCATGAGTGGATTAGTTTCCATATTTGGAATCGTTATTTCCCTCACATTATTCAAATCATTAAAATATCTAATTATATGCGCACACGAAGCCATAAATATTCATTAGATTGCTCTGAAACTAATTATTATTATTAACGAAGTCGGATGGAAATCTTGGAGATGAATCAAACTTTTTATATACGTAGGTACTTTTTCCGGCAAATAAAAACGTTGCAAAAATCTGAGAGGGATGTTATGCAATTTGTATTTTCCGCATCACATTTAAGCAGATTGAATTGGAAGTTGGAATGACGTAAGATTTACATACAAATCGTGAGGATTGGTAGACTTGGTTGACTTATGAGCGAGTGTTAAACATGAAGAAAATACCAATACTATAAAGCTCTGTCGCAATTCGGAGTGGCTGGCCGATCGAGTCTCAGAAGTCTAACATGAACCCCTCAGAAAAAGGGTTGACTACATTGAATCAACGGTGTCTTCAGCAGTTAAGATGACAGATTAATTAATAGAGCTACTCTCACATATTTGGAGCTAAGGTCAGTGAAGATTTTTCAGGACTAGTCAGGATTATGGAAAAGAGAAGGTGGCAAATGGCAGCTCTCACATCCCCGAAGCTTGTTAAGCTACGATTACACGGCCATTTTTTCGAGTTTAAATAATGGCGCTCTGAAATAAAAATAGCGTCAAAAGCAGCCATTTAAATGTCGTTCTGTGTGATCGCCATTCTTGGGATAACATTTTCGGCGTCATTTAAATGACTAGGAGTCATTTAGTCACATTTAAATGGTGGAAAAAATGGCCGTGTGATCGCTCTTCAATGACGCCTAGGACAATGGCATATCCCAACGGAAAATTCTAAATGACTTGCAGTGTCCGTCATTTGATTTTGGGACACAAATGACGATGATAGTCATTTCGTGTGATCGCCATTTTTCCAATGACTCGTAGCTTAAATGTCGCTCTACTGCGACATTTTTTCCTGACGTCACAGCGTCATATAAATGACTCAAAAAAATGGCCGTGTAATCGTAGCTTTACTCACACTGGTATATCTAACTTGTCGTCCTATGGTCAAGCATGATCCTGGCTCTGGTAGATTTAAAGGTGCCATGAAATAAAGTCGTAAAGTCTTGCAATTTCAGAAGTGCAATAAAGTCCAAAATTACGTTTTGGACCTTTTTGCATAAGACTTTATTTCATTGCACCGATTTAAACGAAAAGTTTTGAGCGATCAACAGGTTAGTAAACGTCTTATGATAATTTGCATCAAAGTAAATTTCACCAACATCTGGATTTGCCTGATATGCGCTCTCGACCCTACAAAAGAAAAAGAAACATTTTTTTCTATACGATCTTCTTGACAAAACATATGAGCAATTTTCTATAATCATCTTCCTCGATGATTTCAAAGCCGGAAAAGGCACGAAGGATATCTTTGGTAGTACAATTTTGAAGCATAGTCTTCCCTATGCTGCGGAAAGCAACGTTTACTATAGTAATCACACGGTTTCACCAAAAAGAAAAATCGTCCGCCAAATTCGCCATATCATGATCGACGCAAGGCACACTTCCAGTATTCTAGATGTCAGAACTTTCGGAGAGGTCTGCATACGCTCGGACATCTACCATGTTATAGCCAAGGTACGTATGTGGATATCTCAATCGTCACAACAGCGGGGAAATACTGTGAGAAGATTTGACATTAAAAGATTACAATTCCAACAAATTGCCAGAAATGTTGCCGATCGCGTATCTCTCAACGAGAAGCTCTATGCCGCCATCATCGAGTGTCAAAGACCAATGGTATCGATGCCAAGAGCCCTTTACAGATGCCGCAACTATTTTACTAAGGTTCACACTTGGTTTGATGAAAGAGTGCAGGCAGAAAACCAAATAGCCTATTTTTTTTTTAAATGTGATTCCAAATCCTGGAGCACTGAGACGAATCTCGGTCCATTGTACTACCAAGCAGAACCCCTTTTTTGGTGTAGTGATGGAGAAACTCTGATATTATTCGTTTCTCTTTATGGTCCGTGGCAGGGTATTGCTGTCCCCCGCGGGGGCTCGAACCAACGCCGCTCGGATCACAAGCAATGATTCTAACGACTACACCATGGCCACCGCCAAAAATAGCCTATAAAGTGGTCCTGCTGTGAAGGTCAAGAGTGGCTCGTAAATTCTACGATCGAATGAGGAGGGAAAAAATTGTCTTCGCAATCGAGAAAATTGAGTTGAGCTCGGAAGTTTTACCAAAGGTTAAAAGTAACCTATCAAGGCAACAAGATCCAAAGAAGAAAGCTGTAAAAATGATCGACCAATAGCCTTAATTGTCGAAAACCTTTAAGTAATTGTCAACAAATAGTTGATAGTTTAAATTTATTAAATTCTACTCAATCTGGGTCTAGCTAGATCTGGTTAATCTGCTTAACGGGCTTGGTGAAGCTTTTAGACGACTTTTGCATATAGGTAATTGGTCGCGCCATTAGACTTGACAAATAGTCAGTAAGAATCTGACAATACTATGAGCACACGTCGTTTTCATAGTATCTATGCAAGATTTTTACTTACCCTCGGAAAAAAAATTCGGAGTCCGATGGAGCTACCTGAAGATCTATACGTTCACTGTCTGACAACGAGTCTTCTAGTTTTCATTTACTCTGTTAGAAATTTATGCCCAAGACCGTGTGTCCATGCACTATATTCGTTGTTCTTTATTGTGCAAGTGTCAGTGAAATTTCGCAGTGCCACCAACTGCTTTCTGAACCTCTTGTTGCTAACTGCGCCACCTGTTTGTCAATTGCTAGCCAGCAAGATTTGAAGCCAGCAGTTCTCAACATGTTTTATAAAACATTTGAAATGTGCCTCAACTGGCAACTACTGGCTGGAAAGATTTCAGAAAAACACACCTATTGTCACAATTGTGTTTGTATTTAAATTTTAATTTAATTTGTTTGCTTGGTTTTATTTTTGATTTTGTCATTTAGTATATAACTAAAATCATATTTGAGCCTTGTATTCAATTGTGTACCTATATTTTTCTTTTGTTTAAATCAGGTAAAACATAAATAAAATAATATAAATTAAATAATTTAAATATATATAAAAAAATACTAAATGCCAAAAATAAACACAAATAAAAGAGAAGACCAAAGAGAAATCATGAGAGACGGATTACGGGATATTTATTTCGATCACTAGTAATAATTAGAGTCCCACTCTCACACTACTTACTCTTCCTTTCTAACCCTATTCTTGCTTTCAAGATTTGCATCTTCAAAACAAAACAAGTAAAAGTGTTATCATCGGCCTGGCCGATGCTTTGATACCCTCCACTGCATAAAAATCATGCAAAATGTTTGCCATGCGAGTTAGTATTGTCTAATATTAGTTTTGTATGGAAGGTAGCAAAACTACTTTACCGACATAGAACATTTTCAATACCAACCTGACGACGGTTAAAAAAAGTCCTCTAATAAAATTTCATTCACCTAAGTCGATTCGTTTGGACGCTAAGGTGTTTTCAACAGACAGAAAGATACATGGGTCGAATATTGGCTTTGTATGAGAGGTAACAGAACTACTTGACCGACATGGATCATTTTTAATACCAACCTGACAACCGTAAAAGTAAGACCCGTCACACAATTTCAGTCGCATAGGTCGATTCGTTTGGACGCTATCGCGATTTCAACAGGCGGAGAGACACATGGGTCTACTAATGGTTTTGTATGGGAGGTACCAGAACTACTTGACCGACATAGCCCATTTTCAATACCAACCTGACGACGGTAAAAAGAAGTCCTCTCACCAAATTTCATTCGCCTAGGTCAATTCGTTTGGACGCTATCGTGCTTTCAACAGACAGACAGACAGACAGACGGACAGACAGACAGACAGACAGACAGACAGACGGACATGGCTAAATCGATTCAGAATGCGATCCTGATTCAGAATATTATATACTTTATAGGGTCTCCGGTGAATCCTTCTTGGCGTTACAAACGTAATGACAAAGTGAATATACCTTCCTGTGGAGGGTATAAAAAAAGGTAATAATGGAAAATGTTGCCAGGAAAACACTTAAGCCCAAATTTATTTTTCATACTCTGTTGAATCCGACCGAATAAACCTGACATGTGATATACCTATAGATAAACTAACCTTTCTCATATCAATACCACTGTGACCAATATGGTCAAACTATCACTTCATTATTGGAATGAATCGAGGGCTATTTCTAGCACGCAATGTCCTTCAAATTGATTGATGTTGATACTGTGACTGTGACTGTCTGCATAATTATCCACTTGTGTCATTTCAAATTGATTGAGAAAGCATAAAATGCTATAGGTGTCCTCAAATATACTTCTGAGTCCTTTATACTTAAAGAAATAAATTTGGGGCCTAATTTCACTATGGTACTTACTGTTTGATATTAAACAAGAAGAAATTTTGTCTCAAGAAATTCACCCCTATTCCCGTTGGCGTTTGTCATATACGACTCATGATTCGTGTCAGATTTTAACCTAACCATCATTTCAATTCATTTTTCTCAAAAGAATTAAAAACAACGACTAAAAAACGAAGTGAAATACGAGCCATTTACGACAAACGCCAACGGGAATAGGGGTGATTATGTTCCAGTTTCTTTTCTACACCTCCACCTCTCATAAACGTCTGAGAGTGAATGTCGTGAGAAAGTTACTCAATTCAACCCTTCTGATTCGGCATAAAATTGAACTTTAGATCTAGTACCGCTCTCAATGTCTTCAAAGATTTATGAAACAAATTAAAGCCATCCTACGAATTTTACGACATATTCCGAGTTCTAAAAAATCAATATCGACAAAGTACGAAATAGCGTGGACCTGCACATTTTAGAAATTCTACCCGTTGGATACCATTTCTAAAAATTGATTTTTCACCACTTTTGGCTGTTGGTCATCATGGAGAAACTTGGCACCCCTAATAGCTGCCGAACCAATGCTGTTATCCCCTGCGGGACATAGAATGCTTTCATCCATCTCATGTACACCATCATCATCACCATCATCATCGCCATCATCATCATCATCAACATAATCATTGTCATATGATTGACTATTCTCCGCGGCTATTTGAAGCATCATTTGTTACCCAGCCGGGCATCTGATACCCGCTCCCAGACGAGATGGCGTCGCTGCCAACTCCTTCACACCGACGGGCGACGATGACGACCCCTACCATCAACTGAAACAGATAAGATAAGACGATAAATCATAGGATATTAGTCCCAGGATATCGATAAAATTACCGGGATATGAATAAATGCTTACATTGGCGGCGCGGCGGTTTCACTATTGGTATCGGTATTGCCATTGGTATTGGTACCTCTGTGGAGTTGAATGTATTCGATGTCGGTCGCAGACTTTCTCATTCATGGATGCAGATAGTGCTCTAGTCCCTTGGTTGCCGTCTCGATTGCTGTGTAATTTAATCGCTTACCGTAAGGATAATCGCAGGGATTTACTGCGAATTTATTTCCTTCAAAATGCGGAGCAGGAATGGATTCCCGATTCGCTGGCTGCGTTGGCAGCATGCCATAAAGTGTTTTTTGGAATGCCCTGCTGTAGACGGGTAGATATGATGTTGAAATAGGTCAGGTGTCGCAGATAAGTATATTTTAACTTGCCGAAGTTTGCCTCTGAATTTTAATTAAGATTATCTCGACAGTTGGTAAGAGGTGTGGCCACCACGATGGATGGATGAAATTAAAATGTAGATAGGTACTATATGCTTCAGCTCAGTCATTCCGCAAATCTTTATTGTGTCGCAGTGGTGAAATTGCATCGATTTCTAGATTCCACCTGAGCACCTTCCAACATCAGATGCGGTGCGATGATGGGAAGTGCATTTTCACATCGCCCTTTGATGCTGTGCTCATTTAGTTGATTAGGTGCTCAATGGATGCAAGTTATACTAACGCCTTATGCATGAGTTGATCAGAGCACAATATACATTCACCATATACATACATACATACATGACAATCATAGTAATGCCCTTTGTGCGCACATTTGTGTAATGAATCCTTGGTGAATCTCATTACGGCAAATGGACAGTATACCGCATTGAAGAGGATTCCATTTATGATCATTATTGTGTAAAATAAGTATGGAATAGATACAACCACCCGTGTTGTCAGCAATACATTTACATATATACCAACTGAAACTTGACACCTCTATTTGTACATCATCGTCGTTGACAATGCCAGAAGTCAACTTGAGTGGATTTTTGTGCGCAAATGTCAATTGTGTCAGGCAAGATATGAGAAAACATGTTGTGCACATGAGGCGACCTCGACCTTTAGAGTGGGGATTATCTATGGGCTTGGGCTTACGAAAAACAAAAACAACACTGTGTAGATGCTTGAATGAGTTTTCTTCTGTAAGAGGATCTATATACGAAGCCTTCTGGGATTGTTTATAAGTAAAAGTCGAAAAAGGTGAGGGATTCTTCAACAGAAACCTTTGAAATGTTGGTAATTGGATTTTCTTTTGCAACTATTGCAGGTGCATCCATTCTTGGCTTCTGCTAAAGGAAAGTCAAGTTTTGAATCAATATTGCTACCAGGTTGAGTCCTTTGTGCCAGCCATTCACTTCTGCATAATTAGAAGGAGAAGTCATTAAAGGGGGAAAGATATAGCTACTGCATCAGTCTTGCTGTTATGGTTTGCAGGTCCTCAAGACTCTTGTGGGGCAACTCCGTTGGTGTGGCATGGTGATCCAGAGAAGTGTATTTTCCAATTTATTCCCAGCAAATTTGCTCCCTTCTCATCATCTGTTTGACCACTACCTTACCAGAGTTGTGACTTGGCATGCAATCATTTTGATTGAATTATTGAACCCATTTTTGAGTAGTGTTTGTTTGAGTGATGAAGTTGAGCATCACTGTGTTTGCTTCAGCTTCCAAATTGTAAACTAATTGATGAGAGTTCATCGAACCCGTAGTAGGTATTATCTTATAACAACTACGTTCGGGATATCTTGACAGAGAGGAATAGGCCGTTTACCCGTACACAGCTTTTACAGTTTGTGTAAAGAGATTAAATGGCTCTCAAGAGAGAACCATCAATTCCATACTCCTGTAATACACTCCAGAGTTTCCCTCGAGGGACTCGGTCGTATGCTTTCTCCAAATCTACGAAGCAAGCGTAAACAGGTGTAGCATACTCCCAAGCCTTCTCAAGTACCATTCTGAGAGTGAATAACTGGTCGGTTGTGCTTCTGCCGGGACGAAAGCCGAACTGCTCATCTCCTAATCGTGCCTCGACCACAGCTCTGCAACGCGTTTCCAGCACCTTGGCAAAGACTTTTCCGGGGAGACTTAAAAGTGATATACGCCTGTAATTGGAGCAATCCCTTTTATCCCCTTTCTTGAAAAGGGGCACAATCTCACCCCAATCTGCCAATCGCTGGGAGTTTCGCCGCATTCCCAGGCCACTTTAATGACACGAGAGAGCCGTTTGACTCCCTCTTCACCTAAGGCCTTTAGCATTTCTGGCCGGATTTCATCCACTCCGGCAGATTTGCCAGCTTTTAGCGATTTGATCGCAAAAGTGACTTCCTCTACCGTCGGACTATTTTCCGCCCTGCTTAAGGCGATGGATGTGTCATCCGCAATACCCTGGATTGGATTGAGCAATTCGGAAAAGTGCTAGCTCCATCTGCGCAAGATGTCCTCCTCATTAAAAAGAAGTGTACCATCTTTGGATTTGACTCCTTCAATAATGTTCCACTTACTTCCTCTAAGACGGCGGATGGTCTGCCAGAACACCTTGCTTGCAGATCTGTGATCACGGTCCAATTTTTCGCCGAACTCCTTCCAAGACTGTTCTTTGGCTGCTTTAACAGCCAATTTGCAAGTTCTTCGCGCCTCAGTGTACCGGTTTCGAGAAGGAGAGTCCCCCAAGTGAATCCACACCTTGAAAGCCTTCTTCTTCTCTCTGATAGCTTCTTGAACTCCGGGCGTTTTAAACCACGCAGTCCTTTTCTCACCACCAGCCGCCACACCGAGCCGCTTCACTCCGCAAACATGTCCTGCAGAGGCAATAACTGCTGTTGAAAACAACTGCCATTATTCCTCTACATTCAATGGAACATTTGGAATTTGTTCAAACCTTGCAGATACCTGCCGTGCAAATTCCTCCCGTATCTCATCGTTATGTAGCTCCTCCCACCGCATGCGCGTAACCATCCTTGGTTTAAGCTTTGGCAGGATAGGTATTTGATCGTTGATATACAATTTACACAACACCAGGTGGTGATCAGTTGACAGTTCAGCCCCTATCAACACACGAACATCACAAACCATACTTTTAGTACACGACGGTACCACAAAGAAGTCTATCAGCGATTTCTGCTGCAGACTTCGACGGTACCATGTGTATATATAGATATCTTTGTGTGGAAAGAATGTGTTCATAATGGACATTCCATTTGAACAACAAAAGTCCAACAACTTCTCTCCATCCGCGTTTTGATCGGGGTCACCGTGTTTACCAATCGCGCTGCCGGTGTTATTGGTCTATCGCTATTCTCTACTTCCAATTGGAAAAGCACTCTTCCCAAGGTACAATAGGCTCCTTTAAAGTGGTCGCAGTGGCAGAACCCCATGAGCATGTAGAGATAGTGCTTATAATTAATTATAAGCAGGTAGAGAGAGTGCTTTAGCACTACCTACTTCTATTGTCAATGCTTTACATTGGATGAAAGGTTCCTGAAATTCGGGTTCGTTAGGATGAGTGCGGACACCAAAGTCTCCTTAAGTTTTTTTTAAGGCGTTAAGAGCTTCGTCCGTCATAGTGAAGGTTAAGTCCTTGCTTAAGCCAGTCAGTGAGAAGTTGATTTATACCAAACTATAGCAACCTATGAATAAACCGACTCAGTTGCTTGGGGGACTTGTTTTGTTTGTGTATGATGGATAAGATAACACTTAACGGTTATCGGGGGTAAAGTAACAGAGTAAAAGCTTTCACTGCTTCAAATTGAAGCAACAAAATATTGTACAAACTAATGACAGCTCCATTAAAAAACAACCGCCCATACCATCCCTTCAACTAAGACCCTTTCATCGTTCTTCGAAAAATATGCACCCCCTTTGTAACATCAAATTTACATGGAACCGCCCTTACGACAATCATAAAACTATCTTAGTTCCTTGAGAGGCATCTCTTTAATTCATAAGAAAATATTATGAGTATACTAGTTATAGATACTTTAACGAAAACCCACACCGTCACCATCACCATAAACACTGCTCTCATTATCCCGGCTGTCGAAGACTCGTCAAGTCATTTTTATTGCTTCGCAACATGTCTTAATTATGAATAACGACTTGTGCAGATAATTATACTTTGCTCACACGTCATTAACAGGAACAACCAACAGAACACTGCAATTTTAATGGGAGTGCTGCTGGATCTACCTCAATACACACACTCTCCGGCTGCGGCGATGTCATGCATTGGTGTACGATGTAAAATTGAAATGGCTTTAAAAATAGCGAACGATAGCACATTCATCCTCTGAACACAGGTCCTTAACCGTCTTTCTCCATCTCCGCATCCGTGCCCGATTTACAAGTTCCTTATCCAAGCTCTACCTTCCTAAGCACAATCCTCGGAGTAAACGAAAATCCGGTCAAAAGGTTCTCTCATTAGAAAAGGCAACCAAAAAGAGTAGGTACAGTAGTGGTGGTGGCATGGAAAAGTATTCATATTCACACAAGTCGAACACCATAGCGAAGAAGCTATGGCGTGGCGATGGCGACTCGGTAGCGGCATGGGGGAACGAACGTCTCTCAAGTGGAGAGAAAGTGCAAACAAATGCATATAACATGCACACTTGTACATGTGAGCATTGCTCGTTACTGAGTGTAATAGGAAAATGGGTGAAACTTAATGACGATGTCCTAAAAAGATGGCAATAATGTACGGAGCAGAACTCTCAATCTCAACCCCTCTTTGCCCCAACTACATATACCACACATGTACCTACCATACTCATATGTAAAGAGGCTGTTTCCTTTGTTCGCTCAAAGGATTCTGGAGATTTGACTTCAAAGATTAAAAATTTAAAGTGTGCTGCCGAACAAAAACGGCTCCTCTTCTATTCAGCATATAAAATATGGGACACATGTGGAGTGGGGGGAGAACTAGTGACTCTCTGCCCTTAGCCTTTAGTCACACTTGACATTAAATAGTTTCATCAGCATGTATACCATAGCGAAGCTAATTTACAAGAACCCCCACCCTATTCTACTTTTACGAAAAGATTGAGGCTAAACAGTGGATTTTTTTTTGTGCTGTTTTCCTATATGTGTTCCGCTTCTGAAGTGCTGATTGTGTGGTCAGGCACTCAGGCCTAGAAGCTGCAGCAGTGGATGGTTTGCATTAAGGGATGATAACAAACATCACCCTCAAGCGCATTCAATGGAAAATGCAAACGAGTAACGCTATTCAGGTCGAGGCACATTGATACGAATAGTTGCTATAAGTATGTAGTTGATTGTCGGTTGATTGGATGGGCGCCAATTTAGTTTAAGCCGATTTGTACAGTGGTGGCGTGCTGTAATAAAAAGGCTGGTATAGGTTTTCTTTTTTAATAAAATTGCTTAAAAAAGCATGTGATGTTGACGCTATTGCAACCTGGCAACCCTACACAGAGAAAAAAATTAAACTCATACGTGTTAAAATCAAATATAAACACCTATGATTTGGCGCCAAAATGGTTTCTCTTTATTTTAAACACGAATGTATTTAATTTTATGAAACATGATTTCACATGGATTTCGATTGAATCGAAGTATTTTGTAGTCGAAATAAAGATGTTCAATTTAATTTCTGCGAATAGGAACCTATTTAAATCAAAATGTTTGCTGTTTGAAATGAAGATGTTAATTTTATTTTTTCTAAATAGAAACTTATTTAAATAAAACTGTTTTCTTTTTGAATTGGAAATGTTCGATTTAATTTTATTAAGTAGGAACTATTTCAATCAAACATTTTTTTGTTTGAAATAAATACGTTCGAGTTAATTTTGCTAAATAGAAACCTATTTGAATCAAACTCTTTTTTTATTTAAAAGCATAACCAGTATTTATTAAAAGCATATATTTGAAATTAACAAAATTATGAAAATAATTTATATGGTAATTTTAGAGGACAAAGAAAAAATGAAATGATTACCGATCCTTGATGGGCAAAGAGAAAACAAAACTTTAACGTTTAAACTTTTCCAGGAACTAAGTCCATTGATAAACTCAGCAGCGAATTGAGTTTCAGATTCGAACACATCCAGTAGGTATATCAATGATCCAAAAATAACAATTTTGCAAAATCGGTCAAGGACATTATACAAACTGAAAGATGGACAACTTTAATCAAAACAAAACATCCGAATATGAACCCATTACTTTGCTTACTATTTTGTCTGCGTCCTTGCTTTTGGCAGTGATGATACAGGCTCCTTCATCACATATAATCTTCAACATTGAACTCGTACCATGCTGTAGCAAAATAAAATTAAAACAAAATTTATTAAATAGTATACAGAAGATTTAACTTACCGACAACTACAGGAAAGAGTGAAGATAAACTCCACTTCTCCAGAAGAACTTGCAAATCTTCATACATCGAAACGTAATCACGTGACACTACCTCACTGCACATATTTTGTAATGCGTAAAATATATTTCCTTTAAGAGTTTATAGTCAATTCAAATAGAACTCTGTTCAAGTTTTTCATTTTCAATCGATTTTACTAGAACTCTGTTCACAAAAAACTCGGTTGTGATTTTATTGATAATATCAAACATGAAAAAGATTAAACAAAATACGAATATATTTACAATATTCTTTAATTCAAAATGTTACGTGTATGTACAGTACATGTTTGACTTAAACTAATCGATTATGTTTAATTCAAACACGTTTAAGTTTGATTAAATACAAATCTATTGGAATATTTCATTTTCAATTAGTTTGAAAAGAATTATTTTTCAAATTAGCTCGTTTACGTTTTATTAATAGTAAAAACATGAACGAGCTTAAACCAAAGACAAATATATTTAATATAACTATTATTTCAATATAGAACATGTTTTAGTTTGATTCTACCAGATTTTGGATTGAATTTTTTGTTAAGGCGACATGATTGTTTTAATATGGACAAATGAAATATGTTCCTTTTTGATTTTTTCGTTGCAAATTATTCTCAGTGTATTCAAGAAGATAGAGGCTTGAAACATTGGATTCCGAAGGAGTTGCGTGGGAGCCTTCTGAAATTCGCACATAATCACCCGTCTACAGGACATGGTGTGATACACAAAACACTAGCAATTAAGGGCTACAGATGTTCAAAATGTTGACAAATCGAGCGATATATAAGTTAATCACTACACCGAAATAATTAATAAAAAAAATCTTTTCTAGAGCAGTTTGCTCTGACCTTTATTGAGTTTACTTCTTAACTAACTACAATCAAAAAATTTTATATTCGATTTTACCTCGGTACTTTGCATTCCTAAGGTATTGAATTGAATTGCAACATGAATTTCTGTGGAAATTCGCTGTATCGAGGCAGACGCTTTGTCAGCATTTCCGTTGCTCGTGTTGATGTTAACTCTTCCCCTCTAAAAAACGATCGTCATCGGTCGTCAGAAGTATGGTAGGTTGTTGAACTTTGGGCTGCTTGGATATTGGAGATAGTTGACCTCAGGAACGGAAAGTCTATCGATGATTGTTACTGGTCCATTCGTCTTTGTTGTCGGTTGTTCAATTATGATTTCTGTGTTGTTTCTTCTTGGCAAGATTTTGCATATGATCGCTATTGTAATAAGTAGTCCTAGTACGGAGATGAGGGAATATGTTGTTACTCGTTGATTATCGTTTTCTGTTTGTAGAAGGTGGATCTTATTGGTATTGTTAATATGGAGATCCTTCATCATTTCTAGTGAGAGTAATTCACGGTATTCGTTTTCCTTGGGACTGGTTTGCAATATTGCCGGAAGTGGTTTAATCATTGAGGCTTCTTTGGAGATGTATTGGATTCCGTTCAAAGTGATGGTCATGTTATGGAATTTTACCAAGAATGTTCCATTTAGGTTGTGTGTTGTGTTATCAAATTCAAGGGTGCCGATGAATTGGTTCAATAGCATTATGCCCGTTGATATTTCATCTATGGTCGGAATATGATGATTATTTATTTTGTTGCAAGTAGCTGGTAGACTTTTTAATAAATTAGGAATGCAAGTATCGTTTGTAATATTGACAATATTTTTTGAGTTACAAATGGATAGATTGTTAAAAGTTTTACATTTGTTTGTTGTTCCATATAATTTTTCATTATTTCTTAAAATTACCTCGTACAATGTTTCTGTTACAATGTTTTTCTTTTTAATTGGCTTTATTAACAAATTTTCGTAAATTTCATTCGTTGTTAAGGGAATGTTTATTATGTAGAGGATTGACGTACTATTGCTTAAAACTTTTATATCTGCAAAGTCTAGGGCTTCTTCTATTGTTGTGTAGGGTAATTTTTGTTCATTAAATACTTTGGTGGCTAATTCTATTTCATTTTTTGACAATATAAAAGAGTTTATTGTACCTAGTTTAGCCCAATGAATGGCATAGTTAATATTCTCTAGTTCTTCTTTTACAATTTTGATTTTATATTTGAGATTTGATATAATTTCATAATTTATTTTATTATTATTTTTAAGTAAGTTTTGGATTTCATTCTGGATTCTCGTAATATTGTTTATTCGTTCGTTATACAATTCATTAATAATAACCTGTTTATTGTTGTTTTTTAGAACATCTGTAATTTTTTCTTTTATTGTAACAAAGTCATCGTGGTCTGGGTTGCCAGCAATCCATTTCCAACCTTTGCCTATAAAGTCTAGAGAACGTTTCGCTATTCTGGGTTGTAAGTTATGTAAAAGATTACGGATTTGTTGAATTTCATGTGATATTAAGGGAAAAAGGATTTGACTTTGGGTTGTTTCGAGATTAAGGACTGGTGATATGTCGGAAAGGAATTGCTCATATTGTTTAAGATTAATGCTATGTATTAACTTGAAATGTCCATCTTGAATTTTTGTTTGCCCTGTATGTAGGGAGACAATTTGGGAGTTTGAGAAATCCATGATCTGGATCTCCGCTCGACCAAAATAGATGGTGCATCTGAAAGAGAATTAGTTTCTTATATTACTTTTATGGACTATTTTTCCGGATTCTGTTACTATTGTAGAGTTTCTATTTTCCTTAATGATTTCTTGTCTATACCTATTTGTTAATTTTGAACCTAACCGTTTGTTGTTTTTTACATAAATGACCTGTCCTATCTGATAGTCCTTCTGCGGTTTTCTTTTTTTATTATGATATTTAATATCTTTTTCCTGTTTTGCTTTAATTTTCTCGATGTTAATTAAACGTGTCTTTTCAAATTGTTCCGGGTTTAGTCTGGGTATTCGGTGTGTGATCATATTTATTCTCCTTGCATGTTACGCATCGGTTAACTAGTGTTCTAATTTTTGAGGACATTTTAGGGAAGTAATAGTTTTCCAACAGTTGAATCCTGTTTTCTTCGGCGTTACGATGTGCTCTTCGATGTATCTTCAGAATTTTTTCTTCTTGCTCTATTTGGCCGGTTATGTCTTCAACAAATTTTTGGGTGAATCGAATACGATAATCTTTAAAATGTAACGGATAAATTTCTTGTACTCGTCCCATCGTCATTTCGTCTGTTAGAAGTCCGTTAATAGTATTTGGATTAAGGTATCTCTTGAAAATGTTAATGATGTCGTTTGTTGAGTAGTCTTGGCGTATCAGAATATGTCTTGTATAGTTGTCAAAGGGGTTCTGGATTTGATAGCTATTTTCATTTCCTATCTTGAGTAAAAGTTGATTTCGAAAAACGTTTATAGGGATTTCTACAGATGGAATTAGGTTTTGCGCTGAACTGTCAGCACTGTGTTCTGTAGGGGTCATTGAGTGTATTTCAGTTTTTGGGGGTCTCGAGAGAGAGTCAGCAACCACATTTTCCTTACCTGGTTTATATTTTAGCTCATAATTATACTCCTCCAATATGGCTTTCCACCTTTTCATTTTGGAGTTTGTATTTTTGTTACTTAGAGCATAGGTAAGTGGTTGGTGGTCTGTGAAAATGTTGACTTTCCGGGATCCGTAAAGGAAGTTTCTCAAAGAATTGAGGGACCAAATAATCGCCAGCATTTCTTTTTCGTTCGTGGCATAACCTTCTTCTGTTTTGCTTAAGGTTCTGGAGAGAAATGTGATTGGCTTATCATCCTGTGAGAGGACTGCTCCAATGGCGTAGTCGGAAGCGTCAGTTGTTAATTGAAAGCTTTTGTCAAAGTCTGGATATTGAAGAATAACTTCTTCGGAGGCGAGAGAGTTTTTTAATTTGTGGAATGCTTCGATGGCATCTTGATTCAACTGAATAAGTTTTTTCTTTGACATATTTGCGGACACATGTCCATCTTCCCCTCTTAAAAGGGATGTCAGTGGTTTTGCCAACTTTGAGTAATCTCGTATAAAGCGGCGGTAATACCCTGACATTCCGAGAAAGGATCGAAGTTCTTTTAGGTTTTCAGGAATAGGTCGATCAACTATAGCTTGTACCTTTTTTGGATTGGTTTTTATTCCGAATCTTCCAATAATAAACCCTAAAAATTCTACTTCTTTCTGGAAAAATTCGCATTTATCGAGCTGAATTTTCATATTTGCTTTTTCTAAGGTGTGAAATACTTTTTCCAGATTTGAGAAATGTTCGGTTTCGTCTTTCCCAAAGATGACAATGTCATCAATGTAAACATAGCAACATTTTCCAATGAGGTCTCTTAGAATGTCATCTAGCGTTCTCTGGAAAATGGAGGGGGCGTTCTTTAGCCCAAATGGAAGACGAGTAAATTCGAACTTGCCATTATTTACCGAAAAGGCAGTTTTTTCTATATCAGAATCCTTAAGTGGGATCTGATGGAAACCACTTTTTAGGTCCACTATGGAAAACCATTGATTTTTACTAAGGTTTGCAAGGATTTCGTATATTTCAGGGATTGGATACTTGTCGGCGATAGTTATAGCGTTTAGCTTACGGTAATCAATTACCATTCGAAACTTCTTTTCTCCTGAAGCATCCATTTTTTTGGGGACAACCCAAACAGGAGAATTGTAGGGAGATCTTGATGGTCTTATGATACCGTCTTCTAATAGTTTCCGTATTTCTTTTTCGACTTCATTTTTAAGTGCCATGGGGTAAGGATATGATTTCGAGTACACGGGGTCTCGAGTTGTGGTTCGAATTTCTCCTTTGACCATGGTGGTATAGGTTAACTTTTCGTTTGGTTCCGAAAAGAGATTGGGGCATTTATGAATAATTTTAATAAGTTCGGAATGTTGTTCTTTAGTCATGTGGTCGGTTCTAATATTTATGTTATTGACAAATTGTGATTGATGTTGTTTGAGCGGAATGGAAATTCTTGGATGAGAGAAACCAGGGTGAATAGACATATGGTTTCTACTTGTGTTAATGATAGCATTCAAATGTTTTAGTGTGTCATGTCCTATGATACCATCAAATGAAATAAGACTAGGGAGAATAAAAAATGTAATTTTGTCAGTTTGGGGGCCAAAAAGTTGAATAAGTGCATGATGGGTTATTTTAATATTTCCCCCCACGGAGTGAGCGTAGAAGGGTTTAGCATTTAGTAGGGGATTCTTTATGTGACGTGGTTGAACGTAATTCTTGTTGGAACCTGTGTCAACAAGAAACTTCAGGGTCTCTCCACTTCTAGAAATGTGTTCGAAATAAGGAAGTGAAGAGGGCGTTAGTCTAAAAAATAGATGTCATCCAGTTCTTCGTGTTGGTCAAAGTTTTCTCCTCCACTCTGTTCAGTGTATTCTTCTAGTGATTCGTCATAATTTTGGTCTTCCTCTGCAATTTCTGTCTCGTAGTCTTCCATGGATTTTTCTTCGTCACCGAGTTGAGCTGTGTGATGGATTCGCTGCATCTTTTGTGGTTGGTGTATTTGCTGCGAATGTTGTCGTTTTTGTATGAATTGTTGATTCCTTGGTCTATTTTGATAGTCTACTTTCTGAGTCCTCAGGGAGTAGTCAATGGACATTGGTTTCGGTGGGAGAGGTCGTTGATTTGGTGGTATTCTTTGTTGTTGGTACCTAGGTTGGTATTGGACATCTCTATAGAGTTGAGGTTGTTGTGGAGCACGAGGGTTGTGCAGTAAGTGGGGATAGAAATTGTGTCTAGGAGCTGGGGCTGGTGCAGGTCCTGGAGGACTGTTCCTTTTAGCGGGAACTGGAGGTGCTTGTTGAGACGATCTGGGAGAACTGTGGGAATTGTTTGCGTACTGGGCGCGAAAGTCTACGTTTTGTAGTTTCAAACACAAATGCAGGGCCTGTGGAAGGTCTGCTGGTTCACGTATGCTAAGCAGGCGAGGCAGATCTCCTTTCAAACCCCTGACGAAGGTATCGAGGGCCTTGTCACGGTAGCATTGAGTCATGTTGTTCATAGCATCTTGACTCATTTCCATTGATCCCAGTTTGTTTAGGATTAATGACAAGTGGTGATAGACGATCTGATAGAATTCAGAAATCGTGCTATTGCCTTGCACTAGCGTTGTCATTTGATATTCAAGGGTTCCTAAGTCCCTTTTATCCGCATAGTGAAGAGTAAGGCATTTCGAGATTTTCTCCCAGTTAAGAGGCGTGTTGTACGACTCTAGCACGACGTCGGCATGTCCTACGATTTTGTTGCGAATTACAGACAAAATGCCATAGTACTTGGGAGTACCCCTAACGTGATCATAAATTTGGATTATTCTCTCAACACTCTTCTTCCATGAATTGAATTCATGAGCTTGCCCAGAGAATTCTCGTAGACTTTTAACTACGTCTGGTATTTTGTCAAGGTCGGCTAAATTATTATCAACTAAGTTGATGGGTTGGTCGACTTCGTTATTGATGTCGGCCGCGGGATTCATTATCGAATTAAATATTTGTCTTCCTTGTATTTGTAGCGTTTCTGCTACTAATCTGGTGATTAGTTGAACTAAATCGTTAGGATTAATACCTTGAGCAAGTTGGGGGGCAGGTTGGGGAGCAGGGCCAGGGATAGGTGGATCTGCGACGTGTTCCAGGCGTGCTGGCCTAATAAGGTTATTTTGATTTGCCATATTGGCTGAAACGTTTCAAAGTATCTAATTTGAAATAAAAGCAAGAGCACGGATGGAAATAGATAACGGCAAAGAAAGAGGAACGATTTTTTCAGATGTTATCTTAGTTCTAATGTAATAAACTTGTTTGAATAATGTTTTGTTAAATAAAATCAATTAATTAATCAATAGGTTTCTTTACACGGTTTTTAAGTTGTGCTTTTAGGATTTAACTTCACTTGTTTACTCTTATTATTTCTCTTATTATTTCAAAAATTGATTCACTTCTTAGAGCTAGACTTACAATAATAGTATGAAGTGTTGCTCCATGTGTTGATTAACGATATTTTTTGTTTTGGTGGTTCTTCTATTCCTATTCAGGCGGCTGCAGCTTTATAGTTGCTCCTTTTTGTCCTTGGTTATCGGGCTACTGGGGGACCTCTTTTCTGTTCCTTTTTATCCTTGGTTATTGGACTACTGATGGAACTCTTTTCCTGAAGTTGCGAATTAATGTTGAACGTGTAAGTTCGAAAGCCACACAATGGGCGCCAGTTAATCACTACACCGAAATAATTAATAAAAAAAATCTTTTCTAGAGCAGTTTGCTCTGACCTTTATTGAGTTTACTTCTTAACTAACTACAATCAAAAAATTTTATATTCGATTTTACCTCGGTACTTTGCATTCCTAAGGTATTGAATTGAATTGCAACATGAATTTCTGTGGAAATTCGCTGTATCGAGGCAGACGCTTTGTCAGCATTTCCGTTGCTCGTGTTGATGTTAACTTATATAAAGGAGCAAAAAAACCCAGACACACAATCATGGGGCGACCTTTCCAAAAGCTTTGAATAGATAGTTTAGGGTCTCATACAGGGACAAAAATCGGACCCCACGTTGGGCGTCATTGTTGTTACGAGCCAAGACAATAGCATCATTATAGACAACTGTCAGCCCTCCCTGATTGAGACTTTCACGGGCATTGAGCAACAATTTTCGCTCCCACTCGTACCTATACTTCAGCTGTCATACCTTAATTGAATTTCCAACAGTCAGCCCCAGAAGCTGTTTCTTTCAACTCCAAAAACGCAACGTATAACTTAACCACAGTCGAAAGCAAAAAAAACACACAAAGGTTTTCGAAATTCCTGTGAATACATAAATATTTATCAAGAATGTCAGGACCTTGTAATGCCTGCAATCTCTTTCAACTCTTATTAGATTACATTTCCGAGAATTTTATTAAAAATATTGCCTCTCAACAGCTTTAACTCTGTAAAAATTCTCTAAATTGACTTATTTTTTTTTTTCTTTTTAAATAAAATTCTCAATGTTTTTTTCGAGACGAAATAACACAAACATTCATGAAGTAGGTGCACGTGCAAATATTCGTATACTCATACACATACTCATATTAATGAACCAAAAAATTCCTAATACCTGTCTGAGTGTGCTACCAAAAGATATCCTTGAAAATTATATCCTCTCCTAACTGTGGCGCCCACCCCGCTCCATGTTACCTGTGTACCGGTATGAATTATACAACACTTTCCATGGAATTGTGATTACAACCATTTTTCTCCTTACATTACTTTGCTGTGTGTGCGTTTTCGAAAAATCGTTCCAATTCACTGGAGACCATCTTGGATTTTTCATCTTTTCAGTTGAATGTACGTATAAGTGTTGTATTAGAATTTCCATATGATTTGGTTGCTTGCTATCCATGAAAAATTTAAGGATAATTGGAACAAATCCCTTAAACTAATCCCAATGTAGTCAAGCCAAAGCTAATCTGTAACACATCAGATGATTTGCAAAAGCCAAGCGAGTTGCTTCTTATCGATCGAAGCCGGATGAAAACAAAAGAGGCAAAGAAGTTCTAACTGTCAAAGTAGGTATGTATTAACGTGGAAGAGGAGGTGGGTGGGTTGGGGGTATGTTTTCACCCTCAACGGCACAAATTAGATGCTCAGAACAGATGTAGAGAAGTTTTGTTGGGAAAAGTTTTATTTTAAGACATGACAATCAATTGACTTTGAATGGTTGAAAATAACATTTCTGATATACTATGCGGATATGACGTGACTGTTCCTAGGGGGATGCCACCCCAATAGAGGGTATCTAATTAAATTCTTGGCAGAATATTTAATTAGGTTAAAGCAGCAAATTGGAATCGTTTTTCATGCTCAATCTACCAACAAATCACGGAATCACTTAATCGAAAACCTAGACCAGAATAGTTTTCAAAAGATCTTTGAAGTTGCAATCACGAGATCTGAAGAGCTAAGAGATAATCGTTAAAAATTTCCCACCCCACCACAATCTGAAAACACTTCCCAAGCGCAGTGGGCTACTCAAATTTTTCTGTTGAAAAAGGAAATGGGCCTATAGGCTGCAGATATTAAAGCTTCTAGCCGAAACTTCACCAGTCCTCCCAGCATTAATCCAATTTACGCAGAAATTTTTTATTCACTAAATAGCAATGAACCTTCCAAACTAAGGGGATCCATTCCAGCACTTTAAGAACTTAAGTGCAGACGAAGTCTTTCCGCTTCTAAGACGAAAAGGCTCCCTTTTTATAATCTCCCCAAATAGTTGGAGAAAAACCGAGTGTAAGGCTAACAGACCTGCGTTTTTTAACACTTGTGTGACAGCTGGGTGAATGTAATAGAGATTAAGTCAATAATTGATCATCAGCTATGGTATAACAGAGGACACTAAAGTCTTAATTCGCCGAATAAGTAGTACAACTACCTTAAGCTTCGAGCCTCTTCATTAGTTCTGAAGACTATGGAAAGTCATGCTAGTCATTTCAAAGATGGGGCTCCTCATGTTGCTCATATTTTTTCCCTTCACGTTAATCAATATTTTTACCAAATATGCAAGTAGCTTGCTAACTATTCAAAACTTCAAAACGTTAAAGATTAAAAAAGTCACCCAGACAAAAAGCGTCAGAGTTTAGCTGCTTTCTAGAATCTAGAGATCCAATATGCATTGTGCATTCGTCACACTTCATATATCTCTCAACTCCATACCCGACCGCGACGTACCGCTGGCCTGGCCACCTTTATCATCAGAGTATGGTTTAAAAAAATGTTATTTTTTAATTGGTTTTGTACAATTCAAACTCACTTTCTGATTAAAATTGTCTACGGTCGGTAAGGTAGGGTGTTCTGAAATTTTGCGACTAAATTTGTAGAATCTGTTATCGTTGTCCTGATTTACAGTCGCCAACAAATTAAAACTTTTAAGACTATTCTCTTCATAATGGGAAATCTTTGCGGTGTCATATTTTACAGCTTTTTATGTCAACGGTCTACCGCCAGATTTCAGGGTGTCATTTTTGTTCCAAAAGCTGTTAAAGCAAATATCATTTAATATTTTTTTTAAAGTTTTTAATGAAATTCAAATCACGTATAATGACCTTTTTCGATATTTTCACGACCCTATATTAGGCCACTTTCTAAATGATTTGTTTTCTGATCTCGGCAGATTTCATTACTTTTGTGGAGGTTGAGCACAGTGTTTCTATAGCTCTACAAGTCTATCATTTCAAACATAATCGTCTGAAAAATTACTTTATTAGGGCCCAAGAGTTAGCTTGAATTCTTAAAGATTCAAAACAGTCAGAAGACGCCAGAATACTAATGCAAATTGCTGATGCCATCCCAATCCTCTAGGCTCTAGAAAATACGCTGATTGAAAAAGTTTTGCTTCTAAACAGCTATCCATTTGACGGTTAGTTTTTTATTGAATTGAATTGGTCGACCAAAGACATTGCAGTTGCTATACAACAGTTGAAGCACTTAGAGAGGTAGAGTCTGATGATGATGATGACTGATGATTTCGTATGCAAATTTCGGTTAAATCGGTTGGCATTCCACGCTCAGCAATCTTGCGGACATCACTAGCTATATTATTTCTGTCACTGTTACTGATTTTATAGCTGCCTGGCTAAAACCTTCCAGTAGTATTGGCTCTACCGAAGAGCGAAGACTCCCTCACATTCCTCCTAAGACCTCTAATTTTAAGACTTATAGTCGGCAAGGCGCAGGCGTATAGATTTTTATTGCCCTGCGATTCGACTCTGTAGGTATATTACAGCATGAATTGTGGGGTTCGTATATGACAGCTTTGCATTGATAAAGGTCTTATAGAGTCTAGGTATGGCGTGATGTAACAGGTGCATGGCCGAAATATTCTTAGGTGGCTCTGCACAATTTAGGGGGTAAACCAAATCTAAAGCAACAAGTCTCACTAGTTAGCATGGTGCATATCCAACTGTCTCCAGTTGTTCATCTATCTTAAATGACCATTGTCCTGTGACTTTAAGCTAGGTTGATGAAGCTGTATAAATCGCATAGTCTGTCGTTGAATCATTTCCTCCAAAACATGTCAACGCAAATGGGACCGAAAATCTATCTATCTATTATCTCAAGACAGCCATGGATGTATGTACTTCTAATCGGGTCCATGCTTAAAGTTCGTAAAGTAGGATTTGTATTTTTAAGGTCTTAGTCTTCGTAGTGTTCGGGAGAGGGCTTTACTAAAAAGTTGTGGTTGGAAAGACTCGTTTTATCGTCGTTTTCATCAATAACAATAGCAAGGCTGAGGTAGACAGAGCCCTTTTTTCCAAAAACTCTACTGCAAGAGCTAAAGTAAAATTTTTTTTAGGCTCTTTATCCTTTAGTCAATACATATTTGTTTTCCAATTAAGTTTCTTGTTAAGTCTCGGGAAATTTGCGCTATCAAAAATTCTTTTTGTTTGTGAAAATGAACACATATTCAGTTTTTTGGGGACCGCCAGATACTGCTAGAAGTGTTGAGAGTCTTAAGGGCTATATCAATTTTTTTCGTTTTGGAAGGAATACAGCAGCAACACAACTTCAACTGTGGTTGGTGACGTCTTGCTTGTAAGCTTCTGAAGCACTTCACTGCTTCTAACCTAACCAGTGGGATAAAATAAAACACCGTCTTCAGAAAATCCTCCTAAGACATTAGCTTCTAACCTATAGAACCGCCAAGTTCAGTTACAAAAAACCCTTGGAAACGTCTGGCGTACCTACGGAAGGCTATAAATACTTAACAAGTTAGTCCCTGTGTGTACTTTGGTTGAAATGAGAACAGCACCTGTCACAGCGTAAGACATGCTGCCTCAATTTATAAATAACACTCCCAAGCACCAACAATTATCGTATTGTAGCTCGATCCGGTTATTAGGACACCAGTTACTATGACTATCTTGAAAGAACAGATAAACTAGCCACAAACGGATCTATTCATTTAGTCACTATGCCAAAACTATTCGGGGTATTCCGAAAAACTGTATAAATAATAATTTTTTAACAGCAAAAGCCTTGAAGTTGCAGTGATAGGGTAGGGATGTGTCTGAACTGCGAATTTACTTAAAGGTACTTATGTATTTCTCTATCATCGATTTCGAGGTTCGGTTCGACAGACTTTTCCAAAATGTGAAACCACTTTCGGCAAGCTACACAAGTCTACCGAATGTTTTTAGAGGTACATCCAAAGTGAAATTTTTAAATTAAGGCCCAAGACGAAAAACACAAAGATTCATCCAAGTGGATTTACGGACTGTCAGAATTCAACTATTCAATGCGTAGTTCGAAATGGCTATAATTCCTTCCGAAGTGACTTTTTCTAAGAGCTGTTCATAAAGCAAGACATCATTTTTTTTTAAATCAAATTCAAAACAGCCAATAATATAATGGGTACCTTATTTATAAATCTCGGATAAAAATTGTCAAGGGAAACCTAACGCAAGCGAGAATCGTTTCCAGTTCCAGTTCCACCCCGTATACCTAGTAGACTTCTAACGTTGTCAACATTTTTTTATAATGTTCTAGGTAAGTTTGTAGTCAAGGGTAACCTCCCTAAAGAAAACCGTTGCAAAAGTACTCAATCAATATCCCCACAACATTCACATAATAAATGATAAAAACAAATTCATCTCCCCAAGGATATTATCGCCTCTTTTAAAAACTCAACGAAAATCCCCATCTCTCCCGTTTATGTATATGCCAAACTCAAACAAGCAGTTTTATATCCTTGCACAACAAGCTCAGCTTATTCCCTCTCTGTCGACACATTTCAAAGCGGAAGTAACACTTACGGTTCGAGTGAGCGCCGCCGATGTCGCCATCATCAGAGAACAGCACCATCAACATCCCATTCATTGATAACAATGATTGTAATCGCTCCTTAAATACGTTCCGCTTTGTGTTATTGCATCGCATACTGTTCCGGTTTTTATTATATCAAAGTCGTATGCACTCCTAAAGTCGTGTTTATGAATAAAATTAAGCGTCAAACAACCCATATCGCATCCTGGTTTCATTGTCATCCCTGTATCGTTGTACGAGGGAATTAAGGACATTGCTGTATAGTATAAATGTGAAATGTATCGCATGGTAGTGGGTGGGTTTGGGTTGTAACTCATAGATACCGAAAGAAGTAAAGTGCCATCCATCTGGTTAGGGTTAAGCAAACGTGCTTATGGTAGGTACACTGAGCCCATAAAGTGTACTACGAGTACACTATATCCTTAAACGTTGGCTCTTGTGAAGTAGCATGGGTTTGATGGGAGCAAACACATGAGAGACATTATAGAGCGCACAGCAATAACAAGAAATATCGCCTCGCCATCGCTGTGCCGTTCTGGCATTGTGCCAATTGAACTGGTTGGGTAATTTGTTTTTTTTTTATTGTTATTTTTTCCTCGCTTCTTTTTATTTCCAGGACTATCTATGTACAAGTTGAGCTGAACGGAAATAATTCAACATAGGATGACTGTAGAGTTAGCAAAGGAGAAGAAGAATGAAAAAAGTTTCGTAGAGTTTTAGTGAAGAAAGTTTCCACTCTTTTGGGAGTCTTTGTTTGGCGGCAACTGAAAGTTTGTAGCGAGCTACGTTTTCCCATTAGACAGAGAGACAAGGGGCCTTCAAGCTGATGGCCAGATAACAGCAGACTGTTTAGGCCAATATAGCCCGTGGCGACATCAACGTATTCAAAAGGGGAATTTATGTGACATCCCTAATGGTATGTGATTTGAAATGCAATGCAAGAGGAAAGGTACGCAAAAAAATCAAATTGGGTTTTCGACCAAAGATAGGTACTCAGTCATAACCTGAATATAAGTGATTTTTGTAAGTGTCAAATATATCATTAAACGCCACCTACCCACTAATAAGTTAAGTTAGTTTTAAGGAAAATTGTTAGCATTAAGAGATAAAGCAAATGAAATAAATCAGTTCACTTCTAACGTTCAACCTGAGTACATCACATAAATTGGCGACGAGAATAAACACATAAGCAACACAAAGAACAAAAAAAGAAAAAAGAAGAAAACGGTTGAGTGCCGTTGTAACGTGTGCAGCAAAGCCGTATAGTTTTTTTTTTCTTTTATTGCGTTTTGCGCAAGCCAGTCAGGGAATTATTAATTCCGTTTTAATTTTGTTTTTTTTTTTTTTTTTTGTTTTTTTTTTTGTTTTGGGCGCAGTAGCGCAGTGGTTAGTGTGCTGGACTACTGTGCGAGGGATCCCAGGTTCGATCCCCGGAAAAACCCAAATTACATCTTAAAGTTTTTTTCTACTGCGCCACCTCTCGCGATCGTCTGACAAACATCCGAGAGTATGACTGTCATGAAAAAGCTTCTCAATTCAGCCGTTCGGACTCGGCATAAAATTGTAGGTCCCTTCCATTCGTCCCAAAAATAGAAACCCACACAAAACGAATGGTTGCGAGAAGCTAGGCCTTGGGTGTCACCCGCCTGTTGCGCCATCTATTTATTTTTTTTTTTTTTTTAATTTTGTTTTAAACAATAAGTACATATTGGAGTCTGAAGTGAAACTCGAAATCTCATATGATAGTCAAAATGGCAAACGAAAGCGTTCTAACTACTGCAATGTCAATGACAAGCAGCTTGCGTGAATTTCGACCACATGTCGATAATTGGGAAAATTGGTGCGAACTATTAGACTCGCATTTCCTGGAGATTTCATGCACTGAGGAAAGTATCAAAGTGGCAGTATTAATAAAATCGATCGGCTTAGAAGCATATGGTCTATTGAAAGATATTTGCGATCCAGTTTTACCGTCTAAAAAGAAATACAGTGAGCTAATAGAATTGTTGGGTACGCAATATTCAATACCAGTTATTGTGTTTCGGGAGCGACGCAAGTTCTTAGAGGCCAGAAAAATGGAAACCGAAACAGCGTCACAGTGGTTCGCACGTCTTAAGAAATTGGCGAAAGACTGTAAATTTGGACATCAGTTGGACGAATTCGTGCTTAATAAGTTTGTGTCCGGCTTCGAAGGAAAAGTTTTCGAACGTTTGTGCGAAGAAAACGAAAAAATGAAGTTAGGAGAAGCACTGAAAAAGGCGATGGCAGCAGAAGTAAAATTAAGCGACCAACAACTACAGCAAATGCATAATGAGGTTAGCTTAATATCGAAGAAGAAGTTTCAACGAGGTCAACGTAATAGCGGCAACAGACAAAACAGCAACAACAACAACAGCAGCAGCCGGGACAAGGAAAAGGGAAATCCAAGGTGTTCACATTGTGGGTGGAAGAATCACACCAGCGAAAAATGCAAGTACAGGACAAGCACGTGTCATAAGTGCGGTAAAGTGGGTCATTTGGCGAGCGTATGCAGCAGTAACAAACAAATAAATTTAGTGGAAGCATCAAATAAGTTAAGCAATGAATCTTATTTAAATAATGTAGTAATGAATTCTTCTGATGTTATTTCGAACTTTTCGAATTTTTCTATTTTTAGTGTTACGGGAAATGCTATAGCCACACCATTTGCCTTAACAGTAACCGTCAACGGGATCGTACTGCAGTTTGTGTTGGATACCGGTGCTGCTTGCTCAATTGTCTCATCATCAGTATTTGATAATTTTTTTTGCCGAAATATGCTGAAACCGTGCGTGGATCGATTTTGTGCGTATAACGGGGAAACCATAGAAATTATTGGTGAGTTCAAAGCAACTGTATGTTATCGTGAGCGAACACAGGATTTACGTTTGGTAGTTAGTAATACGAGTAGCCCGCCCATTTTGGGCAGAGATTTCATGCAACTATTCGGTATCGGTTTGTCTCAGATTAATTCGGTTCAGTATGCGCACGTACCAAACAATTGGATTTCTCACATTAAAAGCAAATTTTGCAATGTTTTTAAAAATGAACTTGGCACATATAACGGGCATAAAATTAAGTTGAGCATTGGCGAAGAAGCGAAGCCTGTTTTTTGCAAGCCCCGTCCAGTGCCTTTGGCTTGGCGGCATAAGGTGGAAGATCAATTAAATAAGTTGGTAAAAACTGGGGTTTTAGTACCAGTAGAAAATGCAGAATGGGCTACACCGTTAGTACCTATAATCAAACCAAATGGCGACCTTCGTATTTGTGGCGATTACAAAACCACAATTAATAAGTTTTTGGTGGATGTAAAATATCCGTTACCACTGATAAACGAAATATTCGCGTCTCTTCAAGGCGATCGTTTCACTAAATTAGACTTATCAAATGCATATAATCAGTTGGTGCTGGAGGAAGATTCTCAAATGTTATGTGCGTGGAGCACACATATTGGGGTATTTAAAATGACACGTTTACCGTTCGGAGTAAAGCCAGCTGCGGCAATTTTCCAGAAAACAATCGAAAGTCTTTTGAGAAATATTCCAAATGTAATAAATTATTTAGACGATATTGTGGTAACCGGTGCAAATACCGCCGAACATATGAAAACACTTGAACTCGTATTAGAAAAATTAGATTTAGCTGGGTTAAGATTAAATGAAAGTAAATGTGAGTTCTTCAAGGAACAAATATCGTATTTAGGCTTTAACATCGATCGTTTCGGATTGAGCAAAAATAAGGACCGAATTGCATCAATTTTGGATGCTCCAATACCACAGTGTGTGTCCGAAGTTAGAGCATTCGTGGGCATGATAAACTATTATTCAAAGTTTATTCAAAATTTTGCTCATAAGATGACACCGCTCTATAATTTGTTAAAAAAAGACGTAAAATTTCATTGGTCAAGAACATGCCAAGAAGCATATGAGTTGTTGAAACAGGAAGTAACTTCCGATCAAGTTTTAACACATTTTAATCCCAAAATTCCAATAGTTTTATCAACCGATGCTGCAAATTCAGCGGTAGCGGGGGTGTTGTCACATGTTTTCGCAAATGGGGTTCAAAGACCGATCGCGTTCGTTTCCCGAGCACTTTCACAAGCTGAGAAAAACTACAGCACAATTCAAAAGGAGGCGTTGGCTATCGTATACAGCGTAACGAAATTAAAGCAGTACTTGGTGGGCGTTCATTTTACATTGGAATCAGACCACAAGCCACTGTTGGCCATTTTTGGGGAAAATAAAGGGTTGCCAGTCATGGCAGCGGCAAGAATGCAAAGATGGGCCTTTATTTTATCTGGTTTCGACTACAAGATTAGATATATTAAAGGTTCAATGAACCAAGCCGATCATTTATCGCGTATTCCACAAGAAAAAGTGTGCGAAACCAATACGGATTTTTCGTATGTCAATTTGGTTGAATCGGACAACCATTTGAACTTGGATTTCAAAAATATTGCAAAAGAAACAAGGCGCGATCCTATTCTATCCAGAGTTGTCGAAGCGATAAATAATGGTACGATCAGTGTTTTAAAAGGCGACGAATTTAGCCCATTTCGTAATAAGAAAGACGAGTTGTCTGTTGAATACAATTGTATTCTATGGGGGTATCGTACGGTTGTTCCACTAAAATTACGTGAAAAGGTGTTAAAAGAGTTGCATCTCTCGCATTTAGGCATTGTAAAGACCAAAGCATTAGCATGGTCATATATTTGGTGGCCTAAAATCGACCACAGCATTGAGCAAATGATTTCGAATTGTGTTTCTTGTAAGTTGACGCAGCCAAGTCCTGAAAAGAGTTTACTAATGCCATGGACGCCAACGGAGTCGGCTTGGTCGCGAATCCATGTGGATTTTGCTGGACCTATAAAGGGTTTCCACTTTCTAATTATTATCGACTCGTTTTCCAAGTGGGTGGAAGTGTTCAAAACTCACGAGATTACATCGGCGTTTACTATCAGCAAACTAAGAGAAACATTTTGCCGATTTGGTCTAGTTGACACCTTAGTTAGCGATAACGGCCGACAATTCACGTCGTTGGAATTCCAACAGTTTTGTTCAAACTATGGTATTAAACAAATTTTGACGGCTCCTGGGCACCCGGCAACCAACGGCCAAGCGGAGAATTTCGTCAAAACCCTTAAGAAGTCATTGCAAGCAAATTTAAATGATAGTGGTAGTAAAAACTTGGACTTAATAGTCAACCGGTTTTTGTTTGACTATCGGTGTGCTAAGCACTGTACTACTGGGGAATCACCTGCGAAGTTGTTGTTTGGCAAGGAATTAAAAAATCGCTTTAGTTTATTGAAACCGCCTTTGGTTAAAGAAAAGATTTGTGAGAGCCAAAAATCGAATATAAAAAATTATAAAGGGTTGAGAAACGTAGAGTTCAAGGAAGGCGAAAACGTCTTCGTGCGTGATTATTCTGATCCGAATAAGGTTAGTTGGCAGCCGGCCAGCGTAAAGAAACGTATTGGTTCACGATCATATAGTTGTATTATTACGCATAATAATAGAAAAATCAAAAGACATGTGAATCAAATGATCTCGGGAACATCAAGCGAGACACAAAAATCGATCGACGACGGCACGACAGACTTACAGGTTCAGGCAACAGGAGTATCGGCAGCACCGGTTATCAGTACAGATTCAGCGACGACTGTTGAAGCAAATGGGAAAGAGTCAGCAGTTTCCGTACCACGTACTAGAGTAGGGTTAAGACCAGTTGAACGAATTAATTATAAATTTTGAATTGTTTAAAAAAATATACTATTTTTTTTTTTGAAAATCATGTACATACAAGTAGATTTGGTAAAATTTATGAATTATATTTTTTTTTATGAATTTGTCAACTTGGGATGGGAGGTGTCAAATATATCATTAAACGCCACCTACCCACTAATAAGTTAAGTTAGTTTTAAGGAAAATTGTTAGCATTAAGAGATAAAGCAAATGAAATAAATCAGTTCACTTCTAACGTTCAACCTGAGTACATCACAGTAAGTAAAGTCTCTAACACTAAATGTGTCTAAAAGGTCCCCGTGTGCCATAACCAACGTGCCCATGTATTGTTACGAGAAATAGTTGAGACTCTATTTAAATGCAAAGAAAGGACGGGAGATGGGTAATACAGGGGCTCACTAGATGGCGCCTATACCTATCAGAGCACGCCAAAACTATTTGAAGCATGTAAGAGGGTACGCGATAAGAAGGTTCCGGTACTGTATGGTATTCAAGTTCAACCCAGGAACTTTTTACTGGGTCCTAGAAGCGTCAAAGATTTTTCCTACTGCTGAAAGGAAAGGGGTATCCAAACGAACCAGCCCCTTATCGCCCTAAAATTCTTGAGCGAATCATTTATAATAGGTTCCAGCCAGCAATTCAAACAGCTGGAGGCCTCTTGGATTACCAATACAAATTCGTAAGTCCAGATCTACTGTAGACGCAATCAATGGGTTAATAACGAGAGCTCAAACCGCTATAGAATGCAGGCGCTGGAAAGGAGGCACCAAAAAATACTGCGCCTTTATAGCCCCGGACGTAAAAAAGCGTTTAATTCGGTCCTAGGTCCCTTGCCGTGAAACGTTATGCAGGACGAAATTCTGGGCCTTCTGATTCCAAGAGAGACGTCAATTATCGGGTTTGCGGACCACATCGCCGCGCCGTGTGATTGTGGCAAAAACAATAGAAGATATTGAACTGCACTGCATCGATACATCTGCAACTGTACGTAGTTGGCTAGCTAACGCCGGCTAGGCACGCGGCATTAAGTCCGTCTACCGTCTTAGTGCATTAAGAGTCGCCTGTGCATATATGTAGAACTGTTTCAACCGATGATATACTCATCGCATCTTCAATGCTAACACCTATTAATTTACTCGCTGAAGCAATACAAACGCCTGTAAGGAACGTGGCCGTGCGCGTACTCAGCGGTATAAGGCATTTGGAGCGTCAATGTACTACTTCAAATAATAGAGTAAGCTACCAGACCCCCGCGACGCGAAGTACTGCCTTACGGCTGTTCCGCGGGGGACAAATAATAATCGGTCTGTTAGGGAAGGAAGAGGTGGTTTTAGCCGGTAGGAATCCGACACTTACCAATGACAGTCGGGTCATTGGTGCCTCATGCAAAGTTTCCACATTCCATTGCAAACAAAAATACTATCCAAAACAATCGAAAGAACCATTGAAGCCTTTGACTGTTCGTCTGTTGCTTTCGAATATTATACCTAATGAGGATGAAGTAATATCGAGTTGCATTTGAATCATTATACTATTTAGCTCGCACATTTTTCAATCTGAAAATTCTTCTTATAAAACTCAGCACAGAGTATCTTCTTCTTCCCATCTGCATCCAACCCCCTTTCTGTTTATTTATATTTTCCGCATTACTCGCAAGAATTTCGCATTTCCCGTTTCTGCTCAGATCCCTTTCATAACTTGCTTCCTTTCCGTTTCTTGCTGAGCAATATCAATTATCGTTGTGACCATCATTCAGCAAAAAAAAAGAAGATATCCCTGCAGCCCCATAACTGCGTGCGCTTGTTTCTTAAATTCCCTGCTGGGTCATTTAAATACAGCAGCACTATACACCATTCCTAAGGAATTGCTTTCACTTAGCAAACAATTACAAAATTTCAGTTCTCGTTCATATCTCACAGGATAAGCTGAGAAATATATTCTAAACCTACCAACCCAGATACAAAAAAAAGTCAATTAACCATCATCCCCGAATGGTAAAGAATTTTCGCATTACCTACCCCTACATCCAGAAAACTCCTTCTTTTGTACATAAAAAAATGTGTTCAAGTGCCTCGTCTATTCAGGCATAAGCAACGAGCAAATAAAGTCTATGACTTTAGGCGTTGATGAGCAAAAAATCGTTTAAATGGGAAAAACCAGCTCGACACACAAAGTGGCGAATCTTCATCTTTTCTTGTCCATGGCTGGGGTTTCGCTTTTTCGCTCAGGAGAAATCGTTTGAATACGCTTTAGGTTAACTTATCCATGCACCCAACAAACACTGTGTTTGTGTATCCTGAATGCGCTGCGCGCTTTGTTCTCCATCAGCAGCATTGCAGTGGTGGTGTTGCATTTACACAACGGGAGTGCCGTTCGAATGCGGGGTGACAAAGAGGCTGCAGATTGAATAAACGGGACAGGTTTAATCGGGGCAATGTTGTTTACACGTAAATAAGCAAAATCTGTGTCACTACGCTCTGGGGGGTGGTGATGGGTGTTGGTTTCACCTACTTGACAGTGGAGGTGGCTGTGGTAAAAAATAAGGTAATACAAATGTTGACAGCACCACCACTTGACCTCAAAGTGTTTTGATTTGTATGCTTGTTTGGGAAAAGGTGCTATGATGGACTCTGATGAATAATAGAACTGATTGAATGGTTTATGAGCTATCTGTGGGCTGCGATTCGAAGATTCTCTTGACTGAGAAAGTACTATTTGAGTCCCCTTAATAAGGGTTGTTCATTTGTTCATGCCCCATACCCATACCAATTCTTGGAAAACTTCTACCGGAACGTTGTAGTAATTTAAGCCCGCGTTCATTGCGTACCTTATTTTTCTTTATACAACGGACCACTCTGCCGAATTAAACGCATTTTTTATATCAAACGCGCCGGTTCCGAATCGCCTTTTTTCCTGAGTTCGATTTTTTAAATCCCAGCTGAAGATCGGATAAGGTTAGATTAGGTTTGTGGGCTGGTGAAGAGTACTCCGTATGCCACACTCAAGTCAATACTGAAAGGTTGTCCCTTAACCATTAAAACCATATGGCTATAAATGCTGTGGCTCAGGCGTAAGTATACTGAACAAATGTGCGAGGGGTCTGAGGTTCGATATCCGAAAAAAACTATGTATTTATGTCTTAAGGTTTTTTCCACTTTGCCACCTCTCGCGAACGTCAAAAGCTTCCAAACTCAGCCGATTTGAGGATTCGATGAAGTTCATTATCATTTCTATATTGGATGCGCTGAAAAACTCGTCAAGGTCGTGGAAGAAGTGGCTCCCTAGGAATTAAAACCTGGTGTGTTGGATACCTGGGCAGTGACATAGGAAGTAGGTTGTTTCCTCAAGAGCTCCCTTATAACCGCAGCATCTACAAAGTTCTTCCTCGGTCAAGCCCAGTTTCTTCATGTGCTATCGAAGAGTCAGAATATTATGCCGCGTTATGATTTTCTATCCTTCCATATGTTTCTCTTCGGTCCTGGTTTAATTCTTGTGGTACTACAAATGTCTATAGCGGTTTATCTAGCGTTCGCCTATCTATATGGTCGGATAATGTAGTACATCTCTCTTCGGCTACCACTAGGAGTGTCTCGTAAATACTGCACTTCATCATTTTTATACACTCCACAGGAAAGTGTATTCACTTTGTCATCACATTTGTAACGCCAAGAAGGAGTCACCGGAGACCCCATAAATGATTAAATCAGTATCAAATTTTCAATCCATTTGGCCATGTCCGTCTGTTTGTCTGTTAAAATCACTTCAGCGTCCAAATGAAGCGACCTAGGCGAATGATATTTTGTTGGATGACTCCTGTTTCCATGGGTCTGTTAAATCTGTTTCTTTACGAGACTTTTGTATTGTTGCTTTAAAAATATCTGGTATTTTTTGGACAGCTGCTTCTAATGCAATATTTGGGAGGTCATCGGGTACTTTTTTGTCGCCTGTTTACTTCAGAGTTCCCCAATTATTAAAATTATTGGTGCCGCTTCTCTTATGATGCATTTCAACTTTGTCATTAGGTACCAAAATAGAGTATGTCATATACAAATCTGCTTTGCTGCTGGTCTGGCTTTCTTTGATTCCATTTTTGAGATTGCGTCAGGTAAATACATTTAGCTGTGCGTTCAAGGCTTTACAGCACTCCATATATTGGGCATGGTGGACACTGATGCGCCACATCAGGCAGCTATGATAGCTCGGCTGAGCTGATGGCACATGTTTTCTTCTGCTCCATTGATATCATACCCCAGTATATCTCAATGGATCTGCTGAAGATCCCGTCTAACGTACTCTCTACTTCAGAACCTGATTAAGGAGTCTACATTATACCGCATCTTTTTGCCGAACACATTTTTTGAAATAGTTTTGACTTTGGCAAAACATCAGCTCCTTATTTTAAGAGCTCGGTTTCCAAGTGAACGGTGCCTTGCTGTTGCACTCCTTGTTTTTTTATAGTCGACCTATTCTACATGAAGGTGATAGGTTAATACCCTATTTACACCAAGCCGAAAACGGAGTTTTCGTCAAAAAAGTTTAGAAAACTCGTGGATGCATTCACACCGAACACCAACTCGTTTTCGTTTGACGTTTCAATTAGCTATGAAATGTTTGTGGCGACTAGACTTTTATTTTAGTTACTAAACTTCGCTCGTATTGACATAACATAAAAACAAAATTATTTAAGCTACTTGATAATCGTTAACTTATGGTTAAATGCATAAAATAATTAACATAAGTAACATTCAAAATCAAAACATCTGAAAATACCAATTAGTTGTGGCAGGTAGTTTGCTCTTTATGGTGCAAGCAAAGATAACAAAAAAAACTCTCCTCTCACTCAGTCTCTCACATCCTGTCAGCAGTTTTGCTGAGCTCGCTGAATGTTGCAAAATGTGTGTCTGCCTCAACAACCCAACGATTGTACCTACTCGTTTTCGTGGCGTTTTCATGGAAAACGACCTCAAACAACTCGTTTTGAAAACTGCAATATGTATGGGAAAACTTCTGTTTTCGAGGAAGTTTTCGACTGTTTTCGCGAAAACCCAGTTTTCGGCTTGGTGTGAATAGGGTATAAGTTAAAGAAGGTTGTGTTAGCATAAGGCTTTTGGTCCAGTTTCGTTTTTATGGTCCTAATTTGCCAAAAATAAAACCTCAATACTTAATTTTCATTGACGGGACATGAGTTCTTTTTGGCCTATTCACTCCTTCTACGTAATGACTTTAATCAGGTATGACAGTTCGTTACGAAAGAATGTCAAAGAAAGCCAAAGGTATGCCGCTTTGCGAAATTCTGTATTTAGTTGTCGAAGTGAATTTATCTAATTTGAAATGCAAAGATCGAAAATAAACATCCAAGCAGTACTGTACATTCCTTCCTCAGCCTTCGTTGCGCAACACAACTATCTCATCAAAGCCAATTTAAGCGTTCCTCGATTACCATCAAAAATTGTATAGTTTCCCATTTATCTGGCCAAAAACAAATGTCAAACTCAATCAAAAACTTGCTCACAGACAAATTTGAAAATTGTGCTCCTCTAACTCTTGTTCCACACTGTTTCACGATAAGTGCAAGAAAAAGCTCACAAACTCCAGAGTTGAGAGTGGGGGCTTGAATGCATTTTTTATGTTATCAACACTGAAAACTGTTTTGGGGAAAACATCAATTTAATTGGATGCGATATGCCAAGTAGAAGTAGCAGACAAGTACGAGTCTCAACGCTCCGTTGGAATCAACTTTCCATCATGGGAACTTTCTCAAGAGCAATTTCCACAGGAGAAAATATGCAGATTTCCGCTTCAGGAGCATCCAAAACACAACCAACAACAACAGCAATAGAGATGCAAAGCGAAGGTAGGAATAGGTATATTTGAATAGTGACCCAAATCGTGTCTAGAATCTGCATAAGGGTGGTGAATTTAAATACTAGCACTGAACTACATCTACATTGTACAGCACACTCACCAACTACCTCTCTCTCTCTTTCGGTGCAAAATAATGGAGGATAAATAATTTCCTGGGTTTTGTTTCGAGGAGCAGCAACAGTAGCAGCTGGCAGGGGGAATTAACCAGATGAAACTGGCATCAGGAAAGAGAGCAGATTTCGAGAATTCATTCATTCAAGGATATCTAAGCACTTGAACTGAATAACAAGGTCAACACGAGTAATCCCCAACTGAAGGATGCTAGTGTGGCTCTTCAAGGCATTAATGTGTAAATAGAATCGTGATTGCGTATATAGTTATCCTTGAGAAGAGTTTAACATCTGTGAGATGTACATTTTCAATGAGATCTCGTATCTGGAGATGATAATAGGTTAATTACATTTTGATGATGGTGTATAGCTTTATTAGCATAAGGCTGTATACAGACATCCGTTGGGCTTCTAGACAAGATACTCCTTTAGCCAGGTGCACTTTTATCCAATCAAGTGGGTGTTGCAAGCTGGTTTTCTAATTTTTCCGGGCATCTCGCGCTTATGATTAACCAATGTGATTTCAAGGACAACTAACAAATTTGTGACTTAACATTTGCTCCCATCCTACTAGCCACTTTTTATACACATATATGTAAAGGACTCGCCTGTAATTAATGACACATTTCGTTCCATATGAGGAGTGCTCTGCTAACTTCATAATAACGTTCCTGTCGGCCATCTCTGTTTGAATATACTTTGAGTGCTGTCATAATAGATGATTGCTTACGCCTCACTGCGTCTGCGTTTTCATCATTTGCTTGCTATATTGTGAACCTTTGTACCCTTCCATATACGCTGGATTGAAGAGGAATGTCCTGGGAGATGTGCGTCTGCCGGCCGGCGCGCCCCACAGGAATATTGCAATAATAGCACCAGCACACATTGGTCTATAAATCGAGTCGTAAATCAGGATGCTATGCAAGTCATGAATAATGGAAATACGGACAAGGTTTTAGCTGTGGAATGGGAGCTATGGCTCATGGATCTATACAGTAATTGAATGGGTAGCTCACAGTGAGGTCAAATTTGAGGGGAAGTGGACTTAGTTATGGAACTTATTGATATTCATATCTAAAGACTGAAGTATGCAAAATTGGCAAAGTCTCTGCGTTTTATGGACATTGCGGTTGCAGATGTACTCTACTTCTACATGTCGATACGACTATCAATAAATTAGGTCGACATGGAAGGAGATGTTCCTTGGAAACATCGGATGTGGGTGGTTTCTATCGATAAGAAATTGCATGATGCAAAAGAGATGCAATGAGAGGTAGGGAATATTGCGATTTGCCATAACTCATTTAATTTTTCTGTATATTTGAGAAATCGCAATTTAGCAATACTGCAGATTTACTCCTGACAAGTTACAAAGTACTTATACCTACTTACAATCCAAATCCATACTTCATCCACGTAGGTATACACTTTCGCTACGATTGTTTCTACAACTGCATAATTGATTTCAACTTAATAAAATAATTGCCACGAAATCCCATTGAATTGCGAAATAATGAAGGAACAGTGCAATCGAAAGCCGATTCCGTTGCCATCGCTACTCAATCACCCTTAACTCACATCCACATGTCATTATGTGAAGCACTTCATATTATGCATTACTTTGGTAGTGTAGAGTGTATGAAACGTGCATTTTTCAATATCCAGTAACCAGGATTGCATTTTACTTCAGCTGTGTCCTTTCTTCCGGTTCCTGGCGCAAGGGACATTTTTTTTTTATTTCGTTCACCGGATTTCTCGCACCAATTGCTATTAAATTTCAATCCAATTGATGAAGAAAGACTGCGTACTATACGAGTATATGTGGAGTTGGGTGAAGGACATACTAGAGAGGGAGACCTCTCGGTTCGATTGCCTTGCAATTTCCGTTTTTTGTTGAGTTGAGCTTGAGAGTAAATGCAATAAGCGGCTCAACGATGCGACGATATTCGTGTGACATATGAGGATATTTTGTGTAGTACGATGTAAGTGTCCTTTTTTTTTTGTTATTTACAGAATGAATGAAGGAATTACATCGCATATACAGTGACAGATGATTTTATTTATTGATGGTAGTTTTTTTTTTTTTTTTAATTTTTCTTTTTTTTTTTCTATTTTCAGGAAATATGAAGATCAATGCAAAAATGACGACACCGATTGAAGAAAAAGTGGACCAGAATTTAAAGGTGAGATTAAGAGAAAAAAAAATTATTTTTTTTTTGTTTAAATAAACTGTTTTGTTGACGTTTAAAAATCACCACTAATAGATTGAACTCTGTAAGTAATTGCGTGATAAATTTGAATTGCAGCAAAAATTTTATTGTTCCAAGGTAACGTGTAAATATTTTCAAATGAAAGACGCTGGTGTTCCACAGGGCTCTTTCTGCCTCCAATACTTTTTTAAAATGTTTATAGACTAACTTTTTATTGCTACTGACTATCTTCTTGGATGGCAGGACTCTCGACTGAAACTTCTGCAATTTCCTAGTGATTGTGTACATATGAACATATTCGTATGTTATTGTGCACATATTGCAAGCGGATTTTTTTGCAATATTGATGAAGGCATTCCAAGAAGTCGCATCAACATTAAAGTGTAGAGTTTTTGTCTTCATCTGAGGTATATTCAACAATTTCAAGAATCAGCTGCTTATCATCCCTATACCTATCAAAGGGTTTCGAAAAACGGGTTGGTGATGATATCTCCTTTTCCAAAATCCCCTGTGCTCAAATCCCTCACGGGACAAAATCCCCCATTTTTATATTTGGTGCCATTAATTCTGTCACCGCGACACCTAAAAATGAAAATGAGTGAGATACGTATTCGGGGGCATGCTGCCCCCCTGCAACCCCCCTGCTTGTGGTCACGGTGGGATTTGGAGGAGACGCAAGGTTGGGTATAGCAAAGTTTATTTTGCTTTTAGGAGATTTTGGCATAGGAGATATTGGAAAAAGAGAAGGGAAAAAAATGAGAAATTATGTCCAATAAGGGATTTTGGAAAAGGGGACAACGTAGGGATCCCTCGAAAAACTGACAGAGCTACAGCTGTAAACTGGAATGCCTACACCATTGTGAGTCGTAAACTTGACCAGAAACACTGTGCTCTTGCGGTGGTATTAGAAATGAGGCAGAAACACAGCCTGGATGGAGAGGCAGCTACTCTACATACACGTGTTCCTTGATAGGGAGAAAAAGTTAGATGTCAAAAGAAGACTGAAAACGAAATGATAGTATGATGTCGAAGCAGTCCTTTGAATGGAATATTCAGGGTACTTACACGGCGGCTTTGAAGACCAGAATAATGTGGAGATCAACGGTCTTAGCAGAAACGGCGGCCCAAAGTTAAATGTAACCAAAATTGGAATATCTAGCTGCAGGCCAAGAAAGATGGAATTTATTTGTTGTCATCTATTCCTCAAAAAAATTGGCTTGGAAGACTGACGCGACCCATATCTACGAAAAATAAAGTCTATACTATGCTTGTTGGGGGGGGGGTGCTGGTAAAGTTTATTTAAGCTCAAGCGAAGTAAGCCAACAACGCCTCAATGTCGCTACACTAAGCCGAAGGCTTTCAATTATGGATTTCATGAATATACCGTGCCATTAGGGACTTGACGGGAGTGTTCCTGTGACATTTTGACCTGTGTTGGTCAAAATTGGACAAAGGGGCGTGGCACCTTCCATACAAAAAAAAACATTGCAAACACTTTTTCTCGACACTTCGATTAAGTTGAAACTTACACAATATTATCTGTTGTGAAGTGAACAATGCACGTTGATCAATAGTTTTCAAGTTTGTTAATAGATGGCGCTGAACAGTGAACGCTTAAATCTCAAAATTACACTAGATACTCCCATTTCTGAGCAACTTTAGACTTGAAATTTTGGTAACTAAACCATTATTTCCTTTAAAAATCATTTAAAAAAATATGGCAAATGGCACTTCCCAATTAAACAAAAAAAAGGGCAAACGATATTTTTCTCGACACTCGTGGGAGCTAAACTTAAGACTAGCTCAACAATTATTAATGACGAAAATTTTTTGTAGCTGTTTTGTGGAGCCAATGTTAGGAAGTAGTCAATGCCCATAGCCCAAAAATTGTAGACTACGCCAGACAGTTGGAAAAAGAGATGGTATACCCGGAAATGGAAAATCCTGGACCTTTGGTTCAGGAACATATTCTATACATAGGTTTTCAGCGAAGAGTTATCTGTAGAATTATATCTGAAATGTTGCCAAAGCTCCATAATGTAATCCCAAACAGTGCCTTCAAATGGATTTCAATTTAGCCTCGGTCGTGGTGATGTTGAAGACTTCAAAATTATTTGTCACGGATGTTTTCTCATTTAAGATGCACCTAAAAGCCGCTGCACTGAGATGCACTAACCTTAAAATATGCAGTGATTTCTGTCAAGTAAATCAATCTAAGCCCGACCTAGATGTTCACTTTGGAAAGCCCCTTTTATAGCCGATCCAGTCCGGTCTTCATTGCGTATCATTGTACGGCACCACTGATATTGACATGCCAAACCCATTCAGGCCATGAAAGCCTGTCTGTCTACTACACTAAACCTAAAGTCTATCATTATACTGTTCGTGCCGCAATCCAATTTATTAATATTTGACAATTGGATTGACAATTCACGTTAGCTCCCTCTATCTCACCTGATTCAATATTCCTCGCTATTTCAATCTGATTTCGATCAGGACGATGATACGTTTGTTTATGCGTCCTACCCCCAGGGGAGCCATTTCCAGCCAAATGCCACTCAGAAAATTTCGACCGCCACAGAAATACTCGTCGTGCCTGATGCACCGCATGCGAGCAATCTGTTCAAATATTACTGAGCTAATATGCATAACTAATTGAACGCGACCGCGTCTCTATCATCCCTGTTGCACAAATGAATAAAATTAAAGCCAAAATGAATTTATTATAAAACTGAATCAGGTGCGATGTGTGTGTCACACGCGCCGTGCGCACTTGTTCCATTAACGCGCCGCCACCTACACGCGGCGGATGTGTGCCGCTGCAGGGATCCACTTTGCTGTTGGTTAATTACATTCAAATCGGCTGGAAAGCCTTTTTATGTAACGGATAATTAAAGTGATGAAATAAAATTAAACCCCACACCACGGCGGGCGTACGCCCGCATATATGACAGTGCTATTACGAGGATGGATCGGATTTAATAGACTACGAACCGCAGAGTCACGTACGCCTAGCGGAGCAATAACCCAACGTGTATACAACTCATACGTGTGGGGGTAGTTAAAAACACTATACAGAGCACGGTCGACCTAGAAATTACGCGCGGAACAAGTCCCTCCACCCGATAGGTGGAGGACTAGTTTCTATATATGATGGGATCGTGTGAGCTTATAAGACCCCTGACGTGACGATGCGCGATGCTATATTATAGCTCATCATTGTTCAATGTGCTGTTTGCTGTTCCAGTGACTGCAGGTCACAGGCGTGTGCTGGCACAATGGCGCGGCGTGCGTCCGCCTGTTGGTTTTATGCTTCAATTTGTTATTTCAATTTGTACCCATTTATTTCACATCCACACTCGCTAATCTGTTATTTGTTTGATGATTCGCAGATACGAACCGGCATGGTGACTGTCAGCGATGGGAAAAGCAAACCCGAACCACTAAGACTGAATCTGACGATGGAGCTGTTGACGTTGCAGAAATTGGAAATCGTTACGCCTACGAATCCCATGCTAAATGGGCCGCCCACAGAATCTAAGGTAAGGTTTGGTTTTTTCGTTTTTTTTTGTGTTTTTTTTTTTCTGTTTTAATCACTACGTTTACGGGTTAAGTGGTGCCAAGGCGAACGAGTTGTAATAATAATTGTAAGGTGTGGTAATGATTGCTTGTGGAATAACGAATACGGAACAGAGTGTGGCCTGTATAGCGTGCGCAAGATAATCGTAGTCAGCTAGTCTGGCGAGTTGATATTAGGTGGTGAGGTGGTATAGTTTGAAGGGCTACAGAGGTTTATATCAAAGTCTAGACGAAGTTAGGGTAGGTACGTGCTTTGTGTGAATTTTTGAAATTAATTGCTCGTTGTAAGGGATATCCTTCAATTTTGCTCAACTAAGTGTTGCTGATAGCCACTCGAGATATTGCATGTGGTGAATGCAAATCGAGAATATGAAGAAGCAATTATGGACATTTTACTTCAAGAAAGGCCTTATTATGCCAACATTGTTAGACCATGTAAGTCCGTTAATGAAAGTTCATCATTTGCATGACTGTCATATGAATTTATGAAATTTTGATTGTCAATATTGGATACATTTGTAGCTACTCGTCTGTATACTGTGTACATGTTTTAAATTTTTCTGAGGCTTGGTTATACTTAGACCAGAGTAGGCCCATTGTGATATCAAAGGATCTAATGATCTTAAACTACCCTTTGAATCAACATGAGTGTATCGTAGCTCACGGTAATCAAAATGTAAAAATGAATGATAATGCACGCTTATAGTGGAAAATACAAAAAAAAAACACTTTTATTATTTTTCTTTCCAATAGCAGACAGTGACGTTGTCACTGCATGAGCTCTCTCTTAGAACTACTTAAAAAATGTGAAAATCGAGCACAGAAGCTCTTGTCATCTACTATAATTTATTTTAAGCTCAAAAGCTTCTGTCGTTCGATACAATGAGCTTAAAATAAAACCATTTAGACGTCTCCTTCTTCTAGATAAAGTCTTGAATTGAGAGAACTGGACAAATAGTGGCCTCCTACTATCCGTCCATAGATTTTTTAAGTAAGTCGTATTAGACTTTTGGAGATCATAAGATGGTCATGAGCATGGGCCCAGATCTGTTTCGTGGTGGATCATGTGGTGCAGTTTAACAATCTGTTAGCGTTTATCGCAATTTGTTTTATCAAGAGTTTGCACATAGCGAATGGCATGCAATCATTCTCTTTCTCCGATAGAATCGACATAGCGAGTTCATCGGCAGTGCAATAACCTGATGGAACGTATACCTATGACTCATCACCCAAATAAGATGGAATATGAATTGAATTCTGTCATCTAGTGAAGAGATAAATGTCAATTAAGGGCTGTTTTGGAAGCGATTTACTCACGGTTTGACTATCGATAAAATTGGCAATATCCTTTGTGAATATTACATTCTACCACAACTATACGTCAGGGACTTCTTAATCGCCATGATTTTGGGTTGAATAAATAAATAAATAGTTGGCGCAACAGGCGTGTAGAGACCCAATTCCTAGCTTCTCACAACCATAGAAGAAAATACTCCCACGCACTCTTAGTTCCATTTAGGACTTGTCTGTATAAAAGCAGGACAAGCCTATGCCTGGTACTACATCACTCTCCCAGTCAATCCCGAAAAATATATTTTAAAGGGGGCCTTTTTCAAAACTAACGAACCGTTCGTCTTATCAATTTGAAACTTTGTAATGCGTGCCAACCTCTGTCGCTGTTGAATATGTCATCGGCAATAACTCAGGCCCCAAGCAAAATTTCCAAATTCGGAGTATACAAATCGAGTTTGAAGTCGATCGGATGAAAAATAAAAATGTTCCCATACACATTTTCAACCCTTTAGGGGTTGAATTTCGAAATATCCTTCCTTATTCCTTGTATACATCATCATTTCAGCTTTTTAGCGCAAAAGGGTTTAGGCTTAGAGCGTTGATGATGCAGTGAGTCGTGATCTTCATTTTTGTATAATTTTTATATTTTTCAACTTTTACCTACTAGTTTGTGATGGACCGATTCAACCCATTTCCATTTACTGTCTTAAATCTGAGCCTGAGATAAAATTTGGATCAACACTGTATGGATGCCTTACGCCCTTACCTACCTTCTCTAGTACTTTTGAGAACAATTATGACAAACTTGCGAGTCTAAGATTTTTAGAGTTACCGTGTGAGCTTTTCCTCGCATTGGGTACACAAACCACCTTTACTTCCATCCACAATTTGAGAATGTAAACGAAATCCACGCAAATTTTAGAAATTGTAGCAATCTAAAGAAAGAGTAGGTAGATCAACATTCCGCTGAAGTTTGGGAGGTATTATACTAGGTCCAAGAGACCTTAATGGCTTAAAGCAATTTGTTCATAGTGCTGCGATCATAGTTGCAAAAAGGCTTACTATTGTACTGAATTCAGTACAATTTGACTTTCCCAAGTACGCAAGTACCACTTCTCAATTTTCAGTACTATTTGTACTACATATTTTCAATTTTTGAAAGTTTATTTTTATAAATCTTTCAAGTCAGACATATATAAGGATTAAACAAAAATATGCTGAACGCACTGCTTTGTTATAAAATTCTGAATGCATTCATTACTCTTCGTACTTCGTTAAAAATTATCTTTTGAAATTTGCTGCATTCCTAGAAGATGTGGAAAAACGATTTGATTTCGGAGACATTTTTTTGAACTCATTACAACATTTTTCACAAACAGCCATTTGGAAGATTAAGTAGATAAATTCAATCGTCCAATTTGTCTGAAGGTTTTTTTCCTGGTGAACAAAAAAGTATTGAGATTATCAATCATGAATATAGAGGTTTTCTTATCAAAATAGCTATTATCAAAAAAAAAAAAAAAGCTAAAGAATCGAATGCAGGCGTAATGTCTGCACTATTAGAACCTGAACATCTTATTAAAAATTAAGGCTGCCACAGCTCTAGAAATAAAACAGATCTTCACAAAATAAACTTGAAAATGAAGAACTTGTATAGAAGATTGTTATCTGAATGTGGTACAGTCGTGTTCAAATCACTTGGACAATTATGGTAGATTTTCTGTACAAAGCCTAGAGTTTACTCAATCGACCGTTGGACAAGTGCTTTTTAACACGACTATACAAAGACTAGTCTGAATCTGTTTATATGTATGTACATGGACTAAAGTTCCTACCTTGAGCTTGGTACGCTTGTCGTGCTAAATTTTGGCTCACATACAAAATTGTCTCCAAAATTTAGCTGAGCTAAATTTAAGCGAATCCATTCAGCCGAGCGGTGTGTTGCTTCAGCTAAAAAATTAAGTTTTCATTTCAGACTGTAGTGCATGTATATTGTATATGTCACAATTTACCGCGCCCATTAATGGTTCGACACATTTTTTCTAGCTAAATTTTTACAAATAATGTTTTTTTTCTTCTGTTCTTTTGCGCTGCGGATAAGTAGATAAGGATAAGGTTTTTCAATGAATAACTCGATGAATTTTTGAAGGAAGTTATTTTCAACGAACAGCTGTTTTCTGTGACACTTATATTTACAGCGCACTCTGTGTCAAAATTTAGCTAGGATTTTATTTAATGTTTGGAGAGAAAAATTGGAGAGCAGCTAAAATTTAAATTCGCTCGAACTGCGTACCAAGCTTTAGATTCAATTAAATGCCCCTTTATAACACCCTCCACTGGAAGGTATAAGTATTCACTTACATTTCTAACGCCAAGAAGGAGTAACCCTATACCCCATAAGCCATAATTATTCTGAATCAGGTCAGGATGCAATTCTGAAACGATTTAGCCATGTACGTCAATCCGTCCGTCGGTCTATCTGTCTTTTAAAAACACAACAGAGTCCAACCAAACGAAACGACCTAGGCGAATGAAATTTTGTGAAAGGACTTCTTTGTTCCATAAATGCGGGAGAGGTTATAAAAACTGGCCGATGATAACACTGATAGCTACTGGTTTTTTTTTTTTAATAAAATATTTTTTTTTATGTTTTCGTTTGGTTTTATACATTTAAGAAATTTGAGTACTATTCAGTACAATTTTGTTTCAGTTTTCAGTACAATTGAGAAAAGTCGATTTTCATCACTCTGCGATGCTTTTGTTCTATAAATCCAAGTTTTTTGATCGCACCAGCAATAACTTCTGCGTGCTTTCCTGACGAGTCAGCTACAGTAGGTTTGTTTTATTGCACATCTGTTATAGTCAAGTAAAGTAGATGAATGAACAATAAAACCATTTAGAGTGACATTTGTGATGAAGATATAAATTCGCATATTTTTTGTGTCTCGGCTTTTGATTTGATTCCACAATTTATGACATTTTCCATCAATTTTGTCAGAACTTCCGGGGATAGTTTCTTGCATTCTAGACAGATACCTACTCTCTTTGCGGTTTTCAAAAGTTTGAGGCTTGTTGCCATAGACTCATGACTTTAAAAAACAAATACCTACAAAAAGGATCAGAAAAATCTGTTTAAATCAGATTCATCGCTCATGATGATTTTCGATTAAAAGTTGTCTCCCTCGTGCTCGAGATTCTGGATGGCGGTCAACAGCTAACAGTTAATGAACTATCTGTACTTTGTAAGGGAACATGTAGTTTTTCACAAAATTTCTCTGGTAAAGACCGTCGATTGCGTGGCACATGGTCTGCACTCCGAGCGGTCCTCTGCGACATCTTCAGCCAAACCTGGCAGCATCTCGTGTTGTTCCAAATACTCTTCTAGGCGAGCGGCTAAACATGTCGGCCGTAGCGTTTTGCGAGTTGATGTCGGACAACCGGGAAATGTGTGCCGAAATACATGCTGCGCTAACATCACAAACGAATTATAACGCAAAAAATCATCGAAACAATTATGCTGCGTTTTTATACCATCCACAGGAAGGTATACTCTACAAACTTTGCCATTACATTTGTAACGCCAAGAAAGAGTCGCCGGAGACCCCATAAAATATATCAGAAACACATTCTGAATCGATTTAGCCATGTCCGCCTGGTTGTCTGACTGTCCGTCTATCTGTCTGTCTGTTGATAACACGATAGCGTCCATACGAATCAACATAGGCGAATGAAATTTTGTGAGAGGACTTCTGTTGACCGTTGTCAGGATTGGTATTGAAAAGTAGTTCTGGTACCTGCCATACAAAACCAATATTGCACACATGCATGTACGCTACAGTAGGTACATATAACTCGCATGGCAAACATTTTGTATGACTTTTATGCAGTGGAGGGTATCAAAGCATCGGCCATCGGGATAACACTTTTACTTGTTTAGAAGTATTTATATTCATGTCTTGTTGACGTGTTACAAAGTAAAGTGTCAAAATAGAATTTACATTTACCGCCATTTGCAAAAATGTTAGCTTTTTCCGGTTGACTTTTGCGCCTCCATGTGTAAATGTATAGCGTTTGTTCAGAGAGACTTTGCTTATACTTAAGCCTTTGACAAAAATTTAGGGACTTTAACTACCTCCACTCCACTATAAACTCTAACATGGTCATCACTTTAAAAATTTAGCTGAGAGCTACATTCACAAATAACTGTTTTTTAGTCAAAGAAGACAAAGCGGTAAAAAATCTCGTTAACAAACACTAATGAGTTTACATGAGTTACCCATTATTCCATTCTTACCATAACTTGGACGCCAGCAAATGTGAATCCTTTGTCCATGATTTCAATGCAAAATTTTCCGAGTGATTTTGAGTGCTTATGCAAGCAACTCAGCGGTTAGTTGCGATTTTTTACGAACCAAGGATTCTCGCGTGAATTTCTGACAACTATGCTATCCCCATTTGTCCTAAATCGCCCCTTTCCGCTAAATAAAGATTTTTTTCGTGCATTTAAATTGATTTTATTCAGCGTGCAAAAAGGACAAAGCAAAAACATTTTATACATAATTAAAAAAGACATTCAAAGTAAACACTTTTCCATTCGCTGCTAACATCTGTTAAGATATTCCATTTATTTTACAGTAGATACATTGTCCTACCCACATTTATCACCACCATCCGTGTAGAAACTGCCAACGTCCGAGCTGCTATCCTATTTCATACAGATAGTACTGAGCACAAAAAAAAAGTAGTGCACACATCACGTCACTTGCAATTAACGATGATGAATGGCTCTCTCACCTGGACTGGCCAGTGGGTAGTCCCTTTTTTTTCTTCCATATCCCAGATTGAGCCATACGTCCCCTTCGGTATATGACTTAACGAGCTTAGCCCGTTTTTATCCAACCCTTCTCACCTCTTTGCACAGACCATTCAATTAGATAAACATCACTTTTGGATTACAGATTTAGCGAACGTTCCCTCGCCTCTCAACCGGCTAAAAAAAGCTGCTCAAAGAAGAACTACTTTACTGAATATATTTGCTTTGTTTGTTCCAATAAAAGTAGGAGCGCACCCTACCTACGGTTTCGTCGATGGCTTGCAGTGGTATTCGCTTCTCTCTTTTTCGAAATCAAAAAAAATCGAAAAATCGACAGAGCCATTCAATTAAAAGTCACCCTCCCCCCGGGCTTTAGGACAACTTACACAGCCAGCACATAGACTCTTTGAGAGCACGTCGCCCCATTCCGCAAACAGGACACACTCAAGCGAACCACACAAAAAAGGATACCTTACTGATATTGGGCTGAGGGAAATAGAATGCCTTGTTTTTTTTTTTTTTTTTTTGTGCTCTTCTAGTGAAAGGACTAACTCACTCTGTTCCCGAAACTGAAACTCAGTCAATGGAATGTGGGTCAGAGCGGTACAACATCAAAGCGACACCTTCTAGTACCGCATTTTGTGATTTTTATTCATCGCATTCCACTGTGCGGCCGCCTACGGTCGATCTGGGTTTCTGTATGTGAATAACTAATGAATCGAGAACGTATGCCTCTTTAATAAAACATTTTAAATTCGAGTTGAGATGCCAAAGGATAGCTGGTTAGATAAATGAATAATGATGTAGTTTCGCCTTATATTTCGGTTGCACTGTATGTGTGTGTGTGTTTGGAACAACTCTGGGAGATAACTTTTGTTCGGTTGGGATGGTGCTGCGTGTTATGTTGCTTCGAGCACCATAACGTTCTAAACTGTAGCCTTAAATATTAATTGGAAATATAATGAAGCGCTTCCAGAGTGTGCAGCAGCTTGGAGGTGGTTCAAAAACACGTACTACAGACGCATCTCTTATACCTACCCCTGTCGAGCTGTAGCAGCTTGTCGGGTGGTGGTATAAAATTTGTATTCATTATGCAAAAGAAAAGAATAACAATCTCGATGTGGGGGGTGTTGATTGTCCGAGTTATACGGTGGTACCTGAAATAAGATCTTCTTTAGAGAATGATGCCCTACTGCACCGACTTACTCGTGCTTGTAGTTGAACAAATATAAACCTCAAACCATTGATTACCGGAAACCGTTCCGATTCCATGCGTTAAAGCACATACTTCGTAAAGTCAATTATCATCGAAGTGTACGGCCTTGCTTGTCCACTCCCCACATCCCGTTTGCCAACAGTATACACTGATTTAGATACGAAATCTAACCTCAACGATTCATCGTATACAGTTAACCACGATGAGTTGACATGAATGTTGTATAATGTATACCTCCTGTAAAGAGGACACGAATTAATTTATCCGTTTAAAGTAGGCCACCGGAGCGGCATTCGTTGCTATCGATTACCGCAATTCCCATGAGAGGGAGAAATGGTATTCTCTTGGCATAGGTTGTTGCCGTTGGGGTGGTTAAATTTCAAACGAAAAAAAAATCGATCCGATCCAATTGCGCGTAATCTTGTGAAAAGCATTTGAGTTCACATAAACAAGTTGGGTCATGGGTTTCTTTAGTATCTGCGAGTTAAATGTCAGCACAAAATGAAATCTCGTTGAAGGATATGTCAACCAGTCGTAAAAGCAAGAAGTATTAAAATGCAAATCCGTCTAACTCAAAATGAGGGAATTCAAATAAATTTTGCAAATGCGGTTAGGTACTATACAAGGTAGGTTACTATACCATCAAGTTTAAAAATGAAAAGACAGTTGCGAGTAGGTTAGGTACCTCCCTATATATATTTGATTTGAGTGATTTGCTAGTGCACTACTGATTTGTTGCTTTTGTGCTAGCAGCCTTTTCCCATATTGTTAACTCCTTTGTGCCTGACAAAGGAGACCTGCCTTCTTAACATTAATTAGGCTGGTTTTCGAGATTTTTATATTAACAACTATCGCAAAATGCTTCATAGACGAGGTATGTGCATTTTTTGTATAGACCTTAATGCAAGCTTTTCATCCGTCAGCAGAAGGTCTGTCTTTTTTAAAGCTAGCGGCGATAGTCATGTGGTCAAAAATTATCAGAATCTACAAGCAACTTCTTGCAAATATACGTCTGTAGTGGTGTGTGATTATGATGATAAGTTAAAATCATTCACTTTCCGTACAGAATCTGGTGTTCCACAAGGTTGTATTTTGAGTCCTAATAATCTTCTTACTTTTTATAGATGATGCTTATTACCTACAGTAAAGACTTTAAGTAGGTACATCTTTGGGTTTTGTATTATCATGCAATCTTAATGTAAGACCACACATCAAAGAAAGAACGAAGTCTAAGTTTTTCTCGAAAAAAATCATAAATCCTACTTCCATATTCACGATGCAACAACTAATGGCTGTTTTGGCTATGCAAACGAGGCTTTATGGCTATCAACCAGGTTGATAAGATCGAAAGCATAAGATCGTCGGCATAATTATTTACACAAAAGTAAAGTTAATTCTACTTATAAATTTGAACTTACTTCATGTAAATTTTGGCATCAATGGAAAGGTCATTTAAATTCCGTTTGAATGATACAAAACTTTCGTTAACCCATTAAGTACCCATTGAAAATTTAGAACTTTTGTAAAAGTTTACTTTTTTTACTTTTTTCCTCGGTCCAAACAAAAATATTTTGATGCAAAAAGTTTCTTCAAATAATTCTAATAGTGACTGCAAAAATCTCTTCGCTAATAATTTTTAAGATTTTTTGAAAATTGCTAAAAATGACTATTTTAGCCACTTTTTCCTACTTTTCATACAAAATTCTGCAACTATGAACAAATTTACTTAAGCCAATCAAGTCTCCTGGACCTGATTTTTTTGTGTTTGGGTTTTCAGCTTAATTTTTTTGACACTTCGTGACTTGTGTCAAAGTAAAAAAAAAAATGCTCAGTTAACATCGCCTTGCCATGTTCACTATGAACAGTCTTAAACCCGAACAACGTTTGCAAATTATTGAATTTTATTAGGATACCAAAAATCGTGTTCAGTAAAAAATATGTCGCGAAAACATGGACATAATTTGATGAGTAATTCATCTCATGTTTTTGACCTGTAAATCGCCCGCCTAGATCGTGCGATTTGACGCCGCTGGACTATTTTTTGTGTAGATATGTGAAGTATCTCGTCTATACGAAGCAACTATTGCCTTGGAAGACAACATACGTCGGCTCTTACACTGGCTTAACAATCAATAAGCAATTGGCAATGGCAATAGGAAACACGCAATATTATCGCTTACAGTTATTTTACTTACTTAATTAAGGTGGCGCTACAGTCCGGGGTAGACCTGGGCCTCAACCAACAAGCGTGTCAAGCCAGCACGATCTTTGGCCAAATTGGACATTCTGGATGGACCACTTGAAGCGTATCGCGGTCAACATTTACACGAAATAATATTTAAAAACTAAATGGCAAGAATTGATTTATGGACCCTAAAAAATTTCAATCAATTCTGCAAATTTTCGTTGTTTTTTCTTTCATTTTAAAAACCAAACGTTAAAAAAATCGCACATTATAACACCTGCCAAGGTTGGGCAGTTTGCTGTATAAGCAATTTTCACCCAGAAGCCACTGAGGCCCATTGTGATTGATTACCCTTTTGTTGTACATGATAGGATATGCATTTAACGAAAGAATTCGGATCTGTTGATGAATCTTTTTAAATCTGATAGAGATATCGTTGCTAGATCTTCCAAGCCTTCGAAGAACCGTGCTTCCATGCAAGAATATTGACGTTCTTGGAGGACTGGGCAGTGACACAGGAGATGTTCCACAAATTTTATTTCATCTTCATCTCTGCAACTTTTGCAGTAGTCATTTGTGTCACATGTCTTTTGGCCATGTTCCCAATTATGCAGTGTCCGGTTATTACCCCGACGACCACTCGGATTTGGTTTCTGTCCAAAGATGTTAAGATCTTTGACCTTTTAGTGTCACTTGCGGGCCACAAGCTGCGAGTTATAGTACAACCGGGAGTGTTGTTCCATCGTTTCTTAGCCAAGTTTAATGTGACATTGTCAATGAAGCTCTTAGGTGCGTTAAAAGCTGACTTCTCTGTCAGCTGATAGTACGTCCATTTCAGAGCCGCATCTGGCCAGTTTATCTGCTGCCTCATTTCCTTCCACACCAACACGTCCAGGAACTCAGCACATCCTTACTATGTGATGGTTTAATGCTCTCAATGCCGAGAGGCACTGGCTTACGGATTTGGAGTTTACCATATCGGAGTTAATCACTTTAAGTGATGCTTAAAAATAAATAAATAAATAGATGGCGCGACGGGCGGGTCCTTAGGCCTAGCTTCTTGCTACCATTCGTTTGTGTGAGTTTCTAATTTTAAGACGAATGGAATGATGCTTGATGCTGCCAAACTTCAACGGAATTTCTTTAGCTTGCTTTAATCTTTAAGGAAAGAGGGCAAAGAAGTTCAATAAGATTTATTTCCTATAAGAAATAAGGCATTATCCTGCCTAAAAGACCTGGCAGCTCTAGACAAAATAAAGGCATATTGAGACTCTAAAAGGGCGACTAAAAGAAGCATTCCAACTCCAAGCTACGAGGTTATTAGGAGGGTGATACGCGTAAGTTCTCGTACCAAAGCCCTTAAGGGAAATAATGGAAATAATAAGCTTCGTTAGAAATAATTCATATCTTTTGATTATTCTACACAAAAAGCTCCATTAATTCAATTAACTAAAACGACAAAACCACCTCGCACCAATGCCTAGGTTTAAAAAAGGACAAATCCCTTGACCATTACCCACCTGCCGCTGATAATAATCCAATCGGAAACCCAAAAATAAACCTTCCCCAGTTGTATTTTATCCTTCGTTTTAGTGCGGGGAAATATTAAATCGCTCTTGATAAACAAGCCCGCCTTCAGCTGTGGACCCGCCTTACTACCACTGACCATTTGCAAACAAAATTGAATAATCCCAACAACGTCGTTTGTCGGCGCCCACACAAATTGATTATGTTTCACTCTTTGAAAATAGTATTGTAAATATTTTTGTTTTATCTCTCGCTCGATTTCCAGGAACGAATGGTTCAAATAACCCGACAGAAAATGGGCGGACTCGGTCTCAGTATAAAGGGTGGTGCGGAACACAAGCTTCCCATTCTTATATCCCGCATTTATAAGGATCAAGCGGCCGATATCACTGGACAATTGTTTGTAGGCGATGCGATTATCAAGGTAAATGGGGAATACATAACGGCATGCCCGCACGACGATGCCGTTAACATTTTACGGAACGCCGGCGATATTGTTGTTCTAACAGTGAAACATTACCGAGCCGCCACACCATTCCTGCAAAAACAACGTGAGTATGACATACGCACCTTCCATTCGTTGATAAACCTACACACACATACACACTAGGATATGGATGGTGATGAAGTTAATTGCATACATATATATGTACGTTGTTGGTAATTAAGCAATGGAAATGCATCTCCTTCCGGTCCTGATGTAGTGTAAACCTATCTCTGGATGGTGTGCGCAAATATTTAGATAATCATTCCATTTTGTTGTTTTTCCATCCTGAATTACAGTTACAAAGGACACCCCTGACTCAGACAACGATGCAACATGTGCGGAACTGAAGGCTGACGAAGGATTCAAATCCTCGCTGAATAACGGCACAATAAGCAGGAGCTGTAGTCGACCTATGTCAATTTGTTCGGAGCCCGAGAAAAAGTGGGTCGATGTTGTTTCAGGTGAGTTGGTGAGATTTCAACTTTTTTTTATCCGCTCTCGGCCTCTTTGTTTGGATCTCGCAATAAGATGGTTTGGTTTTCATTTCTCGCTTCGCTCCATAGGATATAGGATATGGAAAGCGCTTCCTCTCACTCATTCGCCGCTATGTCGTTCATTTTGTTTTCATTGCTACGGCTCTGACGGTTTTGTTTACCGTAGTGGGAAAGGACTATGCTGTCATAGAAAACATTGCCAATTGTTTTATACCACATTTACTACTAACTGAACTAGAAAGGACTCCACAGTGGAATGCAAAACAGAGTGAGACAGCAGTCGAACAAAGCCCATGCCAACGATTTGCGTGGGTACTGTGGTTTGGTTAGGGATACACTGGCGGGAATGATGCACATAAAGTTCATTAAAAAATGGAAAAGAAGAAACTTTCCTTTTATTTCCTGTTCGACGGAACGTTGCCCAGGTTTCGCTTTGTATTGATTGAGTCTACCCCGAGGATAGCAAATAAGCAGAGTGTTCAATTGAAAAATTGAAATATTGCTTCATCGGTTTGACAGGAGGTGTACCTACCTAAAGATGGATTGCATAGAATTGTTGGAGGGAGTTTTTTTGTTTTTGTTTTGAATTTTTTTTTTCTGAATTAGAGGAAATTGACTGCAGTTGAGATGAGTCTCAAAGGGGCTAGATGAAATGTTTCCCTTAACTCAATCATTTAGGAATTCAAAGTTGAATGGATAGCCCATCAAAGTGCTTTTGGATGATGCAGAGAAATTTGGCATTCTACCTCTGGGTCTTTGTTAGGAGGAGGTTCTTTGGTAAACTAGTTTTCCGCAGGGAGAAGACTTCTCCATTCGATTCTTTTCATTGAGAGTCGAAAATAGGTCATTAGGTTGTTCATTTTTCAAGAGAGCTTGTGGAATGTTAACCTTGTTTCTAAGGTATGTTTCAAATGTATTATAAAGGAGAGGTACTTAAAAAAAATATATATATTTGTTAGGAACGTTTTCTTATTTTGATCTGAAGGTAGACATATATGTGTTCATTTTATATACAAAGGGCTTGTGGAAGGTGCATGGTATACCTTAAATAAAATTTGTAAAATGGTTACCCTTTGTCTTTGTTAAAACCGATTCTCAAAGGAAACTACCAAGAATTTCATGTTTGAGTAAAAGCGTCCTCAAAAAGTGGGCGTGTCAAGAGATACCTGTATAGAGATAACCAAGGAAACGTCACAGACGGTGTTGAGAATATTAAAAGTTGCAGACTTTTAAACGGCGAAAACGCCAAACATTTCGATGTTACTCTGAACGAACCATCCAATTTAGACGATGAAAGCCAAAAGTTAAAGCCCGAAGTCAGGCTTCCAAAATCTAATCTAAACTCAAGTCCAAAAAAACTGATGGACCAGACCGCCTACCAGGTTTAAATATTTAAAGCAGCGGGAGATAATTTGGCATAGACCATCACGTCTTCAAGATTCAATCTAGAGAAAGTATGAAGAGAATCTTGGCCGGTTCACAAGAAAGAAGACGAGGCATCAGTTTCGCATACAAGTCGCCCGTAATGTATGAATACCTGAAACCATTTGTTAACGAACTGATTGGCCAGTACCAGTGCCTTTTTTAGGACCGGTTAATCCACAACTGCTCAAATATATACACTACGATATATTCTGGAGAAAAACTAGGATACAGACAGTTCGAGACTCACCATCTGTCCACTAATTTTAGACCGCAAATGAAAGCATTTACAGATTAGTTATATACAGCTATGTCTGGTTTTGAAATCCCTATCAAACTGGTCAGGTTGTACATAAGACTTCCTCAGTCGCAAGTTCTTTGTAAAATCTTTGATATACTTGCATTGGCCGCCATTTAATTAAGTAAGTTTAAGTCCAGTGCGTCGTGCTAAGCCCGTCACAGAAATTCCTCTCGTTCATTCTTGTTTGTAGCTTAGCCTCTGGATGAAGCAGAAAGCTGGTTGATAGCTGAATATATTTAAGGAAGCATTGGCTCCCTTAAATATTTTCATTTTTTTTATTACGAATAATTTGATGAATGAAAAGCCTTCTCAAAATTTTTAGAACTTACTTACTTTGGTGGACCTAGGCCTCAATCAGCACACCTCTCCAGTTAGCCTGATATTTGGCTAACTGCCAACAGTTGTCCACTCCAAGTTGGTTGAGGTGGAAAGGGACTTGGGAGCGCCACCTAACACGAGGTCTTCCTCTACTGCGTTGTCCCTCCAGTTTGAAATCGAAGACTTTTCGGGCCGGAGTTTTGTCCATTCGCTGTACATGTATAACCCATCTTCGTCGACTGATGTCGCTATACAACTCGTAGAGTTCACTGTCAACTCTCCTTCTCAAAAGCCCGTCAACGCAAACGGGACCGAAAATAGGTATAGGTTATGTCATATGCATTAGTTAACTATTTTGGAGAGCGCTCACATGTTGCCTTCCGAGTTTCTCCGAACTCCTGTTATGGAAGAACCTACAGAATATGTAGAAGTCATCAGGTTCACCAATACCAACCCCTCTTTTCTCAGCATTTCCGGTGATTTTTCTCTTAAAAAGTGGGGTGCGTCGTTTTCCATCATTCGCCAGTACGATACTTCCTAGAACATTTCCCTATCAAGACCGCCATACGTCAATTGATACTTAAGCACAATAATTGCGTTCCTCCATAAGTACTTACACCTTCTTCGTAAGGTTCTCTTTTGGCACGTTTCCAGTTGCTTTAAAAAAAGTTTACTTGGATTATTGTTAATTTCTTGAAATGAAAGTGCCTCAGTGGTACAGAAAGATTCATTATTTTGGTCACCATGCGAATAAATCCTCTCAGTTCAATTATAGTGGCTACTGCTGTATAAATGGCAATAAAATTCATCTATTTTTGGTAAACCTTTTCATAAACTCTTTACAAATTGCAGACTCCACCCAAACATACCCATATTCGAAGTTGCCTATCGTCCTAAGCCTAATTAAATTAGAACGTGCCAGTGCACCGCAGCACTATCTATCTGCATACTCAGTTAAAATTTCCACAAAATTCCGTTGCGTTCATTCTCTCCAATTTCGCAACCGATTTTTGCCAAAAAGTGGTGCACATTCTATCTGAGCTAATTGGATTACGGTCGGCTTGCGTGTTTGTATAGGTTAAAGTTCTCAATTAACAAAATAACCCTCGCGTCGAAAGTTGTAAAACTAATTTCAATTTATCTGTTTTCGTTCTGCTGATTTTTTTTGTTTGTTTTTTTTTTAATCTCTTTCTCGGACATGGACACCCGGACTACAGTGCCCCTGATGATGGCATACGTGACCCGATATATCTACGGTACGGACAAACTGCGACCCAATGCCTTCGAAGTACGTGGCCTGAATGGTGTTTCGACGGGCATCATACACTGTGATGATCTAGCGATTTTGAGTCAATGGCTAAAACTAATAACGGACAATGTCGTCGGATTAACACATTTACAGGTGAGTGCGTGTGCAAATTCATAAAATCAATATGAAATCCAGCAGCCAAAAGGTGTACCCTTGTAACGGTCAGTTTAAAAAGAAATCACCGTTCATTGTTATAGACGGAGGCTGGGGGTACCTACGTATTCATAATCCCCCAGCAGAAGCGGATTACGGGGTTTGGTCAAAAATTCGAAAGCTAACATCCGGTCAGTGTCGTTTCGTTGACCAAAAAAGGAGGTAGCCGAAGGTTTTTCATCCCTTCTCGGTCGGAAGAATTGTTATCGTCGTCGTTCTTGTTCATGATTGCAAAGTGGGCCCCATACTCAGTGTTGGCGGAACAAATGTTTCCGGTGGATATGGGATGTGAAAGGATTATGTTGCTGTGGGAATAGTCTTTTTTTGTTGTTGTTGTGGCGATAGTGCGGCATAGCATATAAACATCCGGACAGCATCAATCAGAGGGAGACTTTTAGAAACTGTTACAGCTGCAAGTGCAGATAGAAGCTAAGCTTTAAGAATATGCATCAAGCACAATGAAATGTAAATAACCAGAGGATGTCAAGGGATTGTTTTGCGAATATGTATTTTCAGAGTGTCGTGTGGTTTCATATAAAGGAATAGCTTTTAGGGATTTTTGTTTCATTGTGTATGGTGCTTTGTATAATACGCATACGGGTAGATTTAACAAAATGGTTACATTTCTGCCCTTCATTTGGTAAATGAATCAAAATGAACCACACTCCCAGTGGTTGTCAAGCTCTTAGACTAATTGGACTGCAGTTGGGAGTGCATCTGGGACTTAACCAACGGATTTGGTCGTATGATGAATGTACGTACATACTTGATCAGGGGTTCAATTGCAAAATGTACACAATTTGGTCACTTCTGCTGAGGGTCACTATTTTCTCATTAAGGAAGGCTATCTATATTATGGATACATTTTGTCGAAAATAAACCCGAATTTGTTTTAAGTGCACGCTAGGTATATGGAAGTAAATTTTCTGTCCATAATTGCTAGTTATCCTTATTGATAAAATGTACTAACCAAAAGGAGAACTTGTGTTTCGACATAGAGGACTGCATGACCTTAAAAATGTCAGAGTTTCTAAATTCATCAGTTCGGATTTGACATAATATTGTAGGTCCCTTCCATTCGTTCAACAAAAAAATATTACACAAAGAATGTTGATTGCATGTAAGCTCAGAGTCCTATATGGACCTGTAGCGCCAACCAATTAATATAAAATATTCGGCCCTGTCATGGTATCCTTTCCGAAAGGAAAATTTCCTGATTTTTTACGAATCTGAGAAACATTTCTCCGACAAATCGTAACGAACACCTGCGTTTTTACGTCTGTTTTTGACAGGCACACGTTAATTTCTCTTCGATGGTCTCCGACATCTGTTCGTCGCGGAAAGTCTCCGACTAGATTTGCGTTGCGTAGAAAATTACTCTCCAAACACATACTATGATAGGGCGAATAACTCTCTACTCGAATCGATCGGAGATTGAGTCTGCAGATTTTAAGGCAGGATCGTTGCAGCTTACTTTAACTAGCGATTTAGTGCCAAGTACGGTCTGAAAAAAGTGCTCGACTGGGTTCCACACATCGTTGTACGACAATCACCTTTAGTTTCAGCTAAAAATTCAGACCGATAATTTTTGCGAAAACAGTATACTTTCACTTACAGGAGCAATTAAAAAAAGGCTGCAAGAAGAAGTTGGCCGAAGACCCACACTTTTTGGGCCAAATTTTGTAATCAGCAATGTTTGGGTCAAAAAGACAAAAAAAAAAATCGGAGGCGTATACGTGACATTAATTTGAAATGTGCAAAAGTGAAAATAAATTAAATCATTTTATATACTGGACGTACAATTTTTATATATTTGTAGCTTAACTTCTCGCAGGCTTTCGGGTGTTTGAGTCTTATATTTGGTGAAGAAGGGCCCTACAATTTTGTGTCGGATTCGAACAATAGAATTGAGAAGCTATCTTTGAAAGAACACTGACAACTGAGCTACTACACCAAGGGACAATATTGACAGTTGAGGTATCCTATATTCGCAGCGACACCATTAGGTATTGCCTTATAAAGATTTGTATTGCTCCGACATCTTTTTTCCGCTCTATACTTACTTTCTTACTCAGCTAGTCTTAAATTCTGTTGATCCTCGAGCTTCTACTCTTGTGCGGTTTCTGGGAGTGTTCCTTAGCTCTTCCGATTACTGTGACTCGCCCTAAACTGTCCGACTATTTCTCAATCGACCTGTTCTTCTTATTCTATATTGGGCTAACTGCTTCCATTTGCATTAATTGTTTAACTACAATTGGGTCGCCTTTTCCAAATATGTACTCGGTCTACAACAATTTTCGTCCTCACGTCAATTAGTTCCTGACCCGTTCTCATGCAGCAGCGTGAAAGAGCGATTAGGACAGAAAATCTTTGCATTATTTTCGTGATAGTAACAGTGGCTGTCCAAGTCCAAGCGCTGCATTCATATAATAGAACCGATTCGACTTTCGAAGGAAACAGCTTGCTTCCTCCAATTACTAGGGTAGCTACAATTTCAACCGCACTCCAATGTATGGCGGACATGAGGTGCTTATTACTTTCACTCCTTCCGAAAGGTTTTCCTTAACTGTAGGTGCATCGAGGGATCTTTTAGCCCATCAATTTTGTACCTAGGCTTAGTCAAGCAAATGATGTGCACTAATGGACATAAGCTACCATAAGATGGTGATCTTGTGCCATAATATAAGCTCCTCTTCGGACGTCTTAGGGACAACTTCTTAATCGCCGAATTATCAATATGATTGGCTTGTCAGGACATGAGCCGCCTAGTACTCAGCGATAAATGGTAACAAATTATAACTATACCCTACCGAATCCAACCATCTTATTTCTTACTATAGTCGTTGGGTAAAATTGTTCGCACGACCATACCGACTCCTTTTTGGACTTGCGGGCGTTCGTGTGCACTGTTCCATTGATTGCAAATTCCAAAGAAGCTCGTGTGGCATTAGCCTAAGGGACTCGTAATAGCCCTTAACTCATTTTTATACCTACTTTTAGTTCGATTAAATCTATCTTTATTCGGAAGGGACCTGTTTTACCGAGAATAAATTTGTAAACAGATCGAAAGACATACTATATAGAAAAAAATAACTCCTCTCAAACCCTGATTTTCAGTTCAACTATACAAAAACAGCTTGAAGCATTTGGAAGTCATTTAAATTTTATAATCCACTAGAAAAACAGGAAATAGTTTATAAATCACATCAGCCAGATAGCGAAATGTAAAATTGCATCTGATGTATATGTGTTCACAAATACCACATCCGGCACATTCATAACATCCGCAGAGTTATTTACACAAAAATGTTATCATAAGCCCCACGGTACTCTACGGTACTTGTGCATATTTTAAGCCCCGACAGGCAAATTAATTGAAATCTATTTACACAGGAAAACAAAAACCAATCGGGACTGCATCCACTCGCGAGATTACAATCCAAAAATCATTGACATTTCGATTTGTGTGGTGTTTAAATGTGAACCCGCCCCAATGCCCTCTTAAGTACTAACTGGGTGTGTGCTTGCGGACGAAAAAAATTGCTAAAAAAAATTTGTTCCCGTAATAATAATAATAACAATGAACTTTATAACCTCCGGAACGAACTCTCGTACTCATACACCTACCCTCACTTGCAGCCCCCTGTACAGCAATGTTTAACCATTTTTACCATTTTCCTTTTCAGATGAAGCTGTACAATCGAAACTTTGCCGTTGGCGAACGAATCGAATACATGGGCTGGGTGAATGAAGGAGTCATCAACAACAACATCTCGTGGCAGAGCTACAAGCCCAGATTCCTGGTGCTCAAAGGCACCGAGGTTATGCTCTTCGAAACCCCGCCGGTATGTATAACACTGGGAACTTTTGATTATTGATTGGGTGCCGAGAGAGGGCGGCTCGACTATGTGGTATGTGTCCTGGAGTCTATTTTACTTCTCAGCCCCCGTACTTGCAGTATTTACATTTTTCATCCTTTTTTAGAGGACTTTCCCACGGTTGTTGGGTGGCATCGGCATCGATAGCGATATAGTGTTGTCTTGTTGTTTCGGCGTTGGAGACGGAATTTTCCGTTTTCCTATATAGGCTTCAATGTTTGCATTGAATTTGAAAAGTGGTCGTGCGTCTGTGTTGTTGTAGTTGTAGTTTGGACGTATCTCGGCTTTTGCTGGGGGAACGTGCTGCTGCTGATAGTATACTACTGATGATGGTGATGATGAAAATGTAGGTCATGAGCTGGGGTACTGAATATTCTGGGGGAGTATAGACCATACCGAACATGCGAAGGATTTGTAAATGGGAACAAGGACTACCAAAAAAAAAAAATCTTTCTCGTTGCCGGATATTTTGAAGAGGCATCGACAGTTTGTTCTCGGAATTATGTTCAACGAGTGTGTATATGTGCGATGGTGGCAGACGGGGTTGGCAGAGAGTGTGGACACACATGTCCAATTTATCAAACGAACACGCGTTGTTTTGCATCTGGAACAGAACTGAGGATGCCCGATAAAATCGAGTGCTTATAAAAACATCCGACAGTGTATGCGGCAAGTATCTGGTTTATGGTGACGTGTTACAATTTCTGTTAGAGATAATGCATGGGTGGTTGTTTGTTACGGATACGTGGAGGGTAGCAAATTAATTGACAGGATATTTTCTTCCAATGTGTGTGTGTGGTAGATTTAGAAGTCCCAAAAGTGTGCCAGTTAGATAATATGGTACACAGTCTTGTCCTCGATTCGTCTATGTGGTAAATTACAGTTTCGTGTGGGGTAAATTACACATATTGCTGATGTGTCTATTTTCTTAACAGCTCTCAGAAGAGTGTACATAAAAGTTTGGTTTTAGTACATGGTTTCTTTTGGCCGACGTGGCAAAAAAGTTTGAAAAAAAGTTACTAGCAATCAACTTTAAATTTGTCACAACGGAGGGATTGGTATGGTACATATGTGTCATGGATAGCCGTGGATTGCGGAAGAAAATTTAGTGAAGAGGCTTACCTTAGGTTTAATGACATTTTTGTCAGAAGAGTTTCGTTCAATGCACGAACAAGCATTTTAACGATCAGCATTGTAAAGTGGAATCTTCGTAGGTTATTTATAGTCGAAGAGAAAAGAAACCGACAGGGTTTATTTTTATTTTAAACATGTCACCAACATATTTTATCAGTAAGAAGAGCAGAGAAGACAAAGAACAGAATATGAAAGGATCGGATAGGTCCTTTTAGACTCTTAAAGTTATTTTTAATTTAAGGGTACTCACGAAGTTTTTTAATAGTTTCTCCCGTACTTCGACGCCCAGATGTGTTTGTATGGCCGCGGCATTTTTAAGAAGGACCATCTTCTCAAGGTGATAGTTGGAGTTACCATGTACCTAATGTTAGTACCACTCCGATATACTGCCATTTTTACCATAATTTTGCTGATAAACTTTTTCTACTTCTGACTGCAGAAGTATTTTCTAGTGTTCACGGGCAATCCATGTAAGAGAATTATTTTAAACTAGCTGTACCCGCCCGGCTTTGCCCGTGCACAGGAATTGTATTGCTTAGGTCTTAGGTAGTAATGTTCTTTCGTAAAATGCGAGAAATGAGAATAAATCGATTTACTGGAATTTTCTTTCTGCCTAAACCTGAAAAACAGCAATACGAACAAAACATAAAAAGAATAATGAAAATCGGCCCAGCGGTTATCGAGATGAAACGTCATCTAGTTTCACCCCATAGTTTCTGTAGGTTTGAGCTCAATCGATTTAGTGGTTTTCGAGATATACGATTTTGAATGTTTTTTTTTTTTGTATGGGCGGTTCCACGCCCCTTTGTTTAACAGCTTTCATATTTATTCGCCTTTTAAACCTTCTCTGGACTTCCACCAAAATTAGCCAAATCGGTCCAGCCGTTCTTGAGTTTTAGCGAGTCTAACGAACAGCAATTCATTTTTATATAATATATAGATAGAGATAGATTACCAAAAGTTCGCAGCGTGATGTCACTGGCGCGTACTGGTCCACCCCGGACTATAGAGCCACAGACTGACCTAGCTGTCAAAAATGAACACAGCTTGTGGGTCCTCCGCTTCTTCTATCTTCTATCTTCTATCTTCTATCTTCTATCTTCTATCTTCTATCTTCTATCTTCTATCTTCTATCTTCTATCTTCTATCTTCTATCTTCTATCTTCTATCTTCTATCTTCTATCTTCTATCTTCTACCTTCTATCTTCTATCTTCTATCTTCTATCTTCTATCTTCTATCTTCTATCTTCTATCTTCTATCTTCTATCTTCTATCTTCTATCTTCTGTCTTCTATCTTCTATCTTCTATCTTCTATCTTCTATCTTCTATCTTCTATCTTCTATCTTCTATCTTCTATCTTCTATCTTCTATCTTCTATCTTCTATCTTCTATCTTCTATCTTCTATCTTCTATCTTCTATCTTCTATCTTCTATCTTCTATCTTCTATCTTCTATCTTCTATCTTCTATCTTCTATCTTCTATCTTCTATCTTCTATCTTCTATCTTCTATCTTCTATCTTCTATCTTCTATCTTCTATCTTCTATCTTCTATCTTCTATCTTCTATCTTCTATCTTCTATCTTCTATCTTCTATCTTCTATCTTCTATCTTCTATCTTCTATCTTCTATCTTCTATCTTCTATCTTCTATCTTCTATCTTCTATCTTCTATCTTCTATCTTCTATCTTCTATCTTCTATCTTCTATCTTCTATCTTCTATCTTCTATCTTCTATCTTCTATCTTCTATCTTCTATCTTCTATCTTCTATCTTCTATCTTCTATCTTCTATCTTCTATCTTCTATCTTCTATCTTCTATCTTCTATCTTCTATCTTCTATCTTCTATCTTCTATCTTCTATCTTCTATCTTCTATCTTCTATCTTCTATCTTCTATCTTCTATCTTCTATCTTCTATCTTCTATCTTCTATCTTCTATCTTCTATCTTCTATCTTCTATCTTCTATCTTCTATCTTCTATCTTCTATCTTCTATCTTCTATTGGTAGAATAGAATTGAGGTAATGCTATTGATAAAATGGCAATACCCTTTTGTATCTACAAGGTTTACACAGGTTGTTCGACATCGATCTGTGTTATTATTTCAACAGAATGGTGAGATAAGAATAGTAAAGCCAAACAAAGCTACAGACCAACATCCTACCACGTAGTTTTTTGATTAAGGATAGAAAAGAAAGCCGCGCGTCATTATTTTCCATGCATTGGCAACAGATTGACCTATATTCTCTCTTCACGGAGACATGCTGCTCTACAGCACCGCGTCTCTAAATCTGAATGAAATGATGCTCATAAGTACACAGCATATACTATACACGAGATTTATTTATTGATATCCCATGACATAATTATGCCAGACATGTTTATCTATGGCAAACAGTATACTCACATAATTCACAGGCGCCACAATTTGCTGGCGCCACATCGTCCTGTTGACCTCCCTACCCCATTGCCAGCAGCCAGATGATCACAATCTCTAATCCAAGATGACATAAATATTATGTGTAGGTATCCTGAATTCCACGGTGATATATACACCTAGAGTGTGTGACAATTTGTTTCATCAACAAGGCCATATCCGTATCTCCCCTTCCCCACCTCAGGGAGTATCATTAACCTTTATCCCTTGGCACTAGAGGAATATTGTTTGTCGAACGGATGTAAGAATATGTCTGATGGCGGGTCGATAATAATGTTGTTGCACCATTAGTGTGATATTGATATAGGCTAAGCGCGCAGTCTGTTCTCTATAATCGTGGACGTGTACACACAACCACATCATCGCGTACATGTGTTCAATTAAATTTCCCTACACCAAAACTAATGGCTTTCATAGGGAAACTATAGCTGATGGTTGCGTAATATCACTAATGGTAAGTAAAAAGATTGTCTTTTGTCATCAATTACACTACCAGTCCCAACCCACTTCCGTAACATTGTTATCCTGTCACCCATTTGCCTGTCACTCCGATTTGAGCACCATGGCTATTAGTTCACCTTTCTCCGGTTCCATTGCATCGGTAATAAACTACCAGCCAAGGACATAAGTTTCTTTTAATTGTCAGACATTATGCCCGCACCATGTACACACAGGAGCAATGAACTAATAAATTAAAGCGCGTCTCACACGCACCAACAAACTGTTGGTTGGTCGCACCCAAAATAATAGCCAATTGCATGCGAAATTTATGGGCAAAAATAATCGTTTAAAATAATTACCCCAGCCATTTGGAGAAGAAACCAGCCATATCGCCTTCGCAATCAGCTTTATGGTGGCTGGCCTTTCACATGAAAGGATAATAATTTCATGTTTTGCTTTTGAACTATTCGTATACCTTAATCGGAATTGATTACGATTGTGCGGATTTGTCGAATGTCCTGAGGTTCTGTGGGGACGAAGAACTCACATCTCTAATGACCCCAATTTGTTCCAATTGCTTTGAACGCTTTGATTGTCGACTTGATTAGTCGCGCGCATAATGGATGAGCTAACTGTTGATTCTACTTGATGTCAAAATGTCCTTTTTGTTAACTTCTATCTATAGTCACTTTGCTGGAGTCTTCGGATTAGGTGAACTTGACTTGGGGAATACTTTGCAAAACATTGTCTTCCAAATGGTTTCACTTTCGAGGGGACGAAGATAAATGCCGGATTACGGGTCAAGTGTCAGCAGATAATCGATGACATGGCTGGTGAACTTCGATTGGCTTGCGAAAGACAGTCCATAGAAATTGCACCCTGAGTGTCGCACAAGAAATACAATTGAAATGTCCACATACTTTAGAGTTTCACAGAATGCATTACACATTGAAAGAGATCCAGGAAGTGCCCGAAGAATATTGACCCATTATTGAAATACAATCGAATAAATAAGAGGAAGTTAGAAAACCATGATACTCCTGTAAAGGTATTTAGTGGAAATTGCATTTTGAAAAGGAATTTGAATAAAAGTAAATTAAAGCGGATTATGTTTCAAATATTCCCTCAAATACGAGTTCAGATATTTGAAATCGTCCGAATTTGCGATATCTAGTACTTGGAACTATGTGGACTTTATAGCGAAAGATTTAGGTTTCGATCCCCAGCAATGCAAGCAAAATATTTACCGATGATTCGAAACGACTAAAAATGATTGCCGATGATTGGAAGTGATTGGAAAATAATGAAAATGACTCCAAATAATTGGAAATGGCCCGTATTGTAATTGATTGGTGTTGACTGAATATGATTATAAAAGAATGCAAATGATTACAGCTGATATAAAATTATTGCAGAAGTTCGCTATGTTTGAAAACGACTGAGAATGATTGCCAATGATTGAAAACGATTGGAAATGATTGGAAAATAAAGAAAAATACTTCAAACGACTGCAAGTGACTCTACAATTTTGTAAATGATTTTAGTTGATTGAAATTGATTTGACAAAATGCAAACGCTATTGTAATTTAAATTTTGTTTATCAATAAAATAAAATAAACAAAAAATAAGACGGTAGGAATTTGAGCTATTAAAATGTTCCTGTTTAATTTCTTGCAGTCGTATGCCATTTGCGGAACTTTGATTTTGTATCATCATTATTGGCATGTATATTTAAACTTAGTTAAAAGCTACGTTGGAAGATATTCTGGACTGACAGGATGGCCTCATCAATTTTTTTGTAGCTCCATTCAACAAGGTTGTGCGATTCGGGAAGCCAGCAGCCAGAGCTATTCTAACTTCAAACCCATATTTTACCAATAACATATTATTAAAAAAATGTTCCCAGTTCTTTCAGGTTTCTTTCTTCTATTTTGGTTGAGAGCAATTCGTCTTCTGTGAATTCTTTGTATTATCCTCGTTCAATGTATTCGTTATCGTTTGCGTTGGGGGCGCAACCGGTCTGTACATGACCCTTGGCCTAGTTTAGGCCTCAGTTATAGCTATCAATAAAATGCATTCGTAAAAACACGAAACAGAAAAAAACTGAAACATTTAACCACAGCATATCATAGGAATTCAATGGAATACTTCGTGAAACTGGTTAAAAAGTTGAACAGAAAAAGTTTTTCGTACGAAAAAATAAATAAATTCTTTTTCTAAAAAATTTAAAGATCAATTGCTTAATTTTTTTTTACGAATTAGTTTTATAATTCAAAAGCAACATTTTAAGTCCAAGATTGAGTTCAACGATTAAGTTTAAGTGCTCCAAAAAAGTAAAACAATTTTTTTACGTATGCATTTTACTAATACATAGCTATAACAGACGCCTTATCGTATCGTTACCATTTGTTTGCTTGAGTTTTTATATTTTAAGGTAAATGACAGAAACTTAAGATTTAATGCTGAATCAGAATTGCGTTTGGATGTTGATCCAGACGTTCACGAGTGGTAACGGAGTAGAAAAACCTTAAATATCATTTGTGTTCGTCCATGGATTGAACTTGAGACCCCTCGTTCAGTAATCCGGCACACTAACCATTGAGCCGCTACGTCAACACGATAGTATTCTGTATACAAAACAAAATGTAAAACCAATAGCTATGGACGGCTTCGGTTTGCAGGTGTTTTGTTGGACTTGGCCAAATAAGATATATTTTCAATTGATTATATCTCAAACTCTTGATGGACCAAAAAGATGAATGTTAGCTCAAAATAATCGATAAAGTATTGTATATATAGATTATTGGTATAATGGCAAGTTGAGCGTAGTAAGGTCGAAATAGAAAAGTGGGGTGTAATCGTTTTTCAATCCTTATAAAACGAATTTTGAAAAACAATGAATGAGGCATGTAATAAGATTGACTTATCTATCAACATACAAACTTTCAAGTTCATATGGCTAGCGGTTACTGTGAGCCCCCTAACTCCCCGCGACCCCTTTACTCCTCAACAAATCTCACCTACCCTACGACATAATTTAGCCACAGATCTTTAAATCAGAAAAAAATCATGAAAATCGGACGAATGGTTTTCGAGTTATGGAGGGACGAACAGACGGACGTTGCCTTTCATAAAGTAGTATGGACTGTAGCTAACTTAGAAAATTTATTTACCATTGATTATGATAAAAAAAAATGTTTATATCTAACTACACTTCGGTCGGAAATCTCGCACTTCAAAGGTTGGTCTGATTCCTTAATTAAGGACAAAATGTGAAAAAATGTGAAAGAAAAGCAAGTGGTAAAGCGATATATAGCAACATCGAAAATCATCTTTCTGTATTCCGCACACCTAACTCATTTTATTTCCAACTTCTACAGACAAGGTTCGTTTTGAAGTCATTTCCAAACAACTTACAGCCCACTTACTATAGTATAGGTCAGCCTAATCTTGACTTTTTCAACTCTTTCCCTGTCGGGAATGTTTTTTGGATTAATTTATAACAGAACTAATTAGCAGCCCATTCCGACACAAAAACCCTTCAAAGTAATTCGAAAATAGAAACCCATCCTCCCACACATAAGTGTGTACTAAAATATTTGTTTATGTTTCGACATGATTCGCAACTAATTTGAAGAGTACTCCTCTCTTCATTTAAACAATTTACTTAATTAACCAAATAATAATAATTACTCTTTTAACGCCTAACTTCCTAAACATAATTGCGGTTTGGAGTTTCCCCCCAAAAGCGGCATACAACAACTGTATACATCGCTCCCAACGCACCCATTAGTACCCTTCAAGTTCCATCAGATAAACTGTCTCCTTGTAATGGAACTGAACTATATCAATCTATTTGAAAAGGAGAACCCCTCAAAGGAATTAAATTGATTCACGAGGCAACATCAGATACACAAGTATCGTCATCATGGTACAGAACATCCGCACATCTTTACGTTTCTTCAGTATTGTCTTCTTGTCACTGTTTGATTGATATGCGAATGAGAACCCCCCTTAACGACACACTGCTGTTATCCTTTATCAATTAATTCTGCAGCTGTAAATTCCGAGAAAATGGAAATGAAAATCAACATCCACCCACCCAGCCCCACGCGCCCACCTCCTCATCTTATCGATTTTCTTTTGTCATCGAAAATTGTTTTTCTCGTATTTTTCCTGATTTTATTTACATGTGTGTTTCCGCATCTGTCAGGACACCAGTCAGAGATATTCACAAAGTTGCTTTACTGAAATTTCATTAAAAAAAAAAAATCTCAAGGACTTTCTTCTAGCTATATTAAAAGTCCAATGAACTTCGGTGGGAATGAACAACGAACACAACCTCAAAGCAAGAATTCGTGGGTCGCCATGCTGTATCCATACATTTTTGTGTGCCAGAACTTTAGACAACTAAGCCTACTCGTGGATACTTGCTTTGCCTTGTAGTATTTTTCTCCGTCACACGGCAGACTTATTTTATGGTAATGAAACTTTCGAGGCGTTTACCGACAAAGTTGCTGAGGAACACACAGCAATGTCCTCATTTTTTAATAACACTCGTATATTTCCCTGCAGAGGGACGAACTCAATACAGCTCGAGTTTCACTTAATTTAAACGAACATTAATGTTCTTTCATTTGTTAAATTTATTTCTACGTTTCTTTTGCAGCTTAATGTCGCAGGACTATCGAAAGCACTTGTCATCTATAAAGTTTACCAAACGATGTTTCGTGTAGTCAAAGAGTCCGAAACTGTGGATAGTCGTCAGCATTGTTTCCTGCTACAGAGCTCTGGACATGAGCCTCGATATTTGAGCGTAGAGACACGACAAGAGTTGTTGCGAATCGAAAACAGTTGGAATGCGGCAATTGTAACGAGCGTCATAAAACTTGGGGTAAGTGGAAATGAGTGTCAGCTCAAGTTGAAATGTCTTCATATCCGTTAAGGTGAAAAAATGTTAATGGACAACTTTGGGTTTATTACTTGGCATAATTTATTTTTATTATTTTTATGGTTATTATGGTGACAGGCTTTGAGGATTTATGCAAAACGAGAAAGCTGCAAATTTATCTCATAAATTATTAAGCGCGAGCTATTGACTTAAGAAAAACTTCGTTACATTTAAGCTGTCGAGTGTCTAAAGGCAAATCGACGAAAATGACTGATTACAAGGTTATTACCTCACACTGGCCAAGGGAAGACTTTGGCCATGCTTCCATTCTGAAGAACTTCAAAATCTCGACCGAAAACATTGACTACACCAAATTAACCCTAGATTTTGACAAGAACTTTCTCTTCAGTCGTCACCATTCCCTTCAGATCAACCTTTAAGGATATGCCTTTTTGCAAATGACTTTTGCAGAAGCTGTAAGAACTTTCTTTGTTCCTGCCCAATTCTCTCCCGTTGATGGAAGCTTTCTTGGGAGCCTTCCATTACAACGACTGCTAGCGGAGATGTCAAAATCCTCTTACAAGAAGCTCAAAATGGTGCAACAAGAAGGGAGAGGCAAATCTTCTCCAATGATCCGTTTTTCGTCGTATCACAGTTGCCTAGACCTATGCTAAGGCCTAAGTGTAATGGCGTTTCATAGCTAGCAGCCCCTTTCAACCAACTGAAATAACTAATTGAATGATTAGTCGGCTATAATTTTCTGCATGGAGGCCTATCAATTTTTGCAAGTCCTTTACGCCTTGTGTTCCTTAACAAACCTCTTTTGATTTTCGACGTTCCCCTGCTTTCTTCTTTTAAGCTGTTTTTATTATTTTTTGGTAAGGTCTGAAAACTTTAGGTGTTATGCAAATGGTGTGGTCAGCACTTGTACAAAATGTAGCTGTCACTGGAATCCCTTCAAAATTATACGCCTATAGTTAAATTTGTGACACGTCATATTTTAATGAGCGACACATTCTGTATCCGATGTATCAATGTAGCCTCACTTGATGTCACCCAATTGTCACAAAAAAAAACATTTACGCCAACATAAATTTGCGTTGTTGAGAGACATTCGTAAAATGGCGCCCAATGTAGGACTTGACCACATTTCCCCTTCTTTTGTGCGAACACTTTGAAGTAAATCTTTTATTTCGTATGTATGAGCGACCTATCCTCTATATTACGCGATAATATCTCCTTTCCTACTCCAAATGTCCTGGGGTTTACTTAAGCAACCAAATTTACCCACCCATGATCAATATTTCATCGCAATTAGTAGGTACGTGTATGTAAATTCAGTCATGTTTTTCTTTTTGCTGGAAAAACTTAACTCGTACAGGAGTAAATTATTGCTCCCTAAATACACCACCCCTATATATAATGCTCAGGGGATAAGCACAAAAAATATGCACCCCATCCACCATCACGATAAACTTTTCTCTCAGGCCAGTGTACTGATGACCAGTCACACGAGTGACCTTCCCAAAAGTAGCCGTAAAAGTCCTTTTATTCGCCTTGTCCGTAAATCACCTCCACTCTTTCTCTAGCGCCTGGGAAAAAAAAAACCAACTCAAACCAACAAAATGCTGAAAAGAAACGAAAGGAAACCATAAAAAGTTCACCCATGGCGATGAACAAGGAACATTGACTCAAGTGGACAACGGACCAAGGCAACTCGGTGGTTCTAATAAAAGTTGTTTGCCATAAATATTTTCCACGTATTACCATATAATAGATACGTTTGTGGTCTGATTAGAATAAGAGGTATCTGTGTACGGTTAATAGGTCCTTTTGTAATGCGGAGTGTGTAAAAATTAAGGCACTCCTTTTTTGTAACCTATTTGGAAGTGGGTACTAAAATATTATCCCTGCCTAACATCGAAAGGGATAATTGTCTTTTATCACTTAGGACCGATGGGAAAGAAAGGAAATTTACGACACAATCCGAGATAAGGTAAACACAAATTTATGATATACATGTTGCTGGATTTAGGGGAATAAATATGTGGTCCGGTTTATGGAAAATAAAGAGATTTCAGTTGGAACGGTAAGAGTCTATTGCCTTTAATTAACTTAGGGCTTTCGATTTATGTCCTTAAACGAATTGTGCAGTTTAAAATCAAATTTAGGAACATACATTTCTGTATATAGTGAGTGGACTGTATGCTAAATCTATATCGTGAAACGATTTTCAATACAATCTATCTAAACTTTGTCGAATAGAAAACTTTCAGTTTTGAAACTCTCTCTCGACATTTTGCATTTCCCTAAGTTCCATAAAAGGACAGGTTCCCTAAAACCCTCCCAATGTGTATGCTTATGCATAAAAAAGAAATCAATCGATAAACAGGAACCGACAACGTTCCCCTTTCAAGTTATCTACATTATTCCCCAGTAACAATGCAATATTTCCGTATTTTCCTGTCCTTTTTCATCCGTAAACTACTACTTTGTCGTCGTGTTTTTTTTTTATATGACTCCGACTCCGACTCACTATTCACAAACACTCCACCATTGAATGGAAGTTCTTTGTGTTCGCAACCATAAACACCACACTGCATCCAGTGAATAACGGGCGTTTTATTTTTATTACTATTTTTTTCTTGCTTACCTTTTTACAGCGGAAAACCTTTGCTGTATCACATCACGGCAAGAGCGGTGGATTAACGCTTGACTGGCAATCAGGATTCTCATTAGCCGAGGGCGCGGATTCGTCAATAGTTTGGCAGTATAAATTCTCGCAATTACGCGGATCTAGCGATGACGGTAAATCAAAGTTGAAACTTCATTTTCAGGATCACGAAACTCGCGCTATTGAAACAAAGGTGAGTGCTGCTGGTTGCAGACACAGATTTCAATTTAATTCCTTTCTTTCACGTACACATACACATTACACATGTATACACATAATTTTCTCTTTTTCGCTATTTTCCTTCTTTTACTTTTCATTTTGGGTAGAAAAATTTATTTTTTTTTGCGATTTTTTTGGTCTTGAGTAAGATGAAAAGTTTCTGTTTTTTTTTTTTTTCTTGTTGAAACATAAGTTGCTTATTCTACAGAATTAATTACTATCGTTAAACAAAAAGCAAAAAGTTTATCCTTACAGATAAAGTTCTTTTTGAAAAATCATTTTGAGTTGGAAATTAATTTCTGATAGTTTTGTTTGTTTTCCAACTAGTATTGTTAGTTTTGGGAAGAGTTGTTAAACTTAAACAAATTTGTTAGCGGATTTAAGGGATGCTCCTTCGTTAAGGAGAAGTTAATGATCCCGGTGGAACAGAAAGACCTTCTCGATTAATTTGTTCATAACAAAAGTATTGAAAATAGAGGGCTCATAGAGTCTTAGTTTTAAAAATTAAATTTATTTTTCTACCCATTACTATAAGGGGCCGTTCAATAAGTTACTCGAGTTTAAAAACGAAATTCAATACAAAATTCAACGAAAGATAAAACAAGATATTTTAGCCGATCAGAATGCAGTTCGGTTTAAATGTTTGTAATAACAACATTCTTTTCGGACTGTACAGTAAATGCATAAGAACATTTTCAAAAAATGAATTTGACAGATCAAGATACAAGTATTTGAGTTCAAGTGGCTTTACCGATAGATATATGTAAACATAAAAAACTGGTACGCTGATCGCACTGAAATTAAGGTTAGATAAGTTAGATGCCCAAAAAACAAATTCGGTGATTATTAATTATTAAGCTGGAAATATATATGAAGGGGTTTTCATACATATATCTAGAAAGAGGCGCTAGGCATACTAGGCTTAACCTCTATAAAATATTTGCCTAAACTCTTAAGGTAAGTATACGCAGGCCGACCTCGAGCGATAGCTTTAAATTCTAGATTCTCTCTAAACTTTAGCTAAAATCTTAGCTTAATGTTGAAGCTTAGTACGCTGCTCGAGCTAAATGTTACCTACCAACAAAATACAACTAAGCTAAATTTAAGCAAAAAAATCAAATTTTCAGCCGACCATTAATGGGCGCGCCAGTAGGTTGTGTTTTTTTGTTGCGGAAAATTAAATAATGATGAAGTCTCTTCCATGTAGATTATATTATCGAAATCGAAATTTTGTTTATAAAATGTGTCCCATAATTCAAGCATAATTTGAATTTTGCGCCATTTAATAGTAGCTACAGTGATGCCAACGAAAGAAAAGATAACAAATTGACAGCTGCCAGTTCGGGGTTAGTAAAAATGGAGCGCTATACGTAAGAACAACGCATTTTCATTGTTGATCAATATTTTAAAAATAATGAAGGTTTGTTCGAAAAATATCATCTTCAGTGAAGAAGATCATTTTCATCTTCAGAAAATCCTCGAGTAATTGTTGAGAAAGAGATGCATGCACAACCGCGTGACTGTTTGGCGCGAATTTTGGGCTGGAGGCATTATCGGACGATTATCAATTACTACATGAGTCATTTCCTAATCGTGTAATCGGCCGTTTCTGCGATCAGAATTAGCCATCAAGATCTTGGGATTTAACGCTATTGGACAAACAAGCCTACGACCCCCAACGCCTTGAAAGAGCAAATTGGGAGGTGTATTAATGAAATTCAGCCACATTTATGCGAAACGGTCATAGAAAATTTTAACGAAAGAGTATGTTTTTGGAAAGTATGCCATTTCCGATCAATGAATCAATAAAAATTTTAAGCTTTCTAATTAAAAATCTGTATTTTCTATCAAAATTACATTTTTCGTTAATTATGGGTCACCCTTTATGTCAAAATTTAGCTTATACGAATATACTGCACAAATAATACGCGAACTGAAATAGTATAGACGAATTTCTGTACAGGTCAAAAAGAAAGTTTTTTAATACTAAGCGCGAAATGCGTACTGCTCGCCTAAAATGATTTGATAGATGACTCTTAGTATGGCGGCTTAATTTATGCTTCAGCAGCGTATTTGGCTTTAAGGTGAGTAGAAGGTGTTTAGTTTGTACTTGGGAGTAACATTCTGTTCGGACTGTGCAGAAATGTCTTCCCAACCGGTTTTGGTTGAGCTAAGTTTGCTGCCCTTCATTTTTTTCGCCAAATACTATCTAACTGCTAGGTTCCACATTTCACTTTCACTCGAAATAAAATCGGAAATGAATTTTTGTGTTCTACATTTCACTGTATTCGATTTCGATTTCAAAATTTTCGGAATTGAGACAAAGTGAAATTGTGATTTCGAAAAAATGTCTGAGTTTCCGAATCGCTCGAAATGCAGAACACTGAAAACGAATTCGAATTTACTCGATTTGCAATTTCGATTTCACTTCGATTTCTGGAACCTAGCATTCATTGTCCTTGGGGAGGTATTTATTTGCATTAGTAAAATAGGCCTTGATGCGGATTTTTATAAAAGGCAAACTTGGCGCTTATTATAACAAACCCGCATTCAAATATACGCTGCTCCTATTCTTTTGCATCAGTAATCAGTAGCAAATGTTATAGTTTCAGATTCAGATTTTCTTTTTCCAAGCTCATTTCAAAGCTTTTTTTTTTGGATATTAGCTCTGAGTATGTATACTACTTATATGCACGTAGTACATATCTAGTTTATAGCAGTCTAGGACCTCCGTTAGATATTCAGCTGCACACGGCCTTTTCAGGGGCCCAACGTCCAAATTTGTTTGCCAATATTATTGATCCATTAAATTTTTGAGAAATCAAGAAAATCTACTTCATCGGAAAGTTCGCAGACCCAAACATTTTTTATTTTAGCAATATCACCAATTTGTTGATTAATTTTATTTCACTACAATTTTCATATACAATTTAAATTATGTAAAAAAATATCATTACTCGTACTTTTCATATTTTCGAATTTGTTTGTTCATTTTGCGTTTCTTTTTTGTATTTTCTTATTCCAGGAACTAGAATGCCAAGTGCTGCAAAGTTTGCTATTTTGTATGCATGCATTTTTGACAGCTAAAGTTGCTTCTGTCGATCCAGCATTTTTAAGTTCGATTCAGCAGTCTTAATTATTAACAAATTAATATTATGTAGGTTAAAATCAATGCTGTAATATGGTAGTATAATTAATATTATATATAAATATTATTATAATGTAGTGTAATTATTTAAAAGAAATTATTATATATATACGATACTAACAAATTTATTTATTACAATTAACTTATTAAATTTGAAAAAAAGAAGAAAATATACTGGTGCGACACCGATTTAAAAATTAAATTGTTTATCTTTAACTAAGAACAAAAAAAACTATATTTTTAGCTATTTAATTTATACTTGTTGATTATTTCAATGAAATCTATTTACAAATTTTCAAATGAAAATTAATTATTATTCTTATTACGATTTTAATGATTATAAAATAATTTGTGCTTAACTTTAGTTGGAATTTTATTTGAAAATAAATTAAAACACAAAAAAAAATTATTTTTGAACAAATACATAATATATTTTGTATAAACACAAATACTTTACTATTTATACACAAATACAACAAAATCTAAAACACAACAGATGTGCATTTATATTTATATTTTTGGAAAATAATAGCCATTCGAAGTTTCGAAGCCTCAGTGCTTTTGACATTTAGTTCAAAATGAAAAATTAAAAGCCAAGTCTTTTGATCATAATATTGCGTGAGTATTATTATTGTTTGCGATGCGTGCTTTGTTTACATTATTTGAGATTAGAAAATATAGGTACATATATATTTTCGTGCAGTTTTAATAGGTTTTTTTGGCGGCATTTATTTATTGGACACGGGTTTTTTAATAGCATTTTACGACGCGACGTACTTGTGCACGATTAAGCACACTAGCGCCAAATTCAAGAAAGCTCCAGGGATCGACCTCCCTGAGATATGCATGAACAGTCATACCAACAAAATGTTTAAACAAGGCTTTTGTGGTTGACTAACTATCCACAAAAAAACGCGTTTTGACGGGTGAACTAAAATAATTGGGAACAGCGCTACAGTCCGGGGTGGACCTGGGCCTCATTCAACCGTCTCCAGCCAGCACGATCTTTGGCCAGCTGTCTCCAGTTTTGCACGCTAAGTTAGTTAAGGTCCCTTTCCGCTTGCGTGCGCCATCTGAGTCGTGATCTTTCTTTTTTGCGCCGTCCCTCGGGTGTGGATTCGAAGATTGAAGAGTATGTACTCGTAGTTAATTTTATAATCCACATCGCTATCGATCCATCTGTCAATTGCTGCACTGCACTGAAATCGTAAACTAATATAGCAGATTGACAGCTATCAAATTGGGAACGATCATAAGAGCTATGCACCTACTGAAAAATATTACAAAATTGCGGATTTCGAACAAAATATACACCCGGTTTCACATTGCAAAATTGCATTTTATACTCTAAAATATTTCGTTTAATTGAAATAAAATAAAATGGAAAAGTATTGAAATTAACTTTTCAAATCCTTGACAACTGAGTAGATTGCCACCTGTCAAAGAGACAAGTAGGTTGTATATTAGCACTTAACATTTAAGTATTAAAAACTAGAGACTATAAAACATAGCTCGGGCTTGAGTGATCACTGTGAAACCGGGAATTAGAGGACCAACGCCAGGTAAACTTAGGGTATGTTTATACCTTGTCACTGATTTCAATTCTGCGACAAATTATTTAGAGTACCTATACCTACAAATTTCAAAACTGCTTACGCTCATATTTAGGTTATTTTAGGTTGAGTGGGGTGTAAGTTCATCACATTGGACTAGGCACCATATTGGGCTCATCGCCATCCCTGGGGAGCCTTAACGGTCAAAAAACCTAAAACACTTCGCCAAAACAATTAATTTCCCTATAAAACCCGAAAATTGTTTCAATTTTGTTTGCGAGGCCAACCTTCTCCAAATTGTCGAAGAAGTACCTTCCAAGGTATTTCCTCCTGTACCTAGCAATAGCTTGACATTCACAGAGGAGATGAGTACCCGCAGTACCTGCATGTGTCCCTGTCTGTTAAACCTAATCTCATAGCGTGCTTCCTCAGAAGACAGTGCCCAGCCGAAGCAAATACCGAATTAAAGACCGAAAGCTTAACTTTGACAGCAAGTTAGGCCCTTCTGACAAAATAATGGCCAATTTGTCTTCAAATTTAATTAAATAAATAAATAAATAGTTTTCGCATCATAGGAACCCTTGGCCAATCTTCTCACAACCATTCGTTCGTGTGAGTTTTTATTTTTTGGACGAATGGAAGGGACCTACAATTTTTAAAATTGACTCAGCTGGACCAATACTGAAGGGAAAACTTATATCGCCCGTAGATAAGTCCCCAAGATACTTAAACGTCCAACTGTTTCAATGAGACTTCACTAACATACAGAGCGCATTGGAAAGGCGTTTTGGAGATGACCATCACTTCGGATTTGTTCACATTTACCGTCATCCCAGTCGTAGTAGTACATTAGATGGCTATAACCCTATACAGGACATGCTGAACGGCAGTCTGTTATGACCCAAAATTGGGTCAGAGACCACTTTTTCCTATAAGACAGCGTTACTTGCAGCTCTTTAATTATTACGGCTTAACTTTTCGCCGAACTTCTTTTTAGATTGTACTTTGACTACTTTAACGCAGACAACACAAATTCACACCCTTCACGTCTGTCTTCAAATTCGTCTTGTCATCTTGGATATACAATACAAATATGCGAATGTGCTTCGTCAGGTATGGCTGGTTGAACCTAGAAAAGCTGCACAGCCCTACCATGATTAGAGAGTCGATTATATAAATTATTCATACACAAATTTTATAGGATTTTAGCAGACGATTTTTAATCAAATGCAATAAATATGAATAAAAAATAATTGGCAAAAGTCTGCAGAAATTTCCATGGACATCCATATAATAATAATCAAATAACCCACACTTCACGTTTGAATGTACATAATTTTATTATTTTGGACTTTTTGAGTCACGTACAACTTCAAACAGCAATTAATTCTTCATTAAGTACATTTAATGAATTTAACTTGCATTATGCACACAATATTGAACAAATAAAAACCCCCCCTACTCCATTAATATCATTTTAATTTCCATAATATTTTTTATTTACAAATTAATTTCCAAAATAAATATAATTATTGAAGAAAAAGCGAAAAGACTATAATTAAATGCCTATAATTGTATAATGTAATTAAAAACAAATTAAACGAAAGTAAAATTATCAATTAAATGTAACTTAGTACCTAAGTAGCTTAAGAACTCTAAAATTAAAATTAAAATAAAATCCATTAGAAAATAAATTATTTTTGACTTAAAATCGTATGCATTGTCATACAGTCTTGTAATTTTAGATAAAGCGACAAATAAATTTTTGTGATTAAATAATTTTGGTGAATTATTTACTTAAAAGAAAAACATACAACAAATGAAATAAGTGTTGCATTTGAAAAAAAATTGTTTACGAAAATAAAATGAAAATACTTTAGACTCTTTCTAAAACTTTTGAAGGAAATCCCAACTTATATTAAGCTAACATCGGATAATAACTTTGTTCGGTGTACTTCAAGACACAAACTGCCAAGTAGTGTTTCCGCTAGTTGGGGATAATGTTTTCGCCCCCCATTTTGGGATATTCCTTACACTTCTGTGAATGATCTAAATTTGTCTTTTGAAAAAGAAAATACTAAAAAAAAAGGTGCTAACATTTTTCCGATTTCCCATTTCAAGCTTAACACACAAAAATAATTATTACCTTCTCATTATATCATATTTCATATAATATTCATTCATATTAATTGCATTCATATAACATCCTCTTACAAGTAAAGTAAACACACAAACAAATTATTAAGATATAGCACCAACAATTTACTGCACATACGTTTTAAATGAAAGACCAATTTCACAAACTGCACCGAAAAAAATACCGATAGATAAAAATAGATATATATAAATTGTAAACTTATATAATAAAATAAATACGTATATACCAAGATACAAATAAAAAAAAAACAATTTTAGGTGTTAAACTAAAGAAACAAGATACAATTTTAATAATTTTTTTTTTACTATTTGTAAATAAATATTGATTAGAAATGTTTCTTCGGTTTTTAGATTTAATTTATTATTATTAATTTTTTTAATTTTTCACTTAAACAAAAGATATAATATATATATATTTTTCTTCTGATGTCATTGTGTACCTCCATTTGAGAAATTATTTATTTCCTAAGTTGGACATACTTGAAACCGAAAATTGTTAATATTTTATTATTAGATAAATTCACGTGTAACTAATTATATTTGAAATAATAACAAAACCAAGAAAACTTCAAAATAAAATGTAATTTACTAAAAATTAAATGGAATTTTATTTTAGTTATTGCATCCGATAACTCAAGGCTTTATAGAAACATCAGCTAAGGCAATAAAATTTGGGTAAAATTTGACAACCTAAATCTAAGTCTAGAATATGTTTACTTGTTTTTAAATATAGGAATGAACAGGTTTAAATTAACAGAAACAATATTGTGTATTTAATGTGGCTATTCAAAGTGACCATTCAAACAGCAAAATCTGTTTACTGCTAATTAGTTTGCGATTTTGTTGTTCGAATTGAATGGTTTATTGTTCGAAATTAATATACCCCACGGGCTAAAATTTGCATGAACATTTCAATTAATAAAAATACACTTTCCAACCTCTAGTAGAGTATATTTCATATTTTTTTCTGACAACTTTTACGAATGTTAGCATGTTTTCAACTCCAACACAAATAATACTACAAATGTCCTTCCCCTATACCCAACCCCTTAGCAATACATAAAATACCAACTTAAAACATTATACAACAACTTTTCTTGCAGGAAAAATTGCTCTAAAAAAATAAACTGCATACACTTTCATATGCACAGCGCTTCGCTTTCGGCACCTATCAACATAAATAAAAAATATAATATTCTCAAGGCAAAATATTGAAACACCAAGTTTACATATCTACTTATCAGCTACATTAGCTTCAACGAATACTAAGACACAATTAATTAAAATAACCACAGTAACTATATATTTTAGTAATTTAACAAATTATATTGTTAAACAACAAAAAAAACTACTATTAGCAAACACGTTTGAATACTTTTTGTTTCCTATAAAAGTGCAATAATAAAAATATTGATTTACTTCGTTAAAGTTCCTATAAATAATATGAAAAACTTTATTTGATGGTTGGTGTCTAGCCTAGTAACTAAATATGAGCTTTCCGAAATAATTGTTTTTTTATACAGCTTTTCGGAATTGGTTCTTGGATTTGATATGCAGAATGACCATAATAAAAGTGATGCGTTCGAAAATGCAATCAATCGCATGGACATAGTATTTTTTAGGTCTGTTCGAATGCACACCTTAAATCATAGAAAAACGCTGTAAAATAAACAAAAGCTTATTTAAACGACTATAATCAAGTTTATTTCTTAACAGCAAGTTGTGTCTTTGAAAAGTTGACTTGCAGGATTCCATTCCAACTCACGTCGGAATATTTAAGCAGAGATCGAATGAAAAGTGCAAGTTAGGCATTACGTTCCATTACGTTTTATAAAGACAACAAATGTAATAGAGATCGCGACAGCGCATTCAATATGATAAGGAATTAATTTGTATTACTATTTAAATGAATTAAAATAGATTAAGTAATCATTATCAAAGCTTGGCGTACATCTATTGAATGAAATGTTGGCACGAGGAACTGTATTTTGTAGAGGGGTTAAATATAAGAAATTTTTACTATGGGGGGGGGTCTATCTTACTCCGTTTAGGCGGGAGGAGCAATTGAAAAAAAATAATACTTTAAATGAAAATTTTTTTTAAAAAACAATGGCAACACTTACAATAAAGGACTTTAGGATTTTTGGAAGCCAGGAATCTGTTCTTTAATATTATTTTTAAAACAAGTTATTTCTATGAATAGTTTTGGAAAAAAATGCTTTTAATCTTGAAATTTAAGGAAAAAAATTTAAAAATAAAAGTTGTGGGCTGATTTGTTCAATATTGAGATAATAGATACTTAATTTGTTTGTAGTAATCTGTTCGTTGTAGGAAATTCTTATGTTAGACTGCTAGTAGCCAACTTCACACTGTTTCCATAATCAACAGCGCTGTTGGTGACAAGTGGTTATTATTTTGAAACTGCCACCAATATACAGCAAATATAATCAGGCTGTAAGAAAATGTGTGGACGTGAATTTTGTAGACAGTCGTTACTTAATCACAGGTAATATACAATTTTTTATTGAAAAACTGCATCGATAAATCACTCGAAGAATCTTTGTCTCAAAGCGTGGTAAAAGGTTTTCATCAGATTTCGATAAGGCACATCGCCCATGCTTCTGCACCATACAGCAGGACCAGAATGATTAAGGCAGGGGCGAACGCAGGTAGGGGTTTTGGGGGTAAAAACACCTCCCGAAATATCTGGTGGTACTAAAATATAGGGAGGGTCTATTTTATAAAAAGCAATGTTGAAGTTTCGGAAATTATGCCAGGTAGTTCTGAAAAATACGTCCTTCGCGGCGCGCGCTGGCTTGTAGGCGAATTGATTTGGATCCTACCACATCTGTTGCCGCACGCGCCTCTAATGGCCACTTGACATAGATAACATTGGTCTTTGGCACCTGATCAAGGCGCTGTATGGGGCTTCTAGGTAGGTTGACGGATACCCATATTGGCAAAGCTCTGGCGTCTGAGATATACGCATTCGTACCTGGCTGACATTTTTGTGTTTGATCAGGCTACAGCATTGTTTCTTTATGAATGTTAGGAGAAAAACGTTCCAGATGTGATACCTATCATATAGGATATGCTTTACGATTGCCAAAGATATCCTCCTTGCCTAATCTGGCATACTTAAGATATTGCTTTTATACTTTGTCAAGAAGAGAAGCTCGTAGCATTTTTATAGCACCCCTCTGTTGAGATCCGCATCACCCCCAACATAAAACGTTTACTAAAATGTCCTGTCATCTCGATGTCCTGTCATTTCGAATATTGATAACACCGTTGCTTCAATCCAGTGAATTCATCCGCCGTACTTCCTCCTTCTGAGGGGCTCATTTTAAATTTCTGAGACTCATTCAGTCATTCAGTTAGTCAATTCCGACAGACAGTTTGACACTCGCGACGGGATGGAGAAGACATTGGTCACCGTCAAGTCGATGCCAATCAGTGCCTGACTTTTTCATACACACCCAACCATAACCATAAATCTCATTCAACATAAACATCGACCAAACAGTCCGTCTAGATCGGATGTGGCGGTCATCTCCTTTTTTAATAGATGCTACTTAAGTCAAAAATTTGATACATATTTTAATTTCTGCGTCGATAACGTTTTTCGAAATTATATCTGTCAATTGTGATAATTTGGCTGAGTCGCCGGTGTTAAGAGACCTTTTCCGATGACAGCATATATGCATTCATTCATTTGGTCATCATTAACAGCCAGACCCATCTTTGCGGCCTTTTTTGAACTTTGAAAAATTGTAGGTACTGGTAATTGCTTCAAGAATGATGTTTAAGAAGTTTTCGACACCAAAGGATTCCGTGGAGTTCTTGCACAGTTTGACGGAGCAGCGACCGCGTATTTATAATTTGTTTAAACAAAGTAAGTTGGTATGTACCTCGTATTTGACTTTTAGCAGAGTCAGAATCTGTCTTGCAATGGAGACTAGATTTTAGACTTTGTCTATTGTATTTCTATTAGTTTCGAACAACTTCCATAATATTTTATCCATCACTTTGTAGGCTATGATTATGAAGAAAGTTATATATTTGCCAAATGAAGTTACCTTCCAAATCAAAAATAAAGTCAATCTTTTTAACAGAAAATAATATTTATTTTCAACAAAACGGTATAAACTATGCATGTTTAATAAAATAACAAAAAAAGTTGGTATACATTTTTGAATCAACTTACAACTATAACAATGAGTAATTTACTATGCAGTTATTGAACTTCCAAATGGCTGATTGAAACCTCAATTTGCAGAGCGATAAATGAGCATACTTGAAAATTAAACATAAAAAATCACAGGCGGGCCTGGGCGAGGCACAATCTATGGCTGTAAGACAGTACCTTTCCCTTGCATCTACCTAAAACTTATCAATATAAAATAAAATACAAAAAAAATACATTTCGAAAAGAGCACTTTTTCGACACCCTTCCATGGCTGTCGGAAATGTTTCGAATTCGTGCAATTAAAAAAACCAAATACTTAAAAATATGTATGGTAAAATTATTTCAATATGTACAAAGATTGGTGAGTTTTTTTTTTATAATTTTGTTTACCCATATTACGAACTTATTTGATTTCTTTTCTATAGAATTTAAAGCTTCAGTTACACAGATTTTATTTACATAAATTAAACTTTTTCTTATAACTTTTTTTAGTTGTTGTTATAAAATGTAAATACAATGTTTCGGGCTTCATTGCTTAAAATAGAGGGTGGGTGAGTTTATCTTCTCTGTGGGCAGGTTACGTATATATTGAATCTATAAACACTTTGAAGCATATAATTCGTTTTTGTTGGTTCTATTATCTACACAGCATTTTTTTTTTTCAATTGTAAATATATATTATACATTTAATTATTTTATAATAATTTATTGGTATAAATTTAAAACTATATTGTTTTTCTCTAGATTTTAATTTTAATATTGTAAACTTAAATACTTATATGGTATATATTGCAGCTAAATATTTTTTTTTTATATAATATTCCCTAAACAAACATGTATATAATGTACGTCTATGTTGATTTCCGGAGTTTTTTTGTCCGCTTCCCTTTGAACTACAAACGTCTATAATATTATGGTAATAACAAGTGTCCTTGTATAACGAAACCTATATGATACGAACTTAAACATACACAGCTATAGTTATTTGTAATTTTTTTTTTAAATATCTATACATAGTATATTTGAAATCTGGCAAATGGTCGTTCTCAGACTTCTGCGCCCTCTTTTGAGGCTGTTAGACGAACTTGCGTTGCTTCGACTGTGATGCCATTCATGGCTAGTTGTTGGTCCCGCCATGGAGTGGTGAGAGTACGGAAGCGCTAATAAGAAATTGATTTTAAACAATTTTTAAATAAATGGGATAATTTGTATAGTATACCTGTTTAATGCTTCCTGGTGTAGTGATAAGCTTAAAGATGGCTACAGCTGGTATCATCACCACCGATGAACCAGCTATACACCAGCCAAGGGCATTTGCCCAACCAGGATAAATGTAGCCTTCGTAACTAAGCGGCTCATAGCCAATTAGGCCATAAACTGTGATGAATAGCAGAAATAGAGGAGCTAAGAACCTCCAGCAGACACGCCAGTATGTACCTGGGGCAAAGCCAATCATATCGCGAATATCCTCGCAGAAGCGGTTGGTTCCTAAAATATTTGCAGGCCTTAACAAAATAGCAGGAATAGAATAGGTTATACACGTTTACCATAAATCCATGAAACTGCTATTGCTTCGAAGAAAACTGCCACTAGGATGGAATAACCAGCCGCGTACCTATCCAAGAGCTGAAAGAAGTAGAATCCTCCTTGCGTGCAACTGGCAAGGCCTACTACAAAGTACAAGGAGAACAGTCCGGCAACGAATATTTCACGATTTCTACCGATTTTAGGGAACTCATCACTGAGAGCTGTTATTATCGCCTCGGAACCACCGAACTGGAAAGGAAGTGGAAATGTTTTATTGTTAGAAATGTAGGATGTCTTCGACGATGTAATTAGAATTTAATGTTGGAGCGCAAAAAAAAAAAGGAAAGTTAACCAAATTCCGCCACAAAGTACTATAAGGGGCAGACTACCAGTTCAGAACCAAAAATTCGACTGGAGAGTCGACGCGACCATTTTTTTTACATTTTCACATGTATTTCCTGATAGATACATTGTGAGCCCGAGAGATAGGATTTTGTTTCAAGATTTGCAGTTAAAATCGGATAGATACACTGAAGCTAGCACTCCATATCTCATTCACCCCATCCTTGATATATCGCTTTCTTTGAGGACATTAACAAAACAATGTCCATACGAAACAAAATTCCTTACCGAGCTATCCAAGCCCAACGTGAGCAGCATCATAAAGAATATCAACGCCCAAAAAGTGCTTCCAGGCATTGTTGCTATTGCCGCTGGATAAACAACAAATACCAGTCCAGGACCTTCTGTTGCCACATCTTCAATATGTTGACCCGAAGAATGGGCCATATATCCAAGTACAGAAAATATCACAAAACCAGCTATAAAACTGGTCGCCGAATTGATAAAACTCGTCAGCAGTGCATCTCTGTAAAGAAAAAAAAAAGTTTAACGAGGACAAACAATTGACCAAAATCTAATCTTACTTGTAAACATTGTTATGGTACTTGTTATACGACGCATACGCTAACAATACACCAAAACCAGGTCCCAGTGAAAAGAACACTTGCGTGGCAGCATCCACCCACACCTCCGCCTTGTATATCGCATCGAAATTTGGATTCAGATAGTACTGTATCCCCATTGCCGAACCGGGCAGTGTTATGCCTCGAATCAAGAGGATCAGTAGAACCACATAAGGGAACAGCGCAGTAAACCAGACCACTTTTCCCGATGTGCTGATGCCTTTCCACAATGAGAAATAGCAAATCAAATATACCACCAACAGACAAATGGCCATGTCCCATTTGATGACACCGAGATCATGGATGCCATTGCTTTCGTTGAGTTCTAAAATATAACGACTATAATGGGGAAGAGAATTAGTGGGATATTTCCAAATTGAACCGGAAAGGGACTCACTTAAAATACTCAGAGGCGGCTGATTGGAATTTCTCCGTGGGAGCTACTGTAGTTTCATTGCTGAAAAGAGTTTGATTCATGAGATCCAGGCTGGCGTTGAAGGCAGGTGTTACTGATTGTACAACTTCGAACTGCAAAGAAAAAAAACCGGTCAGACTGAGAGTAGATCTCTTGCGCATTCAGCTTACTGGTCTGCAATTTGCCGTATTCCATAGGTTCGTACACGATGTCCAGGGTAGGGTATTCGTAAACGAGGCGAAGAAAAATCTCAAAGACCAGGCAATAATAACATTGTAATAAAAATCAACATAGAACGCGATGAGTACCACAGCATAACCAATTCCTGGAAAATGTACAAGATTTTAGTTAACAAGTCAAAAAAGGTTTAGTCTACAATTTACCTTTGAAAAGCGGCACCAGTCTGCCCCAACAGGTAATTGCTCCTTTTCTATTGTGTTGGCCCAGGGCCAATTCCATGTAAAACAGGGGAATACCACCAACTAATAACATAATGCAGTACGGTACCAAGAAAGCGCCTGTAAATAGAAGGATACTTGGTACAGGTATTTGTTTAAATTCCAGGAATTAAGACTCTTCGAAATCCTGATTTTCGAGGTGAAAAAAAGAGCTTGGCATCATTTTAACGCACATTTATTTGTTTATGAAAAATGCAATTAATAACTTAGCTATTATAATTAGGTATAGGAAGTCTTTTCGAATATCAAAGCGATCTTACAATGGACCAGGACCAGTAAAACAAATGGCCAGTTTCGCTAGTTTCAAAAATAATTTTATATTTGTATTTATTATTTTTTATGCGAGGTATACGATATCTATATCTATAAACTTAATCATTTTTATCAATTCTATCCGATCGAAACAAAAAAGAAAAATATTTAAATTATAGTCACTGAGCTGGGCAATGTGCATTAAAAGCAAAATGTTCGCAGAAAAATGTTTTGCCTTTCTCGATTAACTCGTGGAAATAAAGTTTTCCTTTCAAAATTTATGCTATAATAGGACTGGATGAATATAGTTAATATTTTATGAAGACAAATGCTTCACATTTTTACTTACAACCACATAAAACCTGACTTGTAACGGCTTAACAAATTTCAACTCATACGTTAAATTTTCGCAAGTTTATAACAATCCTTTGCAAAACTTTTTCTACACTTGTAGCTTTGTGGTACAGAAAGTGGGGAAATTTAGTAATTCCCAATTGTTAAGGTTTGCTTGTACAATTGTTAATTGTTAAATTGACATGTAGTTTTGTGGTACAGAAACTATTGTTAATTGTTAAAATTCGCCTGTTGTACAAGACTTGTAGTTTTGTGGTACAGGCCCCTGGTAGCGTTCTATTGCAGTAATCTAAATGAGACATTGAAAGTTACTTACGCTTAAGAAGCTCAAACTGGTTCAAAGAGTGGAAAGAAACTACTTTCTAGAACCTTTATTCATATGTGGCATCACAACTTGGAATTTGTTTGTAACTACTTCTAGTTTAATTAAATCTAGGCCATGTGTAAATTGGGCTAAATGAGTATCCTCGGATAATTTTCTGACACTTATGGAAGTGTTGAAAATAATAGTTCACTAAACTACAATTCAATTCAATTTTAAAACAGAAATTTATCGAATTTCACGCTATTAATAAATTGAAATTCAGTGTTTCGTTTCCTCTTCAACATTCTAGGCAAACTTGAGTAAAAGAAAACGTCAAAAAATTAGTCTATAGGATATATCTTGCTCCCGGAGCAGAGTAATTTTTTGACAGCTCAATTGGCACAAGGCCTTAAGGTGGGTTTCCACATGTCGGTTGATTGACAAAGTTTGACAGCCCTTGCGATTATGTCATTGAACGACACCAACGTCAGTTCATTTCCACTTATGCCATTTATTGGCAAAAAATCGTTTGTCAGTTGATTGACCAACTTATGAACCTGATGCCAATTAAATTTTATCTGTCAATTATAGACAAAGTGACATTTTGTTTGACAATTCAGCTATTTCCACTTGTCCAGTGGTTTCTTTGTCAGTTTTTGACAAACGCTGTTATATCCACTTGCCAAATTTTTAATTGGCATAAAAATACGTCAATTGTCAATTTCAAATCGACAAGTGGAAACCTAGCATTAGAAAAACATTTTTTCGAAGATCTTGTAACATACATATTTAGCAGAGGCAGTTATCGGCCTGTTTGATATTCTCTCACTTTGCCTTATTGCACCTGAAGTTATTTTACATTCACCGAATGGCCATCTGACAATCTTGCAGTCAGAGAATTGGAATCACCGAAAGTAAACGAACTTCACCGAATGTAAACTAACTGCACCATTAAGAAAAGACAGAAGTTGGCGACCATTTGGCAAATGGTTGGCACTTCTTTTTTAACTTGTTCAATTGTCGCGTCGCAAATAAAGAAAAATAAAAGTAAAATCATATTACAATCTAAAATGTAGCAAATGATTCTTAATCCATAACCATACCCATAATCACGTAAACTTTCCACTATAAATGTACTCGACTCATACCTGCTTGAATGAAAGTGTTAATTGAAATTCATGCCCCTGGCTCGCCCCATTAAGCGTGAAGCTGAATATTTAAAGTGCACACAATACTTTCACGCTCAATTAGATTTGGCACCACTTCACATAATATAACCACAAACTGGCGCCCTTAATCCTTACCAAATGGGATCACTTAAACGAATGCGTGAACTTCATAACTTTTTCCATAAAGTTCACGCATCATTTGATACACAAGACCACTCTCGTGACACAGATTTTATTTCATCCTTTTTGAATTTCAATCGCCACTGCTTAGAACGAGTCACAACTAAGTAGGATTAACAGCCATGGCAAGGAATATGCCATCAATGTGGAATGAGTGTAAGTCCCGCAGTTTCCTTTCACCACCTCAGATATAATCGCCGTATCTAAGGAAAATTATCCTTTTATCGTCACATTTTCTTCCAACTACACTGCTTTCTTTTACAACCCATCTTAAAAGCTTTCCTATTCGTCCTTCATCCGGCAGTCACCAACCTGTTGATCCCTATATACTATTGAAAGAAGGTAATTTCTTGCCTCTGTTTCTATGCGAAGGGAGAGAATCGGGGCGGAAAAAGAATGAAAATCTACGAGATGAGTGATGAATATGAATTTCCTTTTGCAGAATAATGCGGATAAGGGTAATTTTTCTGGCCATCTGACAATCTCGCAGTCAGAGAATTGGAATCATGTTCAGTCAGTTGTGGCTTGTACTTAATCCCAAAGTGGTGGCTATGGTATACGCAACGTATATAAGGTACAATAGAACAATAGAAAAAGGATTTAAGGGTCTGGGAGTGAATTATGAGGCAAAATTGCGTATCGCAGTGATTAAGTCGCAAAAGCCATAACATATCATGGCATTGAATGTCACAAGGCGACAAGGACTCGGCTCGGATGACGACGACGACGACGTGCAGATAACTTGACATTGAGGGGAAAAAAAGAAGACCAAGTCCTTTTTTCTGCCTGTTCCATATTTTCTTCTTCTTCTTCTTCTTGTCACAAAAGCACTTAACTTTTGTGGAATTTTTGCTAAAGGAAGTGTGGAAGCATTTAATAGCTCCATCTTTTGATTGTGATGGCGAAGTATTGTGTGCAACAGTTAGTAGCACCATGTAAAGGGGCTCTAATTGGCCTACGCCAGAGGAAGTAGGTACTTTGGGTTTTTTGTTTTGCAGGTGGAACATGGAAACAGTTTGGTTATGTCTGAGTAAATAATTTCACTGAGCAGAATTGCAGGGATGTCTGCTAAAGTTCTTTGGTGAAAATATTTTCTGAGAATTTTCAGTTTTACTTTGAATTTGATGAAGTTACACAATTGACATCGTTTTGGTGAGTGTTGCAGGTGGGAGTTTCAAGTGAGAATTCGTTTTAAGTAAATCCATTCATGTCCCAAATGAATGCTACTCCCGCAACACTAACTGTCTATAAAATCAGTGTTAACACTTTAATGAAGTTCGCTGCTGATACATTAAGATAAAAAGCGACGTAAGAACCGTTACAATCGACAGCTATAACTTTGAGGGAGTAAGGAGCTTTTTCTACCTCAGCTCTGCTATAAACTCTGATGATAACATCTGAGAAAAAAAAATAAACGAAGAGTAACCCTTTGCCAACCGCTGTTTCTTTGGGCTGAGAGCTCAGTCGAGTAGTAGAGCAGTATCTGGTATCCCGAACAACTAATGAGATTCTGTATGGCTCTGAAGCTTGGATAAAGATACCCCCGTTCATTTCTAGAGAAAGATTCTTCGTAAAAAGTTCGGTCCCGCTTGCGTTGACGTGCTTTGAAGAAGTAGATTCAATCATGAACTATACTACTGTATACAGCGCCTTGTAGAGCAGATAAACACAAAATCCACGGCCCGTGAAGTCTTCGAGTCTAACCCAGAGTGACAACGCAGTAGATGAACAACTGGAGGTAGTTATCTAAAAACAGGGTAACTGATGAAGGGGCTTGTTAGTTGAGCTTGGTTTACCCCGAACTGTATAGCAACCTAAGAAGGTAAGTTAAGAAGGGATTTACGCAATGTAGGCGGTTGCTACGGCTTCACTTAGACTACCATTGTGTTCAATTCCGGGATCATTAAATGCATACCTGTTGGAAGACAAGAATTAAACAGCTATTTGGGTCACCTAGATTTAGATTCATACTAAATCTAGGCATTCGTAAAGCTCTGTTGTATTCAGATCTTCTAGCTCGTCCCAAGAGTAACAGAGGATGTAAGGTCCGTTTACCCAATGTAACCACCATGATTTAAGTATGAATCTCAGAAGTTCCTTAATATCCACATTCACCAGATCCTCTTTAGTTATTCGAAGAAGTAGCTCTTAAGAATCAACTGTCTGCTGTTTTTAATGGCTGGGCATTCGCAAAGTATGTGGCGAACAGATTCTATTTCTTCAACGTCTCTACAGCTTCTCTGTAGAAATTACGCAGTATGCGTATGCCCAGCCGTTCCGCATGTACGCCTATCGCACAGTCTCCACCCCCGTGAGTATGCGAATAGCTTTTCGGCTCAGTCGATCATGAATTTGGATTTCTTTTTGCTCACCTCTGGCCATCATTCTTTTGTGTTACCATGGGAGATTATTGAGTTAATTGACTATTGCTTAGGTTTGTTCTACTCCAGGTCCAGGATTCAATGTCAATCTTCCTTGCAAGCGTGCTTAGCGGAGTTCTTACAGATTCAAGGGCCAAGGATGCGTGTATTTTTAATCCATTTTTTGCAAGCTCATGCGCCTGTTCACTTCACATGCTCTGGCACCCAGGTATTTCTGTCAACGGCTTACTGTCCTCGACTTCTCCACGACTGGCTCCATGGCTTTTATGGCCGCTAGGCTGTCAGAGTATATAGTGATTTGTTGATCGGCAATGTGTCGACTCTTTAGGTCCTTTGCGGCTAGAGTTAAAGCAGCAATTTCCGCTTGAAAATCGCTAAAACCCAAGCTCGTTGATTCGGAATGATTCTCGCAAGGTAAGTGTTTCACTGAAGATACCCGCGAATGAACCAATATCCATTTTAGAACCGTCGGTATAGAGGGCTATCTCCTCATATTTCAGTCGTACCACCTCCAGTGTGAGTGAAAATATTACCATTGTCTCAAAGTCATCACCATGCTTTCATTCCAAAAAAAACACGTCCCAATGACTTTTAAAACTATACTTTCAAAACCAGCCACTCAGATTTCAAATCCACTTCACAGAGACAATCCTATGAGTAGATTAATTTCCGATTATACTGCCACTTTGGAGATTCTTTATAAATTCCTCAACATTAAACAAATGCTATGTACAGCATCCTTAGGGTGCTAAACATTCACACAGGAAATTGAGTCTTTCCGGTCATTCCATCTGTGCTGTAATTGTGTCCCTTCTTTGAACTTTTATTCTTTGTTCTCGCCCGTTTCAGACAGATTGATGACGGCATATCTAACAGCCTCAAGGATGTCATAACGCATCATTATCGAAGCCTATTCAATTAGTTAGGACGAAACAAAAAAAAACCCAAATCAAAAGAAATAATTTCGATACAAAATTATATTACCATCGAAACTGTCATCAAAATCAAAAATTGACTACAATCGCACTTAAGTTAAAAATATCCTCCCAAAAACTAGGAGTCAGAAGCTGCAAATGAATGAGAGAGACAAAACGGCTGGGAGTGACATGGCAAATCTAATTTCTAGCAAAATATGAACACACCCCAACCCTCTCCAATTCTATTGATAGATATTCATCTAATGACGTCACATAATCAAATTCTCTTGGAACAATATACACTTTACTTTGAGTCCACACAAATTGAGTTACCTTGGGGGTGGTGATGATGGTGCTCGCCTAAGAGACAGAAACACGATATAGCAGAATGAGGATGGAGTCGTATCTTTTATTTTAAAATAAAATATTTTACCATATTCGATGATGGCGTGGGAAGCTCGTCCGTCGTCAATTGAAAAGCAGCTGTTAAGTACTATCGATATACCTTTCACCAAGACAATAAGGCTCGGTAGACATGAAGCACATCTGCACATCCATCCTCCAACCCTTCTCCAGACCTTTCCAACTTCAACCTTAAAATGTATGGTGATGATGATGACGATGATGATGATGATGATGATGGTGGTGGTGGTGATGATGATAACGGCAATTTTTATATCATTCCGCTTTTAGATCACTTTTGATGTAAAAGGGTTAATTTCGACATGAGGGTGGTGGCTGGTGCTGGCGATGGACCGAGCTATAAGAGTGGAGTGCGTTGAAATCGAATATGGTACACTTGATGATGATGGTGATGGGTACAATGTGTATGCCTGTTCGGATGTATATTATTGCCGCCTGGTGGTGAAGCTCGACGATGACATTTGCAGTGATGATGGATGTGAATGGCTTAAGAGGCTATTTCTGAAAGCTTAGAATGGGCATATGAATTTTGACACTTTGAGGAAGGCAGGTAGACTGCTGTGAAATGTTGAATATCACCGGGAGACATTTTTTCAATGCAAAGGCGGAAGGGAAATAAATAGGAAGGAACTATAAATAGAAACTTTAAACTGTAATGAGCTGACTTTTCTAATGGTCTAATAGACGCAAACGTTTTGTATGACACAAATTAGGAACCTTCAATCGTTTAATGGAATTTCTAAAATGGTTTAAATATAATACAAATGGAAGGATACAAAATATTGGATGTTACCATTTTAGGTATAAGAAGTGACACTTTTATTCTAGTCGCAAATTATTTTAAATGAACTCAAAGTATATTTCCCCTTCGCTCAGTCGAAGTTCTGTCTCCGCCTTTGCGCCTCAGCGGTTATTGAGCAGTGCACACATGCGTCATTTTGCCGCTAAAACTCAAAAGCGGTGCCGCTGCGGTTATCCCCTTTTCTAAAATCCCTTATTGGACATAATCTCTCATTTTTCTTCTTCTCTTTTTCCAAAAACTCCCGGGACGAAATATCCTATGCTAAAATCTCACACATGCAAACTAAAGTTTGCATACGCCCAACCTTGCACCTACTCCAAATCCTACAGTTACCCCAAGCAGGGGGTAGCAGTTGTATGCGTATCTCATTTTTAAACACCATTTTTATGTGTCGCGACAGAATTAATAACATCAAATCTAAAAATGGGGGATTTTGTCCCTGGGGATTTTCTCTAAGGGTAAGGGATTTCAGCACAGGGGGTTTTGGAAAGGGGATTTTGGAAAAGGAGATTTAATCACCAACCCAAATGGAAGTTTATACTTTTTGCGATCGTTCGACAGGACAATTAAAAACAAAACCACACCATCATATCTACCTCATTCGAAAAGGGTTGATTTGTTTTCTTAGTGATTGGTATGGTCAGTTGTTTGCCCAATGCCGGATGGGATGCGTGCTGTGCTGGCATCGCAAAAAAATTTCAATCTCTCTAGGCAGTCGCAGTATGAAAAAGATTGGGAACCCCTGTCTTAGAGTACCAATACGACAAACTATTCCATTGCAACTCAAATCAGCATCTGTTGCTAATAAAAACTATATATTCTCTTATTCCAATATCAACTTACCACCGCCATTTTTGTAACACAAATAGGGAAATCTCCAGACGTTTGCTAAATCGACAGCGAATCCAATAACCGATAATAAAAAATCGACTTTTCCTCCCCATGTTTCACGTTCCTCCGGATCACAGGGTTCGTCTCTCGGAGTTGGAGTCTTAGCAATTTGTCCTGTTGGTGACATCGCCAAGGCGACGTCGTTTTCTTCGTCGACGCCGCACTCTAAGTCTATAAAGAAAGATATTTAATTAAAATCAAAATCACATCAAATCAATAAAATATTCATTTATAATCCGATTATTCTGTAAATGGTTCTTGTTTCCATAATGATTTAAAAAAAAAAACCGGAAGTCCTTAAAACAATAAAATCAAAATCAAATAAAAATGTTACGCATACGCCACCCTACCTCATATTTCGCAGAGAATAAACCCCATAGGTGTTTAACCTTCAATCAGAATGTCCTTTCGATAGCATTCACCCCTCGTCAAGGGATGAAAGAGAACAAAAAAAAACCAACGATTAAACCAGCGATTCTCCATTCATATGTCACAAATCAGAAGGCTCATCCCAGTCCAGCAGCAGTGATGTGCTGACTTCTCTATTCACAGCCTCTTGACAACCTGTTAAAGTCATTTGCATGTTTGAGTTAAAAATGTGTGCCCCGTGTTGCACGTGGGCGAGAACGATTTGAATGCTATTCACATTCTAGAGGTTGTACATTGGACCGACATGGATTGTACTTGAGAGTGTAGAAAAAAAAAAGAGTCGCCGCGAAAGTTTTATTTTTAAATATTTATATGGGTTTTTAGGAATATTATCGAAGAACTGGTTACAGAAGATGCGTCATCCCCCACCATATAATAAAAAATGATATCTTTACTTATTCGATTTGTAACGCTTGTTTAGACGAGTTTATGAAAAGATTTATCACAATTTGTCATATTAAACGTTGACTGGAGATAATGCACTCATTACTGCATCACATACCCGGGGATCCGATCTAGGGTAGATGGCACAAGCACAACTAGTTGCTGAACTTAATTAGCTTAGTTGATAGTTTTAAGTGCGTTGGATTGGAAGTTGTCGCTGAGGAAATTGGTTAATTGTTCAAAAATGACACCGACTAAGCTACTAATGGTTTCTACAGCGAGAGCCAATTAAAATACTTGGTGTGAGCAGTGACGAATTCATTTGTTAATGAACAATTTACTCCGAGAGTTTGGGTATGTCTAAAGGAATTTGCAATATTTATACAGCTGGCCAATACTTGGTAGATCGTAGTCTACTAAATGCTACAGTAATGTTGCTAAGTGCAAGTATTAATTGTTTAAGTGGCCATTGGAAATTATAAAATGCCATTTCGAAATAGAAACCATTTTCGTGTTTCATATGCAGTTTTGTCAAATGTTGCACTCTTTTTCAATGGAAATATCCATTTAATTTTGGAAAAAAACACCCCAAAAATCTCTAAATTTGTTGTTGCAAAATTATTCGTCATTTTGGGTGTTATTTCCTTGCTAGGGTTCGTTTTTATGACAAACAGTAAAGTGCTATATAATAATACTCCAAATCAAACACTGACCCCAGGGGAGTTACTGGAAGCAATTTTTAATAATTAAATATCTTCTTTTATAAAATAAGAAAAGTTGCTTCGGCTGGCTCGTTTTCCGGACCAACTAGCTTTCTATGGGGTTATTTAAATGGGTTTACGAAAATAATACCCAGTCCCTTGCAAACCTTAACAGGAATCACACTTACATTAACTTTGAATCGACAAACTGAATTCGTTTTATCGTAATTCTGACAAGACGAAATCATAAACGAAAAATGTTGTTCTACTTTACTTTTCGCAGCGTCACTAATACGAATACCTAATCATTTTTAGTGTCCCGGTTAGGTTTAACGATCTCACAGTATCTACCGATTTTTTCAATAAAACAAATTATCTATTGTGATCTACAACAAACTTAAGCTGAAGCTTAGTACGCTGCTCGAGCTAAATTTTAGCTCCCATACAAAATACTCTCCAAAATTTAGCTGAGCTAAATTTAAGCCAACCCATTTATCCGAGCGGTACTCTGCTTTAGCTAAAAAATTAATTTTTATTTCAGACTGTACTGCATGTATCTGTCACAATTTAGCGCACCCTTTAATGTTTGGCACATTTTTCCAAGCTAAATTTTGACAGATCATATTATTTTTTTCTTTTTCTGTTGTGTTTTTGTGTTACGGAAAATTAAATAAGGAATATTTTTCAATAAATACCTCGATGAGAAATCATTTGAAAGTGACATATTTGAAATCAAGGAATAGCACACAAGGAAAAAGAAAGTTAAAAAGAAATATGTATAACACTTTTTCGCTTCGATTCATTTTGAAAGGAAGTTGTTTTCAACGAACAGCTGTTTTCTGTTACACTTATATCGCCCTCGCGCTCTATGTCAAAATATTTTATCGTTTCAATGTTGGTGTCACTGTGGCGTGATCAGCGTTGCCATAAGGGCAGATTTTCCTCCCAACTGCAGACTTTTCAAATATTTGCATGTAATTTAGTTTGCTGAATAGAAGAGAACAGAAAAGTAGAGATTTTTGCGTTCCATGAGTGCAAGTTCTGTCTAAAAGTGTTCTACTTTTGGTTTTATGAGGCTTTATTGAATGTGTCTAGCACTAACTTGTCAAAACTAATTTTTTTGATATAGCAATATTTATGAAACCAAATTTTCATAGAAATCTGCATGCAGATTTTTTTTCATAATTGCAGATTTACTGTGTGTAATTCATTTGTTGGTGTATTAGAATTAGATTCTCACCTGAAATTGATTTTTCAAAGTCAGTTGAGCTTCTTTTCAGCTGATGGCATGAAACTGTCAAAAAATATTTTTTTTCCGCTGTGATTTCGTAATCGTTTTGTCAATTAAAAAAACTACGAATTTCATTTGCAAAAAAAAAACTGTAGGAAATTTAAACTGAAAATGCTATAGATCAAAAACTATGCTTCAATATTCTTCAATTTTTTTTTAATTGCATTAAACAAATAAAAAGTTAAGGTTTTGTATGAGAGAACAACAACTTTTTATTAACAAACACATTTTGTTGAAATTATAGCTATTTCGAAATACATCACTGATTTATCGTTAGATTTCTTTAAGTGATTTGTTTAAAGAACTGAATTCTTATAGTCAATTCTCTATATTTATTCCTCTTTGGAAACAGCTGTTACCAACCCTGTATTTCCTTGTTATCACGCTCATAAAACCCTGTAATGTGCTCTAATATTGACAACCATTGACTTAAAATAATCACGACAACATCGCGAGTCGTAAATTTTAGAATTATGTGTCTGTAAAAATTGGTGTGAATGATCCAACATGGATAAAGAGCTCGTGATCGTGATTGTCGTATAATGAGATCATGACTGCTGCCACCCTGAAATCACAGCAAGCAGTTGTAAATACAAATCCATAGCTCTATGTGGATATTGAAGAATTATGAAGAAAACGCAATGTAGTACCTATATTGAGATCTGACATAAGCGCATAGTTTTTAATGAATATTATTTACCGATGTCATTATTAATAATTTTATTATAACTATAGGTACATACAACAGATACTGTATGACCGCGAAGCAGTTCTTATAAATGAACAATCGGTTCAGAAATAAAAAATCGGTATAGAAAAAACGTTAAGATGACATACATATTAGGCATATTCTTCTTCTCTTGTAAGCTCACAAATGCCTTCACATAAAATTTTGGAAATCGTTCCTTAGGAAGTTTGCATTATCTTTCTGTATACATTCGCATAAACTTCCTCTAAACATTTGCATTTTGTTTTTTCTCGTATATGTTTTGAAGCATCGCTGTCGAAATATATGTCGCCTTGAATTCTCAGATGAACACATTGATGAACGAAATCTTCATCCGGGAACTCGAAGCGAACGAAAAGAAAAACGTCTGGTCTGCTGGCCACTAGTATTTTCGGATTCAATCAAAAGAAACGAAAAATTTTAAATTTACTGTCTTCAATATTATTTTCATTGCGTACGATTTTGAGTTAATAAATGTAGTAACTTTTGGTCACTGAATTATTGAACGAGGTGTCGCAGACTTAACTCCTGGAAAGGGACAAATTGGATATTGAGCTCTCCCAAACGTCTGACAAACAACTGTCATAAGAAAGCTTCCAGTTCAGCCTTTCGGCATAAATAAAATTTTACAGGTCTCTTCCATTATGTCTGAAAAAGAAAACACAATCTATTAGCATTCAAAAAATGTAGTAGTACCTACTAACTATTGTCCTTTAGTTTACGGGCACTAAGGAATATTTGTAAAAAGTTTAAAATATGCCGCCCATGGCAGGTCAAGCAGCGCAAACACTATCACCTAATTGCAAGTCCACTACTTTCGAATTACAACTCGTTGCACTTAATTTGTATGAATGTAATAGAGTCAGCAATACAATGTTAATAACATGTGTAAAGGGATTTATTACTGACATATCGTTTGTCTGGAACAGTTAACCACTAAACGACAATCAAGTTGTTTTGCATAATTAATCGATATTCATTACGAAGGTCGTATGATAAATGTGCCCCAGATGTTTCCGAATGCACCTGTTCTTGTATAATAATCCGATCAGATCATTAACCCACACGATCCCGGCGTTGTCGCTCAAATGCATGTGTCTCCATCTCTGATATGAATATTCATCCCACTGTCTTAGAAAACACGATACACGATGTACTAATCATAATTCCACTTTTAACTGCTCAGACAATTAATTAATTTAGATGGAACTTATCACAAGACAGTCTAGTACATGCCGGTCTTAATGACATCACTGTCCAGTGTCCACTTGTCCTCCCACGATTGTAATAGAGTTTATTACATTTACCTGAATCTGAATCTGCATCTGGATGCTGATCAAATTTATATTTCTTCGTCATGGTATAGCACTTGTATAATTAAAACTTTTACTTTCACTTAACAGTAACAGTATTAGTTAACAAAATTATTTTCAATATTATTTCATCTTTTGCACAGTATCTATAGCATTGAATGCAAACCATGTGCTTTTGTTTACCAACTAAAGCCACAATTCACAGTTCACAGAATAACGACCAAGAGCGAGAGAGGATGGATTAAGCCACAAAATGGTATTGTATGGTTTAATATTTAATCTAGACCCGGGAAGTAGCTATTTATCCGTCCAACTGTTAGCACAGTGTGCCATGAACTGAGACTGATTTTCACCGCCACTCTGTACATAGATAGAACGATAGAAGTGATCCGTGAAGGTCGCGATCGCTGTCATAGTCGTATGGACTCGGCAGGAGTGAGAAAAGATAGCGCGCTTTTCTTTTCTAGCCATCATTTGGTTATGCCGATGCGTGGTAATGTCATGGGCAGGGTTACTATTGAATTGGAATCTTGACAGATAACTGAACTACTCTAAGCTGAGTTTGAGTTTGCTTTAAAAAGGTTTGCGCCGAGGTGATTAGTTTTTCATACTGCGATAGGGATAGAGAGTAGTAGGTAGGTATCGAAGTTGGAACAAGTTTATTTTTTAATGGATTTTGTAAAGTAATAGGCTGTTATTCACTTTGAATTATGATAAACCGGTAATTGTATAGAAATTACATTTTTATGGATAGAAGTGCGGTTTTTCAATAATCAGCGAGCTAGGTTTTGCGGTTTGTTACAACTAGTGACTCACTTTTTTCGATAGAAGGCGTATTTGGATTAAACTACTCGAGAAGGGCGTTGTTCATTTAGGTTACATTACATAGGTAGCACACTTTAAAATGATTAAAAATTCAACTTTTGTCAATGCTAGAGCTGGAAAGGTTAGACGGAAATTTTGACAAAACACACACCGTATACAAGAAAACGACGAATATTTAAGAAAATTCTGCATGTAGTGTGACCAACTTGTGGGCGCAGTAGCGCAGTGGTTAGTGTGCTGGACTACAGTGCGAGGGATCCCATGTTTGATCCCCAGAAAAACACAAATTACATCTTAAGGTTTTTTCTACTGCGCCACCTCTCGCGAACGTCTGACATACGAGAGTATGACTGTCATGAAAAAGCTTCTCAATTCAGCCTTTTGGACTCGGCATAAAATTGTAGGTCCCTTCCATTCGTAGAAACTCACACAAAACGAATGGTTGCGAGAAGCTAGGCCTAGGGTGTCTACTCGCCTGTTGCGCCACCTCTAAAAAAAAAAGAAAAAGTGTGACCAACTTTTCGGAAATTTAACGAAATCATCAAGGAAACCTAAACAGTTGTACATAATTGCAAAAATATTCATTCAATTATTTATATTGATTTATTGGTTCAATGGTTGCCAATAAAAATCGAATCGAAGATAAGTAGCTGTTTCTGAGGTTGGTATCAAGTTGTGTAGCTGACTTCATACGAGATTTGAAACATTGAGCAGACACTGCATCTAGGCTGATGTGGTGGTTCGTCTACTATGAGTGCACCCTTCACAATGGGCGAAATGTATTTTTGGGGTAAAGGAAAATAAATATTTTCACATTTGATGACATTCATTGACCTCCACAAAAATTATTAATTTTTTAAATTTTTCTTTTAAATGACAGCTATATTTGCGAAACTAGGCATCTACATGAATGTGTAATAGGTATGAAGCGCATTTAATAAGTTGACGACTGTTAGTCTTAGAAGTTAAACTATTAGTTGCCCAAAATGTTTTTTGTATCAAAGTTCGGATCTTGTTCAAAAAACAACTGCACATAGTTGGTTGATTTGCGAAATCACGTGGACTTTCGGTAAGTCATTGATATAGACAAGACACACTTCACGTTTCTAAGTCTTGTGTCAACAAGTGCAATTATTTTGATTAATCAAAAACTGAAAATTAAGAAACCAATAGTTTTCGAGAAATATTTGAAGCAAAAATGGGAAAAACTACAGTTTTGAGCTCATTGGAACTTCAGAAAATAGATTTCTTCCACTCACAAGGACTATCTACTAGAATTTTTGCTAAACAGATAAAGCGCAACCAGAATTGTGTATAGCTAGATAGATATTTAAAAGATCCAAAGGCATATGAAAAACTCTTCAAAACAAAAATCAAGAAAAAAACACCTCTGAATGATATACGTAAAGAAAAACGGCTTAATCAAAAGAATACATGACGTGAACTGTTCAATCTCACACTCGACTTAATGATTAGAGTTCGGTTGTCTTAACTGATGGAATATGCTTTAATTTAGATGGCCCTGGTGGCCTTCATTTCAATACTATTTTCACGATTTGCGGAAAGATGAGCTGTATTTAAGCCGCCATCACAGCCGAGAAGGTGGAGTCATAGTGTGGGGTGCCATCACGTTTTTATGGTGGTTTTCATTGGTGGAGTTCATATCATATCAAATCATGGTTCTGTTCGAAATACGTATTGTGCACTACGTCCATTTTACAGTAAACATAATCGTCTCACTTTTGGTTAAATGGATACGTCAATAAACAAAACTGCCATATTTAAAAAAATAAATAGGTGGCGCAACAGGCGGGTGACACCCAAGGCCTAGCTTCTCGCAACCATTCGTTTTGTGTGAGTTTCTATTTTTGGGACGAATGGAAGGGACCTACAATTTTATGCCGAGTCCGAACGGCTGAATTGAGAAGCTTTTTCATGACAGTCATACTCTCGGATGTTTGTCAGACGTTCGCGAGAGGTGGCGCAGTAGAAAAAACTTTAAGATGTAATTTGGGTTTTTCCGGGAATCGAACCTGGGATCCCTCGCACAGTAGTCCAACACACTAACCACTGCGCTACTGCGCCCACTGCCATATTTGGAGTGATGATAATCCTCCACCGTTACATCCACAAAAACTGACTGTTTGGTGTGCTTTATAGGTTGGTAGAATAATTGGTCCGTACTTTAAAAACGATACGTTACAGTCAATGGTGACCGCTATATAGAGCCATGATTACTGACTTTTTCGTTCATCAATTGAACAACCATGATGTGCAGGAGTTGGGTTTCAACTAGACGGCGCAACATGTCACACAGCTCGTGCCTCAATTGATTTATTGAAGGAAATAACCGCATAGTACGATTGACCACTTGGAGGACAACATTCGCCGCGTTACTGCCGATATACGACCACAAATGTTGGAAAAAGTCATCGAAAATTTGAACTCCAGAATATACTACTTCCGAGTCAGCCGTGGCGGTCATATGCCAGAAATCATATTTAAATTATAATGCCAGAAGATTATCTTTCGAATAAAGTAAATTTCATGTCAATTAAAAAAACATCTTTGTTTTATTTCATTTTAAAGTTGTATACCTCTAAAAAAAACATGACATCATGACTTGGCCACCACATTCTCCAAACTTTAACGTAATTGAAAATGATTGGAGCTGGTTTACACGGAAAGTATATCAACTGCTCCAAGCAAGTTTAACTGCAACAATTAAACTTGCTTGATTGCGAGATTTCGCTGAACTACAAAGACTCCCTGTATCATTCTATGAATGACCGGATATATGAAATTATTACGAACAAAGGAGGCAGTACTGAAATATTTTTTTCTAATAACTCAAATATTTACACTAACTAAAAATTCTTATATAAAATTAGTTACTTTTCTTTAAAACAAAATTAATTAGTTTAAGTGAGTCTATTCTAGTGACCAAGAAAAAAGTTCCTTATTTTAAGTAGCTTTAAGAAAATGTTTGAAAACACACAATTTTGTTAAATTTGTATAATCTTTCAAATAATTTTATATACTCGAAGGATCATTGAATAACCAATGTTTTGCATATATCAACATTTTTTCAATTGTTTTCAAAATAAAAATTATTAAACAAATTTTAACGCAAGTAAGGGTGCGTCTAACCTTTTGACAAACAGTACCCCAGACTAATGTTGAGTGAAAATAGATCACCAAGAGGGAACGGCATTTTTTGGAATAGAAATTATTTAAATTTATTTATTAAATTGAAAATGTGTTGTACAAAATTTCAGTAATTGCATGAGATAACTAACTATTCCGAAATATGTCAAATTCTTAATAAATTCATAGATAAATAAATTAATAAATTCATAGAAATCAACAAAAATAGCACAAAAATATGTAAAATTATCTTTTAGCTTTATTGTTAAAAAAAACATATCTCATTCACATTGACATGGAAAGTAAATTGAATCGATCTTGGAATTACATAAATTCTTATTTTTTTTTTAAATCCCGACGGGTTTTTGACAACTTTTTTTTTGAACATTTTAAAATTTATTCAATCCATTTTTAATTCAATTTAAGTATAGCTCAAAATACGATATTTCGAAGTACCCATGAAATGGCTTATACTTAAATTAAATTGCGAATAAAATTTACAAAAATAGCTACACATTTTAGTTTGGATTTTTGAATGTATTTTATTTTAAAAGTTTTGTTCTCGATTTAGTAATTTAAATTTAAACACTTTAAACATGTTCTTTTTATTTGTAATTCTCAAACAGATTTTATATATGTAGATTGAACAAAACACTTAATGTAAACAATTATTTTACATTCATTCGTCAATTTCGAAATAATAAGAACACTTTGTTTTTAGAAAAGTCACGTACTAGGGTAATAAAAATTGTTTAGACGTTTGAAATATTTTCTCCACACACAAATCATATTTAAGTGCAATTATATTTTGTATATTTTTAGAAAATAGTTTTTTGATGCATAATTTTCGTACCTTTATATTATCAGCCCTAATCTAGTCTAGGACTATATAAAGAACATTATCCTCTTAGAACTTCCTGCACAGACCACTTAATGAATCCGCTCTGTAAAAGCACACACACACACACTACACTTTTCAAAATCTTAATCACTTTTCATGACATAAATTTTGTCTCAAAAATTAAATGCTTTCAATTCAACGAACAGACATTTTTTCAAGGAATTTTGTCTTTTTTCCTATTGTTGGTCCTTGTCCTATATTAGGTCCAGAGGTATGGCCAAGGCAACGGTAACAAAACTAATGGAAGAATTCTAACAGCAACAGCCTTTTTATACTCTCGATTTGGAAGCATCAGAAGATGTGCCAACTTTTCTGTTCCAACCACCAGAATGCATCAACCGAACGATGGAGTTAATTCGCAACGCGCAAAGAATCAAAATCGACGCTGTTAACGCATGCGGCTAAAGTTTGAAATGCACTAGATACAGATACAGTTCCTCCAACCCAACTGACTGAGTGTAGTGGTAGTGCGATGAGAGTGAATTTATTTAAGGAAGTAAGCATCAAAGGAAATGCTTGTCACTTCCTTTTGATGAATATCATCCCTTACAGTTGATGGTGGATTTTGAATTTGACTTTTGACCAAATTATGCCAGTGAAAACGAGTCTAATTAAATTATTACTGAATTTTAATTCACGCAGTGGATGAAGTGAATCGATTTGAAGTTAGATACTTATGCACACGCGGTTGTATTTTAAGAATACATGTGGTAAGATGTAGTGCAACCACTTGCTGTAGCCATCCGAAGTAAGCCAGTGGCGTGCATAGTTTATTATAGACTTGATGAGGTGACGATAAGTAAGATAAATGATGAAAGGCCAACATCAATGAGGCTATTAAAGGAAATAAAGAAAAGTTCTAGGGTAGTAAAGATGGTCCTTTGTACCTTTTGTACCTTGTCTGCTTCTGTTTAATTGACTGTCAAATGTAGTCTTGCACTTCCATCTAAGGTACCTATGGGCTTTCCCAAACATACACAGGTACTACCTTCTCTTGTTCTAAATATGGAAAGCTTACATAGTGAACTTCAATTTATTTTTTGATGCCAATGCGACATGAGAATGACATAATGAGTACCGTCAAATTAGGTAGGCACATCAATACATTTTTACATGTAGCTATGCGTACGACTGTTTGTCACCAGTCGCGAGGACTTGCATATGTCAAGTTATTGAATGGTCTCGAAACAATGGATTTCTATTTTGAGAGCAATGCATAAAGTAAAATGATTCCATGGTCCATCATGTGTAACTACGACTTGGTGAGACATGACCGTACCATGACGTTTTACGATAAATTTTGTATGTCAGATTAATTGTATAGTTAGGTACCTATATGTAGGTGATGGGCAAGGTCAGAGCAAAAATAAAAGGTTTTACCACAGTACAGCTAGATGCCCTTTGTGTTCTTCTTACGTTTAAATATGATTTTCATTAAAACGGATATTTGGCAAAACATAAACAACAATAAATAGAAGATCCTATACAAATAAAACATTTATGCTAACCTTAATCAAAATTGTTAATATTTATGAGAAATCAAAAACTTTAGTTAAACTGTTGTAATTTCACTTTTCCACTTAAAAACACTTTGGTCCATAGAAGTCGAGTCATAGACTATTGAATTTTACGGATGAATACAATCTCTCGTGAAAAAATAGCGGGACACTATTGACACATAATAATATTGTTTATATTTTACGTCTGTGAAATGGGAAACGCATACCTACATCGTATGGGAATGTTTTCTACAATCAAGGTCAACTCCCCCGCATTCCCAATTTCATAATTCAATCTGCAAGACTGATGATTCAGGTTGTCAGAATAAGTCCCTTTATGCCCATTTTTAGCTTCGGTGTTTAATAAGTGTTGGCAATAATTAAATTTCACATTTGTGAACTGTCGTATATACTATTTTAGAACAAGACTTAGGCTGTGCCGTGTGTCAAGTGCACAAAAAAATAATTGAATTGATGAGTAGAAGAACAGTACATGTACAAAATATCACTTTTGAGAAAAACAGAAAAAACTATTTCACAGAAAAACTATTTATTTTTCTGTATAATAATGTATGAGGGATTTGAAGTATCCCTGTTCCCCAATATGTTCATGAATGAATAATTCACAAAATTCTATACTGACAGGAAATATTTAGACAAGAAGTCCTTGTACTTGTACTGTTCTTCCACTCAATTACAAAAAAATACACATTTAGATTTTTTATATTATTTTAGTATAATGAATTATAATTTAAAAAAATTGTATAGAGTAATACTATTATTCTGCAGCATCATTAGTAGATTTCCGAGATATTATATGAAAAAAAAACTCCAACATCTCTCCAGAAGAATATTGCATTACCTTCTCTATGGCGAAAATCTTTTTTTCATTTATAGGAAGTGGTTCTTTATATAATCTTGTAGTTAGTGATTGTAAACTAACATTTGGCCTCAGTAGTTTAAAAGTATGTGACGTGAAGCCTCCTGCAAGTTCGGTTGCTGTAACATACAACGGTATAGGCACGTGATTTGTACTATTCTTCCACACAATCAGCGAACAACGTGCCTATTTTTGTAAACATTCGGCTTTTAAATGGACTGTTATTTTGCTGGTTGGTAGGTTTACATACGTAGAGCATTTTGGCTATTTCAGGCTAAAAATAATTTTTTTGGCGCTTGTACTGTTCTTCCACTCACCAATTCAATTATTTCTGGCACTATTGTGGTGAGTTTTGAGCTCAGTGGTTAGTGTGCTGGCTGTACTATACTAAATGCGTGTGCGAATAAAGTCTCTGATAGCCTATCAGAAACTTATCTGACTGATAAACTTCAACTTTTGGTTTAGGTCTAGGTTTGGTGAGATGTGACAGATAAAGTCTCTGATAGTTCAAGTGGCTGACCTCGGTCCTCGGCTTACGATTGTGGGTCCCTTCCTTCCATTCCAAAAATAAAAAAAAACATGCACACAAACGAATGGTTGTGAGAAGCTAGGCCTAGGCCAGTGTCAGAATGCATTTGCGTCTTGCAGTACTCACAAATAAATTGAGTGGTGCTCACACACGTGCGATGACGCTGCGGCACCGCGCGTCATTCTTGCAGGGAAAAAAAAATCGCAGGTTTCCTCGAGATCGCTTTCAGTACATTATTTGTAATTGAGCAGTGCACACATGCCTCATTTTGCCGCTAAGACGCAAAAGCGGTGACGATGCGGCACCGCGCGTTAAAAAACGCAAGTGTGCACCGGGGCTTAAAGTCACATAACCCTTTCCATCGCTCAAATTCAGCTTGATTTATGCGTCAGAGTAATCGAAAAATGGGCCTCTCGGGTTAGCGTCAACCAGCGAAGCCGCGACAGCTATTTGAACGATGTCATATTCCACACATAATGGCATTCATAAAGCCTTTTAATAAAATAGAGAAATCGTTAATATTTCGCGCACAACAACTGTTTTTATTTAATTTTAACATCTCCTAGTCCCTATTGGAGTACCCCTTACTACTCTTTATTATTTTACATATTACCAAATTTATTTACAATTTCATTCCATTTATAATTTTTTTAACGTCAGTAGGTAGTTAGTTAGTTTAATATCGCATCAAAATCTCTTATTCTTTCTTATTTATTTAAATGTAAAATATAGAAACCTAGTCTTAGCTTTTTGCAATTGGTTTCATTTCTGTCATTTAATAATGACTGTGTCCATTTTATTTCATTATTGCTCAGCAGACGCCACTAAGAAAGTTATAGTAACAGCGCCAGCCTCGCTGACGCAAATAAAAAGAAAATACTGTTTATGTTTTCTTGTAGTGTTTGACACTAGAAAATAATGACATTAAAAATGATAGTGAGTTGGACAGTTATGTTGGGTTAATCCAATTATAGGGATGGATATCTAGACCTAACTATTATTGAATTTTTAAGTTTAGATCGAACGCCAAAAAAAAAAAAACAAACATTGTTAAGAATGAGGTGAGATTTTATATTCTATTTTCATTTAATTCATTATATGGCAATTTATTGCCAATTATATTTCACCCTACACTTTACTTCAGTCGCAAAAAGTGTAACAGACATAATAACAAAACAATTTAGATATCAAATCAACAAGCTTAATGTACCTAGGTAGGTGAGGTACATGTATATATTTTGTACCCTCATAAGGCCACGTTGCTTCTTATGATTGGTTGGCTAGGTAGTTCTATAACTTGTTGTCTATAAGTATGGTGATATGCCAAGAGCTAAAAGATAATTTCAGAATTAATTTGGATTTATAGCAGTCGTGAACTTTGTTTATAACAGCAGCTCAACAGTTTGAAACTGTTCGGTGTGGAAGACCATAGTTTGTTTGAACCACGGTAATATATTAGTGTCAATCGAAAAGTGTTAAATCAGTTGATCGGATTCTGACACATCTCTCTTTAATAAATATCCATTTATGAATCATACAGGAGGATTTAGCACAGATTTGCCCTTTAAGATACAAAATTGTTTATAAAACTCACAAACGCCATTTTGTCAATTGTGTTAAACAACATTTTCCTACCATCATTTTTTATTTTTTATTTTTTTTGTGTGTTGAAAAAAAAGTAGGTACCCCTAACTCAAATTTTAACCATATCGGTTCGGTTCTTTGAAATATATCTAAAAATTTAGTTCTTTCTTTTATTTTAGGTAATAGTAGGTACCTATATTTCAAAGCGATAAGCTGCACACTCTGTAGAGAGACGATTCGCCTGTTGCTATAACTAATAATTAGCGCAAATCACCAGTTTAAAGTGTCATCAACGAATAGTTTTGGACTGATCAAATAATAAAAAAAAAATCATTGTCCATTCACGACTACCAGAAACTATTTTGAATGTTTAAGTCCGTGTGTCTGTTGCGCTAAATATTAATCATCGGCTAGTTTTCGGACACATATAAAAGTGTTGAAAGGGAAGTTCACCAAACTCCAATCTTAAGACACATATTTATCTAATTTCACGCTGTTAATAAATTAATAACTTTAGTGTTTCATTTCCTCTTCAACATTTTAGCAAAAATCAATCAAAGAAAACGTCAAAAAATAAGCCTCTAGGATAATTTTTTGACAACTGAAAATGTATTTTCCACTAAGATAGTGTCAAATAATTATTTGAATATTATCTCGACACACGGTGCAAGAGCAAAATTGTGTAAGGCGCTGGTAATAGTCATCAGAAAAGTCCATCCGTAAAAACACGAAACAGACCAAAAACTGAAACATTTAATCCAAGAATTTAATAGGAATTAAGTGGAACATGTTGGGTAATTGACTGAGAAGTTGAACAGAAAATGTTGTATTTAGACACGGAAAAATAATGTGATAGGACAGTGTAAAGTTGCAATCGGAAATGGAAATTTATCAAACATAAATGCAATCAGACCTTAACTCCTCTTTCAATTCCCATCCACAAAGCAGTCGCACATCTCTGAGTCAGCTGTCACTTTCGAACTTTTGACAGATCTATCTCCATATCCACTTTCGTTTTCGTGTTCGTTTCGTACTTTTTGTGAAGGTAGAAAATTTAAAAGCATCTATTTAATCAACATTTAGTTGAAATAAAATATTTTCCCGTTTAGTTTTATTTGTGGTTCGTTTGATAAACAAAAATCCACACTTTATTTAAATTTGCTCTCTTGTAACTGAGAGGGAAGTTGGTAAGTTCTCTCAATTTCGCCCTAAGCGAATCTACAAAAAATTCCATAATCGATTTTGTTAAATTCAAGATGCCCTTCGGAGGAAAAAATTATGCAAAATCCTGAACAAATTCTCAAGAAAACCATTTTCCCTATTTATGGTGTACAATTGTTGCCACATCGCTACTCGTTGCGATTAGATTTTCTAGTTTTTTTTTCTACCTACCTCTCGATGAGATTGCAAACGTATGTGCTTCAATGGACTATTTTGTTTACGTTGGACATTTTATAGCTTGTAGTAATTTTGATCGTAAACGTAATTTTGTTTGTTTATAGTCTTCGCTCAGCTGGTTTTTGTTTATATTTATTTTCGGGTGGATCACCACCTTCATTTATTTCAACACTTTGGGAACTCGTTGTATCTACTGGTCTCTAGGCTAGAGAGTGTATCGTCGTTCTCTGTTTTTTCAGATGAACTTTGCCAACTTGATACCTAGTACCTAGACCTACTGTGTATATGGAGCGAAACTAGAAAAACACTAAAAATGCTTATCAACTTGTTTGCAGTTTAATTTCTTTTATTTTTCTATGCCGACTAATGAGCAACTTGGAGCTCGGAATGATTTTATTTATGTGCTGACATCGTTGTTTCGTTGTTGTTTTTTTTTTTTGTTTCTCTACTTTATCAAGCATTCACGATCACGGCTCCGATGTGGTGGTGTGTTGTGTGTTCTGTATGATGACGGTTTAGCTTTTGTTATATAGACTTTACAGCTTGAAAAACTACTGTGGGCGTATATTTTAGTTGTTGCTTGTCGTTGTCCGCTGGAAGTTTACGAGAAAAATTTCCACAGAATTACTAGCGATCGCAGCACAGGTTGGATCGGTTTTCGAGTGCACTTAAGTTCAATTTAGATATCAATTCAATTGGAAGACGTAAGTGTATTTCGTTGTCGTGATCAGTTAATGATTACCTAGTATTAGAAAATTAAAAGTTGTTGTACATCGGAGAATATTGCAAGTTGTTTTGGCAAACTGTTGTAGAGATTATGTGGAGCGAGGAATGTGTGTGTATGACCTATTAACAGAAATAATTATCGTATTCCTATCCAATTCTGTTGGATTATTTGTTTAATTTTATGTATGTACTTTGTGAGCGAAAGCAAAAATATCCTACGCTTGGGTGAGTGAAAATTCATCATCATTTCCAGTAGATTTGATTTGCTATAAACAAAAAAAAATGTTTCTTTATGTGTATAGTGTACGATCCCTTACAGCAGCGGATGTCGTCACCTTTTATTGATGTTATGTAAATGTGCTTGCGGACGTTTTATTTTCTATAACCTAACAACTGCAACGCTATTTAGCGATAGTAGGTAGTAGTACGTATGTCAACTCCGCATGGAGTGTTTATTTGTTTGTTTATAATTAAAGGCGTACTCGTATACCTACTTGTTATTTTCAGTTTTGATTAAAATGAAATAATAAAGTTATCAGTTTGATATAGATCGTCGAAGCGCGCTGTAGTTGCTTTAATTGAAATTGTGTTCACAACACATTTGGAAAATTTATACGCAATTACAAATAGTAATATTTTAAACACACATCTTATTTATTTGAACTTTTTGCACGAACAGTGAGGTTTCACAGGCCGGGTATAGGATTTCACTAGAAACTCCCTCGTACCGAGCTGAGACTTCCAATTTGCTTAACAATTTTGTCTCTGATGGGTTCTACTATCTTCTTTTATTCATTAGGGCCCAGGAAGGACGTACGATTACTTTAGATCATTTCCTCAACATACCGTGTACATATAGAAACAGCTGGCAATTGATCGAACTGTACAGCAGCGCTAATTTTTTGTTTGCTTTTCATTCTCATCGTTGAATACCCTAGTGTGTTCTTACCTGTGATGCTTTATATAGGGACCACTCCGAATAAATGTGCTGACGTGGCATAACAATTGGTAATAATCGGCCCTAGCGAGGTATCCGTCGGAACGGAAAAATCTCCGATTTCATACGAATCGGAGGATTTTTGCTTCGAGGTATACTTCGGAAGACCTTTTCGGAACTTTTTTCCGATAAATATGCAACGCACACTGGCGTTTTGCGTTTCCGTGCGATCAAGTGCGTTTTTACTGATATTTTTGACAGCTTCATACGAATTTTCTTCCGATATGCTCCGACAGGAATTGGTTGCGGAATTTGTTTACGATTTGCAGTGAAGTGTTGATAAATGAAAGCAATAAAGAAAAAAATGTTTAACAAAGTAATTGGTTGTATTTGTTGCTTAAATTTGTGTTTTCACAGCAAAAACAAACGAAAAAACAAGCACTAAATAGGAAAACCGCGATGTACCATGAAACAACATCATGTCAAATCAATGCGTCGTCGCATTTTAATCATTCTTTCCGAAGGCGGATACCTCGAATGTAATTTGAGTCTCCGACGGAATATGCGTTGCGGAGAATTCTCCGTTCCGACGGATACCTCGCTAGGGCCGAATATCTGGCGGTCCATCTGCAAAAACATTTGAAAGCTGAACAAGCTGCTTCCATCTGCAGTTGTGCCCAAATTGTTCACCTTTAGAAGTGCCTAATATCTTACCTGATCTTCAATTCTCTGTTTTATTTTTAATACCATTTGCTAAAATGTGCGTAACCATATTTGTGACACCGTCTTAAGCTCTTATAATTCTATTACGATTCGCCCTTAAGAGTTGACTATTACCAGATAGACACATATTTATTTATCAAACTTACTTAATGCTTAGTGTACACGTTTGTATATCACACAAAAGCACAGCTATTCTTTCTTACAAAAAAAAATAATACAAAATGGAACATGCATTCTTAATTAGAATGGCAATTAGCATGTTCATTATTTTTATGTGTTTTTTTTTATTCACGACATCAAATGGTAAATTCTTTCAGTCTTCAAATTTCTCTTATGCATTCGTTATCTACTCGTCGGTTTTTATCGTTCGTGATAAATGAACGGTTGTCTCCAGACATTGCGAAACAATAAAAATGTACATTTGTTATCATTTATATTTTACATATTTACCTACAAGATAAGTTGCAAATTATTGTTTTATTGCAACAACCTGAACTTGACACTGCATTACGAGCTAAACGACACTTGTTGCAAGCTAGCTTGCTTACATTGCTTTCGCCGACTGGAACACCGGAGTACACCCGATCATCGTGGGTTCCTGTATCTACAGAGTGGAAGGGGTACAATAATTCTCCATAGCGGATAACTCTGGAGCCTAGGTTTGGTAAATCAAGTGAATAAAGGTCTCGAGTGGTAGTCCCAGAAAATTTGATTCGTGTCAATAATTGTCAAGGTCTAGTGTTTTAACTTTTGGTGCTAGCTATACTTTCGCAGCAAAGCGAACATAAAACTTTTGAACATCCCGTCGAGAAGCTTTCAGTTAAAAGTCACTTTCACTTCTGCACTTGAATTGGTGTACTAGTGAGTTATAGTGCTAAGAAAATATGTCTCCATGAAGCGAGTTCCAAAGTTTTGCTTGTTCTGTAGTCAAAGTAGTTCTGGAAAATTGACGTACAGACTAATTGTCGGTCTTGTATGTTAGGCTTGGTTAAGTTCCTCGAAATATCAGCCATTTACCTATAGAAGTGCGCCAGGGGTTTTTAGATTTAGTGTAAAATCTCCTGCTCGTCCCTGTCTAATAAACTTTATTGAATATTTTAGTGTCGTGCTCCATATACGGACGCAAATATAATTATCTTCCATTATGTACTTGGAAAATGCAACAACTCGTATGACGTAAACCTATTCCATTCTTACAGTAAATAAACTTTCATTTTAATACATCAATTTTCTCATTACAGCCGTTAAATTTCTAAGAAAGCCGACAACACCAACTTCTTCACAATGGGTGACGATTGCAGTTGTGAATGCGTCTGGACACATGAGATGGCAATGCGGCGATTACTGTCGATAGTAAATAAATACATAGCACAATGTGATTTCCGTGTACTAATGAAACCCATTTCAGATTCGGCAGAGCCAGTCGCAATGCTCGGACACAGAATGCGTTCGTAAGTATTATTATTAGTCTCCACCTGATGTAATGTTCATTTATCATCATCATGCATTCCTTTCTAGTGCCAAGCACTCTTCCAAATCCATCTAGTAGCGAGGATACTAGTTTCACCATGATGACAATGTTCATGGTTTTGGCTGTGATTTTATATTTCATTCGACCCAATTCCATTATTAAAAGTATTAACGCCAAAAAGCACGATGGCCGGTCATCAGGAGGACGGGTAAATCTTTCAATATAAAAATGAGTTGTGTTTCTCTTTCCATTTCAATATGTGAATTCATTTTTAAACAGGATCCCCCCAGTGGAGATGCACCGCCAGCTGTAAACTGATATCCGTTGCAATGCAATATTATTTGACGGATAAAGGGCACGTATTACAAAAAGACACACACACCACTTAGCTGTTATTGATATTTTTTTTTACTCCACCATCACAAGACAACAAAAGAGTCTCAAATTGGCGCAAACAAATCTCAACTCAAACTCTAGAGTTTAATTATTTTCTTTACACAAAAAAAAATTATATTTTCATCTATTGGTTCTCTACCAAACTGAATGTGTGCGCCACAGTGCGTTCAGATGTGTTCCTTATGTTGTAATTTAAAAATCAAAAATTTATTTTATTTAAAAAAAAGCATGTACATACATAGTTTGCGTTGTATGTATATATGTACAAGTACGCTACTTATTTGTGTAGATCCACGAATGTAATTCTTCTTATTTACATTATTTCGAATAAACAAATAAATACATTATACTTAACTGAAGTCCGTGTTTGATGGTTGTTTGTACGGAATTTATTGAGAAAATTAAGGGATGGCAGGCGAAGTTGGGAGCTCATGGTAGCCTTGCGGAATAAAAATAAATGGAGCCAACATAAATAGTGTAATGGTAGCAAGCAGCAACCGGCGTATGCCATAAAAGGAGCTCTCAGATTGAGAGAAGCTAACCTGTGCTAACAGACTTTCTATGGAAGTGCGGTGATGTTAAAGACTATAGGTGGGAAATATCACTCCGAGTTTTCACGTCCAAATCGGGCTATACGGTCCCCTATAATGGCTTTCATCTTAATGTGCCAATCCTGTTCGCAAACCGGTCTGAGTGGAAGTTAAATAGTAAAGATAACGAGCTACCACAATCTACACGGATTGGTCAAAAATGGATGGAAACGAAGGCAGTACAAGCTCGGACCAAGCAGAAATTCAGGGCCCAGAACACGTAAAATGAAAACGATCGAACGACGTCGTTTCGATTCTAGCAGTCTTTGTCTATTGTCACAGATATGATAAAGACAGTTTTAGTGGAAACGATGTCGTTCGATCGCTTTTATTTTACGCAATTTGGCCCCTGGCAATAAAAAAATCGCAAGATACACTGCAGACAGTCACCTTCCTCCGTCGGATATAAATATCTACGTTAACAGTCAATCAGTCCTGAAATAGTAAATGCACTTCCACAATCAAATCGAAGGCGGTTAGGAAATATAAGGCCCTTATTGTGATTATCGATCAGCGATCGTCACGACAATTATTGTCGATTGCGTCGATTGATTTTAGCTATTCGTACGCACAACATTTTTTCACTTCCAAGCGAAAGCATCGACCAGACATTTGTAGTCGACTACAAGCGACTGTCAAATCGACAAATATCAATCGCAATCGACAATCACAATACAAAAATTTACAATCGACGATCGACAGTTGTCACTTAACGACGACCAATATTATCGACACTCACAATAGGGGCCATAGCGTCGCACTGATCACCATTCCTTCAAACTCTGCTGAGTTCTCGGACATACCAATAAAGAAGGTAACGAATAGGCGGATTGGCATCAGCTAAATGGACACAACTGGTTCCCGAACCGATATATAGTTTGAAAAAATGTATAAAAACAAGTAAAAGTGTTATCATCGGCCTGGCCGATGCTTTGATACCCTACACTGTATGTACTGTATAGGTACACGCGTGTGTCTAATATTGGTTTTGTATGGGCGGTACCAGAACTACTTTACCGACATAAACAATTTTCAATACCAACGTGACAATGGAAAAAAGAAGTTCACTCACAAAATTTCATTCGCCTAAGTCAATTCGTTTGTATGCTATCGTGATTTCAACAGACAGAGAGACACATCGGTCTAATAGTGGTTTTGTATGGGAGGTACCAGAACTACTTGACCGACATAGCCCATTTTCAATACCAACCTGGCGACGGTAAAATGAAGTCCTCTCACAAAATTTCATTCACCTATGTCTATTCGTTTGGACGCTATTGTGTTTTCAACAGACAGACAGACGGACATGGCTAAATCGATTCAGAATGTGATCCTGATTCAGAATATATATACTTTATAGGGTCTCCGGTGAATCCCTCTTGGCGTTACAAATGTAATGGCAAAGTGGAGGGTATAAAAATAGGAATACATTTTCATAAAATCGACACGACACCATCAGCGTGATGTATATTTATGTAATTATCATTTTGTGGTATTGACCTATTTTCTGAACGTGGGCAAATACACGTCAAAACTGATATTCTATTCTTTTGGTCAAGGTTGAGACGAGACTTGTGAAGCAATGCTCAGTAAGCGATCGAAAATATTTGACACCAACAACAGAATCAGCGTTTTGACGGAATAATCCACGGCCAAGGTGAATTAATTGATGGTCAATGACCTCTGATGATGACAATTAAGTTCAACTTGATACCAAACGTTTTATAGCCCTGATGAAAACACGCACTTATTGAAGAGCACGTGCGATTGTTTCATAGTCAGTCAAACCGGGTAATATCCAAAGTATGGGAATTACGATGCAGACACGCAATAACTCTGGCAGACCAAGGTGATTTTTTTCGAATTGAATTCGTTAAGAAAGTCACTCTAATCACGAGTAACTTATTTTCTAGAGCTAGAAATGGAGTGGTGAAAAATCCCAACCTATTTCCACCAAAACCCAAAATACCTCTCTGTCGTGCTGCAAAAGTCAAAGGTGTTTCGCTTATTGAGGGGCCACACAATTATAGATGCTGACGTTTTCAAATTCCGGAGCGGCGTAGCTGTGAATGCGAACGTGAAAGATTTATTCCATCGAATTCGTACCAAGAATAGAGACAAGCAGTGCCAACGAATTCTCACGACATCCTACGCCTGAGAGACAATGAAGTAGGGGAGGACCCACCTCAGTCGACGCGCAAATTTTCATCAGTAGACGAACCTCCACATCTGCCTAGATGCACTGTTTACTCTATATTTACCGACTGCGACCCTAAAGCTAATACCATTCAAGTCCTCGGTCGATAGAAACACATTTCACCAAAGAAACGTAGACTCTTTTGTGGAATAACTCAATTTTAACTGGGACACGTCTGCCCAATATGGATAAGTAAGAGCAATCGTTTTCAGTTCTCTTAAAAAGTCTAAATTTTAATTCATAATAGAATAAAAAAAAAAAAAAAACAAAAAAAACTTGAGTCAAAAAATCAATTAAAAATGTAAGATAGTCCTTCATGCACATGCACTGCTACCCTATGAATCTTCGCTATTCAGTTGTGTGACCACTGTCCGAACTTTCTTGATGACGTCCTTCATCTTCTCGTAGGTACCAGTGGAATCGGGTAGATTCTCAAAGTTAATTACGTCACTTACGCCGACTTTAAAATTATCTCCGCACGGTAGCTTATCGAACGGAGAGAACTTTAGGACTGGCGTGCCCAGCACCGATTCCATTGCGCCAGCCAATACGGTGCGTGGTGTCTGAGGTAGTGATGCTTCGCTGCCATTTATTGTCTTAGAATTTTCCTTGCTATCTGTATGGCATGCAGTGTTGAGTGCAATTTTGATTGGCGTCGCTGTCGCACTACGATTGCTTATGGCGTCAAGTTCAAGTACGTCGTCAATCAGAGAATCGTCATTGTCCGAGATAAGGCTAACATTTGATTGCAATTCTTGCAGCAGTTTCTTTTGCCTAGCTTCAAGATCTTCAAGACTTGGCGATGGAGACCTATGTGGATTTGATGAAGACGGCTCTGCTACGGGTGGCAATGGAGGCGGTGATTGCTCTTTGGGCGATGAAAGCGGTGGCGGAGGACGTGTAAACTCAACGTTTGCGACTGAGGCGTTTTCTTCATTTTCATCGTTATCAATGTCCATTTCGGACGTGTCTAAAATGGTTTCCTTTATACTGTCGCTCTCAATGGCGTCTTTCATCTTCTTGCGTTTGTAGCCTTTGACTACGTTGTCACCGAGCATTTTGATGAATTTTTCCCGAGAGTCTTCGGGATCCAATGGTGGGACGTTGTGGTGTCGATAGTCCTGTAAGGAAAAATTTAATAAAATTACAGTTGAGCCCCATCTCTCTACTCACGTCATAGAAATGTGGCCCAGGATCGGCATTGAAACCGGGAAATGCAATTATCTTGTTTGCGTCGTACTTGTGCTTATCATTTTCCACCTGACCTTCCTCGTCTTCTGGGTCAAGAACAAAGCGGCCCTAGGAAATGAACACAGACCTTAGACAATGGAAACTATTTTGAAATATCAGACAACCTCACCTCTGAGTCAAACAAAGAAATGCCCGAGTGAGCGACTTTGGCATCCTCTAACCACCCCGGTGGATATCCTAATACTCTCATGCGGTAAAAGAAAAATGGCAACTCCCCTGGGCTTATGCCCAGAGCCTCTCTCAATCTTTTACTGATCTTACCCGGGCGTAAATGAGCAAAGCGCTGTTCAATATCGACATGGTAGCGTTCGTGTTTGTTAGAATGCATTTTCTTGGCTTTGTTGATTTTCGTAATATTACGCGGCTTGGGACAAGATCGCAGATCATGATCTGTTTCGCCACAATTGAAGCACGATTTGTTTTGTTTCGGACGATGGCATTCATCTTCGGTGTTTTTCTTTTTCTTTGCCGTAGAATCGTCAAGTACTTCTTTGATGGTTCGTTTGTAGGAGGGAATCTGTATTGCGTCAACTTTTTCCGCTGGTTGGGTGTCAACCATAAACAATCCTGATATGCCCATGTCATCTTCGTCAACGTCTTCTGTGTTTTTGGCTTCTACTTCTATCGGCGCGTTTTCGACCACGACTACTTCTATGACTACATCATCTAATACTTCACCTTCTTCCGGAGGACAGCGGAATACTTGAATCGCCTCATCATCTTCGACTATAGATATGCCAGTGTGATCTTTAAGAGTCTCACGCAAACCGCCAAGAATAAGTTCCTTAAAATCATTGAATATTTCCAGGGACTTAAAATTAACCTCAAATAATAAATTTTCTGGGTCAAATTCTGTGATTTTGGTTGTTTCTAAATCCGATTGGGTGGAATTGAGCGCGGTCTGAGAATCAGAATCTGGAATCGTGATCGCACTGATGTCCGTCTCGAGAATTTCACAATCACTGTCCAAGTTAATGGCATCGGGATTTATTGGTTGATCATTTGTTTCCATATTTTTATTTGAAATTTAAAGATATTTGGATAACAGATTATATTTAATAAAATAAAAACAAACACACAAATTCGAAAGCAAAAGCAATCTGGAAATGTCAAAATTAATTTTAGGGGAAGATGCGCAGACGAAAAAAAGTAACGAGCGTCGAGTTGATTGGGCTGCTATTACACTTGAAAATAAAGTTCAACAATAGGAATGTTTTTTTGAAAACACGCAAGATAAAGCCAGCCGAATGAATTTGTATTTCGTATAAAATTATGTGTTTGGTAGAAATATTAGATAAATTCTGACATTTTCCTGGAATGTTGTGTGCATGAGATAATAACGCAATTATGATTTAAAAGCAAATTGTACGGAAATTCTAAGCCACTTTTTGCTTTCAGCGCCATCTGTAATACAACTTTTTAATATTTTTTGAACAAAACTCAGCCATACAAAATCGCTATCTTTCCCCAAAGTTTTTTTTTGCTGTCACTTAATTTCTTCTCCTTTTGAATTGACACCGATACAGAGTTGTAATGAGAACCGTCACAAGATACTCAAGCACCAATACCGCAACTATTTTTAAAATGTTCGTAATAATAAAAATCACTTCAGTAACAATTAGAATTCAACAATATGACTTCCGCAGCAATTCAGATAAAGGGAGGAATATTATTTCAAAAAGTGGCACCTCTTGAATAAACTTTTCGTTTCTTAACGGCCCAAGAATCCGTCGTGACCGTTGCGTTGACGGAACGAACAGGATAGCCTGTTTCTCCGCTACTACATCAACTACATTAATTACATCATACCACAGTCCGCGCTTGGAATTTTTAACACAATTTGCAATTTAATAAATTCGAAAATATCCGCAAAATTTTTTTATTAAACTGTTGTCTGCAGCATTTCACAGTTTCTCTGATTATGTATCTAAATATTTCCACCAAAATAAAAGCTCACGCTGTGCCAACTGTCAACGGATGCGACGGACAAAAAAGTAGAAAGTGAACCTACTTTATCCGTCGCAACCGGCACGTGCAAAGCTTATGGGCCACCTTCCATAAGCTGCTGCGTATTCTATCAACCTGTCAGTCGAATACATTGCCGCAACAGACGCGACAGATTCTATGGGTTGGGCCCATTACACATAAAACCATACTCGCATGACTGCCCTAATAAATGAACGCCACTGTGCACCCACGTAAAGAAATTCGTATATCATAAAGTTTACAAGCGTGTCCAAGCGAAATTATTGTTCTTAGATAATTAGCAAAAACACTTGGAACCGGACGCTGGTAAAATGTCAAATTAATCACGTTTGGCCTTTATTGTTTTCGTTTATCCATTTAATCCGAGAGTTCTAATTATTCCAGCGTAGTTTAGTAAAATAAACATATGAGTAGATGAGAAACAAAACTCGTCATATCCATATAGTCAAAAATTGAGATTTTAATGCAGATTTGTTAAGTTGGCTGTACTGCACAGTTTAAAGGAAATATTTTTCAGCACAACTTGCTAAAATCCCTTTAAATTTAATAACAAAAATCGTCATTGTTTTCAAAACTCTCCATATCCACTATGACTTTTGCACCAAAACTTTTCATATCCATACCAGTAGGTTGAGAAGGTATGATATTCATAGGTAAGTCGTTTTTCGAGATCAAAGCGTAAACATATTTCTATAGGTATTTGGCATAGAAACATCCCACAATACCAGATTCTACTCATAAAAAGTACGGGATATACGTCTAAGGAGTACTTCTATTCAAATTAATGAAAAAACCGCCAAAGCAAATTTTGTCTTAAAATACACGTCTCAAACAAAAGCAGTAAGAATAAGACACTCTGATAATTTATTCACTTCATAGGTACTGTAACTGTTGTTGATCTTAATCTTCTTTAAGCAACGAAATGCAAAGATTACCATTCAAAGACATTTCAATAACTTTAATTGTTTGCTGCAGAACTGTTTATATCCTACATTTTGCGTCTTTGTTGGCTTCAAAACTGGTCATATCCATCCTTTAGTAGGAAAACTGTTCATATCCAACTTTAATTTTTAAATAACTTCTAAACGGAATTATAAATACATTTTTCGTTTCAATTATAGGATTAAGACTTAAAAAGCTTTAAATAGATTAAAAAAAATGTTTTCTAAGTTCTCCCATTTAGCCTTGGTACGTTTTTTTCAATTTGCACAAAACGAAAATTTGGGATATGGATAGTTTTGGTTCTCATCTACTCACTTAGAAAACATTTTTTTTAATCTATTTAAAGCTTTTTAAGTCTTAATCCTATAATTGAAACGAAAAATGTATTTATAATTCCGTTTAGAAGTTATTTAAAAATTAAAGTTGGATATGAACAGTTTTGCTACTAAAGGATGGATATGACCAGTTTTGAAGCCAACAAAGACGCAAAATGTAGGATATAAACAGTTCTGCAGCAAACAATTAAAGTTATTGAAATGTCTTTGAATGGTAATCTTTGCATTTCGTTGCTTAAAGAAGATTAAGATCAACAACAGTTACAGTACCTATGAAGTGAATAAATTATCAGAGTGTCTTATTCTTACTGCTTTTGTTTGAGACGTGTATTTTAAGACAAAATTTGCTTTGGCGGTTTTTTCATTAATTTGAATAGAAGTACTCCTTAGACGTATATCCCTTACTTTTTATGAGTAGAATCTGGTATTGTGGGATGTTTCTATGCCAAATACCTATAGAAATATGTTTACGCTTTGATCTCGAAAAACGACTTACCTATGAATATCATACCTTCTCAACCTACTGGTATGGATATGAAAAGTTTTGGTGCAAAAGTCATAGTGGATATGGAGAGTTTTGAAAACAATGACGATTTTTGTTATTAAATTTAAAGGGATTTTAGCAAGTTGTGCTGAAAAATATTTCCTTTAAACTGTGCAGTACAGCCAACTTAACAAATCTGCATTAAAATCTCAATTTTTGACTATATGGATATGACGAGTTTTGTTTCTCATCTACTCAAGTTCTCCCATTTAGCCTTGGTACGTTTTTTTCAATTTGCACAAAACGAAAATTTGGGATATGGATAGTTTTGGTTCTCATCTACTCATATATTAAAGAAAATGTTAGCACATACAATGTATATTCAAAGTCACTCCTATTATTTTCTATAATTCAAACCAAAGGTTCTCGTTCAGTCGTATTTCGAACACACCCCTTACCAAAAAAAAAATCAACAACAAAATGTGACATCGCCCTTAACAGCACGAAGTTTGGTTTTTTTGTCGATAAAGTTGGCTGCACTTGTTTGCATTCGGTTTCGGTTAAAAACGGCCCCTAAAATATAACAGAATTGAATCTCAAATATCTTATTGTTTTCTTCTATTTTCCAATTTTTGTCATGAAATTGTGTACATGAATATAATTTGTTACCACTTATTCAATTTAATATATATATTTAATAGTTCGTGTTAGTTTTATTTTAGTATATTCCGCCTAAAAATGTCACAGCAACAGCAGCTGATTGCCGATTTAAAAAGTTCCCGCGAAACAGCTAAAAATGCATTAAATGAGATTTATGGAAAAATATCCAAGTGTAAGGACAATGTCAAGACAAAAAGTACTTTCGCCTACAATGCTGTGCATGCTATATGCATGGCAATTAAGGATAGTGGGACATTTTACGAAATTTATAATGCAGCCATTGAGAGGTTGGTCGAAAATATATCCGAAGACCATTGGAATATGTTTGTGGAATTGTTGCGTTTTATTCTTGGAGAATTATATTCAAAGGTTTGTCTAATTTAGTCCTGTACACTGTTATCTGAGCTATGAATTTCTTTTCAGAATCAGTTTAAGCAGTCGGTGCGTCTGGCTGTACTTGCAAGAGCGGATCGAATTGACACTCCAGCTGATGTGAAATCTCATCTGAAACTCTACTCGCGTCAACTGTTTTACGCTCACACGCACATGACTGACGATGAAATCAAAGAAGTCTTCAGGAGTATCACTGCGCTTTTGTCCAAATCCAAAGAAATTCAATTCGAGGACCTGATATGCGATTTCCAAAGTCATTTTCTTGGATTCCCCTCGATGCTGCAGTCTGTGATAGCCAAACATTTGGACAAGGCTGCCCAAATGTTTGAGATGTTGTTTGTCGCAATTGGCGCCCTCAAGATTCAGCAAAGCAAAGTAAACGAAACGCTTATTACCCTGATGAAGCTTCTGCTTAATTTCATCCAGTTGGATGTAACTGATCAGAATACTGTGTTTTCGCAAAACTTTCTTAGATCATGCAAGGAAAACGCGTCTCTGAAGGAACATAAATATCAAAATTACTCAATAAATCTGTTGTACTACTTGGTAAAGCTCCTGTTGTTCCCAAATGCGCCTGATTTCAATAGAAACTTTGTTGAAGTAATTACGAAGATCTCTCTGTTTGTCGATCGCTCTGAACTAGCCCGGGAACATTGGTTTATGGACACTATAGTCACAATGACGCGAATATTCGATGCATTTAAAGGACAGAAAACGCTCCTTCAAACGATGAATGAGGAGAGCTACCAAGAAGTATTCGCTCTGATAGAGAAGCTTATAAAGCTGGCACATGGAGTGAATTATGAAAGCGGCCTGTGGACGTGTTGCAACAGTGTACGAAAGCACGTCATATTCAAGCTCTGCATAGTTGAGTTGGTGATGTTTGAGACAGTCGTAGAGAAAAGTTTCGCAAAGACCGAGCTTGGATCTGCTGTTTATACGATTCTAAAGCACACTATAGCTGTTGTGGAGTACTTCAAGTGTAGCACAGTCAACTACGAGGTGGCATCGATAATGAATGCATTAATGCGGTGCGCACAGAATGTGAAAACAAAGGAACACGGCGGGCAGGTGGTCAAGATGCTGTTTTTGACCACAAAAGTAAAGGCTCACCTACCGGAAAACAGTTTTAAAACTCTTTCCAAGTGTGTCATGCATGTATACAAGAACGCCGGTGAGTCACATCGTCAAGCTGAAGCGTGTGCACTTTATATCGGCCATCTAATGGAATCCAAGGCTGACACTGACTTGATTCGTCGGTACATTGGAGTTTTCTACTCTCTGGATCCTTGCACCAGCATTATTGAAACCATAGACCAGTCAAACTCACCTTTAAAGACTGAAAACTTTAGCAGACGCCTCCTGCATTCCTTAGAGGCTGGAGTGTTCTTTAAAATGCGGGATCCCAACATTCTCGTCATTACATCGCTGCTCAAATCCGCCAGTACAATCCTTGACTTTGTTCTCATCGCTCGTCAATATCCCCACATAAATGTATCGGCAAAGTTGGACCGAAAATATGCAGAACTCAAGGAAAAATGTACCCTAACTCCCGTAGAACATCTAGCACTAGGTCACATTTGCAAGGTTCGTGCACTTCATCAGATGGACGAACTAAAGAATCTCTTCAATCTGCCTAAAATCAACGACGAAACTCTGCCAACAGTCTCAGATCCCAGCAAACTCAAGCTCATGGACATAACCAGCGAAATGCTTATAATGCGACTGGCCCAGGAGGGAGTGGAATCGTTCGCTAAATTCTTCGAGTTCGCCTCCCATCAACTGATACTTGAGCCAGATCTCAGCGTCGACTGGGAACTAATTATCGACGACGTGGCAATGCTAGCACGCTTGTTTCACTTTCGTGGTTACGTGGACTATGCCTACAACAGCTGGCGACTGCTTCTTCGAATAGCCACACAGCTGGATGATATCCTCAATCGAATACGTGCGTTATCCTTCATTTGCGACGAATGCCTGTTCATCGAACTTTACGATCCCGAATTCAGTTTTGATGATGCAATTGCCAGCTGCGAGCAGGCAATTTACGAGTGCCTTATGAACATGGAATTCCTAACCCCACGAAGGCAGAATTATGTTCTCACTTGTCTATGTTACATCGCCTGGTATCTGGCGCACAAAAATCGCTTCACTGAGAGTCAGATGCTTCTCGACCTCGCACTGGCAAAGGTCGACGAATTGGTGGATAGGAAAAGCAAATTCGAACTACTACGGGCAACACATTTGGCGGTCAGCTTTCGCATCAAGTGGAAACTCCAGGCGGGACTATCGAAGACGAAGGCATTCGCTCAAGTTGACAAAATTCTAGATGAGATTCGAGCTGTTGTCTACTACACTTCTGAGGATTCGTTGAATTTTCCGACTCTACTATTTTCTGTGGTCAACGATATAACTGAGTTCACTACGAATAGGCTGTGTGAGCCAGCCACTCTACCATATGTACAGATGGTACTCAATATGGCCTTGGATGCTGGCGCTGCATATCGGGCTGTACAGTTTCTGGTGCTCTGGACGCACATCAATCTGCAGTCGGAAAATGTCACTAAATGTCAGGTGGGTTCTCGCATGTTATCATATATCTCTTTATAAGCCAATTCTGAGGCCAAACCTGGACGAGCTTACTACATTTTCCTACCTCGCGACTTTCATTTTCAGATAAAACTCGATCTAATCGACATGCTGCTTAGGAACGCCCAACCCACTGCGCACAAAACTAATGAGATGATAAAAAATCATCTGGAAGCTGCACCCATTGAACCTTACCGTATCTATGGTCAACAAACGGTACGAAAAGCAGTGTACATTAACCCAGTTTCCCCAGTTCGCATTGTAAGTACAATCTTCAAAACATCCTCAAAGTGCCAGCACTAATAGCCGCTCTTTCTAACAGAAATACAAGGTGACACAAGTCCATCGAAATCTGGGAGATTTCCTGATCACTCACGAAGCATCTTGCACTTGTGACAAGTGTTCGCATACATTCCTCAACTGGCAATACTTCAAAATTGGTTGCCTCAACGCAAGGCTGCTATATCTTGGCGAAGTGTACAACGAACCAAACGAATTCTACGCCAAAGCAGTGGATTGGTGTTCTAAGGCCATCCACAAATCACACACAAAGTTCCACTTTCGAGAATACGAACTCACCATGTTGACGCAACACATTAACCTGCTGCGCCGAATAGGAAACTTTAAATCAGCTATAACCATTAGCAAAGCCTCTCTAGACATTTACAACAAGTTCAAAGGTAGCTTAGACGGTGTATACTTTGTAAATCTGTCAATTCAATCAGAGTCCACAAAAGCCGAGATGCAGAAGAAACCAATCAAACCGAATCACACAACGCGACGTCTGTTAAAGTTTAGTCCTACTGATCCCAAGCCAACAACTGCACAACTAAAAGTGGCGACGGCTTCACGCAGAGTAAGAGCCAAAAGAGATTCATCAAAGACTCTTAAGGAAAATATCGACGATATCATTTACAAAGAACCCACAGCAACTATGGCAGCAGTACAAAAGTCACGGGCCAAAGACGGAACAAAGAGTGTGAAGAGTAAAGTCAAGAGCAACACTGACAAACTACTCGATGAGATTTGTAAAACAGTCGACCAAGTTCATTTGGGTGAGGACTTGCCAAAGAAATCAACTGCCATTGTGGCATCTACTCGACGACGTGGTAGGGCGAATTTAAATGCCGCAATAATTATTATTGATGACGATGATGATGATGATGATGATGTCTCGCCACCACCAGCTGTGACAAGCAAAATTCCAAAGTCGGCCAGCAAAGTCGAGTGCACACCGAAGACTCGCGGACGTACAAGAAGAGCACCACCTGCCACTATTGCTGTTGCGAAATCGGGAGACGTAGAGGCCCGATCGAAATTGTTACTTAGAAGACGAATTTGAACATGAGACAACGGGACACGTTGGTCTCGTACGAGATTATTCATCATCATGTGCCACTGTATTTTTAGAATTTGTTTGTGTTTTAGGCGAATTATAATTTAACATTTTCCATTACGTATGTATTTTTATAGTATTTATTTGTTTTAACGAAATAAATTCAATAAAATAAAAGGCGTCTGGTATATTTCAGTTCTGGAAATTATTAAGGGACGTTTCAGGAATTTCTGCCAGGTTTGTTTCAAAGGTAGATTCATCCTTCATACGTAGCGTTTGCTACAAAGCTTGTCCACCTCGTTTTATTTGTTTAATCACCTCTACTCCTATTGTCGTTTGTCGTATACAACTCATGGTTCGTGTCGTTGTAAAACGATGTTCAGATTTTTTTTTAACCTTTGCTAAACTATTTTATTTCCGTTTTTATCTGTTCACCATCATTTCAATTCATTTGTCGCAAAAAGTTAAAAACACCGGCAAAAAAACGAAGTGAAATATGAGTCGTTTACGACAAACGCCAACGGGAATAGGGCTGAATGATTAAAGCGGTACAAATGCGGATAATTTTGTGTCTTCTATGGCACAAACGCTGGCGCAGAGCTCTTTCGTATACAAAGCGATTCAGCTAAAGAGCTCAGCGATGTCAGTGGATTTTTTGGGTATTTCTTGTTACTATAGTAGATTTATTTCATAGCCCATGCAGGTAAAGTAAACCATTTTGCGACCTGGTCCGCAAATTTTTACTTTATCTTCCTAAACGCAAAGGTACTTATTGTGATTGTCGATCAGCGATCGTCACGACAATTGTCGATTGCGTCGATTGTATTTTAGCTATTCGTACGCACAACATTTTTTCCCTTCCAAGAGAAAGCATCGACCAGACATAATCGACTACAAGCGACTGTCAAATCGACAAATATCAATCGCAGTCGACAATTACAGTTGTCTATCAATGATCAGCTATCGACTGTCACAGTAGGGACTAAAGCTTCTAAGCTTCTATACGTTGCTTTCGCTATAGTACGATTGATCGCTGTTGATTTTGAATGTCCCAAGCGCACCTATATCCATTCCAATGGTCGCGACTATAGCGTGCTCAATTGCAGACTTCATAACTCTCGATCTACCACCATCAAAAATCGTCAGGGCCGAATGACCGCCCCCGTGAACGAGTACCACGTAACTGAATTTGTTTTGTCTTGCATGTAAGACCGGTATAATTAAGTGAAACGGTAATTCGACCCCTGGACAATCTGTATACGTATTGAACTTGAGGCGCAACCATGTCATCCTCAGAAAACGCCTACCTGATGATACTTATTGGAAAACGTGCGGCCAAATAATCAAAGCATAAACTAATTTTAGAAATAACTCCTTGACATTGAGTCTCCTTTACGTGTTCTCTTCTAAACACCCAATCAATGCCTCAAAGAAATCTCGTTTCCGCAACTTGTATTCGCGATAAAATTTGTTCGATCAGTGAATACCCAAATCTCTGACCATAGGTAAGAGTTTGAACACACCCCTCGGTATTGCTCCTTCCATTTCTCGTAAATAAGTCCCGCGATATTTCAGTTTCTCCACTTATTTCAGTGGAACTCCAGGCATCAGAGTGCATTAAACAGGCATTCTGGATCTGGATCCGATATTCCGATTTGTTTGCGATGTCATCTTGAAGTCTAAAACACACTTACTGACAGTTTAGAGCCACTTTAGTACCTAAGCCAAGACTTCTATACTGAAACCTATTCATAAAGAAATTAGCGAAATTATTTCACCAAGGACTTCTTCTTATCATCTACCAATATCATGCGAAAGTAAGTCACGCTATAGCGGCACGCAAATACCAAAGTAACGCATTTAAATAGAAACTCGCATTCATCGATTTACTGTGGCGTATACGTAACATTTTTAGAAAATATTATTTTGTTAACCAACTGTTGAGCAATGCGTACATCCAGTGTTCTCGAGATGCATAAGTATTAATATTATAAACAAAAATGTATTGCCAGCCAGTGTGACACCATCATACATGGTGAACAATAGTTAACATCGGATACAAAAGTCTCATCGTTTTAACAAACCTTGAATCTATTTCGAAAATGTATTCATCCGCAAATAATCCACAAGCACGCGACGTATTTCAAATTTTTTCTAGTCTGCTACTTGTAATCCCAAACCACATATGGTGGCACTTTGGGGTACCATATCTATCGTCTGACTAGCCATGTTCAACACGAAATATTGGATGTCTGGTATGTCGCTGACATTCGATTAACAAGCGAAGAGGATGTACGGAATTTTATGAGACAGATCGATTTGTTAATAGATTGCACGTGAGGGTCGAGTTTCGTTTCATATGTTTGGTAGAAATGAGCCGAAAATTGGCATTTTCTAAGGACATCATGAAATAGTAGTTCATTATAGCGTACGCCACCTCAATTTAGGTCTGCCATTCAAAATGGGGTGGTGACATAAAGAAAACACTTCCAAACCCCACCGAAACAGCTGGTGAATCCAAAGTAGACTCCAAATCGATATAGCATTGACACGACATGCTATGAAAAACGAATTCTCTAATGATTCGCGTCTATTTGTGTCCTATTTCTATTCTTGGTGCGAGTTGCCTACAGTTGTACGAGCACTCTCACTTTCAGTTCTAATCCGACACAATCGGCGTAGTGAGTGTAGTGACAGAAATCAAATTGTCCTTGTTCGTTGGCAGGTTCGAAATTCGAATAAAGTTCTAGTTGGTCGAACATGAAACAACCCACCGAACGAGAAGTGGCTATAAAAAAGGCTTTTATAGATGGATTTCGTCCGTTTGTCATGTACCGTCCGCTTGGAAGCTACAGAGGACGTTTTCATCACAGCAATTTCCAAGGCTATGGCAGCAAGACATATTTAAGGACAAATCTTGTATACGATGGTCAATGGCTGGACTCAAAGTGTCATGGGCAGGGTACGTTGCGACGATTAAAAGCCGATGGTACATCGGAGCGGATTTACATTGGACAATGGTGGAAGGGCCAACGATGTGGAGAGGGTAAAATGTTCCATCGCAATGGAGTGTATTATGGATGGTGGAAGGAAAATAAACCGCAGGGAAAGGGTATAATGTGGTATACGGATGGACGCATTTATCTTGGGGAATGGGTAAAGGGTTTATTCCACGGAGCTGGTATTTTATTTTACACCAACGGCAACAGATATGAAGGATTCTTTGAGAACGGCATGAAACATGGCGAGGGATTGTACTTCCACAGTCAGACGGGACAAATTCAAAAGGGAATGTGGCAGAATGACTTGTGTAAGACTTCGATTATGTTCGATGAATTCAGAAATCAGGTAGTACGACCTACGCCATATCCTATATCTCGGGTATGTAAAGTTAATTTAGAGAAAATGATGGGGTGAAGTGATTTGAATTTTTTTAGAATGAATTACACGAACCGGACAAGCTAGTAAAAGATCTATTTAGGGAATATTTACCGGAATTGGCGACAAAGACAAAATCGGTGAGTACTTAAGCTTAAGTAAATTTATAAGCAATTTGTATAAGGAAAAAGGACCTTATTACTTCCTCCTGTGTTGCATATGTCTGCTACTAGATAAAGCACATGCTTAATGCTGGTTTAGGTATCAGCGAAAGGCTTAAGGGTGGTGACCATTTCTCCCTACGCTAATCCATTGTAGTGTATGAACTGTTATAAATACTCTCAGCAATAACGGTTTTTACGTCCACGGTAACGCTGATGACAACGATTGTAATCAGATGCAAACAATCCTCCTAACTCTTCCAGAGGTAACTTTCTTGCTATTGGGCTAAACATCAATCCGAGAAAAAAACATGCACCATAGTTGCTTTCACCAAAAAGTTAAATATCGAGAAGAAAACAGAGAAACCCTTTCTGTTCGGTGAAGCGATAGAATTTTCAAAAAAAGTCAAATACATACCTGGTTCTAATGGACTGAAAACTCACTTTGAATTTGAACTCGCTCACCTCACGAAAACCATAGATGCTGGTCCTGGATATTCGTATGGACCACCGGAAGTCTAAATGCTAAGAGGTGGGTTAGAAACCCAAAATGTATGCTGTGGATTTAAACAGCCGTATCTACAGCATTTGTCAAATATGAAGCACCCGCTCCCACCATGCATGGTGGCATAAAACGAGCCAAAAGTCTGCACAAGACAGGCTTAATAAATTTCAAAAATTAGCTAGCCATCTTCACATACACAAACAAAAAGAAATTATGATTAACCCATTTATGCTGATATCTGAAAATGAAAACAGCTCTAGCTATAGTCCACCGAAACGTTGCTATGCCATTAAGACAAATTGTCTAACTAAATTCGAGATCAGCCCAAACTTCAAGGTTACGAGTGCATTCCAATTCTGATCGCAATAACGGCCGATTGCACTACTGCAGTAATTGAATTGTGTGTGGGCGCAGTAGCGCAGTGGTTAGTGTGTTGGACTACTGCGCGAGGGATCCCAGGTTCGATCCCCGGAAAACACACAAATTACATCTTAAGGTTTTTTCTACTACGCCACCTCTCGTAAACGTCTGACAAACATCCGAGAGTATGACTGTCATGAAAAAGGTTTTCAATTCAGCCGTTCGGACTCGGCATAAAATTGTAGGTCCCTTCCATTCGTCCCAAAAATAGAAACTCACACAAAACGAATGGTTGCGAGAAGCTAGGCCTAGGGTGTCTACCGCCTGTTGCGCCACCTGTTTATTTATTTATTTTTATTTTTAGTAATTAAATTGTTTCTCTGGCTGTATGGCATGTGGCAGAGTCTTGTTGAAACCACATGTTGGTCACATCAATATCTTGTAAATTAGGCACTAGAACATGGGTTATCATGTCACGATAACGAACACCGTTAATTGTTTCTGCATGACCAGCCACATTTTCGAAGAAGAATAGTCCGATTATGCATCCAGCCAAAATCTGCACCAAACAGTCACGCGTTGTGGATGCATTTGTTTCTCAATAAAATGGAACACCAAAAGCGACAATTTTAACGATGAACGGAGTCATCAAGAAATGAAAATGAGCTTCATCACTGAAGATGTTTTTGTTCGAAAATTGCGAACTGTTGTAGCTGACAAACCTTCATTAATTTTAAAATATTGCTCAACAATGAAAATGCGTTGTTCTTTCGTAGAGCGCTCAATTTTTACTAGCCCTGCCCTGGACTGTCAGCTGTTACATTGTTATCTTTTTTGCGTTGGCATCACTGTACTATTAAATGGCGCACAATTAAAATTTCGCATGAATTATGGGACACCCTTTATATGTGCCTACAATGGCATGTATTGGCGTCATTGCGAATATTTAAACTATAGAGATCGCGGGAAGGGAAAGAGCGTTTAAGGTAAAGTTGCAGTCTACTTGCAAGTTCTAGTAGAATTATAACTTAGGATGTAGTTTTACTCTTAGGTTAGCTTCAGGTTAGATAGGTTTAGCTTTGCGTGGGCTCTTTCTATAGGGTACTGGCAGCAGTCCTTGAAATATGTCTTCCTTTGGTTTATTTCTGTTTAGTTTACTTAGTTATACTCCCGCCCGTCTGATGTCTGCTTAAGTGCTAACCCCCAGTTTCACAGTGGAAGTACATACATATATGTAACTACACATTTAGTTTAAATCTCAGTTCAACAACTAATTCGGTTTCACAGTTTCGTTTAAACCTTGAACAGAGTTTATTCTTCAGTTTAAGTAAACGGCAGTATTCTGTTGTTTAAACCTCAGATCACTTTACACAGTGACATTTCAATTTGAAAGCTGCCGATTGTTAAAAATCCAAATTTTTGACGTTGTTTTGTCTTTTTGAGTATTCTTTGAAAGAAAAGACAAGGAACGATTTTGGAAAAGTTACTCCCAAATTCTATTCATTAAATTTAGTTAAACTGCGCTCAATTGAACTGAAGCTCAGATTACATTGTATAACCGGACGAACTTAGGTTTAGCTGAACTTTAATTTAAACTTCCACTCTGAAACTGACGGTTAGAGTAACTTCCTTGCTATACCCTCCACAGAAAGGTATATTCACTTTGCCATTTCATTTGTAACGGTCGAGAGCATGCCACGCCCTCCTCATCTGTACCGAAGTTGCCCCTGTGGCTTGACAGTGGCTCACAACAGTTTTACTTCAAATATGCCAATAATCCAGTTAATAAGGTGTCTCTTAGCATCACAAATGTTGAAAAATTAATCATCAACATTTTAGAACCCTCATTGAATTTTATAACCTTTCGCTGCAATCCTCTTTCAAATGTCTACTTACGCTCATACCTTTATTTCAGCACATCTCCTGCATGGATTTCATATCCAAAATCAGAATGTAAGTTCATAATTATGTTTTTTGTTTAATATAAATTTTGTTTTATTTTCTTTCTGTCTTCGTTTTTAACATTATTATGATTGCTTATAAGTACTTAGTGCCTAAGATGCGCACTTATACGCTTTATTTAAAAAAATAAAAATACAATACAAAAATAAACATTCTCGACGTTTGCAAATAAAAATTGGTTTTAAGAAACAAGTTCTAATAACAAAATAAATAATCGCATTCATAGCAAGGAAGACTAAATAAACGACGATAAAATTATCTAGCTGTCTCTTTTGAAGCAAAAGTTCACTCACATTGTATTAAAAACTTTGTATATATAAATAGCTTCGCAATAGAAAATAATTATTTTGATGACAAAACGACACAATAATATTGTCGCATAATAATAATCACATTTTTATTTATGTAGAAAAAAGTTTCATTAACATTTTCTGATACCGATTTAATTTGCAGGAAATTTCTGAGTCTCAGAATTTAATCCAGATCTTCGACATCAACACGCATCTCAAATATCACAATTCAAACATGCACACATTTTGTTCGTTTAAAGTACACGTATGCGGGGGTGTTTTTCTATTTGATTGTTAAACAATCTCCCCACTGGCGCCATAGTTGAGCCCATTGTTCCGATGATGATGATGTTCCATGTGATCCTGTTCCATTTGTTCCTTAAGAATTTCTAACTCGCGTATGCCCGACACTGTCACCTCGTATTTGTGGGTCACCAGCGAGCGATAGAAATGTATGGCGAACGCTAGAAAAATAATCAGTACGGGAATAAGTACAATGCATGCAGACCAAGCGGCTGGCTGACTAAGGTCGTAGAATTTCACCCAGCATAGGATCGCTATTTCGAGGAGAAATAGTATCAAGCCGAGCAGTGTCGAGAAGGCCCACGCCGTTTCTATGTACCAGTGGAGACGTTCGTGTGGCGACTCGTGAACCAGTGAGATGCTATGCAGATTGCAGACTGTTTCTATATTCGGCAGGATACACGTACTGATCATCAGGGCTAACATGTGAACTGCAACAAGAAGGGTAGTGCAAATGGCGAATGCCACAAGCATTCCAGCAGGTACTTGTGTGTCGCTATCCAGTTGGACTTCAACCATTGCAACCTGAAAGGGAGGAGGAGCGTTCATTAAAATTTCATGTTAAATAAATTTTATTTACTAAATTCAGTAGTTTTCTTTTATTTAAACTATATTTTGGAAATTGTTTTTGTAATATCAAAATAGGATAGGCTGATACTTCCAACCACACGTGGAACCACAGACATTGTCATTTGGTTAACCTTAAATCTCAGTGGACAACAATAATTGTCTTTCACTACATATTGTAAATGTATCTAATCTAGTACATGGCATAATGATCGTGTTACATAAAGCTCTTTAGAAGAAAATAATACAGTTTAACGCTTCGCTGAGTTGCACTGCATAGCACAACGCACATCTCGCTGATGCTATGAAATTAATTTATTTTATGGGAATTGTCGCTTGGTCATCTCTTACATAATATGTAGTAGAAATCTTTGTCACAGAAAAGTGATTTAGCTACATTGATGTATAGTGATGTTGTTGTTGTTTCGAAGAAACGTTTATGGCGATTTATTAGAAACTGGTGTAGTATTTATCATGTCTGTCTATAAACTGGGATATATTTTATCAGTTGAAAGACAGTTGTCACTTAGAAAAAATATGCGACTAATACATTACTGACACGACGCCAAGTCAGAACTGCATGAATCTAGGCCTTTTGTGATGGGGAATATTCAATACTGCGCCAGTAATATTAAGCTGTTTTCTTGCTCATCATTGACATTAACATTTTAGGCAACTTACTTACTGAGGGGTAGGTATACGGTTTTTTTTAAGATTCTAATTTGTGTTTACAAAAGCTCACAAATATGTCGCCGTAGGCTAGGCTTACACATGCGATTTTCGTCGCACGACTATTATGTCACAAAAATATACACAACTCTTAATGTGATCATTGATCAAGCTCAGGACACTTAGCAATCGCAAGGCTTAAGCCTTAGCTCCAAATTTGCCCTAAAAAAAATAACATTTCAGACGATTATCGTCGAAACGATACACTCCCTGCTAACAAACTCTGTGTTAAAGTTAGTTTAAGAGCGGCACTCAGTCCAGTCTTTACAAATATAATGAATTCAGCCAAAAATGAAAAAGAAGTCCTGATTTGCAAACACACAAAACTGACCCATCTGTGCCACTAGGAATATACGCGGTACAACATACTGTGGCTTCTGATGACATCTGGACGCAAACCGATGAACGAAAACTAATGAAAGATCAGCAAAACTGTTAACCGAATCACTAAAGAGAGGTTGAGAGGTTATAGTTAAAGATAACTCCCATTTGCTGATTTTGGATAAGTAGCAGTTCAAAATATGGAAGCAGCATTGTGCTACTGTTTTGACTAAGGTTCAAACTAAGGTTCAAATCCCGGAATAAGCCTGCTTACCACTGTACCATCTCTCGAATGTCTGACAAACATCCGATAGTTTTTCATTAGAGTACGTCGTACAATTGAGGGCCACTTTCATTCGTCCGAAAAATAAAAACTCACGTGAACAGCATTTACAGATACAAGCTATACAGAGCTACGTTCAGTTTTTGATGCCTTGCCAAACTTGTTAGATTGTGCAGAATGACGATGGAGAACGGTCGATGCTTCATAAGAGTCGGAAACAATTTCACCGAGACCTTTGATGTCAAAAAAGGATTTAGACAAGGCGCTGTCATTTGAATTTTTTAACAACATACTTGAGAAAATTGTGAGAAACTCGCAAACCAAGACCAGGAGCACATTTCCAAAAATCTCTGCAACTACGACATTGACAATTGACATCATTGGCAGAACGTAATGAGCTGTCACTGGTGCGTTTACAAGTATCAGTACAGAGGCGGCAAAAATGGGTTTAGTATTGAATGAGGGAATACAAAATGTATGCTGTCAACAAGAAGGGGCACCCAATATCGACGAATCGGACAGAACGTATCGACAGACAGATTTCATTTTGAGGTGGTAAGTCCCTTGTCTACCGCGGCTCCGCTATTAACTCTGAAAATGACACCACAGACGAAGTCAAATGAAGAGTTACACTTGCCAACCGCTGTTTCTTTGGCTTAAGAAGGCAACTGACTAGTAAGGCCTAGTCAAGAAACACTAAGGAGACTCTGTATAAGACCGTCATTATCCCAGTCCTGCTCTATGGCGCAGAGCATGGACGTTAGTAAAGGCGGATGAAGATCTTCTTGGTTGTTTCGAACGTAAAATTCTTCGAGTTTTTTTCCGTTTGCGTTGACGGAAATAGGAAAAAGAGATTTAACAGCGAACTGTATAGCGACATCGCCCTGGTCAGAAAAGTACGTATCAGTCGACTAAGATGCCTAGGACATGTAGAGGCGAATGGACACCAATGCTCCGGCTTGAAGAGTATTCGATTCCAACCCGAAGCGACAATGCAGTAGAGGAAGACCTCACCTTATGTGGCGCGCACAAATGAAAGGAGACCTCATCCAACTTGAATTGCGCAACTGAAAGCGATTAGCCAAAGATCGGGCTAACTGGAGAGGCGTGTTGGTTGAAAAACGAAAACGATTGGTTGCGAGAAGCTAAGCCTACTAAAAGGGTGTTTTTTAGAGGTATACAAATTCAGTGGGCGCAGTGGTAGCGTACGATAAGTTTGGCGAACCGAACTATGGTTTTCTAAATAAGTTTTCACACAATGCACGCGTTTTTCTGACGTTAATCTATTCATCGTAAAATGGCAAAATGTCTGTAGAAAAAGTGTTGCCATTTTAAAAATTAAACTTCTACAAAAAAACCTTTTATGAACATGTTTTATTTATTTTTACTCACAAGTGTCATGGACCCAATCCAGACTTAACTGCCCAAGATCGCAATACAAACCGCAGCCCCCGATAGGGTTCAGATTACTACTGAATAGCAACAACGCAGTATTGTCATAGACCATTTATGAACAGCATCAAAAACATCGACTAAGCTGCTGCATCCAGCTTGCGTTATAATTTTCTTGCTGAGTGGAAGACGGCTGAGATATTCAAACTCTTTAAGAAAGGAAACAAGGCTGCGTTCTTTTGACAATATTTGTTGTATTCGTCATTAGCAATGTTCTTCGCGCCACTTTGTGAACAGGATGAGGTGGAATTCAGTGGACTCTAACATCTACTCTACCCTGGCGTTTATATTAAACGCATGTTTTTGCCGGTTGAACTTTATCTACATTATGTGCGCAATAAATATTAACGCGACAACCTTGGAACTTACTCAACCGCTCGAGTATGCAGTGCTATGCAATCGCTAGAGAATGCCCAATATCTTGAGAGTATCGCCTCCAAGTTGCGACTGTTTCTCTTCAACGTTGAATCAGTGCTGTTATATATAGATAGGTGTAGCATTTTAAAGGCTTTCAAGCTACGAAATATATTAACCGGACCGGACCGTAACCACAACTGTCAAATTAATTGTAAGCGGGAGTCTACAGTCATACATATCGATAAGGTGATGGTGGTTGGTAGGAGGTGCGGCGGTTGAGAAAAACTAATGTAGCACTATGTCTATGTGCTGCATTCCTATCACAAACTCATTTGACCTGGTTGATGTAAGTTTGTCAAGGAGGTACGATTAGGTACAGTTTGAGGAATTCAAAAAGGTTATTAGCGAAGCCGACATTCTAATACTAATTTAGAGGTTATAATTGACTGAGGCAATAGCGTAAATGGCAGCTCGACTGTCAATGAAAATGTCTAGGTATCTTTTGCCTCGGAACTATATTTGAGTGTAGTTTGATTTGACGGGCCAGGCCTCGCGGATAGCAAGTAGTTCCGCCTGAAACACATTGGCCGTAAATCATGAAGCCTAAAGAATTTTAAAATGTCCGAAAAAACACCCCCTACACCACAGTTCATTTTTGAACCGTCCCTGTTCACCTGTTCGTTTTTCCAATCTATAATCTTGAAGTGGATTATACTTCGAAATGTGTTGTGAAAAGAGTTAGGGGATTAATTTATGCTATGGCCATAGGGTCTCGCAAACCAGCATCCCGATTCCAGAGACAGATCGCGTTGTGTGCTGAGATATTAATAATGTGAAGGTTTATCTAAAGGTAAAAGAGGCAGACAAGTTGATAGTTCTATAGCTAACCACGCGATGCAATAAAATCAGCTTACTCAAGTTGGAAGAAGGGCTAACGAAATACAAGGCTTAGCATAGTTAAGTAGAAGTTACAGTTGGTCAGAACTGGGGCATATTCCCAGAAATCGCCTCCGACACCGCCTTGGAGTTTGTAGAGAACCTATGACAAGAGGAAACAGGAGTTAAGTAAGTAGAGTTGTCCTATTTCCTAATTTATAGATACAAAATTATTTTAAAAGCATAATCATACCGTATCCTTCCTAATATCTGAAATGGCCTACATTCCCCCAGATACGAGTATTACGCTTATCATCGGTTGCGAATTTGAAAACATTACGTAGCGTGAAATATCTTTATTCAGCTGAGTCATATGGTGCATAGCGAGCTTGTTTTTATTCTATTTTTTTTTTGATTGTCTTCTAATAAACTCTTCGAAATTTGACAGTGAGCCAAGAACTTGTTCTCGTGTGCATCGTTGCCAACGCACTCTACATCGCACAACATGATCATCAGGTGCGAAACATTGATACCATAGTTAATTTTTCTCTTGGTATTGGTACACATCATCTGCTTGCTGTTTGCTGCCAAAAATATTATTCCTACACGGCATCGGCATCCATTTTGGTCGTTTCCCACCATCCGCATCTGATAAATAATACAATAGAAACAAATGGATTCCCAAAACAAAGCGAGACAACATTTTGGCAAGATGGTTGACATTTTTGTGCAGTCACAGAGCTTAGACAGACAAACAGAAATGTAATTGCATTGTATGTCGATATGGTCAATTGTGATCTGATTCGGATTCAGATTCAATTATTAATTTCTCTTTGTTCTTGTTGAGCAGTAATCAGTATATAGGTAATTTATTTAGTTGATGAGCTTGTTTACCCCGGCCATAGACACCGATGAAGGGGCTATACTCTGCTATAGCGTAAATCTAAACAAGTATGGTTGCTTTTAAAGAAATTTTATTAATAAATTATTTAGGCTTTAATGATGTTATTGCTGCCGGATGAAAAGGGGTCATACGCTGCCAAATGGGCGACATAAATTTCAAGAATACAAATTACCATTTGCGACGAGTTCAATGGCTATTTGGGGAGGACACTTCATTTAAATGGCGAAAGTGGTGATTTTTGTTTTAATTCATATGGCAATAGGGGTCAGTAATGGTCGAGTAAATATTTTTTTGTTTGATTTTTCAAGTATGAAGTAGTTCTATTTGAAGTTTCACTACAAAATAATGAATGAGGGCAGGCGGGCGATAACTAAGCCTAATATTTTTGTTTCTCCTCATTTCCGAAATATGTCGCAATGAAATAATTACATACGGTTTTGAGGTACTAAAAAGATTTGCGAAGCTAGGATCTGCAGTGAATTCGAACAATAAATTTAAACGAAGAATTACTCATGGCGCAGTTTCAATGGGCTATAAAAAGGTTCGACATAAGCATATAGCGCAGCGTATGTACATCAATGCTCCAGGTCCACCTTGAAGAAGAGACAGCGAAGTAGAGGAAAATTGGCGAATTGAACTCAATTGCACCAGATAACCATGGATCGAGTTGGCTGGAGAGAGACATCTTCGTTGAGGCTTAGGACTTCCTTTCAAACGAAAACAAAGGATGGAACATTGTCCGAAACATTGTCATATGGGTTCTAGATCTACGTAAATCTTGACCCTTTTGAAATATGTATTACAATTCAAGAGTAAACCATCTAAAACCAGTTAAAAGGAAGCTTTACGATTAAAAGAGTGCTCCAATGGTTCAAAAAGGCTAATTTTGGCACAATAGCGTGCTTATACTCAATGACGAAAAATTTCCTTATAAGGCAATAGTAGGGCTCGCCAACCCGAAGAAGATTATGCTGGCTCGGGAATCTTCATCGATTTCAAAGCCGAATATGATAGCATTCATCGTCATTAGGAACTATGGCGATAGTCGAGTGAGGGATTCCTGTAAAACTGATCCAGCTGTTTGTGCTACTATTCCATAGGTGGCTGTAGGTGTTTTTGACTGAAACATTTTTATAAGACTGATACCACTTTTTGTATTATGCAACGAAGTCAGCCATTTTATTTACCAAAAAACACAAAATTTTTGGTTGAATGTGTGTGAGTTCTTGATGTTTCATAACAGTTTTATATTAAGCATTTTAACAAGTCCCTCAAGCTAAGTGGGTCCACAGTTGAGATCGCACTTCAATTGTTCGCGCCACCAAAGGTGCGGTGTTCTTCCTTGACAATTTTCCTACCTGCGAAAAATGCTTTCTTCCAATGACGATCTATTTTTAGATTTTAGATCTAGATTTTTGGATACAACATCAAATTGAAAGTCAATTACATTCGTGTCAGAATTAAAACTCGCATATGCGAAGGGTGAATCATGACAAACAATATCACACCAAAAACATAAATGTAAAAGAAAGTGGCAAGTTCTCATATAACAAACAAAGTGTGTAACTAGTCAGCCACGAAAAGTAATGAGATTTAAATGTACTAAGTTTAAGAAGGTTCAATGTTAAAAAAAAGTAGACCCACCAATTTGTTTAGCATTGAAACTTCTTAACCTAAAAACTTGGCGTACATTTGGTGAGGTGAACCTTTTTAATAAAATCAGAGTTTGATATGTTTGGCTCAATTGATTCCGAAGTTAGAGGTTACTCCTCTCTGTAACCAAGATTTTTTTTAAGCACAGAGGGTCCGGCAGAAAGTTAAAACGTTTTTGAAATTGCTAGTACTCCCCTCTTACTGGGAAGACAGCTAAGCGGCAGGCACCGTTAAATTTGCGAGGTCTTGTCTTAGAATATTTTTACCAGTTGAAACCATGAAGCCGTAGACGGCAGAGCACAGCGTTTAGTCCCAAATAATGAGTCGGTCATGACAGTTCAGCGTGAATTTCATCGCCACTTGAACATCCACAGACATCGAGCTGCACCTGCTCGAAATTCCACTGTCGTTGGGTTGAATCACTGCATACAGCGGAGTTTTAAAGAAAACCTCCTTCGTGCGATATAGACAAAACTTTCGTCATCGGCCCTTATTTTTTTGAAGATAATGGGAGTGCTATTACCGCCAACTCGGAGCACTATGTCGAGATGATCAACAACTTATTTTTAACTGAATTACGACGAAGACGAATACCGATCTGACGTTTTAATAGAATGGGACAACAGCCCAAACAGCTAATGCATCAATGACCATTATTCGCTTCGCCTTCTCTTCCCTGGTCGTGTCATTTCCAGGTTTGGTGACATTTAGTGGCCTCCTCGGTCCCCTCATTTATCCATTGGCGAATATTTCTTGGGGGGTCATCTCAAGGCATGTAATTACGAGCACAAGCGTCAAACACTGGAAGAATTGATGGTAACGATTCGCGTGGAAGCCGCACAAATCGACCGCCGAATGTTGGAAATAGTGGATGGTAACTTCAAAGAACGCCTCAGAAGTGCATTGCTGATCATGGCCACCACATGACATACTTGATTTTCTCAAATGCTATGAAAAGACGAATCAAAATCTGCCAATATTTTTTTTTTGTGAAAATTAAAGATTTTATGATTTTTCAAAAACCGTCCGACCTTTCTGCGGACCCTGCAAGAGCAACTTCTCTATAACGAATTTATTTAAATGAACATACAAATGACTGACAAGGTAATGGTAAATTTAGTACAATAATTGCCCTTCAAGTTGTGATTATCGATTTTTTTTAGTTCTCCTCATGGCGTAGCACACTGCCAGTCCCAACAGTTTCGTTATAGAGGAGACCGACTGTATTTAATAAAAAAAATATATACATACATATATCAATCACTCTATTTATTATTGAATCAAGTAACACTTGCAATCATCTTTTGTTTGCTGATAACATTTAAGTGTTCGATGACACAACCGGAACCGCACTATTAGTTATCAGTGATCTCTGTAAGTGAGTCATTTAGATCGTTAAGTTGGCAACGAAAATACTCCTTCTACTCCCCAGTTATCAATAGATGCAAGTTCTAAGAACATAAACTGATTGCTGCATCCATTTTATTTCTTCAGAGCGATGAAAAGACTACTAAAAGACTTGTATCATCAATTGACAACAATACAAGAACTGTTGTGTTTTTCCTCACTTTTAAGAATTATTAAACAAATAAAATTGTTGTCAAAGAATTATTGTTAAATGTACAACAACAGCAGTCAGTTTTCGTTTATTTTTTTTTTAATTTAGCGGTCGTTATTAATAAAAGCTATAAGAAGTTCAAATCATTTTATAAAGGTTATTGTCGTCGAAATTAAACAGCGAGATATGAACAATTAAAATAATACTGTGAGGGTAAAGGTCCAGTACAGTTTCCATAACAGTATTCCAATAACTCAACCTGATTTTAGTTGTGCACTTAAAAATATATTGCCAACAGAAAGTCATTAGGAGAGACTTGAATTTTGAATCAGGTCAATGTAGCAATTTTTTAGTATTGGAAATGGAATATCCAAAATGATTCACTTTAGAAAGTTTATCACATTCTTATGAGATGAACGTGAAAAATTATAATAGACCAACATGTTTGAAGCATTAAATTTAAAAATATGATATTTTTAAATGTTTAGCATTTTTAATCTAAAAAAAAATTTATAAAAACAAAAGATGTGGAAAATTCCTATATAACGAAAAATATTTTACAGACCTTTGATCGTTTAACCAATTTTCATGGTATCATCAACTTTGTTGATATTGCGTGGGGTATTTAAATCGAAAACACTTTTATCAGAGCAATTTTTTTATTTATTTATTGTTTACGTGAGCTTTAAAACCCATTGTAATAATCCGACGCAACTATTAGCTTTAAATTAGCACTAGCACTGGCTAGTTAAAAATGTTTTTGTGTAATTTATGTAAACATATGTGTGAATTGGTGTAAGAATAGAATATTGTGTTATTAAAAAAAAGTCCATATTATTTTTGAAGGTGAGAAATCTTGACTATTTCCTGATTTATGAATTCAACTGGTGGTAGCTGTCAATATTTTTCTAAATTTTGTTTTATACAATCCTTTGTAGGTACGAATGTTTACGAATATGCAGAAGAAGTATTCATTAAGTTGTTGCCTGCCGTTTTTAACATACAAATTTGCAAGTCAATGTGCAGAGGTGAGTACTTGACTAGAAGGTTTTCCTTTCATGTTGGGCGGAGAACCAAGTGAAGTCTGTCTTATGTACTTAGGTGAACCTGAGCCTCATCCAATATGCCTCCCTCTCCATTTAGCTTGGTCTTTGGGCAACTGCCTTCAGTTTCACATTTTAAGTTGGCTGAGATCCCCTTTCACTTGTGCGCGAGGTCTTTCTCTACTGCGTTCTTCATCTAGGCTGGATTTGGAGACTGTTTTGGCCAGACCGATAGTGTCCACACGCTCAACACGACCTAGGCTTCTTAGAGCTTAGACAACTGATGCGTACGTTTTTGATCGATGTCGATGTCCTGCTCTGGAGCTCGTTAATCAAACCAAAGCGAAACTTTTACGAAGACTCTGCCGAGTCCAAGCTTCAGTGGCATAAAGCAGAAGTGGTATGATGATACAGAATCTCCATAGTTGTTCGGAGTAGGGCTAATACTCAGTTGTCTTCTAAGCCCAAAGAAACAACGATTGGCAAGAGTTATTCTTCGTTTAATTTCTGTTGAGATGCTATTATCAGAGTTTATATCGGAGCCAAACAGACAAACTCGTATGTTGAGTCCGATTCGTTGATGTTGGATGTCCCTTCTTGTCAGCAGCATATACTTGGTTTTGCCCTAGTTAACCTCTTAGCCCCTAAGCGATGGAAAATTTGTTATAGTGCAACCACTATCAGTTCTATTTTCTCATTAATCACTGATAAATGTACGATAGCAAACATGTGACAGTGCACAACAAAATACCAATATGCAAATGATGTTGATTAACTACAACAATGTTTTTCATTTAAATATAATTATCGCTTAAATGTACTTTGAACTACAAGACCTACGCATGTATACACATACTCAACGGGAGTGGCTGTTTTTTTTTTGGCATACTTTTGTGCAGCTTATCGCGATGGGAAAGGAAACACAAGTTCAAATGGAAAAGCCATCAAATGACGTGTTAAAGTTAATTTAACGTAGCTATGTACAATGTTAAAAATAATTAAAATAAATATTTTGTACAATCTTTCGTGATAGTGTAGCTTCACTGAAAGTTTTATTTTCCAGAACATACTAATCAATCGAGAAGTGTTTTCTTAAGTTGATGGTACCTATGTGTAGTCTGGTAAATGTCATCAGAGCGGATATAGCAATACTTGTCAGGGTACTAACAGACCATAGGTGTACTAGGAAGAGAAACTAGGAATCTCAGCAAATAATTCTTGTTGCGCTTGAATGGATTGAGATTAGGAGGATCAAGCGCCTTTCCACCTACTATGTAACAACCTTGCATTGTCCTTGATAAGAATACAAGAACTAGGAAAGTACTTTTTCTTTTAGGACTTATTGCCGATACATAAATTCGTCCAAAATTGAAAATTGTTGTATGAGAAGCCAATAGGATTCTGTGTAACTCGATGAAGCTATATAATTTGGTTTTAGTTATTTACGCCTTAAGAGATTGTTGTGAGTCAGGATGGTCCCACAGAGGCAACTTAGGCATGGAAGAGCGGATCAGCATGCTAGGCGATCGACGCGACGTTCGGTTTATGGAGGGAAATGTTTTTGTCGCTCACCATATACAAGCTTATCCACAAATTTTCTTTATTTTCTTTAAAAATTGCTTTCATTTATCATTTATCTGGAACGTAAATCCAAATTCGCCTCAGCTGGTACATTCAACATGGAAACATTGTACAATGTACATGACACAGTTTTTTCACCTTTGATACAATTATCCTTATCCAACCACGCACTTTCTCTATCCGAGGTCTGTGCTTATATTCTGGACTCGTGCCATAAATTATGGTGTCGCCGCTTTTGCTGAACAAGGTGTTTTATTTTTCAAATGCGTGGGTTTAGACAAAAAGCAAGCAAAGCTGGATTCAGTGACCATTGTATTTACTAAAGATTTCCTGAAGTGATCAACACTTCCCAGTAGTCTGCTCGCTCACCAGTTCGGCAAATTAAGTTCCCATTTCGATATCAAATTCAGCAAGGTACACACTCAAAGCCAAACAATAGTCAGAAAATATAAATAAATCAATTCCCGTTTCGGTGGCAAATTCAATTAGGTACCCCCTCAAAGCCACCCAAAACCGATGTTGTATTTTCCCATACTCATTATTATTCTTAGTGCTAGACATAAATTTACAAAAATAAAATCTATGACAATAAAAAAAACAACAAATTAAATTCTCAACTCACCATTGCAAATCCGGACAGTAAGGCCGATGTCTTGCTCGACGCCTTTAGTTTGGCTCGACTCAACTGCAGCTTCCTCCATGACAGATAGCTGGGCGAATGTAGATCCTCTCCCGATTGTGACATACTGCTGCTGGCGGTGCGTCTTGGCTGGGAACGAAATTGAAACGGCTGTAAGCGATATGGATTGTTTAGGCGCGCTGACGCGGGGGGAAAATGTGTGTTTGCGTTATTCGGTGGCGTGTAACGCAAGGGACGACAACAATCACAGAAATTATAATCGTGTGGCAAGTTTTGCACTTGGTTATTTAAGGGCGTACTCTCCGATCGCGTGTGGCAGCTCAAATTCGATCGTGAACAACTGAGACTCGCATACATTTTGCTTAACGCGAATAGGTTTATTCTCACTTATTCGGAATTTCGGTTCAAGATCTCTCGAGATATTCTCAATAAATTTGAAGGTAAAGTTGACGGCGGGGCACATGCATGGGATTAAGCAAATCTCATCATCATCCGACAGGGGCGGCTGTCTGGCAATTTGGCTCAATCACTCAACTCAAACAAAAAATTGGGAGGGGTGCGCGCACTGGCTAGCGGATACCCTTTGCATTGCTTGTGCACAACAATTTCTTTTTAATTAAATATATTATACGGACTGCACGCAGAGACACCGCCGAACGACAATGGTGAGTAAGCGAAACAATAGCACACGAGTATTTTAAAATAATTAAATATAATTTTTCCCAATATTCTCGACGAGAGTGGCGCGTCGCGTTCAGTATTCAACACACACTGCAAGGGTGGCAGCAGTATCAACAGACACTGGTGACCGGAATTAAATTTATTTATTTCTTTGTTCTTTCCTGAGAATAAGGCAGCACGGCATTCGATTTCTTTTTCAAGTTCACTGGCGGTTTTCTATTATGGATTTAATTAATTAACTCTTTCTAATTGTACGATTTTTTTCTGTTTCAGCAATAAACGCAACGATTACTACCGTATAGGGTGAACAAACAAGAGAATAGCGGGGAGGGATGCTTATTGCTTATTAATGGTGTGATGGATTAGAATAAGAGAAGTTAATCGGCCTCGACGACGAATGAGTGTATACCACGAGGAAAACAGACTAGCGATTTGGCCACAACAATGACAAAACGGAAAGTTTATGTTCGGGCGGCGATTATTTTTAAATTGGCTTAAATGACTTCGATTACGGTGAAGAGAACAAGCAGGAGCACACGAGACGAGACACAAATAAAAACGACACCGATGACCGGGTAGATACACTTTGGCAATGGCAAACACTTGCTGTTTACAAACACAAATAAGTGCTATCATCTGGTGGTGGCGATGATGGCGAGTTTCCCACCACCCACCGTATATGCTTTTGATTAGCTTCCATTCGATTGTGAATGAAATGCGGAGCTTTTGAATAAAAAGCTTAATAATTATTTGCGAGTAGAGTTGCCAAGGGAGCATAGGCATTCCAAGTGGTAGAGCCAACGTATCTGCAATAAAATCATTTGAAATGTACCCCTACAGTTATTGCTAAAAACAAACTTGTTAGTGATCACTGATCACAGATAATGTTCTTTCGACTCACACTTCCAGCACTGGAATATTTCTAATTGGCAATTGAGGGGTTATTTAGGGCAATGTTAAAGAAGTTACATAGAAGTGAGACTTCTTTTTTGCGATTTATTAGGATCAATTGTGAAATATAGAGAATTGAAGGTTATAATATAATAAATCACACAAACGCTAAAGACGCTAAAGCCGGGTAAAAATCTCTGACGGCGCAAAGTACCTGGATACTAATACTAGACAAACGATTAAATTGGAAAATGAACAATTTCCTTAAAAACTAAACTCTGGGATGTGCACCGTATACACAGCTATAGTAAGACCTATAACTCGCATATGGCAGGTCCAGTTCCAGTGCCATGAGGACAACTCCTACCGCAGGACTTGAGGCTATCCTTAATATTTATAACATTTTTAGCCACAATTTGTGTAGAAAATCAATAAATTGAACGAAACGGGTCATTCGTCGAACCCATAGAAATACTTTGGACATGTACCACTGTACATATCATGGGCTACATCACGCCGAACTGGGAATTGACAAGAACTTTCTCGGCCATCAATCTCAGCAGGCAAGAATGGATAGCAGATGACTTTTATGTAAAGCGCAATATATTGCCGTATATGCAGACCTGGGTAGGGTCAGGCATCTTCTCTAAATCGCTGGACAATCAATCGGTACGCTACCTGCTCCATAGCAATTTCTTCCAAGCTTGGAATAACCATAGTTCCAGGCAATGCGAAAGGGGGACGAATTAGCATGACAAGGTTCGATAGATGTTTTAGAACAAGCTGATCCTTCTTTTCTGCCAACAACTCAGGCAAACATCAGATGATATGATAGACAATCCCTTTCCACTCTCATAGTAATTATGTACCTATATATTGTGGCGCAATACACCGGTGTAACACATGTAGAAAATGCGCCCGACCGACGTAGGAAGATGATGACACATCCCAATATAAGTGCGGCACATGTCACAAGCGAACTTCGAGCTAATAAAATCAACAGCTCGCCGAATGGAGATATTCTCATTGACAATTCTCATTTCTCGTAGTTCCTCCACATTGGAAGTTAAGTAACGACAAGAGTCCAGGGCAAGGGTGTGTGAAGTATTACATAGCAAGGCAATAGTTTGGAGATTTCAGACACTAATCGCCTATTACAGACATGAGGAATCATGTTTGTATCAGCTTTGTATCAGATGACAATCAAATTTAAAATTTATAAGTTGTCTCTTAGAAGTCCGAAACTGAGGAGAATCCAATGTGGCGATTGCACGAGATCACTATATTACGGTAGCTATAGCTACTATCCAATTAGGCACTAAATTCACAAATAAACCTTCTTTTGTCGCTTGTTACTTAACCGCCGCATTCTGACCAAAATGTCGATGTCGTCAACGTATGCGAGTAAATTCACTGTAACATATCAAAAAACAAATGAAGAATAGTGCAATACCTCGATTTATATAGCTAAAAATTGGTTCCATCAGCCCTGAGGCTGATCCTGAGGTTTTCGTAAAACAAAGTATAAAGTATTAACTATTTTTCTTTTATATTTAAATATCTGTCGTTATTAAATAAAATAAGAAGTACAAAAATTTAAATTTAAGGTAATACATAATTGTTTAAGGCCTCTTCGATATGGCAAAGAAACCATGACATTTCTTTGGCATACCTAGAATTTATCTTGCTCTGAATTTTCTGGCACGATGTATTCTTTTGAGTACTCTATAATTTGAATAGGTTCCCCCTCAGCAAGAGGTTTCTCTTGCGTATTAAATAAACCACTTATGTCCTCTTCATTCACTTACGAAAAGCATCCAATCTGCCTAGCTAGATTTCAAATTTCTGAGACAATCGCAGATTTCTTTTGTTCATTACAGATTTCGCCATACGTTATTCGTGGTTGACGATGTAACAGTATTTCTTCCCAAATTTCTTTGTTTTTTTTTTTAAATACTTCTCCCGGGAAAGGCAAACCTATAACGCTTCATCAGCGCCCCGAGATGCCTGCAGATGTATGTTAGTTCTGCACTTAAATTGCTACAAATTGTAGTCTTCTGGAAATATATCCCCAGGAAGCGAGTTCCAAAGTTTGCTTGTCCTGTAGCAGAAGGAGTTTTGGAAAGATGATGTCCTCGCGGTTGTCAAGTGTACTGTATGGTCATGAGCATTAGCAGCCTGTCTTGTGGGGCGCCCAAAAAGTTGCATTTCGAGGGATAATGGAACATCTACCATGGAAGTACCTATAGAACAAGCATAGGTCAGCGACTTGTCTTCTGTGCACCAACGGTTGCAGATTCGATGTGAGTGTAAGGTCTCCAATAAGTCGAACTGCTCGTCTCTGTATGCTGTCAAGTAGGTTAAGTGAATGTTTTGGGGCCGAGCTCCATATATGGGAGCAATATTCCAGGCCTGGTCTAACCTGTGCTTTGTAGAGAAGGAGAAGTTGCTTGAAGCTAAAGTACCTCTTTGCTCTAAATAGGTAGCTCAACTTAGAGGACGCTGATCTTGCGATATAGGATATGTGGTCCTGCCATGTGATTCCTGAATTGACTGTGACTCTTAGAAGGTGCATTGAGTCCTTGGGATGGATTGGATGACATCCATTTGGATCTGAGGAACTGTTGATGCATTTTTCCTGTTGAAAATATTTGTCCAAAATAGTAAGCTCTAAATGAAGCTATCGCTCCTTGGTGCAACAGTTGTATCACATATGACGGTAAAAATACAACTTTAACATTTTCATCGATACCATGAATGGTTAAAGGATATTGGCATGCATTATTGAGGAGCAATAGTACTTTCTATGACGAATTATTTTCACAGCAGTATCTCTTAACAGATGAGCAGTACTTTGCTTTAAACCATTCCGTGGGCATTTTTATTTGATCCATAATTAACTAAAAGGGTAGTTTGAAATCTCCAAAAGAATCTCCTCTCAGAAGAAGTGTGAGCCTTTCTTTTGCAGCTTCGTACCCGGTTGGCGTATCTAACTTTTTAGAAATATAAGTTTTACTTGGTAATCGCTTTAAATATAAGCCAATTTCATTTGAACACCTTTTGAGTACTGTAATCACCTGCTTTGACAAGTTTATTACATTTTTGCTGCAAGCATCCTGCTACTTTATTGTTGGTTCTTGCAGCTCCTCCATTTAACTTAAAGGAGGTAACTCTTCTTAAACCTATTGGAAATCTATTATACCCTCTCCTTCATCTTTTACCGTATTAAATAAGCCGTGTGCTTGAATTGTAAAAGTTGCAAATGAAATTTTCTTCTGCTTCAAGTATCCAGGTATACAAAGGTTTTTCCATTCTTTCCATCATAGGACTTAGGAGGCCTTCGTTTAGTTACGTTTGCACGCTGGGTGGAAACTTCTGTTTCAGTGTAAATACGTAAATTTTCCTTGTTGGCTTTTTTCCAAAACACAGATGACGGAGCAAGTTTGAGAGATCGAGCGATGTGAGCACATTTTTCTTCTTTCTAATTTCTATTTTAATGTTACTTCCAAAAATGTTTCGAGGTTTCTTGTCAGAATTTTGAGATTGCTCAGAAGATGGTCTTTTAGAGTTCATATTTTAGTTGTTTATCTAGAAATGATTTTATTATTAACATTAAATGAAATATTCACTTCATATGCATACGTACCGAAGAGGTTTATCTACCAAAATATCTACCCACAATCGCAAACTGTTTGTCTGCTCGATTCTCGGACATAGCAATATAGAAGATAACGAAATGGCCAATGCTTTGGCAAGAATGTGTTTGGAAATTAACATCAGTGAAGCGGGCACACGCACACTGCTATCGATTGAATAATTGTATAGCATAATCGGCGACATTATAGAGAAAAAAAATTCATTCTGGTTATGCAGGGAGGACTTCGCCACTTCTCGTACATTATGGCCGAAACAAGACAAATAGAAAACAAAGAGTCTTCTGGCACTAAGTTGATCCTCTATCCGGCATCATAACTGGTGTAATCATCCTTCTTTTTGGAGCACTGGATCACAAGGCGACTAGTAACTTGATGGGCTTTGTAATGTTCCATTTTTTCGATCTCACTTAACAGGGATTCACAATGGACCTTTTAGGTCTCCGAGTGAACGTGATGAGTTTTTCTTCCATCTCACACCCCCGAATTTAACGACAAACAGGTTGGCATCAATCTGGTTAGAAACATGTAGTACGTAGCAATATTCCGATCCGGAAAGCCTTTGCATCTAACTCAGATGGACGACCTCAATTCGATGGATTGAATAAGAATATAATTCTATGACACTTCAGCATCCTACATCTCCAAATCATTAACTGAATTGTCCATAGCTTTCTATGTTCCGCAACCGATTGTAAGGTATCTGCACTCTGCAGTAATCCGCATACAGGTAGATGAGAAACATCGGACTGGATATAATCATCTCACCTGTGATCCATAGACCATAGGTATAGTACACATTAATGCATATCACACTTTTGAGTTACCACTTCGATCACGTTTCGTTTTGTTCTGACAAGGTTTTAATCATTCCAGTGGCTGCTACTATACGTTCTATGGCTATCGCTATATAGATCGATCCAAAAATGTGAAATATCGTTCGCCATAAACACCTACCTAATTTGAATTGGATGGATATGGACGTCAGTGTCGTTCAAAGTCACGTATCTTATGTCAAACGTCGCAGACGAAAAATCCTGTTTAGCAAAAAAAAAATATCAAAACAATTTTTGATTTTTGATTTGATTTCTATTACGAGCCACAGATAAACCAAAATAACTGCAATCACAGTGGCAAAAAGGAGCGTTAACAACACTTATCTCACGGCACAGTAACAAAAGCCGATATTCATGGTCATTAATTCTCACAGCCTGAAGCGCACAAACAAAAACCAATTAAAAATTCATAAAAACGAAAATGTAAACAAAACCGCCTTACAAACACAAAGTCCCCCGCTTAATAAATTTACCGCCAACCGACAAACGAATGGAAAAAAAAATATGAAATCGAATATTATTTTAGAACAAGTAGCTATTTGCTTACCTTATGATTGTATTGCTGCTGCTGTTGCTGTAACTGCTGCTGCTGTTGTTGTTGTTGCTGTAGGTGCTGCTGTGACTGGGATTGGCTATTTCGCTTCCAATTGGCTAGAATTGAAATTTGCGATTGCACTGTTGCCGAATTGATGCCACTCAGTTGATTCTGTAGATGGGTTGATTGAAGATTTTGACTATTCGGTGTTGACGGTGGAATCAGTGCTGATCCATTAAGCTGCTGACAACTGGTAGATTTACCATTGACTGGAGATGTTATTGCTCCAAGGGCGGTTTCTATGCCAGATGTTGTCGTCGTCCAAACTGACATTGCGACTTTACTGTGATTCTGTGAAAAGCCATTGTGATAGGATAATTGTAAAACGATAGTCACGAGAAGAATAATTGATGTTATGGAAAACACGAAATATAAATATGAACTGCAAATAGATAGGTAGCCGGGAATGTGGAGATATTTTTTCACGAAACTTTTCGACTGGAAGAACTTCTATTTCTACTTGCGTACTATAGAAAAGTCACTGTTGACGTTTTTGTCAAGTGATTATGATGACAGCTATGTGGTTATTGTAGTTGGGCGGCAGATGGCGGTAAGGGCACTAGAATGGGAAAATTGGTGGTTAAGGTGGAGCCGCATGTTTAAATGGTTCTGAAGTGGTCGTTGAAATTTTGAAAATTTTGAACTAATGAAGGGGACATAATTATTATGAAATTTGCGCAATTGATATAAATTAATCACAATCGCAGAGACAGAATAAAAAGTATCTACGTAGGGTACAGAAAATATCTATCTTCCGACTTGTTCAGATAAAGTCGAATGAAAAAACAAACAAAAACAAGTTTGTTTTTTAGTGCAAGGAAAAGCAATTAGGAAAAGGCTGAAAATAAAATACGCAATATATGTTCCCCATTCAATACAAATTAAGTATTTTCAGTTAGAAAAAGATTTCTTTGGGACAAAAACTTGTTGAAAGAATGTGTGCGTACCTGCACAATCTGATGCTAATTTCGATTGGCAATCTGAGATTTTTTTTAGATTTCGTGTGGCCAATCGAACAAAAAAAATTATACTGAGCTGTTCTTTGTTGGTGTTGGTGGTGTACCTGCCAAAAATTGTTTACCTTTTTTGTTGTGAAGATTTTTTTTTCGTAGAGTGGTTGCAAATTGCAAGTTTTACATACATTTTCAAATAACTATAACAGAAATCTCATAATAAATTTTCTGAATATATTATGTTCACCACGTCTTCCACAAAATTGCAACCGCGATGCTTTTTCTCCCTTACAAATAACAAATACTGCAACTGCATAAATTGCTCGTATGACGAAGACGAGCCAGTATTATCCGAAGAGGACGACGACCACGATAAAGATGTGCCACATGATGAAGATGAAATTTACACCTCTATTATTTGTTCCATATTTATCAAATGTTGGTTTAAATTATTTATTTTAGTATGGTTTTTCAGTAGCTCTAACTTTTTCGACCGACTTCATAAAACGCAAACAAACTAACGCCAGCTACCAAATGTCAAATCATGTGTAAGTGTATTAGTAAATCTCGAGCAACTCTGAGAAAAAATCTAGATTCGCAAAAGTGCTCTCGACTCTGAAAAAGATTGCTTTTTTTTGTACCAAACGAACGAAAAAAGTGATTTCGGGAGAGAAAGAGCGCTTTTTTCTGGCGAATCGAAATTAACATAACATGAGAGTTTAGCGATCAACATTTTGATTTTGACAGAATCTTAAGGACCATTCACATGAGAGCGACCAACTACCTACCTACGAATGAACGAATATTTTCAAGTTTTGACAGTCCGTTCACATGAACACTTTTCTCGGTCGCGCCAGTTCGCGAATTTCAGTCATCAGTTTCTACCCACAATGTCTAGTTTGAGGTTATGTTCGAACGAATGTTTTATTAGCTAGTTTGTGGAAGGCGAAGTAAATGATGTGGATTGCGAATAAACTTTGACAATTCGCAATAAGGGTGTTTTCGTTTGAATTTAAAATTTTGTTATTTAAACTGTTTATAAACTTGATTTCTTAAAACATTTTGATGGGATAAATAATTGTCCTCCTTCTTGGAATAATAAAATGTGCAATTTTTTGTTTATAAATGCATAAAAAGTGATTTGTTCACATTTCATCAATTCGTTCTATCGCTCTCATGTGAATTGTGCTTCGCTCGGAAAAGTACGCGAATGGATCTTATGTTAAATAATGTGTTTGGAACCCGTTACATAATTAAATATGATTATAATAATTATTGCCATTGCAGATAGTTTTGTTTGCAAATAATAAATATGGGGGGGAGAGAGGGTTCTCAGGTTCGATCCCCGGAAAAGCACAAATTACATTTTGAGTTTTTCTTTCGATTGCTTCACCTTTCGCGAATGTCTGACAAAAATACAAGAGTACCTACCTATTACTGACTTGGAAAAGCTCTCAATTCAGTTGTTCCGACTCAGCATAAAATTGTAGGCCCTTCGCACACAAACGAGTTTTTAGATTATTTTGTGCGCCAACTATTTATTTATTTTATAAGGGGCCGGTTTGTTCATCCTTGATTACATTTAATCAACGGTTATTCTGGCAAATAACCACAGAATATATTTTTTGTTCAGTCAAATAGTAACCAGAGAATCCATATGGTTTGGTTAAATAACCCGATAAGTCGATAATTAGCCGATTTTGGTCGGCGGCATTTAAACAATGGCCGCGTTCCATTGACCACTAGATGACTAGCCGCATGCCAAACTCCATATAAAAAAACTGACATTTCAGCATTTACGCTAGAGCTCTAGCACATTTTCTGAAATATCCTTTTCTGGGAAATATTTCAATCTAGCGCAAAATGAACTGCTAGATTGAAAAAAATAACGAACTGCCAAAATAAAAGTGAAAGTGCAGAACTCAAATATTTCCAATTTGGTGTAAAATGTGAATTCAAACTTTTTTGTAATTAATATACATATGTATGTATGTACATTGTATTTGTTTATTTAAATTATAGTGTATTAATAAATATGCGGTATGATGGCACAAAATACATTTTTGACTCTCATGAAGATGAAATATGTAATACGAATTCAATTTGGTTCTAATGTCACATTGCGCGCTGCCAATAGATCTCTAGCACCAGCGTTCCTCCATCAGGGATATGCTGTGTTCATGAAAATAGTAGTGCACCTCTCTAAAATAGTCAAAAGTAAATACATTTTAACTGAAAGTAACGGAATTTTGCTATTCTCTTCTTTGCATTCTATTCTAAACAAAAAGCTTGCATCCTTATATTTTTCAACAGAAGAAGTGCCGTTTCATTTGGCTCAAGTTTTGTGTAGAACTGCACTACTATTTTCATGAACGCAACTGTATGTGCTAGACGACTAGCGGTCAATGGAACGGGGCCAATGATATTCTTGAATTTTGGTTGTTCAAGCTTTGACATTGCAGTCAAAAACTGTATAAAATAAAAATTAATTTAATAAATAATAAACGCAAAATCAAGTGTGTTCATGCTTCATATCCGCTTTGTTGACGCACTTTCAATTGACAGAGTAATACAACGACAGTATGGGGAAAAAGTGCATGCATTGCCTGCTGGTGTGGCACGTTTGTGCTGAAAATACTACAAAAATTCGCATAACTTTTTAGGAAGTACGAATTTTATTTGTAATTACACCCAAATTCATTGGATTTGGCAGTCATTAAGTTGTTTTTTATTATTTGCTGTAAAGTAGTCCTTATCGGCAAAAAATGTTTATTATTAGAACAACATTTGATATTCAAGACATGTAGGCTGTATGTATACTGTATAAGTGCTTGTAATAGTTGTTTACACAATGTTTGTTTAATTTTATGGACATAATGTACCTACCTACCATGTAATAGATTTTTTTTGCTGACGTAGCGTTTGATGTTCGAATTCATTAAAGTTGCACATGACAGCTAAATGATCACGTGGATTTATCAGAAAACACATTTTATAAGCTATGATCATTCATACATTATAGGTAACAGCTGTCATGTCATTTTATTAGTATGTAATTGTACAATTTTTTTTTTTACTACAGTTCTCGATGATAAGTATCTTAAGTGTATCTAGACACTTTTGACAACTCATTGCTGTAAATATATTTCTCAAATATTCCTCATGAAAATGCCTGAAATAAAGATATTATTTTCTTAAAAATTAGTGATTATTACCTACGGGTATATCTGTCTGTACGACCTGCACATAACAAAAGCATTCGAGATAATTTAATTCTTTTCAATATGACTAACCGATGACACTAATCGCTTTTCTAGCGGCATCTCTCAAGTAAAGCTCAGGCCCTTGTCATTGTATTCCTATCCTATAGTGCTCACGACATGAAAGATGGGAGTGATGTTTTTGTGAGTTGTTTTTTGTTTAAATAATAGAGAAACAAAAATAAATTGTAATTTTTTTCCATTTCTGTTTTAATGACGTTTTGGACTTCAGTTGCAGAACAGGTAATCATAGCTCATATTTTTTAAGTTGAATGTACCTACCTATATAATATCAGTAGGTGTATCTACATGACAGCACCATGACAGTGCAATTTATGGTGAATATAAAATTTGTTATGTGAGGTTTCGTTTTATTATTATTATTAAAGTAGGTATTACAATAACACTGTTAAGCTCATTATACATTGTTGTTGATTACATCTTTGACCGATAAGATCAATCAACTTGGAGTGATGACTTATCTGGTGAAGGTGATTGGAGTTAATCATACCTAAATGAAGTGTTCATCTAATTTGGCCTTAGGTGTAGTGCTACCAACCTTCGGATTTTGAAAAGTGTGCACATAATGTATACCTATAAGGAAACGGAAGCTTTAGATCGCCATTTATTTACTGAACTAAATACATTATAGGTGGGTACCTTACCTATGAAGTTAAAAGTTTTTTTTTTTTTTTTTGAGTTAAACAAAATAAAATTGCAACTAGCTATTTGTCAAGAATATGAATTCCTTGTAATTATAAGTGGAACAGCTGGTAATTAAAAGTTATGTAAGAAACACCGTAAGTTAACTATTCCATTTTTTATGTGAATCTGTTCTGGGAACAGAAAACAAAAGAAAGGTTACATAATCTAAAGTGAATCAGATTTGTTATCAGTTATCACCATAAGATGGCGCTACAAACTAAAGCGTGCTGGATCTGTTAAAGTTAAGTGAACAGAGCTTGAGTCTTCGAACACATATTCATGCTCTGCTGAAGGGAGCGTGCTCAGAAAATGAAACACTTTCTTGATCATGTTTTTTGTATCACTTAAGTTTGTCTGAATTTTGTACAATCTATGTACAATTTTCTGTACCCGCATTTGCATTCCTGATCAGTAATTTACGGTTAGCTAGCTGTCATAATATGCTGCTCAGGTTTTTACTCAGACTGTCCAGTCAATTTATTCTGAGCTTATAGAATGTGATGATCATGCTCTTAATGAAAAAAGTAACACAACTTCAGAGCTCTTATGTGTCTAAGGTCTAAGCTAAGAAAGAAAAACGTCAAATATATCACCATCTTTTATTTCGTTTTCGGTTGGTCGTCCAGAATCGTACGAACGCTTATGAAAGCGTTCGATTGGCACTCAACTGACAGTTCTTCTACTGAAAAGAAGAGAAATATGCTTCTGGATTTGAATTCAGAATCGCGGAGATTTCTTCCGGACGGTTCTGGACGACCAGCCGAAAACGACATTAGTAAGATGTCTGCTGATTACTACTTCATAAAAAGATTTGTCTTCATCGGCGATTTACAGCCTCATCTGTATTGAACATTTTTCCATGCGAAGAAAGCGAATCAAGTGTGGGAGGCACCATGCCCTTAAATTAAGCTGTCATTTCAAATTCTCCCAAAGATATAAAATTAAACTCAGCATTTTCTTCTTCTGTTCAATGCACTCTGTATGTTAGTGGAGTACCATTGAAACTTAAACTTCGTATCTCCGGGTCTTATTCACGAGTGATGGAAGGAGCAATGCAGAGTTTTCCTGTAGGATTGGTCAGGCTGGATAAATTTTAAGACGGCTTGGTCATTCTGTTATTACGAGGACTGAACTTGGTGTCAAGGCTAAGTTTGTCAGTCTTTAATTCGGTGTTTGTTCCAACTCTTTCCTATGGTCATGGTCATGAGGTTTCGATAATGACCAAAAGAATAAGATCGCGGATACAAGATACCGAAATGAGATTCCTCCGTTGTATTGGTGGTGTGACCCGTAGAGATCGCATTAAAAATACCAGAATACGTGAGGAACTCAATGTCGAGCAGCTACTTCTCCGGACGGAGCGGCCCATTCTCGGTGGTTTGGTCATGTTAAACGCATGTCCTCAACCAGGATCCCACGACGTGCTATGGAGTCCTTACAATCAGGCAGGCGTCCTCTAGGTAGACCATAAATCATAAATCTGTTCATAAATTTTTAGGCTCGCGCAATAGTTCGTTCTAAACCAAATTTGGACAAATCAAGAAAAAGTAATATTTGAGTTCTTTTCGCACTAATAGTAAAACTCGTCTTCACAGATATGGCTCGGTACCTCAAGCAGTTCCATCTAGATTTTATGATTTCATGATGTGCATAATGACCATTTCGATAGCCTTACAGATGTCCCTTATTCATCAAAAGGTTTCTCAAGAATTAGTTTTTCAAAATTTGGCCAACAGTCAATCAGAGAATCACCTGCTTACTATTTTGAAGATCCTTCAAATAACATGCACTTCCTGAAACAAATGTTCTCTTAAATGACGACACAATGATTTCCTGTGACTCTGAAGTCCCTTACACAGCTGTACCTTAATTTTAACAGATTTTGTTCGTTTATTTTTTGTCCTATTTATAGATATGTAACTAAAATAAATCCAAGTTGTCTGTATTTTATTTATGTTTATTGATTACCTGCCAATTGTTCTTGTATAAATCGATGAAATAAATCTAAAAACAAAAAATACGACAACACAACTTAACCGTTGGTGGTGGTATTAGACCACTTGGAGTTCATTTCAGTGGTCAGTGATTTACGTTATGAGAACGGTTGTTGAATGCTATTAGTGCATCATGTCACTTGAATAAGGTGAATGTATCGATTGAGAGTCTTGATGGCATGTGGTCGACACTCGACAGCTAGTATTGACCATGAACGTTTTGTTTAGTTCTTGGCACGTAACTATTTCTATATTTACATACAAATTGACTTTGTAATTGATTGCAATAAGATAAGAATAGTTTTTATTTGTATAGGACCACCAGATGTCAAGCGAAATTTAATTTGATTACGGTTGGTGCAAGGAAATTGTCCTATACTTCGCCACTAGCGGACGTCTGACAACCGAAGCGAAGACAAGAATACGACAACCTGAGAAAGAAAACGGCTGATATGACTGTTAGCTCCGGGCATAAAATTATAGATTGTTTCTCTAGCTTACATTTTGTTTCATTCCATTTGTGGCCAATCTGCCATGTGTCCAAGGAGGACCGAAACTCTCCTTTACCCACCATTTACTACCATCTACAACCGAACGGATAAATTGAGATACTTTTCCAAGACGGTTATCGGGTTATACTTTTGGATGCTTGTCAGACTATTGAGACAGGTGGCGTAGTGGAGCAAACCTTAAGTAAAAATTTGTGTTCTCCTAGGTTCCAGAATCCCCGCTAAGTTGTCCAACACACTGAGCCGCAATCTGCGCCCAGTAAAATATACTAGAATTTTTAAATTGCCTACCCCGTTTTCGTAAGCTATCTGACGTTTACTGTAGTCAGATAATTATGAAATAAAAGTTTCCGCTTCCCTGAGGGAATTCAGATCACACTCTAATACCAATTATCGATTCTGTACCAACACCGATAAAATAGGACAGCCAGGGTCAGGGTCGTTATCGTCTATATTGAAATTTTAGCAGATGAGCTGCGTGATTTCTTTCCATCGTTGCTATTGGCTGACTGACTGACTTTAATACTTTCGTGGAAGGTGATATGACTTTACTCAGTATGGAACTTTCCACCAAAACATCAGAATATGAGCAAGCCACTGCAGCCACTCTAGATTCTGATAAACTGAACCTGCCATCTGTCCGGATGGTGGATTTATTAATGACGAGAAAAAAATTAAAGCATGCTTATAAAGAGCTAAATTGTAAAATGCAATGGAACCCCACAAAATTTCAGCCATAGGTATATAGGTACTCTGAATTTGCGCCTGTATCTACTATGTAATTTTTAACTTTCCCGTTTTAAAATGTCGTACTCCCAGAAGAGTGTATTATAATCTTGCTGCGCAGTGAATTTTGCACGTGTGTTTTGGGCATTACCGCAAAAGCTAAATTAGGTACTCATTTAGAGCAAAGAGGGACTCTAAACCTTCTCTAAAAAACACCAGGTCAGATATGGTCTCGAGTATTGATCCCGTATAATGAGCTCGGACCCAGAACGTATGGTATGCGGATGTGATGCCCTTAACCTACTCGACAGCATACAGATACGAGCAGACGTCTATTCGACTAATAGAACATTTCACACTGACACTAAATCTACAGCTGCTGATGGCGCACAAAAGACAAGCCGCTGACCTATGTATTGGTTCTACTACTATGGCAGATCCTCAGAGGAACTAAATGAAATTATTCGTCTAAATGCGAAATATGACAGGAGCGGCCTACAAGAGAGACATGTAATGATCATACTAAACTTTGGAATTCGCTTCCTGGGGACAAATTATTATTATACCCTCCACAGGTAGATAGATACCTATATATGCACTTGATCATAACATGACGTGTAACGCCAAGAAGGAGTCACCGGAGACCCCATAAAGTCGGTATATATTTTTCTGAATAAGGATCAAATTCTGAATCGATTTAACCATGTCCGTCTGCCTGTCTGTCTGTTTGTTGCAAACACGATAAACAAATCGACCTAGAAGAATGAAGGTTGGTAGTCTGGTAGCTCGCTCGCTGCGTAAAGTTATCCAATTTTCAAACCATTTCGATTTCGCTGCTATTTTGCGCACTCATGTTTGTCAACTTAAGATGGAAGCTCTATTTGCTGACATTAATAAGTAGGTAAGGTATACATAGCACTTAGCTTAGAATAGTTACTACATCTATGACTATGACTAAGCTTCAACTTACGTCAATCTAATGTTAATAACTTCACTATCTTCCTCAACTAATACCCAAATGATTTGTTGTTCAGTTACAAGTACAGTACTGTAATTATTCACTGAGTGGGTAATTTTCTACTTCATAATTTTTTTTGTTTAAGCAGAAACAAATCAAGTTTTTCTACTTATGGGCTGAAATCTGAAATCCCCCAGCACATACCTAGAGTAGACACAGAGCTTTATCAGAACTGAATACTTCAACTATCTTGCTTACAATTTACATTCGTAATGAGCAAATATGTCATAAGGTGACAGCCGGCAATACCATATCTACACAGAGATAATATGGCGAGCTTCTGCAAAGAATAGCTATTCGCTGTAAACAATGCAAGCGGTATGGTAATTTTGTTGCCAATATAATAATTAATAAAATTAATAAGCAATCAACATTCAATCATGCAATTAAAAATAAATAGATATGTACTGAAAATTCCCTTAAATTCCCAATACTATGTTGACTTTCCTATGATGCGATATGGGTTTCAAATAAACCACAAGTATACCCGTAGTTTTCTAACACGAAACTAACAATAATAATAATTAATTTATTGAATACGAATCCGTATCTCTATATCTATTTGGTTATTATTTGTTTAACTGAGAGTAATTGTGTGTCACACTACAGTATAAATGGCGCCAGAGAAGAGACGCTTGTAAAATTATTTTCAATTGAAAACCAAGTGCCTTTGTGTGACACAGTCGTAATCATCCCTCGTCGCAATTTCATTTGAATGTCCACAAGTTTGCAAATCATAAACTCAATTGCTTGTTGAAGTTATGGAATTTATGGCGCAAGAAGATTGTGTTTTTATTGTTTCCAGATTAGACAGGAGATACAATTTGTTTGATAGAACTTAGATGGAGCTGTGTAGTATACGTTGATTTATTATAGGGCCATCATTGAGAGGTGAAATTCAAACGAATACAAACGACTTAATGGTATGTATTAAAAGAGTAGAATTGTTAAGAGATTAGGCATCGTTTCCTGACACACGATAAGACTGAATTTATATAGACAGACAGTATTGCATGTAAATATTGACAAGTCTGAATGAATTTAATTTGTTTATGAACGAGAAGATCAAGGAAAGTTCCAGTGACAACAAATTCTGAAAATCAGAAAATTTATAGATGAATAAAGATTAGGTATTATTCTGTTTAATTATGCTGTAGATTTTGCGACTCTAAAGAAGAAGTGGTAATAAGAAAGTTGCAGTTTAGAGGTCGACGTACATAATACCTAGTATTTAGAAAACCCCACCCCGGCAAACTTATATAAACGTCGCTTTACTTTTTACACTAAACTTTAACCTTTTCTTTACCTACTGATTAACTTGGAACGAAACTGTTTTTAATCTAGACTACAAATACCGCAGTGCCATAATTTGAGTCCAATCATAACTCAATCATACCAAATTTAATTCTAGACAAAGTAGTTTCGTTATCCCAAAATTATAGCCAAAATGTATTACAAATCGAACAAACCTTATGGAATCAAGCAAAAAGGCCCTAGTCTGGTACCGACCAGGATGGGTTGCAGATTTGTTGATACCCAAAATTTTTTAATTTAATGTTAAGTTGACACTTTGACAGATGTATAGAAACACAGTAGCTGTCATGACATTATAATCTTTGCGTATGTACCTACTGAGTTCAAGAAACTTTGCACATTTTGAAAAATCTCTAACACCATTTTGTCATCCAAATGCCTTTCCATGAATATGTCAAACACTATTTTTTTGACATTTGGAATATATTATTTAACCTTAGCTTTTTTTTTTTTTTTTAAATATTCTTCATTATTTAGGACTATGTCATTTATAATTTTTGAAACTCAGCAATGGAGGGAAAGGAAAAGGGAAACGGACAGATTTCCAGATTTGAGTTGAAAGGGAAGAGAGTGAGTGAATCTGAATCTTTGACATAGGTTTCAGGTTATAAAGATGTGCAGAAGTTGTAGCACGTGTGCTTCATACAGTACAGACGGACAAGTGGGACAAAACACACAACTAAAGAGTGGTTAAGTTTTAAGGGCCGATGTTGATTTTGAATAAAACACAAATTATTTAGGAAATTATTGTAATTTATTTTTATTATGATAATATTGGTATGGTTCAATTATGTATGGAACAAAATATGGGCCACATCTCCATCCGATGGTCCAAATTTTAGATGACGCTGAGGCACAATTGAGGTTCTATGCCGTTAATGTGCCGAATTATCTCATTCTTTAGCTCTTGAATTGTTTGCTGAATTATCGACGTACACCTTTTCTTTCAAATAACCCCAAAGAAAGAAGTCCAACGGTGTCAAATCGCATGATCGTGGCGGCCAATTAACATCGCCACGACGTGAGAATAACACAGCCATTGAATTTGTCCCGCAAAAGAGCCATTGTTTCGTTAGCTGTGTGGCAAGTGGCACCGTGAAACCACATATGAGTTTTTATTTTTGGGACGAATGGAAGGGACCTATCATTTTATGCCGATTCCGAACGGCTTAGAAGCTTTTTCCGGACAGTTATATTCTCGGAGGTTTATCAGACGTTCGCCGTTCGTGGCGCAGTGGAAAAAAGGTTAATTTTGTAATTTGAGTTTTTCCGGGATCGAACCTGGGATCCCTCGCACAATATTCCAACACACCAACCACTGCGCCCAAGTTAAGTTCTGTTTCGTGCGGATGCCAACTTGACTGTTTGGGACCCATCGTGGGGAGTCGACAAAACGTATGAAAAGTCGAGAGTGCTGCCATCTGCAAAGAAATGGATCTGCTTGCGAGTCGAAGAAATGAGGTAATTGAAAAAAAATTAGAAAAAGGGTCGGAGAGAGGACTGAGCCCTGCGGCCTGCGGTAACTCTGCATTTTCTTAAAAGGAGGTAGATGCTTATACGCTATTCACACCGAATTGAAAATCACTGGAAATCTTCATCAAAAACAAAAGTTTTTCCAATCATATTAAACTATTTCATAACTTGTTGTTTGAAGTATTAGTTTCCGATGTAACCTCCTCGAAAATTAATTCCAATCGTTGGTCTATTGAAGCAGTCACACCTTTTGCAACATTCAGCCGGTTTCGACACAAACATTCCATAGCCCGTTTCACCTCTAAATGAAACATCAAACAAAACCTAGTTTGGTGGTTGATTTAATTGCCTCGACGAGTTTTCGTAAGGCTTTTGATGCGAAAATCCAGTTCTGTGTGAATAGGGCATTAAGCTGAAATACAATTCTCTTAAGTGGTTGGCTACAAAAAGTACGCGATATGTGCTCAATATCCTGATCAATTTAATTTTTGAAAACATGACTTTCAACTTGAGATATAAATCATAATGATAACCACAAATCGACATTTATTGAAATTGTTTGTAAATAAATAAAATCCCACTGAATGAATTCAACTAAACTCAACATTCAAGTTAAACTTAAGAAAACAAGTATAAAAAGCTGAAATATAATAGAATCAATTCATTATCACCTCTCTTCTCAATTATTCATTGTCAGGATGGGTAGTTTTTTTTTTTTGTTTTTAATCTTTTTGGGACTTAAATTAATTTATTTTAATTGCGCGCTACATAGGTACACCTGTTACTCAGCCCATCAATTATGGTAATACTTTGACAGGAAGCTTTTTGCCAACTACCTACCTAATTACCTACAACATAGAAAATAATAAAATAAAATAAAGTAAATTAACCACCCCCAACTAGAAATTATTACTGCTTCTGGCATTTATTGTAATCATTAGTTAAATGAGTTTGAAAAATTGAATTAGTTCCTCAATCAATTGGATGGATATACCTACCGGTCCGGTACCGGCACTCTCGATAAATACAATTCAACTATGAATTAATTAATCGCATATGCACTGTATTTTTAATGAGCATGCAAGAGTATCTATACCCGCTTTGTTATGAAAGTCACGTAGACAGGTATTATGAAAATAAATTACTAAGACGGTAGTTCATTGTATTGTGGAGTGTGCCAGATTAATATAGACACAGCCGGTTCACATACCAAAACAAAGCCCAAATATATTGGATAAGTTGATGAAACTATTGTTTAAAATACCAAAATGAAAACAAATTGGGTTGATGGGATATAAACTTAAAGGCCACAACAATAGAAATCCAATCGTTTTTTTTTTACTGATGGGTAGGTATAAGCATTTCTGTACATACAGGGTGGTCGAGCAAATATATTTAACGCAGATGGGTGTGGTCAACCATAACAAGTCGTAAGAAATGCCTTGAATATGTACAAAGTTATGAAATATTTTGAATAGTTATACCAAACGAATAGCTTGATCATAAATGTTTATACACATTAAAAAAAATCCACTTCTAATAAATTTATAGAAACTCTAACCCCCAGTTTCACAGTGTAAGGTTAAACTAAAGTTCAGCTCAGAACGAACTTGAGTTTACATTTATCTAAAGTTTAACTCGTGCGGTTTCACAATAAGGGGTTTCACTTAAAAAGCACCGTAAACTTCGTAAACTGTCAGAATGGAGAATAATTTACGCAGACTTTATAATTCGCGACGATTTAGGCTCATAAATCAACCCGGAAAGTTACGCAAATCACAAATGTCAAACTTTAACAGACAGTCGTATGCATTGTTTGTTTGGTTCCAGAGTTGTTTAAGGAAGATCTCAAAATGACGGTAAGAATTCTAGTAAAAAAATAATTTTGATTATACCTAACAGTCGATTTACTCGATTTACGCAATGACATTTCCGAGGGGTGTTCACTTGAACTTCGTTCAATGTTTAAACGAAACTGTGAAACCGAATTTATTTGTTGAACTGAAGTTTGAACTAAAAGTGTAGTTTATCAAAAAGTGTAGTTTAAATTTCGACTGTGAAACTGGGGGGTTAATGTACAAAGACAGACTAAGTCCCAATTTTTAAATAAAAATGCAAAAAATTTTAATTTCCCTTCCCTTAAAAACAAACAGCATAGGTTTATATTTATAGATTATTAATTTTTCTGCGCACATGGTGCTTCAAGTTTAAAAAGTGGGTTCCTATCGGCATGACTATAAAATTCACTGAACAACTATTCAACAAATTAAGAAAAGTCTCCATTATTCGGGAAATGAGAAAGCGACTCATACGTCATACGTCATACCTGATATTGAATTCACTTTCAACTGTATAACACCGTGTATAACAAACTGCTCAATATGACAACACTATGAATACCCGCGTTCCATTGATCGATGAGAGCTAGCACATCAAATCACGTCTAAATCGATATAAAAAAAATAACTTCGGTGGTTAGATGATAGTTTTATATAGAAATTGATAGTACTTAGTTTGACGTTTCGTTAGTCGTCAATGGAACGAGGTAAATTATGGCGAAAAGTTGGGTAATGTTGAAAACTTGCAAGAAAAAGTTAAAGGAAAACCATCATTGTCTGGAAGTAATCCAGCTTAAGCGCATGGTGCGATCACGTTGAGTTTATATGTCGTGGCCTTAATAGGATTAGGTATCCATTTGATTGGAGTCAATATCCTTCTTTTGTTAAGAATTTTTCCGATAATTGGAATTAAAACTTGCGAAAATTAGTTGATACAAACATCTGTAATATCAATTAAGTACTTAGAAATTATTGACTTAATTTTTCCTGTATGCAATGTACATATTCGGATTAGCTTCTTCTAGATGTTCGCATTTTAGTTCTTTCGCGTGAATCGCAACCGAACCGGCGGCTGGTCAATTCATCGCAACATCAACCATTTCACACAAAATTAGTATGGTCTTTGATTCTCCTGTCATATCTCAACTGAGCAAAATCTTCTTCCGGGGAACTCGAGGCGAACGAAAAGCGATTCGTTTAATTCCTTGGGTGTAATAAATAAAATCTTTATCATAGCTACTTACCTAATCGCAGCAACTTGATTTGAGGAGATATTGGCCGCGTTCAATACTCTTTTTCCTAGCTAGTCAACAGCCTCTGATTGGGCGATTTCCCTGCAAATCTAGGCAAGGTTCGTGTATTAGGAAAGGTGTTCTAAGTTCTATGATAAACTGTCATCTGAATATTTAGGTGCATAAGCGCATTGAACGGGGTCATTGACTCAATGTGGATTCAATGGTTCATGATACGACAATATGACAAGCAAAGGAATTGGAAATGTGAATTCCAATTTCCCAAAGCTACGTCCTTATTTGGTCTAAAAGAGGTTTAAAGAAAAACGCAGTTTTTAAATTTTGAAGCGGAAAGTTTTTCGTGGCTTACTTTATGAACTTGGGAACAGGGGCTCAGTAGTTAATGGGCTGGAGCGAGGTATCTCGAGTTCATCCCCCGGAAAACACAAATACATAATATCTACTTCAAGTTTATTCCACTGCAGTAGTGAACGGAAGACAAATATCAGATCTGATCAGAATAATAAAACAAACTGATAATTTTTACTTTTGAAGTGTGGCATTACTGAAGTAACTTTCCATTGTTTGCTTCTAAGATTTTTTATTTTTTGGACATTTGACAGTGGGTGATGCATTTTATCTGAGAAACTGAGGGATTGGTTGGTTATTGTGGTTGTCCACATTTTCTAAGCCACTTTGGTTGTAATTTTTTCATCGAACTGCCAACATAGCCGAACGAAATGGGTCGCCAAGCGGAGAAAAGTTGAACTATCTTCTGGATAATGTAAATAGATCAGATCGCGGGCATAATAAAATACGGCTTATAATTTCAGTTAAGAGGTAAAAGATCGTCAGAAAATGAAAATAATGCGCCGCCACTGGAATCACCTATAGAATCTCTAAAATTAAACCTCCCCCCAAAGCGATGCCGATCATTTTGTATGCATTCCAGATAAATAAACCACCGGTCTCATTGCGCAATGCCAAGCTCCTTGTATACCAGTTACCTCATTGGCAATATTTACCAATTTTGACGTCTACCTGGGAACTCGCAAATTGAACTCGCTAAATTTCAATGTAAACAAAAAAAAATATAGGACGTCACCGCATGCCTCCCTATCAGACACAGCTTTCGCAATTCCATCGAAGAGAAACCAAATCCAAGAGCAAATAAAACCACTTCACTAGAATAGGTATAATTGCAAGTTTTAAGTACTAAAACATTTTAATAAGTCACTTACTGATAAAAACAATCAAATTACAATTAAAAATCCCTAAGTACACACAATATATAGACAAGATGCTGATAAACTTTTTAAGTAACAAAACAGAGTCAGTCAAAACTGATGATCACTCGAACTGAGCGACTTTTTGCGCTCGTTCACCTCGAAACGCTCCATTATCTTGGCAACAATAGACGACGGTGGGATATCCGGATTGCCAGTCAGTCCGCGGTATCCTAATACGCTGTGATCGTGCAAGTGGCTGGCCAGCTGTAGGCGGCGGACAAACGCCTCCGTGTCGACACCCTTCACTTGGGATGGCTTGAGAAACCTCTTTGGTATGCGCGACAATATGTCCTCGGACTGAACTGGACCAAAGCCCAGATTGATGAGTATCGCCTCGGGGTCTGGCTTCCGGGACTCGAGCAGGCTGTCCACACTTGAGTAATGGCTGGAGTCCGAGTGGATGGAGCTGTCCCGGATGAGGAATGCCCTTCGGCGGGTGCGCGGACTTGGTATGCCACCCACTGTTGGACAGCACTTCACTATCGGACTGATTGGCATAAAGTTTGGCAAGCTGCAACTACTGATGTTGTGATCACTGGCACAGTGAGTGCTGTCCATATTGGGTCTCATGATATCGATCGCGAGGGGTATGCAACCGGAATTGTTTGGCGAACAACCACCACCGACACGGGGGTCACTGATCACGTTGGTGTAGCTGCGCGATCGTTCCATATTTTCTTTTTTCGGTTAACACACTTAAAACACAAAAAAAAAAATCCCCAAAAAATAAAAAAAGGTTAATTCCTCCCCCCACCACCCACCGAGGTGGCTTTGGCTTACAATGTTTTTCTTTTGTTTGTCGCTTGTTGTTGTTGGCGGCGATCGTGTGTAGGTATATTTCAAGATCAACTTTTTTTGTTTGTTATTCAACACTGTGTGCCGTGTGTATATGCAAATGTCGATCGCGCCGCAATGTATCTATAGAAATTATATTATCACAGAGTATGTGTGTGGTATGCGCGGTGGGGTGTGCTTAATTCAAGCTTTTTCGCGCGTTCCTTTTCTTGCGCCTTCGTAGCGATATCTTTGCCTGAAGCAGCTGGTGCGTTGTTAACTGTTTACTTGGGAGTTCTCTATTTGCGGACATTATACTCGTAATCATGGGTTTTCCACTTTTAATTTAAGTTTCGATTTGAATGTTATCGCGCCGGATTTAGACGAAACTGATTGATGGTAGACGGATTCGCAGTCGAATTCACTTTGCGCACGCACTACATTGCCGAACCGCTGACCGATTTTAGGTCGTGTATACGCCACCGTTGCGCTGGCCTGGCTGGGGTACTACTAAGCTCACTGGCCAGCTGAAGTAAGTTTGTGATGTTTGTCTCGCTCTCGATGGCGCTAAATTGAAAGTCGTCTACAAAAGTCTATATTAAGCGAGAGACACAAAGCTTAAGCAAAGCAAACTGACTGTAAGCTGCAATTAACGATGTGTATCTCGTTTTCGACCTTATGATGAGCGACAAAACCGCTACAAGTCTGGAGAGAGGCACAGTCATTTCATTTTTATACATACGCGACGCGTACATACAAAGTGAGCTGTAGCTGAGATGGTGGCGCGGCGCGGCAAGTGCCTTGGTTCGACGAATAAGCACACCATAAAGCATGAGTATGTGCGCTTACATTTTAATAATATTGAAATCGGGGTAGGTTGCAAACGTT